>CM062820.1:1349868164-1354801673 GCA_031772625.1 Pinus tabuliformis | reverse complement strand
AGTGTTAACAAAAGATATAGTTTTGAAAAAGAGGTACAAAACTAGAAGACAAGAGAGCATGACCTTTGGTAGATTGGGTTGAAAGGACAACTTCCAAACAAAGATAAATTATACACTCGAGAAAAGGTGGAGTACAAATTTCCTTACCTCATTCAATAGAAGCTTTTGGCAACCAAAAGCCTCCGAAAATGGGGAGGTGTGATCCAAATTAGATCATTATATTTCTTGTCATCCATCTTAATGATTTCATAGTGGAAAAAGTGGAGGAATTAGTTCATGGGAATTTTTTACAAGTGGGGCCCTGTTTGGAAAATTGGGGTTTGAAACCTTCCAAGAGCATTTTCGGGCATCAAATGACATTTTTTGGGGTAAAACTTTTCCTCTTTAGCACCACACCTTTTTTTCATATTTTACACACATGTCTTTCCGACAATGCAAGAATCATGTCAATCAGAGTCTGTATGCGAAAGTTATGTCACTCAAAAGTTGACCTTCATGTTTTCACCACCATACTTTGAGAGGATGCCATGTCAACTCCCGTTATTTATAAAAAAAGGGGCTAGCCATGTGATTTTGATGTAGAAGACTCTAGAAGATTCTATATTGTAACTCTAGTTAAGAGTTGAGGCAATCAAACCTAACGAATAGTAGGCTATCGAGTTGTGTTATAACCAAGCCACTAAGAGGAATATGGGTTCCATTATTTTGAGTGCATTTGTTCCATAGTTGAGAAAAAATAACTAAGATGGAAAAAAGGTAGAGCACATAGAGAGGATTTGTGCATTGTAGTAGCCCACATGCCACAGGCCATACTTCTTTGTACTTGTAGACATTTTCTACTAAAAGAAAGAGAACAAAGAAGCCTCACCTTCCAGCTGGGTTTTTTTTTATATTGAAACGGTTTTCCAGGTCATATCTTGTGTCAAATGTGTGTGTGTGTGTGTGTATGTCATCTTTTATTACATTGTTCTTTATTTTTCCGAATAATTTTAATTTGCGTGCATACACTCTTAACAATAATCTATAGATCTATAAATCTAAAGAGAAATGAAATTGTATTAGCATAGATTTTTTATTTTTTTAAGATCTGTTGTGATGAACTGTCCAGTGGAATATCCAAGACAGTTTACGAGACATATTGCATACAAAAACTTTACATCTATATAAGATATCATGAGTGATGAGAGTCTCTGAGAGGATATTTTTTCTTCTCTCATAGTTAAATGTTTGCTAATTTGCATTTTCTTTCAACTCAATAATAAGATTTTGACTCTTCATTTATCATTTTCTCAATGATATTGTTCCAATTCAATTTATTATGCATATCAATTCCTAAATAATTGTATAAAGACACTTCCTTGAAACTATTATTATCAGAAACAAACAAACACACACACACACACATATCCCTAATGAGAATATTGTATTAAATCAAAATCCATGCCTAGGTCACAGACTGTATAGCAAGTGAGTACAATAATAATCCTTCGAGGCCAGCTATACATGTAACTTTAGGGTGGACTTTATTCTCAAAATATATTAGTCGTATTACTATCCTAAAGGATACATGGTCTTGGAGGTGTAAATTCTCCAAAAGACCTGTAGATACAGACAAAATTTACATTGCATAGTAGGTCGATTGTTAAGGAATAGTTGTGAGGGAAGGAATACCATTTCTCATTAAGACTCCTATGTCCAATTTTACACCTTTATTGGTGGGATCATCTGACAAGAGTTATTTATTTTTGAAACCTGAAAGAAGCTAATAGTAGAGAAGGCTAGTTTCACATTCTTTATTCGATCAATAATGCTTCACAACTTGCAATCCTTGGGAAAAGATCCATGAACAAGTTGATGGATAACCAACTGTGAATCTCCTAACACCACCAAATCTTTGATGTTTACTTATTTGCTCATAAGGAGCCTTTGCAGTAATTCATATGCTTCCGTTGCATTATTTGCTACCCCAAACTGTAGTCAATTTCAATTTTCCCATCGACTTTGAGAGTAATCCCTCTAGCTCCTGCCACCCCAAAAACAAAACTATACTAGAAAATCATTTTAAATTTAATTTTCATATTGAAAAATAAAACATTATATGTAATCTTTATTAAAAACACAAATTCAATATAATAAAAAATTGTTTAATAATTTTAATTTTATTATATTTAATAAATGTATTAAAAAGCATCTCATATCGAAACAAATTTGATCATCATTAAACGATGATACATTTAAAAAATATTTAAATATACAATAAGCTTATATAGAAACAATGTTTATGGTGTCGTCCACCGAGGTGGAGGAATTGCCTGGATTCCGGCCAAAAAAAATTCAAGAAATCTCGCAGTAGCACAGTTTGAATCATATTTATGGGCAACCCAAAATCTTGAAGTTTGACAGCTATAACCTGGATTTACAAAAATCCAGGGGACCAAAATATTGAAGTTTGACAGTTGTAACCTGGATTTACAAAAATCCCTGTCGGATTTTATCAAAATCTTGTCGGAATTTCTATGATTTTCAGAGCAAATTTGTAGCCTAGTTAAATTACGACAATGTTTATTATCTACAATATTAAAGAATGATACATTCGAAAGAATATTTCAAAGTTCAATAAGTTCTAGACTAATCATGTTTATCGTCTAGGATATTAATTAATAATACAATTTGTGATGAAATGGAATTTTTTTTATGTTTAAATTTTATTTTAAAAATACAAAATAAAATTGATTAGAATATATATTTTAAAAAGTTTGATATAATTTTTTTATTAAAATCTAAATGTTTAATAAATATATAAAATAATGTTTATCCTCTATAATATTGAACAATAATATATTAGAAAAATATCTGAATATTTAATAACATTTATCATTTATAAAATTTGAGGAGATATAATATAATGAAGGAATCAATTTATCAAAATTTCAAATATAATTTTTTATCGAAATCACTCTTTTTCACGCTGAAAAATGACTCTTTCTCTCTTCCATGGTGAGAAGAGCTAACATTGAAAATTGCACTATCATTTTCTATTGTAAAGTCGTTGTCAATGTGAATCAAAAACATTTGGCAGAAAGAGGGTGGATAGGAGGAATCAAATACTAAGTCGTCAGGTCTGTTGTCAGTTACTGCAAAATGTGTTTTCAGCTGTCCAAAGAGTAAATGAGAAGAGAAGTTTGCAGGCATCTTCTAAGCCCCAAAAGGACTCAAAACCCAAATCAGACCCCCTCCATTGGAAAGTTCTATGAACAAACTTTCCAACGATATGTGGAAGTCCAAAAATGGACTCCTGGATCAAAAGTTATGGTCTTCTGAAGTTTCAAGGATTGAAGCCTTGTGAAGGCATATCAGAATATTGAAGACTGCAATATCGGAGGTCTAGTGACATCAGGCATATCGACAATCACAACATCAGATATATCGGCGATCGCATATTAGAGGTCGGAGATACTAGCGCACCGCAACATCAGAGCATCAGTATATCGACGATCGCATATCAGAGGTCCTGGCATATAAGCAATCGCATATCGGAGGTCCCGCATGTCGAAGGTCCAATACAATAGAGTAGGCAATATCAGAGCTTGGAGGAGATGGACACATCAAAGCATCAAGCAGATCAGAAATCGGAGAATCAGAGCTTTTGAAGCTGACAACCTTTTAAAAGTTGCGACATGGAAAAGTTCTGATAGCGTTAAAAACCATTGAGGAGTGCCAAAAAGTATTAACAAAGGATTTCATCACAAAAACCAAGGTGAGCAAACCCTTTTATCTCTCCTCTAGCCAGACATGTGGCGACATAGCATTGGTTCCGGTAAATCTATAGTGGCATCTGACATGGCAGTATGACAGGACACGTGGCAGGTCGTTTTGGCAGTTTGAGGGGGCCCAAGGGGGCAAATATGGGTGACAAGTATCACCACTCATGAGGTGCCACGTGGAAGTGATGACATCATATCGTAGGTCGCACATCAAAGGTTAAAGATGTTGGCACTTTATAACAGTTTGCAATTGGAAACTTCCGATAAGGGGGTTCTGATATTGGGCTAGCACCACGGTCGCAAGGACTTAAAGAACCAAAGGCGTAAAGGTAGGGGTTGAGCACCAAGAGCTATCGGCGTATCAAAATATCACGACTCCAAAGTTATTTCCCCAATTGGAAACCTCTGATGAGAGGAGATATGATATTTGCCTAGAAAATGGTCTATAAAAAGTTAAAGAACCTCGGGCACTAAGCAGTTAACAAAGGGAGAATGGCCCATGGCAGGAGTTTAAATGCTTTAATGCCTCAAGGCTGGGTAGTAGGTCATGGCCCATGGTCCTATGGTGAAAAATGCAAGAAGGGCTAAGCAGAAGGGGCTTGTCATATTAGAGGTCGACAATCGACATATTATAATTATGCACCACTGTAAAGTCTACGATATGGAATCACTCTGATAAGAAAGTATAGAGCTTTAAGGGTGTATGGGTCAGTAGCAATGATATTTAATGAAGGCATAGAGGAGTTGGTGATTGAAAATGTCTAATCATGTGGAAGACCCTGTAACAAAAAACCAAGGAAAACATTGGCAACAAAAATGAAGTCTATTGCTTCGCGTGCATGTCTTCAGCGTGGTAAATGGAGGTATGGGACTCAGGAAGCAATTATTTCTCAGCATGGAGATCCATGTTGTCAGGCAATGAAATATTGTCAGGTCAATCTCCAGTTCTGTTCTGTGACAGGAAATCACATTTGATCGCTCCCGGCTCTAGAAAGTGGCAGATTGAAGTTGTTAAGGTGAAAGCGATAGGTGAACCAACCGAGTCGCTGAAGAGGAACATTATAGCAGAGACGTGGCCTGATCAGAGGCCATAAAAGGAATGGTGTTGAGATATTTTCCTCAAATCATCATTCAATTTCCCTTTTTCTTTTATTCTGTAAATTCTGCATTTTAAAGAACATAATCAAATCTGATTGCAATGACTTGGGCAGCAGACCTTCGTATCCCAAGACAGCGAGTCGATTAGACAACTGGAGCTCGGCTGAGATATTTTGTAACTGTTGTTTAAAGCTTCCCCTCTCCTTATAAATAGAGGGAAGAAACACTTAAGAGAGGTTCCTGAATTCTGCATCTAAGAGGCTCGAATTCTATGGTTCCATATTGGTTATATTTTCCCCTTCCTGAGGGACTTGAGCGATACAATTATTGAATGTAAATGGATTGGTGATTTGGACTCCATCTTGAAGGATTAATGAAACTATTTTGTTGATTCGAATCCTAGAAGTGCACATTATGTTTTCCCCTGTGTATATCATTTCACGTATGTCTTTCCTCTTTTGAAATTGTGTAATGAAGCTATCAGTTTCACTCTCATTTATGGATGTATCTATGCTGCTAAGTAGTGAACAGTACCTGTGAAAATGACATATTTACTTGTGTTAGTTTATATCCTGTAGTACATGTGTGTGCACGGATTTACTAATTGTTGTCTGGTGATAAATGTGTCCAGGAGGCATAGAGCATGAGACCTTGATTTGCGCTCCACTATTTCTATGTTTTCACCTCTTCATTCTTACATACCTCTGTTGGAACTTATTTCGTAGGGTTCAGTGTTCTATCCAACCCTCTGCATTGAATTCCCTCTTTTCTTTCCTCCTCTTCATTTTTACTGCAACGCCAATATTGGGCTTCCTATTGTTGTGTGTCAGCCACCAAAACCAAGACATTTCTCCTTCAGATTAGCCATATTTACCCCCTAAGTATTTAGATCTATGTATTTGCTTGAGTTTACCTTGATGAAGGAATATTGAACCAAGCCCCTGAATTATATCTTTCCAAATTATGTGACATATGGAGTGCAACAGAAATCCCTCAAATAATCTTCAAAAGCACTCCTCTCGAATGCCCTAGGCACTGGTCTTCTTTCAATCTAGAGGATGTCTCTAGGAGCCTTCTACATCTTTTGAAGCAATTGTGTGACATGTGATAGAAAAAGCTACAACATCTTTCTGGCACCGTTGCCAGGGACGAATTTGAAATACTTTTCCCTAGGTATGACAATTTTTTACATTCCCTCAGTCAGGGTAGAAAGGGAAATGTGGATTTAAGATCTCTCACCCTAGTGACTCCATTGTCTGAATCTTATTTTAAATATCCGACAACGACAACATATTTCTGGCGCCATTGTCGGGGAATAGATTAGAATATTTTTCCCCGGGTATGAAAATTTTTACATTCCCTCTGTTGGGTGAGCAAGGGAAGTGTGGGTTGAAGACATCTCACCTTGGTGACTCCACTATTTCAATCTTATGGTAAACAACCTGGCGACTTCACTGTCAAGTCATGCAAGAAAAGATGGATGAGATGGAGAGGTTAATAAAGAACTCAATTAAATTGTTAAAACTCGAGCTAGAAAATAGAAACATTCGATGGCAAAACTCCCAGTCTACTAATCGAGGTTTAAATCCCCAATACAGAAGGCCTCCCCTATATATATTGCAAAGGGAGAGGAAACAACAATAAGACCACAACCATCCTCCATTATATATAAAATATGATCCAGAGGAGCAGATACAAGATGCCAACGAAGTCCAGGGGAACCTGTATTCCTCTATCTCTGATGAAGAACAAGAAGTCAGAACGCATGAAGAAAAGGAGGATGATCTTGATGCACCGCTAAACGATGGTGAGATTGATCATTATTGCAAGTAGTTCATTGATTTCATGATGGCTCAGCTGCACAAGAAATATGATCTTCGATCATCTAGAAAGAGATCAAGGGGACACGACCAAAACGAAGGAACTTCCTTCCAAGAGCATCTTAAGCCCACTAACAAGGGGAAGGGGCCTTTAGATCAATTTATTCAAAAAAAGAGGGAGTCCTAAGATCCAAACTGCTTTAAGCTCAAAGGTCTCAAAGAAGAGAAGTCACCTCCCCCTTTTAGGCCCATCTATGAAAAATAAAAAGATCCAAGTAGTGTTTGTGGCTGCCCTAACCAAGAAGATATTGGTTAGCAGACTTTCCAAGAAAATAAGGCAGCTGTAATTTTCTCCTGACAGTTCTATGACCTAGTAGCCTACTACATGACAACATTCTTTGGTCAATAGCAGAGGTTGTTTCTGGGGTATGTATCAAACTTTTTGTTTGAAGATTTTTCACGGTGCATGTTTGTTTTGATTTTTAAATTTCAACAGCATGGAGGTATTAGGTCCAACACCCAAATGCTGACTTGGTACCATTGGAAGGTTGACCTCACTTGGGTGCATTGAGCCCTATGTCTAAGAAGGATTTGTATATAAATAAGCTCATTAGTTGAGCATTTAATTTCTAGTTGTTAGAGTTTATATTTCTGCATCTCAGTATTATGAGGAAAGGACTCCTAATAGATAAATTTCCATGGAGATTTTCTAGTTTTATAGGTTCAATATATTTTTTGACTCCATGCCCAATGGTGAAGATTATTAGTCTGCAGGTTCTCAACACCCTTCCAGCAAAGCACTATCCCCAAATGGAACCAATGTTGTCACTCACTACAAAATGTGTTTTCCGTTGCCCAAAGAGTAAATGAGCAGAGAAGTTTGCATTCATCTTCCAAGCCCCAAAAAGACTCAAAGCCCAAATCAAACTCTCTCCATTGGAAAGTTCTCTAAACAAGCTTTCCAAAAATATGTAGAAGTCCAAAAATGGACTCCTAAATCAAAAGTTATGGTCTTGTCAAGTTTCAAGGATTGAAGCCTTGTGAAGGTATATCAGAATATCAAAAATTGCAATATTGGAGGTCCAACGACATCAGGGATATCGACGATCACAACATCATAGATATCGTCAATCGCATATCGGAGGTCAAACATACCACCACATTGCAACAATAGAGCATCACATATAGGCAATCGCATATCGTAGGTCCTGGCATATCGGAGGTCCCACATGTTGGAGGTCCAATCCATCGGAGTAGGAAGTATCAGAGCTTCGAGGAGATCGACACGTCGGAGCATCAAACAAATTGACAATCGGAGAATCAAAGCTTTTGAAGGTGACAACCTTTTATAACTTGCGACATGGAAAAGTTATGATAACATTAAAAGCCACCGGGCAGCGCCGAAAAATATTACCAAGGGATTTAATCGTAAAACCAAAGGTGAGTGGGCCTTTTTCTCTCTCCTCTAGCCGGACACATGGAGACATAGGATTGGTTCCAATAAAGCTAAAGTGACATCTGACGTGGCGGTACGACAGGACACATGGTAGGCATTTTTGGCATTTTGAGGGGGCCTAAGGGGACAGATCTGGGTGACACGTGTCACCACTTATGAGGTGCCACATGGAAGTGATAACGTCATATCATAGGTTAAGGATGTCAACACTTTATAACAGTTTTCAATTGGAAACTTCCAATAAGGGGACTGATAATAGGCTGGCACCACAGTGACAAGGACTTAAAGAAAAAAAGGCATAAAGGCAGGCGCTGAGCACCAAGTGTTATCGACATATCAGAATATCGCAACTCCAAATTTATTTGCTTGATTGGAAACCTCCAATGAGAGGGGCTCTGACATTTGTCTAGTGCATGGTCTATAAGAAGTTAAAGAACCTTGGGTGCTAAGCAGTTAACAAAAGGAGAATGGCCCCCGACGGGAATTTAAACTCTCTAGCGCCTCAAGGTTAGGCAACAGGTCATGACCCATGGTCTTATGGTGAGAAATGCAGGAAGGGTTAAGCAGAAAGGGTCTTGTCATATCGGAGGTCGGTAATCAGAATATTATAATATTGCACCACCGTGAAGTTTGCGATATGGAATCGCTCCTATAAGGAAGTACAGAGCTTTAAGGGCCTATGGGCCGGTAGCTGCGATATTGAATGAAGGCGCAAAGGAGTTGGTGATTGAAAAGGTCTAATCCTGTGGAAGACCCTATAACAAGAAACCAAGGACAACAGTGGTCGCAGAAATGAAGTCTACTGTTTTGCGTGCATGTCTTTAGTGAGGTAAATGGAGGTATCGAACTCAGGGAGTAGTAATTTCTCAGCATGGAGCTCCACGCAGTTAGGCAATGAAATACTGCCAGGTCAATCTCCACTTCTGCTCTGTGACAAGAAACTACAGTGGATTGCTCTCGGCTCTAGAAAGTGGGAGATTCAAGCTGTTAAGGCGAAAGCGACATGTGAACCGACAGAGTGACTGAAGAGGAACATTGTGGCAGAGACTTGGAATAATCAGAGGCAATAACAAGAATGGTGTGGATGTATTTTCCTCAAATCATCATTCAGTTTTCCTTTTTCTTTTATTCTATAATTTCTGCATTTTAAAGAACGAAATCAAATCTGATTGCAATGATTTCGGCAGCATACCTTCGCACGTTGATATAGCTAGTTGATTAGATAGTCGAAGCTCGACTGAGATATTTTGTAACTGTTGTTCAAAGCTTCCCCTCTCCTTATAAATATAGGGAAGAAACACTTAAGAGAGGTTCCTGAATTCTGCATCCAAGAGGCTCAATTTCTGTGTTTCCACATTCGTTCTATTTTCCCTGTTCATGAGTGACTTGAGCAATTCAATTGTTGAATCTAAATGGACCAGTGATTTGGACGCCATCTTGAAGGATTAATGAAATTTTTTGTTGATTCCAATAAGAGCAATGCGCAGTATGTTTTCCCCTCTGTATATCATTTCACATATGTCTTTCCTCTTCTAAAATTGTGTAATGAAGCTATCGGTTTCACTCTGATTGATGGATGTATCTATGGTGCTAAGTAGTGAACAATACCTGTGGAAATGACAAATTTACTTGTGTTAGTTTATAGCTTATAGTACCTATGTGTGCACAGATTTACTTATTGTTGTTTGGTGATAAATGTGTCCATGAGGCATAGAGCATGAGACCTTAATTTGCACTCCTCTATTTACGCATTTTCACCTCTTCATTCTTCCATACTTCTGCTGGAACTTGTTGCTTAGGATTCTGTGTTGTAGCCAACCCTTTGCATCGAATTCCCTCATTTCATTCCCCATCTTCATTTTTAGTACAACGCCAATATTAAGTTACCTATTGTTGTGTGTCAGCGACTAGAACCAAGACATTTCTCTTTCAAATTAGCCATATTTACCCCCTGAGTATTTAGATCTATGTATTTGCTTGAGTTTACCTTGATGAAGGACTATTGAACCAATCCCATGAATTATATATTTCCAAATTATGTGACATATGTAATGCGGCAGAAATCCCTTAGATAATCTTCAAAAGCACTCCTCTCGGATGCCCTAGGCACTAGTCTGGTTTCAACCCAGAGGCTATCTCTAGGAGGCTTCTATATGTTTTGAAGCAATTGCGAGACAGGTGATAGAAAAAGCTACAACAAGGTCATACATGTGAGTTAATGTACTCTAGCCGGGTCGACCGCGACATGTTTAGTGCGTGGATAATTTATCCATTCACACAACCTTTCTGATTTATATGCCTCTCTATCCATTATGGAACTATCACTGTTGTGATTGATCTTGTTGGGTTAACTGGTTTACTTGACACATAACGTTGATAGCAAATTGGAAATCTAGTAATGTCGACTTGCCTAACAAGGGTACCTCCGCTAAGTCTAGAAGAGGAAACTATCCCATTCAAGCTTTTATTGTCCATGGTTGTGAAAGGGTGACAAGTAGCAGCGCTGATAACGTTAGTCACCATCACGTAGGTCCACTACTAAATGTAGGATTTCCTATACATGAGATGCTGAATTTACACACTAGGATTCATATCCCACTTTTGAGCCTATATATTCCTAGAACCCATTTCCGCCTGGGTTGATTCTGTAGAGGATGGCAAGTGGTTCTCTGCATGTAGTGGGAGTGTCATGAAGAAGGGCACAACAATACCAAGGCCGAGTAACGTTCTATGTTGTTGTTGTATGCATTATTGGTGCTATTGGGGGTTCCATATTCGGCTATGATATCAACATATCTGGTATTTGTGACCAATGTTTAAAAAAAATCAATTTCAATTTATATTTTGAGTTGGAAAATAATGCTATGAATTGATAATGATAAGAAGACAATAATTGAAGCCTATCTACTTCGATGAATTTATTGAATTATGTGTTGTGTTGTGAATAACAAGTGGGGTGACATCCATGGATCCATTTCTTGAGAAATTCTTCGCTCTAGTCTATCGCAATAAACCACAAAAGTGATTATTCCAAGTACAACAACTAGGGTCTGGCCATGTTCACCTCGTCCCTCTACATTGCAGGCCTCGTTGCTTCGTTGTTTGTGTGTCCCGTGACTAGGAAATATGGGCGCAGGGTCAGTATTATCAGTGGAGGTATCAGTTTTATCATAGGTGCATGTCTGAATGTTAGTGTTGTGAATTTGGCCATGCTTATTATTACGCACGTTATGCTTGGAGTCGGAATTGGCTTTGGAAATCAAGTAGGCTTGTATGGATTTTGGGGATTTTGAAAGCGGTTTTCTTCACCGAAAAAATTGTGGGTAACCAACGGTTATAGTCTTTTGGCTTTAACAGTTATTTCTATGGAATTCAATGACTTGGGATTACATAATTTTTAATTCCACTTATAATGACTTTTTTTTCAGAAAAAAAAGCAGTATTGATTATATTATGTTCAATATAAACAGATTTGTATACAAAAGAGCGGGCATCTGTCCCAGGAGAAGGCAAAATTTCCAGCGAGCATCTGGAGATATCTTTCCTTATACATTACAAAATTTTTTGGGGATCTTGTTATCGAAAGATCAGAACAAAATCTATAACTTTCCAGAATATATAAAAAGCCAGCAGATTGAGATATTTTCAGATATATGGCTGTAATTGCATACCTGTACATGTTGACTTCATATTCCTGGCATTGTGAAGGGCTGTATGTCATATGTACAGGGGACAGAAGTGATAAACAGGTGCCACTTACCGTGAGGCGAATGTAATCCTTTCTTTGACAAAATATCTGCTTGTCCATTTTGTTTGCGCCTTATATGAGTGATAGGGAATGTCGCCGGCTTCCATAGAGCTGCTATCCTTGCTAACCATCCAGTGAGGCTGTCGGTCTGAATTGCATGTATGCCTTTCACATGTTCTATGATAATTTTTGAGTCCCCGTATACCTTAATAGGCTCTATATCCATGAAAATGCAGAATAAAAGTAGACCATGTACGGCCATTGCCTCTGCCTTGTTACTTGTTGCTTTGCCACCGTTCCAAAATAAGGAGTAATGGACGTCATTTGTCATAGCAATGTAAATTCCACTTATAATGACTTGGTTACAAAGCTTATGTTTGACTTTGAACGAATTGGGTTTACAGGCCCTTTAATCTGAATTACTAGGGTTTGCAGACTTTTTTGGTAGTTTGGACACAAGAGGGCTTCGGTTTACAAAGTTTTTGGTTGGAATTTGAACGAATTGGTTAACAATTTTTTTTGTTTGATTTTGTGTCAAGGTCGTTCCCCTGTACCTCTTAGAACTGGCTCCTCCAAAACTCCACGGTTCCCCTGTACCTCTTAGAACTGGCTCCTCCAAAACTCCGTGGAGGACTTAATATGTTGTTGCAGTTCGCCACAACACTTGGGATTTTCATAGCAAATATGGTTAATTACGGTACTCAGGACATAACATCGTGGGGATGGCATCTTTCCCTGGGTTTGGCTTCAATTCCTGCTCTTTTGATGACAATTGGAGGGATCCTCCTTCCTGAGACTCCCAACAGTCTGATAGAATGCGGGCATCTAGAGAAAGGTCGCGCTATCCTGGAGAAGACTAGGGGCACCAAGCATGTAGATACAGAGTATGAGGATATGCTGGATGCAAGTGCATTGGCTAACACCATTGAACATCAATTCAAGAATATTTGGAGAGGAGGAATCAACCACAGCTAGTGATGGCCATCTCCCTGCCATGTTTCATATCTTGACTGGAATCAATTCCATATTGTTTTATGCCCTTGTTATTTTCGGCAGTTTGGTTCAAATGCTTCCTTGTATTCCTCTGTTTTGACCGCAGCTGTTGTTGTACTTTCCACCTTGGTATCAATTGCAACTGTTGACAGGTGGAGCCATAGACCCTTGTTTTTCGGTGGTTGTATTCTAATGATATCATGTCAGGTAAGAGCAAAACTGAGAGACGACGGGCCTTTTTTAATTTTGTTGCTTCTTGTTTTCAAGCATGTCAAAAGCAAGAAAGACTAATTCAAATCTCTATAATCTGCTACTAATTCTTTCGGGATCAAATGAAAATATGGTCAACTTCGTTTTTGCAGTGCAGTCAGTTTCCTAGATTAAAGAAGGGATTTAAATTTAAAAACTCGAGAAACAGATTCGGGTGTCTTGTTGCAACTTGGACTGACTATAAAATCTCTCCTTCCAAGCTACTTAGAAGATGGGGTTACAAACTTACAATTCATCTCATTTTGGACTCGGATTTGGACTGATTATAAAATCTCTCTTTCCAAGCTATTTAGAAGATGGGGTTACAAACTTACAATTCATCTCATTTTGGACATCTGAGTGGTTGCTGATACAATGAGATATTATCCCCTCCACCCAATTTTAAATCCTACATCGATATTATCCCCTCCACCCAATTTTAAATATCCCATATCTGTGGTTGGCACAATGTAATGCCTCCCCCCAATTTTGAATCACGCTGGCTAAGTAAATTTCTAATTTAATTGGAGAATTTATATCCAAGTTTTTTCCATAAATTAACAGGAATTTCTGTAACAATTCCATTTCAGAAGTAATAGGGACTTCTATGGTGAATAAAGGCATTCATCAAGATAATTGAAGCATGTTTGTTCAAGCTCCGTTCTCACCTAACGCAGCTTCTGCAGGCAAGAACTCTGGTTTCCTATTCAGCTCTGAAAATGTAAGCGAGACAGGTCACAAAAGGACTCGGGCATCGAGAGCTACCATGGTTGCAGAAAACTCAAATAAAAAAGAAAGCATGTTATCTGGGGCTTTGTTTAGCTGGTGTAAAAGTAAGAGACCAATGCAATTCCCATGGTTTAAAACTTTTCTGACCCTAATAATCGATAAGAGATCATCACTTCCATTCGGTTTCTAGATTTGAGGAACAGGAAATCTCAGAAAATGGATAGGAACTGGTATTCCCTGTCTGTTGGGGACCTCCCAATCCATGGTTAGAACATGGGTCATGATTCTTGAGCTTTGGCAGCTCAATTACCAGGTCTAAGATATATATTGTCATTCTTAAAAACAGGAAACATGAAATGCTGTGAAAAACAGAACAGAGACTACCTCTGTGCGTTTTAGTCTTACCTTACAGACTATCATCTGAATACCCCCACTAAGTAGCAGGGCTCTGCGCCCCCACCTGTCAACAGTGGCAATAGATACAAGGGTTGAAGCTACAAGAACAGCTCCAGTCATGACAGACGAGTAGAGGGAAGCATTTGCACCAAAGCCCAAACTGCCGAAAAGGACAGGGGCATAGAACAATATTGAATTGATTCCAGTCAAAATCTGAAACATGGGCATACAGATGGCCATCACAAGCTGTGGCCGATTCCTCCTCTCTAAAATATTCCTGAATGGATGCCTGATGGATTTAGCCAGTGCGGCTGCATCGACCATATCCTCATACTCTGCTTCTACATTCCTAGTGCCCCTGATCTTCTCCAGGACAGCTCTGCCTTTCTCCAGATGACCACGTTCTATCAGACTGTTGGGGGTATCAGGAAGGAACATCCCTCCAACGGTCATCAAAAGTGCAGGACCTGCAGCCAAGCCCAGAGAGAGACGCCATCCCCAAGTTTTTATGTGCTGAGTCCCATAATTAACCATATTTGCTGTGAAGATCCCGAGTGTTGTGGCCAACTGGAACATTATATTAAGCCCTCCGCGGAATTTTGGTGGAGCTAACTCTGAGAGGTACAGAGGAACAGCCTTGACACAAATTCAAACAAAAAGCTCTGTAAACCCAAGGCATTCATATCTAAACAAAAAACTCTGTAACTCAAATCACTCCAATTCAAAGCCAAATGTCTAAAGCTTTAGTAATGCGTGCTTTTATCAATATATCTTGGAGAAACTCTTTCGAAATCATTGAGCCCACAACCCATACAAGCCAACCTGATTTGCGAAGCCTATTCCCACTCCAAGCATTATGCGCCCAATAATGAGCATGCCTAAGCTGATGGCGCCGGCGTTGAGAGCTGCACCCACAAGAAAACAGATGCCTCCGCTTACAATACTGGCCTTGCGCCCATATCTCCTCGTTACGTGAGACGCGCCCACCGAAGCAATCAGACCTGCAATGTAGAGGGATGAGGTGAACATAGCCAGGCCTTGGTTGTTGTATTTGCAGTAATCGCTATCATGGTCATTTTCATAATGCTTCGTGTGGTACACTGCGGGGAAGAATTTCTGGAGAAAATCGTCCATGGATGTCACTCCACCTAAAATTCAAAACATAATTCATAATTCAGCCCTCGGCTGCAACTCCATTAAGCGTTATCCTCTAATCGAGTCATGGCAATCTGTACACAAACTATAAACTGAAACTGAAAACCAGAAGCAACTGAAACTGAAAACTAGAAGCAATTTCTGGGAGAAAACTATGGGATGAAGAGGTGAAATGTCTGATATTTCCAATGAACCTACCTATTATCATGGTAATCTAATAGTGATCTGTACGCACTGAACCTATAAACTGAAATTTTAAAGAAGCGAATTTTTTGGAGAAAACTGTGCGATGAAAAGGTGAAACTTCTAACATTTTAGATGAACGCACCCATTATCAAGAACAAGAAACGATAGAAATAGTGTTAATCTATGTTTATTGGTTTTTGTTGAGAGAAATTTTATGTTTATTACTTCTGGTCATTAACTATAAACTGAAATTGA
Organism: Pinus tabuliformis; assembly: GCA_031772625.1. Classification (NCBI taxonomy): domain Eukaryota; kingdom Viridiplantae; phylum Streptophyta; class Pinopsida; order Pinales; family Pinaceae; genus Pinus; species Pinus tabuliformis. The sequence goes on along the minus strand of CM062820.1, from coordinate 1,354,785,824 downwards.
AAAGAAGCGATTTTTGAATAAAACTGTGTGATGAAAAGGTGAAACTTCTAACATTTCAGATGAAGGCACCCATTATCAAGAGCAAGAAACAATAAATATATTGTTAACCTATGTTGTGTTAATCTAGGTTTATTGGTTTTTGATAAGAGAAATTCTATGTTTATTACTTCTTGTCATTAACTCTAAACTGAAATTGAAAAGAAGCGATTTTTTTGAGAAAACTGTGGGATGAAAAAGTGGAACTTTTAACATTTCAGATGAACGCACCCATTATCAAGAACAAGAAACAATAAACATAGTGTTAATCTGTGTTTATTGGTTTTTGATGAGAGAACTATGTTTATTACTTCTTGTCCGTGATGATGAGAGATGCTTCTTGTTCCTAATGATGAGAAATGATTGGAAAAGTTTTATGTTTTGTTACTTCTTGTACCTGATGATGGAGAAGTTCACCCACCTCTTCATCACACAGTTTCTTGTACCTGATGATGGGAGAAGTTCACACAGTTTCTTGTACCTGATGATGGGAGAAGTTCACCCACCTCTTCCTAACACAGTTTTTTTTTCCAGAAATAACTTTTACACCATAATACATACATAAGTGTACTGGATATACCTCGAACATACATACCTGATATACCGATATCATAGCCAAAGATGGAGCCCCCAATCGCAGCAACCATGCATGCAAAAACAACATAGAACGTTACTCGGCCCTGGTATTGCTGTGCTCTTTCGTGTGATACTCCCGGTGCGTCTACACAACCCCCTGCCATCCTCTACTGAAAATGAAAATGAAGGTAGAGATGGAGGTGGGTTTAACCAATTTTCATCCACTCAAAAAGCTGGAATATAAATCGTGACGGAGTTATATAATATCGATATTTAATCGACTGGTTGCTGACGTTCGATCACTTTCGTCGGCAGTGTGAACCTTTTCCAAATCCCCGACATGGGCGTGGATATTTTCAGAAAACTGACGGCTGGAGACGTTCGCAGAGGGTGTATGGCCTGTATCGCACAAATGCAGGATTTGGGTTTTGATTTGATTTGAACTCTAAGGTGAAGGTGGTGGTCACTAACTTTACCAGCGCCCACGAGTCATGCTTTCTTTCCCGGGAATTAAAAAACACATGAATTCACACAATATCTGATGTAACCAACCAGAAAGCTTTTTGTGTAAAGTATGTTTTCATAGAGAATGACCTGTGCAAAAAGTCATGTACGGCTGCCATAGTGATGTCAATTATTCCCCGAACTTGTAGTCACGGAATTACTGAGGTTCACCTGTTCCCAAACTTTTTGATTGGGCTTCATTTCAAGATATGCAGATAGCTGTAGTCGGCTTGTACTACGTTTTGAAGTTTTTTTCGGATATACATTTGAGTCGAATTTAGTTGGAATTACATTTTGAGTTTTTAAATTTTCATAATTTAAGTTTTATAAGAGTTTTTTAAGTTTTAAATCTATTTATATAGTGAAAAATATAGTTTATTAAATTTTGGCTAAAAAAATTTCAAAAATTAAAATAGTTTAATAATTCTTATCGCATCAAAATATTTACTTTATAATACATTTCATATTGTTAAAATTAAAATAATCATAAAATTGAACTAAATTATAACTTTATTTTAAATCAATATTAATTAAAAAAATTAATATACAAATTAAACATATACACATTTAAAGGAATATGGGACACAATTTTTAATTATGGAGATTTACCCTTACTTTATTATCGCTTTATTATGGAGATTCCTAATTTGTTTGTAAATATGTTTTGTTACAATATTATGGGTCAATACCATGGCTTATCAATAGTGCATACCCAAAAAATGGTAACTCACTTCAAATGACACTTGTACATATGACATTTTTTTAATTAATCAATTTAGTTAAAACAATAAAAATGACATAATTAATCTCAACCATTAATTTTTGTATAATACTATGAGTATTCTAAAATATTTTAATAATTATAGATAATTAAATTAAAATTTGGAAAGCTCTTTACTAAAATAATAGTTCATATATATATATATATATATATATATATATTAAACTGGTAGCCTCAAATTTCACCATTTAAAATTATATATATAATTAAATAGTAAACTAATTAAGTACCATTTCTAATTTAGAAGTGTGAAATTATACAACATGAGTGGGCTTAATGGTTAAGAGCATGTGTTTCCTCCTACGATGTCACGGGTTCAAAATCAAAGGGGGGTAGAGTATGTATGTCTTTGTAGGCTTAGCAATCAAATCGATGGGCAAAGGTGGGTCCCTTGTCCCACAAACAAGGAGGTCTCATACACCAATTTGGTGTTGGCCCACAAACAAGGGGGTCTCATACACCAATTTGGTGAATAGTAATATGTATATATATATTTAAAAGGTGGGTCCCTTGTCCCACAAACAAGGAAGGTGGGTCCCTTGTCCCACAAACAAGGAGGTCTCATACACCAATTTGGTGTTGGCCCACAAACAAGGGGGTCTCATACACCAATTTGGTGAATAGTAATATGTATATATATATTTAAAAGGTGGGTCCCTTGTCCCACAAACAAGGGGGTCTCATACACCAATTTGGTGAATAGTAATATGTATATATATATATTTAAAATTTAAATACGAAAACGGTAGTTTTTTTCTATAGGAGGTATGGCTTTTTAGGTTATCTATATAGAGTGAATCATTCACTTAAATCTTATATTTAAGAGTATTAATTGTAATTGATTATTTTTCTTTACTTTCAGTGATTTCATTCAGTAAGTGTTGGAAAACAGGGAAATATTGAGAGGGTTTGAATCAGTGTTTTATAAAAGAAATTAAATATTTTGCCAATCAAACACATTCAACAATACAATAGTGCACAAATCATATCAAGCTTGAACTCAGGATATTACATGGAGACCCATACAGGGGAAAATCACAAATCTTATTTTAATTTTCAATGTAAATGCAAGTACCAATTGTGGTTTACATTAGATTTTGTCAGCACCAGCCTACAAGAGACATCAACCCCCTTTTCTTTGCAAGCACCCACTTGCTTTAGCCACTCAAATCCCTCTCTCATAAATTTTAAGACTCAGATCTATGGCACTTTTATCATAGAATCATACTAACAACAAATTATATTCTCATATCTTCTCTAGGCATCAATTCTTTGCAGGCTCTCCAAACATTGCTTTTCACAACAGCTCTATAGCTCTGATATTGTTCACCTTCATCCTTTGTTTAGTATATATTTCAACACCCATTGTCTTAGATATGTAATCATTGGCTCCTAACTTCCTTAGATCTACATTTTATCCTTTACGTAACAACTACAAAACTCAATGAATCTACATTTGCACCTCTATACTACACTTCTCTCTCACAGATCCACTTGATTTGACATTTAGATCTTGTGTTATTTCATTATCTTCTTATGCTCTCTTTTGCTCTTGGCTCAACTGCAAATTGATTGCACTTTAGATTAGTTCTTGGATTCTCATATGCATTAGCTAACCAATTTGTTCAAGCATTTAGATTTTGTATTTATACTTTATTGCATCTATTATCAGGTGTATTGATCCATGGTTTTCACCCATGGTATCATGAGTTGAATTAGTTGTTCTACTCGTCCACGATAGTTACATTATTAATTTGCATGCAAATAGCTCGATCTGACATCATTTTTTTTCTTTTATAGATGCAAGGCTCCATATCTCAAATGGTTTCAACCTAAATTTGTTTTAATAACTTTGACACCTAAAACATTAGTTGTCATTGCCTTGAGTGCTTTAATGATCGACCCCATGTGACCAGTTCTAACCATTGTAGCTTAAATGACACTCTCACATCCCGAAGGTCTAGGATGAGGTTCAATGCTGATACACTAGAGTCTAAGGCCGAGATCCCAAGACCACATTTTCAAGATAATAGACCCATAGGTATCTATTGTTAAACCCTTCATGACCAAAAGGAGTGACCATGGTCATTAAATAACTCTTCTTAGATCTCGAAGGACAGAGATCCATTTAACACTAAACTCAAAACACACAACTCTAAGGTTGAATTCTCGAGACAATGAGCTCTGAAGCGCTTCATTGCTAACCCTTCATGAACAAGGTTGTGACCACTGGGTTAAGCTCTTCTTGAATCTCGAAGTTCGAAGATATTTTCAACATCAAGCTCCAAACATAAACACTAAGATCAAAGTCCCTTGACAATGAGATCTTGAGCACTTTATTATTAAGCCCTATGTGACCGAGAGTTATGGCCATAAGCTTAAGCTTCTTGATTCTCAGATATTGGGAACACCTTCCAATACTCCAAACATGAAACTCTGAGGTCGAGACTCTGATATAGGGTCCACTACCACATCACCTACCATCAGTACTGACACACCATCTATTGTTTTCATTAAGTGCCTACCATGTGTCCACTTGTTCATGCTTTCCTACCATGTGTCACTTACCAACTATCAATTTGTCTGATAAAAAATGTTGAATTTACTTGTCACATATCACCCACACATCCTGCCATGACATCTACTTTTCATATATGTTCCACTGTGGCAGCCATGTCATGCAACTTGTCATCCTTGTAAAATGTGCCACCAACTTGTCACGTGTGCTAGCCATTGTCTCACTAGTCATTTCTTTGTTGTATGCAAATAGAAATCTTAACAAATGGTTCGATACATGCCTAGGTGCTTTCCACTAGGATCCTTGTGATTGGGCACAGTGACCAATGGCTTGTTGTTCCACTACCTGTTAGTATACTTCATTGTTGTGTGCAAATAAGGTCTCAACTAGCAGTATGATGGATGCTTGGGTGCTTATCGTCAAGCTCCTTGTGACAAGGAATTGTGACCAACAACTTGTTGGTTCACTACCTACTAGTTGTTGGCACTATCTCCTGAGCTTGTGATTTGGGTTTTTGGTGTCGATCCAATGATGGGATAGTGTGTTGCATTCCCTTAAGAAACCACTAGTATCACGAGGGAGCCCTTCCTTCATTTGGGATAAAACAAGGGAGGGGGGTTGTGTAACCAATTGCATGCTGCCACTTAGTTGGTTGATAAACCATGATGGTTTCCACAATGATTTACATCCCTATTAACTTTAATACAGACTTGGGTCCCCTCTTGTCGTCAATCTACCCAAGAAGTTTGATCTGATGGCGCACTTTTTCCTTTTATCACCCATTTTGGCCAATCCACTTCAAACCCAAATTTCTTTTCAGTCTATGGGAGTTAGGAAAAGTTCCATATACCATTGGAAATGACTTTGAACAAGTTAGCTAACCATACATCTTTCAGACTCAACTGGAATAAGAACCTATAGACAAAGTTCTTGCAAAGATATGCTACTCAAGCTACACTATTGACACTTAGGAATCAAACTAGGAAACCAAAATTTAGAGAAATAATGACATCAAATATATCAATGAAAAAATAAAATTAGAAACCTACTATCGCATTCAACAATCTCCCCTTGAATTTTTCATCAATGACAACATATACTCAACAGTCTCCCCCTTTGGCATTGATGGGAACATCACTAGACATTGCTAGTCATTGATGGCTTTGGACTTGACTTCCCCTATCAACTCCCCTTGGTAGGCTATTAGGCTACTGTATGCTCACTCTCTCATTCTATCTTTTTATTCTCCCCCTTTAGCATCAATAGAAAACAGGTGTGGCTCAAATTGCATTTTCTGTAGAAAGGTATATATCTTTATTATTTGTCCTTTGTTTCTAAAATGAAGTCTTATATTTCTATACTAATTCAATTTTATGCTAATGTACACCAATGACTATTTCAAGATCCAAATTCTTCACCTGAACACGTGTTTCTCCTATTGATCTTTTAGTTCCTCCTAAGTTTATTCACTTTTGTTCTCTTTGACATCCTAGTAGACAATTATTCTTGATAGAAGTGGATAGTCGCTTTTGTTCCTTTCTAAGGAAATTATGGAAGAGATGAGGGAGTCATCACTATCAACTTTTCCTCAAATACTCAAATGGCTCTCATAAAAAAGGCTTGATGAATATATTAGCTATTTTTTCCTTTATTTATATATACTCCAACCTTACAATTTGATCAACCACTTGTTCTCTAAGAAAATGGTACTTTATGGGTATATTCTTGGTTTTTGAATGAAGAACGAGATTCTTGGACATGCTTATAACACTGGTATTATCACACAATGAGAATTAGTGCATCATACGTTACCTTCTTGTCTTGCAATGTTTGCTTCATTCACAAAGTCTGAGTGGAACACCCAACAGTTATTATGTACTCAGATTTAGTTGTGGACATTGAAATTAATGCTTCCTTTTTACTTAACCATGCTACCAAATGATATCCTAGAAAGAAAGCACCATCACTTGAGCTCTTATGATCATCTACACTGTAGCCCAATCAACATCTATGTATGTAGTTAAGGAAAAATTCTCACCTCTGAGCTACCATAAACCAAAGTCCATCGTGGCCTTTAAATATTTGAAGATCTTTTTTTGTTAGGTCCCTATAATACTAGTGTATCACACATTGGTATTATCAGTGTAGCCCCCTTATTTTTGTTGTTGTAACCATGTAGTCCCCATATTGTTATTATTGTGCCTCGTAGAAGCCCACTATTGTTATTGTTGTGCCCTTACATTATTATTGTTATGTCGGCTCTGATTATATTGTGACCCCTTAGACTCCTATATAGAAAGGAGGTTTTGTCATTTGAATCATCCAAGAATTGTTCCATTGTGTAATGTAAAGGAGTTTTCACCCTCAAAGAGGCTAATTTTGAAGTCGTTGATCTATATTTTCTTCTATTTTGTGAGTTGGTTGCATAATATTTGGTATCAAAGCTTTGGATTCTAGGGTTTTGCTTCTTCAAACGGGCCATCTTGGAATTTTCACTATAAAGTTTTTTATACAAGACTTCAAAAGCCGAATTTTTTTACCACGTGGATCCGAAATATTAGAGAGATTCGTGTAAAAAATTCAGATATTGGTTCGCTATATTTTCAGAGATATGTTCTGAGGAAGTTAGGGTTTTGGCAGGCTCCAGAATTTTGTCTCAAACAGGTGACATAGAGAAAATCGTCATAACTTTTGTTTCAGGCATCGCATTTGAATTATGTAAGAATTGGTTGAAAGTGCACGGACTGTAGTTTTTCTTGTAGCAATTGCAGGGTTGAAGGTTGAAACAGTGACACGTGGTATCTCGTACAACTTCGCTCTACTAAAGTAGTCCATAATTAGGTCATCATGGGAGATTTCGCATAGCTCTTTCTCGAAGAATACAATCTCAATAATACTTGTGGGGTTGGAAAGAAGACTCAAAGAGATACCATAGGAAGAAAATTCAAAACTTGGAGATGCGAAATTATAAATTTACAATTGTTTCAAGATCGATCTCCTAAAATGAAGAAAAAGGTGTGTATCATTTTTTTTTTTAAATTTGCATAACTTTTGTTTGAAAAATCAGTTTGAAGTGATTCAAAGGGCATAGTGAAGAATATATATATCATTGTTTGATTTCGAAATGCCTGGAAAAAAAAATGGAAACACCTAGTAAGAAAACAGAAATTTCTACTATGACACATGAAGAAGAAGAAGAAATCCAACATGATATATGAAAATTACGAGACCAGGGGTAACAAATTTTGAACTCACAAAGAGTAACCAAAAATGAAATGGAAGCTAATATGGATGGTTTGAAGAATAGTTTAAAATCATACATGGACGGTTTGAAGGATGGCATAGAAGCAAAAATGAAAGACAACATGTAATATTTGAATAATGGTTTAAAAGAAGACTTGGAAGGTTTGAAGGAAGTTTTGACAAAGTTGCTACAAGAAATCCTTCCTAATGGTGAAAAGGTAGTAGAGGAAACTCATGATGAGGACAAAAGAAATGTTAATCATGATTTCATAGACTCTAATGTTGGATTGAAGACCCACCATATTCCAAAGATCGATATGAGGAATTTTGATGGCAAGGATCCCGTAACATGGATACTTTAGATGGAGCAATATTTTGATCTCCATAATGTGCAAAACACATAAGAGGTGCGCATTGCAACTTTATATTAAGAACCCAATCAGTTTGTATGGTATCGATGCCTTTGCTCTCGTAAATAAATTATCACCTGGTCAATTTTTACAGAGTAAATGATAGCACATTATGAGGATACAAAGAGCAACACCTTCTTTAGCCAATTTATAAATCTCAAACAAAAGGGTTCAATGGTGGAGCACATTGAAGACTTCTAAAAATTGAATATAAGGGTAAATGATATTCCAGAGGAGCATAAGATTGATGTCTTCATAGAGACTTTAAAGGATTACATCCAACATGAGGTTCTCCTTTGGGAACCTGATTCATTGGAGAAGGCATTCAGATTGGCAAGAAAAATTGAAAGAAAAATTATGGCAACAAGGAAGCCTACCACTCACAACTATAAAGATGGAAGTGTTTTTTCTCCTAGCCTTCCACAACCTATAAGGTTGACACCACAAAAATTGGAAGAAAAAAGAACAAAAGGGATCTGTTACAATTGTGATAGAAAATACACTAAAGGTCATAAGTGTGCGGAGAATAAATTAATTTACATAGATTGTGAAGGGGAGGAAGAAAAGGAACAAGAAATGTCAAAAGAAGAGAATATAGACTAGGAACCAACCCTAGAGAAAGAAGAAATGAATCTGACCATATCTTGTAATGCATTGGCAAGAATTAACACTCCTCAAACTTTCAAGATAAAAGGATATATCAAGAAGAAAAAGGTAATAGTGTTGATTGATTTGGGTAGTACCCATTATTTTATTCATTGTAAGATAGCCAAGGAATTGAATTTCTTCCTATATCCAGCATCATAGTGTCAAGTGATGGTTTCAAATGGAGGAACCATATTTTTCTCTCGAAAGTTCCATAATATTAAGCTATCCATGGGAGAATTTGTATTGAATAGTTCAATGCTTTCCATTCCAATGGGTGGTGTTGATGTTGTACTAGGAGTCCAATGGTTACAATATTTGGGTACGAGAGATTTTGATTTTCAAGAACTTTTCTTGATTTTTTTTGGGAATGAAAGGAAGTTGAATTAAGGGATATCATAGGGAAACCAGGAAAGATAATCAAATATAATGGAATGAAAAATATTCTAAAGAAATAACAACGGGGCGTAATTGCACAATTATGTTCACTAGAGGTTCAAACATCCAAATCATCTATTTCTCCAGACCTCCAAAAAGTCTTGGACAATCATTCTAAGGTTCAAGAAATGGAATATCGCATTGATCATCTACAACAAGTTCTCCAACTCTTAAAGGATAACCTCACTTTGGCGCAAAATAGAATAAAACAACATGTAGATAAACATCGTAGTGAAAGAAATTTTGATGTAGGTGGCTGGGTATTTTTACAGCTACAACCATACAAACAAATGTCCCTCAAGAAAGCTAAGAAGGATAATAAATTATCACCAAAGTATTATGGTCCTTACAAGGTGTTGCAAAATATTGGTACTATGACATATAAATTGGATCTGCCTACATCTTCCCGAGTGCACCTAGTTTTCCATGTTTCATACTTAAAGAAGATTATGGGTGACAAGCTCCCAATTCAAACAATATTTCCAAAACTTGATGAGGAAGGAAAACTCATATTGGAACCTGAAGTAGTCTCGGAAACAAGAACATGACAACTACGAAATCGATCAATTTCAGAGTATCTCATCAAGTGGAAGAACTTACCCATGGAAGATTCCACTTGGGAGGATGAGAATTTTATACAGAAATATCCAGAACTACTCAAGCGTTGAGGAAAACACTTTTTTGGAAGGAGAGGGGCATGTTAGGTCCCTATAATACTAGTGTATTCCCTCATTTTTATTGTCAGTGTAGCCCCCTTATTATTATTGTTGTACCCATGTAGTCCCCATATTGTTATTATTATGCCCCATAGAAGCCCACTATTGTTCTTGTTGTTCCCTTACATTATTATTGTTATGTCAGCTCTAATTATATTGTGACCCATTAGACTCCTATATATAGAAAGGAGGTTTTGTCATTTGAATCATCCAAGAATTGTTCATTTGTGTAATTTAAAGGAGGTTTCCCCCTCAAAGAGGCTAATTTTGAAGTCGTTGAGCTATCTCTTCTTCTATTTTGTGAGTTGGTTGCATAAAAAGCAGTAAAGGTGGCCATGTCAATAGCCACAGTGTTGCACCACCTCCTCAACAAACAATCCAACTAGTGATGTTTGATCAACCTGCTTCCATGGGGAACCTCCTTCCTAATGACAAATACTATTATGAGCCCTACCTAGTTTTCTAGGAACTTGAACCTCGAGAGCACTATCTAGGTAAAGCACGACTATCAAGGTAGTTTTTTATGTAGCCACCACATAGTTTCTTAGTGCTTTTTAGGTTCCTTTCCCTTTTGATTTTGTATGTAATGATGCAAATATATTCTAGGAGAACATATAGTTTCTCCTTTTGGGGTTATGTTTCCTCCTAGTTTTTCACTTTCTTGACTCTCAGTCGGGCCTCAGAGCTCCCCTGCATCTAATTTTTGTACAACAAGTGTATTACAAAGGCTTATAACTTACCAAAAAGATATATTAAAATATTTTCTTAAAAAAAAATTAAATATTTTAATAATGATGGTTAACATCTATTAAAATAATAGGTTTATAAAATTTTTAAAAAGATTTAAAGAAATTATTTGGACTTTCTAAAAAAATCTCATGCATGAAAAATATTGAGAAAATGGTCTTAATATCACTGTAATGTTGATGACTTATAAGATTATGAAGGTTAATATTATGACACATATTTTGAAATTTTGACACTTCAAAAGAGAATCCCTCTCATCTTCAACCCTCTTAATATCACAAAGAGGAAATATTCTTTCATCTCAAGATGTTTTGAAAATTTTACAATGTTCATTTTCATTATGCAACTTGTGAGAGTTTATTATTATTTTAGCAATATTGATCCACTTCTTTGCCCTAGTCAAACCTGAGATATACTTTTGATTTTCTATGTTAGATTTGACTACTTGATGCAAGCCAATATTATAAGTTATATGTATTTCCTTGTTTTAATCGTTAAACCCAACGTTGGCTCCTTAGTCTTATTCCTTCAGATTGAGTCTAAAACGCCCAAATTATAGGCCTTAATTATATTTCGATTGGCAGCTTCGGTGCCAGCCCTAGATTTGGTGGGACAAGCATATGACCCAGTCTTATGTCCACGGTCTCAAATCTTGGTCTTGGCCTTTCCTAACGAGACCACCCTTGCAACCTTTAAAATTTCCTGAGATCGATATCCGAGACAGATATTTCAATCAACAAAAATTAATTATGGTTCTTGCCCTATCAACTAACGGGTCTCACCCTTTTTAAGGCCCCGAGATGGAGATTCAATTTACAACAATTATCTGGATTGGGTCTGTCTCGGCCTCCATTAAGAAATGACTTAAAATCTCCTCCTGTGAATCTCCTTTGAGATTCTAATCTGACAATGAATGTGAATAGTCCTCCATTAAATAGTGGGGCATACTAAAATTTTTTTGAATCAACCTTTGATGGTTTCTTCACATAGTTCTACACTTATAAAATCAAAGGAAAAAATCTCCAAATCTATGAGTAGGAAATAAGATTTATTTTCTACAGAGGTTCCTCTGGAGACTTAAAAATGCCTTTAACTCACTTACACCAAGAAAGAAAACAAAAACAACAACACTCAGGATAATCTCTGGAAAGGAATTTGTTCAATTCTCATTAGATCTCACAAACTTATTCCAACATACCTCGATTCAATTAACATAGGAAATTAGGGATTCTTATCATGCCACTGTAGGTAATAAAACATAGAGAACAATAATTTCACACAGTGGATTACGAGAATTAGATAAGAAACATAGGTCACCCTGCAAATGTTAATGACAAAAAATACGACCTTCATTAACACTCAAATCTAACATAAACACATACTCGGGTTTGATCATATCCATGGAAATTGGATCGAATGGACCAATTTTGGCTTAAGATCGAATTCTTTGAGCCTTTTCAAACTAATTAACAAAAATGATCGTATTACATGGAAAACTCAATTTTATTCCTTATAATATACACAAAACGGAATGAGAAAATTGAGCAACCAACTCCTCTAGTAAATATTATTTTGATTTCCTATAAGTCCAAGTAAAACTTTGATTGGTGCCCCTACACCACTACCTCTTTGTATTATCTTAATTTTATTTAATCCTCTAATATTTTCTAGCATAATAGATTTTCTTCAATTAGATATAATAATATTTTTAATATTATTGGTATTGTACAAAATGACATCTTCTTACATTCCCTAATGATTTAGGGGAGATTTAGTATCCTTATACGATACTCCTTGAGCTATTGGTAATTTTGACTAGATTTTAAAGAAATTTTGGAGAGCCTCTTGTCATCCATGTTGTTTATCTTGCTCTTGTAAATTAAGCAGCTAAGCATAGTTGTGATCTCAATGGTGGAAATTTTTTTTATGACAATAAGAGAAGGTGTATTGATTTTAATTTTGGGGTTATTGAGTTGTAAAATTATTTTGAAACTCTTTGATTTTTCCCATGAGTTTCTTCAAATATTATAATCTAGATTGGATCATTACATTGTTTTTCATCCTTATTGATTCTTTTAGAGTGGAAAAAGTGGTGAAATTAGCTCATAGGACCCTTTTTACCAACGGGGCCCAGTTGGTCAAATTGGGGTATGAAAACTACTAGCAGTGGTTTGAGGCATCAGACGACATTTTTTGGGGGTAAAACTTTTCCAACTTAGACCCACACCTTTTTCTCATATTCTACACAAAGAGACATTTGCAACAATGAAATAATCACATCAATCGAGTATGTATGCAAAAGTTATGCCACTCAGAAGTTGACCTTCCTGTTTTCACCACCATAATTAGAGAGGATGCCACATCAGCCCGCATTATTCATGAAAAAGGGGCCAGTCGCTTGATTATAATGTAGAAGACTCTAGACGAGTATATATTGTAACTCTATTTAATAGTTTAGGTATTCAAACCTTGGCCACTACTAGGCTATTGGGTTGTGTTATAACTGGGACACTACAAAGAAAAGAGGTTCCATTCTTTCGAGTGCATTTTTTCCATAGTTGAGTAAAACTAGCTGAGAGGGAAAGGAGATAGAGCACGTAGATAGGACTTGTGTACTGTATTAGCCCATAGGCCATAGGCCATACTTCTTTGTACTCACAGACATTTTCTACTAAGAGAAAGAGAGTAAAGAAGCTTGACCTTCTAGTTGGATTTTTCTCCCAAAAGGGTTTCACAGGTCATATCTTGTGTCAAATATGTGTGTGAGATTTATTTCGTTGTTCTCTAATTTTCGGCATGATTTTAATTCGCATGCATATGTTATTAATACTAATCTCTCTCTCTCTCTCTCTCTCTCTCTCTCTCTCTCTATCTACACACATACACACACATATATAAAGAGAAATTAAATTGTAATAGTGTAGATTCTAGATTTTTACGATTTGTTATGACAAATTGTCTAGTGGAATATCCACGATAGTTTACAGATCATATTGGTATCAGAACTAGATTTTCTCTAGGTATATCATGGAGATTTGCAAGGGATCTATATTATTTGGGCCAAAAGTTGTAAAAGCATAATCGTGGCCGACAAATCTATGAATAACCCGCACGATCTTGCAGAGGAGAGGTTTTTGTGACTGGAACAACAAGTAGTGGATATAAATCATAATGTAAATATCCTCATGGCAACCCTGACCAATAATTTTAGGATATTTGGAGAAGATGAGTTTTCTAATGCAGAGGAAAAATCAGAGGGGGGATCAGGAGATGAGGAAGAAATATAGAACCAGTCAAAGAAAGGACCTAAAAAAGATCAACTTAGTTCGAGTATCGTGAATCCTTCACAGTCCCTGTTCAAAACGGAAGCGAAGGTTGATATCAAGTTATACCACAATGAGATAAATGCTCTGAAGCTATATCACCGGTTGCAACAACTAGAAGTGTATTTTAGTGTCCATAACATTGAGGAAGAACATGTGATTTTATTTGTGCGACTGAAATTAGAGGGGCATGCCTTGGCTTGGTGGGAAAACCACACAGAGACCTTGAGGTTGGAGGGAGATCCTCCAATGACTAAGTGGGAGGAATTTTAAACTCTCATTAAGTCACAGTTTTACCCTATTGGGTATGTAGAGGACCAGTGGATTTGGTGGCACTACTTCAGGAAAAAGTCGAGGAAAAGCATGTAGGAGTACATGACAAAGTTAAAAAAGATGGTCATATTGTTGGGTATCTCCCCAAAGAACCCAAATATACTCCTCAAGTATTTTGGGGGTATACACTACCATATATGGTGGCAAGTGATGTTTTTCAAGCCAATATTAGTGGGTGAGGCTTATGTACATGCACAGTACTTGGAGAACATAGGCCTGAAGAAAGCACAAGCAAGTGGATCAAAATAAAAGGAGAAACATGGCACTTCTAAGGAGGGGAAGAAGAAGCAGAAAGGGGAAAAGATAAAAATATGACATACATTGCACATCAGTGAAAATATCCTATCAACCACTACAATTAGTGTGATATTGACAACCATACAGAGGACAAGTGTTAGAAGTTGCATCCAGAGCTTAACCTGAAGAACAAAAACAAGGACAATAAGAAGAAGAATCTCATGGCCACTGTTTTGAGCAACCAAGTTGAAGCAGATCAGACGTGGATGAGAAGATTCTCTATACGTAAATTTTGAAGGAGGTGAATCTAAGTAGCCTTCAGCAATAGGACGAGAAATAAATGACCAAACTCTTTCATATAAAGATATAAGTCAAGAAGGCCAATATTGATGCTTTGTTTGAATCAAGATCGCATGCGAGTATAATTGCAACAAATTTGTTCAAGAAATTGAAGTTCATGATCATCCAAGCCCATATCCACCAGTATGGGTAAATAAGGATTCATAGCTAAAGATAACAAAACAAAAAATATGACTCTCCGAAGAGCTCTTACTCTCCGAGACTTGTATAGAGTAGTTATGTCTTTACAGCAGCACACGGTATTCACTCCACCTCTTTCTATACAGCTTACGGTATTCACACGGATCAAAGTGCATGGACTAAGATATTCTCTCTTAAGGCTTGCTTCTATGGCACTGGGGCTTAAGGCATTCCATCCACATAGGGGGGTACTAGTCCAGTCCAATGGGGCTTACTGTACAGACTTCCATCAGTGTTCATTTTATTGATGAAGTAGAACTAGATGTGGTTCCCCTTGATGTATGCAGAGTCGTGCTTTTAGGGAGTCCCTACATGTACATGTGAGATGCAATATTCATGCAAAGAGGCAAACAATATCAACTCGTGAAGGATGGAAAATTGTTCACCATCAATGTGAAAAAGAAAAATCTAAAATTTCACTAGTAAGTGCTAACCAAGCCAAGAAATTGATCAGTTCCAGCAAGAAGTATGTTTATTTTTTTTAGAGAAAATCAATCTGTAGAAAATTTAGTAAGAGGTAAGGCATCCCTAAAGGGGTGTATTAAGAAATAGAAACAATACTTGGAAGAGTTACTATGGGCATACAAGGATGTGTTTTGAGAGCCTAAAGGGCTACCACCTGGTGAGCCCCAATATTGTAGCAATAATGCTACAACTCCTGGAACTCCCTTCTTTAATTTCATCAACCTGGTAGTTCGTAACAAACTTGGAAGCGACGGTGCTGTATGCACAAGTACTAGCTCTTGTCGCAGCTGTCACTTGGTCAGCTGGCACAAGTCCGCTAGGGCTCAAGCCAACTTCTATAGGCTCTCAGAAGAAGCTTGTTAAATGATGGACAAAAGCTAGCTCAAAGAAAACTAATCTACTTGGCAAAAATGAACTGAAAGCAAACCAAAGCATGGAAACCCTAGGAAACCCTAATCTGACTAGTTTAATCTCTATGATGCAATAGTGAGAGTGCAGATGTCTAATAATGATGCCATTACCTCTAGTTATGTGAAATGCATGAACTCAAACTACTTTCATGAAAAAGGACATTGTTTTTATGTTTTTGCTTGAATGGTTGGAGTGATTGTGATTTTGTTCTTATTAGGGTTTGGTTGTGCAGAGGTGGTGCAGAAGGAAGGAAAGCTTGGGAAAGGTTGGGGAGGCTAGGAGAGGTCCCCAGGGATCCTTAGCATCCGTCCATAGAGGTTCCTCACGTTCAGATGCTCAGCAACCGAGTGTGTGGGCTCCTACAGGATGTCTGCAGGGGATCCTACAGGAAACTCAGGAATTTCTACAGGAAGTCTATTAATTTCTACAGGATGTCCTACCGTGGGTGTTTTGGGTGATGGTGAAGTGATGGAATGGTATGGGAGGATAGGTGAGATGGAGAGGGAACTGGTGATGGCTCAGGAGCAGAGAAGTCAGATGGAGAAAGAGTGCATGTAGTGGGTTGATGGCTGGAAGGATGGGATCAACGAAAGGTTAAGTAAATGGAGCTTCGTGAGTAATGGAAGAGCTGGAAGGTAAACGAGCTGAACAGAGGTCGGTTGAGTGGCTTTAGGTGTGGTTGACAAGAAGAGGAAGGTAATGGAATGGTGTGGAGCAGTGTAGATGAAACAAATTGTCTATGAATGTCACCAAACACGAGAACTCTTTAACCTATGTTAACTGTGCTATTTTGAACCAATGAACAACAGTGCAATTTGTGAAAGAAACTCGTGCATGGAAGTGGAATGAAGAAGTAATGATCAAGACCAAAGTGCATGGATGGATCTACGACTAAAGTAACTGTTGCAGCTTGCATGGAAGTAAAAGACTGCGTTTCTTTTTGGTGGTTGGTATAGACTGCACCCCCAACCTCTAAACAGAGATGGCAGTGAAGGCTCTCTCAACCTTTTCTTGGAGCTCAAAGGAACACTAATCCTCCTACTCTAATTCAAAACAACTAGAAGCACTTAAACCATAAACTAATCCTACTTCAATCACATAAAACAAATCAAATCAGCAGGCTGGAAATTCTAAATGCATGACAAAACAGAGGAAATAAAGTGCTGCAAGGAAAAAGAAACAACATTACAAGGAGGAAGAGGTCTATTGCTCTCTTAAAAACTCAGAATTGGATCAAAAGCTGCCTGTCTTTATTGAATAATCATGAGTCTAATGACATGCCAAAACTGGCTTACAAGGAGCAAAAACCGAGCTACAACATGACTAACCAAATTGACTAACTAGCTAACCCCAAATTGACTAACTAGCTACACAAAATCACTACCAACTAGCTAACCAAAATGAGGCCCTAAGCCTTCTTATTTATACAATTTGAGGACCCAACAGTCCTCCTAAAATTTAGGGACTTGGCTGCCCAAGACTTGTAGTTGACAGCAGTCCAACTTGACTTGCTTGGCTGCCCTTGAGCTGATTGATTTGGTGGCCTTTGAACTCCGAGCTGATGGTGGAGAATTTGAGGTAAGGGCCCATAAATGAGGGGGACACCTTCCTACAAATCCTCTAGCTTGTTCTCCCACGAATTTGGCTGCCAAGTGCTCATTAAGACCTTCCATTTTGTCTCCAAGTTGACCAAAAAGGCTACACAAAGCACCCATTAGACTTGTTGGCATAATGACTAACCAAATTCACTCTATTAACATAAAAATAATAAAAAACATGCAATAAACAAATGAGAATGGTGGACTAAGCCAAATTAGGAGGTTGAATGAGCCCAAATAATTGTACATTTTTGGGGCTCATCATCACCCCCCTACTGAAAGTGTTGCTCATCCTCTGAGCAACCAAATCTCTCCCCTTGTCTTTGATGGCCCTGGTGACTTCCTTGGCTAGCATCTCGGCCGATTTCTCCTTTGGCTTCCCTCTTTTCAAACTTTCCTGTAGAAACTGTTCGATGGCTTCCTGTAGAAACAGTCCTCTGTCTTCCTGTAGAAACAGTCTCTGTCTTCCTGTAGAAACAGTCTTCACTGTTTGGGTCTGCGCGGCTGAGGGTGCCTTCTTCTCGAACTGTGCTGCTAGGCATGGTGAGAATACCCGGGTGACAGTGTCACATTTTTCATCATCATTCATCACTGCTTCATTGAGATCTTGATCTTGCCATGAATGTAGTTATGCCCATACTTCCAGCGCTGAGACTGAGGTTGTCCTCATTATTGCACCATTATTACATCATCATTGAGACCCTCACTGTTGCTTCTTTATCATATCCATGAGGTCTACCTGAAGGTTAGATCTCCATGTGTGTCTAAACTGTGATTGCAACCGTGGAATTCAAATACCCATTGAGAGATATCAATTTACCTTTTCAGATCTGCAGCTAGGATATCTGTTGTCTGTTCAAACAGCACTAGAATACACATCTGATAAGTGGAAACATTAAGTTCACACACAGCCCAGATTTCTGTGGGCAGGTTACCACATGCACCTAGCTGTGTTGGCCATGAACCTGTTGTGAGAACTTGCACGGCCAAAGTAGGCGCTTCGCTGATTTCATTGGATCCTTCCGACGGATATCATCAACAAACAAAGAAATATATTCTGGTGACATTGTATTCAAATTCATAAAGAATTCAAATGATGAATTCAAAGCATTTTGGAAAGTTTTATCATTGCTAAATGCCATGCTAATAATGTTGTCATACTTATCAAGAAGGTGTTGCACAAAGCCAACTGAATCTTTCAGCGTTTTCCTTCCGCAAAGCTGTTCTCTGCCTTTCCTGTAGACGACATCCTGTAGAAACGCCTGTAGAGCGTGACAGGTGAGAATTTTTTTATGAAACGACAGAAATCTAAGGAATCAGGTAGAAATATTGTAGAGCATCATTGGTTAATTGATCTGGAAGTGGTAGTCATGCGCTTCAGTTGACTGCAGTTAAACAGAGGGTGGTGAGAGTCAGCCAAGCATCATTTAATTTCAACGTGATTTTTGGTGAGGGAGTGAAGTGGCCAAGTGCACGTTGGCCCCATGCAACTATTGTCTCCACTGCAGTGTTTAACTAGTTGTTCTCTGCTGTTAATCTCATCCATCAAGCACGCTGAAGTCTAACTGTCCATCACTACCCGTTTTCAATTTCCTTCCTGCGATGGCTGAGCGCACGTGTCTCATTCACCCACCAAGCGTTGTTGAACTAGATGTGGGTGGCCAGTTAGCTGGCCACCGATTTTTTTAATCCTAACTATCTCATTCATTCATGCAATGCTCAGATTAGATTCATGCAAACAGAGGAACGAGTTTAGTCACGTACCTGCAAGTTAAATGGCTGATTGTGAAGCGTGTTGTTGCTGCATGCTCTGATTTTGCTGCTGCATGCTTGGATCCTTTGATTGCATGAGGGCTTGGCTAATGATTTTTGATTGTTTTTCCTTGTGTAGGTGTCCTCTGGCCGGATCTGAGCTGCATGCAATCGTTTCCTCGTTCAACTCTGCCCGTTCAAGCTGCTGCTGCTGCATGGTCACAAAACCAGAACTTCTTTTTGCCATTTCTCCCAAATGGTAGATCGAATTGATCTGAAACTCGGTGAGCATGTTCCTACCATCATTATGCATCTCCCATAGCAAATTCGTGATCAATGGATGCACGGATTTCGAGGAAATTGGAAAATGGCTGAAGATTTCAGAGGTCGATTTCTTGGAAACCGTGCATCGGAATCGGCTGAAACTGCTTGGGTAGGCTACTATCACCCATGTGCATCTCCCCATGAAACAGGTTTTGAAACGGATGCACGGTTATGGAGAAAATACAAAAATGGCTGATGGTGATGGAGGCTGATTTCTTAGAAACCGTGCATCGGAATTGCATGAAACTGCTCAGGCATGTTTTCATCAACCTTGTACAATCCCCCATAAAACGGTTTGTCAAAAGGATGCATGGTTTTCAAGTTATGGCAAAAACAAATTTGGTTCTATGGATTTTTGCCTCAAGGCTTTTTGCATGTGCTTGCATGGGATGACAAAATGAATTTTGTTTGTGATGCAGGTATGGAGATGATGGAGGAGGAGTTGGAAGATGGCATGAGGGCTTCTGAACCCTTGAGGAAGCTACCATGCTCGCCAAACCACTTTTTGAAATGCATGCCTAGTTTCCCACAATTTCTACAGGAAGTTCCTGTAGAAGCACAATGAGAAGCACAAGGAGGTGAAAAAAAATGATGGATGAAGGCAAGGGATGGACACACAAGTGCTTGTAGGCCTAATCAACAGATTCCCACCATTAGATTCACTTTTGAAATTGGATTTGGCTCGTCCAAAGGTTCTACAGGATGTTTCCTGTAGAAATACAGAGCTTCCTGTAGAAGACACAGTTTTGAGGAAAGAAGCATAATGACATGAAAAAATGATGGAAAAGGGGTGAGGAATGGAAACATGGATGTGGGTAGGCCTCATGGACATATTCCAAGCCTTCAGGTCCTCCTCGGAGATCAATTTGGCTTTTTTGTAAGCTTCCTGTAGAAGATACGAAACTTCCTGTAGAAGGCACAAAAACTTCTTTGTCTTTGTTTTGAGTGATCCACCTGACCTACAATGTCCTTCTTGCAACCTGCAATTAGCCAATGGAAATTAGTTTTATTTGTTCTTTTTTTCTTTTTCTCTTTTTTTTTTTTTTTTTTTGAAAAACAACTAGGGCGCCTCATGGAGGTTTTCACCCTAATTGCCTGCCCTGGGCGCCTCCAAGGAAGGTTTTCACCCAGGGATCTTATTCCCTTTTATTTTCTTTTCTTTCCAACCCATTGACTGCCTCATGGAGGTTTTCAATCAATGAGCCAATCTAAGGCGCCTCCGAGGGGGTTTTCACCTTAGATTTTTATTTTTCTCTTATTTTCATTTTTTCATTTCTTTACTTTTTTCTTTTTTTTCATTTTTTCTACCCTACCCTACTTGAAAAACAAAATCATTTTCAAGTATAAGAATACTTCCAATGGAGCCATGTGCACATCGAGATTAGAGACAAAATGATGTGAAGGCTCGAGATGCATGCTTTGACAGGTATCCAGATCTCAGAGACCAAATGATCTGGTGTTGAAGGGATCAAACAAAACTGAGGAAGAAAGTACTGTTGCGACTTAGTGACCTTCTGAAACCATATCTCCATATAGCTTTGATATCCTTGGTTCTTTTTCTGATCTGGATCATTCTTCATGTCACCTTCTAACATGACTTTCTCATCTTCCTCTTTTTGCTGATCTTTCTCTTGAATACATGGAGGATTTGATGGTAACCATGAGGGAACTCTCTCGATCTCTGATTCTGATCTCTTCTCTTCATCAAGTGCAATCAATGGTTCTTTGATCTCCTCTTTTGAATCTTCTTTTGCTGGATGTGATCCTTCAATGCTTTCAAGATAATCTCTTTTTTGCAATGCTTTTCCTGAGCTATGGTGAAGATCATTGAGCTCAAGAGGAGTCATTTGCACATGTTGTGCCTCAGCTTTGCAATTAGGTTGAGCTACTCCATTGTATGGCTTTTGAAATGGTACGGGTAGATGAGTGGAGGTGTGAGTTTGAGATGGAGATGGATGGCATTGTGGTTGGGTAGGCATTTGGGGTTGCCTTGGTGGAGGAGGAGGCGATGGTTGTGGATGAGCAGGTGGTGGAGGAAAATGAGCGGAAGGAGTGTTGTATTGGGGCCTCCACTCCTGATAAGGTGCATTCCACTGAGGCTGTGGCTGAGCATAAGAGTGAAACGAATGAGCAGCTGGTTGGGCATAATATGGATCTGTGAAGGAATAAGGAGGAGGTGTGAACCAGGAAGGATGAGCAGGGGGACCCCAAGAAGGCATGAAAGTGGCTTGATAGGGGTCATAATAGGTCTCGGGTGTCCCTTGCAGTTCCTGCTGGTAAAATCTAGGTCCATGTGGCCTCCTTTGGTTCATATAATAGAGTGATTCAGTGGCTCCCTTGGCTCTTTGATATGCAGCTTTGATTCTGGGCAAGGAAGGGCACTGATCTGTAGGATGGTATTCTTCACAGATGAAACACACTTCTAGGGAGTGCATTGGACATTCGTTCCTAGGATGCTTTCTAGTGCACCTAGGACAAAAAATGGCCAAAGCCCTCTTGGCTTCTTCTCGCTTCTTTTGGATCCGCAAGGTATCTAGTTGCATGGCAAGAAACTGCCTCATATCACTCTTGAAATCTTGGATCTGATTTTCAAATTCATCTTTGGACAAGATGTTGCTCCCAACATCTCTGCTTGTAGCCATTTGCTCCAGAGGAATGTTTTCTTCTTCTTCTCCCCTAGAGGTTCTTCAGATATGTCTTGATGTCCACCCTGGGGTTCTTCAATCACAGCCATCGAAGAAGAGAGAATCTTGGCTGTGTGAAGCAGTGGGGGTGTTGTGCAATCATTTTTCTAACTTATCTCTACTCCTACAAGGCATGAAATGAAATATTTTTGGTTGATATTTTCTTTTTTCTACTTCTACTTGCAAAACTGAAATAGATTGAACTGCAACTAACTATCTTGCGAAAATGAAAATGCGGAATTGGAATGAAAGCAGGAAAGGACTAATCTATTTTGCTCAAATGAAATTGCAGGAATGAAATGCTAGGCTACGCTTGCAGAATTGAAATGCTAATTTACGCTTGCAAAAATGAAATTGCGGAATTGAAATGCTAATCTATGAAAGCAAGAAATGCTAATCTACTTTTGCATAAATGAAATTGCATAATGGAAATGAAATAAACTACTTAGCAGAAGGTTGTAGTAGAAAATAGCAGAATAGCAACAATCACCAATACTCTGTCGCGTCCCCGGCAACGGTGCCAAAAAGATGGTGAGCCCCAGTATTGTAGCAATAATGCTACAACTCCTGGAACTCCCTTCTTTAATTTTATCAACCCGGTAGTTCGTAACAAACTTGGAAGCGACGGTGCTGTATGCACAAGTACTAGCTCTTGTCGCAGCTGTCACTTGGTCAGCTGGCACAAGTCCGCTAGGGCTCAAGCCAACTTCTATAGGCTCTCAGAAGAAGCTTGTTAAATGATGGACGAAAGCTAGCTCAAAGAAAACTAATCTACTTGGCAAAAATGAACTGAAAGCAAACCAAAGCACGGAAACCCTAGGAAACCCTAATCTGACTAGTTTAACCTCTATGATGCAATAGTGAGAGTGCAGATGTCTAAAATGATGCCATTACCTCTAGTTATGTGAAATGCATGAACTCAAACTACTTTCATAAAAAAGGACATTGTTTTTATGTTTTTGCTTGAATGGTTGGAGTGATTGTGATTTTGTTCTTATTAGGGTTTGGTTGTGCAGAGGTGGTGCAGAAGGAAGGAAAGCTTGGGAAAGGTTGGGGAAGCTAGGAGAGGTCCCCAGGGATCCTTAGCATCCGTCCATAGAGGTTCCTCACGTTCAGATGCTCAACAACCGAGTGTGTGGGCTCCTACAAGATGTTTGCAGGGGATCCTACAGGAAACTCAGGAATTTCTACAGGAAGTCTATTAATTTCTATAGGATGTCCTACCGTGGGTGTTTTGGGTGATGGTGAAGTGATGGAATGGTATGGGAGGATAGGTGAGATGGAGAGGGAACTGGTGATGGCTCAGGAGCAGAGAAGTCAGATGGAGAAAGAGTGCATGCAGTGGGTTGATGGCTGGAAGGATGGGATCAACGAAAGGTTAAGTAAATGGAGCTTCGTGAGTAATGGAAGAGCTGGAAGGTAAACGAGCTGAACAGAGGTCGGTTGAGTTGCTTTAGGTGTGGTTGACAAGAAGAGGAAGGTAATGGAATGGTGTGGAGCAGTGTAGATGAAACAAATTGTCTATGAATGTCACCAAAAACGAGAACTCTTTAACCTATGTTAACTGTGCTATTTTGAACCAATGAACAGCAGTGCAATTTGTGAAAGAAACTCGTGCATGGAAGTGGAATGAAGAAGTAATGATCAAGACCAAAGTGCATGGATGGATCTATGACTAAAGTAACTGTTGCAGCTTGCATGGAAGTAAAAGACTGCGTTTCTTTTTGGTGGTTGGTATAGACTGCACCCCCAACCTCTAAACAGAGATGGCAGTGAAGGCTCTCTCAACCTTTTCTTGGAGCTCAAAGGAACACTAATCCTCCTACTCTAATTCAAAACAACTAGAAGCACTTAAACCATAAACTAATCCTACTTCAATCACATAAAACAAATCAAATCAGCAGGCTGGAAATTCTAAATGCATGACAAAACAGAGGAAATAAAGTGTTGCAAGGAAAAAGAAATAACATTACAAGGAGGAAGAGGTCTATTGCTCTCTTAAAAACTCAGAATTGGATCAAAAGCTGTCTGTCTTTATTGAATAATCATGAGTCTAATGACATGCCAAAACTGGCTTACAAGGAGCAAAAACCGAGCTACAACATGACTAACCAAATTGACTAACTAGCTAACCCCAAATTGACTAACTAGCTACACAAAATGACTACCAACTAGCTAACCAAAATGAGGCCCTAAGCCTTCTTATTTATACAATTTGAGGACCCAACAGTCCTCCTAAAATTTAGGGACTTGGCTGCCCAAGACTTGTAGTTGACAGTAGTCCAACTTGACTTGCTTGGCTGCCCTTGAGCTGATTGATTTGGTGGCCTTTGAACTCCGAGCTGATGGTGGAGAATTCGAGGTAAGGGCCCATAAATGAGGGGGACACCTTCCTACAAATCCTCTAGCTTGTTCTCCCACGAATTTGGCTGCCAAGTGCTCATTAAGACCTTCCATTTTGTCTCCAAGTTGACCAAAAAGGCTACACAAAGCACCCATTAGACTTGTTGGCATAATGACTAACCAAATTCACTCTATTAACATAAAAATAATCAAAAACATGCAATAAACAAATGAGAATGGTGGACTAAGCCAAATTAGGAGGTTGAATGAGCCCAAATAATTGTACATTTTTGGGGCTCATCACCACCTAAGGGGGAAGTGGAGCACGAGATATACCTTTTACTGGACTCCCAATTTCCAAATGTTGGGTTGCACAGGAAGTTTGTCATAGAAGTAAGTGAGGTGAATAAACAAGTTGCAACAACTATTGAACTAGGTTTCATTCGACCAAGTACATCACCATGTGGGTGACCCATTATAATTGTGCCAAAGAAGGATGGGACTTGGAGGATGTGTACAGATTACATGGCATTGAAAAAAATCACACTAAAGAATGAGTATCCCCTGGCAAGGATAGATGATCTACTGGGTCAGTTGTAGCAAGAAAAATACTTCACCAAGTTGGACTTAAAGTCTTCATATCACCTGGTTCGAGTCAAAGAATAAAATACCTGGAAGACTTCCTTAAAAACAGGCAAGGTTTGTATGAGTTGTTAGTCATGCCATTTGGCCTATGTAATGCACCAACTGCATTTATAAGATTAATGAATGATGTATTGCGCCCTTTTATAGATTCATTTATTATTTCCTATTTGGATGATATAGTGGTATACAATGCTACCTGGGAGGAGCACATATCACATTTAACACAGATGTTGGAGACATTAAAGAATCAGCAACTTCTAGCAAATCTTAAGAAGTGTGAGTTTTCATAATAGTCTTTAGTGTATCTGGGGTGTGTGATAGGTGGATGAGAGATGAAGATAGATCCCTCCAAGATGGAGGCCATCATGAAATGGTCAATTCCTACTAATGTTTCTGAGGTTAGGAGTTTCTTTAGGGCAAAAAATTGTACCTGAGGAAATGCATAGCCTCGTTTTCAGTGGTAGCAACATTATTCCACACCATAACAACAAGTGGTAAGAGTTTCAAGTGCGGAAAGGGTCAGCAGAGTGCCTTCGAGGAGATAAAGAAGAAGATCAGTCAAGCACGCATTCTAGCATTACCAAAATTGTAGCAACCTTTTGAAGTGGAAAAAAATGTGAGTGGGCATGTTATGGGAGGAAGGCTTGTATGCTACCATTCTAAAGTATTTCATGGGGAAACTCTTTACTACCCTACTTATGACAAGGAACTCTATGCCTGAGTGCAAGATGTGAAGAAGTGGAAGCACTATCTAATAGGAAAGGAGAAAATAATACAAATAGGCCACCAGCCACTACAGTACCTGTAGGCCTAGAGTAAGCTACAATAGACTAGGAATTACAATTCGATGGGGTTTCTACAACAATTCCATTTAGTGATCAAGTATAAGAATGGAAACACGAACAAGTTGGTAAACATGCTTTCAAGGCCACCCACATCAAATATCACAGCGTTGGAGACTTTTATGCACATGGAGCCATTTACCCATGATGGACACAAGGAGGCATATTCAAAGGATGAGGACTTAAAGGAGGTGTTTCAAAAGTTTCAAAGTCATAGGCATGTGCATGATGGTGACAACACCGTTGAATACCATCTTCAGGATGGGTTACTCTATAGGTTGGATAAGCTATGTGTTCTTAAAGGCGAGCGATTTCAGTTGATTAGAGAAGCTCACACCTCCAAGGTTGTAGGGCACTTTGGTGTAGGGAAGACCATTGCCAACTTGCAAAGGAATGTGTATTAGCCCAAGATGCAAGAGTAGGTAGATATGTTCGTAAGAGGATGCACATGCTTTGTTGTACAAACAATCCTAGAAACATGAAACATGGTGTATATCATCCCTTACATGTACCCACTCGTCCTTGGGAAAACATTTCCATGGACTTTGTGGGAGGTTTACCAACAACCAGTAAGCGACATGGCCACATGTTCGTGGTAGTTGATAGGTTTAGTAAGATGTGTTTTCTAATGCCGTAAAAAGACCATCAGTGGGAAAGAAGCAGTAAATATTGTTCTTTGGACATGTTTGGGTGCACTTTGGGATACCAAGGAACATCATTTCAAATAGGGACATAAAAGTTCTATGTGCATTATGGATTACATTGTGGGAGAATGTGGACAAAAAGTTGAAGAGATTTGCAACATTATATTCGCAAATAGATGGGAAGACATAAGTAGTCAATAGGATTTTGGTGCAACTTTTGAGGGGATACAACCAAAAGCATCCAAATACTTGGGATCAAAATATGGTATATATGGAACATTCTTACAATAAAGTAGTCCACACTTCTATTAGACATTCCCCATTTTAAACTTGTTTTGGATATTTGTTTCTTTCACCTTTAGACATTACATATGGGCATTAAGTAGGAGTGAGGGAAGATCTTATAGGATACACCTTGAGGGATGAAAAATTATAAAGAAGATTAGGTAGATACATATATAGGTATAAGTGACACTACAAAAGTCACGAGAGGTATATAAGGCCATGCATGATTGGCATAGAACAAAGAAATTGTTCAAGGTGGAAGATAGTGTATGGTTATAGCTGAACAAGGAGAGGCTACAAGGGCCTAGTAAGAAAATCAAGGCTCAGTAGTATGGTCCCTTCGAGATAATAGAAAAGGTGGGTGATAATGCTTATCAACTTAGTTTACCACCATATATGTTCATTTACTCTGTTGCGAATGTAGAGAATATAAAAATATATGACCCTTCCATGGTAGATCAAGAAGAGGAATAGGTCCTACCTTGTATGGTAGATTTGTCAGTAAATGCTTAGGCAGTGTTAACAAAAGATATAGTTTTGAAAAAGAGGTACAAAACTAGAAGACAAGAGAGCATGACCTTTGGTAGATTGGGTTGAAAGGACAACTTCCAAACAAAGATAAATTATACACTCGAGAAAAGGTGGAGTACAAATTTCCTTACCTCATTCAATAGAAGCTTTTGGCAACCAAAAGCCTCCGAAAATGGGGAGGTGTGATCCAAATTAGATCATTATATTTCTTGTCATCCATCTTAATGATTTCATAGTGGAAAAAGTGGAGGAATTAGTTCATGGGAATTTTTTTACAAGTGGGGCCCTGTTTGGAAAATTGGGGTTTGAAACCTTCCAAGAGCATTTTCGGGCATCAAATGACATTTTTTGGGGTAAAACTTTTCCTCTTCAGCACCACACCTTTTTTTCATATTTTACACACATGTCTTTCCGACAATGCAAGAATCATGTCAATCAGAGTCTGTATGCGAAAGTTATGTCACTCAAAAGTTGACCTTCATGTTTTCACCACCATACTTTGAGAGGATGCCATGTCAACTCCCGTTATTTATAAAAAAAGGGGCTAGCCATGTGATTTTGATGTAGAAGACTCTAGAAGATTCTATATTGTAACTCTAGTTAAGAGTTGAGGCAATCAAACCTAACGAATAGTAGGCTATCGAGTTGCGTTATAACCAAGCCACTAAGAGGAATATGGGTTCCATTATTTTGAGTGCATTTGTTCCATAGTTGAGAAAAAATAACTAAGATGGAAAAAAGGTAGAGCACATAGAGAGGATTTGTGCATTATAGTAGCCCACATGCCACAGGCCATACTTCTTTGTACTTGTAGACATTTTCTACTAAAAGAAAGAGAACAAAGAAGCCTCACCTTCCAGCTGGGTTTTTTTTATATTGAAACGGTTTTCCAGGTCATATCTTGTGTCAAATGTGTGTGTGTGTGTGTGTGTGTATGTCATCTTTTATTACATTGTTCTTTATTTTTCCGAATAATTTTATTTGCGTGCATACACTCTTAACAATAATCTATAGATCTATAAATCTAAAGAGAAATGAAATTGTATTAGCATAGATTTTTTATTTTTTTAAGATATGTTGTGATGAACTGTCCAGTGGAATATCCAAGACAGTTTACGAGACATATTGCATACAAAAACTTTACATCTATATAAGATATCATGAGTGATGAGAGTCTCTGAGAGGATATTTTTTCTTCTCTCATAGTTAAATGTTTGCTAATTTGCATTTTCTTTCAACTCAATAATAAGATTTTGACTCTTCATTTATCATTTTCTCAATGATATTGTTCCAATTCAATTTATTATGCATATCAATTCCTAAATAATTGTATAAAGACACTTCCTTGAAACTATTATTATCAGAAACAAACAAACACACACACACACATATATCCCTAATGAGAATATTGTATTAAATCAAAATCCATGCCTAGGTCACAGACTGTATAGCAAGTGAGTACAATAATAATCCTTCGAGGCCAGCTATACATGTAACTTTAGGGTGGACTTTATTCTCAAAATATATTAGTCGTATTACTATCCTAAATGATACATGGTCTTGGAGGTGTAAATTCTCCAAAAGACCTGTAGATACAAACAAAATTTACATTGCATAGTAGGCCGATTGTTAAGGAATAGTTGTGAGGGAAGGAATACCATTTCTCATTAAGACTCCTATGTCCAATTTTACACCTTTATTGGTGGGATCATCTGACAAGAGTTATTTATTTTTGAAACCTGAAAGAAGCTAATAGTAGAGAAGGCTAGTTTCACATTCTTTATTCGATCAATAATGCTTCACAACTTGCAATCCTTGGGAAAAGATCCATGAACAAGTTGATGGATAACCAACTGTGAATCTCCTAACACCACCAAATCTTTGATGTTTACTTATTTGCTCATAAGGAGCCTTTGCAGTAATTCATATGCTTCCGTTGCATTATTTGCTAACCCCAAACTGTAGTCAATTTCAATTTTCCCATCGACTTTGAGAGTAATCCCTCCAGCTCCTGCCACCCCAAAAACAAAACTATACTAGAAAATCATTTTAAATTTAATTTTCATATTGAAAAATAAAACATTATATGTAATCTTTATTAAAAACACAAATTCAATATAATAAAAAATTGTTTAATAATTTTAATTTTATTATATTTAATAAATGTATTAAAAAGCATCTCATATCGAAACAAATTTTATCATCATTAAACGATGATACATTTAAAAAATATTTAAATATACAATAAGCTTATATAGAAACAATGTTTATGGTGTCGTCCACCGAGGTGGAGGAATTGCCTAGATAGTCAAAAGTGGCTGGATTCCGGCCAAAAAAAATTCAAGAAATCTCGCAGTAGCACAGTTTGAATCATATTTATGGGCAACCCAAAATCTTGAAGTTTGACAGCTATAACCTGGATTTACAAAAATCCAGGGGACCCAAAATATTGAAGTTTGACAGTTGTACCCTGGATTTACAAAAATCCCTGTCGGATTTTATCAAAATCTTGCCGGAATTTCTATGATTTTCAGAGCAAATTTGTAGCCTAGTTAAATTACTACAATGTTTATTATCTACAATATTAAAGAATGATACATTCGAAAGAATATTTCAAAGTTCAATAAGTTCTAGACTAATCATGTTTATCGTCTAGGATATTAATTAATAATACAATTTGTGATGAAATGGAATTTTGTTTATGTTTAAATTTTATTTTTAAAAATACAAAATAAAATTGATTAGAATATATATTTTAAAAAGTTTGATATAATTTTTTTATTAAAATCTAAATGTTTAATAAATATATAAAATAATGTTTATCCTCTATAATATTGAACAATAATATATTAGAAAAATATCTGAATATTTAATAACATTTATCATTTATAAAATTTGAGGAGATATAATATAATGAAGGAATCAATTTATCAAAATTTCAAATATAATTTTTTATCGAAATCACTCTTTTTCACGCTGAAAAATGACTCTTTCTCTCTTCCATGGTGAGAAGAGCTAACATTGAAAATTGCACTATTATTTTCTATTGTAAAGTCGTTGTCAATGTGAATCAAAAACATTTGGCAGAAAGAGGGTGGATAGGAGGAATCAAATACTAAGTCGTCAGGTCTGTTGTCAGTTACTGCAAAATGTGTTTTCAGCTGTCCAAAGAGTAAATGAGAAGAGAAGTTTGCAGGCATCTTCTAAGCCCCAAAAGGACTCAAAACCCAAATCAGACCCCCTCCATTGGAAAGTTCTATGAACAAACTTTCCAACGATATGTGGAAGTCCAAAAATGGACTCCTGGATCAAAAGTTATGGTCTTCTGAAGTTTCAAGGATTGAAGCCTTGTGAAGGCATATCAGAATATTGAAGACTGCAATATCGGAGGTCTAGTGACATCAGGCATATCGACAATCACAACATCAGATATATCGGCGATCGCATATTAGAGGTCGGAGATACTAGCGCACCGCAACATCAGAGCATCAGTATATCGACGATCGCATATCAGAGGTCCTGGCATATAAGCAATCGCATATCGGAGGTCTCGCATGTCGGAAGTCCAATACAATAGAGTAGGCAATATCAGAGCTTGGAGGAGATGGACACATCAAAGCATCAAGCAGATCAGAAATCGGAGAATCAGAGCTTTTGAAGCTGACAACCTTTTAAAAGTTGCGACATGGAAAAGTTCTGATAGCGTTAAAAACCATTGAGGAGTGCCAAAAAGTATTAACAAAGGATTTCATCACAAAAACCAAGGTGAGCAAACCCTTTTATCTCTCCTCTAGCCAGACATGTGGCGACATAGCATTGGTTCCGGTAAATCTATAGTGGCATCTGACATGGCAGTATGACAGGACACGTGGCAGGTCGTTTTGGCAGTTTGAGGGGGCCCAAGGGGGCAAATATGGGTGACAAGTATCACCACTCATGAGGTGCCACGTGGAAGTGATGACATCATATCGTAGGTCGCACATCAAAGGTTAAAGATGTTGGCACTTTATAACAGTTTGCAATTGGAAACTTCCGATAAGGGGGTTCTGATATTGGGCTAGCACCACGGCCGCAAGGACTTAAAGAACCAAAGGCGTAAAGGTAGGGGTTGAGCACCAAGAGCTATCGGCGTATCAAAAGATCACGACTCCAAAGTTATTTCCCCAATTGGAAACCTCTGATGAGAGGAGATATGATATTTGCCTAGAAAATGGTCTATAAAAAGTTAAAGAACCTCGGGCACTAAGCAGTTAACAAAGGGAGAATGGCCCCTGGCAGGAGTTTAAATGCTTTAATGCCTCAAGGCTGGGTAGTAGGTCATGGCCCATGGTCCTATGGTGAAAAATGCAAGAAGGGCTAAGCAGAAGGGGCTTGTCATATTAGAGGTCGACAATCGACATATTATAATTATGCACCACTGTAAAGTCTACGATATGGAATCACTCTGATAAGAAAGTATAGAGCTTTAAGGGTGTATGGGTCAGTAGCAATGATATTTAATGAAGGCATAGAGGAGTTGGTGATTGAAAATGTCTAATCATGTGGAAGACCCTGTAACAAAAAACCAAGGAAAACATTGGCAACAAAAATGAAGTCTATTGCTTCGCGTGCATGTCTTCAGCGTGGTAAATGGAGGTATGGGACTCAGGAAGCAATTATTTCTCAGCATGGAGATCCATGTTGTCAGGCAATGAAATATTGTCAGGTCAATCTCCAGTTCTGTTCTGTGACAGGAAATCACATTTGATCGCTCCCGGCTCTAGAAAGTGGCAGATTGAAGTTGTCAAGGTGAAAGCGATAGGTGAACCAACCGAGTCACTGAAGAGGAACATTATAGCAGAGACGTGGCCTGATCAGAGGCCATAAAAGGAATGGTGTTGAGATATTTTCCTCAAATCATCATTCAATTTCCCTTTTTCTTTTATTCTGTAAATTCTGCATTTTAAAGAACATAATCAAATCTGATTGCAATGACTTGGGCAGCAGACCTTCGTATCCCAAGACAGCGAGTCGATTAGACAACTGGAGCTCGGCTGAGATATTTTGTAACTGTTGTTTAAAGCTTCCCCTCTCCTTATAAATAGAGGGAAGAAACACTTAAGAGAGGTTCCTGAATTCTGCATCTAAGAGGCTCGAATTCTATGGTTCCATATTGGTTATATTTTCCCCTTCCTAAGGGACTTGAGCGATACAATTATTGAATGTAAATGGATTGGTGATTTGGACTCCATCTTGAAGGATTAATGAAACTATTTTGTTGATTCGAATCCTAGAAGTGCACATTATGTTTTCCCCTGTGTATATCATTTCACGTATGTCTTTCCTCTTTTGAAATTGTGTAATGAAGCTATCAGTTTCACTCTCATTTATGGATGTATCTATGCTGCTAAGTAGTGAACAGTACCTGTGAAAATGACATATTTACTTGTGTTAGTTTATATCCTGTAGTACATGTGTGTGCACGGATTTACTAATTGTTGTCTGGTGATAAATGTGTCCAGGAGGCATAGAGCATGAGACCTTGATTTGCGCTCCACTATTTCTATGTTTTCACCTCTTCATTCTTACATACCTCTGTTGGAACTTATTTCGTAGGGTTCAGTGTTCTATCCAACCCTCTGCATTGAATTCCCTCTTTTCTTTCCTCCTCTTCATTTTTACTGCAACGCCAATATTGGGCTTCCTATTGTTGTGTGTCAGCCACCAAAACCAAGACATTTCTCCTTCAGATTAGCCATATTTACCCCCTAAGTATTTAGATCTATGTATTTGCTTGAGTTTACCTTGATGAAGGAATATTGAACCAAGCCCCTGAATTATATCTTTCCAAATTATGTGACATATGGAGTGCAACAGAAATCCCTCAAATAATCTTCAAAAGCACTCCTCTCGGATGCCCTAGGCACTGGTCTTCTTTCAATCTAGAGGATGTCTCTAGGAGCCTTCTACATCTTTTGAAGCAATTGTGTGACATGTGATAGAAAAAGCTACAACATCTTTCTGGCACCGTTGCCAGGGACGAATTTGAAATACTTTTCCCTAGGTATGACAATTTTTTACATTCCCTCAGTCAGGGTAGAAAGGGAAATGTGGATTTAAGATCTCTCACCCTAGCGACTCCATTGTCTGAATCTTATTTTAAATTTCCGACAACGACAACATATTTCTGGCGCCATTGTCGGGGAATAGATTAGAATATTTTTCCCCGGGTATGAAATTTTTTACATTCCCTTTGTTGGGTGAGCAAGGGAAGTGTGGGTTGAAGACATCTCACCTTGGTGACTCCACTATTTCAATCTTATGGTAAACAACCTGGCTACTTCACTGTCAAGTCATGCAAGAAAAGATGGATGAGATGGAGAGGTTAATAAAGAACTCAATTAAATTGATAAAACTCGAGCTAGAAAATAGAAACATTCGATGGCAAAACTCCCAGTCTACTAATCGAGGTTTAAATCCCCAATACAGAAGGCCTCCCCTATATATATTGCAAAGGGAGAGGAAACAACAATAAGACCACAACCATCCTCCATTATATATAAAATATGATCCAGAGGAGCAGATACAAGATGCCAACGAAGTCCAGGGGAACCTGTATTCCTCTATCTCTGATGAAGAACAAGAAGTCAGAATGCATGAAGAAAAGGAGGATGATCTTGATGCACCGCTAAATGATGGTGAGATTGATCATTATTGCAAGTAGTTCATTGATTTCATGATGGCTCAGCTGCACAAGAAATATGATCTTCGGTCATCTAGAAAGAGATCAAGGGGACACGACCAAAACGAAGGAACTTCCTTCCAAGAGCATCTTAAGCCAACTGACAAGGGGAAGGGGCCTTTAGATCAATTTATTCAAAAAAAGAGGGAGTCCTAAGATCCAAACTGCTTTAAGCTCAAAGTTCTCAAAGAAGAGAAGTCACCTCCCCGTTTTAGGCCCATCTATGAAAAATAAAAAGAGCCAAGTAGTGTTTGTGGCTGCCCTAACCAAGAAGATATTGGTTAGCAGACTTTCCAAGAAAATAAGGCAGCTGTAATTTTCTCCTGACAGTTCTATGACCTAGTAGCCTACTACATGACAACATTCTTTGGTCAATAGCAGAGATTGTTTCTGGGGTATGTATCAAACTTTTTGTTTGAAGATTTTTCACGGTGCATGTTTGTTTTGATTTTTAAATTTCAATAGCATGGAGGTATTAGGTCCAACATCCAAACGCTGACTTGGTACCATTGGAAGGTTGACCTCACTTGGGTGCATTGAGCCCTATGTCTAAGAAGGATTTGTATATAAATAAGCTCATTAGTTGAGCATTTAATTTCTAGTTGTTAGAGTTTATATTTCTGCATTTCAGTATTATGAGGAAAGGACTCCTAATAGATAAATTTCCATGGAGATTTTCTAGTTTTATAGGTTCAATATATTTTTTGACTCCATGCCCAATGGTGAAGATTATTAGTCTACAGGTTCTCAACACCCTTCTAGCAAAGCACTATCCCCAAATGGAACCAATGTTGTCACTCACTACAAAATGTGTTTTCCGTTGCCCAAAGAGTAAATGAGCAGAGAAGTTTGCATTCATCTTCCAAGCCCCAAAAAGACTCAAAGCCCAAATCAAACTCTCTCCATTGGAAAGTTCTCTAAACAAGCTTTCCAAAAATATGTAGAAGTCCAAAAATGGACTCCTAAATCAAAAGTTATGGTCTTCTCAAGTTTCAAGGATTGAAGCCTTGTGAAGGTATATCATAATATCAAAAATTGCAATATTGGAGGTCCAACGACATCAGGGATATCGACGATCACAACATCATAGATATCGTCAATCGCATATCGGAGGTCAAACATACCACCACATTGCAAGAATAGAGCATCACATATCGGCAATCGCATATCGTAGGTCCTGGCATATCGGAGGTCCCACATGTTGGAGGTCCAATCCATCGGAGTAGGAAGTATCAGAGCTTTGAGGAGATCGACACGTCGGAGCATCAAACAAATTGACAATCGGAGAATCAAAGCTTTTGAAGGTGACAACCTTTTATAACTTGCGACATGGAAAAGTTATGATAGCATTAAAAGCCACCGGGGAGCGCCGAAAAATATTACCAAGGGATTTAATCGTAAAACCAAAGGTGAGTGGGCCTTTTTCTCTCTCCTCTAGCCGGACACATGGAGACATAGGATTGGTTCCAATAAAGCTAAAGTGACATCTGACGTGGCGGTACGACAGGACACATGGTAGGCATTTTTGGCATTTTGAGGGGGCCTAAGGGGACAGATCTGGGTGACACGTGTCACCACTTATGAGGTGCCACATGGAAGTGATAACGTCATATCATAGGTTAAGGATGTCAACACTTTATAACAGTTTTCAATTGGAAACTTCCAATAAGGGGGCTGATAATAGGCTGGCACCACAGTGACAAGGACTTAAAGAAAAAAAGGCATAAAGGCAGGCGCTGAGCACCAAGTGTTATCGACATATCAGAATATCGCAACTCCAAATTTATTTGCTTGATTGGAAACCTCCGATGAGAGGGGCTCTGACATTTGTCTAGTGCATGGTCTATAAGAAGTTAAAGAACCTTGGGTGCTAAGCAGTTAACAAAAGGAGAATGGCCCCCGACGGGAATTTAAACTCTCTAGCGCCTCAAGGTTACGCAACAGGTCATGACCCATGGTCCTATGGTGAGAAATGCAGGAAGGGTTAAGCAGAAAGGGTCTTGTCATATCGGAGGTCGGTAATCAGAATATTATAATATTGCACCACCGTGAAGTTTGCAATATGGAATCGCTCCTATAAGGAAGTACAGAGCTTTAAGGGCCTATGGGCCGGTAGCTGCGATATTGAATGAAGGCGCAAAGGAGTTGGTGATTGAAAAGGTCTAATCCTATGGAAGACCCTATAACAAGAAACCAAGGACAACAGTGGTCGCAGAAATGAAGTCTACTGTTTTGCATGCATGTCTTTAGTGAGGTAAATGGAGGTATCGGACTCAGGGAGTAGTAATTTCTCAGCATGGACCTCCACGCAGTTAGGCAATGAAATACTACCAGGTCAATCTCCACTTCTGCTCTGTGACAAGAAACTACAGTGGATTGCTCTTGGCTCTAGAAAGTGGGAGATTCAAGCTGTTAAGGCGAAAGCGACATGTGAACCGACAGAGTGACTGAAGAGGAACATTGTGGCAGAGACTTGGAATAATCAGAGGCCATAACAAGAATGGTGTGGATATATTTTCCTCAAATCATCATTCAGTTTTCCTTTTTCTTTTATTCTGTAATTTCTGCATTTTAAAGAACGAAATCAAATCTGATTGCAATGATTTCGGCAGCATACCTTCGCACGTTGATATAGCTAGTTGATTAGATAGTCGAAGCTCGACTGAGATATTTTGTAACTGTTGTTCAAAGCTTCCCCTCTCCTTATAAATAGAGGGAAGAAACACTTAAGAGAGGTTCCTGAATTCTGCATCCAAGAGGCTCAATTTCTGTGTTTCCACATTCGTTCTATTTTCCCTGTTCATGAGTGACTTGAGCGATTCAATTGTTGAATCTAAATGGACCAGTGATTTGGACGCCATCTTGAAGGATTAATGAAATTTTTTGTTGATTCCAATAAGAGCAATGCGCAGTATGTTTTCCCCTCTGTATATCATTTCACATATGTCTTTCCTCTTCTAAAATTGTGTAATGAAGCTATCGGTTTCACTCTGATTGATGGATGTATCTATGGTGCTAAGTAGTGAACAATACCTGTGGAAATGACAAATTTACTTGTGTTAGTTTATAGCTTATAGTACCTATGTGTGCACAGATTTACTTATTGTTGTTTGGTGATAAATGTGTCCATGAGGCATAGAGCATGAGACCTTAATTTGCACTCCTCTATTTACGCATTTTCACCTCTTCATTCTTCCATACTTCTGCTGGAACTTGTTGCTTAGGATTCTGTGTTGTAGCCAACCCTTTGCATCGAATTCCCTCATTTCATTCCCCATCTTCATTTTTAGTACAACGCCAATATTAAGTTACCTATTGTTGTGTGTCAGCGACTAGAACCAAGACATTTCTCTTTCAAATTAGCCATATTTACCCCCTGAGTATTTAGATCTATGTATTTGCTTGAGTTTACCTTGATGAAGGACTATTGAACCAATCCCATGAATTATATATTTCCAAGTTATGTGACATATGTAATGCAGCAGAAATCCCTTAGATAATCTTCAAAAGCACTCCTCTCGGATGCCCTAGGCACTAGTCTGGTTTCAACCCAGAGGCTATCTCTAGGAGGCTTCTATATGTTTTGAAGCAATTGCGAGACAGGTGATAGAAAAAGCTACAACAAGGTCATACATGTGAGTTAATGTACTCTAGCCGGGTCGACCGCGACATGTTTAGTGCGTGGATAATTTATCCATTCACACAACCTTTCTAATTTATATGCCTCTCTATCCATTATGGAACTATCGCTATTGTGATTGATCTTGTTGGGTTAACTGGTTTACTTGACACATAATGTTGATAGCAAATAAATCTAGTAATGTCGACTTGCCTAATAAGGGTACCTCCGCTAAGTCTAGAAGAGGAAACTATCCCATTCAAGCTTTTATTGTCCATGGTTGTGAAAGGGCGACAAGTAGCAGCGCTGATAACGTTAGTCACCATCACGTAGGTCCACTACTAAATGTAGGATTTCCTATACATGAGATGCTGAATTTACACACTAGGATTCATATCCCACTTTTGAGCCTATATATTCCTAGAACCCATTTCCGCCTGGGTTGATTCTGTAGAGGATGGCAAGTGGTTCTCTGCATGTAGTGGGAGTGTCATGAAGAAGGGCACAACAATACCAAGGCCGAGTAACGTTCTATGTTGTTGTTGCATGCATTATTGGTGCTATTGGGGGTTCCATATTCGGCTATGATATCGACATATCTGGTATTTGTGACCAATGTTTAAAAAAAAATCAATTTCAATTTATATTTTGAGTTGGAAAATAATGCTATGAATTGATAATGATAAAAAGACAATAATTGAAGCCTATCTACTTCGATGAATTTATTGAATTATGTGTTGTGTTGTGAATAACAAGTGGGGTGACATCCATGGATCCATTTCTTGAGAAATTCTTCGCTCTAGTCTATCGCAATAAACCACAAAAGTGATTATTCCAAGTACAACAACTAGGGTCTGGCCATGTTCACCTCGTCCCTCTACATTGCAGGCCTCGTTGCTTCGTTGTTTGTGTGTCCCGTAACTAGGAAATATGGGCGCAGGGTCAGTATTATCAGTGGAGGTATCAGTTTTATCATAGGTGCATCTCCGAATGTTAGTGTTGTGAATTTGGCCATGCTTATTATTACGCACGTTATGCTTGGAGTCGGAATTGGCTTTGGAAATCAAGTAGGCTTGTATGGATTTTGGGGATTTTGAAAGCGGTTTTCTTCACTGAAAAAATTGTGGGTAACCAACGGTTATAGTCTTTTGGCTTTAACAGTTACAGTTATTTGTATGGAATTCAATGACTTGGGATTACATAATTTTTAATTCCACTTATAATGACTTTTTTTTCAGAAGAAAAAGCAGTATTGATTATATTATGTTCAATATAAACAGATTTGTATACAAAAGAGCGGGCATCTGTCCCGGGAGAAGGCAAAATTTCCAGCGAACATCTGGAGATATCTTTCCTTATACATTACAAAATTTTTTGGGGATCTTGTTATCGAAAGATCAGAACAAAATCTATAACTTTCCAGAATATATAAAAAGCCAGCAGATTGAGATATTTTCAGATATATGGCTGTAATTGCATACCTGTACATGTTGACTTCATATTCCTGCCATTGTGAAGGGCTGTATGTCATATATACAGGGGACAGAAGTGATAAACAGGTGCCACTTACCGTGAGGCGAATGTAATCCTTTCTTTGACAAAATATCTGCTTGTCCATTTTGTTTGCGCCTTATATGAGTGATAGGGAATGTCGCCGGCTTCCATAGAGCTGCTATCCTTGCTAACCATCCAGTGAGGCTGTCGGTCTGAATTGCATGTATGCCTTTCACATGTTCTATGATAATTTTTGAGTCCCCGTATACCTTAATAGGCTCTATATCCATGAAAATGCAGAATAAAAGTAGACCATGTACGGCCATTGCCTCTGCCTTGTTACTTGTTGCTTTGCCACCGTTCCAAAATAAGGAGTAATGGAGGTCATTTGTCATAGCAATGTAAATTCCACTTATAATGACTTGGTTACAAAGCTTATGTTTGACTTTGAACGAATTGGGTTTACAGGCCCTTTAATCTGAATTACTAGGGTTTGCAGACTTTTTTGGTAGTTTGGACACAAGAGGGCTTCGGTTTACAAAGTTTTTGGTTGGAATTTGAACGAATTGGTTAACAATTTTTTTTGTTTGATTTTGTGTCAAGGTCGTTCCCCTGTACCTCTTAGAACTGGCTCCTCCAAAACTCCACGGTTCCCCTGTACCTCTTAGAACTGGCTCCTCCAAAACTCCGTGGAGGACTTAATATGTTGTTGCAGTTCGCCACAACACTTGGGATTTTCATAGCAAATATGGTTAATTACGGTACTCAGGACATAACATCGTGGGGATGGCATCTTTCCCTGGGTTTGGCTTCATTTCCTGCTCTTTTGATGACAATTGGAGGGATCCTCCTTCCTGAGACTCCCAACAGTCTGATAGAATGCGGGCATCTAGAGAAAGGTCGCGCTATCCTGGAGAAGACTAGGGGCACCAAGCATGTAGATACAGAGTATGAGGATATGCTGGATGCAAGTGCATTGGCTAACACCATTGAACATCAATTCAAGAATATTTTGGAGAGGAGGAATCAACCACAGCTAGTGATGGCCATCTCCCTGCCATGTTTCATATCTTGACTGGAATCAATTCCATATTGTTTTATGCCCTTGTTATTTTCGGCAGTTTGGTTCAAATGCTTCCTTGTATTCCTCTGTTTTGACCGCAGCTGTTGTTGTACTTTCCACCTTGGTATCAATTGCAACTGTTGACAGGTGGAGCCATAGACCCTTGTTTTTCGGTGGTTGTATTCTAATGATATCATGTCAGGTAAGAGCAAAACTGAGAGACGACGGGCCTTTTTTAATTTTGTTGCTTCTTGTTTTCAAGCATGTCAAAAGCAAGAAAGACTAATTCAAATCTCTATAATCTGCTACTAATTATTTCGGGATCAAATGAAAATATGGTCAACTTCGTTTGTGCAGTGCAGTCAATTTCCCAGATTAATGAAGGGATTTAGATTTAAGAACTCTGGAAACAGATTCGCGTGTCCTTGTTGCAACTTGGACGGACTATAAAATCTCTCCTTCCAAGCTACTTAGAAGATGGGGTTACAAACTTACAATTCATCTCATTTTGGACTCGGATTTGGACTGATTATAAAATCTCTCCTTCCAAGCTACTTAGAAGATGGGGTTACAAACTTACAATTCATCTCATTTTGCACATCCGAGTGGTTGTTGCTGATATAATGGGATGTTATCCCCTCCACCCAATTTTAAATCTCACATCAATGTTATCCCCTCCATTCCATTTTAAATCCCACATCCCAGTAGTTGTGGTTGGTACAATGCAATGCCTCCCCGCAATTTTGAATCACACTGGCTAAGTAAATTTCTAATTTAATTGGAGAATTTATATCCAAGTTTTTTTCCATAAATTAACAGGAATTTCTGTAACAATAACATTTCAGAAGTAATAGGGACTTCTGTGGTGAATAAAGGCATTCATCAAGATAATTGAAGCATGTTTGTTCAAGCTCCGTTCTCACCTCACTCAGCTGCTGCAGGCAAGAACTCTGGTTTCCTATTCAGCTCTGAAAATGTAAGCGAGACAGGTCACAAAAGGACTCGGGCATGGAGAGCTACCATGGTTGCAGAAAACTCAAATAAAAAAGAAAGCATGTTATCTGGGGCTTTGTTTAGCTGGTGTAAAAGTAAGAGACCAATGCAATTCCCATGGTTTAAAACTTTTCTGACCCTAATAATCGATAAGAGATCATCACTTCCATTCGGTTTCTAGATTTGAGGAACAGGAAATCTCAGAAAATGGATAGGAACTGGTATTCCCTGTCTGTTGGGGACCTCCCAATCCATGGTTAGAACATGGGTCATGATTCTTGAGCTTTGGCAGCTCAATTACCAGGTCTAAGATATATATTGTCATTCGTAAAAACAGGAAACATGAAATGCTGTGAAAAACAGAACAGAGACTACCTCTGTGTGTTTTAGTCTTACCTTACAGACTATCATCTGAATACCCCCACTAAGTAGCAGGGCTCTGCGCCCCCACCTGTCAACAGCGGCAATAGATACAAGGGTTGAAGCTACAAGAACAGCTCCAGTCATGACAGACGAGTAGAGGGAAGCATTTGCACCAAAGCCCAAACTGCCGAAAAGGACAGGGGCATAGAACAATATTGAATTGATTCCAGTCAATATCTGAAACATGGGCATACAGATGGCCATCACAAGCTGTGGCCGATTCCTCCTCTCTAAAATATTCCTGAATGGATGCCTGATGGATTTAGCCAGTGCGGCTGCATCGACCATATCCTCATACTCTGCTTCTACATTCCTAGTGCCCCTGATCTTCTCCAGGACAGCTCTGCCTTTCTCCAGATGACCACGTTCTATCAGACTGTTGGGGGTATCAGGAAGGAACATCCCTCCAACGGTCATCAAAAGTGCAGGACCTGCAGCCAAGCCCAGAGAGAGACGCCATCCCCAAGTTTTTATGTGCTGAGTCCCATAATTAACCATATTTGCTGTGAAGATCCCGAGTGTTGTGGCCAACTGGAACATTATATTAAGCCCTCCGCGGAATTTTGGTGGAGCTAACTCTGAGAGGTACAGAGGAACAGCCTTGACACAAATTCAAACAAAAAGCTCTGTAAACCCAAGGCATTCATATCTAAACAAAAAACTCTGTAACTCAAATCACTCCAATTCAAAGCCAAATGTCTAAAGCTTTAGTAATGCGTGCTTTTATCAATATATCTTGGAGAAACTCTTTCGAAATCATTGAGCCCACAACCCATACAAGCCAACCTGATTTGCGAAGCCTATTCCCACTCCAAGCATTATGCGCCCAATAATGAGCATGCCTAAGCTGATGGCGCCGGCGTTGAGAGCTGCACCCACAAGAAAACAGATGCCTCCGCTTACAATACTGGCCTTGCGCCCATATCTCCTCGTTACGTGAGACGCGCCCACCGAAGCAATCAGACCTGCAATGTAGAGGGATGAGGTGAACATAGCCAGGCCTTGGTTGTTGTATTTGCAGTAATCGCTATCATGGTCATTTTCATAATGCTTCGTGTGGTACACTGCGGGGAAGAATTTCTGGAGAAAATCGTCCATGGATGTCACTCCACCTAAAATTCAAAACATAATTCATAATTCAGCCCTCGGCTGCAACTCCATTAAGCGTTATCCTCTAATCGAGTCATGGCAATCTGTACACAAACTATAAACTGAAACTGAAAACCAGAAGCAACTGAAACTGAAAACTAGAAGCAATTTCTGGGAGAAAACTATGGGATGAAGAGGTGAAATGTCTGATATTTCCAATGAACCTACCTATTATCATGGTAATCTAATAGTGATCTGTACGCACTGAACCTATAAACTGAAATTTTAAAGAAGCGATTTTTTTGGAGAAAACTGTGCGATGAAAAGGTGAAACTTCTAACATTTTAGATGAACGCACCCATTATCAAGAACAAGAAACGATAGAAATAGTGTTAATCTATGTTTATTGGTTTTTGTTGAGAGAAATTTTATGTTTATTACTTCTGGTCATTAACTATAAACTGAAATTGAAAAGAAGCGATTTTTGAATAAAACTGTGTGATGAAAAGGTGAAACTTCTAACATTTCAGATGAAGGCACCCATTATCAAGAGCAAGAAACAATAAATATATTGTTAACCTATGTTGTGTTAATCTAGGTTTATTGGTTTTTGATAAGAGAAATTCTATGTTTATTACTTCTTGTCATTAACTCTAAACTGAAATTGAAAAGAAGCGATTTTTTTGAGAAAACTGTGGGATGAAAAGGTGAAACTTGTAACATTTCAGATGAACGCACCCATTATCAAGAACAAGAAACAATAAACATAGTGTTAATCTATGTTTATTGGTTTTTGATGAGAGAACTATGTTTATTACTTCTTGTCCGTGATGATGAGAGATGCTTCTTGTGAAATGATAGGAAAAGTTTTATGTTTATTACTTCTTGTACCTGATGATGGAAGTTCACCCACCTCTTCATCACACAGTTTCTTGTACTGATGATGGGAGAAGTTCACACAGTTTCTTGTAACTGATGATGGGAGAAGTTCACCCACCTCTTCCTCACACAGTTTTTTTTCCAGAAATAACTTTTACACCATAATACATACATAAGTGTACTGGATATACCTCGAACATACATACCTGATATACCGATATCATAGCCAAAGATGGAGCCCCCAATCGCAGCAACCATGCA
Source organism: Pinus tabuliformis (assembly GCA_031772625.1). NCBI lineage: Eukaryota > Viridiplantae > Streptophyta > Pinopsida > Pinales > Pinaceae > Pinus > Pinus tabuliformis. Next base: position 1,354,741,711 of record CM062820.1, on the reverse strand, counting down.
TGCAAAAACAACATAGAACGTTATTCGGCCCTGGTATTGCTGTGCTCTTTCGTTTGATACTCCCGGTGCGTCTACACAACCCCCTGCCATCCTCTACTGAAAATGAAAATGAAGGTAGAGATGGAGGTGGGTTTAACCAAATCGTGACGGAGTTATATAATATCGATATTTAATCGACTGGTTGCTGACGTTCGATCACTTTCGTAGGCAGTGTGAACCTTTTCCAAATCCCCGACATGGGCGTGGATATTTTCAGAAAACTGACGGCTGAGACGTTCGCAGAGGGTGTATGGCCTGTATCGCACAAATGCAGGATTTGGGTTTTGATTTGATTTGAACTCTAAGGTGAAGGTGGTGGTCACTAACTTTACCAGCGCCCACTAGTTATGCTTTCTTTCCCGGGAATTAAAAAACACATGAATTCACACAATATCTGATGTAACCAACCAGAAAGCTTTTTGTGTAAAGTATGTTTTTATAGAGAATGACCTGTGCAAAAAGTCATGTACGGCTGCCATAGTGATGTGAATTATTCCCCGAACTTGTAGTCACGGAATTATTGAGGTTCACCTGTTCCCAAACTTTTTGATTGGGCTTCATTTCAAGATATGCAGATAGCTGTAGTCGGCTTGTACTACGTTTTGAAGTTTTTTTCGGATATACATTTGAGTCGAATTTAGTTGGAATTACATTTTGAGTTTTTAAATTTTCATAATTTAAGTTTTATAAGAGTGTTTTTTTAATAGTGTTAAATCTATTTATATAGTGAAAAATATAGTTTATTAAATTTTGGCTAAAAAAATTTCAAAAATTAAAATAGTTTAATAATTCTTATCGCATCAAAATATTTACTTTATAATACATTTCATATTGTTAAAATTAAAATAATCATAAAATTGAACTAAATTATAACTTTATTTTAAATCAATATTAATTAAAAAAATTAATATACAAATTAAACATATACACATTTAAAGGAATATGGGACACAATTTTTAATTATGGAGATTTACCCTTACTTTATTATCGCTTTATTATGGAGATTCCTAATTTGTTTGTAAATATGTTTTGTTACAATATTATGGGTCAATACCATGGCTTATCAATAGTGCATACCCAAAAAATGGTAACTCACTTCAAATGACACTTGTACATATGACATTTTTTTAATTAATCAATTTAGTTAAAACAATAAAAATGACATAATTAATCTCAACCATTAATTTTTGTATAATACTATGAGTATTCTAAAATATTTTAATAATTATAGATAATTAAATTAAAATTTGGAAAGCTCTTTACTAAAATAATAGTTCATATATATATATATATATATATATATATATTAAACTGGTAGCCTCAAATTTCACCATTTAAAATTATATATATAATTAAATAGTAAACTAATTAAGTACCATTTCTAATTTAGAAGTGTGAAATTATACAACATGAGTGGGCTTAATGGTTAAGAGCATGTGTTTCCTCCTACGATGTCACGGGTTCAAAATCAAAGGGGGGTAGAGTATGTATGTCTTTGTAGGCTTAGCAATCAAATCGATGGGCAAAGGTGGGTCCCTTGTCCCACAAACAAGGAGGTCTCATACACCAATTTGGTGTTGGCCCACAAACAAGGGGGTCTCATACACCAATTTGGTGAATAGTAATATGTATATATATATTTAAAAGGTGGGTCCCTTGTCCCACAAACAAGGAAGGTGGGTCCCTTGTCCCACAAACAAGGAGGTCTCATACACCAATTTGGTGTTGGCCCACAAACAAGGGGGTCTCATACACCAATTTGGTGAATAGTAATATGTATATATATATTTAAAAGGTGGGTCCCTTGTCCCACAAACAAGGGGGTCTCATACACCAATTTGGTGAATAGTAATATGTATATATATATATTTAAAATTTAAATACGAAAAATGTAATTTTTTTCTATAGGAGGTATGGCTTTTTAGGTTATCTATATAGAGTGAATCATTCACTTAAATCTTATTTTTAAGAGTATTAATTGTAATTGATTATTTTTCTTTACTTTCAGTGATTTCATTTAGTAAGTGTTGGAAAACAGGGAAATATTGAGAGGGTTTGAATCAGTGTTTTATAAAAGAAATTAAATATTTTGCCAATCAAACACATTCAATAATACAATAGTGCACAAATCATATCAAGCTTGAACTCGGGATATTACATGGAGACCCATACAAGGGAAAATCACAAATCTTATTTTAATTTTCAATGTAAATGCAAGTGCCAATTGTGGTTTACATTAGATTTTGTCAGCACCAGCCTACAAGAGACATCAACCCCCTTTTCTTTGCAAGCACCCACTTGCTTTAGCCACTCAAATCCCTCTCTCATAAATTTTAAGACTCAGATCTATGGCACTTTTATCATAGAATAATACTAACAACAAATTATATTCTCATATCTTCTCTAGGCATCAATTCTTTGCAAGCTCTCCAAACATTGCTTTTCACAACAGCTCTATAGCTCTGATATTGTTCACCTTCATCCTTTGTTTAGTATATATTTCAACACCCATTGTCTTAGATATGTAATCATTGGCTCCTAACTTCCTTAGATCTACATTTTATCCTTTACGTAACAACTACAAAACTCAATGAATCTACATTTGCACCTCTATACTACACTTCTCTCTCACAGATCCACTTGATTTGACATTTAGATCTTGTGTTATTTCATTATCTTCTTATGCTCTCTTTTGCTCTTGGCTCAACTGCAAATTGATTGCACTTTAGATTAGTTCTTGGATTCTCATATGCATTAGCTAACCAATTTGTTCAAGCATTTAGATTTTGTATTTATACTTTATTGCATCTATTATCAGGTGTATTGATCCATGGTTTTCACCCATGGTATCATGAGTTGAATTAGTTGTTCTACTCGTCCACGGTAGTTACATTATTAATTTGCATGCAAATAGCTCGATCTGACATCATTTTTTTCCTTTTATAGATGCAAGGCTCCATATCTCAAATGGTTTCAACCTAAATTTGTTTTAATAACTTTGACACCTAAAACATTAGTTGTCATTGCCTTGAGTGCTTTAATGATCGACCCCATGTGACCAGTTCTAACCATTGTAGCTTAAATGACACTCTCACATCCCGAAGGTCTAGGATGAGGTTCAATGCTGATACACTAGAGTCTAAGGCCGAGATCCCAAGACCACATTTTCAAGATAATAGACCCATAGGTATCTATTGTTAAACCCTTCATGACCAAAAGGAGTGACCATGGTCATTAAATAACTCTTCTTAGATCTCGAAGGACAGAGATCCATTTAACACTAAACTCAAAACACACAACTCTAAGGTTGAATTCTCGAGACAATGAGCTCTGAAGCGCTTCATTGCTAACCCTTCATGAACAAGGTTGTGACCACTGGGTTAAGCTCTTCTTGAATCTCGAAGTTCGAAGATATTTTCAACATCAAGCTCCAAACATAAACACTAAGATCAAAGTCCCTTGACAATGAGATCTTGAGCACTTTATTATTAAGCCCTATGTGACCGAGAGTTATGGCCATAAGCTTAAGCTTCTTGATTCTCAGATATTGGGAACACCTTCCAATACTCCAAACATGAAACTCTGAGGTCGAGACTCTGATATAGGGTCCACTACCACATCACCTACCATCAGTACTGACACACCATCTATTGTTTTCATTAAGTGCCTACCATGTGTCCACTTGTTCATGCTTTCCTACCATGTGTCACTTACCAACTATCAATTTGTCTGATAAAAAATGTTGAATTTACTTGTCACATATCACCCACACATCCTGCCATGACATCTACTTTTCATATATGTTCCACTGTGGCAGCCATGTCATGCAACTTGTCATCCTTGTAAAATGTGCCACCAACTTGTCACGTGTGCTAGCCATTGTCTCACTAGTCATTTCTTTGTTGTATGCAAATAGAAATCTTAACAAATGGTTCGATACATGCCTAGGTGCTTTCCACTAGGATCCTTGTGATTGGGCACAGTGACCAATGGCTTGTTGTTCCACTACCTGTTAGTATACTTCATTGTTGTGTGCAAATAAGGTCTCAACTAGCAGTATGATGGATGCTTGGGTGCTTATCGTCAAGCTCCTTGTGACAAGGAATTGTGACCAACAACTTGTTGGTTCACTACCTACTAGTTGTTGGCACTACCTCCTGAGCTTGTGATTTGGGTGTTTGGTGTCGATCCAATGATGGGATAGTGTGTTGCATTCCCTTAAGAAACCACTAGTATCACGAGGGAGCCCTTCCTTCATTTGGGATAAAACAAGGGAGGGGGGTTGTGTAACCAATTGCATGCTGCCACTTAGTTGGTTGATAAACCATGATGGTTTCCACAATGATTTACATCCCTATTAACTTTAATACAGACTTGGGTCCCCTCTTGTCGTCAATCTACCCAAGAAGTTTGATCTGATGGCGCACTTTTTCCTTTTATCACCCATTTTGGCCAATCCACTTCAAACCCAAATTTCTTTTCAGTCTATGGGAGTTAGGAAAAGTTCCATATACCATTGGAAATGACTTTGAACAAGTTAGCTAACCATACATCTTTCAGACTCAACTGGAATAAGAACCTATAGACTCCTAGATCAAAAGTTATGGTCTTCTCAAGTTTCAAGGATTGAAGCCTTGTGAAGGTATATCAGAATATCGAAAATTGCAATATTAGAGGTCCAGCGACATCAGGGATATCGACGATCGCAACATCATAGTATCGTCAATCGCATATCGGAGGTCAAACATACCACCACATTGCAACAATAGAGCATCACATATCGGCGATCGCATATCGTAGGTCCTGGCATATCAGAGGTCCCGCATGTTGGAGGTCCAATCCATCGGAGTAGGAAGTATCAGAGCTTGGAGGAGATCGACACGTCGGAGCATCAAACAGATCGATAATCGAAGAATCAAAGCTTTTGAAGGTGACAACCTTTTATAACTTGCGACATGGAAAAGTTATGATAGCATAAAAAATCACCGGGGAGTGCCGAAAAATATTACCAAGGGATTTAATCGTAAAACCAAAGGTGAGTGGTCTTTTTTCTCTCTCCTCTAGCCGGACACATGGAGACATAGGATTGGTTCCAATAAAGCTAAAGTGACATCTGACGTGGCGGTACGACAGGACACATGGTAGGCATTTTTGGCATTTTGAGGGGGCCTAAGGGGATAGATCTGGGTGACACGTGTCACCACTCATGAGGTGCCACATGGAAGTGATAACATCATATCATAGGTTAAGGATGTCAACACTTTATAACAGTTTTCAATTGGAAACTTCCAATAAGGGGGCTGATAATAGGCTGGCACCACAGTCACAAGGACTTAAAGAAAAAAAGGCATAAAGGCAGGGGCTGAGCATCAAGTGTTATCGACATATCAGAATATCGCAACTCCAAATTTATTTGCTTGATTGGAAACCTCCGATGAGAGGGGCTCTGACATTTGTCTAGTGCATGGTCTATAAGAAGTTAAAGAACCTTGGGTGCTAAGCAGTTAACAAAAGGAGAATTGCCCCCGACGAGAATTTAAACTCTCTAGCGCCTCAAGGCTAGGCAACAGGTCATGACCCATGGTCCTATGGTGAGAAATGCAAGAAGGGTTAAGCAGAAAGGGGCTTGTCATATCGGAGGTCGGTAATCAGAATATTATAATATTGCACCACCGTGAAGTTTGCGATATGGAATCGCTCCTATAAGGAAGTACAGAGCTTTAAGGGCCTATGGGCCGGTAGCTGCGATATTGAATGAAGGCGCAAAGGAGTTGGTGATTGAAAAGTTCTAATCCTGTGGAAGACCCTATAACAAGAAATCAAGGACAACAGTGGCCGCAGAAATGAAGTCTACTGTTTCGCGTGCACGTCTTTAGCGAGGTAAATGGAGGTATCGGACTCAGGGAGTAGTAATTTCTCAACATGGAGCTCCGCGCAGTTAGGCAATGAAATACTGCCAGGTCAATCTCCACTTCTGCTCTGTGACAAGAAACTATAGTGGATTGCTCTCGGCTCTAGAAAGCGGGAGATTCATGCTGTTAAGGCGAAAGCGACATGTGAACTGACGGAGTGACTGAAGAGGAACATTGTGGCAGAGACTTGGAATAATCAGAGGCCATAACAAGAATGGTGTGGATATATTTTCCTCAAATCATCATTCAGTTTTTCTTTTTCTTTTATTCTGTAATTTCTGCATTTTAAAGAACGAAATCAAATCTGATTGCAATGATTTCGGCAGCATACCTTTGCACGTTGATACAACTAGTCGATTAAATAGTCAAAGCTCCACTGAGATATTTTGTAACTGTTGTTCAAAGCTTCCCCTCTCCTTATAAATAGAGGGAAGAAACACTTAAGCGAGGTTCTTGAATTCTGCATCCAAGAGGCTCAATTTCTGTGTTTCCACATTCGTTCTATTTTCCCTGTTCATGAGTGACTTGAGCGATTTAATTGTTGAATCTAAATGGACCAGTGATTTGGACGCCATCTTGAAGGATTAATGAAATCTTTTGTTGATTCCAATCAGAGCAATGTGCAGTATGTTTTCCCCTCTGTATATCATTTCACATATGTCTTTCCTCTTCTAAAATTGTGTAATGAAGCTATTGGTTTCACTCTGATTGATGGATGTATCTATGGTGCTAAGTAGTGAACAATACCTGTGGAAATGACAAATTTACTTGTGTTAGTTTATAGCTTATAGTACCTATGTGTGCACAGATTTACTAATTGTTGTTTGGTGATAACTGTGTCCATGAGGCATAGAGCATGAGACCTTAATTTGCACTCCTCTATTTACGCATTTTCACCTCTTCATTCTTCCATACTTCTGCTGGAACTTGTTGCTTAGGATTTTGTGTTGTAGCCAACCCTCTGCATCGAATTCCCTCATTTCATTCCCCCTCTTCATTTTTAGTACAACGCCAATATTAAACTACCTATTGTTGTGTGTCAGCGACTAGAACCAAGACATTTCTCTTTCAAATTAGCCATATTTACCCCCTGAGTATTTAGATCTATGTATTTGCTTGAGTTTACCTTGATGAAGGACTATTGAACCAATCCCATGAATTATATATTTCCAAATTATGTGACATATGTAATGCAGTAGAAATCCCTTAGATAATCTTCAAAAGCACTCCTCTCGGATGCCCTAGGCACTAGTCTGGTTTCAACCTAGAGGCTATCTCTAGGAGGCTTCTATATGTTTTGAAGCAATTGCGCGACAAGTGATAGAAAAAGCTACAACAAGGTCATACATGTGAGTTAATGTACTCTAGCCGGGCCGACCGCGACATGTTTAGTGCGTGGATAATTTATCCATTCACACAACCTTTCTGACTTATATGCCTCTCTATCCATTATGGAACTATGGCTGCTGTGATTGATCTTGTTAGGTTAACTGGTTTACTTGACACATAACGTTGATAGCAAATTGGAAATCTAGTAATGTCGACTTGCCTAATAAGGGTACCTCCGCTAAGTCTAGAAGAGGAAACTATCCCATTCAAGCTTTTATTGTCCATGGTTGTGAAAGGACGACAAGTAGCAGCGCTGATAACGTTAGTCACCATCACATAGGTCCACTACTAAATGTAGGATTTCCTATACATGAGACGCTGAATTTACACACTAGGATTCATATCCCACTTTTGAGCCTGTATATTCCTAGAACCCATTTCCACCTGGGTTGATTCTGTAGAGGATGGCAGGGGGTTCTCTGCATGTAGTGGGAGTGTCATGAAGAAGGGCACAACAATACCAGGGCCGAGTAACGTTCTATGTTGTTGTTGCATGCATTATTGGTGCTATTGGGGGTTCCATATTCGGCTATGATATCGACATATCTGGTATTTGTGACCAATGTTTAAAAAAAAATCAGTTTCAATTTATATTTTGAGTTGGAAAATAATGCTATGAATTGATAATGATAAGAAGACAATAATTGAAGCCTATCTACTTCGATGAATTTATTGAATTATGTGTTATGTTGTGAATAACAAGTGGGGTGACATCCATGGATCCATTTCTTGAGAAATTCTTCCCTCTAGTCTATCGCAATAAACCACAAAAGTGATTATTCCAAGTACAACAACTAGGGTCTGGCCATGTTCACCTCGTCCCTCTAGATTGCAGGCCTCGATGCTTCGTTGTTTGTGTCTCCCGTGACTAGGAAATATGGGCGCAGGGTCAGTGTTATCAGTGAAGGTATCAGTTTTATCATAGGTGCATCTCCGAATGTCAGTGTTGTGAATTTGGCCATGCTTATTATTAGGCACGTTATGCTTGGAGTCGGAATTGGCTTTGGAAATGAAGTAGGCTTGTATGGATTTTGGGGATTTTGAAAGCGGTTTTATTCACTGAAAAAATTGTGGGGAACCAACGGTTATAGTCTTTTGGCTTTAACAGTTACAGTTATTTGTATGGAATTCAATGACTTGGGATTACATAATTTTTAATCCACTTATAATGACTTGGTTAGAAAGCTTATGTTTGACTTTGAACGAATTGGGTTTGCAGGGTTTTTTGGTAGTTTGGACATAAAAGGGCTTCGGTTTACAAAGTTTTTGGTTGGAATTTGAACGAATTGGTTAACAATTTTTTTTGTTTGAATTTGTGTCAAGGTCGTTCCCCTGTACCTCTCAGAACTGGCTCCTCCGAAACTCCGTGGAGGACTTACTATGTTGTTCCAGTTCGACGCAACACTTGGGATTTTCATAGCAAATATGGTTAATTACGGTACTCAAGACATAACATCGTGGGGATGGCATCTTTCCCTGGGTTTGGCTTCAATTCTTGCTCCTTTGATGGCAATTGGAGGGATCCTCCTTCCCGAGACTCCCAACAGTCTGATAGAATGCGGGCATCTAGAGAAAGGTCGCGCTATCCTGGAGAAGACTAGGGGCACCAAGCATGTAGATACAGAGTATGAGGATATGCTGAATGCAAGTGCATTGGCTAACACCATTGAACATCCATTCAAGAATATTTTGGAGAGAAGGAATCAACCACAGCTAGTGATGGCCATCTCCCTGCCATGTTTCATATCTTGACTGGAATCAATTCCATATTGTTTTATGCCCTTGTTATTTTCGGCAGTTTGGTTCAAATGCTTCCTTGTATTCCTCTGTTTTGACCGCAGCTGTTGTTGTACTTTCCACCCTGGTATCAATTGTAACTGTTGACAGGTGGGGCCATAGACCCTTGTTTTTTGGTGGTTGTATTCTAATGATATCATGTCAGGTAAGAGAAAAACTGAGAGACGACGGGCCTTTTTTAATTTTGTTGCATCTTGTTTTCAAGCATGTCAGCATACATCTTAGATATGGATTTTCAGCTGGTGAAACCCAGGGTTCAAACATAACTCATTCCTTATTAGACACCCATGTTTTCACCATGGATAGGGAGCCCCCCATAAAGAAAAACCATATTTTTGGAGGATTCCTGTGCTTCAACTCTAGGAGCCAAATGCACTTCATGATTTCTCATCGAATATTAGTTCAAAATAAGGTTTGAACTGTGGGAATTGCATCAGTCCCTTACTTTTGCACCAGGAAAACAAAGCTCCAGATATTCTGCTTTCTCTTTTATAGGGTTGGCGGCAACCATTGATGCTATCTCTGGTTGAGTGCTTTTGTGGCCTATTTCACTTACATTTGCAGAGTTGAATCGGAATCCTAAGTTTTTGCCTACATGAGCTGAGTAAGTGAGAGGAAATCTATAATAAATATGCTTCAATTGTATTCTTGATTTCTTTTATTCTGCATGGAAGTCCGTATTACTTCTTAAAAGGATAGGAATTGCTGTGAGTGTTAGGGGGAAATTGGTTATAAAATCTCTCTAATTAAATTAGTAGTAGTTGTGAGTCGTGACCACATCCATTAAGTAGCTTGTAAAGAGGGATTTTGTAGTGACTCCAAGTTCATATGCCATGCCATGTGTAACAGGGACATGCGAACCTGTTTTCAAAGTTCCAAATTCCAAACCCCTTCTTTAATCTCAACAACTGGTTGCACTGGGAAGAAAAGCCCTTATTCGAATTACTATTGTCTGTTTAAGAAAAGTTTAGTAGTAGCTTATGGAAAGTGTTTTTGGCCTTTCTTTTTGGGTTGCTTCCTGTTGGACCCGTCAATAACAATATTGTCCTATCTTTTGACAGGTTGCTGTTGGCATAATCTTGAGCGTAAAGTTGGGAGGAAACAAACAACTATCCAAAGGCTTCTCAGCATTGGTGGTAACAGTTATCTGTTTATTTGTGGCTGGATTTGGGTGGTGATGGGGTTCTCTTGGATGGACTGTGCCAATGAAATTTTCCCACTAGAAACCCGTTCTGCTGGACAAGCCATAATTGTCTCTATGAATTTTCTTTTCACATTTGCAATTGCACAGGCCTTCCTATATTTTTTTATGTACTTTCAAGTATGGGATTCTCCTATTCTTTGCAGGGTGAATCTGTATCTGATTGTCTTTGTATACCTCTTCTTGCCAGAAACTAAGGGTCTACCCATTGAAGAAATGATTTTTCAATGGAGAAAGCATTGGTTTTGGAAGAATATAGTTCCACCCATGGATGAGGGGGCACAGACTTGGAAGCAACCAGATGCGTGATTGGTGCGTGATTGATGTAAAGACTAATTTAGTATATGAGTTTGCTCCACTCTTTATTGTAACTTGGAAGTGTATTTATCTCCACATATATAGAAGGGCATATGTATAGTGTTTCCTTACAAATATATGAAAATGCTTATGTATCTAAACATATGTACGTACTTTTACATATCCACATATATGGAAGCACTTCCATATCTACACACATACAAGTGCTTCCATGTATATACTATGTGCGCATATACAAAAGCACTTTCATACATCTATATATATATAAGAGTGTTTTCATAAATATACAAAGTGTTTTTGTATAAAGAAATATATGAGAAGTGCTCTCATATATGTGCATGTATAAAAGGGCAAGGGCTTTCATATTACATGAAACAATTTTATATTTCTATAAATATAGAAGTGTTTCTATATATGTGCATATGCAAAAGTGCTTTGTGTATATACAAAAATGTTTTCGTTTTCCCTATATATAAAAGGGCTTTCATATTACATGAAACAATTTTATATTTCTATAAATATAGAAGTGTTTCTATATATGTGCATATACAAAAGTGCTTTGTGTATATACAAAAATGTTTTCGTTTTCCCTATATACACATAGATGTAGCGTTTTTTTCATATACTTTTATATTAAAGAATTTTCTCCACATATAGAAATGCTTCATACATATACAAAACCAATTCCATATACGAATATATAGAAATGCTTCCATAGTCATGCATATGTATGCATTTTTGCATATGTATACGGCATCATCTACCGAGGCAGTAGATTTGCCCAGACAGTCACAATGGCTGGAATCCGGCAATCTTTTTTTTCAAAAAATCTCTGAGTAGGAGTGTTTGAATCTTGTTTTTAGTGGCGAAAATGGATTCAGCACTATCAAAAACTTCTCAGCACCCAAAATCTCAAAGTTTGATATTTGTAACCTGGATTTACAAAAATTCCTGCCAGATTATATCAAAATCTTACCAAAATTTCCATGATTTTCTGGACAAATTTGAAAACTAACTAGACTACAACTATATATACTATATATACAAAAAAATTCCATATATCCACATACATATGGAAACTTATGTATACAAAAGTACATACCTATGTACATTTCTGTGAATGACTTCTGTATATATTCTTATATTAAATCACTTTCTGCATATGCATTTATATGAAACGACATGAAGCTTCTATATATGTGTCAAACACCTCTGTATACGAGTGGAAGTGCATGAGTGTTTTTTACATATCCATGAGAAACTACTTATATGTGCATACACATATATGGGAGTGCTTTTTACATGTGCGGAGGAAACAATTTCTATGTGATTCATTATATATCCATGTATGGAAACACTGTACATATACCCTTCTATATATATGGAGATAAATCCTACTTAAATACACATACAATTGCAAGTTACAATAAAGAGTGGAGCAAACTCATAAACTAAATTACTCTTTACATCAATCACAGAACCTAAATTAGTCGTTACATCAATCACAGATGTGGTTGCTTCAAAGTCTGTGCCGCCTCATCCACGGGTGGAACTATATTCTTCCAAAACCAATGCTTTCTCCATTGAAAAATCATTTCTTCAATGGGTACACCCTTAGTTTCTGGCAAGAAGAGGTATACAAAGACAGAACCTAAATTGGTCTTTACATCAATCACAGATCTGGTTCCTTCAAAGTCTGTGCCCCCTCAACCACGGGTGGAACTATATTCTTCCAAAACCAATGTTTTCTCCATTGAAAAATCATTTCTTCAATGGGTACACCCTTAGTTTCTGGCAAGAAGAGGTATACAAAGACAGTCATGATACAGATCCAGCCTGCAAAGAATAGGAAAATCCCATACTTGAAAGTACATAAAAGAGATAGGAAGGCCTGTGCAATTGCAAATGTGAAAAGAAAGTTCACAGAGACTGTTATGGCCTGTCCAGCAGAACGGGTTTCTAGTGGGAAAATTTCACTTGGCACAGTCCATCCAAGAGAACCCCATGACCACCCAAATCCAGCCACAAATAAACAGATAACTGTTACCACCAATGCTGAGAAGCCTTTGGATAGTTGTTTGTTTCCTCCGAACTTTACACTCAAGATTATGCCAACAGCAACCTGTCAAAAGATAGGACAATATTGTTACTGACGGGTCCAACAGGAAGCAACCCAAAAAGAAAGGCCAAAAAAACTTTCCATAAGCTGCTACTAAACTTTTCTTAAACAGACAATAGTAATTCGAGGGCTTTTCTTCCCAGTGCAACCAGTTGTTGAGATTAAAGAAGGGGTTTGGAATTTGGAACTTTGAAAACAGGTTCGCATGTCCCTGTTACACATGGCATGGCATATGAACTTGGAGTCACTACAAAATCCCTCTTTACAAGCTACTTAATGGATGTGGTCACAACTACTAATTTAATTAGAGAGATTTTACAACCAATTTCCCCCTAACACTTACAGCAATTCCTATCCTTTTAAGAAGTCATACAGGCTTCCATGCCGAATAAAAGAAACCAGGAATACAATTGAAGCATATTTATTCTAGCTTTCCTCTCACTTACTCTGCTCATGTAGGCAAAAACTCAGGATTCCGATTCAACTCTGCAAATGTAAGTGGAACAGGCCACAAAAGCACTCAAGCACAGATAGCAACAATGGTTTCAACCAACCCTTAAAAGAGAAAGCATAATATCGGGAGCTTTGTTTCCCTGGTGTAAAAGTGAGGGACTGATGCACTTCCCACAGTTCAAGCCTTATTTTGAACTAATATTCGATTAAAAATCATCAAGTGCATTTGGCTCCTAGAGTTGAAACACAGAAATCCTCCAAAAATATAGTTTTCCTTCATGGGGGCATCCCTAGCTATGGTGAAAACATGGGTGTCTAATAACCCTGGGTTTCACCATCTGAAAAGCCACATACATCGAGGATGTATGCTGACATGCTTGAAAACAAGATGCAACAAAATTAAAAAAGGTCTGCCGTGTGTCAGCTTTGCTCTTACCTGACATGATATCATCAGAATACCACCACCAAAAAACAAGGTTCTGCGGCCCAACCTGTCAACAGTTGCAATTGATACCAGGGTGGAAAGTACAAGAACAGCTCCGGTTAAAACAGACGAATACAGGGAAGCATTTGAACCAAAGCCCAAACTGCCGAAAAGAACAGGGGCATAGAACAATATGGAATTGATTCCAGTCAAGATCTGAAACATGGGCAGGCAGATGGCCATCACTAGCTGTGGCCGATTCCTCCTCTCCAAAATATTCCTGAATGGATGTTCGATGGCGTTAGCCAATGCACTTGCATCCAGCATATCCTCATACTCTGCATCTACATGCTTGGTGCCCCTGGTCTTCTCCAGGATAGCGCGGCCTTTCTCTAGATGCCCGCGTTCTATCAGACTGTTGGGAGTCTCGGGAAGGAGGATCCCTCCAATTGTCATGAAAAGTGCAGGAACTGCAGCCAAACCCAGAGAAAGGCGCCATCCCCACGGTGTTATGTTCTGAGTACCGTAATTAACCATATTTGCTGTGAAAATCCCAAGTGTTGTGGCCAACTGGAACAACATATTAAGTCCTCCACGGAGTTTTGGAGGAGCCAGTTCTGAGAGGTACAGAGGAACGGCCTTGACACAAATTCAAACAAAAAAAATTGTTAACCAATTCGTTCAAATTCAACCCAAAAACTTTGTAAACCGAAGCCCTCTGGCGTCCAAACTACCAAAAAGGTCTGCAAACCCTAGTAATTCAGATCCAGATTAAAGGCCTGCAAACCCAATTCGCTCAAAGTCAAACATAAGCTTTGTAACCAAATCATTATAAGTAGAATTAAAAATTCTGTAATCCCGAGTCATTGAAATCCATAAAAATAACTGTTAAACCCAAACGACTAAACCATTGGTTACCCGCAATTTTTTCGGTGAACAAAACGCTTTCAAAATCCCCAAAATCCATACAAGCCTACCTGATTGCCAAAGCCAATTCCGACTCCAAGCATAATGCGCCCAATAATGAGCATGGCCAAATTCACGGCACTGGCGTTCAGAGATGCGCCTATGATAAAACTGATACCTCCGCTGATAATACTGGCCCTGCGCCCATATTTCCTAGTCACAGGAGACGCAAACAGCGAAGCAACGAGGCCTGCAATGTAGAGGGACGAGGTGAACATGGCCAGACCCTGGTTGTTGTACTTGCAATAATCGCTTTGGTGGGTGTTTTGATGTTTATTGCGGTAGACTACAGGGAAGAATTTCTTAAGAAATGGATCCATGGATGTCACTCCACCTGTTATTCACAACACAGCACAGAATTCAATAAATCCATCGAAGCAGATAAGCTTCAATTATTGTCTTCTCATCATTATCAGTTCATAGCATTATTTGCTAATTCAAAATACAAACTGAAACTGAAAATTCTTTGAAAACATTGGGCACAAATACCAGATATGCCGACATCATAGCCGAATATGGAACCCCCAATAGCACCAATAATGCATGCAACAACAACATAGAGCGTTACTCGGCCCTGGTATTGCTGTGCCCTTTCCCGTGACACTCCCACTGCATGCAGAGAACCGCCCGCCATCCTCTACAGAATCAGCCCAGTCGGAAATGGGTTCTAGGAATATACAAAACGGCTCAAAAATGGGATCTGAATCCTAGTGTGCAAATCAACACCTAACGTACAGGAAATCCTACATTTAGTAGTGGACCTACGTGATGGCCATTACCTTTATTGGCGCTGCTACTTGTCGCCCTTTCACAAACAAGGTCCATAAAAGCTCGAATGGGATAGTTTCCTCATCTAGACTTGGCATAGGTACTCTTATTAGGCAGGTCCACATTCCTAGATTTCCAATTTGCTATCAACTTTATCTGTGAAGTAAACCAGGGCAACCAACAAAATCAGTCACAGCAGCCATAGGTCCATAACGGATAGAGAGGCACATAAAGTAGGAAAATTGTGTGAATGGATAAAGTATCCACGCACTAAACATGCCGCGGCGGGCCCGGCTAGAGCACATTAACTCACATGTATTACCTGAAGACTTGGTATTTGATTCCTCCTATCCACCCCCGTCTGCCAAATGTTTTTGATTCACATTGACAACGACTTTACAATAGAAAATACCAGTGCAAAATTTCAACGTTAGCTCTACTCACCATGGAAGAGAGAAAGAGTCAGTGGACCATGAAAAATAGTGATTTTCAAAGTGACTTATAAACATTGGTTGGTTCGAAATACATTGACTAAAATATTTCTATATAATTTTTTACCAAAAATTCTTCTCAAAATTGATATGAATCACAAAATCCTAAACTTGTTAAATGATAAATGTTATTAGATATTCAAATATTTTTCTAATATATTATTGTTTAATATTATAATTTTTTTTTTTAAATTTATATTTTACTTTTAAAAATATATATTCTAATCAATTTTATCAAAGTTTTATTTTATACTTTAAAAAATACAATTTAACCATAAACAAAATTCAATTTCATTACAAATTGTATTAATTAAAATTAAAAATATATATTCTAATCAATTTTATCAAAATTTTATTTTATATTTTTAAAAATACAATTTACACAAACAAAATTCAATTTCATTACAAATTGGATTAATTCAAAATTTAATTTCGTAGTAAATTGTATTATTAATTAATATTCTAGACGATAATCATGATTACTCTAGAACTTATTGAACTTTGAAATATTTTTAGAATATATTATTCTTTATAATAACTAATTGAACTTTGAAATATTCTTAGAATATATCTTCCTTTAATATTGTAGATGATAAATATTGTAGTTTAACTAGTCTACAAATTTACTTTGAAAATCGTGAAAATTTATGTAAGATTTTGATAAAATCAAGATTTTGGATATTTAAGAAACATGGAGATTTTTTGAAATTTTTTTGGCCAGATTCCGATCACTTTTGACGGTATGTTGAATGCTTCCGTTTCCGTCTCGGTAGAAAACGTCATAAACATTTGAGAAAATAATTTCAGCAAAATCACATTAAAAATCATAAACATTGTTTCTATATAACTTTATTGAATATTTAAATATTTTTGAAATATATCATGTTTAATGATGATAAAAGTTATTTGGATATGAGATGTTTTTTAATAAAAATATTAAATATAATAAAAATAAAATTATTAAACAATTTTTTATTATATTGAATTTGTGTTTTTATTAAATATTATATATATATATATATATATATATATATATATATATTATTTTTCAATTTGAAATTAACTTTATAATGATTTTCTAATATAGCTTTTTTTTGAGGTGGTAGGAGCGGGGAGGAGTTACTCCCAATGTCGATGGGAAAATTGAAATTGAGTATAGTTGGGGGTTAGCCAATTGCGCAAATAATGCAACATAAGCATATGAATTAGTGCAAAGGCTCTTTATGGGCAAAGAAGTAAACATCAAAGATTTGGTGGTGTTAAGAGATTCATAGTTGGTTATCCACCAGCCTAGATCCATCTTAACTCTATATCTATCAAGTGCCCAGAGGGATCAAATCTCTCGAGGTGCAAGCCTATTTTTTGAGTGCAAAACTTGAGGAAATGTTTGAACCTCAAGAGATTTGATCCCTCTCGGCGCTTGATAGATCTGGAGTTAAGATGGATCTAAGTTGGTTTTAGTTGTGTGTGGCCAAAGAAAGTCTAACGAACATATGATTAATTTTATCAATAAGATGTAAATTCATCTAATATTAATATAATCATTTTAAATATGCTAAATATGTCTCGGATTAATCCGGTCATTTTACTTTTAAATTTGCTTAGTTACCTCAGTTTGTTGAGATGATAAATATTTTTAATAACTTTAATGATGAAAAATGATGAAATAAAAAATTTGAATGTAAAGTGACATTGTAATAGTGTTGAATGATAGAAAATGTGAATAATAAGAATATTGTCAATTAGAAATAATCTCATTATGATTAATCTCAAACTATTTTCTTCTACTATTTTTATTGTCGCCCTTGCTATTTTGTCATCTTTTCATATCGATTATATGAAAAGGACAGGTTAAATTGTAAACCATTTAAATCTTTAGCTCAAGCTATTTTAGTAAACATCATAACTTGTCTCTCTTTCTCTCTAATATTAATAGGTTGAATTACAATAAAACAAAAGTCAATGTACATAACTTGTGTCTCTTTCTCTCCAATATTAATAGGTTGAATTACTATAACACAAAAGTCAATGTACATAACTTGTCTCTCTTTCTCTCCAATATTAATACGTTGAATTACTGGATCGGTTTCTCATGATAGAGGAGGTAGCGACAAAGATCCCAACTTTCTGTCAGTGGGTTGGGGAGGGAGGTGATTCTGATCATCTTCCAGTCTTGTTAGAACTTAAAAGGCACCCCAAAAGGCCGGCAACTCCCTTCAAATTTAATCCAGCTTGGCTATTGGAGGATTCATATAACACTCTATTTAAAGAAACCTGGAGACTTGTGAGGTTCAATGAGACTAGGGACAAAGCTTATCACTTTATGGAGAACCTAAAACGCCTTAAGAAGGCCACGACGGAATGGGCCAGAGCCAAGAAAATGAAAGAAGATGAAGACCTAATCCAAATAGGGATGGAACTCGATGAGCTCGAAAGCCCAGAAGCTGATGGATATGAGACACCGGAAAAAAGGGATAGGATCAAGCTGCTGGAAACCCAAAGGAGCAAAATCCTTTTAGCAAGAGAAGAACAATGGAAATTGAAAAGTAGGGCCATCTGGTTAAGGGATGGGGATGAAAACACTAAATTCTTCCAAAATTATGCAAAAGGAAGAAAAAACTCAAACACCATTTGGTCTTTAAAATTAGAGGAGGGAAGGCATGCAAGAACTTTTGAGGAATTATCATCAATGGGAATAAGACACTTCCAAAATCTCTTTACAGCTCCTTCGGAAGTGTCACTAGCTGAGGTGATCCGGACAGCTCAGGCTTTCCCTCGCTACGCGAATGAGGAGGAATATGATGAGCTCATGGGGGAAGTCACAAGGGGGGAGGTCGAAGGAATCATAAAATCAATGCCAAAGGATAAGAGTCCCGGACCAGATGGTTGGATAGTGGAGCTGTTTCAACATTTCTTCAAGACAATAGGCAGTGAATTGACTAAAGTGGTTGAAGAATCCAGAAGAAAAGGTGCAATTTATGCCCCTTTTAATGCCACCTTCATAGCCCTCATTCCCAAGAAGGAAGACCCAGCCTCTTTCGAGGATTTTAGACCGATCTCCTTATGCAACTGTATCTACAAAATTATAGCAAAGGTGATTGCTGTTAGATTGAAGCCTTTGCTATCCAGGCATATTTCAAAAGAACAATTTGGATTCTTGGATGGGAGACAGATTCATGAGGCGATAGGCATGGCTCAGGAAACTATTCATAGTATTAAACAAAAAAAAAAGCAAAGGAGCAGTAGTGAAAATTGACCTATCTAAAGCTTATGACAAAATCAGTTGGATGTACCTCTGTATGCTACTCACCCATCTAGGGTTTCAAGTGGACTTTATAAATTGGGTCATGGGGTGCTTGACCAGTGTGAGCTTTGTGGTGCTAATCAACGGAGCGGCATCCCCCTTTTTTCAAGGACAAAGAGGGCTGAGACAAGGTTGCCCCCTATCTCCTCTCCTTTTCCTCCTTGCAGCAGAAGGACTCAGTCAGCTACTTCTAGAAGCCAAAATAAAAGGAGATATTCATGGAGTGGAAGTGGTTGTCAACCTATACATAACTCATTTATTGTTTGTGGACGACATACTTCTCTTCAGCAATGGAAGAAGGAGTGAAACAAAGGAGCTAAAAAGGATATTGGAACTCTTCCTCAAGGCAACGAGCATGCAAGTGAATAAGGAAAAATCCCATCTGTTGTTGGAAGGATTCAATAGAATGGAAGCATTGAATATAGCTGAAGACCTTCCCTTCGAAGAACGGAAGTTAGAAGATAGCTTCAAGTATCTGGGATTCTTCCTAAATCCACACTCATATAAGAAACAAGATTGGTTCTGGATAGTAGCAAAAATAGAATCTGGGATCACTCATTAAACCAATCCTTTTGGCCATACCTGTTTATTGGGCAGCATTAACATGGGTTCTAAAAGGAATCTTGGAAATAATCAGATGAGTATGTAGTCGGTTTCTCTGGGTAGGTTCGAAGGAGGAGTCAGTGTTGACCTAGGTGGCATGGGATAAGGTGGCAAGGCCAAAGGAGCGATGAGGATGGGGAATAAAAGAGTTAACTGCTTTTGGACCATATCTAGCGACTAAGCTGGGATGGATATTAATAAAGATGGAGAACCTGTGGATAATAGTAGTCAAATGGAAGTACATCGATCCCATTCCTTTGGATGATTGGATCACGAAGCCAAATAAGAAGAAGGGGAGTGCTTCAGTGGTGTGGAAAACTACCATAGACACCTTCAATATCATAGAACAAGGCCTTTCCTGGAAAGTAGGGAACAGAGAACAAGTCAAGATAGGGAAGGATCCATGGGTGGGGTGCAATGAATGATTTTCACTTTCCCCGGGTCTTATAAACCATCAAGGCATCAGAGGCGTTCAACACATAAGCCAGATCTAGAAAAATGGTCACTCCACCATATGGGGACAAGCCTGGCTGTCTGGGACTGACTTAAACCTTAATCAATAATGGAGGGAGGAGTGGCACAACTTCACCAAGGAACTGACCAGGTCTAATGTCAGGCTAAGAGATAGACCAGATCAGCTGGTATGGGCACATGCTCCCACGGGCTCTTACTCTCCAAAACAAGGATATAAATTTCTTATGTCAAGAAAAGGATGGGGGAATCAGGAATGGTGGGTTAGCCTCATCTGGAAGCTAAAATGCCCAACCAAAGCTCGGATGTTCTTCTGGTGCATTCTCAGGAATAAAGTGCCAACTTGGGATATATTACAGAGGAGATACAAGTCAGGCCCAAGGAGGTGCACTTTATGTAAAATGAAGTAGAAATGATCCAACATCTCTTTTTAAAATGCCCGTTCATAAAGGAGGTATGGATGGAATCAGGGAGACTGATTTAGATCAGGATGACCTGGGAAGGGGAGTCACTAGCAGAAGTATGGAATAAATGGTGGAAGGATTATCCTGAAGGAAATTTGAGGAATCTACCCCTAATCATAGCCTGGGGTGTCTGGATGGCTCGTAACAACATTATATTTAAAGAACAGAACCCCTTGACAGGGCATATCGTTGTAGGATGCACAACAATTTACTCAAGTATTCCTCAACCAATTCGGGATGCAAACCCAAGACCCGTAAGAGAGGAACAAATAAAGGAAGGAACCCCATGGGCTTATTTTGATGGGGCATCCGATCAAAATAACAAATGTGGGGCAGGATTGGTGATCCACCTAAATGAGCACAGAAGCCTCAAAGCCTTGGTTAGATTGGGGATTGGAACCAATAATTTCATAGAACTTCTTGCCTTAAAACTTCTCCTTTGTTGGCTTACCCACCTGGGCATTCATTCGGTTCAGATCTTTGGGGATTTGATGAATATCATTAAATGGTTCAACAGTGTGAGTAGATGCTAGAACTACATATTATCCCCGTTATTAGAAGAAGCAAAACATTAAAAGTCTTTTTTTAATGATTTTTCTCTATGTCATATATACAGGGAACGTAATAGCACAACAGACCAGCTTTCTAAAGCGGGTCTACAACAAGATATGGACAGTTGGAGGATAGAGGAAGCAGACCGGGATGAGATCCGTGTGTCAGATCAACCACCATATTCATAATGTTGACTCACAAAACTGGTTTCGGCATATGATATTTTCTTATGTCAGTTTTTTTGATTCCTGTCTCAGTTTCTAGTCTACAGCAGTAAACAATATTTTCCTTATATTATTTGTAACTAAAAAACAATATCATCGACTTGGTTAAAACACTTTTTTAAAATTGTCAGCTGAGCTCATTCCTGTTTGGGCTGTTTTCCTCAATGAGGAGGCCCGAGAATGGTTCAAGACATATCTTTTGAGACTCTGGTATATACCAGTTATCTGAATTTTGCTTTTGCTCTTTTTGGAGATCAATTACTGAAAGCTGATCAATATCTTATTTCGGTTTTCCTCATTGAGGAGGCCCGGGATAAATTGATCAACGAATTTGTTTTAGAAAAATGAGATGGTAGAGTTTGAAGACACTCAAATCACCATCTCAGAACAACTCTATGATTTGAACAAAGTCGTACAGTTTACTGAATGCTTAAGTGCATATACTATGTAACTTTTTATTATCTTAATAAAAAGTTTGATTTTTTCTTTGGAAAAAAAAAAGTCAATGTACATTGTCAATAATTTTTTGTGCTTACATTGAAATCAATGCACAATGTTAATTCAATCACTTTAAAATTAATGTATCATCATACATCCAATTACATCAAATCAAAAATCAACATCTACACTAAAATCAATGCATTTAATAAAAGCAATCAAATAAGATTAGAAACCAACATTTACACTGCAATTAGTGCATATAATGCAAGCAATCAAATAGGATTAGAAATAAGCATTTACACTCAATTCAATGCATCTAGTGTAAGTAAGAAAATAGGATTATAAATCAACATCTACACTGAAGTTAATGCATCTAGTACAAGTAAGAAAATAGGATAATAAACCAACATCTACACTAAAATCTATGCATCTAGTGCAAGCAATCAAATAGGATTAGAAATCACCATCTACACTAAAATCAATGCATTTAGTGAAAGCAATAAAATAGTATTAGAAGTCATCTACATTAAAATCATTGCATCTAGTGCAAGCAACCAAATATTATTAGAAATCAACATCTACATTGAAATCAATGCGTCTAGGACCTACAATCGAAAGAGTTACCGAAACTGAGGGAGCGCGAGAAAACATGTAGAGCTAGGGTTTGTAGCAGAAGTTCAGTGTTGGGCACCATGGAGAGGTGAGAGGGGGGGAGTTCTACTCCCTCCTACAGTCGGGCAGTAGCTAATTGATACAAGAAACCTCTGGAGGCTAAAACAGTGGTTTTAGGAGGAGGGAAACCAGAAAATAGAAGCTCACATGGGCAGGAAAATACACAAGAAGAAGTCAAAAGAGAAAAGCGAATAGAAGGAGAAAATCAGAATGCTGACACTAGAAATCAGATTGGACCTTGTAAGCCTAAGGAAAACATCACACCCCAAGTGGTGTTAGGTGATCCAACGCTACAGGCGCATAGGGAACACATGGAGACTTATGCAGTCATTTGTAAATTCATGGGGTTATGACCAACAGAGAAGGCTTTATAGGCATGGATAAAGAATAATTGGAAACCTAAGGGGGATATAGATCTACACCTTGGATCCAAGGGTTTCTTTACTATAGTCTTTACAAACATAGAGGATAAAGACTGGGTGTTTGAAGGAGGGCCCTACTTCTATGCTGCTGCAAGCCTCTATATGCAGCCTTGGGTGATGAATTTTGTCCTGGAGCGTGAGACATTCACTTCGGTCCTGGTTTGGGCAAGGCTCTATTCCCTACCTCTGGATTATTGGCAGCCAGAATCATTAAAAGCAATAGGAAATAAACGAGGGCATTTTGTAAAAATATCAGAGGCCACTAAGCGGGGAAAGTATACCTCCTTTGACCATATATGCGTAGAGATGGACCTCCATGGAGCTCTACCGGATGAAATAATTTTGGAAGTTTTTTATGAAGAATGGGTGCAAGCGGTGGACTATGAGCATGTTCCTTTCAGATGTCGTAAATGCCATGAACATGGGCATCTATTCAGAGACTGCCCATTAAACAAAATGGAAAGAAGAACTAAAGCTACCTTAGGGAAAGAAACGTAAAGCTTTAACAAAGTGGGGAGTAGAGGTAAAGGAGGGAGAAAGTACCAAAAGAAAAGCAACGAGGAAAAACAGTTAAATCAGAATAGGTACAAGGTATTAGAAGAAGAAGAGGAGCATGATATAGCAAACTAGACACTGGAGGACAACCTTGTAGAGAAGGAAAAGGAAGAGAGCATGGAGGATACACATGAAAACAACCAACAAAAGGAGGATCTGCTGAACACTATGGAACTTGATAGGGACCAAGAGATGACCCCGAGCGAGGTGGGAACAGAGGATCATGAACTGCAGGATATTCTTGAAAGGGAGCATCTAGATCTGGAAAAGTTCTTGGAGCAGGGAACCACCAAAGGAATAGATTCGCTACCACAAGAGGAGTTTAATAGAGTGAAACAACTATTCTTATGGAGAACTTAGGCAAAAGGTTCGAGACTCAAAAGAAACCATGATAGTCAGATCAACAAAGGGGTGAAAACAATGAAGGCAACATCGAGACTAGCTCCTAGGAACCCAGGCAGGAAAAGAGGTAGGAAAAAACAGAATGAGCTGCTGATAGAGTGTGGAAAGCTCATGATCGATTCAGGTAAGATGAAATACCTAACTAGTTACTCATTTACAAATATTTCTTAATGAAGCTCACAATATGGAATATTAGGGGTCTAGGAAGTAAAAGGAAACAAAGGAATCTTAGTAATAGAATGAAAGAAGAAAAAACAGATATGATTTTCATCTAGGAAACAAAATGTTAAGTAGAAAAAATAAGAGAGATACATAGCAAATAGCTTATCAAATATGAATATCTAGAAGTTAAAGCAGACAAAGCAGCAGGAGGGATTCTCACACTCTGGAACCCTTAGAAACTTGCTATCCTAGACGCTGAAGCATCAAGGAACTATTTATCAGTGGTCATCCAACCTTTGGGGGTCAAGGAAGTTTATTTGCTCGCTAATGTTTATGGTCCACAAAAGCTGGAAGATAAACTCAGACTTTTAACCTCTTTGGAGGAGTTAAGAGTAAGACATTTGTGTATCCCCTAGATTCTGGGAGGGGACTTCAATATGATCAGATCTCTAACGGAAAAAAAGGGGGTACCAGATCACTAGGCAGAGATTCTATAGCATTTCAGAATTTCATAAATAACATGAAGCTTGTAGATACAGAAACAAGTAATGGCATCTTTACCTGGAATAATAAGAGGGGAGGAGCATCTCAAGTGGCCTCTAAACTTGATAGATTCATTATCTCGGAGGACCTCATCCTCATAGGCCATAACTTAGCAGCAATGATACTTCCTTTTGGAGGCTTGGACCACTGGCCTATTCAACTTGAAGCGTCCTTTATAGGAACTCCAAGAAACAGACCTTTTCGGTTTGAAAACATTTGGCTTACCCATCCTGACTTCATCAGCAATATTGCAAGATGGTGGACACAGGACATGCAAATTTAGGGTACTAAAATGTTCCTTCTGCATCAGATATTGAAACATTTCAAACAAAGGCTAAAAGATTGGAATAAGAATGAATTTGGCAATATATTCAAAGCCAAAAAAGCAGCAGAACGGAAACTTTAGGAAATTAACCAAACCCTCATTACAGAGGGCTTCACCGAGGAGAGTAAGGAAAAAGCTGATCATGTTCAACAAGAATGGGAAGGCTTATGCAAGCAAGAGGAGATTTTCTGGAAACAAAAATCGAGGGTACAATGGTTAAAATAAGGAGAAAGAAATACAAGGTTTTTTCACAAATCTACCATGGATCATAGGTCGCAAAATAGGATTTCAAAAATCAAAGATACTCACGGAAAACAACTCACTACATGCCAAGAAATAGAAATTGTTCTGGTTTAGCACTTCCAAGGCATAGCTGAGGAGCCCCACATAGATAGATCTCAATTTATCAAGGACTTCACAAAGCACATTCGTAAGCTAGTGACAAGAGAAGATAATTATAATCTTAAGAGGCTAATGAATGAAGAGGAAAAAATCCTATTGACTACTTATGTCTGCTCATCTATTTGTGGATAGAATTTTTTAGATCTATTCAACTTTGTGTCCATCTCCTCCCACAATGTAAATCCATAATGAACATAGAAATATTGTGTCCCTGTTCGAAATGATGCTCCTTGGTATCCCAAAGTGCACCCAAACATGTCCAAAGAATAAGTTTCACTGCTTCTTTCCCACTGATGGTATTTTTAGAAGGCATTAGAACACCCATCTTATTGAACCTATCAACTACCACGAACATGTAGTCACGTCCCTTATTGGATGTTGGTAAACCTCCCACAAAGTCCATGGAAATGCTTTCCCAAGGATGAATGGGTACATGTAAGAGATGATATAGACCCTATTTCCTATTGCTAGGCTTGTTGGTACAACAAATCATGCATCCTCTTATGAACCTAGCTACCTGCTCTTGCATCTTGGGCTAATACACATACCTTTGCAAGTTGGTGATGGTCTTTCCTACACCAAAGTGCCCGGCAGCCTTGGAGGTGTGAGCCTCTCTAATCAACCGCAATCATTCACCTTTAAGAACACATAGCTTATCCAACCTATAGAGTAACCCATCTTGGAGATCTTAGTCAACAATGTTGTCGCCATCATGTTCATGCCTATGACTTTGAAACTATTGAAACACCTCCTTGAAGTCCTCATCCTCTGAATATGCCTCCTGTATCCATCATGGGTGAATGGATCCATGCGCATAAGAGTCCCCAAAGATGTGATCTTTGATGTGGGTGTCATTGAAAGAATGTTTACCAACCCTTTTGTGTTGCCCTTCCTATACTTGATCACCAAATGGAATTGTTGTAGAAACCCCATCCACTTGTAATTCCTGGTCTTTTGTAGCTTAATCTAGGCCTACAGGTACTGTAGTGGCCGATGATCTATCTGGATTATTTTCTCCTTTCCCATCAGATAGTGCTTCCACTTCTCCACAACTTTCATCAGGGCATATAACTCCTTTCATAAGTAGGGTAGTTAAGAGTTGCCCCATGAAATACTTTAGAATGGTTGCATACAAGACTTCCTCCCTACATTAAGACCACTCCCATAACATACCCACTCACATTTGTCTCCAATTCAAGGGTTGCTGCAAGTTTGGTGATATTAGAACTAGTGCTTGAATGGTATTCTTCTTTATATCCTCGAAGGCACTCTGCTGACCCTTTCCCCACTGGAAATTCTTACCACTTGTTGTTATGACATGGAACAGTGCTTCTACCACTGAAAATTAGGCTATAAATTTCCTCAAGTACAATGGTTCCTCAAAGAAACTCCTAACCTCAAAAACCTTAGTAGGCACCGACCATTTCATGATGGCCTCCATCTTGGTGGTATCTATATTTATCTCTCCTCCACCTAGAACATACCCCAAATACACTAAAGACTATTATGAAAACTCACACTTCTTAATATTTGCTAGTAGTTAGTCCTTCTTTAATGTCTCCAACATCTATGTCAAATGTGATATTTGCTCCTCCCAAGTAGCATCGTATACCACTATATAATCCAAATAGTAAATAATAAATGAATATATAAAGGGGAGAAATACATCATTCATTAATTGTATAAATGTAGTTGGCTCATTACATAGGCCAAATGGCATGACTAACAACTCATACAAACCTTTCCTAGTTTTGAATCCAGTCTTCCAGGCATTTTCTTCTCTAACTCAAACCTAGTGATATCTAGACTTTAATTCCAATTTGGTGAAGTATTTTTCTTGTTGTAACTGATCCAGTAGATCATCTATCCTTGGAAGGGGATACCTATTCTTGAGTGTGATTTTTTTCAATTCCATGTAATCTATACACATCCACCAAGTTCCATCCTTCTTTGGCACAATTATGATGGGTCACACACATGGTGATGTACTCAGTTGAATGACACCCTATTTAGTAGTTGTTGCAACCTATTTCTTCACCTCACTTACTTCTATTAAAAACTTCATGTACAACCCAATTTTTGGAAATTGGGAGTCCAATAATAGGTAGATCTAGTGCTCCACTTCCCTCTTAGGTGGTAACCCTTTAGGCTCTCAGAACAAATCCTTGCATGCGCATAGAAACTCTTCCAATTGTTGTTTCTATTTCTTAGTACACCCCTTCAAGGATTCCTTACCTCTTACTGACTCTTCTACATATTAATTTTATCTTAAAAAAAATAAAACATACTTCTTACTGGAATTGATCAATTTCTTGGATTGGTTGGTACTTACTAGCGAAATTTTTGATTTTCCTTTGTGCACATTGATGGTGACCAATTTTCCATCCTTAACGAGCTGATATTGTTTGCCTCTATGCATGAATATTTCATCTCACATGTACATGTAGGGACTCCGAAACACGAATCCACATACATCAAAGGGAACCACATCTAGTTCTACCTTATCAATAAAATAAACACTGACAACAAATCTAAATTTGGTTAGTTACCTCCAGCTTTGGATCCTTTTTTACCCATACCGGTGGATATGGGATTGGATGATCATGAACTTCCAATCCCAATTTGTTGACCAACTTTCCTGCGATACTGATTCAAACAAAGCATCAATATGCCTTCTTGACTTGTATCTTTATATGAAAGAGTTTAGTCATTTCTTTCTCTTCCTATTGTTGAAGGCTACTCAGATTCACCTCCTTCTACATTGACGTATAAACAATCTTCTCATCCATTTCTAATATGGTTTCAAATTGGTTGCTCTAAACAATGGCCATGATATTATTCTTCTTATTGTCCTTGTTTTTGTTCCCGGGTTAACCTATGGATGCAACTGCCAACACTTATCCTTTGTATGGTCATAAATATCGTAGTGGTTGCTAGGATCTTTTCACTGATGTGCGATGACTATCATATTTTTATCTTTTCCCCCTTTCTTCTTCTTCTTCCCCTCCTTTGAAGTGCCTTGTTGCTCCTTCTACTTCAATGCACTTAGTTGTGATTTCTTCAGGCCTATGTTCTCCAAGTACTGTGTTTGTACATAAGCCTTACCCACTAATCTTGGCTTGAACAACATCAGTTGCCACCGCATATGGTAGTGTAGACCCCAAAATACATTTGAGTTCTTTAGGGAGATACCAAACAATATGACCATCTTTTTGAACTTTGTCATGTACTCCTACACGATTTTCCCCAACTTTTTCCTGAAGTAGTGCCACCAAATCCATTGTTCCTCTACATACCCAATAAGGTAAAACTATGAATTAATGAGAGTTTTAAATTCCTCCCTCTTAGCCATTAGAGGATCTCACTCCAACCTCAGGGTCTCTGTGTGGCTTTCCCACCAAGTCAAGGAATGACCCTCTAATTTCAGCCGCATAAATGAAATCTTATGTTCTTCCTTAATGTGGTGGACACTAAAATTCACTTCCAGTTGCTGCAACTGGTGATTTAGAATTAGAGCATTGATCTCATTGTGGTACAACTTGATATCAACCTTCACTTCCATTTTAAACAGGGATTGCGAAGGATTCATGATACTCGAACTAGGTTGATCTTTTTCGGGTCCTTTCTTTGCCTGGTTCTATATTTCTTCCTAATATCCCGATCCCCACTATGATTTCTCCTTTGCATTAGAATGCCCATCTTCTCTAAATATCCTACGCTTATTTCTCAGGGTTGTCACGAGGATATTTACATTATGATTTATATCCACTTCTTGTTATTCTAGTTGCAAAAATATCTCCTTTGCAAGATCGTAAGGGTTATTCATATATTTGTTGGCCACAATTATACTTTTATGAATTTTGGCCCAGTTAATATAGATACCCTGCAAATATCCATGATATACCCAAAGAAAATCTAGCTCTGATACCAATATGATTTGTAAACTATCGTGGATATTCCAGTAGATAGTTCATCGCAACAAATCGTAAAAATCTAGAATCTACACTATTACAATTGCATTTCTATTTAGATATATAGATATATAGATTATTGTTAATAAAGTATGCATGTGATTTAAAATTATGAAGAAAATTAGAGAATAATGAAATAAAATATCACACACATACTTGACACAAGATATGACCTGCGAAACCCTTTTGAGATAAAAACCCAATGAGAAGGTGAGGCTTCTATACTCTCTTTCTCTAGGTATAAAATTTTTGAGTACAAATAAGCATGGCCTGTGGCCTGTGGGCTACTAGAATACATAAATCCTTTCTATGTGCTCTATCTCCTTTCCCTCTTGACTAGTTTTACTCAGCTATGGAAAAAATGCACTCGAAATAATGGAACCTTTTTTCTTCATAGTGGCCTAGTTATAACACAACCCAATAGCCTAGTAGTGGTTAGTTTTGACTACCTAAACTCTTAACTAAAGCTACAATATAGATTCTTCTACATCATAATCATGTGACTAGCCCTTTTTTCATGAATAAGGGGGGCTGACATGACATCCTCTCTAGTTATGGTGGTGAAAACAAGAAGGTCAACTTCTGAGTGACATAACTTTTGTGTACATACTCAATTGATGTGATTATTTCATTGTTGGAAAGGTCTATGTGTGTAGATTATGAGAAAAAGGTGTGGCACTAAATTGGGAAATTTTTACCCCCAAAAAATGTCGTTTGATGCCTCAAAATGTTGCCGAAAGGTTTCATACCCCAATTTTCCACACTGGGTCCTGTTGGTAAAAAGGGTCCTATGAGCTAATTCCACCACTTTTTCCACTCTAAAAGCATCAATATGGATGAAAAACAATGTAGTGATCCAATCCAGATTACAATATTTGTAGAAAATCATGGGAAAAATGAAAGAGTTTCAAAATTTTTTTATAACGTAATAACCCCAAAATTAAAGTCAATACACTTTCTCATATCCTCGTAAAAAAAACATTTCCACCATTGAGATCACAACTATGCTTAGGTGCTTGTTTTACAAGAGCAAGGTAAACAACATGGAAAACAAGAAGCTCTCCAAAATTGCTTTAAACTCTAGTCAAAATCACCAATAACTCAGAGTATAATACAAGGATACTAAATCTCCCCTAAATCATTAGGGAATGTAAGAAGGTGTCATTTTGTATGATACCAATAGTATTAAAAATATTTTATTATATCTAACTGAAGAAAATCTATTATGCTAGAAAATATTAGAGGATTAAATAAAATTAAGATAATAAAAAGATGCAGTGATGTAGGGGCATCAATCAAAGTTTTACTTAGATTTCTAGGAAGTCAAAAGAATCTTTACTAGAGGTGTTGGTTGCTCAATTTTCTCATTTTGTTGTGTGTATATTATGAGGAATAAAATTAAGTTTTAATCATTTTTGTTAATGAGTTTGAAAAGTCTCAAAGAATTCAATCTTAAAGCCAAAATGGGGCCATTCGATCGAGTTTCCATGGATATGAACAAACCCAAGTATGTGTTTATGTTAGATTTGAGTGTTAATGAAGGTTGTATTTTGTGGGTCATTAACATTTGCAGCATGACCTGTGTTTCTTATCTAATTCTCGTAATCCCCTGTGAAATTTTCTCTGAAAAAAGAAGAAGAAAATGATCGAGGAAAAAGGATGAAATAATTTCTTACTGGAGGCTAAGACAGACCCAATCCAAACAATTGTTGTAAATTGAATCTCCAGCTCAAGGGTTTGAAAAGGATGAGACTCGTTAGTTGAGAGGGCGAGAACTAGAATTAATTTTCGTTGATTGAAATATGTAACTCGAATATCGGTGTCGTGAAATTTTAAAGGTTGCAAGGGTTGTCTTGTTAGAAAAGGCTAAGACCAAGATTTGAGCATGTGGACGTAAGCCTGAGTCATATGCTTGTCCCACCAGAGTTAGGGATAGCACCGAAGCTGCCAAGCGAAACATAATTCAGGCCTATAATTTGGGGGTTTTAGACTCGGTCTGAAGGAATAAGACTAAGGAGCCAACGTTGGGTTTAACAATTAAAACAACCACATACATATAATTTATAATATTGGCTTGCATCAATTGGTCAACACTAATATAGAAAATCAAAAGTATATCTCAGGTTTGATTAGCCCAAAGAAGTGGATCAATATGGTTAAAATAATAATAAACTCTCACAAGTTCGCATAACAAAAATCAACACTGTAAAATTCTCAAAACACCTTCAGATGAAAGAATATGTCCTCTTTGTGATATTAAGAGGGTTGAAGATGAGAACGTTTCACATTTAAAGTTTCCTAGGCATACTTAAAGTAAATCAAAATTTCAAAATATGTGTCACAATATTAACCTTCATAATCTTATAAGTCATCAAAATTATGGTGATATTAAAACCATTTTCTCAATATTTTTCATGCACGAGATTTTTTTTAGAAAGTCGAAATAGTTACTTTAAATATTTTTTAAAATTTGATAAACCTCTTATTTTAATAGATGTTAATAATAATTATTAAAATATTTAAAAATATATTATGAAAAAATGTTAATACCTTTTTTTGCTAAGCTATAAGCCTTTGTGATACACTTGTACAAAAATTACATGCAGGGGAGCTCTGAGGCCCAACTAATTAAAGAAAGTGAAAACACAGGAGGAAACATTTTCCTAAAAAGGGGAAACCAGATGTAGAAAATATTTGCATCATTACATACAAAATCAAAGGGAAAGGAACCTAAAGAGAACTAAGACACTCTCTGGTGGCTACATATAAAACTACCTAAGAGTAGTGCTTTGCTTGACGAGTGCTTTGGAGGGTTAAGTTCCCAAACAATTGGGAAAGGCTCATAATAATATTTTTCATCAAGAAGGAGGTTCCCCATGGAAGTATGCTGATCGGACATCACTGGTTGCACTCTTTGCTGGGAGGTGGTGCGACACTATGGCTATTGACATGGCCACCTTTACTACTTGAGGGACCTGTTATCACTCAAAAGTTTCCCTTGGTTGTGAAATGAAACTCACTGAGGAAACCTCCAGACCGCTTCGAGATTAAAAGTTGGCCCTTCAATCTTAAGAGGGATTTTTCCTTAACTCTGCCACTCAAGGTCCCTCTAGCAGTAGTTCATTAAGCTCATTGGCCAGATTTGGTTTGGAAAGAAATGTAAGGGACCATTCGACATGGAGTTTTTGACATAAAAATATCCTAACTACAAGTTGTATGAACACATTTGATAGAGGAAAGATAACTTTAGGTTTCTTAGACCAATCATAACTAAGATATTGTAGAATATAGTAGAGAGTAAACTATTGGATAGTTGCCATTATCTGGATGGACGGTGGCCTAGTGAAGGCATCTGCAAGTGTGTTGTCATTGATGTCAATAGTCATGCTGGGGAGATGTTTTGGGAAGTGGGAATTTCCTAAATGTTGGCAGGAGTGTTGGCATTGATTTCAATCAGACTAGCTTGGAAGCTTGTCGCAGCAGATGTTGAATAGATTGGAAGCTTGTCGCAACAGATGTTGACTAGCTTGTATGCTTGTAGCAACAGATGTTGGCAGTGATGTCCTAGGAGGAATCCTATGGATGTTGATGGCTTAGAAGGATTCCTATGATAGCTGCAAGATTTAGGTAGAGAACCATCATAGCATCAGACTTAGTGGAAAATCCATAAAATGATGACTACTGTGTTAGCCAGGAGGAATCTCATGGTAGCTGCAAGCTTCATGTAGGAAATCATCACAGTAGCAGGATTATTGGAGAAGCGATAAAATGATGATTAGAGTGATGGAACAGATGGAAGTACATGATAGTTGCAGGCTTCATGCAAAGGACCACCATGGTGGGTGTGATTCCAGTTGTCTGGAGAGTCAAGGAGCAGAATAATGTCAGATATATTGGAGGAATCTTAGAGGTAGCAGATGGGCTCAAAGACTACATCAGACCCTCTCCATTGGAAATTTCTCTGGAAGAGCTTTCTAACGATATGTGGAATTCCAAAAATGGACTCCTGGTTCAAAAGTTATGGCATGATGAAGTCCAATGGCTGAAGCCTTAGGAAGGAATATCAGAGGTCTGATATATGGAGATTACATATCGGAGGTCTGATGACATCGGAGGTTCGATGACATCGGGCATATCGGTGATCACACATCGGTGCATCAGGCATATCGACGATCGCACATCGGAGAATCAAGCATATTAGCAATCACAACATCAGAGCATCAGAGATATCGACGATTGCATATCAGAGGAGATCGAAACATCAGCCATCGGAGGATCGAAACTTCTAGAAGTGAAAACCTTTAAAAAGTTGTGATATTGTTAAAAGTTCCAATAGTGTTAAAAACTGTCGGGGAGCACCGATAAGGATTAACAAAGGATTTCATCGCAAAACCAAAGGTGGGCGAGCCCTTTTTTTATCTCCTCTAGTAGGACACATGGAAGGATATGATTGGCTCTGATCAGGACACATGGCAACATGTGATTGGCTCCGATAAGGAGAAATGGAAATGTCTAGTTGGTTCTGATAAGGTAAGTGGCAGTTGACGTCAACATGATGTGGTAGTATGGTAGGACACGTGCAAACATATTCAACCATATTGGGTGGTCTAATGGACTATAACTAGGTGACACGTGTCATCTCTAAGGAGTCGCAATGTGGCAGTGATGACGTGATATTGGAAGTCGACGATCGAAGGATTGAAAATATCAGAACTCCAAAGCTAAATCCCCGATCTTTAACTTTCGATGAGAGGGGCTCCGATATTTGGCTAGCACATGGTCATGAAGAAACTAATAGAGCCAAGGGCGTAGAGCAAGGCTTAGCACCTAAGTGTTGTGGAGCATATTGGAGGTTGTAGATTTTGGAACTCTGCCTTAAATGAGTTATTGAAAGAGTTCCAATAAGAAAAGCTTCTGATGTTGTTGGTGCTTCGTCATGAACCCCAGAAAACCAAGGGCGCAAAGCAATAACACAAGGAGAAAGCCCTCCGACAGGATGCTAAAGGACTTAGCACCTAAGTGTTATATCGACGGACAAAGGCAACGGTCCTGGTGAGCTCCAGTATTGTAGCAATAATGCTACAACTCCTGGGGCTTCCTGTCTCTTAATTTTATCAACCCGGTAGTTCGTACAAACTTGGAAGCGACGGTGCTATATGCACAAGTACTAGCTCTTGTCGCAGCTGTCACTTGGTCAGCTGGCACAAGTCCGCTAGGGCTCAAGCCAACTTCTATAGGCTCTCAGAAGAAGCTTGTTAAATGATGGATGAAAGCTAGCTCAAAGAAGACTAATCTACTTGGCAAAAATGAACTGAAAGCAAATCAAAACATAGAAACCCTAGGAAACCCTAATTTAACTAGTCTAACCTCTATGATGCAAAGAATGTGAAGGAAACCTCTACCAATGATGCCATTACTTCTAATAAGTGAAAATGCATGAATCTAATCTACTTGCATCTTAAAAGACATGTTTTTGTATTTTTTCTTTAAGTGGATGGAGTGATTGTGATTTTGTGCTTATTAGGGTTTGGTTGTGCAGATGTGATGCGGAAGGAAGGAAAGCTTGGGAAAGGTTGGGGAGGCTAGGAGAGGTCCGTAGGGATCCTTAGCATCCATCCACAGAGGTTCCTCACATTCAAAAGCTCGGCAACCGAGTGAGTGGCCTCCTACAGGAAGTCTGCAGGGGATCCTACAGGATACTCTGGTTTCTACAGGATGTCTACAAACGGCTACAGGATGACCTACCGTGAGTGTTTGGCGTGATGGAGGAGTGATGAAATGGTAGGGGGAGATGTGTAAGGTAGGAATGAGGCTGGTGATGGCTGTAGAAGTGGAGGAATAGGGATAGGGAGTGAATGTAGGGAGTAGGTTGGAAGATAGAGGGCTAGGTCAACGAAAGGGCTAGAGAATGGAAGTACGTGAGGAGTGAAAGACTTTGGGAGATAACAGAGCGGAGCAGAGGTCAAAGATGTGTTTGCATGCGTGATCAAGATGGAGGACGAAGTAATGGAACGAGGGAAAGCAGTGTAAATGGAACAAATGCTTGTGACTGTCACCAAACCAAAAATGCATTAACTTAGACTACCTGTGCTTATAATTCAATGAACAGCAATCTAAACGCGAAGGAGAATGTGCATGAAGCTGTGGTAAAGGAGTGTGGTGCAGGTGTGAATCATGTGGAGGCATCTAACATAACGTGACTGTGTTTGCAGCAATCATGGAATAAAGAAATGCGTATTTTTGGTGGTTAGTCATGGACTGCACTCCAATCCCAGATGAGATGGCAGTGAGCCTTAACAACCTTTTTGTTGGAGCTCCAATAAATTGTATCTATCCTCTTCTAACCTAAGCAACTGTAAACCAATTCACCATAAGCAAATCCTATCTAAACTCATGAAAACAACTAAATTAGCAACCTGTAATTCGAATTGCATGTGAAAAGGAAAACTCAAGGTGCTGAAACGAAATGGAAACAACACTACAGCAGAGGGGATCTATGGCTCTCAGGTTGGGCCCTAACCTGAGAGCTATAGTCTCCTTAAGAAAACTCAGAACTAGATCAGAATCTTCCTTCTTTATTCATAATCTGATATCATGCCAAATTGGCTTACAAAAAGGAACAAAAACTGAGCTGTGCTCCAAAATTACAATAGCAATACGAGAGTTTCAACAACCTATCCAAGGCTAAGGCCTCTATACTTATACAAAAACGATGATCCAACAAGTGTCATTGATTTTAGGAGCTCGGCTGTCCAACTAGAGTTTAACTGCTGATCCTGTAGGACGGTCATAACTGCTGTTCCTGTAGAGCAGTTTATAACTGCTGTTCCTGTAGAACAGCTGGCTGCTTCTAAGCTCGGAGGGGAGATGGATTGGAGCTCGGAGTTCTTGGTGGGAATCACGAGGAATGTCCCTAAGAATGTGGACATCCTCTCCTAAAAACCAGCAGTGCCACCTCGTTGTCTCCTTGTCTCCTTTTTCGTTGTCTTTTGCTCCCTTTTAATGCCAAAACCTGGAATCATAATGCATTAGCCACGTAGATAGAGTGCCTACCCTTCTTCCTACAAACAACATGAATAAACTAAGAAATGCATGCATAAGCAATAAAAAATGAATGGTTTGAGCAAGTAGAATAGGCCAAAATGAGCCCAAATTGTACCAAAATTGGGGCTCATCATCACCCCCCAGCTGAACCATTTGCTCATCCTTGAGCAACCTTGCTCCTGTTTCTTGTCCTTGGCCGAGGACTCGGGACCGGAACAGGCTCTTTCTTTTCTGCTTTTGATGGCCCTGCCTTCTCTGCCCCTGGTGGTGACGAGGGTGATGCTTCCTTCCCCTTTCCTATTTCCTTGAGTCGGGCTTCGGAAGGCGAATGGCCTATCTTTCGTGTCCAGGAAGTTATTTTTGGGCTCCCCTTTTCGGGGGTGGCTGATGTTTTAGAGGGGGTCCTTGCACTGGGTGAAGTAGGGACATCCCCTGAAGTGGTTTGGCTGCTGGGTGGAGGCTGTGGCTTGCCCGTGGTCATCCTCTTGCTTCTCCTGGCTTCAGGTGGTAGAGGGGTCTCCCTCTCCCTTTTCTCTTTCGGTTTTGGAGGTGTGCTGAGGGCAGCCAGTGCCGCTGCTACCTCCTTTTCGAGAATGCCAGCCTTCTCTTTCTTGCGTTTTGCTCTCTCGGAGCTCCTTGTAGAGGGCCCCTCCTTTTTAGATTTCGGGCTTCCTGTGGAAGACCCTGCTTTGCCCGCTTCCGGGCCTCCTGTAGAAGATTCTTTCTTTGTCTTCGGACTCTCTATAGGAGGCTGTTTCTCAATGACCTTCGGGCCTCTTGTAGAAGCCCCTCTTTCCAATCTCGGGCTTCTTGTAGAAGCCTGTGGTTGCACTTTCGGGCTTCCTGTAGAAGCCTGTTCTCCAACGATTTTCGGGCTTCCTGTAGAAGCCTTTGTTGTGGCTCTTGGGCTTCCTGTAGAAGCCTGCTCCTTACTGATCTTCGGGCTTCCTGTAGAAGCCTTTGTCTTTGTTGTCGGGCTTCCTGTAGAAGCCTGTGTTTGTGTTTTCGGGCTTCCTGTAGAAGCCTGTTTTTGCGTTCCTGCAGATGCAACTCTCACCACCTTTTCTTGCTTGGCTGCATGGATTTTGCTTTTGGATTTGACTGCAGGAGCTGACGAGGTGCTTGGGCTGGCAGGGACCACCTCAGTTTTGACTGCCCTGCTTTTCAACCTCTTTTCCCTTGCTGACAGGATGGGGGTGTCCTCTTTTGCTCTGTCATCCTTTCCCTCCTCCTTCTCCTTTCGTTCTTTCTTCTGTGTTGGAGTCGGGACCTTTTGGCTTTTCCCTTTCTTACTCTCGGCTACTGGCTCTTCTTCTTCACCGCTAGAGGATTCCGTTTCTTCAAGCAACATTTTTATGTCCCCTTCTCTTGTTAAGTTCCTAAATGATTCCCATGCAAGGGGGACTTTATATGAGTGGAGAGCATCTTCCACAAGAAGCTTGACTAACCCATGGTGGGCTACCTGATCCGGAATTCCGTCCTTGAGCTTTGTAGAGCACTCCATCAAGGACTGCAGTAAAAAGTAAGGAATGCTCAGCCTCTGTGCTGCAGGGAGGTCAATCTGGTGTCTTAGTTCATTGAGTAGCCTGAAGTGATACGCATATACGATGCTGTAACGACCCTCACAGGTGATAAATTTCATAATTTGCAAACTGACTTCGTTCCATGGTGGTGACAGGCTGGTCCTCCTCACCCCGTTTTTATCCTCAGAGAATTCTTCCTCAGGTGGGAAGAACTCCTTCTTGGCTTGCTGACTCAGCTTCCTCTCGTCTTTGTCCCATGGTAGGCCCATAGGAAGTTCTGTGATCCGACTGATGTGTTCTGGGGTGAGTTTGAGGCTTAGACCTCTGAAGGTTACTGTGGCCAGTGTCTGGGACTTAGGCTGCAGAGCCTGCAAGAATTCCTCAGCTACTTCATCATCGTAGCCCTGTAGCTTATCACAAAAAGGCATCCATTGTGCTCTAGTGAAGAGCTCAACCACTGCCGGATTTCTTCTTAGTGTATTTGAATCAGTGGGATCTCGCCTGATAAACCCACCAGGCATGATGAACAGAGTGGTTTTGACCAAAGGCGGTAGATACAAAGGAAATTCGGTCTTATAGACAGAGCATGCAATGAATTCACAGACCACAGTCTAATTATACTGCTATCCTGTAGAAGCGATAGTATAGGCACGGCAATCCAATATTTTTTTATGACCAGACTGTGAATAATGACCTTGCCACCTTTGAAAGCCAATTGCGGAAGGAGTTTTAGGGTTACCTCTTTTCTGCCACCTTTTCTTACGTGAAGACTTCACCTTCCTGTAGAGCTGCGTTCCTGTAGAAACTGCTTCCTGTAGGACTGCGTTCCTGTAGAAACTGTTCCTGTAGGAGCAGTGCGCAGGCTTCGGGGAGAACGGTAGTTGGCCAGCGGTCGAGAGGTGCTTCACCGGCGTTCAGTCGGCCGAAAGCTTGGCGTATCAACATGCAGAGGTATTCAGAAGAGTTACTCAAGTTTTGAAGTGGAGGTGGATGGATATACGCGCACAATCTAGCCGATTAGATTTTGAATCGGCGCAGCTCGTGGCGCGGAGGGTGAGCTGTCCCCGCCGGACCGTTGGGTGACGTCACCCATCATCCGCCTGCACATTCACTTGCTGCCGCATTCATTCCCACAGATCTGCCGCCGCCCTTTTCGGTTAAACTCGTTTCTCGGTTGACGGGACTGATCTTCACGTGCGTGCTGCGTGTTCCCTTTGTCGTGGCTGCCACCCCATCATCTGACTATCCCTTCACTAGCCAACGTGGCCAGTCAACTGGCCTTACGGCCGCTCAACCATTCATTTCTACGCCATGCAAACAAATCAAAGTAATACTCATGCGATTTGATGGAAGGAAGGATTAGAACACTTACCTGCGCGCGTCTGCACATGATTTTCAGTTTTTTTGGACGACGGATCTACCTGCTGCATGTGGCTTACACAGTCCCGGAGGCTCGTGGTTACAGGATGCTGGCGCTGTAGTGGACGCTCTGGTTGCATGCGCCCGTGTGTTGTTTGCAGATGGCTGGGCGATGAATGGTATCCACTCCTGCAGGTTTGACTGCTACAGGATTCCCGCGGGGTGCCTTGTAACAGTCTCACCTCCTTGGGTGCATGCTACTTGACAATGGAGATGACCTGCTAATCGCGCTCCCGAAGCTTCTGATGCTCGACATGGACATGGTATGAGCTCTCGGTGTTCATTTTTCTCTGACAACTGATTTTTCCACGAAAACTCATTGATCTGGTTTGCTGGTGCAGGGATCTTGGTTGCATGGTGACGAGGATGGTGGAGCAAGGTATCAGCGTCGTGCATGGGCCCAAAAGAGGCTTGCATGCGTCCACACCAACTCGTAGTCATCAGATCTGCTCATGAAACGCATTCTGGCTCGTTCTGAGCTTCTACAGGAAGTTTCCTGTAGAAGTACAGAGCTTCCTGTAGACAGGCAGCTCTTCCTGTAGAAATTTGCACCTTCCTGTAGAAAATCTGTGTCTTCCTGTAGAAAGACAGCAGTTTCCTGTAGAAGATTCAAACCATGATAAAATTGCACATACCTTGAAAAACATAAGCATTCTTGGAGGAGGAGCGTGTGAGGTGTCCTGGCTGCATGAGAAGGACCTTTGACTTTCACTTGAGAGGCTTCCTCTCCTCCATAGAACACCTGCAATCTGCATGCAAATTTCACATAATGACTCATTGATCTTGTTTTTTTTCTTTTTGTTTTTTCTCTTTTTTTGAAAGATAGCAGGGGCGCCTCAATGAGGTTTTCACCCTTACCACCTGCCTTAAGCGCCTCAGAGAGGTTTTCACTCAAGGATCTTTATTTCTTTTTTCTTTTTTTTTTTTGAAAGATAGCAGGGGCGCCTCAGATGAGGTTTTCACCCCTACCACCTGCCTTGGGCGCCTCAGGAAGGTTTTCACCCAAGGATCTTTATTATTTATTTATTTATTATTTTATTTTTTTAGATGCTTCAGGGTGTGCCCAAAGCAGGGGCAGGACCCTTCTCTATGACCAATACTGCCTTCTCCATAGTTTTGATGAACTCTTGTCTGGAGGGAGGCCTCCTGTAGATCTTCAATCGATGCCCGTTGACAAGCATGGGGATGGCTTCCTCATCAATGGTCCGGATAAGAACAGATCCATTGTCATGACATTTTTCCACTGAATATGGTCCTAGCCATCTGGTTCTCAACTTCCCCTTGAAATCTTTGTATCTGGAATCATACAACAAAGCCCAATCTCCTGGCTGAAATTGCTTGTCATGGAGATGTTGGTCATGCCACACCTTCCTCTGAAGTTGAACCACTTCTGAGTGAAGGAGGGCCTGCATGCGGTGCTCATCCAGTCCATTCAGCTGCAATAACCTTTCTTGCTGTGCATGGCTGAGATCTAGGTCCAGCTGAGCTGCCATCCTCAAAGTGTTATACTCAAACTCAATGGACAGCAAAGCTTTCTTCCCATAGACCAGCTCATAAGGTGTGAAGCCGGTGGTGGTCTTCCAAGTGGTGTTGTAAGCCCATGTGGCTTCAACCAGGCGATCTGCCCAGTCCTTTCTGCTGCTGCTCACCACTTTAGTCAAGATCCCCTCTAATGCTCTATTGGTGACTTCCACCTGCCCATTTGCTTGAGGATGATAGGGGGTGGAAGTCCTATGCTTGATCTTGTGATGAGCTAGTAGATCTTCAACCAAGTTGGATGTGAACTGGCTCCCTTGATCGGTCACCAGCTCTCTTGGGTAGCCAAACTTGTAGAAGATGTTCTCTCTTAGGAACTCAGCCACTTTTTCTTCTGTTGCTGCTTTGATTGCTTTGGTCTCTGCCCACTTCGTCAGGTAGTCAGTGCACACAATGATGTAGGATCTTTGCCTCTAAGAGGGATTGATTGGACCCACAAAGTCCATGCCCCACTTCTCAAATGGCTCAAGAGTCACTTGAGGTTGGAGAGGCATCTCATCCCTTTGGGTCGGTTTCCCCATTCTTTGGCATTGGTCACACTGGCTGACATATCTTCTGACATCTTGATGAAGTGTGGGCCAATAGTAGCCTGCCTGCAGGATCTTGAAGGCAGTTCTCTTTGCTGCAAAATGTCCTCCACAAGGCCCATCATGACAGGTGAGGAGGATGTCGAAGACTTCCTCCTCCCTTACACAACGCCTTAAGATCTGATCGGGGCCAAGCTTGAACAGGTTGCCCCCAATCCAAGTAAATGAGGCACTCTTTCTGATGATTCTGCTCTTCTCTTTTGAAGAGAGGTGCGGAGGAAACTGAGCTGAAACAAGGTAGTTTGCTATATCAGCAAACCATGGAGAGAGTACTGAGATAGCAAACAGATGCTCATCAGGCATCTGGTCATCCACCGTCCCATCTTCATCTGCAGACAAATCCAATCTAGACAAGAAGTCAGCAACAACATTTTCTCTCCCTGGTTTATCAACAATGGTTAGATCAAACTGCTGCAATAAAAGTAACCATCTAATAATACGAGCATTCACATCTGGTTTATTCATCAAATATCTAATAGCAGCATGGTCAGTATGTACAAAAGTCTGGTAACCAGTAATATAATGTCGGAACTTGTTCAGTGCATGGACCACAGCTAAGAATTCCTTCTCGGTTACAGTGTAATTCAGCTCTGCTTTGGACAAGTTTTTGCTAACGAAGTAAATGGCATATGGAAGTTTTTGCTCAACTTGTCCTAAGGCTGCACCTATGGCTTTGTTCGAGGCATCAATGTGGATGTGGAAAGGTAGGGCCCAGTTTGGACCTCTCAAGATTGGTGCTGACACCAACTTGTCCTTTAACTCATTCAAACTCCTCTGACAATCGTCAGTCCACTTAAACTCCACATCTTTTGCCAACAGACCAAACAATGGTGAGGCTAACTTGCTGAAGTCCTTAATGAATCTCCGGTAGTATCCTGCTAATCCCAAGAAACTCCGGACATCCCTTACTTTTTGAGGAGGTGGAACCCTCTTGATGAGAGCAATTTTGTTAGGATCCACCTGCAATCCTTGGGAAGAAATTGTATGGCCTAGCACGGTCCCTTCAGTCATTAGGAATTCACATTTTTCAGGGCTGAGGGACAAGTTCATCTCGGTGCATTTGGTTAGGACTTTCCCCAGGTTGGACAATGCTTCCTGGAAGTTGGCCCCATAAGGAGTAAAGTCATCCATGTATATTTCCACTGCATCATGGACCAACTCCGAGAAGATGCTCAAGACAGCTCTCTGAAAAGTAGCAGGAGCATTGCATAGCCCAAAGGGAAGGACACGGTAGGCAAAGGTACCCCAAGGACAAGTGAAGGTGGTCTTATCTTGGTCTTCCGGGCTGATTTGGATTTGATTGTACCCGCTAAACCCATCCAGGAAAGAGAAGAACTTCTTTCCTGCCAGTCCATCCAACACTTGATCTATGAAAGGTAGAGGGAAATGGTCTTTTTTGGTAGCTTTGTTCAGCTCACGGTAATCTACACAGATCCTCCACTTCCCATTCTTCTTGGGAACCAACACTAGAGGGGACACCCATTCACTATTTGAGATGGGGTAGATGAATCCGGCATCCAACAGTTTCTGCAATTCTTCCTTGACAATGTCCTTAAGGGCTGGATTCAT
This sequence comes from Pinus tabuliformis, assembly GCA_031772625.1. NCBI lineage: Eukaryota > Viridiplantae > Streptophyta > Pinopsida > Pinales > Pinaceae > Pinus > Pinus tabuliformis. Next base: position 1,354,698,643 of record CM062820.1, on the reverse strand, counting down.
TCTCCTCTGGGGTTGCCTAACTGGTTTACAATCCTCTTTGATGTATATATGATGGGTACAGACCGAGGGATGGACTCCTTTCATCTCCTTATAGCTCCAAGCAAAAGCATCTAAGTGGCTGGCCAATAGGCTACACAACTCCTTCTCCTGGGAAGGAGATAGGGAGGAGCTGATCTTTAATGCTCTCTCAGGGCCGAACTCCACACTTTTGACTCTGGGAGTGACAGGGCTGGTTGTACAAAGGTCCACTAAGGTGCTAGCTTGGGCATCCTCCACCAACTTCTCTAAAGATAGTGCACTGGAAGGTGGATTCTGGATCAGGGTCTCAATCAAATCATCCTCGGTTGGGGGATTTCTTCTAGTGGTATCTAGGGTACACAGAGGTGCTGAATACACCTCGTCTTCTTCTCCTTCCTCCAACCAGAGTGGTAAATCATGCTCTAAAGAAGGTTGGGCAGGAGGGTATAGGACTAGTTGCTTGGACATGGGACCATTTTTGATGGTCATGTTTCCTGCCCGACAACTTATGTAAGCATCTGAAGTAGCTAACCAAGGCCTTCCCAAGATGAGAGGATATCCAGTAAGCTTGGCCTTTGGTTGTAGAACCAGGAAGTCTGCAGGGTATTCCCAAGAATCATAGAGACCAAGACATCCTCCACAATCCCTTCGGGAGTCACGGTGGAGCGATCTGCTAATTGCAGTACTGTCGAGGTCTTCCTCAAGGAACCCTGAAGATTGAGTTTAAGCATGGTATCCCTGGTCATCACATTGATGGCCGCCCTCAGATCAATCAAGGTGTGGGGGATAATGGTGCCATTGATGTGAACATCTACTACAGGGCTTCCAGGATCTAGGTACTTTGGGCAGATGACTTGTCCTAGCATAAGGTCAGACAGCTGTCCTATGACATTGATAGTTGAGGCATCTTTCTTCCGTCTGCCTGGGTGTTTGAAACACTTCTCCTTAACCAGCTTGTTATATATTGGCACATCCTTGATGGCTTGGAGAAGTGGGATTTTTACACACAACTGCTTGAGCTCACCCAAAAGCTCATCTTCTTCTGGGTTAGGTTGTGTGGTGGCTGTTAGTCTCTCAGGAAAGGGTGGAATAGGCTTTGGTTCACTCTCCTGATGGTTTTCCTCATCCTCTGGGGGAGGAGGTTGGCGATCTGGAAGAGTCTTTCCAGATCTAAGATTGATCTCCTGGATCTCCACAGCATAGGTAGGGCATGAGGTCTCCCCAGTATATACCTGCTGAGCCTGTCTATTGTTGGGGTTCGGGTTCGGTTGAGCAGGCATCTGAGGTTGCCTTGGAGGAGCAGGAGGTAAAGGCTGAGGTTGAACTGGTGGTGGAGGAAAAATGGCAGGAGGAGTGTTGTATTGGGGCCTCCACCCCGACTGAGGAGCACTCCATTGAGGTTGCGACTGGGTATGTGAGTGATATGGATGAGAAGTAGGTTGAGTAGGGTACTGAGGTGGATAAGACCATGGAGGAGGCATGGACCAAGAAGGATGAGCAGGGGGACCCCAGGAAGGCATGGGAGTCGAGTGGTTGGGGTTGTAATAAGCTTGAGATGCCCCTTGCATCCCCTGCTGATAAGGTCTAGATCCTTGAGGCCTCCTTTGGTTGATGAAGTAGAGAGGTTCAGTGGGGGCTTCGGTTCCTTGGTACATGGCTTTAAACCCAGGTAAGGTGGGACATTGATTGGTAGGATGGTCCTCCTCACAAACGAAACACACTTCAACCGAATGCAATGGACATTCGTTCTTAGGGTGTCTTCTGGTGCACCTAGGACAGAAGACAGCCAAGGCTCTCTCAGCTTCTTCTTTCTTCTGCTGGATCCTGAATGTGTCCAGCTGCATGGCAATGGTCTGTCTCACCTCACTCTTAAGATCTTCTAATTGGTTTGTAAACTCATGTTTGGAGAAAGGGACACCAGTGGAGAGGAGATTTCCTCTACCTCGTTTTCTAGCTGCCCTGGAATGATTTCGAAACACAGTCTTGATGTCCTCATAAGGCAGTTGGTAAATGTCCCCCCCAGCTAACATGTGAAGGGTGTCTAAGAGATCTTCAGGGACTCCTCGGAGTAGAACCAACTTGAGGGATTCAGGGTCAAGTGTGCACCTGGCCCGTTTATAGCTAAGTTGGAACCTCTCCTCATAATCCTCTAAAGACTCATCATTCCCCATGGTCATTCGAAAGATCTCTCCCTTGGTTTCCTTGGACCTACAATAATCCCTATACTTGGTATTGAAGGCTTGCTGCATCTGAGCCCAAGTAGCGATGATGTTCCCAGGTAATCCCATGAACCAGCGTAGTGCTGCATCCTTAAGAGTGGAAGGGAAAAGCTTCAGCTTTTGCTCATCTTCAGTATAGTCATAGGTTCTACAAAGGACAGCAAACTCAAACAAGAAGGTATCAGGATCCTCAGTGGTCAGTCCATGGAAGTGAGGCAAGGCGGAGGGGCTAATGTTTTTCATTTTCATATCTCCATTGGTCTCTCGGATGGGGAAAGCTCCTTCTATTCTCTCATCTTCTCTCCTATTATCAGCCATGGCTTCAGATGGAGTGGTTTCTAACTCTTCTTCTTCTATAGGGTCTTGGTATATCTCAGGATGTTCACCTATAGGTTCCTCTGGGTCACTGTCACCAAAGAAGAGAGAAGGGTGACTCAGTGATGTGGTGGGGGTGTTTGGTAGGAATTTGCCTGATCTATCTCGGTTCCTACGAGGCATGAAATGGAAAGGACTTTTCTTTTTTTGAGTGCTTTTTCTTTTTCTTTGGTACCTGCAAAACTGAAACAAAGTGATCTACAACTAACTATATTGCTCAAATGAAATTGCAGAATTGGAAAGCTAATCTAGGAAAGCAAGAAAAATTACTCTAGGAAAGCAAGAAATATTAGTCTAGGAAAGCAAGAAATATTAATCTAGGAAAGCAGGAAATGCTAATCTATGAAAGCAGGAAATGCTAATCTAGGAAAGCAGGAAATGCTAAGCTACTTTTGCAGAACGGAAATGAAATAAACTACTGAGCAGAAGTAAGAGTACGAAAGTAGAAGAAAAGCAACAATTACTAATACTCTGACGCTGCCCAGGCAACGGCGCCAAAAAGATGGTGAGCTCCAGTATTGTCGCAATAATGCTACAACTCCTGGGGCTTCCTGTCTCTTAATTTTATCAACCCGGTAGTTCGTACAAACTTGGAAGCGGCGGTGCTATATGCACAAGTACTAGCTCTTGTCGCAGCTGTCACTTGGTCAGCTAGCACAAGTCCGCTAGGGCTCAAGCCAACTTCTATAGGCTCTCAGAAGAAGCTTGTTAAATGATGGACGAAAGCTAGCTCAAAGAAGACTAATCTACTTGGCAAAAATGAACTGAAAGCAAATCAAAACATAGAAACCCTAGGAAACCCTAATTTAACTAGTCTAACCTCTATGATGCAAAGAATGTGAAGGAAACCTCTACCAATGATGCCATTACTTCTAATAAGTGAAAATGCATGAATCTAATCTACTTGCATCTTAAAAGACATGTTTTTGTATTTTTTCTTTAAGTGGATGGAGTGATTGTGATTTTGTGCTTATTAGGGTTTGGTTGTGCAGATGTGATGCGGAAGGAAGGAAAGCTTGGGAAAGGTTGGGGAGGCTAGGAGAGGTCCGTAGGGATCCTTAGCATCCATCCACAGAGGTTCCTCACATTCAGAAGCTCGGCAACCGAGTGAGTGGCCTCCTACAGGAAGTCTGCAGGGGATCCTACAGGATACTCTGGTTTCTACAGGATGTCTACAAACGGCTACAGGATGACCTACCGTGAGTGTTTGGCGTGATGGAGGAGTGATGAAATGGTAGGGGGAGATGTGTAAGGTAGGAATGAGGCTGGTGATGGCTGTAGAAGTGGAGGAATAGGGATAGGGAGTGAATGTATGGAGTAGGTTGGAAGATAGAGGGCTAGGTCAACGAAAGGGCTAGAGAATGGAAGTACGTGAGGAGTGAAAGACTTTGGGAGATAACAGAGCGGAGCAGAGGTCAAAGATGTGTTTGCATGCGTGATCAAGATGGAGGACGAAGTAATGGAACGAGGGAAAGCAGTGTAAATGGAACAAATGCTTGTGACTGTCACCAAACCAAAAATGCATTAACTTAGACTACCTGTGCTTATAATTCAATGAACAACAATCTAAACGCGAAGGAGAATGTGCATGAAGCTGTGGTAAAGGAGTGTGGTGCAGGTGTGAATCATGTGGAGGCATCTAACATAACGTGACTGTGTTTGCAGCAATCATGGAATAAAGAAATGCGTATTTTTGGTGGTTAGTCATGGACTGCACTCCAATCCCAGATGAGATGGCAGTGAGCCTTAACAACCTTTTTGTTGGAGCTCCAATAAATTGTATCTATCCTCTTCTAACCTAAGCAACTGTAAACCAATTCACCATAAGAAAATCCTATCTAAACTCATGAAAACAACTAAATTAGCAACCTGTAATTCGAATTGCATGTGAAAAGGAAAACTCAAGGTGCTGAAACGAAATGGAAACAACACTACAGTAGAGGGGATCTATGGCTCTCAGGTTGGGCCCTAACCTGAGAGCTATAGTCTCCTTAAGAAAACTCAGAACTAGATCAGAATCTGCCTTCTTTATTCATAATCTGATATCATGCCAAATTGGCTTACAAAAAGGAACAAAAACTGAGCTGTGCTCCAAAATTACAATAGCAATACGAGAGTTTCAACAACCTATCCAAGGCTAAGGCCTCTATACTTATACAAAAACGATGATCCAACAAGTGTCCTTGATTTTAGGAGCTCGGCTGTCCAACTAGAGTTTAACTGCTGATCCTGTAGGACGGTCATAACTGCTGTTCCTGTAGAGCAGTTTATAACTGCTGTTCCTGTAGAACAGCTGGCTGCTTCTAAGCTCGGAGGGGAGATGGATTGGAGCTCGGAGTTCTTGGTGGGAATCACGAGGAATGTCCCTAAGACCGTGGACATCCTCTCCTAAAAACCAGCAGTGCCACCTCGTTGTCTCCTTGTCTCCTTTTTCGTTGTCTTTTGCTCCCTTTTAATGCCAAAACCTGGAATCATAATGCATTAGTCACGTAGATAGAGTGCCTACCCTTCTTCCTACAAACAACATGAATAAACTAAGAAATGCATGCATAAGCAATAAAAAATGAATGGTTTGAGCAAGTAGAATAGGCCAAAATGAGCCCAAATTGTACCAAAATTGGGGCTCATCAGGTCCTATGGTGGAGATGTTGTTGGGTGTGGAGCCTGATTATCTTCTTTATTCAGAGGTATCGCCACGTTGGACCCAATTTCGTAATGTGGTGGAAACGTCGCTCATCTGTGTGCACCGCCAAGGTGGTCCAGGGGGGGTGACGATAATTATTTGGAGCCCCCCCGATGGGGGATCAGGGGCAGCACCCCCGAAGCTAAAAATAAATGTAAAATTTCCTTGTAAAATGTTGTAATTTCATAGTCAATATGGGCCGTTCATTAGGTGGAAATCTGACCATAGAAATTATGTTTAATTTAAGGTTTTTTGCCCTAGAAGGCAACCTCTTGCTATATATGAGGGAATTGTATTGCATCCATGTAGATCTGTATTAGGAGTGAGAAAGAGAGAGGATATTGTGTGAGAGCGAAGAGGGAATTACAACGGATCTGCTGTAGGTTGTATCTCTTCATTTTGCTGGATAATATAAAAGGAAGGATTGGCTGTTTCTCCGTGGAAGAAGCCCAAATTGGGCGAACCACGTATATCTGTGTCTCTCTTTTTTTATGTGCTTATTTTACTACAATATTTTATGTTTTCCATTGCTCTTTAATATATAATTTTCTAACAGATGCAATAAGGAGCTAAGAAGAAGGGGCTAAAGGCCAATCAGAATATTGTAATATCGTAACATCTTCTTAATAGAGTTACGAGATGTTTGGGCTCTGATATTGCACTATGGTGTAAAAGCTCTGATATAGTAGCACAAAGGAGTATTGAAGGTTGGATGAGTTGACAACTGAAGAGTAAATGAGTGCAAAGGAGTTGGTCGCTGGAATAAATGGCGACTGTCAAAGATCAACAGAAAACTATGATACAAGGCAACAAGGACAATGGTCCACAGAGAAGCCATGCCAAAGTACAACCAGGCAGTACTGTGAAACCATGAATAAGCATGAAGAGCCTAAGTGATAGGAGAGTTGCTCACAAAGAGGATTGTTGTTGATGGAATGTGTAGGTGGACTGAGAATTCATTCTTAGTATGGGGAAACTGTCAAAGTGCCCATTCTCATGGTTAATGTAGTGGTAGTATCCAAGTCAGACGCAATAGTAGAATGAAGGGCCATGTCAAGGTACATTCACATAGTGTGAATGCAGGACAAAGTGACAGGATAGATTTGGGGGCAGTAGAGGAACAAAACCCAAGAGCTGAGATGAGAAATGTGGGGGGAAAGTAGTATAGTTTATAAAGAGATAAGTGGAAAAATCTCTCTGTGAGTGCACTACTGAGTAAGGTTGAGAGATAACCTATTCTATAGAGAAAGGCTGAGAGTGCTTATGAAGAGGTAAGAGACATCAAGACCTGCGTTGCTGTGAGTAAGGAAAAATTTTTCTTGTGCGTTGTGTGAAAGGTGTAGTTGCATGTGCTGCTGTGAGTAAGGTCAAAGTCACTTGTGATGTGTAAGAAAGGTCGAAAGTGTTTGTGCTGTGAGAAAGGCCGAAATTGCTTGTGCAGAGAGTTGAGCCTGTGTTGTACAGAGAAAGAAGTTCGAGAGCTGTGTGTGTTCCTTGGAGAGAAAAAGGCCGAGAGCTTAATGATTTCTTATGAAGAGAAGAGAACAGAGTTGTGAGGACTGCGATGAGTGACTGTTGTTGAGCAGATCAGTGGGCTGCTGCAGAGTGAGCAATGTGAGCAGAGAGAACAAAGTTGATATTAGGCAGAGTGGCTGCCAAATTACAGAGAACATATAGTTCCTATTTGAGTGTGGGTTGGTGCTTGCATATAGGAAGTTGGCGCTTCCATCTCTAGTGGGATCTTGAGAAATATTGGGGGTTGGTGCCTCCTGCAAGTTGGTTTGAAAAAATCTAAGGAGCTACAAGTTGGTACTTGCAAAAAATCAGTGAGGTTGGTTCGTCACATGGTGCTTCTGATAAGAAGGACATGTGTCTACAAAAAGAGGGAGTTGGTGCTTCTGATAAGAAGGACATGTGTCTACAAAAAGAGGGAGTTGGTGCTTCCTGCTAGTCGATGCTATTAAACAATAAAAGGGAGTTGGTACTTTTTGTGAGTGGGTGCTCACAAAATAGATTGATGTAATAAAGTAGGTACTCTTATTTTACATCAATAACAACAACAAGCTTGGTAGTTTTTTCCCAAAAGGGTTTCCATGTAAGACTTTGTGTCTCATGTATATGATTCTCATGGTGTGTATGCTTGTATGTTGATTTCATATTTCTTCTCATTATATGGATGGTTTCCATATATTAGATGTTAATAATAATTATTAAAATATTTAAAAATATATTATGAAAAAATGTTAATACCTTTTTTTGCTAAGTTATAAGCCTTTGTAATACACTTGTACAAAAATTACATGTAGGGGAGCTCTGAGGCCCAACTAAGTCAAGAAAGTGAAAACATAGGAGGAAACATTTTCCTAAAAAAGGGAAACCAGATGTAGAAAATATTTTCATCATTACATAAAAAATCAAAGGGAAAGGAACCTAAAAAGAACTAAGACATTGTCTAGTGGCTACATAGAAAACTACCTTGAGAGTAGTGCTTTGCCTGATGAGTGCTTTGGAGGGTTAAGTTCCCAAACAATTGGGCAAGGCTCATAATAATATTTTTCATCAGGAACGAGGTTCCCCATGGAAGTACGCTGATCGGACATCACTGGTTGCACTCTTTGCTAGGAGGTGGTGCGACACTGTGGCTATTGACATGGCCACCTTTACTGCTAGAGGGCCCTGTTATCACTCAAAAGTTTTCCTTGGTTGTGAAAGGAAACTCACTGAGGAAACCTCCAGACAGCTTCGAGATTAAAAGTTGGCCCTTCAATCTTGAGAGGGATTTTTCCTTAACTCTACCACTCAAGGTCCCTCTAGTAGTAGGTCATTAAGCTCATTGGCCAGATTTGGTTTGGAAAGAAATGTAAGGGACCATTGGACATTGAGTTTTTGACATAAAAATATCCTAACTACAAGTTGTATGAACACATTTGACAGAGGAAAGATAACTTTAGGTTTCTTAGACAAATCATAACTAAGATATTATATAATATAGTAGAGAGTAAACTATTGGATAGTTGCCATTATCTGGATGGATGGTGGCCTAGTGAAGGCATCTACAAGTGTGTTGTCATTGATGTCAATAGTCATGCTGGGGAGATGTGTTGGGAAGTGGGCATTTCCTAAATGTTGGTAGGAGTGTTGGCATTGATGTTAATCAGACTAGCTTAGAAACTTGTCACAACAGATGTTGAATAGATTGGAAGCTTGTCGCAATAGATGTTGACTAGCTTGGATGCTTGTAGCAACAGATGTTGGCAATGATGTCCTAGGAGGAATCCTATGGATGTTCATGGCTTAGAAGGATTCCTATGATAGCTGCAAGATTTAGGTAGAGAACCATCATAGCATCAGGCTTAGTGGAAAATCCATAAAAATGATGACTACTATGTTGGCCAAGAGGAATCTCATGGTAGCTAAAAGCTTCATGTAGGAAATCATCACAGTAGTAGGATTATTGGAGAAGCAATAAAATGTTGATTATAGTGATGGAACAGATGGAAGTACATGATAGTTGCAGGCTTCATGCAAAGGACCACCATGGTGGGTGTGATTCCAGTTGTCTGGAGAGTTAAGGAGCAAAATAATGTCAGATATATTAGAGGCATATTAGAGGTAGCGATGGGCTCAAAGACTACATCAGACCCTCTCCATTGGAAATTTCTCTGGAAGATCTTTCTAACGATATGTGGAATTCCAAAAATGGACTCCTAGTTCAAAAGTTATGGCATGATGAAGTCCAATGGCTGAAGCCATAGGAAGGAATATCAGAGGTTTGATATATCGGAGATCGCATATCGGAGGTCTGGCGACATTGGAGGTCCAGTAACATCAGGCATATCGGTGATCACACATCAGAGCATCAGACATATCGACGATTGCACATCGGAGCATCAATCATATTAGCGATCACAACATCAGAGCATCAGAGATATTGACGATTGCATATCAGAGGAGATCGAAACATTAGCTATCGGAGGATCGGAACTTCTAGAAGTGAAAACCTTTAAAAGGTTGTGATATTGTGAAAAGTTCCAATAATGTTAAAAACTGTCAGGGAGCGTAGATAAGGATTAACAAAGGATTTCATCGCAAAACCAAAGGTGGGCGAGCCCTTTTTTTATCTCCTCTAGTAGGACACATGGAAGGATATGATTGTCTCTCATAAGGACACATGGGAACATGTGATTGACTCCGATAAGGAGAAATGGAAACATTTGGTTGGTTTTGATAAGGTAAAGTGGCAGTTGACATCAACATGATGTGGTAGTATGGTAGGACACGTGCAGACATATTCAATCATATTAGGTGGTCTAATGGGCTATAACTGGATGACACGTGTCATCTCTAAGGATTCGCAATGTGGCAGTGATGGCGTCATATTGGAAGTCGATGATCGAAGGATTGAAAATATCACAAATCCAAAGCTAAATCTCTGATCTTAAACTTTCGATGAGAGGGGCTTTGATATTTGGCTAGCACATGGTCAAGAAGAAACTAATAGAGCCAAGGGCGTAGAGTGAGGCTTAGCACCTAAGTGTTGTGGAGCAGATTGGAAGTTGTAGATTTTGGAACTCTGCCTTAAATGAGTTATTGAAAGAGTTCCAATAAGAAAAGCTTTCGATGTTGTTGGTGCTTCGTCATGGACCCCAGAAAACCAAGGGCGCAGAGCAATAACACAAGGAGAAAGCCCTATGACAGGATGCTAAAGGACTTAGCACCTAAGTGTTATACCGACGGACAAAGGCAACGGTCCTATGGTGGAAATGTTGTTGGGTGTGGAGCCTAATTATCTTCTTTATTCAGAGGCATCGACACATTCGACCCCATTTTGTAATGTGGTGGAAACGTTGCTCATCTATGTGCATCGCCAAGGGGGTCCAGGGGGGGTGACGATGATTATTTGGAGCCCCCTCAGTGGGGGATCAGGGGCAGCACCCCTGAAGCTAAAAATAGATGTAAAATTGCCTTGTAAAATGTTGTAATTTCATAGTCAATCTGGGACGTTCATTAGGTGGAAGTCTGACTATAGAAATTATGTTTAATTTAAGGTTTTTTTTCCCTAGAAGGCAACCTCTCGCTATATATGAGGGAATTGTATTGCGTCTATGTAGATCTATATTAGGAGTGAGAAAGAGAGAGGAGATTTTGTGAGAGTGAAGAGGGAATTTCAACGGATCTGTTGTGGGTTGTATCTCTTCATTTTCCTGGATAATATAAAAGGAAGGACTGGCTGTTTCTCCGTGGAAGAAGCCCAAATTGGGCGAACCACGAATATCTGTGTCTCCCTTTTTTTATGTGTTTTATGTGCTTATTTTTCTACAATATTTTATGTGTTCCGTTGCTCTGTAATATATAATTTTCTAACAGATGCGATAAGGAGCTAAGAAGAAGGGGCTAAAGGCCAATCAAAATATTGTAATATCATAACATCTTCTTAATAGAGTTACGAGATGTTTGGGCTCAGATATTGCACTATGGTGTAAAAGCTCTTATATAGTAGCACATAGGAGTATTGAAGGTTGGATGAGTTGATAACTGAAGAGTAAATGAGTGCAGAGGAGTTGGTCTTTGGAATAAATGGTGACTGTTAAAGATCAACAGAAAACTATGATACACGGCAACAAGGATAATGGTCCTTAGAGAAGCCATGCCAAAATACATCCAGGCAGTACTGTGAAACCATGAATAAGCATGGAGAGCCTAAGTGATAGGCGAGTTGATCATAGAGAGGATTGTTGTTGATGGAATGTGCAGGTGGACTGAGAATTCATTCTCAGTATGGGGAAACTGTCAAAGTTCCCATTATCATGGTTAATGTAGTGGTAGTGTCCAAGTCAGACGCACTAGTAGAATGAAGGGCCATGTCGAGGTACACTCACATAGTGTGAATGCAGGACAAAGTGATAGGATAGATCTGGGGGCAGTAGAGGAACAAAACCCAGGAGCTGAGATGAGAAATGTGGGGGGAAAGTAGTATAGTTTATAAAAAGATAAGTGGAAAAATCTCTCTGTGAGTGCACTACTATGTAAGGTTGAGAGATAACCTGTTCTATAGAGAAAGGCTAAGAGTGCTTATGAAGAGGTAAGAGACATGAAGACCTGCGTTTCTATGAGTAAGGGAAAAAATTTCTTGTGCATTGTGTGAAAGGCGTAGTTGCATGTGTTGTTGTGAGCAAGGCTGAAGTCACTTGTGATGTGTAAGAAAGGTTGAAAGTGTCTATGCTATGAGAAAGGTTGAAGGTGCTTGTGCAGAGAGTTGAGCTTGTGCTGTACAGAGAAAGAAGTTTGAAAGCTGTGTGCGTTCCTTGGAGAGAAAAAGGTCGAGAGCTTAATGATTGCTGATGAAGAGGTGAGAATAGAGTTGTGAGGACTACGATGAGTGACTGTTGTTGAGTAGATCAGTGCCTTGCTGCAGAGTGAGCAATGTGAGCAGAGAGAATAGAGTTGATATTAGGCAGAGTGGCTGCCAAATTACAGAGAACATATAGTTCCTATTTGAGTGTGGGTTGGAGCTTGCATATAGGAAGTTGGCGCTTCCATCTCTAGTGGGATCTTGAGAAATCTTGGGGGTTGGTGCCTCCTGCAAGTTGGTACTTGCAAAAAATTAGTGAGGTTGGTTCGTCATATGGTGCTTCTGATAAGAAGGATAGGTGTCTACAAAAAGAGGGAGTTGGTGCTTCCTGCTAGTTGGTGCTATCAAACAATAAAAGGGAGTTGGTGCTTTTTGTGAGTGGGGGCTCACAAAATAGATTGATGTAATAAAGTAGGTACTATTATTTTACATCAATAACAACAACAAGCTTGGTATTTTTTTCCCGAAAGGGTTTCCATGTAAGACTTTGTGTCTCATGTGTATGATTCTCATGGTGTGTATACTTGTATGTTGATTTCATATTGCTTCTCATTATATGGATGGTTTCCAAGTTTGAATCAGAAATGTTAATTGGCATAAAAAGTTTAAAATTAGCCTTAATACTAATTCACCCCCCTTTTTAGTATTATCATTTGTTTCCAACAATTAGTATTAGAGCCAAGTTCCTTCAGGAATAGATTAATCGCTAGAAGTTAGATCAAAGGGAAATAATGGATAATTGACCTTGTCTAACAACATAAGGAGTTCCATTTCTATACAGATCAGGCCATGAGCTCTGGTATGAAATATAGAAGGTTAGAATGGAAGCCTATTTGATGTATGTGGACACTGAGATGTGTTTCTCTGTGGCGTATAGAGAAAAGAATAAGCATAATGAAAAATCCAAGGAGGTCATCATGAAAGGGATATCTAGACAAATGCTGATAAAGTGAGGCATTTTCAGTCAATAAAGGCAGTGTCCAATGTTTGTATGCTGGAGATAGCCATGTGGGTCAAGAAAAGTCTCAGGATCCCTGCTACTATAACAATGAACTAGAAGATGGATAAGCTGCTGCTTATCACACTCATGTTGATGATGAAGATGTCTCAAAGGAGAGACCATGCTGCTAAGAAGGTATGCTATTTATTTTTGAAAAATGTAAAGAAATAATTCATTCATTATCTAGATGTTAATGTGAATCACTTGAAGATAGAGATAGCCATGCATCTAGTAGTTGTAATGAAGATATATCTATTTTAGTAACAATATAAAATAAGGGATCCCCTGAAGGAGAAGAGATTATATCCCATGGAGAGAATAGGGGTATCACCTTAGACCTATGGAAGACTCCATGGACACAGAAATGGGCTTAGGTCTCTATGATAACTCAACTAGCACCTCTGATAGTGAAGAAACAAACCTAAATGAAAGGATATTTTTTAGAAAGAGGTTGATCTCTGCTCTAAAGGAGATCAAGGACCTATCAAAGGAAAATCTCAAGCAAGAGGAGCAACTGAAAATTTATGAGCTTGAGAATGAAAGGTTGAGAAAAATATTAGTTGATCTAAATGCTCAATAAGAGGAGGCTAGCAAACTGAATGGAAAGTTAACCAATTAGTTGGGTGAGAAGGAAGCTTACTTTGAGAGACTACAAAATGAAGCAATCTGATTGAGACATGACTTAGAAAATTCAAATAAAACATTGTCTCAATATCAAAAGCTTGAGGGGAGCACAAAGACATTGGATGAGACTCTTGTTAAGAGAAGATCCCACTTATCAAGGTTAGTTTGAGTTTCAAGGAAAAACTAAGCTCCAAGATTGTGAAGGTTGAAGGGTCGACTTCTCATGTAAAGGGAGTTAAAGATTCCAATAACAACAAATAAACAAAGGTTGTTGGAAAATAGCATCAGCATGGAATGCAACAATAATGAGAGAAGGAAAGGCAACAATAGAAGGCTAAGAAACAACAACAAGTAGTGCAACAGAAGGCTAAGAAGCAACAACCAGTAGTACAAAAAAAGAGGGTAGGGAAGACGAAAGGAAAAGTGCAAGGCAATAATGAAAACTACCATAGAAGGCACATGAACAACCAACATAGGTCCTTTCCTCCTCAAGGACAAAGCCTACAAAGAAAAGGTAACCTCTGTCATCAAAAGCCTTTTCATGAATATTGTTTTTCTTGCAATAATTTTGGGCATAAATCCATAGACTATAGATGGCATGCAAGGAAATAAGATGTGCTGGGTAGCAGCAACCCAAGAATACATAAAAAGGCTAGAAGAAGGCATGTTGGCCACGATAGGAGTTTTGACAAAAACATTGTCAAAAATAGTAACTCCTTTGGCCCGTTCTTAGGCCAAATAAAATGCTACAATTGTGGCAAATTTTGGGACAAGAGAGCTTGTTCTAGAAATGAGAAGAAAAGTAAGGGTCCTTAGCATATGCATGCAAATGTAGTAGCTTAGGATTTGAAGACAAAAAGGAAGAAAATAGAAAATGAATACAAGTTTGTCTTCAATGCTCTGTGTCAAAAGGGAAAGATGAAAATAGGAGGAAGAAATAAGAAGAATGAACCTCTTACTCGTGTGATGGACCTCTATGTAAGGCAGACAGGCATCAAAAGGATTTGGGTGAAGAAATAGGGGGTAAAGGAAAAGTTTCCTCTACCCATGTGAAGTCGAGAAGAAGCCAAAACAGGGGAAAAGAAGAAGTTGGAGAGCAATGCTTCTGTCAGGACTTGAACATTGAAGGTTTGGAGGAAGAAGGAGGATGATATACTCAGGGGGAGTATATCCTCTATTTTTCTTCAGTGAAGGAAGAGAATGGACTCAAGGGAGGCTGAATAAGTCAGATGCAGGAAGCCAAGAAGGAAAAATAGAGAGGTGCGTCTGATTGATGTGTTGGGTTGTGTTATATTCTTTCCATGTAGTTAACAGGGGGTTTGAGGGGCACTCGTAACCCCACTTTATGGGGTCCAGAGTAGCGCCCCAGAAAATTTTGGTTTTGGACCCTATGTTAGGTTGGGCGGACCCACCTATGGTTTTGTGCATGATTTTACACATGTTTTTTGGACACGATGGTTTTCGGTCCATGGTATTGGATGCGATGGTTTTTCGGTCCATGGTATTGGATGCTTCGACATGTATAAATATGTATTATAACATTGAGAGGAACATAATGAAAAATCAAGCTGGTAGCCCCGGTTTTGGGATCCAGGGGAAAATCTATGTGTATATGTGTTTTATGTGTTCTGCTCTCGCATTATCTATTTTCTGTGTTTTAGAATTCGTATGCAGGTAATTTCTGTATGGGGTTAAAACCTACATTTGGTATCAGAGCAGATTTGGATTCAAGGGGATGCCTTTGTTGCTAAGGGGTTTCGCTCGGGCCTGTGGTAGACCCTGTTCAGTGGGAGATCTGCGAGATCAATTCTGGTGGTGAAAGAAGATGGCGAGTAGTGGAAAGATAGAGATCGAGAAATTTAATGGTCAAAGTTTTGAGTTGTGGAAACTCAAGATGGAGGATCTGTTGGTGGATAAAGATCAGTGGATTGCGGTAGATCTGGGTACTAAACCAATGGGAGTGTCCAATGAAGAATGGAAGAAGTTGGATCAAAAGGCAAAGAGCACAATACGATTGTGTGTCTCAGATTTAGTATTGCTGAATGTATCAGGGGAAGCCACAACAAAGGTTTTTTGGGACAAGTTAGGGACTTTGTACCAATCTAAGTCTCTGGTGAATAAACTGTTCTTGCGGAAAAAGCTGTATAGCCTGAGGATGAAAGATGGAGACTCGGTGACAGAGCATTTGAATGCATTTAATACTACGGTAAGTCAATTGGCATATGTTGATATTAAAATTTCAGATGAAGATAAGTGCATCAGTTTGTTGTGTTCTCTACCAGATTTGTCGTGTAGTCTGGTTATTGCAATAGGTAGCAATGCAACTGCCTTGTAGTTTGATGAAATAGTCTCAACCTTGCTGATAGAGGAGATGAGACAGAAAAATATGGAGAGCCAAAATGGTGATGCCTTGTCTGTACGAGGACGGTCCCAGAACAGAAACAAAAATAAGTCATCGAGTGGGAGATCTAAATCTAGAGAGAGATCTAAATCTCCAGGAAAACCTGTAAAGGTGGTGTGCTGGAAATGTAGAAAGGAAGGCCACTTCAAAAGGGATTGTAAATCTAAAGCTCCTGACAAAGGAAAGGGATCTAATGAGGCTCTTTCTACAGAGGTGAAAACCACCTCAGATGAAGGTGGGGATGTGTACTTGTCTTCTTCAAGTACACATGTAGATCATGAGGCATGGTTGATTGACTCGGGTGCATCCTTTCACTTCACTCCCCATAGAGAGTGGTTCTGTGAGTATGAGAAATATGATGGTGGTGATGTCTTCTTGGGGGATGACAGGAAGGCTAGAATAATTGGTCGTGGAGCTGCAAGGTGGAAGGGTTAGAACACTTCCGGGTGTTCTGCATATTCCTGCTTTAGCCAAAAATTTGATTTCTGTTAGTAAGCTGGATGATGCAGGTGTAAAAATAGTGTTCGAGAAGGATACCTGCAAGATGGTTTGGGGAGCACTAGTATTGATGCAGGGAGTTTGGATTGGAACTTTGTACAAGCTACAAGGTAGCACTGTTGTTGATGGGTGCAACAATTCCGTGGTTCCTGAAAGTGGAGTAGAAAATCCAGTGGTCTCTGGAGAAAATACCATGCTGTGGCATTAAAGGCTTGGACATATTGGAGAGAAGGGCCTTTGAATACTTCATGGTAAAGGTATGGTAGAAGGTATGAGTAATATCTCTTGGGATTTTGATTTCTATGAAAATTGTGTATACGGGAAGCAGAATCGGGTGAGTTTCCCCTTTGGTGGTAAGAGGGTGAAACATATATTATAGCTTGTGCACAGTGATGTGTTTGGACCTGTGAAGGTTCCATCACTGGGTAAGTCTATGTACTATGTATCATTTATAGATGACTTCTCAAGGAATACAAGGATATGTTTCCTTAAGAAGAAATCTAAAGTCTTTGATATGTTTAAAGAATTTAAGGCTCTAGTGGAAAACCAGATAGAGAAGAAGATAAAGGTGCTGAGTGACAGATAATGGTGGAGAGTTTTGTAGTAAGGAATTTGAAGATTTCTGCAAGAAGTGTGGTATAGCACGACAAAAGACTACTTCATATACACCTTAGCAAAATGGAGTTGTAGGAAGAATGAACAAGATGTTGATGGAAAGGGCAAGAAGCATGCTCAGTGGTGCCGAGTTAGGACAGGAATTTTGGGCAGAGGCGGTGGATACTGCATGTTACCTGGTCAACAGGTCACCTTCATCAGCATTGGAGAATAAGACTCCACAAGAGGTATGGACTGATAAGAAACCCTCTCTTTCACATCTGAGGATATTTGGATCTGATGCATATGTACATGTTCCAAAGGAGAAAAGAACAAAGTTGGATAGTAAATCTGAAAAGTGCATCTTTATTGGGTATAAGGATGGTTTAAAGCGTTATAAGCTTTGGAACCCAGTAATAATGAAGGTTATGTACAGCTGAGATGTGGTGTTCAGAGAGGTGAAAGATGTTATTACACACCAAGTCCAACCAAAGGAACCTGAGAAGATAGAGTTTGAGCCAAAGGAGGAAGAATCAAACTCTACAACAGAGGAGGAATCAGAAGATGAAGAGCCACAAACTCCGGCTGTGAGAAGATCAGTTCGAGAAAGAAGGCAACCAGAAAGGTATATTCCATCTACTTTCTATTCAAATTTTGCTTTGTCTGTTACTGATGATGATCCTAGAACTGTGAAGGAAGTAGTGGATTCAGAGGATGGAAAACTCTAGAAAGAGGTCATGGTTGATGAAATCGCATCTTTGCACAAAAATGAGGCTTGGGATCTGGTGGAGTTGCCGGCTGGAAGGAAACCCATTGGCAACAAATGGGTGTTCAAAAAGAAGACAAATGCAGAAGGAAAAGTGGAGAAATACAAAGCTCGGTTGGTAGCAAAAGGTTATTCCCAGGTGCCGAAATTGATTTTGGTGATATTTTTTCTCCTATTGCCAAGGTAACTTCTATTAGATTAATTTTATCTATTGCTGCTACTTTTGATTTTGAGGTAGAACAGATTGATGTGAAGACAACATTTCTTCACGAGGATCTGTAAGAGGAGATCTACATGAAGAAACCTGAAGGCTTTGTGGTGAAGGGTAAGAAAGAACTGGTATGTAAGTTAAAGAAGTATCTATATGGGTTAAAACAGTCACCAAGGATGTGGTATCAGAAATTTGATACATTTATACGGGGACTTGGCTTCACCAGAAGAAAAGCAGATCACTGTGTGTATTTTAAATTAATTGGTGACGTGTTATTTATCTAGTCTTTTATGTGGATGATATGTTGTTGGTTGGAAATGACAAAGAAGTTATCTAGGATTTGAAGACCCAATTGTCCTCCGAATTCGACATGAAAGATCTTGGTGCTGCAAACTATATTTTGGGCATGGAAATTAAAAGAGATCGGGCAAAGAGGAAGCTTTGGTTAAACCGGAGGAAGTATGTCGAGACAATATTGTAGAGGTTTAATATGCAGGATAGTAAACTGGTGAAGGTTCCTATTCCTGTAGGTGTGAGGTTATCTGCTAAACAGTGTCCCAAGACACAAGAAGAGGAAGAGGACATGTCCCGTGTTCCATATGTAAGTGCAGTCGATAGCCTGATGTATGCAATGGTCTGTACTAGACCAGACATTGCACATGCAGTGGGAGTATTGAGCAGGTTTATGTCAAAACCAAGGAAGGAGCATTGGACAACAGTGAAGCGGGTTTTTAGGTATTTGCATGGCACTAGTGATTATGGTTTGTGCTACCAAGGAAGACAAGGATTGGACAAAGTGTTGGATATTCATGGCTTTGTTGATGTAGACTAGGCTGGAGATTTGGATCAGAGAAGATCTACAAGTGGGTATGTGTTTAACCTATTTGGAGGTGAGGTTAGTTGGATGAGTAAGAAACAATCTGTAGTGGCACTGTCAACTACAGAGGCAAAATACATGACAACCACTCATGCAAGCAAGGAAACAGTTTGGTTGTAGAGATTGTGTTCAAGTATGGGGTTATTACAGGAAGCTATAAGGATATATTGTGACAGCCAAAGTCCAATTTTCTTGGGAAAGAACCCTGCATATAATTCAAAGACAAAGAACATTGATGTTTAATATCACTTTGTGAGGGATATGATAGAAGACAAAAAGGTGTTGCTGGTAAAGGTGGACACTTTGAAGAATACTGCAGATGCATTGACAAAATCTGTGAGCTCTGAGAAGTTCTCTTGGTGTAGAGAGACAATGGGCATTTCAGGGCTAAAAAAATGACTAAGCTCTCTTGTGGCCCCCCGTGGAAAGAAAAAAACAAGTGGGAGAATGTTGGGTTGTGTTATATTCTTTCCATGTAGTTAACAGGGGGTTTGAGGGGCACCCGTAACCCCACTTTATGGGGTCTGAGGCAGCGCCCCATAAAATTTTGTTTTTGGACCCTATGTTAGGTTGGGTGGACCCACCTATGGTTTTGTGCATGATTTTCACACATGTTTTTTGTATGTGATGGTTTTCGGTCCATGGTATTGGACGCGATGTTTTTTAGTCCATGGCATTGGATGCTTCGACATGTATAAATATGTATTATAACATTGAAAGGAACATAATGAAAAATCAAGCTGGTAGTCCCGGTTTTGGGAGCCAGGGGAAATCTCTGTGTATATGTGTTTTATGTGTTCTGCTCTCGAATTATTTATTTTCTGTGTTTTAGAATTCGTATGAAGGTAATTTCTGTACGGGGTTAAAACCTACATGATGAAGGTATGGCTTTGTTTTCTTGTTGATTACAAGAATAAATTGGTTTATTTTGAAAGTATCATCATTGAAAAGGTGGAGTGCAACCAACATGAGGAGTACACAACAATATCTTATGTTGTGGGAAGAAGATAGGTTGCAATGGAAGTGTGGAATGATAATAAGTTCACATTCAAGTCAGGTCCACAGGATCAGTCCCCACACAGAGGCAAGAAAGTTGTTGCAGGAGATAAAGGAGCATTGGCTTAGGGGGAATTTCTTTGATAAGAAGTAGCAATCAACAATGGGCAGCCTTAGAAAGAGAGATTGTTGAGCAAATGAAAGGTTTGCATGTTTGGTGAAATACCCTTATTTAATTTAAGTTGTGAGTTTGATTATGCATAACAACCTCGTGTTCATGAAACACAATTGGTGTAAGATTTTCATGTCCCTTGACCCTCAATTGGTATTTCTATGTCAATTGGTTGTGTTGGGCTCATGTTGAGTAACCTTGTGTGCATATGGACATTTCTTTTTGAGAAAGAAGTACTATAGTTTGTCTAGTACATTGTTCCCTTTATATCTTTTTGGGTACGATTGGTATTGTTTAAATCAATGGTCCATATTTTTGAGGCTTTAACTCTGGGGGAGCAGTGTTGAATATAAATATGCTCAGGAGAAGTGAGCATAGAAGATGAAGCAACAAAAATGAATAAGAAAAAACCAAAATGCATCATCATTAATTGGTATTTGCTGCAGCAATAATACCATGAGTAGTTTAATGGGTATCAATTTGTTTGATACAAAAGATGCATTAGTGGAGAGAGTGGTCATCCAATAGCCATAAGGTGTCCAAAACTGGAGGCATTCAAATTAGAGGAAATATACTTTTAGGGGGAGCATATCACAAATGGCTATTTTATGGAGTAGCAATAGTGGCAGTCCAGGAAGAGATGTCTGCGAGCCAGAATGCACATCTCAACAACTAGACTCTGGTCTTCACAGCCAAGTGATTGCATGGGGAGAGAAAGGAAGCTTGTAGCCCATTTCCATTGATATCAAAGGGGGAGAGAAGTTGTGGAGAAGGTGTGATGGTCTGTGTAGAAGAAACCAGTTCATTGGTGTCTCATGCAATGAGATGTGTGGAAGTATCATGAGGTTTGGCCATCACATGAAGAGAAGGATGGAGTGTTGCCACCAATGCCAAAGGGGGAGATTATTGGATAGTTGGTATTATCTGGATGTCCAGTGGCCTAGTGAAGGCATCTACAAGTGTGTTGGCATTGATATCAACAATCATGTTGGGGAGATGTATTGGCCAGTTGGCATTGCCTAACTATTGGAACTGATGTCAACCTAAATAGATTGGATGCTTGTCGCAGTAGATGTTGACTAGCTTGGATGCTTGTCACAGCAGATATTGGCAGTGATGGCCAAGGAGGAATCTCATGGTTGTTCATGGCTGAGAAGGATTCCTATGATAGCTGCAATCTTTAGGTATAGAATCATCATAGCAACAAGTTTAGTCGAAAAGTCTTAAAATGATGACTACTTTGTTGGCCAGGAGGAATCTCATGGTAGCTGCAAGCTTCATGTAGAAAATCACTAGAGTAGAAGGATTATTGTAAAAACCATAAAATGATGATTACAGTGATGGACTAGATGGAAGTACATGATAGTTGTAGGATTCATGCAAAGGATCACCATGGTGGGTGTGATTCCAACTGTCCAGAGAATTAAAGAGCAGAATAATGTCAGAGAGCCTGGAGCCATATTAGAGGTAGTAGATGGGCTGAAAGACTACATCATACACTCGCCATTGGAAAGTCCTCTGGAAGAGCTTTCCAACAATATACGAAAGTCCAAAAATGGACTCTTAGTTCAAAAGTTATGGCCTGTTGAGGTACGAGAACTGAAGCCTTAGGAAGGAATATAGAAGGTCCAAAATATTGGAGATCACATATTGGAGGTCCAATGACATCAGGAATATTGACGATTGGACATTGGAGCATAAGGCATATTGACGATCGCACATCAGATCATCAAGAATATCAACGATCACAACGTCAAAGCATCAAAGATATCGACGATCTCATATTGGAGGAGATGAAACATTGACGATCGTAGGATCGGAACTTCTCGAAGTGCAAACCTTTAAAAATTTGCGATATTGTTAAAAGTTCTGATAGCATTAAAAACCATCGGGGAGCGTCAGTAAGGATTAACAAAGGATTTCATCACAAAACTAAAGGTCAGTGCACCCTTTTTCTCTTTCCTCTTGTAGGACACATGACAGGATATGATTGGCTTTAATAATGACACATGGCATCATGGGATTGGCTTCGATAAGGACACATGGCAGTGTCTGGTTGGATCCAATAAGGTACAGTGGTAGTTGACATCCACATGACGTGGCAGTACTGTAGGACACGTGGTAGGAATATTCAATCATATTGGGTGGTCTAATGGGCCATAAGCAGGAGGCACATGTCACCTCAAAGGAGTCACCACATGGCAGTGATGACGTTATATTGGAAGTCGGCGAATGAAGGATTGAAAATATCTCAACTCCAAATTTAAATCCTCGATCAAAAACTTCCGATGAGAGGGGCTCCGATATTTGGCTAGTGCATGGTCAAGAAGAAACTAAGCGAGACAAGGGCGCAGAGCGAGGCATAGCACCTAAGTGCTGTGGAGCATATAAGAGGTTAGAGATTTCAGAACTCTGCTTAAAATGAGTTATTGAAAAAGTTCCAATAAGAATAGCTTCCAATGTTGTTGGCGTTTGGTTGCGAAGCCCAGAAAACCAAGGGCGTGGAGAAATAACATGAGGAGAAAGACTTCTACAGGATGCTAATGTTAAGAAATTTACTGCATAACATAAATAACTACTAAGAGGAATAAATATAAAAATAGCCAGAAACAACCATAAACACATAAACACAAATGTTTATTCGGAAAACCCCAAATCTGAGGAAAAACCCAACCTAATAAGATCTTATTAGCATTGGCCAAAACCCTGGCCAATCTGACCAGGTGAGCCTTCACCACTCATCTCCAGGTCTTGCATTACAATGAAGTCCTTCCAGCTTTTTATAAGCTCCATTACATATAATACCACGGGCAGAATACTATGGGTGCACAATACCATGTGCCCCAAAACCATCACTGTTTAACATGGTCAACTTTGACTCTATCCTGAGTCAAGTTTACCTAACAATTCCCCCCTTAAACTTGACTTGAGGTTCCTTGACTAACTCTAGCGAAACTTGCTAAGTGAGACAATCCCGCTCACTTTAGCTCTTACCCCCCTCAAATTTTTTACTCGGGGTATTGTTAATCTAACATCCCCCCTATCACCTAGGTCTAACCCAGACTTTACCGGTGATCACCGAGGGGTACACATGCCTTACCAGGTCTTACAGTAGTATGCCCATTTACATGCAATAATTTTAACTTCATTAACCAATTTTTTTTGTTTATTGCTGCTACGATTCTGATCCATCCTCTCTCAATTTGATGTGCTAAAAAACTTCTATCAAACTGCTCCAACTGCGAGCCCTCGTAGATTAAATATCGCAAATGCACTGCGATCCCTGGCCGGCACTATCTTCCGCACATTCTCCTTGAGGTTCTTCTGCGTAAGATTGTTCCACCATTATTTTTAGACCTAGATCTGTAAATGAAAGGCTGCATTGATCTCATTAGGCACTATAAACCCCTAGCATCAAAGAATCCCTTTGAAGCCAATATCTGGCTCCGATACCAGTTGTTAAGAAATTTACTGCATAACATAAATAATTACTAAGAGGAATAAATATAAAAATAGCCAGCAACAACCATAAACACATAAACACAAATGTTTATCCAGAAAACCCCAAATCCGAGGAAAAACCCAACCTAATAAGATCTTATTAGCATTGGCCAAAACCTTGGCCAATCTGACCAAGTGAGCCTTCACCACTCACCTCCAGGTCTTGCATTACAATGAAGTCCTTCCAGCTTTTTATAAGCTCCATTACATATAATACCACGGGCAGAATACTATGGGTGCACAATACCATGTGCCCCAAAACCATCACTGTTTAACCTGGTCAACTTTGACTCTATCCTGAGTCAAGTTTACCTAACAGTAAAGGAATTAGCACCTAAGTGCTATACTGACGGTCACATGCAGTGGTACTATGGTGGAGATGCGACAAGGAGATAAGAAGAAGGGGCTAAAGGCCAAAAAGAATATTGTAATATCATAACATTCCTTAATAGAGTTACGAGATGTTTGGGCTCCAATATTGCACTGTGGTGTAAAAGCTCTGATACAGTAGAACAAAAGAGTATTGAAAGTTGGATGAGTCGACAATTTAAGAGTAAATGAGCGCATAGGAGTTGGTCGCTGGAATAAATGGTGATTGCCAAAGATCAACATAAAACTCTGATACAAGGAAGCAAGGACAATGGTCCACATAGAAGCCATGTTGAAGTATATCCAAGAAGTACTGTGAAACCATGAATAAACATGGATAACCTTAGTGATAGGAGAGTTCTCACAAAGAGGATAGTGCCTAATGGAATGTACAGGTCGACTGAGAATTCATTCTCAGTATGGAGAAACTAGCAAAGTTCCCATTCTCATTGTTATTGTACTGGTAGTGACCAAGTTAGAGGCAACAACAGAATGAAGGGCCATGCTGAGGTACACTCTAGTAGTGTGAATGCAGGACAGAGTGGCAACATAGATCGGGGGGCAGCAGAGGAATAAAACCCAGGTGCTCAGATGAGAAACATGGGGGTGAAGAACTATAGTTTCTAGAGATCTAAGTGGAAAAAGCTCTGTGTGAGTTCACTTCTATGTAAGGTGGAGAGAGAGTTTGTTCTGCAGAGAAAGGCTGAGAGTGCCTATGCAGAGGTAAGAGACCCTGAGACCTACGCTGTTGTGAGTAAGGTCGAAAGTTGCCTATGCATTGTGTGAAAGGCGTAGTTTCTTGTGATGCTGTGAGAAAGGATGAAGTCGTCTGTGTTGTGTAAGAAAAGACAAAGTGCCTGTGCTACGAGAAAGGCCAAAGGTGCCTGTGAAAAGAAAGAAGCTCGAGAGATGAGCCTGTGTTGTGTAGAGAAAGAAGGCCGAGAGCTGTGTGTGTGCCTTGGACAGAAAAAGGTCGAGAGCTGAGTGACTGCTAATGAAGAGTAGAGAACAGAGCTCTGAGGACTATGATGAGTGACTGTTGTTGAGAAGATTAGTGGGCTGCTACAGAGTGAGCAGTGTGAGTTGATATTAGGCAGAGTGGCTGCCAAATTACAAAGGACATATAGTTCCTATTTGAGTGTGGGTTGGTGCTTGCATATAGGAATTTGGTGCTTCCATATCTAGTGGGTGCTTGACAAAGATTGGGGGTTGGTGCCTCCTGCAAGTTGGCTTTCAAAAATCCAAGGAGCTGTAAGTTGGTGCTTGCAAAAAATCCATGAGGTTGGTGCCTCACATGGTGCTTCTGGTAAGATGGGCAGGAACCTACAAAAAGAGGGAGTTGGTACTTCCTGCTATTCAGTGCTAGCAAAAAATCAAAGGGAGTTGGTTCTTCCTGTGAGTGGGTGCTCATAAAACAGATTGATGTAATAAAGTAGGTGCACTGATTTTAGATCAATAACAAAAACAATCTTGGTGGTTTTTTCCCGAAAGGGTTTCCTCGTAAAACCTTTTGTCTCATGTGTATGATGCTCATGGTGTGCATGCTTGTATGTTGATTTCATATTGCTACTCATTATATGGATGGTTGCCAATTTTGAATCAGAAAAGTAAATTGGCATAAAATTTTTAAAATTATTCTTAATACTGATTCACCACCCCTCTCAGTATTATCATTTGTTTCCAACATAAACATAAAAAAGAGAGGAACCATATGAATTTTGTAAGTGACATCTAAGCTAAAAAACACAAGTAATTTAAATAAAATGAATCTGAATAACATGAATCTGAGAATTTTCTAATAATTCTAATTCATAAATGATTTATTCAAACACTGAATATTTACTGATCAAATTTTAACTAAGTAGAAAATAAGCATAGTAGAAAACTGACAGGAAAAATTTCACACATGAATCTCTGGAAATTGCACATGTAACACTGCTTACAACAGGTTCTATTAATATCAAAAGGTATTTACAATACACAAGGTTTTATCCAAAAAATTACAACCCACAACCTTCCTTTTTCATATATTATATAGGAAAATATACACAATATGATATCCACAATATTTGGAAAAGCTAGCTATAAAATATTAGAATATTTTCATAGTTTACATTAAAAAATAAGTTTAATCCCTACTAATAATTCTATTTGAATTAAAATTTTGAATATAGACATAAAAAGAAAATATTTATGGAAATTGGTCACAAGATATCTGCTTCTTTTCTAGAAAATAGTTTGGAGTCAAATCATTGAAAACTTAGATCTGGAAACTTCTTGCTGGATTCTAGGCATGGTGCATTATCACTGCAATATGTATACCTCATCTACTATTGTATATGAGATACATGAACCTGCAAAATTTCCTCTAATGATGCAACTGAAATCACAACTGTCTCCACTTATGAAGGCATCTTTATCTTGTTAACTTTGTATGAAAAACCACAAAAACTTCATCTATGTGACTAAACCACAAAAAAGGTCTTTATAATCCTATTTACTAACTTGTTCTTGAGACTGTCATAATTATCCAATGATGTGTCTCATGGTATATGATAAGAAACTAGGGTTTTAAGAACAAGTGAACCACCCCTCTTTCTAGATTAATACAATGTTTGCAAAAAGAAAAGTGTAGACCTGCTCAAACCTCCATTGTTTGAGCTACTTGTGCAATCATATTTAACGCATCCTAACATGACATGGACCTTGTAACCCTCTTGCTCTCTTGTCGAATGATTCTTTCAGCTGCTATCATTTTCTTTTCTGTCCTTTTTGAAGACTTTGTTTTCACCTTTTTTGAAAAGCTTTTCTTGTTTTTGGAAGGTCCTACACTCTTCTTCTCATCAATAATGACGGGTTCTTTTAATTTAGGATCAAAATTTTCCATAAAATCCAATATTAGCTTATTTATAGGCATAGTATGTGGGTTTCTAAAGTATTGTATCTTCTCATCTGTCTTTTGGCTAATTTATCCTATTTTACTGCTTGGATGCTTTCCATTCTTGTTTTCTACCTCCATGTGTTCTGATTCTTTACCCTCTTGTTCATGTTCTTGTTGTTTCTTCTTTTGTCTCTTATAAACCCTAATATCTATCTATGTAGCAGGGTTTTGTGCTTTTTTCAATAGGATCTTGATGGTTGGACTCAAATTCTACGTCTGTAACTAGGGTTTCAACAAGGTCCTTTGTTTTTCCTTTCCTCTGTCTTATAGGTACATGGCTATTCCATGTTATTTTTCTTAACTATTCTATGTGCTTACTTAATTCATGGGTGTACAATAACTTAATTAAACCATGATGAAAGATATCACAAGGATACAATTCTCTCCTATTTCAGGCCTTTGTGGTCATTTTTAACAAGCTTTGATGGAAAAAGTATGGTAAATTCATCTTACTAAAACCATCCAAATGAAAAACGAATTTGAAATGATATAGGTATATTTTAGAGTACCTTCCTTGAGAAGTAAAAAAAAATTGGAGTGCCCTTACATCATTTCTCCATTTGGGCTTTAGCAGGCTCCAGGATATTCCAACACTCGAGTGAGGGTTTTGAGAGTCTTCTTTCAAGAAGAAATTCAAATCCATGCCCTGTACCATCTATTTCTTAAACCATTTACCCCCTTCAGTTGGTAATCATTTGGCTTTTGCAATAGACTCCTTAGTGACTAGAAATTTTAAATATCTTACCTTAGCTATGCTTTCATTAAAATAATTGAAGAAATCGTGGCGCCAACTCAAATTGTAACCATTGAAATGTAGAAAAAATGTCTCCCATCTTGCATTTATGAAAACATGGATTAAATATTCATATGTTTGAAACCATTTAGTGCCATCAGGTTCAAAATTCCTGATATGCCTAGATTTTCCCCATACTTCAAATGATAACATGGTTTCTTTCCCACACTACATTACAAAAATAGCAAAAAAATCGACTATTTGTTGCAAAACAGGTTTTTTGGGTTTGCTGGAAATGCCACTTTGTGCGCAGGTTTATATTTTAGGTTTATCTCTAAAACCCTCTTAAAACACTTGGAAACCCTCCTTCACATCACATCGACTTGCAATATGACTTAAGTTAATCCAAAAGGTGCTTAAGAGTTTAAAATCACTTATGTGGCAGTTAGAAAATTTGTTTTCAAAACATCATGTAGGTGCTACGAAATATTTTTGTTGCGCGACCTGTAGGCACTAGAAAATATTTTCATAGAGCCACCTATAGGCGCTACAAAATATTTTTGTAGCGTTATCTTTATTCAATAAACTTGATGTGGTTGGCTCCAAAACTTGGTTATGAGCTTAGGGATTGTTTAATAAACCCTTTGATATGTCCTAAAATTTATGTTATTTTTTTACAAAAAAAAAATATTATGTTTTCCAACACTTAACTCCTTTCCTTTTCCAACAAAAAAAAATTAAAACATTACAATAAAATGAGAGAGTTAATTGCTCTTCAAATCATTTTAACCATTTTTGAAAGTACAAATATACTAATAACAACTGGCTCGAATGGGGATGTTGTCCTCTCTATGAGGCAACAAATAACTCACTGAACATGTGCCTGGTCCATTGGACTAAATATGTACTTTTAAAACTACTTCAAAGTGTTGAAATATCTTTGTTTTCTTATTGAAAAATAGACATATTCTAAGACTAAACAACTGAACTCAACTAAATGAGATTGAAATCTTTTCAAACCATGAAAACCACTTATCAAAATTTTATGGTCTTCACCTCGGGCTTCAAATCCTTCAAAGTGTTGTCCAAAATTTCAAACTTCTCAAAGGAAACAACTATATACAATGAAATGGTGAATTATCATCTTTTCAAGAGAGATAACGTTTAAGAAAACGTCCATTTACTAGACCTCTAGGTAGAAATTCTCCTTTTAAGTCTTGAAGAATGAAGGTGTTTTTGATATGACATGAAACAATTCGATAAGGACACTTCTAGATATGATCGAATTTACCATTTTTTCCTTTATCCTTAATCCTAGCATCCCATTTTATAACTTTGTCAAGAACTTGAAAATTATCCTCGAGTTTTTTTAATCAAAACCTTTTTCATCTTCTCCTGAAAAATCTGAGCCTGATTATAGACCTTCCCTCTTATTTCCTGAACCTCAAAAAGCTGATTTATCCTTCTTTGAATATGGTTGGGTTCTTCTTATTTTTCCTACAAATACTTCATGACTCGTATCCCCATTGAAACTAGAAAAGTTTCTTCTATACCATACGCTAGTTGGAAAGGTGTATTCCCAATCGATCTTTTAGTGTTGATCCCGTCCACCCATAATGTAAATTTCAGTTTTGCATGCCAAGCTTGCTTGTTGTCCTCAAGAAATTTCTTGACTATCCTGACTAAATTCTTATTTGAAGATGCTGCCAGTCTATTACCTTGAGGGTAATATGTTCTAGAATGACTGAGGGCTATATTATAATCATCACAAAGCTGAATCATTCTCTTAGATTTGAAATCTTGTACATCATAAATTATGATTCTCCTTGGGGTACCAAATCTAGAAAGAATATTTTATAGAAAATGAATACCAACAAGATGAGTAGCTTACATGGTTGGCATAGCTTCAATCCACTTTGTAAAATAAAATTTCCCTATCAGACTCCATTTATGTTGTCCTCAAGATGTTGGATGAATTTATTGAATAAAATAAAGGCCCCACTACTGAAATGGTGCCTCTAAAGAAATGGGTTTTAAAGGTAAAGATAATATTTTGGATTTTCCTTCAAAGATATGACATTTGTGACATAATGCAACCTCCTTTCAAATATCTGAAAAAACTGTAGGAAAATAAAATCCTACTCTTAGAATCTTATTAATAGTGGCCTTCCAATAATGATGACCTCCACACATACCTTGATGGAACGCCTTCATCATTTGTTTTGCTTCATCTTAAAGTAAAGAATTCAAAAGTATACCTTCTGGGTCCTTCCAAAACAAATACCCCCTAAGAATACAAAATTTTACAACTTTAAGTTTTAAAAATATGGCTCAAGTTTTACTAGTTCTAGGCGGGGCTTGTAAATTCTGAAATACATGAACAAATTAGATAACTAATCTATAAGACATGAATTCATATCTACAATAGTGCATAATATAAATCCAATTAATTAACATAATTCTACTATAAAAAATGAATTTCATATGAAAATAATATTATTTCTATAAAAATAAATTTGAACCTATTCTCCTTCTCTGTTCTTTGAATCTGATCTCCTACAATATTCTCCAAAGAATAAACTATGTTGCTAAAATAAAAAGCCGCAATAGTGCAAGCTTTGCCTCTCATACACAATTCAGAAAGGAAAAAGACAAATCCCAATAATTTTCAGATTTGAGATTGATCCTCTCTACCTACTGCCTGAAATCCCCATTACTATAGTGCTTTAAGAATTACAAAATTGCAGAAGAGATAAGCCCTTTGTACATTCTACAAACCATTATTTGTAATCTACAAAAAGAATTCCAAATAACAGAGCTGTTGAAGAGTAATTATGCTCCAATAAATTCCATTGGTCCAAATTCCTTTTCTTCTATCGCTGGAGCAATCCCATTGATTGAAATATTTTTTTTCTTCATCTCTTCAACTATTTTCTTGCCAAAACCAATTAAAATTCAATTTAAAATACAAATTGAAATCAAAATACAAAATCTAAAACACAAAATATCTCCAATCAAAACTTAATTAAATAAATAAATAAAAGGAAATATGAGTTTTTCATTGATTGTTGTAAAGATCTATTTTTTCAAGGAGACCATAGTCGAATGGATTTGTATTCAACTGAGGTTATGAGCAAATGAAATGTAGAAAAATAAACTAAATTTATTTATTTATTCTTTTCTCAAGAATCCATAGCTTGATCTTCTGCTAAATTTTAGACTCATTAAGTGATCAAATCTGGTTATACAACCACCTCAGAAATATTTTCCATGATTTTATCTATCCAACGAGCCATCCTGGGCCTCATTTTCTCAAGCAAAACTCAACTTATGAGCTCCCAAAATTGAGGTATCAAAGTTGCTAGAGTTCTGGAAAATTTGTTGCCTTAAGAATTTTTTAACTAAAATCTAATCCTAAATTAGATTAACAATTATTAGTTAATTAATATTAATTTAATTATAATTACAAAATTAAACTAAATTAATTACCAACAAATTATATGTAATTAAAATAAATTTAAATTTAAAAATTAAAATGAATTTAAAGATTAATTAAAAAATTGTATTAATATTATAATTATATTATATAAAAATTATAAGTTAAATTATAATTCTATTATATTATAATATAATATATTATAATATTAATATAATATAAAATATAATTATAAATTCCATATAATAAAACTTAAACTTTAAAAAAAAATGTGGCTTTTTAAGATCCATTAATGGATCAAATATTAAAGGAGGAGGGGCTTTATATAATATAAGGTTGACGTATGGAGGAGAAGATAAATGGAGGAGGATAACGTATGGAGGCATAAGAAGGTGAGGGGAGACCTTATGTTAAAACAAATAACCCGTCACATGTTTTATATCGGACATCAAAAGTTTATAAATATCAGAAATTTTAATATGCACACCAAGTAAAGTAGTTGATGTCCGATATTCCGATATTGGAACATTGAAATGTTTTTATATCTGTAGTTTTGTGAAATATCGGGAAAACGTTTATTGGGTATTTTTATATCGGGACTTTTTATTGGGTCTTTTGTAAAGGAAGGGATGAGATGAAGTGAAGTGGGGTCCACTTGGAGTGGAATTAAAAATTCTACAAAATGAACTACAACCACTTTGGTAATTAAAAATTCTCCAAAATGAACTACAACCACTTTACAATTTTGAGATTTTGGGTCTCATAATTTCTTTTAAAATTAGAAATTGGAATCAATTGCTGAGATTCCAAAACACATAATTTTAATTGTTTTACAATTTGGCTGGGTGATTTTGTAGGATCGTTAGTGAAAAATGAAAAATTAGAAAAAAATAACTAGAAATTAATATTTACAATGAATTACTAATTTAATTACAAAAATTAAAATAATCTACATTTTTTAACTGAGGCAGTAAAAATGATTGAATTTCGGATAAACATCATTTATAAATCGTGTAACCAAATGAGATGAAACACATATTGATGGAAATCTAGCGAAAAATCGAACTCAATAAAGTAATTAAAATTGATATCCGACGAAAATAAAAAAATGGAAAAATTATAGGATATTTAAGAAAATAAAATATTAAAAAGTGATTTATCCAAACAATTATGGAAAGGGTCCCCATTATTTGAAGTAAATAAGTAAAAAATGGGGGGTGTTGTGTTTTCCCTACAACGCAAGTATGCACATGTTTGTGCATTATCTCATCCTTTTAAAGTCAATACAGTCACTAATACATTTATGAAAATAATTCAAAGTTACATGGAAGCCCAAATATTATTGTAAGTGATAGAGATCCCATTTTCACTAGAAATATTTGGAAAAAAATATTTTCTTGTCTTGGTACTGAATTAAGTCATAGCTCATCTTATCATCCTTATTCTGACAGGCAAACTGAGATAGTGAACAAATGTTTGGAAGGATATTTTCATTTGTTTTTATCTGATAAACAAGCGCAATGGGTCAAGTGGTTACCTATGACTGAATGGTGGTATAACACTTCCTTCCATACTGCAACAAAAATGACCCCATTTATGGCACTTTATGTATATCATCCACTATCCATCAAACCATCTTTAAGAGAAAATTCTTAGGTTCAAGCAGTGTAAGATTAGATCGAGCATCAACAAAAATTTCTCCATCTCTCAAAGGATAACCTCACTCTGGGGTAGAATTGAATGAAACAACAGGTAGATCAACATCGCAATTAAAGAAGTTTTGACATAGGTAACTATTTATTTTTACGGCTACAACCATACAAACAAATGTCCCTCAAGCAAGCTAAGAAGGATAATTAGTTATGAACCAAGTACTATTGTCATTACAAGGTGTTGCAAAAGATTAATTCTTAGGGCATACAAGTTAGAGTTTTCTGCATTTTCCAAAGTACACTTAGTTTTCCACATTTCATGATTAAAGAAGGTTCTCGATGACAAGCTCTGAGTTCAAAAAGTATTACCAGAACTTGACGAGGAAGGAAAAATCATATTAGAGTATGAAGCAAAGTCAAAAACTCGACAACTATGAGAGAAATAAATTTCAAAGTATTTCATTAAGTGGACGAACTTACCCGCTAAAGATTCCACATGGGAGGATGAGAATCTTATACAGAGGCATCGAAAACTACTCAAGTGTTGAGGACAACACTTTTTTAAGGGTAGGGGCATGTTAGGTCCCTATAATACTAGTCTAGCTCCTTATTTTTATTGTTAGTGTAAGTCCCTTATTGTTATCGTTGAGCCCATATAACCCCCATATTGTTATTAATGTGTCCCATAGAACCCCACTATTGTTATTGTTGTGCCCTTACATTATTATTGTTATGTAGGCTATGATTATATTGTGACACCTTATACTCCTTTATATATCAAGGAGGTCTTATCATTTAAATCATCCAAAAACTTCTCATTTATGTTATGTAAATGAGGTTTCCCCCTTGAAGAGGCTTATTTTCAAGTCATTGATCTATATTTTCTTCTATTTTTTGATCTGGTTACATAATAGTTATAAATTTACGAAGATAAATATATCAATATAATGTGTGTTGAATTAGTTGATGTGAATAAGAATACAAGGGGAAGATACCCCATGGTTATACACAGTATTAAGATGCACATAATCTTCATCAATAACCTACAATGGAAGACAAACTGAAAAAAGCTCAAGGGAGTAAGGTAAATGAAAAGGAATGTTTTAGATCTGTGAAGTTACATTTTGTTATTTTTGACCACGAAACTTGAGCATGTCAAGATATCCCTTAATTATCTACGATGGTATTATGAATTCATTATTTTCTATTTCCTCATACTTTTGTGGGCTTATGGAAAATTATGGAACAAGTGGCAGAACAATCAGGATTTACTTGACTAAGTCCACTTTGGAGCAGAATTGACAATAATATAATAGCCATGAAAGTGGCAGAGACAAGAATTTACCCTACACTTAAGTTATGCATGAATGATGCATATTTGATACTATGGTATGAATATAACATAAAATAAAATGTTGCATAGTGTGAAAGGTCACTAAAGTGAATCATAAGAAGGAGCAAGGTAAGTAGTACTTTAATTTTTATTTCCTAAGTGTAAATGATATGAAAAGGAATTGACAATTCCATGCTTTGAATTTCACATTAAGTGGCATCCATGTCACTTGGCGTAGCCCGTGGATACAGGTGGAATATGACCTATTGTTATTATTGATATGCTATACTAATGTTACTAACCTTGTTGGATGCCTGTTGATAGCATTGTTGGGTGTAGGTTGATAATCGTTTTTGGGATGTGTGAATGAAAATGTAAAACATGTACTCAACATGTATGGAAACATGTTAAGAAATGAACTTGATTCGAAGGCATGAGTAGGTTTACTTTGGAATTAAGCCATTGCTCAAACTAAAGTGCAATAGAAGCACTTTAGCTCTGAGGGGATTATCATGAAAAACAAGAAATGCACGAGGCATTTACTTTCCATCTTTAGAAAATATACAATTGAGGAAACATCAAGGATGGTGTTTACCTCAAGGGGGGGAAGATGTGACACACCTATGTCTTGCTTTTTCATACATGACTATTTTTAGACTTTTAAATTATTATTGGACTTAATGGTTATGGAAGTGAGAAAGGGGAACTATTTGATGATATATTTATATTTTATTTTATTGAATTAATAAATAAGTTGTTTGGAAATATTCAGGAAAGAACATTAGAGTATTAGAAGATTTCTTGCAAACTTATAAAAAGTTGTTAAGTGGTTAAAGTTGACATGGTGGACCTTTCATAAACGTATCCTAAATTTCTCTAAGAGAAAGTTGCTAAATTATTAACATAATGGGAGTCAAAAAGATTATGTTAATCATTTTGCTAGAGAGAAATGCTAAGATGAAAAGTAGAAAAAAGAAAAGGGAGAGAGAAAAATGTGCTTTAAAGAAAAAGAAAAGAATATTTTTCAAAAAACTAAAAAAAAATGTCTAAGCAAAAAGTAGGCAGACCTTAAAGTAAGACACTACTAAAACTATGTTGGAGAGAATCTATAAGAGAAACTACTTATGAACCAAAGAAGTTGTTGAGTCTTGAAGGCAAGAAGGTCTTAGTTTGGGGGAAATTATTGGAGGCAATTCACAAATAGGTGGAACGTGCTTTGTTCTTGGATATTCCCAAAAAAATCTATTATGGTTATAAAAATTATAAAAAAATTATAATTTTAGTTTCTATGATTGATATTAAAGTAGCTTAACGAGATTACAGCTTAACGAGATTACAATCAGACTCCAAATTGAATTTATGGAATTATAGCAATCTTTATATAAATTGCTATTTTTTCATGCATAGATTAAAGTTCTGTTTAGCCATTTAATTTACTCAATGTTATGATTATCATATTAAAAATTATTAAATGGAATTCCTATTACGAATTGTAGATATCGTGGTTTCTGCATGCATCTATATATTATAGATTAGTAAATTTATTTCAGCAGGAAATGTAAAGGAACATGTGAATACTGTAAGCTTTACATGACAAAATCTACCTGAAAGAAGATAGCAATCTATGACAATAGGAATGTATGTGTACTTTGAATTAATATTACTTAAAGGATTTAATGATACAAGAAATATGTAACAGTATTTTATGAATTATATTTGGAATGGGAGGACGAGACAAATGATATATGTATAGTTGAACTAATTGTTATTAATATTTTAAATACCATTACATTACAAAAATTCTGCATCTTGATGTGGCCAGGTATAAAAATCAAAAGTACTTAACTTAAAATCCTTATCTAAGCACAATGAAAGTTTAGGATTTTAATAAATACATTACACAGAGTACTGTAATATATCATTCGTAAATCCAAGATTACGGGCATAAGCACCAGAGGATCCCAATCTATTGATTAAAGATACATATTTTATTAATAATATTTGGATATGAATGACTATATTGTACAAAAGTGTCTACAATTCTATACGTACACTATATAGATAAATGAAGTTAAAAATATACGTACAGTATATAGATAAATGAGTTAAAAATAATGGAATTCTTTGAGTATGGATAGGCAGCTCACAACCATATTATATCCTATAGGAGATAGGAATACAATGATTGAATACTAGAAATTAGATTTTGTCTTCGTGTAAGGAAATATGGAATACACTTTGTATTCCATTAAACTAAATTATAAATTATTTCTTTATGTTTTTGAGTTTAGCTCCAAAGAGGAGAGAGGTTATAAGAAGTATATGGCTATAATTAATTATTTTAGAAAAGATAAACATAAGCTATTGTATTGTAGAGCTGAGGCTTCTGTGATCCATAACAAGTTTGTGAGAGATTTTTCGGCGAAAATCACATGAGAAACCATTTGTCGACGCGTTTCGAACCAACCAGTGTGGTTCATCGTCAGGACAAGTTAATATCTGAGCATTAGAAAAAGAACTAGATTATGGAGGGACTAAGAATTCATTTTCCCAGTTACAATATAAATTAATTATATATATTAACTTCGTAACCAAGTATATCATAGTTACGAGACAAATTATAAAAGAAATAAAATAAGTATTATATAAAACAAGGAATCTAACATTCAAAGGAAGAAATTGTTTCAGGATCGTAAAATAAAATCTATAGTGATTTCTGAAATATATATGGCAATCCTAAGAGGGTACAAATATATATAATTATTCAAAATTGGATAGCATCTCCAAGTATATTTAGATTAAGAGTCGTAGCATTCCATAACACTATATAGTATAATTTACTCATATAAATGAGGAAATATGGGTAAAAGTAATAATCACCACACGAACATGGAATCCATAACTATGATGAAGCAAGAGTTATGTATTATCTTAAAAAAGAAACTACATATTTGTCTCAAAGATAACTAGAAGAAATGTATCATAATTGTAGAAGTAAATAGAATGAAAAAATGGACAAACGCACTGGTGTCTATTGTTCAAGTAATTGATGTAATGTTATAAGGGTCAAGGCATAAGGCCATATTATAAAAATAAAAAATGATTAAGGATCATGACCATAACACTTACGTCGAATCGTTGTAGTGGTTGGATCAAATAAACGAGATAAGTTTCAACAAACCCTTTATTGGTTTTTGAAAATCCTAGTAGAACATAAAAGCCATGGGTCTCGATGATTTCATATAGAGTATGAAAGTGCAGATGAAGGCCGAGCTGTAGTAAACACGAAGGAACCATAAATTGTTGGAAACAAAAATGAAACTTTTGAAATAAAACGAGCCATTCTCTTGATGCAAAACCCTACCTGTAAGCATGCAAACCAAAAAGAGTTAATACATGAATTGGTAGGATGCCTTCAGTTGAATTATCATTTTTGGGAAAAATTAATGGAAAGAGGGAAGTTCTTTATCTAAGTAGGAGTGTGATCGTGCTACTCCTAGAAATACAAAAGTTTATAACAATGTATGTGTCAAAGAACAAGGACCCAATTAATAGTACAAAAACCAATAGAGAAAGCCCAAATGGTGAG
Organism: Pinus tabuliformis; assembly: GCA_031772625.1. Taxonomy (NCBI): domain Eukaryota; kingdom Viridiplantae; phylum Streptophyta; class Pinopsida; order Pinales; family Pinaceae; genus Pinus; species Pinus tabuliformis. The sequence goes on along the minus strand of CM062820.1, from coordinate 1,354,661,303 downwards.
AGGATTTTGCTCAAACAAAAGGGAGAGAACCATTTTTAACTTACCTAATTTCCCTCTACAAATAATAACACCAAAAAATGGGAAATGCATTCATATTCTTCAATAGCCATAGGGAAATTGTAACGAATTTACTACAAGGGTTCAAATACGAAATAACAAAACCCAAATAGTGTAACCAGTGAAGAAGGGCTTACAAATATGATATACCTTGGAAAATAAGGTTTCAAATTTTGGAAAAATCCCAAAGCATAATAATATGTGATGAAATCGAGCAACTGCTACCCAAATATATTAGACCCAATATATAAGGGAATCTATAATGCAAAAACCCTCTTTCATAAACTAGAATTCAAAACAAAAAAAGAGAAAGAGATAACATATTGGTAAAAATATGATGGGATTACTACCTCTAGGAAGAAAGGGAATCTCAATTAACTTAGCTAGAAACGATAAAATTTCTGAAGTCACTCATAATTTCTCGACTTGGATAAATTGAAACCATTCAAGTGAATATATGGGTCTTTTTCAGTGACCACTATAAATATAAAAAGGTCGAATGGAATGGAAAAATATACAAACTACAAGTACCTGTGAAATTGACGAAGGTCTTAGAGAACTCCTGAGGATCACATGCATCCCTATAAACAATTACAGATGTGGTGGTGGCCACATGTCCAAAAATTTGAGCTTGACTGAGTATACTTTTCTAGTTGTAATAGCAATGCTCTGGTAGAGCAAGAAAAATAATTAAGGTCGAATGAAGCAAAGATGGGTAGGGTAATTCGATTTGGTGAAACCCTAATCAACATCGACCCTTATATTCATAAACCAAATTTGCACCATTGATGGTGCATGGGTACAAGGAGCACATGGGTTCACATGAACAAGGATCACATGGCATAGAATGATTAGTGCCAAGTGTATAAGGGTGGGCTAGTAAATCAAGTGCCATGCAAATCTCTCTCTCTCTCTCTCTCTCTCTCTCTCTCTCTCTCTCTCTCTCTCTATATATATATATATATATATATATATATATATATGAGAAGAGCCATATCATAGTTAATTAGATATGAGAATTGAAAAATATGTGTTGAATACATGGTTATAAATATAAAGATTTGGTACATAATGGTTATAAGATATGAATCTTATAACTTCACAAATTCTCATAATTGATAACCATGATATTATACAAGAAGTGAATTAATAAATATGACTATAAAGATAATACAAGACCATAACGAAGATTATGAGAATCAGAAAAGACCTAGCATAATAGTAGTAAACCCTTTTTAATAATCCAAAAGTAGAGAGAAAATCCATGGATATCAAATTCAAGTTTAAAGGAAATTGGACAGTTTTATTGAATCCTTGAAGAATCCATAATAAAATAGATTTAATGAGGGAGACATTAAATGAAATGTTGTTACCCATTTTGATATTTATAACAATAAGAAGAAATTTATTTTTATATGAAATTGAGGTATGTTACATCAGAGCGATGGATACAAAAAAATTCAACCAAATTGACTCACATCATCAAAGTTGTTGTAGCTTCTAGAGAAAACCCCTTGGTTGAGGAGAGGTCAATGCCTAGGACATCTTAGTGTCTCTTGAAGGTAATTCATTGCTATTGAAGGGAAATGTAAATGATTTTAAATCTAGCTCAATTACCTTTCACAGATGTAGATTCAAACACACACATAAACAATATGGATCATCCCAAGAACAAATGTTCAAGCCTAGTGGCGTATACATAGTAAATGCAACTTAATTTATCGTTGTATTAAGGATGTGAAGGAGAAAAATAAGGAAGGAACTCAATAGAGAGGGATGCATAGATCCATAATCCTAAGTGTAAATCTTAGTAGAATCGTGAAAGAGTAATGAAATGAAGTGCAGAAATTATGGAGCGCATTTTAAGGTTTCCAACTCAATATTTCATAAGTACTTTTTGCTACAATATAACATAGTATTTTGCTACAATATAACATAGTAAATATGCAATCTCACAGATATTGTCTCATACAACATAACACAAGTAAATCTATGATTTATGTAGAAAATCATGTAGATTCAAAAACTAATGCAATTTGCTAAAGCAAGAGACAAGAATATACTTCTACTCTTTACAGCAGAAGCCCATAAACATCAAGAAAACAATAATCAATAGAGGAAGAGAATCAAAGGCACATAACACGATAAATATTCGAGGAAAGCCACAACTCAAAACCCCACTATCTGTTTTGTATTAATCCCAAAAATCAAGATGAAATTACAATGCTTGTTCTCTCTAGAACAATCCCAACACTCAGCAAATTCAATCTCCAACTCATAAGCAAGCTCAAGGCCAAAGCTTAACCTCTTCACAAGCTCTCCAAGTCTCTATTCCAATGTGTAATTCCTATGAAGGATAGCTTGTATTTAAAGGAAAATAAAGCCTCTAAAAATGGTGAAATCCCTTAAGGATCAATTCTTAATTGCATGCACTATCAGTGCAACTCAAAAAAATATAAAACAAATAGTACACTGTCCTTGCACTCTAGTCTCAACTAGGTTTTTGTCAGAATCAACATGCATGAGTTTTTGATGAGTAAATATTCAGTTAACTAGAGTAGCACTGCTGGAGTTCGTTAGCCTCACCATTGGCTGTTAACTCACTATTAGTTCTCTCAATGAATTTGAGAACTAATTTAACTGATCTGACTCATGAAACTGAGTCTTCTGTTTTACAACTCACAATTAACTCACACTGGACACCTACAAAGCAGGGAGAACATATACATGACTTCCAAAAGACTTCTAACTCAAATTTCCCAAGTTAAGTAAGTTTAATAAACTTAATTTAACTATTTTAAGTTTCCATGAGAATAGAATTCAAATTTAATTCACAGTTTAATTCAAGGAAAAATTAAACTGGAATTTCTTGTTGCCATTTCTCAACACTCCCTCTCAACAAGAAAGGGATTATCAACTACCCTGATCCTGTCTCTGTGAAACTCGAATTTACATCTTGACAATGCCTTTGTCAAGATGTCAACATATTTCTCCTCCATGGGAATGTTATCTAATGACATGATCTGCCTTAATACACAACCTCCGGGATGATGATATTGGATTTCAATATGCTTGGAACGATCATGAAAGAATGGATTTTCAGAAAGTTTGATACAACTCTGATTATCACAATAAATCACTATCGGATCCATTTGCTGACCAAAAAAACCAACCAAGATCTTCCTCATCCAGAGAGCCTCACATGCTATCTGACTTGTAGCTATGTACTCTTCCTTTATCGAACTGAGTGCAACCTATCTCTGTTTCCTACTGTACCAAGAAACCACTGCTAACCCAATACTAAAGATCCCTCCTGATGTGCTTTTCCTGTCAGATGGAATCCCTGCCCAATCTACATTGGTGAAGCCTTGAAGCTTCACTCACTCTGTCCATCTGTACCGTAACCCAAACTGAGTAGTGCCTCTAAGGTATCTCAATACATGCTTTGCCACCTTCCAATACAACTTGGTAGGCCTAACCATCACTTTACTAATCTGGTTAACTACATAGCACATATCTGGTCATGTGTTCACCAAGTACATGAGTGAACCCACAAGCTGCTTGTAAACAGTAGCTTCCACTACTTCCCCTGGAGTAACTTTCTCCTTCCTCCAGTTACTAGCTAGAGGAGTCTCCATGGGTTTACTTCTCTCCATGCAAAATCCCCTGAGTATCTCGTTGGTATACTTTCCTTGAGATACAAACAACTCCCCATCTCCCTTCCATATCTCCATGCTAATAAAGTAATGCATGAGCCCAATGTCCTTCATCTCAAACTATCTTGCAAGGCTCTCCTTGCAATATTTGATGAGGTTCTCATCACCTGTCACTATAAGATCATCTACATATAGTATAATGATCACATCAACCCAAACTGACTGCTGCACTGCTTCCTAAAATGAAGATGGCTCTGTCACAACACATCCACCCATAGGTTCCATGTATCCAATGTACCTCTCTGGTGAGCTCCTCTATCTGCGCTGAGAAGAGGGTGCTCCCACATTCTCCCGTGCATCATCCAACAATCTATCAGCCTCTCTAGTGTGCTTTCTTCCCTCTCTGGAAGACTATGCCTGAGTGGATGTCTCCACTCTCCAAACCTCTGCATGTGGCTGATCCACATCAATCTGAGGCCCCTCAACGTTCGGAGCTAAAATCTCCTCATTCGCATGTAGCTAAAGCTCCCTCTCAAGGGATACTGGCATGGCCTTCTCCTCATCGAACTTGATATCCCTGCGAACCACTGTCATCCGATTGGTCAGCATGTACACCCGATAATTGTGGGGTGTATCAGTGTACCCAACAAAGATCCTCAACTCTGCTGTTGGCTCAAGCTTCTTCCATCCATATTTGGTCACATGGAAATAAACCAATGACCCAAAATCCTGAAGTGACCAACATCTGGCCTCTTACAGGAATAATCCTCCACTGGTGTCTTCATCTCAAGTATTCAATGTGGGCTAAGGTTCTGAACATAAACCGTTGTGTTGCATGCCTCAACCCACAAGTGTAGTGGTTGGCCCTGATCATGCAACATCACCCTTGCTTCCCCTACTATGCTCATGTTCTTCCTCTTGACAACCCTGTTCTATTGAGGGTTATGGGGTATCGTCAACTCTCGTTGAATCCCTTCCACTGCACAGAAGTTCTTAAACTCATTGGAGACATACTCACCACCACTATCACTCCATAGAGCTTTAACCTTCTTGCCAGAATATTTCTCTACCAATGCTTTGAACTCACAAAACTTTGTGAAAGTTTGATCCTTTTTGTGCTTAAAAAATACCCAGCATTTATGAGAATAGTCATGAAAAAATATAAGAGAATACCTGTGTTTGGCCATGGATGCTGTCGAGAATGGTCCACACACATCTGAATTGACTCTCTCCAAAATATAATCTACTCGACTATCTTTGTCTCCAAAGGAAGACTTGGTGTATTTTCCCAAAGTACAACCCTTGCATGTATCAACTTGCTTAAGCGTACCTTTGGGAAGACCGATAGAGATTTGCTACAATATCTTCAAAGCCCCATGATGCAAGTGGTCCAATTGCCTATGCCACAACTTATCAATGTATCGAATCAACATGTTTTCCACATTTGAACTCAAAGCAACACAATCCTATACCTCTATCTTATAGAGATTCTGAACTCTAATCCCTATCTTCTTTTCTTTACTCATGGCTATGTGTCAAAGGAATGCCTTTCCTTTAGAAAAGATCACATCATAGCCTTTATCCTTAAGCATGGAAACGAATACCAATTTCTTCATTAGTCTGAGTACATACATAACATTCTTCAAGGTGAGTGGAGCATGCTCCCTCTGAAAAGTAATAGTGCCCACACCAGTAACACTATACTTACCTTCATCACCCATCTCGATATGCATCTTGAGATATTTCTCCTCTAGTTCACTGAATAAATCTTTGTCGCCAGTCATGTGGAAAGAAGCTCCATTGTCTAAGTATCGGACACTTCCCATAATTGAAGACACCATACGTGCAATGAGGAAAAATTCCAATTCAAATTGGGAGGTCAAAGCCTCGCCCATTGCTCCTCCCGAGGACTTCTCCTTGGACTTATTCAATGGACAATTTGTAGCAAAGTGACCCATCTTGTGACAATGAAAGAATTTAACTTTCTTGATGTCCTTCTTCATACCTCCATGATAAGAATTTGATTTGGAACGATAAATTTTACCTTTCTCCTTGCTTGCCTTAGTCGCTAAGGCACAATTTTCTTCATCATCAGTCTTTTATGAAGAGCCATCCCTAATGTTCCTCCTGATCTCATCCTGCATCAAATCTGACCATAGTTGTTCCCAATTTGGCAGCTTCTCCCAGCCATTGACAGAGTCCTAATAACTATGCCAACTCTTTGGGAGTCCAAGAAGAGCAAGGCTTACCATATCCTCCTCGGAAATGTGATTCCAAGACTTCCAAGTTCATCCCAACATTTTGTGAACTTGGTCAAGTACTTTGGAATCGTCTCCCCTTTCTCCATCTTGATTTTACGAAGTTTATCCTTCAGTGCCAACTTCCTTTGATCACTGCTATTCTGATACAAGTCCATTAATGTTTTCCACATAGCATGTGGGGTTTCCTTTCCATGGAGACTCGAGACAATATGATCTCGAGCTCCCTCAAGGATTATCCACCTTGCCTTTGCCACACACTTCTTCCACTCAGCCAAGTTTTGTGCATTAGTAGCTGCTAGCTTCGGCATTTCTTGTTCAACAAATTCCTTTAAGCCATTGTCCTCTATCACAACCTCCATCTTGTCCCTCTAGGCTATAAAATTTGAGCTACCTTCCAAGGCATACTCAAGCCTCAACCAATGGAATGCCATTTGTCGATCTTGAAGTATGTATGAAAATTTGACTTTCACCTGTAACCCAGAAATTCAAAACTTCGAAATCTCCCCTAGAGAGATGATTTTAAATCAATGATATCTCCCTCATTCAAACTCTGATTCGGCCGATTTGTTTTTTGAATTTGGGTATATTTTCCCAAGGAATCCATATCTACAAGTTTTTATGAAATTGTTTCACATAAATTTTCAGATATTCTCTACAAACTCTCGGCCCAAAAAACAATCTTGCTCCGATACCATGTAGAAAATCTTGTAGATTCACAAGCTAATACAATTTGTGAAAGAAAGAGAGAAGAATCTACTTCTACTCTTTACAACAGAAGCCCATAAACATCGAGAAAACAATAATCAGTAGAGGAAGAGAATCAAAGGCACATAACACAATAAACATTCGGGGAAAGCCACAACTCAAAACCCACTATCTATTTTGTATTAATCCCGAAAATCAAGATGAACTTACAATGCTTGTTCTCTCTAGAACAACCCCAACACTTAGCAAATTAAATCTCCAACTCATAAGCAAGCTCAAGGCAAAAGCTTAGCCTCTTCACAAGCTCTCCAACTCTCTATTCCAATGTGTAATTCCTATGAAGGATAAATTGTATTTAAAGTGAAATAAAGCCTTTAAAAACTGTATAATCCGTTAAGGATCAATTCTTGATTACATGCACTATCAATGCAACTCAAAAAAATCTAAAACAAACAGTACACTGTCCCTGCACTCTAGTCTCAACTGGGTCTTTCTCAGAATCGACATGCATGAGTTTCTAATGAGTAAATATTCAGTTAACTAGAGTAGCACTGGTGGAGTTAATTAGTGTCACCACTGACTGTTAACTCACTATTAGTTCTCTCAATCATTTTTAGAACTAATTTAACTGAATTGACTCTTGAAATCGAGTCTTCTATTTTACAACTCATAATTAACTCACACCGGACTCCTACAAAGTAGGGAGAACATATACATGACTTCCAAAATACTTCCAACTCGAATTTCCTAAGTTAAGTTTAATAAACTTAATTTAACTATTTTAAGTTTCTATGAGAATAGAATTCAAATTTAATTCACAGTTTAATTCAAGGACAAATTAAACTAGAATTTCATGTTGCCATTTCTCAACAATTTATGAGTGAATGTAGCAACTACAAATTACACAATTTCTGACGAAGAGAAACAAACATGAAGTGACATACAGAGGAATAACACATAATACACATTCCTATACTTGGAATCACCTAATATTCTTCATTAATATTCAAAAATGGATTCCATATCATAGGCTCAGATTGTTGAAATTTGTAGAGAAATTACCACCTGAGGAACATGAAATTGAAGCATAACTTGTAACCTTTCTCTGAAAAAAGAATTCAAAATCACTGAAAAGACAAAATTCAAAACCCCTAAGAACAAAATTTGGGAACCTTCATAATGAGTTTCCTCTTCTATTTTATAGGGAGAGAGGGCTCAAACAATAGTTACAAAATATATCAGAATGCTACAACTGTCTAAACCACCAGTTGTCTCAACATGTGAATGGCCTAGTTGTCCTAATCATTACATATCAAACTTGATTCTTTTCTTGAAAATAAAAAATTAACAAAACATTAAAAACGTGAGGTGTGATGATTGACACATCAAAATATATCCAATATTGATTCCAATGATTTCCTCTGATCAAGCCACACCTCTGCCATTGTATTCCTCCATGGGTTCTGACCAATTTTCCTATCACTTTCTCCCTTTAACTACTTGAAACCCCCCTTTTTGGAGCTGGACTTGGTCAAGTGTGGTGGATTTAGAGGCGTTCAAAAACTTAACTGCTGCCTCATCCACCTTTTATTACCTTTGTGCTATACTCTCAAGGCTCAATACATCTCTTAAAATTTCCATAGTGGAAGTTCAGAGCTGAAACACATCATAACTTTGTTTTAAATGACAATATGAAAAAAATAAATTTTGATGCCTTTAGCCCTTCTGTGCTTAGGTCCTTATTTCTTATCCAGCATAGAACCACTACATGTGACCACCAAAATAACACTTAGGGGATACATTATCGGAGCCTTTTTCCATTATAACTCTATTTAAAATAACTGTTATGAAATCATAAATTTTTGATTGTCTTGGCCTCTTTTCTCTTAGCCATCTTATCACAATTCTCCCATAGAGCTGGGTATGGTGACCAACGAATTAGCACTTAGGTGCCAAAGAATTTGGGCTTATGTTAGGTTCCTATTTCCCTTTGTAATCATGCTCTTCCTTTAGTTCTTTTATGTCTTTACAACCAAGTGCCAATCCACATCGAAGCCCCTTAGTATCGTAACTTTTATGAAATTATTTTACCACAGAGTTCTGATATATGCATCCCTGATTAGCTCCATAGCACTTGGGTGTTTTCCCCTAGTATGTACCCTTGCTTCTTTGGGTCCTCATGACCAAACACCATTCAATATTGGAGTTCCTTTCATCAGAACTTTTGTTAATATCAATTAGGATTGGAGTTCCGATATCGACAACCTAATATGATGATGTCATCATTGCCATGTGGTGCCTTCGGAGTGATAACACGTGTCACCCAGATTTTCCACACAAGACCACCTAAAAATGTTAAAACTGACTGCCACATTCTCATTGTATGGTCATGTCATGCTGACATCATCCACCACATTTTCTCCTTGGGGCCAATCACCTACTGCCACATCTCTTCTTAGAGGAGAGAGAAAGGGTACTTGGGGTCCTTTGTTTTTTCAATGATTTCCTTTGTAAATATATTTTCCTCACTACCTCGGTGCTTCTAAAGAATTGTAATTGTCAAGGAGTTATAAAACTTGGAGGTTTCGATATCACTCTACTTCAAGGTCTAGCCTTCTGATATCGAGTTCTGATACCCCATTTTGGGTTTGCTTTTAAATAAACCGCCGAGGTCACCTCCACATTCTGTCTTTCGATATCCTGAAATCCTGATACGCTACCTGTCAGTCCTTCCAATATTAGGTCCCAAAGTGTTATGCTTGCTCTAAAATTGTCATCCCCATGGTTGGTCTTTCCCTTTTTATTTTAGCTTCTAAAATTTCGGCCCTCTCTATTGGATTCAACCTCAGAATTTTGGCTCTCCCTTTGTTAGTCAATCAAGAATGCGCTAGTCCTCCTCTAAACTAGGGATGAAAGGTAGGACCATTTGACACATTTACAAGAGGGTATGACAAGTGACAACATCAACCCTTATTGGGGACAGTTACTTACTAGCAAGATGTTGAGAACCTGTAAACTAGTAGCCTTCACCAGTGTCAAAAATATATTGAACCTGTAAAACTAGAAAATCTCCATAGAATTTTATTTGCTGGGATTCCTCTCCTCATAATACTTGAAATGTAGAACTACAACTTCTAAAAAATGGAAATTAAAATATCACATAGTGATCTTATTTATGTCCAAGGCTCAATTCACCCAAGTGAAGTCAACCTTCCAATGATACCAAGCCAACATCTGAGTATGGACCTTATGCCATTGTTCTCTATAAAGTTAGCAATTAAAAGAGGCATGTACCATGTGGAAGTTTTAGGTAAAACATTTAATACATACCCCATAATTGATACCTATTGTTATCCAAAGAAAAATTTGTTGGAAATAATACTGAGAGGGGGGGGGGGGTGAATCAGTATTATTAATTTCTTTTCAATATACCATCCAGATTTATGCTGTAAATTATTCTTCCGAAATTGATAATTAACTTGTATGTTAGTACCATAAAATGATGAACAAGAACAGTTAAAAACAGATTGTCACACAACGAAACACCAGATATAAGGTGGAAACCCAATGTGGATGAAAACCACCTGCTACAATATGTCTCTATCTTCTTTCAAATAGAATTTCTTTTACAATGAATTTGTACTGGTGCAGTCCTTTACCAGTACACAGGCTGCAACCTGCAGAGAGCTACAACCCTCTCTCGTTTTCCAGTCTCTCTTGGAAGGGAGCTACAACCCCCTACTTCGTTCAAGGACCACGTTTCATTAATTTTCAGACTGGATCCAAGAAGATCAAATATTCATCAAGTATAAACAAATATTCAGAATTACCCAAGCATCAGATCAATATATATATTTTCTTTATACAACAGATCTTTCAAAATCACCCAAGCGCCAACCCAAGCACTAGATCAAAATATAAATAAATGCTCGATCTGGTCACCCATTAAAAACAAAGGTTGTTTATGCCAAAATCAGAACACAATGCAGAGGGTATACATATAACAGTGCATTCGGAGGCTAGACACAAGACAAACCCAATATGCGCACCTAGAACCCTTTGGCGAACAACAGAGGAGGCTATATCAGAGTTAAAGAATGACTGCTGCTTAACAGAAACCCTGCGGTTGGCTGCTCTTATGCTACTTACTGAACTGCAATACACCCGAAGGAATGCAATTTCTCTCGAAGAAATGTTTGAAATTCAAGCCTGCGATCCTTTGCTCTGTTCTGCGCACATTCTCCTTGATTTAGGTTCAGTAATTGCTCCTTAACTGATGCCAATCAATTCTCCCTTAAGATCTTCAATTCATAATCGATGCCTTACCAAAGGATCTCTTTTCTTCTTATATAGTCATGCTTTTGATAAAACCATGAGTTGAAACCAGAGGATCCGAAATCCTGTGGCGCAACTGTTTTGACCGATCTCTTAAGAAGAAGGCTTAAGCGAGAAAACGATGAAAACGGTCCAAACAACAAAAGGCGGACTTTAAACTGAATGAACCCATAATAATACTATATCGGGTCCGCTTTTCATTGCTACCAGCGCATGCCCATATCATGGCCTATTCCCGACGTCCGATCCGATAGATCGGATGCAACATGCCCATTAACCAGCCTTTATATATATATCGGGTCCGCTCTTTTCATCGCTATCGATAATTTGAAGTGGAAGGCTTTTATAAACTGTACGATTACCGCGGATGCGATGTTATTATAAAATCCCTTTAAAGCTTCCATTGGGTCCGCCACCTCTTATCGCAATCGGAGGATTGGGGTGGACGACCCTATATACATTGTGACATACTGCGGATGCGATATTATTATAAACCAAAAGCGATATGCCGTCGGGTCCAATGCAGTCAGAGGTTTCAACGGTGTTACATACCCGAACCACCGATGCGCATATATGCCGAAATACATGAATTAACACATATAACTGTGTTTATCCGCCGAAAGGGGGAAATGCATACATGCTATAGTTTATTATGTAATACATATATATATGGGTTTTAAGTGCCCAAACACCTCCCGATAGTATTAATGAATGCATATATGGGATTTGATCGCCCGAACAACTCCCAATAGAGTTAAAGCATGCATATATGGCCTAATGACTCCTGATAATGAGTAAGCATGCATCCAAGGGTTATATAGGCCTGATTCCTCCCGATAAGCTCTTTATATATGAGAATGTGCCTCTATTGCTCCGATAAGCTCCCAATGGCTCAATGGCTCCCGATAACTGCTTCTTTGGCATATATAAGTGAGATGTTCGTCTATGAGAGGGTTGCCATCAAGTACAATGCATGCATCACAATGCCAACAATCTCCCCCTTTGGACTTGATGGCAGCAACACCAAAATCACTCTCCCCCTTTGACATCAAGGGCAAAGGGCAGATCAAGACATACTCTGTCCCTGATATATATATTTGGCTGCCCAGACCTGTGCCTCCTGACTATATCTCCCCCTGAGAATCTGCTCCTCCTGATTATGAACCAGATCATAAAAGCAATAGCAACTTCAGATTTTTCAGGTAACCATTCCACACCACAGCTATTCTGGCTACTGGCTTCTTATAATACAGAGACCGCCCTATTTTCCCTTCTTCTCGTGTTGCTAATCGAACTCGGCACCTTTATTGCCATGGATATTGAGACAACCAAGAACTTACCGAGGCCCGTCGGCCGCCTTGTTCGCTCCTATTGAAATCAAATATGGTGCACGCCTTATTTATAGTTCATCTACCAACATATTACTCATTCTGTAATACTATAATGCCAACAATGAATTATGCTCCCCCTGAACCTTGTACGCGTATACCCCATAAGAACCTCGCGTACAAGCACCAATCTGAGAATTAACAACAGGATGATGCGTCGACAACCCCCAGATTTTGCCTGAGGTATTCAAAAGTCTCCCTGGGCAATGGTTTGGTAAATATATCAGCCACTTGTTCCTTAGAAGAAACATATTCCAACTTGACCTTTTGTTCAAGCACTTGTTCCCTGAGAAAATGATACTTGAACGGTATGTGCTTGGTTTTTGAATGCATGACTAGGTTCTTTGAAATTCTGATTGCACTTGTATTATCACATAAGATGGAGATAGGTGGAGTACAAGTGATTTGAAAATCCTGCAAGGTCTGCATCATCCAAAGAAGTTGAGTGCAACAAGATGTAGCAGCCACATATTCTGCTTCAACTGTAGATAAGGCAATTGAACTCTGTTTCTTGCTAAACCATGATACTAGTCTGGAACCCATAAAGAAAGCACCACCACTTATGCTTTTCCTGTCACCCACACTTCTGGCCCAATCTCCATCTGTGTAAGCATGGAGTGTGAGATCTGTGTTTCTAGGATACCATAAGCCATAGTTTTGAGTACCTTGAAGATATTTGAAGATTCTCTTAACTGCCTGAAGATGAGTTTCCTTAGGATTGGCCTGAAATCTTCCAACTATTCTCACTGCATGCATGATGTCTGGTCGGGTACCTGTCAAATAAAGTAGACTTCCAATCATAGATCTGTAGGTTGGTTGATGAACTGTTGCTGATTCATCATTCGCACTAAGACTGCATCCTGTAACCATAGGGGTGCATACTGGTTTTGAATCTTCCATGCCATACTTCTTCAAAATCTGCTTGAGGTACTTTGTTTGAGACAAGAAGATACCATCTTCATTTTGTTGGATTTGCAATTCAAGAAAGTATGTCAGTTCTCCTAGCAGGGACATTTCGAATTCTTTCTGCATTACCAAGGTAAAGCTTTGACTCATAACTTCTTCATTGCTACCAAAGATAATATCATCTACATACACAACAAGTATTAGCAATTTGTCATTTTCAATTTTTATATAAAGATTGCTATCTGCTGATCCTTTTGAAAAACCTTGTTGATGAAGATATTTTTCCAAATGGTAGTACCAAGCCCTTGGAGCCTGTTTAAGACCATAGAGAGCCTTTTTCAATCTGCATACAAGATTTGGATCATTCCCAAGAATGAAACCATCTGGCTGCTCAATGTATACTTCTTCTTCTAAGTCTCCATTTAGAAAAGCTGATTTCACATCCATTTGAAAAACTTTGAACTTTTGAAAGCTTGAGAGAGCAAGGAACATTCGGATGGCCTCAAGTCTTGCAACAGGAGCAAAAGTTTCTTCAAAACCTATTCCTTCTTGTTGGGCATACCCTTTACACACCAGTCTTGCCTTGTTTATAATTACCTCCCCATTTTCGTTCAACTTATTTTTGAAAATCCATTTTTTTCCTATGACATTCTTATCCTTTGGTCTAGGAACCAACTCCCAAGTGTTGTTCTTTTCGATCTGTTCAAGTTCTTCATCCATTGCATTGACCCAACATTCATCCTTGCATGCCTCTTTTACATTTTGTGGTTTAGTGGAGGAGAGTAATGCCAAATAGCTTGAAGCTTCTGCAGTTGATCTTATTGTTTGTACACCTGCCTCTTTTTGTCCCAAAATTTGAGATTCTGGATGATTCTTCTGTACATACCTGGATGGAGTCTTCTCTTCTATCATTATCTGTTCTTCGGGTGCCTCTTGAGGTTCTTTTTCTTCATCATTGGTCTGATTTGGAGGGTAGTCTTCATCTTCTTCGACATTTTCATACCTTACTTGCCGAGGAATGTATCCCTTTTCATCAACCACTACATCAATGCTGTCAACAATTCTTCCAAGTCTTTTATTGTAACACTTATATGCTTTGTTGTGAGGAGAGTAACCAAGGAGAATGCCTTCATCTGCTCTAGGCTCAAGTTTGCCAAGCTGTTCATCAGTATTCTCAATATAGCATTTGCTCCCAAAATTTTTGAAGTGCTTTACCGAAGGAGTCTCACCATACCAGAGCTCATGCGGAGTTTGAGTGTTGTTCACTCGGACATTTGTTTTGTTGAGAATAACAACCGCAACAAATGTAGCTTCACCCCAGAAGGTTGTGGGAGTTCCGGACTCATCAAGCATAGCACGAGCCATTTGTTGGATTGTTTTGTTCATCCTTTCCACAACTCCATTCTGCTGAGGAGTCCTAGCTGTAGAGAATTCCCTTCTTATTCCATGTTCTTCACAGAAATTGAAAAACTCATTTGAGGTAAATTCCCCACCTCTGTCAGACCCGAGGCACTTAATTTTGTAATCTGATTCATTTTCAACCAAGGCTTTGAAAGACTTGAACTTTTCGAATGCTTCGTCTTTGTGCTTCATAAGTCCTAACCAAACCAGCCTAGAGAAGTCATCAATGAATAATATAAAATATTCTTCTCCTCGAGGTGACCTTGTCCTAAATGGACCACATACATCTGTATGTACCAGCACAAGAGGCCTGCTAGCTGATCCTTCCTTTTCAGGAAAGTTAGTTCTGGTTTGCTTACCAAACTGACATGATTTGCATATTGTGTTGTCTGGAATTTTGATGTCTGGAAGACCACAGACTGCTTGGTATTTGCATGCTTTCCTTATTTGTGAAAAGCTTAGGTGCCCCAACCTCCGGTGCCATAACCAATGTTCATCGTCCTTGCTCAAGTAGCATTGTTGTTGTCCTTCTTCAAATATGTATAAATTATTTGGAGTTCTTCTGCCTTTGATCACTGTTTTTCTTGTATCGAGATCACGAACACTACATCCATTTGATCGAAATATTACCTCTGTTCCTTGATCGCACATCTGACTGACACTCAGTAGATTATGCTTCAAGCCATCAACATACAAAACATTTCCAGCCTTGACATTTTCTTTCAACTCAGCAGTGCCTTTTCCTTTTATGGCCGCAGGAGTATCATTTCCAAAAGAAACCTTCTTTCCCTTTTCTAGAGTAGTATATGATTCAAGTTTTTCTTTATCACTTGTCATGTGCTTCGAAAATCCGCTGTCGATAAACCATAAATTTTCCTGTCCCTCTGCATAAAAAGATATTCCACATCTTTCTGGTTGTGATTCATTCATTTTCCATGTTCTGGCATTCGGGCTTTGTTCCTTCTGAGTTTTCTTCCGAAACCTACTCCTGCATTCAGATTCTTCATGACCGAAGTTATTACAAATAGAACATTCAATTTCACTTTCAAGGGTGGAAAAATTGTTATAAGTGCTTTTCTTGATTCCAGACATACTTCTTTGTTTTTGAGCTTCTCTAGTCATGATTGTCTTATAGGCAACACATTGAGCTACTTTGTGACCAAAGTTATGGCAAGAGAAACATTACCCATTGAAGAAACTTCTGCGATTATCAAATCTGTTATCCAACCGATTGTAGTTTCTACCAACATCCATTCTTGAGGCAAATTGGGAAGATTTTACCTGTGGCTGGTTGTAGCTTCTGTTTGTAGCTTGCCTCCGATATTCTTGATAGTTTTTTTTCGTTCTTGAGATAAACTGTCCCTGATTTACTTGATGATTTCTATTAGGCCTTTGCTCGCTCCTTCTTGCTGCATCAAGATAACTTTTGGAGGTGGATGCTTGAGATGCTTCTCCATTATAACCCAAACCTGTCTTGATTAATGGAGAACGCTGCACATTGATGATCTCATCCAGATTTTCAGATCCTTTAACAAATTTAAGATTAAGAGCTTTTGTCTTCTCAATCTCTTTTCTAAGACCAACAATTTCACATTCCAATTTTTCAAGATGTTTTTCTCTTTCAGCTAGTTGACATTGCAGAGATTCAATAATCACATTTTTCTCTTCTAAGCAAATTTTGAGATTAGAAATTTCTCCAAAAAAACCCTCTTCATCTATAGCATCCATGTAGTCATCATCCTCAAAAGCCATTAAGAGTTTATAGTCATTACCTCGTTCATCTTCGTCACTATTTGAGAGTCCATCACTATCTTCATGAGTGTAATAGCTTTTCCTGTTAGCATTCTGTTTCTTGTTCCATCTAACAGGTTCCTTTCCCTTGTCATTCTTTTCTTTATGAGGAAATTTGGCAGCATAGTGACCCACTCTTCCACATGCAAAGCATTTGAAAGGTAACTTACCTTGGAATCGTCCAGCACCCCGTTGGAGATTTTTGACAAAATTTGATTCTTCTTCTTCTTCTGACACGTGTCCTGATTCATAGTATTATCCTTTGCCTGAAGCCTTTAAGGCAACTTCTCTCCTGTCTGATGGACCTCCTTTCCTCATTTCATAAGCAGTAAGAATTCCGTGAAGCTGTGACATTTAAAGACTTTGTAGATTCTCCTTTTCTTCTATTGCAGAAACTTTAGATTCAAACCTAGGTGACAAAGATCTTAGAACTTTTTCAACCACAACAACCTCTTTTATTTCTTCTCCCAAGTTTTTCATACAATTAACAATCTCATCTACACGAAGAAAATAGTTAGCCACACTTTCATCATTATACATCTTGAGATTTTCATACTGAATCCTGAGGGTTTTTTACCTAATCATCTCCTTCATAGCTTAGGACAATCTTGTCCCATATTTCTTTTGCTGATTTTAACTGCATAACTTTCATGAATTCTGATTGAGATAGACATCCTAGAAGAGTATTGACCGCCTTTGCATTTGTTTCATATTTCTTCTTCTCAGTTGGATCTGTAGGAGTAGCTGATGGAAAAGTATACCCTGTTTCTATGATGTCCCAGACTTCTGTACCCAGAGATTGAAGATAGGCAGTAACTGTTACCTTCCAATATATGAAGTTTGTCCCATCAAAAATTGGTAGCCTGATTGATGCTTCCCTCTCATAGTTGCTCATGATGAACGATCTCCTTCAAGCGATCAAGCTTCTTTAGAAGGACCTGCTCTGATACCAATTGTTGGAAATAATACTGAGGGGGGGGGGGGGTGAATCAGTATTATTAATTTCTTTTCAATAAACCATCCAGATTTATGCTTTAAATTATTCTTCCGAAATTGATAATTAACTTGTATGTCAGTACCATAAAATGATGAACAAGAACAGTTAAAAACAGATTGTCACACAACGGAACACCAGATATAAGGTGGAAACCCAATGTGGGTGAAAACCACCTGCTGCAATATGTCTCTATCTTCTTTCAAATAGAATTTCTTTTACAATGAATTTGTACTGGTGCAGTCCTTTACCAGTACACAGGCTGCAACCTGCAGAGAGCTACAACCCTCTCTCATTTTCCAGTCTCTCCTGGAAGGGAGCTACAACCCCCTACTTCATTCAAGGACCACATTTCATTAATTTTCAGACTGGATCCAAGAAGATCAAATGGTCATCAAGTATAAACAAATATTCAGAATTACCCAAGCATCAGATCAATATATATATTTTCTTTATACAACAGATCTTTCAAAATCACCCAAGTGCCAACCCAAGCACTAGATCAAAATATAAATAAATGCTCGATCTGGTCACCCATTAAAAACAGAGGTTGTTTATGCCAAAATCAGAACACAATGCAGAGGATATACATATAACAGTGCATTCGGAGGCTAGACACAAGACAAACCCAATATGCGCACCCAGAACCCTTTGGCGAACAACAGAGGAGGCTATATCAGAGTTAAAGAATGACTGCTGCTTAAAAGAAACCCTGCGGTTGGCTGCTCTTATACTACTTACTGAACTGCAATACACCCGAAGCAATGCGATTACTCTCGAAGAAATGTCTGAAATTCAAGCCTGTGATCCTTTGCTCTGTTCTGCACGCATTCTCCTTGATTTAGGTTCAGTAATTGCTCCTTAACTGATGCCAATCAATTCTCCCTTAAGATCTTCAATTCATAATCGATGCCTTGCCAAAGGATCTCTTTTCTTCTTATATAGTCATGCTTTTGATAAAACCATGAGTCGAAACCAGAGGATCTGAAATCCTGTGGCGCAACTGTTTTGACCGATCTCTTAAGAAAAAGGCTTAAGCGGGAAAACGATGAAAACGGTCCAAACAACAAAAGGCGGACTTTAAACTGAATGAACCCATAATAATACTATATCGGGTCCACTTCTCATCGCTACCAGCGCATGCCCATATCATGACCTATTCCCGACGTCCGATCCGATAGATCAGATGCGACATGCCCATTAACCAGCCTTTATATATATATATCGGGTCCGCTCTTTTCATCGCTATCGGTAATTTGAAGTGGAAGGATTTTATAAACTGTGCGATTACCGCAGATGCAATGTTATTATAAAATCCCTTTAAAGCTTCCATCGGGTCCGCCACCTCTTATCGCAATCGGAGGATTGGGGTGGACGACCCTATATACATTTCGACATACTGCGGAAGCGCTATTATTATAAACCAAAAGTGATGTGTCGTCGGGTCCAATGCAGTCGGAGGTTTCAACGGTGTTACATACCCAAACCACCGATGCGTATATATGCCAAAATACATGAATTAACACATATAACTGTGTTTATCCGCCGAAAGGGGGAAATGCATACATGCTATTGTTTATTATTTAATACATATATATATGGGTTTTAAGTGCCCAAACACCTCCCGATAGTATTAATGAATGCATATATGGGATTTGATCATCCGAACAACTCCCGATAGAGTTAAAGCATGCATATATGGCCTGATGACTCGTGATAATGAGTAAGCATGCATCCAAGGGTTATATAGGCCTGATTCCTCCCGATAAGCTCTTTATATATGAGAATGCACCTCTATTGCTCCGATAAGCTCCCAATGGCTCAATGGCTCCCGATAACTACTTCTTTGTCATATATAAGTGAGATGTTCATCTATGAGAGGGTTGCCAACAAGTACAACACATGCATCACAATGCCAACAAAATTCCATATGATCAGCTACTAGATCATAGAACTGACGAGAAAGATTTACACCCGCCTCCCTTTCTTGAGCAGTTTCCAGGGAGGGATATTTCCGCGAAAGGCAGCCACAGACATTGCTTGGCTCTTGAACTTTGGGCTTCTCTTAAAAATTTCTTGCTGGTAATCATCTGCCCACTTTTTGGTAAGAAAATACCTTTGAAAATATACAACAATCTCATCCTCCTCTGAATCATATGAATCATAAATCAGAGAATCTTCATCAACTTTATTACTAGCTTCTTGAACTTCAAAAATAGAGGTAGGTATAAACATGGGCCAATAAAACTGATCGGAAGCCGCTGATATATACTCAGAAGAAGAGGCTATCTTTATTTTCTGGGAATCATTTTCTTCTTGTGGTTGTCTTGGGCATATGCTAATACCTTGTTCTCCATATAAAGGATGTAAATCATAAACTGGAGCCTCTTTGTTAACCCCATTGTCAACTTCCTCTTTTTGAGCAACTTCCTAGGATTGACGCTATTGTGGTTCAGTAGCACCCAACTCCCCATCTGAGTCATATAAATCATATAAAGGATAATCATCAAGTTCAACAATATACGATCTCTAAGGGTTTATTTGCAGCTTAGCAATGTTTTATTCTTCATATTCTCTATTGCTTGGTAGTGCTTCTTGATGAAGGTATATTTTTTCTTTGAGTTTAGCTCCACAAATATCTTCAATGACATCATTTGTCTTGGGAATATTCTCAACATTAAAATATTCACAACAATATTCAAATAGAGAAGTTGGTGGATATAATTTTTTGTAAAAACAACTAAATGCTATGTGAAATCTCTTTAAAGAAGATATTCTTCAATGAGGTAGTGTTCTTTACCAAACCCTAGCATTCTTATCCAAAGAATACATGAAAATTTTCATTCTTACATCTTCATGAAAAATACCCAATTTCTCTATGAATTCATGAAAGTCCTTAAGGTAATGGGTTTGGCTTCCATATGTGCTTCCATTGAATTAGGAAAATAGGCAGACCATTCTTGAAATGAAGGAACATGATGGGGGTAACCAATGACGAAATAAAAATATGATGAGGAACATTTGTTAGCCAAGAATGTAGGAAGACCCATTTTGAAAACCCCTTTAGGTGAGGGATCTGAAGGACAAATTCAGGGAGATTTTTCTATTGAGAAGTATCAAAGCGAGTATGAAGCCTTTTGAAATCCAGGGCGATGAAACACACAATTAAACAGTGGTGTCACCAAGGGGAGAGATCTTCAACCCACACCCCCTTATGCTCACCTAACCAAGGATGTACAAATGTCGTAGTGAGGAAAAATATTCCGATTCGTTCCTCGACAACGATGCCATAAGATGTTGTAGCTCCCAGAGACAATCCCCGAGTTGAGGAGAGGCTAGTGCCTAGGACATCTTAGTGTCTCTCAAAGATAATTCATTGTTTCTTAAGAGATAAATGTAAAATAATTTTAAATATGGTTCAATTACCTTTCATTGAGGCAGATTCAAACAAACACATATACAATATGGATCATTCCAAGAATAAATATTCAAGTTTGGTGGCCTACACAGTAATTGCAGCTTAATTTACCATTGCAGTAAAGATGGGAAGGAGAAAAATAAGGAAGGAACTCAACACAGAGGACTGGAAAGACCCATAATCCTAAGTGGTAAATCCCAGTAGAATCATGAAAGAATAAAGAAATGAAGTGCATAAATTATGGAGCGCATTTTAAGGTTTCCAACTCAATATTTCATAGGTAGTTTTTGCTACAATATAACATAGTAAATATGCAATCTCACAGTTACTGTCTGCTACAACATAACATAAGTAAATCTATGATTTATGAGTGAATCCAATAGCTACAACTTACACAATTTTTGATGAAGAAAAACACACATGAAGTGACATACAGAGGAAGAACACATACTACACATTCCTATGCTTGGAATCACCAGATCTTCTTCATTAATATTAAAAAATGGAGTCCATATCACAGGCTCAAATTGTTGAACTTTGTAGAAAAATTACCACCTCAGGAACATGAAATTGAACCAAAACTTGGAACCTTTCTTTGAATACAGAATTCAGAATCAATAAAAAAACAAAATTTAGAACCCCTGAGAATATAATTTGGGAACCTTTCTAATGAGTTTCCTCTTCCATTTTATAGGGAGAGAGGGCCCCAAAAATAATTATAAGATACCTCATAATGCTATAGTTGTTTGAACTACCAGGTGTTTGAGCATGCGAATTCCTAGCTATCCTAATGATTGCATAACTGACACGATTCTTTTCTTGAAAACGGAAAATTAACAAAACATGGAAAACAAGAGGTGTCATGATTGACACATCGAAATATATCGAATGTTGATTCCTCTAATTTCTTCTGATCAAGCCATGCCTCTGCCATTTTATTCCTCCACGTTTACCATCGAATTCACCTGTCACTTTATCCCTTTAACTTCTTGAATTCTCCCCTTTTGGAATTGGACTTGGTCGAGTGTGGTGGCACTAGAGGCATTCTTCAACTTAGCTGTTGACTCATCCACCCTTTATTACTTATGTGCTATACTATTGGGGATCAATATATCTCTTAACATTTCCATAGTGCAACTTCGGAGCCGAAACACATTGTTTCTTTATTTAAAATGACAATACAAAAAGACAAAATTCTGATGCCTTTAGCTCTTATGTGCTTAGCGCCTTATTTCTTATACACCATAGAACCACTACCTGTAGCCACCAATATAACACTTAGGGGCTACATTATTGGAGCCTTTGTCCATCATAACTCTATTCAAAATAAACGTTACAAAATCATAACATTTCGATGCTCTTAGCCTCTTTTCTCTTAGCCCTCTTATCGCAATTCCACCATAGAATTGGGTGTCATGACCAGCGAATTGGTGCTTGGGTGCCAAAGCCTTCGGGCTCCCGTCAGGGGCCTATTTCCCTTTTTAATCATGCTCTACCCTTGGTTCTTTTAGGTTTTTACGACCGAGTACCAATCCACATCAGAGCCCCTTAGCATGGTAACTTTTCTAAAATTCTTTTACCACAAAGTTCCGATATTTACATCCTTGATTAACTACATAGAATTTAGGTGCTCTCCCCTAGTCTATGCACTTGTTTATTAGGGTCCTCATGACCAAACAACATTCAATATCAAACCCCCTTTCATTGAAACCTTTTTAAATATAAATTAGGGCTGGAGTTCCAATATCCGCACCCCGATATGATGATGTCATCATTTCCATGTGGTGCCTCCGGAGTGATGAAATGTGTCACCCAAATTTTCCATACAAGACCACCTAAAAATTCTAAAATTGACTGCAACATGTCCACTGTACGGCCATGTTATGCTGACATCATCCACCATGTTCTCTCCTTGGGTCCAATCACCTGTTGTGATATGTCTTCTCGGGGGAGAGAGAAAGGGTCCTTGGGGTCCTTAGTTTTTTCAACGATTTCCTTTGTAAATATCCTTTCCTTGCTACCTCGGTGCTTCTAAAGAATTGTAATTGTTAAGGAGGTAGGAAACTCTGAGGTTTTTATATCGCACTGATTTGAGGTCCAATCTACCAATATTGGGTTTTGATACCCCATTTGGGGTCTGCTTTTAAATAAGTCATCGAGGCCACCTCCACATTTCGACCTCCGAAATCTAAAAATCCTGATACACTGCTTATCAGTCCTTCTGATATTTGGTCTCGAAGTGCTATTCCTTCACTGGAATTGGAATCCCGATGGTCAATCTTTCCCTTTTGATTTCGGCTTCTAAAATTTCAGCTCTCTCTATTGACTACAACCTCTGAATTTTAACTATCCCTTTGTTAGTCAACTAAGATTGCGCCAGTCCTCCTTTGTACCAGGGATGAGATATTAGACCATTTGACACATTTACAAGAGGGTATAACAGGTGGAAAAAAAGCCCTAACTAAAAAAAATCTATGTAATTCTGAATGCTTATTTGATAATATCAAAATCACATATTAAATAAAATAAAATAAAATAATATGTTTTCACTGCAATTATTAATAATAAATAGTATATTATTGTTAAATGTAGTTTAATAATTATTTGATAATATCATAATCTAAGTAATGAAGGAGAATCCCAAAATTTCCTATGTCTTCAACTTCTCTACTTTTGTGATGTCAATGCAATGCTAACATCAGGTGCCCATACACCTTTAACCACTTGTTGATTTGGTTCTATGATCCTACAACAAAACATACACAAAATATCTATGCATGTACCAAATTCATCCATTACTAAATTGCCTCAAATCCCATAACATGAATTTCTTCCTTCATATGATAGATTTCCACTATCTACCATTCATTCTGAATTCATACATTCAAATTGGAATTAGACAATCATGCAAATACAATCATATAGTGAAAAATTCATTTCATTAACATAATTCGTGCATATATGTAATAAGAATCTTTCTTTCTACTCTATGGTCCGATTTCACATTCATTTGGCCATCCTCTTTTCCTCACATCATAGGCAAAAAATAGTTATAATTTAGAAACATCATAATTTTTTCTAGATACCTAAAATCACTCCATAAATCATATTTTTACAAATCCTAAAATCACCAAATCTATCCCTAGAATCTCTCATGCTTTACAAGGAATATTTTCTTGTAACATAACAATAAAATATTACCTATCCAAACAACTTCTAGACACATGAATCATTCACTTAGATTTCCTAGAATAAATTACCTGGGTATAATATTTACATAGAAGAATATGAATTCTTATTGAAATGTCAAGGCCCAGTTGATAGTGCTAGACCCGCTAACATGTTAGGGGATCTCCAGGTAAGAAGTCCCAATTAGACCTCAGACCGTTTGTTGTAGGAGTCCCAACACTCGGTCGTATGGTAATGCCTTGACCATGATTTCACACAGAGGCAAGTAAGATAACTCTGTTGGTAGCAAGGGTGTGACAACTGCAGTGAGCCAAGGAAGGTGCATGAGAGGTTCTAACACATGGGGGTTGAGAAAAGTGTGCCCCGTGGAAACTTGTGATAGCACGCATTTAAGAAGGGAAAACACGAGCGAAGATGCATCACAACACGGAAGGCAAGTTAGCAAGCAATCCAAAGTGATGGTTAAACCAACAACACATTTCAAAAATATTCATACGTACATATATAGATAGCTATACATGCATGCGTAAGTAAACAGATACATATATCATTTAGAGTAAACTAGGTAGCATAGAATACAATACAACATATGCATGAAATGTGCTGGCTCTTATTATATTAAGAAGTGTAAGTTCCAGTCGTACAATACATCAATTTCCAACCACTAGTTCCGATAGTAGAATGTTACAGCCACAACCGCCCGCTCCTCCAAAGAGATGTACTAGCTCTACGCAGTGGAGAAGCCAAGGCTCATTACAATATTGTCCAAGCTCTCTCCAAGATAGTCTTATCGGAATCTTGGCTGACCAAAAGCCTATACAATGAGTTATGAGGGGCTATTTATAGGAAAGGGTTAGGTGGCCCTTGACATTCCCCTTTGTGATAGTTCAACTACCCTCGTGACTCTTCATCCACTCTATGATTGTTACATCAAACTATCGACACTTCACTTACACTTGACAAGACATTACATTACAATGCACATGTACCCATGTGAGAGAAATGGCTTGAGCAAGCCATGCTAGACATCACTGACTTAGAAAACCATGGAAATCCAACTCCTCAACATCCTCACGCTGATCAATAGTAACATATTGATGCCAAGATCGGTAGTCCGTGATGGTGTCATTGTACTCCAAGGTGAAATCTTTCTGGAACCTAACTCTTGCCTCCATAGCATTCACGTACACTGCACGGGCTCCTCTGCCCAACTCGTCTGTAAGCATGCACATCATTGTCTTCAATGCAGCTAGACCAGAAACATACTTGTGCATGATGTCTACACTAATGGGAAAGTTTGGGCTAGTGGCAATGTGCATCAACTCATCGAAGTATGGGTCAAGATCTAGTGAGACCTGTGCCTTTGCATTCGCCTACGTGAGAGTCCCAATAGATGGGATCACATGTGCGTGCACCACAACATCCATACTCTTGAATACACGTGCATGGGAAGCATGTATACTAGTGATGAGCTACAGGAGCTCTTCATAGTTCCAGATTTGATTTCAGATATGTGCCTTCAGCTCAACCACACTGGCCTTCATCATCTTAGCAAAGTGAAATGGGGCTCCCTTGTATCTCATCGTCCATGTTTGCATGTAATCAACATCAGCATGCAAGTTTGTTAAGATACATGCTCTTCTAGCACATCGATGTTGCCATCCATTAAGATGGATGACTGCCTGATGTACAGTACCAAACTTGGAGTACAACGCTCACATAATTGTGTCAAGGGACAACACTTCATCTAGTATTTCCCTCTTTAGTTTAGCTCATGCTGATGATGTCACCAACTCTCCTCCTTGTTTGGTTGTTTGTAGTTCCTTAGCCATTCACTCATTCTCAGCTATCAGAAAGCGAACACTTGAGCTAGTGGCTTCGAAATACACTCTCGTTGCATCAGCCAAGGTTGCTATATGTTTGTGCACATCAGACACAATCACTCATTCCACATCTTGTGCAGGAGATGTATGGTCATCCGGAGTCGACACTCTATGAGACTGCACAACTCTCTGTTGAGACTCGATGAATGAGATGTTGTGCATCTCTCCTTCTAGCTGATCTTGAGGATCTTAGTGCCTCCTCGGTCACTTGAGACTTGCTCATCATCTCGATCTGGTGAAGCAAGTAAGTCGACCTCTTGGTTGTGAGGCATAAGGTCCATTTCCTGTTCCGATTCCCATTGCTCCATATCCATATCCAACTATTGAAGTGCTTGTTCTATCTCACAAGCGAAGTCCTTCTCCTGTGATGGTTTACCTTGTCTACATGATGCCAACTATTCTGATGAATCCACTACCTGTACGGGCGTTGTTTCATTTGTTTGCACATGTTGCGCCCCTTTCTCTACTTAGTGCTGCTGTGCTTCCATCTCCTATTTGTGTAGCTCTTATTCCTTTTGGAGTTGCTCCTTCAACTCATGAAACTCCTTCTCTATTTCCTCCACCCTTCTCGTCTCCCTCTACCTTTGCGCAATTCTCTTGTTGCGTTGTTGCCTCTTCGCCTCTATAGCCATAGCTTCTTTCTCTACCAGTGGATCTACTTGGAACTTGTAGCTTTGCTCTTCTTCCATGTAATCGACAATCTTCCTCTTGCCCTTATCATGCACTGGTATGCTTGCCTCTGCGGCTACTGCTGCTAGTGATGGTGCTCTCCGGGATGCTACTTCATGTTGCTTCGCTAACCACTCCACAACAAAGCTGACTTGTTCATTGTGTCTAGAGAAACTGTAGAAATATCTCCATGGGTCCTCCTCGCCCCAATGAAATGCCCTGTGGATCCAGTTGAACTGTACTCTCGTGCAGTGATCTTTCACAACATAATGTGGGTCATACGAATTGTAACTTTGGAGGTCGAATGGATACTTATTCATCTGTTCTTCTTTGACATCCACTTGCTTGAAACTCCAAATCTCATATAACCCAATTCGCAATAGAAGAGCGGGCCAAGGTGCCTTCTTCTTCCGGTGCAGTCTAGCTGTCAATCCTGTTGAGATGTGATATGCTACTTCCTTCACGATGATTATGTCCAAGGAAAACTTCGATAGAACATGCAGAGGATTCTCTGCGATGAATATTCGTATGAAGGTGCTTGATGGTGAGGCATACAAATCAATAATGTCTATCAGTGACAACATTGTTTCCCTCGACATGCAGGGTGGATCCTGTTCAAATATCATCTTGTAAACTGGGGTGACAAAATGATTGGATAGTTGTGTGATAACTCCTCTGAAGCTACATTTAGATAACAAGTTGCAATATGTGTTCATAGCAGTCTCCGCCGGTGACCATGCCCAATCTAAGCCTGGGAAATCCTGTCAGGCATAGATTGCATCTAAGATGTAGGCAGACATGTACATCTCTTCTTGCATACCTTCGGGTGACTGTCGAGCCTTCGTTACCTATTCCTTCAGCTGGTGGGACAACATGCTAGACTAGCTACTTGGTTTGCCCTCTCTGGCCAGTTGGTCCAGCGCAATCACCCAAATCTATGGGAAGGTTTCCGTGCTTTCTTAGCCATATATTCG
Organism: Pinus tabuliformis; assembly: GCA_031772625.1. NCBI lineage: Eukaryota > Viridiplantae > Streptophyta > Pinopsida > Pinales > Pinaceae > Pinus > Pinus tabuliformis. The sequence continues at coordinate 1,354,633,676 of CM062820.1, read as the reverse complement.
ACATGAAAATATGACCAAGTATTGATATGCCTTCCTTAGTATCTTTGTCTTGTAGATCTGGTTGGGTGTCATCTTGAATCTAGCCAACTCCTTTACCCAGTTCTTAAGAATGTCTTTGGAGTTGGCACTGCTGCTGGGTAAGCTAAAGGGAGTCTCCATGATAAGCATGGGCTCCAACATCTAATACATGTCATCATAATCCTCTACCTAGAAGGTGTCAATCTTCATCCCGCTGACACTGCTCAAAGTCATCGTCTGGGGATCACTGTGCGAGACGATCCAGCGTATCATGTATGCGCATGGGAATGTGGGGTATCTGCATGCAATCTGGTACAAGCTAGACCTGTGAATGTTCACATACACCTGGTAGTCTTCGATGTGTTTCCTAAAAGTTCCTACAAATGATTCATTGACCTCTTTCCATTTTAGATTGATGTCCTTGTCTATAAACAACTTGGTATCTTCATAGATTGGTAGACATGCAGACACCTATTCAACTGCTGCTCCAGTTGCACTTACATCAGTGTCCTTTAATCCTGCTCTCTTGGAATCCATTGATCTTGTAATGCTAATAGGTAGAAATCACCTGAAATATCTGGAGACAAAGCGACATGCATGGCAAGAAATCTATCAGTGAAAACCAAATCAAATTCGGGGAATGGTATAAAACATACTTGGGGAATAATAGGCAAAGATTGTGCAATTTCTTTTGGGAGGCTGGGTGATTGGCTACTAGAATTGCGCAAAAGGTAGTCTGGGCTATCTGGGAGGCAAGATTGGCTCCTGGATTTGTGCAATGCACAATCTAGGATAATTGTTGACTACTGGGATTGTGCAATGCACAATTCTAGTTGGAAATGACTGCAGGCTCAAGGGCTACATTGCGCAATTTTCTGGGCCAGCAGTCACCTTCCCTCAGAAGTGCACAAAGCAGTCTTGCAGGATAGTGCCTGGGAAAAAATGCACATTTCTAGAGAGGAAGACAGAGCCTTCCTTCCCCAGATTACGCAATGTTGTCTTGGTGAAGGCAGAGTCTGGGCCAAGGTTGGCCAGACTCGCCGACAGGCAACTGAAAGCCAATGTGAAAGTGAATGCATGGCGACACTAGGTGAAAGCAGAAGTGATTGATCATGCATGAAAACATTGAATGAAGGACTTAGAAAACAGAACAACATGCATATGGGTGAAGGGAGTCGCTGAATCGGCGACCATTCTTGCAAAATAGTTTCATGCATGCGACAATAGTGAGATAGCAACAAAAACTAAAAAAGTGCTAGTACAAGCTAGTATGCCTGTAAATGATAACAAGCGTTCAAATAAAGCAAGAAAACAATGGTCACACAAGCAAAAACACAAAAAGTGACAGAAATGCTGAAAAAGACAAGTTGAGACCACTTACCCGTGAATAGCTGAGTCGGATGTGTTGAAGAGTCCTGGATGTGTTATGGGATGTCAGAGCTCCAATATTGATGTGAAATAATGAGATCTGATGTGTCAAATAAATAAGTTTGAAGCTCATGATGCACATGCCACAAATCTAGGAAAAAGCGACACTTGGAGGAAAGGTTCTAAAATGATTTTGCATGTAACCTCCGGCTACTAAAAATAGCTCCCTGAATCATGGGATTCTTTTTGCATGTTGCCTTTTGCTATTATGGGAAAAAGCAAGCCATGCATGCAAGTCAAGTTTCATTGGTCCTGGGAGCAACTGGTCAACCCAACTGCTCATGCATGAGGCTGCTCAACTGCTGGGATAAAATGTGTATTTTTGGATGGGAGTTGGGCTGGCTACCTAGGATATTTGTGCAATTTTTGGGCAGAGCAGCTGACTGCTGCCCAGGATTGCATAATTCCTCGGCTGAGAAGGCCTGTTGGGAAGGATTGCATGGTTTTCTGGGTGAAGCCTGACTGGCAAGATTGCGCAATTCCGGAGCCCAGCAGGCTTCTAGACAAAATTGCGCAATTTATGGAGGGAAGGCTAGCTGCCCTCCAGAATTTCATAATTTCTTAGGGGATCTACTTAGCCTATAGCTGGACCAATTCCGGACGAACATACTGTGAGGGGAATGCATCAAGCTTTGATTGACAGGCTATCTTTGTGCAAGAAAAACACTGAAGCTTGTGTAATTAACAAAGCAAGACAAGGTGATGTGAAAGGTTGGTAGGGAGGCTCCAAAACGAAGCTAAGGCAAAATTTTGGAGGGTGGTTGTAGTCGTTACAACACTTGGTGACACACTGGTAGAGCTTCAGCTCTCTAAATGGACCTTTTTTGTGAAAAGCAAGTCTAACACCTCCAGAAGTATTGTTCATTTCTCAGTTTGTCTTGGTTTCACACTAGCTCGATTGTAAGATGTAGCATCTGCCAAACTCCTGGTCAATTGACACACATTCCAAGCCAAGGCAACATAATTGTTTTGATTGGGGTTGAGGGGTATATTAGTGCACAAGTAATATAGTCATCAGAGTATTAGTTTCATATTTGGTGTTTCTCCACTGCTAGCAGGCCTGGACAGTACCCCAACGGAGTCACGTAGGAACACAAGCATGGATTCACTACCAGTGAGCTTGGTCAGTGCCTAGGCTGCACATGAAGCCTTTCTCTTCTTTCTCTTTATTCATTTCATTTTCATTTTTTTTTCACTTTTCATTTTTTTCGTAACTGTGCATAACACTTATTCATTTCAGAGGCCGAAGAGGGATCCTGAATTATTGATAGCATAAGAGGTTGTTCTATCAAAGAACTAGTTTATTATACCTCTGACGTGCCTATTAAGGTTTTCCCCCTCACCTTACTCTACTTGACTGAGTTGACAAGGGTTAACCCAAAAACAACAGACTAGAGTACGTGACACTAGTTAGCGTGCAAGCATTGTGTTTTCACCAAGGTTCACTTCGAACAGTATGTATTTTCCTGCGACATATCATGGACTAAAAGTAAAAATTTCTTCATACAGAGGCAAGATGACAGATAACCAAGTAGTCATAGCTGTACAAGGCCTCTTGTAATTTACCCAGCTTGTTTCAAGATTCATACATGGTTTCATGCGAAACCAACCTACGAATGAAAAGCAAACAAAAAACAACAAAGCAAAGAAAGAGCAGAAGAAAAAGTAAAAGCAAAGCTAGTAAGCAAAAAAGAAAGCAAACAAATAGACAAACAAAGCAAGTAATAAAATAGGCATGCAAGAAAACTGAATGAAAGCAAACACTACTCCTACTCCTAAGCTAACAGTGCACTAGCCTGATCACGTGAAGTGATATTTACAATGCAGCCAACAGTGCATTGGTTGACCCATATTGGTGAAGGCTTGGTCCGCGAGTAACCTAGTTATGTGAACCAACAAGCAAGAAAGATATAATAATGAAGACAACCACACTTCGTGTTTGAAAGTGTCCACATGACATAAGTAAGTACAAGTGCATGAAAAGCAGTTTGTGGGCTTGTCATGGTGTCGTGTGACACTGTGTGTAGATTTAAAGCATATGCACACTCTTGACTGTGACATGCAATAAAATGAAAGAAATAAAGCCAACTTGCGTTGTGCATGTGTGCTTGCAATGTAAGATTCCTCCAATGCATGAGTGATATGATCGTGTAGTTTGAGTGGAGGAAGCATGATATGTGTGTGATATTGATCTTCAATGCATACATATGAGTGATGAGGAGCCTTTGGTGGTTGAACAGTTTCTTGATTGGAAGTGAAACCAACCTAAGGAGAGCAAGGGCCTGACATAACCATCAGCTTGGGCTGAAGTGCCTAGACAATCTTGGGTGTTTCAACTTCATCGTCAGATAGATCATCATAAACCGGTGGATTCGAAAAATAAACTGCAATAGAAACATGATCATGATCGAATATGGAAGTAAATGGATCATGACAGCCATGATGAAAAAAATCAATGGTTTCATCAGTATCCTCATGATCTGATGAATCAAACAGAGGGGTAGATGAAAAGTGAACAAATTCATCCTCTGCATTTCCAAAAAAGGCAGATGAAATATCAAGTGGATTTTCATTGAGTAACTTATCCTCTCCATTATTGAATGATGGATTGACATTTGGTGTATCCTGTGAATGATCAAAAATGGGTGCATCCATGGATGAAGATACACATGCGAAATCATGGATGGCAGGTTCACCAAAGATGACAGGAAAGAATGGAGGAGGCTCGGACAGAAGGGAATCATCCTTCATCGAGTGTTGATGCTTAAGCTCCCACTCATATTATTCATGAATGAAAATGCATGTTGGTTGTGCAACACCAAGTTCGTCAGTGGCTTGTCCGTCTTTCACAATAAGTGTAGAGTCTGAAATGGAAGAACATAAGACAATATCATTTAGAGGAACAACCGAGTGAGAAGATGGAGGTTATGGAACAAAATGCATATGACAACTTGATGGACTCACAACCAAATCTGCGCGCAAATTAAGTGAAGTGATGTTGGGAGGATGTGACAGTTGAACAGGTGTGTGAGAATGATCCTCAAAATCACTCTATAGTGGTGGAGCTATTTCATGAGGGGATGGCGGATAGTCGCTTGTGACAGTGACCGAATCTGCCTGGGATTGCACAACTCCATCACTGAAGAATACAGAGTGAGGCTTGATTTCAAAATTCTTTTTAGGACAAACAAATTTCTTAACGAAGTACTCAAGCCGGTCCTAAAGATAGAAAAATTTCATATGGCGCTTCAGAGCTTGAAATTGCAAGTCATGGAAGCACTGCCAAAAATCCATAGTCAATTCATGCAGAGACTTTCATTGTTATAATAGTTTTTTGTCAAGATGGTCTGGATCAAAATGATGGAAAGTGTCTTCAATGAGACCACAGAAGTGCTCAAGTGAGTGCACACTGTCAGCTGGTAGGCTGCACAACCACTGATGTGAAGATTGACGAAGTGTGTATGCAAGCAACAAGCTGGCTTGTTCGTCAAAACATCCATCTTCCTCATGAAGCATGGAAAGAAAGTCATGTAAGAACTTAGTCCAAGCCACTTCGCCTTCACCATCATACGTGTAAGTGGACAAGTGATTGAAAAACTCCCTCTTGATGTTGACATCTTCGTGATTCGAAAAACGTCGTGGAGGGAGAAGAGTGAAAGAATCCATAATAGATATGTAAAGTTTCAAAATAGGATGACAGGACACAACTTGTCATTTGGCCCTCCTTCTAGTGCCAGAAATGTTGACGGTGCTGGACCTACCAACATGTCAGGGGATCTCCCCTGTAAGAAGTCCCAATTAGACCTCAGACCGTTTGGTGTTGGAGTCCCAACACTCAGTCGTATGGTAATGACTTGATTGCGATTTCGCATAGAGGCAAGTAAAATAACTCTGTTGGTAGCAAGGGTGTGACAACTGTAGTGAGACAAGGAAGGTGCATGAGAGGTTCTAACACACGGGGGTTGAGACAAGTGCGGCCTGTGGAAACTTGTGATAGCACGTAGTTAAGAAGGGAACACATGAGTGAAGATACATCACAACGCAGAAGGCAAGCTAGCAAGCAATCGAAAGTGATGGTTAAACCAACAACACATTTCAGAAAGATTCATACATACATACATAGATATCTATACATGCATGCGTAAGTAAATAGATACATATATCATTTAGAGTAAACCAGGTAGCATAGAATACAATACAACATATGCATGAAACGTGCTGGCTCTTATTATATTAAGAAGTGTAAGTTCCAGTCATACAATACATCAATGTCCAACCACTAGTTCCAATAGCAGAACATTACAACCATAACCACCTGCTCCTCCAAAGAGATGTACTAGCTCTACGCAGTGGAAAAGCCAAGGCTTGTTACAATACTGTCCAAGCTCTCTCCAAGATAGTCTTATCGGAAGCTTGGCTGGCCAAAAGCCTATATAATGAGTTATGAGGGACTATTTATAGCAAAGGGTTGGGTGGCCCTTCACATTCCCCTTTGTGACAGTTTAACTACCCTCATGACTCTTCATTTGCTCTATGAATGTTACATCCAAGTATTGACACTTCACTTACACTTGACAAGACATTACATTACAATGCATATGTACCCATGTGAGAGAAATGGCTTGAGCAAGCCATGCTAGACATCACGATGACTTAGAAAACCATGGAATTCCAAATCCTCAACATCCTCACACTAATCAACAGTAACATATTTATTCCAAGATTGGTAGTTTGTAATGGTGTCCGTGTGCTCCAAGGTGACATATTTCTAGAACCTAACTCTTGCCTCCATAGCATTCGGGTACACTCCTCAGGCTCCTCTATCCAACTCGTCTATAAGAACGCGCATCATTATCTTCAATGTGGCTAGACATTCAACATACTTGTGCATCATGTATACACTGATGGGAAAATCTAGGTTGGTGGAAATGTGCATCAACTCGTCGAGGTACTAGTCAAGCTCTAGTCGGACTTGTGCCTTTGTCTTCGCCTAGGTTAGAGTCCCAGTAGATGGGATCACATGTGCGTGCACCACAACATCCATACTCTTGAATAGACGTGCATGGGAAGCCTATATACTAGTGATGAGCTGCAGGAGCTCTTCAAAGTTCTAGATCTGACTCGAGATACGTGTTGTTGGGAAATGGATCCCCCAAAGGACAATTTTGGGGCTAAAAGCCCATATTTTGGTCAAATTGTGTAAGAAACTTGTAAAGACTCCACATTTTTTGGTGCGCAACGCGTAGGTGTTATAAGTCATAAAGGGTTTTCCACCCTTAGTTTTGTAAAGTAAAGTTGGTTGTAAGAGATCTACCCATGGTCCGTAGACCATGGGATTGTATAAAAAGAGCTAAGCACTAAGTAGTTAAAAAACACATAAGATAAGAGAGTGATAGCTCTGAAGTAAGAAGTCTAAGTTTTGGGTCATAGCGTAGGTAGAGGCTCTGCATCTAAGTGTGTAGAGATCCAGGCTAGAAGTCCACATCTGAGTGTGCGAAGCCCTATGCATACAACCCCTACTGCTATGTGCTCAAGGTGGATAGAGTCTGTAATCCCTTGGAAGAGATTAATAAAGAGAAGTATTCTGCAATTTCTGTGTCTTTGTTACGGTTAATGCATCTTGTCATTTTATGTATGAATTTCTTTTATAATGCTTATATGGTGTGCGAATGTGTATAATTATGTTGGATGACTGAACACATATAAGAATATCTATTTTCGTGGTGTTAACTGTGAGTATTTAATAAGACAAGTAAGATTCTTAAGATAAACTTGACAATCTGTGCAATACGCTGCCGTAGCAGCGCGAAAGTATCTAAATCAAACATTAGGGTTGCGTGAAGGACAACCATACCCTTTCGCACAGGTATCGAAAGGAGGAGTAAGGGGTTAGAAAGACGGAGCCCTAGGACTAAGTGACCTGTGTGAAGGCAGGAATAGAAGGAATAAAACAACATCACAACCATCTCACGGTGCAAAAACTTGGTTCCAGCATCCCCCCATACTACTTCGGGTGAGACTTTGGTCCGCGCTCCATGGGCTGATGCCGAAAGGGCCAGTAGTGTAGGGATTTATTTGGATAATTAACACTGAACCTGGGTCATGCCCCCTCAAGCCAACAAATGGTTCCGTTGTCGGGACCAGAATTTGCACAAGAGATTTGTGATGTCATATCACTCGAATCTGACTAAGAAAGAGATTGAACATTGGTTGGATAGAAAGATCCATGAATTCGCGACACAGGAGAATAGAAACCCGTGACTAAAAAAGGAATAGTGGTTGGACAGGTACCTATATACAGAGATCCACGAGATATTTTTCTACTTCTTTCTGATTGAGCTATATGAGTGGATCGCGAAGCTAGCAGATAGGCAAGGAAGGTGGAAACTTGACGGTGCTATTGTGTGGACACCAGGGCTAGTGCGAAGGTTGGAAGCATCGGAGGATAAGATCGCCTGCACTGTCGATAATTAGCTCGATCGCGTCATAGGAGGATTTTTAATTGAATTTGTGGTCGAAACCTTGTGACTCAAGCAAGTTCCCTCTGCGGATAGAGGCAACCCCTCTAGCCCTAGAGTGGGTCTAGTCACAGTAAGACAATATCAAAGCGTATTTCCTTAAAAAGATGGTGTAATGAAGACTTACCTTCAAATTGATGTTCGATGAAGTCCTCATCGCATCGCTTCAACTCTTGTTCTTCCAATTGTTTGTACCTAAAACTAGCACATAGAGAAACACCACAAACACAAATAGAAAACAACCATACATTCTACTTGAAGAGTCAAGGAACCTCAAGCTATTGACATTAAAAATGCAATATAGGAAAAAAACTATTGATTTGTATTAATATCAAATAAAGTGCAACTTACAACTGCGCCTTGACATCGTATGTTTCCTTGAAGGATTCCGTTGGTATGTCTCCGTAAGCATTCATTTGTAAACTATCTCCCAGGGGAAAAAATAACTCTCCCTTTGGATCAAAGGTTGATACCAAGAAGTTCTTAGGCCAACTCTACTCAAACGTCCTCTCAAATCAAACACATGTGAGGCTATCTCCACACTCTAATCACACTCTTTGCCTCTACTCCTCTCTTGGATTTCTGAAGCTATCAAGTTACAACTAGCTCTCTTTCAGCTTCTTTTGAGCTACTCTTCAGCTAGCAGATCTCATTCATGGAGGAGATATATATAGGAGTGAGAGGTTCCAACAATGATGGGAGGAGGAGCTTATCTCTTAAGGAGTTAGCGCAAAAGGTGGAACAACTACCCAAAAAGAGAGAAGCAAACACATTTGACCCAAAAACTAGCCTAGGAACCACTTTTGAAAAAGTTTCTTGTTGAAGCTTTGACGAGCTGTTGAACAAACTTACCCAAAGTGGATTGGCATGAGTCGGACACAGAGACAGTGGACCGACTTTGCAGGGGTCAGTGTAATCTTTGACCATCTTCACGGGAAGAATAACTGTTAGCCCACGACGACCCAGAAACTTAGGCAAACAAGGTTTACTTCAGAGACAATGAACTAACATTTTCTTCCTGAGATCATAAGGAAGGAATTGACTTATGTTTGGCATCATGACACAGATACTGGTAACACAGACTGTCACTTGTACAAGAGTAGGGAATGCAGGGCCAGTGACAAATTACTGTGTAATAGATGCCCCCTAAAGCATGAAGGCCGAGAGAGTGGGAGGGGTGAAATGCTTTACGAATCCATAACCAAAACATAACATCTTCTCGGAGAACCTGCAGACAAAAGTACAACTGATATTGGTGATACATGAATACATATATGTAGAAAGTATGGATGCAGCCATCCAGATAAGCACAAAGGTCTAAGGCATTGATGCAACCATCCAATCAAAAAGACCACAAAAGGACTCAGGTATGGTCACAACCATCCAAAACAGATTAGAAAAAGACTCAGGTATGGTCAAAGCCATCCAATCAAAAGAGTCATATATGAATCACTCCACGCAACTTGGACTTATGTAATCTGGGCCCAAGGTCTTGAATTCCCAACATGATCATGGTACAATCTCTAATATGTGAATAGATGTGCTGAAGTCGAGCATACTAGAAAATCACTTGATTATCGGTCAATGATGTAAACCGTTAACAAGTGCGAGAGAGACCACCAGTAATGTCAATGGTTCCCAAGGTACTGCTAGTACAATCCAAAAAGTGTGAAGAATGAGCTGAAGTCCAACACTTGTGGAATCATCCGATCGAAGACCAATAATGTAATCCTATCATCAAATGTGAAGAACTTGCCATTGAGGCATGCAAGCTCCAAGGTACCAGAAAGGAATCTCTAGGTCAACTTCCTGGATAATGAGCTGAAGTCGACAGGAAGCGACCGGTCGAAGGAGGGCCATAATGTTTCCCACATCATCGACGTGAGATAAAGGAATAAGATGAGGTGGATAGTATAACAAATTAGAGGATGGTATGAAATGACACAAACTACAGAAGGATTAAGCTCTTGAACATATCAGCGACATGACTCCTGAATTTGGTAGAAATTTGGTACCAAGGGATCAAAGATCATAATAAAGCAACAAGGATCAAATGGAATGAGGCAAATTGAATAACCCAAAACTCAGAAGGCTGAATGACAGAAGGAGGATATCCTAACCCGACACGAAGAAAAAGTGTCAATGTCCAAGAGCGACAAGCTGCCGTTATAACCAACATAATGTTTCCAAATTCCCCCCACCATTTCTGGCGAGTGCCCCAATTATTTTTGAGACACAAGCTTGAAGGGGATAGCATATGCTTGCAATATAAGTTCATCCTTCAGACAAATCCGACCTAGTAATGTTTTAACGATCCCTAGGAAGGAGAAGCTCAGTTTCGTCATGGTGACAAGTCCAATGTCGTTAGATTTTATCAAGTCTGACATAGGCAAATCGCGGAGTCTTTTTCACATTTAGAGAGTTTGAAAAAGACACAGAAAAGAAAACTCCACAGGTCCCTTTTCGTAAATTTGTCCCTTGAACTCGAAAAGGTAGAAAACGATTTCCAAGGGAACCTATTGACCGTGAGAGATCAACATATACCTTTTTCGTAAATAATCTATCCCAACCCAAAAAAGGGGTAAGCTTATACTGGGTAGATGAAGTTTCAAAACCTTTAATGAGTTCAAAACGACAAGATATCGACAATATTTTCATGTTTTGAGAGTCAAAAAAGAGCTTAAAGATGACTCCAAACAGGACTTTTTCATGTTTTTACTGAGTTCGAAAAAGTTGTAAATACAACTCATAAGTCCATTACCAGGGTTCATGGAAATCTGTTGTTGCATGAAAACAAGTGTAAGACCCATTTTTGATAAACAAATACTTTAAAATATTCAAAAATAGATAAACCCTAACATGCAAACCCTATTTTCTACCAATTTTTTTTTAATAAAAAGAGGCATGAGGTAAAGACATTTTTTACTTTTCACTGTTTAACCTTGGAGTAAGAAAATTTAACCATGCGCACTTGGAATTCGAGTAGTCGATTTGGAAGAATATTCAGCCTCTGAGGAGCAACTTCGTCTGATCCAGGTAATATTTGACCCCATTCTTGCATTTCTGATGAATTTATGATGCTTTTCAATGTGATTTGGGCCACTATTGCACTGATTTTTAGGGCCATCGAATCCTCGGCAGTCGGCGCGGATCGCCAGCTCGGGATTATGCCGACCTAGAATTTTCTATGCCGAGAAAACAGGGTCTTCGTGATTGTACATGGTATAGTCATGAAGGTCTCGAAAACTATGAACAAAGAATTCTGGCTCGGTGCACCTATTCAAAAAAAAGGCGCGCTGAGCGTCGATTATCATTTTTTCACAAAAGTTAAGAATTTAAATGAGATTTCACCAGCAATAGAATTTTTAATGAATGTCTATGTGTGTTTGAAGGAATGAAAAATGGTGATCGAGTGGAAGGAATGGGAGCACAGTAGCGATGATGAATTGGCCAAGGGGGACCAAAACTATTTGGATGTGCTCCAAAACTGTGAGCTGCTGAAGTTCTTCATGGTGCGCTGTCTGAGAGCACAACCAGATCTTCTCCAATATCTGATTGGAGCATGGGATCCGAACGAAAGCAAATTCAATATCTAGGGGCAGGAGCTGGAGATCGAGGCAGCTGATATTTATTTCTTCATAGGATTGTCACGGAGAGGGGAAAGGCCTTGCATGACAGGGACGCGGATCATTGGAGAAACCATGGATCTGATGATTGGGAGACTGTGTCCAGAAGCAGACAAGTCGGATAAGGGTGGCAAACACAAAATTTCCACTGTCAAGAATTTGTCTCTCTGAGTCCTCCTTTTGACGGTTACGAGAGAAGCTGGCTCACAGGCCTCTCACAAGGCCACATAAACCAAACTCCAGCTAGCAGATGATTGTTTGACTCCCACTATGTTTAATTGGGTCGAGGCTGTAGTAGATAACATGAAATGACAATTAAAAAAATGCCGGTGGGGAGATATCAAACAATTTGGGTATAGGTCCATCCTAGTATCATTCATCCTTGAACGCCTTCCTATCTTCCAGAGACAGGAAGTGGTTGTGGCATGGCCACCTTCGTAGGAGCTACGGATGAATTGATGGGCAACGTTGATGCCCCGAGGAGGAGGGGGTCAGCACATGTCATGGAGACCTGAGTTCTTCCTGTGGCTCGACCATCAGCTAGTTGGTTTCGAGGATTGGCCATATGCAGGGATAGACTTCAGGGGTGACTTATTGACTTGCTTCTTTAGTCATTGAAGCACAAAAAAAGAGAGTGAAAACTCACTTTGATCAGATTGTTAACCCTCGTTCTTTTGCTGAGGTAGATTTAGTCTTGCTATATGACCAAGCAAATGATAAGCTGGGGGCAGGCGAGTTTGAACCCATGTGGCATGGGCCCTTACTGTGTAACACACCTCAGTTAGCTACAGCAAGGTAGAGCGACACTTTTTCAAATGACTACGAGGTAAGTATGTGAAATCTTTGAATACTTAGATTAAAATGCTATTGTGTGAAAAACGGGTTATGCAGCTACCTTGATGTTCGGAACTACGCGAAGTGGAAAAAATTACAGAAATGAAGGTAAAAAGGGTCCTAAATATAGTCCATTGATTTCACCTCCGCGAGGTGACAAAGAAGGGATAGCGCAGGTTTCTCTGCAAAGTGCTATTTAGTTAATAAGGCAAGGATTCCCGCGAATACCACCTCCACCCACACCACCTCCAACTTCACCACCATCGCGTATGACTTCGCCTGTACCACCTCCACCACCACAAAAGTTTAGTATGGCGAATTTCATGAAGCTTCCTTTGTTTAAAGGCATGGGGAACAAGGGTCCAGACTAATTCTAGTTCATTGTACAAGCTGTATGGGAAGCTCAGGGCATTACAGATGATAACATGAAGAAGGTGACATTGGTTAGCACTTTGTAGGATCGCGTGCTAACTTGGTATATCAAGTACGCTAATGATAACCCGAATGCTGGAGTAGCAGACATCCAGACAACACTGGATAGAGAATTCAGTAGGCCCAAATCTGAAGCTCAGTAGATTGTAGGGTTCAAAGAAATCATGATGCAACTAGGCGAGACACCTTGGGAACTTGATCAGAGGTTGAAGTGTACAATCCACGAAGATAACTTGAACTTAACAGATGGACAACATCGCGAGTGGTTTGTGGCTTCGCTCCTGCCACACTTAAGGGTTGCACTGTCACAACAAAAGATAACAACTCAAGAAGAGGCCTTGGAGATCACAATGAGGCTGCATGAAACACCGATCCAGGATCCAAATCTGGGGGTTCAACAGATCCATGCGTTGTTGAAAAATATTTGCCTTGAGATGCAAATCTTAAAGTAGGACAAAAAATTCTAACCAGAGGTGCGTGAAAAGGTATGGTGTCTGAAATTGAAGAGTCAGGGGCATGACAAAGACCATTTCTCGGTCTTTGCGAACTACCTAGGAGGAGGAGGGCTATTTCCCTTAAGGACAGAAGCTCAAGTAGGACCGAGCGCGGGGCCTACATTGTGGTGCACTATATGTCAGGTAGTAGGAAAACATACCACAGAGAATTGTCATTTGTTGCATAAGTTTGTATAGACACCGCAACAACTATTCTACAATTTTTGTAGATCAGTAGGGCATGATGATCGCAACCGTAGAAGCTACGAGTTGATGATGGATAGAATTCCCGCCTATAGGGTTTAGGCCGAAACGTGGCCCCCTAACCAGAGCGTGGGGGTGGGGTGGATAGGATTTCAGGGCTGCAGACGAGGCTGAGGCAGAGGGGGACCTGGCAGAGGTTGGGGACAGTTGATTTTCTACATTGTGGAGGACTAGGACATTATGCCCATGATTGTAATACCCCAACACGTCCATCATGCAAGTATTGCACTCCGTTTGATCATGAAATGGAAGACTGTCATGCGCTGATAGTAAGGATACGTCACAAAGGGGTGTTACCACCACATCCTACTCAAAACCTGGAAATGATGAGGTTTGAGCTGCGCGAAGAGGATCCAAACGTGAGTATAGTGCTTTGGAGCGGAATCACAATAGGAGATGACAAGGGGAAACAACCAAAAGATAGTGCAAGGGTTCGCAAAGCTCCAGCAAAGGAAACTAAGTTTGATTTGGAGCGCGCATGTGAAACCTTCATGGAAGCAAAGAAGAGCTTTGCTAAAGCCTCCACCTTAGGAAGCAAGGATAAGCTTGATCAGGAGATGGGCCCTTCTATGCTTACAACTTTCTTGGAGACCTGTATGAAGTTACTGCACGATAGTAAGGCTATGAAGGTGTTACAAGAGCCCATCAATAGATGCGCTAGAACCGCTTCGAGTGAGCCACGCATAGTGAAAAAGATAGATAAGCATAAAACAAGGACGTGACGAGAGATGAGACTGACCGTGTAGATAAGAGAGTATGAAATGGATTAGGTTATCTTGGACTTGGGGTCAAACGCGAACATCCTACCTAAACAGGCTTGGGAATGGATGGGGAGACTCATGCTACAGTGGTCTCCGATTTAGATAAGGATGGCAAATCAACAAAAAATCATCCCCATGGGGTAGCTGCAGGGGGTGACTGTAGATATTAAGGGTGCGAGCACGCTGGTTGACTTTGAAGTGATATAGATAGTGGATGACAACAACCCCTATCTTGCACTCCTTGGAATTGATTGGGCTACTGATATGAACGAGGTAATCAACCTAAAGAAGCAAAAGATGACATTTGAGAGGAAATTGCCACACGTGATAGTACTTGTAGATCCTGCTGAAGGTTCACATTATCCTAAACCAGTCCGCGATTATGAGAGCGATGATGATCTGGATTGTATCTATAATATAACAACATGAGACCAAGATTGGGTGAATCCAACAACAGATTAACAGAATACATGGGATCACGGGAGTTCATGCACCTTGGACTCTAATGAAGAACTAGAATGTTGGCAGAATTGGTTACATGAGGAAACCACACTAAGCTGTAACATGATGACCTGGTCGCTGCACTATGTGTCGTTAGAGGTAAGGAATCTGCCTACTTATGAGGGCCTGAATGATGTAGATATTTTTCTGTATACATTTGAGAGGGAGGTACCAGAAAAGCAGCGCTTCTAGGCATTGGACTGGGCACTGCGCACTATGCCCACAAGGTGGTGGGGTACGCACAAGGGAAGCTTTGATGATTGGTGTGAATGTAGGAGAATGGTGATAACTCACTTTGGGAAGCTAAAGATGTGAATGACAGGAAACTATGATGGGCAGGATGATCCACGCATGCACTTGGCTAAATGGGCTTAGGCTTATGGAGAAAAGCCCTAACTTGAATGGGTGCACTTGTTCTGTCATACCCTAGATATTGTTTCAGTGAACTCGAACATAGAAATAGAGCTCCACCATGGGACAGGTGAATGTGATATTCTGCGTGAAGGATTCATGATGACATTCATTTTTGAAGATGGGTTTGACAGTATTGATGAAGTGCCACAAGAGGTGAAAGCAGCAATCTTTAGGATACCGTAGGATCCTCTAGACCTAATTCAACTTGAATGGGCTACTTAGCTGAGTCATGTGCTAGAATGTTATAATGTAACTGCCAAAGAAGAGGATGAGGATCCACGAAATATTAACATCCTTGAAACAGAATTTTACTGTGAGGTTGAAGGACCATAGGTTGAGAATTCGGATATAACCGCATCACTGAAAACGAAACAAGTAAACATTGTTACGGGTGAAGAGCCCAAATTCATGAATATTGGAGATTATTGGGATGACACGATAGTGGATAAGGTCGTTGAATTGCTCCATGAATACCAGGATTTATTCCCTACCAAGTTTACAGATCTGAAGGGGATAATCAGGGACCTAGGTATGATGAAAATCATGTTGAAACCTGATGTGAAGCTAGTTAAGAAAAGGCCTTACCATCTCAATCCAAAGTACAAGGAAAAGGTCCGCTTAGAGCTCGATAAGATGCTCACGATAGGCATTATTGAGCCCGTGGAAGAATCTAACTAGGTAAGCCCAATGGTGGTACAAGAGAAGAAGCAGAAGGATGAAATAAGGATATGTGTGGATCTCAAAAAGCTGAATGACGCTTGTGTACGTGATCCTTTCTCGACTCTATTCATTGACGAAGTGTTGGACAATGTAGGTGGCTAGGAATCATATCTCTTCACTGATGGGTTCTCTTGGTACCACCAGATCAAAATCGTGCTAGAGGATAGGAGTAAGACAACCTTCATGAATGAGTGGGGTTACTTTTAGTACACTGTAAGGCCATTTGGATTGAAGAATGCGCATGCGATATTCTCGCGCATAGTCATTGCTGGGTTCAAGTAATTTATTCATAAGTTCTTGGAGGTATAATTTGATGATTGGAATATGTTTGGGTTGGTGAAATGCCATGTATCAAGCCTATTCCTGATGCTAGATACCTGCCGAAGATACCAGTTCGCGCTCAATCTGAAGAAGTGCTTGTTTTGTGTTCCCTTTGGGACCCTGTTGGGTCATGTGGTTTGCAGACAGGGACTGATGGTAGATCCTACAAAGATCACAGTGATATTGAACTTGGAAGTGCCGAGGAGTGTGAAATAGCTATGCGCTACCCTAGGACATATGGAGTACTACAGAAAGTTTATCAAGGGCTATGCCCAAATCACTGCGCCTATGGAGAAGTTGTTGAAGAAGGATGTCACATTCTCCTGGAATGAATATTGTAAGAAGAGCCTGAATGTATTGAAAGAAAAGATGGTCACTATGCCGATCCTAGTCTTCCTGGACTGGAAGAAGGATTTTCATGTACATGTCGACGCATCATGTATAACGTTGGGAGTAGTACTGACACAAGCTGGTGGAGAAGACCTTGACCACCCTATCGCGTTTGCAAGCAGAAGGTTATCCAAGGCGAAGAAGAACTATTCCACCACTGAGTGCAAAGGGTTAGCTATGCTATATGTGATCCAAAAGTTTCGAAATTATTTGTTGGGAGGTCATTTTAAGATGTACACAGATCATTCCGCGCTGAAGTACCTAGTCAATAAGCCTGTGTTGGGGGGAGAATCTGCAAGTGCCTCTTATTGTTCCACGAATATGATTTTGAGGTTATTGTGAAGCCTAGACAACTGAACGCGGGACTAAACCATCTGTCACGCATCGAAATAGGGAAGAGCCCACTAATTTGGAGGAAGGATTGCCTAACGCGCAACTATTTGTAGTGCACATCACGAATGATCATTTTGAGGATATAATACACTTCCTAACGAGAGGAACTGGCCCGGAAGGATACACAGTCAAGTAGAAGAAGGAATTAGTGGTGTGCGCAACAAATTTCTATGTCATTGTTGGGCATCTATACAAAATGGGGTCTGATGAGATATTACGACAATATGTACCTTAGTTTGAAAGAAGCAGCATCCTCACAGACGCTCATAGGGGCACTGTGAGAGGACATTATGTAGGAAGAGCAACTGCGCAAAAGATTCTATGCGCAAGGTTTTGGTGACCAACCCTCCATTAGGACTCAAGAGCATACTAAAAAGCGTGTGATGTATGTCAAAGTACTGGAAGGCCATTGTGGAGGGATGATATGCCTTTGAATCCACAGATGAAGTTGCAACCTTTTGAGAAATAGGCAACAGATTTTGTGGGACCCATTCAACCCCAAGGAAAGATGGGAATGATGTACATTATCACCGCCACAGAGTATTTGACTCATTGGGCAGAGACATAGCCTGTGAAAGGTTGCACCGATGCGACTACTGCGAAGTTCCTCTTTGAGCATGAACTGACGACATTTGGCTGTCCAAAGATCTTAATGAGTGATCGCAGTACGCACATTCTGAATGAGACGATCAGCGCACTGACGGAGGAATTTTAGGTCTACCACCAAAAGATCATATCTTATCACCCATAGGCTAATAGAACAGTGGAAGCATTCAATAAAGTGCTCAAAAATGCGCTGACCAAGGTTTTCAATGCTTAGCGAAGTGATTGGGACCTATGCATACATGCAGTACTATGGGCTTATCGAACGACATGCAACAAGTTGACTAGGCAAACCCCCTTTAGGCTTGTCTATCGTGTTGAAGCTATAATTCCTAAGGAATATATTGTGCCTAGTCTGTAGATAGTAGTGCTCATAGGTATGACGGATTGCAAAGCCCTGGAGGAAAGGCTCGCACAACTGGATGATCTTGAGGAAGAGAGATTTCTAGCTGGATTTCACCAATAGGTCCAAAAGCAATGCAGAAAGGCATGGCATGATCGACATATTAAGATGCACACCTTTAAGGTAAATGACTTGGTTTTGTTATATGATAGTAAGTTTGATAAATTTATAGGGAAGTTTAGGATGCACTGGCTAGGGCCTTATGTCATTAAGGAGATTACCGATGGAGGAGCGATACAGCTGGTCAAATTGAATGAAGATCCCTTCCCATAAAAGGTGAATGGTAGTCGATTGAAGCCATACACCAGCGGTTCGACCATGTGACTAGATGAAGGTAGCATAGTCTTAGTGCTCCAGGCAGCTGAAAGGAGGCACGGGACTATAAACTACACTGCCCGAGTTGGGGAGTTGCACGATTGGAGGATGGTGCGAAGCAAGAACGTGTCACATGGTCCGCGATAGAACGGAGGGAGCTGTGCTACCTAGGGAGAAATCACATAGGTTGGCAAGAAAGTGACTGTTAAGGTCATTGTTCATGATTTGACGGTTGAAATGCAGTGAGATGGAGTGGGTAGATGACATTTAAGATGAAATCTATGGTTCAGATCCTTGAAAATCTACTGCCCATTTGGCTTTAATGAACCGAATTTGGGGGGAATGGTCAGATTTGAATTCAAAATGTCCTATAAATTAAAGGTTGAGGGAGCTGCGCTATCCAGGGAGAAATCACGTAGGTTGGCTGGAAAGTGACTATTAAGGTAACTGTTCATGATTTGATGGTTGAAATGCGGCGAGATGGAGTGGGCGGACGACATTTAAGATGAAATATATGGTTCAGATCCTTGAAAATCTACTGCCAATTTGGCATTAATGAACTGAAGTTGGGGGGGAATGGTCAGATTTGAATTCAAAATGCCCTATAAATTAAAAGCTATTGTCTAGCAAAAAACACTTGGCATTTTGAGAATTAAGTTGTTAAGCTCTCAGACACCCATGGACTGAGAATTCTTCGAGGCTTTCAAAGAGACTCCCACATTTGCAAAGTTGCCAGTGATGTCGCGAGCACTATTAGAAAGAGTTATGTTAGCACCCGCAGAAATTATAAATATTGAACAAGTAGTAGAGGAGTCGGTACAGGAAATGGAAAGAGAGGCAGAAGTAGTTATTCTGAAAGTAGCCAAAGTACTAGCAGAGGTCCCTAAATCACTGAGGATGAGAAGACCAAAGCCGACCCTAACCAAGGAAACCGTGAAGGACAGGAAGGGCAAGCATCTTGCCATACTGGTGCACGCATCGCTAAGGAGAAATCCACCAAAACCCACTGCACAGGAGTAAGCCAAGGCCATAAACTTAGAACTAGAGGAGGAAAACATTAAAGACATCCCAATGGACGACGAGGTTGTGGGAGTTAAAGTCGAGGAGGTTGAAGCCCAGGGTGTGGACCCTATTACTCAGTTGCCGGAATATGTCCCTCAGTGCAAGCCTAGGTCCAAGGTGCCAAAGGACATCGATGAGATTAAGACTCCCCTACAAACCCCTTTGTACTGGACGAAATTGTTTTCGATGGTCTGTGCTTGGAATGAGTGCCGTTGCTGAAACTTGAAGACTGAGACTTGGTGGACCACGAGAAGTTCCCACACCTGGCGATCGAGCAACTGATGCACTACATCATTGATACAAATTCAGGAATGACCGCATTGTAGCCATGGAGGTGGCTTAAGGGAGTAGAAAAAGCAGGGTTGCTCAACCTACTTTGGGTGCCGCACTACAACTGCACCCTGGTAACATTTTTGATCATCAACCAACTGCTGTGCTTGGTGCATGATGGGTGTCTGTGGTTGGAGGAGCCGATACCCATCATAAATAGGTTGATTAAACGGATAACACAACTTCCATATACAGGAGAGAATTTGGCCATGGTATTTGGTGGAAAAGGTGGCGAACAGGATCTCACGGAGTCAATGAAAGAAAAATTTAAACAGGTGAAGAAGTTGCGTGGATACGCTATATCTAGTATTTGCGACCCCGCTATGAAGGTAGCCACACAGATCCTCGCAGGAAAGGTGATGAGGAAGTGTCGCGATGATGAGGTGTTGGCACTTGTCGTTGTGCTTGCAGCATAATGCGCTGAAGGAGTCCAGTTCAACTGGTCGGACTACCTTTGTGGAGAGTTCCTGGCGAACTGCCGCGAAGCACAAGAGCTCAGCAAGACATTCCACTATGCGTGGCTCTTTCTGTCAATTGTGCTGGTAGCATGGGACTTGCCAAAGGAGAACTAATTCCCTTTGGTCATGCCAGACCTCCCAAAAGTAGCAAATTATGCTTCACTGTGGGCAACCAAGGATGCGCAGTGAGTCAGGGATAGCAAGATCTTTTGGATCTTGATGGAAATGAACATTCAGATGGCCATCAATTGCAACCAGTGATTGTCACCTACGGTGTATGCCAACCTGTAGGGCTATGCCGAATTCAAAGCAAACTTCCATTGAGTATCCATCAAGGCGCGGAAGGACCCTGCACAGAAATGGTATGACTTGCCATATTTGGCAATGGACGATGCCATTGATGCGGTGCTTCATCAATGGCCAACAAAGTGGTGCTCTACAATAGATTTGGCGGTGGGCGGAAGTAAGTCTGCTGCGAAGAAGAAGAAGGAGGAGGCCAAGCTTAAGATGACATAGCTGGTTCAAAAGAGGAAGAAGGAGGCTATTGATAAGGCTCAGGTAGAGTGTGAGGTCGCGCAAAAGACAGGGAAGCAGACAGGTGGGACAGGGCGAGGCTTTGATAAAGGTGCAAGGTTGCCTTAACTTGAGACCGAGGAAAAAACAGATGAACATCATGGTGTAGACCCTCAGGAGACATCCGCCCACATCAAGCGCCCAAGAGAGCTGGAGAAAGGAGGGCCCAGGAAGAAATGAAAGGTGACCAAGACCTAGCTGGACCCCATCACACTAACAGAGGGCAATTTACATGATATCAGTGACACAGTGAAGGATGTCACCGCAGAGGCCTTGCAACATTTGAATAGTAGTAGCAGATCATCTTAGGGGCCATCCAGACAGGCATGCAGGAGTTGCAGACCCGCACATCGCAGGCTGGTACAGTGTCTACTAGCTAGGTTATTGGCACTTCAAAGGCTGTCGATATGCTGCACACGAAGACTTCCAGTGTGATAGTGCTGCTAGATGGAGCACTGAACACAGAGAATGAGGCTGACAGGCCCACTGTCAGTGAATTAAAGGGAGTCGGTTTGAACCTGGCAGCACTCCCACGCGAACGACTCCATCTCTTGCAGGATGGAGTAATTGCAGAACTGAGGGCCCATGAGCACCACGCCCTCTAGGTGATCAGTGAATAATGGATCAAAAAAGAGCAAATGGCCTTAGAGAGAAATGCTGTCATCACCACTGAGACCGAGGCAACCAATCAAAGAAAGAACATTTTGCAAGTCGTTGAGGAGGCACGCAGAATGGTCCCAGAGTTGGCCATTTTGGAGTAAGATCCAATCGAGGTACGCATCCACAAGTTCACCACAAGGGTGCACGAAACTCAGACTGAGATGGCGCGAGTTCAGCTAGAGTTGAACCTAAAAATTATAGAGTTACAATTGAGGGCCCAGCTTTCAACTCTACCAGAAGTGAAGGAACAGTAGACAACCGCTGTCACAAAAGTAGTAGCGGTGGTGGATAGTGTAGTAGCAGACTGCACGCAACTATTTGAGCAATCATTTGAGGTCTTGACAAGCTTGCAGGAGGACCCCAATGTACAGAGGCTAGAGATGGAAGCACGCGAGCTCCAATAGTGCTACGATGAGGTTAAGGGCACAACGCGAACCATCGTGCTGCCAGAGAGACTAGCCAAGCTACAGGAGGCCAAGCAGCTGAAGGAATAGGTGGACGTAATGCTACACAAGGAAGTAGTGCTCATGGTGAGACTAAGGCCCTGGCTGGATGAAGCTTACATAGTGACAGGGAATATCGAAGGCAAGCTTGAGACTCTGCAGGTAATGCAACAAAAGCTTTAGGTTTATAGCGCAGGAGCAGTGACTGAGAAGATAGTGGAAGACACGAAGCAGGCGACATCTCAGTGCACGGCCGAGGTTGCAGTCATACGGGTTGAGTTGGAAGGACTTCATGCAAAGATCTCCGTGCCTACCGAGTGACTTGAGGGTGAGTCACGATGTTTGTGTTGGGGGCCTATTGGGAACAGGATCCCCAAAAGGATAGTTTTGGGGCTAAAACCCATATTTTGGTCAAATTTTGTAAGAAACTTGTAAAGACTCCACATTTTATGGTCGCGGAGCACGTATGTGTTATAAGTCATAAAGGGTTTTCCACCCTTAGTTTTGTAAAGTAAAGTCGGTTGTAAGAGATCTACCCATGGTCCATGGACCATGGGATTGTATAAAAAGAGCTAAGCTCTAAGTAGTTAAAAACACACACAATATTAGAGAGTGATAGCTCTAAAGTAAGAAGTCTAAATTTTGGGTCATAGCGTAGGTAGAGGCTCTATAGTTGAGTGTGCAGAGGCTTGGGGTAGAAGTCCACAGCTGAGTGCGCCGACCCCTACAACTATGTGTGGAGGGTGGATAGAGTCTGTAATCTCTTGGAAGAGATTAATAAAGAGAAGTATTCTACAATTTCTGTGTCTTTGTTACGATTAATGCATCTTGTCATTTTATGTATGAATTTCTTTTATAATGCTTATATGGTGTGCGAATGTGTATAATTATGTTGGATGATTGAACCCATATAAGAATATCTATTTATGTGATGCGAACCGTGAGTATCTAATAAGACAAGTAAGATTCATAAGATAAACTTGACAATATGTGCAATACGCTACCTCAATAGCGCGAAAGTATATGAATTGAAGGTTAGGGCTATACGAAGGATAGTCGTACCCTTTTGGAGAGGTATCGAAAGGAGGAGTAAGGGGTTAGAGACAAAGCCCTAGGATTAAGTGACCTACACGAAGGTAGGAATAGAAGGAATAAAACAACATCACAACCATCTCAGGGTGCGGAAACTTGGTTCCAGCATCCCCTGATACTGTTTCGGGTGAGACTTCGGTCCGCACTCAATGGGCTGATGCCGAAGGGGCCAGTAGTGTAGGGATTTGTTTTTCTAATTAATGCTGAAATTGGGACAGCCCCCCTCAAGCCAATACGTGCCTTCAGCTCGACCACACTGGCCTTCAAAATCTTAGGCAAGTGAAGCAGGTCTCCCTTGTATCTCATCGTCCATGTTTACATGTAATCAAAAGTAGCATGTAAGTTCGTCAAGATATGTGCTCTTCTAGCACATCGCTGCTTCCATCCATTGAGATGGACGATTGCCTTATGCACAGTACTAAACTTGGAGTACAATGCTTGCATAAATATGTGAAGGGACAACACTTCATCTAGTATTTCCTTCTTTAGTTCAGCTTGGGTTGACTCTGTCACCAACTCTCCTCCTTGCTTGTTTACCTATAGTTACTTAGCCATTCACTCATTCTCAGCTATCAGAAAGCAAACACTTGAGCTAGTGGCTTTGGCATACACTCTATTTGCATTAGCCAAGGCTGCTTGATGTCTATGCACGTCAGATACGATCACTTGTTCCTCAACTTGTTCAGGAGATGTATGGTCTTCTGGAGTCGACACTCTATGAGACTACACAAATCTCTGTTGAGACTCGTCGAATGGGATGTTGTGCATCTCCTTCTGGATGATCCTCGGGAATCTCATTGCCTCCTCGGTCGCTCGAGACTTTCTCATCATCTAGATGTGGTGAAGTAGGTAATTCGACGTCATGGTGGTGAGGCATAAGGTTGATGTCTTGTTCCAATTCCCCTTGCTCCATATCCGTATCCAACTGTTGAATTACTTTCTCTATCTCAGGAGTGAAGTCCTACTCCTATGATGGTTCACCCTGTCTACTTGATGTGCATTGTTTTGATGAATCCACTACCTATACAGGCACTATTTCATTTGTTTGGACATGTTGTGCCCCTTGTTGTACCTATTACTGATACGCTTCCCTCTCATGTTTTCGTAGCTCTTATTCTTCTAGACTTGCTCCTTCAGCTCATGCAACTCCTTCTCTGTTTTCTCCATCCTTCTCTTCTCTCTCTGCCTTTGTGCAATTCTCTTGTTGTGCTATTTCCTCTCCGCCTCTATATCCATAGCTTCTTTCTCTACTAGTGGATATGCACAGAACTTGCAGCTTTTCTCTTCTTCCATGTGATCGAAAATCTTCCTCTTGCCCTTGTCGTGCACTAGTATGCTTGTCTTTGCTGCTAGTGCTGGTGCTTACCGGGATGCTGCTTCATGTTGCTTTGTTGACCACTCCATAGTGAAGCCGACCTATTCATTGGTTCTGGATAAACTGTAGAAATATCTCCATGGGTCCTCCTCGGCCCAATGAAATTCCCCATGGATGCAGTTGAACTGTACTCTCATGCAGTGATCTTTCACAATACAATGTAGGTTTTATGGATTGTAACTTCGGAGGTAGAATGGATACTTCTTCATCTATTCTACTTCGACATCCACTTGCTTTAAACTCTGGATCTCATATAACCCAATCCGCAATGGAAGAGCAAGCAAAGGTGCCTTCTTCTTCTGGTGCCGTCTAGCTGTCAATCCTACTGAGATGTGATATACTACTTCCTGCATGATGAGTATATCCAAGGAAAACTTTGGTAGAACATGAAGAGGCTTCTTTGTGTTGAACATTTGTATATAATCTTGTAAACTGGGGTGACAAAATGATCGGACAAACATGTGATAACTCCTTTGAAGTTGCATTCAAACAACAACTTATAATATGTGTTCACAGTAGTCTCCACCACTAACCATGCCCACTCCAAGCCCAGGGACTCCTGTTGCACAAATTGCATCTAAGATGTAGGCGAACATGTACATCTCTACATGCATACCTCCGGTTGAGTGTTGAGCCTTCGCTACCTATTCCTTCAGCTGATGAGTCAACATGGTTTTCCCTCTCTGGCCAATTGGTCTAGCGCAATCACCCAACTCTCTGGGAAGGTTTCCATGCTTTCTTGGCCATACAGTTGGCATGCAAATATGACCAAGTATTGATATGACTTCCGCAGTATCTTTTTCTTGTAGATTTGGTTGGGTGTCATCTTAAATCTAGCTAGCTCCTTTACCCAGTTCTTTAGAATGTCTCTGGAGTTGGCACTACTACTGGGTAAGTTGAAGGGAGTCTCCATGATAGTCATGGGCTCCAACATTTGATACATCTCATCATAATATTATGCCCAGAAGGTTACAATCTTCGTCCCACTGACACTGCTCAAAGTCATCATCTCGGGATTAGTGTGCGAGACAATCCACTGTATCATGTCCGCGCATGGGAATGTGGGGTATCTACATACAATCTGGTACTATCCAGACTTGTGAATGTTCACATACACCTGGTGGTCTTCGAGGTCTCCCTTAAAAGTGCCTGCAAATGCTTCATTGACCTCTTTCCATTTCAGCTTGATGTCATTGTCTAGAAACAACTTGGTATCTTCATAGATCAATAGACACTTGGACACCTATTCAACTACTGCTCCAGGTGCACTTCTGTCAGTGTCCTCTGATCCTGCTCTCTTGGAGGCCATTGATCTTGTACTGCTAAGAGGTAGACGAACACCTGAAATATTTGGAAACAAAGTGACATGCATGGTAAGAAATCTGTTAGTGTAAACCAAAAAATTCGGGGAATGAAATAACACATACCTGGGGAATGATTAATTTCTTCTGGGAGGCTGGGTGACTGGATGCCATAACTATGCAAGAGAAAGTCTAGGTTGTCTGGGAGGCAAGACTGGCTTCTCCATTTGCACAATATGCAATCTAGGTTGACTGTTGACTGCTGGGATTGTGCAATGCGCAATTCCAGCTGGCAATGACTAGAGGCTTAGGGACTGCATTGCACAATTTTCTAGACCACCAATCACTGCCCCTTAGAAAATGCATAAAGAAGTCTTGGAGGACAGTGCCTGGGTAGAAATTCACATTTCTGAAGAGGAAGATAGAGCCTTCCTTGCTCGGATTGCACAATGCTGTCTCGGCGAAGGCAGATTCCGGACCAAGGTTGGCCAGACTCGTCGACGGGCAACTGAAAGCCAATGTGAAAGTGAATGCGTGGAGACACTAAGTGAAAGTAGAAGTGATTGATCATGCATGCAAACATTGAATGAAGGACTCATAAAACAGACCAACATGCATGTGTGTTATAGACATTTTTGTGCCCTACAACGCCAAGCATGAAATGTCCATAAACCAGGGGCTCCTAAGTCCCTAAATGTGTTGTTCTAACCCCTAAAGGAACAAGGTCAAAAGATTACAACTTCTCCCAGAAGTTCTCCATAAAAAACTACTTAGAATTGGTCAAAACAGGATCATTGCAGCTGCTCCACTGGCTAGGTGCGTTGCATCTCACACAAATGCAATGTGAGGGTGCATTGCATTTCAAAAGTCCCTTATGTGGGGTGCGATGGGCGAGAAATGACAAATGGCAGTGTCATTCCGTGAGGTGGAGAGGCAATGGAAGCTTCCAGAATCTTCTCCTGTGACACTTGCCTCACTGAATTCGACCAAGGATGAGTAAGAGACCCTCAGTCTCCAAGTGGAAGCCAGAACTGTCAGAGATAAGACACTAATCAAATCACAAGCTGACTCATCCCCCTTACAGATATCTATATATGGATCCCTCATCCCAGAGATCGGGAGGCTGGAATTTGCATATTGTAAGGAATTGCTGTTGGTTTCTAGAGACAAAACATCAGATTGTTGGGTGATCTAAGCTTTGTTTGAGGTGAAGAGGGGCTTCTTTGCTGGGAGGTTGATGCTGCGTCAGGACAACCAGTTGTAACTCCTCCTGGATCTTTTCTTGTTTTATCAATAAAAGCTATTTGAGTTTTCCTCCATGCTTTTGTATCATTGATGCTTGTTACATTTGTATGGTCAATTTACATCTGATCCTAGATTGTTTATGAATATAGATCCATGTCTTTGTATAGTGCTATGCTTCTGTGATCTTGCAGGTACTTTGTGAAGCTGGGCATGCAAGGGAACAAGTAGCTGGGGACCATCAAAGAAGAGAGGGATCGAATCAAGGGATTAGCGCAAGACAGAGGTTAGTCCTTCCATTCCTCCCTATCTATAATTCATAAAGGAAAAACATAAGTAGCTTTTCTCTGTTTGTTTCTAAGGTAGCTGTCACACCTTAGTGGGATAGAGCAGTTCTATATAGACACTTTTCCCTATAACAAAATGGCGACTCCGCTGGGGAGATAATTAGTTTGTTTGTTTATCATTCTTTGTTGTTTGTTTCATAAGCTTATAAGTAGCATTCGAACTGAATTTGCCATATCAAAAGCAAAGTAGATAACTGCTGCTTCAATCCATCCACTGGATCTGTTTATGATTTAAACAACTGATTTACAAACTATCTGATTGCCCTTGTGATAGCTCTTAGATCCTCCTTAGATCTACCCCTGATTGTTGCATTACTGATTGCTTTTTACTGAGCCAAAAACCAAGAACTGAACTGCAAACTGTGACTCGGAGACCGAATAGAGTCTCGTTTCTGGCCCAGTGCAGGTACTGTTAAGAGGTTCTGAATTTCAGCGCACTTCCCGAGTGGGCAACCTACGTTGCATTTCAGATTCTCTGTGTTACAGGTGTGCTGATCAGACTGGCTCTGTGAAGTTGTGGTTTATGTGGATCATTCTTTCCAGTTCTATTCCTGAATTTTGCTGCCTGTGATCAGTATATGTCTGTTTGAAACCCCTTCTCCTTGCTGTTATTCTACCTCCTTTGTACAAAAGAACTGTAGATGTTTTTGTGTGTTTGTTGAGTCGTTTACAGTTCTCCTTTGCAAAAGTAACATAATCGTACTGTTGCTCTTTGATTTGAAACTGTCGCAAGTGTCGATTTCAATCCTAGGAAAGAGTTTGATTACTGTTGATGGTCGATTATCCTGTTACTATTGCTTTTGGTCTGAATTTGTAATTTTATAGTGTCAAAAACAAGTATTCATTTCAAAATCATAAGGCATCGTAATCATCTCTATTTTTGATTTCGAAAAGAAGCTTGTTTATATTTGTCGCCTGAAAAGAAATTTAGATTTTTACATCAACTTTCTTTTTAGCATCTATATATTAAGAAAGTCGAAAAACAAATACATGCATGTGCATTTGCATATAGACAGTCTGTTTGGCTTGATTTAGGAAAGTGCATTTACAGTGTGCTCTTTGCTCTTTGTGAAAAGATTCTGTCTTTCTTTTCCCAAGTAGCTAGGATTTTCATTGCACAAAAGAGATAAAAAGTTTGTTTATCATCTTTAGATTGCATTTTAGGAATTACATCTACATCTCGTGGTGAACCCGAAAGGCAAACTTCATAAACAAGATCAAGTTAAAATAAATTCAATGAATCTAACAACGCTTTGGAACTTAACGCACAACATTTAGAGGTCTAGGCTAGAGACGTATTCCGGCGTCGTAAAGCCTGGTAACTGTTGTTCTCACTGATGGTTGGGTGATTCCTCCACTTTGAGACGATAAGTTCCAGTACGGACTTGTGCTCCCACGTACCGTCGAGTATATTTTGGGAGACCCCTATAGGCTTAAATCCTTTATCCATAGGAAGCCGTGTCTTCCGCCCTATCGATCGCAATGCACTGAACACAACATTCAGGAAGATTGACTGTCGTACCGTAAAAAGTATTCTGCAGTTTTGCGATTGGTTTGGAACTCCCTCTACCTAGACTTCCAGAGTAGTCCATTTCATTCCTTTTCAGACTCCTTAACGGAAAAGGTCCATCTGAGCACTTGTCACTTCAGGCTCATTAAAAATCGAAGGCGACTAGAGTCATCTTTTGTTTTTTCTCGACCCTTAAAAACTGAAAAAACAAGTTGTGTCAAAGCGTCTAAAATTTATTTTAAACGGAATATTCATTACCCCTTTCCTACGTTGATCTTGGGTTGAGAAAATGGAATCCACCAACCAAGGAATTCCCCTTGGAGGAAATCCTAGTCCCTTCTCCTCTTGGGGAGATGTTGGTGCACCCCATATGGCCACATTGTCGCTTCCAGGACTGACAATTGGTTTACCTGTATGGCTCTTCTCGACCTCTGTCGTTCAGAACACCACAATTCCTGAACAATCGAATCAGCAATTAGACGAGTCCAGAGTTACCCACCAACCTTCTACTTCCTCTAATTCTTCCTCTCCTCCTTCCTCTTCGCTTGATGGGGCTGGTAAAGCCAAAAGTCAAGTACCTAAGGAGAAGAAGGAAAAGAAGAAGAAAGAGAAGAAGAAGAAGGAGCCAAAAGCGAATGGGGACAAACGAGTGTCGTCTAATGAAAATCCACACACTGCACCGACCAGGCCTAATTCGCCATGTGTCATTTGCAAGGGAGACCACTATCATAGAGATTGTCCTTGCATCCCTCGGATCTTAAGGGACTGGTCTCCTCGTTTGCACAACCCGGTGTCGTCAACCTCTGATAATCATGTTGAAAACACACCGTCAACTAGTGAAAGTGAAGCCCCAGGACAAAAAGGAAAATATAGATTTCCTTGTAAACTGTACGAAGGCGATCATGCCGTCCGCCGTTGTCCCTTCTTAGACGAAGCTAAAAGAGTTTTGGATGATCGTCCGGTTTCACCGTTACAACTTCCTCCTGGATATAAAAAACTCTTGCCGAGTCCGTCACTAGTTGAAAATCCGGCTGGCCCACTCAGGTGGTCGGCCGAAGCATCTGTCATTGAAGATAAACCATCCGAATCCATACCAGACGAAAGTCAAAAGGTCGAGGCGGCAGTTGACCTGGTCTTGCCTTCAGAGGTTCCATCTTCAGATGATACAGTCACTGAAGAGAACAAGGATGACACCGTCCAAATTCTTTTCATAAGCTCAGACTCCAACGAACATGGGGGCAATTTACCTGTTGCTTTACCGCAGGAAGGAAGTTCGTCAGAGTCGTACCCGGCCGTCTATTCGGTCCCACCTCCAAGCAACCTAGTTGTCTCGTTCGACTGGAATCAACTAGGCAGACCCCGTTTACCAGCCAGTATACCATTCCAGATTATTGTTCAAATATATAGAATGGTTATGGCTAGTACCATCATAGATGAGGGGGCTTCTGTGAGTATCCTTTCCTCAACTGCTTGGAAAGCGCTTGGTTCGCCATCGTTTTTGCCTGAGATGAGAAATCTAATAGGCTTTGATAAAGGAACTAGTCGACCATTAGGGATCCTTCCCAATGTGCCCATAACATTGAGAGGGAAAACCATTCACATGAACGTAATGGTAGTTCAAGGACCTCTAGATTACAATCTACTCCTTGGACGAGACTATATTTATTGCATGGGAGCAATTGTCTCCTCACTCTTTAGAGTAATGTGTTTTCCGCACGAAGGAAGAGTGGTCAAGCTCATATACCAGCTTTCATTTCTCGGATCACGCATAGAAAATAGTCATATACCATCCCTGAATGGTCTTTTCACGCAAGAAATGTCTCAATCTCCAGTTCGTCCACCCCATGAGCGCGAGTGATTCGGGGGGACATGACTGAAACCCAGGGGGCATGCATCCTGGTCTGCTTCGGCAGTAAAACTTCAGGTATAGGGTAGGTTTCCGCGAGAGAATATGACCTCCGTACTCCCGTTCGTGATTGGAAGGGGGAGTTGGACTGGAACAAGATTCTCTTGTCAAAGTTATGTGAGTTGGCGAGCACCGCCGCTCACCTTTGTTTATCTCGGTAGACATCGCCAAAGAAGTGTTTTGTTTACGCCGTAAATAGAACAATATTTGGTAACCTGTAAGAGGTAGGCCTATCTCTGTTAAACAAATGTTTTAACGGAATAAAGAAGGGGTAACCTTGAAACTCTGTTTTATACCTGGGGGCATGCAAACCTTTTGGAGTGTAAGAAAAGAGCGATAATTTATCTGTTTTTTGGATTGTTCGTTTCCTAACTTGCATAAAGAAAGGATGTGGGGCAAAATTCTAAAAGTTGCCATTTTATATGAGACATTCTTATCACAAGACTGGATTAATCGAGCAGTGTTACCGCAAGGTTCAAGCTCGTTAAAAAATAAACCCGCATCGAGCAGTTTTAGCACATAAATCAAGCTCGTTAAAAAATAAACATAAGACATGAGCAAATGTTTCCACCTGTGTTTAAGCTCATTAAAAAATGAACTATTCCCCGATAAATAACCATTGTGAATGTAGTACTTCAGCCGTTAAAGCCTTGGTCGTGTTTGCACCGTCACCTCCACTTTTTCATTGGCCGATCATTCACCTCCATTTGATTGTTTACCCATTTTGAGGAACAGCTGCGAAGAGTGATTTCACTAGCCATCCTTGTGACACTGCCGTGATTGGAAAATTCCAAACCTTACCTGGAATCAACTGCTACCTGTTTTATCACTCGTTCCTCAAAAGACGAGTCTCTCTTAAGCTCTTTTCAACTGACTCGTAAAATATGAAAAGATTGCCGAGACATTGGCCTCTCCAGCTCGTTAAAGGGACAGGAAGTGCTATCCCTCCTCTAGATTTTAATCATTTTGGACCTGAGGGATTATTACACAAAAAGATCGAGCGCTTGTTTTGTTCGGCTCGTTAAAGTATCGAAAATCCATCCCTTCTGTATTGTTTTATACTTTTTCGGACTTAAGGGATTAGATGATGAAAAAGGAATTTTGGAGTTACCTTTAAGTTCCTTTTCAGACTCTCTAAAATTGAAAAGGACCGAGTTATCTTTATCATTAAACTCGTTAAAAAGATTATTAGTGACAAACTTGTCTATAGACGAGAACAAGTTTCACTATCGCTAGGCTCATTAAAACATAGCGATGGGTTTGCCCGAAGGGAAAATTATAGAACAAGCATATGTTATCCTCCTCAAGCTTGACAAAAATAAAGAGGTACTGGTCAGCAATGACTGGGGAAAAATTGGGAAGAAAACTCAAAGAAACTTTGTTGGTAGCAAGTCGCTCTTGAACATGACACTTCCGCTCCGTGTCCGAGTCGGGTTGGGTTGTTTCATTCACCTGTCACATCACCATGGTCACGCCATACCATCCAAATTTGGGGTTAATGCTACCAATCCATCACATCAGTGTCGCCGATATGTTCAAGAGAAGTCATTCAGAGAATTCACCTGTGTCTCACCCACTACCATACATTATACTCCATTTTTTCATGACCGCCACCCTGAACCTTATATCACCAGGTTGTCCTCACCTCCATTAAGATCATTTGCTCTGTTCCGTGTCATTGATGTGGGATTCATTAAGGCCCTCCTGTGATGGATCACTTCTTGTCGACATCAGCTCATTATCCAAGAAGTTGATCTAGGAACACCCCATTCAGTACTTTGAAGCTTGCATGCCTCAATGGAAAGTTTCTCACTTCCGGCGACAGGTTTACATCAATGGCCTTCGACCGAAAGATTTTGTGTGGTGTTCGACGCCAAGTCCTTTATTCACACCACGTGAATTGTACTGTAGTACCTTGAGGGTCATTATCATTATCGGTGATTCCTCTCACGCTTGTTAACAATTTACATCATTGACTGGTAATCAAGCGATGTCTTTCCATGTTCTACTTCAGAACATTTCTCGCATGGATCGACTTGTACTTCGAGTGAAGATCAGACGAGATTGAAGACCCCAGATCTAGTTTCATCCATCCGGGCTGCGATATATATTCAGGGAAATAAAGACATTAAATTTACATCATTGCAGCACAGATAATCATCCTACCAAAAGGATGGTGGCTCCACCAGAATCACCAGTCTACACTCAGACGATTGTCTGTCCTACGTACATGAAAATGAATTTATAAAGCTGAGCATGGGAATGCCCGCCTCAGCTAGATCATGAAAATATTATGAAGATAATGTATTTTATTGTATCTTATTACAGGTCTCCTCCTAGCATTGAAATAACTTCGGATTCTCATAATAAAGCATTTCACCCGACACTAAAAGTTTAACGGCCTCATACTTTAGGGAGCAACTGTTATAGACATTTTTGTGCCCTACAACCCCAAGCATGAAATGTCCATAAACCAAGGGCTCCTATGTCCGTAAATGTTTTGTTCTAACCCCTAAAGGAACAAGGTCAACAGATTACAGCTTCTCCCAGAAGTTCTCCATAAAAAACTACTCAGAATTGGTCAAAACAGGATCATTGCAGCTGCTCCACTGGCTAGGTGCGTTGCATCTCACCCAAATGCACTGTGAGGGTGCGTTTCATTTGAAAAGTCCCTTCTGTGTGGTGCGATGGGCGAGAAATGACAAATGGCAGTGTCATTCCGCGAGGTGGAGAGGCAATGGAAGCTTCCCGAATCTTCTCCTGTGACACTTGCCTCATTGAATTCGACCAAGGATGAGTAAGAGACCCTCAGTCTCCAAATGGAAGCCAGAATTGTCAGAGAGAAGACATTAATCAAATCACAAGCTGACTCATCCCCCTTACAGATATCTATATATGGATCCCTCATCCCAGAGATCCGGAGGCTGGAATTTGCATATTGTAAGGAATTGCTATTGGTTTCTAGAGACAAAACATCAGATTGTTGGGTGAGATAAGCTTTTTTTGAGGTGAAGAGGGGCTTCTTTGCTGGGAGGTTGATGCTGGGTCAGAACAACTCGTTGTAACTCCTCTTGGATCTTTTCTTGTTTTATCAATAAAAGCTATTTGAGTTTTCCTCCATTCTTTTGTATCATTGATGCTTGTTACAATTGTATGGTCAATTTACATCTGATCCTAGATTATTTATGAATATAGATCCATGTCTTTGTATAGTGCTAAGCTTCTGTGATCTTGCAGGTACTTTGTGAAGCTGGGCATGCAAGGGAACAAGTAGCTGGGGACCATCAAAGAAGAGAGGGATCGAATCAAGGGATTAGCGCAAGACAGAGGTTAGTCCTTCCATTCCTCCCTATCTATAATTCATAAAGGAAAAACATAAGTAGCTTTTCTCTGTTTGTTTCTAAGGCAGCTGTCACACCTTAGTGGGATAGAGCAGTTCTATATAGACACTTTTCCCTGTAACAAAATGGCGACTCCGCTGGGGAGATAATTAGTTTGTTTGTTTATCATTCTTTGTTGTTTGTTTCATAAGCTTATAAGTAGCATTCGAACTGCATTTTCCATATCAAATGCAAAGTAGATAACTGTTGCTTCAATCCATCCATTGGATTTGTTTATGATTTAAACAACTGATTTACAAACTATCTGATTGCCCTTGTGATAGATCTTAGATCCTCCTTAGATCTACCCCTGATTGTTGCATTACTGATTGCTTTTTACTGAGCCAAAAACCAAGAACTGAACTGCAAACTGTGACCCAGAGACCGAACAGAGTCTCATTTCTGGCCCAGTGCAGGTACTGTTCAGAGGTTCTGAATTTCTGCGCACTTCCTGAGTGGGCAACCTGCGTTGCATTTCAGATTCTCTGTGTTACAGGTGCGCTGATCAGACTGGCTCTGTGCAGTTGTGGCTTCTATGGATCATTCTTTCCAGTTCTATTCCTGAATTTTGCTGCCTATGATCAGTATATGTCTGTTTGAAACCCCTTCTCCTTGCTGTTATTCTGCCTCCTTTGTACAAAAGAACTGTAGATGTTTTTGTGTGTTTGTTGAGTCGTTTACAGTTCTCCTTTGCAAAAGTAACATAATCGTACTGTTGCCCTTTGATTTGAA
This sequence comes from Pinus tabuliformis, assembly GCA_031772625.1. Taxonomy (NCBI): domain Eukaryota; kingdom Viridiplantae; phylum Streptophyta; class Pinopsida; order Pinales; family Pinaceae; genus Pinus; species Pinus tabuliformis. The sequence goes on along the minus strand of CM062820.1, from coordinate 1,354,598,830 downwards.
ACTGTCGCAAGTGTCGATTTCAATCCTAGGAAAGAGTTTGATTACTGTTGATGGTCGATTATCCTGTTACTATTGCTTTTGGTCTGAATTTGTAATTTTCTAGTGTCAAAAACAAGTATTCATTTCAAAATCGTAAGGCGTCGTAATCATCTCTATTTTTGATTTCGAAAAGAAGCTTGTTTATATTTGTCGCCTGAAAAGAAATTCATATTTGTACATCAACTTTATTTTTAGCATCTATATATTAAGAAAGTCGAAAAACAAATACATGCATGTGCATTTGCATATAGACAGTCTGTTTGGCTTGATTTAGGAAAGTGCATTTACAGTGTGCTCTTTGCTCTTTGTGAAAAGATTCTGTCTTTCTTTTCCCTAGTAGCTAGGATTTTCATTGCACAAAAGAGATAAAAAGTTTGTTTATCATCTTTAGATTGCATTTTAGGAATTACATCTACATCTCGTGGTGAACCCGAAAGGCAAACTTCATAAACAAGATCAACTTAAAATAAATTCAATGAATCTAACAACGCTTTGGAACTTAACGCACAACATTTAGAGGTCTAGGCTAGAGACGTATTCCGGTGTCATAAAGCCTGGTAACTGTTGTTCTCACTGATGGTTGGGTGATTCCTCCACTTTGAGACGATAAGTTCCAGTACGGACTTGTGCTCCCACGTACCGTCGAGTATATTTTGGGAGACCCCTATAGGCTTAAATCCTTTATCCATAGGAAGCCATGTCTTCCGCCCTATCGATCGCAATGCATTGAACACAGCATTCAGGAAGATTGACTGTCGTACCGTAAAAAGTATTCTACAGTTTTGCGATTGGTTTGGTACTCCCTGTACCTAGACTTCCAGAGTAGTCCCTTTCGTTCCTTTTCAGACTCCTTAACGGAAAAGGTCCATCTCAGCACTTGTCACTTCAGGCTCATTAAAAATCGAAGGCGACTAGAGTCATCTTTTTTTTTTCTCGACTCTTAAAAACTGAAAAAACAAGTTGTGTCAAAGCGTCTAAAATTTATTTTAAACGGAATATTCATTACCCCTTTCCTACGTTGATCTTGGGTTGAGAAAATGGAATCCACCAACCAAGGAATTCCCCTTGGAGGAAATCTTAGTCCCTTCTCCTCTTGGGGAGATGTTGGTGCACCCCATATGGCCACATTGTCGCTTCCAAGACTAACAATTGGTTTACCTTTATGGCTCTTCTCGACCTCTGTCGTTCAGAACACCACAATTCCTGAACAATCGAATCAGCAATTAGACGAGTCCAGAGTTACCCACCAACCTTCTACTTCCTCTAATTCTTCCTCTCCTCCTTCCTCTTCACTTGATGGGGCGGGTAAAGCTAAAAGTCAAGTACCTAAGGAGAAGAAGGAAAAGAAGAAGAAAGAGAAGAAGAAGAAGGAGCCAAAAGCGAATGGGGGCAAACGAGTGCCGTCTAACGAAAATCCACACACTGCACCGACCAGGCCTAATTCGCCATGTGTCATTTGCAAGGGAGACCACTATCACAGAGATTGTCCTTGCATCCCTTGGATCTTAAGGGACTGGTCTCCTCGTTTGCACAACCCGGTGTCGTCAACCTCTGATAATCATGTTGAAAACACACCGTCAACTAGTGAAAGTGAAGCCCCAGGACAAAAAGGAAAATATAGATTTCCTTGTAAACTGTGCGAAGGCGATCATGCCGTCCACCGTTTTCCCTTCTTAGATGAAGCTAAAAGAGTTTTGGATGATCGTCCGGTTTCACCGTTACGACTTCCTCCTGGATATAAAAAACTCTTGCCGAGTCCGTCACTAGTTGAAAATCCGGCTGGCCCGCTCAGGTGGTCGGTCGAAGCATCTGTCATTGAAGATAAACCATCTGAATCCATACCAGACGAAAGTAAAAGGGTCGAGGCGGCAGTTGACCTGGTCTTGCCTTCAGAGGTTCCATCTTCAGATGATACAGTCACTGAAGAGAACAAGGATGACACCGTCCAAATTCTTTTCATAAGCTCAGACTCCAACGAACATGGGGGCAATTTACCTGTTCCTTTACCGCAGGAAGGAAGTTCGTCAGAGTTGTACCCGGCCGTCTATTCGGTCCCACCTCCAAGCAACCTAGTTGTCTCGTTCGATTGGAATCAACTAGGCAGACCCCGTTTACCGGCCAGTATACCATTCCGGATTATTGTTCAAATATATAGAATGGTTATGGCTAGTACCATCATAGATGAGGGGGCTTCTGTGAGTATCCTTTCCTCAACTACTTGGAAAGCGCTTGGTTCGCCATCGCTTTTGCCTGAGATGAGAAATCTAATAGGCTTTGATAAAGGAACTAGTCGACCATTAGGAATCCTTCCCAATGTGCCCATAACATTGAGAGAGAAAACCGTTCACATGAACATAATGGTAGTTCAAGGACCTCTAGATTACAATCTACTCCTTGGACGAGACTATATTTATTGCATGGGAGCAATTGTCTCCTCACTCTTTAGAGTAATGTGTTTTCCGCACCAAGGAAGAGTGGTCAAGCTCATAGACCAGCTTTCATTTCCCGGATCACGCATAGCAAATAGTCATATACCATCCCTGAATGGTCTTTTCACGCAAGAAATGTCTCAATCTCTAGTCCGTCCACCCGATGAGCACAAGTGATTCGGGGGGACATGACTGAAACCCAGGGGGCATGCATCCTGGTTTGCTTCGGCAGGAAAACTTCGGGTATAGGGTAGGTTTCCGCGAGAGAATATGACCTCCGTACTCTCGTCTGTGATTGGAAGGGGGAGTTGGACTGGAACAAGATTCTCTTGTCAAAGTTATGTGAGTTGGCGAGCACCACCGCTCACCTTTGTTTATCTCGGTAGACATCGCCAAATAAGTGTTTTGTTTACGCCGTAAATAGAACAATCTTTGGTAACCTGTAAGAGGTAGGCCTCTCTCGGTAAAACAAATGTTTTAACGGAATAAAGAAGGGGTAACCTTGAAACTCTATTTTATACCTGGGGGCATGCAAACCTTTTGGAGTGCAAGAAAAGAGCGATCATTTATCTTTTTTTTGGATTGGTCATTTCCTAACTTGCATAAAGAAAGGATGTGGGGCAAAATTCTAAAAGTTTCCGTTTTATATGAGACATTCTTATCACAAGACTGGATTAATCGAGCAGTGTTACCGCAAGGTTCAAGCTCGTTAAAAAATAAACCCGCATCGAGCAGTTTTAGCACATAGATCAAGCTCGTTAAAAAATAAACATAAGACATGAGCAAATGTTTCCACTCGTGTTTAAGCTCATTAAAAAATGAACTATTCCCCGATAAATAACCATTGTGAATGTAGTACTTCAGCCATTAAAGCCTTGGTCGTGTTTGCACCGTCACCTCCACTTTTTCATTGGCCGATCATTCACCTCCATTTGATTGTTTACCCATTTTGAGGAACAGCTGCGAAGAGTGATTTCACTAGCCATCCTTGTGACACTGCCATGATTGGAAAATTCCAAACCTTACCTGGAATCAACTGCTACCTGTTTTATCACTCGTTCCTCAAAAGACGAGTCTCCTTTAAGCTCTTTTCAACTGACTCGTAAAATATGAAAAGATTGCCGAGACATTGGCCTCTCCAGCTCGTTAAAGGGATAGGAAGTGCTATCCGTCCTCTAGATTTTAATCATTTTGGACCTGAGGGATTATTACACAAAAAGATTGAGCGCTTGTTTTGTTCGGCTCGTTAAAGTATCAAAAATCCATCCCTTCTGTATTGTTTTATACTTTTTCAGACTTAAGGGATTAGATGACGAAAAAGGAATTTTGGAGTTACCTTTAAGTTCCTTTTCAGACTCTCTAAAATTGAAAAGGACCGAGTTATCTTTGTCATTAAACTCGTTAAAAAGATTAATAGTGACAAACTTGTCTATAGACGAGAACGAGTTTCACTATCACTAGGCTCATTAAAACATAGCGATGGGTTTGCCCGAAGGGCAAATTATAGAACAAGCATATGTTATCCTCCTCAAGCTTGACAAAAATAAAGAGGTACTGGTGAGCAATGACTGGGGAAAAATTGGGAAGAAAACTTAAAGAAACTTTGTTGGTAGCAAGTCGCTCTTGAACATGACACTTCCGCTCCGTGTCCGAGTCGGGTTGGGTTGTTTCATTCACCTGTCACATCACCATGGTCACGCCATACCATCCACATTTGGGGTTAATGCTACCAATCCATCACATCAGTGTCGCCGATATGTTCAAGAGAAGTCATTCAGAGAATTCACCTGTGTCTCACCCACTACCATACATTATACTCCATTCTTTCATGACCGCCACCCTGAACCTTATATCACCAGATCGTCCTCACCTCCATTAAAATCATTTGCTCCGTTCCGTGTCATTGATGTGGGATTCATTAAGGCCCTCCTGTGATGGATCACTTCTTGTCGACATCAGCTCATTATCCAAGAAGTTGATCTAGCAACACCCCATTTAGTACTTTGAAGCTTGCATGCCTCAATGGCAAGTTTCTCACTTCCGGCGACAGGTTTACATCAATGGCCTTCGACCGAAAGATTTTGCGTGGTGTTCGACGCCAAGTCCTTTATTCACACCACGTGAATTGTACTGCAGTACCTTGAGGGTCATTATCATTATCGGTGATTCCTCTCGCGCTTGTTAACAGTTTACATCATTGACTGGTAATCAAGCGATGTCTTTCCATGTTCGACTTCAGAACATTTCTCACATGGATCGACTTGTACTTCGAGTGAAGATCAGACGAGATTGAAGACCCCAGATCTAGTTTCATCCATCCGGGCTGCGATATATATTCAGGGAAATAAAGACATTAAATGTACATCATTGCAGCACAGATAATCATCCTACCAAAAGGATGGTGGCTCCACCAGAATCACCAGTCTACACTCAGACGATTGTCTATCCTATGTACATGAAAATGAATTTATAAAGCTGAGCATGGGAATGCCCGCCTCAGCTAGATCATGAAAATATTATGAAGAAAATGTATTGTATTGTATCTTATTACAGGTCTCCTCCCAGCATTGAAATAACTTCAGATTCTCATAATAAAGCATTTCACCTGACACTAAAATGTTAACGGCCTCATACTTTAGGGAGCAACTGTTATAGACATTTTTGTGCCGTACAACCCCAAGCATGAAATGTCCAGAAACCAAGGGCTCCTAAGTCCGTAAATGTGTTGTTCTAACCCCTAAAGGAACAAGGTCAACAGATTACAACTTCTCCCAGAAGTTCTCCATAAAAAACTACTCAGAATTGGTCAAACCAGGATCATTGCAGTTGCTCCACTGGCTAGGTGCGTTGCATCTCACCCAAATGCACTGTGAGGGTGCGTTTCATTTGAAAAGTCCCTTCTGTGGGGTGCGATGGGCGAGAAATGACAAATGGCAGTGTCATTCCGCGAGGTGGAGAGGCAATGGAAGCTTCCCGAATCTTCTCCTGTGACACTTGCCTCACTGAATTCGACCAAGGATGAGTAAGAGACCCTCAGTCTCCAAATGGAAGCCAGAATTGTCAGAGAGAAGACACTAATCAAATCACAAGCTGACTCATCCCCCTTACAGATATCTATATATGGATCCCTCATCCCAGAGATCCGGAGGCTGGAATTTGCATATTGTAAGGAATTGCTATTGGTTTCTAGAGACAAAACATCAGATTGTTGGGTGATCTAAGCTTTTTTTGAGGTGAAGAGGGGCTTCTTTGCTGGGAGGTTGATGCTGGGTTAGAACAACTGGTTGTAACTCCTCTTGGATCTTTTCTTGTTTTATCAATAAAAGCTATTTGAGTTTTCCTCCATTCTTTTGTATCATTGATGCTTGTTACAATTGTATGGTCAATTTACATCTGATCCTAGATTATTTATGAATATAGATCCATGTCTTTGTATAGTGCTATGCTTCTGTGATCTTGCAGGTACTTTGTGAAGCTGGGCATGCAAGGGAACAAGTAGCTGGGGACCATCAAAGAAGAGACGGATCGAATCAAGGGATTAGCGCAAGACAGAGGTTAGTCCTTCCATTCCTCCCTATCTATAATTCATAAAGGAAAAAATTAAGTAGCTTTTCTCTATTTGTTTCTAAGGCAGCTGTCACACCTTAGTGGGATAGAGCAGTTCTATATAGACACTTTTCCCTATAACAAAATGGCGACTCCGCTGGGGAGATAATTAGTTTGTTTGTTTATCATTCTTTGTTGTTTGTTTCATAAGCTTATAAGTAGCATTCGAACTGCATTTGCCATATCAAATGCAAAGTAGATAACTGCTGCTTCAATCCATCCATTGGATCTGTTTATGATTTAAACAACTGATTTACAAACTATCTGATTGCCCTTGTGATAGCTCTTAGATCCTCCTTAGATCTACCCCTGATTGTTGCATTACTGATTGCTTTTTACTGAGCCAAAAACCAAGAACTGAACTGCAAACTGTGACCCAGAGACCGAACAGAGTCTCATTTTTGGCCCAGCGCAGGTACTGTTCAGAGGTTCTGAATTTCAGCGCACTTCCCGAGTGGGAAACCTGCGTTGCATTTCAGATTCTCTGTGTTACAGGTGCGCTGATTAGACTGGCTCTGTGCAGTTGTGGTTTCTGTGGATCATTCTTTCCAGTTCTATTCCTGAATTTTGCTGCCTGTGATCAGTATATGTCTGTTTGAAACCCCTTCTCCTTGCTGTTATTCTGCCTCCTTTGTACAAAAGAAATGTAGATGTTTTTGTGTGTTTGTTGAGTCGTTTACAGTTCTCCTTTGCAAAAGTAACATAATCGTACTGTTGCCCATTGATTTGAAACTGTCGCAAGTGTCGATTTCAATCCTAGGAAAGAGTTTGATTACTGTTGATGGTCGATTATCCTGTTACTATTGCTTTTGGTCTGAATTTGTAATTTTCTAGTGTCAAAAACAAGTATTCATTTCAAAATCGTAAGGCGTCGTAATCATCTCTATTTTTGATTTCAAAAAGAAGCTTGTTTATATTTGTCGCCTGAAAAGAAATTCAGATTTGTACATCAACTTTCTTTTTAGCATTTATATATTAAGAAAGTCGAAAAACAAATACATGCATGTGCATTTGCATATAGACAGTCTGTTTGGCTTGATTTAGGAAAGTGCATTTACAGTGTGCTCTTTGCTCTTTGTGAAAAGATTCTGTCTTTCTTTTCCCTAGTAGCTAGGATTTTCATTGCACAAAAGAGATAAAAAGTTTGTTTATCATCTTTAGATTACATTTTAGGAATTACATCTACATCTCGTGGTGAACTCGAAAGGAAAACTTCATAAACAAGATCAACTTAAAATAAATTCAATGAATCTAACAGCGCTTTGGAACTTAATGCACAACATTTAGAGGTCTAGGCTAGAGACGTATTCCGGCGTCGTAAAGCCTGGTAACTGTTGTTCTCACTGATGGTTGGGTGATTCCTCCACTTTGAGACGATAAGTTCCAGTACGGACTTGTGCTCCCATGTACCGTCGAGTATATTTTGGGAGACCCCTACAGGCTTAAATCCTTTATCCATAGGAAGCCGTGTCTTCCGCCCTATCGATCGCAATGCACTGAACACAACATTCAGGAAGATTGACTGTCGTACCGTAAAAAGTATTCTACAGTTTTGCGATTGGTTTGGTACTCCCTCTACCTAGACTTCCAGAGTAGTCCCTTTCATTCCTATTCAGACTCCTTAACGGAAAAGGTCCATATGAGCACTTGTCACTTCAGGCTCATTAAAAATCGAAGGCGACTAGAGTCATCTTTTGTTTTTTCTCGACTCTTAAAAACTGAAAAAACAAGTTGTGTCAAAGCGTCTAAAATTTATTTTATACGGAATATTCATTACCCCTTTCGTACGTTGATCTTGGGTTGAGAAAATGGAATCCACCAACCAAGGAATTCCCCTTGGAGGAAATCCTAGTCCCTTCTCCTCTTGGGGAGATGTTGGTGCACCCCATATGGCCACATTGTCGCTTCCAGGACTGAAAATTGGTTTACCTGTATGGCTCTTCTTGACCTCTGTCGTTCAGAACACCACAATTCCTGAACAATCGAATCAGCAATTAGACGAGTCCAGAGTTACCCACCAACCTTCTACTTCCTCTAATTATTCCTCTCGTCCTTCCTCTTCGCTTGATGGGGCGGGTAAAGCTAAAAGTCAAGTACCTAAGGAGAAGAAGGAAAAGAAGAAGAAAAAGAAGAAGAAGAAGGAGCCAAAAGCAAATGGGGGCAAACGAGTGTCGTCTAACGAAAATCCACACACTGCACCGACCAGGCCTAATTCGCCATGTGTAATTTGCAAGGGAGACCACTATCACAGAGATTGTCCTTGCATGCCTCGGATCTTAAGGGACTGGTCTCCTCGTTTGCACAACACGGTGTCGTCAACCTCTGATAATCATGTTGAAAGCACACCGTCAACTAGTGAAAGTGAAGCCCCAGGACAAAAAGGAAATTATAGATTTCCTTGTAAACTGTGCGAAGGCGATCATGCCGTCCACCGTTGTCCCTTCTTAGACGAAGCTAAAAGAGTTTTGGATGATCGTCCGGTTTCACCGTTACGACTTCCTCCTGGATATAAAAAACTCTTGCCGAGTCCATCACTAGTTGAAAATCCGTCTGGCCCGCTCAGGTGGTTGGCCGAAGCATCTGTCATTGAAGATAAACCATCTGAATCCATACCAGACGAAAGTCAAAAGGTCGAGGTGGCAGTTGACCCGGTCTTGCCTTCAGAGGTTCCATCTTCAGATGATACAGTCACTGAAGAGAACAAGGATGACACCGTCCAAATTCTTTTCATAAGCACAGACTCCAACGAACATGGGGGCAATTTACCTGTTCCTTTACCGCAGGAAGGAAGTTCGTCAGAGTCGTACCCGGTCATCTATTCGGTCCCACCTCCAAGCAACCTAGTTGTCTCGTTCGACTGGAATCAACTAGGCAGACCCCGTTTACCGGCCAGTATACCATTCCGGATTATTGTTCAAATATATAGAATGGTTATGGCTAGTACCATCATAGATGAGGGGGCTTCTGTGAGTATCCTTTCCTCAACTGCTTGGAAAGCGCTTGGTTCGCCATCGCTTTTGCCTGAGCTGAGAAATCTAATAGGCTTTGATAAAGGAACTAGTCGACCATTAGGGATCCTTCCCAATGTGCCCATAACATTGAGAGGGAAAACCGTTCACATGAACGTAATGGTAGTTCAAGGACCCCTAGATTACAATCTACTCCTTGGACGAGACTATATTTATTGCATGGGAGCAATTGTCTCCTCACTCTTTAGAGTAATGTGTTTTCCGCATGAAGGAAGAGTGGTCAAGCTCGTAGACCAGCTTTCATTTCCCGGATCACACATAGCAAATAGTCATATACCATCCCTGAATGGTCTTTTCACGCAAGAAATGTCTCAATCTCCAGTCCGTCCACCCGATGAGCGCGAGTGATTCGGGGGGACATGACTGAAACCCAGGGGGCATGCATCCTGGTCTGCTTCGGCAGGAAAACTTCGGGTATAGGGTAGGTTTCCGCGAGAGAATATGACCTCCATACTCCCTTCCATGATTGGAAGGTGGAGTTGGACTGGAACAAGATTCTCTTGTCAAAGTTATGTGAGTTGGCGAGCACCGCCGCTCACCTTTGTTTATCTCGGTAGACATCGCCGAAGAAGTGTTTTGTTTATGCCGTAAATAGAACAATCTTTGGTAACCTGTAAGAGGTAGGCCTCTCTCGGTAAAACAAATGTTTTAACGGAATAAAGAAGGGGTAACCTTGAAACTCCGTTTTATACCTGGGGGCATGCAAACCTTTTGGAGTGCAAGAAAAGAGCGATCATTTATCTATTTTTTGGATTGGTCGTTTCCTAACTTGCATAAAGAAAGGATGTGGGGCAAAACTCTAAAAGTTGCCATTTTATATGAGACATTCTTATCACAAGACTGGATTAATCGAGCAGTGTTACCGCAAGGTTCAAGCTCGTTAAAAAATAAACCCTCATCGAGCAGTTTTAGCACATAGTTCAAGCTCGTTAAAAATAAACATAAGACATGAGCAAATGTTTCCACCCGTGTTTAAGCTCGTTAAAAAATGAACTATTCCCCGGTAAATAACCATTGTGAATGTAGTACTTCAGCCGTTAAAGCCTTGGTCGTGTTTGCACCGTCACCTCCACTTTTTCATTGGCCGATCATTCACCTCCATTTGATTTTTTACCCATTTTGAGGAATAGCTGCGAAGAGTGATTTCACTAGCCATCCTTGTGACACTGGCATGATTGGAAAATTCCAAACCTTACCTGGAATCAACTGCTACCTGTTTTATCACTCGTTCCTCAAAAGACGAGTCTCCTTTAAGCTCTTTTCAACTGACTCGTAAAATATGAAAAGATTGCCGAGCCATTGGCCTCCCCAGCTCATTAAAGGGACAGGAAGTGCTATCCGTCCTCTAGATTTTAATCATTTTGGACCTGAGGGATTATTACACAAAAAGATCGAGCGCTTGTTTTGTTCGGCTCGTTAAAGTATCAAAAATCCATCCCTTCTGTATTGTTTTATACTTTTTCGGACTTAAGGGATTAGATGACGAAAAAGGAATTTTGGAGTTACCTTTAAGTTTCTTTTCAGACTCTCTAAAATTGAAAAGGACCGAGTTATCTTTGTCATTAAACTCGTTAAAAAGATTAATAGTGACAAACTTGTCTATAGACGAGAACGAGTTTCACTATCGCTAGGCTCATTAAAACATAGCGATGGGTTTGCCCGAAGGGCAAATTATAGAACAAGCATATGTTATCCTCCTCAAGCTTGACAAAAATAAAGAGGTACTGGTCAACAATGACTGGGGAAAAATTGGGAAGAAAACTCAAAGAAACTTTGTTGGTAGCAAGTCGCTCTTGAACATGACACTTCCGCTCCGTGTCCGAGTTGGGTTGGGCTGTTTCATTCACCTGTCACATCACCATGGTCACACCATACCATCCACATTTGGGGTTAATGCTACAAATCCATCACATCAGTGTCGCCGATATGTTCAAGAGAAGTCATTCAGAGAATTCACCTGTGTCTCACCCACTACCATACATTATACTCCATTCTTTCATGACCGCCACCCTGAACCTTATATCACCAGGTCGTCCTCACCTCCATTAAAATCATTTGCTCCGTTCCATGTCATTGATGTGGGATTCATTAAGGCCCTCCTGTGATGGATCACTTCTTGTCGACATCAGCTCATTATCCAAGAAGCTGATCTAGGAACACCCCATTTAGTACTTTGAAGCTTGCATGCCTCAATGGCAAGTTTCTCACTTCCGGCGATAGGTTTACATCAATGGCCTTCGACCGAAAGATTTTGCATGGTGTTCGACGCCAAGTCCTTTATTCACACCACGTGAATTGTACTGCAGTACCTTGAGGGTCATTATCATTATCGGTGATTCCTCTCGTGCTTGTTAACAGTTTAAATCATTGACTGGTAATCAAGCGATGTCTTTCCATGTTCGACTTTAGAACATTTCTCGCATGGATCGACTTGTACTTCGAGTGAAGATCAGACGAGATTGAAGACCTCGGATCTAGTTTCATCCATTCGGGCTGCGATATATATTCAGGGAAATAAAGACATTAAATGTACATCATTGCAGCACAGATAATCATCCTACCAAAAGGATGGTGGCTCCACCAGAATCACCAGTCTACACTCAGACGATTGTCTGTCCTATGTACATGAAAATGAATTTATAAAGCTGAGCATGGGAATGCCCGCCTCAGCTAGATCATGAAAATATTATGAAGATAATGTATTGTATTGTATCTTATTACAGGTCTCCTCCCAGCATTGAAATAACTTCGGATCCTCATAATAAAGCATTTCACCCGACACCAAAAGGTTAACAGCCTCATACTTTAGGGAGCAACTGTTATAGACATTTTTGTGCCCTACAATGCCAAGCATTAAATGTCCATAAACCAAGGGCTCCTAAGTCTGTAAATGTGTTGTTCTAACCCCTAAAGGAACAAGGTCAACAGATTACAGCTTCTCCCAGAAGTTCTCCATAAAAAACTACTCAGAATTGGTCAAAACAGGATCATTGCAGCTGCTCCACTGGCTAGGTGCGTTGCATCTCACCCAAATGCACTGTGAGGGTGCGTTGCATTTGAAAAGTCCCTTTTGTGGGGTGCGATGGGCGAGAAATGACAAATGGCAGTGTCATTCCGTGAGGTGGAGAGGAAATGGAAGCTTCCAGAATCTTCTCCTGTGACACTTGCCTCACTGAATTCGACCAAGGATGAGTAAGAGACCGTCAGTCTCCAAGTGGAAGCCATAACTGTCAGAGAGAAGACACTAATCAAATCACAAGCAGACTCATCCCCCTTACAGATATCTATATATGGATCCCTCATCCCAGAGATCCGGAGGCTAGAATTTGCATATTGTAAGGAATTGCTATTGGTTTCTAGAGACAAAACATCAGATTGTTGGGTGATCTAAGCTTTTTTTGAGGTGAAGAGGGGCTTCTTTGCTGGGAGGTTGATGCTGGGTCAGAACAACCGGTTGTAACTCCTCCTGGATCTTTTCTTGTTTTATCACTAAAAGCTATTTGAGTTTTCCTCCATGCTTTTGTATCATTGATGCTTGTTACATTTGTATGGTCAATTTACATCTGATCCTAGATTATTTATGAATATAGATCCATGTCTTTGTATAGTGCTAAGCTTCTGTGATCTTGCAGGTACTTTGTGAAGCTGGGCGTGCAAGGGAACAAGTAGCTGGGGACCATCAAAGAAGAGAGGGATCGAATCAAGGGATTAGTGCAAGACAGAGGTTAGTCCTTCCATTCCTCCCTATCTATAATTCATAAAGGAAAAACATAAGTAGCTTTTCTCTGTTTTTTTCTAAGGCAGCTGTCACACCTTAGTGGGATAGAGCAGTTCTATATAGACACTTTTCCCTGTAACAATGTGGGTGAAGTGAGTCGTCGAATTGACGACCGTTCGTGCAAAACATTTTCATGCATACGATATCAGTGAGATAGCAGTGAAAACTGAAACAATGCTAGTACAAGATAGTATGCATGTAAATGACAACAAAAATTCAAAGAAATCAAGTAAACAACACTCACACAAGCAAAAACACAAAAGGCGACTGAAATGCTGAAGAAGACAAGTTGAGATCACTTACGCGTGAATAGCTGAGACAGATGTGTCGAAGAGTTTTGGATTTGTTGTGGTATGTCAGAGCTCCAAGATTGATGTGAAAGAATGAGCTTTGATGTGTCGAATAAATAAGTTTGAAGCTCATGGTGCGCATGCCATAAATCTAGGAAACAATGACACTTGGAGGAAAGGTTCTAAAATTATTTTACATGTAACCTCCAATTGCTAAAAATAGCTCCCTAAATCATGGGATGCTTTTTGCATGTTTCCTTTTGCTATTCCAGGAAAAAGAAAGCCATGCATGCAAGTCAAGTTTCCTTGGTTCCGGGAGGCACTGGTCAACCCAACTGCTAGGAGAAAATGCGCATTTCTGGATGGGAGCTGGGCTGGCTGGCCAGGAGATTTGCGCAATTTTTGTGTAGAGCAGCTAACTGTTGCCGAGGATTGCACAATTCCTGGGCTGAGTAGGCCTGATGGGAAGAACTGTACAGTTTTCTGGGTGAAGCTTGACTGGTAGGATTGTGCAATTTTGGAGCCCAGCAGGCTACCAGACAAAATTGCACAATTTCTAGAGGGAAGGTTGGTTGCCCTCCAGAATTGTGCAATTTTTTTGGGGCGCTGCTCAACCTATAACTGGACCAAGTCCAGATGAACAACCTGTGAGGGGAACACATCAAGATTTAATCGAAAGGCTCTCTTTGTGCAAGAAAAACTCTGAAGCTTGTGTACTTGATGAAGCAAGACAAGGTGTTGTGAAAGGTTGGTAGGGAGGCTCCAAAACGAAGCTAAGGAAAACTTTTGGAGGGTGGTTGTAGCCGCTACAACAAGCCCCCTTTTGGAACTTTTTCCTCCAAAGGCTTGATGGTTTAGAAGATCTAATGCTTATATATCAGACTCCTATAAGAGAAAAAATTATGGCCTCATGGTCATAAGCCTTTGATGTAAAAATCCTCTTGGATTCCAAACTTGTGATGTAGCGAACCATCCATTTCTTTGCATTTTTGTTATGCTCCTACTATAGTTGTCCTCTATTCTCTAGACCTACAAATACTATGTTGGAGTTGTTCACTTGTCTTGTTGATGCACTCGTGTAATCACTTTCTTTTTTCTACTGAGTGCCATTTTCACATTAGGATGCATTCTCTTAGGAATCCTCCTCATTAGCATCCATAACCTATCAATTTCATTATCCAACTTTTTCCTTAGTTGAAATATATTGTCCATTTCCTCTTGCTGCATATCCTTATCTGATATAAGAGTTACAAGACTCTTACTAAATTATGATTTAAATATCTCCTTTATGATTTGTTAATCATGTTCTGCAACTTCCTTATCACTATTTTTTTCAAGACAATTTCTTCATTTGGCACCTATCTATCTTCTTACTGATACTATCCTTCCTAAAATGTGTTACTGCTACTATCCATCAACTATTGCAACTTCTCCTACTTTATGTCATTACTATATGATGTTCTAGTATTTTCCTCAAAACTAGTTGAGTCTGAAATTATTTTGTAGTTTTCTTCAATTGTATCTCTTGCTAACCAATTTCTCTAAAAACCTCATTTCCTCTTCAAAATTTGCAAACATTAAATTTGAATGTTCTATGTGAGGTTTTATCTCGTCTCTCAGAATTAGCTTCTATTTTTTTAATTACAGAACCATTAGGGGAATTTTGAGGTCTAAAATGGGCCTCCTTAGAAAAATGTACAACCAGAATAATCTTTATAGGAACCAATAGCATTCAATATGATGATGTCAACCATGGGGGATGATTCACCATTTTTAGGAGGAAAAATTAAAAGGATTAAAAAATAATAAAATAATAAAACTTCTTTTTCAACTTATCTCCCTAAGGCTATACTCAAATTTCAAGTGTGAGTACTCGTTGGATACAAAATTTAATGCCTCATCAAGGAGTACCCATGTTGCATACTTTCGATGGACCCTGCTACATGAAAAATGAGAAATACTTGAAAAATGTGATTGCAATCACATTTTTCATGTTTTTCTCATTTTTCGTGTAGCATGGTCCATCAAAAGTATGCAACATGGGTACTCCTTGGATTAGGAATCAAGATATGTATGCAATGAGTGTTCCCACTCAAAATTTGAGTAAGCCCATAGGGAGATAAGTTGAAAATACGAGTTGAAAAGGTAGTTTTTTCTTTTTTCCCTCTAAACTTTGATTATGTAATGTAATCTTTTTTTTTTTTTTCCACTATTATTTTATAATATCTTTGGGAGGCTCATTTCAACCTCAAAATTCCCATAATGCATGTTCATTTTTATTTTCTATGCCCGTATCCTCAAAGTTAATTTGTCACTTAAAATTTACCTCGTATTCCTCAAATTTTGTAAGCACATCCTCATGGCTAGGCATTCATGAACATTCCCCTCTACAGTGACAATTTTCTTTCTGTACATGGATCCCCTCAACAAATTTTCCAGCAACTCTAACTCCTTATTATGCTTTTTGGGCATTTCATCAAAATGCTTCTCCTAATTTCTATTCTCCTTTTGGCTACCTCCATGAGCCAACTTTGTCCATTCTCTTCAAAAACAGGTTCTTGCAATTTTCATCTAGTAATTGTATTACAAAACTTTTTATGGGTCTCCACTTGTTTACCCTCACAAGGCAATATGATATCATCCCCCTCCATCTTTATGATAACTTCAAATGATTGCATTTCTTCTTCTAAACTTGCAATAATATACAAATTTCTAGTTTTAAAAATAGAAGGACTTCTAGTTTCATTTAATTCCTCTTTCATCAAATATTCCTCATGCTGCTTTGAACTTTCCACATAGTTCATGACACTCTCAATAGGTCTCCTATTAGAATCATCCCCATTGATTTACCCTTACTCTAGTTCACAAAAGTGAACTGCCCCTTCTGTCATGAACCTCTGCTTAAGCTCAAATCCCCTATTCCTCTCATTCCTTAACTAGGAATTCATACTTTGTCTCAGTTTCACTTGCAACATATTCCACTTAACTCTCTTCTGTAGAGTCCATCTATACCTTTGGTCTTCCTCACCTTCCTATAACAGTTCCATGATCACACTAGTTGTACTTTCATCAAATATATTTCTCTATCAAATTTATCATGATATTATTTCCTATGGCTTCCCTCTAAACCTTTATTATGACCATCACTAGTCATACTTCTCCTTTCTCGTGCTCACTGTGAGCTGCAATCAAGAATTTGTAACAATCCTTCTCCATTACGTTTTACTCAGTACCTCAATAATATTTCTCCTTAGCTTAGCCTTTTGGTATTCTTAGGTTCTCTCCATCAAAACCTCCTTCTTATGAGCACTTCTTGCTCTTCTGGCTTATGCACTTATCTAGCTCGCATCTTTGAGAAAATTTCCTATCCTCTTTCTTTCAAATTTTATCTAAAACAAGCCCTTTGCCATAGTCTCCAAGAACATCACTTGTTCTCTATTATAGTCCCCTTGTTTTAATCATTTACACCATTGCTACCTGTAATAACCTAATCTCTTTCACGAATTGGCTGGAAGAAAAAGACCAAATTACCTCTTGTTCGAGATTTTTCAAACATGCATACTAGTACTGCAATTTTCTCTAATATTTCTACTGATTATGCTATTGCATTCTTCCAATGTTCTTCCTCATCTAAAGAACATGCTTACCTCCCATATTATATTTTTTGCAGTGAAGTATAGTGTTCTTTCTCCAGGAGATTAACTTGCAAATATTAATTTCTTGTTCAAATTAAATTAATCATATAAAACATTTCACCAATCATATTTTACCAAACCTGAACTCATGCAAGTTTTGCAAGCTCCAACTCTTCACTTATTTTACCACAATTCTTCTCTCAATTATTTCTATCTGCAAATTAACATTTAATAAATCAACCACATAGATATTCATTATTAGAATGCATATGATCTGCACTGGTTCACTTCATTGTAGTTCTACCCAACTTCTCTTGTTGGAACTCTTTTCTCTATCTGTAAATCGACTATTGCAGATTTTGTTATCCTTTAACTACAATAAAAACATGCTTCTAATCCCAAAGTATAAAAATCCTTCCATATCATAAAAGAGCTTCACTGTTCTTTATAAAACTTCCTTTTAGAGCTTAATCCATGTAACCATCAATCCTTTATCACGATATAAATTACAAAGTAAAACAAATTTACTTCTTCAGATTCCCTAAACTTGAGATGCCTCAAGCCCTGAATCTCCTCCGAAGAGCATATCTCTACTCTAATTTTCTTTCCCAAATAACACACCTACTATGATACCACTTAATGCAGGAGAATCTGTATATCTTCAACTTCTTTAATTTTTGAATGTCAATGCACCACTAACATCAAGGTGGCCATACACCTTTAACCACTTCTTGATCGAGTTCTCTTATCTTGCATTAAAACAAAAGATAAAGTGTTTATGTATGTATCAAATTCTTCCCTTACTCAATTTCCTCAAATCCCATAACATGAATTTCTTCCTTCATATGATATATTTCCACTATCTACCATTCATTCTAAATTCATACATTCAAATTGGAATCACATAATCATGTAGAGACAATCATATAATCAAATCTTCATTTCATTAACATAATATCAACATACATCTACTAAGAACATCTCCTTCCTTTATATGGCATGATTTCACATTCATTTGACCATCCTCTTTTCCTCACACTTAGTGTCTTTTAAATTTCCCAAAGGCTTACAATAGATAGAATTGTTGGAAACAATGTTAATATTGAGAGGGAGGTGAATCAATATTAAGGTTGATGTTAAATTTCTTTATGCCAATTTACTTTTCTTATTTAACTTGGCATTCATCCATATAACCAACAACAATATACATAATGTTGCAACAACATAACCTCAACATACAAGCAAACAAACCATAAGCATCATACACATTGTTAACACCCAGGTTGTTCCCTATGACTCCCAAGGGAATACGGCCGGGGTAACCACTAACCAATCTTTGGATCACTGTTTCTAGCCAAACTGTGATCAGAGAGGGCTCTCTCTTTATGATTTGTAACTGTTTATGATAGGGTTTTAGGCTAGCTATTATGCACAGGTTTTGTTTATGTTTTGGTTGAAGAGTTTCTTTTAGGTCTTATGATGTAATATTCAAAGAGTCAAATATCATTGGGCAATGGAGTCTATGGCTGTATAGGTGTCTAGAAACCTTGAGGTGAACTGGTGAAACTTACAGGGCCATTTGGATACTTCATGCAACAAAATTTTTGTTTTATAACACGAACAGGTGAAAAAACCAGTGAAAGCAATTAAGAATTTTCACTAAAGTATTCGAGTATTTCCACCAAACTAGGTATGAGAAACAGTTAGATGCCTCAGGAGCAAAACTTGAATCCCTGGGGATCTCTATCACTGTAAAAGATATAGTTTTAAAGTGCAGCAATTAAGAATTACACTTCATTCACTGTATCTGAAGAAAACATGGATAATAGCTTAGTTTGAGTTCAGGGTAATCATAGATTAAATCCTGGAACCATTCTTCTACTTTGCTATTAAGTGTAAAACATTTAAACAACAAAAGAGAACAAAAGACTCGAAAACATATAATACAGAGATTTAAGAAAAACTTATTGTTTTATGAAACACTCTGGAATCCTGCAACATTCACCATTCATCACAACGCATCAAATACACCAAGCTTTGGAAATTCCATTCTCCCTTTGTATTACTTCTCTGAGAATCTTACAGCAAGTGAGACTTCCAAAAGGAAAATAACAACAACCCGTTAAGCTCCTGTGAGGGGTGAATATATACTTGCGATTTTTACAAAAATATCTGAGTTCTGAGTTATCTCAGACTTAATATTCTCACCAACTTTTGAGATATTATTATCCGGAATTTATTACAGCATTGAATACAAAATAAAGGCATCTTAATGTTCTGTCAGAAGACATTTTGGCCTTTGGGATCTGCTGAGTCGGTTGAGATACTTTGATTAAATGCTGGGGAACCCGACTTTATGGCTTGTACGCTGTATTCTGGGTTTGTCACCTGTGATTGTGACTGCTGCTGTGGTGAGTAAATAGCTCTGCTGAGTTGGCTCAGCATCTGTCTCTTCCTTGTAGATTTTATCTATCAAAATTCTGCCTGTGCATGACTGCCCATAAACTGGAGAAAAAACCAACCCTACGGGTTCGGGCCTGATAAGATTACCTGTGTCAAATTCCTCCACTCTTCCTGTGTGGGCAATTGGTGTCTTATGATTGCCCCCAAAGTTTCATCTGCCTCTGTATACTTAAAGAAATTTGGTGGGGTATCAAACAGGTGATCAATTTCATTCATAATAAAGAACAGGTTATCCACCCTATCATACAAATTCTGCCCTGTTGCTGGCCCTGTTTCAGCTGAGGTACTGGGTTGTTTTGCTATTTGTGCTGCAGCCTGCGCATCAACCCTTTTGATGTAATTTTCCAGAGTAAGCAGCCTTCCTACACTGCTTAATATGCTGGGGAGGCCTCTGTTTTGTAATGCCACAAATCTGTCCAGGAATTTGTTGATCTCGGTCTGCATATCCTGTGTTCTCCTCTCCAGCGTTCCAATTAGGCTTCTTAGTGTCAAGACTCTTTTAACTACTGAAATTGTTTCAGTCCTGTTAGTAATTCCCATGGTGGCTAGTTGAGAGCTAGTTTTGTTATTCAAAATATTGATCATTCTGCTGGCAGCATCTGGCATGTGGCCAAGGCTTGCTCTTGCTCTCTGTACCTCCCTGTTTGCCTTCATGATGAGTGCTATTTGCTCATCCATAGTCTCAATATACTGCCACTGATTGGTGACGGATCGACCAATGTTGCCCCAGAGGACTGCTTTCAATTCTGCTGTTACTTTTTCTAGTGCAAGCTCTTTTTCTAGTTCAGCTATTCTCTTTTTTAGAGCTTTTACCTCTCTTTCCTTTGCTGCCTCATTCTGCTTGCTTTTGTCAAATTTTTCATTCACCTTGGTCAAAGACCTTTTGACTTCATCAAGCTCTTTCATTTGGGATTCAAGAACTTGGATCTCAGCTTGCAGCTTCTGCATATCCAGAGTAGGAGTTGGCTCTGTTGTTGGTGTAGTTGTTGCTGTAGATGGTGCTGTAGGCCCTGTCTGTTGAGGAGGAGGAGTTGTCGTTGGCTGGACTTCCTCAAGGTTGATTATCACCGGAGGAGGCTGGGAGGGTTGGCCCTCTTCTTTTTGTTTCAATGCTGTCTGTAATGCTGCCTTCGCAGCTTCTGATTGTCCTAGCTGGTCTTGAGTCCGAACCAGCTCCTTGTACAGGGATATCAGTAGGTCTGTAGCATCCTTTTCCTGCCTTTGCTGGGCAACTTCATCTGTTTGAGGATGGATGGTAGCTGGAAGCTTGATTTTCTTTCTTAAGGCCGCCAAGTCTGCATCCCTTAGCTTCAAGAGTTCTTGGATACCCTTAACATCTTTAGGATCATGTCCTATTTCTATAATTACCTCTTCCAAGGACTTGATCCTGTTGTCCTTGGCTTGTGATGATGCTCTCTCCAATTCCAGCTGAGATGCTGTGTTATCAAGGCTGCTCTTCAATTTGTAGTTCTCCAACGTTTCATCTGCCAAGGAGGCATACACCATTTCACCAGTTTGTTTATGTAATTCAATCTTATCCATAGGGTGTATGTCTTTGGCCAGAACCTCCATGTTGGTTCTTAGGTAATCCGAGGTAGATTGAGGATGCAGCGTTGTGGGCATGAAGTGACTCATGATCATCTTGCCTTCACTTACATCAAAGGCAGACATGAGTCTTTGCTGATTGGTAGGAGCCAGGTTCAGCAAATGATTGTACAGCTGTACTTTAATAGGATCACTCCTCCTCTTAATGTCAATAAATTGCTGTTTGATGCTTGACTGTCCTTCTCTATGCTGGCTGGAGGAGCTGACCTCTCCTCCCACGGCTCTATCATGTTCATGCTGAAATGAACTGGCTGAAACTTCTCCACTGGGTGGGCCCATGCCCATTGCTTGCCTCACTGCTATGTCATCCTCTTGAGAGTCATTTAGTCTTTGTCTTTTCTCTCCCCGATTGATGGATGAAGTCAGGGGAGTCTCTCTATCCCTTTTCCTAGTTAAGTCCTCCTTTTGTGGGGTTTGGAGGACTGAGGTATCAATAGTAGTTTCTGCCCTAGAAGGCACTATTGTCTGAGCCTGTTGCTCAGTGGAGCTTGGAGCATTAATCACTTTTCTTGCTGCAAGGGCTGCTGTTCACTAAATTGTTCCTCTTCCTGTTGCTGCCCGAGTTCCTGCTGCTCCATCTCTTCTTGCTGCTGTAGCAATGTATCCACTTGTTCTTCTGTCAATGGAGGTGGCTGTTCCACCTGCTTCCCTTTATCCTTGCTTGCTATCTGTGGTGCTTTCTCGGCAGTTTGCTGCTGTGCTGTTGATGATGTAGCAGCTGCTCCAAGTTGCTTTTTGTAGGAGAGGGGCACCTGTCCACAAGTTTCCAAGTCAGCTTCCTTTTGCATATTTCTAGCCTCTCTCTCAAGTAACTCTTCATTAGTAATTTCCTCCTCTAGGGTACCCTCTTCCCAATTTGATGCATTGGCATACTGTTCAATCTCGGGTTGTCTCTTGTGTGCATAGCTACCCAATTTGTATCTAATCCTCCTGAGGGAGATAGAATGATTGGGGTCATAGGGTATCCATTCAAAGCTGGTTTGCAGTCTGAGGCCCTCCAGGATACTGTCTGCCTCCTTCCACCCTTCCTCTTTTCTGTTATATAGGAAAGGACCCAGCTGGCTCCTCACCTTTAGCTGTGACTTCTTGTTCTTGCTCTGAAAATGCAGGTAGTCTGAGTTCCCAAACTGTCTGAAATATTCCAAGGCAAAAAGCCTCATGGGGACATACCTTGGCAACCTAAAAGGGGTCAACTCACAGCCATATATCCTGATGACTGTGTGGTTTTGGTAGAAGTACCAATTACAAATGCTGTAGGACTTATTCAAATGGAGAATTCTTCTCATGTCATCAGTTAGTCTAGGAGGAGGAGTACCATGCAATACTGTCATGACTGGATAAATGAATAAGTCAATAAACTCAGTGTATGTGTAAGGTGATACAGAGGTATGATGAAAAACAGAAGTCCAGAACACAACTGATCTTGGATTTCCCTGGGCATTGAGTTGCTTCAAAGGAAAAGAGAAGGTGGCTGACTGATAGAACAAGAATAGATGGTATATATATGAAGTATACCTGAATAGTCCTTCCCTCTTCAAGTTCATAAACTGCTCATGGATTTTATCTGCAATGTAGGTTGCATAGTCATAATGTACAGCTGGGGGCTTACCAGGAGAGAATATAGACAGCATTGCCATTAGGCTATCATCCACATCCTCCATCCCCCTGAATCCTAGGACATAACTGATTAAATCCACTAACATCCTGCCCAAATCATTCAAGTAGTGATACCCAATAGGAGGAGTTCTGACTGATTCAGAGCCTGGCCTGACAAACAATTGATTGATTTTGATGATCTGGTCACTTGACAGCTTGCTCCCTTTGTTTATCAAATTCTGCATATAGAGGGGGGTCAATTGCTTGGCAGTATGGAAGTGCAGCATTTCATTTATGCTCTCTGGGGTAATCTGGAAAAGGACTGAGCCTGTGGGGCTGATGACAGCTCTTTGGTTTGGGTCATAGCATTCCTGGCAGCTGTAGATCAGTTCTGGCATAGGATTTACTTGGGGAAGGTTGTAGATGGGCAAATTTGAGTCCCAAATTCCCAAGATGTCTGCCCCACTCAGGTGCTGGGCTTTTAACTCATTCATCATCTGGATATTGTATTTGGTTCCCATAGGGAACCAGTCCAGCATTTGGTAATCCATGTCTCCCAGAGCTTTCCATGCTAATTCCTGGTGAGGAGCATTGAGGGGCTTGATATTTAGAGCAATAGGAGTCTCCATGATTCTTTGAAGTTCAACAATTGTAATAAAGTGGCTTGTAAAAGCACCAGCACAGAACAGAAGTGCTTTTTGTAAGAATATTCTTGAAATTTAAGTATCAGAGGAGGAGTTTATACAGCAGCAATTGAAATACTGCTTATACTAGGAGCCAAGGCTACTATGGGTGTCACTATGCCCTCTTTCAGCGGGTGAATTGAGGTCAACAAGGAATTTGCCGGGAATACGCAGTGAACGCTGTTTTTGAGTGAAATTACAGGTATTATGGCTTGGCTGGTGTTTTTAGACTTCACAGTTACAATTGTGGACGTGCAGAGGGAAATGGGCGGTGCAAATATAGTTTGTAAGGTGTCCTTAGCCTTCTGAGCAACTTAAATTTCAATAACAGTCGTATGGAGGGCAGAACAACGGTAAATACCTGTTAATTGACGAACAGAGGTTGCGCAGGCGTGCACGGTTGCTGCTGAGGAGGTCGCCCGGGTTAACTCAGCAGGTTGGCGGAAATTCGAACGTAAACGGTCATGCAGAGAGAACAGTGGCGACAGGAGTGAAAAGTGAGAAAAACACGGCTTTTTTGGGTTAATATGGACTTTTTTACCATTTTGGCGCTTTTTAGTGATGACGTCAGCATGACGTCATTGGCGGGTCAAGGTGAGGTGACGTCAGCTGACGTCATCGGGTGACGTGGCGGTAGACTATTGGTCCAAGGGGGCGATGAGGTGGCAGCCATGTCAGCGGCCAGGTGGACGAATAGCAGGGGCGAGTACAAGCGAACGTGACGTGGCGATGCGTTGGCTGAAAACAGTTGGCGGTTAGGACCGTAGCGGTTATGGTTAAGGCTAACCGCTACGGTTTCTCGGGGCGGCTTGGGTACGGCGCTGAAAGTGTCAGGCCCGGCTCCGAGAGTCCTTGCCGTTCGACGCGTGGCCTGCCCGTGACATGACGCAACGTCACCATCTCGGGCGGTAAAGGACGGCTACAGGGGCAGCTCCGATATCGCTGTGGATCGTCGGATCTCAGAGACTTGATCCGACGGTGGGCGGAGCGGCAACTTGCTTAGGTTATATGCGCGGCGGAGACTTTGGGTTTGTGGGTTTTTCATTGGTTTTTTGAATGTTTTCCATTTAACAAATATTGCGCTAACCTTTGGAAATGCGCCAGAGGCGGGTTTTTGACTTTGGTAACTTTTGCAAAGGATTTAAAGGCAAAAGAGGTTTTATAAGGGTTTATTCAATGCAAAGGGTAGTTTGAGGAGCAAGCTGCCTGTAGCAAGGGGGATTGGGGTGTGATAGGTTCACCAAGGTGACCAGAGGTCACTTTGGTTCCTTTTGAAGAACGTATGGCTATAATGCCAAGGGGAGGGAGTATTTATAAGATTTAGGGCTTTATACACCATAGTGTTAGTATTATTAGGGGAAGGGGTAAGATAAGGGAGCTATGTAGTAAAATTAGAGGTTAATATGAATGCAGGGAGCAAATGAAGGGGATTTTACTGAGTTTATCTGAAATTGATTTAGTTTTGAGAGTGGATCAAAATGAAAAGATCTTAGACAAGAAATGTGGATTCTGAATGAACTAGAACCACCATAAAACCATGATCTCTCTTCACAAATCTCAGCTAAAGAAAGGGAGTGTTAGTAATGGAATAGAGGGGAAGAGGGAGGTTAGTTATGCTCCTTGCTGTAATTTGATGGATTTAACCACTTTGTCCATTGACAGATTTTTGCCTTGGCAAAACACCTCTTGACATATGTGTAATGGTGAAAATACCCTTTCTGCAACCACAACTGCCTACCCAGCTATTTTCCTAGCATTTTTTGTTTCTCCTTAGAGGGTGCATTTGGACTTGCAAACCCTTGCCTTTTCTTTTCTTTGGCTTTTTCTTTTTTCTTTTCTATCTACTTCTAACCTTATTTCTTCCAAGGTCCCAGATTAAGCTGTTGGGAACCTTTACTCCTCTACCTAAACTACTTGTCTGCCAAGATTAAGCAGTTTGGACAGACTTCTTTCTCTATTCTATAACTCAAAATTGAAACATGGCATGATCCAGTTTAAACTGTTGAATCATCCACAAAATTGAAATAAGGTCCTCAACATTTGAAACCATTTACCCACCTCTTGTTCTCTAGGAAATATGGGATCTTTGTAATACCAAAGCAGAGCATATTTGGACTTTCCTTGGTCAATCATGAAATATGAAACCTATTGGTATAGGTATCCAACAGTGGCTCCACATGGGGATGGTTTTTCTTTTGAAAGACCAAGAACAGCAGGTCAGATTGCCTTGTTCCTTGACTGCCCATCTTAATCTTTGAAATCTGCTGCATAAATGTGTCAAAATTGTGTGCTTTTTTCTTGGAGAACCTCTGATTCTATTTGCCTCTTACTGCTTGGTGAATCACTTGGGAAAACTGCTTTTTACAATCTAAAACAGAAAACAATATGTACATCTGCATATATACAATGAATCCTTGGATTCCACTCATAGTGAACAGTCAAAGTAGTGCTTCAGCATCCTGCCATTGACAGGACCTTCATCCAAGTCAGTTTCAGTCAAACTTTTGAGGAAGTAGGTGTTATTACCTTGCACTGCTTGGACAGCAAATGGTCCTTTCCATAAAGAGTCAAACTTTCCATGTTTCCCTTTCTCTTCTCTTCTTGCATCCCACTTTAAAACTTTGTCCCCTACATTGAAATCTTCTGCTTTGGTTCTTCTATCAAAGGCCTTTTTCAGTTTCTCTTGTATTATCTGTACTCTGCTGAAAACTTGTTCTCTGGTCTGTTGTAAACAAATTATCTGGTTAATCCTTCTTTGCATGTCATTTGGCTCTGCTTGGCTTTCTTGCAGAAGTTTCATAACCGGCACTCCTAGTGATGAAGGAAATCTGGCCTCTAATCCATAGACTAACTCATATGGGCTGGTCCCAATTGATCTTTTAGTTGTTAGTCTGTCTGCCCATAAAGCATTTACTAGTTTCTTATGCCAGTTCTTTTTGTTCTCTTCCAGCACTTTCTTTATGATATTTATCAAACTTTTGTTTGATGATTCAGCAAGGCCATTTCCTTGAGGATAGTAAGCCGTAGAATGGCCCAAAGTAATGTGAAATTTATGGCAGAAGTTCACCATTTTCTTGGATCTGAAGGCAACAGCGTTGTCTGTTATTATCTTGTCCCGACAGCCAAATCTAGCCAGTATATTGTTTTTCAAAAACTGAATAATTACTGAATCATTTGCTTGTCTGCATGGGGCAGCTTCAATCCACTTGGTGAAGTAGTCTGTTGCTGTTAAAATCCATCTGTGTTGCCCTGAAGATGAGGGATGAATTTCCCCAATGAAATCCAAGCCCCATTGTTGAAAAGGTCTCTCTGTTGCAATGGGCTTCAAAGGAAGTGGCAGCAACTGTCTTTTGCCTTCAAATAGTTGGCATTTGTGGCATGAGGCTGTAAATTTCTTAACCTCAGAGAACATAATGGGCCAGTAGTACCCAACCCTCAATATCTTGTCCACAGTGGACTTCCAGTACAAATGTCCACCACAATCTCCAGCATGGAAATCTTGCATGATTTTGTTAGTTTCATTCTCTATTAGACAGTGCAGCAAGATACCTTCATGGTTTTTCCAAAGTAAATTTCCATCCATCACACAAAATCTAGATGTTTTCATTTTTAGGAACCTACACTTAGTTCTGGACAGTCCTGGGGGAGCACACAGGTTTTGTAACACATAGCAGATATCAGAGTACCAAGGAGATTGTTCAAAGGCTACATTGATCTTTGGAGTCGCCAGCTCTGTTTCACTGTCCAGTTGATTGATATCTAAGGCTTGGAAATTTGCTTCTGTCATTAATTTGGCCAAACCTTGTCCTTTTATCAGCTTTGTAGGTTTTATTTCAATGTCAAATTCTAGTATATTGGCAATCCATTTTCCTCTTCTGCCCTCTAAGTTTTCTTGGGTGAGAATGTCTTTGACAATAGGACTTGGTACATAAGCCACAACATGGGAGTAAAGGATGTAAATCCTAAAGTCTTTAATAGCTTTGATCAAAGCATAGGCTTGTTTCTCCATAATTTGGTACTTTAGAGGGGCATCTCTGAGAGCTCTGCTGAAAAAAGCAATAGGTTTCTCACTCCCGTGGTCATCTTTCTGTAATAAAACAGCAGCAATAGTATGTTGGGAGGCAAAGGAGAAAATGATAAAGTTTCTGTCAAACTGTGGATTGGTTAACACTGGGGTTTGAGTCAAGGCCAATTTTATGCTTTCAAAGGCTTGTTTTGCTTCAACAGTCCATTTGACCTTTGAATCTTTCTTTAGCATATTGTTTAGTAATCTGATTAATTCTGCTAAATTCGGGATAAACCTTCTTAAAAAGTTGATTTTCCCTAAGAATCCTTGCAATTCCTTGACATTCCTTGGATGAGGCATTTGTAGGATAGCTTGTATCCTATCTAGATCAATTCTTATGCCATCTTTTGAAATAATGTGTCCTAAGAGTTTCCCTTCTTCCAAGCCAAATAATGACTTCTTGGGGTTTAAGGAAATGCCATATTTCCTGCATGTTATGAAAATCTGTCTCAAATGTTTCAAGTGTTCATGGTCAGATTTTGAAAAAGGTGTGAGGTCATCCAAATAAATGACAAGGAAATCATGAATTTCCTTAGCGAAAGCAATATCCATTGCTCTTTGAAATGTTGCCCCGGCATTCTTCAACCCAAAAGGCATTTTGACATACTTGAAAGTTCCCCATGGGGTTGTAAATGCAGTTTTGTCTTGATCATCAGGGTGTACTAGGATTTGGTTAAAGACTGAGAATCCATCAAGCAATGATATCCTTGAAGCCCCTACTACTCTTTGAAGAATGTGATCCATTTTAGGTACAGGGTAGTTATCTTTGAGTGATACTTGATTCAAATTCCTTAAGTCTACACAAAGTCTAATCTCACCAGTTTTCTTTCTTGTAGGGACCAAATTTGAAATCCATTCAGAGAATCTGATTGGTGCTATGATACCAGCTTTGAACATTTTCTGTAATTCTTTTTCAATGGAAGGAAGGAGCACAGGATTGATTCTTCTCAATTTCTGTTTGAATGGTTTTTGATTAGGCTTGAGGGGAATGGTATGCTGGATGACAGAAGTGTCATAGGACTTTAGATCCTCATAACCCCAAGCAAAGACATCTTGAAACTCTTTAAAGAGATCAATATATTTGGGTTTTTGATCAGGGGGCAAAGAAGCAGACAGCTTTATTATTTTAGGCTTGTCAGTAGTACCAATGTTGCATTCTTCAATTGCTGCATCTAATGGCTGCATCTTTGGTTTCCTGGGGACATCATTTGAGTCAAAAATGTCCTCTAGTGGGGTAAGGCCTGCTGGAAGGAAATTGTCTTTGAGTTGTATGATTTCATCTTCAGCGTTGCTCACCTCTTCACAGTCAATTTGGTGAATTTGCTGAATGTTTTCGTTGTCGAAAATGGTTGGACTCAGTAATTGTTTTGCTGTTCTAGGTGACATTGGGTGAGCAGACTGTTGAAACTGTATTTGTGATGGACTTGCTCCATCAAGTATTTGTGATTGACTTGCTCCATCAAGTATTTGTGATTGACTTGCTCCATCAAGATCAATATTTAATCCTATGAACTCTTGTTGCAAAGTCAAGAAATTGTTTATTTGCATGTCATCCTCAAATACTTGCCATTCTTTGACATTGTTTGGAATAGAGGGTCTGTATTTGACCTCGGCTGTGAAACAATTATTGGGTTCTAATGGGAATTTGAAGGTGCTGGCAAACGTTGCCAAGATGTGTGCATGGAGATTGTGGCCCCTTGAAATTTTTGTGATAACAAACTCAGAGAAGGATTCTAATATTTCAATTACAGCAGATCTGTAGGACCTCAATCTTTTGTCATTGGTGACAAAATGTCCTTTCACTTGTTGAATTACTAGATCAGAGTCTCCCATAATGGAGAGTTTAGGAGCTTGTAGTGATTTTGCTAGCTTTAGGCCCAGCAAGAGAGCTTCATATTCTGCCATGTTGTTAGTGCACCTAAAATTCAATCTGTAAGCCCTGCCTTCTGCATAGCCTTTCTCTTTGTTATATATCCACACTCCAGCTCCTGCCCCTAACTTGTTGGCTGACCCATCAAATTCTAGGACCCACAGGATATCTTGCTGAACAGAAGATTTAAAGTTCTGTTCATGAGATGGCAATGTGAGCAGGAGTTGGGGTTTCTTCCCCCATTTGTTTTCTAGGACAGCTTTATCACTTGTTTGACAATCTTTAACAACTAGAGGAGGGTTAATGTGTATTGTTGGGCTGATTGATGTTTGGCAGGTGCTACTTGTCTGATCAATGTTTTGTTCTTGTATGAGTGTTTCGGTCCTAATCTCATTGTTTGAAAGGTCTGCGCTATCATTGAAAAGGATGAAGGAGTCTATGTCCGAATGGACAGCATATATTGGAAAATTTTGAGGCTTTTCTTCACTGCTGACCATATACTTCATGAGTGTTTCCCTATAAAGTCTTTTTGGTTGCCCAAAGACAGAGATAGTTGCATATGACATGTCTAATTGCAGGGATCCTTGGAGCTTGGCTCCCCATGATCTTGATAACAGCATCCCATATTTGGGTGGGATATCAGCAACTACAACATCCATTAGAATAGTCTTGTTGGGATATTGAACCAGAGACACACATAAATCTTTTATTAGGCCTAAACATTTGACTTGGCTGGAATCAAAAGAAAACAGGTCTTTGTATGGTCTTGTTATATCCAAGTTTAATCTTTCCATGACTGCTTTTGGCATAAGGTTGTGAGAGGCGCTTGAGTCGAACATTGCATTATGCAGTATTTTATCATGAACATGCAAGCTGACATAAAAAGGTAAAACCCCTGTGACTACTGTTTTTCCATCTACCTCTGGGCCAAACAGTAATTCTGGGGTGTCATCTAGCACGTTTACATCATCTTTGCTGGTAGTGAGTTGAAGGGATTTCTTGATCTGTTGCTTATAGATGTCATGCTTGGCTAGCTCTGAGAGGGGAATTGCTATCTTTAGCTTGCCAATCTCTGTACCTAGGTCAAAGGGTTTGTCAATTTGGGTTTTAGAGTCACGGATAGCAGTCTTTTCTTTGTTCATTAGATCTTCTTGTTGGATTTCATCTTGACTTTGAGACCTGCCCCTTTTACTCATGTTTTGAGGGGTAAAATTTGGGTCGGGGTGAGATGACGAAGTTGCCATGGGCTGTTGTAGTGGGGACAATAATTCAGTGACTTCCTCAACCACTACTTCTTTTGTAGGCAAGTTTGTTTTGTCATTAGGTTCAGTGACTAAGGTTTCTTTAGATTGTTGTTTCTCCTTTATCTTTTCGGGCTGATTTACATTTACAGTCCTACTCCTTAGATTGTATTGTTTATGGACTTCATAGACAGCAGTATCATATCCTTGTTTAAAGTCAAAGGATTCTCCTGATTTAGTTTGGAATGTTTTGCTTTCATCCTGCTCATGGTCTTCTTGTGTTAAGAATACATGGCTTTTACCATCCAGACCCATTAAGTTAATTTCGGGATCTTCATTGAGCTGATTGGCTGTGGAGGTTTCTGCATAGTTTTCTTGAAAAGGGGGTCTAATGTCTTGGTCAGCACTTGTTTTTCCTATGTTTGGGTTCTGAGTTCTCCTAAAATTTGGATTTCTAGGAGGGTTGTTTTGTGATGCCTCCCATGATGATTTTCTTTCAACTGATTCCACTCTTTCACCCAATCTCTTCATGCTGTTTAGTATTGCATCCAGCTTTTGATCAAAACCCGAGGGCTCTTCTCTGAAGCCAGCCTTCTTTTCCAGCTTTGCCCTGTTTCTCTTGGCAATTAGGTTGGCCTCTACAGTGACTGCAACTCTTTGAGCTTCCGCAAGGGTTGGAGGATCTCTTTCTTTCAGCTGATAGGCCATATCAGAGTCAAAACCGTCAGGGAAGTTATACAGGGCCAAATCAGGAGGGGGCCTTAAGTTCTGGGGGATAGCATTATATACATTGTTAAACCTAGCACAATATTCCAAAACTGTTTCTTGGGGACCTCTTTTAATAGTGTTATATTCACCGAGTATGTGGAGTGGATCTTTCTTTTTCTCCCATCTGTTGGTAAACTCTTGGTACAGGACCTCAGGGGTTGCAATGGAATTTGCATTCAGGGATCTAAACCAAGTTCTGACATTCCCAGTTAAGCTTTGAACAAAAATTCTCATCCTGACACTGTCATCATCTATTTCATAGGTCTCAAAGTGGTCTTGCATCTTCTTAGCATGCTGGACAGCTGTCAAAGGGCCATGGGAGTCAAAAAATGAGATTTTGGTTTGGTAGTCTTGGGGTAGAGCTGGAGCATTGGCTGGTATCTGCAGAGGTGCATATCTGTTAGCCATGTTTATGGGGTTTATGGGGTTAATAGGAACAAATGGGACAGCTGGGATTACAGGTGTAACAGGGTTAATAGGATGGGTAACAAGCGGGGGGCTGGTTAAAAGAGTATGTGCAGATGGTGAAGATGGAAGAGGAGGACTTTGAGGGGTTGATGATGAACTAGGGGAATTAGGTGTGGAACGGAAAAGGACTTTGCAAGGAGTTGGAATGAGGATAGGTTGGTGTGAACTTATATCTGAATCAGCAGGCTTCTCCTGCTTTTGCTGTCTCCTTATGTTCTTTGGAATGATATTTGGATTATTAACAATGATAGGTTGATTAGGGTCAGGGTTTGCCCTAGTATGCCTTGGGTTTCTTTTGGGAGCCAGCTTCTAATTTCTTTTGAATTTGTACAAGAAGTTTATATGTATGCAAGGACTGGATGAAAATTTTGGAATGGCTATATATGTTTCAAAGCTAGGATGAAGATTCCCTAATCAGCTCTTCCCTAAAGCTGTTCCTGTGGCACAGAAACAGTCCTAAGGCCTCTTGGCTAGTTTCGGGCTTGATGGTAGCTTCGGAAGATAGATAGTAATTGAAAAATCTTTATGAAATCCCCAGTGGAGTCGCCAATTATGTTAACACCCAGGTTGTTCCCTATGACTCCCAAGGGAATACGGCCGGGGTAACCACTAACCAATCTTTGGATCACTGTTTCTAGCCAAACTGTGATCAGAGAGGGCTCTCTCTTTATGATTTGTAACTGTTTATGATAGGGTTTTAGGCTAGCTATTATGCACAGGTTTTGTTTATGTTTTGGTTGAAGAGTTTCTTTTAGGTCTTATGATGTAATATTCAAAGAGTCAAATATCATTGGGCAATGGAGTCTATGGCTGTATAGGTGTCTAGAAACCTTGAGGTGAACTGGTGAAACTTACAGGGCCATTTGGATACTTCATGCAACAAAATTTTTGTTTTATAACACGAACAGGTGAAAAAACCAGTGAAAGCAATTAAGAATTTTCACTAAAGTATTCGAGTATTTCCACCAAACTAGGTATGAGAAACAGTTAGATGCCTCAGGAGCAAAACTTGAATCCCTGGGGATCTCTATCACTGTAAAAGATATAGTTTTAAAGTGCAGCAATTAAGAATTACACTTCATTCACTGTATCTGAAGAAAACATGGATAATAGCTTAGTTTGAGTTCAGGGTAATCATAGATTAAATCCTGGAACCATTCTTCTACTTTTCTATTAAGTGTAAAACATTTAAACAACAAAAGAGAACAAAAGACTCGAAAACATATAATACAGAGATTTAAGAAAAACTTATTGTTTTATGAAACACTCTGGAATCCTGCAACATTCACCATTCATCACAACGCATCAAATACACCAAGCTTTGGAAATTCCATTCTCCCTTTGTATTACTTCTCTGAGAATCTTACAGCAAGTGAGACTTCCAAAAGGAAAATAACAACAACCCGTTAAGCTCCTGTGAGGGGTGAATATATACTTGCGATTTTTACAAAAATATCTGAGTTCTGAGTTATCTCAGACTTAATATTCTCACCAACTTTTGAGATATTATTATCCGGAATTTATTACAGCATTGAATACAAAATAAAGGCATCTTAATGTTCTGTCAGAAGACATTTTGGCCTTTGGGATCTGCTGAGTCGGTTGAGATACTTTGATTAAATGCTGGGGAACCCGACTTTATGGCTTGTACGCTGTATTCTGGGTTTGTCACCTGTGATTGTGACTGCTGCTGTGGTGAGTAAATAGCTCTGCTGAGTTGGCTCAGCATCTGTCTCTTCCTTGTAGATTTTATCTATCAAAATTTTGCCTGTGCATGACTGCCCATAAACTGGAGAAAAAACCAACCCTACGGGTTCGGGCCTGATAAGATTACCTGTGTCAAATTCCTCCACTCTTCCTGTGTGGGCAATTGGTGTCTTATGATTGCCCCCAAAGTTTCATCTGCCTCTGTATACTTAAAGAAATTTGGTGGGGTATCAAACAGGTGATCAATTTCATTCATAATAAAGAACAGGTTATCCACCCTATCATACAAATTCTGCCCTGTTGCTGGCCCTGTTTCAGCTGAGGTACTGGGTTGTTTTGCTATTTGTGCTGCAGCCTGCGCATCAACCCTTTTGATGTAATTTTCCAGAGTAAGAAGCCTTCCTACACTGCTTAATATGCTGGGGAGGCCTCTGTTTTGTAATGCCACAAATCTGTCCAGGAATTTGTTGATCTCGGTCTGCATATCCTGTGTTCTCCTCTCCAGCGTTCCAATTAGGCTTCTTAGTGTCAAGACTCTTTTAACTACTGAAATTGTTTCAGTCCTGTTAGTAATTCCCATGGTGGCTAGTTGAGAGCTAGTTTTGTTATTCAAAATATTGATCATTCTGCTGGCAGCATCTGGCATGTGGCCAAGGCTTGCTCTTGCTCTCTGTACCTCCCTGTTTGCCTTCGTGATGAGTGCTATTTGCTCATCCATAGTCTCAATATACTGCCACTGATTGGTGACGGATCGACCAATGTTGCCCCAGAGGACTGCTTTCAATTCTGCTGTTACTTTTTCTAGTGCAAGCTCTTTTTCTAGTTCAGCTATTCTCTTTTTTAGAGCTTTTACCTCTCTTTCCTTTGCTGCCTCATTCTGCTTGCTTTTGTCAAATTTTTCATTCACCTTGGTCAAAGACCTTTTGACTTCATCAAGCTCTTTCATTTGGGATTCAAGAACTTGGATCTCAGCTTGCAGCTTCTGCATATCCAGAGTAGGAGTTGGCTCTGTTGTTGGTGTAGTTGTTGCTGTAGATGGTGCTGTAGGCCCTGTCTGTTGAGGAGGAGGAGTTGTCGTTGGCTGGACTTCCTCAAGGTTGATTATCACCGGAGGAGGCTGGGAGGGTTGGCCCTCTTCTTTTTGTTTCAATGCTGTCTGTAATGCTGCCTTCGCAGCTTCTGATTGTCCTAGCTGGTCTTGAGTCCGAACCAGCTCCTTGTACAGGGATATCAGTAGGTCTGTAGCATCCTTTTCCTGCCTTTGCTGGGCAACTTCATCTGTTTGAGGATGGATGGTAGCTGGAAGCTTGATTTTCTTTCTTAAGGCCGCCAAGTCTGCATCCCTTAGCTTCAAGAGTTCTTGGATACCCTTAACATCTTTAGGATCATGTCCTATTTCTATAATTACCTCTTCCAAGGACTTGATCCTGTTGTCCTTGGCTTGTGATGATGCTCTCTCCAATTCCAGCTGAGATGCTGTGTTATCAAGGCTGCTCTTCAATTTGTAGTTCTCCAACGTTTCATCTGCCAAGGAGGCATACACCATTTCACCAGTTTGTTTATGTAATTCAATCTTATCCATAGGGTGTATGTCTTTGGCCAGAACCTCCATGTTGGTTCTTAGGTAATCCGAGGTAGATTGAGGATGCAGCGTTGTGGGCATGAAGTGACTCATGATCATCTTGCCTTCACTTACATCAAAGGCAGACATGAGTCTTTGCTGATTGGTAGGAGCCAGGTTCAGCAAATGATTGTACAGCTGTACTTTAATAGGATCACTCCTCCTCTTAATGTCAATAAATTGCTGTTTGATGCTTGACTGTCCTTCTCTATGCTGGCTGGAGGAGCTGACCTCTCCTCCCACGGCTCTATCATGTTCATGCTGAAATGAACTGGCTGAAACTTCTCCACTGGGTGGGCCCATGCCCATTGCTTGCCTCACTGCTATGTCATCCTCTTGAGAGTCATTTAGTCTTTGTCTTTTCTCTCCCCGATTGATGGATGAAGTCAGGGGAGTCTCTCTATCCCTTTTCCTAGTTAAGTCCTCCTTTTGTGGGGTTTGGAGGACTGAGGTATCAATAGTAGTTTCTGCCCTAGAAGGCACTATTGTCTGAGCCTGTTGCTCAGTGGAGCTTGGAGCATTAATCACTTTTCTTGCTGCAAGGGCTGCTGTTCACTAAATTGTTCCTCTTCCTGTTGCTGCCCGAGTTCCTGCTGCTCCATCTCTTCTTGCTGCTGTAGCAATGTATCCACTTGTTCTTCTGTCAATGGAGGTGGCTGTTCCACCTGCTTCCCTTTATCCTTGCTTGCTGTCTGTGGTGCTTTCTCGGCAGTTTGCTGCTGTGCTGTTGATGATGTAGCAGCTGCTCCAAGTTGCTTTTTGTAGGAGAGGGGCACCTGTCCACAAGTTTCCAAGTCAGCTTCCTTTTGCATATTTCTAGCCTCTCTCTCAAGTAACTCTTCATTAGTAATTTCCTCCTCTAGGGTACCCTCTTCCCAATTTGATGCATTGGCATACTGTTCAATCTCGGGTTGTCTCTTGTGTGCATAGCTACCCAATTTGTATCTAATCCTCCTGAGGGAGATAGAATGATTGGGGTCATAGGGTATCCATTCAAAGCTGGTTTGCAGTCTGAGGCCCTCCAGGATACTGTCTGCCTCCTTCCACCCTTCCTCTTTTCTGTTATATAGGAAAGGACCCAGCTGGCTCCTCACCTTTAGCTGTGACTTCTTGTTCTTGCTCTGAAAATGCAGGTAGTCTGAGTTCCCAAACTGTCTGAAATATTCCAAGGCAAAAAGCCTCATGGGGACATACCTTGGCAACCTAAAAGGGGTCAACTCACAGCCATATATCCTGATGACTGTGTGGTTTTGGTAGAAGTACCAATTACCAATGCTGTAGGACTTATTCAAATGGAGAATTCTTCTCATGTCATCAGTTAGTCTAGGAGGAGGAGTACCATGCAATACTGTCATGACTAGATAAATGAATAAGTCAATAAACTCAGTGTATGTGTAAGGTGATACAGAGGTATGATGAAAAACAGAAGTCCAGAACACAACTGATCTTGGATTTCCCTGGGCATTGAGTTGCTTCAAAGGAAAAGAGAAGGTGGCTGGCTAATAGAACAAGAATAGATGGTATATATATGAAGTATACCTGAATAGTCCTTCCCTCTTCAAGTTCATAAACTGCTCATGGATTTTATCTGCAATGTAGGTTGCATAGTCATAATGTACAGCTGGGGGCTTACCAGGAGAGAATATAGACAGCATTGCCATTAGGCTATCATCCACATCCTCCATCCCCCTGAATCCTAGGACATAACTGATTAAATCCACTAACATCCTGCCCAAATCATTCAAGTAGTGATACCCAATAGGAGGAGTTCTGACTGATTCAGAGCCTGGCCTGACAAACAATTGATTGATTTTGATGATCTGGTCACTTGACAGCTTGCTCCCTTTGTTTATCAAATTCTGCATATAGAGGGGGGTCAATTGCTTGGCAATATGGAAGTGCAGCATTTCATTTATGCTCTCTGGGGTAATCTGGAAAAGGACTGAGCCTGTGGGGCTGATGACAGCTCTTTGGTTTGGGTCATAGCATTCCTGGCAGCTGTAGATCAGTTCTGGCATAGGATTTACTTGGGGAAGGTTGTAGATGGGCAAATTTGAGTCCCAAATTCCCAAGATGTCTGCCCCACTCAGGTGCTGGGCTTTTAACTCATTCATCATCTGGATATTGTATTTGGTTCCCATAGGGAACCAGTCCAGCATTTGGTAATCCATGTCTCCCAGAGCTTTCCATGCTAATTCCTGGTGAGGAGCATTGAGGGGCTTGATATTTAGAGCAATAGGAGTCTCCATGATTCTTTGAAGTTCAACAATTGTAATAAAGTGGCTTGTAAAAGCACCAGCACAGAACAGAAGTGCTTTTTGTAAGAATAGTCTTGAAATTTAAGTATCAGAGGAGGAGTTTATACAGCAGCAATTGAAATACTGCTTATACTAGGAGCCAAGGCTACTATGGGTGTCACTATGCCCTCTTTCAGCGGGTGAATTGAGGTCAACAAGGAATTTGCCGGGAATACGCAGTGAACGCTGTTTTTGAGTGAAATTACAGGTATTATGGCTTGGCTGGTGTTTTTAGACTTCACAGTTACAATTGTGGACGTGCAGAGGGAAATAGGCGGTGCAAATATAGTTTGTAAGGTGTCCTTAGCCTTCTGAGCAACTTAAATTTCAATAACAGTCGTATGGAGGGCAGAACAACGGTAAATACCTGTTAATTGACGAACAGAGGTTGCGCAGGCGTGCACGGTTGCTGCTGAGGAGGTCGCCCGGGTTAACTCAGCAGGTTGGCGGAAATTCGAACGTAAACGGTCATGCAGAGAGAACAGTGGCGACAGGAGTGAAAAGTGAGAAAAACACGGCTTTTTTGGGTTAATATGGACTTTTTTACCATTTTGGTGCTTTTTAGTGATGGCGTCAGCATGACGTCATTGGCGGGTCAAGGTGAGGTGACGTCAGTTGACGTCATCGGGTGACGTGGCGGTAGACTATTGGTCCAAGGGGGCGATGAGGTGGCAGCCATGTCAGCGGCCAGGTGGACGAATAGCAGGGGCGAGTACAAGCGAACGTGACGTGGCGATGCGTTGGCGGAAAACAGTTGGCGGTTAGGACCGTAGCGGTTATGGTTAAGGCTAACCGCTACGGTTTCTCGGGGCGGCTTGGGTACGGCGCTGAAAGTGTCAGGCCCGGCTCCGAGAGTCCTTGCCGTTCGACGCGTGGCCTGCCCGTGACATGACGCAACGTCACCATCTCGGGCGGTAAAGGACGGCTACAGGGGCAGCTCCGATATCGCTGTGGATCGTCGGATCTCAGAGACTTGATCCGACGGTGGGCGGAGCGGCAACTTGCTTAGGTTATATGCGCGGCGGAGACTTTGGGTTTGTGGGTTTTTCATTGGTTTTTTGAATGTTTTCCATTTAACAAATATTGCGCTAACCTTTGGAAATGCGCCAGAGGCGGGTTTTTGACTTTGGTAACTTTTGCAAAGGATTTAAAGGCAAAAGAGGTTTTATAAGGGTTTATTCAATGCAAAGGGTAGTTTGAGGAGCAAGCTGCCTGTAGCAAGGGGGATTGGGGTGTGATAGGTTCACCAAGGTGACCAGAGGTCACTTTGGTTCCTTTTGAAGAACGTATGGCTATAATGCCAAGGGGAGGGAGTATTTATAAGATTTAGGGCTTTATACACCATAGTGTTAGTATTATTAGGGGAAGGGGTAAGATAAGGGAGCTATGTAGTAAAATTAGAGGTTAATACGAATGCAGGGAGCAAATGAAGGGGATTTTACTGAGTTTATCTGAAATTGATTTAGTTTTGAGAGTGGATCAAAATGAAAAGATCTTAGACAAGAAATGTGGATTCTGAATGAACTAGAACCACCATAAAACCATGATCTCTCTTCACAAATCTCAGCTAAAGAAAGGGAGTGTTAGTAATGGAATAGAGGGGAAGAGGGAGGTTAGTTATGCTCCTTGCTGTAATTTGATGGATTTAACCACTTTGTCCATTGACAGATTTTTGCCTTGGCAAAACACCTCTTGACATATGTGTAATGGTGAAAATACCCTTTCTGCAACCACAACTGCCTACCCAGCTATTTTCCTAGCATTTTTTGTTTCTCCTTAGAGGGTGCATTTGGACTTGCAAACCCTTGCCTTTTCTTTTCTTTGGCTTTTTCTTTTTTCTTTTCTATCTACTTCTAACCTTATTTCTTCCAAGGTCCCAGATTAAGCTGTTGGGAACCTTTACTCCTCTACCTAAACTACTTGTCTGCCAAGATTAAGCAGTTTGGACAGACTTCTTTCTCTATTCTATAACTCAAAATTGAAACATGGCATGATCCAGTTTAAACTGTTGAATCATCCACAAAATTGAAATAAGGTCCTCAACATTTGAAACCATTTACCCACCTCTTGTTCTCTAGGAAATATGGGATCTTTGTAATACCAAAGCAGAGCATATTTGGACTTTCCTTGGTCAATCATGAAATATGAAACCTATTGGTATAGGTATCCAACACACATTAGACACAAGATTTTTCACGTGGAAACCCTTTCGGGAAAAAAACACAAAGATTTTTGTTGTAATTGATGTAAATAGGAGCACCTACTTTATTACATCAATCTATTTGTGAGCACCCACTCACAGGAAGCACCAACTCGCTTTGATTTGATTGCTAGCACCAACTAGCAGGAAGCACCAACTCACTCTATTGTAGCCACTTGTCTAGATTTCCAGAAGCATGATATGAGGCATCGAACTCATGTATTTGTTGCAAGCACCAACTTACATCTCCTTCGATTTATGCAAGCATCAACTTGCTGGAGGCATCGACCCCCAAGCCTTCTTAAGCTCAACTAGGGATGGAAGCACCAACTTCTTGATTGTAGGCACCATACCACATTCAAATAAGAACTGGTTGTCCTTTTTGAGTTGGTAGCAACTCTGCCTGATCTTAGCTTTGATCTCTACTCATTCTACTGCTCTTTTTAGCTCTCCACAATGCTCTTCAGTAACTCTTTGATATGCTCAACATCAATGATTCCCAGCCCTCTACTCTATGCTCTCCACAACAGTTCACAGACACCTTCGACCTTCCACACAACACACATGCAACTCTACCTTTACACTCACAGTGCACAGGAAACTCTTCGCCTAACACACAGCATATGTGCCTTTCGACCTTTACACACAAAGTGCTATTCTCGGGGTCTTCTCATTTCTTTTTCTTAGGAAGACTCAACCTTTACACACAGAACTAGCTTTTACACATCCTCTCAAAGTAGTGCACTTACTCAGATATATTTCCTCTTGGTTGTATTGTGACAATACTACATTCCCCCACACTTTCTCATTAGAGAACAATTTTTTTATCTATCGTTCACCTCAATCGATGTTTCCATACTGTCGATGCTGCCACACTCTTCTTAGGCATCACTCGCAATGTACTTCAGCATGGCCTCTCCATGCTATTTTTGTGTCTTCCACTAGCTAGACCACCTTCTTACTCAACCTTGGCATAGTCATCTTTGTCAATAGCTATCCCATCACTGAGACTCACCATGCACTTCAAGGATCACAAAGCTTGACATTACTCAAGCATGGATTCTCTGTACATTAGGCATGGCATTGATGTTCTTCATTTATTTCAAAGCATGTACCAAATCTCTTCAGCAACCACATCCACTGTTCGATAGTCAAACCTGCAGCTTCCAACCCATACTTCCTTCAATACTCTATACCGTGCTCGATCAAAGAAGAAGTACACTACAGAGCACTATCAGAGGCGTTTCGATATCGACACTTTTATGCATAAAAAAAGCCATCCAAAACAATAAGCTTCAATAGTCCTCAACACCTTATGTATAAGTCCATCTTTGTGTTTTCCTCCATAGAACCAAGGGCTATGATTGAGGGAGCATCCTTAAGGTGCTAAGGCCTTCAGACCCTTGATGGGGGCTATATTTCCTTTGTTGGCCCCTTACACATTTGTTTCATAAAACCAGTGCTTTATACCCAAGAGGCCATTTATCAGAGAATTCCTTATGATGCAGTTATGCCAGCCACCAAGGATTGTTGATCACTGATTTTCGAAGTGATTTCATCACATGCCATGTGGCGTCTTCTAAACAGTGACACATGTCACTGGATATGACCCATTAGGCCATCCAAAACCCCGAAACAACCTATCACATGTCCCTTCGTATCATGATGTCATGTTGATGTCAGTAGCCACCTGATATTATCAGAACCAATCAAATGCTATCATATGTCCTCATCAGAGCTTCTCTAATGCTGCCATATGTCCTTATCGAAGCCAACCAGATACCTCCACATGTCCTTTGGAGGAGAAAGAAAAAGGCCAACCATGCTTGGTTTTCCAACGAATTACTTTGTAAATTTTTTTTTGGCTCTCCCGATGATTTAACATTGGAGGCCTCAATCGACGTTTATTGTTCAGTGAATTCCAATGGCTATGAGATATGAAACCATCGATCTCCAATCTTCGATGCATCATTGTGCACCGATATACTTCTACGCCGACTGGTGGGACCTTCGATATGCGATATCGCAAATTGTAGATCGCAACTTGTTGTTGCACTACACCCCTGATTCTCCATTGTATGATCTCTGATATGTTGAGACCTCCAACTAGACACATGTCACAAGGATACTAGAAGTTCTGTTTTGAAGGGACAAAACTTCAACTGGATCTAACTTTCAAACCACAAGTCTGTTTCTGGACTTCCACATATTAGTGGAAAGCTCTTCCAGAGCACTTTCCAATGAAAGAAGTCCAATTGGCCACTGAGTTCATTTTATGCCTCAAAAGATGACTACAAGGTCAATTCCTAACTTCTACTCCTTGAATCTCTACACACTTGAGATTACACCCACCGTGGTTTTCCTTTGCATGAAGCCTACTGCTACCTTGAGATTCCATCCCAATGAGAACAATAGTTTATTATTTTATGGATTTTCAACTAAGCATGATGCTATGACGATTCTCTACTTTAAGCCCACAACTACCTTGATATTCCTACAAGGCCATCACTACCAACATCTATTGTAACAAGTATTCAAGCTTATCCGGTTGACATCAATTCCAACACTCTTACCAATAGTTAGGCAAATGCCAACATACCTGCAGATGCCTTCACCAGGCTACTAGCCATCTAGATTATGCCAACTGCCCAACAATCTCCCCATTTGGCATTAACAGAAATGTGACTCCATCCTACTCTTCAAGTGATGGCCAAACCTCATGCTGCTTCCACAAATCTCATTGCATGAGAAATCATTGACTTGATTTCCATCATAACTTCTCCACAACTTTTCACCCCCTTTGAGATCAATGGCAAGGGGCCACAAGCTGCTTTTGTCCCACTGTGGTCACCACTCACCTCATATAATCACTAACTGTGAGGAAAAGAGTCTAGCTATCTTCACAGACATCTTTGCTAGGGAAAGTGTTGTTGCTGCTTTATCAACTGGACAAGAATGATATGATCCCCCTGAACATATAATGTCTTTGATTTG
This sequence comes from Pinus tabuliformis, assembly GCA_031772625.1. Lineage (NCBI taxonomy): Eukaryota > Viridiplantae > Streptophyta > Pinopsida > Pinales > Pinaceae > Pinus > Pinus tabuliformis. The sequence continues at coordinate 1,354,556,445 of CM062820.1, read as the reverse complement.
TCCTTCTAGTTTTGGACTTCTAATGGCTGCTTGATTGAGCATTCTGTCCACCAATTCATCTTTTGTATAAAAAATATTGATTCCTATTTCTTTGCACATGGTATTACTGTTGTTGCAAATACCAAGTTATAGTGATGCATTTTGGCTTGGCCTTCTCTGCTGCTGCTGCTGCTTCCGAGACTATGCTCACTTATTTGAGCATCTCCACTACTCCCCTTGAGATCATTCTCATATATAGGGACTTCTTCACAACTCATCCCAATTGCATAAAAAAGGATATGATACAAATGGAACATTGTACCAGGCAAACTCTGCTATTTATTTTCTCAAAAAGAAATGTCCATTTGCACACATGGTTGCTCAACATGAGCCCATCACAACCAATTGACATAGATACACCAATTGAGAGTTAAGGGACATGAAAAAGCTTCTTCCAACTTTGTTTCATGAACACGTGACAACTATTCATAATCAAAATTACAACTTAAATGAAATAAGAGTATTTCACCAAAGATGCAAACCTTTCATTTTCTTAGAAATCCTCCTTTCTAAGAATGCCCATGTTACCTACTACTTCTTATCAAAGAAACTCCCCCTGAGCCAATTCTCCTTGACCTCTTGCAAATCTACCTCTCCTTTACTTGGGGACTGATCCCATGGACCTGACAAGATTGTAAGCTTCCTGTCATTCTACACTTCCACTGCAACCCATCTTCTTCCCAAAACAAAATTTATCATTGTGTCCTCCTCATGCTGGTTGCACTCCACCTTCATCAATCAGATGCACCATTTTGTTCATCCTTCATGGCCTCCTGCATCTGACTTACCTGGCCTCCCTTGAGGCCCTTCTCTTCCTTCACTGAAGAGAAACAAAGGATCTACTCCCCCTGAGCAGATCATCCTACTTCTTCCTATAGACCTTTAAATGTCAAGTTCTACCAAAAGCATTCCCTTCTTACTTCTTCCGTACCCCTATTTGGGTCTTTGCTTGGCTGCACTTGGGTAGAGGAAATTTTTCATTCAACTCCTCTTTCTTTGCCCAAATCCACTTGGAGCCTCTCTTCCTTTCAGAAGGGTTTTCTACAAGAGTAGGAGGATTACTCTTTTGACTTCTTCCTCCTCTATGCACCTTTCTCTATTGACATAAAGCATTGAAGACATATGAGTATGTTTCTACTCTATTCTTTCTCCTTGTCTTCAAATTCTGAGTTGTTGCATTCGCATGCACATGCCGAGAGGCATTCTATTTCTTCTCATTTCTACACTCATCTCTCTTGTGCTTGATATTTCCACTATTGGAGCATTCAACATGGCTTGATACCATGGCAAAGGAGTTACCTTTTTTATCAAAACTCCTCTCATTGCCAACTTGACTACTCCCAACCATTTTGTACATTCTTGGGTTGCTTCTAATCAACAAATTTTGTTTCCTTGCATGCCATCTATAGTTTATGGCTCTATGTCCAAAATTATTGCAAGAAAAATAATATCCATAAAAATGCTTTTGTTGATAGAGATTACTTTTCCTTGTAGGATTTGTCCTTGGGGAGGAGTGGTCATTTGCTGGCTCTTCTTCTGCCTTCTATGGCAACAATCATTTCTATCATGCAATCTCCCTTGTATTTTCCTTGACCTTCTGCTGTAGTTGTTGTTGCTACTATTTTGGCTTCTTCTCCACTACAGGTTGCTTCTTCTTAGCCTTCTGCTGCTACCTTTTCTTACCTTGTTGTTGTTGTTGCTTCTCTCCTTACTGTTGATGTTGTCAAACAAACTTTATTTCCTTTTTGTTGGAACCTTGGACTCCCTCATCTTCTGATATTACGACAACTCTTTATATGACTTTTCTAAGTCATGTCTCAATGAGACTACCTCAACATGTAGTCTCTCGCAGCAAGCCTCCTTTATACTCAGCTGATGGGTTAACCTCTTAGTCAGATTGCTAACCTCTTCTTGTTGAGAAATTAGTTTAACTATTGTTTTTGTCAACTTCTCCTTCTCAACCACATACACTTCCATTTGCTCCTCTTTCTTGAGATTTTCCTTTGATAGGTCCTTCATCTCTTTTAGAGTAGAGATCAACTTCTTTATAGAAAAGATCATTTCATTTAGATCCTTCTCTTCTCTATCAAAGGTGCTAGCTGTGTTATCACAGAGATATAAGCCCATCTCTGTGTTCATGGAGTCTTCCACAGGTCTAAGGGTTATTCCTTATTTTTCATTTGAGGATCACATATTTTCTATTGTTACTAGACTATGTCTATATTCATTACAACTACTAGATGCATGGTTGTCTCTATCTTCACATGAAAATATAGATAATGAATGACATACTTATTTACATTTATCACAAGGAAATAACATACCTTCTTAGCATCATGGTCTCTCTTCTGAGACTTCTACCTCATCAATGAAAGTGTGACAAGCAACAAATTCTCCACTTTCTAGTTTGCTGCTAGAGAAACAAAGCATGGCTATCTACACTATGCAGACATTGCAGACTTTCCAACACATCTGTTGCTAACTTACAATGCCTCAATTTTTCATCATCCGACTTAGATAGCCCTCTCATGATGACCTCCTTGGCTTTTACATTTTTCTCATTCTTCTCTCTATACTGAATAGAGAGCCACATGTCAACATTCAAGGCCAGTTAAATTCCATCATTAAAAACTCCCAGAATTCATAATCGAGCTCATCATTTGATTCATTTAAAGATGGAAATCCTACTTCTTTTAGCCAAGCTTCATTAGCCATTGTTTCCGTTTGTTCTACCTTCTAGTGATTAAGCTATTTCTGAAGGAAGTTGGCTTTGATATCAATTTGTTGGAAACAATGTTAATATTGAGAGGGGGGTGAATCAATATTAAGGCTAATTTGAACTTTCTTTATGCCAATTTACTTTTCTTATTTAACTTGGCATTCATCCATATAACCAACATCAATATATATAATGTGGCAACAACATAAACTCAACATATAAGAAAACAAACCATAAACATCATACACATTAGACATAATATTTCTCACGTGGAAACCCTTTTGGGAAAAAACCACAAAGCTTGTTGTTGTTATTGATGTAAATAGGAGCAACTAATCTATTACATCAATCCGTTTCTGAGAACCCACCCACAGGAAGCACCAACTCCCTTTGATTTGTTTGGTAGCACCAACTAGCAGGAAGCACCAACTCCCTCTATTTGTAGACATCTGTCCAACTTTCTAGAAGAACCATATGAGGCACCGACCTCATGGAATTGTTGCAAGCACCAACTTCCAGCTCCTTGTATTTATGTAAGCATCAACCTGCAGGAGGAACCAACCCCCAAGCCTTCTTAATATCAACTAGAGATGGAAGCACCAACTTCCTGATTGTAGGCACCAACCCACATTCAAATAAGAATTGGTTTTCCTCTGTGATTTGGCAGCAAATCTACCTGATCTCATCTTTGATATCTACTCATTCTACTACTCTTTGGAAGTCTCTACAACACTCTTGAACATCTCTTTTATCTACTCAACACCAGTCATTCTTATCCCTTTGCTCTCTACTCTCCATTGTAGCTCATAGGCACCTTCGACCTTCCACCCAACACACAGGTAACTCATCCTTTACACTCTTAGTGCACATGAAACTCTTGGCCTAATGCAAACAAAATAGGAAACTATCGACCTTTACACACAGAGTTCTGCTCTCAGGGTCTTCTAATTTCTTCTGCTTAGGCACACTTGACCTTTACACATAGAGTTGGCTTTTACATTGTCTTTCACAGTAGTGCACTTACTCAAAGCTCTTTCCTCTTGGATCTATGGCTACAATACTGCATTCCCCCATGCTTTCTCATCAGAGAACATGTGTTTTTTATCTATCGTTCACCTAAATCAATGTTTCTAGATTGTCAATAGTGCCGCACTATCCTTAGGCATCACTCACAATGTACTTCAACATGGCCTCTCCATGTTGTTGTTGCGTCTACCACTGGCTAGACCACCTGCATACTCAACCTCGACACAGTCCTTTCTGTCGAGAACTATCCCATCACTGAGACTCACTATACACTTGAAGGCCCATAGAGCTTGACATTACTCAAGCATGAATTCTCTATACATTAGGCATTGCATCAGCGTTATTCATTTATTTCAAAGAATGTACCAAATCTCTTCAATGACCACTTCCATTGTTCGACAATGAAACCTACAATTGTCGACCCACACTTCCTTCAATACTCTGTACCATGCTCTATCGGAGGAAAAATACATGACATAGCACTATTAGAGCCTTTTCCATATTGGCGCTTTTACATATAAACAGATCCATACAAAACAACGAAATACAATAGTCCTCATCCCCTTATGTATAAGTCCCTCTATGTGTTTTCCTCAACAGAACCAAGGGTTGTGATTGAGGGCTCATCCTTAAGGTGCTAAAGCCTCCAAACCATCTATAGGGGCTATATTTCCTTTGTTGGCCCTTTACACATTTGTTTCATAAAACCGATGCTTTATACCCCAGGAGGCCAATTATTTATGATGTAGCTATGCCAACAACCAAGGATTGTCAAACACTGATTTTCATAGTGATGTCATCACATGCCACCTGGCTTCTTCCAACTAGTGATATGTGTCACTCAGATATGGCCTATTAGGCTATCCAAAACCCTGAAATAGCTTGCCACATGTCCCTCCGTATTGTGATGTCATGTGGATGTCAGCAGCCACCTGGCATTATCGGAACTAATAAAATGCTGCCATGTGTCCTCATTGGAGCTTCTCTAAGAATTCCATATATCCTTTTCTAAGCCAACTAGGAACCTCCACTTGTTCTCCTGCTGGACAGAGAAAAAGGCTCGCCATGCATGGTTTTGTAGCAAATTCCTTTGTAAAAATGTTTTTAGCTCTCTTGGCGATTTAATGCTAGAGACCTCAATCAGTGTTCATTGTTCAGTGAATTCTAGTGGTTATGACATATGAAACCACCGATCTCTGATCTCTGATGTATCATTGTACACTGATACATAACTTGTGCACCGATATACTTCTACGTCGATTGTTGGGACGTATGATACAAGATATCACAAATTGCATATCGCAACTTGCTGTTGCGTTGCACCCCTAATTCTTCATCCTCCAATCTTCGATATGTCGGGACCTCTGACTAGACACGTGTCACAAGGATATTGGAAGTTCTCTTTTGAAGGGGCAAAACTTCAACTGGCTCTAACTTTCGAACCACAAGTCCATTTCTAGACTTCCGCATATTGTTGGAAAGCTCTTCTAGAGCACTTTCCAATGAAAGAAGTCTGATTAGCCACTGAGTCCATCTGCTACCTCAAAATGTGACTCCAAGGTCACTACCTACCTTCTGCTCCTTGAATCTCTAGACACCTGAGATCACACCCACCATGGTGTTCCTTTGCATGAAGCCTGCTACTACCTTGAGATTCCATCCTGATGAGCATAGTATTTGATCATTTTATGGCTTTTCTACTAAGCCTAATTCTATGATTATTATCTATTTAAAAGCCCACATCTACCTTGAGATTCCTCCTAAACCATCACTACCAATTACATATGCTGCAACAAGCATTCGAGCTTATCTAGTTGACATTAATGCCAACACTCCAGGCAATAGTTAGGCAAATCCAATTGCCTAACACATCTCCCCAGCATGACTGTTGACACCAATTCCAACACACTTGCAAATTCCTTCACCAGGCCACTAGCCATCGAGATAATGGCAACTGTCCAACAAGAATTTAGAAACATCACATATTTTTCTAGATCTTAAAATCACTCCATAAATCACCCATAAATCATATTTTTTAAAATCCTAAAATCACTCCACAAATTACCCACAGATCACTCCATAAATGTTTTGTAATCCTCAAATCACTTAATCTATCCATAGAATCTCTCATGCTTTACAGGAATATTTACTTTTAAACATATCAACAAAAGCTTACATATCTAAACAACTTTAAGACTCATGACTCATTCACTTAGATTTCCTAAAATAAATTAAGTGAATGAGTCCCCCTTTTGGAACTTTGTCCTTGAAAGTTTTGATGGTTTAGAAGTTCTAATGCTCTTGTATCACTAAGTATGGGGATTTTGCAATGTAACATTTTAGCTATTATTTTTTAAGAATAATTTTATAGAGCACGTCATTAAATATGACCATATTCATAGGATTAGTATCTACTTATTAATTTTTTCATGATTTTGAATTGTTCACGTGACATTCCAAAATTCTCATTCTTTTGAATAGTCTACGTGACACTCATTACATTAGGTGATGCTCTTAAAGTTAGGAAGTGAGATTAATAGTAACAAAATAAATCACATAATATTAATCATGTTGTTAGGAGCTTACTCTACATAGTTAATTTAAAAAAATGATATCTAATACCATAAGCATTAAAAAATAAATTTACATTAAAATTAAGTAATATATTTTCACTTGCCATTATCTAAACACACTACATTTTGGAGTTTTTGGTTGGAATCCAACTAATTTTTTTGGTCAAATATTAAATTTTTGTTGTTTAAAATGGGCTTTTGTTTGGATGTATGAATTCACCACCCTGAAAAACCCCTGGGGCACTTAGATTATGGAAAATTTACAACTCAAAATTGTGACTAGAAAAAATCCTTGCTGGATTTTGGGAAAATTAGATCGGATTCAGAAAGCCCTTAAGAAAGTAGAATAGACTACGTCATTTCTTCTTAATTATTATTATTATTATTTTTTTTTGCTAATGCAAGAGTCGGACCTTCAATTCATTAATAAAGTACAAAATATACAAAAAATCCACAAGAAGTTGTGGACCAAGGAAGAGACCCCCAAACCCGACAGTGAACGAGCCCGAGGCCAAATCCCCAACCTTGAAAACCTTACATCTAAGTTTTTAAAAGTCAAAACGAAGAAGAAGCCTATAGCGGAGGCAAAATAACAAGCCTCCCACCTGAGACCAAAACCTCCCAACAAGAAAAGGAGCACTAACACTTCCCGCTAACTCCCAAACATGCTGCCTTAAATGTCACTGTTGTTGAAGAGCCCGTTGACCCCATCCGATGGCAGAGGACTAAATCGCGCAGTTAAAAACGTAAAACTTACATGCCAATCCGTCCAACTAGCATGATCAATCACAGCCATCGATCCACCTCTCTTGATCCGATGGCAGAGGTTCATATCGCGACGGCCAAAATGCTGAACTTTAGCGTGCGATGAGGGCGGTATTTTGGCCGACCCCACTGCCACGTGTAGCCTACTGAATGGGATCACTCCCAAAATGGAAATGCCACTTACCACTAGCGAGGCCCGCGATCGCTGGAAAATAGCCTCCAAATCGGTATAACATTCACGAGCGGATAACCCATGGTAATACAACTGCCATATGCTCCTGTGGACCCACCAACTTGCTCAATCCATACGAACCGTAGATCCTCTGTGCGAAATCCTACGGTTGAGGATCATATCGCTCCGAACAACATTGTTGAACATTAGCGTGCGATCAGAGTGGTATTTCCTCTGGCCCCTCTACCACGTGGTGTTCACTGAATGGGATCGCTGCAAAAAAGGGAAAACTGCTTCCCGCTCACGAGGCTTGCGATCATCCCAAAACCGCCCAAGCCATGGTATTCTGAACAAAGGCAAAAGAATCAGGGTTTCGGGGACGCCACGGGATCCCTGCATCCAATCACCCGCTATATCTGCTTTACCTATGCCATTGTGAGAAGAGGCATCTGCCAGCCTGCCTGAAACCCAGAGAAATAAAACTCCCACTTTACAACCACTAATAACCTGTTTGAGCGTATTGCTCCAAACAGCAAAGGTCCTCCAATCAACATCATGTACAAGCATAACACTCGCTGGGTAATCAATCATGTACACTCCGCTAATCATAACGCTTCTGAGTCATCTATGCTCTCCTCCATGGCCCTGCTCCGAAACACCAACCAATCTTCCTTAGCTTGATCGTGGCACTTCGCTTTTAGCCTATGCGGAGGGATATCTTGCCATTTCATTGCAAACCTATTTTTTGTGCTATTCACTCCTTGATTGGCCAGAAGATCCGCCAGTTTATTGGCCGATCTATGCACATGTTTAAAATTAACTGTGCGGAGGCTCAAAGGTGGATGTGGATCCATTGAAAGATCTAAATCAGCCTCCAGTTCCTTGCAGCCTTTTCCAGCGCCATACCCCAACTGATTCTCTTGACCGAGTTAATGATTAACTCAGAATCTGCTTCCACAATCACATTGTGTCGATTATCCTGAATCATGAATTATAAACATTGCTCCATCACCATAATTTCTGCCATGTTATTGGTGGCTCTCCCTAGGTGACCATGGAAAATGAACAAAATATCTCCTCTTTCATCTCTTAAAACCCCGCCATGACTTGCAGTACCCAGGTTCCCCTTTGAGGCACCATCAACATTAAATTTTAAAAAACCCTTGGGGGGTGGGTGCCAAAAATCAAGCTCAGAGTCTCTAATGAGAATCTTCCTATCCAAGCCCTAAGGAACGAGACCCTGCAACCCTAGCTACCAGAGAATCCTCAAATCTGGAGTTGAAGGTGGATTATTAGGGAGATTTCGGACTATAGTACCCACGGTCTCCTGAAGTTGTTTTAAAATTTGATCCAAAAGGTGAAGGGATAGTTTTTTATGTCCTTGAATTTTTTTTTATTCCTTTCTTTCCAAATATTCCAGATAATGAAGCTTGGCATAAGAGCCCAAGCTGAGTCAAGGACTTCATTATTCAAAAAATTACTTCTCCACTTATTAAGGGTATTGATGATGCTTCCTTTCTCTCTATATGACTGTTCGAAAATGGTGGCAAAAGAATCCCACAACTTGGAGGTAAAGGTGCAGTTGTTGAGGAGGTGCTCCATTGTTTCTTCTTAAGCTTCACAAAGCTGGAATCTGGAAGGCCCCAAAACTCCCCTCTTCTGGATGTTGTCCCAAGTCAAAATCTTCCTATGCTAGACCAGCCACATGAAAAGTTTAATTTTCATCCAACCTTGATGCCTCCAAATTCTTTGCCACGCTGTGTCCTGAGCCTGGGAGGCCAAGCCAAGGAGAATAAGTTTAGCTTCCTTGAGATTAAAGGTGCCCTCGTTGTTGTTGCCCCATCTCAGCTGGTCATTCCCTTCTGACACTAAAATTTTTCTTCGATCTAACTCTTGCATTAGCATCTCAGCTCTATCTTTTAAGGGGTTGTCATCCCTAAAATCAAATTTGCTCCATTTTCTCCATTTTCCTATACTGTTGGTTTGATCCCAGAAATCCTTAACCTTGTATAATCCTTTAGCGTCCGTCTCTACCTTAAGATCCTTCAATTCCTCTCTTAATATAATGGGTTCTTGTTGCCATCTATCTTCCCAGAACAGAGCTAAGTTTCCCTCTCTTATTTCCCAGAAGCCATTGTCTTGGACTAGTCTTCTATTATCCCAGGCCTTGTTCCAAATGTGAGATCCCTTAATATTTCCATCCATTCTAATATGGTCATTACTGTGCCATGAGCTGGCATATTTTTCTTTCCAAATTATAGCCCACTGAGCCTTTGGTTCTTTTATCCAACACCACCATAATTTAGACCCTAAAGCTTCGCTTAAAATTTCAGGATCATCCAAACCAAGACCCCCTTGTTTTCTGGGCTTGCAAATTTTTTCCCAAGCTACCAAGGCCCATTTCTTCTTTTCTTCCCCCTTGCCCTAGAGAAAATATCTCTGTATGGTTCTAAATAGATGCAAGATTCCTTTAGGCGCCGGGAGAGCAGAAAGCATGAAAACTGGGATTGATTGTAGAACAACCTTCGTGAGCACCAACCTGCCAGCCAAGTTTAAGGTCCTCATAGTCCATTTCCTAATTTTGTCTTGCAATTTATTAATGACCGGCTCCCAGATGCTTTTGTGTAATGGCTTAGCAGTTAGAGGAACCCCCAAATATTTTGAGGGGAGAGAATCCCTTTGAAAGCCCAGAATTTTAGCAATGTTTCTCTGAATGGCAATATTAGTATTGAAGAAAAAAATCTTAGATTTGGAGAGATTAACCTCCATACCTAAAGCCCTGGAAAAGTCATTTAGAATTTCTTTATATGTGAGAGCTTCTTTGACTATGGGGATTCCCTACAGCATGGTGTCATTCAAAAAATGTTGATGTGTCCAAGCCTGTCCCCTATTAGAAAGTTTGAGACCTTTGATCTTACCAACTTCTTTAGAAACTTGATAGACCGACCCAGTCCTTCCATCATGAGGATGAAGAGAAAGGGAGAGAGTGGGTCCCCCTGTCTGAGGACTCTAGAAGGAAGAAAAGCTTCAGATGGAGAGCATTGACAAGAATTTGGAAGCTGGAGGAAGTGACCAGGGCCAAGACCCATCTCACCCAGTTGTGATCAAACCCAAAAGCAATAAGAAATTTCCTGATATAATTCCAACTCAGTTTATCATAGGCCTTGGCTATGTCCAATTGCATGATCATACCAACCTTTCTGTTGCTAGTCAGAGAGTGAACCACCTCATGAGCTTGAATAATATTATTAAGAATTTTCCTTCCTTCCACATACCTAGATTGTTCCATAGAAACAAGGGTAGGAAGGAGAGGTTTGAGTTTGTTGGTTGTCGATCCGTAAAAAGGGTCTCTTTCACCTCTATTTACCTCACATTAACTTATCAATCCAGGAACGATTTGTTATCTCAAAGAGTGTACTCAATTTGAGGAGGTCATTTATTAGAGTAATGCTAGTAGTATAGTGCTTAAGAAAATACAAGAGTAAACGGATGCTTAAAATAAGATCTACTTACAACAAAGCACTTTAAGACTTAAATCATGCATTCAGAAGACTAAGTAAATTATCAGTCAAGGGTACAATAATAATAACTCATCCCTCTGTAAACTGATGTAACTGAAGACAATCAAGGAACAGATCATCAACCTGGGAACTAGACAACGAATGTCAATGCTCACTACAGTTTCAGATCGTTCAATGCAATGGCAATGCAAATAACAGGAAATGGAACAACAACTATAATTGAAACAACAACTAGGAAATGGAACAACAACTAGTCTTGATAAATAGCGAAACCTTACTCTAAGGAAATAAAGGCAACAATCATATCCTACAGAAATTAGATAACAATCCATACTCTAAGAATAAATCAGACAACGAATGGAAATAGAACGACAACTGATTAGTAACAAAATATAGAATAGCACTTGGAGCCAATTGTGAATGTACAACAAACCGAAATCAATAACACATGCAACACACCTTGATATTGAGAGAAACAATAATCTGACTCCGATACCACAAATATTAACCTCAGTTATAAAGGATAATGATCAAAATTCGTAATGGAACAACAATGTCAATTGAACAAAAATCGTAACTAAGTATAAACCATAGATGAATACAGTAATACCAACTTAAGAATGTTATAGCCCGGTTACTCTGTAATTGAACAACAATAGCATTCTGTAAAGAACAGTAATGTTACATCAATGATTAAAAGAACAACAATGCGTTATAAAGTTAGAATGAACAATATGACATTCCTGTTACAGAGAAAAATATTGTAAATATAATAGGGCTGTGAAAAATAACAAAACACATCAGATTACCGAACAAAGCTGATAATGAAAACCACGCACGAATTAAAGATAATGGTACAAGAGCAAGTGTTCCACCAGGGCCGGGCCCTTAGCCTCCAAGGACACATCACTTAAGATTATTTTAGGATCAAATATGTAACATCAACCAGATTTATATTAAAGCATTTAAGCAAAGTTACAGTGGATCACTTCTCAACGAGAGTCAATGATCAAAGTTTTCAATACACAGAGAGATGACATAGGAGTAACAACTGGTCTCCTGGGCTAGCAGTGCTGCCCCTTTTTATAATAGCCGAGCGGAGATATCAATGATGCAAATATAGTTAAGATTGCGATCCCTCAAGATCAAAGGATCCTGAGGGATTCACCAAACTGTTAATTCCAGTTATCCCTTTTTTCTCTTGCGATTCGATATCTCCTTTTCCTTTCCTTGGCTGATATGCTTCAGTTTGGATCACCTTGTCTGCATATGGTTTCCTGCCACAAGGACATCGGTTAACTCTACTCTGTCTTTTTCCTTGGGACGACAATCTTTCATTTTTCCCTTTTTCTGCATAAGAAAATGGCGATTATTAGTTGTTTTGCGTTACATACAAATCTCATAGATTTTGCCATAATTTCTTATTATTTACCTAGTTCATGATGCAAAGGAATTATGAGTTTTTAAAGAAAAGATGACAAAATAATCAATAAAACATACCTTCTTCAGTACTCCACATTGGCCACCACTTTTGAGATAATCTTGTAAACCACATTGCATAAAGCTATTGGTATAAACTTTTCATGGGTTTGGGCTACCTCCTGTTTAGGAATCAGGGCGATGAAGGAGGTGTTTAGAGCTTTCAAAATAGTTTTGTTCATTCTAGAATCTTCTACAACATGTAAAATATCCTATTTTATAATATTCCAACAAGCCTTGAAGAAATCTACATTGAACCCATATGGGCCAGGTGCTTTACCATTTTGCATTTCTTTGAGCACTTCACTAACCTCTTCTTTGGTTACTTGCTTGTTAAGGTTGAAATTGTCTTCTCTGGACACCAGCCTAGGAATATGTTTGGTGAAGTCCCTGATGGAGTTTTCTCTGTCATGACAGGTTTCCTTGGCTATATCATGAAAGTGCTTAACAAGAACTGCTTCTATCTCTACATGAGAGTTGTGTTGATTACCTTCCTTGTCCTTGATCAGTGAAATTATATTGTGTGCTCTGTTAGCCATAGTGGATCTATGGAAAAATCTAGTATTGCGTTCTCCTTCTTTGAGCCATTGAACCCTAGATTTTTGCCTCCAAAATATTTCCTCTTGTTTGCATAAATTCTCCCATTCTTGATTGTATTTAGTAGCCTGATCATTTCTGGCTTCATCGAAGCCATCTGTGATAAGGGCTTGGTTGAGTTCCTGCATTTTTCCCTCCACAACTTTTTTAGCCTAAAAAATGTTCCCATATTCGTTCTTAATCTAATCTTTGAGATAGAGCTTGATATGTTTTACTCTTTTGTGAAGAAGGAACATCCTTCTGTCTTGAATGTTCAAATCCTTTAACCACCACTTGGCTATGTTGTTGATTAAATCTGCAAGGGAAAGCCAGATGTTTTCAAATCAAAAAAGGTCTATTCCGGGGAGTACCAATACTCTCCACCTCCAGATGAACCAGCCAGTGATCAGAGCCTCCAAAGGGGAGAATTCTTGTTGATATTTCCTTGTCATTGAACATAAGGTCTTCTGAAATCACGAATCTGTCTAATTTTGAAGCCACCTGAGACTATCCTCCTATTTTGTTGTTCCAGGTAAATATGCCATTACCCGTTACAATATCCACTAACCTCATAGTATCTATAAAAGTCTAAAACTTCAAAGAGTCTTTATTTAGAACTCTAGTTCCACCCTTTTTCTTCGAAAGTTATCTGATCATGTTGAAATCACCTCCCAAAATCCAAGGAATGTTTGAATGTCTATCTCTGAGGCTCTCTAGAGAATCTAGAAATTTGAGTTTACCCTCCAGTCTTTGGGGGCCATAAACATTTGTAACTAGGTAGGCTTCCTTATCTCCTACAGGCTATATGATGACTAATAAATATTCTCTAGATGCCTCAACATCTAAGATGTCTATTTTCTTTTGGATTCTAAAGGGTGAGTATACCTCCTACTGTATTCTCTACTTTGACTTCCGGAAACTCATAACGGTTGAGCCATTTGCTATGAATCTCTTTTTATTTTTTGTATGGAACATTTAGATTCCTAGATGAAGATCACATCCAGTGCTGTTTATTTCATTCTATGAATAATCAGTCTCTGTTTTCTTTTACTACCAAGTCCTCTAATATTCCAAGAAGTAAACTTCATTATTAAATATTGGTAAAAGAGTAGCTAGTTAGGTCTTTCATCTTACCTGAGTCTATCATTAGCTTTCCACATTCCATCAATAGCTTGTTCTGCCTTTTTCGGCCTCTTTTCTTTCCTGGGTTTCTGGATGCTAATCCAGGTGTGGTTTTCATTGTTTTAACCCCTTCCCTATTATGCTTTTCCTTATTTCTTTGCCTATTTGGCCCTTTGTTTTGGGTTCTCCATATAAATAACTGCTGGACTCTGCTAAACTCTTCTGGAGGTAAAGAGTCTATCCCTTCTTTGGTTCCTTGAATCAAGAAATCCTCCAGATCTAGATTTTCTTTTTCAAGAATCTCCTGAAGTTCTTGGTCCTCCGTTTCCATCTTGCTTTGGGTCATCTCATGATCCATTTCTGTTTCTGCATCACTCACCATCGTTTCTTTCTGCTGATTTTTATCTGGTGTTTGCTCCTTGTTCTCTTCTTTCCCTTCCTCCATTAAACATTCTCCCTTCATCTAGTCTACAGTAGTGATACCTTCCTCCCCTTCCAGGACTTGGAACCTATTTTGACTGACTTTTTTTCCATCATATTTTTGTATCTTTGACCCCCTCTTGCTTCCTTTTCCTTTGCTTGCCACTTTGTGAAAGCTTTCAGAGTCTTTCATTGTGGTAGTTTTACTCTTATTTTCTATTTTACTGAGAGGGTAGTCCCTGAATAGGTGCCCATGCTCATGGCATTTGCGACATCTGAATGGAATATGTTTGTAGTCCATAGTTTGCACCCATTCTTCATCAAACACTTCTAAGATTACCTCATCGGGTAGAGCTCCAGAGAGATCCATCTCCACACATATTCTAGCAAAGGAAGTGTACTTTCCTTTCATGGTGGCCTCAGAAGCTTTGACAAAACGTCCTAACTTGTTTGCTATGGCTGATAAGGATTCTGTTTGCTAATAATCAAGAGGAAAAGAATAGAGTCTTACCCAAATTGGGACCAAAGTAAAGGTCTCATGTTCTGGGACAAAATTCATGATCCAAGGTCTCATATAGAGACTCGCTACAGCATAAAAGTAGGGCCCGCCTTTGAAAATTCCATCCTTGTCTTCGATGTTTGCAAATACCATTGTGAAGAAACCCTTTGACTCAAGGTGTAGGTCAATGCTTCCTTTTGGTTTCCAATGATATTTTATCCACATTTGTAAGGATTTTTCAGTGGGCCATAAACCCATGAATTTACAAATGATAGCATAAGTTTGCATATGGTCCCTTTGCGCCTTCATAGCAGGCTCATTTAAAACAACTCTGGGAATAACAACAACTTTGGGTTTACATGGACCCATGTGTGCTTTGTTTTTTTTCCTTGTTCCTTGTCTTCTTCCTCATTTTCTTTAGTGATGATGTTCTCCTTTGACTTTTGTCCATCTTATTCCTCTTCACTGTTCCTGTTCCTTCCCTTTGCAGAGCTTCTGTCATATTCCATTGGTTTTTTGCCCCTGCTGGTCACAACCTGTTTGAAGGAGGGAGTGGAGCTCCCTCCTTTTCGCCCTTCCATGGAGAATTTTCCCTGCAACATCCCTGAAACCCTAGTTTACTCTGCCTCCATCGCGGTCATCGCCTTTCCTCTCTTTGTTATGCTTGTATTCCATCCATTATTATTATTATATTAACATATATTTTTACGAAATTTATTTAATATGTATTTTCATTTTAACTATTATTATCAAATAAGTGCTAACAAGTAGCAAGTACCTTCCGTTAGTCTAAATATAGCTAATTGGACTTTGAACAAATGATAGGCCATGAGCTGATTAATTAAAGTCTTCATAAAAAAATAGAAATGTGAAAATGTTGTGCTAAAGTGGTGCTTTTGTATGAGAAACTTGTTTTTCACAACCATTTGTCTCCTACAAAGTTCACTGGAATTGTACATGATTATATAGCATTGAATGTGTTATCACTGAAAAAATTTCAAAGAAATGGGTAATGTAAGGAAGATTTTCTCTTGGTCACTTTCGTGTTCCTTTCATGCATAAGAAGCACTTGGCAAAGCTCAGGGTCAGCATACATCAAAGTTTTCCATTTCAACTCAAGTAAGGCAGTTAGCACTCAAGAAGAAGAATGTAGCTTTAAGGAAGTCAAAAAAGAAACTGATGTCTACCAACCTTGAGATTACCAAATTCAAGGAAAGGGATTACTTACAAGGTATAAACATCAAGCAAAGGAAAAACAAGGACAAGAAGGACATTCATGAACTCTAAACTCTATGTTATGAAAATGGTCATTATCTCATAGTTAGTATTGATTCATAATGCTCCGGGAGCCATTAAAGAATTTTTGTCTTAGCACAAGTATTTGAGCAGGGTGTATGGTTGATTTAATGCATTTCATGTGGTTAAAGAGACAACATGGTCAGCAGAAGGATTTCAAGACAAGCATAAGAATGAAACTCTAAAAATGAGGAACTTTGTCTCCTTATTTTTACTAGTCAGCTTCTAGAAGAGTTTCTGAACATTTGAAAACTCATCTCTGAAAAGTGAAAGAGGTTTTAATTCCTAAGATACTGAAGTACAAAAACCTCTTCCATTTTCCTCAAATTCATTATGAGCTGAGAGAAATTAATGACCAAAGTTGCGCTACGAAACTGCTGTAGGTGCAGTTTTTCATCTTCTGTTTTACACCTGTTTTTCAAAGACACATTCTGGGCAGCTGGAGTAGTGTTTCAAAAAACAAAAAGAGGTTTTTGTTCAGCATGGATTGGTTCACAAAAGCCTCCTTCAGTTTTTCCAAATACGTTTTTTGTGAGAAGTTATGAGCTCTGTCCCAAGCCCTATTTTTCAGCCAGAATAGAAGCTTATATCTCATGTCATCTTCACTTACCATCATATTGGCAATGCAAGAAAAAGGAAGCAAGGCATCATGATTTAGTTCTAGAAAGGGGTTGGGAAATCAATCTAGATCAACTTCATACAATTGCAGACAGCAACACAGTGGCAATGGTTGTTATCAAACTTGCGCTACGAAACTGCTGTAGGTGCAAGTTTTCCACAGGCATATTTCTCTGTTTGACACCTGTTTTTCAAAGAAGTATTCTGGACGGTAGGAAAGGTGTTTCAAAAAACCAAGAGAGGTTTTTGTTAAGCATGGATTGGTTCACAAAAGCCTCCTTCATTTTTTCCAAATACATTTTTTATGAGAAGTTATGAGCTCTGTCCCAAGACCTATTTTTCAGCCAGAAACAGAGCAAGGGACAGTCTCCTAGTTTCTAGGAACACCAAAAGGATGAGTCATCAAGGGCCAGCTGGAAGGTTATGAGCACCATCAAATTCGACTTCATGGAGTTTTAGGTGTCAAAGAATGTTTTAAATGTTTAGATAAGGTTGTTGTAATCATGATAAGGAGATACACTCCTAGTTGTATTAGGTCTCTAGGACTGCTAGTTAGGTGTCATTTGCATTTAATAGTTAGTTTTGAGTGTCATTAGGTGTCAGGTCAGGTAGAATTCGAATTTTCCTCATCCTAGAAGAGGAATCTAAGTGGTGTAAAGAGCTCTATATATAGCAGAAGAGCTGATGTACAAGGGGTTGGAAAATGTTAGAGAAAAAGACTACTTTTGTAAATGATATGCAGGGATTGATATATACAGAAGCAGTTGGACTTTTCTGAAGCTGAGATTCTTAGTGTACTTCAGTGAGATTCATCTTTTATCTTTGAAACGCTTTACTTCCATAGTATTAATGCTTACTTCTCAGGATTCATGAAGGATTTTTTATGTTCAGAATATGTGATGTTGTCCTTTCCTTAATTCTTACAGTGGTATGGATGTATAATCACTCAGAATTCACTGAATGTGCTCTGACTTCCTGTATACATGCATAAACTGTGTGGTCCCATATGAGTTTATGTTCTGAATGTTTAAACGCTGAATGCCCTGACTTCCATGTAGGTATTAAACTCTGATCTATCACTTTAAATTCTTTCCTTTTGAATACCTTGATGTATCATTACTCAGAATTCATGCCCACATGCTCTGACTCCTATGAACTTCAAGTTATTGAGACTTTCTTGAATGTGTCACTCTTTCATTGAAGTATATACAAGCCTCAGTTTTATAAGAAGAGCCATTTGTTATCCTTATCTCTGTCACTGACTCCATAGCCCAATGGTAGCAAGTCTCCATCTTCCAATCTACAAACATATAAAATCACAAACCATAGAGTTAGCCATCTATCCATATCTTTAATCAATATCATTAACCCTTTGAGAGAGCCCTCTCAGGCTAAGGAGGCTAAGCCTTAGCTAAAAGATTGGTTTGAAATAGTTACACTGAGATAGTCTGATCAGCAGCCTATCAGGGTCCTATTTTGGTGATAACATAATGCAATTGTGTTTGAGGCAATGAAGACAAGGGAATATGGAACAAAATTTAATGTTATCTCTCAAATGCATCGTGTTTTAAACATGACTACTTTCTCTTGTACATGATTACATAGCATTGAATGCAATTGTGTTTGAAGCAATGAAGACAAGGGACTATGGAACAAAATTTATTGTTATCTCTCAAATGCGTTGTGTTTTAAACATGACTGCTCTCTCTTGCATAGTAAAATGGAGTTGGGACGATCTATAATTTGTGATTTAGTATTAAAATATTTTTTAAATTAATTTTTAAAGACATATTAATTAATATTTATGAATAATATGCAATGACAATTGTTTTACAATTAATTTGGGAAATAAATTATAACTAACACAATTATATAGATTAAATCACTAGTAACTTGTTGATGCCCCGAAAATCGGGTCGACAACAAGGGGGATACCCGCCGGGTCCAGACCTTGGTTGGCAGGTCCTTATCCATTCGGTATAGCGGGTCCGACTGGGGATAATGGGACCAGTTTCCCAATCTATGTGTGTGTGTGTAGAATTTGATGTTGCTGATCTAACAGTTCCTATCTAAGCTATTCTAATTCAAACTTTTAATCTAATTCTATGCTATTGTAATCTAATAAACAACACATCTAAATCTATACTAACCCGGGATGTAATTCTTCTATTATGCGATCTAAAGAGATTTCAAATAACAACTGGTAATAAAGCTCATTCAGCAATTATAAGAAATGAAATCAATCAAGATGAACCACTTCGCATAAAAAGTTAGACGAAACAGTTGTGAACAACATATCGCATAATGAGCTATTCATACATTAGGCATAAATAAATAGCTATCACTGTACAAAAGTGCCAAATGATAACTCAAGCATTCATGCAATAATACATAAGCAACTAAAAACTGTATATCACTTTAACATATAAGAAGAAATGGTCAAGAGATAAAAGTACCATTTATGACTAGTCCTACTCATAAGCTTCAAGCAACAATGATTTATCTCTCCTTGCTTTAACATCCACTAAGAGTACAAAAGTGCAACATCAGTAGCAGATATCAAATGCAAACATCAACAAATCTTGATCCATTCATTCACCAAAACCTCCTCTAAGGGTGCAAAAGTGCATGTTATGAGGACAAGTTTTTGATAAATTTCTGGACCCTTCTCTAAATGCATGAGAAGGGTTTAAATACTACTAACTAAATAACTTAATTACACAGATTCAGGATACGGTTTAAATGACCGCCCTTTTTCTAAGCAAAACTATTTCTAAAAATTAAATCTAATATCTAACTATTTCTGCATTTGCTCCTTAATGTTGCGAGCATTCAATATTTGCCTGGGCAGAGTCGGCTGACTGTCTTCCGCTTTTGGTTGAGCTAAGAAAACAAAAATGGTAAGAGTTGGCACCATCTTTATAGCAAAATCAATGATATACTCGAGAGTCATCCTCTGGCTATGTGGATTTACTGTGTATGTCCAGTAATAATCCAAGTTCCACTTGGTTAATTGTCGAATTGCTTCTTCTTTCAGCTTTATGTTTCCAATTTGTTCTTTACCATCTCTTTCTTGCGTTTTTCGGGCTTACAAGTGACTGAGTAGTTAGAGGCTTTGCTTTTTGAGCAATTTTCTCAGCGATGCGCGATTAGTGCTAGGTGCTAATCGCGCATCGTAAACTGCCTCCGTTCTTTGATCCGGGCCTCTCTGATGCGTTTTTCGCCTTTAGCGCCTTTTCCTTCACCGGGTATAAGCTTCAAAATTGTAAAAATACTGCTTTCGTGAGCTTCTAACCTTGAGCATTAAACCGCCTGTTGATATCAGCATTGTTCAGTTACTCATTCAACCATGGTTGTGAATGAAAGATCTGTAATGGCTAGCTCAGTAGCGTTCTGTGAATCTGCGGCTCTGTTGCATGCAGTATCCATTTATGATGGCATATTTTCTCTGTCTCTGAGCATTGGAACTGTACCCTTTTCCTTCATGGCTACCTGCACATTGCTTTGTGTTGTTTCTGTTTTTCGTTCCTGCAGTTCACACATGAAGAGAGAGTAATGATAATAAAAATCGACAAGAAATCTTTAAGCTCTACGGGTGTACAAAAACATGCCACCTGATGTGAATTGACTCTTCGAAAAACACAAAATTGTCTTTCATTAACAACTGGCGTATCGTTCATTAATTATCATTAAAGCACGTATCCAGTTCTTGGTTTATGGAAAGCTTTTCTTGAATGTTGAGTCGGGGAAAAGCTGCGATGGAACGTTTCTGCGATTCGCATCACAGCATCGCAGTATCGCATTATCGCATTACCACAAATTACATTAAGATGTGTTATCGCAGGGTTGCTCGATCGTGCTTATCGCAAGATCGCGGATCGCAGTATCGCACTATCGCAAGATCGCGGATCGCAGTATCGCACTATCGCAAGATCGCAGATCATTACAATTGTTAAATGATTATGTGTTTTTCATGCGACATTGCGATATGCGATATCGCATATCGGATATCGGCGATTTTTTTTAAGGTTTTCCAATGTGAGCATTTCTTAATGCATGCGATGCGATGGAATTCGCGTCGCACCTTCGCAGTTTATCATTTTTACTCATAAGGAAAAGTCCTATCATTCTTCGCGCGATGCGATGTTTTCTTAAGGAGTAAAATACATGAGCCTTAATTGAATTTTTGAATTTTTTTTTACTAAGGGTCCCCACTTACCTAGTGTTATTGCTAATACTAAATAAGGAGGGGGGTTGTTGGTGGCCACAACAATTGGCGATTCACTTGGAAGAACCAGTTATCTCTACTTTTCTATTGAATTTTTCAAACTTCCAAAACAGAAAAATTTTCAGAAAATTAAACTTTATTATGGAAAGATAAAGTACATTATGCTCTAAACTGTCAATGATATTTTGTTTCAACCATTTTCTACTTTGACTATTTGCTTCCTCAGGCTAGTCCTTGTATTTACATTAGCCATTACTTGGTCTTGTAAAGATAAAACAAAGTCTCCTCTGTAAAACAATTTTAAATATGCTCATTTGTCGTAGATAGAGCCTCTGCTGCCAGCAGGCGTTTATAGCCTCGACAGGGTTACCTGTTACCTAGCAATGATCCTGTATCCTACTTAAGGTGACCTACAACTTTCAAAGAAAAATCCATATCCACACTTAATGCTTTGATTTTCTTTTTATTCTTAAAGAACAAGGTCTTGGTTTGGTAGCCAAATTATGACACAGTCATTCACTTGATTTATAACTTTGTTGAACAAGCTGGCTCGTGATGAGACCCCTTGTCTTTTGATTGCAACAATCTTGAGTCATTGCCCTGTTGTGGTGTACAGTATTGGCAAAGTCAGCAAGTTATAATATCTGTGATGATGATAAGCCGGCTCATGATGAGACCTCTTATTCTTCAAGATAAAGTGTATCCTTGGGTTATTCCTCTAAAAGTTGCGATTTTCCTTAGCAAGGAGGAAGTCATTGTATCCTTAAGATAGCTCTGGACGACAATAATAGAGTTTTTGGAAACAGCTGTTCTACAGAGAATCTTTATTTTGTTATTGATACCTTTCATTGTACTGAGATAAAACAATTTCTTCACTAAAGGTTTCTTTCATCAAATTTTTGAAGTTGGAACTAGTATCATATCTAAGCTAAAGTTTTTAACTGTATCCATCAATAATAAAGATCAGTTTTCCAAAAGATTTGCTATTTATACAAGCGAAAAGTTCAAAATCTGAAAGAGAATTGGTGTCTTTTAGTAATTGTCAAATGTAACCACTCACAACTGGTTTTATTATGAAAAAGAAATACAACTATTCTACAAAAATAGAAGAATATTCTTCTATGGAAAATATTTCTTGAGAATTTGTCCATTAACAGGCAAAGGATCCCTTTTACCTGCTAAATCCTGTAATACAAACGTTGATGGACCTACGGCTTCTACAATCTGAAAAGGACCAAGCCACATCCTTTGAAATTTTGTATGTTTGCCCTTTTCTTCATGAGCCTTGTCCCACTTTAAAACTAAATCTTCCATCTGAAAATCTTTTCTGGTCATTATGTTTGAATCAAAAGAGGATTTTACTAGTGCTTGATGATGAGCATGCGTTTTCCTAGCTTGTTCTCGTTGTTCTTCTAATTTAATTATTTCCATTTGTCTTTGCTGTAAGGAGGAAGTGGGTACTTCATCAATGTATTGTACTAAAGACAAAGAGGGAATTGCTAAGTGAGTCGGAAGAACCACTTCTTTCCCATAAACTAAATTAAAGGGAGAAGTGCTGATAGAAGCTTTTTGCGTTATCCGATCTGCCCATAAAGCATATATCAAAGCCTTGTGCCAATTTTTATGATTTTGATCAATTGTTCTTTTAATAATCCTGAATAGGTTTTTATTTGTTGACTCAGCTAACCCATTACCTTGTGGGTAGTAATTTGCTGAATATTTAAGTTTGAATCCTCTTTTAAGTGCAAATTCAGTCATTGCATTTCCAGAAAAGTATGATGCATTATCAAACATTAAAGCGGACGACAATCCAAACCTGGTGATTATAAATTGTTCTATGAACTCAATGATATTTTCAGAATTAGCCGTCTTGAGTGGAACTGCTTCTACCCACTTAGTAAAATAATCTGTTGCTGTGAGGATGTATCTATGCTTCTTAGAAGAGTGAGGAACGATCTCACCTATTATGTCCAAACCCCACTGACCGAAAGGTTGCGCGATGTTTACCGGCTGTAGTGGTAGGGACGGCTTCTTTTGTCTTCCAGCAGTAGTTTGGCAGACTTGACATCTTCTCACGTAACTGTGCGAGTCTTTAAACAACGTGGGCCAGTAACATCCTGCGCGTAAGATTTTATGAGTAGCATCTCCAGCATAATGTCTACCTACCAGCCCATCGTGGATTTCCTACAAAACTTTTTCAGCTTCAGCTTTCTCAAGACACCTAATAAGAACAGAATCATAATTTTTCCTAAAAAGAATATCATTTATGAGCTGATATTGTTTAGCTTTCAGCCTTAGAGCTCTTTTCTTAGTCTAATCAAGGTGTGAAGGAGCATACCCATTCTTAAGATAATAAATGATATCAGCATGTAATGATTCTGCATCGTTTAGGCTTACCTCACACATTTGTACCTCTTCAGATGGAATTTTAGAAATTTGCGATGCTCCAGCCAGTATTTTGCAGAAGCCTTGACCTCTTACAATGTTTGCTGGTTTGATCTCAATGTCATATTCCTGTAAGGCAGTAACACAATTGGCCCTTTTCTCACCCACATCCTTCTGTACCAGAAGATTCCTTACCGCTGGAAACAGTACTATGATCTTAGTATGTGTTTTAAGTAAGAAAGGTCTGAAGTATTTGACCGCTTTGAAAACAGCATAAGCCTATTTCTCCACGTTTGAATAATTTAGTTTAGCACCCTGCAAATTTGAGCTAAAAAACGCAATTGGGGCTTCCACTTTTTCTTGATTTGCTTGAGTTAGAATCGCAGCATATGACTTATCTGAGGCAAATGTGTATAAAATAAAAGGCTCTGAAAAATTAGGAGTTGCTAAAGATGGAGCATTAATAATAGCTTGTTTGATCGTTAAATGCTTCATGTTCATCTTGACCCCATTTAAAATTTGAATTCTTTTTAATCATGGTTTGCAAAGGAAACACGATTCGTGAAAAATCTGGGACGAATCTCTTTACAAAGTTCATCTGACCAAGGAAAGATTGCATGGCTTTTTTGTTATGAGGTAGGGGTATTTCAGAAATTTCTTTGATTCTGTCGGGATCAATGTGAATACCGGATTTTGACACTATGAATCCTAGAAGTTTCCCTTCACTTAGCGCGAAAAAAGATTTCTTTGGGTTAAGTGAAATTCCATACCTTAAACACCGTTGAAAGATTTGTTTCAGGTCTTTGAGATGGTTGCTTTGCTTCTTCGAGTACACTGCTATATCATCCAAATAAATTACTACAGATTTATTGACTAAACCTTTAAATGCGATGTCCATGGCTCTCTGAAATGTGTCACCAGCATTAATCAAACCAAATGGCATCTTCCGATATGTGTATGTGCCCCATTTAGTTCGGAATGTGGTTTTCAACTGATCATGAGCATGTACCAACACTTGATTGTATCCTGAAAATCCATCCAAGAAAGACATTAATTATGAGCCCGCCACTGCCTGCATTATCTGTTCCATAGGTGGTAGAGGACAGGCTTTGTTAAGGTTCCGAAAGTCAATGAAAATCCTAATATCTCCATTTTTCTTTCTAACAGGTACCATATTGGAGACCCATTTGGAATGTCTAACGGGAAAGATTATCCTGGCTTTCAATAACTTATTGAGCTCAGTTTTTATCTGATTTTCTAAATTGGGGTGGATCTTTCTCAGCTTTTGTTGGACAGGTTTTTCATTATCGATCTTGGGAATAGTATGCTGGATGATGGAAGTGTCGTATGTTTTCAGCTCATCATAATTCCAAGCAAAAACATTTTTATATTGTCTCAAAAGACGAATATATGCTAGTTTCTCTTCAAGGGCTAGGCCGAGGCCTAGATTAATGTTTTGTGGTTTAGCATCGGTCCCTAGGTTTACTAATTCGTAGTTCAAGGTTGAACTTTGGAGTTTTGAATTGGTAGACCTCTTAAACCGATCTTTCAAATCGTACAAGTCTTCTAACTTGACCACTGACTTAGGTATAACATTATTAGTGCTATTTTGTTGCAATTGTTGATCGTGCTAGTCTTCGTCAATTATTTGATTGGAGTAGGATCATTCAGACGTGAGGAAATTTACGATATCATGATCATCATTGAATACTCTCCAATTTGTGATGTTGTCAGGAATGGATGGTCTAAAGATTAATTCTATTGAGAATCTATCTGGACTAAAATCTTCGGACGGAACAAGCTTAGAAGCTACGTTAGCCAAAAGGTCTGCACTTGTGTTTTGGAGTCTGGGCATTGAAGATATATTAAACTCTATGAAATGCTCAGTCAGATATTGTACTAAGGATTGATAATGTTTTAAATGACCTGATAAGCAATGTATAGTGTTACGTACCTGTTTAACCACAATCTCAGAGTCTCCAAAAACTTGAAGATGCTTGACGTCTAACCCGATTGCTTTATATAGGCCTTGAACCAAAGCCTCGTATTCTGCTGTATTGTTTGTGTAATCGAATTTGAGTCTGCATGTGAGCATGATTTTATCTCCTTCTGGACTAATCAGAACGCATCCTGCTCCTTCTCCTTCATTAGATCTAGAACCATCAAAAAATAATTTCCAAAACAAAGATTTATTTACAGGTTTATCTAAAAAATTGATACATCTTGAACTATCAGTTCGAGAAAAATTTTCGACTTGGGACAAAACAGAGTGTTCTAAATAGGGTGACGCATGAGCATTGAAATTGCCGAGGAAAGAATCTACCAAGTAATTTCCAATAATGCTGCTGTTATACGCTACTGGTTCATTTTCTCCCTCTAACTCCGTTACTATGTACTTCTGGTGTAGCTCTCGTTCAACTTTTATTTGATTCGGTTTACGGTTGTAAGACAGCCACATGTGCGACCAGTCGGTTGTGAAGAATCCATGGAGTTTTTCTGACCAATCCCTGCTAAGAATTAAGCCATAGAATTCTGGGATATCGGCAACTAGAATGTCAATAACCTGATATACTTTCGGGTTGGATGACAACCTTATGGTTACTTGATTTAGTTCGCCAATCACTTCGACTTGAGATTGATCTAGCTGAACTATGCGCACTGCGGATTTCTGTGGTTGAACATTTAACTTGGCACATATAGATTTGGGTAAAATATTCGATGAAGCACCGGAATCTACCAAACAATTGTGCACATTTTTATTGAAGATTTCGTAAGTAAGGAGAAATGGGGGGGTGTGAGATCTTGATCTTCCTCCAATTAGGGAGATGTCATTTGGATCAATCTTATTGATCGCATTAGTTGGAGGTCTTCCCATGTTATGGGAAGCTTGAGAAAGTACAGCGGCAGGCAAAGGTGCAACTGGCACGGCATGTAATTCTTTCATCATTATCTTCTGTTGATGTTTCAACTTGCTCAGTTCATAAAGGGTGATGTTAGCCCTAGCTTTCTTCATGTCTTCAATAATATTGTACTCCATTTCATCCGACACTATCAGTGTTTTAGATGGAGTCGTTTCATCTGTTTGGACTGGGCTGGTTTGAGTCGCTTTAGATATCGTTTTCTTTGTCGTGACTTTATTCTTTATTGTAGATCTTGCGCCATTCGGCTTAGGGATAGTTTGGGGACGATCAAGTTGGTTTTTGCTTCGTGTGCTAACTGGAAATACTTCTTGATATTCTTCTTGTGGGAGGATGAAATCCCACATTCCTTGTAATTCAACAACTTCTTCGTCATCAGTCTGCCCTTCAGTGGCAATTTCCTCTTCTTCTTCCTCGGATTCAACATTTGAAATGGCATTGGGTGGCTTTGCATCCATTGAAGGACCTCTTTTAAAAGCTCTGTAGGGCTTTTCTGAAGAAGTTTCCGCTACTTGCTTTTTTATGTCAACCATTTCATTGGACATGGTCTTTAGAACTTTCTGCAATCCTTCCAAATCGAATGGATCTTTTGCTTGTTTCTTCTTGGAGTCTTCCTTGAAGGTGACCATTTTGGATTTACGTTCCTCTATAGCGGATCTCTTTTCCAGGGCTATTATTCGTTTCTCTACTGCTATCGCTTCTTTCATGTTATCAGCTAAGGTTATTTTATTTTCCCTATCCACGAAGATTGCTATGTTCGATGGTAGAGCGGTGATATACCATTCACATCGTACTTCTTCGCTGGGTTGGGAAGCAGTAGGAATTTTGTTGAACCATAAATTGAAATCCTTGATAGGCTCTCTAGTTTCAGCTTTAAGATTGGATAGGTCATTGATTAACGTTGTCGTAGACCTGTCATCACCAAACTTGGTTAGGAATTGGTCCTGGAAGATGTCCCAACTTGTGATGGATCCAGAGGGTAATGAAAAGTACCATGACCTGGCTGTTCCTTGCAGTGTATAAGGAAAAAGCCGAACAACAACATCTTCATTAGTAACCCCATTGAGATTAATGGAAAGCATGAAGTTGTTTATGTGCTCTTCTGCTAGCATGCCTACCTTGGGATTTAATTTAGGCAGCCATTTCTCAGGATGGGCCGATATTTGACTCAAGGGTGCAGGCATTAATACTTTCCCAGGGTTATTCCATGGAGACTGAGCCATTGTTGAACTGCTAACAGAGGAAAGTGCAGAAGATGATCCCTGTGACTGGGAGGATGAGGATACTACGATTGTAGATGATTGAAGAGGGGTTGTGGGGGTTCCAGTGGACGGATGGACGATGATTTGGAGTGGATGGTTGACTTCGCGGTGAAGTAGTTGAGATGGACGATGTTGACGAAAGAGTCTCGCTGTCGGACTCTTGCGGTGATTTCCTTGCTCTCTTCCTGGTGGGAAGAGGTAATTCGGTTGGCTGGACGCCAAGCTTTTCACTCTTTAGCCTAGTCAGGGGATGAACAGGGTTGTACTGCGAAGTCACGCTGCCTTGAGATTTATCAGACCTCTGAGGAGAAATGGAAAATCGCTGAATTTTGTGAATTACGGATTCGACTTCAGGAAGTTCAACGGTAGATTGTTCTGAAATATCAGGGTGTGTAGCAGCGGTTGATACTCGAGCGACTTCTGACTCTGGATTTAAATGTAATGGAGAAGTCGGGGGAGATGATGAGGGCGATTTACTCTCAGAATGGTATTCAGATTTGGATTTACTTGCCATTCATAGTTCAGGCCCTCCTTCTAGCGCCAAATATGTTGAAGCCCCGAAAATCGGGTTGACAACAAGGGGGATACCTGCCCGATCCAGACCTTGGTTGGCAACTCCTTATCCATTTGGTATAGCTGGTCCAACTGGGGATAATGGGACCAGTTTCCCAATCTATGTGTGTGTGTGTAGAATTTGATGTTGCTGATCTAACAGTTCCTATCTAAGCTATTCTAATTCAAACTTTTAATCTAATTCTATGCTATTGTAATGTAATAAACAACACATCTAAATCTATACTAACCTGGGACGTAATTCTTCTATTATGCGATCTAAAGAGATTACAAATAACAACTGGTAATAAAGATCATTCAGAAATTATAAGAAAGGAAATCAATCAAGATGAACCACTTCGCATAAAAAGTTAGACGAAACAGTTGTGAACAACATATCGCATAATGAGCTATTCATACATTAGGCATAAATAAATAGCTATCACCATACAAAAGTGCCAAATGATAACTCAAGCATTCATGCAATAATACCTAAACAACTAAAAACTGTATATCACTTTAACATATAAGCAGAAATGGTCAAGAGATAAAAGTACCATTTATGACTAGTCCTACTCATAAGCTTCAAGCAACAATGATTTATCTCTCCTTGCTTTAACATCCACTAAGAGTACAAAAGTGCAACATCAGTAGCAGATATCAAATGCAAACATCAACAAATCTTGATCCATTCATTCACCAAAACCTCCTCTGAGGGTGCAAAAGTGCATGTTCTGAGGACAAGTTTTTGATAAATTTCTGGACCCTTCTCTAAATGCATGAGAAGAGTTTAAATACTACTAACTAAATAACTTAATTACACAGATTCAGGATACGGTTTAAATGACCGCCCTTTTTCTAAGAAAAACTATTTCTAAAAATTAAATCTAATATCTAACTATTTCTGCATTTGCTCCTTAATGTTGCGAGCATTTAGTATTTGCCTGGGTAGAGTCGGCTGACTGTCTTCCGCTTTTGGTTGAGCTAAGAAAACAGAAATGGTAAGAGCTGGCACCATCTTTTCAGCAAAATTGATGATATACTCGAGAGTCATCCTCTGGCTATGTGGATTTACTGTGTATGTCTAGTAATAATCCAAGTTCCACTTGGTTAATCCTCGAATTGCTTCTTCTTTCAGCTTTATGTTTCCAGTTTGTTCTTTACCATCGCTTTCTTGCGTTTTCCGGGCTTACAAGTGACTGAGCAGTTAGAGGCTTTTCTTTTGGAGCAATTTTCTCAGCGATGCACGATTAGTGCTAGGCGCTAATTGTGCATCGGAAACTACCTCCGTTCTTTGATCCGGGCCTCTATGATGCGTTAGCGCTAATCGTGCATCGGAAACTGCCTCCGTTCTTTGATCTGGGCCTCTATGATGTGTTTTCCGCCTTTAGCGCCTTTTCCTTCACCGGGTATAAGCTTCAAAATTGTAAAAATATTGCTTTCGTAAGCTTCTGACCTTGAGCGTTAAACCGCCTGTTGATATCAGCATTGTTCAGTTACTCATTCAACCATGGTTGTGAATGAAAGGTTTGCAATGGCTAGCTCAGCAGCGCTTTGTGAATCTGCGGCTCTGTTGCATGCGGTATCCGTTTATGATGGCATCTTTTCTCTGTCTCTGAGCATTGGAACTTTACCCTTTTCCTTCATGGCTACCTGCACATTGCTTTGTGTTGTTTCTGTTTTTCGTTCCTGCAGTTCACACATGAAGAGAGAGTAATGATAATAAAAATTGACAAGAAAGCTTTAAGCTCTACGGATGTACAAAAACATGCCACCTGATGTGAACTGAATCTTCGAAAAACACAAAACCGTCTTTCATTAACAACTGGCATATCGTTCATTAATTATCATTAAAGCGCGTATCCAGTTCTTGGTTTATGGAAAGCTTTTCTTGAATGTTGAGCTGGGGAAAATCTACGATGGAACGTTTCTGCGATTCACATTGCAGCATCGCAGTATTGCATTATCGCATTACCGCAAATTTCATTAAGATGTGTTATCGCAGGGTTGCTTGATCGCGCTTATCGCAAGATCGCGGATCGCAGTATCGCACTATCGCAAGATCGCGGATCGCAGTATCGCACTATCGCAAGATCGCAGATCGTTACAATTGTTAAATGATTATGTGTTTTTCATGCGACGTTGCGATATGCGATATCGCATATCGGATATCGACGATTTTTTTTTAAGGTTTTCCAATGTGAGCGTTTCTTAATGCATGCGATGCGATGCAATTCGCGTCGCACCTTCACAGTTTATCATTTTTACTCATAAGGAAATGTCCTATCATTCTTCGCGCGATGTGATGTTTTCTTAAGGAGTAAAATACATGAGCCTTAATTGAATTTTTGAATTTTTTTTACTAAGGGTCCCCACTTACCTAGTGTTATTGCTAATACTAAATAAGGATGGGGGTTGTTGGTGACCACAACATAACTATAGATAGATATCAAAAAACTTTGTTTCTAATCAAAATACTTAGCTCCTAAAACATTTCATATTTCCAAAATTTAAAAAGTAATTAAAAAAATTTAAATATTGATATAAATAAAATATATCACTCTTTTCAAATATTTTCCAAATATTATAAGTTTGTCTATGATTTATGATTTAGTATTAAATTGGTTGAATTTAATACATTCACTTTGAATGAAACGAGGAATAGAATTCACACATTGAATTTTTGCATGCTAACTGAGACCAATCTTCTGTGTTTGGTGTGAGGAAGGATGCTGAAACAACTTTAACA
This sequence comes from Pinus tabuliformis, assembly GCA_031772625.1. Taxonomy (NCBI): domain Eukaryota; kingdom Viridiplantae; phylum Streptophyta; class Pinopsida; order Pinales; family Pinaceae; genus Pinus; species Pinus tabuliformis. Next base: position 1,354,525,526 of record CM062820.1, on the reverse strand, counting down.
AACCAATTGAAACAAATGAGAAATTGAATACTAACCTCACAATAAATGCTAAACAATCTCCTGTTCTGAAGGGACTTGTAGGGAATATGGAACTTCAAAGTGGGATCCTGGTAATACCCCCATGGTTGGGCACTGGTATAATTAGTTTGGATGCCATACCCCTGCACCGTATAATTTGAAACCCCTAAAATGAAATGAAGAGCCCCACTGTTGGGTAGTGATATAATTAGTTTGGATGCCATGCCCCTGCATCGTATAATTTGAAACCCCTAAAATGAAATGAAGAGCTCGAGTACAATGCATTGGATTTGTAGCTAGCCAAGTATCCACCTCGGTTGGAGTTTCAAATCATTTGATCTCCTAGAACAAATACATGGAGACATTAATCATAGACACATGAAAGGTGAAAAACAATTATTGAATTCAAAAAGACAATTTCTTGAATTCTTGAATTCAAGTTCTTGTAATAAGATCAATTTCTTGGATTCTTGATAAATAAAACAAATTCAACAAAGTTAGGAAATGAATTCTCACTAGATCCTAAAAATTAACAAGTGTTATGTAGTATCTAGTTCCTGCCGCTTTAGATTTTGAGCTATTGACAAATATTCTGAACTCATCAATAAAAACCTTCATTAAAAAAATAGAAATGAAAGTGAAAATGTTGTGCTAAAATTGTGCTTTTTGGCGAATGCTTTAGAGTTTGAACTATTGATAGATTATGAACTGATCAATAAAAAATTTCATTAAAAATTAGAAATGAAAGTAAAAATGTTGTGCTAAAATTGTGCTTTTTGGTGAGCATATTACAACATTAGCAGTAATGAAGATTTATAACTTTATTTATTTGGCAGTGTTTTGTTCAAATTGATATGGAGAAACCTAGTTTCAACTGAATGAGATGTCAATTCCAAGAAACTTGTTTTGCACAACCATTTTTCTCCTACAAAGTTCATAGGTATTGTTCATGATTGATATAGAGTTGTATGCAATTGTGTTTGTGGTTGTGAAGGTAGGCGAATATGGAACAAAAAAAAACTTTTGTTATCACTCAAATGAATTTATGCTTTAAACATGATTGCTTTCTTTTGCATATCGAAATTTTGGGATGATCTTTAATTTGTGATTTAGTATTAAATTAATTTTTAAATTAAATTGTAAATACAAGTTAATTAATATTTATGAATAATACACAATAAAATTGTTACTATCAATTTAACAATTGGTTTACTATTACTTTAACAACTACATTATAACTAGCACATTTATGTAAATTAAATCGCTAGTAGCTATAGATAGATATTAAAACACTTAATTTACAATCAAGATACTTAGTTCCTAAAATATTTCATATCTTCAAAATTTAAAAAATAGATATTAAAAAAATAAAATATATCATTACCCCTTTTCAAATATTTTCCATATATTATACATGTGTCTATGATGTGAAATATTAAATTGGTTGAATTTGACACATTCACTTTGCATAAAACCCCGAATAAAGTTATAGTAAATTAAACAATTTTAACAAAATTCATGCATTAACTTTTTACATGGTAATTGAGACCAATATTTTGTGTTTGGTTCGAAGAAAGAAGGTAAAACAACTTTAACAAATCAATTGAAATAAATGACGGGCAATCTCATTCTGCAGTGACTTGAAGTGAAATCTGGAACTTCAAAGTGGGATCCTGGTACTGGAAGAATTAGTTTGGATCCCATACCCAAGCCTTTTCATCATAAAATTTGGATGCCCTAAAATGAAATGAAGATCTCTAGTGCATTGCATTGGATTTTCAGCTAGCCAAGTGTCCACATTGGAGTTTCAAATTCTCCTTTGACTTGCAAGAACAAATACACTTAAACATTAATCACAAACAAAAGGAGAAAAAAAGAAAGAAAAAACTTAATGAATTCTTAATTCAAGAAGATCAATTTCTTCAATTCTTGAATACTTGAATTCAGTTTTTTGTAATAAGATTTGTCTCAATTCTTGATATACCTTGGAGGCATGAATTATAAAAACTATGCACAAATAAAACAAATGAAACAAAGTTAGGAAAGAAATGCTCCCAAGATCCTAAAAAATAGTAACTATATATAAATAAAACTTTCTTTTGTTTTTTACTAATTTAATTGCACACACCCGGGGTAAGAAAATTATAGAAATTTGAAAGGAAAAAAATAGTCAAATTAAAAATTAACTTTAAAAAAAACTATGATTAATGAAATTGGAATTGAAAATAGACAAAGAGAAACCATAGAAAAAGACAAAAAAAATATAAGTCAAATTAAAAAGTAACAAAACTAAAAATTAAAAAGAAAAAGAAAAGAAAATCACAATAAAAAAGTTAAATAAACAAGAAAAACAAAAACAAAAAAATTAATAACTAATAGAAAAATATAAATTACTAAATAAGACCCATAATAAGTGTTCACATTACAAATAGATAAATTTAAATAATAATAAAAAATAACAAAAATTGAATTCCAAATGTTAAACTATGAATAAGCGACATGCATTTTTGGTCAATGACAAATTAATAAGCAAGCAAAACTGAATGTGTAGATATATTAACTAAATATCAATAAAACTTTCTTAATAAAAAAACATTTTTGGTCAATGACAAATTAATAAGCAAGCAAAACTAAATGTGTAGATATATTAACTAAATATCAATAAAACTTTCTTAATAAAAGATTACAAAAAAAATGGTCATAAGATTTTAAAAAGTAATTGTGTTTAATAATTGAATTATATTAATTGAAATGGAAGTTTTGATTTATAGTTGTTGCTTAAATTATAGAAAGGTGAAGGGGGAAAATAAAGTTAATAAAAATTAATAAGAAAAAAACTATGATTAATGGATTTGGAATTGAAAATAGAGAAAAAAAAGCCATAGAAAAAGACAAAGAAAAAGTATAAGTCAAAATAAAAAGTAATAAAACTAAAAATTAAAAAAAATATATTGGAAAAAGTTTTTTCAATTATTTTTCCCTCTTTAAAATTTGTCATCTTAAATTTAAAGTATGGAGATATACTTCATGAAAATGGAAATAATAAAAAAGAAAAAAAAAGTTTTATAAAAAGGAATTAAAACTAAAAACAAAAAAATAGTAAGTAATAGAAAAATAAAAGTTACTAAATAGCACCAATAATAAGGCCTCAACCAATCACCTTACAAATAAATAAATTTAAATAGTAATAAAAAATAACAAAGATTAAATTCCTAAAGTTAAACTATGATGAACTACAAAAAAGTTTGGTCGCAATCAAAGGAAAAACACCGTGGGTGGAGGAGGTATGATAATAGTAAATAGCACCAATAATAAGATCTCAACCAATCAACTTACAAATAAATAAATTTAAATAATAATAAAAAATAACAAAAAAATAGTTTCCTAAAGTTAAACTATGATGAACTACCAAAAATTTGGTTGCAATCAAAGGCAAAACTCCATATATATATATATATATATATATATATATATATATATATATATAGCTTAATCAAACTAAAAAACAATAAAGACATAAATATTTCATAACAAAAATAAAACAACTAATAAAACACTATTGTTGAATGCAATCATCAAAAATTAAAAAATAGGATTAATCAATATTGCTTATATTAATATATGTCCACTTTAATATATATATGTGTGTGTGTGTTTTATTTTTTATTATTATATATTATTTTTTGTAATTAAATTTATTAAAATATCCTTTTAATATAATAATAAGTCAAATATGGAGAAAAACTATAATTCAAGAAAATGAAAATATGGAAAAAAGAGAAAACAATTGAAATAAAAAAGTTAAATAAAAAAGAAAATAAAACTAAAACAAAAAATTAGTAACTAATAGAAAGGGAGGTTGCTAAACAAGCCATAATAAGACCTCAACCAATCATGTTACAAACAAATAAATTTAAATAATAATAAAAATTAACCAAAATTAAATTCCCAATGTTAAACAATGGATAACCTACATATTTTTTTGGTTAAAGAAAAACTAATGGATAACCTACAATTTTTTTTTTGGTTAAAAACAAACTAATACAAATTCAAAGGAAAAACAATCAAAGGCAAAAATGAATGCATAATATCATCGGTGAATGATGAAGTAGTTGTGAAGATAATTATGTATTTAATAATATGTATGAAGAGGGAGTAACCGTTGAGAATTGGATTGTTAATTTTTTTAACTAAACCAATAATTTTATAATTGAATATTTAAATAATTTTAATTTATATAAAATGATAAAAAAATTAAAGTAAAATTTTATGATTAAAATATTTATTAATAATATAATATAATATTTTTTTGATAAAATATATATTAAAAAAATAAGTATTTAACAATAATTGAACATTTTGAATCATTGACAAATTCCCATTAATTTTTAATCATATATATGTGTACATAGAGTAAAGGAGATAAGAGTGGGCCTAATGGTTAAGAGCATGTGTTTCCTCCTAAGAGGTCACAGGTTCAAAACTAGAGGGGGTTTAAGTATGTATCCCTTCGTAGACCTAGTAGTCAAATCATTGCCTTGAAAGTGGGTTCCTTGTTCCACAAGCAAGAGGGCCTCATACACCAATTCCTTGTCCCACAAGCAAAAGAGGGTCTCATGCCTAGAAGTGGGTTCCTTGTCCCACAAGCAGTAAGACAATCAACTGGAAATCAAATAAATTGTATATTGAATGATCTCAAAGAATTATGTACATGCTTGTACATATAAATACATATAGGAAACAGTTGAATTAGTTCATGGGAGTTCTTGGACTCCAATAATTACCCAAACTGACCCGAGGTTAATCCTAAGGATTAGTTATCTAACAGTCCCCCCTTAATCCAAAGGGATATACCAAAGTCCAAGAATGAAAGCTCAAAATACAGAAATGCATCTCAGCCAAAAGCTGAATGTCTCTCAATCAACTCTAGAACCTTCATAGCGGTTCTTAGAACAACAAAAAGTGTGATTTTAAGGTGACCACAAACTCTGGAACTATCATAGCAGTTCCTCGAACAATTCCAAACATGGAAGTGCTCAATTAACTCAATCAACTCAAATCTAACTCAGGTTTGCTTGACATCTCAAACTTGAACCTATAGCAGACCATCCAGTCAACTCAATCAACTCAAATCTGACTCAGGCTTGCTTGACATCTCGAACTTGAACCTGTAGTAGACCATCAACCATTCCCCCCTTGTCGGATATAAGGTGAGAAGTACTCTTCACTGCTGCAAGGCTGCTCATCACTTTGGAACATTTTTTTCGATATGCCCTATAAATCTTCTTGGTTGTTTTGGTCCAATCCCAAGAAGCAATCCACCCGAAATTTACCTTCTCTCTTGTAGTAGACTTATTTCTAGAACATCTATTTGTATGATGATTTCGCTTTCCGCAATGTTCACACGGGCAAAGATCAAAACACCGATCATTCACATGTCCAACCCTGTTACATTGTTGGCATCTATAAACTTGTTTTGGAACGACACCGTATGGAAATCCAGCGCTTCAGAATTGTATTGGTTTAGCAAAATCTGATATGTGAAAAGATACATCCAGAATATCCTATTTGTAACCCAAACCAGTTCTGTGTTTATTGTGTCTAATCTCTTCCCATGGCCTTATGAAAGTTTTGGGAATATCAAGCTTCTCATAATAACTTTCAGTTGCATTTTCTTTTTTAGATTTTCGCAAAGGTTGCTAAAGTGGTTGTAAAACAGGGTCAAGAACAGGCTCTTCAAGAGAAATTTCTGGTCCTACAGAAACATTACTCTGATTATTTTCTAAATGATGATCAGGCTCAAACACACTATTATTCGGAACAAGAATGGGTTCAAAATTCTTCTTTTGCAGTTCTTCTCGCTGAAACTGGGTTTCTAGTTCCAAAAATTCAATTTTGCTTTTCACATTTTGCAAATATGACTGGATGTTAGAGAGCGTGTCCTTGCTGACTTGGACACTGTTATGCAGATAAGATGACATTAAATTGTTTAATAACTGTTATAAATCATCGAGTTTCGCCATTTTTTTGAGTAATCAACTTTAAAAATGGGTGTCGGCTACCACCGAAAATGCACCCAATACAAACAAATTTGTTATAATTGGGTGTCAAGTTCAACCAACCATGCACCCATCTACAACATAAATTATCTGTCTTTGACTTTCACTTTACAACTTTAACAAATTTTGTGATAAAACACAAAAAAATTCTAAAATTATCTTGTCAAAGATTTGAACCTATGACCTTCAATCCACCAAATAACTATGTAAATTTTACCAACCACTATGCCTTTGATTTTTTTGTTTTAATAATCACGAGTTAACGAAATTAAACTTTAAAAAGCAATAATAAAAAATGATGTTGACTTCTTATCACTTTCCTTGGAATCGGTCACCTAAAATTGCTGTAACCTTCTCGTACACTGTCGCATGTATACTTCCCTTGATTGGAAATCCCATTGAAGTTTCCTAACCGTAGTTAGGGTTTCAGTGCAGTTGAGTCGTGAAATAATCTTGCCACCAATAATGATTTTTCAATTACCTATCCTCCTTTATTCACATATCCCAAATATCCATATATCCCAAATATTCTTTAAATCCTTTCAAATTCAAAATATATGCAATACTTCTGAAAAGATATAAATTTGTTTCTCCTCTTCTTTTAACAAAGTTGGCTTTTCGGTTTAGTGGTAAGTTTCAAAAATAGCCTAGCAAAGAGCTAGGTTCAAATCTTATTAACCTCCAAAAATAAATTTTATTTTATCAATCACCACTCATTAAAATTTCACACTCTTCAATCAATTAATTAATTAAAATTTCAGCCACTCAGCCACAAAATTGACCACTCATTAAAATTTCACACTCTTCAATCAATTAATCAATTAAAATTTCAGCCACTCAGCCACTCAGCCACCATAAAATATATATCCTCTCTTCAATCAATTAAAATTTCACCCTCTTCAATCAATTAAAATTTTAACCACTCAGTCACCATATCAGCTCTTCAATCAATTAAAATTTCACACTCTTCAATCAATTAAAATTTCAACCACTCATAAAATATATATCTTTGCTAGAAAATTGACCACTCATTAAAATTTCGCACTCTTCAATCAATTAATCAATTAAAATTTCAGCCACTCAGCTACCATAAAATATATATCCTCTCTTCAATCAATTAAAATTTCACCCTCTTCAATCAATTAAAATTTCAACCACTCAGTCACCATATCAGCCAAAATTTCACACTCTTTAATCAATTAAAATTTCAACCACTTAGCCACCATATCAGCCACTCAGCCACCATAAAATATATATCCTCGCCAGAAAATTGACCACTCATTAAAATTTCACACTCTTCAATCAATTGATCAATTAAAATTTCAGCCACTCAGCGACCATAAAATATATATCCTCTCTTCAATTAATTAAAATTTCACTCTTTAATCAATTAAAATTTCAGCCACTCAGCTACCATAAAACCACTTAGCCACCACAAAATATATATCCTCACCAGAAAATTGACCACTCATTAAAATTTCACATTTTTCAATCAATTAATCAATTAAAATTTCAGCCGCTCAGCCACCATAAAATATATATCCTCGCTAGAGAATTGACCACTCTTTAATTAAAATTTCAGCCATCAAAATATATATACTTCAGTAAAAGAAATTGTATTCTTCAATCAATTAAAATTTTAGCCACCATAAAATATATATCCTCGCCATAAAATTGACCTCTCTTTAATTAAAATTTCAGCCATCAAAATAAATATACTTCAGTAAAAAATTTGTATTCTTCAGAAATCTTTCTGTAAAAACTTATATCATTCAAACTTCAGCCACCATAAAATATATATCCTTGCCAGAAAATTGACCACTCTTTAATTAAAATTTCAGCCATCAAAATATATATACCTCAGTAAAAAAATTGTGTTCTTCAGAAATCCCAAACTTTGTATCATTTTCAGTAAAATATTTAGCCACCAAAATATATATACTTCAGTAAAAAAAATTGTATTCTTTGTATCCTTCAGACATCTCTCGTTTGCAGTAAATATATCTTATTATCCTTCATAAATTTTATTGTCATTAAACTCCTTTAGTTGCAGTAAATATATCTTATTATCCTTCATAAATTTTACTGTCATTAAACTTATGTTTAATGTGGTAAATGCAAATACTGCGATTAAACTCCTATTTATTGCAATAAATGTAATTACTAAAAAACATATGCCACTCAATTTCTCCAATCGTCTTTCATTATGACTGAAAGATATGAAACTTACAGAGAGTTAATAGTGTGGATTGCTCCACTGGATTAACTTTCTGTTGCACCCACACTGGATTAACTTTCTGCTGCACTTTATCTTCACAGTCTTCATGTTCCACGTCTCTTTTACACCATAGACTTCAAATACATGGAGTTTAGGAACAAATCAACAAGGGCTCTGATACCACTATAAGACAATCAACTGGAAACCAAATAAATTGTATATTAAATTATCTCAAAGAATTATGTACATGTTTGTACATATAAATACATATAGGAAACACTTGAATTAGTTCCCCAGAGTTCTTGGACTTCAATAACTACCCAAGCTGACACAAGGTTAATCCCGGGGATTAGTTATCTAATAGGGCTCATATACCAATTCCTTGTCCCACAAGCAAAAGAGGGTCTCATTCCCGGAAGTGGGTTCCTTGTCCCAGAAGCAAGAGGGCCTCCTACACCAATTTCTTCTCCCACAAGAAAAAGAGGGTCTCATACATCAATTTGGTGTCTAGCTTGACCATGAACTTAAAATTAGATACTAATAATAATACAACAAATTCAATCTTAATCTATACAATATTAAAATTGAATAAATAATATCAAAAGTTATTCCTATTAAATATTAGTTCTATATATACGATAGAGACACAGTGACATGTAAACAAGTGGGTTCCTTGCCTCAAGAAAGAGTGTCTCATACACCAATTTGGTGTCTGGCTTGGCCATGACCTTAAAATTAGATAATAATAATAATACAGCTAAGTCAATCTTAATCTATACAATATTAGAATTGAATAAATAATATCAAAAGGTATTCCTATTAAATATTAGTTGTATATATACCACGAAGACATAGTGCCTCAAGCAAGAGGGTTTTAGACACCATATTTGCCTCAAGCAAGAGGGACTTATACACCAATTTGGTCTCTGGCTTGACCATGACCTTAAAATTAAATAATAATAATAATACAACAAAGTCAATTTTACCTTATACAATATTAAAATTGAATAAATAATATCAAAAGTTATTCCTATTAAATATTAGTTGTATATATAGGAGAGAGACAAAGTAATGTGTAAATTAATTTTTCTTAGGAATTCTAGTAAATAATATTCTTTCTTATGAATTTTAATAATAAATAATATGATTATAATATCACAAGCAATATGATTTCATACACCAATTTGGTCTGTGGCTTGGCCATAACTTTAAAATTAGATGATGATGATGATGATAATAATAATAATAATAATAAATCACAATCTTAACCTATACTATATTAAAATGAAATAAATAATATAAAAAATTAATTCCTATTAAATATTAGTTGTATATATACGACAAAGAAATAGTCTCGGCGTGTAAATTAATCGTTATTACGAATTTTAATCAATAATATGGAAATAATATTATTTTCTCCAGAAATAATATGATTATAATATATAAGACAATTTTATTGATACAAGATAAGTTAAGTAACCCTTTCAATGCGTCCTCGAATGTGGACTGCGACTTATGAATTTTAATCAATAATATGGAAAAAATATTATTTTTTCCAGAAATAATATGATTATGATATATAAGACATTTTTATTGATACAAGATAAATTAAATAACCCTTTTAACGCGTCCTCGAATGTGGACTGCAAAAGAGACTGATTTTAAAAATTGAAATAAATCCCCAACTTATTGTATTTTTAAAGGCTTTCATATCCTATAATGATATGTAAGACAAAATCTTAACGTATAAGAGACTGATTTTAAAAATTGAAATAAATCCCCAACTTATTGTATTTTTAAAGGCTTTCATATCCTATAATGATATGTAAGACAAAATCTTAACGTATAAGGTATCATTTCAGACCTTCGAGGTAAGGCAAAGGGAATATTAAAGTAAATTAGGCGGAAATTTTATTTGAAGATAAGAAGAGTCTTGGGGAGGTATGTGTGAAAGTAATCGTATCCCCTTTTAAGTAAAAATTATGTGCATTTTTAAATGAAGTTTGGGCAGGATGACAAACAGTGGGGTTGCACCTTTTTAACTCTTTTTTAAAGGAATTATTCAAACTATTTTTTCTATGTTGGAATATTTCAAAGTATTAGTTTCTAATCAAAGAAGAATTTTAGTATTGGAGGATTCATGTTTCATTATAAAATATATGGTGCATAACATTAATATTTTAGATTGTCTATAAGGACTGATGCAAGTTGGTATTTTGGTTCTATATCTTTCATGATTACAACACTTTAGTTGAATCTAAGGTCAACAATGCAACTAGGTGAAAATGGGCATTTTTTATGTCAACAACCACACTATGAGCTTTTACTTTCTTTACCTTGCATCAACAAATTAACAAGACAAATGGAAAGAAGCATGATATGTTGCTTATACAAAGTTTGATGACATTGATAAGACATGATCCCTCCTCATACATGATTCCATTAATATGCACTCCACATAATGAACTCCTTCCTCTAAATATTTGGTACTATGATGGGATAATGGCATTAACTTCCTAGAAGGGATTTGCCACCTTCCTTTCGTCTCACAGGAAAAACAATGATGTCAATTTCAGTAGGATTTTCTAATTTGGTTTTGCTAGATTTTGTTTGAATTATTGGCAGTTTCTTCTATGCTAAGCAGATTACTATTCCTCTATCAGAATTACCTCCTTCATCTATGCTCTATTTCAAGCTTGAATTGGATTCACATTTATTTTGCTTCTTTTCCTTGGTTACCTTTCTCTACCCATCTGCCCATCTCTTCCAAACACTGATTCCTAGTATTGTAATAATGGATGATTAAAATTGCAGGGAACTTCGTTTATAATGCAAAAGAACAAGAATTCCCTTACCACCTTTAGTACACACTTCAAATACTTATTGGACTCTTATCACACACATGAGGGAAGTATTGACCTCAAAATTGACTTAGTAATAAGTATGGGGTTCCAAAAATGTAGTCAACTAAAAGTATCTAAACAATTAGTCAAAACAACAAGAAGAATCTTCTCCAAGCATACATGGAATTTCTTAGACACTTTCTTGCAATGTCAATGATGAATCACAACAATGATAGGCCTCTCCAACACTCAGCCTAAGGAAATATTCAAATGAAGGCATTGTTGATCATAACATGAATCTTATATTTTGATTCCCTGTTTATTGTGTCAAATTTGGTTTAATCTAACCTATGCATATTAATTTTGTTTCTAGTAGCACCTAAATCACATGCAATGCATGTACATTGTAATTTGGAATGTATGGGTTCTACATGGTCAATTTTAAGAAGGGCCCAAAGATTATAAAAAGGTCTCATCATGATGGGAAGCTACATTTTGTAGTCCTCGTTGTAGGCCCCACCTGCACTTTTTTCTTTATTAAAGTTATTTTTAACTTTTGTTAAAAAAAAGGATATGAGAGGTTTGTTGGATGGTTTATGGATAACTGATAGAGGATACATTGGATATGGTCTATTAATAATGTACTAATATGATCTTTTAGATGGTTAAGCATTGTCATAGTTGATTTATAATTACATTTGGAATATTTTTATAGGATAACCCATGTTTTCATTTCCAAGTAACATTAATTAATGGATAAACATAGATGATAGTTATGTGCTAGTTTTTCTGATGAGTGAATATGCCCAAAAGCTAGGTGCAGGGATTTCAAATGTATATATAACCAAAAGAAGATTACACATGTTGATAATTCATTATAATTCAATTTTCAAGAGAATGATGATTCCTTTATCACTATTGTATTTCTTGAAAGCAATGATGTAAGATCAACTTCAAAAAATATTTGAGAGATCATCACAAAGTTTTCATCTATTTTTCATACATTAGTGTCATGTGAGGAGCCAAAGTGATTGATTGTTGGATTACAAATAAAGAGTCAATGATGATACTTTGCTAAGAACAATAATGAAAATAGTTGTTTACCAAAATATGATGCCTATGTTGTTTCCACATGCGTCTACCATGTGAATTCAATGTCACATCCTAGTTAGAAACATAGATAATAAATGTATATGAAACGTATGGTGACTACAAGAAACCAATCTACTTCAGTGTTCATGAGTTGGGGAAAATGAATTATTTTGTCTCTATGCATCAATGGTAGATTTGAAATCTAGAGTGGGAACTATTAATTGTGTCTCACATCAATGTTTTTCCTATTACTATTACTACTTCAATAATCATGCTTTGTTCTATGGACAATTACTATGCTACTTAACCTCTAACCTATAGAAGAAAAATTGGGCAAGGTCACATTTAAACTTGTTGTAAGAGGGCGGGAAATCAAACATATAAAGGGCATGACTCCTAAAACAACTTGAAATGTGCTTAAAAATGTATGAAATAACCAAAAACATAAGAAACAAGATAAATCTATATGAAATGTGGGACACTAAAGGAGGGAATTTATTACACAAAGCAATGCCATATTAAGAAAAAACATGAAATTTACCAACTGTAATGAACAGTGTGGGAAATGTTGAGAAAAGGTAAGATTACTTGTATTTTCCACCATAGACATTTATTAGATGTTATTAGGTTGAGATTATACAACTAAGTAAAAATCTGATAATTATTTTCTTATAGTTTCATTATTATGAAATAAAATGATTTCATAATTGAGAAACAAAAACTCATAATTAAGACAAAAGTTCATAATATAGAAAAATCTCATAATAGGTTGGAAAAATCTCATAATTGAGCATGGAACTTGTGTATGAATTGTAATTTCTTAATTCACATGCCATTAAGCATATCGATAACTTATACCTTCTTAGTTCACATACCATCAAGCCTATCTATGACTTGTATCCACCCAATTTTGACAACATGAATCCTATCTTGATGCACTTCTAAATTACTATGAGAAGAGGAAAAAATGGGAGATATAGAGGATCTAAAGTTTGAGAATCATTATGATAGTCAAATAGAGAGAGACTCTAGAGTAGAAGCATCTTCATGTTGGTGAAGAAAAATAAAGAGTGGAAAAGGAAGGAACTCTAAAATCCTAGCATTGGAAGTTGTCACAACAATATCAAGGTAACATATCCTAAATTTGTTTTCTTACATTTGGTATACGGGTCTATGCTATTTTCCTCCTCCAATGGGGGTGATCTATGCTATTTTATATTACGCATTGGTAGATCTGATTTGTCTTGAGGAAATTCGATAAAATTTATTTGCATATTACATTTATTTCATGCTAAGGTTGAAAAATGCATATATTGTCGTTTATATGTAGGTGAATTTCTTTAGGAGTTGGAAGGGGATATGGGAGTTGCATCAACCTAGATATAATAGGAAAACCATTGTGACATCCCTATTTTTACCCCTAATTATAAATGTAATTAATTATATTTATTTTTCTTTAATATTGGAATTGATACTTTATCACCATTGAACCATGACAAATTTTGAGATGAAAATTTACCTTAAAATTTAGAAACCTTGATGAATATTACTAGTCCTTAATATGCAAACTATAAAATGTTTGGCGATATTTTTATAAAAATATTCAATTTTGTAATAATTTTATATAGCCTTTGTAAAATTTTAGAAATTTCTAATGTAAGATAGTTTTATCCTATAAAATTGGGCATTTAAAAAAAATAAGAACGGAAAAATATTTTTTTTTCTTTGAAACAACATGAAAAATTAGCCTATTTGCAAGATTTAGCCCCTGAATATTTCCTTGACCTAGACATACATTAACATTGTATATATTTCATTTTCAATTAATAAACAAGTCAACAACTCACTAAGTATGAGTTGGTATAGAGACCATGATACCATGAGTGGGGAAGTAATGGAGACTAAAAGGGGGGGCTTTACATGTTAAAGGTCCTAAGCCAAAATTTATTTTGTGAAGGTTTTTGAATTTTGATATTTCTATTTTCCCCTCTTTGTCTTGTCCCACCCAATCATTGAATGAGTGTAAGGATGTTGGTAGAAGAAGTCTTCTTTGAAGGTAGTGGAGGCATGGGTAAGTACTTGGCTAATGGAATGTTGTCAGTTATTCCATGTAAAAGGTTGGTAAAACAACTCCTTTGGATAATCCAGATCATGTTATAAAATGTTTGCGGGCATAGTTATAATATGAATTCTCTTGCATGTATATTTATAAATTTCTATTAGAGATTAAGGATATGGGCTGTACAAGGAAAAAATGAAAGAAAGGAAAGGAAATAGAAAAAAAGCACAAAAAAACATAGCAGAGAGCACAGTAATATAGTGAAATACAAAATTCTGTTGATAAATAAATAATAGAATATTGTAGAATATAAACTAGCTAGAATGGTAGTAGCTATATAAACTAGTTACTTCATGAAACTTAGTAGGAACAATATCTTAAAAAGGAATCCTTATATCTTAAATTATACATTCCTACACTTTAAATTTCTCATAATCATAGTAAGGGAACCAAGTCATCCTTGAATGTAACTTGGGAAGATGGAAATTATCTTGTTAGTGAAACTTAAAAAAGGAAGCCTTTGATTGAATGGGTCACTATTAAGCACCTTATATGAGGCCTTATATAATGGTTAAGCACTAGTTAAGTATGTTTTGAGGATAATCCCCCCATTTCCAAGTGAATGTTTTTATATATCTTCCCTTAATCTATACATAACAAATGGTACACCATTTACAGACTCCTTCTAAAATCTATGACACTTTGAAAAATAGGAAAATAGTGAGTAAGAACAAATGCCATATTTTATCCCTGAAGTTTGTAAGAGGTCTTAAATAGTATTTCCATAGAATATCCTACTTTAGCTATTAATTATCTTACATCAACTCCAAGCATCTATATCATGCATAAAAACACAATAAAGTCCCTAGATCTACCTTTCCTAGTAAATATTTGATTATATATCTATCATATATATAAAGGAGAACTTAAGAAAATCTAGGTGCAAATAAAATATGTATAAAAAACATGAATTATGGAGGAAATTATGAAATATATATTGAAATGGAAGAATCAAAACACATTTTACCTTAAGTGCATAGAAATCGTTCATCGCTCCTTGGATACAGCTCCTCCTTGGATTACACTCATAAGTAAGGTGACCTTGTGATAGAAATAATATTCTCTCTATGATAATAATTAGTATCTTGTAGTTGTATTTCATTTTATATCTCCCTTCTCCCATAGGAATGGTTTCATTTTAGAGACTTGGCGAGAAGAAGAGAGGATAAATCTAGAACCCTAGTTCTTGATAAATTTAGAACCTAGCACAAACTTTTATGCCATTAAAGGAGGAAATTTAAACCTTCAAAAAATTAGCTCATAAAAAATGAACAAGTCTAGAATCCTATGAGGCCATTAGTCACCACTGTAATGTAGAGAGTGATCATTTCTCCTTATAACTAGTATGCAATGAGTGATGTATTGCTCATTTTCAATGCATGAGGAGAGATGATGCTCTCAATTTTTCTTTCCTAGGGTATCAAATTAGTGTTATAGCATGGTTACAAAGGTATGTCCCTTAAGTCGACTCCCAGGATGAAACATAATGTTATAATAGATGTCCCCTAAGATTTTACCTTAAATGAGAGATTGATGGTTAGAACGCATTACAATACTGCAACAATCATGATGGAACAAGGAAGGAATCGATAAACAAGGAACTAGTTAGGATGTACAAGAACTCATCAACCAATCATATAGATCATACTTTAGGTAGTAATACCCATGATTAGAATAAAAGATAACAAATCATGGCCACCAATGCAATACAGTAAGGATACATGACATGAAATGCAAACACATTACCATGAAGAAATACATTTTGGATCCATGTCATCAATAAATAAATCATAGCCATGAGAAAATATAATGTGGATGTATGTCATAGTGTACATTATGGATGAGTCAGATTCCCCCAAGTCCAAGTTATTCATCTTAAACTTTGATGGTACAATTCTATGTCATCAAAATATGTGAGATGAGGTTGAGCATGATAAAAAAATGTTTGATTACTAAACATTGATGCATATCATTAAAAATGTGATGGGACCTACCAATGATGAAAGTTGGTCCCAAGATACATAATACAATCTAATGAGTGCAAATTAAGTAGTTGATGCCAAACACTTGTTGATTTGATTAATTGGGAGGCAATGAGGTAAGTCCACTATATTTCACAAGGATACCTTTCCCACTGATGTTTTTAATCTCTAAGGTACTGACTTGTTTCTAGATACTTATCCTAGATAACAAGTTGACATTGATAGGAAAATATATGTTAAAGGAGGGCCTTGATATATCCCCCATTGATTGATAAAAAACTAAATTAAGTGATGATATGAACAGATAAAATCATTGAATATAACTAACACAAGGGTGGAGGACACAAAAGGTTAACAAAATCATGAGATAGGAACATATTGATGAGATTGACACAAGAACACCACACGATATAATGCATTTGCATGTGAGGAATTTGATAATAATTAAAATGACTAGAATAGTAACCAACCTAAGGAGTAAATGACTGATATGTATAGTATGACTCCTAGGCAAGCTACAACCCAAGTGTAAGATGATAATGAAAATCAGTCCCATGTTCAAGGGTGATGTAATTGATGGCTACCAATTCTTATTACACATCTCAATAACCCCCTCCCTCATTGAGCACATACTTATACAAAGAGGGGTGAAGAAGGGGGTTGAATTAATATAAGTCAATTTTTTCTTATTTAAAAATCCATGAACCATAAGAAAATACTTATGTATGAGATATATCAAATTTAGAACATGGAACATAATATTTATGTGGAAACTATTTTAAGGAAAAGCCATAAAAGTTATTTTTATAATTCTTTGTAGGCACCAACCTCATGGAGACACCAACCCCTAGTAGTACAAACCTTGGTAGGCACCAACATACTCTTCCATATATTCATAGAAACCAATATACTATAGACACAAATCCCCACTGCCAAGAACCAACTTAGAAAAATACCCCAATAATTTTTTATTTTTTTTTGTGGCACCAACTTTCATATAGAATATTCAAAAATTACCTACTCATAAGAACACCAAACTTGGTTGTTACTTATTCAAATCTGCTCATTGATGTGTGAAGTGAAAGTTATGGTAACTTTCGCAAAACTTACTATTTTTTAGCCTCTTCCCAAGAGAAAACAAGTATAGTATGCCACATGTCCAATTATTTATATATGATTTTGAAATTCTTACCTAACCCACTTCAGTATCTCCATAGATCTATGAAAATTTTACAGTCTTGTGTCTCATAAGAAGAATGATATCAAAATTCCATGATCAATATTTCAAAATTTATTTCATGATAACTCCAAAACGCTAACTTCCATAGAGTATATAATAGTGAACCATAATACGTAATTCTCACAAATGTACCATGAGCTATTTTCTCAATATGCTGAAACTTTCATAGTTTGATTTTCACAAAAGTTGAATTATAGCAAAATTTCCAAGTTCACTCATTTAAAATTGATTTTAGAACCATTCAAAACCCTTAACTTCCATAGGGTATATCTTCAAACTTATAGTAAACTAGAATCTAAAAGTTTGATGAGATGCCCCATGCAATGCCTTCTCATTCTAATCCAATTTTATGGTCGAAAACATCCTATAAAAGAAATTATAGTGAAAATACTGAGATGAATCATGTTATAAACAAATTTTAGGACCAATCACATAACCTAACTTTCATTATGTGTATCTCTCAAAGTGTAGCAAATGAAAATGTAAATTTTTAATTATATGTTCTCCTTTTATCTCCCCTCAATATGCTCGTAATTTCACCATTTGAAGTGTCCAAAACAATTTATACAAAAAAATCCAAGATGACTCATCTCCACATATTACATTCTCTGTCTCTCTCACACATACACACACACTTTCATTCCTTTTATACATTATCATAACCCTTCATGAAAAGATATGTTGATTTAAAAAGCCACGTCAATTCATTAATGGAATAATTAGTTATTCTTTTGTTTCACTTTTCCAAATACCATGGGCTTCCTAAACAATGGGTGTGAAACCATCATTTCACTTTTTTTTCTTCACTCTTTTGTATGAGCACCACCATTTTAATACACACACACACATAAACACACACACACACATACACAATATCTAGTATATAATACATTGACATAAATGAACAAAAATTGTTAAATAAGATCCCACTTTGTCATTGTGGAAATCCGACATCAAAATGGATAATCCACTAGGAATATAGATAATTATCTCCCTTTCCAAAATACTTTATTGATCCATGAGGATCTCCTATAACACCCTCCTCGCACATCTACCTAAGCAACTAGCCAACTGGGTTAAACATGTGACGATAGGCCACTATGATATGATTCGACCTCCAAAGTCATGTTAAGGAAGTGGAATCGATAGAAACACAACACACATACATTCAACATCAACATTAGGACCCTCAAGGACCAACCCAACCTTGCTGCCAATCATCCCTCGAGTCCCACTGAGATTTTGGACCACTTGACCTCTGGACACTCTCATCCTATGGGCTTGTCAGCGTCCAAGGACCTCTGGATGCTCTCACAAGCCTTCAAGCCAACATCCAAGGACTATTTTGCATAGTGTTGTGCTAGTGTCCCTGGGATTTAAACCACTTTTTCAGGCCCAGAGCCCAGGTCACTGCCCAAAATTAAATGACATCTTCAAAACAGTAAAATAATAGAGAAATGATAGTACAAATGAAATTACTTGATTAAGACCTTGACTAGACCCCTACTAGACATGATAGACATTTCGTCAAACATATCATGAATATGTAATCTACACGTGTAAATAACATATCCAAGCATAGGGCTCTCATACTCATTTTAGAATCACTAAGAAGCATTGATGCCTCAACACGTTAGCTCTAGTTTCATCGATTAGGTCATAGATACAAAGTTCCTTCATTTGCAAGTGAAAACAGGATGAGAGCCATACATAGCTACTGTCATAAAACATATACATAACAAGCATAATAGAAAGAGAAATACCAAGGAAATCATAACCATATGATCCACATTTAAACCAGTATAATACTCATAGAAATACAAGGGTAAATAACCTCATATTGATCATGAAAAATCCAATGTTAAGATGGGACTACCATGTTCCACCCGACCGTAGAATGGCTGAGTCAAATCTCTCTTCAACCATTCACCCTTGCACCATATTCCAAGCATGCATGAGGGATCTCATAGAACACATCAATCAAAAACCATTCATGGCTTCAAAAGGCCATCCACCTCAACCCATCAAACAATGGTTCCACCTCGTGGTCATACATCACAAAACCATCATCAAATTGGTCTCTATCAAGCCTTCCAGGGCTCCCAAAGAGTTTTTCCAACTAAGGCTTCCAGAACTAGTAAATCAACCCACAACTTTTACCAGGCTTCTAGAGTGTTTGTCCAACCAAGGCTTCCAGGACTAGTACCTCAAACCACTAAGGGCTTATAGACCATTTGTCCAATCAAGGCTTCCAGGACTAGTAACTCAACCCAAGTTGTTACAGGGCTTCCATATCATTTGTCCAAATAGGGCTTCCAAGACTAATAACTCAACCTAATCTAAGGAAACATGAGAAACAACAAAACAAAAAGAATGAAATAAACCCACAATATTTATGGCTATCCAAGAAATGGTAAGGCTAGATAATACACTATCAATCCTAGCCATCCTCCATGCAATATTTATGGCTATCCAGGAAATGGTAAGGCTAGACAATACACTGTCAATCCTAGCCATCCTCCATGCAAATTACAGATCACAACCAACAAACCAAATGCATATGTCATGTATGCCAAAAATAGTGAGGAAAGCATACATGCAACTTGGTACTCCATTATAGCTATTGATCCCAATGTCCTCTTGTGCTTTTGTACTCTTCCTTTTCCTTCTTCCTCCAAAACTCCAAGTATGACACACCCTCCAAGAGTGCTCCAAGAAACTCTAAGTGTCCAAGAATATGAGAGAGAGAATAGAAGAGAGCTCCATGTTAGGTTCCTATACTACTAGTGTAACCCCTTATTGTTATTAGTGCAACCCCTTTATTATATTGTTGTGCCCATGTAGTCCCCATATTGTTATTATTGTGCCCCATAGAAGCCCACTATTGTTATTGTTGTGCCCTTACATTATTATTGTTATGTTGACCCTGATTACATTATGACCCCTTAGACTCTTATATATAGAAAGGAGGTCTTGTAATTTGAATCATCTAATAATTGTTCATTTGTGTAATATAAAGGAGGTTTCCCCCTCGAAGAGGTTGATTTTGAAGTCGTTTGTCTATCTTTTCTATCTTTTTGTGAGCTGGTTTCATAACATTTTGTGTCAGAGCTTTGGATTCTAGGGTTTCGCTGCTCCAAACAGGCCATCGTGGAGTTTTCACTATAATGTTTTTTGTGCGACGTTTCAGAAGCTAAAAAAAAACCATTTGAGAAAAATCTCATTGAACCTTGGGTCCAAATTTCAGAGCTTGTCTCACTACATTTGCAGAGATATTATGTGAGGAATTTAGGATTTCTGAAAGATCAAGAATTCCATGTCAAACAGGTCATCATGGAATTTTCGTTATAATTGTTTTATACTAAGGTTCAGACTTTGAAATTGAAACCCATTGGAGCCAAAATCTTGGTGAAGCTCAGGCCCAAATTTTAGATCCTGTTTTGCTATATTGTCTGAGATACAATCCAAGACATTTAGGGTTTCTACAGGCTCCCGAATTATATCCCAAACAGGTGACCTTGGGAAACTCGTCATAACTTTCTCTCTAAGCATCAGATTGAAATTTTGTCAGCATTTATAAAAATAAGACGGACTATACTTTTCTGTGTATTGATGTCAGGTAGGAAGGTTGCAACAATAACACATGGCACTTCGTACAAGTTCTCTCTACGGAAAACATATATAAGAAGCTCATCTTGGGAGATTATGAATAACTCGTTCTTGGAAAATCCAATTTTGATTACACTGTTGGCATTGGAAAGAGGACGCAGAGGGATACTATATGACACAATTTCAGACCTTGGAGATTCTAAATTATAGAGTTACAGTCGTTTCAAGATCGAGCTCCTAAAATCAAGAAAAGGCGATATGAGGAAGTTTGATGGGAAGGATCTGGTAAATTTAATGCTACAAATGGAACAATATTTTGATCTACATGATGTACAACTATTGCAAAAATGTACATATTGCATCTTTATATTTAGAATCAAATCAATTTTTATGGTATAAAGGGCTTTGTTCTTGTAAACCACTTCTCACTTGGTAAATTTTCACGGAGGAAATGATAGCACATTATGAAGATACAAAGAGAAACACCTTCTTTAGCCAATTGATAAATCTCAAACAAAAGGGTTCAATAACAGAGCACATTGAGGACTTCCAAAATTTGAATATAAGGGTAAATGATATTCTAGAGAAGCAAAGGGTTGATGTCTTCATAGGGACTTTAAAGGATAACATTCAACATGAGGTTTGTCTTTGGGAACCTGATTCATTGGAGAAGGAATTCAGGTTGGCAAGAAAAATTGAAAGCGGAATTATGGAAACAAGGAATCCTACCACTCATAACTATAAATATGGAAGTGTATTTTCTCCTAGCCTTCCACAACCTACAAGGTTTACACCACAACAATTGGAAGAAAAAGGAGAAAAAGGACTTTGTTACATTTGTGATAGCAAATACACTAAAGGTAATAAGTGTGCTAAGAAGAAATTATTTTACATAGATTTTGAAGAGGAGGAAGAAAAGGATAAAAAAACATCAAAAGAAGAGGATATACACCAGGAATCAACCCCATAGAAAGAATAAATGAATCCGATCATATCTTGTAAAGCATTGGCAAGAATTACCACTCCTCAAACTCTCAATATAGAAGGACATTTTTTCAAAAAGTGAAAGATCACATCGAGCATCAAGAAATGAATCCCACCATATATTTTAATGCATTGGCAAGAATTACCACTCCTCAAACTATCAAGATAGAAGGACATATCAAGAAGAAAAAGGTAATAGTGTTGATTGATTTGGGTAGTACCCATAGTTTTATTCATTGTAAGATAGTGAAGGAATTGAATTGCTTCCTATATCCAGCATCAGAGCATCAAGTGATGGTTGCAAATGGAAGAACCATAAATTGTGCTGGAAAGTGCCATAATATCAAGCTATCCATGGGAGAATATGTTTTGAATAGTCCAATGCTTTCCATTCCAATGGGTGGTGTTGATGTTGTACTAGTAGTCCAATGGCTACAATCTTTGGGTATGATAACTTTTAATTTTCAAGAATGCTTCTTGAATTTTTTTCAGAAGGAAAGGATGTTGAATTAATGGGTATCACAGGGAAATCGAGAAAGATAATTAGCTCTAATGGCATGAAAGAGCACCTAAAGTAAGAAAAACATGGCGTAGTTGCACAATTATGTTCACTAGAGGTTCCCACGTTGAAATCATCTATTTCTCCAGATCTCCAAAAATGTCTTGGACAATCATTCCAAGGTATTTGAGACTCCCAAAGCCTCCCACCTATTTGTGATCATGGTCATGCTATTCATTTTCCAGGAAGTGTTCCTCCAAACATCAGGCCTTACAGATATCCCTCTGCACAAAAGAGTGAAATTGAATGTATGGTTGCAGAAATGTTAGAGGCTGGTATAATTCAACCTAGTCAAAGTTCTTTCTCTACTCTAGTAGTGTTGGTGCACAAGAAGGATCAAGCTCACTATTAAAGATAAATTTTCCATTCCTCTCATCGATAAATTATTGGATGAATTTCATGGAGAAATTTACTTCAGCAAGTTGGACCCTCATGCAGGATATCATTAAATCAGAATGAAGACTGAAGACATTCCGAAAACAACATTTAGAACTCATGAGGGTCATTATGAATTTTTGGTCATCCCTTTTGGCCTTACCAATGCACCTTCTACATTCCAAGGTTTTATGAATTCCATTTTCAAACCCTTCCTTAGAAAATTTGTGTTAGTATTTTTTTATGATATACTAATCTACAACAAGTCTTGGAAGGATCATGTTCAACTTGTTGATAGAGTGCTCAGACTATTGAACGAGAAACAATTATATGCAAAAACCTCCAAATGTTTCTTTAGAGTACAAGAGGTGGAATACTTGGGTCATATTGTATCTCATGAAGGTGTTAAGGTAGGTTATCAACAACAACAAGTTCTCCAAATATTAAAGGATAACCTCACTTTGGCACAGAATCGAATGAAACAACAGGCAAATCAACATCGCAGCGAAAGAAGTTTTGATATATGCGACTAGGTATTTTTATGAATACAACCATACAAACAAATGTCCCTCAAGCAAGCTAAGAAGGATAATAAATTATCACCAAAGTACTATGGTCCTTACAAGGCACTGTAAAATATTGGTACTATGGCATACAAATTAGAGCTTCCTACATCTTCCCGAGTGCCCACAGTTTTCCATATTTCATGCTTAAAGAAGTTTATAAGTGACAAGCTCCCAGTTCAAACAATATTTTTAGAACTTGACAAGGAAGGAAAAATCATATTTGAACCTAAAGCAGTCATAGAAAAAAGAACCCGACAGCTATGAAATCGATCAATTTCAGAGTATCTCATCAAGTCGAAGAACTTACCTGTTGAAGATTCCACATGGGAGGATGAGAATTTTATATAGAAGCATCCAGAACTACTCAAGCATTGAGGACAACACTTTTTGAAGGAGAGGGGCATGTTAGGTCCCTATACTACTAGTGTAACCCCTTATTGTTATTAGTGCAACACCCTTATTATATTGTTGTGCCCATGTAGTCCCCTTATTGATATTATTGTGCCCCATAGAAGTCCATTATTGTTATTGTTGTGCCCTTACATTAATATTTTTATGTCAGCTCTGATTACATTATGACCCTTTAGACTCCTATATATAGAAAGGAGGTCGTGTCATTTCAATCATACAAGAATTGTTCATTTGTGTAATGTAAAGGGGTTCCGCCTCGAAGAGGCTAATTTTGAAGTCATTTGTCTATCTTTGCTATCCTTTTGTGAGATGGTTTCATAACACTCCACCAAAACCTGTGAAAAGCTTACAATATCCAAGCTTACATTGACCAAGCCTTCCAACTGATCCTCAGAAGCCTTTTTATCAATGAGACCTCTATTTTCTTTATTTTACATTATTTTCCTTCATTTTCCTCTTCACATGAAACTCGTGACCTTTCACCTCCCTTTTCTCCTAATTTCCATCATTTTCATAAATAGATGTGCCAAAAATCCATTTTGCCTTTCCAAATCCTTTTCCATTACGTTTGCCAATTTCCTTTAGCCATAATAACCGAAATGAACAACCACTAGGTTTATTTTCCTAGCATTCAACTTGGAATACATGTCCCATGACTATGTCTGTATATAGTTTTACATGAATTTTTAACCAGAGTTGTTATAGAACCCTTCCCCTTCTGAGAACATCATCCTCGATGTTTAATGACACATATAATCAACAAGACTGTTGAAAACAAAACATACTACCCATGGAGCTTTGTAACAAAATTTGTTGCAGTATTTACAATGACCACTGCTGAAACATGAGAATCATACTATTTACAGGAGCTTTATAACACAACTCATTACGGTATTTAGAATAATAACCAAATATAATCACATACACATTTTCTTCACCATGAAAATAATCATACTATCTAAGGAGCTTGATAAATATAGCTCGATATAGTATTTACAATAATATACACATATGCACATTTTCTCAACCAACAAATAAAATGATATGATTCATGCGTCCACAACAAGGGAATCTATAGGCTCACAACTCTAGCCTCAAATTAATACTAAGATTCACCTCCTTCCTAGGAAGTCAAGAATCCAATGCAATAGTCAAAGTTGCATCGAATGTCCACTGCTACAATCCAATGCCACTTGTCCTCTCAGTGAACAACTACCAACTCATTATTCCAAGGCACACTCCCAATGTGCATTTGATTCCATATGGAAATGCTAATGACCAAAAAAATCCATCCCCGCCCTTCCCTTCTGTACTACACAGTCCCTCGGGCAATCCTGTCACCCCCTTTCATGCAGTGACACACCTTCAAAGTTCCATTGTCACCCCTATCCCAACAGCCGATCCCTTGGCAAGGCTTCCTGACATCAAAAGATACAAAAACCAACGAATATCCCTATCTGTTGATGGTGTTGGACCCACCAACATGTCAAGGGATCTACCCGATAAGAAGTCCCAACTAGACCTCAGACCATTTGGTGTAGGAGTCCCAACAGTGGGTCGTGGAGTATCGCCTTGACCACGATTGCACACAGAGGCAAGAAAGATGTCCCTGTTGGTAGCAAGGGTGTGACATATGCATCAAGTAAAGGAAGGTGCATGAATGGTTCTAACACATGGAGGGTGGTGTGAATGCGCCCCTTGGAAACCTGTGAAAGCAAAGAGTTAAGAAGGAAACACATAATCAAAGATGCATCACAAACCGGAAGGCAAGTAAGCTAGCAATCCAAAGTGATGGTTAAACCAACAAGACATTTTAGTAAGATTCATACATACATATACAGAAAATAGACATACGTGCGTGCATAAGCAAACAGATACATATATCATTTAGAGTAAACAAGATAGCAAAATACAATATGACATATGCATGAAACGTGCTAGCTCTATTATATTAAGAAGTGAAAGTTCCAGTCATACAATACAACCATTACCAACCACTAGTTTTGATAGTGAAACGTTATAGTCACTGTTGCCTCCTCCTCCAAAGAGATATACTAGCTCTGCAAAGTGGAGAAGCCAAGGATCATTACGATACTACCCAAGATTTCTCTAAGATACTCCTATCAAAGGCTTCACTGACCAAAATGTTCTACAACGAGTTATGAGGTACTATAAATAGAAAAGGGTGGGGTGACCCTTGACATTCCCCTTCCTGACTACTCATATACCCTCATGAATCTTCAACTACTCTATGACTATTACATTCAACTATTGACACTTGAACTTCCACTTGACAAGATGTTACATATAATCTGCACATGTACCCATGTGAGACAAAAAGGATTGAGTAAGCCATGCAAGACATCACTAACACTCAGACTGTTGTGGTGAGACCAACTCTTCGACATCCTCATGATAGTCGATAGTGGTGAACTGATGCTAATCTTGGTCATCCGTGATGGTGTTTGTGCACTCAATGGTGACATCTTGCTAAAAGAAAACTATTACCTCCGTTGCATCTGGGTACACTGATATGGCTCCTCTGTCCAACTCATCCGATAATATGCGCATCACCGTCTTGAGTGAAATTGGAATAGCATCATACTGATGCATACAGTTTTTGATGATCTCCAATCATGTTCTTGTCGTCATGTGCATCAAATTGTTAGAATACATGTTCAGCTCTAGTCGGACTTGATCCTTGTCTTTGCCTCACTCAGTGTCCAAAAAGGGGGAATTGCATGCGTGCACACAATGAAATGCATGCTATTGAATTCCCTTGCATGTGATCAAAAACATTTCTCACCTTGTCTGCTCCTTGCCAACTGCTAGGATGGATTTATAACTTTTACAGGCGCAGTTTCATTCGTTTGTGCATGTTGCACCCCCTGTTGTACATGTTCCTGCTGTAACTCACTCTCTCGTCTATGTAGCTCCTGTTCTTCCGTGAGATGCTGCTTCAGCACATGCAACTCCTTCTCTGTTTCACTCTCTACCTTCACACGGTCTACATGTCTCATCGTCACCTCATAGCTTCAATCTCCAAAGCTATTTTCGTCATGAGTGGATTTGCTTTAAACTTGCAGCTTTGGTTCCTCATCTATGTTTTCAACAACCTTCCTCTTGCATTCATCATGTGAAGGTGTGCTGCCTTCTACTGCTACTAATCGTGCTTATTGTTGTGATTCTGTTGCCATTCATCTTGATATCCTTGTCCATGAACAACTTGATGTATTCGTGGATAGGCAAGTTCATAGACACTTGATCGACTACATCCCCAGTTGCACTCTTAATGGTGTCTTTGACTCTTGTCTCCTAGAAACCATTATACCTATGTTGCTGGGAGGTAGATGACACTTGTGATACTAGGAGACATAGAAACACTCATGGCAAGCAATATTTCAGTTGAAAACAAAAACAAATTGTAGGACTAACATGCAACATACTTGTGTGACTATCCGTGAAGATTGCGTAATTTTCATCGAGAGGATAGGAGACTGACTACCAATACTGTAGACGACACACTTCAGGTTTCTAGGAGGTTGTATGACTACTAGAACTACACAATGGACAGTCCAGCCCAGCTGGCTGAGGATTGAAACTGTGCAATGCACAATTTTAGTCAGCAGTGACATGCAACCAAAAAACTGCATTGCGTAGTTTCTGGGGCTAGTGGGACACTGCCTCCAAGAATTGCACAATGCAAGCTTGGAGGTCAATTTTGGGCCAAACTTGTGAAATTTCTAGAGGGAAGGCAGAGTCTTTGCTTCTGGAAATGTGTAGTGCTAGCCGGGAAAGGCATGTCTGGGCCAAGGCAACCTAGACCGACTGATGGGTGACTGAAAACATGAGAAGTCTGAATGCATGATGAGATGACTACAACCAAGAGTGAATGGTTATGCATGCAAGCAGTAAGTGTAGGATTCAGAAAATGGGACGCATGCATGTGTGTGAAGCAGGTCACTTCGACGATAACTGTTGGTGCAAAAACAATGTCATGCATGCGACAATAGTTAGATGTGAACGAAAACTGAAATGACACTTGTACCAGCTGACATGCATGCAAATGACAACAAGAATTCATAGAAATCAAGCAGACAACATTCACAAAAGCCGAAACATAAAAGGCGACAGAAACATAGCGTGAGACATGCGAAGCGGGCTCACCCTGAAACAACTGAGTTGAATGTCTCGACGACTCCTAGATGTGTTGTGGGATGTCAAAGCTACAAGATTGATGCGAGGAATGAGCTCTATAGTGTCTGGTTCACAATTTTTAATAAAATCGAAGTTATGACGTGCATGCCATAAATCTAGGAAATGTGACACTTAGCAGGAGCTTTCTAAAATGATCCTTGCATGTAACCTCCAACTGAAAATAGTAGATCCCTAAGTCTAGGGATGCCTTTGTATGTTACCTTGGGAAAAGTAGTCCATTCATGCAAATCAGTTTTCTTGATCCTGGAGGGGAGTGGTTGACCTGAAGGCATATGTAGCAGTCTACAAGCCTAGGAGAAGGATTTGCATACTTCTTGGGCTGTGCAGAGCTAGCTGTCCCAGAAGGATTGCATAATTTATGGGAGGAACAGGTGATTGTCTCCAAGAATTGCACAATTCCTGGGCTGAGAATATATCCTAGGATGAATTGTGCAATTTTTCAGAGGAAGCTTGATAGGAAGCATTGCGCAATTCTTTGTAGAAATTCCACCAGTAGATCACCTGATAATGCAATATACTAAAGAAAAATACTCGATCTACATCTACAAAAAAACTTGCAGAAGATTAATCGAATATGAGCACGATCAAATAGAACACATATAATAGAGAATGAGAAATCAATCACACATGAACACAAAAGAATACTTTGGGGAAAGCCTTAGCCTAAAACCCTAATCTCTATATTATCATATAAGTGGAAATATCTCAGGATTACACAAAGCTTTAGCTCACAAGCTATCCAGCTCTCAGTACAATCCCTCACTGTTGCTCATAGACAGTCAAAGGCTTCTCCAAACCTTCTCCTTTGCCCTCCAAGCCTCCTATTTCCTTACGCAGTTTCTCCTGGTGTCCAATGCTTCCACCTATGTGAATTGGCCTCTTCACACGCTCACTAACCTCTGAAATAACTGTGCAATCTTGAAGGAGATAATTCCTTCTGAATGGATGAGTTTCCTATATAGGAAAATTCCTCCAACTGATAGTACATTGTCCCATCCTCTGATCTCAACTAGGTCTCTGACTGAACTAACATGCATGAGTTATTTATGAGAGAATATTCAGTTATCTAAAGTGCAACAGTTACATGCATGCATGCATTAACTAACTGAACTCACAATCAGTTCCTCCAACCATTGGAACTAATCTAACTGGAATTAACTCAGTTAACTGAGCTAACTAATTACAACTCAAATTACAAATCATCCTTATCTCTTTAACTAAGGGATAAATTCCTCAATCAATGGGATAACTGTTGCATGTCCTCACATAGACTTCATTTTTGATTTTCTCCCACTAATTAACTCAAGATGAATTAATTAATTATTAATCAAACAGCTGCTAAGAACAAATTCGAATTTTACTTCTCAATTTTAGTTCAGGGACTAACTAAAATTGGAATCTAAACTGAAATGCTATTTATGGAAGTGCTATTTTTAGCACTTCTATATTTAGTATTTCTTGTTGCTATTTTCAACACTCCTTCTCAATAAGAAAGGCATTCAACTCGAACCTGATCTTGAACCTTTGGAATGTTCTGCATGCAACACTTCTACCTAGTGGTATTGCTCCAACAACTCTAGAAACAAAAAATCTCCCAACTGACCTCCCCGTTGAGTTAGAGACATCCTCTGATGCTGAAGCTCTCTCTGTAGATGACAAGTGCTCCCTCTCTGACCTCTGAGCTGCTGCAACACTCCATGCATCTCGCATTGTTTCACACCTCTCTGTGCCATCCTGCACTGGTGCAACACTCCTATGCGTCTCGCATTGCTGCAACTTGCTAGCTCTACACAGTCTTGGGACTCCTACACTGTAGCTCTCTCTGTCGCTCCATCCACATCTGTCTCTACCCACTCAGCCAGTCCTGCTACTCCTCATCAGGGCTCCTGGAGCAATGTCTAATCCAAGAGGTTGGGTACCTTGAGGATCCTGCCCCTATTTCAGCCTTCATGAGACTATCTCTTCACATCGCCCCACCTCTCACCTGGAGGTATGGATGCATGTGATCACTTTGCCCACTTGGCTCGAAATTCCCCCCTATTGGAGGTCTCTGTATGAATGGATGCCTCCACTCAATCTCGTCTTGGCTTCTCTAGTTGTGGCTGCTCCACAACTTCCTGAAACTGCTTCTCTAATTCTGGCTCCTCCACAATTGTCTGAGACTTCGTTTGTGGCTGCATGTTGAGATGTAGTGTACTCTCCCTCTCAACCACCAAGTCTCCAATAGTTTCCTTGCTCCTCAAGGCTTTGCATGCATCTTGAACCTCAAGAGCATACAGTTTCTTGACTCATGAACTGATCTGCTTCACCTATCTCGTGGTGGTGTGTTTAAGGAAAACCTTTCCCTTACTGAAAACTACATCATAGCCTTTGTCTTCTAACATTGTGATCGATACCAAGTTTTTCCTCAATCCTGGCACATACTTGACATCTGTCAAGGTAATGCGACCTCCATGATCCCTTTTAAAAACAAGTGTGCCTACACCTAAGACACTATACTTTTCATCATTACCCATCTCTATGAGTATCTGGAGATCTTTTTCCTCCAAGGTATTGAACAAACTCTTATTGCTGGTCATGTGGAATGAAGCTCCACTGTCAAGAAACCAACCACATCCCACCATGGATGAAACCATGCATGCGATGAGAGAGAAATCCAACTCGAACAGTGAGGCCAGTGCCTCACCATCAGATCTCTTTGAGGATCCCTTCTTGGATTTCTTCTATGGACAATTTGTTGTGAAATGGCCCACCTCATGACAATGAAAGCATCACACTTTCAATTTGTCAAACTTCTTCCCACCATGGGAAGAACTGGATTTGGGATGGGATGCCTTCCCTTTCCCTTTCCTAGCCTTACTCGCTAAGGCTATATTTTCTTCATCATCTTGCTATGATGAAGATCCATCTTTGGTGCTTCTTCTTATCTCCTCCTACATCAGATCTGACCAAAGTCATTCCCAATCTGGTAGTTTCTCTCTTCCATTTAACGAGTCTTGGTAACTATGCTAGCTTTTAGGAAGACCAAGGAGAGAAAGACTCACCATGTCATCATCGCTATCATGATCCCTACACTTCCAAGCTCATCCCTATAGGTGGTGAGTTTGGTCAGGTATGTAGAGATTGTGCTGTCCTTTTCAAACTTGATTTTCTGAAGCTTGTCTTTCAGCGCCAACTTCCTCTGATCGCTGATGTTCTGATATAGATCCTTCAATGTTTTCCACATTGAATACCGTGTCTCCTTCCCATGTAGACTCGAGACAATTTGGTCTCGAACTCCCTCCAGGAGGATTCTCCTTGCTCTAGCCACACATTTCTTCCATTCCGCCAGTTCTTGGGCATTAGCTGCTGCGGGCTTGGGGACTTCTTGGTCAATGAAGTCCTTCAAACTGTTGTCCTCTAATACCGCTTCCATGCGATCCTTCCAGGCTATATAATTCCAGCTGCCATCAAGGGAATAATCGAGTCTTAAACCATTGAACGCCATTGGTGAAATTGAGATGTGATAAGAACTCGATTTCTATAATCAGGAACTTGAAACTTTGAATTTCTCCTTTCTTTCTATACTGTTCTTCGCTTTGGTCACCTTTGCTCTGATACCATGTAGAAATTCCACCTGTAGATCACCTGATAATGCAATATACTAAAGCAAAATACTTGATCTACTTCTACAAACAAACTTGTGGAAGCTTAATCAAATATGAGCAAGATCAAATAGAACACATATAATAGAGAATGAGAAATCAATCACACATAAACACTGAAGAATACTCTGGGGAAATCCTCAGCTTAAAACCCCAATCTCTGTATTATCATACAAGTGGAAATATCTCAGCATTACACAAAGCTTTAGGTCACAAGCTATCCAGCTCTACAATCCCTCACTGCTACTCATAGACAGTCAAAGGCTTCTCCAAACCTTCTCCTCTGCCCTCCAAGCCTCCTATTTCCTTACGCAGTTTCTCCTGTGGTCCAATGCTGCCACTTGTGTGAATTGGCCTCTTCACACACTCACTAACCTCTGAAATAACTGCGCAATCCTGAAGGAGATAATTCCTTCTGCATGGATGAGTTTCCTATATAGGAAAATTCCTCCAACTAATAGTACATTGTCCTATCCTCTGATCTCAACTGGGTCTCTGATTGAACTAACATGCATGAATTATTAATAAGAGAATATTCAGTTATCTGAAGTGCAACAGTTACATGCTTGCATGCATTAACTAACTAAACTCACAATCAGTTCCTCCAACTGTTGGAACTAATCTAACTAGACTTAACTCAGTTAACTGATCTAACTAATTACAACTCAAATTAAAACTCATCCTTATCTCTTTAACTAAGGGATAAATTCCTCAATCAATGGGATAACTGTTGCATGTCCTAAAATAGACTTCATGTTTGATTTTCTCTAACTAATTAACTCAAGATGAATTAATTAATTATTAATCAAACAGTTGCTAAGAACAAATTCAAATTTTACTTCTCAATTTTAGTTCAGGGACTAGCTAAAATTGGAATCTATCCCGAAATGCTATTTATGGAAGTGCTATTTTTAGTACTTCTATATTTAGCATTTCTTCTTGCTATTTTCAACATTCTTAAGCTGAGCAGGCTGGCCAACTTATTTGTACAATTTCTGTAGGGAAGGTTGGTTCCCCTCCAGAATTGTGCAATTTGTTGGGGGAAGCCTGACAGACTAATTAGCGCAATTCTTGAGCTCAGCAGGCTAGCGAGCTAATTTGCACAATTTCTAGAGGGAAGGCTGGTTCCCCTCCAGAATTGATCAATTTTTTGGGGGATATGCTTTTCCATCACATGGTCTAAGTCCGGAAAGACAACCTGTGAGGGGAGTGAAGCAAATTGACATGCATATGCTGACAAGATACTGAGAAATAGCTAAAGCCTATATGCTTGATGGTGCAAGACATGCTGCTGAGGATGGTTGGTAGGGAGGCTCCAAAATGAAGCTAAGGAAAAAATTTGGAGGGTGTTTGTAGCCTCTACAACACTTGTTGACACACTGGTAGAACTCGAGCTCTTGAATGAACCTTGTTCATGAAAAGCAAGTCTAACACCTCCAGAAGTATTGTTTAGTTCTCTGATCGTCTTGGTTTCCACACTTGCTTGATTGTAAGATGTAGCATCTTCCAATCCCTTGGTTGATTGACACACATTCCAAGCCAATTCAACATAGTTGTCTCGATTGGGGATGAGGGGTATATTAGTGCACAAGTCATATGATCGTTAGAGTTTTAGTTTCATCTCTAGTGTTTCTCTATTGCCATTAGGCCTGGACAGTACCCAGACAAAGTCATGCAGGAACACAAACACCGCTCCACTGCTAGTGAGCCTGGTCAGTACCCCAACGTAGTTACTTTCATCACCTCTCTATGCAGGAAGCCTTTCTCTTCTTTTGCCTTATTCATTTTTCATTTTTTTTGAAATTTTTCACTTTTTCAATTTTTTATTTTTTTATTTTTCATAATTGTGCATAACACTTATTCATTTCAGAGGCAGAAGAAGGATCTCGACTTATTAAGAGTAGAATAGGTTGTTCCTTTAGAGAAGTAGTTTATATATACCTCTGATGCACTTGTTAATGTTTTCCCCCTCACCATACATTACTTGACTAAGTTGACAAGGATTAACCCAAAAGCAACCAATTAGAGTAGGTAACACTAGTTAGTGTGCAAGTGTTGTGTTTTCACCAAGTTTCACTTCAAATATAATGTATTTTCCATTGATGTATCATGTACTGGAGATAACAAGTTCTTCATACAGTGGTAAGATAACAGATAACCAAGTATTGATGATTGCACAAGTCCTCTTGTACTTTACCCAGCTTATTTCAAGAGTTGCACACGGTTTCATGCAAAACTAACCTATGAACGCAAACAAGTAAAGAAACTTGGAAAAAAAAAGAAAAAATAATAAGTAAATGCATAAGAAAAGTGAATAAGAAAACAAGCAAGCAAACAAACAAACATGAAAATTAAGAAGAAAATGTGCATGCAAGCAAACAAACCAAAAGCACACTACTCCTAGTCCTAAGCCAATGGTGGGTGGGCCTGATCACATGAAGAGATACTTCCAATGCAGCCACCAGTACATTGGTCGACCCATGTTGGTGAAGGCATGGTTGACGAATGTTACAGTTGTGCAAACCAGCAAGCATGAAAGATGTAATGATGAAGACGTACACACTCCGAGCTTACAAGTGTCTAGAGAACAGAAATGAGTGAAATGGAATGACATGCACTCTGTGGACTTGCCATGGCACTATGCTACACTGTGTGCAGATGTTGAGTGTATGCATTCTCTTGACTGTGACATACAAGCAAATGTGAGAAAGGTAGACCACTTATGTTGTGCAAGTGTGCTTTCTGTGTAAGATTCCTCGAATGCATGAGCGATGGGATCATGTAGTTCAAGTGGAGGAAGAAAAATATGTGTGTGAGATTGATCTTTAATGCATAGAGATGAGAGATGAGGAGCCTCTTCTATTCAAAGAATTTCCTAATCGGAAGTGAAACCTCAGGATAGCGAGGACCTAACATAACCATCAGCTCGAGCTAAAGTGCCTCGATAGTCTACTGGGTTTTGACTTCGTCGAAAGATAGATCATCGTATACTAGTGTCTTAGACAAATTAACAACAGTTGAATCAATATTGTGATCAGATGAAGAAGTAGGGAGTGTTGAGCATTGGAAAAGGTATGTATTTGCTATCTATTTCTTTATATTTTCCTTTGAATCATAACTTCTTTACATTCCAAGATGGTAATATGTTAAAGAATTGTGATATAATTAAGGAAATTTGTGATTGATGCGAAATGACTAATTATTGTCTTTTTCTATGAAGAAAGTGAAGAAAACGGAAAATCATTATTCAGGAGGAAAAGATAGAGCAGAACCAACTGTTGTCCCTTTGACAGGAAACCGTATCTAGATGAGGAGATCAAGATCGGAGTGGATGACCCAGGAAAAGGAAGAGGAAACACGGTATCAGCGCAGAAAGACAAAATGATAATTGAAGATCAAAGATGTAGTGAATCCCTCAGGATCCTTTGATCCTAAGGGATCGCTGTTTCAAGGCTTATCAGTACTATTGATACTTCTGTCTGGCTATTATAAAAAGGGAAAACGCTGGTAGCTGAGAAAGGAACATTATTGTCAATTTGTATACTTACTGTTGTAATCTTAACTTTGATCATCGACTCTCTTTAAAGAGCGATAGTTGTAACTCTGCCATTTATGATTAATATATAACTTAGTTGTTGTTCCATTACCTGATTCTGGAGTAACCGCAACAGTGCTTCCCTGGTGGCTAAGGGCCCGGCCCTAGTGGATCACTTGTTTCTTGTATCATTACTTTACGATTATAGTCGTGTGTGATTTGATTTCATTTTCATTTCCTTAACTTCCTTTACTCAGTAATTTTCTGTTTTAACACATTCCATTAAATTGCTCTGTTATATCGAAATCGTATTTGGATAGTGAGATTATTATTCACAGCTTGAAATGTTATGTTGTTCATTCTGAGATAACATTGCACGATCTAATTCAGATTCTACTGTTGATTTACAGATTGATATTGATGTGCATTTATAGTTGCGATTGATGTTCATTTAGCTACGGTTCACTTACAATTGTGATTGTTTTTCATTTGGTTACTATTCCATTATAAATGCAATTTCCATTCCTTTATAACTGTGGTTAATGTCTTGCATGTTAGAATAAGATTACTGATTCTACAGTCACTGTGTGTTTACACTTAATTAAGTTTGTTGTTCAATTCCTGTAGATTTACTTCAGTTTGTTGTTCCTTTCTTAGATTGTTGTTCAATTCCTTTACTAGTTCAGATCACTGTTCAATTCCTTTATTGGTTGAAGAGTGTTGTTCAATTCCTTTCAATGAAGATTGCTACTTAAATAAGTTCTGTAGATTAAGCTTTGTTGTTCGATCTTCTCAATAGATTAGTTGTTGTTCCTTTTCTACAAATTGAATTGTCATTTTCAATTTTTGCTTTGGTGTGGATGTGAGGATCTACGACTGTAACGAACATTGACTACTGCTGTCTAAGTTCTTAGATTGAAGATCTTGCATGTGATTGATTTACATTTACATCAGTTTACAGGGTAAAGAGTTATCATTACTGCATCCTTGACTGATGATTGCTGTAGTTTCTTGAGTGAATGATTTACAAACTATTTAAGTTTCTTGCCATTACAATTAGATTTTGTTTCCAACATTTATTTACTTTTGAAACAACTATACTGCAAACATTACTCTTGAATAAGTGACTACCTCAGACTAAGTACACTCTTGAGATAAAAAATCGTACCTGGATTGATAATTAATGTAGGGTAAATAGAGGTTAAAAATACCCTTTCTACAACTCGACATTTTGGCACCGTTGTCGGGGAGAGCGTAGCCATTTGTTTCTTTTGAAAAGAGAGTAGTGTAAGTACCTGCTAGGAGAGAGTTGGGTTTTAAAAATGGAAGGTAAGAACCTGTGTACGGAGCATGTAATAGCCCTGCTACCTTGCCCGCTTTCCTGCAGATTTATTATCATTTTGGGTAGAAATAACTATTTGATTTGTGCGCATGACTAAGTAGAAAAAGCTTGAAAAGAATCTTAAACCTCTACCCAAGCCTGATAAAGCTAAGGGGCCGGTGACCCTTGGCTGATCGACCTTTATAGACGAAATCCTTAAAAAAGTAGAATCTCAGCCGTCAGTAGGACCTAGAAAAGTTGTTTCTAGACAACCTACCAGTTCCCTTCGGGCCACAGAATCACCATCTGTAGGCTTTGCTGAGGTACACAGCCAAATAGAGGAGCAAGATTTTCAAGAAATTGAGAATTCTAGCCCAAAATCGTTACAAGAAGGGAACCTTAGTAATCTCTATGAAGGAGGAGGAGAAACAAGGGAAATCGAAGAACCAAGATCTACTCTTGGAATAGTTCAGCCATTGAGCAGCCCAGATAAGGGAAGTGCTGTCAAAATCATCTAGAATAAAGTTGAAGAACCTGAAGAGCTAAGATCCCCCCAGACATTAGTTCAATAAGGAACTCTCATCATCTAAGACAAAGGAAGTGCTGTTAAGGTCATTCCTACTCCTTCTAGCCAGCTTGGGAATACCCTCCTAGAAATCCCAAAAGGATATTGGCACATATTCAACCAAATGGCCCAGAACCAGCAAACAACTCAAACCTCCACACTGCAATATCCCATTGTAGATACTTCAGCTAATGCACCTATGAAGGCCATTCCTCTTCAACATATCCCTACATTCCATGGCCTAACATTGGAAGATCCAGACGCATTTTTGTTTGAATTCGATGTATGGTGCAGGGGATATGACTATACCACTGATCCCCAAAAGCTAAAATTGTTCCCCTCTACATTAAAAGGGGCTAATTTACGATGGTTCATGGGGTTAGGTGGAGGTGTCATAAACAATTGGGATCAGATGAAAGAAGTTGTCCTGAAGAAATATCAGGATTATTATAGGGCTAGAGAGTTAAAGGATGAAATATTTCATATGGTAGCTAGACCTAATGAGACACTAGAAGAATATGTTGAATGTTTTCAATATAATCTTCAGAGTTCTCCTTATGCAACACTACCTGTTATAGACATTTTTGGGCCCTACAACCCCAAGCATGAAATGTCCATAAACCAAGGGCTCCTAAGTCCCTAAAAGTGTTGTTCTAACCCCTAAAGGAACAAGGTCAACAGATTACAACTTCTCCCAGAAGTTCTCCATGAGAAACTACTCAGAATTGGTCAAAACAGGATCATTGCAGCTGCTCCACTGGCTAGGTGCGTTGCATCTCACCCAAATACACTGTGAGGGTGCGTTGCATTTCAAAAGTCCCTTCTGTGGGGTGCGATGGGCGAGAAATGACAAATGGCAGTGTCAATCCGCGAGGTGGAGAGGCAATGGAAGCTTCCAGAATCTTCTCCTGTGACACTTGCCTCACTGAATTCGACCAAGGATGAGTATGAGGCCCTCAGTCTCCAAGTGGAAGCAAGAACTATCAGAGAGAAGACACTAATCAAATCACAAGCTGACTCATCCCCCTTACAGATATCTATATATGGATCCCTCATCCCAGAGATCCAGAGGCTGGAATTTTGCATATTGTAAGGAACTGCTGTTGGTTTCTTGAGACAAACATCAGATTGTTGGGTGATCTAAGCTTTGTTTGAGGTGAAGAGGGGCTTCTTTGCTGGGAGGTTGATGCTGGGTCAGAACAATTGGTTGTAACTCCTCTTGGCTTTTTTCTTGTTTATCAATAAAAGCTATTTGAGTTTTCCTCCATGCTTTTATATCATTGATGCTTGTTACATTTGTATGGTCAATTTACATATGATCCTAGATTGTTTATGATTATAGATCCATGTCTTTGTATAGTGCTATGCTTCTGTGATCTTACAGGTACTTTGTGAAGCTGGGTGTGCAAGGGAGCAGGTAGCTGAGGACTATCAAAGAAGAGAGGGATTGAATCAAGAGATTAGCGCAAGACAGAGGTTGGTCTTTCTGTTCCTCTCTATCTATAATTCATAAAGGAAAAACAAAAGTAGTTTTTCTCTGTTTGTTTCTAAGGAAACTATCACACCTTAGTGGGATAGAGCAGTTCTAAATAGACACTTTTCCCTGTAACAAAATGGTGACTCCACTGGGGAACTAATTAGTTTGTTTGTTTATCATTCTTTGTTGTTTGTTTCATAAACTTACGAATAGCATTCGAACTGCATTTGCCATAACAAATGCAAAGTAGACAAATGCTACTTCAATCCATCAATTGGATCTGTTTATGATTTAAACAACTGATTCACAAACTATCTGATTGCCCTTGTGATAGCTCTTAGATCCTCCTTAGATCTACCCCTGATTGTTGCATTACTGATTACTTTTTACTCGGCCAAAACCCAAGAAATGAACTGCAAACTGTGACTCGGAACCGGAACAGAGTCTCGTTTCTGGCCCAGCGCAGGTACTATTCAGAGGTTCTGAATTTCAGCGCACTTCCCGTGTGGACAACCTGCGCTGCATTTCAGATTCTCTGTGTTACAGGTGCATTGATCAGACTAGCTCTGTGCAGCTGTGGCTTCTGTGATTCATTCTTTCCAGTTCTATTCCTGAATTTTGCTGCCTGTGATCAGTATATGTCTGTTTGAAACCCCTTTTCCTTATTGTTATTCCACCTCCTTTGTACAAAAGAACTGTAGATTTTTTTATGTGTTTGTTGAGTCATTTACAGTTCTCCTTTGCAAAAGTAGCATAATCGTACTGTCGCCCTTTGATTTGAAACTGTCGCAAGTGTCGATTTCAATCCTAGGAAAGAGTTTGATTGCTGTTGATGGTTGATTATCCTGTTACTATTGCTTTTGGTCTGAATTTGTAATTTTCTAGTGTCGAGAACAAGTATTCGTTTCAAAATCGTAAGGTGTTGTAATCGTCTCCATTTTTTGATTTCGAAGGAAGCTTGTTGATATTTGTCGCTTGAAAAGAAATTTAGATTTATGCATCAACTTTCTTTTTAGCATTCATATATTAAGAAAGTCAAAAAACAAATACATGCATGTGCATTTGCATATAGACAGTCTGATTGGCTTGATTTAGGAAAGTGAATTTAGAGCGTGCTCTTTGCTCTTTGTGAAAAGATTCTGTCTTTCTTTTCCCTAGTAGCTAGGATTTTCATTGCATAAAGAAGATAAAAAGTTTGTTTATCATCTTAGATTGCATTTTAGGAATTACATATACATCTCGTGGTGAACCTGGAAGGCAAACTTCATAAACAAGATCAACTTAAAATAAATTCAATGAATCTAACAACGCTTTGGAACTTAACGCACAACATTTAGAAGTCTAGGCTAGAGACGTATTCCAACGTCGTAAAGCCTGGTAACTGTTGTTCTCACTGATGGTTGGGTGATTCCTCCACTTTGAGACAATAAGTGCTAGTATGGACTTGTGCTCCCACGTACCGTCGAGTATATTTTGGGAGACCCCAATAGGCTTAATCCTTTATCCATAGGAAGCCATGTCTGCCGCCCTATCGATCACAATGCACTGAACACAGCATTCGGGAAGATTGACTGCCGTACCGTAAAAAGTATTCTGTAGTTTTGCGATTGGTTTGGTACTCCCTATACCTAGATATCCAGAGCAGTCCCTTTCGTTCCTTTTCAGACTCCTTAATGGAAAAGGTCCATCTGAGCACTTGTCACTTCAGGCTCATTACAAATTGAAGGAGACTAGAGTCATCTTTTGTTTTTTCTCGACTCTTAAAAACTGAAAAAACAAGTTGTGTCAAAGCGTCTAAAATTTATTTTAAACGGAATATTCATTACCCCTTTCCTACGTTGATCTTGGGTCGAGAAAATGGAATCCACCAACCAAGGAATTCCCCTTGGAGGAAATCCTAGTCCCTTCTCCTCTTGGGGAGATGTTGGTGCACCCCATATGGCCACATTGTCGCTTCCAGGACTGACAATTGGTTTGCCTGTATGGCTCTTCTCAACCTCTGTCGTTCAGAACACCACAATTCCTGAACAATCGAATCAGCAATTAGACGAGTCCAGAGTTACCCACAAACCTTCTACTTCCTCTAACTCTTCCTCTCCTCCTTCCTCTTCGCTTGATGTGGCTGGTAAAGCCAAAAGTCAAGTGCCTAAACAGAAGAAGGAAAAGAAGAAGAAAGAGAAGAAGAAGAAGGAGGCAAAAGCGAACGGGGGCAAATGAGTGTCGTCTAGCGAAAATCCACACACTGCACCGACCAGGCCTAAATCGCCATGTGTCATTTGCAAGGGAGACCACTATCACAGAGATTGTCCTTGTATCCCTTGGATCTTAAGGGACTGGTCTCCTCGTTTGCACAACCCGGTGTCGTCAACCTCTGATGATCATGTTGAAAACACACCGTCAACTAGTGAAAGTGAAGCCCCAGGACAAAAAGGAAAACATAGGTTTCCTTGTAAACTGTGCGAAGGCGATCATGTCGTCCACCGTTGTCCCTTCTTAGACGAAGCTAAAAGAGTTTTGGACGATCATCCGGTTTCACCGTTACGACTTCCTCCTGGATATAAAAAACTCTTGCCGAGTCCGTCACTAGTTGAAAATCCAGCTGGCCCGCTCAGGTGGTTGGCCAAAGCATCTATCATTGAAGATAAACCATCTGAATCCATACCAGACAAAAGTCAAAAGGTAAAGGCGGCAGTTGACCCGGTCTTGCCTTTAGAGGTTCCATCTTTAGATGATACAGTCACTAAAGAGAACAAGGATGACACCGTCCAAATTCTTTTCATAAGCACAGACTCCAACGAGCATGGGGGAAATTTACCCGTTCCTTTACCGCAGGAAGGAAGTTCGTCAGAGTCGTACCCGGCTGTCTATTCGGTCCCACCTCCAAGCAACCGAGTTGTCTCCTTCGACTGGAATCAACTAGGCAGACCCTGTTTACCAGCTAGTGTACCATTCCGAATTATTGTTCAAATATATAGAATGGTTATGGTTGGTACCATCATAGATGAAGGGGCTTCTGTGAGTATCCTTTCCTCAAATGCTTGGAAAGCGCTTGGTTCGCCATCGCTTTTGCCTGAGATGAGAAATCTAACAGGCTTTGATAAAGGAACCAGTCGACCATTAGGGATCCTTCCTAATGTGCCCATAACATTGAGAGGGAAAACCGTTCACATGAACGTAATGGTAGTTCAAGGACCCCTGGATTACAATCTACTCCTTGGACGAGACTATATTTATTGCATGGGGGCAATTGTCTCCTCACTCTTTAGAGTAATGTGTTTTCTGCATGAAGGAAGAGTGGTCAAGCTCGTAGACCAGCTTTCATTTCCCAGATCACGCATAGCAAATAGTCATATACCATCCCTGAATGGTCTTTTGATGCAAGAAATGTCTCAATCTCCAGTCCGTCCTCCCGATGAGCGCGAGTGATTCGGGGGGACATGACTGAAACCCAGGGGGCATGCACCCTGGTCTGCTTCGGCAGGAAAACTTCGGGTATAGGGTAGGTTTCCACGAGAGAATATGACTAGTCTGTACCCCCGTCCGTGATTGGAAGAGGGGGTTATTCTAGAACAAGATTCTCTTGTCAAAGTTATGTGAGTGGAGTAGCCTCCTTCACTCACCTTTGTCTATTTCGGTAGACATCGCCGGGGAAGTGTTTTGTTTGCACTTTAAATAGAACAATCCTTGGTAACCTGTAAGAGGTAGGCCTCTCTCGGTAGAACAAATTTTTTAACGGACTAAAGAAGGGGTAACCTTGAAACTCTGTTTTATACCTGGGGGCATGCAAGCCTTTTGGCGTGCAAGCGAAGAGCGACTATTTATTTTTTTAAATTTTTAGGACCTCTAACCCTTTAAACTCATAGGATTGGTCGTCTCCTAACTTGCATAAAGAAACATGAGACATGAGCAAATAAACATAAGACATGAGCAAATGTTTCCACCCGCGTTTAAGCTCGTTAAAAAATGAACTATTCCCCGGTAAATAACCATCGTGAATGTAGTACTTCAGCCATTAAAGCCTTGGTTGTGTTTGCACCGTCACCTCCACTTTTTCATTGGCCGATCATTCACCTCCATTTGATTGTTTACCCATTTTGAGGAACAGCTGCGAAGAGTGATTTCACTAGCCATCCTTGTGACACTGCCGTGATTGGAAAATTCCAAACCTTACCTGGAATCAGCTGCTACCCGTTTTATCACTCGTTCCTCAAAAGACGAGTCTCCT
The DNA here is from genome assembly GCA_031772625.1 of Pinus tabuliformis. Lineage (NCBI taxonomy): Eukaryota > Viridiplantae > Streptophyta > Pinopsida > Pinales > Pinaceae > Pinus > Pinus tabuliformis. The sequence continues at coordinate 1,354,482,466 of CM062820.1, read as the reverse complement.
TTAAGCTCTTTTCAACTCACTCGTAAAATATGAAAAGATTGCCGAGCCATTGGCCTCTCTAGCTCGTTAAAGGGATAGGAAGTGCTATCCCTCCTCTAGATTTTAATCTTCTTGGACCTGAGGGATTATTACACAAAAAGATCGAGCGCTTGTTTTGTTCGGCTCGTTAAAAGTATCGAAAATTAATCCCTTCTGTATTGTTTTATACTTTTTCGGACTTAAGGGATTAGATGACGAAAAAGGAATTTTGGAGTTACCTTTACGTTCCTTTTCAGACTCTCTAAAATTAAAAAGGACCGAGTTATCTTTGTCGTTAAACTCGTTAAAAAGATTAATAGCGACAAACTTGTCTATAGACGAGAACGAGTTTCACTATCGCTAGGCTCGTTAAAACATAGCGATGGGTTTGCCCGAAGGGCAAATTATAGAACAAGCATATGTTATCCTCCTCAAGCTTGACAAAAATAAAGAGGTACTGGTCAGCAATGACTGGGGAAAATTGGGAAGAAAACTCAAAGAAACTTTGTTGGTAGCAAGTCGCTCTTGAACATGACACTTCCACTCCGTGTCCGAGTCAGGTTGGGTTGTTTCATTCACCGGTCACATCACCATGGTCACACCATACCATCCACATTTAGGGTTAATGCTACCAATCCATAACATCAGTGTCATCGATATGTTCAAGAGAAGTCATTCAGAGAATTCACCTGTGTCTCACCCACTACTATACATTATACTCCATTCTTTCATGACCGCCACCCTGAATCTTATATCGCCAGATCGTTTTCACCTCCATTAAAATCATTTTCTCCGTTCCGTGTCATTGATGTGGGATTCATTAAGGCCCTCTTGTGATGGATCACTTCTTGTCGACATCAGCTCATTATCCAAGAAGTTGATCTAGGAACACCCCATTCAGTACTTTGAAGCTTGCATGCCTCAATGGCAAGTTTCTCACTTCTGGCGACAGGTTTACATCAATGGCCTTCGATCGAAAGATTTTGCGTGATGTTCGACGCCAAGTCCTTTATTCACACCACGTGAATTGTACTGCAGTACCTTGAGGGTCATTATCATTATCGATGATTCCTCTCGCGCTTGTTAACAGTTTACATCATTGACTCGTAATCAAGCGATGTCTTTCCATGTTCGACTTCATAACATTTCTCACATGGATCGACTTGTACTTTGAGTGAAGATCGGAAGAGATTGAAGACCCCGGATCTAGTTTCATCCATCCGGGCTGCGATATATATTCAGGGAGATAAAGACATTAAATGTACATCATTGTAGCACAGATAATCATCCTATCAAAAGGATGATGGCTCTACCATAATCATCAGTCTACACTCAGACGATTTTCTGTCCTATGTACATGAAAATGAATTTATAAAGCTGAGCATGGGAATGCCCGCCTCAGCTAGATCATGAAACTAGTACGAAGATAATGTATTGTATTGTATCTTATTACAGGTCTCCTCCCAGCATTGAAAGAACTTCGGATCCTCATAATAAAGCATTTCACCCGACACCAAAAGATTAACGGCCTCATACTTTAGGGGGCAACTGTTATAGACATTTTTGGGCCCTACAACCCCAAGCATGAAATGTCCATAAACCAAGGGCTCCTAAGTCCCTAAAAGTGTTGTTCTAACCCCTAAAGGAACAAGGTCAACAGATTACAACTTCTCCTAGAAGTTCTCCATGAGAAACTGCTCAGAATTGGTCAAAACAGGATCATTGCAGCTGCTCCACTAGCTAGGTGTGTGGCATCTCACCCAAATACACTATGAGGGTGCATTGCATTTCAAAAGTCCCTTCTGTGGGGTGCGATGGGCGAGAAATGACAAATGGCAGTGTCATTCCGCGAGGTGGAGAGGCAATGGAAGCTTCCAGAATCTTCTCCTGTGACACTTGCCTCACTGAATTCGACCAAGGATGAGTAAGAGGCCCTCAGTCTCCAAGAGGAAGCAAGAACTATCAGAGAGAAGACACTAATCAAATCACAAGCTGACTCATCCCCCTTACAGATATCTATATATGGATCCCTCATCCCAGAGATCCAGAGGCTGGAATTTTGCATATTGTAAGGAATTGCTGTTGGTTTCTTGAGACAAACATCAGATTGTTGGGTGATCTAAGCTTTGTTTGAGGTGAAGAGGGGCTTCTTTGCTGGGAGGTTGATGCTGGGTTGGAACAACTGGTTGTAACTCCTCCTGGCTCTTTTCTTGTTTATCAATAAAAGCTATTTGAGTTTTCCTCCATGCTTTTGTATCATTGATGCTTGTTACATTTGTATGGTCAATTTACATCTGATCCTAGATTGTTTATGATTATAGATCCATGTCTTTGTATAGTGCTATGCTTCTGTGATCTTACAGGTACTTTGTGAAGCTGGGCGTGCAAGGGAGCAGGAAGCTGAGGACTATCAAAGAAGAGAGGGATTGAATCAAGAGATTAGCGCAAGATAGAGGTTGGTCTTTCTGTTCCTCTCTATCTATAATTCATAAAGGAAAAACAAAAGTAGTTTTTCTTTGCTTGTTTCTAAGGCAGCTGCCACACCTTAGTGGGATAGAGCAGTTCTAAATAGACACTTTTCCCTGTAACACTACCCTTACTTGACAATGTATTAAAAATGACATTAATTAAAGGCATGAAGGAACAATGGGTTGAAACACTAAATATTATGGGAAAAGGTGACATCTATCAAGAAAATTTTGCTGGTATTATTGATTTGTGCATCAGGAGCTCACGAGGCAGTACAAGGCTAAAACCAGCGGAACGTGACATGCTCACAAGGGATAGCAAGATCTTCGGCGGAGGAATAACCCACGCAGAAATTGGGAATTTACTAGATTATTTCAAAATTGATATATTCAGGACTCTGACAACGCAACTCAATATTATACAAGCGAAATAGAAACAAGTAGAAGTAGAGAAAAATCTGGCAACATTCTGCCCTAGATGCAAAAAGAAACACATCCACAAAGAGTTCCCACTGGACGCAGTTCAAGTCTGTGATATTTGCACAAAAGAACACTCCACAGAGAACTGCCCCTCACTTCTGATTTTGAAAGCAATGTACAAGGAAGCGGAGGAAGAATCAGAACCAGTGTACCTACTCAATCAGCGCTGTCAATGGCAGCCACGAGAACCAGGTATGCGCTTTGATCCATCTTCTTCTTTTCAGCCTCCGCAATATCATGCTCAACAATATAATACAATGTGGCAAAACCAGCCACCCTTTTCAAACTGGTCACAACAACCATTTCCTTCATCACCATGGCCGAATCAAACAGGCCAACCTAATTGGCCAAATTTTCCCTACTCCACCATATTGGCAAAACAATGCATATCCAACACAATGGTCCCCTCCCACTTCGCAGAGTCAAGCCTGGCAGACAAACTAGCAGAGACCGATGAATCAACCAGCTGGAACCATCCCACTCCCTCAACCTACACTGCCAGTGCCATATACAATACAACAAAACCCCCAATCCAATTTAAGACCGCAAATCCCAACCCAACCCAACCCGAACCCAAATAATAAACTGGTTCAATCTGTTCAAATAATTGAAACATCAGAACTAGAAACCAATCTAAGGGAGTGCAACGACCTTCAATTAAGGTCTAGATGTATTATAGAAACTGAGGGAGATAAAAATGTACAAGTTGAAAATCGGTTACCGGCAGAACAACCATTACAAGAAGAAGATGTGGTCAGACAACAAACTCATGACTAGGCAACCACGTCTTCTCCCTCATTCCCAGAATGATTAACCATACCACACCCTATAGAACATCCTGACTTTGATATTCTGGGAGAACTTAGAAATTTGTATATAAAAATCCCACTCCTCGAAGCTATCCAAGATATCCCAATATATGCAAAAACCATCAAAGAGTTATGTATAAGGAAGCCAAATAGGAGAATAACAACTAACCCAATAGTCCAAGTGTTGAGTCTTGAAAATGTCATTCATTTCCATTACACTTTCACTATTATGTCCATTATATCACCTCCATTTCACCTCCATTGCACTACTATGTCACCACATTCATCCCACTTTCATTATCATTGGGCCACATTTATGTTTTTCCAATATTTATTAATTCTAAGCCTTTTAAGTGAATTTGTGGTTAAAAATTAGAAAATAATGTGCATATGCTTATACCTAACAAATGGGTTGAGATTGTTGACGTGTAGGTTGAAAGAAGGCTTCTAGAAGACCCTTATGTGGCACTCTAAGGCCAAATTCGAATTTGAGTGGAAAGAATCATGGGATCATGAGGATATGTGTCACATCTCCTAATTGTATTTTAACTCTAAGAAGACATGTGTCTTATCAGTTCCTATTTTGATTAGGACTCTAGAGGTAGAGGGAGAGATTCATGGACTCTCATTAATGAGATGGCTTCTCATCTTTTTGTATAAATATGAGATCTCTCTCCTTCATTTGTTAGTTCTTAAGTCTCAATTTAGAGTCTTTTAGCTTGTGAGTTCTTTAGCTTGGAGTTTGTAGTTCTTCCTTGATGGCTTTTGAAAGCTTTGGAGAACTTTGTTGTACTTTTTAATTTTGAAGAATTTGAATAAAGCTTTGATTTTCTCAACATGGAAGGAGATGTGAAGTAGATGTCATGGAGCATATTAGAATGTAAGGTAGAGTAGATTTCATTTTGTAAATTTTGCTTTGATTTCATTATGTCATTTGATTGCTTTGAAGTTTGATAGATTAGATTTTTCATTCATGCAATTTTAATTCATGCAAGTGTGTTCAACCGGTTGATTGTAGATTAGTAATGCACATAGCTTTTTAATGACTAATGACATCATAGAATTATCTTGTCCTTCTGCTGATTTATTTTCTTAGTTCTAATTCCAGCACTATTTATTTCTTTCAGTTTTGTTTTGTTTATTTACTTTTCTGCAAGATAGATATTAGACTGCTCATGTCATTTTCAGTTACCTCCTATAGCCAGAGCGACTCAAATGGTGAGGGATTGAAGTATGAATGCGTAGTTAGTTATTAGTTTATTTTTCTGCAAGTTAGTTATTGAATTTCTCATGTCATTTTCAGTTACCTCCTATAGCCAGAGCGACTCAAATGGTGAGGGATTGAAGTATGAATGCGTAGTTTGATATTAGTTTATTTTTCTGCAAGTTAGTTATTGAATTTCTCATGTCATTTTCAGTTACCTCCTATAGCCAGAGCGAGTCGAATGGTGAGGGATTGAAGTATGAATGTGTAGTTTAATATTAGTTTCATTTTACGCAAATCAGATATCAGATTGCTCAATTTGTTTATGATTACCTCCTATAGCCAGAGCGAGTCGAATGGTGAGGGGTCAGAATATGAGTTGATGTAATATGATTTAGTTTACTTTGCTTACAATTTTTGAATTGCTTTAAGTTCAATTTTCTTTTTATACAGCAGCAAGGATACTGAGTTTCATAGTCACTAGCTCATTGTTTGGTTGTTGCATTCTATTTTGATTAAAGTAGCTGCATATTTACACTTTTGTTTAAGTACTAATTCCATCAATAACATGTTTTAAGATCTTTTGAAGTGCTAAGTTTTGGAAGTTACCATTAGGGACATAGAATTTGTCTTGAAATCTACATCCATACTTGTCCTTTAAAAGTATTCTTAAGACCTTAGAATAGGATTTCCATTTGCATTAGACACTTTAGGAAACCAACAAAAACGAAACCCTAAAACAAAATAAAATCTATAAAACAATGAAGTAAGAAAAAGGTTAACTAAGCACATATGGTGCACCACACTTCATCAGTTTACGATACCCGGATTGATAATTTATGTAGAGAAATTTAAGACTTTAAATTGACTAAACACCAAATAGTTGGGACCCTATCTGATCTATTATCAGGAAGAGAAGCACCTGCCAAATATGAAGACCCAGGGAATCCTATAGTGATGGTGCAAATCAATGGACAAACCTTTTCAAATGCCCTAGTTGATTTAGGGGCTGCAATTAATATTTTAACAACCAGCACTTGTCAAAAACGGGGTATTACATCAGTGGAACCAACCTCTACATTATTAGAACTGGCTGGCCAATCAGTAGTTAGGTCAGAAGGTACACTACACAATGTAATGGTATTCGTAGATTCCTGGCAATATGCTGCCGACTTTTTGGGATAATCAACCCCAAAAACCGACTCGATGGACACCCATTAATCTTAGGTATACCTTGGCTTGCGACTGCTGATACATTAGCTGCCAACAAGGCAGTATGACCATAACTAAAGGGAGTAATATCAAGAATTTAGCTCTATACCCTCCAGCCCAACCAAGTGTAACAATAATAAAAACTAAAAAACAACCTGTATCATACCTCACAGAAAACATTAGGTCCCCATTAACCATAGAAGATGCCCTCGATTTCAAAGATCAAACAGAGGATGACATTATTAACAACTTCATTAACCAATCTGAATCCAGATCCCATGTACAATGTCACATGATAGAGGTAGCATTTGACAATGAACTAGAAAAAGATCCTCTCAAAGACACTCATGACCAAACAATACCCACTACCTTTGTTTCAAACAGCAAAACTATATAGATTGAGCTAGGAAAAACCTTGAACATTAACAGTAACCTGACTCCTGAACAAGAAGAAAAGTTGGTCCAAATACTGGGAAAATATAAGGAAGCTTTTGCATGGGATTATCCAGACATGAAGGGAATTGATCCCGAGCTGTGTACAGACCGCATTTATACAGAAAAAGATGTTAGACCCGTTTGCCAATCCCAACAGGGACTCAACCCTCACTTGAAAGATATTGTGAAAGCTGAATTACAAAAACTTTTGGATGTAAACTTTATTTATCCAATCTCTGATAGCAAGTGGGTCTCTCCATTAGTAGTGGTGCCAAAGAAGAATGGAAAGTGGAGGATTTGTGTAGATTACATAGAATTAAACAAAGCAACCCAGAAAGACTACTTTCCCCTTTCATTCATTGATCAGGTATTAGACACATTAGCAGGAAAGAAATTGTTTTCTTTCTTGGATGGCTTCAGTGGATACAATCAGTTTCAGATTGCCCCTGAAGACCAAGACAAAACTACTTTTACCTGTCCTTGGGGAACATTTGCCTAGAGAGTCCTACCTTTTGGCCTATGCAATGCCCCTACCACATTTTAGAGGGCCATCCTTAGCATCTTTTCAGATTTATTAAATGAAGGGCTCGAAGTATATATGGATGATTTCACACCATGCGGAAATGATTTTGAGCCAGCACTAGACATATTGGAAAAGGTGCTGCAACGATGTATCACCACTAGGCTCTGCTTGAGCCATGAAAAGTGATATATGATGATGACTGAAGGTCTCATCCTAGGTAATTATATCTCAGAAGCTGGAATAAAGGTAGATCCGGCCAAAATTCAAATAATTTTGTTAATACCTTCTCCTACCACACAGACAGAGGTACGCAGTTTTCTAGGATTTTCTGGTTACTATAGGAGATTCATAGAACATTTTTCTCAAATAGCTACACCTCTATACGCACTAACAGGGAATGTTGATTTTTTTTGGACAGATAAATGCAACTGTGCTTTTGAGGATCTGTAAAAGCTTGTGTTAATAACCCCAGTGCTCAAAGGCCCAAATTGGGACCTGCCATTTCAAATTTCATCGGATGCTTCAGAGACAGCTATTGGAGCAGTCCTTGGGTAGGAAGAAGACAAAAAACCATATGTAATCTATTATAATAGCAAGAATTTGTCTCCTTCTGAGCTAAACTATGTCGTTACTAAAAAAGAGCTTTTAGTTGTAATACATGCTGTAAATAAATTTAGGCATTATATCATTGGATATCTTGTTGTCTTATATACAGATCACTTTGCCATAAAATATTTAGCAAATAAACCTATTACAAATGGTAGAGTAACAAGATGGTTGATCTTATTGTAGGAATTTGACATCACAATAAAAGGTCGACCTAGGAAAGAAAATCATGTAGCTGACTTTCTCTCACGAATGCTAAAGTTAGTGGACGCAGCAGCTGTTGAAGATCAATTCCCGGATGAACATTTGTTTGCTATCACTGTCAAAACACCCTGGTATGCTGATGTTTCAAATTATTTAGCAGTAGGAAAATTACCAAAGCATCTAACCCCCAATGAACGAAAACAGATTGTGAAACGTAGTACCCGATTTTCTTGGATTGGAGGCTACCTATTTCATACAAGGGCAGATATGCATATTAGAAGATGCGTCCACGAAGATGAAATATTTGACATTCTGAAAGGTTGTCATGACGGACCATGTGGTGGACATTTCGCACATCGAAGGACTGGTCACAAGGTTTTGCAAACATGTGATTACTGGCCCACAATCTTTAAAGACGCTAAGAAATTTGTTCAAGCCTATGATAGTTGCCAAAGAGCAGGACACCCTGGACAATGCAATGAAATGCATTTAAACCCACAGTTAGTAATCGAACCATTTGAGCGTTGGGTGCTCGATTTTGTTGGTCCAATCAACCCATCATCAAATCAAAAAGCATATATTCTAGTAGAAACAAAATATGTTACCAAATGGGTTGAAGCAGAGGCACTTCCAAGAGCTACAGAGGACTCTGTGATTCATTTCCTGTTTCAAATATTTGTGCGATATGGCCTCCCAAGGGACATAATCACGGATGGAGGACTACAGTTTGTAGGTAATAAAATTGTTGCAACATTAAGAAATTATCACATTCAACACAAAATTACCACTCTGTATCACCCACAGGCAAATGGCCAAGTAGAGAGCACGAATAAAATGATAGAGGCAACATTGAAAAAAACCATTGCATCACACAGGCATGATTGGGCTTCAAGATTGCCGGATGCGTTGTGGGCATACTAAACAACGTGGAGAAACACCACCGGTTATTCACCATATGAGCTAGTATTTGGAAAGGAATCCATCTTTCCAATAGAGTTCGAAATACAAACATTAAGAACAAAACACGAGATCGGTCTGGATTTGAATGAGGCCCAGACTAACAGATTATAGCAAATTAACGAGCTAGATGAAATTAGGCTCTCGGCTCTTCAACACACTGCATTAATCCAATAGCAGAGAGAAAAATGGCACGACATCCTGATCAAAAAGAAAATATTCCATGAAGGAGATTGGGCACTCCTATATGACTCCAGGTTTTAGGATTTTTTTGGAAAAATTCAAACTCGATGGCTTGGACCGTATGAAATCCAAAAAGTGCATGACAATGGCACCATTACCTTGACTACTATTAACGGATCTAGACATACCTTTAAAGAAAATGGCCACTGAGTGAGACTGTACCATAAACTGCTTACTCAGGAATCCTTTTATCAGTAGCTCTGGGAAGATTCAGATATCAGATTCTTGCTGAGAAAAATAATCCTTCCTTACATTGGTTCACTAAATGATTTCATTGTTCTTAAATTTTGTACATAAGTGTTTCTTTTCTGCTTGTATAAATTACTTTCTGTACAGATTTTTGCATTTCTGCATTTTTTTCGCATTTTACTGTTCCTTTCTGAAGGAACAACATTTCCGTTGTTTTACTGTTCCTTTTCGAAGGAACACCACTTTTGCATTTTGTTGTTCCTTTTCGAAGGAACAACATTTCCACCTTTCTGTTGTTCCTTTCCAAAGGAATAGTACTTTCAGTTTTTTGTTGTTCCTTTCCGAACGAACAACACTTTCGCATTTTGTTGTTCCTTTTCGAAGGAACAACATCCCCGCATTTTTGCTGTTCCTTTCTGAAGGAACATCACTTTCATTTTTTTGTTGTTCCTTTCCGAAGGAACAACACTTTCGTTTTTTCTCTGTTCCTTTCTGAAGGAACAACACTTTCATTTTTTTGTTGTTCCTTTCCGAAGGAACAACACTTTCATTTTTTGGTTTTTCCTTTCCGAAGGAACAACAATTTCATTTTCCTGCTGTCCCTTTCCGAAGGAACAACACTTTCATTTTTCTGCTGTTCCTTTCCGAAAGAAAAACACTTTCATTTTCCGCTGTTCCTTTCTGAAGGAACAACACTTTCATTTTTTTGTTGTTCCTTCGGAAGGAACAACACTTTCGTTTTCTGCTATTCGTTTCTGAAAGGAACAACACTTTCTTTTTTCTGTTGTTCCTTTCCGAAGGAACATCACTTTCGTTTTTTTGCTATTCCTTTCTGAAGGAACAACACTTTCGTTTTTTGTTGTTCCTTTCCAAAGGAACAACACTTTCATTTTTTTGCTATCCCTTTTCGAAGGAACAACATTTCCGCATTTTTGTTGTTCCTTTCTGAAGGAACAACACTTCTTCCAGATTGTTTTTCTATTCCTTTTAAAGGCAAAACCCTCCTTCGCATTTTTTTTTTCCTTTCTGTCGTTCCTTCCGAAGGAACAACAGTTTCGATTTTGGATGATCTTAGGCTGTTCTGCCAAGGGAGAAGTATTTTAGTTCACACTTGCTTTATTTGTTGTTCTGTTTAAGGAACAACTATTGTTCCTCTTAAGGCACAACAATTTCGAGTGTATTTTTTTTCTTTTGCTTGTTGTTCCCCTTAAAAGAACCACGGTTTTTGCGTGCAGATGTTCTTTTGCTGTCCATCTTAAGGAACAACAGCTGTTCCATCCAAGGAACAACACTTTTTGAGTGCATCTTTTTTGTTTTTGTGTGTATGTGTGTTTCATCATTTAAGGGATTTTTGTGAATGATGGTTCATTTAAGGCACAACTATATATTTATGCAAGAACACAAAAACTACAGGATACTGAAATCGGCAAACCAAAGAAAAATTGTTATCTTTAGAGAAATTGCTTTGAATCGATAAGAAAAAAGAGGAAAGGACACAACTATTTATATCACTTTGTTGTCTTTATTTTCACTAAAACCAATTTGATTGATTATTTTTATCATGTTGGTTCTTTCTTAAATCTTCCTAATTTTCTTTGATCATTATTATTGAATAAGAATAAAGGGAATATTTTCCTCTATTGAGATGTTCAGACTTCTTCCACCATCCCTACTCTTAAGGAGTGTTGAGCCACCCTTTGTATATAAATAGGAAAGTGCTATAGAAAAGAAAAGAAAAAAAGAGAAAAATATATATCTATATGATTACTAACATGATTTATTAGATGAAGGATAGGGGGTCCCATTAAGAGCTAGCCTACCATGATCATAAGGAAGCAAGTGAAGTGGCATTCCCACTATGGCCACCACACCAGGGAGATGATCCAAGAGGCATATCAGAAAAAAAAAGGTCCTTGGAACAGGAGGTCTCATCACGAGCCGGCCTGCCCACCTTTCACTCCTTCCTAGTGAATGGAATTGTGATTCATTTGGTTACTAAGCTATCACAACAAAGGATCATCGTTCCAAGGATGAAACAAGCAACTCTATCAAGGTTATGGACACCTGTGGCTGACAAAGCTCTGCTGATGGTATTGAAGTCATATTTTTCATACACCAATAGTCATTATAAACCCTTTCTCTTATATCTTTATATTAATTTCAAATGAGATTATGTTATATAAGCCTTTCGAACCTTTTATACATTAAAAATCATTTATAAATCAATCGTAACGGTTAAAGTGGATAATGACTGCATAAGAACTTTTACTTACGTCAGCTATCCTATCCTCTATTTTTCGCATCATTTCACGACATTTCCATATCTATTTGTGATTTCCATCATAAGCCTTGTTTTCAGTAATTCGCTGATTTTTGTAATCATGTCATGGATATATGCGCTGTTCCTTTATTTTACTGCACGACTGCAGTTTAGCATGCTGCTCCTTTATTTGCTAGTTGAGGACGGCCTATCACATTTTAGGGGGGCACAAGTGACCTCCATAATACTCTGGCATATGTGTCAACTCCTTATTTGGAGGTACTATGACTCCATCAAAACTTGGGAATAGCAAGTTTAACATTATTGATATTTCCCAGTATGCACAACTTGTTGTTCCATCACCATTTCTGTGTTTTTACTCTGAAAAAATTTAACAGTGTGCTAAAGCTTGAACAACTAGCTGTTCCATCATCATCTTTGTACTTTTGCTCTATGCTAAAGCTTGAATAGTTTACTGTTCTATCATCATCTTTGTGTTTTTACTCTGTAAAAATTAACAGTGTGCTAAAGCTTGAACAACTTGTTGTTCCATCATCATCTTTGTATTTTTTCTCTATGCTAAAGCTTGAACAACTTGCTATTTCATCATCATCTCTGTATTTTTTCTCTATAAAAATTAACAGTGTGCTAAGCTTGAACAAAATGGGAGGCAGATCAATACGCAGTGAACCGCAGGTGTTAGTGATCTCCAACACTACAAACGAAATTTTAATAAGAGAAGGATGGATTGCCTACCTTAACTGACTACACCAGTCTAATGAGACAGTGGCCATTGAATTTCTGCAGAATTTGTAGGAAGATCGTTCCATGGTGAGGGGGAGGCAAATAATAGTAACAGATGCAGTAATTGCTAAAGTATCGGGATTGCTAGCTATTGGACTAGTATGGACCCAGAAAAAAGTGAGACTCTAAGGCACTGTAACAATCTTTCGGGACGAAGGACAGAGCCTTACTGTCAAAGGAAAAGGAGTCCTGCTTGCAACCCAAGGAGAACCATGGGCAGAATTAGCTAGATTGTGCAAAGCTACATCACATGTGATGACAGAAAAGGCATGGTAAGACCACGACATCTCAAACTATTAACTGTATTAAAACAAAAATGTGTTGTGAATTTGCTCGCATACTTAAATTCTTTATTGCATGATGCTGCTAGAAGTATGAGAAAATCTCGTCATGTAGAAACGGTAGTAAGTCATCAATGCTTAATTTGGCTAATAGTCAGTTATAGTCTCTCTCAACAACAGAGTAGCTGGGAAGAATTGATATTCTTAATAGATGGGGGTTTGGCCTTACCATCCCTGAAACGAAAAAGAATTACTAGCACATCAATTAGACTGCAGAAACGGAGACAGTCCGCCAAAGTAGGGAGAAGCAGAGGAATGTTGGGAAATCCCCAAGAAGACAGCAGTCAACCATTAGAGATATATGACTCAGAGAACGAGCAACCCCCACAACTTAAAGGAGGGGAAAATGAAGAGGAAGAATTAGAAGAAAAGGAATAAGAGGATCTGAAATAGGAAACTGACAACTCTAACGAGGAAGAAGGGGAGGAAGCAGAGCAACCCAGTAAAAGCCCATTACAAAACCCTATGCAAGAAGATGAATTGGCCAAAATTTTGGCCAATATGGGTGAATACATCCAGCCCCACAGCCCACTCAACCTCGATATTGAGGCAGGACCATCACAAGAACACTCTGCTCACAGTGAGAGGGCATCTGACGAGCTAAATGATGACGAAGAAGAAGAAGGACAATCACAGGAACACTCTACGCACCGTAAAAGTGCATCCGAAGAAATGAATGACGAAGACGAAGTAGAAGCGGAAGCCACCTTAGAAATAGCATATCAAACCAGGGTTTCCTTCCCTAAGAAACCTAATCAGGTGGATGAGAACACTGAAGAAGTGTTCCAAGCAGAAAACATGGAGATAAGCAAGGGTGAGGGTATAATCCCTGAAGAACAAAGCCCGAGCCCAAGAAAAGAAACAGTTGTTCCTTCAAAGAAAACGAATGAAATCAAAAGGCTAAGAAAGGAACAACAGAGACTACTAAATGTAGTAAAACAACTCAGACAACAAATAAGGGTCCTAAAAATGGGGATAATCTTAAGAAGAACCCCTGAAGCAAAGAATGCGACCACCCAGACAAAACCCCATAAAATGAAAACCAAAAGGACTCAAACTAAACCCATTATCATTCAGGACCACAAGGAATAGCCTACGGTTGTTACAAACACAGAGACCCAAACAGAAGACACACTTGTCTGTAATAAGGACGTCCAGGCAGAGGCATTGTCCTCTAGCATCACGACTGACTGGACAGTTCATGAGAAGGAAACACAGATCATAGGAACCATATGTCATAATAAGGAGATCCAGGTAGATCTCCAGCCTAAAAATGTTTTGATGGACAATGATCTGAGGATAGTGAGACTTCAAAAGGATCTATGACAGGCCCACCAAACGATAGAAAAGCTCAGAGAGGAAACTGTTCCTCAGGAGAAATATCAGAATTTACAGCAGCAAGTAAATGCATCGGAGAGCAAGGCCTTTGATAGATGTCAGAGAGTAGAGGAAAAAGTTAAAAAGGTAACCAATAGACTAGACACAGTTATGAGTCAAATAGATACCCTATGTTCTCTATATACTAATTTTTTAGCCAGTAGAGCACCTGCCAAAAATTATGCTTTGTTTTTTATGGAAAGGTACATACAATTAAAAATTAAAGTTGTCAAGGCAGGGGTTCGTATAGAGTTAAAAACTATTGATGATTTCATAAACTTTTGTAAACATTATGGGGTGAAAGTCCAGCGATTGCTATGTGAGTTTTATTTGCATAATCTTGTGTTAGACGGTAAAATAGAAGAAAACCCTAGTCCTTTTGTGGGTGATATTCAACTTCAGGCATTCATCTCTTTTGTTGTTAACTAGATAAAGTGGCTTAAAGCCCATAATACCTTTCAGAGACAGGAGAACGGTTTAGATCTGTGGGTAAGGGGTGAACCAAGAAACCCATTACAACTGTGGAATAAGCATAGAAACTTAATGAGAAATAAGGATGTGATCCAGACACTGGAACCCATTCATACAGTAGTTGTCCAACAAGGGGTAGAATACCTCCTATCCATCAAAGACCTTTCCATAGCAGTAACTAAACTCCAATACAAGACTGCTAATCAGAATGTTCAGGATAGAGAGCCATTCAATTATGAAAATTTTAAGTTAGCTGTTGATCGCTTGGTTACCTATAGTAACCTCATCCTGAGAGAAGGCCCGTATTGGTTAGGCTATAGGTTTCGAAGTCCAATCATCTAGTATCTTGCACCAGGGTATAAGGCCCTATATGAGTTGCCTAAAGGCCAGACAGGGCATATTTTTGAAGTTTTAGCTAAACACCATGGTTTCAGACCACTGCATGAAAATCCCTCTTCGACCTACTCCCTAACTGCCTTGCATGTCAATTAGAATGTTTTCATGAGGGCATGAAAAAGGGTAAGCAGGGGGGTGTGTTGAGCATTGGAAAAGGTATGTATTTACTATTCATTTCTTTATCTTTTCCTTTGAATCATAACTTATTTACATTCTAATATGGTAATATGTTAAAGAATTGTGATATAATTAAGGAAATTTGTGATTGATATGAAATGACTAATTATTATCTTTTTCTATGTAGAAAGTGAAGAAAACGGAAAATAACTATTCAGGAGGAAAAGACAAAGCAGAACCAACTGCTGTCCCTCTGACAGGAAGCCATATCTAGACGAGGAGATCAAGATCGGAGCGCATGACCCTGGAAAAGGAATAGGAAATGTGGTATCAACGCAAAAATACAAAATGATAACTGAAGATCAAAGATGTAGGGAATCCCTCAGGATCCTCCGATCTTGAGGGATCATTGTTTCAAGGCTTATCGGTACTGTTGATACTTGCGCCTGGCTATTATAAAAAGGGACAATGCTGGTAGCCGAGAAAGGAACATTATTGTCAATTTGTAGAATTACTGTTGTAATCTTAACTTTGATCATCGACTCTCTTTAAAGAGTGATAGTTGTAACTCTGCCATTTATAATTAATATATAACTTAGTTATTGTTCCATTACCTGATTCTCGAGTAACTTCAGCAGTGCTTCCCTGGTGGCTAAGGGCCCGGCCCTAATGGATCACTTGCTTCTTATATCATTATTTTACAATTATAGTCGTGTGTGGTTTGATTTCCTTAACTTGCTTTACTCAGTAATATTTTGTTTTTGCACATTCCATTAAATTGCTCTGTTACATCGAAATTGTATTTGGATAGCGAGATTATTATTCACAGCCTGAAATGTAATGCTGTTCATTCTGAGCTAACATTGCACTATCTAGTTCGGATTCTGCTGTACATTTACAGATTGATATTGCTGTGCATTTATAGTTGCGATTGCTGTTCATTTAGCTACGATTCACTTACAATTGTGATTGCTGTTCATTTGGTTACTATTCCATTATAACTGCAATTGCCGTTCCTTTATAACTATGGTTAATTTCCCGCATCTTAGAATAAGATTACTGATTCTACAGTCGCTATGTGTTTACACTTAATTAAGTTTTCTATTCAATTCCCGTAGATTTACTTCGGTTTGTTGTTCCTTTCTTAGATTGTCGTTCAATTCCTTTATTAGTTCAGATCATTGTTCAATTCCTTTATTGGTTGAAGAGTGCTGTTCAATTCCTTTCAGTTAAGATTGCTGCTTAAATCAATTATGTAGATTAAGCTTTGTTGTTCAATCTTTTCAATAGATTAGTTGTTGTTCCTTTTCTGCAAATTGAATTGTCATTTTCAGTATTTGCTTTGGTGTGGATGTAAGGATCTACGACTGTAACGAACATTGACTATTGCTGTCTAAGTTCTCAGATTGAAGATCTTGCATGTGATTGATTTACATTTACATCAGTTTACAGGGGAAAGAGTTATCATTACTACATCCTTGACTGATGATTGTTGTAGTTTCTTGAGTGAATGATTTACAAAGTATTTAAGTTTCTTGCCATTACAATTAGATTTTGTTTCCAGCGTTTATTTACTTCTGAAAGCACTATACTGCAAACATTACTCTTGAACAAGTGACTGCCTCAGACTGAGTACACTCTTGAGATAAAAAATCGTACCTCGATTGATAATTAATGTAGGGTAAATAGAGGTTAAAAAGACGCTTTTTACAGCTCGACAGGGAGATCATGACAACCAAGATCAAAAAATTTAGGATGTTTTTTGGCATCCTCATGATTTGATGAATCACACAGAGGGGTAGATGAGAAGTAAGGATGTTCACCCTTTGCATTTTAGGAAAAAGAAGATGAAAAATCAAGTGGATTTTCAATGAATGATTGGTCCTCTCCATTGTCGGATGATGGACTGACGTACAATGTGTCCTGTAAATGATCAACAATGGGTGCATCCATGGAAAAAGCTACACATGAAAAATTAGGGATGGCAAGATCATCAAGGATGTCAAGAAAAAATGGAGGAGGTATGGACAAACATGGATGGTCCTCTACTGCCGGTGGATGTTCAAGATTCGAGTCATACTCTTCATGAATGATAACGCATATTGGTTGTGCAACACCAACTCCGTCGATGACTTGATCCTCGTTCACAACAAGTGTAGAGTCTGGAATGGAAGGACACAAGACAGTGCCATCCAAGGGATCATCCAAGTACAAAGAGAGAGGTTGAGGTACAAAATACATGTGATAACCCATGGATTCACAACCAAGCTTGCATGAAAATTGGAAGGAGCGATGTCGGGAGGATGTGATAGTTCAACAGATGTGTGTGCATATTATCCCACATCACTCTTGTAGGAATTTACAGGGTAAGTTCCTCAGACAGAACACCAAAGGACACCGCTCACAACCAGATCACAGATCAATACACCAGTATTTTTGACGTGGTTAAAACCCTCAAAGAGGGAAACAGTCCACGGCCTGAGCCAACGTGGCCACTTCAGGCAATTTATTAATAAAAGAATGAAAATTTACATATGCTTCTCTCATAGACGGATTACCCTACACATTACCCTCCATGCACTTTAAATAGAAATCATGGACCAATCGAGTGTCAAGCCACAGATCAAGTGTCGGTAATACCGAGGAGAGAATGAACCATTGGATCACTACATATCGTGACCGTCGGATTGTAAGTTACAAAATGTACAAGGTAAAGAAACACACTTTACCTAACTCTATACCTAACTCTATACTAGACCAAGTTGTACTTTACTATTTCCTATGTGTCGGAATATCCTAACATCCCCCCTTAAGAACAACTTGGGATAGGATTGAAGGATTTACAAATATGACACAATAGGAGAAGGGAGGAGGCACTAGAGCTTATCCCCCCTTAGTGACAACTTCCTGAACTCCAACCATAAATCGAAGTTTAGTGAACTTCACCTCTGTGAGAGCCTTTGTGAAGATGTCTGCAACGTGATCATCTGTTGAACAATATTGCACTTCAAGAACATGGTCGTGAATGAGCTTTCTGATGAAGTGCATGTGCAGTTCAATGTGTTTGCTACGCTGATGATGGACTGGATCTTTGCATAGTTGAATGGCACTTTGATTATCACACCAAAGTGTAGTCGGATGCTGCTGCTGAAAGCCAAACTTTGACAGGATCTGACGAAGCCACAAGGCTTCCTTACTAGCTTCTACGGCACCACGATACTCTGCTTCTGCTGATGAAAGAGAAATGGTACCTTGTTTCTTGCAAGCCCATGTAATAGGTCCTGAACCAAGAGTGAACACATAACCGGCAGTAGACATCCGATCATCAGGGTCACTAGCCCAATCAGAATCAGTGAAACCAACCAATAGAGGATCTGCTTCAGCACTGTAATGAATCCCAAACTGAACTGTACTTCGAACATAAAAAAGTATTCTTTTAGCTGCTTTCCAATGACTTTCACCTGGGTTTTGCATAAATCGAGCAACAAGGCCAACAACAAAGGAAAGATCAGGACGAGTATGGGTTAGATACAAAAGTTTTCCTACAAGTTGACGGTATAAGGTAGCATCAACTTCAGGAGAAGTACAAGTGACTGAAAGTTTGACTCCAGACTGAAAGGGAGAAGGGGCTGGCTTATAGTCTTCTATGTGAAAGTGGCGTAGAATATCACAGGCATACTTGGACTGAGAAAGGGAAATACCTTCTTTGGATTGCAAGACTTGAAGACCGAGAAAATAATGTAAGTGTCCTAAGTCTGTCATTTCAAACTTCCTTTTAAGGCTAGACTTCACATGGTTTATAAGGTTGGGATCACTACCAGTCACGATAAGATCATCAACATAAAGAACAAGAATGATAAGAGACTTGCCCACTTTCTTGGTGTAGACAGTATTGTCAGAATGACACCTAGAAAAGCCAGATTTTAAAAGAAAGCTATCCATTTTGGCATACCAAGCTCGAGGAGCTTGCTTGAGACCATAAAGGGATTTCTTAAGCCAACATACAAGGCTAGAGTCTGTTTGTATAAAGCCAATAGGTTGTTCCATATAGATTTCTTCATGCAAGTCCCCATGCAAGAAGGCGGATTTAACATCCATCTGATGGACTTCCCATTTGAAAGAGGCGGCAAGGGAAAGAACAAGGCGGATAGAGTTCATTTTGGCAACAGGGGAGAAGGTTTTAGTGTAGTCAATGCCTTCAAACTGTGAAAAACCTTTAGCAACAAGACGAGCTTTATGTTTATCAACTTTCCCATCTGGTCCATACTTGGTTCTGTAAACCCATTTGCATCTAACAAGTTTTCGTCCCTTTGGTAGAGGAACAAGATCCCATGTATCATTTGCCAATAATGAATGATATTCTTCATTCATAGCTACTTCCCAATCTGGATGGCCTGAAGCTTCTGCAAAGGTGTCAGGATCATAATTTACTGGAGCTTGAGCCAGTAAAGAAGAGGCTCTGTCAAACTAAGAACGTGTGTGTCGCTGATCTGTAGGATCACCGGCAAGATCACCTGCTGCATCTCGAGTAGCACGAACCCATTTTGGAAGCTGAGGAGCTGAAGGAGGATCCTGAGATGGTGGGGGAGGATTGTCATCCTCACTTTCATCATCTGAAGAAGAAATGTTTTCAAAAGTAGAAGAGATAGGGAGAGGTGGCACATCCGCCGGACTAGGCTCGCAGGCCGATATATTTTCATCAAATTTTACATCTCTTCTAATGATAACATTTTTGGACTTAAATGGAATAAGTCTATAGCCTTTGACATCTTCAGAATATCCAACAAAAGTACATTTTTCACTCTTAGGTTCTAAAGCTTTATGCTTTTCATCTGGAATATGGGCCCACGCTTCACTTCCAAAAACACGAAAGTGACTTACATCTGGTTTGATTGAGCTCCATGCTTCTTCTAGAGTGATATTCTTTAAAGCCTTAGTAGGAGTGCGATTTATTATGTAATTTGCACAGTTAATTGCTTCTGCCCAAAAACTAAGACCAAGTCCTTTAGATTGTAGCATACAATTAGCCATTTCCTTTAAGGTGCGATTCTTCCTTTCAGCTACACCATTTTGTTATGGAGTATATGGAACAGTATGTTGCATTTGAATTTCATTCTCGGTGCAAAAGTTGATGAATGTGTTTTTAACATATTCTCCGCCATTATCAGATCTTAGCTTAAGAATTTGATGTCCAGATTGTTTTTCAACAAAGGCCTTGAAGGCCAAAAATGTGTTAAATACTTCACTCTTGAAGTTTTAAGAAGTATACCCAAGTGCGTCTAGAGAAATCATCAATGAAAGTTAAGAAATACTTACAGCCAGAGAAGGAAACAACTAGAAGTGGACCACATAAATCACTATGCACAAGCTGTAAAGGGGCTGAGGCGTGCCAAGAGGCATGTTTTTCAAAACTGTCTCGATGATGTTTTTCGAGTACACATCCGGAACAAACACCATCTCTGCAAGATACCATAGGAAGACCTGTCACCATATTTTCTTTACATAGATGCTGAAGGGAGCGATAGTTTAAGTGACCAAATCACTCATGCCAAAGTTTTCTCACTTCATCGTTATGAGCAACAAATACTGAGGGAAGATTTGATGACCCAAAGTTGTGAAACTTATACAACCTTGTAGAATCATCAACAATGACAGTAGCTCAAATCTGTTTAGGATCTCTTAGGTCCTTGATTACAACATCATGAGGTGAAAATTCAACAATTTTACCTTCACCTGAATGATTTATCTGATATACAGATAGAAGGTTGCAGGATAAGGTTGGAACACATAATACATCATTAAACTGACCATTGTCTAGATGAACAGTTCCAGTCCCTACAACACTAAGAGATCTATCATCACCAACATATATATTTTTGGTGTTACAATCATTTAAAGAAGAAAACATGGCTTTGTTTCTGGCCATGTGATAAGAAGCTCCAGAATCAATGAGCCACTCATGAGAATGAGAAGAAGAAGATACATTTAATGCATAAGCAGACCGAGATGATTGACAACCACATGCAGAAAGTGCCATTCCTGAAGATGAAGTTGAAGTTGAAGATTGCTCCAAATGGATGTTATGTTTCTTCATCACTGCTTCCAAGGCTTCCATCTTCTTAAAGCATTTGGATTCTAAGTGGCCATCTCGATTACAAAAGTTGCAATGTCTATCAGTCTTCTTCCATTTGTTTTTATTTGTCTTATCATTTTGTTGAAATGATTTTTCATTTTGAGGCTGAGATTGCTTAGGACCTTTGTTTGGTTTAGGACCATTCTTTTTAGGATATGACTTCTTAGGATTCTTTGAATTTGGTTGCTGCTGGGCGGCTAACGCTTTCTTGGAAGAGTTCCAAGATTAAGAAGACCAAGGTGTAAGAGTTTTTCTTGTTCTCTTATTAAAGAATCACAAAAAGAGTCAAAGGAAGGGGACTTGTAGTCTGTTCCTTGAGAAATGAAGGCTTCTCTTGTAGAATGGAAGGTGGAAACAAACACAGAGTAGGCGGGTCCCAACTTAGTAAGAATGGAATAGATAAGGTTACTATCTTCTTTCTTAACCTTAACACCTTCCAAGAGATATCTAAGGATCTTGAACTTGGACAAGAAATCTTCAATGCAAGAAAAATTATTAGGGTCCAATGTAAGCAACTCATTTTCAAGTTGATGAGCTCTAAGTTCATTTTTAATCCCAAAAACTTTATTGATTTGTTTCATTGCTTCATCAGGAGTATCAAGTTCTGCAATATGGAATCTAAGATCTGGAGAAATAAACATCCCTATCAATCCACATGCTTGATCTTGCCTATTTTCCCATTTAGCAGCCTTATCTTCATCCTTCGATTTCTTTTCTTGGCCTGAGGCTATTCTGTAGAGACCTTTACTTCTAAGTAAATCCTCAATGTAGGACAACCATTGGAAGTAGTTGGTGCTGTCAAGGGTAACTTGGTATTGACTTTCTATTTCAATGGAAACTGAAGCTGAAGATGCTGAAACTAAGTGTTCCAATGGATAGATCTTGAAAAATTAGGCTGGTTTAAAAAAAACGGCTCTGAAAACGGCTTCCAGATGAAGAAGTTATGGCTTTTTGAAAAAAGTTGATGAAGTCGTCGACGAAGTGCGGGAATGTACGGAAATGAAAAATCCGCCCCCAAAAAATGGAGATTTGAACCCAAGACCTCTACTCTCTTAAAATAGCTTTGAACCAATTGAGCTATACAAAAAATTTGAGAGAGAGAGAGAGAGAGGGGGGGGGGGGGGGGTGATGCTTTGGGTTGCGTGCTTGCTTTGAGAAAGCTCTTTTTCCCTACAAAACAAAAAACAAAAAACCCAACACGAACATGCAAAGAAAACGAACCTTACGGCTCGAAGTTAGCTTTATCCGAAAAACTAAATATTTTCAAAAATGAACCTTGCGGCTCAAAGTTAGCTTTACCCGGAAACTAAATATTTTCCTCAATGTTTTTGATTTTCCGAGATCACACTAAGGCGCAGGGAAAAGAGCATACGCATGAGAAAAATCCTTCCTTTCTGTTTCTGATTTGCCCATATTGCACAGAGTCGCAGGGCAAAGAGCATACGCAGAAATGAAAGGTATAGATCCGGTAATAAAAAAAGGCTAAATAAACCGAAACCGAAATAAACAGAGAGAAAATAATTGTAAATTGCAAATAAACACTGTATACCTCCAGATCTTAAAAATGACACAGCTAGGGCTACCGGAAACTGTTTCACATGAAACGAAAGGGGTTCCTCACTAGAACAGATGCTCCCAACACAACAGAGCAGTCCTCTCGGCCCGAAAGCAGTCAGAAACAGTAGATCTAGGAAGCGACAGTCGGATGCAGTTCTACCGGCTTCAGATTTGGATCACCAACGGACGCAGCCCTCAAATAGCTTTGATACCATATAGGAATTTACAGGGTAAGTTCCTCAGATAGAACACCAAAGAACACTGCTCACAACTAGATCGCAGATCAATACACCTGTATTTTTGACGTGGTTAAAACCCTCAAAGAGGGAAACAGTCCACGGCCTGAGCCAATGCGGCCACTTCAGGCAACTTATTAATAAAAGAATGAAAATTTACATATGCTTCTCTCATAGATGGATTACACTAGAAATGACCCTCCATGCACTTTAAGTAGAAATCATGGACCAATCGGGTGTCAAGCCACGGAACAAGTGTCGGTAATACCGAGGAGAGAATGAACCGTCGGATCACTACATAACGTGACCGTCGGATTGTAAGTTACAAAATGTACAAGGTAAAGAAACACACTTTACCTAACTCTATACCTAACTCTATACTAGACCAAGTTGTACTTAACTATTTCCTATGTGTCGGAATATCCTAACAATGGTGGTGGAGCTATTTGATGAGGGAATGGCAGAAAGTCACTTGTGACAGTGACAGTGTCCATCTGTGATTGCACTACTCCATCACCGAAGTATGCTGAGTAGGGTTTGAGCTTGAACTTATTCTTGGGATTGACAGATATGATAAGGCAATATTCAAATCTGTCCATGAGATACTAAAATTTGATCTAACTTTTTGGGGCTTCAAACATGAGTAGACGGAAGCGCTCTGAAAACTCCATAGGTGATTTGTGCGGGGCCTTCCATTTTTTTTAACAATTTTTTTATCAAGTACTTTAGTATCAAAATGATGGAAAATAGATTCGATTAGATTGTTGAACTGCTTGAATGAGTGCATGGAGTTATGAGGTAGTGTGCCACACCATTGCGATGGGTGGTTGCGAAGTGTGTGTGCGAGTTGTGAACAAACCTTTTTTTCATTAAAATCTTCCATGCCCTCCATGAGTGCATGGAAGTCGTCTAAGTGCTCAGGCTAGGCGACTTCACCTTCACCTTCATACATGATTTGTGACAAGTGATCCCAAAACTCCCTCTCGACATGAAAGATATGCCCTTTGGACAGACATTTGAGAGGTAAAATTATAACAAACTCTATGATAGATGTGTGAAGACTCAAAACAAATGATGAGAACTCAGCTTGTTATTAGGCCCTCCTTCTAGCACCAAAATGTTGATGGTGTTGGACCCACCAACATGTCAGGGGATCTCCCCAGTGAGAATTCCCAACTAGACCTTTGAATGTTTGGTGTAGGAGTCCCAATAGTGGGTCCTCCAGTATCCCCTTGACCATGGTTGTGCGTAGAGGCAAGTAAGATCTCTTTGTTGGTAGCAAGGCTGTGACATATGCAACAAGTTAAGGAAGGTGCATGAACAATATTAACACATGGAGGGTTGTGTGAGTGCGCCCCTTGGAAACCTGTGAAAGCACGAAGTTAAGAAGGGAACACATGAACAAAGATGCATCACAAAATGGAAGGCAAGTAAGCCAACAATCCAAAGTGGTGGCTAAACCAAGGGCACATTTCAGTAATATTCATACATACATATACAGAAAATAGCCATACATGCATGCATAAGCAAACATATACATATATCATTTAGAGTAAACAAGATAGATGAAATGCAATACGACATATGCATGAAACGTGTTGGCTCTATTATATTAAGAAGTGAAACTTCCAGTCATACAGTACAACCATGACCAACCACTAGTTTTGATAGCGGAATGTTACAACCATTATTTCCTACTCCTCCAAAGGCATATACTAGCTCTACATAGTGGAGAAGCCAAGGCTTGTTACAATACTCTCCAAGCTTTCTCTAAGATACTCCTATCATAAGCTTGGCTGACCAAAAGACTCTAGAATGAGTTATGAGGTACTATAAATAGAAAAGGGTGGGGTGACCCTTGACATTCCCCTTTGTGACTAGTCATCTACCCTCATGACTCTTCAACTACTCTATGATTGTTACATTCAACTATTAACACTTGAAGTTCCACTTGACATGACGTTACATACAATTTGCACATGTACCCATGTGAGACAAAATGGCTTGAGCAAGCCATGCAAGACATCACTAACACTCGGACAATTGTGGTGAGACCAACTCTTCGACATCCTCAAGATGGTCGATAGTGGTGAGGTGATGTCAAGCTTGGTCATCTGTGATGGTGTCCATGCGCTCAATGGTGACATCTTGCTGAAAGAGAACTCTTGCCTCCATTGCATTTAGGTACACTGATATGGCTCCTCTTTCGAACTTGTCTAATAATATGTGCATCACCATCTTGAGAGCAGCTGGACTAGCAACATACTTCTACATACAATTTGTGTTGATATCCAAGCATGTGCTCGTGGTCATGCACATCAACTTGTCGGAATACATGTTTAGTTGCAGACGGACTTGTTCCTTGTCTTCACCTCGGTGAGTGTGCTAATAGGGGGAATCACATGGTTGCACATAATGACATGCATGCTGTTGAATGCCCTTGCATGTGATCAACAACACTTCTCACCTTATCTACTCTGTGGTAGCTGTTGGGATGGATCTACTACTTGTACGGATGAATTTTGATCCGTTTGTGCATGTTGCGCCCCGTACTATACCTGTTCCTGCTGTAACTCACTCTCTTGTCTATGCAGCTCATGTTCTACCTTGAGTTGCTACTTTAGCACATGAAACTAGTTCTCTATTTCTCTCTCTGCCTTCACGCGATATATGTGTCACGTCATCACCTCATCACCTCAATCTCCAAATCTTCTTTCGTCATGAGGGATCTGCTTTGAACTTGCAACTTTGCTCTGCCTCTATGTTGTCAACAACCTTCTTATTACATTCGTTGCGTGTAGGTGTGCTTCATTTTTCTGCTACTGATAGTGCCGCTCACTATGATTTCATTACCATTCATCTTGATATCCTTGTCCATGAATAACTTGATGTATCCGTGGATACACAAGTTCATAGACACTTGATCAACTGCATCCCCAGTTGCTCTCTTAACTTTATCTTTAACTTTTCTCTACTAGAAACCATTGTACCTATGCTGCTGGGAGGTGGATGACACCTATGATACTTGGAGGTATAGCAACACTCATGGAAAGCAATCTGTCAGTTGAAAACCAAAGAAAACTGAAGGACTAACATGTTACATACCTGTGTGACTGTCCGTGAAGATTGCACAATTTTCGCTGGGAGGCTAGGAGACTGACTACTAAGACTATGGACGAAACAATTCAAGCTACCAGGAGGTTGGCTGACTATTGGAACTACGCAATGGATAGTCCAACCTAGCTTGCTGAGGACTGAAACTGCGCAATGTGCAATTTTAGTCAGTAGTGACATGCAACTAGCAAACTACATTGCGTAGTTTCTAGGGCCAATGGGACACTGCTTCCAAGAATTGTGCAATGCAAGCCTGGAGGTCATTGTTGGGCTAGACTTATGCAATTTCTAGAGGGAAGGTAGAGCCTTCTCTTCTAAAAATGCATAGTGCTAGTCGAGCAAGGCACGGTCCAAGACAAGGCAACCTAGACTAGCTGACGAGTGGCTGAAAACATGAGAAGTCTAAATGAAAACAAGAGTGAATGATTATGCATGCAAATAGTAAGTGTAGGATTTAGAAAATGGAACGCATGCATGTGTGTGAGGTAGGTCTCCGTGACGACGATTGTCGGTGAAAAAAAAGTGTCATGCATGTGATAGTAGTGAGATGCGAATGAAAATTAAAATGACGCTTATACAAGCTAACATACATGCAAACGAAAACAAGCATTCACAAAAATCAAGAAGACAACATTCACACAAGCTGAAACACAAGAAGCGATAGAAACATAGTGCAAGACATGCGAAGCGGGCTCACCTCGAAACAACTGAGTTGAATGTGTCAATGAATCCTAGATGTGATGTGGGATGTCATAGTTGCAAGATTTATGCAAGGAATGAGCTATGCAGCATTTGGTTCATAAGTTTTTATAAAATTGATGTTATGGTGCACATGCCACAAATCTAGGAAAAGCAACACTTGGCGGGAGGTTTCTGAAATGATCCTTGCATGTAACCTCCAGCGGCAAAAAGTAGATCCCTAAATCTAGGGATGCATTTGCATGCTGCCTTGGGAAAAGTAGTCCATGTATGCAAATCAGTTTTGCTCAGTCCTAGAGGGGATCGGTCGACCTGAAGGCACATGTAGCAGTCTGCAAGCCTGGGAGAGGGATTTGTGCAGTTTATGGGCTCAACAGAGCTGGCTATTCGAGAGGGATTACAAAATTTGGGAGGAACAAGAACTAGTAGAAAATAAGAAATTAGTGACTATGTGATTAAAAAAGTTAGTCACCATATCTTCTCCAAGTGAAATACTACCAAAAATGAGCAATATTAAGTGACTGAACTAAAAATGACTAACATAAATCACTAATTTAGTCGTGGGTTAAAATATGTGACTAGCTAATAAGTAATACAACTAAAAATGAAAAACATGATTGACTAATTTAGTCTAAGGAAAAAAAATAAAACTACCTAACAAGTACTACAATAATATGAATCAGTTTCTTATGTTAGTCATCTTAATTATGTCAAGCAATCTAAACTTACAAGTGATAGGGGATTGAAAGGTTGTTAAAGATTGGCTAAAAGGTTATCCTTCCTTAAACACTTATTCATCCTCACATGGTGTACAGGTGAGCCAACTTTGCATTATTTATCTCTAAAAATTTGTAAGTTAAAATATATATTTTTAATAAAAAAATATTTTATTTATTTTTTAAAAATGTATTCAGTGAATCTAATTGGATCTAGTTCCAATTTGAAATTGAGTTGAAGAGAAATTTGAATTTTTAAAACTACAATATCAAATAAAAACTACTTTAATTTCATATTAACCGACCTAGATCCATCTTAACCTCAGATTTATCAAGTGCCGAGAGGGATCCAATCTCTTGAGGTGAATTTTTTTTTTTCTAATGCAAAACTTGAGGAAATTTTTGCACCTCGAGAGATTGGATTCCTCTCGGAATTTGATATTTATAGGGTTGATGTGGATCTAGGTTTGTTATATAATACTATATAATATCTATATTTGTATTTGTGTCTCTTTGTTATTCCCTCTCTATATCTCACCTCCCCAAACATACACTCTCTCTCTCTCTCTCTCTCTTCACCTTCTCTGTTTATCTCTCTCTTCCCCTTCTCTCCCTCTCTATATATATCCTTCTCTCTATTCCCTCCCTCTCTCCTCTCTCGCTCACTCTCTCTCCATGACTCCCTTGTCACCCCCTCTCTCTCTCTCCACCTTTCTCCGTCTATGTTTTTCTTGTTCCCTCCCTATCCCGCCCCCTCCAATTCCATCTCTCTCTCCTCATCTCTATCTTCCTTTCTCTGTATCCCTTATCTGCCACCTCCCTCTATCTCTCCTCCCCAAATCACTCTCCTCTCTCTCTCTCTCTCTCTCTCTCTCTCTCTCTCTCTCTCTCTTCCATCCAACTCTATCACTATCTTCCCCCCTATCCTTCTCCATCTCTCTCCCTTCCCCTTCTCTCCCTATCTCTATCCTCTCCTCTTCTTTCTCTTCCCTCCTCTCCTCTCTCCCTCACTCCCTCTCCATCTCTCCCTTCTCACTCTTCTCTCTCTCCATCTCTATCTCTCTATGTCTTTGTTCTTTCCTCCCTCTCTTTCCCACTCCAACTCCATATCTCTCTCTCTCCTCTCTTTTCCTCCCTCTCACTCCCTCTCTCCCACCTCACTCTCTCTCTACCCCATCACTCTCTCTTTCTTTCTCTCTCTACCCTCCAACTTTTTCACTATCTCCTTCCCTCTCTCTGTCCCCTCCCCAATTCTCTCATAAATTTGATCACATTGTATTGTGTTTAAGAAATTAGGTAAATTAAAAAAACTTAATTGGTTGTAAAATATTAAACCTATATTTTGGATCAATCATGTCAAAGAAAATAAAATAATGAAAAACTTTAAAAAATCATGCACTATAGTTAATCTATTATAATTAGTCAATTTGCTTGCTCTCATCCCCTGGATCCTTAGCTAAGATGGATCTATGCTAGTTCTTTATATATATATAGAACCGGCAAAGAACCATCTTAGATTAATTTTATTAAAACCTTAATTTAATTTCTATGAGAATATTTTTAGTAGTTGTTGGGATAGAGGTTTAGATATATCTCAATTTGTAACATTTTCCCTTTTAGATGCAATTAAAAAAATGTTGTAAAATTAAATTAAAATAAAATATTTTTACTATGAAATAAGTTATGGTTTTTTGGCATGTGGTAATGATAAGCCATAGTATTGTAACAAAGCCGATTTACAAGTTAATATCCATGGTAAAGTGAGGGTCAATATCCATGGTTAACAATCTTGTCATATTGTTATAAAATATTTTGATTGTGAAATAATTTATGTTTTTTGGGCATGTGGTATTCATAATCCATGGTATTGTAACAAAGGATATTTTTTACAAGTTAATAATATCTACCATAATGTGGTTGGGAATATAAAATATGTTGGTTGTTAAATAAGTTGTGGTTTTTGGACTTGTAGTATTGATAAGCCATGATATTGGCCCATGGTATTGTAACAAAACCTATTCACAAGTTAATAACAAAATAAAAATATAACAAATTGAATTTAATTAATTTAACTTTTTATTATTAATTGAGGCCATATTTAAATCTTTACACTCATCCGGATATCATTTTTAACTTCTTCTTCTTCTTTTTAATTTAGCGTCATACCCAAAAATAACAAATTCTTATTAAAAATAAATCATTTAACCAAATTGCAATTTATATATTTTATTTATATTATAAATATTTATTTTATTATTTCCATTAGAAATATTTCTTTTATTTTTCATTTCCATTTACTGCTGGGTTCAAATAAAATATTCATATATTACAACATCACATTGTAGCAGTGCATTTTTCTCGGCCTTCTTGATATCTGCGTGAAAATGCTAAAAGAAGGAAGACCATCAATGTGATCTATGGATTTCATGGGATTCGAACCCCAGATTGAGTTTGCATGGGAAACACCTTAGGGGAGCATCAATGATTAGATGGTGGAAGAACAAGGTCTTTGGGGGTGGAGATTTTGGCCATTTGTACATGGGTATGAATTTGGACTCTAGAGAGTTCTTCCTTTTTACTAAAGATGCTTTTTGTTCTTATGGGTAAACAATTTTGAGGGTTTATATGATCAAAGCATAAATTTCATCTAGAGTTGAGGGCTTAATGATTATGATAATGCAGATCTTGATTGTGGCCAACAATTCATGGAAAGGCAATGCATAGGTAAGCATTTTTCATGTCCTTATTGTACAAAAGTTTTAATGATTATGGTAATGAAGATCTTGATTGCGGCCAACAATTCATCAAAAGATAATGGACAAGTAAGAATTTTTCATGTCCTTATTATACAGATCAGTTCGCTCCTCCCTAACGTTTCTAGCATGAGAATGTATGAAATATTTTTTTTTCTTTTCACCTCTTTTTTTTTTCCACCTTTTTCTAGTGGTTGATTGTTTGTGTAATGGCATCTACCATGCCCAAATTCATAAGGCTCAAGTGATGCAAGAAAATTTTCTGATAGGATGCAAATATTATACCTTCCTCAAACTTTGTTACATGAAATTAAAATTTCTTGTAATCATGAACATAAAATCTTTTCTGTTTCATCCTTAGATTTTGATCTCAATGCATATAGTTTTAAACCATGTTACCATATTTTAAGTAGAATATAATTAGATCCATTAAACCTTAAAACTCTCCAAATCTTAGGTTAATTTCAGCTAAAAAGAAGGAACCTGAATGACTTTTGCAATTTAGACTCAATGCTTACAAATAATTACTAAAAATGGAAGAACCCAAATGTTCTGATAACTTTTACCCACACATCAATATCCAAGACCTTCGTTATTATTCTGAACTTAAACAGAGAGAGTAGAAGAAGAAGAGTATCCTGGATGAGGTGGACCCTGACCTGCTTCATACTTTTCAAAAGCTGGGCATGCCCTTGACTAGAAGAAGAGATTGTCCAACGTTATTGTATATGTTGTTTCTGACATTGTTTTCATTGCTACCATGAATAAGTAGACTCTATAGGCAATTGAGGTTATCTTTTGTTCATTATAAGAGGTAATTCGGGAGTATCTTGATCTAGTTAGGAAGTAGGTCGACAGGGTTGTTCCTCCTGTTGATCACTATTATGCTGCAATGCAATTTTTTTTAATGATAGGTCCTTCTATTAAATCCCCAAGCACAATTTGTCACCCATGGAAATATCCACTTATTTCATGATGAATGAGATGGAGACCACGAAGTTTGAGAGGACTCTTATTGTTGTAGATGAGAGGAGTTCTATGAGGTGAGAGGAGTTCTATGACATATATTGAAGGATGCACTGCACCATTTTATGACACCAATCATCTCCATGCCATAGTAGTGGATATCTATTGCACCGAGGGAGCAATGATAAAGTATTTTGCTATAAAGAATTGGTATGTCAGGGATGAGGAATGAAAACGTGGACATTATAATTTTATTACGAAAATAGGTTTGTTTGATGGAGACAAATCGAGGATTTTGTGGACCTGAGTAGAGACTGGTTCGAAAATCACCTGGAAATACTCAAGCATTGTTTTGAAAGGAAATGATACAATTGGAGAGTTCTATTTTGTTGCCTTAAAAAATAACTATCAATAGGGGGGACAAAGATGATCCATTTAGGGAAGAATTGTAAGAGTAGGATTGTTTCTAAAATTTTATCTAGAGGAAAGTCAAGGAGCTACTACAGAGGATTAGTGCAGATGCAACCAAATTCTCATAATGCAAGGAATTTTTCCCAGTGTGATTCGATGCATAATCGGTGACTAGGCAGCTGCAAATACTTATCGTTACATTCAGGTACAATTTGAGTTGCATTCTAAACTCTCTAATTTCATTTATTGATAATCCTTCTTGTGTCCTTGTCTCTCTTAATTTCATTGTGGTAGGATTGGAATGGGTTAAAAAATCAAGCATATATTTGAGTAAAATAGACACCCACATGTCACTACATGTCATTGTGCATACTCTCTGCTTTTTATACAATTAGAAGTGAACAATATGATGTGTGCACAACTTAAAATCCTAGGAGGCATGATGAATCCACTTGCAGATAAGATGGTCAGTGCAACTATTTACCTTAAATAGGCTAAATTTAGGTAATTAAAACAAGTTTGAAAATCACTAGAAACACCAGTTACTGACTTGAATATAAGATGACGAGTGCAACTATTTACTTTAAATAGGCTAAATTTAGGTAATTTAAACAAGTTTGAAAATCACTAGAAACACCACCCCCACATCATTTTATTTCCATTTGTACAAGATAATATTGAAGAAAATTATGAGCCCTTCCATTTAAATTGACCGTATCTAAAATAAGAAACAAGATTGATTCTTTTAAAAGCTATATCCATCTTTAAATATAAGATATGACAAGGATGGCTCATAATTTTAAAGGCTATATCCATCACCAACTATAAGATAAGAGTTAATGAGATGAGAAAAAGTTTGTCTTGATATAACATGTAAACATCGTATTACTTATAACTCATGCATATTGTATCTTATTGTGCATATACTAGCAATTGCACTAGATGTTGCAAAGGAAACGCTGTAAGGCATAAATTTGAGAAGAATCTTGACAAAAGATCACTGAATATAAAAATTAATAAACAAAATGCCATTCAAATCTAGAAAATAAGGAGAAATCACTTACATAATGCCAAAAAATTGAGAAGAATTTTGACAAAAGATCACTAAATATAAAAATTAATAAACAAAATGCCATTCAAATCTAGAAAATAAAGAGAAATCACTTACATAATGCCAAATTTACAAATTCTATAACCTTTCCAGCATAGATTGCCTCTCAATATTCAAAGATGCTATTTCAAGTTCAAATAGGAAATATTTGATAAAAAATATGCTCTTTTTCAATATTGAACTATCTCACTTGATCAAAATCTTACGGTGTTTTACCACTTTCTCTTAAAGTGATTGAATTTTCCTTTGCTTGTCCTTCTTAAAATCTTTTGGGAATTTGGATTGGTTTGTGACATAGGAGGTTTATTCAAAGCTTTTTCCCAATGCTTCAATCAAATAATTTTCAATTTTTGTTTCACATTGTTCAATCGAAAAGTTATGAGCCTACACCATGCTGCATGGGGATCCATCTTGGCTAAGACAAGGGAGTCAACTGTAAGAAGCTACTTTGGAATTTTATTATATTTTGGTTCTAATGCTTGGCAACATAATTTGATAAGAATCTTGATAAAAGATCACTGAATATAAAAATTAATAAACAAAATGCCATTCAAATGTAGAAAATAAAGAGAAATCACTTACATAATGCCAAATTTACAGATTCTATAACCTTTCCAGCATAGATTGCCTCTCAATCTTCAAAGATGCTATTTCAAGTTCAAATAGGAAATATTTGATAAAAAAATATGCTCTTTTTCAATATTGAACTATATCACTTGATCAAAATCTTACGGTGTTTTACCACTTTCTCTTAAAGTGATTGAATTTTCCTTTGCTTGTCCTTCTTAAAATCTTTTGGGAATTTGGATTGGTTTGTGACATAGGAGGTTTATTCAAAGCTTTTTCCCAATGCTTCAAGAAAATAATTTTCAATATTTGTTTCACATTTAGTCTAGAGTTTTATTTGATATTCATAAATAATTTTAAATCAAATTCAATTAATTAATTAATTAATTATAAAAAAATAATTTCCATATCATAAAATATATAAACATCTATTATTTTTCATTTGTAATGTTAACTTTTGATTTATATACTTTGTTCGGAAAATGTCCATAGGCAATGACTTTATTTGCATTTAGTTAGAGGCATTCAAAGATATTTAGGCCTCATTTGTAATGTTAATTTTTTATTTATATATTTTGTTGGGAAAATGTCCATAGGTAATGACTTTATTTGCATTTATTCAATTTGTTTTTTTTTTTAAATTTCTTTTTATTTTATCTTTCAAGATTTTTCATCAATTATTTATTTATTTACATTTTAATAGTTAATATTGAGCAATATAAATGCGGAGAGATAACTTAAAACTCCATCATTTTTTTTTAAATTTTATTTATTTATTTACATTTTAATAGTTAATATCGAGCAATATAAATGCCCAGAGATCAAAATGTAAAACTCAGACTTATAAATAACCTCTTAGTCATCAACGCAACACCTTTTTTATTATAATATCACACAATATCCAAAATATTTACAATCTTTAAAAATATAAAAAATATAATAATATAATAATAATTTTTTTTAATTTGATAATTATAAAAAAAAAATTAAATCATATTACTATTAAAATTAAATCCCATGTACTTATAAAAATGTGAATTCAGGTAAGATATTATCATTAAAATTAAAAATGTATATTTAATAAGTAAAGAAAATTGTTAAAAGAATTATATTAGATTTTAAGCTTCTGTGGAAGTTTTTTGTAGTGTCATGATCCGGATTATCCACAGTTTCTAGTTCATTCTGCCGACGTTTCAAACCCCAAAGGGGGTCCATCATCAGGACAAATCAGATAGAATATGAATGAAAGATTATTCTTTCATTCACATTCTATCTGATTTGTCCTGATGATGGACCCCCTTTGGGGTTTGAAACGTCGGCAGAATGAACTAGAAACTGTGGATAATCCGGATCATGACACTACAAAAGAATTATAATTAAAATGTTAGTTAAATCTGATTCGGCTACTATATTTCGACAAGATCATACTACAATAGTGGAGATTGGGGATGTTTCTAAGAATCCTCAATTTTACGAATAAATTCAAAAGACAAAAGAATTATAATTAAAATGTTAGTTAAATCTGATTCGGTTACTATATTTTGACAAGATCATACTACAGTAGTGAAGATTGGGGATGTTTCTAAGAATCCTCAATTTTATGAATAAATTCAAAAGACACAGAATACCATTTTCTAGAAGTATGGCTCTTTTGGTTCCTGAGTGGAAAACACGCTGAAACATACCTAAACCTCATGGGACTGGTGTTTTGTTAAAAACAAAAAACACAAAAGTCTAAAGTGGCTCTTTCGGTTCCCTGAGTGGAAAACACGCTGAAACATGACTAAACCTCATGGGACTGGTGTTTGGTTAAAAACAGAAAACATGCAAAAGTCAAAAATGACTTGTACCGTTTAAAAATTCAAGCACTATTTACCACCCACACACAAAAAATATTAACAGTTTAGTAGGAGAAAGTGAAACAAATAAACAAAAACTAAACTAAGAGTTTTGTTGGAGATAGCAACCCTACCAATAAACATAAATTAAAATAACAATTTGAAAGGAGAGAGCCCAACAACTAAACAGAAATTAAAATAATAGTTTGGATGGAAAACTGGCTACGCATTTGTTATCATGAGAATCTCACCTTCAAGTAATTAACTCGACTCAGTTGTAAACTTTAACACACAAATATTATTACCAAAAGACAAACCTTTCCATGCAAATCCATCACATATAAATAAATTCAAAACATGTGGACAACCTCGAGCTCGCCCTTTTTTTCCAAAACAATATCAAGAATTGCGCGTGGATGATCTGTAAAGGCTATAAACACCTTTATATTTTTTTTCCACCACTGAATTGCTTTTTTTTTAGGGTAGGATGAAGTTGGTGCCAACACAAAAAATAATATCACGAATCTCCAGACAAAATACCAGATGAGGCAACTAGAAAAAAAAAATTTCTTAGAATCCCCAACCAAGCATTCCTTATTAAAATTCAAATCCGGAGAATACTTCCAATATAAAATAATAACTGCGTAGAATTACAATCGTATGGTATAATACCACCATCATCGGAGCAGCGAAATCGAGGTATTTTGTACAAGCAGAGAAGCAGACAATGCTTTCCGGTCTTCTGAGAGCTTCGCAAGTTTAGAAAGTGAGGTTGAGGAGGTTGTGTCAGCTGAGCAAGAGATTGACAGAAACTGCTCCAAGGGATCAACAGCCCGGTTGTAGCTGCATTGAACATAGAGTAGCCTCTCGTCCCATGTGCATGGATGCTTTGAGTTGTACATGAGCAGAATATGTACGATTATCCTATTGACAACCTCTATCTGGCCATCAGTTTGAGGATGGAAGGCTGTGGACTTAGTGAGTTTGGTGTCTAGCATCGACCAGAGAGTGGACCAAAATGTACTGAGGAACCTATTGTCCCAATCTGAGAAGATAGACTGTGGCATCCCAAAGTGTACCCACATTCATTCAAAGAAGAGTGTAGTAGTGGCTTCTGCTGTGATATTCTTCTTGCAGGCCTCCATAATGGCCATCTTCGAGAACCTGTCGACGACCACAAAAACACAGTCATTTTCATGCTTAGTAGAAGGAAGGCCTAACGTGTAATCCATGGAGATGGATTCCCAAGGTTGACTCAGGGTAGGCAGCAGGGTATAGAGGCCTTGCTTCTTGATGGTCGATTTGGTAATGGCACAGGAAGTGCATGATTTGATGTACTTCCTGACATCCTATCAAATATTTGTCCAATAGAGATACTTCTGCAGTACTACCACCATTTTCTCGACCTCGAAATGCACAGCAGCCTGACTGTGGTGTGCTTCCCAAATCATCTTGGCACGCTCACTTGAAGGAACACAAAGGTGACCCAGGTGGCATAACAGGGCATCCTGGAGGTGAAAATCTAGAACATGTTGACCCTCCAAGAGTGTCTGGTATGTGTGGCCTAATTCTGGGTTGCTTTTGTAGAGAAGTGGCCAATTAGAAGTCTCGTGCCCACAAGAGTTGAGCATGGTGGTTAATGCCATGATTGGTGGTCAACTGAGGCAATCTACAACATTATTGGTGTTGCCCTTCTTATACTTGATACTCAAATGGAATTGTTGCACGTATGTGGACCACTTATGATGGCGATCATTCTGTAATTTCCCTTGGGTTTGTATGAACTGCAAGGGTCGGTGGTCTGTGTGGATGACCATCTCCCTCCCTAGAATGTAATGCTTCCATTGGTGGTAGGCCTACACAATGGAATACATCTCTTTGTCATAAGTGGGATACTTCTACACTGTGTTTGAAAGTGTCTCACTGTGATCTGCCACTGGATGCCCATGTTGAGTAAGCACTACCCCAATAGAATAGTCAGAGGCATCTATCTCGACCTCGAATGGTTATTTCAAGTGTGGTAATGCGAGCACTGGTGCCGAGCAGAGGCGATCTTTCAACTTTGTGAATGCCTTATGTTGAGATTAGACAAAAATAATTTTTCTTTCACTCCTCCCTTTGTGACTTGACTCAAGGGCCAAGTGATATGAGAAAATGCCAACAAGAACCTACAGTAGAAGTTAGCAAGACCTAGAAAGTTGTGGAGCTGTGTTAGAGTGGTTGGAGATGGCCAATCTCGAATGACTTGGACCTTGGCTGGATCCACATGCACCCCCTCTTCATCAATAATGTATCCCAGATACTGAACCTGAGTCATGCCAAAAGTGCATTTCTCCAAATTTGCATATAACTTGTGCTGTTGCAGAGTTTGGAGAACCTGTTGGATGTGGTGGAGGTGCTCTTCCCAACTCTGGCTGAAGATCAAGATGCCATCCAAGTATACCACTACAAATGAGTTGGTGAATGGTTGTAGGATGTTATCCATTAGCCTCATGAAGGTTGGAGGAGCATTCATCAATCCGAGGGTATAACCAACCATTTGAAAATGCCCTCCTTGGCTTTGAGGGCAGTCTTCCACACATCGGAGGGTTCGATTGGTACCTGGTGATATCCTGACTTCAAATCGATCTTGCTGAAATATTTTCCCCCCTTCAGTTGGTCTAGGAGGTCATCAATCCATGGGATCGGGTACCTATTTCAGGCAGTGATTTTGTTCAGCGCCCAATAGTCAATACAGAGTCTCTAATTCACATCCTTCTTTTGTACCAACACGATCGGGCTCCCACATGGTGATGAACTCGGACCGATGTGACCTTTCTACAGCAGCTCCTAAATCTTCCTCTTGATTTCATCGTTCTCCAGAATGGAGCACCAATAGATTAGCCCATTGGGCAATGACGCACCTGGGGTCAGATCGATGGAGTGCTTGACCTGATAGTGCAGACGAACCCATGTGGGGGAGGCGAAGATGTCCTCGTACTCCTTCACAACCTTGTCCATCTGTAGTTGTCGTGTGGAAGGGCCCTGTCTGGAGGTCATGGCCACCGTATTCTTCTTTCCTTGAGAGTGTATCATTAGGAAAACAATTTATCTGTTTTGGAAATGAGCTTACTACATTGTTTTGTAGTCACCAAAGAGATGGCAGTAGGTGGTGCTACCTCGAGTATCCTATACAAATTATTTCCCAAAGTAACAATAATAGCATGGGGCCTTGATTCATACACAGCATGTCACTTCCACAAGTATGGTTTTCCTAATAATACTTCACAAACTTCAAGGGGAGCAATGTCACACAATACCTCATCCATGAAGGGCTTGATGTTGCGTGGAAGGTGACACTGCTGGCTCACGTGAAGATCCCATCCTTGGTGCAGCCACTCGATGGTATACAGTTTTGGATGTGCTATGGTCGGTAAGCCTAGCTGCTTCATGACCTCTGCCGAGATGAGGTTCTTTTGGCTTCTGTGTCGACAATGAACTATAGCAGGGAGCCCTTTACCCACATCTGGGAGTGGAAGAGACACTCCTCCTCCTATGGATCTTTGGGTTCCTCCTTCTGGATCTTCGTGGTGGCAACAGTGGCATTGGGCTCCGCATCGATAATATGCTTCCCTTTGTCATTCCCCTTATCGGGTTCTGACTCAGAGTTAGAACACACATCTGATTCTGAAACCTTTACCTTAGCCACCAGTGACTACTTGGCCCAACACTCGTGTTGTGAGTGGAGCTCTTATTGAATTCACACCACTTTTGTGTGTCCTTTTTCGGCTTCACGGCACTATTCTTTGCTTGCAGCTTTGGTGGGTTGTCTTGGGCCGCCCCACCTTAGCTTTGTCCTTTGTTCTGCGGTTTAGGGGCACCTTTCCTTTGCTTCAGATTCGCAGATCCAAAATTTCGCTTCTTCTGTTTAAACTTTTGCTCGACCTTGACGGCATATCAATATGCCGTGCCAAGCGAGGAGATGTTTAGGAATTTTATTTCTTCCTGGATGTACTTGTGCAGGTAGACACGGTATTTGAGTATCAAATTCTGCTGTGATTCCTTGATACCCAACTTTGTGCGAAGGGTATGAAAAATATTGGTAAACTCTGGCATGTCTTGGTCCCTTCCCTGCCGCAGCATGGTCCACTTTATGT
Source organism: Pinus tabuliformis (assembly GCA_031772625.1). Taxonomy (NCBI): domain Eukaryota; kingdom Viridiplantae; phylum Streptophyta; class Pinopsida; order Pinales; family Pinaceae; genus Pinus; species Pinus tabuliformis. Next base: position 1,354,443,115 of record CM062820.1, on the reverse strand, counting down.
ATTGATCCTTGTAGCTTCCAACAGGGTAGTACTGTTCCTTGATGGCATCTCGGAATGAATTCCAAGTGGGCATGATTGAAAATGGTGAGCCTGTACTTTCATCTTTCTTCTTGCAGTAGGTTTCCCACTAGTCCTTGACGTGGGGGTCTGCTTTGAGAAGAACGAAAATAACCTTTTCCTGAATGGAAAAATCATGAATAGAAAAATAACCCTCTAGTAGATTTAACCATTTATCGATCGAATCTGCATCTATCTAACCCTCGAATATGGGGATTTCAAAATTAACTTGTACCTTAAACGGTGTGGCATTTCCAGAGTAGCTGTTGGAAGCCGATGCATCGCCCCTGGGTAGCCACTGAAGGATCTGGGCAAACCTATCCATCATCGCATTCCTTTGTCACTCGAGAGCTTCTTCGAGCAAGATTTTGATAGGATCTCCAACCCCCTCGTCTTTCTTTTCATCCGACATGGGAGGCCGTCGAGATTTGCGAGATTGTTCTTATAAAGGTTCGACCAGTTCAAGCCCTAACTCCTTATATCCTGACCTCGTTGGGGACATGCAAAGAAAAACAGAGAAAAAGAAGACCCCTTTGATACCACTGATCAGGATTTAAACAAGAATGCAACAAATTACAGAGATAACCATAAACACAAAGATGCAGTGGAAATAATGCTTCATTTCATTAATGTAAAATATTGAAATATGCTTACAAACAGAAATGGAAATAAACTGGCTAGGGCGATGGTAGCTTATCTCTGAGAAGAGATGTGGTAGCTACATGCCTCTAAACTGTGTTACAATGAGGCTCGAAGGCCTATTTATTGTTAAGAAACAATGGAAAACCCTAAACATCCAAAAACCTAACCGTAGAAGAAGAAACGACAAACTATGGGCCCCGTTTGTGTAAATTGGTACATCAACTTCCCAAGGTCATAACTTTGGCATACGATCTCCATTTGATGCACACAATATCTCGTTAGAAAAATCTATCTGATAACTAAAACTTTGGGAAGAGCAGCATCGGTCCATGTACACATGTTGCTCCCAGTTTTCCCAAAAAACATCGTTTAGGGCCTCAAAACGACTCCGGAAGTTCAGGACCTGAAAAACTGCTAAAAATAGTAAATTGTGCTACAATTAAGGAAACTGAAAAGTTGAAAGAAACAATGGTGGGGTTCGAAGTGGAATTGGTGGGTGGCCACCAATATCCACCTGGATCATTTTGTTACTACCATATATCATGTTTTAAGTAGATGGTGTTTTATAATTCACCCAAGAGATTTTAGGAGCAATCTTGAATTGTGTGCTTGTTTCCATCATACATCTAATATTTGCAACCTTTTCCACTTGAAGAACCCAATAGCCATTGTTTAACATGAAGCAAGTACCTCAAAAATTTGGGAATATCAGTTATTCTATTTCCAGAGAGGGCTAGATCCAGAGAAGGCAACAACAACTATCATAAATGGCTTTTGTCGAGTTGCATTTAATGAAATCCCACTATAATTTGCTACTAAAGTAAATCAATTGATGAATTTGAATCTTGAAGGTACTGTTGAATAGGTGTTGCAAGGTATCTTTATAACACTATCTATCTACATGATTCTAATGCCATGAGATGGTGTCTCAATAACACTATTGTCAATTGATGGGTGCTAGAAGTAGATAGCTTTCTAATGTCCTACACGTAAATCGTATCATTATATTTCTATGAAATCTCGGAATTTGTTCAAAGTTTGTCTTAGATAAGTAAATATATGTGTACTATTGAAGTTATCTATGTTGTAATAAGATCAAGAATAAAGTTGTCATTGTAAATAATTGGGATCTACCATGTAAGTTTACTTTACTACATGAAATTCTTGATTTGTTAGATCCGAACCAGTTAGGGTTGAATTTATTTTTGTTTTAATGAGATTAAGAATAAAGTTTTCATTTTAATCACTAAAATCTACCATGTAAAATTTATTCACTACATGAAATTGTTTATTTTTTAGATCCCAACTTTTTAGGATTATTAAGAGTCCTCTTTCATGACAATATTTATGAATGCTCTATTCTTGCTCAAAGAATTACATATGACCGAAAGGTGGGAAATAAATTAGATGCAATTAAATGGCATCTATTTTAAAATGTGTGGAGGGAGTATAAAATCATTTTCAATTGCGTTCAAATATTTTGGAGCACCCACTAAAGTGATTCATTTTCCTCCTGGTTAATTCCATTTCTACTATCCTAATGCTTCTAGAAGTCCTTCTCCCAAGTGATCTCTTAACTATATTGGAGGGATATTTATTACTTGATTGGAACCCACAGATTACAAGTTGATTAGGAGCAAGGGATGAGAAAGCTTCAAATTCTTCAATATATTCCACAAGTTAAAAGCATATCAAATGATTGCCTTTTTGTTTAATTGATACAATAATCACTCGAGTATTTGCTAGGATTTTGAGACCTTTTTCAATGATTTTTTTTTTCTATAAGTTATGTTCTCAATTAAAGAAATTAGAGAAAAGGTGAAAATGTTGCAATGGAAGGATTTTCTGTTTTAGTGCCTAAAAATGCCTTGGTAATGTGAGAGGCTTGGTGTTTTCTTGACTCAAGATTAGTCGCATTTGACTTCCTAGCATTTCTTTTAATTTCATTTTTGTTGTGTTTATATTGCTATCCTTGAAGTTGGAGATCTACTATGTGTGTAATAGGAAGTATTAACTACTAAGCACTCTCAAAGGTGATATTGATGGATGACTAATTTTATATGTCCCTTCTTGACACTTTAGTATTACATGATCATGCAAAGAAGTTTTTAATCAATATTAAAGGGAATGTTATTAACGTGCAATGTTTCTTGGATTGCCATATAATTACTGCATTTTGGCCCCCAATAATATATTTGAGGCTACTTTTTGGTTGTTACTTGTGGAGCTTCCCTTTGGCTCAGAAAAACATCAAGGATAAATGTCCATTGCATTGGCATTAGACATCATCAAATCCGAATTCACCAAAAGAAGTAGAGGACATGGGAGCAATTGGTAGAATGAGTAGATAACCACCAGAGAAACACCAAGGCACCATAATATCTTATGTATTTAGATTCACTCAAAATTAACTAGTCACAAAAGTACCTTTTTCTCCGAATATTTTCATGTATACAAAAATACTAAAAATGCAATTTCAGACTAATTATTCAAACTAATAAGTATCTTATAGTCATGATTTATAATTAAATAGTATAATATGATTAATATTATAGGACACAACTATGGTTTTACTGTGAGGGGCACTGTGACAATATATGTACACTTCTCATTGTATTAGACAATCATCTGTTAGAGTGTGATATCCATCCAACAAAATGTACTCCTAGACCCCATTGTGGGATTGAAATTTTTTCTTTCAGTGGACAAGTGGTGATGTATTTTCTTAGGCCTTAGTGTTTTTCTTCCCTAAGGTTTTGACACTACTCATAGCACTAGTAGAAAATGATGAAATTAGTGACTAGGTGACTAAAAAAGTTGGTCACCACAATTATTTCAAGTGAATTACTACTAAATTTGAGGAATTTTAAGTGACCGAACTAAAAATGACTAACTTAAACGACCAATTCAGTTTAAGGATAAAATATACGACTAGATAATAAGTGACCAAACTAAAAACAACTAACTGAAATGACTAATTTAGTCAAGGACTAAAATATATGACTAGATTATAAATGAAAAAATTAATAATGATTAACATAAATGGCTACTATAGTCCAAGAATAAAAATATGACCAAATAAAAAGTACAACAAGTATATGAATTAGTCATTTATGTTAGTATTTTTAATTGTGTCACTCCGGAAATGGAGAATTGAAATTTTGAAGTGAAGTGTTTCATTTCACTACAAGGGTTTCTAAATTCGTTTGCAATGTTAAAATTTAACTAGATAGATTCAATGATCCGCTTAAAGGGGTATATGAATCCATATATAATGCTAAATTATAACTATTTTATACAATATATCGTATATATTTACAATATATATTAGTTTTATAAGGGACAAAAAAGAGAGTTTGAAACTGATATAGAAGGGTTTTAAGGGTTAATATAAGGAATTTGTTCCTCACATCTTAAAGAGATGACACACTATTTTTTGTGGGGTTTTTGTGGTGTTATTACATACCATGGTTGATTATTACACTAGATTCATAGAGATAATGATTTTATTAATTTGAATTCAAAGTATGTTGATTTAAACTTGGTTAATTAATATAAATCTAGATTACTCTTAAAGCCATATTATTCTATAAATAATTCTACAGATACATGCATTACAAAAATGTGTACAAATCCTAATAGTACATTCACATTCTTAGAATGTGCACACACTATTATTAGAAAACCATACATACTAAAAATTCTTGTGGTTCTTTATGTAGAATAGCATACCATGGCTCCCATATCCAAGTTGAAATTCAATTATCCCTTAGAGCGTATCTATGTGGTTGTTTGAGGGTTACTTCATGTTCCTTGAATTCTAGAAGCTTTATTTAGAGCCAGAGGTGCTCTTTTATCCTACCCTCGAGATAGTACATTCCCCAAGACCCATTCTTATCATGTAAACCATACCAATGGTGACAAAGATCCCCCACAGATGCCAAGTATCCCCTAGAGATGTCCTGTGTGGTAATTCAATTACTTGTTCAAGAAGATTGATCACAGGAAGATTAAAATATGACCCAAGTACCTTATAATCCTTCCTTCACAAGTATGAAGGCCCCAAGTATCATACACAGTGTAGAAAGCCTCCTAATTATATTGAGGCCAAACTTAGAGGCCCCAAGAACCAACTATGGCACAAAAAACCTTCAAATAACACCCATAACATACCTAAAGGCTAGCTATATCTTATAAGATAGAGTATGTGTGGTGGTTTGATGCCTTATTCATATCCATTGAACTACTAGAGAAGTTTTGATTAGGGACTAAAAATCTTGTTTTCTTTCCCTATCTATTGTAGAGGCCATAAAACCCAATCTTATTATGAAAAACATACGAATTGTGCCCATATTCCCATTCTAAAGTTTTGTTCAATATGGAGATTAAACATGAGAAATAATCGTTTTAGGCCTAGGTCCCTTTTTCATTCCTTGGCCAAGATATAAGCCCTAAATCCCATATATGATGTGGAAAACCTCATAATGAAACCCTTATCCTAGATGTCAACTCACATCGAGCTGGAACCCTTTATAATTTCCTGAACCTCACCATTTAAGTTGTCCTATTTTCATTAATTTTTCTTTCTAGAGTTATGGTTAAGTTTCTCACATATAGATATATAATAATACCATAAACTATCTCTATCAAACTCATAATTGAAAATAAGAAACATAAAAAAATATTTATATCTATCATAATCTTTATAATTTATATTTTCAAAAATAAAATCATATTTATTAAAATATAGTATGATATACTAATATAAGATTCAATAAATAAAAAATTCGACCATTAATTTTAATATATTCTTCAAAATATAAATTAATCAATTGGGTCTGGAGTATGCCTTAAAATAACTTGCTTTTGCTTGGCTAAGAGCTCGTCTTCCTCAAAAGTAAGGAAGTTGGCTAACCACCCAAGACACAGAGGCATCTAGTAGCAGTGAAGGCCTACCCATTTATAGACCACCAATGGTTCATTTTAAGTTGCCTGGTTTTCCTTGAATAACTAAAGAGAATTATCCTCACTACTAATTTAACAACTAAATTATAATAATTTTTTCTACTATTAAAAAAATATAAATTAATCAATTTACACATGGTTTAGTTTTTATTAAAATTAAATTTCTCTAAGTTTTTATTAATATTAAGTTAATCAAATTGAAAGATTACATGTTTCAAATAAAATATAAATAAAAATTTACAACAAAATTATTGTTAATACATTTTTTTTTGAAAATTAAACGATTTTAATGAGGAGATAAATTCATCCTACGAAAATGTAATCTATCCAAAAATATTCATGTAACTTCGGACTCCTAGACAATGCTTCCTTCTGAGTTCAGTTCTTCTCTTTTTGCCCAAAACCTCATTGATCTGTTTTTCAGGGTCTACAATGGCTTCAATCTGCGAGTAGTCAGAGTCTTCGGTATTCATTAATCTAATTAAGCATTATGGCACTGCTTAGAAGAGGCAGGCAACCCATTTCACCTGTAGGTAGGAAACACCAACAACATCAGCAGGGCAAGGTGGTGTGGGGCAGGGCAGACATGGTTTGTGGTTTTGAGAATGGTCATCTTCTGGTACTTCACCATGTAGATGATCTCCTTGAAGAAGCCCATTGATCTGGTGCTTCATATGCTTTGTAAGTACATCGTAAAGCTTGGCCATGCTCAGGGTTTGATTTTGTGTTCGTACCCTATTTTTATGCCCTTTAGATTTTTAATCATAGGAGTTTTGAACCTTGGTGAAATTCATCAAGACACTTTAACAATATTGCAAGGAAATTAAAAGGTAAAACGATTACTATGTTTCCTTTGGGTTCAGAGTTAATATGACTTTTTTATTGGTACATTTCACTTTTTTATTGATTAGTGATACGCAAGAAATCTTTCACATAGTCGAAGAGATTCTCAGATTTTTGAACTTGCACTTCTTTATAGAATTCATTAACATTGCGTTTTCCAATACACTATTAGATCATCCATCGGTTTAGGGTGTGTGGAAGACAGTTTGGGTATCTAGATAAGTCTTTCAATACATGCTTTGGATGCAAATGATACTCTCTATTTTCCTCTCCTCCTATGAGACTGTCATAATGCCCACCTAATTTATTGGTAGATATGAAAACCAAAATACAATTTATCATGGAGGGAGAGAGTTTGAATCATGTATCTACCTCGAATTAATAAGGCCTCATAAATACACTAGGGTTATCCTTGAATTCGAGGTTCATACAAAGATTTTTTTTTTTTTTTTTCTCGAAATTTTTTGGCTTTCAAATCCGATGGCCAAGAATTAACTACCCAAATCAGTGGAAATTTGTCCATTCGGCAAAGGGGGTTTGCTATTGCAGTTACATCTCTTGGTTCTGGGCCACAAATCAACACAAAAATAAGCCTTTTGCATCATTTATCAGACAAAACTAAGCCTCTCCAAATGTTTACTGTGCACACAACTAAGCCATTTTATGTTAACTGCATTTTTTTTTATCGGTCAAAAATGCTTTCATTAGAATTTTAATAAAATACAACTTACAAAGATCATCATGGTAGCCTCCACTCTCTCATTCTGACTAGACTTTTTGAGAGTGGGGGCTGGGACATACCAAAAAGGACAACTAACATACATTATTTCGGAGGGCGTTCAAGCCTAGACATAACTAACATAAACAAAAAGAAAACCATAACTGATAGTTGCATATCAGGGTGGCGGGTGAGGAGGAAGTACAGGAGGAGTAGCGAAGAAATTGACATGATCATGGATATGGAAGTCAATATGCTCCACCCTTGCTCCCAGACTACGAAGGTGGTCGTTTGTACAATGATGCTGATGTTAGAGACTATCCAGCTGCTCCAATATCTCATTCTGGCTATATTGGATGTCTTGGGAATAGGCCATAGTCTCATTCTTTTCTTCATACCTATGATCTCAGAAGGTATTCATATTGATTTATATTTGAAAAAGTTGCATTGCAAGAGATTCCAGAGTGACCAGAGTTACCACTTCCCATGTGAATGAGTTAGAGAGACAATCTTTGTTTCCTCAGTGTCCCAGCTACTAGAATTGGCCGAGGATGCACTATGTCCAGGCTCAGGATGCCTCTCTTTTGCTGCTTCCCACCCCCACGGCGAGGTCGACCCCATTGAATGGGCATTGAGAAAAGAGGAAAATTAACCAGAGAGAAGGGGAAGGCTCCCTGAAAATAAGGACACCTGCAATAAAAATAACCGATACTTGGGTTGCTGAACCACCCCTATGGAGAATGCTGCATCAGATTGGTCACCACCCTCCTACAAGGTTGGGATAAATAAGACACTAACCACAATAGGTGGCTTATGCCCCCCTCTACCGCAACCACCCTAAGTGCACTTCAACCCATAAAGGCACATTGTATGCGCCCCAGTCACACCGAGGCCGAATTTACACCACATAATTCCAAAGGAAATCAACATGGATCCCACAAATTCAGACCCCAACACCACTAGATGGGTGAGGTTCTGAGCAAACCACCTAACATAAATGGGAGGTTCAAACTCCTCAACCCACACACCGCTCACGGTTCTTTGACAAGAATAAGAAAAACAAGCTACGGTCCACATCGAATGGCCTTCACCTCTTCCACCATAGACACCCCAGGCGCAATTTAATCCACTAAGAACCCACTAATTGCTGCTCGAGCACCACCAGATGGGAAGAGTTCTAGACTAACCACCATACAGAGAGATGAAGAGACTCACACTCCTTATCCCACACATAGTCAAGAAGGCTTGGTGAGACAAATTCCTTCTGCTCGAACCAGTGATGGGTTAGAGCTTGGTGGTGGCTCAGCTCCGTGCCTGTTCACGTCCCCGGGTCCCAAGGGAAAAGCAAGCCATGAACCCCAGACCACACCACAGGGCCTTGATCCCCCAAAACGCCTCTTAGCCAAGGTCAAAACCCCAGGGAGCCACCATGGATATAGACCCACACTCCCTGCATACCAAAACTCATCTCCCAAGCTTCCACACTAAACTTCCTTCGTGACCAGCTTGCAATTATAAACACGGTAGGAGCCTCCCACATACCTTTGTATTGAATGCACTAAGTTTGCATGAGTGTGAAGTTATGAAGTGCGTGGAGTCGGAGCAGGTCCCAAGGGATGATCTAGTGCCACTTGTACCATCGTCCAATCACCTCCATCGAGGGGAGGAGATTCTTTTTTGTGAGGTCCTGAAGAAGTTGAGCATTCCCAGGGTATAAGTTGGCTATACCAAGCACTTCGTGTCAAGGGGAGGTGAAATCACGATACTTATGTGATGCTCTCTTGTTAGCCAACCTATCTGCCACTTTATTACTAGCTCGGAGAACATGACCAGTAGTGACATAATCAAATCTTTCGAAGATATGTCTTATGCATTTGAGCTGAGCCTCTAGCCACCCACTCTTGGCAATTCTGGTGGTAGGAAAACCATTAATGAGCTTCTAGGCCATCTGGATGACCAATTTTGAGTCTCCTATGATATGAACTTTGTGACAATCCAAATTTTGAGCAAGGGAGAGGCCTTTCTCAAGAGCCATCAATTCTACTACATTGCTTCTCATGGAGCTAGATAAGGAAACATAGATCCCAAAGGAAGAGTCATTAGAGGATCCTAGGATATCCTTGTACCCAGTAGGGCCTGGGTTCCCTTTAGAGGCTCTGTCAAAATTGATTTGAATGAATCCTTCTAGGGGTAGTTGGAATACAGATGGTGAAGATACAGGGGGATCTTTTATAGAAGGCGTTTGAGGAATGGACATGTTTTGAGCTAGGTTAAGGGCTACAATAATGGGTGTCTCATGTAGGTTGGCCTTCTAATCATCCATATCCCATCTCTTTGACATGATTGTCTCCCTTCATTTTTCTTTCACAAGACCCCAAGTAGAGGCACTAGAAGAGGGTTAGTCTTGAAATATAGCTTTGTTCCTTTCTTTCCATACATTCCAAAGGATAAATCCTAGGATTAGGCTCCAAGATTGGTTAACAATGGGGTTTTTGAAATAGTTGTTGGGCCACTGCTCAATCATAGCTAGAAGGTCCTCTTGATGATGATATGTGGTTCCAAAGAGATCAACAACAAGATCCCACACTTCCCTGGCAAAGGGGAAAACGAGTAGAAGGTGCTCCATAGTTTCCTCCTAAACTTGGCACAAAGGGCATTGAGAGGGACCAACAAAGCCGTGTTTCTACAGGCAGTCCCAGGTAAGGATCCTCTTGTGCCCTATCAACCATAATAAATGGACGACTTTGGGCCATACGTTGCCCCCCCAAAGTCTGCTCCAAATTTTTCGTCTCGGCATGTTGTGGGCCTGATTCTTGTTAATGTAGGCCTCTTTAAGGGAGTAAGATCACGTAGATGAGTATTCCTAGCATAATTTATCATGTTCCAGGGAGAATGGGATGTGTCTCTGTTGTATCTGCTGCATAAAGTGCTGCAAATAAGCCTTAGGGACCTCTATATTCCAATCAAATTTAGATTTCCATTGTCGCCATTCCTACAGAGCCTGGTTCTCAATCCAATAATCAGCTATACGACCCTTAGAATGAGGAAGAAGCAAGAGGTGAAGAGCCTGTAGAGAGGCTTCTTGAGCCAGACGTGGTAACTATTGCCACGATTCCTCCCAACAGAGTATTGTTTTTCCATTTTTGATTTCCTAGAAGAAATGGTCCCTAATGAGGTGGTTATTTTGGTTAGCCAAGCTCCAAATGGTAGAGCATTCTGGGTAGGAGTGATCTCTTAGCAGCATACTCTGCATTCTTCTTTGACCATACTTTTGGGTCCAAATTTGTTTCCATTTCTCTGTTTCGCCCTGTATCCAATGCCACCATAGCTTCACCCCCAGTGCCATGTTAAGATCTCTAGGATCTCTCAAATGAAGACCCCCTCGGTCCTTGGGAAGACAATGTTTTTCCCAAGCAACGAGGGGCCATTTCCATTCCGGGTTTGCACCTTTCCATACAAACTGCCTGAAGATAGAGACAATTTCTTAGTATATTCCCTTGGTGGTAGGGAGAACATAGATTTGTTAAATAGGGATTGCTTCCATGACCAACTTTAAGAGTGTAGCTCAACCATCCAGATTCATAATTCCAAAGGTCCAATTTGACATTTTTTTCATTATTTTGGCGCATAACTCCTTCTAGTGGCTAATACACATAGGATTTACCAACAATGGAATGCCTAGATACTTTGACAGAAGGGCCCCAATAGGGAATCCCATAATACGGGCCAAAAACACATGAATGGGTCGAGGAGTATTGAAAAAATAGACATTGGAATTTTCCTTGTCCAGAAGCATACCTAAAGCAAATTGGAATTCTTCTATGGTTCCATCATACATTAAGGCTTCTCGAACCAATGCCGCCCCATACAATAAATTATCATCCACAAATTGCTGGTGGGTCATTTTGATGTTAGTGCATAGGATTTGGATGCCCTTCAGATTATTTTTCAATTTTGTTTCCCTAATCACACGACTCAAGCCCTCAGCTGCTATAATAAATAAAAATGGCGAGATATGATCTCCTTGCCTAAGTCCTCAAGAGGACTGAAAGGTAGGGGAAGGGGCCCCATTGACCAAGATAGAGAAGAAGGGGTAGAGATCATTGAGTAAATCTAGCACAACCATTCATCTGCAAAGCCAAAATCTCACATCACTGAGATGAGGTAAGACCAACTGAGCTGATCGTAGGTCTTTGAGAGGTCCAATTTAAGCAACATTCCCCTTTTCTTTTGGCTCATGAGAGAATGGATGACTTCATGAGCGAAGACTATTCTGTCCAGAATTTGTCGCCCCTTGACAAACCCAGATTGCTCTTGGCTGATGATGTGGTGAAGGATGGGCTTCAATCTTTGGACCCGAACAAAGCACAGGATTTTATAGATCACATTGCAAAGGGTAATCAGTCTAAAACCACGTAGGGTATTTTCCTCCTTAGTCTTAGGGATAAGGGTGAAGAAAGTAGCGTTGATGCTTAACCAGATTTGATGCACTTGGCAAGAATCCTCCATAAGATTTACAATCTCAGGGCCCAGGAAAGGCCAACATGCTTTGAATAATTTTTAAGTGAAGCCGTTCGGACCAGGAGCCTTATTAGAGGGAATTTCCTTCACCACTGCTTCCACCTCTTCATATGATACATGTCGCAAAAGACCCTCATTTTGATCCTCAGTCACAAGTTGGGTAATATGACAGGTGATTCCCTTTATATCTTTGGCTTTGTTGATATCTTCATCAGTTAAGAGAGAAGAGTTGTAGAAAATCAATTCCCTCTCCATATCTTGGTGGTTTTCTAGGCGATCCCCCTCCTCTCTAGTGATAGAGGTCATTTGATTATGCTGTCGATGACTGATCATCTATCGGTGGAAGAATTTCGAGTTCCGCTCTCCCTCTCAGAGCCATTGGATTCGAGATTTATGGCACCATAATGTTTCCTCTTGGATTCAATTTTCCTCTATCTAGGCTAGTAGGTGTCCTTCTTGCATTTCTAAGTCCTCATATCGACCATCGCATACGATCTACATTTGGAGCTCCTCCATTTGTTGTTTAAGCTTATGCTTCTCGTTTAGGATATCCACAAACTCCTCTTGGTTCCAAACCTTGATCTTTAATTTCAGAGCTTGGAGTTTTTTTAAAAATATTGAATGCACATCCCTAGACGAGCTTCTAGGGAATTCCACCATCCCTCTATCTTCTCAATGAATCTAGGATGCCTTAACCAGAAGCTTCCAAAATGAAACAACTTCTTTTTTGGGGGAGAGAGGGTCGTCGTCTTTAGGAAAATTGGCCAGTGGTCCAAGCCCAGAGATGGAAAAATAGAAGCCTCAATGAGAGGGCCTTGTAAGAGCAGCTCTTCTGACAAGAGGAAGTGATCAAGTCAGCAGGCGATCTGGTGTGTGCCTCCTCTCTAGTTGTTCCAAGTGTGTAGCCCTGTCTTCATTTTCACATCTGCTAGGTGGAGATCATCGATCAACCTGTTGAAGGAAATGGAGCTTTAATCGAACCTTATGACACCTCCCCTTTCCTCTTCTAGGTTTCGAATAATATTGAAGTCCTCACTCAGGATCTAGAGGGGGGAGGAGATTTGAGGGCACAAGGCATAAATTTCTCTGATGAAGCACTCCTTGGCATGAGGGGTGGAAGGTCCATAAACTGTCGTCAAGCTGAGCTAGACATTAGAGCCAATGGGCCGACATGATCCATTGAGAGAGTAGCATGTTCCGATCCAGTATTTGAAGATTACTTACTGGGGATTCCATAATACCACAATTCTGCCAGCCATTCCTATGGTGTCTATCATCATGACTTCACTGAACTTCCAGTTGTATTGACTTGTTTCCAACAATTTATCTATTATCATTTTGGTTTCGTGTAACAATACAATATTCAGTTTGAATTTATTGATTTTATCTTTCAGATATAGGAGCTTACCTTTGCTATTGCAACCCCAAATGTTCCAAGATGATTTTCATTGAGATGGTTGGATGGATCTGGGGAAATAATCTATCAGTTTCCCCATTTCTCCCGAATTGAGAAAAAGTTCACCTGCTTCTCTAATTACCTCCTTTATCATCTTGCGAACCTTATTTACTTTTTCTGGAGCTACAGAGTCAGGAAGAATTATGGCTAGCATGCTCCCTTCCTTGCCAGAGCCATAAGATTTGGAGTCACCTAACATGGGTATCACAGTGTATGACACAGACACATAGATCCCCCAAAACAGGATACAGAGGACACACACATACATAATTTTTTATTAAATTATAGAAACGATATATAGACCGAGATGTAAATCATGTTTTTTAAGTAAAACATAAATGTAATAATTTTCATTAAATTCATGGGTATTAAAGTTTAATTGAAATGTCTTCACAATTACTCCCATAAAGGAGTTCCTCCATTGATGGCTGATTGTATCCTTTAGCTAAGATGCTATATTTTTAAGTTTTATGTGCATGAAAATGTACTATTGAAATTGATAGTCTTCTTGTATTTGAAACCTGAACAATAATTTTTATTTGATTGGCATCTACGGTATGGAACTTCATGCTTTGATTGTAAATGATTTGTATTATCATCTTCAAGGAGAGTTAGAAGGTCAAAAAATTCCTCTAGGTTCCTTTCAGAGAGTTTCAAAGTACCTCATAAAGTTGGAGATAGATAAAATTTTGCGAACTGATAAACAATTGCATTTAAAGGAGCTTCATCCATTGTATGAAGATAAGTATATTTACGACACCAAATCCCTTGAAACAGAATTGGGTATAGAGTGGTGGTCTCACTTTGATGAAAAAGGATTCATAGCTGCAGAAGAAAAGGCATTAGAAATCTTTAGCTATGTAAAAAAGGCCTCTTGTCTTGCAAATTTGCAGTTGAATGCATTAAAAACGTGGATGACTGTGTTAGCCTTGTCAATATTTGACAAAAATGTTGTAAGTTCATTCATGCTTGAGAACTATCATACTTATCCAAACAATTTATGTGCTTGTTATGTCTTTAGAATCTACCTACATTCCTTGTTTCTAGTATAACATTTCTGGATCAACCTATTTTGGGGCTTATCCTTCTATTTATAGGACCTCATATTGTGTCTTGTTGAATACGGGATGAAGTTGGGATCAACAAACCTAAATGCAGCCTTGTTAGAAGAATCAATAAGGTTGTGTGTTGAAGATATTTTCAATTATCTATCGACATCAATGTAGTTGTTAGGCCCTGTGATCCAACAAATTACATGCTAAATTTTCTCTTAAAACAGGCCCAACTTTTGCTTATTTCTGTGAGACGGACGTCCAGTTGTATAATATATAAAAAAAATAGGATGCAAACTTGGGCACTCTATGCAAAGGAGATCAAAACAATGATCACAAGTTTAAGATCATTGATGGATATCAAGCTATTTATTCCAGATTAATTTGAAACAATTCTTAGATGTCTTCAGGAAGTGCTTCTAACATTATTAGAGATTATTCATTCTCAACATAAAAATTACCAGGTAAATGGAGAATGAAAGAGACATAGGAAGAATGTGGGAGATGTCTGTTTTGATGTTTCTCTTATGAGTTTTGGATTTCTGCATGTTCTTTGTAGTTGTGTTGAAAAAAACAATGTTACAAACTTATCTTTAGTTCTAATTGATATGCTCTTAAAAGGTTTCCTTGCACCTAATACCTAGATGCATGTTTTTCAAAAGAACTTTCCCACACAATGTGTAATTAGTTAGCTTTGACATGATAGTTGGAGAGATTCAGCTCCTGTAATCTTGAATTTTCGTTTATCTTTAGCATGTGTTAGAGGAGGTGCTGAGATGCTCCAGTCTGCTGGGATTTTTTCAAGCTTGTCAACATTTAGTCACTTGCTATGGGACAAAATTTCATCAGGCTCTAGAGATAGAGAGGGTCCATTCTCTGTGTTGCATAAAGATAGATAGCGTGATGGGTTATGGTACATAGGGCTAGAAATTGTAACAATGATGGTGAGTTCTCTTGGAGAAAATGCTACAAGTTTCAACACATTCTTTTGTGAGTACTTTGAGGTAGTCACCTTTGCAGAGAAACATGATTATTGTGAAAGAAGCAATGCACGAACCCTGCACATATTTGGAGATTTTATCCATTTGTCAGAATTTTAGTTGGTGTTAAACCAATATGTAAAACTCCATTGGATGCCTGATGATTTATATTAATGTGCAATCGAATTTATATAGACTAAGTGATTCTTCACTTCATTTTCCCTCAAAATGATGAAAATTGGACCCCTGTTTAGCATAAAGTCCTTGCGTTCATACCCATCTATGATACCCTATGCATACCCATTTAACATGACATCACCAGGGTATTTAGTGTAGCCAAATGGGTGTCCAGATATGGTTAAACATCCCGTAAACTAGACTACTCCCATTACCAACACACTCAGATATTCTCATGATGCAAGGAATCCCTCAACTACAGTCTATTCCTATGTATACCATTTTCTAGGAGGGCACTTCACTGCCAGATTATCCCATTGTGCAATATGAAACTACCTCTCTGGCCATGTTCATTTTCTTTCAATGCATTTTCACCAACCATGATGTACCATGCCACATCCTCTATAGTATTTGTACCTTGCATGTCATTGATCCTTCCAAATCCACCTTTCTTTGAGGGACAATCTTAACATTAATGTCCCTACCCTTGCCTCGGCATCTGGAACTAATCACATCAATTTCATCTCCCTGACATAAATTAGAAAGTTCCTTATTGTCATGTAAGCATGGTTGGTCTTGGCCATGATAGATGGATGAAGGTTGTAACTTTTTTGACATCTACATATGCTCTTCCTGTACTTAGGAGTAGTCTCTGAAGTCTCAACAAAGATGGATCAGTCTACTGAGGTTTAGAGAGATCTGCTTTGATGTGTCTTCTACTCAGATACCTATAAGAAAAAATTCAAAGAAAAATCAATATGCTATTTCAACATCGTCCAGACACTTTTTGTCATTTTGGATGATAGATTCATTGAATTTCGTATGGTTCTTAGAGCTGTGCAGAAGGTTGGAAGCTTTACATTATTATTCAAGAGAGAAGAGGTGTTATTTCCGTCTATGGGGCAACTAACAAATGATTGTATTCATGTGAGCTGCCATGGCCCCTAAGGTCAAAAACTTGCCATATTACCTCAAAGAGGACAAAACCATCTTGAAATTTTGATTATACATGTTCAAAAGCCTGCATATCAAAAGAAGAAAAACTTTACTACATGGTTGCTGTTAACACTCGGAAATTTCTCTAGAAGTTATTAGAAGAAATAAAATGACTGAGGTAACCACAAACCAACTTTGGAGCATAGGCTCTAGCCAACCTAGGCTCAAAGAGGACTCTCTCTATATGATTTAGCTTTGTTTGCTTGGATTTCATGCTAGTTATGAGTGCTCTAGGGGTGTTTGATTTGTATTCAAGATTGGATGGTGGGATCCTTGAAACAGATTGATAAAATGATGTCTTTAAACCATTGGGCTATGGAGTCACCAGAAGGGCAGCAGAACTAGATCAAGTCACTAAAGGGAATGTTCAAAGGGCAAGCTAGCAGAGTAACGTTCAGATCTTTGGAATAGAGGGGTGAAATGGTTTCAATCAGGGTGAGAGAGCAATTAAGGGTTCTCAGACCGGGATATGAATGAGGAATGGAGGGATACTTAGGGTCAAAGGGAAACTAAGAATCCTTTAACCTATACTTTGAAGAGTACAACCAAAAATAAGGAGCAACTAAGAATTCCTTAACTCAGATATCAGTGGAAAACATTGAAATGCATAACTATTAAAACAGAGTGTAATCAAACAAATTCTGAAGTAATTTTCCAGTTATAGCATTAATATTGAGAAACACATTAAAGACTGTGAATAACTTGAGAAAGATTACAAAAACACATGAAAATACTTGTCTTAATTTCGCTCAACACATGAATCCTCTGAAATATCTTGTCTTTATTCATCAATCCATCTTGCTGGCTCAACCAATGATACAATAGCTTTACAGTCTTTTTGATTAAAAATCTATAGAAATGCCTACGAATCCACATCCCATACTCCGAATTGTGGAGTATTTATACAAATAAAATTACAAAATATCTGCAACTGTATGCAGAACTAATCTAGGAAAAAAAAAGTGTCTTCATGCAAGAAGATAGGGACAGCTATTGAACTGCTTTCTTACTGTCCATTTTATTTTGGTGCTGCTAGCCTTGAAATTTTAAGATGGAGGATTTGTTGACTATAGCCTTTTAATCTCATACACTTTCGACTGATACTCTTTGACTTTGTTGTTCTGCCAATCATCCTTTTACCCTGCTTCTTTACTTTTACTATAAACTGACTTTTTACTGCATATTTCTATAGCAAATCAGTTAATGACTCCCAGGTTTCAGCATTAGGTAACTGGAGTTTTAACATTTTCCTATATGTTTCATTTGCCTCTGTGTATTTCAAAAAAGTTGGTGTGTTGACAAATAACTATTTTACCTCATCCTGGAGGTAAAATAAGTGCTCAAAAGTGTGATAAAGTACATTTCCCATTGGCAATGCTTTCAATGTTGATGTATTCACTTGATCTTTGGCCAGCTCCCTGATTCTTTTGTTGTAGTCTTCCGGGGTCATTAATTTGTCATTTATTACTAAGGGATTGGGTAATCCATTTTCTTTCAAAATTTGAAACTTGGCCATAAACCTATCTATGGATAATTTCATATTTTGACACATTTCTTCTAAGATCTGCACTAGGTTCCTCTTGGAGAGTACCCTTTTAACCTTCAAAATTGTGTCTATCCTATCATATATCCCTAGTTCCTGAAGCTCATAACTGTTCTTAGCATTAAGGAACTAGATAATCCAACAACTTCCTCTGGCATTTCACCTAGTTCTACTTTTACCTTCTGAATAGCCTGTATGGCTAGTTTTATTAAGTCTATTTGTTTGAAGATTACCTGAATAGAAGGCCAAATATCATTGACAGTGTCAATGATATTGGTCCATAATCTTTCCTTAGCCTGCCCAAGGGGTTTTTCTAATGTTAATTCTTTTTCCATGGCCTTGAGTCTTTCACTCATCATGGTGGCTTTCTGGACTTCTTCTTTCTGCATGATCTTGGCAATCTTGTAATCAGTTTCCAAGCTTGCCACCTTTTCCTTAAGCTTATTTATCTCATTGGTTTGTATCGACATCTCTTCCATAGCTTGAACCAACTTGGCTGCTTCATCCCCTGTTGTACCTGTTGCTGATGTAGATGTTGTGGACACTGGCAGTGCTATGGCAGTAGGAGCTATGGGGGCCAATGAAGCTGCCAATGTAGAAGGAACAACAATGGTAACTATTGGGATGAAATTTACTAAATTGGTGCCAAGATCTCTTTGTTTCAATTGGATTAGGTTGTCTAATTCTTTCTCAGTTTCCCTCAACTGGTCATTTAGTTTCAGGACTAGGTCCATCAACTCTTCATGTCTGGCTTAGCTTTCCAAGATTCCCTGTGTCTATGGATGCTGTAGCTGAGGTATTTTTATTTACTTTCTGAGGGCAGCAATGTCATCATTCTTTTTTCTGATCAACTACTCTGTGGCCTTAACATTTTTAGGATCATGTCCCAATTCAATTATCAAGTCTTCCAAGGACTTGATTTTGGTGTCTTTGGCCTGTGAGGAGGCCTTTTCCAACTAATATTAGGCCGAGATGTTGTTCAGTGATTTTTTCAATTGATGGGAAGCTATGGCTTTACCTGTTAGGGTGGAGTAAATCATTTCTCTAGCCTGCTTGTGCAACTCAATTCGGTCAATGGGATGAATATCCCTTGCCAACAATTCAAAATTAATTTTCTTAAAATCAGTGGCCACTCTTGGTTGTTGTGTAGTTGGCTGTATGAAAGACATCTCCAACTTTCCTTCCTTTATGTCAAAAGATGACATTAACATGTTTTGATTAGGTGGTGTGAACCTGAGGTATTGAGCATATTATTGTGCCTTTAGTTGCTCATTTCTCATTTTGATCTCCCTTAACCTATCCTTGATGCCTTATCTTTATCTACAGGTCTGTTGAATGAAGATAATTCTACACTGAGCTACCTTTCCAAAATCTAAGTCTGTGAAGTGGATGACCCCTGTGTTCCCCTAGAAGAAGCTATGTCTATACTCATGTCTGGCTCAACATCAGTTATTTCTACTGAGCTTTTTGTGTTTTCCTATTTTGAAATAGGATTGAGTCTAGGTTTCTTACTCTAGGTAGCTTCTTATTGCACATTGGAAGTATCGATATCTGAACTAGAGGCTTCCTCTCTGCTCCTCTTTGGATTCTTTTCCTCATTCTGAGGAGTTTGCATAATGGGAGGGGTGCTCATGGTTGTTTCTTATTGTGGTACCTATAGAAATGAGCTTTCATCAAGCTATCTCTCTAGATCAATTAAGGCATTCTCAACATCAACTTTTGTGCTATCCCCATCTATAAGTGTTTTCCACCCACTCAAATTGACTGGCATGTCTCTACATGTCTAGTAGAGGGTGATGACTTTAAGGTCCCTGTTTCCTGGAACACTAGTGTCTTTTCGATTTTCTAGTCCCACTAAGATGGGTAGCTATCTTAGAAATCAAACAATCAAAGCAATTTGTGATTTCCTTCATATATGATAGATAAGAGAGAAGCAAAGGGGACCAACTTGAATCTTCTGCTTGGCTCCTTGCTTGATTTCTCTCTCCCTTGATAGAACTTGCCACTCCTCTCCTACTTGTCCCGCTTCAGAGAATACCTGTAGAGTCAAAGTAACAAAACACCATCAAAGCATCTCGATCTATAATATCATAAACAATGCAGAATCAGAAATACATTTACCATACAATTGTATTCACAAATAACAAGATTCACAAATACACCATTATATGGAGGAAAACTCAAAGAACTTTATTAATAGTAGAAGAGAGGATTACAACCTAGTTGTCTGATCCAGCGTCATCCTCCCAGCATCAAAGCCCTCTTCACCTCATGAAAAGCAAGATCACCCAACAATACAATGTCTCTTCTCACAGATAAACCAACAACACTTCCTTACAAAATACAAAATTCCAGCCTCTAGATCTCTCAGATGAAGGATCCATTTATAGATGTCTTGCAAGGGTGTGAGTCAGCTTTGGGTTTTTTATTAGTGTCATTCCACTGATAGTTCTTGGTTCCACTTGGAGATTTCATTGATATCTTACTCATCCCTAGGTGAATTTAGAGAGGCAAGTTTCATGGGAGAAGTTTCTAGAATATTCCATGAGTTTCCACTTAGCAAATTATCTCTGCCATTTGTCCATTCTCGCTCATCACACCCTGTAGAAGGCCTTTTCAATATGCATCATACCTGGCTAGTGTAGCAACCAGTATGCATTGCACCTTGACCATGGAGTAGTCAGTATGGTCCAGTTTTGGTCAGTTCTGAGTAGTTTTTCAGGTGTAACTTCTGGGAAATGATGTAATCAGTTGACCATGATCCTTTAGGGTATGAAACAACACTTTTAGGGGTTAAAGAGTCCTAGACATATGAGTTTGGGGTTACAGTTCCGACATATGTCTATAACAGTTGCCCCCTAAAGCATGAGGTCATAAATCTTTTGATGTCGTGTGAAATGCTTTATCATGAGGATCCGAGGTGTTTGAACTGGAAGGTGACTTGTATAAGATACAATACAATACATCATCATCATATTATTTTCATGATCTGGCTGAGGTGGGCATTCCCATGCTCAGCTTTATAAATTCATTTTCATGTACATAGGACAGATAATTGTCTGTTGTTGCAGACTGGTGATTCTTCACATGAAGAGTCATCTTCCCCAGCTTAGATGACTATCTGTGCAACTTCTCTGTACAATTGATGTATTTATTTTCCTGAATATATCGCTGCCCGGATGGATGAAACTAGATCCGGGGTCTTCAAACTCGTTCAATCTTTGCCTGATGTATAAGTTGATCCATGTGAAAAGATGTTCTGAAGTCGAACATGGAAAGACATCGCCTGATTACCAGCCAATAATGTAAGTTGTTAATAGGCGCGAGAGGAGTCACCAATAATGATAATGACCCTCAAGGTATTATAGTACAATTTATGTGGTGTGAATATATGATCCGTTGTCGAACACCACACAAAATCTTTCGGTCGAGGGTCATTGATGTAAACTTGTCGCCGAAAGCGAGAAACATGTCATTGAGGCATGCAAGCTTTAAAGTACTGAAAAGGCAACTTCTTGGATAATGAGCTGATGTCGACAAGAAGTGACTTGTCATAGGAGGGCCTTAATGTATTCCAAAACTATGACACGAAACGGAGAAAATTATTTTTTGGAGGTGAAAACGATCTGGTGATACAAGGTTCAGGAATGGCGGTCATGAAAAATGAAGGGTGAAGGTATTGCAGTGGATGAGGCGTTAGCTGGATGGTGAATTCTCTGAGTGACTTCTCTTGAAAATGTCAGCGACATTGAGATGGATTTCGTAGCATTAACCCCAAAAGATGGATGGTATGGAGGACCAATGGTGATATGACTGGTAAACGGAATAACCCATCCTGACTCAATCATGGTGATGGAGTGAAAGTGTCATGTTCAAGAGCGACCTGCTACCAATAAAATTCTTCAAGTTTTCTTCCCCTTTTTCCCCAGTCATTGCTGACCAGTACCTCTTTATTTTTGTCAAGCTTGAGGAGGATAACATATACTTGTTCTATAATTTTCCATTCGAGAAAACCTGTCGCTATGTTTTAGTGAGCCTAGCGACAGTGAAACTCGTTCTTGTCTGGATGGACAAGTTTGTCGCTATTATTTTAACGAGTTTAATGACAAATATAACTCGGTCCTTTTCATGTTTAGAGAGTTTGAAAAGGGGTGAAAAGGAAACTCCAGCAGTCCTTTTTCATAGCATAATCCCTTAAGTCCAAAAAAGTATAAAATAATATGAAAGGGACGAATTTTCAATCGCTTTAGCGAGCCGAAAAGACAAGCGCTCGATATTTTTGTTTGATAATCCCTTAGGTCCAAAAAGATTAAAATATATTGGAGGGATGGTGCTTCCCCTTACTTTAACAAGCTGGAAAGGCCAATAGCTCAATAATCTTTTTATATTTAACGAGTCTAAAAAGAGTTTAAAAGAGACTTATTTTTTAGGAACGAGTGGTGTTTTGGGTAGCAACTAGTTCCGGGTAAGCTTGGAACTTCTCAAAACATGGTAGTGTGAAGAGGGTGGCTAACAAGACCACTTGTCATAGCTGTTCCTCAAAAGTGTAAACAATCAAGTAGAAGTGTATGATTGGCCAAAAGAATGGAGGTGACAGTAGGAACACAACCAAGGTTCAAAAGGCTAATAGCAGAGCAATCACAAAGGTTATTTACTGAGGGTGGATTCATCTTTTAATGAGCTTGAGCCAGGAGAAACTGTGCTCATAGGTAGGTTTATTTTTTAACGAGCTTGAACTTTGTGAAAACATTGCTCATAGGCGGGTTATTTTTTAATGAGCTTGAACCTTGCAGAAACATTGCTCATAGGCGGGTTTATTTTTTAACGAGCTTGAACCTTGCGGAAACATTGCTCATGCTAGTCGTTTACAAATGTCTCTCATTGGTAGGTTTATTTTTTAGTGAGCTTGAACTCTACGATAACATGTGCTCATCACCTTTTTATGTAAGCTAGAAACGACCAAACTACAAAGCTAACTACACTAAAGCTAAGGAACTACTGAGGTTAGGTAGGATGGTTTTGTCCTCCACCGAGGCAAAACACTTCCTTTGCTTCGTCCGTGCAATGTAGACAAAGGTGAATGGTGGATCAGACCAATCACCTAACCTAAGAAGTTGAACTAAAAATCTAAAAATCTAAAAACGCTAAAAAGCTAAAAAATGAAATTGGTCGTTTTTCACTTGCATACAAAGGTTTTCATGCCCCTAGGTATTAAGAAAAGGAGAGTTTCTAGGTCACCATATGGAAGTCCCTGCGGTTAGGCAAGATTGTTTCTGTCAGCGGTAGAGAAAAAAAAATTCCTTGGCTTTGTCCATTGAAATAGACGAAGGTGAATGGTGTGAGCTTCCAATCACATAACCTATCGGAAAACCTATCTTTTTAGCTGGGTTTTCCTACCAAAGCAGACTAGGGTGCACGCCCCCTAAGCTTCGTTACATTCACCGGACTACCTGTGGTAATTAGGTGGATGAAATGAAGGTTGAAGAGACATTCTTGATGCAAAGAGACCATTTAGGGATGATGTTTGACTCGTAGCTGTGTTTGAACCAGGAAATGAAAGTTGGTCGATAAGCTGCACCATTTGGCCTTCATGCGGGAAACACATCACTCGAAAGAGTGTGGAAACAATAGCTTCCATGCTATAAACATAGTCACGCCCAAGGAGTAGATTGTAATCTAATGGCCCTTGGACTACCATCACGTTCAAGTGAACGATTTTCCTTTTCAAAGTTATCGGTAACTTTGGAAGGATCCCTAACGGTTGATTGGTTCCTTTGTTAAAGCCTGACAAATTTTGCATCTCAGGCAGAAGTGATGGTGAACCAAGCACTTTCCAAGCAGTTGAGGAAAGGATACTCACTGAAGCCCCTTCATCTATGATAGTGCCAGACATGATCATTTTGTAAAATTGTACTATGATCTGGAATGGTACATTAGATGGCAGGCAAGGTCTTGCTAGTTGATTCCAATCAAAGGAAACAACGAGACTACTCGGAGGACGCACCAGATAAACTGTATATATTCCAAGATCAAGTTTACTATGGAGCTTGAAGAAAATGGTAAAATTCCCTTTCTTGATGTCCTGATCATTAGAAAAGAAGATGGTACTTTAGGGCACTAGGTCTATAGGAAGAAAACTCATACTGAAAGCTATCTACATGTTAATTCATACCATCATCCATCACAAAAATTTGGCGTTTTAAACACTCTAGCTGTTAGGGCTCTCAGAATTTCTGATTCTGATCACCTAAATGAGGAAATTGAACACTTAACCTTCGTTTTCATAAACCTAGGATACAAGGAGTTTAGTATTCAGAAAGCCATAAAAATAGCCCAAGATAGGGTCCTCTCTAAGAGTCCCCAGAAAAACAAGGAAGAAAATTGTGGTAAAGTTTACCTCCCATTCATCCAAGGGATTACAGATAAAATTGCAAAAATTTTAAAAAAGAAAGACATAAACACTCAATTTACAACATGTGGAACAATCAGGCAAATGATGAGGTCAGTAAAGGATAACATAGATCATCAACAACTTAAGGGTGTGTACAAGATTGATTGCTCGTGTGGCAAGAGTTATATTGGTGAAACAGGACGATCTTTGAAAATAAGACTCAAAGAGCACGGAGCTGATATTAAGAATGGGAGATCTCGTACATCAGCCCTTGCAGAACACTCATCCAAGACCAAACATCATGTGTGTTTAGAAGACGCCAGAATCATTGCAAGGGAGGAGCATTATCAAAAGAGAAAAATTAGGGAGGCTATTGAAATTATGAAGCTTCCTCAGAACCTCAACAGGGACAATGGGAGTGAGATTAGTGGAAATTGGCTCCCCCTAATTAGACAGAAAAATCCCTCCAAACCTTTAGAAGCTTAGTTCCAAAACATAATAATAATAATAATAATAATAATAATAATTAAATATATGTAATAATAAATAAAATTAAAATTAATTAATTTATTAGTTAATTAATCAATAGTAGATTTGAGGCTTCTGTGATCCATATCAAGTTTACAAAAGATTTTTCGGTGAAGATCACATGAAACACCATTTGTCGACGCGTTTCGAACCAACCAGTGTGGTTCATCGTCAGGACAAGTTGAAGAAACAGATCTAGCTTAGCAAGTTAAATAGCTACTTTTTGCTCAGTCTATTTAACTTGCTAATCTGGATCTGTTTCTTCAACTTGTCCTGACAATGAACCACACTGGTTGGTTCGAAACACGTCGACAAATGGTGTTTCATGTGATCTTCGCCGAAAAATCTTTTGTAAACTTAATTAATCAAATAAAATATAATTAATTAATTTGTTAATTAATTATATTAATTAATTAATTAATCAAATAAAATATAATTAATTAATGTGTTAATTAATTATATTAATTTATTAATTAATTATATAAATTAATTAATTATATTAATTAATTAATTAATTTATGAATTAATTGATATAATTGATTAATTAATTAATTAATTAATTTATTATATTAATTAAAAATTAATTAAAATAATTAGAGCATTTACTTTTCTGATTATTAAGTTTAAAAGTAATAATGAAATAATAAAATTAATTAAAACAATAAAACTATAATTAATGGAATCAAATAGATTATATAAACTTATCTCATCAATTTAATTAGTTATAAAGGATTAATGATTAAATTAACAATTAATCAAAACAAATAATTAAAATAATTAAAATTAGAATAATTAATAAACAAAAGTAACTAAAAAGAAAAATAATAATAATAATAATAATAATAATTCATAGGTCGGCTTATATATATAAAATTTTGCTAGGTTTTGTATTTATACTCTGGTCGGAAGATTCTTCTCTCAAAAATAACTGTCATTCATATTCTATCAAATTTGGTCCTGAGGATGGACCCCCTTTGGGGTTCGAAACGTCGACATAAGAAAAATAATACTGTGGAGAATCCGGATTATGCTACTTCAAAAAACTACCACAGAAGCTTAAAGTAAAACAATGTCTCTTCTCACAGATAAACCAACAACACTTCCTTACAAAATACAAAATTCCAGCCTCCAGATCTCTCAGATGAGGGATCCATTTATAGATGTCTTGCAAGGGTGTGAGTCAGCCCTGGGTTTTTGATTAGTGTCATTCCACTGATAGTTATTGGTTCCACTTGGAGAGTTCATTGATCTCTTACTCATCCCTGGGTGAATTCAGAGAGGCAAGTGTCATGGGAGAAGTTTCTAGAATATTCCATGAGTTTCCACTTAGAAAATTGTCTCTGCCATTTTCCCATTCTCACTCATCGCACCCTATAGAAGGCCTCTTCAGAATGCATCACAACTGTCTAGTGTAGCAACCAGTATGCATTGCACCTTGACCATGGAGCAGTTAATATGGTCCAGTTTTGGCTAGTTCTGAGTGGTTTTTTAGGTGGAACTTCTGGGAAATGATGTAATCAGTTGACCATGATCCTTTAGGATATGAAACAACACTTTTAGGGGTTAAAGATCCCTGGACATATGAGTTTGGGGTTGCAGTGCCCAAATATGTCTATAACAGTCCCAATTTGACATTTTGCCTTAGTTTAGTTATGAACCCTAGAAGGTCATACCTCCACATGAAACTTGTTTGAAACTTCATTTGTTGAAGAATTAGATCTGCTTCCTTCCCTGCCTCTCTATAATTGCATATGAAAGGGCCTAACTGGTTTTTGACTTTGAAATGACTCTTTTTCTTGGGTAAGACAAAGTTTTTTTTTTTTTTTTTCTTACTAAATGCTAAATTTATTAAAGTAAAGTAACCGTAAAATTACAAGGAGGACTGAGCCTCAATAGAGAGGACCTGCATGCTTTCAAAACTGACAGAACTATCCCATATTTGGGGAGACCATTTACAGTGAACATACATCCAAGTTGGAGTAAGATCCTCCAACTTCCAGACCATAAGTGCATAGACAAAACCAGAGTAAAAACCTCCTGACCGCGCAGACAACACCATATAAACATTGAACCCAAAAACAACCAAAAAGAGAGCTTAGAAAGCAAACAAGTGTCATCATATGAGCTTATCTTGGTCTGGTTGCACTTCCTCCACCAGACACTCGTTACCATACCATATATCTTCACCATGCTCTGCCTCGCCCTCCCCGCTGCCACTTGGGGGATTCAGAGCCTGAGGAGAACTGCTTGAACTTCCGTCATCTTCCACCGATGCCGACGCGCCATGGATGCTACCACCTGGCTGCACATCCTGAGGAGCACTGCTCGAACTGCCTTCAATTCCCTTATCCGCTGCCTGCAATCCACCCTGCTTGCTTGTCTGACCAATATTTCCCTGCTGTTGCTCTGCGCCATGGCCACCCACGATTCTGAGACCTTTCTGAGAAGATTCTTCCATGTCGCTTGCAGAGACGGGGATAGAAGACTCCTCCTTCGTGAAGATAATGGAAATGTTAGCAGATATGATAGGCCTGATTAAACTACTCTGGAACCTGAAATGGAAGTTCTGAAAAGCATGATACGGGAGTGGTCTGTGGGAGGGACTAGATAGGGGCGTCATAGCTTAGGGGGCGGGATGAGAAGTCTGAGATCACCTGTGACCTCCTCCTCCTCAGCTCCCGCCACGACGGCTTAGCAATCTTTGCCAGACCATGGCTATTCTGCAGAACCAAAGAATAATGGAACAAGTAGGAGCACCGGGGCGAAACAAACAACAGAGAATAAAGCTCGCATGCCCTGAGCAGGGCCAACCGGAGGGGGAATAGCAGTGGAAGTCAAGCGCCTGAATAGTCCTGAGCTTATCAATGATAGAAGAGGTGTATCTTCTACGAGGATGCATTAGAAGGGATGGACCGCAACAAAAAGCCGAAGAGAAAACCATGAATGGAAGGGCTGCGAACTGCCTGATTAAAACCATCTGGACCATGTATCTATCAAGGAGGAGCATTAAATCAACCTGCATGATGATTTTAATACGCATAATGTGAACCCGCTTGGGCCTTGCGCTAACTTGGAGATGAGCGCTCTCCTTCAGACTGCAGGACACTATGCAGTGTTCATAAATGACCTCATTAACTATGATATGAATCACCCGCATCCGGGTGCTCTTCTCCTTCCTGCATCATTTCCTTCTTCACACTGTTTTGAAAGTCCTTGAGTTGGGAATCAGAGACCAGACCTGAAATTGAACCTGTATGAAGGTTCACTCCACATTCCACTCCAATGTTTGCTAAAAGATCTGCCACTTTATTCCCATCCTGTCTAATATGCTTAAGAGTGATCGCCCTGTGATGGATGAGCCATGTTTCGATGAGTTCCACCCGCTTTTCCATTCTCCAACTGCTACTTACTTTGCTTGAAGGGGTGCCTTGCATGATTTTGATGACCATGTTAATGATGATCTGAGAGTCAGCTTCGATGATTAGAGGAAAAAATCGCTGATTTTGAGTGAGTATGAGCCCTTGCTAAAGACCTTCTAATTCCGCCGAGTTATTGGTGTCCCATCCTTTTGAGCCTAAGAAGGTTAGCAGAGGAATTCCCTTCCAATCTCTAAAAATCCCTCCGAAGCCCGAATTTCTAGGATTGGCTTTTGAGGCCCCGTCAAAATTTAACTGATAAATATTTTTGGGAGGTGGAATCCATTTTTCAGGCGAATGACTTGTCCGAGGATGAATTCTTTTGGCAATATTTTCTTGATGCCATTGAAGGTTCCAGTTGGCCCATATGTTTTGTTCTTGGGGTATATAAGGGAGATCCTCCTGACACCAAGTATGAAAAGATATGGTTTCTTTGATGTTTTGACACATGATTTTCCAGAGCTTCTCCATCGGCAGAGATTGGTCCTTGAATATTCTTCGATTTCTCTCCTTCCAAATTGTCCACATGAGGAAGCCCGGAATAAGTTTCCAGAGGAAATTTAATATCTTGCTTTGAAAAGGGTTCTGTTCCCAGTTGCGCATCGTATCTATGACATCTCCCTGAATTCTACCTTCCTTTTGGCAGCGGAAGCTTACTTTTTCCCAGAGTTTGCGCGCCATGATGCAGGATTGCATAAGATGCTTTATGGACTCTTCCTCTTGTTTGCAGTTAGGACATATTGAGGGTCCTTGATAGTTCCTTTTCCGGAGATTGTCCCATGTAAGAATCTTGTTGTGACCAAGGAGCCAGAGGAAGGTAGAAACTTTCGGCCAGTTGGTGGGGTCCCACACTTTGCTCCAGAGGTTATCTTTGACCATATGCTCCTGGATTATAATATTGTAAGCTTCCTTTGTTGAGAAGACGCCCTTTTCTCCATACCCCCATCTGAGAATATCTCTTTCCTCCGAGCATTGAATTTTTCTTCTCATTAATTCCGCTTGAAGAATTTTTTGATCTTGTTCCATTCCATTTCTTAAGATTTGATGTGCTTCTAACCATTGCCTAGCATTTTGTATGGGGGAAGATCTCCAGAAATTCTTTACCTTGTTGTGGTCTTGTAGGTCCTGCTCTGGGATTTGCATAGGATGAAGAAGATCCTTTAACTTGGGCAGCTACTGCCAGGAATCTTCCCAAAACCTTGCATCCTTGCCATCCTTGACTTCCAAAAAACTGCGTTGTTGAATTAAACTCCTATGTTGCTTGGCTGAGTTCCAAATTAAAGAGCCCATTCCTACCTCTGATATTCTTATTATTTCCTCTAAAGGACGATTGTTTGCATATTTAGCTGTCCATAAATAGGCCCAGGGGGTGGATGGCATAGTGACCCATCGCCACCAGATACGTGCCCCCATGACCTTATTGCTGTGAGAAGGGTCCCTGAGGCCAGTTCTGCCGGCACTTTTGGGAAGGCAGATAGTGTCCCATTTAACCAAAGCCCATTTACGTTTCTGACCTGAGCTACCCCATAAGAAAGATCTTTGAAGACGCTTGATTTCTTTTAGCACCCATTTGGGAGCTGCCAGGATAGAGAACAGGTATAGCGGCATGGAATGAAGAACAACCTTGATGAGAACTAACCGACTCGCCATATTGAGGGTTCGGTGAGTCCATAAGGAAAGGTGGTTTTCCAACTTTTCTAAGAGAAGTTTCCATGAGGATTGTTTCAGGGCTGAGGCTGTTAAAGGAGCCCCAAGATATTTGGAGGGAAGGGAAGCAATAGAGAAGCTTATGATGCGGGCTATGGCAGATTGAGTACAAATAGGCGTGTTGAAAAAAAAGATTTGGGATTTGGATTTATTGATAGAGGCTCCAGAAGCTTTCGAAAAATCTGAAAGAAGGGACTTAAGTTGACAAGCCTCTTGGACTGAGGGGTGACCAAAAAGCATGTTATCGTCAATGAATTGCTGGGGAGTGAAGGCTGGGGAATTATGAAAAGACAAGCCTTTGAGCAGTTGAGAATGTTGAGCCTGCTTGATGCTTCGGCCTAGACCTTCATCCATAATAACGAATAGGAATGGAGAGAGAGGGTCTCCTTGTCTGATTCCTCGAGAAGGTCGGAAGGGAGAAGAGGGCATACCATTGATAAGGACAGAAAAAAAGGAGGAGGATAACAAACTCATAACCCATCTAACCCAAGGGGGAGCAAAACCAAAAGCAGTAAGGGTTTTTTTAATGTACAACCAGCTTAGACTGTCAAAAGCCTTTGAGAGATCAATTTTAAGGAGCATACTTGGCTTCTTGAATTGCTTTAAGGAATGGATTATTTCATGAGTGAGAATAATACCATCCGTAATCTGCCTCCCTTCGACATATCCAGATTGCTCCGGTGATATTATGAGAGGGAGCAACAGTTTGAGTCTGGAGGCAATGATTTTGGAGACAATCTTGTAGATAATGTTGCAAAGGGAAATGGGCCTGTATTTATCAGGAGTGCTGGGCTAGGCCTCCTTGGGGATGAGAGCAATAAATGTAGCATTCATTCTAGGAAACATCCATCTCAAAGATCTGGATTCCTTGACCACCTGCCATACTTCCATTTTAATCAAGTCCCAGAACTTGTGAAAAAAGTTTGAAGTGAACCCATCCGGACCAGGCGCCTTCCCGGCTTTCAGATGGCGTACAACTGCTTCAACCTCCTGCAATTCGACCGGTCTAAGGAGAAGTTGGTTGTGCTCCTCTGTAATTAACTTCGGAATATGTCTGGTGATTTTGTCTATAACATTCGATCTATTTATGTGAGGTTCTTGGTGCACCTTCTGGAAATAGTTTACAAATTCTCTTTCAATTTCTTCATGAATTTCCTTCTTATCCCCCTGCTCATTTAGA
Source organism: Pinus tabuliformis (assembly GCA_031772625.1). Classification (NCBI taxonomy): domain Eukaryota; kingdom Viridiplantae; phylum Streptophyta; class Pinopsida; order Pinales; family Pinaceae; genus Pinus; species Pinus tabuliformis. Next base: position 1,354,411,943 of record CM062820.1, on the reverse strand, counting down.
ATTTGGGTTATGTTATTGTTCATTCTGCATTGGATGGTGGTACTGTGGAAAAATTTTGTGTTTTTTTCTCCATCCTTAAGCCATTTTATTCTTGATTTTTGCCTCCATAGCGTTTCTTCCTGTTTTTCCCTTTCTAAGATTTGTGACTCAAGAATTTTTTCTTGTTCTAACAGGTCCTTTGATCGGCCTTCCATTATGATCCTCTGTTGTAGGCATTTCATATCCTGATCGAGAATGCACTGAGCCTGGAAAATGTTTCCAAAAGAATTATGATTCCACTGTTTGATCTTACCCTTGAGATGCTTGAGCTTCTGTTGAAACTGAGACATCTTCATTCCTTCAAAAGGTGTAAAATTATTCCATTCTGTGCTGATCAGGTTGTTGAAGTCTGGGTGAGACATCGAGAACTATTCAAATTGAAATGGTCTTCGAATGGTGCTTCCCGGCCGGGTCCATTGTAATGAGATTGGCCAATGATCCGATCCCCCGATCGGTATGATTGACGCTGCAAAGTCTCCCCCTAAGTGAATAGCATTGTCTGATATTAAGAATCTGTCCAAGTGAATAGCATTTGCTGCAGCCCTGTTCTTTTATTATTCCATGTAAAAATACTGTTGTTGAAAGGCATATCAATAAGCCAATTCTTCTGAATGAAGTCCTTGAGGTGAATCCCATCTTGGTTCCCAATGTTCATGCCTCCTCTCTTTTCTTCCAGTCTGGTAATCATGTTGAAATCAACCTCAGCTATCCACAATGGGTGCACTCTGGCTGAGTTGAGTTCCGAGAGGGCATTCAGGATTTCTATTTTGTGCGTGGATTCCTGGGGAAAATACACATTGGTAATATGCTCATGTGTGTTGGTTCCTGTGATGTGAAATATTGCTTGGATGAAGTTCTTGTTTGCATGAATGTTGGAGAGTGTTATAGAATGAGCGTCCCATAGGATTGAAAGACCTCTAGATGCTCCATCTGCATCTATAGCCACATTAAGTCCTCCTGGCCAGGCTTTTGCTGCAATCCTTTCTATTGCACTTGAGTTGCATTTTGTTTCTTGTATGAAGAGAATTTGTGGTTTTTATTGCATTATCATTTTTTTAAGAAGTCTCCCTTTCCCCGGGCTATTAAGCCCTCTAATATTCCATGACATTAACTTAATTGGGAAGAGTTTTGGAGGTATTTGTAATACTTTGTTAGCTTGGAGTATCTGCCAGACTCCACTAAAATTTCTCCTATTCTGATTGTTCGTTGAAGATCTGTTTTTCTTCCACATTTTTTGATGTCTTTGGTGATGACTCTTCCATCCCAAGGGCTTCCAGTTTGAATACCTAGAGATTTTTGCTTGTGTGCCCTTGATAATATTTCCTCCAGATCCTCTACCTGCTAATCTCGAATTTTGTCAAAATTCTTTGCGTTGCATCCCTGCTCAAGGCCCTGAATGTCTAGTTCCCCGATGTCTATATTTTTTGGGTCCTCCTCCATGAGCTGAGAGTCATTTTGCTCTTCATTGATTTCTACTGCTGTTCTTGAGTCAGGTTCTCTAATGTCTTCCTCCATTCCTTGAAGATACCATTCTGAGGTTTTATGCTTAGCAAAAGAAAAGGGATTGTTGATCATCGGATCTACTGGGATCATCATGAATTCTGTGTAAATTGGTTGTTTATCCTTCTTTTCCCCCCGCTCTGGGGGAGTTGGATTATCAAGATTGATCATAGGTTCATTAGCTAAAGCTTAAAAATTGTTGCTCGTTGAAGGCTTGGAAGCAGTAGCTTGAGACCCCCTGGGATTTGGAGCTACTTTCTTGTGGTTTTTCCTGTGGTTGGATACTTTGGTGAAACCATCAGATTCAGATTTATCAGAGGCACCTGGGGGAGAGGATTTTTGAGTTAGGGGACAGTCCCTGAATAGGTGACCCAGGGCATGACATTGTCTGCACCTAAACAGAACATGTTCATAATCAATTAACTGAACCCATTCATAATCATCATGGAGTAAACTTACCACATCCAAGAGCACCTTGTTGAGGTTCATGTACACGCAGATTCTTGCATAAGAGGTGTATCTGCGGATTTTTGTTTCCTCTGCTACTTTGATGAATTATCTTAGAACATTACCTATTTCTTGTAGAGAGACCTCTTCCCAATACTCCACAGGAAGCGAATAAAGCCGAATCCAGACAGGAGCCCAGCTGAGGTCCTCTTTGTCAGGGTTGAAGCGCTCAACCCATCCTCTGAGATACAATCCAGCGGCATTGAAGAAATACGGGCCTCCATCCATTACCCTATTTCTGTCCTCCAAACAATTGAAAATGGCTGTAAAAAATCCTTTAGGTCCCAACTGCAATGTGATGTGTCCTTTTGGGCTCCATTTCGCTACTATCCAGCCTCGCAGTGCTTTCTCAGTGGGCCATATCCCTATGAACTTGCCTATGAGCACATGATCCCGCATGTATTGTATCTAATCATTGATGCATTGGCTGGGAAATTCTACTTTCGTCCGTTCTGTTGCTACTGGCTTGCATGTGGTCGAGCTTACTCTGGGTTGTACTTTGTCATCTTTTCCCCCCTTGCTGGTTCAGATCCACGTGATCCCCACTCTGAACCTCTTGATATTCACCTTCCTTATTTTTCTGCCTTTCATCATTGATCAATGGGGGAGGTTCTGTGCCCTCCCCCTGGGGGGGATTCATTGGTCCTTAGACTACTCTCGTCGCTTTGTGATGGCTCTGAGGTGTCGTATCTGGCAGGTCTGCAAGATTCCGAGGAGATCTGCCATTGCAGATGAACCAAAAACCCTAGAGCGCAGGTCCACCGAACTGCTCCGTCAAGGCTAAGACAAAGTTAATCTCATCAGAGTTCAAAATTTGTCTATAATACTCTAGAGAAAATAAACTCATGGGGAGGTATTTAGGCAGCTTGTATGGGGGTAAGTTGGCATCCATAGATTCTTATCTCAATGTGATTTTGGTAAAGATACCAATCTCCCACCTTACTTTTCTTAGACAATTGAAGTACTCTTTTGATGTCCTGACTTATTCTGGGTGGAGGGCTTCCTATCAGCATGGTCATGATTGGATGGAAAAAAGAGTCAATGAAGTCTTTATACATTTATGGTGATGCAAATTTGTGGAAAAGTGGGGTCCAAAATATAACTGATCTGGGCCAGCCTTTAGTATCCAGCTTCTGGAGGGTGAATGGAAATCTATCTGGCTGATAATATAAAAACATGTGGTAAAGGACAGATGAATATTTGAATACATTTTCATTGTGCATTATGGTGAATTGTTCATGCATCCTGTCAGCTATGAACTAGGCATAATTGTACAAGGTAGCAGGAGGCTTTCCTTGGGTGAAAATGGACTTGAAGGCCAGGATGAGCTCATCAGTAAGCTCATCAGTGGCATATTCCAGAATACATGATATCATTGTTATAATGTGCTTGCCCCTTTGAGAGAAAATTGCAGAAACATATGGAGGGGCATATGTAGGAATATGCTACTTCTCTAGAATGAAGGTTTGAAATATTTGGGCTAGTCTAGAGGGACTTAATTTGGCATACTAGTCTAACAAATCCCCAATGGAGAGTGGGACTTGGTTGCACTTGCGGCATTTTATTGATGGACTCAGTTATAATATAAAACAAGACTTTTAGGTCTGGGGACACTATAGCTCTTTGACTGGGAATTTAATAGGCATGGCACATATGAACAATTTCAAGAAAAACATGCACTTGGGGGAACTGGTATTTGGGCAAGTTGGACTCCCAAAGACCAATGTCATCAGTATGGTTCAGATATCTATCCTTAATTAAACAATGAATTTTTAGCAAGAGTTCCTGGGAAACTGTATCCTTAATTTGGAAATCTCTATCTGCCAGGGGAAGGTGGTCAAGGTCCAAATGAGGAGTTGTGATAGGTTTGACATCCATGGTGACATGGGTAGCCATAATTCAGTTCTTGTGGAATTGAATTTGGCAGTGTAGGGTTGTATCAGAGGGTTGGAAGGTAATTTGGAAACTCTCAGAAGGGTTTGGGTAGGTGGTGTTGACTTGAAAGTATTTTTGAATTAATTTTACTTAATTAAAGCACTTTAAGAGTGAATGTTTTCAAAGTTTGAAAGTGCGTCTGGTAATTTGTTCACAAATACCTAGAGTTTAGGTGAGGTGCTTCTGGGTGACAGTGGAAGGTTGAAAGGGCTCTGAGAGCTTTGAAGGTTGTCTCTGCAGCTTCTTTGAGGACTAAATTGACGTTAATTGGTAGTCTTTAGGTTTGTAGGTGTTGCATTGGTTTGCGGAGGTTTTCAAAGAGCTCGAGCGAAAAAAGATGAAAAAGGGCTTCTCGGCCTTTTTATTGAGGAATGGTCACTTTTTGGTGGGTAATTTTATGAATGAATAGTAGGTGGTTTATCGGGTGAGTGGGGAGGCGGTTTCCTAGGCCATCACACCACTTTTATGTAGGAAGTGGTATTTTGGAGGGGTCACCCAATCTACGTTCGTGCTTGACATGTAGCATACGGGGTTCAGGGGAAAAATCGCTTTATCGGGCGGGTAAAGGTCGGGCGTCAAGCAGATTCGATATGGATATGGACTGTTAGATGTGGGTGATGATGATCGGATGGTAGTTGGGTGTAGTACTAGCACGAAAGAAATGGATGGAGGTTTAGGGGGGCCCAGGGGTTTTAATTACGGTGGATTGTCATTTATTTAAAGTTAATGATGGGGTTACATGATCGGGCATGTTTTAATGATAGGATTATCTCATCATTACTGAAAACTAGTAAGTTAAGAAGATTTTGTCGGGGGTATGAAGTAGGGGGGCAAACTATGGTTTATAATTAAACTAAGGGTTGGGATATTTACATAGGGGATGTAATTAATATATGGGAAAAGGTATATCGATATTTACATAAATGTGTTAAAAATTAATATGAAATGTGATGAGTGGAGTGAACATACCCTAAGAAAAAATGTGATGTTTGTGCATTTTATTCACATATGCTTTATACTTAGGATAAAATATTTTTGTGGATTTTTTAAATGAAATGGGATTAACATGGAGTTGCTTACTTTTCCTTGGTAAATGAAGTTTAACCTTAGGAAAAGGGGTTTTATTAGGAAAATGAAGGGGGATGACTTTTATGAACGGGATTCTAACACTCAATGTCCATAAGTCATTAAGCTGAGGGTTTGGTCCCACCAAAAGTCAGAGAAATGCTCTAAGCCTCTTTGACTTGAAGGATTTAAAGTACTAGAACATACTTGTGGATAGGAAATTAGTAAGTAAGGGGAAAAAATGAATGAGAGGGAGTTAATTAAATTAACTTGCAGTCTTTGTTGTTGCTTCAAGAATTTATCATACATATTGAAATATATGTTTAAGCATGATGCATGTGTTTTGATCCAGTCAACTTTATACTTCAGCAACCTTTCTTCTACTTACCCATTATCTACCCTAACAGTTTATTCTTCTTCATTTATTTGGGTGCATTTAGGCTATCAAACCCTTTTCTTTTATAAAACAAACTATCTACTTCTTACCTTATGTCTTCCAAGGGCTCAGATTAAGCTTATGAGCTCCTTTTATTTCTTTACCTATCTATTGATCTTACAAGATTAAACTATTTGGTCAGATTTTGTTCTTTAACTACAAAAATAAAATTCAAAGCATGATATAATCAAGATTAAACAATTTTATTACCATGGGTTGTAGCATGACTAACAAGCTTCACACAACCAATATTTAAGACAGTAAAAGAATAAAATAGTAGCGGCATTTAGACTTGCACACTTTCATGATCTCTTTTTGCTTTTGGGGCTCATATATTTTCATTTTTTGACCTTATCTTATTCTTTTTGTCTTTTGATATTTCTTTTAGGACATACCCTCTTTACATTTTTTAATTTTTTATATGGAAAACATTTGCAAAAAGAAAAGGTATGTACAATATTAGAAGGCTTAACCTTAGTCATTCAAAATTATGACTCCTATTGGTATAGGAACCTAACAATGGCTCCACGTGGGGATGGCATCTTTTGAAAGATGTCAAGAACTAATGAAGATAAATGGCCTTTGACTTAAGAATGTGGTTACCTTGTAACTGTGCTTCTGTGATTTTTGTCTTTTAATAACTATGATAGTTATATCTCCAAAGCTCAGGGCCTTCTCTTTGGGCTTCAACTTCAAAGATGACCATCCAATCCAAACTAGACTTTGTAAATAAACTATGTACAAATGGGATATGAAAATTAGCAACTTGGTTCAAAGTAATGTTTTAGCATTCGACCATTCATTGGCCCACCTTCTGCATTTGTACCATTAAGTTCTTTCAAGAAGAAAGCATTATTTCCTCTGTAAGCATAGATGACATAGGGACCTTTCCATAGGAATCAAATTTCCCATGTTTGCCTTTTTCTTCCCTCCTTGAATCCCACTTAAGCACTTTTTCACCAATGTAGAAATCTTTAGCCTTGGTTCTCTTGTCAAAGATCTTTTTAATCTTTTCCTACACCACTTGAGACTTGACATAGACCTCTTCTCTGGTTTGTTGTAGATGAATAGTTTGGTTGATTATTCTTTGGAAACTATTTGGTTCAACCTACAATTCTTGAAGAATCTTCATTATTGGTACTCACAAAGAGGATGGAAAAACAACTTCCATCCCATAGACTAGTGGATAGGGAGAAGTACCAATTGATTTATTAATAGTCAATTTGTCTGCCCGTAAGGCATTGACTAGCTTTTTATTCCAAGTTTTATTATTGTCCTCTAGTAACTTCTTGATGATGTTTACTAGGCTTTTGTTTGAGGATTCTGCCAGTCCATTACCTTGAGGGTAATAGGTTGTGGAATGGTGATATGGTATTTATTGCAGAAATCTATCATTCTTTTCGATTTAAAGGCTGCTGCATTGTCAGTAATGAGCTTAGTTGGGCATCCATATCTTGATAAAATATTGGTTTCAAGGAAGGTTATGATGACAATATCTGTGGCTTGCCTTGAAGGTATGGCCTCTATCTATTTTGTGAAATAGTCTATAGCTATGAGAATCCATTTGTGTTGGGCAGAGGAGGGTGGGTGGATTTAACCAGTGAAGTCTAAACCCCATTATTGAAAAGGTATTTCTGCAGAGATTGGCTTGAGGGGTAAAGGTAAGAGCATTTTCTTCCCCTCAAAAATTTGGCATTTGTGACAGGAGGTCACATATGTTTCGGCATCAACAAACAAGGTAGGCCAGTGGAAACCAACTCTAAGGATTTTATCTGCAGTGGTCTTCCAGTAAAGGTGTCCTCCATAGTCACCTGCATGAAATTATTCCAAAACTTTGTCAGATTCCTCTTTTAACAAGCAATTGATAAGAATACCTTCATGATCTCTCCAGAATAGAGCATTGTCTAATATACAAAATTTCAAGGATTTCATCTTCAAAAACCCACTTTTAGTCCTAGATAATTTAAGAGGAGCTTGTGAATTTAGTAAAACATAAATAATATCAGCATACCAAGGTGGTTCAAAAAAGGCTTGGCTGATTAGTGGAGTCGCCATCTCCTCTTCATTATCTATTGCTGCAATAAAGTTTATATCCAAGGCCTGATAGTTTGATTCAACCATGAGTTTGGCTAAACCTTGGCCCTTCATTAACTTAGTAGGTTTGATTTCTATATCATACTCTAAAATAGTGGCAATCCACTTTCCCCTTTTTCCATCAGGACCATCCTGAGTTAGGATGTTTTTAACTACTGAATTAGGAACGTAGGCTACTATATGAGAATATAAGATGTATACCCTAAAGTCCTTAATGGATTTGACTAAAGCCAAGGCTTGTTTTTCCATTTTATTATATTTTAGGGTGGCATATCTAAGGGCTTTGCTAAAGAAAGCAATGGGTTGTTCATAGCCCTGGTCATTTTTTTGCAATATAATTGTAGCAATGGTGTGCTTAGAAGGGAAGGAAAACAAGATGAAATCTCTGTCAAATTTAGGACTAATTAACACAGGTGTTTTAGTCAAGGCTAGTTTAATATCTTCAAAGGATTTTTTAGCCTCAAAAGTCCATTTTATGGTGGAGTCCTTTTTCAGCATGTTCTTTAGTGATCTAATTAACTCTGCTAAATTAGATATAAATCTTCTAAGAAAATTGATTTTTCCTAAGAAAGCTTGTAACTCTCTAATGTTCCTAGGGTGTTTTATTTGTAGGATGGCTTCTATTCTAGCAGGGTCTATTCTTATACCATCTTTTGAAATTATGTGACCTAACAACTTTCCTTTTTCTAACCTAAACAAGTACTTTTTGGGGTTCAAATAGTTTCTAAATTTCTTGCATTTAATAAAAACTTGCCTCAGATGATCCAAATGTTGATTGTTAGATTTTGAAAATATAGTAATATCATCTAGATATATTACAAGGAAATCATGGATTTCTTTTGCAAAGGCTATATCCATATCCCTCTAGAAAGTGGCTTCTGCATTCATTAGCCCAAACGACATTTTCACAAACATAAATGTGCCCCAAGGAATAGTAAAGGTAGTTTTGGGTTGGTCATTTGGATGAATGAAGATTTGATTATAACCAGAAAACCCATCCAACAATGAGATTCTGGTTGATCCAATTACTCTCTATAAAATGTGATCCATTTTGGGGAGAGGGTAATTGTCTTTTAGGGACACTTTGTTGAGGTTTCTGAGATCCACACTGAGTCTGATCTCACCAGTTTTCTTTCCAGTTGGCACCAAGTTTGAGACCTAATCAGAAAATTTGATTGGTGCAATTATTTTGTTATCATACATCCTTTGAATTTCTTTTTCAATTACAAGAAATAAGACAAGATTAATCCTTCTGATTTTTTGTTTGAAAGGTTTTTGATTTCTTTAATAGGAATTGTGTGTTGGATGATGTTGGTGTCATAGGATTTGAGGTCCTCATAACTCCAAGAAAAGACATCCTGAAATTCTTTCAACAACTCAATATATTCCACTTTTTCAGTTGGGGGTAATGATTTTGAAAGTTTGATCAGTTTAGGATTTTCATCGGTGCCTATATTACATTCCTCTATGTCACACCTTAAAGGTTCCATCTTAGGTTTCCTAGGTACATCATTCAAATCAAATAAATCTTCCAGAGGGGTTAATCTCTTAGGTAAGAAATTATCTTTGAGATTAATTACTTCGATTTCTTCACTGATTATTTCATCAATCTCAATTTGCTCTAAGTTATCTACATCTCATTTGGTAAATTTAGTACAGTTAAGTCTATCTATTTCATCACCTTCTATCTCATTTATTTCTATCTCATCATTAGTGTCAGGATCTATTGATGTATCAGTATCTATATTTTTATTGCTAAATTCTTCTTCTGAAATTAAAAAGTTGTTTAGTTGTTTATCATCAGAAAATATTTTCCAATTCTTTAAATTATCTGGAATTGCAGGCCTATGACTAACTTCAGCAGTGTACTGATGGTTGGGCTGGAAGGGTAATTTGTAGGTGCTAGCAAACATTGCTAAACTATGGGCTTACATGTTATGTTTTCTAGGAATTACTGCAAGCCTTGATTCTAGAAAAGTGTTAAGTATTTCTATGATAGTTCCCCTATAAAAACTTAATCTAGGGTCCTTTGTCATATATACACCATTAATCTCTTTTACAATTAGTTCAGAGTCCCATGACAGAAACTATTTTAGCTCCTAGATTCCTAACTAACATAAGACCTAAAATTAATGCTTCATACTAAGCCATATTATTAGAACATATGAAATTTAATCTATATGCATGACCTTTGAGTAATCATTTTCCAAGTTATATATCCACACTCCTGCTCTTGCTCCATGCCTATTGACTGATCCATCAAAATCTAAATGCCATAACATATCGTGATTTATGTTCACACTATCAGGTGCCACAAACTTCTCATCATTTATAAAAATTTGATTGTCTTCTTCATTAAACAGTTCTATAGTCTGGTCTACTTTATTTTCTGTAGAAACTACAATTTCTTTTGGTAATGTAGAAGTACTGTCTAAAATATTTTCTTGTGTTTGATCAACATTATACAGAATAAATGAATCCAAGTCAGAGTGTATGCAGTATATAGGAAAGTTTTGAGGCCGATCCTAGCTACTTACCATATATTTCATTAGAGTTTCTTTGTATAGTTTCTTAGGTTGACCGAAAATATAGATTGTTGCATATGAAATATCTAATTGTAAGGATCCCTGGAGTTTGGCTCCCCATGATCTGGATAACATCATGCCATACTTTGGTGGGAAATCAGGAGCTACAATATCCATAAGGATACTTTTGGTAGGATATTGAACTAAAGTAACACATAGGTCTTTAATCAATCCTAGACACTTTACTTGATTGGAGTCAAATGAGAATAAATCTTTGTAAGGCCTTGTAATGTCTAGGTTCAATTTCTCCATCACCGATTTTGGCATTAAGTTGTGAGAGGCCCCAAAATCCAACATTACATTGTGTAGAATTTTTTCATGGATACTAAGTCTAATGTAAAAAGGTGTAACTCCTCCAAGTGGTTTGCCATTAACATCTGGACCAAATATGAGTTTCGGTTGGTCATCAAACAAGTTCACTGAATCCTCATTTTTAGCAATGTCTAAATTCTGGGTTATCTGTGATTTATAAGTTTCATTCTTGATTAGTTCTGTTAAAGGAACTGAAATATTTAGCTTTGATATCTCTGCTGCCAAATTGAATGGCAAAGAGACTTTTTCTGTTTGAAGGTTTTGAATTTTTGCAGCAGGGATTTGAGAAGATTTGTCTTCTTTTCTTTTATTGGGACCTTCTTTTTGTGGGATTTTTGACCTAGTGTTTTGAGTTTTGTTCGGTGGTTTATTGGGCCAAATGACTTGATTGGTAGTAGATGGTTGCTCAGAGGTTATGTCTACAATTCTATGGCTAACACGTTTTTGGTTTTCCCTAGGGAAGATCAGGAGGACTTTTGCTACAGGGGCTTCTTTGATTTTTTTGTTTTTGTTTTGTACTATTTCTTAGGTGGATCAGGGATATCAATATTTTTCTACTTCTTAGATTGTACTATTTATGAACCTCAAAAATAGCAGAATCATATCCCTGTTTGTAATCAAATGATTCCCCAGACTGTAACTATAGTTGCTGCAGCATGTATAGTTCCTATTCGTCTTGGGTTAGAAAAATAGTGTCTTAATTGTTTACTCCCATTAGGTTTATTTGAGCATCTTGATCTAGATCTTCTGGATGGGATGTATTGGCATACTTTTCTTGAAATGGAGGCCTAACGTTCTGATCTGGTCCATTTTCCCTAGCTTTTCCAGCATTTTGATTTTTCTTGAAATTTGGGTTTCTAACTTGAGGTGCTTGTTGGTTATCCCATTGGGGTTTCCTTTCTATGTTCTCTATTCTATCCATTAGTCTTTCCATACTTTTGGCTAAACTATCTATTTTAATGTTAGATGGTGAAGTTTCATCCTTTGCAGTTCCTCCCTTTTCATTTCTAACTCTAGCTCTTTTAGCTAACAAATTGGCTTCTACACTAACTACTACAGTTTCCATTTCTTCTAAGGTTGGGGGGTTTCTTTCACTAAGTTGTTATGCCATATCTGTGTCAAAACCATCAGGGAACTTTATTTATGCTAAGTCGAGTGGGGGTCTAAGGTTAACTGGGATTGAATTATATATATTATTGAATCTAGTGCAGTAATCTTGAACGGTTTCATTAGGTCCCCTTCTAATACTCTCATATTCTGAAAGTATTTGTAGGGGATTCTTTTTCTTCTCCCATCTGTTCAGAAATTGCTGGTAAAACACATCTAAACTATCAATATTTTTAGCAGGTAATGCTCTAAACCACTTCCTAACCTCACCAACTAAAGTCTGAGCAAACAGCCTCATTTGAACATCACCAATATTAATTTTGTGTAGTTCAAAAGAATATGTCATCTTATTAACATGTTGTTGTGCAATGTAATGTCCTGTGCCATCAAATTGAACAATTTTACTTTGGTAGTCTACTGGCATAGGAGATAAGGCTACATTAAAGTTCAAGGGAGCATATCTGGCTACCATGGCTATAAGTTGGGAGAGGGTGAGATGTGGGATTGAGGTACTTGGAGATGATGTAGTAGTGGATGAAGAACCAGGACTAGTAGATGATGAATAAGTAATGATAGGTTGGTGAGGGAGTGTAGGTATAAATGGTGGTGAAGAATGGACTTCAGAAGGTATTATTGTTGAAGTTGAAGGGAACAATGGTGAACTCAAAGTAATGGACAATTGTTTAGAAAGCTCAAGGGTCATGGTGATATTAATGGATGATTGAGGGGATTTCAAAATGTATTCATCTATTGATTTATTGGCATGTTGAACTTCAATGTCTACAATAAAATCAGGGTCTAGAACAATTTCATCGATTGCATTTTCAGATTTTGTTCTAAACAATGATAAATCAAATGACACATCAAAGGGAAGTTCTTCTTCAACTAACCAATCATCAGGGCATGAATCAGCTTTCACTAATGGTGTATAGTTATCCTGGCTTTCTTCTTTTTTGGATTTTCTTGAAATTAGGTTGGGGTTATCAACTATTGGGGTAGGGTTTGGATCTGGATTAGCCCTAGTAAAATGAGTCTTCCTGGAAGCCATAATTTCCAATTTTTAGTTGTTTTTGTGAGATTTTTTCCAAATAACTTCTAACAAATGACTTTAAGAGGCTCAGAATGTAGATTTAGAATTTTCTTAAAGCTTTATTAGGACTGAGGATTCGTTGTTCCCTAGTATGGTTGCCACTATGTTAGCACTCAGTAATTTCTCTAGAAGTTATTAGAAGAAAAAAAATGACCAAGGTAACCACAAACCAACTTTGGAGCATAGGCTCTAGCCAACCTAGGCTCAGAGAGGGCTCTCTCTATATGATTTAGCTTTGTTTGCTTGGATTTTAGGCTAGTTAGGAGTGCTTTGGGGGTTTTTGATTTGTATTGAAGATTGGATGGTGGGATCCTTGAAACAGATGGATAAAATGATGTCTTTAAACCATTGGGCTATGGAGTCAACAATAGGGTAGCAAAACTGGATCAACTCACTAAAGGAAATGTTCAAAGGGCAAGCTAGCAAAGTAAAGTTCAGATCTTTTGAACAGAGGGGTGAAATGGTTTCAATGAAGGTGAGAGAGAAATTAAGGGTTCTTAGACTGGGATATGAATGAGTAATGGAGGGATACTCTGGGTCAAATGGCATCTAAGAATCCTTTAACCTAGATTTTGAAGAGTACAACCTAACTAAGGAGCAATTAAGAATTCCTTAACTGAGATATCAGTGGAAAACATTGAAATGCATAACTATTAAAATAGAGTGTAATCAACCAAATTATAAAGTAATTTTCCAATTATAACATTAATATTGAGAAACACATTAAAGACTGTGAATAACTTGAGAAAGATTACAAAAACACATGAAAATACTTGTCTTAATTTCACTCAACACATGAATCTTGTGAAATATCTTTTCTTTATTCATTAATCTAGCTTGCTAGCTCAACCAATGATACAATAGCTTTACAATCTTTTTGATTAAAAATCTATAGAAATGTCTAAGAATCTGCAACTGTATGCAAAAATAATCTAGGAAAAAAGAAGTATCTTCATGCAAGAAGATAGGGACAGCTATTGAATTGCTTTCTTGTTGTGCCTTTTATTTTGGTGTTGTTCGCCTTCATCTTCTAAGATGTAGGCTTTGTTGACTATAGCCTTTTAATATTATACACTTTCGACTGATACTCTTTGACTCTGCTATTCTGCCAATCATCCTTTTACCTTGCTTCTTTACTTTTATTGTACATTGACATTTTACTGCATATTTCTATAGTAAACTAGTTAATGACTCCCAAGTTTTAGCATCAGGCAATTGGAGTTTTAACATTTTCCTATATGTTTCATTTGCCTCTATGTATTTGGCAAAAGTCGGTTTGTTGAAAAATAAATGTTTTACCTCATGCTGGAGGTAAAATAAGTTCTCAAAATTGTGATAAAGTACATTGCATGTTGGCAATGCTTTCATTACTGATTTACTCGCTTGACCTTTGGCCACCTCCCTGATTCTTTTTTTGTAGTCATCATGGGTCATTAATCTATCATTTATTACTAAGGGATTGGGTAAGCCCTTTTCTATCAAAATTTGAAACTTGGGCATAAACTTATCAACGGATAATTACATATTTTGACACTTTTATTCTAAGCTCTGCATTAGGTTCCTCTTGGAGAGGACCCTTTTAACCTTCAAAATTGTGTCTGTCCTATCATCTATCCCCAGTTCCTGAAGCTCATATCTATTCTTGGCATTGAGGAACTGGATAATCCTAGTAGCTTCCTCTGGCATTTCACCTAGTTCTGCTTTTACCTTCTGAATAGCCTTTGTGGCTAGTTTTATTAAGTCTATTTGTTCAAAGATTACCTGAATAGAAGGCCAAATATCATTGACAGAGTCAATGATATTGGTCCATAATCTTTCCTTAGATTTCCCAAGGGGTTTTTCTAATGTTAATTCTTTTTCCATGGCCTTGAGTCTTTCACTCATCCTGGTGGCTTTCTGGACTTCTTCTTTCTGCATGATCTTGGCAAGCTTGTAATCAGTTTCCAAGATTTCCACTTTTTCCTTGAGCTTATTTATCTCATTGGTTTGTATCGACAACTCTTACATAGCTTGAACCAACTTGGCTGCTTCATCCCCTGTTGTACCTGTTGCTGATGTAGATGCTATGGACACTGGCAGTGTTGTGGCAGTAGGAGCTGTGGGGGCCAATGAGACTACCAATGTAGAAGGAACAACAATGGTAACTGCTGGGATGACATTTGCTGAACTGGTGCCAAGATCACTGTGTTTCAATTGGATTAGGCTATCCAATTCTTTCTCAGTTTCCCTCAACTGATAATTTAGTTTCAAGACTATGTCCATCAACTCTTCATGTCTGGCTTAGCTTTCCAAGATTCCCTGTGTCTATGGATGTTGTAGCTGAGGTATTTTTAAATTTTTTTTGAGGGCAGCAATGTCATCATTCTTTTTCTGATCAGCTGCTCTGTGGCCTTAATATCTTTGGGATCATGTCCCAATTCAATTTTCAAGTCTTCCAAGGACTTGATTCTGGTGTCTTTGGCATGTGAGGAGGCCTTTTCCAACTGATATTGGGCCGAGATGTTGTTCAGTGAATTTTGAAATTGATGGGCAGTTATGGATTTCCTATTAGGGTGGATTAAATCATTTCTCCTGCCTACTTGTGCAACTCAATTTGGTAAATGGGATGAATATCCTTTGCCAACACTTCAAAATCAATTTTCTTGAAATCAGTGGCTGCTCTTGGTTGTTGTGTAGTTGGCTGTATGAAAGACATCTGCAGCTTTCCTTCCTTTATGTCAAAAGCTGACATCAACCTATTTTGATTAGGTGGTGTGAGCCTAAGGTATTGAGCATATGATTGTGCCTTTACTTGCTCATTTGTAATTTTAATCTCCCTAAACCTATCCTTGATGCCTTTATCTTTATCTACAAGTTTCCTAAATGAAGATACTTCTACACTGAGCTTCCTTTCCAAAATTTGAGTTTGTGAAGTGGATGGCCCCTGTTTTTCCCCAAAAGGAGCTATGACTTTGCTCATGTCTGGCTCAACATCAGTTATTTCTACTAAGCTTTCTGTGTTTTTCTGTTCTGAAATAGGATTGAGTCTAGGTTTCTTACTCTGGGTAGCTTCCTGCTGCACATTGGAAGTATCCATTCCTAAACTGGAGGCTTCCTCTATACTCCTCTTTGGATTCTTTTCCTCATTCCGAGGATTCTTCATAATGGGAGGGGTGCTCATGGTTGTTTCTTGTTATGGTACCTGCAGAAATGAGCTTTCATCAAGCTGTCTCTCTAGATCAATTAAGGCATTTTGAATATCAACTTTTGTGCTATCGCTATCTATAAGAGTGTTTTCCACCCACTCAAATTGATTGGCATGTCCCTTTATGTCTGGTAGAGGGTGATGAATATAAGGTCCCAATTTGACCTTTTACCTTAGTTTGGTTATGAACCCTAGAGGGTCATACCTCCACATGAAACTTGTTTGAAACTTCATTTGTTGTAGAATTTGATCTGCTTCCTTCCCTGCCTCTCTAGAATTGCATATGAAAGGGCCTAATAGGTTTTTGACTTTGAACTAACTCTTTTTCTTGGCTGAGACAAAGTTAATCTCATCAGAGCTCATAATTTTTCTATAATACTCTAGATCAAATAACCTCATGGGGAGCTATTTAGGTAGTTTGCATGGGGCAAGATGGCATTCATAGATTCTTATCTCAATGTGATTTTGGTAAAGATACCAATATCCCACCTTACTTTGCTTAGACAATTGAAGTACTCTTTTGATGTCCTAACTTATTCTTGATGGAGGGCTTCTTGTCAGCATGGTCATGTTTGGATGGACAAAAGAGTCAATGAAGTCTGTATACGTTTATGGTGATGCAAATTTGTGGAAATTTGGGGTGCAAAATATAACTGCTCTGGGCTGGACTTTAGTATCCAACTTCTGGAGAGTTAATGGAAATCTATCTGGCTGATAATATAAAAACATGTGGTAAAGGACAGATGAATATTTGAATACATTTTCATTATGCATTCTGGTGAATTGTTCATGCATCCTGTTAGCTATGAACTGGGCATAATTGTACAAGGTAGTAGGAGGCTTTCCTTGGGTGAAAATGGACATGAAGGCCAGGATGAGCTCATCAGTAAATTCATCAGTGGTATAGCCCAGAATACATGATATCATTGTTATAATGTGCTTGCCCCTTTCAGAGAAATTTGCAGAAACATATGGAGGGGTATCTGTAGGAATATGTTGCTTCTCTCGAATTAAAGTTTGAAATATTTGGGCCAGTCTAGAGGGACTCAATTTGGCATACTGGTCTAACAAATCCCCAATGGAGAGTGGGGTCAGGTTGGGACCTGGTTGCACTTGCAGCATTTTATTGATGGACTCAGCTGTAATATAAAACAAGACCTTTAGGTCTGGGGACATTATAGCTCTTTGACTGGGAATATAACAGGCATGGCACATATGAACAATTTCAGGAAAAACATGCACTTGTGGGAACTGGTATTTGGGCAAGTCAGACTCCCAAAGACCAATGTCATCAGTATGGTTCAGATATCTATCCTTACTTAAATAGTGAATTTTTAGCAAGAGTTCCTGGGCAACTGTATCTTTAATTTGGAAATCTTTGTCCACTAGGGGAAGGTGGTCTAGGTCCAAATGAGGAGTTGTGATAGGTTTGACATCCATGGCGACAGGGACAACCTTAATTTAGTTATTTTGGATTTGAATTTGGTAGCGTAGGGTTGTATCAAAGGGTTGGAAGGAAATTTGGAAACTTTTAGAAGGGTTTGCGTGTGTGTTGTTGACTTGAAAGTATTTTTCAATTAATTTTACTTAATTAAAGCACTTTGAGAGTGAATGTTTTCAAATTTTGAAAGGGCATCTGGTAATTCGTTCACAAATGCCTAGAGTTTAGATGAGGTAGTTCCAATTGGCGTTCTGGGTGATGGTGGAATGTTGAAAGGGCTCCGAGAGCTTTGAAGGTGGTCTCTGCAGCTTCATTGCGGACTAAATTGAGGTTAATTGGTAGTCTTTAGGTTTGCAGGTGTCACAGTGGTTATCAGAGGTTTTCAAAGAGATTAAGCGAAAAAAGACGAAAAAGGGCTTCTCGGCCTTTTTATTGAGCAACAGCCACTTTTTGGCGGGTAATTTTATGAATAATAGTAGGTGGTTTATCGGGTGAGTGGGGAGGTGGTTTCCCAGGCCACCGTGCCACTTTTATGGAGGAAGTGGTATTTCAAAGGGGTTACCCAATCTACGTCCATGCTTGACATGTAGAATATGGGGTTCGGGGCAAAAACCGCTTTATCGCGCAGGTAAAGTTTGGGCATCGGGCAGATCCAATATGGATATGGAATGTTAGATGCAGGCGATGATGATCGGATGGTAGTCGGGTGTTGGACTAGCATGGAGGAAATGGACAGAGGTTTGGGGGGGGGCCAAGGGTTTTAATTACAGTGGATTATCATTTATTTAGAGTTAATGTTGGGGTTACATGATCAGGCGGGGTTAAATGACAGGATTATCTCAACATTACCTAAAACTGGTAAGTTAAGAAGATTTTGTAGGGGGTAAACTATGGTTTATCATTAAACTAAGGGTTGAGATATTTACATAGGGGATTTAATTAATATATGGGAAAAGGTATATCTGGATTTACATAAATATGTTAAAAATTAATTTGAAATGTGATGAGTGGAGTGAACATACCCTAAGAAAAAATGTGATGTTTATTCATTTTATTCACATATGCTTAGGATAAAATATTTTTGTGGGTTTTTTAAATGAAATGTGATTAACATGGAGTTGCTTACTTTTCCTAGGAAAATGAATTTTAACCTTAGGGAAAGGGGTTTTATTAGGAAAATAAAGGGGGATGACTTTTATGAAGGGGATTCTAACACTCGATGTCCATAAGTCATTAAGCTGAGGATCCCGTCCCACCAAAAGTCAGAGAAATGCTCTGAGCCTCTTTGACTTGA
Organism: Pinus tabuliformis; assembly: GCA_031772625.1. NCBI lineage: Eukaryota > Viridiplantae > Streptophyta > Pinopsida > Pinales > Pinaceae > Pinus > Pinus tabuliformis. Next base: position 1,354,393,354 of record CM062820.1, on the reverse strand, counting down.
AGGATTTAAAGTACTAGAACATAATTTTGGATAGGAAATTAGTAAGGGGAAAAATTGAATGAGGGGGAGTTAATTAAATTAACTTGTAACCTTCGTTGTTGCTTCCAGAATTGATCATACATATTGAAGTATATGTCTAAGCATGATGCATGTGTTTTGATCCAGTCAACTTTATACTTCAGCAACCTTTCTTCTACTTACCCATTATCTACCCTAACATTTTATTCTTCTTCATTTATTTGGGTGCATTTAGGCTAGCAAACCCTTTCTTACCTTTTCTTTTATAAAGCAAACTATCTACTTCTAACCTTATGTCTTCCAAGGGCTCAGATTAAGCTTATGAGCTCCTTTTATTTCTCTACCTATCTACTGATCTGCCAAGATTAAAATTTTTGGTCATATTTTATTCTCTAACTATAAACATAAAATTCAAAGCATGATATGATCAAGATTAAACAGTTTGATTACCATGGTTTGTGGCATGAATGAAAAGTTGCACACAACCATTATTTAAGACAGTAAAACAGTAAAATAGTAGTGGCATTTAGACTTACACACTTTCATGATCTCTTTTTGTTTTTGGGGTTCATATATTTTCATTTTTTAACCTTTTCTTATTCTTTTTGTGCTTTGATATTTCTTTTAGGACATACCCTCTTTACATTTTTTAATTTTTTATATGGAAAACATTTGTAGAAAGAAAAGGTATGTACAATATGTTGGGTCCCTATAATACTAGTGATTACCCCATTACTATTGTAGTTATACCCCTTATTTATATTGTTGTGCCCCCATTACCCCCATATTGTTATTAATGTGCCCATAGAATCCCTCTATTGTTATTTTTGTGGCTTTATATTATTATTGTTAGGTCGGCTGGATTATATTGTGACTCCTTAGACTCCTATATATAGAAAGGAGGTTTTGTCATTTGTATCATCCAAGAATTGTTCATTTATGTAATGTAAAGGAGGTTTCCCCCTCGAAGAGGCTGAATTCTAAGGCGTGGATCTCTCTTTTCTATCTTTTTGTGAGCTGGTTTCATAACATTTGGTATCAGAGCTTTGGATTCTAGGGTTTCGCTGCTCCAAACAGGTCATCGTGGCATTTTCGCTATAACTTTTTTCTGTGACGTTTCAGAAGTCGCAAAAAAAACCCATTTGAGAAGAAATCGCGCTGAACCTTGGGTCCAAATTTCAGAGCTTTTCGCGCGATATTTTCGGAGATATGATCTGAGGAAGTTGGTCTTTTTGCAGACTCCTGAATTACATTCAAAACAGGTGACCTGGGAAAAATCGTCATAACTTTCTTTCTGAGCATCGGATTGAAATTTCGTAAGAAGGTACAGAAAGAGGACGGACTGTAGTTTTTGTTTATATATTTTTCAGAGTCAAAGGTTGAAACAGTGACACGTGGCACTTCATACAAGTTCGCTCTACTGAACTAGTCTATAATCAGGTCACTGTGGGAGATTGGGCATAACTCTTTCTTGGAGAATCCAATTTGGTTCAGACTAGTGGCATTGGAAAGAGGACATAGAAGGCTACTACAGGTCACAATTTCAGAACTGAGATGATTCGAAATTACAGAGATACATCAGATTCAATATCAGGCTTCTACAAAGTGAAAAAAGGTGTGTAGTTTTTTTTTTTATTTTTGCATAAGCTTGGTTTGAAGGAATTCAAAGGGCATAGTAAAGCATTATTATCGGTAACTGATGCCCCGAGGAAAGAAAATGCAAACACCTAGTAAGGAACCTGAAAGCTCTAGCATGACTCATGAAGAAGAGGAAGAAATGCTACATGATATATCAAAATTACAAGAACAAGTGCAACAAATGTCCCTTGCACAAAAGGAACAGAATCTAAGATGGATGGTTTAAAGAAAGATGTAGAAGCTAAGATGGATGGTTTAAAGAAAGGTGTAGAAGCTAAGATGGACTATTTAAAGAAAGGTGTAGAAGCTAAGATGATTGACGTGGAAGCTAAGATGGATGATTTGAAGATAGATTTGAAGACAGACATGGACGAATTGAAGATAAATATGAATAAGTTGCTACAAGAAATGGTCACTAATGGTGAAAGGGTAGTAAAGGAAACTCATGATGAGAACAAAAGAAATGTTAATCATGATTCCATAGATCTAATGTTGGATCGAAGAATCACCATATTCCAAAAATCGATATGAGGAAGTTTGATGGCAAGGATCCCGCCACATGGATATTACAGATGGAGCAATTCTTCGATCTCAATAATGTGCAAAACACACAAAAGGTACGTATGGCAACTTTATATTTGGAACCAAATCAGTTTGTATGGTATCAATGGCTTTGCTCTCGTAAACAATTTATCACTTGGGCAATTTTTACGGAAGAATTGATAGCACATTATGAGGATACAAAAAGCAACACTTTTTTTAGCCAATTGATAAGTCTCAAACAAAAGGGTTCAATAATGGAGCACATTGAGGAGTTCCAAAAATTGAACATAAGGGTAAAAGATATTCCAGAGGAGCATAGGATTGATGTGTTCATAGGGTCTTTAAAGGATAATATCCAACATGATGTTCGCCTTTGGGAACCTGATTCATTAGAGAAGGCATTCAGGTTAGCAAGAAAAATGGAAAGCAAAATTATGGCAACCAGGAAGCATACCACTCACAACTATAAAGACGGAAGTGTTGTTGCCCCTAGTCTTCCACAACCTATAAGGTTGACACCACAACAATTGGAAGAAAAAAGAGCAAAAGGGCTTTGTTACAGTTGTGATAGCAAATACACTAAAGGTCATAAGTGTGCTGAGAAGAAATTATTCTACATAGATTGTGAAGAGGAAGAAGAAAAGGAGCAAGAAAGGTCAAAAGAAGAGGATATACTCCAGGAACAAAGCCTAGATGAAGAACAAATAAATCCGACCATATCTTGTAATGCATTGGCGGGAATTACCACTCCTCAAACCATCAAGATAGAAGGACAAATCAAGAAGAAAAAGGTAATAGTGTTGATTGATTCAGGAAGCACCCACAATTTTATTCATTGTAGGGTAGCAAAAGAATTGAATTGCTTCCTATATCCAGCACCAGAGTGTCAAGTGATGATTGCAAATGGAGGAACAATAAATTGCTCTGGAAAGTGCCATAATATCAAGCTATCCATGGGAGAATATGTATTGACTAGCCCAATGCTTTCCATTCCAATGGGAGGTGCTGATGTTGTACTAGGAGTCCAATGGCTACAATCCTTGGGTACAATAGCTTTTAATTTTCAAGAACTTTTCATGAAATTTTCTGTGGAAGGAAAGGAAGTTGAATTAAGGGGTATTGCAGGGAAACCAGGAAAGATAATCAGCTCTAATGGTATGACAAAGCTTCTAAAAAAGGAGCAAAGAGGTGTAATTGCACAATTATGTTCGCTAGATGTTTCCACATTGGAATCATCTATTTCTCCAGATCTCCAAAAAGTCCTGGACAATCATTCCAAGGTATTTGAGACTCCCAAAGGTCTCCCACCTATGCGTGATCATGATCATGCTATTCATCTGATTCCAGGAAGTGTTCCTCCAAACATCAGGCCGTACAGATATCCCTATGTCCAAAAAAGTGAAATTGAACGTATGGTTGCAGAAATGCTAGAGGCTGGTATAATTCAACCGAGTCAAAGTTCTTTCTCTGCTCCAGTAGTATTGGTGCACAAGAAGGATGGATCATGGCGCATGTGTCCGGATTATAGGGAGCTCAACAAGCTCACTATTAAAGATAAGTTCCCCATTCCTGTCATTGATGAATTACTGGATGAATTGCATGGATCAATTTACTTCACCAAGTTGGATCTTCGTTCAGGATATCATCAAATCAGAATGAAGATTGAAGACATTCCGAAAACGGCATTTAGAACTCATGAGGGTCATTATGAATTTTTGGTCATGCCTTTTGGCCTTACCAATGCACCTTCAACATTTCAAGGTTTGATGAATTCAATTTTCAAACCATTCCTTAGAAAATTTGTGTTAGTATTTTTTGATGATATACTAATCTACAGCAAGTCTTGGAAGGATCATGTTGAACATGTTGACAGGGTGCTACAACTATTGGAGGAGAAACAATTATATGCAAAAAGATCCAAATGTTTCTTTGGAGTCCAGGAGGTGGAATATTTGGGTCATATTGTATCTCATGAAGGAGTTAAGGTAGACCCTAGCAAAATTAAAGCCATTAAGGAATGGAAAATCCCCACATCCATAAAGCATCTGCGAGGATTTCTTGGGTTGACAGGGTATTATCGCAAGTTTGTTAAGAATTATGGGAGAATAGCAGCACCTCTAACAACATTATTGAAGAAAGATGCATTTTCATGGACTCCGGAAGCAACAAAGGCCTTTGAACATCTTAAAGAGGCAATGTGCCAAGCACCGGTCTTAGCTACACCGGACTTCACAAAAACCTTTATTGTGGAATGTGATGCTTCAGGAAATGGAATTGGTGCTGTTCTAATGCAAGATGAAAGACCCATTGCTTTTGAAAGTCGTCCAATCAAGGGAAAGTTTTTAAGCAAAGCTATTTATGAGAAGGAAATGTTGGCAATACTCCATGCACTTAAGAAATGGCGACCCTACCTAATGGGAAGACACTTCAAGGTAAAAACGGATCATGATAGCCTTAAATACTTTTTAGAACAAAGATTATCCTCTGAAGAGCAACAAAAGTGGGTCACAAAGATGTTGGGTTATGACTTTGAAATCATCTACAAAAAAGGGAAGCAAAATGTGGTGGCAGATGCACTCTCAAGAAAGGATGAGGATGTGGAAGCATTGTTGTGCCATTTCTATTATCCAACCAGATTGGATAAACGAAGCAAGGGAGGAATGGAAGAATGACGAAGAAGTGTGGGCACTTATTCGAAAGCTACAACAAGATTCCAGTACGTCTGATACATTTAGCTGGAAAAATGATTCGTTATGGTACAAAGATCGCTTATACCTCTGTAAGAATTCCCAGCTAAAACAAAAGATTCTTATGGAATTGCACACTTCTCCCTTAGGAGGGCACTCAGGATTTTTAAAAACTTACCACAGGGTTAAGAAGGAATTTTTTTGGGATGGCCTTAAATCAGATATTCAAAAGTTTGTGGCAGAATGTTTGGTTTGCCAACAAAATAAAGTTGAAACAATTAAGACACCGGGTCTATTACAACCTTTATCCATTCCAAGCCAACGTTGGGAGGAGGTTTCAATGGATTTTATCACAGGTTTACCCAAGTCTGAGGGAAAGAGTGTCATCATGGTGGTAGTTGACAGACTTACCAAGTATGCACACTTTTGTGCATTATCACATCCATTTAAAGCCAGTACAGTTTCTACTGCATTTATGGAAACAATTCAAAAGCTACATGGAAACCCAAAGATTATTGTAAGTGACAGAGATCCCATTTTCACTGGAAATTTTTGGACAGAATTATTTTCTTGTCTTGGTACTCAGTTAGCTCATAGCTCATCTTATCATCCTCAATCTGATGGGCAAACTGAGATAGTAAACAAATGTTTGGAAGGATATCTTCGTTGCTTTGTATCTGATAAACAGACACAATGGGTCAAATGGTTGCCTCTGGCTGAATGGTGGTATAACACTTCCTTCCATACAGCAACAAAAATGACCCCATTTATGGCACTTTATGGGTATCAACCACCATCCATCACATCATATTTAAGAGAAAATTCTAAGGTTCAGGCAGTGGAACATCACATCGAACATCAACAACAAGTCCTCCAACTCTTAAAGGATAACCTCGTGTTGGCACAGAATAGAATGAAACAACAGGCAGATCAACATCGCAGTGAAAGAAGTTTTGATGTAGGTGATTGGGTATTCCTACGGCTACAACCATATAAGCAAATGTCCCTCAAGCAAGCTAAGAAGGATAATAAATTATCACCAAAGTATTATGGTCCGTACAAGGTGTTGCAAAAGATTGGTACTATGGCATACAAATTGGAGCTTCCTGCAGCTTCTCGATTGCACCCAGTTTTCCATGTTTCATGTTTAAAGAAGGTTATAGGCGACAAGCTCCCAGTTCAAACAATATTGCCAGAACTTGACGAGGAAGGAAAAATTATATTGGAACCGGAAGCAGTCACAGAAACAAGAACTCGACAGCTACGAAATCGATCAATTTCAGAGTATCTTATCAAGTGGAAGAACTTATCCGCTGAAGATTCCACATGGGAGGATGAGAATTTTATGCAGAAGTATCCAGAACTACTCAAGCGTTGAGGACAACACTTTTTTGAAGGAGAGGGGCATGTTGGGTCCCTATAATACTAGTGATTACCCCATTACTATTGTAGTTATACCCCTTATTTATATTGTTGTGCCCCCATTACCCCCATATTGTTATTAATGTGCCCATAGAATCCCTCTATTGTTATTTTTGTGGCTTTATATTATTATTGTTAGGTCGGCTGGATTATATTGTGACTCCATAGACTCCTATATATAGAAAGGAGGTTTTTTCATTTGTATCATCCAAGAATTGTTCATTTATGTAATGTAAAGGAGGTTGCCCCCTCGAAGAGGCTGAATTCTAAGGCGTGGATCTCTCTTTTCTATCTTTTTGTGAGCTGGTTTCATAACACAATATTACAAGGCTTAATCTTAGTGATTCAAAATTATGACTCCTATTGGTATAGGAACCTAATAGTTTCTAGAAGATCAAAGGATTATTGAGGTCAATAAAAACTAGTTGCTTCTAAAGCTCAAGAGTATAAATGAGAGAATACCGAGATTGGAAATAAAAAGGGTGGAGTTATGATTCTGTGAATACTTGTATGACTAGAAAGCCTCCTTCATCTCTTATACTTTGCTCCTTACTTAAAATAAAGTAAAAAAGTAGGTTATTTTGCTACCTCCTTTTAGAGGACATTGAAATAGTTTAGAAAATTGTACATCTTGAAATCATTACAATTATAAATTGTGTTGACGAACTATCAAAAAGATGAAATATAGTTGAGATTTTGACTAATCATGCAATAACTTATATGGATGACATTTCCTCTTCAATAGAACAAGCGAGGACCATTGGTAGCATATCATTGTTCTGCTTCAACAACTAGTAAAGGCCAATTCACAATATGTAAGGACATATCTCTACTATCTGTATTAATCCAATTACATCAGAACGAGATTAAGATTGTTTTATGACTTTTTATGGTCTGTAAATATGGTGAAAATTGTTTATTGAAAAGTTGAGACAATTTCACTGAGTAGGGAGAAGATCATGGGTGTTTTAATCTAGATTATAAGAAATTTTTGGGCCCATTACTATCTCCATTAATAGGGACATGTATTTTAATATGTATTATCCTCTAATGTGTCCAAGTGGTTTTGTAACTTCCATTTAGTAATTAGAGTACTGTCTCTCTAGGTAGTGGGAAGTTACATTATTTGTCGAAAATATGGAAGGAACTTCTTCTTTATTTAAAGAACCAAATTCTATAGGTAAATGTCTTTTAGTATGATTTGTCCTGTAATTTGTCTAAGTATTTTTGTAACTCTCATTTAGTAATTAAAGTGTTGTCCTTGGAGGTAATGGGAATTTATGCTAGTAAAAAAAATGGAAGTCCTTTTTGAGAGTGAAGACTAGGATATGTGCTACATGGTTTGATAATATTTCCTAAAGTTTTCTTTCCCCTTTCCTATGAAATGGCCCTTCTCCAACAAATAAGATAGGAATTTATTGAGAGCATTGAAGGAATGGAACAATGGTGGTGGCTTAGCATTCCATCTACCTCACTATTGAATTTCCATCTTGTTGGCTAGTATTAGATGCTTTTTAAGTGGACAAAGTACTTCAACCTATGATTTTGTTCTATCATTTGATATAATTTCTGTTAGAATATGAGTCATAAAGCCATGCACTATGGTGTCATCTTTGTCATACTGGATTGATTGCAACTCCTTTGTAGAAACAAGTGGTGGTACAATATCATTGCAGGACAATTTGGGTTGGGAAGAATGGACAACTACCATATATACGCTTTTAAGATCTGTGCTTCACCATACAAACACAATTCAATAGCAAAATATTTCCACTTAATGTGATTCTTGCCACCAGGAATCAAAAAGTGCATTTGGAATTGGGAAATGGTAAATGTTTAAAAATGCCACATACAAATTTCTAGGAAACTGGGAAATGGAATGATACAATAATTAATGTGTAAATGAAAAGCTACTATAAATGCATTGCAAACTAACTAGTCTAACATAGGAGTATAGGAATAACAAAATTTTTGAAAACAGTAGAAACACAATTGCCCAAATTTACTATGGGAACAAGTTTTGAATAAACTTTTGTATTACAAAAGACTCCACATATATTGTGAGGACTTATCCAACCTGTAAATTTTTGGAGCCACAACATCTTTTATTGTGGATTTCTAGGAATATTCTCACAAATGAGTAGATATAGGTGTTGATGTTGTCTTGATAGAAAGCTATTTTTGTAGTATAGCACATGAAAGTCCATGAGGGCATAAATAATCTAGGCTTATTTGATTGAGAATATATGGATGACCATCATTAACTCCATGTTTCCATTAATTCAAAAATATTCTTTGGGTACCCTCACATTATGTGTGACATTTTCCTATGTGACATTATGTTTGACATCTTCCACTTCTTTTGTTGCCACTTTGCTATTTGCTAATACTCCAAGGTTGAACTTAATAGGATCCCTTTCCTCATTGTCTAATGGTTTTCTGCTATAAGCAATTTGGACATAACTAGTCTAGGATAGATTATATTCCTTAGTGCCCAATTTTTTATGTATTGACCTTTTGATCACAAGGACAATAGTGCCATCAACATTCTATACAGGCAAGCTGTCAATGCTTGCAGGGGTTTCTGACAGGGAGAAGGCATTATTCCCTACAAAAAAAGAGGGATTTCCTTTTTTTATCTCAAGTGCATCCTCTGTAGTGAGCACTGGCATGACATACATGTAATGGTTTCCAACTAATGCCAACAAGAGCATGCAGTCTAGCTCCCCAATGAAATTTGATGTCATATGAAAATTCATTGAGAAAGGCTAAAGCTGTAATTCCAAATATCTTATAATGGGTCTTTCTATATCTAAAATTTTATGACAGATGTGTCCTTGAAGAAGATCCAACTCTTTTGTCTTTGAAGTACGATAAAAGTACTCTTCTTGATGTTCCTTTTTGCCTACACAAGCAAACTCCGTGTCTTTAAGATTTTCCAATTCACTATCATCGAGTTTAACTCTAGAAAGGCATAATTGATAACCAATTTGAGGTATATACATAATGGACCCGTGTTTGGGATTATTAGCTTGACATGGGAGGCATTGCAGCTCAAGTGATGAAATCTCCTCAAGCAAGTCCTCGTATATTTCCTTCAATTCATCCAACTCTAGACAACTCTTGGATGCAATCATCATTTTGTATTTGTTTCTATTTCTTTGATTAAAGTCAAAGAATCCCATTATCATTTCAAACTTCATAGATATGGACAAGCTCAATTGTAATGCATGTAAAAGTCTATCTTACAATATTCAAATTGAACATTCCTGCATGCTCATGCTATCTTTTTGAAATCCCAATTTCAAAAAATTTCCTTGTATGTAAAATGGAACTCATACTCTTTGACATTGTTGTCTAATCATCCAATGTTGATAGATAACCTAAACACTGAAATCTTGAGTAGATGTGGAATATCTTTCACATTTTTCAAAGTGTTGTGCAGGGCTGGCATCATTTCATCACAGTGATGGTGCAGTGGTATAGTGTTGAGATGACAATTCAAAATGTTGAGATCTAATATAGGCCTTAAGAGCCAAGTCCTTAAAAGACGTTAGCTGATGAAAATGACACAGTTGTTAAACATGCCAAATAAAAAAAATAATTCCTTTTCTTTGCCAATATCCATGCTGCTTGGATGCTTATCAACTTGAAAAATTTGCAAGGCATCATAACCTGAAGCATCAACTTCATAATTTTTTTTAATGAGATCTCTGAAACCCTGTCAAATTTTATTGGTGTGGTGTCATATTCCTTCATTTCAATAGTGTTGACAAGCATCTATTGTTGTAGCCTAGAAAGAAGGTCCCCAGCAGCACAAACTTGCACATCACTTTCAATGTTCATCATGGAATTGAGTTGTTCATGAGCACATGCACAAACCACCAAATGCTCTTGTTCATTAAAAAATTCCAAACACTTGTTCAAATGCTTAACATGCTTCCACCTATTGTTTGGGACCTTTGAAAGTAACAACCTGTGAGCCAACCAATACTCAAGGCTTCGAGCAATTCCTAAAAAGGTAGCTATTAGATCACCATAATATCAGAGTTATCATTTCCAAAAATTTTGCAGTACATACAAAGTTCAGGTGCAATAAATAAAAAGATTTCATTGTTTATGTGATCATCCAGAGAAAACTTGAGAACCTATTCCAAGATTGATAAGACTAAAGTGACCTGCCCATATAAGCATCTGCAAGAGCTCTAGACAAAATTTGTAGGAAAACATCTCTTTGTCATAAAAGTCTTGTTTTGAGAGCATCCTGGAGTCTACATTTGCATGGACGTCTTGAGCTAATTTCCCATTTACAATGTAGATGTAGGAGTTGGAGGATGGTAATGATTTTGCATGATATTGCTCACAGAAAATCAGTATTGCAAGGCCCCAAAGAAAACTAAAATGCAACCAGACGTGTTGGTATCCAGTGAATTCATTTCTTTGGTATTTTGGGTGTAAGTGTTTCGATGCCCAAACTTCATTGGGGCTGTATCCAAAGCGCTAGATTGAAGAATAATTGGTCTGACTTCATGTAGACATGGTAGAACAATTGATCCAATGGCTATTGATTGAGTGCCATCCAGAAATACCTTGTACTCCTTTGAGAGCACACACATATGTAGAAGTGTATGATTTTAGAGAAGCCCAATTCAACATTGTTCAAGGTGGGTTGGGTCATTTGAAAAAAATGGTACAAATGCCTGATATTTTGTAATGTCAGGCCTGCTCTTCATGCAACAATATGCATATGCCTTGACAACTGGGTGAGGTGCAAGAAGTCTTATTTTCACCTTACATCTAATCTATATTACAAATGAAGGGTGATAGAGGCTTCTAGATGTTAACAGTGTTGATGCAACCAAAGTTTGAGTCTACCCTCTTTAGAAAAAAGAGGAAACCAATCCAGAATAAATTAGATTCCTTAGTCTCCAATTTTTGATGTATTGACCTTCTGATCACAGGGACAATAGTGCCATCAACATTCTGTATATGTAGGCTACTAATGATTGCGGGGGTTTTTGAGAGGTAGAAAGAATTATTCCCCACAGAAAATGAGTGCTTTAATTTTTTTTTTATTTTTTTTTATCTCAATTGAATCCTCTGTAGTGAGAACTCACCTGACATACATGTACTGGTGTGCAACTAATGCCAACGAGAGCATGCAGTCCAGCTCCCCAATGAACGATGATGTCATATGCAAATGCATTGAGAAAGGCTAAAGATGCAATTCCAAATCTCTTATTATGGCTCTTTCCATATCAAAAATTTTATGATAGATGTCTCCTAGAAGAATATCTAGCTCTTTTGTCTTTGAATTACAATAAAATTATGCTCCTTGATGATCCTTTTCACCTACACAAGCAAACTATGTGTCTTTAATATTTTCTAATTCACTATCGCCTAGTTTTAGTCCATAAAGGCACAATTGATAACCAATTTGGGGTATATACACAATGGACTCATTTTTTGGATTATTAGCATGGCATGGGAGTCATTTTAGCTCAATTGCTGGAATCTCCACAAGCAAGCCCTCGTACATTTCCTTCAATTCACCCAACTCTAGACAAATGTCAGATGCAATCATCATTCTATATTTGTTTCTATTGCTTTGATTAAATTCAAAGACTCAATTTATCAGTTCAAACTTCATATATATGGACAAGCTCAATTGTAATGCATGTAAAATCCTGTCTTACAATATTCAAATTAAACAGTCCTGCATGCTCATGCTGTCTTTCAGAAATCCCAATCTCAAAAATTTTCCTTGTATGTGAAATTGAGCTCATACTCTTTGACATTGTTGTCCAATCATCCAATGTTGATAGATAACTTGAACAATGAAATCTCGAGTAGATGTGGAATATCTTTTAGAGATTTTAAAGTGTTGTGTAGGGATGACATCATTTCGTCACAATGATGGAGCAGTGGTATAGTGTTGAGATGACCATTCAAAATGTTGAGATCTAATATAGGCCTTAAGAATCAAGTCCTTAAAAGACGTTAGCCCATGACAATGACATATTTGTTAAACATGCCAAATAACAAAAATCCTTCCTTTTCTTTGCTAATGCCCATGCTGCTTGGATGCTTATCAACTTGAAAAATTTGCAAGGCACCATAACCTGTAGCATCAATTTTCAGAAATTTGTTTAATGAGATCTATGAAACCCTATCAAATTTTATTGGTGTGGTGTCATATTTCTTCATTTCAATAGTGTTGACAAGCATCTCTTTTTGTAGCATAGCAAGAAGGTCCCCAACATCATGAACTTGCATATCACTTTCAATGTTCATCATATAATTGAGTTGTTCATGAGCAAATTCACAAACCACCAAATGCTCTTGTTCATTCAAAAATTCCAAACACTTGTTCAAAAGCTTAGCATGCTTCAACCTATTTTTTGGGACCTTTGAACATAACAACCCATGAACCAACCAATGCTCAAGGCTTCCAACAATTATTGAAAAGGTAGCTATTAGATCACCATGATTAGGAATATCAAAGTTATCATTTCCAAAAATGTTGTAGTACATAAAAAATTCAGGTGCAATAAATAAAAAGATTTCATTGTTTATGCGATCATCCAGATAAAACTTGAGAACCTGTTCCAAGATTGATAAGACTAATGTGACTACCCATATAAGCATCTGTAAGAGCTCCAGATAAAATTTGCAGGAAAGCATCTCTTTGTCATAAAAGTCTTGTTTTGAGAGAAACCTGGCGTCTACATTTGTATGGATGTCTTGAGCTAGTTTTCCATTTATAATGTAGATGCAGGAGCTGGAGGATGGTAATGATTTTGCATGGTATTGGTCACATAAAATCAGTATTGCAAGGCCCCAAAGAAAACTAAAATCTTGTATTCCCAATTGAACCATGATGCAACTAGACGTGTTGGTATCCAGTGAATTCATTTCTTTGGTATTTTGGGTGTAAGGGTTTCCATGCCCAAACTAAGTTGGGGTTGCATCCAAAGTGCTAGATTGAAGAATAATTGGTTTGACTTCATGTAGATATGGTAGAACAACTGATCCAATGGCTATTGATTGAGTTCCATCTAGAAATAGCTTGTACTCCTTTGAGAGAACACACGTATGTAGAAGTGTATGATTTTGGTGAAGCCCAATACAACATTGTTCAAGGAGGGTTGGGTCATTTGAAAAAAAGGGTACAAATACCTGATATTCTGTAATGTCATGCCTACTCTTCATGCAACAATATGCATATGCCTTGAAAACTATGTGAGCTGCAAGAAGTGTGATTTTCACCTTACATCTAATCCATTTCACAAATGAAGGGTAATAGAGGCCTCTACATGTTAACATTGGTGATGCACCCAAAGTTTGGGTCTACCCTATTTAGCATGCATAGGAAACCAGTTCAAGATAGATTAGATTCCTTAGTATCCAATTTTTTATGTATTGAACTTTTGATCACAATGACAATAGTGCCATCAACATTCTGTATAGTCAGGCTGTCAATGCTTGCAGGGGTTTCTGAGAGGGAGAAGGCATTATTCCCTACAGAAAATGAGTGCTTTCATTGTTTTCTTTCTTTTCTTTTTTTTAATATCTCAAGTACATCCTCTGAAGTGAGCACTATCCTTACATACATGTACTAATGTGCGACTAATGCCAACGAGAGCATGCAGTCCAACGCTGCAACAAGCTTTAATGTCATATGAAAATGCATTGAGAAAGGATAAAGATGCAATTCAAAATCTCTTATTATGGGTCTTTCCATATCTAACATTTTATGATAGATGTCTCCTAGAAGAAGATCCAACTCGTTTGTCTTTGAAGTACGATAAAAGTATGCTACCTGATGTTCCTTTTCACCTACATAAGCAAACTCTAGGTCTTTAAGATTTTCCAATTCACTATTGTTGAGTTTTAGTTCAGAAAGGCACAATTGATAACCAATTTGAGGTATATACACAATGGACCTGTGTTTGGTATTATTAACTTGGCATTGGAGGCATTTTAGCTCAAGTTCTAAAATCTCCTCCAGCAAGCCCTCATATATTTCCTTCAATTCATCCAACTCTAGAAAAATGTCAAATGCAATCATCATTCTATATTTGTTTCTATTGCTTTGATTAAAGTCAAAGACTCCATTTATGAGTTCAAACTTCATAGATATGGACAAGCTCAATTGTAATGCATGTAAAATCCTATCTTACAATATTCAAGTTGAACATTTCTACATGCTCATGTTGTCTTTCTAAAATCCCAATTTAAAATTTTTTCCTTGTACGTAAAATGGAACTCATAATCTTTGAAATTGTTGGCCAATCATCCAATGTTTAAAAATAACCTGGACACCAAAATCTCGAGTAGGTGTGGAATATCTTTCACAGATTTCAAAGTGTTGTGCAATATTGACATCATTTCGTCACAATGATAGAGTAGTGGTATAGTGTTGAAACAACCATTCAAAATGTTGAGATCTAATATAGCCTTAAGAATCAAGTCCTTAAGAGACATCAACCATGACAATGAAACAATTGTTAAACATGCCAAATAACAAAAATCCTTCCTTGTCTTTTCCAATGCCCATGCTGCTTAGATGCTTATCAACTTGAAAAATTTGTAAGGCATCATAACCTATAGCATCAATTTTCAAAAATTTGTTTAATGAGATCTCTGAAACCCTGTCAAATTTTATTGGTGCGGTGTCATATTCCTTCATTTCAATAGTGTTGACAAGCATCTCTTGTTGTAGCATAGCATTAAGGTCCCCAACAACATGAACTTGCACATCACTTTTAGTGTTCATTGTGGAATTGAGTTGTTCATGAGCACATGCACAAACCACGAAATGCTATTGTTCATTTAAAAATTCCAAACAGTTGTTCAAAAGCTTAGCATGATTCAACTTTTTTTTGGGACCTTTGAAAGTAACAACATGTGAGCCAGCCAATACTCAAAGCTTGCAACAATTCTTTAAAATGTAGCTATTAGATCACCATGATTAGGAATATTAGAGTTATCATTTCCAAAAATGTTGCAATACATACAAAGTTCAGGTGTAATAAATAAAATGATTTCATTGTTTATGCGATCATTTGGATAAAACTTGAGAACCTGTTCCAATATTGATAAGGCCGAAGTGATTTCCCATACAAGCATCTGCAAGAGCTCTAGAAAAAATTTGCAGGAAAACATCTCTTTGTCATAAAAGTCTTGTTTTAAGAGCAACCTGGAGTCTACAGTTGTATGGATGCCTTGAACTAGTATTACATTTATAATTTTGATCCAGATTTAAACAAGAATGCAACAAATTACAAATATAACCATAAATACAGAAATGCAGTAGAAATAACACTTCATTTCATTAATGTAAAATATTGAAATATTCTTACAAACACGAATGGAAATAAACTAGCTTAAGCAATGATAGTTTATTTCTGAGGAGAGATGTGGTGGCTACATGCCTCTGAATTGTGTTACAATGAGGCTCAAAGGCCTATTTATTGTTGAAAAACAATGGAAAACCCTAAACATCCAAAAACATAACCCTAGGAGATGAAGCGCCAAACTATGGGCCCTGTTTGGGTAAACTGGTACATCAACTTCTCGGGGTCGTAACTTTGGCATATGATCTTCATTTGACGTGCACAATACCTTGTTAGAAATATCTATTTGAGGACTACAACTTTTTAATGAGAAACATTAGTTGACAACCCTTGTTGCTCTCGGTTTTCTCAAAAAACGTCGTTTAGGGCCTCAAAACAGCGCCGGAAGTTTAGGATGCAAAAAAATGCAAAAATAGTAAATTGTGCTACAATTAAGGAAACTAAAAAAATGAAAGTGATAGTTGTGCGGTTCTAAGTGGGATAGGTGGCTGGCTACCAACATCCACCTAGATCATTCCTCCCCCCTTAGGAAGCAATGGTCCCCATTGCGTTGAGTACCTCCATGAGATGGGGAAACTTCTGCTGAACTTGGTACCTGGTGAGCTGTTTTGCAATCTCTAATGTGTCTAGTGATGGTGGGAAGCATGGTTGAGGGTGGTCCACATTGAACACTCAGTGTAAGACAATGAATGGGGAAATTCTGTGCTCCAAAGCATTGTTTCCCACAACCTTGGTAATGGTGTAAGAACCATATCAGAGTGGTATGAGCTTCTAATGGGATCTTGTAAGGAATTCTTTATATAGATGCAACCAGACTTTGTTGCCCACTTGAAACTCGTGTGGCACCCAATGTTGATCATGTCGCTGCTTATATTTGGAATTTTCTAGAATGGAGCGATGATATATCAGCCCGTTGGGTAGAGGTGCTCTGGGAGTAAGATCGAACGAATATTTGACCTGACAGTGCAACGGTACCCCTGTGGGTTAGGAGAAGGTGTTCTTGTATTATTTCATGACTGTATCGACATGCTTCTATTGCATGGAGGAACCCTTCCCGGGGGCCATGGATGTGGCTACGATCTTCCCCTTACTTTGAGAGCGAACTAGAAAGAAAATGAATTTGCTAGTTTGGGAGATGATCTTCCTGCATTTCTTAACAAAGATCAAAGAGGTGGAGGTAGGTGGGGCTACCTCTGGTATCCTGTATAATGAATTACCCAAAGAAATAATAACAGTGCAAGGACTTGAATCATACACAGTATGTCACTTCCACAAGTATGGTTGGCCTAATAATACATCACAAACATCAAGAGGTGCAACATCACACAATACCTCATCTATGAAGGGCTTGATGTTGTAGGGAAGGCGACACTGCTGGCGGACTCGGAAATCTCGTCCTTGGTGAGGCCACCTGATGTTGTATGGTTGCAGGTGTGGTATGGTCAGTAGGCCCTGTTTTTCCATGACCTATACTAAAATGAGGTTCTTTTGGCTTCCATTGTCGACAATGAATTGTAGTGGTGAACCCTTCACACACATTTGTGAGTGGAAAAGACACTCTCACTCCTTTGGATCCTTGGGTTCATTCTTCTGAATCTTGGAGGTGGCAACAATGACACTAGGCTCCGCATCAATGATCTACTTCCCTTTGCCATTCCTCTTGTCGGGTTCTAACTTGGGGTTAGAACATGCATCTGATTTTGAAGCCTTCAACTCAGCCACTAGCAACTGCTTGGCTCGACACTCACTTGTGTTGTGAGTGGGGCTGCTATGGAACTCACACCACTTTCCTGTGTCCTTCTTTGACTTTGTGGTGTTGCTCTTTTCTTGCGGCTTTGATGGGTTGTCTTAGGTCACACCATCTTGGCTTTGTCCTCGGTTCCGCGGTTTGGGAAAGCCTTTCCCTTGCTTCGTATTTGTGGATCCAAAGTCTTGATTCTTTTGTTTAAACTTCTACTCAATCTTGACAATGTATCGGGCTGTGCCAAGCGAGGAGATGTCCAGGAACTCCATTTCATCATGGATGTGCCTGTGTAGGTAGACACAGTACTTGAGTACCAAATGTTTCTTAGAATCCTTGATACCCAACTTCGTGTGAAGGGTATGGAAAAAAATGGTAAAATCTGACACATCTTGGTCCCTTCCTTGCCACAGCGTGGTCCATTTTTATCCTCATAGCTTCTGAGAGGGTAGTACTACTCCTTGATGGCATCCCAGAATGAATTCCAAGTGGGTGTGGCTGAAAATAGTGAGGTCGTACCTTCATCCTTCTGCTCGCACTAGGTTTCCCACCAGTCCTTGACGTGGGGTGTGGCTTTGAGAAGCGCAAAAGTAATGTTTTCTCGGTTGGAAAAATCATGAACAAAAAAATACCCTTATAGAAGATTTAACCATTTATCTATGACATCTGCATCTATGTGACCCTTGAATATGGGGATTTCAAATTTAACTTGTACCTTAAAGGGTGCGGTGTTTCCAGAGTAGTTGCTGGAAGTAGCTTCGTCGCCCCTGGGTAGCCGCTGAAAGATCTGGGCAAAGTTGTCCCTAATCATGTCTCTTTTTCACTTGAGGGATTCTTCAAGCAAGATTTTGATAGGATCTCCTACCCCCTCATCTTTCTTTTCATCCACCATGGGAGGCCATCAGGAATCGTGAGGTTGGTCTTGCAAAGGTTCGACCAATTCAAACCATAACTCCTGAAATCCCAACCTCGTTAAGGACATGCAACCAAAAACAGAGAAAGAGCAGATCACTATGATACCACTGATCTAGATTTAAACAAGAACGCAAAAAATTACAGATATAACCATAAATACAAAAATGTAGAAGAAATAACACTTCATTCATTAATGGAAATAAAGTAGCTCGGGCGATGGTAGCTTTTCTCTGAGGAGAGATGTGGCGACTACATGCCTCTGCATTGTGTTACAATGAGGCTCGAAGGCTTATTTATTGTTGAGAAACAATGGAAAACCCTAAACATCCAAAAAACTAACCCTAGGAGATGAAGCGCTAAACTATGGACCTCGTTTGGGTAAATTGGTACATCAACTTCCTGGGGTCATAACTTTGGCATATGATCTCCATTTGGTGCACACAATACCTCATTAGAAAGTTATATCTGAGGACTAAAACTTTCAAATGAGCAACATTAGTCCATGACCCATGTTGCTCTTGGTTTTCCCAAAAAAAATTGTTTAGGGCCTTAAAAACCAACTTCGGAAGTTCAGGACCTGAAAAACTTCCAAAAATAGTAAATTGTGCTACAAGTAAGGAAATTGAAAAGCTAAAAGAGACAGTTGTGGGTATCCATGTGGGATAGGTGCGTGGCCACCAACATCCACTTGGATTAAATGTAGACATAGGAGCTGGATGATGGTAATGATTTTGCATGGTATTGCTCACACAAAATTAGTATTGCAAGGCCCCAAAGAAAACTAAAATCTTGTATTCCCAATTGAACCACGATCCAACCAGACATGTTAGTATCCAATGAATTCATTTCTTTGGTATTTTGGGTGTAAGGGTTTCCATTCCCAAACTTCGTTGGGGCTGCATCCAAAACACTAGATTGAAGAATAATTGGTCTGACTTCATGTAGATATGGTAGCACAACTGATCCAATGGCTATTGATTGAGTGCCATCCAGAAATAGCTTGTATTCCTTTGAGAACACACACATATGTAGAAGTGTATGATTTTGGAGAAGCCCAATCCAACATTGTTCAAGGAGGGTTGGGTCATTTGAAAAAAATGGTACAAATACCTGATATTCTATAATGTCAGACTTGCTCTTCATGCAACATTATGCATATGCCTTGACAACTGCGTGAGATGCAAGAAGTTTATAAATGAAGTGTAATAGAGGCCTCCAAATGTTAACAATGGTGATGCAACCAAAGTTTGGGTCTACCCTCTTTAGCACACAGAGGAAACCAACTACCCATTGGCATCATATACCTCTTAACCATTCACTAGGTCTACATAGTTAAACTTATAAGATGCCACTAGTATTAGAAAATATTCATGATAGAAAAACACTTTATTTGACTTTGAACTAGTAGAATTATACCTATCAGTAGTAGAAAGCCCCATGAGGTTCTTTTCATTTTATGCCCAAAATATGTCAGAATAGGGTTGCAATGTACACTTTTTGTACTTGTTGCCAGGTTCCAAGGCTTGAGTGTACCATCAATTGAAGTTGAGGCAAGGTTGGTTGAATCAAGAGACTTGATATTATCCATAGTTTTCCTGTGATGTGCCAAAATGCACCATGGTGTTTTTATCTTTCGAAGATTGTCACAATATATTTTATAATCTGCAGATGTGAATGCAAGTATCCAATACAGAACCTAGTGGAAACTGAATAACACTTTCTTCCTGATTAATATTCCAAAGTTTCACATAGCCATCACTCATTTGCATAATGCTCATTTCCAATAAACCATTGCAATTTGTTAGACTGTCAGGCCTTTTTGATTGCTTAGGAATGGGTTCCAGTATGTTGGTTTTAGAGTTTATTCCATTATTTTGATATCATATACTACCATATCATTTTACTTCTTGCATTTGTTGAGAAACCATGAGCCACTTAACTTGCAGGATTGGGAAAATTTGTAGTGTCTGTGTATAATGATCCACCTCTTGTGGATTATGGGACTTTAGCTTCTTTGCCTCCAAAACGTCTATAGAATGGCCCACCTTCGTAGTTGAGCAATCCTCAAAGAGACTGCAACCTCACATTTTAAGCGTATATCTTCCCTTGCCTCGATCATAAACTATAATTGTGATATCAGATAATTGAGTAGAAGGATTTTGGTCAAAAAATAATGAAACTAATTCATTTGTCCTATACTTTTCTTCAACACGAAAAATTCCTCCAAATTTGTCCTTGATATCTCGATCTTGGACTTCACCTTCAAATATAGGTGTTGTCTCTTTTGTAGGATTTAACATCATTCCCATACATTTATTTACCTTTTGGCTCCCTCTAAATGGATTTTTCAAAGCTTTAATTGCATCTGGATCCTCTATGGAATCAACTGCTTCCACATCTTCATCCTTATCTGTCTTCTCAACTAAATGTACTAAGCCTTCAGTCTTGCTTGTATCAAATTCAAGTTTTTCATTACTTCTTCCCTTCTCGGCAACCCTTGATGATACCTCGGCTTCCAAGAGTTCTGTTACCTTTATGAAGGCTTGTCTATAGTCTTCAAACTTTTTATTTGGAAACATTTTTTTTCTTCCTAGTTACCTTAGACCTTTTTATTCTAGTTCCAGAATTCCTTTTCAATATGTTCTAGTTCCGTAGTTGGCCAGGAGCATGCTTTGATACCATTGTGATGTACCAGTTTGAAATTATGCAATTTTTTCCTTCATAAACAAATTTTCTTTGATAATTTTTTACAAACAATTAGAGTGCAATAATTTCATCAAACACTTGGCATGGACAGTAAGGGAAATACTACAACAACAGGAAATAAGAGGCAATCATTAATTTTATTCCTTAATTTAAAAGCTATTACAATATAGGAAGATCAAGGAAACTGGAGCTTCACTTGGTGACAACTTTTGACTAATCTCGGCCCACTGGTATAAAATGGTATAAACTTAGAAAGAAGGTACAAAATGTTAGCCTCCTTTAGAAATTCCAAACCCTTTAATGATGTTTCTCGACACAAAGGATTTGGCTTCAAATTTCTGCAAGAAACATATGTATTATCTCAGCTTCAGAATATGATGATTGATCTCCAATCTATCCTCCTAAGAGCATTGATATATGGTGCAATCTCTAAGAACAATCACCCCTGAAATCTCAGCCCTCCCTCAGGAATACATTTATTTGATTATTAGTCTTCTTCCAAAAGTATTTTATTGAACCCCATTACCAATACATATTTCCAATAAAAAACCCTATTTTTATTAAATACCTTTTTTAGAACCCCCAATTCATATAAATGCCCCCATATAACTGCAATATATTGACTCTATTTTTTAGAATTGTAAAATGCCTTTATGAATGAATGTTCTAAGATTGTGGTCAACAAGGTGAAGTACTTGTGCACAAAGTTTGGATATGTTTGTTCTAAAAACCAAGTTTCTAAACTTCAAGGAATCCACAGGAAATAAAAAAAGATAAGGCTTGAGCCTTAGATATAGGCTTTGATGATTCATATACCTCATGTCTCCTTGGATGCAATAGGTGTTCCTGTTGATGCAATGGAAGCCTTTGCCTCCTCCCTTATTAGCCTAGATATTTTTGGAGAGATTTCTCATGATGTTGTTATGCATTAGATGATGAACCCCAACATGATGAATGTAGATGGGGTAGCATCTAGAACCTTAGTTCATATTTGAAATCTAGTAATGTTAGCCATTACCTTGGTCAACAAATTTTGAATTACTTTTCCACTCCATGAATGACCATGTCCAAAATATTCTTGTGTAAAGCCTGGAAGTTGAAGGGGATACCAATGAATTTACATCTTTGACCTTGTTGAATTCAGGATGAGAGTTGATCAACTAACAAACTAGTGTGGTCTCACAAACATTTCTTGGAACACTTGGTTGTGTTTTGACACATTGAATTCATGATCCTGAAGATGGGTAGGTTTTAAGGCAGTCCATCATGTTTTCCTCTCATTCATGTTCCTCTAGGATGTGAGAAATCATCTGCAAAATGCCCATTAATTGGCTACCCAGTACCTTGTTTAGGGAGGGGAGTGCCTTTGATTAAACCTTGTTCATTCTATGTGATATATATCAAGTAACCCAAGGATTCAACTACAATTACTTATAGAGATGGGTTTAATATGATCTCTTGTAGATAGATGTAACATGCCCTACTTCTATTTTTCTTTTGGTGATACATAGAAAATGGAAAAAGGATTAATAATTTCTTCATTAACTCAAAAAAATCAACAATTTATCTTTTAACCCAGTTACCATGCAAGATTGTGACAAATTATACCAGGTTTCGAGGTTTATTGTTTAGGAAAGATTTTCCATGTTTGTTATAAAAGCTAGATTCTGAACCAAGAGAAATCTAGAAGACATAAAACTAGCAATTGTCCCAAAAGGTACAAAGAGAGGCCGATAGGATTATTAAATTGGAATTGTTGAATTTTTCTAGAAGAGATGTTGGTTCAAGCCTAACGAATGAGCAATTTGAGTTGGCTAAAGGCTTTCTAATTGTTTTTTATTATGGTAAAATTATATTGATAATTCATTGGTTTTGCTTTCGAAAGATTGAAGGAATTTGAAGAGCAGGTATAGAATTTCTTTGTGGGATTTGATCCCAAAATCATTGATTTGTAAATACATACTCAATGAAATGTTAATTGGTTGAAACCCTGCACAAATGTTTGATATAAGAAAATAAGCCAAAAAGGTTGAAAGGCTTGATTGGTTTGTGGAAAACCTTGTTTTCTTGGACTGGATCATTCTGCAATTACTTTTCTTTAGATGTTTTGTTTATATCTATATTACAAAGAACACATTGAATGTGTTATTTCATTTTAGAGTAAGTTAAATCCCAAAATCAAGAAACCTCTATAGATGGCCAAGCATATACTAAGCTTGCTAGTGACCAAGGCAATAACCACCATGACTATCCCCTACCAATATGTTTGATTGAAAA
The DNA here is from genome assembly GCA_031772625.1 of Pinus tabuliformis. NCBI lineage: Eukaryota > Viridiplantae > Streptophyta > Pinopsida > Pinales > Pinaceae > Pinus > Pinus tabuliformis. The sequence continues at coordinate 1,354,370,048 of CM062820.1, read as the reverse complement.
CCATAATTATATATTGTATTTAGAAAGTCAAAACATAATATTAGAAAACATGTTGATATATTGCTATTAAAAATTTAATTCCATTAGAAACCATGATATTATTATTATATTTTATAATGAATAATATAAATATATAGAATGATACTACATTGAAAACCATAATTGTAGATTGGGATTAGAAAGTCAAAATATAATAGTCGAAACCATGCTAAATATGACATTACAAACCTTAAATGTCAAAAGGAGAACTTAGAAGTTGGAAATTAAATGACCACAGCCATTCCGAAGACCATGTCTATAGAGACTTTAAAAAATCATGGTCAATGCCAAATTAGGAGGCCGAAAGGAAAAAACAAAAATAAGAAAATACCAAATCGTTGCTAACATTACATGTATCAAGAATAATAGAAGAACTTCTTCCCCATGGATGCCTTCTTGATTGTGATCTCGCTCGCCTGAAGAGGACCATCTAAACATGAACACGCACGCTCACCTGAAGACAACCATGCTTGAAGACGACCATTTAAACATGAGCACGCACGCTTGAAAGGAGGAACAACACACCGGACACTATTCAGATCAGCTAATGAAGTGAAGCAGTGATATATTAGAAAGTCTCAAAGATGCCAACTTGAACAACGTTTCATGAAGGAAAACATAAAACCAATATCCCAACACATTCATTTCATTATCCCAACTGATTCATCTCATGATAAAATGAGAAAATATGAACATCTTTTAACAAATATAACACCTCAATTGGAGGAGAGAGGAGCCACTGGCATTGTCACTATATCCAGGAATACTGAAACCATGATCGAAGACACAAAAGAATGATCAAACAAAACACATGCCAACTTATAAGACAAAACACATCATAGACTCTCTAGCTCATGATGATGAAGGCAGATGGAAATCATTGCAGAAGGCCACCACAAAAGGTCACGATCGAAGCCAAGAAGCAGAAAAACCAATTCATAGATACAACAATAACATGCACGCCAGGAGCTATGACAGTCCAATGATATGACAGGTTTAAAGCATGGGAAAATCAACCCTTAGGAAGCCACAAATAACTTCACAATAAAATATAAAATATGAAAGCCTACATGCTCCCTTCTTCATTACCAAGAATTGACCAGTGTACATCGATAATCAACAAATTACAAGGACTCACCATGCAATGTAAAATAGTCCACAACTAAAGGATCAGTGGAAACAAATTAGCTACCTGTATGCCTTTCATCAAGTTTCCTTCAATAGGCATCATTCCAGGCAGAGATGTTCCAGGCCAAGTAGCTGCCGCTAGTCCAAAATACTTGCTGAGCAACATGATCAACATAACAGGGTAGAGAGATGTTCATACCAAAGAGCAGATAATGCTCCAGGCCACCCTGCTACAGCCATGGATATGGGTGAAGGTCCAACAGCTCCATTGGTGGAGCAACTGACAACACACGAAGCTGAAACGATAAGAGATGGAACATCTGATGGAACCCAGCAATTAGAAATATGATGATGTATATTAGAATGAAAACGTGACCATGACTAATGGAAGATGTTTTTTAGATGGAAAACAAGCAAGCAAACAAAATCCATAAATTGAATTTTCAGATTAATCTTTTGTCACTAAAAGAGCAAGTTCACTAACTAGGTTTCTCTTCTTTCTGCATTCTTGAATCAGTCTTGGTGATTCCCTCCTGAATCTGTGGCAAAAATTTGCTTGAATCATTATCGTTTCCTCGCATACTGTCTACCTGACTTTCTTCCTTAATGTTTTCCACCTTTATATGTCTTTCAACAACACTCCCCTCTATGAGGTCTCCCTTACAAGATCTCTTCTCCCCTTCTTTTTAGTCTACACTATCTTCCCTTTTCTCCTGATGTCTTACTTTATCTACTGATATAGATTTTCCTTCAAATGCACTTCTGACTCCCATCTGTTACAATCACAAAGTAGAATTTACATGAAATACTTCAACAATGACATGCATTCTTACTTAAGTGTCTGCAATAAACTTTTATACACTAATATACTTCATCCTTGTTATAGGAAATTTATCCCATATTTCAAAAAACTACTACACAACGTGGGATGCAGAAAGTGAAGCACTCTTACAGTTCCTTCTGCTGGAAATTCAGTAGTGGCTCTGTCTGCCGCAACAACGGTACTGTCAATCTCTGAAATGTTAGCTTCTTTCTCTGGAGGTACCTGAAAAAAAACCCATCATATAGTTATTTAGACCACCTCTTTATCTATCGGGAAAATCAGAAATTAAAAGTTGATTGAATTGACAAAAAAGCATACCATCAGGTCTATCTCCATTTTCTCTAAAGAAGTAGTCTTAGCATCCACGATTGAAGGAGACCTGTCCAGATAGAAATCCAACAAAGCAGCTTAAGGAATTGGAGGAAAAAAAAATCCTAACTATAGGAAATTGCATGCATGTGCATCTATGTTCTGAAAGACTTACATCACTGGAGATTCAAATTTCCCTATTGAATTTTTAGATGGCAATACATCAGTCTACCTATCAATCTTCTTTGCTTCTATCTGATTTCTTTCAAATTCAGAAACGCCTTCCACCTTTACAGGAATATCCACCGTTTTTGCCTCTGGTAGGGGGGCAATAACATCTAAATCCTCAAACTTAACACTAATCTTTTTGCTTACTGTAACTGTTTCCCTAGTCAGCTCTCCATATCTCTGACCAAAGGACAAAGATGTAGTATGATTCTAAGTTGCAAAATTTTTAGGAGGCAACACATTTGTAATTTCATTGGTAAACCCACCAACACCATCTACATTGTCAGAAGAACCAATCTCCAATCCTCATAGATTGACAATAAGCGAGTGTAGTTGCAGGAGCAGCAAGGGATCCAATTTCATGAATCTTAGTGGGGCGAGGCCTTTTCTTCTTGGGACCTGCAAAGAGATTTCAGTACATTTCAATTAAAAAAATCAATGAGGAAAAAAATAAGATCAAGCATGAGATTGCAGCTAATCAAAAGAAAGGCAAATATACCCTCGGTCGGTTGAGCCAATCGGGACGGAGAAGCAGAAATGGGAGATGATACACGCATAGGAGATGAAACATTTGGAGGCAAAGAAGGAGAAGATGACGAGGCCGCCTTCAAATCATTTAAATTTTCTTATGCACTAGTAATTTGGCTTGAAAATCCAAACAACACCTCCGCAACTTCCACCTCTTGCTCTGAAAATGCTGCCGACACCTACATAATTTAAATCCCGACAAATTATCAATCAAACAGAATCCATTTTTGGGTTTCTGTAGAATTTTGAAAAACCCAATGGCTTACAATAAATCTCCTTTGGAAATAGACAAAATAGAATAAGCCACAGCAGTTGGCTGAGGCTATCGATATACCTTTAGAAATTTTGTAGGACGGGGTTTTGTTCCAATTGGTTTCTGCAATAAATCCAAACACGGTCAAGAAAAGAAAAATACCAACTCCCCAAAAAACTCCGAATCCCAACTCAAAGAAACCAAGTAGATTCACAGATAAAAGAAACAGACCATTCTTTTGGCTGATTTAGCCGCTGATGGGGATGGTGAAATGCTTCGAATCCTTCCATTACAATTAGAAGGAGATGGCACCTTTGCTCCAAAAAAGCAATGCAAAGCTGTGGCGGTAGCATCTGGAATGGGCGGTGCTAATGATGTCCCTTCATGAGCTCTCTTCACATATGCTGTATGTATAAGACCAGTCAATAAAGAAAAGAAAAAACACAATAAAAACAATTATACACCAAGAAAACCTCTACCTCAACCTCAACCTCTACATTATGGATTGCAATTCCCTTCGAAATAAATCAATCCACCCACTAAAATCCTCTGGCTACACCAAAATCCTCTGCTACACAACGCCCTTTTTAGGATAATCTGCATTCACATTTTTCTAATCCATGAGTGCATGCTTGCCTATTCGATAACTGTTTTCCATTAGAAACATGGGAATACAGGTAACCTGATGAGTGCATGCTTGCCAGATGTGATATGTGGCGAGGATAATGAATTGGTAAATATCTTTTGCTGCCAGATGTCAAACAGAAAAGCATATAACAAATGTCAAGCAGAGAAACAAAGTGTAGACGAAAAGCTCAGTCAAAGGAAGGCCTATCGGCCTAACAAGATATAACTTATAAGGTGCTAAATTAGATTGAATGAGAAATTTATAAAGACCATCCAAATAAGGTGTATGAGGTAGACAAAAAATGGAGCCAATACTCACAATAACCCATGTTTTTCTTTGTATCAAAACTTGCTTTTGAGGTTAGCCTATTCTTCCATGATGTAATTTTAGTAACTTAGTTGAGTGATGAGACTTAGGCCTAGTTGATTTGGTCCAATATTTATACATATGTAAGTTTATTACAATGAGGTGGGTGAAAAATTATCACTCTCTTAACTCTACTCTTGTATATACATAATATAATATAGAGTGTATGGTTTGATTTTCTCTTGCACTTTCCTTCTTGTGCGATTGTTCTCATTTCTCTTCCATTTCATGCACATATAAATAGCATTTATTTTCTTGTTTCTATTGTAGTATGAGTTTTATTTTGGGTTGAGGTATTATTTTTCTTTCTTCTGATAAAGTGTATTCTTATTTATTCAGTTTAATTGTCTTACGTTCAATTATTTCAGTGAGTGGGTATTGGCTATAGGATCCACAGACAAAACAATGAAACTTTTTGATCTGTGCAAGATAACCAATGCTTTGCATACTTTTTCTTGTCACAAGTATGTGATTTGTCTGGTTCTAATTCATTTTCTTGTTTATGGAAGTATCATCCTAAATTTCTATGATGTATTTGGAAACATGAAATGTTATATCTCTTTATGTGGAGGTACTTTGACATTGGAATGCAAATGGATTTCTTAAAATAGAATATAAGGAACTGAATATCCATTTATTCTTCTTAAAATGCATTGTAAAGAAGAGAGTTTTCCTCTTAGTATTTTTACCATTTTATTTGGTGGAACACATGGTAGAGAATGATGCACTGCTCATTTTCTCATTATGTTTGGAATTTATACCAATTGATTGAGTAATTTGTGTGGCTTCATTGTTGTTTCTTTTATATCTATAACTTCATTTCTATTTTATGTAGTCACCAATAGAAATTAAGTTTCATTATACTAATAGAAATTAAGCTTCATTGTGTAGCTTCATTGTTTGTTTTATACCGATAGCTTCATTTTTGTTTTATATGAATACTTAGTTTTGTGTAGCTTCTTTATTGTACAATGTTGATCATAAGAAAGTATTAATTCCTATGGTCTATGTAAAATATGGATGGGCATTAGGATCTAGAGATATTGGGGTTGTTTTTACTTTTGAAATGAATATTTTTTAGGATGTAAATGAATATGAAAGAAGAAAATCAAGTGGGTACATTTGGTTAGATACAATTGAAGGGGGTATAAATGACATAGTTTTAGAAACAATTCCAAAATGCCATTTGTTTGGCATATATGACATTTTATACTATGGAGTACAACTAGTTAATTATGGACTTATTTTTATTTTTTTGGACTCGCAAAGGAGAGACAAGGCCAAAATGCAACCAATCAATCGTTATGTTAGTAGAAGGTTTACTTCCTCTGGACCCTAAGGATCATAACATATTGGGGCATGTTATCCACCCACATGTATGAGTAACCATAGGAGATTTTTTTTCTTCTATGATTCCATTTTTTAGCTAGCAGTCATACATTATTTATTATATGTTGTCTTTCACTTTCAATTTACTTTCATAAGATATCTATAAATTGATCTTCTTATATTGTAACTTAGTTGACATGATTGTTATTAAGTTTCCATGGTGTTCTTTTTCTATTGTGACATTTTATTCATTTTGTTTATATAGGTCATTTGGCTACTATAGCCAACCGAAGAAAACTTGTTTGAGATTTTTTCTTTTCTTTGAAAAAATGGCATCGACATAGTTGATGTTGAGGTATATGTCATATAAATCATTTGTATTCTACTTTAGTTTATATTCTAGTGTTCATAATATTTCATGTCTTAGACTCTGCATGATATCTTCTTTGATTTTAGAAGAGGAACTCAATATTGATGGTCAAAAATAGGAATTGAAGAAAGAGGAGAACAATAACACTGGAGCGACAAATGCAAAGAGAGAGAGGGAAGAAAACTGGTCTAGTGATACCCTTAAAGACAATATCTCGCATGAGACACAAACATAGAGACTGATGATCAAATATTCAGAGTTGGTGAATTCACCTACAATGCTTTGACAACATAATGATGATGTTTTGAAGTGATGAAAGAATATTTCATGTGTAAATTGTAGTCCAACCAATATTAAGTTGGAAACTCACATTGTAATTCTTGACATTTCATATAATATAATTTATGTGGTTGAAGTTATTTATAGTTGCATTTGATATTATTTAGTATTGTAATTAACATATGTAACTTTGTGTTTTCATATTAGATGAACATGCACGTTGTATGGAATTTTTTTTAATTAAGTTGCAAAATCATATTAATTAATTTCTGTTAATTAATAATGAACACATAAAATTAATCTAAAACTACTAAATTAGTAGTTTATATAGATTAATGATGAACACAAATAAAATGCATATACGACTAAATTAGTCTTTGATAATGAATATTAATGAAAGTAAATGAAATGAATATAAACTATTAAATTAATTGTTTATATAATGAACATGAAATTACCAAAAAAAGATAAATGACTACTACAAATGATAAATTTGTGATTACAAATGACGATTAAATTTTGCATATATACGACTATTAGTATCTATTTTATAGTAGTTTATAATGTGACCAAAATTTAGTCATATTTCATTGGTCATTAATTGGTTTCAAACGATGACTAAAATTTGCATATATATGACTATTAGTAGCTAATTTACAGTATCTTATAACATGACCAAAATTTAGTCATATTGTTTTGTTCATTAATTGGTTTTTTCGGATGATCATATAGTAATACATTTTTTTGTATATTTGGTCATTAATTGTGGCAATTAATGACTAAATAAGTGACTAAATTAATGACCAAATTAAGGACTAAATATACTACTATATGATAAAATTGAGACAACCAATTAATGACTAAGTTAAAAATGACTAAAAGTTGGTTTCATTATAAGATACTGTAAATTAGCTACTACTGGTCACCGACTGAAAAATGGTCGTTTAAATACAAAATTTAGTCATTTTTTTAGTAACTAATTATCCATTTTGTACCAGTGAGGTGACTGACTCTGCAGATTGCACAATTCCTGGGTTGAACAGCTATCTTGGGATGAATTACACAATTTTTCAGAGGAATTTTGACAGGCAACATTGCGCAATTCTTGAGCTCAGTAGGTTGACCAACTAATTTGCACAATTTCTGGAGGGAAGGCTAGTTCCACTCCAGAATTGTGCAATTTTCTGGGGGAACCCTGACAGATTGATTTGTGCAATTCTTGAGCTCAATAGGTTGGCCAAATGATTTGTGTAATTTCTGGAGGGAAGGTTGGTTCGCCTCCATAATTTCACAATTTTCTAGGGGAGATGCTTGGCCAGCACATGGTCTAAGTCCGGAAAGATATCTTGTGAGGGGAGTGAAGCAAAATGACATGCACAAGCTGATAAGACACTGAGAAATAACTGAAGCCTATATGCTTAACAGTGCAAGACATGCTACTGAGGATTGGTGGTAGGAAGGCTCCAAAACAAAGCTAAGGAAAAATTTTGGAGGGTGTTTGTAGTCACCACAACAATGCCTTAAAACCATCATATCAGCCGTAGCATGCTCATGGCAATAAATTGACACTATTGGGTACTAATGTCACACAATGGCCTTACTCCTAAATACTTTACTAGCATACTGCTGCATTTTCCAATTCCATTTTCTGTTGTTACTAATGCTTGCCGTTAGTTTGGACCACCAAATTAGACATTCCCATGCTTCCTTTACCAAGCACATAACTTCCATTAGATTTAAAATAAATTGAAATAAATTCACATCATACCTCATTAGTAGCTCGTTAATAAGGTACACTTGCAATTCCGTTCACTTCCTGTCACAACAAGTCAAACTAGCATCTTTGACCAGATCATCATGTATAAATATATCACATTAGGTTAGCTTAAAAGACAACCATCATAGATGAAAATCATAAATCACATGTAATCATCGTAGACCGAATCATAAATCACATTCATAATAAAACTGAAATAGAATAAAATACTAATACTTATCCTTTAATCAATCCTTAGCTTCTACTTTTTTCCTTATTTCGTATGAAAACGGGATCAGTTGCCACACACGACAAACACCCAGTGCCTTCTCCTCAACCATGTGCACATAAACATAGTGTGCATCACACACATATAACCACATTGTTATAGACATTTTTGGGCCCTACAACCCCAAGCATGAAATGTCCATAAACCAAGGGCTCCTAAGTCCCTAAAAGTGTTGTTCTAACCCCTAAAGGAACAAGGTCAACAAATTACAGCTTCTCCCAGAAATTCTCCACGAGAAACTGCTCAGAATTGGTCAAAATAGGATCATTGCAGCTGCTCCACTGGCTAAGTGCGTTGCATCCCACCTAAATACACTGTGTGGGTGCATTTCATTTCAAAAATCCCTTTTGTGGGGTGCGATGGGCGAGAAATGACAAATGGTAGTGTCATTCCGCAAGGTGGAGAGGCAATGGAAGCTTCCAGAATCTTCTCCTATGACACTTGCCTCACTGAATTCAACCAAGGATGAGTAAGAGACCATCAGTCTCCAAGTGGAAGCAAGAACTATCAGAGAGAAGACACTAATCAAATCACAAGCTGACTCATTCCCCTTATAGATATCTATATATGGATCCCTCATCCCAGAGATCCAGAGGCTGGAATTTTGCATATTGTAAGGAATTGCTGTTGGTTTCTTGAGACAAACATCAGATTGTTGGGTGATCTAAGCTTTGTTTGAGGTGAAGAGGGGCTTCTTTGCTGGGAGGTTGATGCTGGGTCAGAACAACTGGTTGTAACTCCTCTTGGCTCTTTTCTTGTTTATCAATAAAAGCTATTTGAGTTTTCCTCCATGCTTTTGTGTCATTGATGCTTGCTACATTTGTATGGTCAATTTACATCTGATCCTAGATTGTTTATGATTATATATCCATGTCTTTGTATAGTGCTATGATTCTGTGATCTTACAGGTACTTTGTGAAGCTGGGCGTGCAAGGGAGTAGGTATCTGAGGACTATCAAAGAAGAGAGGGATCAAATCAGCAGATTAGCGCAAGATAGAGGTTGGTCTTTCTGTTCCTCTTTATCTATAATTCATAAAGGAAAAATGAAAGTAGCTTTTCTCTGTTTGTTTCTAAGGCAGTTGTCACACCTTAGTGGGATAGAGCAGTTCTATATAGACACTTTTCCCTGTAACAAAATGGCGACTCCACTGGGGAGCTAATTAGTTTGTTTGTTTATCATTCTTTGTTGTTTGTTTCATAAACTTACAAGTAGCGTTCGAACTACATTTGCCATAACAAATGCAAAGTAGATAACTGCTACTTCAATCCATCTACTGGATATGTTTATGATTTAAACAATTGATTCACAAACTATTTGATTGCCCTTGTGATAGCTCTTAGATCCTCCTTAGATCTACCCCTGATTGTTGCATTACTGATTGCTTTTTTCTCGGCCAAAACCCAAGAACTGAACTGCAAACTGTGACCCGGAACCCAAACAGAGTCTCGTTTCTAGCCCAGCGCAGGTACTGTTCAGAGATTCTGAATTTCAGTGCACTTCCCGAGTGGACAACCTGCGCTGCATTTCAGATTCTCTGTGTTACAGGTGCGTTGATTAGACTAGCTCTGTGCAGTTGTAGCTTCTGTGATTCATTATTTCTAGTTCTATTCCTGAATTTTGCTACCTGTGATCAGTATATGTCTGTTTGAAACCCCTTTTCCTTGCTGTTATTCCGCCTCCTTTGTACAAAAGAACTGTAGATGTTTTTGTGTGTTTTTTGAGTCATTTATAGTTCTCCTTTGCAAAAGTAGCGTAATCGTACTGTCGTCCTTTGATTTGAAACTATCGCAAGTGTCGATTTCAATCGTAGGAAAGAGTTTGATTGCTGTTGATGGTCGATTATCCTGTTACTATTGCTTTTGGTCTGAATTTGTAATTTTCTAGTGTCGAGAACAAGTATTCAGTTCAAAATCGTAAAGTGTTGTGATCGTCTCCATTTTCTGATTTCGAAAAGAAACTTGTTGATATTTGTCGCTTGAAAAGAAATTCAGATTTGTGCATCAACTTTCTTTTTAGCATTCATATACTAAGAAAGTCGAAAACAAATACATGCATGTGCATTTGCATATAGACAGTCTGATTGGCTTGATTTAGGAAAGTGCATTTAGAGTGTGCTCTTTGCTCTTTGTGAAAATATTCTGTCTTTCTTTTCCCTAGTAGCTAGGATTTTCATTGCATAAAGGAGATAAAAAGTTTGTTTATCATCTTAGATTGCATTTTAGGAATTACATCTACATCTCGTGGTGAACCCGAAAGGAAAACTTCATAAACAAGATCAACTTAAAATAAATTCAATGAATCTAACAACGCTTTGGAACTTAACGCACAACATTTAGAAGTCTAGGCTAGAGACGTATTCTGGCGTCGTAAAGCCTGGTAACTGTTATTCTCACTGATGGTTGGGTGATTCCTCCACTTTGAGACGATAAGTGCCAGTACGGACTTGTGCTCCCACGTACCGTCGAGTATATTTTGGGAGACCCCAATAGGCTTAATCCTTTATCCATAGGAAGTGTGTCTGCCGCCCTATCAATCGCAATGCACTGAACACAACATTCGGGAAGATTGACTGCCGTACCGTAAAAAGTGTTCTGCAGTTTTGCGATTGGTTTGGTAATCCCTCTACCTAGACTTCTTGAGTAGTCCCTTTCGTTCCTTTTCAGACTCCTTAACAGAAAAGCTCCATCTGAGCACTTGTCACTTCAGGCTCATTAAAAATCGAAAGAGACTAGAGTCATCTTTTGTTTTTTCTCGACTCTTAAAAATTGAAAAAACAAGTTGTGTCAAAGCGTCTAAAATTCATTTAATTCGGAAACATACTTCCCCTTTATTTTAGTTGATCGAGTAATCCGCAATCGTCGAAGAAAGTCAATTGAAACCCCGTCGTTTGCGGAGGCTTACGAGTCAGCCGTCTTTGTCTCCGGAATCAAAGCTAGTACGGACAAAGCGAACTCGTTTAACCGGTTCCAAATCTCCTGTTAAAGTTAGAACAAGTGTTCTAACAACCTCAGAGACTTCGATTACTCCAAACATTTCTGGAACCCCTACCTCTATAGGAGAAGTTCAACAACCACAGAAGGACAGTGATATTGATCCTAGTATGAGAGTAAACACTTGTGTTACCGAACCAGTTCCATTTTCAACCGGTTCGGAGAGTCTTGCTCTTCAAACATCTGTCGCTGCCGATTCCATACCTTCTTCGGCACCAGAAATATTCTACGGCCCTGACGGTCTTCCCCTTCCACCTGGTCTGATTGCCATAGAAGAGATTGTAGAAGATCCTCCAATGAGTACTCCATCGCAATTTGGAGTTGGGATCACTCTATATCCTTCTTCATCAGAAGTTAGTCTACCACCACCTGAAGTTCCTGTAGAATCGCTAGGTAATCTTTTGGATAGACTAAAAATGTCTGAACAACCGTCAACATTTAGGATTGTGTCGTCTGAAACAGCGATGGCAGAACTCCCTGCTATCACTCCAACAATGTTCGCCGGTATACCATCTGTCCCGACTAGCTCTCAACCGCTTGAAGGAGCTCACTCAGGGGCCATTTCGACAGTATGGTCTGTTCCTATTTGTTCATCCGGAAGAATATCCGGAAACTCCTATGTTGAGTGTCAACAAATTGATCCATTTGGAGGTCAATTTGGGCAGTCCGGCCCCCAAGGGCAAACCATTCCCTTGAGTTCTGGATTACCACCGTATGGGGGGCAGTATACCCTTTCATTATCCCCTCCGGGAGGATATCCATACGGGAGTTCACAACAACATTCGAGCTATACTGGAATTACCTCAAGCGGTTGGGTACCAATACTACCTCAACAACCAAGAGTTGTATATTCGATGCAACAATGCTTACCTATGTCAGATATACCAACTACGCCAGCTATTGTGACGGTGTTGCAAGTTCAAGCGCTGCCTGTTGTATGCCAACCTCAGGTTTCTCAGGTTGTAATGCAATAGCCCCTTGACCCTGCGACTCAACCACAATCGCTGACTGGTGGAATGACATAGGTTCAGACAGGTACAATTACCCCTCATCTTGGTCAAACTGTTAGTGTCGGTCAACAGCACATGGCTTCACAACCATGGCTAGTACAATACCAACAACCGTAATTCCAAAAAGTATACCAAGGTTATGAGCAACAAATCTTTGCAAATAGTGGACAGTCGTATATTCAAAACGGTCAAAATCAACCATTTTACAATGGTCATGCCCACCAACCTTACCAAAGTTACCAGCATCAAATGCATTATTCCGGTATGCAAAGACCAACTGCTCAGTCAATCCCATCTTATCCTGGGTATGCTTCACCTAACCTGAATCAACAGTTACCCTTTGTGGCAACTTTAGAGTTACCTAATTTAAATCGGTTAACAAACGATCCAATTGCTTATGCCCCTTGGTGGCCAGCGATTCCGCATAAACTTCCATCAGATATTCCTAAATTTAATGGGAATCTGGGTGAAGATCCATCGAATCATGTGATGACCTGTCATCTATGGTGTTCATCAAACACCCTAAATGATTATTCGATAAGACTTTGCCTCTTTCAGAGGACATTAACTGGTCCAGTGGCAAAATGGTACATCGAGTTGCCTAGAGCTTCGTTCGACAACTTCAGTACCTTAGCCACAACCTTTTTAACCCATTTTCAGTTACCAATAAGGTACGAAACGGGAACAAAACTTCTTACCAACTTCAAACAGACAACAGCCACTCACATATCTGATCATATACATGAGTGGCGACGTCATCGTAGAATGGTAAAAATGTATGTCCCCAATCAGCTCCTAGTTGAATGGTTTATCAAGTCATTACTACCTTCCATCACGGAAGATGTGGCAAAGGGGGGGGTTGTAACAGAAGAGCAAGTTATCGCTCGTGCGCAATATTTGGACTTGATTTACACTCAGTCCGGCATGCTCTACGATAAAATACCTGATGCCCCTAGACCGGAATTCTCAATTCCTCCTCCTCCTAAATCAAACAATGACTCTCATGCCGGCGATGGCGTGATTGGCACAACAGACACGAAATCGACAAAGGCTACATCCAAAAAGGCCCGTAAGATTTCAGGTCAAAATGCAAAAGATGAACTTCTTGCTTCGGAAGTAAATGCCGTATCGACAGATAAAAGCAAAGAAACCAAACAACCAGGGAGCAAGAAGAAAGGCAAAGGGAAGAAGAAGAAATAGGAGGAATCATCACCTGAAAAATCTTCTTCAAACCCTCCTGGAGATAGGAAACAAAAAAATCCATGCTTCATATGTGATGAGGATCATTGGACCGCAAATTGTCCACATAGAGCTGAGCTTAAGAAATTCTTGAAGAATTCAAAAACCTCCGCAGTGTTAACTGATCCGTTTCCAAATCCAGGAACAAATCTGGTTGAAAGTGGAAATGCTTCCTCGTCTCAAGTGCTAATGTTGTCGGTTTCAAAACAACAAAATGATGCTTTGATATCAACAAGGAACAAAGATTACGGGAATCCACAACTGTCAAACAACAAGGATAAAGATCAACCTAGTAGTTCGACAACAACTTCGACAAAAGTTGCACCGCCCATCATTCCTGAATTGACAATAAAACCGCCAAAGGGAGTAGTACACAAGTCGACGTTTAAGCCTCGCGCTAGAGTGGCACAGCATTATAATATAGTGGAAGATTTGGCCCAATCACCATCCGCTATGTCGACTCTTGAAGTACTACAGAATTTCCCATCCCAAAGGCAGGCTTTATTATCAGTCATTGGTGGGATAGACCCAAAGGATTCCAATCTTGTATCCTTCGACCATAAAGGATACGATCCTCAATTACCAGCTCAACTAGCTTTCCTTGTTCAAGTGAAAGCTCTCAACAAAACTGTTCATCAAACAATTATTGATGAGGGAGCATCTACATGCATTATGTCGATGAGTTGCTAGAAAACCTTAGGATCTCCAACCTTGTCGCGATCTTCGACGACATTAAAAGCATTCGACGGAAGGACATATACCCCATATGGTATTCTAAGTAACTTGAAAGTTGAACTAGGAGGGAAAACGGTAGAAGTAGATGTTAAATTAATCGATGGAAATCTTGATTACAACATCCTACTAGGAAGACCATGGATATATGCTATGGCTGCTGTTGTGTCGACCTATTTTAGGAAGATTGCATTTCCATCTCAAGGAGGGATTACAATCGTCGATCAACAAACTTCCTCCCCAATGGTTCTCAAGTTACAAGAAGCATTCCCATGATCCATGGAAGCCCCCATTCGCTTCAAAATATTGGAGTAGGCCTACTAAAAGATCCTATATTAATGGGAACTTTCGCCCTTCCACCTCCAATCAACCTGGCAGAAGTAGCGTCGGTAGTAACCTGCAATATGATATCTTCTAAAAAGATCTCAGAAAACGATATCAACATGGATCATGCAATGGTTTTTCCCCCAAGCCCAACGGAAATATTGTAGCAATCAATGTTCCTAGCATGGGAGGCAAACCCAAATCAATGCTCATCAAGCGTTTGGATAGATAGGTCTAAAGAATATGGTACCCCTTCAGATCCTTGGTCGCGAGTGCATGTCACTGATGAAGGAATTGTCCAATCAATGGTAATTGAAGGGGCACCATGGAATGATTCCCACCATCGTTCCCTTCTTCCAGATTGTGGAGAAGATACTCAAGATGACCTTTATCATCCTTCAGTTTTTTATTTCCTATCAAACACTGTAAACACGGTGGATTCCAAGCGAAACTTGTCCAACATTGAAGAGACTATCGCCATAAATATCTCGACCAAAACAAATGTTGTAGAGAATATTTATGTTAGCAAATGTTGTTCTCCTTTAGAACTGGAAATATATAACGCTCTTTTTCACGAATTTAGAGATGTCTTTGCTTGGTCATATAGTGAAATGCCAGGCATTGACTCGAGTATCATTGAACACGAAATTAAGATGTATCTAGATGTCAAACCAGTACGACAACAGCTATGGCAGGTGCACCCCAAGAAAGCCGTTGCCATTAAGGAAGAAGTTGAAAAACTTCTCCATGCTGGTTTCATCTACCCGGTTCCTCTAACCGATTGGGTATCGAATATTGTCCCTGTTATGAAAAAACAAGGAACAATTAGAGTGTGCGTCGATTATAGGGATGTAAATCAAGCTTGTCCAAAAGACAACTACCCTACGCCCTTCATTGACCAGATAATTGATGAATGCATCAGATGCAAAATCTTTTCATTCATGGATGGATTCTCCAGGTATAATCAAATAAATATCCACCCACAGGACCAATCAAAGACTGCATTTATTTGTCCGTGGGGCACATTCGCATATCGAAAATTACCCTTTGGTTTAAAGAATGCAGGGGTGACGTTTCAGAGGGCAATGAATTATGCCTTCCATGACATCAAAAACATCGTTCAACCATACCTCGACGACCTTCTGGCTCATTCGCGAAAGCGGACTGATCACCCGCAGCATTTAAGAGCGATATTTCTACGTTGCCGACACTACAAGATACGACTCAATCCACACAAATGTGTATTTTGCGTCAGTTCTGGTCGTTTACTTGGCTTTGTAGTCTCAAAGGACGGGATTCGTCTCGACCCATGTAAGGTCCAGGCAATCATAAATTTGCCTCCACCTTCGAATTTGCTTCAGATTCAGAAACTCCAAGGGAAAGCGAACTTTCTGAGGAGGTTCATTCCAAATTACGCTGAACTTGCTAAAGGTTATACACGTCTTTTGAAAAAGGAAGTGCCCTTTGTTTGGGATCAGGTTGCGCAAGCTTCCTTTGATGCTTTAAAGGAATCCCTAATGAAAGCATCATTAATGTACGCTCCTGATTATCAAAAAGATTTTAACCTGTATCTGGCTGCAGCGGATACGACCATCGCAATGGTTTTAGTTCAAGAAGTCAATGGAATTGAACATCCTATATATTATTTAAGTAAAAACTTAAATGATACAGAAAGAAAATATTCTTACGTTGAAAAGCTAGCACTCGCAGCTGTTCAAGCGATACAGAACAACGATGAAACATCCGAAGAAACAATCGTGGACGAAAGTTTGTTTCTGATATCTTCAAGCAATGACTGGTATGGGGATATAATCATTTATCTCCAAACCCAAAAATACAGGCCAACCACCTCCCGCTCCGAACAAAAACGTATTCGATACCAATCAAAAGACTACATGATCGTCGGTGATACACTTTACCGTCGTGGTATCGATACAGTTCTGAGAAGGTGCCTCACCCATGAGGAGGCCAAAAAAGTCCTAAATGATTGTCATTCAGGCGTGTGTGGGGGGCATCAATCCGGATATGCTACAGCACAAAAAATCTTACGAGCAGGATACTTCTGGCCAACAATGTTCAAAGATTGCATAACCGCAATCAGAAGTTGCCATGCTTGTCAAATTTTCGATAGCAAAACCAGAAGACCACCCGCACCTCTGTAGCCAATAGTTGCTGTTGGGCCATTCGCCAAATGGGGCATCGATTTCATGACATGTAACCCCACCTTGACCGGGGGGCATGGGTATATCATAGTCGCAGTTGACTATTTTACCAAATGGGCCGAGGCGATGCCTACATTAGATAATACTGGTGAAACAACTGCCCTCTTCTTTTTCAATCATGTAGTCGCCAGATTCGACGTACCACAGGCTACTTTTCGCAATCACATGATGGTTGAATTAGCTGCCAAACTAGGGTTGTCTCACAACAGCTCTACTCCATATTATCCGCAAGCCAACGGACAAGTTGAAGCAATCAACAAGGTCCTGAAACGCATGTTGCAAAGGATGATTGGAGTTCACAAGAGAAGATGGCACCTAATCCTGTACTCAGCTTTGTGGGCTTATCGAACATCGGTAAGGAATGCAACTGGGTTTACACCTTTCCAACTGGTATATGGCCTGGAAGCAGTCTTACCAATCCAGTGCGAAATCTCGTCTCTCAAACTTGAAATTGATCTCCTCCCCGGAACTTCAGAAGAAGAAGCTCGTTTCTTGGAATTAATCCAATTGGATGAAACCCATCGTGATGCCGCTTTGGCTAATGAAGCCCATAAGAAACGAGTCAAGGCGCAGTTCGACAAAAATGTCAAACCCCGTGTCTTCTCAGAAGGTGACTTGGTCTTGCTTTACGACCAAGAATCCAATAAATTGGGAGCAGGTAAATTTAAGTCTTTATGGATGGGCCCCTATATTGTTAAACGGGTGTTAGCAAAAGGAGCCTACGAGTTAATGGATTATGACAGAATTCCACTGGTGCAACCTCGCAACGGGTTGTACCTCAAGCGTTACTATGCGTAATGGTAACCTGTATGCTTTTGTTATGTTTTTGTTTTCGCTAAAGTGTTTATTTTGGTCAAGTAATCCACTTTTTACATTTTTTGCAGATGTCAAACCTATTGGAGTCATGTGTTGGATATGCCGACGGAGCGAGTCATAGTTCGCGGAACCTATCTTCCGCAGCCTGGGCTATTTTTGATCCAAGCGACGAGTTAGTAAGTTTCAGAGGGGTATGTATTGGTCGATCAACAAATAACATCGCTGAATATAGCGCGTTGATATAACTTCTCTCTGATGCCATCACACATGGTATATGTTGACTAATTGTCAGGCTAGACTCACAACTCATAATACTACAACTCACTGGTATCTATTCCGTCCGAAACCCAGCTATTTATCGCATGTTCCTAAGGGTTAAGATTTTGGAAAGACAATTTGATTTTATTCAATATCAACACATTTCAGAAACTTAAACACATTAGCTGACTCATTAGCAAATTATGTGTTAGATAGACATTTGCAACGTTTATAAAAAGAAACATACCATCAATGTTTACATTTGGATCATGTAACTTAACCAAAATAAAACTCTGAAAATAAAAAATATATATAATTGTTTATGGTTTACACATAATGTTCTGTAACCAAGACAAAATCGGTTGAGTGACCAAAAACTCAAAATGCTATGGGGCACCCTAGTCTAATGATGCTCGTGATAGCAAGTCACAGCCTGTGCGATCATGCGTAAGAGACGAGTCCATCGTCTTGCCACACCAGTAGTATGCCGCTGTAACCTCAAAGGTAGCTCGTCAGTCCTCACATCTGGAATACCAAGAGTGAGGCCCTCAACCTACTCCTGTAATGCTGTGAGAGTCTCTACCACATCGAGGTCTCGAAGGATAGCCCTTCCGACAGCCTCTCCTGCTGGGGCGGCAACCGGTACTCTCAGGCGAGCTACTGGACGAACAGGACCAACATCTACATGTACACATGAGTTTGATTAAAGACTTGATAGAATAAAGAACAAGGACATTATAAATGAAAAACAATAAACAAGAATATGGTCAAAGATTTTACCAATGGCACCCCACTGTTCGCCATCCGGCAGTACTAGATCTAGATCACCCCAGAAGTCCATGCCAGCATATGGATACTCGGAATAAACCATCTCCTGATGATCAAACCACCTGAAGAAGGTATCAGAAAATGAAATCTGAGACTAACCAGCATGCCTAGACATATGGTCAACCCATCTCTACATACGTGGTTCAGTAGGTGAAGGTAAATCGAGTGCAATATACTGCGGCTGCATCAGTGGTATCTTCTCCAAGGCAAAGGTGGTAAAAATAGAACCATACCCAAAGTTCTTCAACCTCCTGCTCTTTATCTTGGTCAACTGTTCTTTCATCACAAGAAGTACTGCGTCGCACCAGTTGAAAACCTTCGGTTGGAGGCATTCCAATGCATACTGGATATAAGATCGGTTGGCTACATGAAGAGATGCACCACCGGCCATCCTACCAAAAGTAAACAGAATAGTCCTGAGGGCCCTGTCAGTGACATCACGGATGATGATCTTGCCGTCTTTACTCGGCTGAGATCCTTCTCTGCAGTACCGGCGAACATAATCTCTCACAGATTCGCCTCCTCGGGCCGAACCTGATAAAGAGATGGGGGCACCCCGCCTCGATAAGCCAGTCAAGAAATAGATGTCTACTATAGTCAAGGGGATAGATTTGCCCCTGATCTGGAAAACCTGGTTGGTAGGATCCCAAGCATCGAGCAAATACTGTAGTAAGTTGATCTGTTGTCTCATGCTAGAAATACGGAAAAACTTCAGCAAGCCACAGTTCCGCAGTGCGTTTACTGTAACCGGATCATGTAGGGCAAGCATGTCCTCTTCTTCATGCTTGCGTTCTCGCCATGTAATGGTCATCTTACTCCAAAGATCTCTGAAAAACAAACAAGAGAAGAGTTAGATCCTGATTTTGGTAAGAAACAGGCAAAATTTCCATCAAAAATTGTGCACAGAATTCCTTCTCTGCGCCCATCGCACCTACAGTAGTGTTCTAGGTGTGTTGCATGTCAGATAGCCTTTAGACAGGCCAACATTCAATGCACCTTTTGATACACAGAGGGTGCGCTGAAGGCAGAACGAGTTTTTCAAACCCCAGAGGCTCAGAAAAACTAGGAATCAAGCTCAGAATGTAAAATGGAAACCATGAAATGAAAGAGCTTAGGTTTAGCTCCTACCTGGTCTAGACGGTGCCAAGAATCGTCTACAGAATCTCCCGAAATCAGCTGATGAAAATCAGAGGGGGAAAGCACCTCCAAAGCTCCAACAAACCAAAATTCAAATGAAATGGTAAAATGAGAGGTAAAAACACTTTTTCATTACTTTTTACGTAGTTCAAAGTAAAATATTAGTGTTCTAACTCATTTTCAAGCATATATTGTTCATTTCTGACTAGTTTGATGAAGCATTTGAAAATACAGTACGATCTTTGAAAGAACAAAGCTATTTATGGTAAAATAAAAAAGGGACCATCCAATCGAGCAGTTTTAGCACATAGTTCAAGCTCGTTAAAAAATAAACATAAGCCATGAGCAAATGTTCCCCCCTGCGTTTAAGCTCGTTAAAAAATGAACTATTCCCCAGTAAATAACCATCATGAATGTAGTACTTCAGCCATTAAAGCCTTGGTCATGTTTGCACCGTCACCTCCACTTTTTCATTGGCCGATCATTCACCTCCATTTGATTTTTTACCCATTTTTGAGGAACAGCTGCGAAGAGTGATCTCACTAGCCATCCTTGTGACACTGTCGTGATTGGAAAATTCCAAACCTTACCTGGAATCAGCTGCTACCCATTTTATCACTTGTTCCTCAAAAGATGAGTCTCCTTTAAGCTCTTTTCAACTGACTCGTAAAATATGAAAAGATTGCCGAGCCATTGGCATCTCCAGCTCGTTAAAGGGACAGGAAGTGCTATCCCTCCTCTAGATTTTAATCTTTTTGAACCTGAGGGATTATTACATAAAAAGATCGAGCGTTTGTTTTGTTCGGCTCATTAAAAGTATCGAAAATTCATCCCTTCTGTATTGTTTTAAACTTTTTCAGACTTAAGGGATTAGATGATGAAAAAGGAATTTTGGAGTTACCTTTACGTTCCTTTTCAGACTCTCTAAAATTGAAAAGGACCGAGTTATCTTTGTCGTTAAACTCGTTAAAAGTATAATAGCGACAAACTTGTCTATAGACGAGAATGAGTTTCACTATCGCTAGGCTCGTTAAAACATAACGATGGGTTTGCCCGAAGGGAAAATTATAGAACAAGCATATTTTATCCTCCTCAAGCTTGACAAAAATAAAGAGGTACTGGTCAGTAATGACTGGGGAAAATTGGGAAGAAAACTTGAAGAAACTTTGTTGGTAGCAGGTCGCTCTTGAACATGACACTTCCACTCCGTGTCCGAGTCAGGTTGGGTTGTTTCATTCACCGGTCACATCACCATGGTCACATCATATCATCCACATTTGGGGTTAATGCTACCAATCCATCACATCAGTGTCGCCGATATGTTCAAGAGAAGTCATTCAAAGAATTCACCTGTGTCTCACCCACTACCATACATTTATGCTCCATTCTTTCATGACCGCCACCCTAAACCTTATATCACCAGATCGTTTTCACCTCCATTAAAATCATTTACTCCATTCCGTGTCATTGATGTGGGATTCATTAAGGCCCTCCTATGACGGATCACTTCTTGTCGACATTAGCTCATTATCCAAGAAGTTGATCTAGGAACACCTCATTCAGTACTTTGAAGCTTGCATGCCTCAATGGCAAGTTTCTCACTTCTGGCGACATGTTTACATCAATGGCCTTCGACCGAAAGATTTTGTGTGGTGTTCGATGCCAAGTCCTTTATTCACACCACGTGAATTGTACTGCAGTACCTTGAGGGTCATTATCATTATCAGTGATTCCTCTTGTGCTTGTTAACAGTTTACATCATTGGCTGGTAATCAAGCGATGTCTTTCCATGTTCGACTTCAGAACATTTCTCACATGGATCGACTTGTACTTCGAGTGAAGATAGGATGAGACTGAAGACCCCAGATCTAGTTTCATCCATCCGGGCTGTGATATATATTCAGAGAAATAAAGACATTAAATGTACATCATTGCTGCACAGATAATCATCCACTCAAAAGGATGATGGCTCTATCAGAATCATCAGTCTACACTCAGACGATTGTCTATCCTATGTACATGAAAATGAATTTATAAAGCTGAGCATGGGAATGCCCGTCTCAGCTAGATCATGAAAATATTATGAAGATAATGTATTGTATTGTATCTTATTACAGGTCTCCTCTCAGCATTGAAAGAACTTCGGATCCTCATAATAAAGCATTTCACCCGACATCAAAAGATTAACGACCTCATGCTTTAGGGGGCAACTGTTATAAACATTTTTGGGCCCTACAACCCCAAGCATGAAATGTCCATAAACCAAGGGCTCCTAAGTCCCTAAAAGTGTTGTTCTAACCCCTAAAGGAACAAGGTCAACAAATTACAGCTTCTCCCAGAAGTTCTCCATGAGAAACTGCTCAGAATTGGTCAAAACAGGATCATTGCAGCTGCTCCACTGGCTAAGTGCGTTGCATCCCACCTAAATACACTGTGTGGGTGTGTTACATTTCAAAAATCTCTTCTGTGGGGTGCGATGGGCGAGAAAAATGGCAGTGTCATTCCGCAAGGTGGAGAGGCAATGGAAGCTTCCAGAATCTTCTCCTGTGACACTTGCCTCACTGAATTCGACCACGGATGAGTAAGAGACCATCAGTCTCCAAGTGGAAGCAAGAACTATCAGAGAGAAGACACTAATCAAATCACAAGCTGACTCATTCCCCTTACAGATATCTATATATGGATCCCTCATCCCAGAGATCCAGAGGCTGGAATTTTGCATATTGTAAGGAATTGTTGTTTGTTTCTTGAGCAAAACATCAGATTGTTGGGTGATCTAAGCTTTGTTTGAGGTGAAGAGGGGCTTCTTTGCTGGGAGGTTGATGCTGGGTCAGAACAACTGGTTGTAACTCCTCTTGGCTCTTTTCTTGTTTATTAATAAAATCTCTTTGAGTTTTCCTCCAGGCTTTTGTTTCATTGATGCTTGCTACATTTGTATGGTCAATTTACATATGATCCTAGATTGTTTATGATTATAGATCCATGTCTTTGTATAGTGCTATGCTTCTGTGATCTTATAGGTACTTTGTGAAGCTGGGCGTGCAAGGGAGCAGGTAGCTGAGGACTATCAAAGAAGAGAGGGATCAAATCAGGAGATTAGCGCAAGACAGAGGTTGGTCTTTCTGTTCCTCTTTATCTATAATTCATAAAGGAAAAATGAAAGTAGCTTTTCTCTGTTTGTTTCTAAGGTAGCTGTCACAGCTTAGTGGGATAGAGCAGTTCTATATAGACACTTTTCCCTGTAACACACACATGACATATAACACCCTACAATACATGCACCTACACCTGACATACAACACATACACCTACATCTAGTGTACAACACCACACAATACATACACCTACATCGAGTGTACACCACCACACAATACATACACCTGCACCCGATGTACAACACAATACATATATGTCCACATAGTACAACAAAACAAATACACATGTCATGATACCATGACTACACAATGCACATACATAGTACCACATGCCCACAACACATCATGTACGACAAGCACACAATACCACACGTACAGTAGTACCTCATGTACAACATGTACACAGTACCACCTATACACATCACAACCTACACAATGTGTACACAACATCACATCTACATGGAACCACTTGCATAATATGTACACAATACCACATGTACATTGTACCACCTGTACAATGCGTACACAAAGCCATATGTATACAGTACCACATGCACGACATGTACACGACACCACATGTACACAACAACATATGCACGACATGTACACAATACCACCTGCACACAACACTACATGTACAACATGTACACGACACCACATGCTCACAACACCACTTGTACAATCATGCACACAACACCATATGTACATAGCATCTCATGTACAACACGTACACAACACCATATATACATAGCGATTCATATACAACATGTTCATAAAACCTTATCTACACAACACTGCATATCCAACATGTGCACGACACCATATGACACAACACTACATATCCATCACGCACACAGTGCAATATGTACACAGGTCCACATATCCAACATGTACATAGCACCACATATACCTAACATGACATATGAAACATTCACACAACACTATCTGTACCACCCTGTATATAACATTGCATAAAATACATATACACATACTACATATGCAAAACACCACATGCGCGCAACATCATAGATGCAACATGTAGAACAATGCAAAATAGTAGTACCACACATCCAAAACCACATTGTCTCTACCAAGCAACCTTGGTTCTAGTGTCATAAAGCACATTTCTTTCATTCCGATGATGTGTCCTTCCACAATATCAACTCATAACCACATGATACGAACCTCATATATTTTCCATGACTACTCTTCCACTTGATTCCTCATAAACCATGAACCTCTTCATTTCATTCACCTACGTAAGAAATCATTCCTCCACAAGAATGATTCCTAACAACCCTGTCACTCAACAACATACACACACACACATATATATATATATATAGATACGTATAAATTTAGAATTAATAATCATGATCCATGATGACCCTGTTAGACATGACATACATACATATATACATGTATACACATATAGACATCATCATAATCATGGTCACAACATAATTACTAGATATCAAGGTCAAGGATAATAAAACTTCCTTTATTCATGCAACACATGTGTAACATCAAGAACAACAGTTCCCAACTTAGCTAAGGCATATAATGCCTCAAATCCATTTACTTCACCTATCATGTTACCTTTCTCATGACTATACTACCACCATCCATTTACCAATGGACCCAACCAGTTCAACTGGTTGTCATACACTTTCCTTTAACTGACCTTATACATGCACTGAGCTTCACCCAAGTCTTTCATTTGCTACTGGGTTCCACACATCTCTCCAAGAGTTCCATCAACTTTATTCTTTCACAACTTATTCCAAAGACCCTCAAAACATAAAAGGAAATACAAAGAAGCAAGAAAGAGAAAAGCATGAAAACCAACAACAATATGACACCACAGATAAAGTGGAAATACCTTGCACCAAACATAAACAAAACTGCAGACCAAGCACAACAAATCACAAAATACCAAAAGCATAAGACTAGCAACAAACACCATGACTCAATTCCCATGGTTCCTAATGCTTCCAAGGGAAAATTCAACCTGATCCTTCTTCAATATTTCAAGGAAGTCTCTTTTCCATGCAATCCCCTACATCATACTGCCATCAACACATAACTATGAGTGCATAAATAAACATAACAATACACTAGTTACCTTAGCTTTTTGTGCCAAACATGTTGCTTGCAACTGAACACATCCACACCATCTCTCTAGGGGCTCGAATTCCCTCGACAAATCCACCTGTAACTAGAGATTATGTAATATACCTGTTAAGTCCATGTTCATGAATCTAGCACATATCGACATAATGTCAGACAAGATTAAGGTTAAGAAGACTTCCTATATGCAAAGCACCCATTTGTTTGGAATTAGGGTTTCCAAACATAGCCAGAGGAATTTTTGTACAATTCCTTTCTTTTACCCTTTTACCTTGTTGCAATCAAGGCTTACTATGTACTATCACATCACCCAACTATTAGTTATATAAACACATCAACTATTACCTTGTCATGCTAATACCAAGCATGTTTCCTACACTATTTACAAATTTCAAACACATGTTCCAAATATCAAGACAATCATATCTATTAATTTGAAATCATCCTTTACCAATACTAACAATCATATCATAATCCATAGTCAACTCATAGTCATTAGACATAATGCTACAACTGTCACCTACTACACTCAGGTACATATCAGCTATCCCAACACATATGTATTAGTACAACCATCTTAAAACAAGATCATTTGAACACATACTCATATTATGCAATTCATCAAACATTCAACCAACTTGCAAACATACCATGTTAAATAAATCAACTAGACAACATAATCAAATAGTCAAGTACCAAATATATGACATAACCAAACTCAAACCTTAATGTCTCTTAGGGGAGGCTATCTTATCTACACAATTAATGTACATTAACATGATATAACTTCATAACATATCAACTCAAACACAAATAATATCACGATATCCATAACAATAACTAACTAACATGTTCAAATTATAAACTCATAAATGCTTGTCATTCATACACAATAATCATGTCTTCACGTGAGTCTAGATTAATATCACATAATATCACAACATATTAACTCATACCTGAATTTCATAACCTTAGCCATTTGCATAGACCAATCCAACTGACTATGATACATAAAACATCAAGATCTTAATGTAATAACCCTAATCAATTTAGTAGCATATAAAAATAATAAGTTAACATATAACATAATCATCAAGCTAACTAAAAGTTAACATATAACATATTCATCAACGACATATAACATCATCATGAAGCTAAATGTCATATAATAGCAACAAGTTGACCTATAATGTACTCATCAACAACATATAGCATGATCATCAAGTTATCTAACATAAAACAACAATAACAATGCATACAACCACATGTTACTAGCATTCATGACTATCCTACACATGTCCATATGACTACACTAATCAACTAACAACTATCATGTATGTAACCATAATATCAATAAAATGAAAGGCATACACATAACCATAATTCATATAACAATCCTTAACCTACATATCTGCATGCCCAACATACAAATCTGTATGCTGACATGGTGTTGCGTCGAGGTCCAATGTTGCAACTTCACTGTAATGATCAACATCTCCTACTCTATCTCAGACAACACATTAGCATCATAACATACCAATATCACCATGATGACCTAATTGCATGTAATGAGTTCACAATGCATGTTTGACCTACCATACATGCATAACCATAACCATGACAATGCATGCAGAACAACATATAGACATCATATAGACACTAACATCCATAACAAATGCATATACACCCATACACTCATGAAGACACATCCCACAACAAATCCATCAACCTTCACATGGTGACATCACTACAACCACGAACAACAACATGAAAATTGATATGAATTTGGAATATTATATTTCTATGCTAAGATCCTCATTAGAATATAAAAAAGTGCTTGAGGTTTGTACTCCAAAATGGCAAGTAAAAACATGAATTTTATGTGTGTTTATTTAAGTTAGTTTCATGAAAAACTTAAAACATGAAACCAAAACACTGAATGGAAGCATGCATAAACCAGTAATACACCAACCATTATTAAATGAGTCCACTCCTCCTAGACTACCTCTCCTTGGATTAGCTCTAAAGGCATGACCCCTTCTCATTATGCTCAATATCTAGAAAAGAAGAGTACATAAACTGTTGAAATGAGATAGCTAGTTTATCGTTCAAAGAAACAAATTTTGTAAAATTTCTCACTCCATACACATGTTAACCTATAATCAAACATGTAAACCTTCAAAAAACATAGGCATCTTACACCAAGACCCCATTCCCCAACTTCAAAGAGCATAAACAATACCACAATCCACTTGAAGTACATGAATAGCTCTGTTCTCCAAAACACATATAGAGAAAAGAAAAATAAAAGCTATGAAACTTATGTAATGGCTATTGTAGAAAGCACATGGAGGTTGGAAGACCCCTACATGGTCATATCCATCTTCAAACTCCTCCATAAACTGAATCAACACTCTGGTTGACCATGGCACCCATAGGATTCACTTTGCAAAATGCCTATCTAGAAGTGCTCCTTTGATTCTAAAACCTATTCTAGTGAGTCCACAATATCTAAAAATGGCTATTTAGCCTCCTTTTGCACCCAATTTGGTCGAAAACTGGATAAGTTATGACGTCTCCTAGTTTCTCCAGTATTCACTCCACAAATTGTACCAAATTCAGCATGATCCTACAATTTCGCCCCAAAAAGCAGTAGATGGTGAAAATTTTGCCACGTGGTGGGTGAAATTGTAGAATGGTTAATTCCACCCATAACACCCTCGATGGCTCGATGGTTATAAAAAATGTCATACCTACTGGTCACATGATGTAGTTAGGGTCTGACAGTTTAGGCAGATGGTGGTGGTCGCATTCACATGGCATGGTTATCTAGTGGTTAGTGATGGCATTGAACATGGCGGAAACATATAATCCCGCAGTTTGTAGTGCATTCACATGGCACAATTATTTGGCAGTTAGCGCTGGCATTAAACATGGCAGCAACATATAATGCCATGGTTTGTAGTGCGTTCACATGGGAGGGCCATTGGTGGTTACGTTGGCAGTCTACCCCCAACCTTGGTGGAAATCAACCTTAAATATAGCCCGCACCCATTACATGTTAAGAACCAACATGCAGGTGGAGTGGTAAGACAATGCGCTGTTGTGTGGGAGGTCACGGGGTCGAGCTCTTCCTTTGCCCCATCTGTCAAACAAAATTTTACTTGGCCATTAGGAGGACACGTGGCAGCCTTTGACTTAGCCACATGTCACCTCTTGATTTGCTCGTACCCATCCACATAGACCAAATAAAACTTGACACTTGTCACTTTCAGATATGCCACCTATAAGGAATATTATGAGGATATTACATGGAATATTCTAAGGAATATTATTTTCATTGACTAGGATGTATCGGTGCCTAGTCAGCTCCTGTACCAAATTTGCCTATTTGGGAAAACGAATAGATAGTGTTTTTGGGAGCATACAATGTCCGTTTCCTGCAAAACAAGTCGCACCAGATTCAGGATGACGAGCGTTACGCAGTCCTTCAGGTTCCACATCATTTTGACAACTTTGATGTTCGGGCATATTTTGAGCTCCTAATCACTCTTCCCCATTGAAAAATTTTTGGTCTCCAAAAGTTCACTTTCAATTGTTCAACATTTGAAGGTACAATTCCTTCATTTTTCCAAACTCAATCCAATCGATGTTTGTAGTGCCTTGACTTGTACTTTTCTTGGCTCTTTCTCAATCTAAACTTGAAGTATAACTTACCAAAGAATTTAAGTTCAATGTTCTTCACATCTTGTCCATGTCGCTATGGCCATCCACAACAATATTCTTCCCAAGAAGAATTCCAAGGTGCTTATCTGCAAAATCCTTATCAAGAATAAGATCCAGAAAGGCTTTTCCAAATGAACCAAAGCAAGCTTCACATATTGAATACTTGTATAACTTGAGTGATAAACACATTTGAAACATACTAAATGTGTTGCAACTACTCATACAATAATTTTAAAATGCTTTCTCAAACCAAATAGAAATTCATTTTACAAAATCGAATAACTTGACTCCCAAATTTTCCATTCAAATTGACTATCAACAAGCCAAACTAGCATAATAATGCTCAAAGAAAACATTGTTACATGTAAGTGATTTATTTATGAACATCACTTTTACAAGTTACCCAACTATCAGGATATGTAACTTAGTGCAAAACAATGATTTACAAACTTCAGCTGGACAAATAGTCTGCCCATTTCTTACCAAACCAGGTAAATGAACCCTCTCTTTAAACTTTTTCTTCTCCTAAAGCTACTTTAGGGATGGTCGCATCTTGCACCACCTTTTATTTTTTCACTTCCTCTTCTATGTGCTTTCATAATTTGCTTTCCCTTACCATGGTGAAGTTGTGGAAATAATTTCCAACACTCCTCGACCCAATGCCCACTAATATTGTAGTGAGTGAAAAATTGCTTTTGAGATCCTCTTGGCTCACATGCCTTTAACCTTTGATGAGATTTTCTCTTTTGAGTCTCAATTACATTAGACATAAACATATTGTTGATGATTTCTTTATTTTTATCGCACTTATCTACACAATGGTTAGATGAAAGGAAAAAAGTACATGGAAACACATTCCTCAACATGTTATTCAAATCATCATGTTGTTTTCCATTATGAAAAGCATTCGAATTAACATGGCGATTATACCTCTTATGTTGCAACATAGCTTAGGCGTTCATATTTAGGCCTCTCCTTTGCCTCAATTAGTTTTTTAATGCCTTGATGGTTTACTCCAAGGCCTCCTCCCTTGTAACCCATCTTGGTGAAGAGTTTGGATCCAATGCCTTTAGTATGTTTTTCAAAGGTTGCAAATGAATTTACATCAACACTTTCATGTAAATTCTTACCATTTGCCTCATCTTTTGTTTGAAAAAAAAAGATGTTTTGAAACTCCCTTTTGATTCTGGATATGTCCTCTTGGACTCATTGGCTCTCTTCTTTCAGCTCCTTGAATTTGAGTGCTGATAGAACGTCATCTTCCACATCATGTGGACAAAAGGTACAATCTTGTCCATCTTTGTTCTTTGAGGGACTTTCTACACTAGCAGCTTACATAAGAATTGTAGAAAAACATGAATATTGTGGAGAATATGGTAGTCTATCACCATTCTTGTTACATTCTTCTCTTGGAGAACATTCTCCTCTTGGAGTTCTATAGCTTTCACCTTGCAATTTGGTATTCCTCTCTTCATAGAGGATTTTCACCATTTCTGCCATATCTAAGAAAACCTCTCTAAAAGCCTTCACATCATTTGACATTCTTGTAGGCTCTCCTCCTTGGGAAATTCTTTTCTTGAAGCTTCCATTGCAACTTGAGGTAGAACCGGTGGGAGAGATTATATCAATCTTGCTCTCCATTCCAAAACCTTCTCCTCACTTGAGCTTCAAAACACATTCACTTGCAAACAATAGTCAATTCCTCCTTGCACAAAGCAAGCCAGTGCTTTGATACCAACTTGATCTAAATTTGGAATATTAGGCTTCTATGCTAAGATCCTCATCAAAATATAAAAATGTGCTTGAGGTTTTTACTCCAAAATAACAAGTAAAAATGTGAATTTTATGTGTTTTTACTTAAGTTAGTTTCATGCAAAACATAAAACATGAAACCAAAAAATTGAATGGAAGCATGCATCAATCAATAATACACCAACCATTGTTAAAGGAGTTCACCCTTCCCATATTATCTCCTTGGATCAACTCTAATGGCATGAACCCTTCTCATTATGCTCAATATCTAGAAAAGAAAAGTACATAAACTGCTGAAATGGAATGGCTAGTTTCTCCTTCAAAGAAACAACTTCTACAAAATTTCTCACTCCATACACATGTTAACCTATAGTCAAACATGTAAAACTTCATCAAACATAGCCATCTTACACTAAGACCCAATACTCCAAATTCAAAGAGCATAAACAGTACCACAATCCACTTGAAGTACATGAACAAGTCTTTTCTCCAAAACACATATAGAGAAAAGAAGAATAAAAGACACAACACTGATGTAATGGTTGTTGCAGACAACACATAGAGGTTGGAAGACCCCTGCAAGGTCATCTCCATCTTCAAACTCCTACATAAACTGAATCAACACTCTAGTTGACCATGGGACCCATAGGCTTCGCTTTTCAAAAAACCTATCCAGAAGTTCTCCTTTGATCCTAAAACCTATTCCAATGAGTCCAGAATATCCAAAAATGGCTATCTAGCCTCTTTTTGCATCCAATTTGGTGAAAAATTGGAGAAGTTATGACCTCTCCTAGTTTCTCCACTACTCACTCCAAAAATTGCACCAAATTCGGCATGATCCTACAATTTCACCCCAAAAAGCACTAACTGGATGAAAATTTCACCATACGGCGGGCAAAATTGTAGGATAGTTAATTCCACCCATAAGTTCCCCTACGGTTATAAAAAATGTTAGTCCTACTAGTCACATCACGTGGTTAGGGTCTGATGGTTTAGGTAGATGGTGGTGGTCACAACAAATTTCGTGGTCGGAGGTAGTCGCGTTCACATGGCACATTTATCTAGCGGTTAGCACTGGTGGTGAACGTGGCAGCAACATATAATGTTGCGATTTGTAGTGTGTTCACATTGCATGGGTTTCTGGTGGTTAGCACTGGTGATGAACATGGCTGCAACATATAATTCCACGGTTTTTAGTGTGTTCACATGGGAGGGCCATCATCGGTTATGCTGGCAGTTTCCCCCCAACCTTAGTGGCAATCAACCTTAAATACAATTTGCAACCATTACATGTTAAGAACCAAAATGCAGGCAAAGTGGTAAGACGATGCATTGTTGTGTGGGAGGTCATGGGGTCGAGCCCGCTTCTGCCTTGTCCATCAAACAAAATTTTACTTGGCCATTAGGAGGACACGTGGTGGCCTCTGGCTTAGCCACATGTCACCTCCTGATTGGCTCGTACCCATACACATGGACCAATCAAAACCCAACACTTGTCACCTTCTAATTCACCACCTGTAAGGAATATTCTGAGGATATTCCACAAAATATTCTAAGGAATATTATTTTTGCTGACTAGGCTGTACGGATGCCTAGTCAGCATATGTGTGAGCTCCTACACCAAACTTGCATGTTTGGGAAAATGAATAGATCACATTTCTAGGAGCATACAGTGTCCGTTTCACACAAAACAAGTTGCACCAGATTCAAGACGACAAGCACTACGCAATCATTTAGTTTCCACATCATTCCAATGATTTTGATTTTTGGGAAAATTTTATGCTCCTGATCACAGATGCAACAAGCACATGGACTACAAGAAAAAGAAACACATATGTAACCAGCATGAATGCATGGCGAAGATACAAGACATCTAGTCTGAGGGGTGAACCATGCTATGATACCACTCTGTAACACCCTCCTCCCGTATCTACCCAAGTAACCGATCAGTCAGGCTAAATATGCGACGAGAGGCCACTATGATATTATTTGACCTCCTAAGTCATGCTAAGAAAGTGGAACCAATAGAAACACACCATACATACATCCAACATCAGCATTAGGACCCTTAGGAACCAACCCAACCTTGCTTCCAATCAGCCCTCGAGTCCCACTGATATTTTGGACCACTTGACCTCTGGACGCTCTCATGCTATGGGCATGCTAGTGTTGAAGGACCTGTGGGCATTCTCATAGGCGTGCAACACAGTGTTCAGGGACTATTTTGCAAAGTGTTGTACCAGTACCCCCAAGATTTGAGCCCATTTTTCAGGCCCAAAGCCCAGGTCACTGCTCATAATTGAATGACATCTTCAGAATAGTAAAGTAATAGAAAAATGACAGTAAAAATGCAATTACTTGAATAATACCTTGACTAGACTCCTACTAGCCATGACATGCATTTTTTCAAGCATATCATGAATATGCAATCTACATGTGTAAATAAGATATCTAAGCATATGGGCCTGATACTCATCTGAGAATCACTAAGAAACATTGATGCCTCAACACATTAGTTGTAGTTTCATCCATGATGCGAGAGATACATTGTTCATTCATTTACAAGTAAAAACATGATGAGAGCCATACATAGCTACTTTCATGAAACATATACATAACTAACATAATAGAAATGGAAATACAAAGGAAATCACAACCATATGATCCACATTTAAACTAGTATAATACTTATAGAAATACAAGGAGAAATAACCTCATATTGCTGATGCAAAATCCAAACTCATGATGGGACTACAACATTTCACCCGACCATAGAATGGCTGATCCAAATTTCTCTTCAGCCATTCACCCTTGTGCCATATTAAAATCATGAATGTGGGATCTCATAGAACACATTAATCAAAAACCATCCAGGGCTTCCAAAGGCCATCCACCTAAACCCATCAAATAGTAATTCCATTTCACAGTTTGACATCACAAAACCATCATCATATTGGTCTCTATCCAAGCCTTCTAGGGCTTCTAGAGCCTTTGTACAACCAAAGCTTCCAAGACTAGTAACTCAACCCACCAAGGGCTTTTAGATCATTTGTCCAACCAAGGTTTCCAAGACTAGTAACTCAACCCAAGCTGTTACAAGGCTTCTAAAGAGTTTTTCTAACCAAGGCTTCCAGGACTAATAACTCAACACAAGCTAAGGAAACATGAGAACCAACAAAAAAAAAAACAATGAAATAAACCCACAATCTTCATGGCTATCTAGGAAATGGAAATACTAGGCAATCCACTATCAATCCCGACCATTCTCCATGCCAATGATAGATTGCAACCAACAAACCGCATGCATGTTTCATGCATGCCAAAACTAGTGAGGAAAACATACATGCAACTCGGTAACTACAAGAAAAATCCACTATAGCTACTGATCCCGATGTCTTCTTGTGATTTCCTGCTCTTCTTTTTTGTTCTTAATCCAAAACTCCAAGTATGCCGCACCCTCCAAGAGTGCTCCAAGAAAACTCTAAGTGTTCAAGAGTATGAGAGAGAGAGATAATAGAAGAGAGCTCCACCAAAACCTATCAAAATCTTACACTGGCCAGGCCTTCCCACTGATCCTCATAAGCCTTTTTATCAGTGAGGTCTCTATTTTCTTCATTTTGCATTATTTTCTTTCATTTTCCTCCTCACATGCAACTTGTGACCTTTCACTTCCATTTTCTTCTAATTTCCATTATTTTCATAAATAAATATGTCAAACTTCCATTTTGTCTTTCCAAATCCTTTGCCATTGCTTTTTCCAATTTCCTTTAGCCATAATAATCGAAATGAACACCCACTAGGATGTTTTTCCCACCATTCAGCTTGGAATACATGTCCCATGATTGTGACCTTATATATTTTTACATGAATTTTTAACTATGGTTGTTACATATGCACACATTCAAAATTTTACTTTGTGCATGATGAAGAAATTTTATGATAGGTGACAAAGCTTGGATTAACCAAATAATTTGGATTAATAATTTTATGCCTTATTTCATTTAATGTTGGGTTGTGTTATATTCTTTCCACGACTAGCCCATGTAGTTAACCGAGGGTTAGAGGGGGGCGGAGCTGCCCCCCCCTTCGTTGCACCGATTGTGTAGTGAGGGGTCACAGGGGATTTGGGGGGTGCAGGTAGCCCCCCTCTATGGGGTCCGGGGTAGCGCCCTAGAAAATTTTGTTTTTGGATCCTATATTAGGTTGGGCGGACCTACTTATGGTTTTGTGCATGGTTTTTTGCACATGGTTTTGGATGCGATGCTTTTCAGTCCATGGTTTTGGACACGATGGCTTTTGGTCCAT
This sequence comes from Pinus tabuliformis, assembly GCA_031772625.1. Taxonomy (NCBI): domain Eukaryota; kingdom Viridiplantae; phylum Streptophyta; class Pinopsida; order Pinales; family Pinaceae; genus Pinus; species Pinus tabuliformis. The sequence continues at coordinate 1,354,335,097 of CM062820.1, read as the reverse complement.
GGTATTAGATGCTTTGGGATGTATAAATATGTATTGTAACATTGAAAGCAACATAATGAAAAATCAAGCTCGTAGTCTCAGTTTTGGGATCCGGGGAAATCTCTATGTATATGGGTTCTATATGTTATGCTCTCACATTATCTATTTTCTATGTTTTAGAGTTCGTATGCAGGTAATTTTTGTACGGCGTTAAAACCTACATTTGGTATCAGAGCTGTTTTGGCTTCAACGGGACACTTTTGTTGCTGAGGGGTTTCGCTCGAGTTTGTCGTAGACCCTGTTCAGTGGGAGATTTGTGGGATCGATTCTGGTGGTGAAAGAAGATGGCAAACAGTGGAAAGATAGAGATCGAGAAATTTAATGGTTAGATTTTTGAGTTATGGAAACTCAAGATGGAGGATCTGTTGGTGGATAAATATCAATGGGTCGTGGTAGATCTAGGTACTAAACCAATGGGAATGTCCGATGAAGAATGGAAGAAGTTGGATCAGAAGGCTGAGAGCAAAATACGATTGCGTGTCTCAGATTCAGTATTGTTGAATGTATGAGGGGAAGCTACGGTGAAGGCTTTGTGGGACCAGTTAGGGACTTTGTACGAATCTAAGTTTCTGATGAATAAATTGTTCCTATGGAAAAAGCTACATAACTTGTGGATGAAAGATGGAGACTCGGTGACAGAAAATCTGAATGCATTTAATACTATGTTAAGTCAGTTATTATCTGTTGATATTAAAATTTAAAATGGAGATAAGTGCATCAGTTTGTTGTGTTCTCTACCAGATTCGTGGGATAGTTTCGTTATTGCAATAGGTAGCATTGCAACTGCCTTGCAGTTTGATGAAATAGCCTCATCCTTGCTGATGGAGGAGATGAAATGGAAAAATATGGAGAGCCAGAATGGTGATGCATTGTCTGTACGAGGACAGTCCTAGAACATAAACAAAAATAAGTTGTCGAGTGGGAGATATAAATATAGAGGAAGATCTAAATCTCTAGGAAAACCTGTAAAGGTGGTGTGTTGGAAATGCGGAAAGGAAGGGCACTACAAATGGGATTGTAAATTTAAATCTCCTGAAAAAGGAAAGGGATCTGATGATGCTCCTTCTGCAGAGGCAAAAACCACCTCAGATGAAGGTGGGGACGTGTACTTGGCTTCTTCAAGTACACATGTAGATCATGAGGCATGGTTGATTGACTTAGGTGCATCCTTTCACTTCACTCCCCATAGAGAGTGGTTGTGTGAGTATGAGAAACATGATGGTGGTGATGTCTTCTTGGGGGATGACAGGAAGGCTAGAATTGTTGGTCACGGAAAAGTAAAGTTGAAGTTGCAAGGTGGAAGGGTTAGAACACTTCTGGGTGTTCTACATATTCCTGCATTGGCTAGAAATCTGATTTCTGTAAGCAAGCTAGATGATGCAGGTTTAAAAACAGTGTTCGAGAAGGATACCTGCAAAAAGGTTCGAGGAGCACTGGTATTGATGTGGGGAGTTCAGATTGGAACTCTGTACAAGCTACAAGGTAGCACTGTTATTAATGGGTGCAACAGTTCTATGGTTCTTGAAAGTGGAGTAGAAAATCTAGTGGTCTCTAGAGAGAAGACCATGCAATGGCATCAAAGGATTGGATATATTGGAGAGAAGGTTCTTCGAATACTTCATGGTAAATGTATGGTAGAAGGTATGAGTAATAGCTCTCTGGATTTTTATTTTTGTGAAAATTGTGTATATGGGAAGCAGAATCAGGTGAGTTTCCCCTCTGTTGGTAAGAGGGTGAAACATATATTAGAGCTTGTGCTTAGTGATGTGTTTTGACCTATGAAGTTTCCATCACTGGGTAAGTCTGTGTACTATGTATCATTTATAAATGAATTCTCAAGGAACACATGGATATAATTCTTTAAGAACAAATTTGAAGTCTTTGACAGGTTTAAAGAATTTAAGGCTTTGGTAGAAAACCAGATAGAGAAGAAGATAAAGGTGTTGAGGAGAGATAACGGTGGAGAGTTTTGTAGCAAGGAATTTGAGGAATCCTGTAAGAAGTTTGGTATAGCACGATAGAAGACTATTCCATACACACCTCAGAAAAATGGAGTTGTAGAAACAATGAACAAGACATTGATGGAAAGGGAAAGAATCATGCTCAGTGGTGCTAGGTTAGGATAGGAATTCTAGCCAAAGGTGGTGGAGACAACATATTACTTGGTCAACAGATCACCTTCATTAGCGTTGGAGGATAAGACTCCCCAAGAGGTATGGACTGGTAAGAAACCCTCTCTTTCACATCTCAGGGTATTTGGATGTGATGCATATGTACATGTTCCAAAGGAGAAAAGAACCAAGTTGGATAGTAAATTTGGAAAGTGCATCTTTATTGGTATAAGGATGGTTTAAAGGGTTATAAACTTTGGAACCCAGTAACAAGGAAGGTTGCGTACAGTCAAGATGTGGTGTTCATAGATGTGAAAGATGTTATTAAAAATGAAGACCAACTAAAGGAACCTGAGAAGATAAAGTTTGAGCTTAAGGAGGAAGAATTAAACTCTATAGCAGAGGAGGAATCAAAAGATGAAGAGCCGCAAACTCTAGGTGTGAGAAGATCAGTTCGAGAAATAAGGTAGCTAGAAAGGTATAGTCCATCTACTTTCTGTTCAAATTTTGCTTCATCTGTTACTAATGATGATCCCAGAACTATGAAGGGAGCAGTAGATTCATAGGATGGAAAACTCTAGAAAGAGGCCATGGTTGATGAAATGGCATCTTTGTACAAAAATGAGGCTTGGTTCCTGGTGGAGTTTTGGGTTGGAAGGAAACCCATTGGTAGCAAATGGGTGTTCAAAAAGAAGACAAATGCAGAAGGAAAGGTGGAGAAATACAAAGCTCGGTTTGTAGCAAAAGGTTATTCCTAGGTGCCGGGAATTGATTTTGGTGATATGTTTTCTCCTATTGCGAAGGTAGCTTCTATTAGATTAGTTTTATTTGTTGCTGCTGCTTTTGATTTTGAGATAGAACAAATGGATGTGAAGACAACATTTCTTCATGGGGATCTGGAAGAGGAGATCTACATGAAGAAACATGAAGGTTTTGTGGTGAAGGGTAAGAAAGAAATGGTATGCAAGTTAAAGAAGTCTTTGTATGGGTTAAAATAGTGACCAAGGATGTGGTATCAGAAATTTGACACATTTATACGGGGACTTGGCTTCACCAGAAGCAAAGCAGATCGTTGTGTGTATTTTAAATTAATTGGTGACCATGTTATTTATCTGGTCTTGTATATGGATGATATGTTGCTGGTTGGAAATGACAAAGAACTTATCCAGGATTTGAAGACCCAATTGTCCTCCAAATTCGACATGAAAGATCTTGGTGCTGCAAACTATATTTTGGGCATGGAAACTAAAAGAGACTAGGCAAAGAGGAAGCTTTGGTTAAACCAGAGGAAGTATGTTGAGACAATAGTATAGAGGTTTAATATGCAGGATGGTAAACTAGTGAAGGTTCCTATTCCTGTAGGTGTGTGGTTATCTGCTAAACAGTGTCCCAAGATACAAGAAGAGGAAGAGGACATGTTCTGTGTTCCATATGCAAGTGCAGTCGGTAGCTTGATGGATGCAATGGTCTGTACTAGACCAGACATTGCACATGCAGTGGGAGTATTGAGCAAGTTTATGTCAAAACCAGGGAAGGAGCACTGGACAGCAGTGAAGCGGGTTTTCAGGTATTTGCGCAACACTAGTGATTATGGTTTGTGCTACCAAGGAAGACCAAGATTGGATAGAACATTGGATATTCATGGCTTTGTTGATGCAGACTGGGCTGGAGATCTGGATGAGAGAAGATCTACAAGTGGGTATGTGTTTAACGTATTTGGAGGTGCAGTCAGTTGGATGAGTAAGAAATAATCTGTAGTGGCACTATCAACTACAAAGGCAGAATACATGGCAGCCACTCATGCAAGCAAGGAAGCAGTTTGGTTGCAGAGATTGTGTTCAAGTATGGGGTTAGTACAAGGAGCTATAAGGATAGACTGTGACAGCCAAAGTGCAATTTTCTTAGCAAAGAACCCTACATATCATTCAAAGACGAAGCACATTAATGTTCAATATCACTTTGTGAGGGACATGATAGAAGACAAAAAGATGTTGCTAGTAAAGGTGGACACTTTGAAGAATACTGTAGGTGCATTGACAAAATATGCGAGCTCTGAGAAGTTCCCTTGGTGTAGAGAAACAATGGGCATTACAGTGCTAGAGAAATTACTAAGCTCTCTTGTGGCCCCTTGTGGAAAGAAAAAAACAAGTGGGAGAATGTTGGGTTGTGATATATTCTTTACACGAGCAGCCCACGTAGTTAACCGGGGGGTTAGGGGGGGCGGAGCCCCACCCTTCATTGCACCGATTACGTAGTGGGGGGGTCACAAGGGGTTTTATGGGTGCGGACCTACCTATGGTTTTGTACATGGTTTTTCACACATGGTTTTGGATGTGATGGTTTTCAGTCCATGGTATTGGATGCTTTGGCATGTATAGATATGTATTGTAACATTGAAAGGAACATAATGAAAAATCAAGCTGGTAGTCCTGGTTTTGGGATCCAGGGGAAATCTCTGTGTATATGGATTTTATGTGTTATGTTCTCGCATTGTTTATTTTCTGTGTTTTAGAATTCGTATGTAGGTAATTTCTGTATGGGGTTAAAACCTACACGTGACCTTATGCATTTTTACATGAATTTTTAACTATGGATCGTACATCTCCAGACATTCAAAAGTTTACTTTGTGCATGATGAAGAAATTTTATGATAGGTGAAAAAGCTTGGATTAACAAAATAATTTGGGCTAATAATTTTATGCCTTATTTCATTTAAAATTGTAAAGTGGATAATGTTGTAAGTGAGTGAAAAATGACTCGCAAAATATTCACTTATTTTCCATTTGAGAAATTAGTTTTATGTGAGAATTGACCTCACAACTAATTTGTTATTTCTCAATGAGAGGTTGAGGGATCTAGACATGGTTGATATCCCTGAAGTTTGGAATTTACCATATTTTTTCCTTCAATAAGTTTTATATCCTCAAATCATGGATCTTGTTTTTCCTTAACAAGTCTTAAGATCCTACTATTCTAGATCTATGGAGTGATGTCTTTTTCTTGTGGAAAAATTATATATTTTCCTTATGTGAGATTTTTGGGGGGGAGAACCTTTTGGATGTTTTTTGTCTGAGATTTTGTAGGAGCTTTGTAAGAGCTTGAAGCCTTATACTGAGAGAAAATGTAGCCCTTATGGTGCTGAGGAAATGTATTTTTGTGAGTGCCGTTGGCCCTTTTGTGAGAAGGCAACTCTTTAAGGAGCATTATCCACATATGGTGTGACATGTTTTTAGCCCATTGTAAGAAGGAGAATGCCTCAAAATTAATAAAGTGATTCATAGATCCAAACGAATATGGAGATGTGGGCCCTTCGCCCTAGGGTGAACTCCATTATCATATCGGTGTTATGATTATTCATGGTTGTTTCTGCTTCATTTTTTCTTTGATGTTTGGATTCTTTGAATAATATTGATCTAATAGTAAATCATTATTTAAAGAATGTGTTGGTCCTGTATGCATGCAAAATCATGTCAATAAAAGGTCATGCAATGAGTATGTTTCTTTAAGTGACAACAAAAATTATTCACATCAATTGTTATTAGAGTGGTCTGAATATTTTTCTAGGATTGTGAATATCATCATGGGTAAAGACTTGAAGTGATCGAGAATTTAAGAACTCAAAGAAATCAACTAAAGAATTGAGGTATAGAATGGTGAACTTTGAATACTTCTCCAAGATGTAGAAGAAGAAAAGTGAAAGTTGAGGCTTATGTTGGAGTTGGCTATGGAGGAACAAATGGGAGAGTGTTCCACCAACAAAGGAGAGTTGGCAAAGTCGATGAGCACGCATCACCAATGGGATTGAAGATAGCATAAGCTTCAAATCCATTAAGAAAACCATCCAATAAAGGAGCGAAGTCCAAATATTCTACTTAGGATTATGGCAAGGAAAGGTCTATGAGGTATGATCCACACATATATGCTAGGCTTCCTTTTAATTACAAGAAAACTAAAAAGTCAAGGAAGAATTTATTGTATAAGAAACCTTGTACATTTCAAGGGTTAAACAATAATTGTGTTGCTAGATGTTCGAAAAGATTGTCTTTGGTCAGAAAGATCCAATTAACAAAGAAAAGGGTTAATTCTGCTTGTCATAAGAAAGAGAATAGTAGAGATAATTTCTACACTCATTTCCAAATGAGTGGTCACTGGATCGGTAAGTGTTGGAAAATTCACCCACACCTTCATCCAAACCAAAGAAAGGGAATCATGCGAGTATCTATAAAGAAAAAGAAATTAGATACAACAAGTAGTCCAACACAAGATGAAATAAAGGAGGATGCAACAACTATGACAGAACATGAGATCAATGTTTTTGGACCTATCAAGCAGTCTAAGAGAGTCCATTCGAGTGTGTTGATAAGAAATGGATGGGATATCTTCAAAGTTGAGTTTTCATGTCATGCCTTCGAAAATCACTTTTTTTCTTATGTATATATAGAATTAATAAATAAATCAATAAATTATGGCCATTAATGCTGGTTTAGTTTTCACTTTGTTTGATTTAGTATGAAAAGATTGAGCTTGCCATGACCCTGATGTAGAAAGCTAAAGAGAAGGGTGTCCCTCTTTTATTGCCAACAAATGTAATTATTGCAGACAAATTTGTTGTTGATGCAAACAACAAGGTCATGCATATTAGTGATATTTGAGATGGATCGATGGTACTTCCAATATTACCATTGAACAAATTACTTGTGGACCCGGTCATGGGATTAGTTTGGGATGCCTTGGCGAAAATAATTTTGCTAATACGATTAGCGACATCACTATAAATGGAGCTAATTTCAAAGCCACTCATATGGAGGTAAATGGGGTCCTCAATGCAACAATACACAACAATTAAACCTTGAATGAAATAATGATCCAGAGTGAAACCTACTACTTGGAATTGAAAAATGTGAGTGGTCTAATGATTGATGGTAGTGGAAGTTTGGATGGAGAGTGCGCCTCTTGGTGGGATGTGTGTGGGAACTATGAATAATGTGGTCAAGTCCCTACTTCTTTAGTATTAACCCACACTATGGATACTTTGGTGAAACACATTACCTCCATTAACAACAAGCAGTTCCATATCATCATTCATTCATATGACAACATCCTAGTAGAAGGATTGACTATCCAAGCCCTACAGGTTTTCCTAGACACTGAAGGAATTCATGTGTCTTCGCGCAATGTCTGACTTCGAAATATCACCATAGAAAAAGGAGATGATTGTATTGGAGCGAAAGTAGAAAAAGATGTGGAATTGCTTCCAAATGGATGAGTTTTGCTTCTTGAGAATGTTCGATTCTACAAGGAGGAAGAGAAAAGTTATCCTGAATTTAAAAGGAAGTTGGAATTTGTTGCAGACCTATATGTTAATGATGCTTTTGGCACAAATCACAGAGCACATGCATCAACAAAAGGTGTTATTAAATATCTCAAACCAACTATTGTTGGTTTCCTTAGGCAGAAGTGTTTCTGGGAAAACTAGTGTCTTTTCGAGCGACTAGCCCTCTAGGTTTGGCAGCTACCCTAGAAACAACATTTTAAAGTAATTCAACGATTTCTTCTATGTGTAATGGATAAGAGAAAGATAATAATACCAAATTGGAACTTCCACCTAATCCTTTGCTTGATCTCTCTCCCCCTTGACAGAGCTTGCAACTGCTCCCTATACTTATCCCGCTTGGAGAGTACCTGTAGAAACACAGTAAAAAAGAACCGTCAAAGCATCTTGATCTATTACAACATACACATTACAGAATCAGATATATAATGAACATATAATAGTATTCACAAATGATAACATTCACAATTGCATAATCATATGGAAGAAAACTTCAAGAACTTTATTAAACAGAAGGGAGAATAACAACCCAGTTATCTGATCCAGCATCATCCTCCCAGCATCAAGCCCTCTTCACCTCATGAAATAGAAAAATCACACCAACGATACAATGCTCTTTCCTCAATTACAAAATATCAGCACTTACTTGCAATTCACAACATTCCAGCCTCTAGATCTCTTAGATGAGGGATCCATTTATAGATGTGTGCAAGGGTGTGAGTCATCTTTGGGTTTTAATTAGTGTCATTCCACTTGTTAAATTTGGTTCCACAAGTGGAGATATAATTGAAGTTTAGATCTCTTACTCATCCTTGGGCGAATTCAGAGAGGCAAGTGGCAGAGGGGAAGTTTCTAGAAGATTCTATGAGCATCCACTTAGCAAATTGTCCCAGACATTTGTCCATCCTCACTCCTCATAACCTATAGAAGACCTAATCTGTATGCATCGCACCTGAGTAGTGTATCACTCAGTATGCATCACACCTGGCCAGTGTAGCAGTCAGTATGGTTAGGTTTAGGCCATTTCTGGATAGTTTTTCAGGTGGAACTTTTGGGGAATGATGTAATCAGATGACCATGCTCTTTTAGGGTATGAAACAACTCTTTTAGGGGTTGATGAGCCCTAGTTTACCGACATATAAGTTTTGGGGTTGAAGTGCCCAAATATGTCTATAATAGTTGTCCCCTAAAGCATGAAGTCATAAATCTTAATGTCGGGTGAAATGCTTTATCATGCGGATCTGAGGTTTCAAACTGGAAGGTGACCTGTATAAGATATAATACAATACATCATCATAATATAATTTTCATGATCTAGCTGAGGCGTTCATTCACATGCTCAGCTTTATAAATTCATTTCATATACATAGATCAGATAGTCATTTGCAGATGTAGACTGGTGATTCTTCAGAGGTAGAGTCATCATCCTTGGTTCCGATGACCATCTATGCAGCATATTTGTTCATTTGATGTTTTTATATCCCTGAATATATCGCAGCCCGAATGGATGAAACTAGATCTGGAGTCTTCAAACTTGTTCAACCTTTGCCTGATGTACAAGTCGATCCATGTGAAAAGATGTTTTGAAGTTGAACATGGAAAGACATCGCCTGATTACCAGCCAATAATGTGAGCTGTTAACAAATGCGAGAGGAATCACTTATAATGATGATGACCCTCAAGGTACTACAGTACAATTCACGTGGTGTGAATATATGATCCGATGTCGAACACCATGCAAAATCTTCCAGTCGAAGGCGATTGATGTCAACCTATCACCAGAAGTGAGAAACTTACCTTTTGAGGCATGCAAGCTTCAAACCACTGAAAGGGTTGTTTCTAAGTCAACTTCTTGGATAATGAGCTGATGTCGACAAGAAGTGACTTGTCGTAGGAGGGCCTTGATGTATCCCACATCTACAACATGAAATGAAGCAAATGATTTTCTGGACGTGAAAACAATTTGACGACACAAGGTTCAGTAATGGCGATCATGAAAAATGAAGGTTGAAGGTATTGCAGTGGATGAGACATTAACTGGATTGTGGTTTCTTGACTGAATGAATTCTCTTGAACATGTCGGTGACACTGAGTGGATTGGTAGCATTAACCCCAAAAGATGGATGGTGTAGAAGACCAATGGTGAGATGAACGATGAACAAAATAACCCAACCCAACTCAATAATGGTGATGGAGTGAAAGTGTCATGTTCAAGAGCGACTTACTACCATAAAGTTTTCAAGTTTTCTTCCCTTTCTCCCCAGTCATTGCTGACTAGTACCTCTTTATTTTTGTCAAGCTTGAGGAGGATAAAATATGCTTGTTCTATAATTTGCCCTCCGGGCAAACCTGTCACTATGTTTTAACGAGTCTAGTGATAGTGAAACTCATTCTTGTCTAGAATAGACAAGTTTGTTATTGCTTTAACGAGTTTAACAACAAGGATAACTCGTTCCTTTTCATGTTTAGAGAGTTTGAAAAGGGACAAAAAGAAAACTCCAAAAGTTATTTTTTGTATAATAATCCCTTAGGTATGAAAAATATAAAATAATACGAAAGGGATGACTTTTCAGATCACTTTAACAAGCCAAAAAAGACAAGCGCTCAAAATTTTTCATGAGATAATCCCTCAGGTTTGAAAAAGATTAAAATATACAAGAGGGATGACATTTCCAATCACTTTAACGAGCTGGAAAGGCTGGTGCTCGATAATCTTTTCATATCTAACGAGTCTGAAAAGGGTTTAAAGGAGACTCGATTTGAGGAATGAGTGGTGTCTAGGGTAGCAACTGGCTCTGGTGAATTTGGAACTTCATGAAACATGTTAATTTCTATGAAGAGGCTGGCTAACAAGACCACTTATCACAGGTGTTCCTCAAAAAGGGGTAAACAACCAAGTGGAAGTGTATGATTGGCTGAATGAATGGAGGTGATGGGAGGTGCACAACCAAGGCTCAAAAGGCTGATAGCACGGCAATTACAAAGGTTAGTTACCCGAAGGTGGGTTCATTTTTTAACAAGCTTGAACCATGGGGGAACTATGCTCAGTTTTAGTTTCATTTTTTTACAAGATTAAAACAAAAAGATATGCTTGAACTAGTTTCTATTTCTACGCAAGCTCGAAATGACAAAACTAAGAAGCTAGAAATGACAAAACTAAAAATCTAAAAACGACAAAGCTAAAAAGCTAGAAAATGGAAATTGAAAAAGGAAATGAAAAGTTTGCATGCCCCCAACATGGTGAAAAGGAGAGTCTCCAGTAGCCATATGAAAACTTAATGAGGTTAGGTAGGACGGTTTCATCTAGAAGACAAAACACTTCCTTGGCTTCATCTGCAGAATAGACAAAGGTGAATGGTGCGTTAGACCAATCACATAACCTACAGGGAAACTTATCTTTTCAGCTGGGTTCGTCTGCAGAATAAACAAAGGGTGCATGCTCCCTAAGCTTCGTTACATTCACTAGACTACAAATGGCAGTCAGGTGGATGAAATGAAGGTTCAAAAGATACTTTTGATGCAAAAGGACTATTTAGGGATGATGATTGACTTGGAGCTATGCTTGAACCAGGAAATGAAAGCTGGTTAATGGTGACAATTTTGCCTTCATGCAGGAAACACATCACTCGGAGGAGTGTTGAAACAATAGCCTCCATGTTATAAACATAGTCACGTCCAAGGATTAGATTGTAATATAATGGTCATGGGACTACCATCACATTCATATGAATGGTTTTCCCTCCCAAAGTGATTGGTAACTTAACAAGGATCCCTAACAGTCGACTGGTTCCTTTGTTAAAGCCTAACATATTTTGTGTAACAGGCATAAGCGATGGCGAACCAAGAGCTTTCCAAGCAGTTGAGGAAAGGATACTCACTGATGGACCCTCATCTAGAATAGTGCCAAACACGATCATTTTACAAACTTGTATTATGATCCAGAAAGGTACATGATAAGGAAAGTGGGATCTTGCTATTCGATTCCAATAAAAGGAAGTGACTAGACTAATTGGAAGGGGTACTAAATAAATGGGTGAATTAACCTATTGAGTTACGATAATTGGAGGATTTTCCTCCTATTGTGAAGGAACGGGTGGATTTCCCCCAAGTTCATCGGACTCTGAAGTAACAAAAAGAATTTGAACGGTATCGTTCTCACTCTCTTTGGGAAGGGTACGATTTTCTGAAGGTAAAACTGGGTTGGGTGTCACCTCGACCTGTTGACTTTGGTTGGGTATAGACTCATAAGATTCACTTTCAGAGAGAGTGGTTTCAACCAACAGTTGATTTAATTCAGTCAGTTTTTCAACTAGTAAAGGACTTGGGGAGAGTTTTTGGTAACCAGGTGGAAGTTGCTGTGGTGAAGCAGGACGATTATCCAACGCTCTTTTGGCTTCATCCAAAAATGGACAACGGTGAAGGGAATGATTACCTTCACATAACCTACATGGAACTTTTACCTTTCCCTTATGTCCATGAGCTTCGTTATCACTAGTCGAAGGAGTGACTACTTTGGAAATATAGATAGAGGGATTACCAAACCAATCGCAAAATTGCAATGTACACCTTGGTGATAAATTAAAGAGAAATTACCAAGGACTTATGTACGGTAGTCAATCTTCTCGAATGCTGTGTTTAGTGCATTGCGATCAATAAGGTGGCAGACTCAGCTTCCTATGGATAAAGGATATAAGCCTATTGTGGTCTCCCAATATATATGCGACGGTACAGGGAGCACAAGTCCGTGCTATCACTTGCTGTATCAAGGAGGAGGAATCACCCAATCTTCAATGAAAACGATAGTTACTAGTTTTTACGACGCCAGAACACGTCTTTAGTATATACCTCTAGATATGTTGCATTAAGTTCCAAAGTGTTGTTAAGTTCATTGAGATTTATTTTAAAGTTGATATTGTTTAAATTTTGCCTTTCAATGGTTCACCGCATGATGATGATTTGAAATTCCTAAAATGCAATCTACAATGATAAACAATCTTTGTTTATTTTGATCAGTGAAAATCTTAGCTACTAGGGAAAGAAGATTACAATTCTTTCAAACAAAGAGCAAATAGCACACACTAGTGCATTTTCCTAAATCATTTTTCGCACACAAACTAAATGCAAATGCAAATGCATGTATTTGTTTTCATTCTCCTTGATGTGAAAAAAGCCTAAAAGGACAACTAAATGCAACAAAGATCTGAAATATTTCTTTCAAAGCGACATTTTCGACAATTTCTTCTTCAAAAGAGAAAGGAAGACTACACGACACTTTTCAATTTTGAATTAAAAAAATGCTTTCGACACTTCCAATATCAACAAATCAAACCAAATACTTGACGAAAAGTTCAATCGACTATCCAGGGAAGGAAGAATCCATGACACTTCTCTTTTCGACACAAAACAATAGTTACGACATTTTTTTGCATCAAAGTGACAAATTGATTTAAAAAAAATTTCGACAAAGGATTGTAAATGATGAACAAATACAAAAAACATTCACTAATCCTAATCAATGGAGGCTAATCTATGTGATGCAACCAGGCTTTAGTAAGGAGGCATTGTTCATAAGCAACAAAACAACTAAACAATACTAAAATCAAGGACAAAACCCCCCAATTTCTAGAATGGAAATAGGTTCAGTCAGTCATCGCATCTAGGCTTCACAGAAATAGGGATGCATTGCACTTTACACACTCGGGAGGTGCGATTCATACTGGTTTACAGTGATAGCTAATGTGATGGGCCAGAGAGCACAACTGAAGTGGGTTTTGGCTTAGATGTGCAGCTGTCTTCAGTGAGTTAGGCTGAGCTATGATGGACAGTAAAGAGAAAAGTATAGAGGAATGTCTTGAGAGGTTACTGAGCTACCAAAATGGCATCTAGAATTTTTGTAAGTCAAATGTTTAATTCATAAGCTAAACTAGAGATTGAATGAAGCAACATTCATCTACTATGCAATTGCAGAGCAAGATCAGTTCAAATGTTACCTGGCTGACTTTAGGCTCTGTTTATAGTTTATAAAACAAACAATAACAACAAACAAACATCTATTCGATCTCCCCAGTGGAGTCGCTAATTTTTTTCTTGGAAAACTAGTGTCTTTTTGAGTGACTAGCCCTCTAGGTTTGGCAGCTACCCTAGAAACAACAGTTTAAAACAATTCAACGATTTCTTCTATGTGTAATGGATAAGAGAAAGATAATAAGACCAACCTAGAACTTTTGCCTAATCCTTTGCTTGATCTCTCTCCCCCTTGACAGAGTTTGCAACTCCTCCCCGTACTTATTCCGCTTGGAGAGTACATGTAGAAACATAGTAACAAAGAACCATCAAAGCATATTGATCTATTACAACACACACATTACAGAATCAAATATATAATGAACATATAATAGCATTCACAAATGATAACATTCACAATTGCACAATCATATGGAAGAAAACTTGGAGAACTTTATTAAACAGAAGGGAGAATTACAACCTAGTTGTCTGATCCAGCATCATCCTCCCATCATCAAGCCCTCTTCACCTCATGAAATAGCAAAATCACACCAATGATACAATGCTCTTTCCTCAATTACAAACTATCAACACTTACTTACAATTCACAACATTCCACCCTCTGGATCTCTTAGATGAGGGCTCCATTTATAGATGTGTGCAAGGGTGTGAGTCATCTCTGGGTTTTGATTAGTGTCATTCCACTTGTTACATTTGGTTCCACAAGAGGAAAGATAACTAAAGTTTAGATCTCTTACTCATCCTTTGGTGAATTCATAGAGGCAAGTGGCAGAGGGGAAGTTTCTAGAAGATTATATGATGACCCACTTAGCAAACTGTCTCGAACATTTGTCCATCCTCGCTCATCGCACCCTATAGAAGGCCTAATTAGTATGCATCACACTTGAGCAGTGTATCACTCGGTATGCATCACACCTGGCCAGTGTAGCAGTCAATATGGTTCAGTTTAGGCCATTTCTGGATGGTTTTTCAGGTGGAATGTTTGGGGAATGATGTAATCAGATGACAATGCTCTTTTAGGGTATGAAACAACTCTTTAGGGTTGATGAGCCCTAGTTTATCGACATATAAGTCTTGGGGTTGAAGTGCCCAAATATGTCTATAATAAGAAGGAACTTGACTACCTTGTAGGCATTATTTTTGTTCCTAAGAGACCTTTTGTTGCCCAAACTCTAGGTACCGAAAGTCCAAGCACAAAATTACTTTTTGAAAGACCTGAAAACTGTAGAGAACAACATTGATCCATGTAGAAGATCGGTATGTCAAATTCTCTGCAAAAGGGATACATTATGAGTAGTGTGTGGATTGAGCTTGGAGTAATTTTTCTCCACATCTCTCCAATGTTGAAGAAGATGTCTAGTAAATGTGGACCTATTAGTGTTGTGTTGCATGCAAGTACTAGAGAAGAAAATGCTCTCCAAATTTCCTGCTGACTATATACTTTCCTTTGGATTAGTCCAAAAAATTATTGAACATGCATAAGCTTTTCGGTGTGAGCAAAATTTTAAGGATCTTGAAGTAGTTGGTGAATGAGGGATAGAAGAGCAATGAAATGAAATCCATAGTGTACCATGGAATAAATGTTATGGTGCAAACCTAGGTGGGAGGTTGAGAGAAATATGGTGGAGCTGGAATTTGTGATAAGTCAAGCAATGTTTCTGGGCTAGTACTACGATAATATGGCCAAATCATAAGATAACAATTTTCAGCCTAAAAAACATATCAACTCCATAGAAATCATGTGCTTCAACTAGCGACTAGCCTCATTACCCCGTACAATATTTTTTTCCATGATTTCCGCCATCAATTATTGAGATCCTTTGGGGATTTTGTGGGATTATGGGTGATGTGGCACATAGAAGCTAGATTGTGAGCTATTGTTGGTGCCACCATATTGCATGTGATTGGACATGTTGTGTTTCAATTGGCGGTAGATTATAATTCTGGCTTGGTCATATTTTGAGTCTATTGTTATTGGATTGTGAGTTTTGGTTCCCCATCTTTGTCACAACATGTGACCACTCACTGAGATATATAGCCATTGAAGGTTAACAAATTCCATGACAGTTTGTTGTGCATTTTATATGCTCGGGAGTTGGGGCTGTTTGATCTCATCGAGGGGGTGTACATGCCATTCCTCATACTTTCTGATAAAATCTAATGCATTCTCTAGCATATTGTGCCTCTTATCCATTGCATCCAACATCAATCTGGTGTCCTCTAACTGTCCTTGTAGACCATCGGTTTTCTACTACATTGTCTCTATGACATTTTGAATTTGTAGGGCTCAAAACTTGCCACACCTGCGATTTATCCATTACTCATTTTAGTTCAAACTACACAAAGAAACCACAAATGGAGTGAATCATATGGGGTAATGGTTTAATCTGTCTTACCAGGGAAACCAACTTTTCTTCATACTTTATTTGTAGAGACCAATAATTTTTAAGCTCATGGGCTTGAATCTTGAGGTGCCTCCATGTTTCATGACGATGATCGAGCCTGAGTATACCATGTATAGAAATGTAGAAGTACTTCATGCAGTGAATGAGTATGTTTTCTTTGTGGAGGAGGAAGTTATACACCAATAAGGAATTGGTATTGGGTCCTTGCAGAAGATGGCAGTTTCGATGAAAGGGAATTTTCATGCATCTTTTACTTATGATGGTCATCTCCCAGTGCTGGAAAGCTAGATTTGGATTTGAGTTGTGTTGAAGAGTCTTTGAATTCAAACATATATTATAGCTTTATATTATTGTTTGATATTGCAACATAAGTAATATTGCTACAAATTGAAAGGAGTGTACATATACCTAATGGTTTGGATTGATACTTTTAGAGGACTAAAAGTTTCTCTGTGGGGAGGTTCTATCCAAGAGGATCTCCACACATGCAGAAGTTTACGTTGTGCACCAGGAATAAATTTCATGGTAGGTGACAAAGCTTGGAATAAATGCCTTATTTTATTTAAAATTTTAAATTTGATAATGTTGCAAGTGAGTGGAAGATGACTCACAAAATATTCACTTATTTTCCATTTGAGAAATTAGTTTTATGTGAGAATTGAGCTCACAACTAATATTCTATTTCTGAATGAGAGATTGAGGGTTCTTGGCATCGTTGAGATCCTTGAAGTTTGGGTTTTACCATTTTTTTCCTTGAGTAAGTTTTAGATCCTAGAATCATGGATCTTTTTTTTCCTTAAAAGGTCTTAAGATCCTACTATTGTGGATCTGGGAAGTTATGTATTTTTGTTGGGGAAAAACTGTATAATTTCCTTATGTGAGGTTTTTTCTTTTTCTTTTTCTTTTTCTTTTTTGTAGGGGTAGGGGGGAGAACGTTTTGGAGAGTTTTTGGTGTGATATTTTGGAGGAGCTTTGTAAGAGATTGAAGCCTTGTACTAAGAGAAAAGGTAGCCCTTTCGGTGTTAAGGATATGTCTTTTATGCGAGTTACTTTGGCCCTTTTTGAGAAGGAAACTCTTTAATGAGCATCATCAATATATGGTGATGTTTTCATCCCATTGTAAGAAGGATAATGCCTCAGATAAAGTAAAGGAATTCGTAGTTCCAAATGAATCCAGAGATGTATCCCCTTCCCCGCTGGGATGAGATCTGTTATCATATCGATGTTATTATTATTCATGGTTGTTTGTGCTTCTTGTTTTCTTTGATGTTTGCCTTATTTGAATAATGTCGATGTGATGGTGAATCATTATTTAAAGAATGTGTTGGTCATGTCCACATGCAAAATCATGTCAGTAAAAGGTCCTGGAATGAGTATTTTTGTTAAAGTAAGTGACAACAAAAATTACTCACATCATTTATCTATCTACAATGAAAAAATTATCCCCCTTGCTATAATACTCCCCCTGTCTGCAACTCTCCCCTTTGATAACAATGGCAAAGGGATGCCTCCCTTGAACATGTTCTTCTCCTTAAACACTTAGTGATGAGATGGATATTAATCCCAATTGTTGTATTAGATATTCAAATGTATCTTTGGGAATATTTTTTGTAAAAATATGTGCAATATACTATTTGGTGTAAATTTATTTCAACTTGACATTTTATTCTTCTGCTTGTTCTCTTAAGAAGTGATACTTGATTAGAATAATCTTTGTTTTTGAGTGTATAACAATAATTTTTGAAATATTTATTGCAGTTATGTTGTAATAAAGCATGATATTGAATGATCAATTATAATATTCTAGTTTAATATCTCTCAATGTTTTCTTCATCTAAAGAACTTGTGTGCAACATGAGGTTGTTGATATATACTTGTTGTTTGTTGTGAATAGAGAAATTGAAGGTTGTTTCTTGGTCAACCAAGAGACTAGATTTCCACCCAAAACTAACTCTCCTCCTTTTGTATCTTTCTTATCATCAACAGTATCTACCCAATATACATCCATATATGTTGTTAAAGGAAAATATTCACCTCTTGAGAACCACGAGGTGAAGTCAAAGGTGCCATTTAGATATCTAAATATTCTTCCATTGCTTGAACATGTGTTTCTTTTGGTGCAATTTGAAATCATGCAACCAAACCTACTACATGAATAATTCTTGGTCTTGATGTCATCACATATTGTGGGTTACCAATAATTGACATGTATAGTCTTTTATTTTCTTATGGAGATTCATCATCTTTATTCAACTTAAAAATTGTGACCATGGATGTTTTTGGTGGTGCATAATTTTCCATTTTGAATTTCTTCCACACCTCCTTGATATACTTGGTTTCTTAAATGAATATGACTTTATTGAATTGAAAAATCTGAAAATCGTGAAAGAATGAAAATTTACCAAACATATACATCATAAATTCCTTTTGCATTTTTATTGGACACCTTTTCCACAATTTGTTCATGCAACATCCAAAAATGATATCATCTACATAAACTACAAAAATTAATTGATTTTCTCATTCTATCTTGATCTACACATTGGTGTCAAAAATTTATCTTTTAGATACTTGTCTTTGCATATATTTGTCAAGACTTGAATACCAAGCTCTAGGAACTTTTGTAATCCCATAAGGTGTTTTCTCCAATTTTCACACATGATCCTTATTTTCTAATAATAAGAACCCTTGTAGCTTTTCAATATATACTTATTCATCTAAATTTTTGTTGATAAAGGATGACTTAAAATCCATTTGATAAACTTTGAAATTATTGAAACATATAAATGCCAAAAACATTCTAATAAATTGTATTCTTGCAACCGAGGAAAATATTTCTTCAAAATAAATACCTTCAATGTGATCATGGCCTCTGTAAACTAACCTTTATTTATTTCTTAGTACTTGACCATCTTCATTGAACTTGTTTTTGAAAATCCACTTGGTTCCAATCACATTTTTATCTTTTGGTCTTGGAACAATTTCCAATGTCTCATTTTTCTCAATTTGATTAATTTGTTCTTCCATAACATCAATCCAATGCTTTCCTTCACTAGCTAGTCTTGGAGAAATTTCCAATGTCTCATTTTTATCAATTTTATTAAGTTATTCTTCCATAACATCAATCCAATGATTTCCTTCGCTAGCTACTATGAATTTCTTATGCTCAATTTTACATACCAAGGAGAAATGTGGATGTTCTAGTCTACTTTCTAATCTTCATCTAGTTCACACTCCCATAACTTTTATCACCAATAATTATATTGCTTGAATTATTCTTTTATAGGAATCTAGATGGTTTCTTTGTATCTTGATGTTCTGTTTCTTCTTCTTCATTTTCTTCATCTTTATATTCTTCCTTGCAACTTTTCTCTCCTAGATGTTCATTGATTTGCGGTTTCTCCTTTTGAGGCCTTTCTTCATCAACTTTTACATTTGTACTTTCTACAATTTTGCACAATGTTTTATTGTAACATCTATAATCCTTGGTTCTTGATGAATAACCAAGAATGATACATTCATCTGGTTTGGAATCAAAATTTCCTAAATCCTCACCATCTCTCTTTATGTAGACCTTACTCAATTTTTTTTAAAGTATTTTATTTTTCTAGTGTCACCCTTCCATAGTTCATAAGGTGTTTTCTTCCTTTTGACCCTGATTTCCATTTATTTAGAATGGAAAATGAGGTGCAACTTGATTCTCTCCAAAACTTATATGATAACATTTCTTCAATCAACATTTCTCTAGTTTTATATTATATAATTCAATTCTTCCTTTCTACTACTCTAGCATGTTGTGGAGTTCTTTCTTCTAAAAAATATCTTTATTTTATGAAGCTCATAAAACTCTTTAAATTCATTGCAGAAAAATTCACCTCCATATGATCTTAAGAACTTGACTTTTAAATGATTTTTTTTCAACCAAGGCTTTGAAATTCTCAGATTCTCCTGATTTTTCTTTGAGGAATGTAATTGATGTCATTCTTGAGTAATCATGAGTAATCATTAATGAAAAACATGAAGTTTCACCTTGTATGATTTATGTTCTTGCAAGCCCACAAATACTTGTATGAATGGGTTCCAATGGCTTCATTGTTGAGTACTCTTTTGTCTTGAAGTTTTTTCTTGTCTACTTCCCATGTTAATATTGCTTGCAAATAGTGTTTTAAGATTTTGTGATTTCTGCATATCTCTCACTTAGTTTTAGTGCCTATTTTGACCATATTATCAAGGTTCATATGGCCTGTTATTCTATTCGACAACTCTCTTTCATACATTTTTCCCATATAGAATTTTTGTCGCTTGATCTCATTGAGGATATATATGCTATTTGATGTTCTATTTGCAATTGCAACTAAATTTTCTTGTGCTTTTATTCCTTATCTCACAGCCTTGATAATGAAATGTGAGAGTGCATCCATGATCATAGATTTGACTAACACTAAGAATATTATGTTTCAAAACTTCAATTGGTTTCAAAATTTCAAGTTTCTTTCCTCTTGTGTTTTTGTTTAGCAATGTGAATTCTTCATTTGATGCTTGGATTTAGTCACATTGTTTGTTATTTTAATTTCATTTCATACTAACAAATCCTATCTCTCTATGTATGGAACAACAACCTATGTAGGATTGGATTTTGGGACACACTCTCTCCAAAATCCATCATGAAGATTGTTTCCTCTAATTTATGTTGTGTATAGGCTATCCTTCCCTTTCAATTTTATTTGTTAACCATTGTTACAATTCTTTGAATTATTTTTAGGCATCAATATGGCATGTGATTAGTTGAATTTGGCATGTTGCATTTTGGGTATGACCTACATGGTTATAAAAAAATAGCCACGCAAATTATACAAACATTTTTGGGAGGCTTGTCAAACCATATGTCTATCAACCTTTTATGTGCATGGATCTATAGAACTCATTTTCATTTAATTTTCCTTTCATTTTTAAGTAGGGTCGCAACAATTAATAATCTCCCCCCACTCCTACATATGTTGGTAACATATTTAAATTGTTTTCCATTATAATTAACCATTAGAGTAGGAGAAATTTTGTCTCTTTCACAAAGTGGATGGCCTTAAGTTCCCTTTATTAAATTGTAGTAATGAGATTTGAAGTGGTAAAATTCATTGTTGAGTATACTCTTCCCCTTCAGCTCATAATGATCTAGGGGAATCAAAATAACTTTGAAGTCCATTTTCGCCTCCCTTAGGAATATAGGTTACATCACCTAGTTTAATTAGGAGGAAATTATGTGTCACATTATATGCAAATATTTTATTTTCAATAAGATACAAATCACATAGTATAACTAGGTTGGAAAAGTCACTTATGACATGGTATCCATATCTCTACAATATAACACACATTTGTGATGCTCCCTTGTCACTATTCACCTACCACACAAAACACACATTAATTTTTATTATCTCTTACTTTAAAAGAATTCTCTTCCCCTTGAACTTGGAGCAAGCTTGTGGAATTACAAAATTAAAATAGACTATTTGAAGTTCACCATTTTTACACCCTGAGTAAAATGGGTCGCATGTCATCATCCCAATCTCAGAGCCACTTAAGAGAAATCTAATTTAATCACACTAATTTTGCACATCACGGGGTCACAAAAAAATTGTAGTATAAGCTAAGACTGTGGGGTTAGAAATGCAAATAATCCCCCTTGATCATGTTGGGTTGTGTTATATTATTTCCATGATTAGCCCCAGTAGTTAAGCCTAGGTTTTTTTTGGACCCTATATAAGGTGGGCATACCTACCTATGGTTTTGTGCATGGATTTCACACATGGTTTTGGGTGTGATGGTTTTGGTCGATGATATTTTGTAGATCCAGTCAAGGGAACTATGGTTATGTTCTAATCCAGGGTTAATGGATTGGGGTTTATGGATGCTTCGATATGTATATATATGTATTGTAACATTGAAAGGAACATAATGAAAAATCAATCTAGTAGTCCCAGTTTCGGGATCCAAGAGAAAATCTATGTGTATATTTGTTTTATGTGTCATGCTGTCTTCATTGTCTATTTTCTGATTTTTAGAATTCGTATAAAGGTAATTTTTGTATGGGGTTAAAACCTACAGATCATTTTCATCTAAAACATAGAAAGTTGTCTTTTAAGAAGCTTTAAATCCTCCTTAACCTAGTGTATGGAACCTGTGAAGGGGGGAAGGCTTAAATAAATTATTATTATGGGCCTACCTAAGTATCCCAACTCTTGTTAGGGGCTCTATATCTATGATTGATACCCAAAAGTTGAGATTTTATCACTTGAAATGGACAAAGGTATATTAGTGGTCAAAACATAAGGTAAATTACCAAAGGTGATGCGTTTGGGAGAAGTCGCAACCTGGAAGTGATTTTGAATGATTGTTGAAAGAATCGCTAGTTTATTTAGGAAATTCCCCATTACCCCTCATTGTAGCCCTCATTTCATACCTTCACTAGTTTTCTTCCAGTGGAATCAACTCTCATTATTGAAAACATTCAGAAGACCCAATTACTATTGACTGGAAGGACACTAGGTCTTTTAAGATTTCATACACAACCCCCCATTAAAACTTGGTTTTTATCACAAAAGAAGTATCATTAAAGTAATTAAATTTTGGTTTTTGTTTTTTTTTTTTCGTTTTTTATGTTTTGATTTGTTGGTTTGCATACTTGAAATTCTCTTCACCATCTGTCCATTTCATTGAGCATTCCAGTGGACCACTTTGCACCTTTATGCTTTCATTACCTTCAAGGCCTCCCAACTTTGGCAGGAGGTGCTAGGTCTTGCAACCCTATGTGCTTGAACTTATCCTCGTATATCAACTATTGATCCATCTTTGATAGGCTTATCTATCCATGGTGCAACTTTGTGAGGAACAACTTTACCTCATAATAGCATTGCATCTCACATGTCACACAACTATAACGAATCCAACACCTGATATTCCATTTATCATTTCATTAAACCTCTTATATATTTCTAATTTGACAAATGATCCCATATCTCATCAATTCACATGCCCCTCGCCCCCCATGCTTACCAAGTTAGCTTGAGATATTTCTATGCTTCAAAGAATTCTAGGGGAGGATCCTACCAACCATGTATTGTAATTTCATTTATGGTTTTATTGGAATAGTATCACTTATGAATCAATTTTAATGAGGCTCTCTCAACACACCCTAAATGGCCCCTTGAATAAGTGGTGCATCAGTAATAAGGTGGGGTCCCATCGAACATTTGAATATCTAACTAGACTATTTCTCACCTTTTGCCAACTCCCTTGCATCATGATAAAGGTTTGGAACTATTTTCTGATTTTTGAAAATCCTCTTCCACTGACATAGCATACCACATCCGTGATTGTCATAGACTTCGTAGCATTTTCAAGATCAAAATTTTTAAATAATGTTTTTTAGACTTCTTCTTCTAGTCTATCTTGCCACCCATAGAAAAATACATTGTAACCACTATGCCCCAAGATTAGGGGCAAGCCATCACCATGTATCAATAGTTTGAGATTATTTACACACATTTAAGGTATATTTACATGGTTATAATAGATTCCCATTGACCCAAAACCTTTAGTAAATATAATCTAGGGGCATTGAATCAATCTAATTACCCAATATAACCCTTAGCATGGGAACCAAGTTCCCTACCCTAGAAAACCATGTGGAACACCTATAGTGTTTCCTAATATGGATGGGACACCACTAGTACCTCTACTGATAATGGAAAAATATTATTATAATCCTCTATTGTCAGTTAGTTCCCCTCTGTAACATACCCCCTTACCACCCATAGTCCACACTAAGGTAGAAAGAGGCAGTTACTATGACAACCCAATGTTGTATGGGCCACTTAGGCCTACGTTTGTCATCATACATAATACATTATGTAAATGTTAGTAACACTCAGTGAATGTACAAGGTAAATTGATTGGTTGGTTGAGAGAGCGCACAACGCCTCCAACCATATCATTTATGTATAAATATACATTAAGCCTAATAGAAACTTGGCTAGAATTCCATCCCAAACTCTATTTCTCTTTCTGTATTCTCGTATTTGTGTTCATGTTGTAACTATAACGTACCTTGTTACTGCATGTTGTAATTTAGGTTAGCAACATCTGGCACCATTGTTAGGGAACGAACCTATAGAGGAAAAGAAATTTGAAGAGGATAAGATCAAATGAAAATGTTGCAAGTCCAATTTTTTCGAGAGATGCAAGAAAATCTTTGTCAAAATTCATGGATGTTTCTACATTGGAATTGAAGACCTAATGCTAAGAGTGAAAACTCTAAAAAACTGGAACATGAATTGAGATTATTCATGGAGCCATTCCCAACGAAGCTCATAGATTCCATGCCCACTCTTATAAGATTTCTTCATCCTTATAAGACAATATTATTTGCGAAAGTATTATAATCAAGAACTATATTAATGTTGATATTGAAGGTTGATGTATCCCCTCTCGGAGACACCTTAAAATGATTAAAAAATTCATTTTAAAGAAAATTTCGTGCAACAACCAAAGGTGTTGAAGGACTTATTGCTTGATTGGCTTCCACTAGTTAGTTCTATTGTTTTATCATGACGTTCATGTATATTTGAAATGCCTTAATATTTCGACATTTTAGGAATTTGCAAGAATGCCTTTGTTGGCTATACCACATGAAGAATTTAAATAGAGGAAAGAGGAGAATCAATTGATATTGATTTAATAAGTGAAAAAGATGAATATTTTTCATGTTTTCAAATATTTTTCTGGTAGTGGCCTTCCATGGCTATATTTTCCCCGAACAACAACTTATCTTGAAGATATTTTATGTGTCAAAGAAATGAAGTTGATTGTTTTTGGTCTAGATGAAAAATTATTACATATGATGGTTGTTTAATAATGTCCCTCCATGGAGCCAAGGATGATCGCTTCACTATTAGTTAGATTGTAAGCCTAGAGAGGGAGATGGACAAGCTAGCTAGGAAATTAGTCAATGAATTCTCACTTGTATTAGCAAAGGTATATGACTTCCAATGTTTATGTGTCTTAAATGGCTGTGGATGGTGTTACTATTGAAGTGATCAGAATAAATATGTTCATTTTACCTGTGCTTCAGAGGATGACTGTAGTTCCATTGCATGGATGCAAAGTTCCATGCGATGTATGCAATGTAATTCCTTGAATTTTTTTGTTGCATCAATATCAATTTTGTTGCTAAAATGTGTGATTTGTGAGCTAATTGATTGAAATTTGGACCCAGTTAAACTAACTAATGCAGAAATCCACCAATTCATAGGAGAGCAAATTATGTTGTCTACCACTTCCAAGAGAGTCGAAGGATAGTCGATGATAATATAGATCCAATAGGACTTCAAAGAAATTATGACCTTCTTGATTGGATCGGTGATGCCTTCTTTAACTATTTTGTAGAATATGATCCCTTGTTAAGGTTTCACTAAAGTAGTTACTGAGCAGAGAAGGACTTAAGTGAACTCTCCAACATCGACATAGATAGAGGCAACTAAGCCTGGGTCTAGTCGACTGGAAAATTGGGTCAATGGAAGTTGAATTGGATCCCACTTTGACTACGACTTACCAACCTACATTTGCACTATATATTTTTTTGAAATGACCCCATTGCTAAATAGTAGAAGGAGGAAGAGGAACTTGACTTAATGACATTCAAGTCACTAACCAATACTCAAAATTCAAGTTGACTGGAGCCCACTTTGAATTTGGCTTTAATGGAATTATTTTTATTGACTAATTGTTTTCTGTCATGCACTTTACAAGTTGTAGCTAATGTGATTTCCTCTTGTTGCGAGTCACCAATCGATAGAACTAACTTAAGGAACTGTTGTTGCTAAATTTAGTCATCACCTCTTGTCATCAATGTGGACTCACAAAATATTGGGTTGTGTTATATTCTTTCCATGACTAGCCCACATAGTTAACCGGGGAGTTCACCCCCCCTTTCGTTGTGCCAATTGCGTAGTAGGGGGGTCACAGGGGGTTTGAGTGGTGCGGGTAGCCCCCATCTATGGGGTTCAAGGTAGTGCCCCATAATTTTTTTCTTTTGGACCCTATATTATGTTGGGTGGACCTACCTATGGTTTTGTGCATGATTTTCACACATGGTTTTGGCCGCGATGGTTTTCGGTCCGTGGTTTTGGATGTGATGGTTTTGGTCCATGGTATTGGATGCTTCGGCATGTATAAATATGTATTGTAACAATGAAAGGAACATAATGAAAAATCAAGCTGGTAGTCCCGATTTTGGGATCCAGGGGAAAGTCTTTGTGTATATGTGTTTTATGTGTTATGCTTTCGCATTGTTTACTTTCTGTGTTTTAGAATTCCTATGTTGGTAATTTCTATTTGGGTTTAAAACCTACATTTGGTACTAGAGCTATTTTGGCTTCAAGGGGATGCCTTTGTTGCTGAGGGGTTTCGTTCGGGCCTGTGGCAGACCCTGTTTAGTCGGAGATCTGTGGGATCGATTCTGGTGGTGAAAGAAGATGGTGAGCAGTGGGAAGATAGAGATTGAGAAATTTAATGGTTAGAGTTTTCAGTTATGAAAAATCAAGGTGGAGGATCTGTTGGTGGATAAATATCAGTGGGTAATGGTAGATCTAGGTACTAAACCAACGGGAGTGTCTAATGAAGAATGGAAGAAGTTAGATCAGAAGGCTAAGAGCACAATACGATTGTGTGTCTCCGATTCAGTGTTGCTAAATATATCAGGGGAAGCTACGATGAAGGTTTTATGGGACAAGTTAGGGACTTTGTACCAATATAAGTCTCTGGTGAATAAATTATTCCTATCAAAAGAGCTGTATAACCTGAGGATGAAAGATGGAGACTCGGTGACAGAACATCTGAACACATTTAGTACTATGGTAAGTCAGTTATTATCTGTTGATATTAAAATTTCAGATGAAGATAAGTGCATCAGTTTGTTGTGTTCTCTACCAAATTCATGGGATAGTTTGGTTATTGTAATAGGTAGCAATGCAACTGCCTTGCAGTTTGATGAAATAGTCTCATCCTTGCTAACGGAGGAGATGAGATGGAAAAAGAGCTAGAATGGTGATGCTTTGTCTGTACGAGGATGGTCATGTTAGCCCTAAGGTGCAGTGCTGCTATTCTAACAAAAATGTCCCTTGTTTTAGCTCCGACAGTCCACGTCTCCTCTTGCTTCACATTGGCCATAATCTGGACTTAAAAAATTATACACCCACGCACATAAAATCAGCAGGTCCGCTCTCGGTTCATCTCCTTTCCGCTGCACTCTCATTTCTCCGATGTCCGCCATCCATTTTATTCGCCGATCCAATGGCTATCACGTATCGCTTAATCACCCATTGGTGTATCACAATTTCATCACACTATCTGCCAACCCTTCACCTCTGTGATTAGAAATATGATCCCGTCCATTGATCATATTGATCTGATGGCTCCTGTGCACTCTCTCATCTATTCTTCCTTGGCTCGATCTCCGTTGCCTGACCAACAGCTTGACCGTCAATCCACTCCATCCAACGACCCCATACCCCACTTCCCACCAGTCACCCGAGGAAGAAATTTGTTGGCTTTGTCAATGTTTTTGATACTCGGATAGTTGAACTAAACTAATAGAACACATGGTTGAAAGGGGAAAAACCAATAGCACGATGCAGCCGAACCAACAACAATGATCATGGAACGCACTGGCATGAGTGAACCACCTGATAGTGCGGTGAAATTACCAACATTTGATTACCGTGTTTGTTAGAAACAGAGCTCTCTGAGCTTGTGTTGTCTAGTTATGGCATCAAGTAGTTAGAAGAAAAAGGGGATAGATTAAGACATTTCAAGCCTCAGAGAGTTTAAGAGTATTGTAAAAAGCCTATAAATGGATGAAAGTTCAAAGGAAGAGGGGTTAAAATTTTGGGGACTGTGGATACTCTATTCCTCCCAGTGTCTCATCTTCATTCTAGTAATACAAGCTTCTTTTGCTGTTACATGTTCAATTCCCATATTCTCCTCTGTTCTAAGCTTGCGCTTGAATAGGTTATTCATGTTTTCTTTTGTATCTAATGCCAGATAACTGTCATCTTATCTCTGTGTTAATAAATTAGATTTGCAAGCTTCATTGACTTTCTGTAGCTAGCCATTCATATGTGTTCATGTATGTATCTGCTGGTACAGTCAGGATTCTCCACCTATTCATTGAATCTATAAACTATTGAGCATCGACAGTCTAAAGCCTTATCAAGCTGAGGGTGTTCATGCATGTCTTCAGTGAAAACAGAGTTGAAACAATCATGTGACTTGATGCAAACCCCAATCCATTCCAATATTTTAGAGAACGATATTGAAGATTATATGTTACCAGGCATCTCCGAGCTACAACCTAGGAGAGTTTCGTTGAGTGCTAACATAATTGGTGCCATTGCCAAGGAGAGGAGACTGAAGCTCAGCTTCCCTGGGGGATGACATAGATCCAGCTTAGATGATAGACAAAGTCTGGATGCCATTTGGGTTGTAGTCATCTATCTGGCGACTCTATTGGAGGACGATCCTCTTGGCAACTCCACTCCATAGTTCTGGCTTAGTTTGTGAGGCATACTCAGAGAAATCCTCAGAAGCCATGAGCTGACCCAATACCTGACCCTAAAAAAATAATCAAAGAAGGAAGGAGTTTCAGAAAGGAGCATCAGGTTCAGGTAGCTCTAAACAATATTCTATATCTCTTCCAGAAAATCCTGTAATAGAAAAAATACATGTTGAGAGTATAGCATCTAATACTAGCAGTGAAGAAAAAATCTTAGAGATTCATAGAGCTCCTTATTCTTTAGCTTCTTCTTTCATTGTAAGCCCAAAGGAAGCCTCTCCTCCTATCCATCATACTCCTTTAGTCCTATCAGTCACTCCTCAACCCTCTGTCATTCAGACTTCCAGTACGCTTATAGCCACCACAGCTATGGCAGGTCCACAAGCATCTACAAAAATGGAAAGAATCATAGCTGCTAGGTATGGACCTCTAGTACTGCACACTCCTTTGAATGCCACACATACTAGAGAATATCAGAAGTATATGCCTAAGTTCACTGGGGTTGA
This sequence comes from Pinus tabuliformis, assembly GCA_031772625.1. Taxonomy (NCBI): domain Eukaryota; kingdom Viridiplantae; phylum Streptophyta; class Pinopsida; order Pinales; family Pinaceae; genus Pinus; species Pinus tabuliformis. Next base: position 1,354,306,073 of record CM062820.1, on the reverse strand, counting down.
AGGTGTTACAGCTAAGGAATATCTTGAATCATTCTATAGCTATGTCGATAACCTGGACATTAGTGAAGCTGATTTATGGATTAGAGTCTTTGTCCAAAGTCTATATGGAGAGGCTAGAAAATGGTTCAAAGAACTGACCCCAAGGTATATATCTGATATTGAGGCTTTAGATGATGCATTCCTAAAGAATTGGGGGGATAAGAAGGATCTACTCTACTACCACACCGAGTTTGGGAACTTAAAGAGGGAAAATGGTGAGTTGTTGTCTGATTTTAATAAGAGGTTTAACTGCATGTACAACAAGATACTAGCTGAAGTAAAACCCACCACCACCTCTACTAAACTCACCTATGCCAGTGCCTTTGATTCTAACTTCAGTCTACTGTTGAGGGAGAGACGATGTGCTACCTTGGCTGATATGTAGGATGCAGCCTTGGAAGTAGAATCAAACATCATGGCTACAGAGAAGCTCAAGGGGAATGTTGATAGAAGGAGATAGAGGGGTGAATCCTCATCATCTTCATATCCCAAAATAGATAAAATGACGAAGATGATAGAGTCATTAGCCTTTGAAATCCCCAAATTAAAGTTTGAGTAGTACCTTGGGAAAGGAAGAGTTCCTAATACCTTTGCTCCTAGAAATCCAAATCCATATAGAAAAGCTAATGAGCAGTTGTAGATTTTGCAATGAAGAAAATATGCCAATGAAGACCAAAGGGTGAAGACCCCTTTCCAGAATGTAGTCATGGAAGAAGAGAAATTTGAAGATGATGATGAGATCCATTGTCTGGAAGACAAAGGCAGTGCCTCCTTTTTTACCTTAGCTGCTCATGAAAAGTCATTATTCAATGACCAAGTTAGCCAGGAGTGGGATGGTGAAGCTGTTTTGCAAACTGATGATCAACACATATGTGATCTAACGTCAAAGATGAATAATGCCAAGGAAACTCCTATTCAGAGAGCTATTTTCCTTACAATACAACAATATAAAAGGTAGAAATGACCGACAGTTGATCCCATCATCCTCAAAGCTCCAGCTCACGAGGTAAGAGGCCTTGACAAGTCTCCTTCTCCTTTTAGTTTTCAATCAGAAATTCAGAAGCTAAGCATACCTATACCTCTGATTGAATTAGTGAAGAATGAGTCCTTCAAGAGATCTATCCTCGAGGCCCTTGAGCCTAAATCCATTCAAGCCTACACTGACTATGTAAACTTGCAATATGACAAACCAACTGTTGTTCTTAGCCAAATCATTGAAAATTGTGATGACAACTCCCCACCATTCTATGTCTCCTTGACTATTCATGACAAAATCCTTCACAACTACCTTTTAGACACAGGAGCTAGCCATAATCTAATGCCCAAGGCTGTCATGGAGGAATTGGGTTTTGACATTACTAAGTCTTATCATGACCTATTTTCTTTTGACTCTAGAAAAGTGAAATGTTTGGGATTAATCAAAGACCTAGCCATCACCTTGTCTTAGCTGCCCATGAAGAGCATGATGATGGATATTGTGGTAGCAGATGTACCCCCCAAGTTTGGCATGTTGCTCTCTAGAGGTTGGATCAAGAGATTAGGTGGAAAATTGCAAAATGGTCTGTCCTATGCTACTATCCCTGTTTTTGGAGGTGAGAGTAGGAGATTATACCGAGAAGCTCAGTTAGCTTATATCAACGGTGATGAAAGGAATCCCACTAATCATCCCATCTATGTTGTCAACACTGATTTTGGAGCCTGTATTCTTCAGATTGAAGAATCCCAGTCGGCCTCCATGCATCTTAGGAAACCGATTTGCCAGATCACAAAGGAAGACGACCGACAAATTTGGGGCATGTTATTTGACGGAGCTTGCTCTAAGGAAGCTGCAGGGGTAGGTGTAGTCCTTGTGTCCCCCACACAAGAATGCATTCATTTATCTTTCAAGTTAACTTTTCAGGTCACAAATAACATGGTAGAGTGCGAAGCCTTGATATTGGGCTTAAACACTGCTAAAAAAATGGGCGTCAAAGGTCTGAAGGTGTTTGGAGATGCAGACCTTATCATTCAGCAGGTCAACAAAAATTTTCGAACAAAGCATCCAAGGCTAAAATCATACAGAGATGAGGTATGAAAGCTCAAGGGTTCATTTAATAGTTTCAGCATTTCTTACATCCCTAGAATGAAGAACCAACTTGTTGATTCCCTTGTTGTGTCTATTAGTACGTTTATTCCTCCTTTGACTCTTAAATTGACTTATGAAGTTTAGGTGAAATATAGACCATCTCTGCCTGACAATGTCAAATACTAGAAAGTTTTTGAAGATGATGATGAAATTAATAGGTTTTTACAAGTCATTGATGAATTTTCTTAAATGCACATTGACCAAGATAACGAAACCATTGAAGAATGCAACCAGTCCAAGCTAAAGGATGAGAATGGTTAGGATAGCATTGTTCAACTACCTAGTAACCATATACCCAAAGGATTGGTGCCCCTAGAGAAGCTATTTGATCATAATGATGTACTTATAAGCCCACCAAAAAAGAAAATGAGTCTGAAGTTCATAGACATAATGTAGGGAGTCTAGCCCATCCAAAGTACATAAATATGTCCACTCACTTGTCTTCTACCCAAAGTTCCAAGTATTGCACCCTGATGAAACAATTTGCTGATATTTTTGCTTGGGAGTACAGTGATCTCAAGACCTATGACACCAACATCATTCAGCATAAGATTCCACTAGAGAAGAACACCATCCCTTTTAAGCAGAAATTAAGACCTATTAGCCCTATCTTATTGCCTTTTATTGAAAAGGAAATCAAGAAGCTATTGGATGCCAAGATCATATTTCCCCTAAGGTATTCAAAGTGGATAGCTAACCTTGTGGTAGTAAGAAATAAGAATGGAGAAATTAGGCTTTGTGTTGACTTCAGAATCTAAACAAATGCTCTAAAAAAGACAACTACCCCCTACCTAAGATGGAACACTTGCTGTAAAAAGTTTTAGGGGCTAGAGTAATGTCTTTCTTAGATGGATTTTTAGGTTACAATCAGATTTTTGTACATCCAGAAGATCAGGAAAAGACCACCTTCACTACTCCTTGGGGTGCTTTCATGTACTCCAAGATGCCTTTTGGATTGATGAATGTTGGGGCTACTTTTTAGAGGGCCATGGACATAGCATTTGTGGGAGAGAGAGACAAGTTTGTCCTTATTTACCTTGATGACATAACAGTATTTTCCACCAGTCACAAGGACCATTCGTAGCATTTGAAGAAGGTGTTTCTAAAGTGTGGATGTTTTGGAATTTCTGTGAACCCAAAGAAGTCACAGTTTTCTCTAGAAGAAGGCAAAGTTCTGGGACATATTGTTTCTGATTAAGGTGTGAAGATCGATCCAGCAAGAGTTCAAGAAACTCAGACATTATCCATCGCAAGGTCAAAAAGGGACATTCAATCTTTCCTGGGTAAGATTAACTTTTTTAGGAGGTTTATTCCAAACTTTGCAGAGCTAGTGAAGCACATCACTTCCATGCTGAAGAAAGGATCAGAAATAAAATGGACAGATGGTGCAAGAAGCCCTTTTGAAGCCATCAAACAAGCTATCATGGAAGCTCCCACAATAATTAGTCTAGATTATAACAAGGAGTTTTATATCTTCTCTTTTGCCTCTTATGATATACTTGTAGCAGTTCTATTGCAGAAAAATGATGAAGGTATAAAGCACCCTTTGGCCTTTTTCAGCAAAACTCTGAGGGAGGCTAAACTAAGGTATGACCTTATTGAAAAACAAGCTTATGCTCTCATAAAATCTTTAAAGGCATTCAGAATTTATATTCTGCATTCCAAAGTGGTTGCGTATGTACCTTCAGCCTCAGTAAAAGATGTCCTAACTCAGCCAAATATTGATGGAAAGAGAGCTAAATGGATTGCAAAATTCATAGAGTTCAACATAGAGGTGAAGCCCACCAAGCTTGTCAAAGGCCAGGGCTTGGCTAAGCTTATGGTTGAGGAAAATTACAGTTTGTTAGACATCAATTGCATAAGTTCAAATTTAGGTGGTGAGCAGACAGAGGAAGCAGCAGAAGAGCAAGAGCAGAATCAGTCTTTGGCTGAAAATCTAGCCACCTGTGAATGGTATTCCAGTGTAGTTCATTTTTTGTAGAAGCTAGAAGTCCCTCCAGGGCATAGCTCATGTCAAGCCCAGGCCATTAAGCTCAGATCATCCAAATTATGCATTACTAAAAACTTGCTTTATTGGAAAGATCCATCAGGGATCCTCTTGAGATGTCTAGACAAAGGACAATTTGTGGAAGTCATGCACCATTTCCATTCTAGCATCTATGGAGTGCATCATTATTGGAAAACCACAGCCCACAAGATCCTAAGAGTTGGGTATTATTGGCCTACTCTATTCTCTGATGTATTTTCTTTTGTGAAGCCTTATGCAAATGTAAGAGGTTTGTAGGAAGACAACAACTAATATCCCTTCCTTTGAAGCTGGTACACACCAATTGCCCCTTCCAACAGTGGGGCTAGGACTTCATAGGTGAGATCAATCCACATTCCAGTGGCCATCCCAAATGGATCTTGGTAGCCACTGATTATTTCACCAAATGGATTGAGGATATACCCACTAAAAATGCTAATCATCAGGTTATCATAAATTTCTTGAATGAGAATATTTTCACTAGATTTGGTTGCCCAACCAAACTAGTCACTGATAATGCAACAACTTTCAAGGTAGAAGAATTGGTGGACATGTGTGAATCCATGGGCATTCAATTAGTACATTCTACCTCATATTATCCTCAAGGAAATGGCCTGGTAGAATCATCTAACAAGAGTCCTATAAGGATAATCAAAAAACTGCTAGAGGACAAGAAAAAGAACTGGGATTCCAAGTTGAATTTTGCATTGTGTGCTGACAGAGTTACCAACAAGAAGTCCATAGGAAATTCTCCATTTAAGCTGGTTTATGGCTCTGATGCTTTTTTTCCTATTCAGTTGATCCTCCCTATGGCCAAATTCTTGCAAGAAGAACAGGCTGAAGAGAATGAAATGGCAAGGAGAATGAGTAACTTGGTTGAATTAGAACATATCTTTGAGCAATTGGTTGAGAAGTCAAGAATTCATTAGAAGAAGATCAAAGAAACCTTTGATAGAAAGGAAAAAATGGACAGTTTTCAGGTTGGTGACTAGGTTCTCAAATGGGATGCATTGAAGGAAAAGAAGGGCAACCATGGTAAATTTAATGCCTTATGGACGGGACTGTCTGTCATTGCTTAAGTTCATATGAACAATACTTTCATTCTGCACAATTTGGAGGGGGAAGGTGTTTTTGATGGCCCAGTCAATGGGTGGTTTTTGAAACTTTACTTCATATGAGGCTTTAAGGCCTTAATATTGTAATAGGTTTTTTCAGTTTTTGTTTTCTATGCAAATAAACTCCATGCCCAATCGAACACTAGGAGATAAGTTTGTTTTGGTTATTACTGGAAAGGCATTGTCTGCAGTTCTTGAAACCTCACAGGGAGGCTTTCATCCCCACAAGGATCCAGTGTTAGCCCTGAGGTGCAGTGTTGCTATTTTAACAAAAATGTCCCCTGTTTTAGCTCCGATGGTCCACGTCTCCTCTTGCACCGCTTTAGCCATAAGCTGGACTTAAAAAATTATACACCCACACTCATAAAATTGGCGGGTCAGCTCTCGGTTCATCTCCTTTCCACTACGCTCTCATTTCTCCGATCTTTGATCAGATCGATCTCTACCATCCATTTCATTCACCAATCCAATGGTTATCGTGCATCACTTAATCACCCATTGGTGTATCGCAATTTCATCACATTGTCCTCCAACCCTTCACCTCTGTGATTAGCAATATGATCGTGTCCATTGATCATATCGATCCGATGGATCCTGTGCACTCTCTAATCTATTATTCATTGGCTAGATCTTTGCCGCTTAACCAACAACCCAACCCTCGATCCACACCATCCTACGGTCTCGTACCCCACTTCCCACCAGTCAGCGGGGGAGGAAATTTGTTGGCTTTGCCAGTGTTTTTGATAGTCAGTCAGTTGAACTGAAATAACAGAACGCATGGTTAAAAGGGGAAAAACAATAGCATGATGCAGCCAAACCAATAGTAATTATCATGGAATGTGCTGGCACGAGTGAACCACCTGACAGTGCAGTGAAATTACCAGCATTTGATTATCGTGTTTGTTAGAAATAAAGCTCTTAGAGCTCATGTTGTATAGTTACGACATCAAGTAGTTAGAAGATATAGGGGATAGAATAAGACATCTCGAGCCTCAGAGAGTTCGAGAGTATTGTAAAAAGCCTATAAATGGTTGAAAGTTCGAAGAAAGGGGGGTTCAACTTTTGGAGACTATGGATACTCTATTCCTCCCAGCGTCTCATCTTCATTCCAGTAATACAAGCTTCTTTTGCTATTACATGTTCAATTCCCATCTTCTCCTCTGTTCTAAGCTTGTGCTTGAATAGGTTATTCACGTTTTCTTTTGTATCTAATGCTAGATAACTGTCATCTTATCTTTGCATTGATAAATTAGATTTTCAAGCTTCATTTACTTTTTGTAGTTAGTCATTCATATGTGTTCATGTATGTATCTGTTGGTACAGTCAGGATTCTTCACCTATTCATTGAATATATAAACTATTGAGCATTGGCAGTCTAAAGCCTTATCAAGCTGAGGGTGTTCATGCATGTATTGGGTGAAAATAGAGTTGAAACAGTCATCTGACTTGATCCAAACCCTAATCCATTCCAATAGTTCAGAGAACTATATTGAAGATTATATGTTACCAGGCATCTCCAAGCTACAACCTAGGAGAGTTTCCTGGAGTGCTAACAAGTCCTAGAACATAAACAAAAATAAATTCTCGAGTGGGAGATCTAAATCTAGAGGGAGATCTAAATCTCCAGGAAAACCTATAAAGGTGGTGTACTGGAAATGCGGAAAGGAAGGGCACTACAAAAGGGATTGTAAATATAAATCTCCTAATAAAGGAAATGGATCTAATTATGCTCCTTCTGCAGAGGCCAAAACCACCTCAAATGAAGGTAGGGATGTGTACTTGGCTTCTTCAAGTACACATATAGATCATGAGGCATGGTTGATTGAATCAGGTGCATCCTTTCACTTCACTCCCCATAGAGAGTGGTTCTCTGAGTATGAAAAATATGATGGTGGTGATGTCTTCTTGGGGGATGACAAGAAGGCTAGAATCGTTGGTCGTGGAAAAGTAAAGTTGAAGCTACAAGGTGGAAGGGTTAGAACACTTCCCAGTGTTTTTCATATTTCTGTATTGGCCATAAATCCGATTTCCATAAGCAAGTTGGATGATGTAGGTGTAAAAATAGTGTTCGAGAAGGATACTTGCAAAATGGTTCAGGGAGGACTGGTATTGATGTGGGGAGTTCAGATTGGAACTCTGTACAAGATGCAAGGTAGCACTGTTATTGATGGGTGTAACAATTTTATGGTTCCTGAAAGTGAAGCAAAAAATCTAGTGGTCTCTGGAGAGAAGACCATGCTGTGGCATCAAAGGATTGGACATATTGGAGAGAAGGGCATTCGTATACTTCATGGTAAAGGTATGGTAGAAGGTATGAGTAATAGCTCTCTGGATTTTGAATTCTATGAAAATTGTGTATATGGGAAGTAGAATCGGGTGAGTTTCCCCTCTGGTGGTAAGAGGGTGAAACGTATATTAGAACTTGTGCACAGTGATGTGTTTGGACCTGTGAAGGTTCCATCACTGGGTGAGTCTACGTACTATGTATCATTTATAGATGAATTCTCAAGGAATACATGGATATATTTCCATAAGAAGAAATCTGAAGTCTTTGACAGGTTTAAAGAATTTAAGGCTCTGATGGAAAACCAGACAGAGAAGAAGATAAAGGTGTTGAGGACAGATAACAGTGGAGAGTTTTGCGGCAAGGAATTTGAAGAATTCTATCAGAAGTCTGGTATAGCATGGTAGAAGACTACTCCATTCACACCTGAGAAAAATGGAGTTGCAAAAAGAATGAACAAGATGTTGATGGAAAGGGCATGAAGCATGCTCAGTGGTGCCGAGTTAGGACAGGACTTCTGGGCAGAGGTGGTGGAGATAGCATGTTACCTGGTCAACAGATCACCTTCATCACCATTGGAGGATAAGACTCCACAAGAGGTATGGACTGGTTAGAAACCCTCTCTTTCACATCTGAGGGTATTTGGATGTGATGCATATGTACATGTTCCAACGGAGAAAAGAACCAAGTTGGATAGTAAATTTGAAAAGTGTATCTTTATTGGGTATAAGGATGGTTTAAAGGGTTATAAGCTTTGGAACCCAATAACAAGGAGGTTGTGTATAGCTGAGATGTTGTGTTTAGAGAGGTGAAGATGTTATTAAACATGAAGTCTAACCAAAGGAAACTAAGAATATAGAGTTTGAGGTTAAGGAGGAAGAATCAGCCTCTACAGCAGAGGAAGAATCAGAAGATGAAGAGCCACAAACTCTGGGTGTTAGAATATCAGATCGAGAAAGAAGGCAACCGGAAAGGTATAGTCAATCTTCTTTCTATTCAAATATTTCTTTATCTGTTACTAATGATGATCCCAGAATTGTGAAGGAAGCAGTAGATTTAGAGGATGGAAAACTCTGGAAAGAGGCCATGGTAGATGAAATGGCATCCTTGCACAAAAATGAGGCTTGGGATCTGGTGGAGTTGACAGCTAGAAGGAAACCCACTAGCAGCAAATGGGTGTTCAAAAAGAAGACAAATTCAAAAGGAAAGGTGGAGAAATACAAATCTTGGTTGGTAGCAAAAGGTTATTCCCAGGTGCTGGGGATTGATTTTGGTGATATTTTTTCTCTTGTTGCCAAGGTAGCTTCTATTAGATTACTTTTATCTATTGTTGTTGCTTTTGATTTTGAGGTATAATAAATGGATGTGAAGATAACATTTCTTCACGGGGATCTGGAAGAGGAGATCTACATGAAGCAACCTGAAGGTTTTGCATTGAAGGGTAAGAAAGAAATGGTATGCAAGTTAAAGAAGTCTCTGTATGTGTTAAAAAATTCACCAAGGATGTGGTATCAGAAATTTGATACATTTATATGGGGACTTGGCTTCAACAGAAGCAAAGCAAATCACTGTGTGTATTTTAAATTAATTGGTGGCCGTGTTATTTATCTAGTCTTGTATGTGGATGATATGTTGTTGGTAAAGAAATTATCCACGATTTGAAGACCTAATTGTCCTCCAAATTCAACATGAAAGATCTTAGTGCTGCAAACTATATTTTGGGCATGGAAATTAAAAGAGACCAGGCAAAGAGGAAGCTCTAGTTAAACCATAGGAAGTATTCGAGACAATGCTGCAGAGGTTTAATATGCAGGATAGTAAACCGGTGAAGGTTCCTATTCCTGTAGGTGTGAGGTTATCTGCTGAACAACGTCCCAAGACATAAGAAGAGGAAGATGACATGTCCCATGTTCCATATGCAAGTGTAGTCGGTAGCCCGATTTATGCAACAGTCTATACTAGACCATAAATTGCACATGTAGTGGGAGTATTGAGCATGTTTATGTCAAAAGCAGGGAAGGAGCACTGGACAATAGTGAAGCGGGTTTTTAGGTATTTGCGTGGCACTAGTGATTATGGTTTGTGCTACCAAGGAAGACCGAGATTGGATAGAGTGTTGGATATTCGTGGCTTTGTTGATGCAGACTAGGCTGGAGATCTCAATCAGAGAATATCTACAAGTGGGTATGTGCTTAACCTATTTGGAGGTGTAGTCAGTTGGATGAGTAAGAAACAATCTGTAGTGGCACTATCAACTATAGAGGCAGAATACATGGCAACTACTCATGCAAGCAAGGAAGTAGTTTGGTTGCAGAGATTGTGTTCAAGTATGGGGTTAGTACAGGGAGTTATAAGGATAGAATGTGATAGCTAAAGTGCAATTTTCTTGGCAAAGAACCCTACGTATCATTCAAAGACAAAGCACATTGATGTTCAATATCACTTTGTAAGGGATATGATAGAAGAAATAAAGGTGTTGCCAGTAAAAGTGGACACTTTGAAGAATACTGCATATGCATTGACAAAATCTGTGAGCTCTAAGAAGTTCTCTTGGTGTAGAGAAACAATAGGCGTTGCAAGGCTAGATAAATGACTAATATCTCTTGTGGCCCCCTAAGGAAAGAAAAAAACAAGTGGGACAATGTTGGTTTGTGTTATATTCTTTCAACGACTAGCCCACATAGTTAACTAGGGGGTGAGAGGGGGTTGGATCCCCCCCCATTTGTTGCGCCGATTGCATAGGAGAGTGGTCACAGGGGGTTTGATGGGTGCAGGTAGCCCCCCTCTATGGGGTCCAGGGCAGTGCCCTAGAAAATCTTGTTTTTGGACCCTATATTAGGTTGGGTGGACCTACCTATGGTTTTGTGCATGATTTTTGCACATTGTTTTGGAGGTGATGGTTTTCGGTCCATGGTATTGGATGCTTTGACATGTATAAATATGTATTGTAAGATTGAAAGTAACATAATGAAAAATCAAGCTAGTAGTCCTGGTTTTAGGATCTAGGGGAAAATCTTTGTGTATATGTGTTTTATGTGTTATGCTTTTGCATTGTTTATTTTCTGTGTTTTAGAATTCGTATTCAGGTAATTTTTGTACGGGGTTAAAACCTACACAGAAGAACAATGACACCATTCCCACTGAATTTGCGACCTATTTTTTTTTATTGATACGATGGTGGACATCATGGAAGTCGACCCCATGAGACCAACTTCAATTGAATATGTTCATAGAGAGATAATTGAACCTCCAACATGTCGACGAGCTACACATGATGTTGGCATTGTGATCTATTGAGGAAGAGAAGACTATATGCATGCTAACATCGACTACAATAAAGTGCATAGAGATAGATATTTTTTTACAATTGGCGATGTCTACAAAATGTGTATTATGGAAAGGAGTTGTCTTTAGTGTGACTTTTTGGATTTTCTGTTGTTGGAATCTAGCAGAAAAATTTGAGGTGAAATCTTGATTTGTGTTATTTAAACTTGTCTTCTAACTGCATATTTGGATTTAGCACCCTTAAAAACCCCTAGGACACTTTGATTGTGTAGGGATTACCGATCAAACCTGTGATTTCAATAAATTGTTGTAGATTTTAGAGAAATTTGACCGTAAAAACCCACAGGAAAAACTTCCAAAAAGTTGCACTAAAGACAACTCCATGGAAAAGGCGTGTGAATTGTCACAAGTTGCAAAAAATGAGTTTGTGATTAAATGCTGGGTTTATTCAAAATATATTTTTGACTAAGTATCATATGATGAAATAGACCTAACTAGCCGAGCCTACATCTACTTGACTGAATTGGATTATGGTTGGAACATTATTCATATTTTGATTCATCCAACCTCTATATAAATGTGTGGAATGGTGAGAAATAAAGTCATTGTTATTTTGCTAGTTGAGGGTTGAAGACGCTGCTGAGAGGATGGATTAGATATATTGGGTCACCTATTTAGCTGGGTTGATTCAACCATTTTCCAGAGTTGTCTTTGACTTGACTAGTAAATACCAGATGGAGAAATTGACTATTGAACAATCGATGGGGAAACTAGAGGAATAGACTATCGTTCATCTTGAATTTGACTTCTTGATCAATTTTGATGAATTAGTAGAGCTATCAAAAATTAGATTGTCACTAAATGTTTCTAGATATATAATCAATATTTTATGGACATATCATTATGTAAAGAAAGACTTATTTTAAGAATTATATGAAGGATAGATTTGATCTAAATTCGAGTCAGATTTATAAGGTTTTGTCAACATCTAGTCAACAATAATTATAGTCAGTCACATTTATCCTTCATGTAATTTAACAACTATAGGCTTTATATAATAAAAAATAGCAACAAAGAATCTATTACAACAAGGAAGAAAATAGAATGAGTAGCATATATAATTTTGCAACATCAGAATATAGAGCACATGCAACAATAAATATGAAGCAATAAGACCAATTAAAGGATTTTGTAACAAAATTCAAGAATAAGAAATTATGTGGCAGAGCACATAAAGAGCTAAATAAATAAGATGATGAACTGATCATATCCCCCCAATATAAAGTGTAGAGCTATAAAAAGGGTCTCTTTCACCTCTAGTTACCTCACATTAATATGTCAATCTGGGATCGTCTGGTTATTTCAAAGGGTGTCTCAGTCTGAGGCTAGCATTTTCCAGAGTAATGCTTGTAGTACAGCTATTTACAACTACGAAAGTAAACTAATGCAAGTCTACAACTTAACTACTTCAAAGGACTAAATCACACCAAGTATTGCATCAGCCAAAGGTTCGGTAGCAATAACCCATTCTTTTCATAACTGATGAGAATAGATCAGAGGTCTGGGAGCCAAATAGCAGACGCTGGGCTCGCTACAGCCTAGGATCATTCTTAATGATTAGAAATGAAACAACAGATAAAAGAAGTGATAATGAAATGGAACATCAGCCAAGGGCTTGGTAGCAATAACAAATCCCTTTCATAGCTGATGGGAGAAGATCAGAGGTCTGGGGACCAATTAGCAGATGCTGGGGTCCTCTACAACCTAAGTCCGTCCTCAAGAAACAACAAATTAGCAATCTGGAAATGGAACAGCAAATTGAAATGGAACAGCAAGTAAATGGAACAGCAAATAAATGGAGTAGCAAGTAAATGGAACAGCAGTTCAAGAATAGAACAGTAATCGAAATAAGTAATAATTGAGTTCTTTAAGCTGCAACTCTATTTAACCATGCCAATCAAAACACCAATCCCTCAATCTTATATGATGGAACAATACTATAGAACCTTAGAAACACACCATACTTAATCTGCTTCTGTTAAAACACATACGACTGTATCTCATAATAAAGAATAGTCACATTCGATACCCATGTAAAACAGATCTTTCCAGATGACTTGTTATAATGAAAAACACAATCGTGAAGAATTCTGTAATAAAGTAACAGTGTCCTGTAGGGATTAATCAATGCTTAAAGAATTGGTAAAATAACATAGCATCGATATAAAGTTCAAGAACATGAAATGACTTAATCACAACAGAGCATGTAATAGAATATTCTCAAAACATAGCAGATTACCAGATTACGTCTATGAACAAACCACACGGAAACCACGCGTAATAATACAAGAGCAATTATCCTCCAGGGCCGGGCCCTTAGCCTCCAGGGGTACACCGCTTAAGATAGATCTAGGCTCAAAGATAAAAGAGTGAACAAGTCTGTATTAAAGCATGCAATAAAATTACAGGAACTCAAGTCTTCAACCGAACATAAAGATCATAGTCCTGATCTTCCTTAAAAGAAGTTACACCCCCAAAAAAATCCTCTTCTGAAGCCAACAGTGCTACCCCTTTTATAGGGAAGATGGCGGAGATATCTAGGTACAGAAAATAGGTAAAATAGCGATCCCTCAGGATCTCAGATCCTGAGGGATTCGCAGAATCATTAATACTACGTTACTTCTTCCCTTTTCTGTTTCGTGCTGGTATCTCCGCGTCCTTTCTTGGGTTGATTCGTTGTGATCTGGTTCGTTTCCGGTCTTCCGTCAAAGGGACAACAGTTAGCTCATCCTTGTCTTTACTTTTGGAATGGCCACCTCCCGTATTTCCTCCCTCCTGCACATAGAAATGATGACTATCAGTGCTTTTCATTAATCTCTCGTGTTTCGTTATAAATTCTTATCATTATCTAGATTTCTCATGCAAAAGGCTTTTGAGTTTTGATGAAAAGATACCAAAATGACCATCGAAACATACCTTCCTTGGTACTCCACACACCCCCCAGCTTACCCTTTTTCATGGCCTCATGAAAACATTGTAGTTGACATGCAGAGCAGTGAGGGAATAGGTTGGAGATGGAATTTCGTGTGGGGGCCTACACCCATGATGCGAAACTAGATGATCAAAGAAATGGCTTGTCTGGCCCTCAGGCATTTCATACAGGGCTTGGTATCCGGGTGCAGGATGCCAAATGATTGGACTCCGGAACCTATATCCTAACCAGGATGGCCCTGCCCTCAAAACAATTTCACCATAGAGGGGGAATCGGTTAGCAGCAAGCTTAAAATTTTCATACTTAAACGGCTCTCGGAGCGGAATATTTGGATTAGATACCCGATATCGAAATTTAGCTGCTTCAATGGCAGGGTCTTTAATAGAAGAAAAGAATTCAAGCCCTCGCCGAATGATTGCTTCATGCATGGGTCCTAATGGTTCAATCACGCCTGGAGCCCTCATGAGATTTCTATGACTTCTCCATAACTGTTCCGGGTCTCTAGGCTCAGCTCTTACCCATAGGTCTAATCCATTTTCTTGTCTCTGAAATGCATTGTAGGCTTTGAGCCATTATTAACTGTAAATGAAATGAATGCTTGTAATTGAATATCTCCGACAAAAGGGCCAGGGTTCAGCTCGGTCTCTTGTTCTAGTACAAGGTTATGCAGGTAAAATTCACACAATAACCTTTGTACTTTTACCCCATAATGCTTACAGCAGTTTATAAAATCGTCTATAGTGTTAATTTCTATGGGAGCACCTGCCCTAACGGCTTTAATTTTCAATTGTAAGCATCTTTCCATTAGAAACAGGGCATAAGTTTTGGCAGGAGCTCTACATGCTAGGGCATCATTGTACAGAGCACACAAGGTATCCATTTGTTTAATAACTACATCTAATCTACGGGTTACCTTGGCAACTTTCTCTTGCTCCTTTCGCCATCCTTCGAAGGCTTGGCTTTCTGACAGGTTGACGTTCCTTAACTGCTGCTGTAATTCCTCATATTTTTCACGGGGGACCGTTTGTTCCCTGAGCTTTTCTGCTTCTTGCTGAGCCTGCTTCAAATGATGGTGGAGGGTTCTTGTTCTTGGGTCCTTTTTCCATGCATCTGTGGAGGCTGGGAGCTTTACTTGGAGTTTCTTATTATGCTGCTTTGAATTCATAACCCTTATTACTCCCGAAGGTGGTGCCTCCGTCTGAACCACCTTATTATCTTTTTCAATTTTAACACGAACTCCAGCCCACTGCTGTTCCTTTTCAAATGGAACAGCAGTCTGTCCTTCTGTTTCAATTGGAACAACAGTTTGTCTTTTTGCTTCATTAGGGACAACAGTTTGGCTTCTGTCAGGATTTTGAGTAGTGGAACGGCTCCCGTTTCTTCACCTTTTATTCTTACGGGGTCTTATTGGCGTGGCCAGATTTTTTCTTGTTGAGGTCCCTAGCCCCCTTTGTCTTGCTTTTAGAAGCCTAATCTGCTGGCGAAGCCTAACTATCACGTTTAACAGTGTCCCTTTTTCCTTTTGCAATTCCCTTATTTTCATCAACTTCTCAGAAAGAATAGCTCACTGTTTGCCGTGGGTTGGAGTGTGACTAATTTCCGGATTTTCTTCTTGAGGTGGCTGATCCGGGGTAAGAACCTTTCTTGGCTCTGTTGTTTCTTGGGCCAATTCTTCCTCTGCCCTTATTTCCTCTGAATTCTCCTCTGGTGCCTTCTGACTAGGAACGGGCCGTTCCTGCCTGATATTTTCTGTTTCCTTCTCATCATGGACGGGTGAAATTTCTACTTCTGCTTCTTCCGTATGGACTTCCTTGGGTGCATATTTTTCCTGGGTTTCTTTTTCAGCCTGGAGGTTGGATGGACTCAGGGGCTGGCCATACTTGCCCATATTGGCCAATTCATCTTCCCCTATCGGGTTTTTTACTGGGCTTCCTCCCTGCTGTTCCATTTCTTCCTCCTACTCGGGCCGCTCAACTTCTTCTTTCTCGTCTCCTTCTTCTTCTTCATCCTGTTCTTCTTCTCCTCCTATTTCTGTTTCCGCTGATTGTTCTTCGTCTTCCTCTTCTGTTTCTGCCTCAGCGGACTGCTCTGTTTCTCTGCTATTTTCTTCTTCCGCCTCTGTCCCTATGGACTGTTCTACGTCCTCATTACTTTCTTCTTCTGTATCTGTCTCTGCCGATTGCTCATCTATAATTTCTATTGCTTGGCGCGTGCGAGCCCGTGGTTTCTTCAGCTCTGCTTGTAACCCTGCAAGCCGTGCTGACTTTCTACGTTTTGCTGGTTGCTCAGATGTACCAGCGTCAGGTTGTTTCTCAAGTTGCTTTTCTGCTTGTTTCTCGGCTTGTCTTTTAGCTTGCACTTCTGTGCAAGCGTCCTTCTTTCGCTTCTCTGGGCGTTGGGGTGTGCTATCAATTTGTTTTCATTTTTCTGGGCATCCAGACGTGGCCGTCCCTTTATTAATAATATCAATTAATTCTTCCCAGCTTCTCTGCTGCTGGGTAAGACTATGGTTTACTATCAAACGAATTAATCCGTGGTGGCTAACCACAGATTCTTTGTGTTGTGCCTTTTTCATGCTTCGTGCCACATCATGCAATAGCGAATTAAGCAATGCAGGTAAATTCACAGAACATTTTTGTTTTAAGACAGCTAGGAGTTTTAGATGTCGTGGTCTTACCACGTCTTTTCCACCCTTGCAAGTAATGTAGCTCTGGACAATTTTCGCCAATTCCGCCCATGGCTCTCCTAGCGTTGCTGGTAGCACCCCTTTTCCTCGAACTATTAAGCTCTGGCCCTTGTCCTGAAATATTTCCACAATCTTCTGCAGCCTTTCCTTCTTTATTGTCCATACAGGCCTTGTGGCCGGTAGTCCTGTGACTTTTTCTATTATATCATCCGTGACCTCTATTCGTTTTCCTCTGATTGTGGAATGTTCTTCCTGCAGGTTTTGTAAAAATTCCTTCGCCACAGTTTCATTAGACTCCTTCAGGCGGTTGAGGTAGGTCAACCATCCTGCTTTCTTCAGAATTCTTCGGGCTGCAGCTGAAACAGTCAATGTCTGTGGTTCTCTGCGGACTGACCTTCCACCCATGGCTTCACTTGCAAATTCTCAAAGGAACAGCAGCTGTTCGTTAAGACGCAGAGAAGCTGGTGGTGAGTTTCTTGTTCAAATTTAAATACAACGGCGTATGCAATGGAAATAACTTCAAACAACGATTCATGCAGAAGAAACAAAAATGGCAAATGATCATACCATTGAGCCGTGCTGTGCTCAAGTACAAGATCTTCTCGAATAATGGGCTGACACGTATTCTGGGGAATAATGAGGCTACTCCCCCCCCCGCAATACGATAGGCTATCCCAGCCATCAAATAAAGCAGCAACGTCTGCTTCGTCCACGAGGCCTTTATGGAGTAGCTTATGAAAATATGCCATGTCCGCAAAAACAGCGTATTACTGGAATCGAGGTGAAAAGTTAAATCGTTTTTAATACGTAAGCGACTGTGGTGAGTTGAAGGAAGTTCGGGAATAGACATTTGCCATAATTAGTGAGCCCCATGCGGTCACTGTCACTAGCTCCGTAATGATTGGCGGTAATAAATAGTCATGCGGTATATGGCTGGGTAATTAAATTATCACATTATAAGATACAAAGGTTATAATTTCCTTACCCATTGGTGTAAAGGTTACGACTTCGATACCATTAACAGAGCTCTGCTGCCAACAGGTGTCCATAACCTTGGCAGATTTTTGTTTATTTCACCCCAGGAACCATAGTCCTTTGTGTATGCGAGGAAGTGTTATGTGATGTCAAAACTGTAGGCCACTATGGAGGCTTGGTAACTAGTTAGTCATAGTGCCATTCACGAGGAAGGAGCGAATAGTGGGCAGGCCGGCTCGTGGTGAGACCTGCTGTTCCAAGGGTTATTTATTTATTTTGATATACCTTTTGGACCATTTCCTGGGTGTGGTGGCCCTAATGGGAATGCCACTTCGCTTCCATCCTGATGATCATGGTAGGCCAGCTCGTAATGAGACTCCCTATCCTGCAATTTGACAAAACTGCTTTGCTTGCTTCTTTTTTCTTTGGTTTTAATAGAGAACCTTTCCTATTTATACACAAAGGGTGCTTCCGCACTCCTTAAGAGTAGGAATGGTGGAAGAAGTCTTAAAATACCAATAGGAAGATATAAACTCTTTGATCTTATTGGTGAATGATAATTAAAATAGATAAAAAATCAACATGATAGAGATTACCAATCAGAACAGAGTTAGTAGAACAATGGCAACAAAAGGTGATAAGTAAGCATATCTTTTCCCTACATCCTTTCATCAATTCAGGGCAGTTGCTTATAAGGATAGCGATTTATGATTTACCGATTTCCGTATACTGTGCTTTTGTTTCCATCACATAAGTAGATAGCTGTATTCTAAAGACCATTAGCACTCTGCATCCTTGAGAAGGAAGAAGCTGTTTTAAATCATATGAGTAGTGTAGTTTCAAGGAAAGATACAACAATGGTTGTTCGTTTAGAGAAAGGAGCAGTGGAAATCAATGGTGCAGTTCAATAAAATCAAACAAATGCCATTCCTTTGGAAAAAGACCGGCAGAAATCAAACCGTGCTGTTTCTTTCGGAGACAGCAAAAACACACAAATGCTGTTCTTTTTGAGAAAGGAACAGCAAAAACACTCAAGTGCTGTTCATTTTTAGAAAAGAAACAACAAAAATCAGAAATGCTGTCCCTTTTGAAAAAGGAACAACAAAAATCACAAGTGTTGTTCCTTTTGAAAAAGGAACAGCAAAAGTCACAAGTGTTGTTCCTTTTGAAAAAGGAACATCAAAAATCGCAAGTGCTGTTCCTTTTGGAAAAGGAACAGCAAAAATCACAAGTGTTGTTCCTTTTGAAAAAGGAACAGCAAAAATATCACAAGTGTTGTTCCTTTTGAAAAAGGAACAGCAAAAATCACAAGTGATGTTCCTTTTGAAAAAGGAACAACAAAAATCACAAGTGTTGTTCCTTTTGAAAAAGGAACAACAAAAATCACAAGTGTTGTTCCTTTTGAAAAAGGAACAGCAAAAATCACAAGTGCTGTTCCTTTTGAAAAAGGAACAGCAAAAATCACAAGTGTTGTTCCTTTTGAAAAAGGAACAGCAAAAATCACAACATGTTGTAAAAAATATGTACAAAAACAATTCAAAGAATTATATACAAATTGTAAAGAAAAGTAAACTTCTTAGCGAGTTACAGGTGGAGGAGACTTGTCTTCCTCCCGTAAGATCTCCATATCTGAATCTTGGCGTAATTGCTGGCAAAAGGACTCCCGAGTAAGTGGTTTGCGATAGCGACAGACTCGATGA
This sequence comes from Pinus tabuliformis, assembly GCA_031772625.1. Lineage (NCBI taxonomy): Eukaryota > Viridiplantae > Streptophyta > Pinopsida > Pinales > Pinaceae > Pinus > Pinus tabuliformis. Next base: position 1,354,286,846 of record CM062820.1, on the reverse strand, counting down.
CCGTTTGCCTTAAAGGTATACCCAGAACCATCAATAGTAATTACTGTGAGGGTACCATTGTCATGTACTTTTTGAATTTCATATGGTCCCAACCAACGAGTCTGGAGTTTCCCGGGGAAGTCCTGAAATCTAGAGTCATATAAAAGAGCCCAGTCTCCTTCATGGAGGACTCTGTTTTTGATGAGAGCATCATGCCACTTAGCTCTTTGCTTCTGTATCAGGGCAGTATGTTGAAGTGCAGAGAGTCTAATTTCATCCAGATCATTAATCTGTTGCAATCGATTAGTTTGCACCTCGGTTAAGTCTAACCCTACTTCTTGTGCTGTTCGTAATGTCTGGATTTCAAATTCTATAGGAAAGATAGGTTGTTTTCCAAACATAAGCTGGTAAGGTGAGTGGCCAGTGGTGCTTCTCCATGTTGTTCTATAAGCCCACAGTGCTTCTGGTAGTCTGGTAGCCCAATCACGTCTATGTGATGCAACTGTTTTGGTTCGAATTGTTTCTATTATCTTGTTGCTGCTTTCTACTTGCCAATTTGCCTGTGGGTGATATTGGGTGGTCATTTTATGCTGAACATGATAATTGTTGAGAGTTGCTGCTATTCTGTTTCCAGCAAATTGTGGCCCTCCATCTGTGATTATCTCTCTAGGGAGGCCATAGCGCACAAATAGATGGAGCAGGAACTGTATAACAGATTCTTTTGTAGCCCTGGGCAAGGCTTCCGCTTCAACCCATTTAGTGACATATTCTGTTGCCACTAGAATGTATGTTTTCTGGTTTGATGGTGGGTTGATTGGTCCCACGAAATCAAGGGCCCATCGCTCAAATGGTTCGATGACTAGCTATGGTTTCAAGGGCATCTCATCTGAGTGACTAGGGCGTCCCGCTCTCTGGCAACTATCACATGCTTGGACAAATTTCTTTGCATCTTTAAAAATTGTGGGCCAATAATACCCTGTATGTAATACTTTATGTGCAGTCCTGCGATCAGCAAAATGTCCACCACATGGTTGGTCATGGCATGCTTTCAATATATCAAAGATTTCATCTTGTCGAACGCACCTCCTGATTTGCATGTCTGCCCCTGTGTGAAACAAATAGCCTCCAATCCAGGAAAATCTGGTACTTCGCTGGACAATCGCTTTTCGCTCATTAGGGGTTAGATGTTTTGGTAACTTACCTACTGCTAGGTAATTGGAGACATCAGCATACCAGGGTGTTTGAACAGCAACAGCAAAGAGATGCTCATCTGGAAACTGATCTTCAACTACTGCTGCATCGACTGGTTTTGGCATTCTTGAGAGGAAATCAGCTACCGGGTTTTCTTTTCCAGGTCGATCCTTGATTGTAATGTCAAACTCCTGCAATTAAATCAGCCATCTGGTTATTCTGCCATTTGTGACAGGTTTATTTGCTAGATACTTTATAGCAAAATGATCTGTGTACAAGATAACGGGATATCCAGTGATGTAATGTCTGAATTTATTGATAGCATGTATAACAGCTAGAAATTCCTTTTCAGTTACAGTATAATTTAATTCAGCAGGGGATAGATTTTTGCTAATGTAATAAATGGTGTATGGTTTTCTATCCTCCTCCTGACCAAGGACCGCTCCAATGGTTGTATCTGAGGCATCGGATGATATCTGAAATGGCAAATCCCAGTTTGGTCTGTGAAGGACTGGGGCTGTAGATACAAGCTTTTTCAGGTCATTGAAAGCACGTTCACATTTCTCTGTCCAAAGGAAATCAATATTACCAGTTAGTGCATACAATGGTGCAGCAATACGTGAATAATGTTTTATAAATCTTCTGTAATAACCAGAGAATCCAAGAAAGCTACGTACCTCTGTTTGAGTAGTAGGAGTAGGAATAAGCAAAAGTATTTGGATTTTGGCTGGGTCTACCTGTATGCCAGCTGCTGAAATATAGTGCCCTAGAATAAGTCCTTCTGTCATCATCATGTAGCACTTTTCATGGCTTAGACAAAGCCTGGTAGCTATACAGCGTTGTAGGACTTTTTCTAGTGTTTCTAATGCTGGATCAAACTCTTCTCCGTATGGAGTGAAATCATCCATATATACTTCCAATCCTTCATTTATTAGATCTGCAAATATGCTAAGAATAGCCCTTTGGAATGTGGCAGGGGCATTACATAAACCAAAAGGTAAAACTCGGTAGGCAAATGTTCCCCAAGGACAAGTAAAAGTAGTTTTATCCTAATCTTCAGGGGCAATCTGTATTTGGTTATACCCACTGAAGCCATCAAGAAAAGAAAAGAATTTCTTGCCTGCCAAAGTGTCCAATACTTGATCGATGAATGGGAGAGGAAAGTGATCTTTCTACGTTGCCTTATTTAGTTCTCTATAGTCCACGCAGATTCTCCACTTCCCATTCTTTTTTGGTACCACCACAAGCAGGGAGACCCACTTACTATCAGAGATAGGGTAGATAAAGTTAACATCTAAAAGTTTTTGGAGCTCAGCTTTTACTACTTCTTTTAGATGAGGATTTAATCTTCTCTGAGGTTGTCTAACAGGTTTTGCATCATTCTCTATGTAGATGTGGTGTGTACACAATTGAGGATCAATTCCTTTCATATCGGGGTAATCCCATGCAAATGCATTTTTATATTTTGTTAAAACATGGATGAGTTTTGTTTCTTGTTCCGGTGTAAGGTTGGCGTTAATGTTTAAGGTCTTCCCAGGTTCGATTTCCACTATTTTACTATGTGCAACTGACGTGACAGGGATTGTATGGTCATGCACATCTTTCAGAGGTTCCTCCTCTACTTCGTTATCAAATGCTGCTTTTATCATATGACACTGGGTACGAGATGTGAGTTCAGTTTGACTAATAAAATTACTGATGGCATCATCTTCTGTTTGATTTTTGAACTCTAGCGCTTCTTGTATAGTTAATGGAGATCTAATGTTGTCAGTAAGATATGATACAGGGTGCCTATTAGTTTTGACTATTGTGATGCTTGGCTGCGCTGGGGGATATAGTACTAAGTTCTTAATATCTACCCCCTTAGTTATGATCATGTTTCCTTGCCGACAGCCGATGTAGGCATTAGCGGTAGCGAGCCAAGGCCTTCCTAAGATCAATTGATGTCCATCTAGTCGGGTTTTAGGATTTATTATCAGAAAATCAGTTGGGTATTCCCAGGAATCAACTGAGACCATAACATCATGCAATATGCCTTCTGGCCTGACCACAGATCGATCAGCCAATTCCAGCAAAGTTGAAGTAGGTTCTGCAGATGTAATTCCTAACTTTTGGCAAGTGGAGGTGGTCAATATATTGATTGCAACTCCAAGATCAACTAAGGCATTGGTTAAGGTTTGGCCATAAATTTGAACAGTTACTATTGGGTTTCCTGGGTCTTCATACTTAATAGGTGTTTCCTTTCCTGATAATAGGTCAGATAAAGTGCCGACTACTTGAACTCTTGGATTATCTATTACATTCCTTCTTGGTCTTTTTATGCACAGTTCCTTAATAGTTTTAGCATATATTGGGATGTCCTGAATGGCCTGAAGGAACGGGATTTTTATGTACAAATTTTGTAATTCTCCCAAAATGTCAAAATTAGGTTGCTGTATAGGTCGAGGTATGACTAAACGTTCTGGGAACGGGGGAGAGGATGTAGTTGCTTGATTCTGAGTTTGTTGCCTGTTTTCATCCTCTTCTTGTGACAGCTGTTCTCTAGGTGACTGATCTTCAATCTGAACTGTTTTGTTTCCCTTTGTTTGAATGATACGCCCAGATCTTAACTGCAGATCATTGCACTCCCTCAGATCGGGTCCTTCTTCTGGTGTTTCTAAAATTTGGAGTGCTTGGACCAGTCTGTTATTTGGATTGGGATTGGGCTGGGCTGGGAGTTGGGGTCTGAGATTAGATTGGGGGTTTTGCTGTAAAGCTGGTAGTGTAGGTTGAGGGAAAGGAATGTTTCCTACTGGCTGCTGTGTTGGTCTCTGCCAGTTATTCGGCCAGCTTGGACTTTGTGAAGTGGGGGGAGTCCATTGCGGTGGATAAGGGTTGTTTTGCCAGTATGGTGGGGGATAAGGAGGATTCGACCAGCCAGATTGGCTTATCTGATTTAGCCACGGGTTTGCAGAAGGGTATGACTGTGATGACCAATTTGGAAATGGGGGTTGAAACTGACTTTGCCATGTATTATACTATTGAGTATTGTATTGCGGATACTAAAAAGAAGAAGCTGGGTCTAAAAACATACCAGTTTGTCGCGGCTGCCACTAACGACGCTGGTTAAGTAGATACACTGCTTCTGGTTCTTCTTTCGCTTCCTTATATACCACTTTCAGTCCAGGTAATGAGGGACAACTTTCTGTAGAGTGATCCCTTGTGCAAATGGCGCATGTCTGAACTGTATCTAGTGGGCATTCCTTATGGCTATGCTTCTTCCTGCATCTGGGGCAGAAAATTGCTAAATTCTGTTCTGCCTCCATTTGTTTCTGCTTAGCCTGCAAAACGTCCAATTGTGTAGTCAGTGTTCCTAGTATATCAGTTTTAAAATTTTCAAGTAAATTCCCAATTTCCACACGTGTTACTCCTTCTGATGAAATTTTATTTTCCCGTGCAAATCGATCATGTTCTGTTGGTTTGATTCGTGTACTGCCTCTCGAACTCCTGATACATAAATCAATTATGTCAGCAAAACTTTCCTGATATATATCCCCTTTCCCCATAATGTTTAATGTTTCAATCCATTGTTCTTTCATGCCCCTTATTAATGCTGTTTTCAACACGTTATCAGGCAAAGGCAACGATGCATAAGGGGATCTTTGCAGATTATACTGGAAACGTTCCACGTATTCTTCTAATGTTTCATTTGGTCTAGCTATAATCTGAAATATTTCATCTTTTAGTTCTCTAGACCTACAGTAATCTTGATATTTCTTTAGGAAAGATTCTTTCATTTGTTCCCAGTTATTTATAACTCCACCACCTAAACCCATAAACCATCTTAAAGCTGCCCCTTTCAAAGTGGAGGGGAGCAATTTTAATTTCTGGGGGTCAGTGGTGTAATCATATCCCCTGCATAGCACATCAAATTCAAATAAGAATGCATCGGGGTCCTCTGATGTAAGTCCGTGAAATGTAAGAATGTGTTGAAGGGGGATTGCTTTCATAGGAGCATTTGCTGCGGAATCCACTATGGGGTATTGTAATGTAGAAGTTTGGGTGTTTGGCGGATTTTGAACCATTGGGTCAAATATATGCCAATAACCTTCCGGAAGATCTAAGAGGGTATTCCTAGGTTGAGGAGGAATATTTTCAACAGGAATAGTTTTAATAGCACTTCCTCTATCTGGAATTTTTGTCTGAGGAAATAGGGTGTCTTCAATAATAATTTTTACCGCGCTCCCCTTGTCTGGGCTATTTAATGGCTGAATTATCCTAGGAGGAGATCTTGGCTCCCCAATTTCCCCTGTTTCTCCTTCTCCTTCACAAAGATTGCTTAGATTCCCTTCCTGCAGTCGTTCTGGAATAGAATTTTCAATTTCTTGAAAGTCCTGTTCGTCAGTCTGACTATGCACCTCAGCAAAGGCTTCAGATGGTGAGCCTGAGGCCTGAAGGGAACTAGTAGGTTGTTTGGAAGTAACTTTCCTGGGTCCTACTGAAGGCTGAGATTCGGCTTTCTTATAGATTTCGTCTATGTATGTCGATCGACCAAGGGTCACCGGTCCCTTAGCTTTTTCTGGTTTCGGTAATGGTTTGGGATTTTTCTCTAGCTTTTTCTGCTTAGTCATGCACTCAATTTAACTACTAAATTTTAAGCAGATAACAGCAAATCTACAGGAAAGTGGGCAAAGGAGCAGGGGTTTTACATGCTCCGCACGTAGGTTCTTACCTTCCGTTTTCAAAACCCAATTCTTCCCTAGCAGGTTTGTACACTACTCTGAAAAAGACAAATGGCTACACTCCTTCCCCGACAACGGCGCCAAAATGTAGAGCTATAAAAAGGGTCTCTTTCACCTCTAGTTACCTCACATTAATATGTCAATCCGGGATCGTCTGGTTATTTCAAAGGGTGTCTCAGTCTGAGGCTAGCATTTGCCAGAGTAATGCTTGTAGTACAGCTATTTACAACTACGAAAGTAAACTAATGCAAGTCTACAACTTAACTACTTCAAAGGACTAAATCACACCAAGTATTGCATCAGCCAAAGGTTTGGTAGCAATAACCCATCCTTTTCATAACTGATGAGAATAGATCAGAGGTCTGGGAGCCAAATAGCAGATGCTGGGCTCGCTACAGCCTAGGATCGTTCTTAATGATTAGAAATGAAACAGCAGATAAAAGAAGTGATAATGAAATGGAACATCAGCCAAGGGCTTGGTAGCAATAACACATCCCTTTCATAGCTGATGGGAGCAGATCAGAGGTCTGGGGACCAAGTAGCAGATGCTGGGGTCCTCTACAGCCTAAGTCCGTCCTCAAGAAACAACAAATTAGCAATCTGGAAATGGAACAGCAAATTGAAATGGAACAGCAAATAAATGGAACAGCAAGTAAATGGAACAGCAAATAAATGGAACAACAAGTAAATGGAACAACAGTTCAAGAATAGAACAGTAATCGAAATAAGTAATAACTGAGTTCTTTAAGCTGCAACTCTATTTAACCATGCCAATAAAAACACCAATCCCTCAATCTTATATGATGGAACAATACTATAGAACCTTAGAAACACACCATACTTAATCTGCTTCTGTTTAAAACACATACGACTGTATCTCATAATAAAGAACAGTCACATTCGATACCCATGTAAAACAGATCTTTCCAGATGACTTGTTATAATTCAAAACACAATCGTGAAGAATTCTGTAATAAAGTAACAGTGTCCTGTAGGGATTAATCAATGCTTAAAGAATTGGTAAAATAACATAGCATCGATATAAAGTTCAAGAACACGAAATGACTTAATCACAACAGAGCATGTAATAGAATATTCTCAAAACACAGCAGATTACCAGATTACGTCTATGAACAAACCACACGGAAACCACGCGTAATAATACAAGAGCAAGTGTCCTCCAGGGCCAGGCCCTTAGCCTCCAGGGGTACACCGCTTAAGATAGATCCAGGCTCAAAGATAAAAGAGTGAACAAGTCTGTATTAAAGCATGCAATAAAATTACAGGAACTCAAGTCTTCAACCGAACATAAAGATCATAGTCTTGATCTTCCTTAAAAGAAGTTACACCCCCAAAAAGATCCTCTTCTGAAGCCAATAGTGCTACCCCTTTTATAGGGAAGATGGCAGAGATATCTAGGTACAGAAAATAGGTAAAATAGCGATCCCTCAGGATCTGGATTCGCAGAATCATTAATACTGCGTTACTTCTTCCCTTTTCTGTTTCGTGCTGGTATCTCCGCATCCTTTCTTGGGTTGATTCGTTGTGATTTGGTTCGTTTCCGGTCTTCCGTCAAAGGGACAGCAGTTAGCTCATCCTTGTCTTTACTTTTGGAATGGCCACCTCCCGTATTTCCTCCCTCCTGCACATAGAAATGATGAGTATCAGTGCTTTTCATTAATCTCTCGTGTTTCGTTATAAATTCTTATCATTATCTAGATTTCTCATGCAAAAGGCTTTTGAGTTTTGATGAAAAGATACCAAAATGACCATCGAAACATACCTTCCTTGGTACTCCACATAAAGTTGTAGAATGGATATTGGTTTGTGACAGAGGTAATAGCACGATGGTCAATATGGAAGATGCTCACTTATTTTATGTTTGAATGAAAACTCTGAGGAGTGACAATCATGCTTTGGATTCATTTGTAGAGAGAGAAATGGATGCCCCTGGATTGGAGAGGATATGTTCGACGATTCCTAATTGGAGTAGTAGTCCATATGTTTTAGATACTCCAAAGAATGTGAAAATGTGAGATCTACACTAAGTGGCCATCAAACAAGTAGAAGTCATAGTAAGCCTCATATGCATGCATCTTCTTATATAGCTTGTAGTTTTTGTGGATGAGTTACCTATGTAGACCAATATGCATGGTTGATGTAAAATAAAGATTCTTCTATAAGAAGTAGAGATCCAAGACTTTATTGCATCCTTGCATGAGTTGAGCAAGGCATTGATGGTGGGGGAGATGTTGAATGGGCCTCTTTGGCCTATGCTTTTCATCATACATAATATATTATGTAAATGTGAGTAACACAATAAATGTACAAGGTCTGGCCTTCAATCATTGTTTAAAATTTTTACACCTGAGTGTCTTCGCATATAGATGTGTGTGTGTGTTTTCCTTACGCTATCTCTTCTGAGCTTTTACACTGTCTTTGTCCATCTTGGCCTATAGCCTGCAAAAATATATTTATAAGATTACATAAAATAAAAATGGTAGGGCTATCCTTCCTAAGCTTGCAATTTTATAAAATAAGGCCCGATGGAAAAATTGTTTTTAATATAGGCATTTAATTTCTTTTTAATAGAGATTGTCTTTCTTTCCATATAAAAGTATTTAGACCAATTTGTAGGCTTGGAATAAAAACAAGAATAAACCCATTCCTTAGGAAAATAATCAAGGAATCAACCTCTCATTTTTACACAAGAGATTGGCATCCCTTGCTATAATCTAAGAAAATTATCAGCATATCAAACATGGACATGATATATACATGCAATCCAAAGAAATATTTTATACATTTAGCTTATTGTAGCATGACAAAAATTCATAAAGTTCATAGGACATTGAAGGCATTTCAACCAATAATTTCATGCTCCAACATCCTATAGCTATGCAACATTTCTTCAATCTATATATTACGTTTCTTATGGAAGATATTTAATTTCACATCTATCAGTTGAATTCATTCATTTACGAAAAGGAAAATTGACAAACTAAAGGTGGGACATTGGTTTTCCACCAACCTTAGACTCACTATAGTTAGAATCGCTTGCAATAGTCAACCCTAAGCTAGATCCATGATTAAGGGGAATTTCCTTTAGTAGTTTCAACAATATGCCATACTCAGCTTAAGAGGATAGGGACTACTTATATAATTAGGTGGTTTATCAACTAGGCAAGCACAAAAAAAATTACAATATTGGACGGTTTATTAGTTGTGGCAATAACTCAAAGAGTAGTTTATCAACCCTACAACAAGCACCGTCACTGGTTTATCAACTGTCTCTCTCAATAAGCACCCTTCTACATGTGGTTTTTCATCCCTCTAGCAAGCACCCTAAGTGGTTTATGAACCAATTTATTTGAGAGCACTCATTCCCATAGCCTTATAATTTCTTAAGCTCCTCTAGGCCTAGACACACTATCCACAATTTCATTACTCAGGGAATTCCCTTCCCTCAACCTTGTAGGTATTTCTAGCATTTATCAAGTGCTCTCCCCAAGAGGAAATCCAACCCCTACTTTTTTATAGTTGGATTTTTATCATTCCTCAAGGCGCCTCTTCGTGCTCCTCTTTGACTCTTCATGCTTCTCTTGGAATATTCCTCCCATTTTTCTTGATAATGACACCATAAATTAAAAGGTGGTGTCAGCTAAATAGACACAAGTCTATTTTTTTCCTCCTACCTCTTAGATCACGGATTTGTGTTCCCACTCTTCAGACCAATAGATAAATATATATTCCTTTTCAATTTATAGTATCATTACATTACAAAAATTAGGGGGAAAGTCTACTAGGGGTGTCACAAACCCCACCCCCTTAAAGGGAACATTGTCCTTGGTGTTCTTATTGGCAAAGCAACAAATAAAACTAAGCTTCACACGTATCTCTTACATGCACTTATATAGCAAAAAAAGGATGGGTACAACACCCTTATTTTCTTATCCATTTCCTGGGCAGCTTCATTGGATTCAAAGTTCTTCTATTGCACCTTGACTTGTTCTTCTCCATTTCTTTTAGAAAATTTAGCCCAATGATTGCTCAATTTATTGGATCATCTTAGCTAATAGGTTTGTTGCATTTCCTACCATAAAGTGCCTCAAGGGAACTCATTCCCAATGACTCTTGATATCCATTGTTGTATGGAAATTCTACCAGTGGAAGGTAGTCTTCCTAGTTTCTCGGTTGATGCATCACATACATCCTCAACATGTCTTCCAATATTCTATGCAATCTCTCTATTCAACCATTATTATAGGGATGATAAGAATTGCTAAAGGCCAGTTGGGTTTTAAAACCAACAAACAATGATTTCAAAAAGTTTGAAGTGAACTTGACATATTTGTTTGATATTATCATTTTAGGTACTGCATGCAACCTAAATATCTCTTTCATGAAGATCTGAGTTATATTAATTTCCATATGAGTAAAATTAATAGTAATAATGTGAGCCACCTTGCTCAATTTATCTACTATCACCATGATGGAATCATGCTATCATGTTGTCTTCGGTAGACCTATAATGAAAAGCCATGTGTATGACCTCCCATTTCCTTTTGGGAATTGAAATTGGTTGTAGCAGTCTAGCTATATTCTTGCATTGTACCTTCACTTGTTGAAATTTCGAAAACTTTGCAAGGTATTCTGTAATATCTTTCTTCATTCCTAGCCAAAGATATGTCTTATTTGTGGATGTTATCATATTTTGATATCGAGGTTGACGTCAATAAGTTATTTTTTGGAATTCGTCCATGACAAGTTTCCTTAGATCACTTCCATCAGGCACATATTTTTTGTTCTTCAACGCTAGCATTCCATCATCAGTGAGCTGGTAACTTATGCTTATAGATCTATTTAGTTAGTCCTGCCAACACTTCTTCACATATTGGTAATGTTCATAATCAATAAACCCTTCTTTGATTCTTCCCTTGATGTCAAATGAGCTAATTCTCAGGGTTGTTAGGTGAAACTCCTGCAAACTTTTGCTGAGTGCATCAACCACCTTATTATATTTTTATTTCATATGCTTAATTTCAAAGTCAAGTTCACCAATCAAAGCTAGCCATATGGATTGTATAGAATTTAGTTTGGGTTGGTCAAACAAGTGTTTTAGTCCACTACGGTCTATCATCAACACATATCTCCTTCCAAATAAGTAATTTCTCCAGATTTTTAATGCATGCTTAGTGGCTGCCAGCTCCAAGTCATGAGTGATGTATTTTCTTTCATGCTCATTCAACTTCTTGGACTCATAGCAAATTACATGTCCTTCTTGCATCAAGAATCCACCTAGTCCCTCCTTAGAACCATTATTGCAAACTACAAAATATTTTTATGGGCTAGCTATTATCAAGATAGGTGCAAAAGTGAGTAACTTCTTTAGTTGTTAAAAAATGGTTTCACATTTAGGTGTCCATTGAAATTTTACTCCTTTTCTTTGTAAAGAAGTGATTAGATGCCCAATCTTTTAGAAATTTCAAATGAACCTTCAATAGTAACCAACCAACCCCATAACGGATTCGACCTTTCGGGGTGTGGTCCATTCCATTATTGCTTTGATATTTTTTGGGCCCACAACTACTCCTTTTGAAATTACATGCCCCAAATAGTGAACCTGAGTTTGAAAGAACTCACACTTGTTGAGTTTTGCATACTATTTATGCTCCCTTAGCAACTGTAGAATAACTCTCAGGTGGTCCTCATGTTCCTTTTCATTCTTTGGATATACCAAGATGTCATCCACAAAAAAAAACATAAATTTATCCAACTATGGTATAAAGACATTATTCATCATGCACACAAAGGTTGTTGGGGTGTTTATAAGCCTGAATGGCACAACTACAAACTCATAGTGGCCATACCTTGCCTTGAATGCAATTTTCTGAATGTATTCCTCTTTGATCTTGACTAAGTTATATGGGGTACTTAAATAAATTTTGGAAAACACAATAGCCCATCTGAATTTGGTTTAATAGATAATCAATTCTGGACAGTGGATACTTATTTTTCATAATCACCTTATTCAACTATCAATAAGCAATGCATAGACAGAACATTCCATATATTTTTTTTTACAACAAGCATTGGGGCTCCGCATGGTAAAACAAGGGGCCTCATATACGCTTTCTCCATAAATTCCTTTAGCTACAATTTCAATTCCATGAGACCAGGAAAACTCATACGATAAGGGGATTTTACTACTATTGTTGTTCTTATGATAATTTAGATAGTGAATTCAATGTCTTTGTTGGGCAAAAATCCTATAAATTGACCTAGGAACATATTGTTGTACTGTTTTAACATTAGGTAATTTGGGAATGGGTTGGTGTTGGCTTCTTTATCCTTTGTGATTTTAATGGCATAAAGGGCACAACCCTTTCCACTAAAAAAGTTTACTTTCATTGAGTGCAATCAATCACTTAATACCTTGTAATGTTATTGATTCACATTCATCTTTGAGGCATTCTATTAATTTTTCATAACAATCCACCTTGGCCCCATGGGATGTCAGCCATAACATACCAATTATAACATCGTATGATCCTAATGGAAGAAAATTCAGTTTTGACAACAGCGGTGATGCCTCCAATTTCTACGGTGCAATACTGAACCATGTCTATTACTCGTCTATTTGTCCCAGTCGCTAGATAAACAAGCCATGATTATTCTTGGGATTTCTTTGGAAATTTACATCTCTCTCAAATATTAGGGCTAGTATAGTTGATATTGTTAGAAAATTATATATTACGGAGCAATGGAACACATAAAATATTGCAGAAATATAAACACAGAGAACGCATAAAACAAGAGAGACATAGATATACGTGGTTCACCCAGTTTGGGCTACATCCACCCCAAACAGCCAGTCCTTCCTTTCTATTATCCAGCAAAATGAAGAGACACAACCTACAGCAAATCTGCTGTAATATCCTCTGTTTTCTCTTACAGTCTCACCTCTCTGTTTCTTGCTCACAGAATACACATCTATATCTCAGCCTCCAATACAATACCCTCATACAAAGAGAGGGGTTTCCTTCTAGGGAAAAAAACCCTAAACTAAACATAAGTTCTACCGTCAGATCATCTACCTAATGAACGGCCCAGATTGACTAGAAATTACTATACTTTTACAAGGCAATTTTACATTTATTTTTAGCTTCGGGGGCGCTACCCCCGAGCCCCCGCTGGGGGACCGCTGGCCCCTGGACCCCCCAGCCGGGGGGATCGGCCCCCCCGGACCCCTGCAGGGGGGACAAGTCCCCCCCGCGTGGAGGGGTGTACAAACTTCCTGGGGTATACTTCCAGCTGAAACAAAGACCTCTGAACAATCATGCTCCACACACAAAAGATATTTGATCTTGGGTCATTTAAAATTGAGACTCATAATTGTTTTACCATAAATTCAATTTGAATGATCACTACTTGTTGGTTGGTTTGTCTATTGTCCAATGCAACATAAATCCTAGGTATGCTCTGCGCCACATTATTCATAGTTATTACCTCTTATATGTTGTATAGATTTGTCTTAGTCTTATGTAGTTGAGGATAATTTCGCTACAAGTGGTTCTCTGCACATTTTGAACAATGCATGTTCCTTTTCCAATAACCTTCAACCTTTTAATTCAATGATTTTTGAGGTTCATTTCTACTAATTAAGGCATTTTTATGAAATTTGTTCGTAGTGGAGGTATTAAAATTTCCAAAATTCCCCCCTTGCTTATATCTTAAGGTTTTATGCCCTCTTCCATTTCCTTCCTTCTTCCAGTCAGTCCATACCTTAGGCTTATGCTTATATTATTCATAAAATGCTTGGTATTCTGAATAACCTCCTTGAGAGCCTTAGGTTCATTGAATTCTATTTTGTCTCGATATGCATGTGGTAATCCATTGACATACCTTTATATCTTAGTCTTATGATCCTTTATATAAGGTAAATACCTTAATAGTTCCAAGAATTTACTGGTATACTCCTCAAGTGTTAGTTGCCCCATGTTGTGTTCATAAAATTTCTTGGCCTTACTGTGATAATATTTTTCAGAGAGGTAATTTTCTGGGAAGTACTTCTCAAAATTCCTCCATTTCAGCTTCCTTTCCCTAATAATTTTTTTATTTATTTGAAATTATCCCACCATAAATCATACTTTCCTTTTAAAATGAATACAAACACCCTTTCCTTCATGTTCTCGGAATAACCATGTAATTTTAAGTAATTCTTTATTCCTAAGTGCCAAGCTTCAACATCTTCTCCTTTCTTGACTTCTCCATCAAAGATCAAATGTTTTTTTTCCTTGAATTATTCTTGCATGGGATTCGTTCTATTCTCCCTTTGATAATTATGACTCTTAGCTGTACTATATAATGATTTGTCAGGGATGCTTAGTTCCCTTTTTGGAGTGATAAGTAGTTTTGGTCCTCCTACATGTTTGTGCTCATCCAACTTATGCTTTTGTATCTATAATGGTATTTACTTAGGCTTTCTCATGTCCTGATGATTGCTACTAACTTCTTATTGTCTTTGTCTTTCCAGGTCTGATAGAATTTGTAATAGTGTATTGGTGTGTTTGTTTCTGTGGAGTACCAAATGCACCTTCCTTGGAGTTGGTTGTTACCTACAAGGAAAATACAAGTAATTGGTTGTTGTTAGTGGATAAAAATGGATAAGGAAAGCATTGAAAGTAATGGAAACAATGCATAAATAAACATAAACTAAAAAATATAATATATAACACATGAACAATTCTTATTGGCTGTTGAATGTAGAAGAGATAGAACAAATGAATAAAAGAAACTTGGAGAGAACTGTTTGAGAAATGGTGCTAAAAAATCCTCAACAAGGAAGTTCCTTTCTCAATATCCTAGCATGCTTCCTCTATCTCTCAAAGAATTATTGAAGGCACTCTCAAATGATGGAATTATATTCTCAATGAAATTCTTGATTTATAGGGATAAATTTTGGTAGCATAACACTGCTTTACTTCTTCTAGTTTTTTAGCTCTCCTTGAACTTGTATTTATAGAGTTTCTTGGACACTCCTCCTCTCCTTGGCTCACCAATGTGGTGGTTCAATTCATAATTAAGATGAGAGCTACCATTTCCTTCTCTTTAAGGCTTCTGGGGGCTCAAGGCTCGAATTTTTCAGCCCATCATGTTAAGATTTGGAGTGTTTCTCAAGCAAGTTTGCAGCCCGAGGTGCTGACTGATTTTTTTCGACAATGTGACAATTGAAGAGATAGCCTCGCGACTATTAATTTCCAGCAATGGTGCACCAAGAGGTTCAATTTTTTAACTGAAACCTGAGGAAATATTTTAATTTTTGGTCTTCATTGTACTTCTACGTTAAAATGTAACATATGTTTGTGTTGATCACTAACTTTGAGTGTCTTCTAATGCGTACGTATGAGTATATGATTTTCACATGATAATAGTTTACCACTGATGTATGAAGTTAGGAGCAAGCGTATAACTCAAATAAAACATATTTTTGCTTATCTAACTGAGAGTATTTCTAACTTCTTGAGACATAAAGAAACTTACTATCGAGATGATTAGGGAAAATCCTCGACTGAGAACTAAAGAAAACCATGCTCTAAAGAAATAATCATACAAAAGTTTCCATATGAGGTGGGCATATCCCATGCTCATTATGATGACTATGAATAACTATTACAATCACACATGAAATGATCATGTCAAGTTAGCATTGATGTGGATGACATGCTAAAGGTTGATGACAATAACTTCTTATTCCCTTAGGAGCATCTCTAACAAATAGACTAAACTAGGTGCGTCCATGAATCAAAGGTGAAGCACTGATGAACGAGGTACTAAGGGATGCATGAGTCTTCGAATATGGGTACCTCCCATGCATAAAAATATAAGGATTGTTGAATGAGGTGCTAAGGGATTCATAAGTCATCAAATAAATTAGAGAACTACAACAATGAAAAAGTATGATACTACCCTGACATGAAAAGATATGCTAGTGTTGAATGAGAGGGAGACCGATGAAATCAATGAGAAATAGAGATTCCCATTGTGCCACCTGAGGTTATCCCTAAAAGGGGGGAGCAACCAAGGTACTTCTTCGATCCTAAAAAATGAGTGTTAAAGTTGACATGAATGAAGAGTTAACTGCATGAATAGCTGATCTGGGGATCTTTGTGAAGGAATAAAGATGGTTGTAATATGATGGGTGTTGGGATGGGGTCCCCTAGGGTCAATCTTGGGGGAAATGCCTAGGTTTTATTGTATAAAGATGTAAAGTCTCTGCAAGTTATGGTCGCAGAGCGTGTAGATAATTAATGAGTCATAAAGGGTTTTACCCTTGTTTTATGTAAGTTGAGTCAACTTTTGAAGATTTACCCATGGTCCGTGGACCATGGGATTGTATAAACAGGTGTGTCTTAGGATGTCTAAGGCAAGAAATGAAGTTTGGTCTATGGGAGAAGTCTAAAGAGTTAGTGAGGAAGAGTAGGAAGAAAGGCTCTGCAGTTGCGTGTACAGAGGCCTAGAGTAAAGTCCGCAGCTGAGTAAGCAGACCCCTACAGCTGAGTGTGCAGGGAAGTCTTCTTTCTGTAAATTGAATTGAATATTAATAAATAATATTGTTGTAGAAATGCTTTTGTTTATCTCTTTACTTTTGTTTATATGAATGTGCCTTATGTTATAATGGGTTTATGAAATAATGATGTATTGATGCGTGACTTTACACGACTTATACTATTATATGAATGCAATAATTGTTAACTGTTTACGCGAAGATTATCTTGTTGTATGTCGAAGTTATTGAACACTTAAGATGATATGAGAAATTACTGGGCTATAAGTAATATTTGATGTGAGTAAGTCGCTGATTAGTCTATTCAAGGTGCACAAAAGACTGTCATAAACCTTCGTGGAGGTTTAGATGTTGATTAAATGGAGTTATATCAATAAGCCATAAAGGCTTATCGATTTGCGTGAAGGAAAATTTAGGGCATAAAATGACATCACGCTTATCTCTGGGTGCGAAAAATTGGTTCCAGCATCCCCCCATATTGCTTTGGGTGAGACTTCAGTCTGTGCTTTGCAGATTGATGTTGAAAGGGACAGTAGTGTAGGGATTTGTTTGGTGCAACTAACTCTGAACCTTGGTCAGGACCCACTAAGCCAACAAATGGTTATATTGCTGGGACCAGGATCTGCATAAAGAGATGTGTGATGTCGCATCGTTGGAATCCAACCAAGAAAGAAATTGAGGAATGGTTGGATAGAAAGATCCACAAATTCACGGCACAAGAAAATAGAAATCCATGCCTGATGAAGGAATAGTGGTTGGATAGATATCTGTACATAGAAATACATGAGATCTTCTTCTGCACCTTCTCGATTGAACTATACGAGTGGATTGCTAAATTGGCAGACAACTAAGGAAGGTGGAGGCTTGACGGTCCAATAGTGTGAACTCCGAAGCTAGTATGAAGGTTGGATTCTTCTGAAGATAAGCTCATGCACACTGTCGATCACTGGCTTAAAGGAGTCTTAGGACGATTCATGATAGAATTCACGGTCGATATCTCAGTCAGTTACAGTGAAGCAGAGTGACGCTTTTTCAAGGGACTGTGAGGTAAGTATATGAGATCTTTGAATACTTGGATTAAAATGCTCTTGTGTGAAAAGTGGGTTATTCCACTACCTTGATGTTTGGATCTATGCAAAGTGGATGATTCTTTAGAAATATCGAGAGAACAACTCCCGAATACAGCCCATTGATAGAACCTACTTTGATCAACGACAAGGGAGTAGTACAAGGCTCACCGCGAAGTGTTGTACAGTTGATAAGATAGGGCTTTCTGCAAATACCTCATCCACCCACACCACCTCCACCTTCACCTACATAGCATACACCTTCACCCACACCACCACCACCTCCACTACCATTCAACATGTCAAATACGATGATGTTGCCTGTTTTGAAGGGCTTTGGAAATAAGGACTTGGACTAGTTTTGGTTCGTTGCGAAGGTTGTGTGGACAACGCAGAATATTACAGATGATCATAAGAAGAAAGAGTAGTTGGTTACTACTCTACAATACTGTGCATTGACATGGTACATTAAGTACTGCACTAATAATCCATTGGCATCATTAGCGGACACTTAGACTTATTTGAATAAGGAATTTGGTAGGCCTAAGTCCAAAACACAATCAGTAGTGGGATTCAAGGAAATCGCAATGAGAATCAGCAAGACACCCTGGGAGATAGATCAGAGACTAAAGTGTGGAATCCATGAAGCCAATATGAATCTCGTAGACATTCAACATTGTGATTGGTTTATAGCCGCGCTTCTACCTCAATTAAGGATTTCTTTTTCACAACAAAAGATAGGGACTCACACAGAACCACTGGAGATTTCAATGAGATTACTTGAGATACCTATCCAGGACATGACATTGGGAGTTAAATAGATTCATGCAAATTTGTATAACCTCTGCTTGGAGTTTCAAAGCTTGAAAAAGGAAAAAGTGGCTCAGT
Source organism: Pinus tabuliformis (assembly GCA_031772625.1). Lineage (NCBI taxonomy): Eukaryota > Viridiplantae > Streptophyta > Pinopsida > Pinales > Pinaceae > Pinus > Pinus tabuliformis. The sequence goes on along the minus strand of CM062820.1, from coordinate 1,354,268,433 downwards.
CGGAAGTGTGTGAAGAAGTTTTGTGCCTCAAGTGTAAAACCCAGGGGAATGATAAGGATCAATGCCATGTTTTCACAAATTATATGGTAGGAGGAGGGGCAGTTCCCCTAAGGTAGGAAGCTTAAGATGGACCAAGTACAGGGCCTATTCTATGGTGCGCTATCTATCAAGTAGCATGAAAACATGTAACAAACAATTTCCACTTGCTGCAAGAGTTTGTGCAGACACCAAAACAACTATTCTACAATTTATGTAAATGAGTGGGCCACGATGAATGTAATTTCCATAGATATGAATTAATGATGGAAAGAATGACCGCATATCGAATGCGAATAGAAACTCAGCCTCTAGATCAAGGCGCAGGGGGATCACGTAGAGGATATCAGGGATGCAGACGAGGCTGAGGAGGAGGAGGAACTAGTAGAGGTCGAGGGCAAGTTATTTTCTATAATTACGAAGGGCTAGGACAATGCATGTAGGAGTGTACAAGCTAGACACATCCATCATGCTGGTATTGTACTTAGTTTGACCATGCGATAGAAGAATGCCCTATATTGATAGCTAAAATGCAGGAGAATAAGGCACAACCTCAGCAGCCTACCAAGAACTTGTAGATGATGAGGGAAGAGCCTTGTGAAGAGGATTCCAATGTCAATATCGTGTTGTGAAGTAGTGTGACCACTGGTGATGATAAGGGAAAATAGATTAAAGAAGGTGGATGGGTCGGCAAGGCTCTAGAAAAAGAACTTGGGTTTGATCTGAAGCATGCAAAGGAAACACTCATGGAAGAAAATAAAATCTTCGTTGAAGCCTCTACCTTAGGAAGTTAGGATAGGCTATCTGAAGGAGTTGACCCCTCCATGCTTACTACTTTCTTGGAGACTTACATGAAACTTCTGTGTGACAACAGGGCTGTGAAAGGATTACAGGAGTTGATAAAAAAATGTGTTGGTAAGGATAATGCTTTTGATGGGCACCATGTGATCAGAAAGATTGACAGACATAAGATGAGAACAAGATGCGAGATGAGGCTCACCACACAAATAGGAGAATATGAGATGGATCAAGTTATTTTGGATCTGGGATTAGATGCGAATGTTTCACCTAAACGAACTTGGGAAAAAATGGGGAATCCTACACTATAGTGGTCTCTAATTCAATTAAGAATGGAAAATCAATAGAAGATTATCCCTATGGGGAGATTGTATGGAGTAACTGTAGATATAGAAGGTGCAAGCGTGCTAGATGAATTTGAAGTAATAGAGGTTGTTGATGATAGCAATCCATATCCTGTGGTCCTTGGAATTTATTGGGCTATCAACATGAATGGGGTCATCAATTTGAAGAAGTGGATAATTTCGTTGGACCTCGCAGAAGGACTGCACTATACTGAACCGTTCCACGACTATGAGGAAAGCAATGATGATTTCAACCATATCTATAAGATAACAGTGTGAGACCAAGATTGAGTTAATCTAACAACCGATGGATGAATTGCATGGGACCGAAAAATCTCCTGTACATTAGATTGGGATGACGAATTGGAGCACAGGTAGAATAGGTTACACAAAGTATCTACGCTGCAATGTAATATGATGACTAAATCATTGCGTTGTGTATCATTCAAGGTAAGAATTTTTCCTTATTATGATGGTATAATTGATGTAGATAAATTTATGGATGCATTTGAAATGGAAGTGCCTGAGAAGCATCGCTTCCAAGCGCTAGATTTGGTGCTCTGCACTACACCTGCATGGTGTTGGGGTATGGATAAAGACAGTTTTGAAGAATGGCGCGACGATAGGAACATGATGAGGATGTGATTTGGTTACCCAAAGGTACGATTGGCCAAGAAGTATGACAGGAGAAATGATTCGTGTGATCATTTGGAAAAGTGGACTAAGGTTTATGGAATAGAGCTGCAGCGAGAGTTGGTGCATATTTTCTGTCACACTTTGGAAATCATCCCTATGAACTGGTATTTGGAAATAGAGCTCTGCCACAACACCGCAAAATGGGATATCTTAAGAGAGGGGTTCGTGAGGACGTTCAACTTTGAATACGGATTCGAAACTATTGATGAAGTGCTGCAGGAGGTTAAGGCAACAATCTTCAGAATTCTGCATGATCCCCTGGAATTGATTCAATTGGATTGGAGCACCTAGCTGCACCATGTACTGGAATTCTATAATATTACTGCTGAAGAAGAGGATGAGGATTGAAGGAATATTAACATCCCTAAACCATAAGGCCACCATGAAGTAGAGGGACCGCAGATAGAGAACCCTGACATCACCACACCACTAAAAACTAAGCAGGTAAACATTGGTAGAGAAGTGGAACCTAATTTTGCGAAGATTTGGGATTACTTGGATGATTCTATAGTTGATAAAGCCATTAAGTTGCTCCAAAAAAATCAATAGTTATTTCCCACGAAAAATTTGGACTTAAAAGGAATCATAGGCGATCTGGGAGTGATGAAAATAACTTTGAAACCAGATGTGAAGCCTGTGAAGCAGAGGCCATATCGTCTTAATCAAAATACAAGGAAAAGGTTCACTTGGAGTTGGACTAGATGCTTGCAGTAGGTATTATTGAACCAATGGAGGAATTTGAATGGGTGAGTCCAATGGTCATCCAGGAAAAGAAGCAAAAGGATGAAACAAAGATTTGCGTAGATCTCAGGAAGCTCAACTATGCTTGTGTTCATGATCCTTTTACAACTTCGTTCACAAATGAATTACTGGATAATGTTGGCATGCATGAGGCCTATTCATTCACTGATGGGTTCTCTGAATACCATCAGATAAAGATCATGCCAGAAGACAGGAGTAAGACCACCTTCATGACAGATTGGGGATGTTTCCAATATACAATGATGCCTTTCAGAGATAAGAATGTGGCAGCAATATTCTCGCGCGTGGTCATCAAGGCTTTCAAGGAGTTCATTCACACAATTTGGAGGTCTATTTCGATGGCTAGATAGTGTTTGGGCTAGTCAAATGCCATGTTGACAGTCTGCGCTTAATGTTGGATACATGCCAAAGGTATTAGATTGCTCTAAACCTAAAGAAATGCTTGTTTTGTGTCCCTCTTGGGATCTTGATTGGTCATGTGGTATGTAGACAAGGACTGATGGTGGACCCTACTAAGATCTTGGTAATAATTAATTTGGAGGCACCAAGAAGTGTTAAACAGTTGTGCACAACACTGGACCACACTGTGTATTATCGAAAGTTCATCGAAGGTTATTCTCAGATTATCGTACCTATGGAAAAGCTACTGAAGAAGGATACTACATTATGTTGGGATGAATATTGTCAATGCAGCCTGGATGTAATGTGGGAGAAAATGGTCACCATGCCAATCTTAGTCTTCCCGGATTGGAAGAAGGAGTTCCATGTGTGATGAGCCTAGGCATTGCAACAAGAATGCTGCAACTCCCAGGGCTACCAGCTTTACTTATCAACCTGGTGTTCGTACAAACTTGGAGGTGAGAGTGCTATATGCAAAAGTATAAGTGAAGGTCTTGCCTATTGTCACTATTCATCTAGCAAGAGACCCCAGGGGTTCAAAGCTAGACTTCTATAGAGTCAAAAGAAGCTTGATTTTGATGGAAGAAGAACAAATCTATTCTAAAAGAGAGTTACTCTACTACAAGAATGAAGAAAACAACATGTAATGCTGATTCACACCAGATCCTAACTAACCAATTAAATAGCTATGCTAAATAGAATTTCTAAACCAACACTAACCTAATGCTCGTACCTAAGTTACATAAGAAAAGATAATCAAAACCAGACTAAGGTGTAAGAAAAGAACTAAACTAAATCTGTTTTCGACCAGAAGAGCAGTCGGAGATCGAAATTGGTGAAAGAAGGACGTATGGATGCAGTAGTGAATAGGGACCATTGGATCGATCAATGAACAGAAGATGGATGATGAATATATTATCGTTGGCACTTAAGTGAATAAATGGATGAACAGGGTAACAAGGCAAATGAACGAAAAAGATCTTATCATGACCGATTTAGTGAATAGATGGACAAACAGGGTTAATGGGAGATGAATGGTTGAGATCTAATCACAAAGATTAAGTCAAGAGATGGATGGATAGGATTAATCAGCAGATGAACAGTGGAGATCGTATCGCGGGAAAAAGAAACGTGCGGAAATGATGGAGTGGGTTTCAAAGGCGGTAAGCAGTTTCTCGCACGCCCTTAAAGCTGTAAGTTGTATTCTGAAATTTTGTGCGATTAACCTAACTGGGTGACAAGTGTCGAGCCGTAAAAAGGGTCTTTTTCACCTCTAATTACCTCATATTAACTTGTCAATCTAGGAACGATTTGTTATCTCAAAGAGTGTACTCAGTTTGAGGCTGTCATTTTTCAGAGTAATGCTAGTAGTATAGCTCAAGAAAATACAAGAGTAAATGGATGCTTGAAACAAGATCTACTTACAGAAAAATACTTTAAAAACTAAATCATGCACTCGGAAAACTAAGCAATTTATTAGTCAAGGGTCCAGTAACAATAACTCATCCCTTTGGAAACTGATGTAAATAAAGGTAATCAAGGAATAGATCATCAATCTAGGGACTAGACAACAAAGGCCAACGCCCACTACAGTTTCAGATCATTCTGCACACCAAAGCAACAATAATGTAGATAATAGGAAATGGGACAGTAATTAAGAAATGGAACATCAACTAGGTCTAATAAACAACAACACCCTAATCTACAGGAACAAGTGCAGCAATCATATCCTACAGAAATCAGATGGAAATCTTTACTTAAAGGATGAATCAGACAACAAATAGAAATGGAACGACAACCAATTACCAATGGAATATAGAACAGTGCTTAGAATCAATTGTGAATATAAAGTACCGAAGTAAATAACACACACAATACAGAGAGATATTAAGAGAAACACTAATCTGAGTCTGATACCACAAATACTGATCTCAGTTAGAAAGGATAACAATCATAATTCATAATGGAACAACAATGTCAATTGAACAACAATCGTATGAAGTATAAACTGTAGACGAATACAGGAATACCAACTTAAGAATATTACAGCTCGGTTACTCTGCAATTGAACAGCAATAGCATTCTGTAAAGAACAGTAAATGACTTAAAGGAACATCAATACGTTATAAGGTGAAAATGAACAATACGACTTTCTTGTTGCAGAGAACGATATTGTAAATATAACAGAGCTGTGATATAAAATAACAAAACACACCAGATTATTGATCAAAGATGATAACGAAAACCACACACGAACTAAAGGTAATGGTACAGGAGCAAGTGTTCCACCAGGGCCGGGCCCTTAGCCTCCAATGACACACCGCTTGGAATTATTCCAGGATCAAAGATGGAACAGCAACCAGATCTGTATTAAAGCATTAAAACAGAGTTACAATGGATCACTTCTCAATGAGAGTTAATGATCAAAGTTTCAAATACATAGCAAAGTTACATAAAAATTAATAGTCGATCCCCGGGCTAGCAGTGTTGCCCCTACTTATAACAGCTGAAGCGGAGATATCAAGGATGAGAAAATAGTTAAAGCAACGATCCCTCAGGATCAAAGGATCCTAAGAAATTCACCAATCTGTTAATCCTCAGTTATCCAGTCATTTTCTTGCGCCGATTCGATATCTCCTTTTCCTTTCCTTGGCTGAGATGTTTTAATTTAGATCGTCTTCTTTGCATATGGTTCCCCGCCAAAGGGATAGCGGTTAGCTTGGCCCTGCCTTTTTCTTTGGAGCGGAAATCTTTAGTTTTTCCCTTTTCCTGCATAATAAATGGAAATTATTAGTGTTTTCATGTTGCATATAAATCTTATAGATTTGTCATGATTTCCCATTATCTACCTAGTTCATGATGCAAAGATGTTGCGAGTTCTAAAGAAAAGATGACAAAATAATCAATAAAAACATACCTTCTTCAGTACTCCACAACAAGTAGCATGATAAAACCACTTTTCTCTCGTTCTCTTAGCCATATAACGGTTGTGCAAGAATCTTCATGATATTGCGCAATAGCCGTTGGATCAGGCGGGGCTGATCAATGGTGGATATTGGCCAAGCTAGATGGCTAGCGGGCATGCGAAAGCCATCAGATCAACGGTGGGGATTTAAAGTGCATAAAGTCAAACACTAAAACGAATTGGATGGTGGTTGGTTAGGTTTTGCTGTAAAAGGAAATCTACGGGTATAATCGGATTAAGACATGATTTGTCAGCTTTTGCCTAAACATTTCGTGCTGAAGGAGAATGGGCATATGAGTGAGATCTTAGGAAGAGAGTAATGGAAGATGATGATGATGAAATGAACCAAGGGATGAGTCCAACCAACAAACTTCATGTGAAAACTAAAACACTCGTGACAACCTTATGGATCTTTTTCTTTGCTAACCCGCTAACTAAATGAAAGCATAAATGAAAGAAAACCAAAATAGAAACAATCTACTCTACATTACTGTAAATGGGAATGAAGCTACTTAAGAAAATGACAATTAAACCATTAAGCAAATGAACGATTAAACCATGAATCTATGACGTACTATTGTAATGGAAATGTAGCTATTTAAGAAAATGGACAACAAAAAATAAATTTATGCTAGCATAATAGTACAAATAAAGAGGAGCTTTGGCTACTAGGGTTGGGCCCTAACCCAAGAGCTTCAGCCCTATGAGTTAACTCAGTGCTGTCTCAGAACAAAACTCATCTTCATTATAAAAACCATGGATTACATCAAAAACTGTCACAAGTCCTGTAGCTCGAAAACACAGTAGAGTTCTACAACAAAAATTTGAATAAAAATCAAATCCTACAGAGGTCCTAAGCCTCTCTACTTATACATCTGAAGTCTCCAACGACTTCCTTCAAATTAGGGAGGCTCGGCTCCCAACTCAATGATAAACTCATGCTTTTAGTTTCACTAGCTCAGTTCCCTTTTAGTAGGGAGGCTTCTCTCCCAAGTTAAGATAAACTCGTACTTTCACTTTCACTTTCTTGGCTACCTTCTAGTACTCATGATTTGGTTGTTTTCACTTTCACTTGCTTGACTACCTTCTAGTAGGGAGGTTGTTTGTACTCCGAGCTGATGGAGGAATATTCGAATGGAGGGGTAATAAATGAGGAGGATTTATCTCTGGTAATTCCTCTCCCTTGTCCCATTCGAGTTTTTACCAAGGTCTTTGCCACAATTTCTTTCTTTTATCCTTTATTCATGCATTAAATGCAAATTAGACCATAAAGAAAAATATCCAACTCTAACTCATCTCATAAAGAAAATATAATCAAAAGTATGCAGTAAGTTGTGAGAATAGTTGGTTTGACTAAGCTAGGAGGTGAATTAAGGCCCATATAATTACTCAATGATGAGGCTCATCATCACCCCCCTACTGAAAGTGTTGCTTATCCTCTGAGTAACTTAGTCAATGTCCATGTCCTTCATGGCTCTGGTAGCCTCTTTGACATCCTATGCTTCTGTTGTGGTCTCTTTTTCTTGTTCATAGAAGCCTACTTTCCTTTCTACTTCTTCCCACTCCCTATTTTCTTCTTCTTCATTCTCCCTTCTAGCATCCCTAGGAATAGTGGGGGACTGAGTTTTAGGCCTATCCAATTGGCCTTCAACCTTTGCATTGATTGCTCATACATAGGTGTCCTGTTGAGTGCCTCTCTCAACCTTTGTGGGGAGTTATATTCTATGATCTTCGAGTTGTGTGGCAGTGTTTTCCATCTCCTTTACCAGGTATGTATATTATCATCTCTTAGCAGCCTAAACATATCCTAAAAATGTGAAATTTCTTGTTCTTGGGTAGCAAGATATCTAGGTGCTAGCTGAGCATCATTTGAAATTAGATTATGGGTGCTCATTAGGGCCATGGGATTTGATTGTTTAGCTTTGATGAAAAGAGGTTCATTTTTCTCTTTGGCTAATATTCTTTTCATCTCTGCAGCCCTTGACTCCTCATGGTTCATCAATGATGCAAAATCCATTAATTGTAGATCTCCTAGGTTTGCATTAGGATCCCAAATATTCATGTATGTGACAGCCATGTTGTGCAAGTAAAACTCAACCATTTTGGCCCTATCCTCTAGTGCACATTGACCATAAAGATCAATAAACTACCTGCAGTCCTGAAATGGCCTCGTGGCCCTTTGTGCTAATGTTTTAATATGAAATTGCAACCATTATTCTCTGAGGTAAGGAGCATAGGATTTAGCTGGCATCCTACACTGGATGGCCTCCAAGGAGAGGCTGGCCATACATGCTAGATGGTTTTCCTGTTTTTCCCCTTTTGTTTCAATGCCTTCTTCCTCTTTGTTTTTCTTATCTTCTTCCCCTTGTTGTTATTTCTCATCTCCATTAGTTTCTTCCTTCATTTCCTCCTCTGTTTTAGCATCATCATTCTTCTCTTCTGCTTCATCATGTTCCTCTGTATTATTTTCTTCTTCATCCGTCTCATCATTCCCATCTAGCTCTTCATCATCTTCTTCTTCTTGTTTTTCTGCCTCCTCACTGACATAAGGACTAACATCATAGGTGAGGATTTTGATGTCATCCTCTACTGGTAAGTCTCTAAAGACTAACCATGTTATAGGTATCCTAAGGTCTTGGAGGGCATCCTCAATGAGGATCTTCATCAACCCATGGTGATCCAACTGTTGGGAATTCCCTTTCTTTACTTTGTTGTGGAGTCCATGAGTGATTTCATCAGAAAATAGGGTATGCCGAGTCTTTGGTGAGCTGGTGTTTCTACCCCAAATCTTAATTCTTCAAGCATTCTAAATTGGCATCCATAAACACCATTGTATCTATGGAATGGTAGATGAGGTGATGGGGTATGGTGAATGAGGTGGACGGTGATGAATGAAGGTGGCAGATGACATGGATGAGATGAGATGGAGTGGAGCGATGGTGGTGGCCCACTATTTTTGGACTCTTGCATTCTCTTTTGACTTTAAACAAAATTTCCTTTTTTCCGCCTTTTCACTTATAAACCAACTACCTCATAAACCTTTGCAACTTTTGATAAAATGATGCATATGAGTGAGTGAGTGGGATACTTACCTATGGTCTTGATGCCATGTTGTAGTTGTCAAAGGATCAGAGGTGTTGTTGATGGTCATTCTTCTTCCTCCTCTGCTATTTTCTAATGGTTTATTAGTTTTTGCGCTGTGACTGAAGGCCTAATTCTACTACTGCTATTGGTGTCTGTGACTGAAGATTAGAAGTTGCTGCTGCTGTGGAGCTCCTGGATTACCACATGGCAATGTTTGGTGTCTCCCTTAGAATTCCTTGATCATGTTGTTGGTTGTTGCTATGAGGATGCTGTAATGAATGAACAGAGAGAGTAGGAGTGTGTGTGGATGTAGGGATGATGGTAATGGATGAGGTGAGGGGTTAGATCATGTCTAGAATGAATTTTGGGGACCTAACCAACCAACCATTCAGGGGATCCTATAGGAAACACAATCTGCACCTAAATTGGAGCAATGAAGTAAAAAAACAATTGAATTGATGGAGGGATGCATGGTAGGGAGTGGAGGAGATGAATATATGTGAGGCAGGGTCCCCTTTGGATCTTCTCTTTGCTCCTTGATTTTCTTTCTCATCCACCTGAAAATAAAAATTATGTTTTTTTCTTTTATTATTATTATTTTTTTTTATAAAAACACCTAGGCTGCCTCAGAGAGGTTTTCACCCTAGATATTTTTGCTGGGAGCTTCAAGGAAGGTTTTCACCCAGGGATCTTCTCATTCTCTTTCATTTATTATCATCCTTGGGCCACCTCACGAGGTTTTCAACCCAAAGATAGGACTTAAGCACCTCATGGAGGTTTTCACCTGAATCCTTATTCTTTTTTCTATTTTTCAGTGACCTGATGAGGGAGGAGCTGGAACTTGCTCCACCATCATCACTTTCTTATTGATGTTGTCAATGAACTCTTGTTTTAATAAAGGCCTCTTGTACATTTCCAATCGATGTCCATTAACTAGCAATGGAATGGCTTCTCCATCTATAGTTCTGATTTGCACTGAACCATTGTCATGGCATCTTTCTGCCACATAATGTCTGAGCCATCTTGTCCTTAGCTTGCCCTTGAAGTCTTTATACCTAGAATCATATAATAATGCCCAGTATCCCTCTTGAAATTGCTTCTCCCTAATATTTCTTTCATGCCAAATGTTCCTCTAAAGCTGAACTATCTTTGTATGTAGGAGGGCCTACATTCTAAATTCATCCAAGCCATTCAAATGGAACAATCTTTCTTTATGTGCATGACTGAGATCCAAATCTAGTTGGGCTGCCATCCTCAATGTCTTATATTCAAACTTAATGGGAAAAAAAGCCTTTTTCCCATAGACCAGCTCATAGGGTGTAAATTCAGTGGTGGCCTTCCTTGTTGTATTATAGTCCCAGGTGGCCTCAACTAGTCTCTCTGCCCAATCCTTCCTACTGCTGCTCACTACCTTGGTTAAGATGTTCTCTAGTGCCCTATTGGTTACCTCCACTTACCCATTAGCTTGTGGATGATAAGGAGTCGAGGTCCTATGCTTGAGTTTGTGATGGCTGAGCAGTTCTTCAATCATGTTGGAGGTAAACTGGCTGCCTTGGTCTGTTCAATTAAGTCATCCTCATCTTACTGTCCTCCTCCTATGGTTGCTTCCAAAGCATAAAGTTGGGCAGAAAAAACCTCATCGTCTTCCTCCTCCTACAACCATAAAGGTAAATCATGCTCTAGAGAAGGTTGAGCAGGAGGGTATAGGACTAACTGTTTAGACATATGCCCATTCTTCATGGTCATATTCCTTGCTCTGCAACTAATGTAAGCATCATCTGTGGCCAACCATGGCCTCCCAAGGATGAGAGGGTAACCAGTAAGCTTAACCTTAGGCTGGAGAACTAGGAAATCTACAAGGTACTCCCAGGAATCAATGGAGACCATCACATCCTTCACAATTCCCTCAAGGGTGACTGTGGAATGGTCTGCAAGTTGCAACACTATTGTGGTCTTCCTTAATGACCCTTGGAGGTTGATCTTGAGCATGGTGTCCTTGGTCATCACATTAATGGCAGCCCCAAGATCAATCAGACTGTGTGGGACAATCGTGCCATTGATGTGCACATCTACTACAGGGCTACCAGGGTCTAAATATTTTTGACATATTTCCTGCCCCAGCATTAAGTTAGACAACTGCCCAATGGCATTAATGATAGGGGTATCCCTTTCTCTCCTTCCTGGATGCTTAAAGAACTTCTCCTTAATTAGCTTATTGTAAATGGGAACATCTTTGATTGCTTGGAGAAGGGGGATCTTTACACATAGATTTTTCAATTCTCCCAGAAGTTCAGTTTCTTCTAGGGTATGTTGGAGTGGTTGGGCTAGTCTCTCAGGAAAGGATGGATTTACTTTAAGGTTGCTTTCCTCTCTTTCTTCCTCAACCTCCTTATGTGGAGAGGGAGGTTGGTTATCAGGGAGAATTCTCCCAGATCTTAGGTTGATATCTTGGATTTCTACAGCATAAGTTGGGTATGATGTCTCTCCACTGTATGCTTGTTGAGCTTGCCTATTGTTCAGGTTCGAATTTAGCCAAGCAGGCATCTGGGGTTGCTTAGGTGGAGCAGAGTGTAGGAGTTGTGGTTGGGTAGGTGGTGGTGGAAATAGGGTTGGAACATTGTTGAATTGTGGCCTCCACCCTTGGAGTGGGGTATTCCACTAAGGTTGTGGTTGAATGTAAGGTTGAAATAATAGTTATGCTGGTTGGGAATGATACTGAGATGCATAGGACCAAGGAGGGGGTGCAGACTAGGAAGGATGAGCAAGGGGTCCCCAAGAAGGTATAGTTGTGATTTTGTTGGATTTGTAATATGCATGGGATGACCCTTGCATACCCTTCTGGTATGGTCTAGGCCCAAGATGTCTCCTTTGGTTCAAGTAGCAGAGTTGCTCAGTGACCCCTTTAGCTCCTTGATATACAACTTTGAGTCTAGGTAAAGAAGGGCACTTGTCTATGGAGTGGTTTTCTTCACAGACTGAGCAAATCTCAATACAGTTCAAGGGACTTTCATTCCTAGGATGTCACCTGGTGCATCTATGACAAAAGATGGCCAAGGCTCTCTCTACTTCCTCTTGCTTCCTTTCGATGTTCATGGTGTCCAATTGCAAGGCAAGGATTTGCAGCATCTCACTTTCGAAATCTTCCAGAATATTTCCAATTTCACCCTTGATGGATGAGTTGGAAGATGATGTACTAGCCATAGGTTGTCTACTCCTACCCTTTTTCCTAGTTGCCCTATAATGGTTTCTGAAGACAGTCTTGATATCCTCATAGGGTAATTGGTAGATATCTCCTCCTGGTAACAAATGTAAGGTATCTAGAATATCCTCCCTTACTCCTCTAAGTAGGACCAGCTTTAGTGACTCAGGGTCAAGTGTGCACCTAACCCTTTTGTAATTGAGTTGGAATCTTTCTTCATAGTCTTCTAAGGATTCATCCTGGCCTATGGTCATCCTGAAAATCTCTTCTTTAGTATCCTTTGACCTACAGTAGTCCATATATTTGTTGTTAAAATCCTGTTGCATTTGTGCCCAAGTTGTGATGCTATCTCCAGGTAAACCCATGAACTAGTGCAATGTCGCATCCTTGAGGGTAGATGGAAACAATTTTAACTTTTTCTCATCATCTGTATAGTCATAGGTTCAACATATAATAGAAAACTCAAATAGGAAAGTGTTAGGGTCAGCTATGGTTGGGCCATGGAAATGAGGTAGAGTAGAGGAGCCTATATTCTTCATCTTAGTGTCCCCATTGGTTTCCCTAATGGGGAAGGCACCCTCAATCCTCTCTCTATTTCCTCTGTCTATTATAGACATTTTTGGGCACTACAACCCCAAGCATAAATGTCCATAAACTAAGGGCTCCTAAGTCCCTAAAGGTGTTGTTCCAACCCCTAAAAGAACAAGGTCAACTGATTACAGCTTCACCCAGAAGTTCTCCATGAAAAACTACTCAGAACTGGTCAAAACTGGACCATTTCACCTGCTCTATAGGAAAAGTGCATTGCATCTCACCTAAATACACATAGTAGGGGCGTTGCATTTCAAAAAGCCCTTCTATGGGGTGCGATGGGTGAGAAGGGACAAATGGCAGTGTCAATCCACGAGGTGGAGGGGCATGGAATCTTCTAGAAACTTCTCCTGTGACACTTTCCCCTCTGAATTTGACCAGGGATGAGTAAGAGATCATCAATCTCCAAGTGGAATCAAGAACTATCAGAGGGGAGACACTAATCAAATCTCAAAAGCTGACTCATCTCCCTTGCAGACATCTATATATGGATCCCTCATCCCAGAGATCTAGAGGCTGGAATTTTGCATCTTGTAAGGAATTGCTATTGGTTTCTTGAGGCAACATTGTCATGCGGAAAGATTCGATTTTGCGGACAAAACCAACCTCCCTAGAAGCTTAAGGCTTTCTAGTGACAAACAAGACAATTAAGAACAATCCTTCTCTAAATATGCATTTACCATATAAGAAATCAAGTGTTTAGATCCTACCTGTAGTCCAACGCTGTTGTAGTAGTCTAGCCTCGTCGATCCGGATGAGCTCCTCCTTCTCTTCGAAACCTGCATTCACTAACAATCAAACGATTAAATAGCACCTGAATATCTCATAAAATAAAACATATTTAACATACAGACCAAGGAGTATATGAAACAACTCATAAATAACAAATTGTTGAGAAGAATGGACTTATTTGTATTAATAGGAAACAAAAGAAACCATTACAACCTGAGCCTTGGTGTTGTGCAGGTCCCTCCTAGGGTCCAACAAGAGTTCTCCTTTACTTTGATCAGCTCACCCACTTCCAAATGAAACAAGAAAGGATGGGAATCTCTCCTCACAAGCTTCTACAAGGAAGTCCTAATTCCAGCAGCATCTACCCTTAGGAATGTTCAGCTTTCAACCTCCCCTCCCTCTGGTCCAATGCCTATATTTATAGTGCTCTAGAGGAAGTTAATCAGGTCCACCATCAATGGGATAAGCCCCTCTTTGGATGGGTTAGCTCCCCTCTTGATGGGATAAGTTCTTCTTTCATAGGGATACATGAACCATCTGGAGGCGCTCAATACACGTCAAACAAGCTTCTAGAATGCTCTAGAAATGACCACAAGTAACTTTTTTGGAGTGAAACTTGCGCCTTTTGACCTTTAGAGGAGTACGCACCCATTGCTTTACAGACAGAGCGTACAAGTACGGAGGTATTGTGAACTTGGGTTGCGTACACGCAGGTAAGGCCGAGAGAAACTGCGTACCCAGAGATAATTGACTTTAAATGACTTTTCTCTCTTTCTTAGAGTTTGACATGAAAAGCAGAGGCATGAGACTTGCCAAGGAGGATAGTATGACAGTTGATGGAGCCATACTAACTGCAAATAGTCATGGTGACATTTTTTAGTGTAATAGATTGCCCCCTAAAGTGCGAAGCCTGTAGTAGATTAGGGTTTTATATCATCTAGGAAGGGTGAAGTCTTTTATCATTTCAAGGATTATCTTGTGGAGAGCCCGGTCAGAACCTGCAAATATTCAACACAAAATACATATATAAGATGATATCATCGCTGAGGTAGGCATTCCCATACTCAGAAAACTTTAACTAACAATCTAACTACTGCTCTGATACAGGAATGATTTCGCAGTACATCATAATCATAGACTCATGTAGACACAGTATGGATGCAACCATCTGTTTATAGTTAGTATACTTATACAATGAATACAAAACTCCTTGCAGCCTGGATGGTGGAAACTAGATCCAGGGTCTTCATTTCTACTTCCCGAAATAGTACGATTCTATCCATGCGAATAAATGAGTTGATGTCGAGCATGGTAGAAACCACTTGATTACCAGTCAATGATGTAAACTGTTAACAAGTGTGAGAGAAACCACCAGTGATGTCAATGGTTCTCAAAGTACCTAGTAAAATCCATGAGATGTGAATAAATGTGTTGATGTCGAACATGTCACGGAATCCTTCGATCGAAAGTCAATGATGTAAACTGTCGTCGAAGGTGAGAAATCTGCCATTGATGCATGCGGATCTCAAGGTACTGACGATTCCTAGATCATCTTTTTAGATAATGTGCTGATGTCGATAGAAAGCGACTCGTTGCAGGCAAGCCCACAACACGAAATCATAGTTCAAGTTGAAGAAATGTTGCTGTAAGGACTGACTTAGGGATGGTCAAAATGGATGACAAGTATTTTGCATATGAATGGTTTATTTGCAGAGACCTCTTGAACACATAACGACAGGACAGATGGCTTGGCGACGATTGACCCAAAGTTAATACCCAGAAACAGTTGAAGACTTTCAAAGTGGTTTAATCAACTTTAAGACAAAGGATTTCCCAACCCAGGTGAACGAAAAGTGTCGTGTTCAAGAGTGGTAATAAGGTTTTTTCTGTAACAAAGGATAACAAATAGGCTCATTTTTCTCTCTTTTCCCCTACCATTTCTGGCAAGTACCTCTTTATTTTTTACAAGCTTGAGGAGAATAACATATGCTTGATTATAAGCTCATCCTTCGGATGAGTCCAACTTAGTTTAGATTCAAACCCTAAGAAGGAGTGGTCCGTTCCTGTTTGTAATCGAACAAGTCCTTTACTGTGAAATTTTAACGAGTCCAGTATAGGAGAAACTCGACGTTTTTCAATTTTAGAGAGTCTGAAAAAACTAAAGAAGACTCCAGGGTTGAACTTTTTCATAAATTTGTGTCTCCCAAGCCCGAAAAAGTATAAAATAATACTTGAGAGAACCGCTTGATCTTGCGACCAAGGAGTACTTTCATAGTTAGTGTCTTTGACCTGAAAAGTAAAAAGTGATCAAGGACACGTCGTTTTATTTCCAGTATCGAATTTGAAACGACAAAAATCCGGCAATCTTTTCCCGTTTTTACGGTCAGAAAAAGGGCTATAAGGGGACCGTCTTTTAATTCCGTTTTAACGAGTGTAAAAGAAACGCTCGGCAATCTTTTCATATTTTAGGAGTTAGAAAAGGGCTTAAAAGATGACTTTGATGTTTTTGGTTCGTGAAAAATGATAATTTTCCCTGAAAGTCCTTTTGTCCTGCACAAAAACAACACATTACTCATACCTGTTTAAGATAGGAAAAAATACATTGAAAAATATCCTTCCATGGTGAAAAATAAACAAAATTAGCATTCATTTATCCAAAAAACCTATAAAAAGACCTTTTACCATGTCATTTTTACCATTTTATTGTTGAGGGAGAGAAAAGGGCTTTTGGCAAGAAACTTCCCGTGGACTTTGCGGAGAATCCGACCGTCGGAATCGAGCGCCGTCTCTTTCAGGTATTTCACAACATCCTCCTCTTTGTTTTCATCCGTTTAGAATTTCATTTTAGGCCCTAGTTTGATTTTTTGGGGGCTTTGGGGTTTCAAGATCCGCTTTTCGGGGTACGCAGGTGCCTCATGGGTGACTTGCGTACCCCAACATTTTCTCCATTGGGAAAATGGCAGGTGTACGCAACCTACCTTCAGAGCAGTTGCGTACCCACGCTCTGTTTCTGAACGCGGGGTGCGTACTCTGCGCAAAGCATTTTTAAACCCCCAAATCTCAAATTTGAACCATTAATTTTTGATTTAGTGAATTCTAATTGATGTTTTTTGGTGTGTAGATTTCCCACCATGCTTGATTGGCGCGAAAGAGAACACGAAGATGTCGATTTGGCTGCAATAGATCATCAACCTTCCATTGATGCTTTGAAGGCATGCAGTCTCTACAAATACTGGGCCATACCTGGCATGAGGGCCCGGGTGCGATTCTTAGAGTGGCTGGTTGAAAGGTGGAACGTTCAGGATCAATGTTTTTACATCGGAGGGCACCAGCTCGAGATAGAGCCCTCAGACATATATTTTCTCACTGGTTTGCCTAATAGGGGCGAGCAACTGTCTCTGTTCGGGACTAGGCCGGGTGGCCAATCCCTTGCTAGTCTCCGGCTAGAGTGGTGCAATAATCAGAACCAGGAGAAGGGGATAGAAATCAAATACATATCCCGACCTGAACTTATGGTAATTTCCTTTACAGTTACCAGACTTTGCGGGGCTGCCGCATTGCACATTGCCACTGGATCCCAGATGCGGATGGCTATTGATTGCTTCCGAGGCACCATTTTCAACTGGTGCAACGCTGTGTTGGCCAATATGAAGGGCCAACTGACTAGGGCAAAGAACGGGCAATTAAAGACCTTTGGGTATGGGCCTTTAGTTGTGAGCTTTGCCCTAGAGAGAGTTTCGATGCTGATCCCGCAGCATCTCACTGTTGAGGTTGGGCCTCCTCGGGAGCCAAAGTTGATGCGATGGGTTGCGGTGATGGCCCGGCATCCTGATGAGGGAGCAGGAGTTGTCCGATTTCCTGCGGGTTACTTTCACTGGTTGGAGGGCCAGGTCTTTGTGATCCAGGATTTTCCTTATGCCAGAGTGGATTTTCGCGGTGATCCGGACATGGTTATTCCACAGGGAGAACAATGGGACGACAGAGGTACTTCATTTTTCAAAAGTTTTTAAATTATCTATATTTTTTAGTTTTTATATATCGTCTCAAAACTAACAGTAAAAATTTTCAAAATGCAGATGTAGGTCCACGGCATCCAGCCAATCTCCGGCCTTTCGAGAGGAGACAACCAGTTGCACCGGCACCGGTCCCACAGGACGCGGCTGCAGAGACCTTAGCTGAGTTGGAGCAGGATCTAGAGCGTCTGATGGCGGATATACCAGAGACTACTATAGATGATATTCCTATCAGACTTCAGCGCTATGTAGTCGCAGTCCCAGGACCTTTTAGGAGGTTCTTGTGTAGGGTAGCCCGTGCAGTGGTGTCGTATAGAGAGCACCACCAGTGATTGGATGGTCACTTTTGTAGACACATGTGACATTTTGGTTTTTTGTACTTATCATTTTTGCCGATCATAAGGTGTTTTGCAACCTATGATTGAAGATGATGTATTTTTGACACACTCCTATCTATATATATCATTATTACCGGCTTATCTTGTTAAACATGTGTGATTAAATGTTAATGTTTTTAAATTTACATGTATGATTATTGCAAATGTCTGTCTAACATTCGAGAAGCAATTGCATCCGCTAATGTATTTAAAGACCTTGGAATATGCTGATATTCAATGTAATCAAATTCACGTTCCAAGAGACGCACTCTCAAAAATAACCTTAATAACACTGGATTTCTAATAGCATATACTCTATTAAGCTGTAATACAACGAGTTCAGAATCTAACCTCACTATCAAACTCCGAATCCCAAATGAAATGGATTCAGATAATAACTCAATCACTGCACTGTATTCTGCAATGTTGTTTGTTGTTTGACCGAGGCTCACCCCATGCATAGAAACTAATTCGTCAGAGGGCGAATAAATAACCCAAGCTGCGGAAGAGATATTCCGTGTATTACGACAAGCACCATCAGCAAATCCAATGTACGTTTGGAGAGGCATCGACATCTGCAAACATCAAGGGTAAAACCAAGATAAGCAGAATAACGATGAAAAACACACTTTCTAAGCTAAGCACACTGTCTAAACTAACAAACACACTAGCGAGAAAGAAAAATTAACCTAACTAACTTAACTAAAATCTTCACACCCATCATTTAAGCATAGTACCTCTTTAGGTAAATTCCATTTCTAGGTTTACCCAAAGAGTCCCCGTCAAAGTCAACCAGCTCATAGGCCCCTTTTGCTAGCTTTCGCTTAACAATGTAGGGCCCATGCAACATAGGAACGAATTTTCCAGCACCTAATTTATCGTTAGCTTGATCATACAATAGCACTAGGTCTCCTTCCGAAAAAATTCGAGGGGTCACATTTCGATCATACTGAGCTTTCATTCGTTTTGCATGAGTCTCGATTGCCAGTGCAGCATCGCGTCGAGTCTCATCTAATTGAGCTAAGTATAATAAACGCTTCTCCTCTTCAGAAGTAGCTGGAAGTAATTCGACAGCCATTTGAAGTGATGGGATTTCGCATTCAATGGGCAACACAGCTTCCAAACCATAAACTAGGTGGAAAGGAGTGAACCCTGTTGATGTTTTCACTGAAGTTAGGTATGCCCAAAGCGTGGAAAATAACATGTTGTGCCAATTCGACCGATGAATCCCAATGATTCGTCGGATCATGATAACCAAAACTTTGTTGATGGACTCAACCAGACCGTTGGCTTGTGGATAATAAGGAGTTGAGCTATCGTGACACAAACCAAGCTGGCCTGTCAGTTCTGTCATCATAATGTTTCGAAAATGGCGCCCATGGTCAGTGATTATTGCTTGTGGGACACCAAACCTAGCAATAATGTGATTGAATACGAAAATCACAGCTGTCTTGCCGTCTTCCTCGAATGTAGGCATCGCCTCGGCCCACTTAGTAAAATAATCAACCGCAAGGATGATATACGCATGCCCCCCGGTCGAGTGAGGGTTACATGTAATAAAGTCGATACCCCATTTGGCAAAAGGACCAACGGCAATTATAGGGTGGAGAGGAGCTGGTGGTGCGCGCATATTGCGATCAAACACTTGACAGTTGTGGCATTTTCAGACCGCAATGATACAATCTTTAAACATGGACGGCTAGAAGTAGCCAGCACGCAACACCTTCTGAGCTATGGCATACCCAGACATATGACTGCCACACGCCCCAGAGTGACAGTCATTCAAAACCCTTTCTACCTCTTCGTGAGTTAAGCAACGTCGGAAAACCAAGTCTGCCCCACGGCGATAAAGAGTATCTCCAATAATTTTGTACTGTTGGGACTGGAATCGAATTTTCCGACGTTCCGACTTTGAAGCTTCGGGCCGAAAGGATTGGGTTTGGAGATAGATGATTATATCCCCATACCACGGATCTAAAGTGCCGATGAGAAACAAAGATTCGTTCGCAATGGGTTCCTCTGCCACAGTTTCCGTGTCAGCACGCGAGAAATCACACATCAACTCTGCAAAGACTAAAGATTTCTTAGACTTAGATTTTTCAAACTCTAAGTCGAACTCTTGCAGGATAACGATCCATTTAGAGTACTTTCCCCCTAGCAATTGTTTAGTCAAAATGTAGATCATAGGGTTGCAATCTGAAATGACTGTAGTTTTACGGAGAAGAATGTAATGACGAAAACGTTGGACAGCCTGAACGGCTGCCAGGGCCAATTTCTCCACATGCGAATATTTTAGCTCAGTGGGATTTAACGTCCTACTAAGATAATATATCACATGTTCCGTTGCGAATTCGTCTTCCTGAACTAACACCATTCCATTAGTGTAATGAGAGGCGGCGAGGTACAAAAAGTAATCTTGGTTGTAGTTGGGAGGATGCAACAACGGTGCATGGGTCAACGCGTGCTTAAGTGCATCAAAAGATTGCTAAGCTATCTCATCCCAAGAGAATTGAGCGTTCTGTTTCAAAAACCGTGTAAAACCTTTTGTAACCTCGGCGTAGTTAGGAATGAATCGGCGTAAAAAGTTTGCTTTCCCCTGCAAACTTTGGAGTTGGTGAAGACTCGAAGGAGGAGGCAACTTGATGATAGCTTCTACCTTCGAGGGATCGACGCGAATGCCGGCTTTTGAAACTACAAATCCCAGAAATCGTCCCACTTCTATACAGAAGACACATTTGTGTGGGTTCAAACGTATACGATAATGCCTACACCTCATGAAGATTGCGCGTAAATGGACAAGGTGATCAGCTCGATGTAATGAATGAGCAGGCAAATCATCGAGGTACGGTTGCACAATATGTTTGATGTCATGAAACGCATAAGACATCGCCCTTTGAAAAGTGGCTCTGGCATTCTTAAGCCCAAAAGGTAATTTGCAATAAGCAAATGTCCCCCATGGACAAATGAAAGCCGTTTTTGGTTGATCGGCAGGTAGAATATTGATTTGATTGTAACCAGAAAAACCATCCATAAAGGAAAATACTTCACTGCCGGCACAATCATCAATTATTTGATCGATATAGGGTGTTGGATAGTTGTCCTTGGGACAAGCACGATTGATATCCCTATAGTCGATACATATTCTTATTGTTCCTTGTTTTTTGTTAACGGGAACAATATTCGATACCCAATCCGTTAAGGGGATTGGATAAATGAAACCTGCTTTCAATAGCTTCTCGACTTCTGCTTTAATTGCAGCCGCTTTTCGAGGGTGAATCTGACGCAAACATTGCCGGATGGGTTTAGTGTCCGAGTAAGTCTTAATCTCATGGACAACAATTGCAGGATCAATTCCTGGCATTTCCTCGTAAGACCAGGCAAACATGTCGCGGAATTCTTGAAATAGGGCCTTGTATGTCTGAATTTCGTTATCTAAACACGAGGCACCTATATGAATGTGCTCAACAATTCCGGGCTTGACTGAAATATCAATGGGAATAGTACGAGAAATGTTTCCCAAATTTAGCTCTGAATCAGGATGTTTCATTGGACTCTGAGCTTCTTTGACATATTCAGTTGTAAAGATTGATGAGAAATCATTTTCAAAATGATCATCCTCGGGCAAAAACGAAGATCTATGATGGAGATCTTCCCATGGTAAATCGTCTACACACAGGACTTCACAAAGTTGTTCGTCAGATGACACAACTTCGGGAAACGCTATTAACTCCGAGGTTGAAGTGAAAAGTGACTCCTCATGGACCACATTCATTTGATCGATTTTGGTTGAACGCAGGTCGGTAAAAGACTGCACGGCTTCGTAAGCAATTTCATACGGAGTCAAAGGTATAGCATCACCAAATGAGTCTAGTTCAGATTCGAAAGGAACGATCCAAGGATCGTCGTAAACAATGGTATCTGATGTAATCATATGAATGGATGCGAACGAAGACACGGCGTTGATTGGAGGAAAAGGAAAAGTTCCCAGTAAACCGGCATCTTTAACTAATCCTACACCAACATCCTTATAAGGGATAGTCGTTTTACCGACATGCTGGATACTCTCTGAAGAGGCTGGGTCGGATGAAAAGTAAGCCAGCTGGTCTATGGTCACGATCTTGCCATTATGTGGAAATTTTATTACTCTGAAGACCGATGATACGACCGCTGTCATAGCGTAAGACCAACTTCGACCCAAGAGAAGGTTGTAGTCTAGAGGGGCATCAACCACCTCCACATCCAGACTAACAGTTTTTCCTTCAACCCCTATAGGCAAATCCTGTAGAATGCCAAACGGATGGAACCCACGGCCATCAAAGGCCTTAAGAATTGTTGGGGATTGATTTAGTGAAGGAGAACCAAGCAATCTCCAGCACTGTATCGACATAATACATGTGGAAGCTCCCTCATCAATTACAGTCCGATGAATAGGCCTGTTTTTTACTATCACTGGAATCTGGAAAGCCATCTGATGAGGTAAACGCGGTGTACTATTTTCTAGATCAAAGATTATCAGGTTCGGGTCCTGAACATCAACAGCTCCTATAGCCGACAAAAGTAATTTTCGTTGTGCTGGACATGATTGCAGCACTTCTAAAGCCGACATTGCTGAGGGTGAAACAGCTAAATCCTCAACAATGTTGTAATTCTGGGCCGCTCTCGCATGTGGATTGAAAGAAGATCTTCGAAGTACACCCTTGGCGGGCAGTTTAATTACTAAGTCAGGGTTAGGTTTCTCGATCTGTAGTGGATCGGAACCGGGAGCTGAAGTTGATGGATTTGACTGAGAAGATTCTGCTTCTTTCGATCCATCAACAGGACTTTTACTACCATAATCATGTGACCGAGTCGCAATCCTTACATGAGACATCATCAATATGGGTTCTTCAACAGCACTCGAGGAAGAACCTATCATTTTGCTATCTTTCGGAAATGGATCCTTCAAGACAGCAGGAATTTGGGAACCTTTGACGAGTTTCGCAACCTCGGCCCGATGAGGGCAATCTCTTGTAAAATGATCTTCTTCACAAATAAGACAAGGATAACGGGGCTTGCGCTTTTCGTCATTGGTTTCCGACTTTTTTGTTTTCTCCTTTGGAGCTTTGTCTGCTTTATTCTTCTTCTTGCCTTTCTTCTTCCCACCGTTTTTTGATTTAGCTGTAGATGACTCTACAACGTGAATATCAGCGGAGACTTCAGCAGAAGATTCTCCTGTCGGGGAGTCTGGTAAGGTGATAATGGGCGAAGAATTCTTTGAAGACTTCTTCTTGCTTTTAGTATTTACTGTACCAATCATGCCATCAGCAGCATGAGATCCTGAAGGAGCAGCAGCGATTTGATTCGACTTTGGAAGATCTGGGATCTTTTCGTGTAACGTACCCGACTGAGTATAAACTAAGTCAAGGTACTGCGCTTGAGCAATCACTTGCTCTTCAGTAACTACTCCAGCCTTAGCTACGTCTTCAGTAATCTTCGGTAATAATGATTTAACAAACCATTCAGCTAAGATTTGGTCCGGGATAAAAACTTTCACTAATCGCCTTCGACGTCTCCATTCATGAATATGATCGGAAATATAAGTGGACATCGACTGTTTTAATGAAGTTAATAACTCGGTGCCATTATCATATCTGACCAGCAACTGAAAATGAGTTAGGAACGAGGTAGCTAACTGACTAAAATTATAAAAAGAGGCCCGTGGTAACTCAATGTACCACTTGGCCGCGAGACCAATGAGCGTACGCTGAAAAAGACGTAAACGGATCGAATCATCCGAGATGGAATTTGAAGCACACCAGAGGTGGTAAGTCATCACGTGATTTGATGGATCCTCTCCAGACTTACCTTCGAACTTGGGTATGTCACTGGGCAACTTATTTGGCATTGGCGGCCAGAACGGAAGATAATTTATTGGATCGTTCGTTAGGCGCGTCAAGTTTGGTAAATCCAAAGTTTCGATAAACAGCAATTGCCGATTAGGATCCCTAAAACTCTGAGTCACAAGACCAGTCCCAGGAGGAGGATATCCAGGATAACTTGGAATAGGAATCGCATTCGGGATATTGTATCCTCCCGGAAAACCAGGATTAACCAGACCGTACTGGGGTTGCTGTGGTTGTTGATAAGTGTACCCAGGATACGGTTGATACTGGTAAACCGGTTGTTGGACAGCAGGCCTGTATTGGTACTGTCCCTGGTACGGTTGATAAACAAATTGTGGTTGAGTAGTGACAACCATACTTAAACCTGGCTGCCCCACAGGCATCTGAACCGTAGTTTGAATCGTAGATCCAGACAAGGGTAAAGATGTCTGTGGAGTAGTGGCAGAGATAGTGGAAACCGAAGCTATCGATACGCCAGAAGTAAGTGTGGTGGAAGAAACAGATGTTGCGGTAGTTGCAGCAGTCGTTTGAGATGGAGTGCTAGGTGCAATTGGCGACTGAGTAACTACCGAAGGTACAGAAGTTTGAACATTAGACTGGACTGGTTGCTGGGGTGGACCAGAAACCACAGGTTGTCCAGTTTGAGATGACAACTGTACGCTTGGCTGCAACACTTGTTGAAATTGCGATGGATCCCACACTATGTTCATTCCGGGGTATTGACCCATGACAAGTTGAGGATATTGAGATCCATAACCGGATTGAGGGTAGGATTGATAATTGAAAGGTACATTTCCCGTACCTTGAACATAAGATTGACCTTGAGGTGGTTGATAACCTTGACTCGAGTACTGACCTTGGGGTAGATACCCTTGAGGTAAGTACTGATACTGGGGTTGACCTTGAGGCATATATTGATACTGAGGTTGACCTTGGGGTACATATTGAGGCTGGGGTTGACCTTGAGGAACGTACTATACCATGGGTACATACTGTCCTTGAGGTTTCCCCCCAGACGCAAGTTGTGTACCTTGAGGTTGCCCCCTAGGCATTAATTAAGGTTGCCCCCCAGGCGGTAACTGACCACCTTGAGGTTGAGAACCGGGAATTGAACCTGACATCATATAAATGTCTCCTACGCCCAATGGTTTATTACCATTGTTTCCAGCTAATGACCCATGTCCAATGGGTTGAGGAGATGCTCCTGCAAAAGCACCAGAAAGTGACTGATACCCAGCAGGAACAGAAGGACCACCATACAAGAAAGATTCAGGAGGTTGAGTAAACACGGATGACTGACTAGACATATTTACAGGAGTATAAATACCTCCGGGTGGATAAGGAGTACGAGGTGGAGAAAAACTTATCCCTGAGTTGTCTAAGTAATTAGTTAACGAAAGATACCAAGTAGTACTTCTAGGTGGACTGTAAAAAATGGATTCACGCTCCCTTAAATCAATGGTAGGTTGATCTTCAGGAATAGGGACGCCTACTTCTTCTTCTGGAGCAAGTTCTTCAATAGCTATCAAACCAGAAGGAAGATTTTCGGTGATGACTCTTTCTACCCTAGGTGAATCAGGAACACTAGAAGTTGGAGTAACAGGTTCAGATATTTCAGGTTCTTCGCCTATATCACTAGTAGATGAGAAACTACCAGCAAGCTCGGAAATTGCAACAGCGTCAGGATTATAACCTGTTTCTAGACTTTGGTAATCTGGATGGACTACCAACGAAGACTCGCCTTCTTCAGGTGAACCTACTTTACTGCCACTAGGAGGAGTTACAAGGACTTTCAAACCTTTGTAATGACCCGGGACGTCTTCAGGAGGTTCACCCCGAAGTCTACGGGACTTCCTCAACAAATCGGCCACGGTAACAATCTCAGGAGACTGGCCCCGAAGTCTACGGGACTGTCTCAGTAATTCCGCCACAATTAAAAACTTTTAACTACTGCACACGCAAACAAAGTAAAATCTCAAAGCAAACCACCTAAAGTATCTAAAGAACCAAACAAATTTGAATCACATGCCTAAAGAATCTAGGGCGCCAAACCATACACAAACAGTAGCCTTCCGGACCGAAAACACTAGTTGGTGATGAAGCCCAACATCGCTGAATTCAGTATAGAAGTGGTGGGTGGAACAGTTACCCCGACAACCTGCTTAATGAATAGACTGGCACAAGTTCCTCCACTTTAACCGTCTCGAGTGAAGTGAACCCCTCGGAAAATCCAAGTGAGTCTAGCCGACGTCTGCTCCAGGTACAGTGGGATCTTCCCTCCACCGTCACCTCGGGTAGAATCCTAAAGATAATGGTCACTAAGGTTACCAACAACAACAAATATACCTGGGGGAACAGTCTACGACCCGATAGCACACAAGGGCAGAGTAACAAGCTCAATCCCCTTGCCGGCTCCTTGACAATAATCCAAGGTTTACCGACAAGTGACCCCAGGCTCCTCGACAATAATCCGAGGTTTACCGTTTGTAATACGTGCGTATTTGGCGTCTTTCCCAATGAAGGAGGATTGATCCCCTCACTGGTTCGGACACGGTCTCGTGCTTCTCCTTTAAGAGGAGCTTTCCCAGAGTACAAATCAAACAGTTGGATTTATCCTACCACAAGATAAGCTACTTGTTTTGTTTTGCTGTCTTGGAGAGTTAATTACTCTCCTACTCCAAGACACTAGCCTGATCTATATTGGTGTTTCAGAGCCCTAGTAAATAAAAAGTTACTAAGTTGATTTTACTTTAAGCGTTAATTTTTTATGGCGTTTCTTTAAGACAAAAGGTAGCGGAGATGAAATTGATGGTGTGTAGACTTGACTCAGATCCACTAAAAAGATGCACTTAGGATGATTTATACTAATTTTTCTTTTTCAATGAATTCCCTAGCTAAGAGAGTTGGAGAATGCAAAATTGATATAAAGAGAACTTTCTTGGCAATGAAAATCAAAGAAACAATCTCTTTATCTTTTCCAAAACATACAACACATGACCACTAATTATTTTGCGAAAATTCCTTTTCCTTTCAAAGACTCAAATGGCACTAAGAAAATTTTTCCTTCAAAAGAGATTTTTGGATTTTTTCCTACTTAACAAAGCATTTAAAAATCAAAAAGCAAACCTTTACAAATCTATGACAATCAAACCAAAGCTACTTAAAAGCAAATCAAAAGAAATTCACCTAATAAGCAAATCTAATGAGGCCAAAACCGACAAAGTATGATCCCAGGATGTTTTACTCAGTTGTGATTTAACTAAGGACTAGTCAATGCAGAATCAAAAACTTGCCAAAAACAAACACAAAATCTTTTGTTCTTTTTCGTAAAATGAAATTCACAGTTCAATCAACAAACTTTTTCGAGATTCGGCAAAGAGACAAAACAAAGGTAGGTGTCTCACAAGGGTGGATTCTATGAAAGGTCCGACTCCTAAGAAGACTGCAAATACCAGGGAAATCCAAGGTTTTATGACTTCTAAAGCCAAAATCACTACAGGACCAATGCAAAAATCAAACCCTAAGGCTAGAACCTCTACGAATTCCACTAAAACACTTGACACTGATGAAACAAGTTCAGATGAAGATCTCTGGCAGGTAACCAGTGGATCTGGGTGGTAAAAACAACTTACAAACAAAATCTAAGAGGAAAAAAGGAGAAAATTGAAATTTTCTCAATTTTGACAGGGTACGCAGGCAACCTGTTTGCACAGGTGCATGTACGCTCTGTGCACAAAGAGGCAGTGCGTACAAGTACGCACTGTGCTTAAAGCAGAGGCTGCGTACTTCTAGCAAAATCAAGAAAAACTAAAATCTAATTTAACCCTAAGCTAAGCCACCCAAACACACAGTCAGACAACCAAAAACCAGAAAGAAAAATACTTTTCTCAGATAAGAGTTTCAGACAAAGGAAAAATCATTCACATCAATGGAGTTCCCCAGTGGAGTCACCATTTTGTCATGCGGAAAGAGTCGATTTTGCGGACAAAACCAACCTCCCTAGAAGCTTAAGGCTTTCTAGTGACAAACAAGACAATTAAGAACAATCCTTCTCTAAATATGCATTTACCATATAAGAAATCAAGTGTTTAGATCCTACCTGTAGTCCAACGTTGTTGTAGTAGTCCAGCCTCGTCGATCCAGATGAGCTCCTCCTTCTCTTCGAAACCTGCATTCACTAACAATCAAACGATTAAATAGCACCTGAATATCTCATAAAATAAAACATATTTAACATACAGACCAAGGAGTATATGAAACAACTCATAAATAACAAATTGTTGAGAAGAATGGACTTATTTATATTAATAGGAAACAAAAGAAACCATTACAACCTGAGCCTTGGTGTTGTGCAGGTCCCTCCCAGGGTCCAACAAGAGTTCTCCTTTACTTTGATCAGCTCACCCACTTCCAAATGAAACAAGAAAGGATGGGAATCTCTCCTCACAAGCTTCTACAAGGAAGTCCTAATTCCAACAGCATCTACCCTTAGGAATGTTCAGCTTTCAACCTCCCCTCCCTCTGGCCCAATGCTTGTATTTATAGTGCTCTAGAGGAAGTTAATCAGGTCCACCATCAATGGGATAAGCCCCTCTTTGGATGGGTTAGCTCCCCTCTTGATGGGATAAGTTCCTCTTTCATAGGGATACATGAACCATCTGGAGGCGTTCAATACACGTCAAACAAGCTTCTAGAATGCTCTAGAAATGACCACAAGTAACTTTTTTGGAGTGAAACTTGCGCCTTTTGACCTTTACAGGAGTACGCACCCATTGCTTTACAGACAGAGCGTACAAGTACATAGGTATTGTGAACTTGGGTTGCGTACACGCAGGTAAGGTTGAGAGAAACTGCATACCCAGAGATAATTGACTTTAAATGACTTTTCTCTCTTTCTTGGAGTTTGACATGAAAAGCAGAGGCATGAGACTTGCCAAGGAGGATAGTATGACAGTTGATGGAGCCATACTAACTGCAAATAGTCATGGTGACATTTTTTAGTGTAACAAACATCATAGTGTTGGGTGATCTAAGATTTTCATGAGGTGAAGAAGGGATCACTTGCTGAGATGATGATGCTGGGTCAGAAAGATTGGTTGTAACTCTCTTCACTCTTTCTTGATTATCAATAAAGCTATTCAAGTTTTCTTCCATACTCTTGTGTGATTTATGTTTTATGCATTTGTATGGTCAATTTAAATTTGATCCTAGATTGTTTATGATAATAGATCCATGTTCTTGTATAGTGTTATGATGCTTTGATTCTACAGGTACTCTGTGAAGCTGGGTATACAAGAAAGCAAGTAGCAAAGGACTATCAGAAGAGAGAGGAATCGAGCAAGGAACCAAGCGCAAGATAGAGGTTGGTCTCCTTTATTCTTCTCTCATCTATCTTTCATAAAGGAAAACGAAAGTAGTTTTACGTTGTTTGTTTCTAAGGTAGCTACCAGCCTTAGTGGGATTAGCAGTTCTGCATAGACACTATTCCCGGTAACAAAATGCCGACTCCACTGGGGAGCGAATAGATTGATTGTTTATCTACATTTGTTTACTCTATAAACTTACAGACGGATCCTGAAGTCAAGCCAGCTAGCCTTCGAACTTCATTTGCTATGCAAGTGCAAAGTAGATCAACGCTGCTTTAGTCAATCTCCGGGTTTTGTTTATGAATTAAACAATCGATTTATAAGCTTTCTAATTGCCCTCGTGGTGGCTCTAGTAACCTCCTTAGATCTACCCCTGTGATTGATTTACTGATTACCACTTGCTCGGCCAAAATCCCTGAACTGAACTGCAAACTGTGACCCTGAACCCAACCAAAGTCTCATCCCTGGTCCAGCGCACTGTCTGTTCTGTGAACTTCAAATGCAGCGCACTTCCCGAGTGTAGCAGGTGCGTTGCATTTCAGTTTCACTGTGTTACAGGTGCGCTGATCAGACAAGGCCTTGTTCCTGAATTTTGGTTTCTGTGTTCACTCTTTTTAGATCTATTCAGGAGTTTTGCTTCCTGTAGTTAGTACACCTCTGTTTTAAACCCCTTTCCTTGTTGATATTCCTCCTCCATTGTGCAAAGAATTGTAAATGTTTTTATGTATTTTTTGAGTCATTTTCAGTTCTCCTTTATAAAGAAGTAACGTAATTGTACTATCGTTTCTTGATTTGAAAGTGTCGCAAGTGTCATTTTCAGTCATAGAAGAGAATCTGATTGTTCTTGATAGTCGATTACCCTATTACTATTGTATTTGATCTAAATTAGTATTTTTTCTAGTGTCGAAAGCAAGTTTTCAATTCCAAATCGCAAAGTGTTGTCATTGTCTTCATTTTGATTTTGAAAAGAAACTTGTTAGTAATTGTCACTTTGAAAAATAATTCAGATTTGCGCATTAGCTTTCTTTTTATCGTTCACACATTAAGAAGGCTGAAAAAAAATACATGCATGTGCATTTTCATTTATACTGTTTGATTGGTTTGATTTAGGACAGTGCATATAGTGTGTGCTCTATGCTCTTTGCTGAAAGAACGCCATCTCTCTTTCCTTAGTAGCTAGCATTTTCATTGCACAAAGAAGATAAAACGATTGTTTATCATCTTAGATTACATTTTAGGAATTGTACATCTACATTATGCGGTGAACCTGAAAGGCAAATTTCTTAAGCGAGATCAACTATAAAATAAATTTAATGAATCTAACAACGCTTTGGAACCTAACGCACAACATCTAGAAGTCTAGGCTAGAGACGTATTTCGGCGTCGTAAAGCCTGGTAACTATTGTTTTCACTGTTGGTTGGGTGATTCCTCCACTTTGAGACGATAGGTGCTAGTACAGACTTGTGCTCCCACGTACCGTCGAGTATATTTTGGGAGACCACAATAGGCTTAATCCTTTATCCATAGGAAGCCGTGTCTACCGCCCTATCGATCGCAATGCACTGAACACAGCATTTGGGAAGATTGACTACCGTACCATAAAAAGTATTCTGCAATTTTGCGATTGGTTTGGTAATCCCTCTGTCTAGATTTCCAGAGCAGTCCCTTTCGTTCCCTTTCAGACTCCTTAACGGAAAAGTTCCATCTGAGCACTTGTCACTTCAGGCTCATTAAAAATCGAAGGCGACTAGAGTCATCTTTTGTTTTTTCTCGACTCTTTAAAATTGAAAAAACAAGTTGGGTCAAAGTGTCTAAAATTTATTTTAAACGAAATAATCATCACCTTTCCTACATTGGTCTTAGGTTGAGGAAAATGGAGTCCACCAACCAAGGAGTTCCCCTTGGAGGAAATCCTAGTCCCTTCTCCTCTTGGGGAGATGTTGGTGCACCCCATATGGCCACATTATCGCTTCCAGGATTAACAATAGGCTTGCCTGTATGGCTTTTCTCAACCTCTGTTGTTCAGAACACCGCGGTTCCTGAACAATCGAGTCAGCAACTAGACGATTCCAGGATTACCCCCCAACCCTCTACTTCGTCCAATTCTTCCTCTCCTCCTTCCTCTTCGCTTGATAAAGCTGGTAAAGCCAAAAATCAAGTACCTGAGAAGAAGAAGGAAAAGAATAAGAAAGAGAAGAAGAAGAAGGAGCCAAAGGTGAAAAGGGGTAACCAAGCGTCGTCTAGCGAAAATCCACACATTGCATTGACCCAGCCTAAATTTCCATGTGTCATTTTCAAAGGAGACCATTATCATAGAGATTGTCCTTGCATCCCTCGGATCTTAAGGGACTGGTCTACTCGTTTGCACAACCCGGTGTCGTCAACCTCTGATGATCATGTTAAAAATACACCGTCAACTAGTGAAAGTGAAGCCCTTGGACAAAAGGGAAAATGCAAATTTCCCTGTAAACTGTGTGAAGGCGATCACGCCGTCCACCGTTGTCCCTTCTTAGACGGGGCTAAAAGAGTTTTTGACGACCGTCTGGTTTCACCGTTACAGCTCCCTCCTGGATATAAGAAACTCTTGCCAAGTCCGTCACTAGTTGAAAATCCGGCTGACCCACCCAGGTGGTCATCCGAAGTATCTATCACTGAAGAAAAACCATTTGAATCCATAGCAGATGAAAGTCAAAAGGTCGAGGTGGCAGTTGACCCAGTCTTGCCTTCAGAGGTTCCATCTTCAAATGATACTGTCACCGAAGAGAACAACGACGACACCGTCCAAATTCTTTTCATAAGCACAGACCCCGATGAACATGGGGGCAATTTACCCATTCCTTTACCGCAGGAAGGAAGTTCGTCAGAGTCATACCCGGCCGTCTATTCGGTCCCACCTCCAAGAAACCTAGTTGTTTCCTTTAACTAGAATCTACTAGGCAGACCCCGTTTACCGGCTAGTATACCATTCCGAATCATTGCTCAAATATATAGAATGGTTATGGCCGGTACCATCATAGATGAAGGGGCTTCTGTGAGTATCCTTTCCTCGACTACCTGGAAATCGCTCGGTTCGCCATCGCTTTTGCCTGAGATGAGAAATCTAACAGGCTTTGACAAAGGAACCAGTCGACTGTTAGGGATCCTTCCCAATGTGCCCATAACATTGAGAGGGAAAACCGTTCACATGAACATAATGGTAGTCCAAGTACCCCTGGTTTATAATCTACTCCTTGGGTGAGACTATATTTATTGCATGGGAGCCATTGTCTCCTCACTCTTTAGAGTAATGTGTTTTCCGCACGAAGGAAGAGTGGTCAAGCTCGTAGACCAGCTTTCATTCCCCGGTTCACACATAGCAAATAGTCATATACCATCCCTGAATGGTCTTTTCACGCAAGGAACGTCTCATCAATCCCCGGTCCGTCCACCTTATGAGCACGAGTGATTCGGGGGACATGACTGAAACCCAGGGCGCATCCACCCTGGTCCGCTTCAGTAGGAAAACTTCAGGTATAGCATAGGTTTCCACGAAGGATATATGACTAGTCTGACACTCCCGTCCGCAATTGGAAAAGGGGGTTAGACTGGAATAAGATTCCCTCGTCAAAGTTATGTGAGTGGTGGCGTCTGTGCCACTCGCCTTTGTCTATTTTGGTAGACATCGCCGAAGAAGTGTTTTGTTTGTGGTACAAATAGAACAATCTTTGGTAACCTGAAAGAGGTAGGCCTTTTTGGAAAAACAAATGTTTTGTCCGCGAAATTGCGGGGTAACCTTGAAACTCTATGTCTCTATACCTAGGGGCATGCAAACCTTTTGGCATGCAAGCGAAGAGCGACCATTTATTTTTTAAATTTGTAGGTCCTCTAACCCTTTAAACTTGTAGGATTGGTCGTTTCCTAACTTGCATAAAGAAAGGATGTGGGGCAAAGCTTTGAAATAATGTCGTTTTGTATATGAGACATTCTTATTATACGACTGGATTAATAAACAAACATAAGCATAACTTCATGCGAACTTCATGCTCGTTAAAAAATAAACATAAGCAATGAGCAAATGTTTCCACCAGCGTTTAAGCTCATTAAAAAATGAACCAATTTCTGGTAAATAACCATCGTGAATGTAGTACTTCAGCCTTTGAAGCCTTGGTCGCATTCTCATCATCACCTCCACTTTGTATTGGCCGATCATTCACCTCCACTTGATTGTTTACCCCTTTTGAGGAATAGCTGCGAAGAGTGATCCTGTTAGCCATCCTTTTAACACTGCAATGATTGGGAAATTCCAAACCTTACCTCGAATCAGCTGCTACCCAAATTTATCACTCGTTCATCAAAAAACGAGTCTCCTTTAAGCTCTTTTCAACTGACTCGTAAAATATGAAAATATTGCCGATCCATTGGCCTCTCCAGCTCGTTAAAGTGACCGGAAGTGCTATCCCTCCTCTAGATTTTAATATTTTTGGACCTGAGGGATTATTACACAAAAAGATCGAGCACTTGTTTTGTTCGGCTCGTTAAAAGTACCGAAAATTCATCCCTTCTGTATTGTTTTATACTTTTTCGAACCTAAGGGATTAGATGACGAAAAAGGATTTTTGGAGTTTCCTTTACGTCCCTTTTCAGACTCTCTAAAATTGAAAAGGACCGAGTTATCTTTGTTGTTAAACTTGTTAAAACCTAATAGCGACAAACTTGTCCATAACAGACAAGAACGAGTTTCACTTTTGCTAGGCTCGTTAAAACATAGCGATGGGTTTGCCCAAAGGGAAAAATATAGAACAAGCATATGTTATCCTCCTCAAGTTTGAAAAAAATAAATAGGTACTGGTCAGCAATGACTGGGGAAAAATTGGGAAGAAAACTTGAAGAAACTTTGTTGGTAACAAGTCGCTCTTGAACATGACACTTTCACTCCGCATCCAAGTCGGGTTGGGTTGTTTCATTCACCGGTCACATCACCATGGTGACATCACACCATCCACATTTGGGGTTAATGCTACCAATCCATCATGTTAGTGTCGCCAATATGTTCAAGAGAAGTCACTCAGAGAATCCACCTGTGTCTCACCCGCTGCAATACATTTACGCTCCATTCTTTCATGACCGCCACCCTGAACCTTATATCACCAGATCATTTTCACCTCCATTAAAATCATTTGCTCCATTCCGTGTCATCGATGTGGGATTCATTAAGGCCCTCCTAGGATGGATCGCTTCTTGTCGACATCAGCTCATTATCCAAGAAGTCGATCTAGGAACACCCCTTTCAGTACTTTGAAGCTTGCATGCCTCAATGGCAAGTTTCTCACTTCCGGCGACAGGTTTACATCAATGGCCTTCGACCGAAAGATTTTGTGTGGTGTTCGACGCCAAGTCCTTTACTCACACCAGGTGAATTGTATTGTAGTACCTTGAGGATCATTATCATTATCGGTGATTCCTCTCACGCCTGTTAACAACTTACATCATTGGCTGGTAATCAGGCGATGTCTTTCCATGTTCGACTCCAGAACATCTCTCACATGGATCGACTTGTACTTTGAGTGAATATCGAACAAGATTGAAGACCTCGGATCTAGTTTCATCCATCTGGACTGCGATATATATTCAAGAAAATAAGGACATCAAATGTACATCATTGCTGCACAGATAATCATCCAATCTAAGGGATGATGACTCTACCAGAATCATTAGTCTACACTCAGACGATTATCTGTCCTATGTACATGAAAATGAATTTATAAAGCTGAGAATGAGAATTCTCACCTCAGCTAGATCATGAAAATATTATGAAGATAATGTATTGTATTGTATCTTATTACAGGTCTCCTTCCAGCTTGAAAGAACTTCGGATCCTCATGATAAAGCATTTCACCCGACATCAAAAATATAAATGACCTCATGCTTTAGGGGGCAACTGTTATAGACATTTTTGGGCACTACAACCCCAAGCATAAATGTCCATAAACTAAGGGCTCCTAAGTCCCTAAAGGTGTTGTCCCAACCCCTAAAAGAACAAGGTCAACTGATTACAGCTTCTCCCAGAAGTTCTCCATGAAAAACTAGTCAAAACTGGTCAAAACTGGACCATTTCACCTGCTCCATAGGCAAAGTGCGTTGCATCTCACCTAAATACACACAGTAGGTGTGTTGCATTTCAAAAATCCCTTCTATGGGGTGCGATGGGTGAGAAGGGACAAATGGCAGTGTCAATCCGCGAGGTGGAGGGGCATGGAATCTTCCATAAACTTCTCCTGTGAAACTTGCCTCTCTGAATTTGACCAGGGATGAGTAAGAGATCATCAATATCCAAGTGGAATCAAGAACTATCAGAGGGGAGACACTAATCAAATCTCAAAATCTGACTCATCTCCCTTGCAGACATCTATATATGGATCCCTCATCCCAGAGATCCAGAGGCTGGAATTTTGCATCTTGTAAGGAATTGTTGTTGGTTTCTTGAGGCAACATCATAGTGTTGGGTGATCTAAGATTTTCATGAGGTGAAGAAGGGCTCACTTGCTGAGAGGATGATGCTGGGTCAGAACGATTGGTTGTAACTCTCTTGGCTCTTTCTTGATTATCAATAAAGCTATTCAAGTTTTCCTCCATACTCTTGTGTGATTTATGTTTTATGCATTTGTATGGTCAATTTACATCTGATCCTAGATTGTTTATGATAATAGATCCATGTTCTCGTATAGTGTTATGCTGCTTTGATTCTATAGGTACTCTGTGAAGCTGGGTATACAATAAAGCAAGTAGCAAAGGACTATCAGAAGATAGAGGAATCGAGCAAGGAACCAAGCGCATGATAGAGGTTGGTCTCCTTTATTCTTCTCTCATCTATCTTTCATAAAGGAAAATGAAAGTAGTTTTACTTTGTTTGTTTCTAAGGTAGCTACTAGCCTTAGTGGGATTAGCAGTTCTGCATAGACACTATTCCCGGTAACACTGTCATTTTGGTTTTCAGCTATTGGTTGAGTAGGAATGGGTTCTTCCACTTCTTCTTCCCCTGTAGGTTCTTCAAATATGTCAGTTTGCTCACCTAAAGGTTCTTCCAGTTCACAGTCACCGATGAAGAGAGAAAGTTGATTGTTAGATGCAGTGGGGGTATTTGACAAGAATTTCCCTAAATTGTCCCTATTCCTATGAGGCATGAAAGAAAATGTTTTTGGGTTGGTTTTTGTAAGATTTTGTTAAAGCTAGAAAGTACTTTACAGAAATGAAATTGCCAATTGAATGAAAACTACTGACATAAAGAAAACTACTTGTAGAATGAAATTATTGATTGAATGAAAAAATCTGATAGAAAGAAAACTACTTGCAGAATGAAATTACTGATTGAATGAGAACCACTAACAAAAAGACTACTTGCTGAATTGAAAGGAAAGTAGATAATGAAAAATGAAAGAAAGGAAGCCACTAGATTACTTTTGTAGAAATAAACTAATGGAAGAAAATTGAAGACTAGAAATAGAATAAAGAAGTAATCATATTCTACTTTGACACCTCCCCGGCAACGACGCCAAAAATTGATGAGGACAAGAATTTTGCAACTCCCAGGGCTACTAGCATTACTTATCAACCTAGGGTTCGTACAAAATTGGAGGTGACAGTGCTATATGCACAAGTAGAAGTGAAGGTCCTGCCTGTTGTCACTGTTCATCTGGCAAGAGACCCCAGGGGTTCCAAGCTAGACTTCTATAGAGTTAGAAGAAGCTTGATTTTGATGGAAGAAGAGAAAATATATTCTAAGGGAGAGTTACTCTACTACAGGAATAAAGAAAACAACATGTAATGCTAAATCACACCAGACCCTAACTAACCAATTAAACAACTATGCTAAACAAAATTTCTAAACCAACACTAACTTGATGCTGCTACCTAAGTTATAGAAGCAAAGAGCATCAAAACTAGCCTAAGGTGTAAGCAAAGACCTAAAATGAATATGTTTTCGACTGGAAGAGCAGTCAGAGATCGGAATTGGTGAAAGGAGGACGTAAGGACGCAATAGTGTATACGGACCGTTGGATCAATCAATGAATAGAAGATGGACGATGGAGATATTATCACGAGGGCTTAAGTGAATAGATGGATGAACAGGGTAATGAAGCAGATGAACGATAGAGATCTTATCACGGCCGATTTAGTGAATGGATCGATGAACGGAGTTAACATGAGATGAATGGCCAAGATCTTATCATGGAGATTAAGTAAAGAGATAGATGGATAGGATTAATCTGTAGATGAATAGTGGAGATCGTATCATGGGAAAAAGAAACGTGCAGAAATGACGGAGTGGGTTTCTAAGGCAGTATGAAGTTTCTCGTGCGCCCTCAAAGCTGTAAGTTGTATTCTGAAATTTTGCGTGATTAGCCTAACTGGGTGACACGTAGCATGAGAAAACAACTTTTCTGATGCGCTCTCAACTAGATAACGGTCATGCAAGAATTTGCACGATATTGCGCGATAGCCATTGGATTAGGTGGGGCTGATCAATGGTGGAGATTGGCCAAGCTAGTTGGCGAGTGGGAATGCAATAGCCATCGGATCAGTCGAGGAAGATCGATAGTGGGGATTTAAAGGGCATACAGTCAAACACTGAAATGAATTGGATGATGGTTAATCAGGTTTTGCTATGAAAGGTAATCTATGGGTATAATCAGATTAAGACGTGATTTGTCAGGTTCTGCCTAAACATTTCGTGCTGGAGGAGAATAGGCATATGAGTGAGATCTTAGGAAGAGAGTAGTGGAAGATGATGATGATGAAATGAACCAAGCGCTGAATCCATCCAACAAAATTCATGCGAAAACTAAAACACCTGTGACAAACTTATGGATCTTTTTCTTTGCTAACCTGCTAACTGAATGAAAGAACAAATGAAAGAAAACCAAAATAGAACCGATCTACTCTACACTACTGTAAATGGGAATGCAGCTACTTAAGAAAATGAAAATTAAACCATTAAGCAAATGAACGATTAAACCATGAAGCTATGTTGTACTACTGTAATGGAAATGCAACTACTTAAGAAAATGGACAGCAAAACGGAAATCTATACTAGCATAACAGTACAAATAAAGAGGAGCTTTGGCTGCTAGGGTTGGGCCCTAACCCAAGAGCTTCAGTCCTCTGATTTAACTCAGTGATGGCTCAAAGCAAAACTCATCTTCATTATAAAAACCATGGATTACATAAAAAACTATCACAAGTCATGTAGCTCAAAAACATAGTAGAGTTTTACAACAAAAATCTGAATAAAAATCGAATCCTACTGAGGTCCTAAGCCTCTCTACATATACATCTGAAGTCTCCAATGACTTCCTTCAAATTAGGGAGACTCAGCTCCCAACTCAATGATAAACTTGTGCTTTCACTTTCACTAGCTCGCTGCCTTCTTGTAGGGAGGCTTGGATCCCAACTCAAGATAAACTCGTACTTTCACTTTCACTTGCTTGGCTGCTTTCTAGTACTGATGATTTGGCTGTTTTCACTTTCACTTGCTTGGCTACCTTCTAGTAGGGAGGTTGTTTATACTCCGAGTTGATGGAGGAATATTCAAATGGAGGGGTAGTAAATGAGGAGGATTTACCTCCTGTAATTCCTCTCCCTTGTCCCATTTGAGTTTTTAACAAGGTCTTTGACACAGTTCCTTGCTTTAATCCTTTATTCCTGCATTAAATGCACATTAGACCACAAATAAGAATATCCATCTCTAACTCATCTCATAAACAAAATATAATCAAAAGTATGCAATAAGTTGTGAGAATAGTTGGTTTGACTAAGTTAGGAGGTGAATTAAGGCCCATATAATTGCTCAATGATGACGCCTATCAATGTGCATGTAGATGCCTATGTATTGCGCTAGGAGCAGTGCTGACACAGGCTGGCGAGGGAGAACTGGATCACCCTATAGCGTTTGCGAGAAGGAATTTGTCTAAGGCTTAAAAGAATTATTTGACGACAGAGCATGAAGGCTTGGCTATGGTGTACCCACTGAAAAATTCCAGACCTTACCTGCTAGGCGGACATTTTATGATCTACACAGACCATTTTGCATTGAAATATTTAGTCAATAAGCCTATGTTCGGGTGGAAATATGCAAATTCTTGCTATTGTTTCAGGAGTATGATTTCGAGGTGATTGTGAAGCTAGGAAGGTTAAATGTAGGGCTAGACCATCTGTCACGCATTGAAACAGAAGAGGAGCCTACCAATTTGGAGGAAGGGATGCCTGACATGTAGCTCTTCGCAGCGCGCGTAGAAGAAAATCACTTTGCAGACATTATCCACTTTCTGACGACAGCGACGACTCCAAAGGGATACACTAGTCAACAGAGGAAAAAATTGGTGGTGCACGCAACAAACTTTTCTGTAATTGCAAACCATTTATATAAAATGGGATCGGACAAAATTCTTTGACACTATGTGCTCAACTTCAAAAGAAACATTATCCTCGCTGAAGCTCATGGAGGAGCTATGGGAGGACATTATGTAGGAAAAGAAAAATGAAAAAGATTTTGTGCACCGGGTTGTGGTGGTCGATGTTGCATAAGGATTTTAAAGCATATTGTAGGGCATGTAACACATGTCAGAGGATGGGCAAGCCATCGTGAAGGGATGAGCTTCCTTTGAATTCGTAGGTGTCACTGTAGCCATTTTAGAAGTGGGAAATTGATTTTGTAGGACGATTCAACCTCCAGGAAAGAAAACAAGTGCATGGTATATCATCACCACGACTGAATATTTGACCAGATGGGTGGAGGCA
Organism: Pinus tabuliformis; assembly: GCA_031772625.1. Classification (NCBI taxonomy): domain Eukaryota; kingdom Viridiplantae; phylum Streptophyta; class Pinopsida; order Pinales; family Pinaceae; genus Pinus; species Pinus tabuliformis. The sequence goes on along the minus strand of CM062820.1, from coordinate 1,354,228,415 downwards.
CAACTTGTGAAGGACTGTACAAGGGAAATAACAGTGAAATTATTGATGTGTTGACCAGGTTTTATTTCACAAAGGTCTTGATGAGAGATCACAGTGTCAGTGCCTAAATCTACCTCAGGCTAAAGAAAGGCAGGTCTAGATAACATCAAACGATGCTTAACCTAGTAGCTAGCCCTACCAGGTCAGGAGAGGGCTCTCTCCTTGTCAATCTCAAAAAAAACATGGAAATTAAGGCTTGATATGACTGGTATGAATACTAATTTTAGGCTAGGTATATGCTTAGAGGAAGTTGATGGATTTTAATGGCTTTATACTAGATCAGATGAGGAAGGCAGCTTTGAGTCCGAGAAATCAACATAGATTTGTAGAGGTTTCTGTGGGGTGAGGTAGGCAAGTGTTTTAGCACTTTGAAATGAATGTGATGGTGAGTCTAAAGACTGGTGAGGAGTTGGAGAGGGCATGCAAGTTTCATGAGTCCTCTTCAAACAGCAGAAAACATTTAAAACTAAATAAACCCCAAGGCATAGCACTGAACCTCAATGGATTCTATCTTTTAATCTTGATTCATTTAGTTATGCAGAAAAAGATAGATGATGGCACATATACACATAAGATAAAGAAAATAACTGAGGAGAAAATAATTCTAATTCACATTACCACAAGAATCCTACAAAATGCTGCAAAACCTTGGTTCATTTTCTTGCCAAACTGCAGAAGTGATATACAAAGTAGCTCAATACATCCACAAGAGTCCAACCTTGACAAATGACTAAGAAAGTACAAGATATAGGAATCAAACCACCTATGCTAGCCATCAAGGGTCAAAACCATGAGTCAAGGAGCTGTTTCAACAACATCTAAACTAGAAACTACAAAATAGGTGGTGGAATAGCTTGCCTCTAAAACTATGGAAACTGATTCATTCATTCTCCAACCAATTCTAACTGATGTATCTACCCCCTCAAGTCATTTTTCAACATATTTACATCATAGTACATCATATCACATCATATTACATGATTAATTTACCAAAGAAAGAAGAAAAATTCAACTGACAGCTAGACTGGGTAAAGTTCTAAACAAACTGGCAAAACTAGCAAAATTTCTCCTATGCGCAACACCACTGATCCTATGCGTAGCACTTTCTCTAGGCCAGATTTGGAACACTTCTCGAAGTTCAAATCAGGTGCAAAATAGCTCACTGGAAAGCTTGGTGAGTCTACCTTCTGGGACAACTTGAATGTTTCGATTTGGAGTCCATTTTCCCCTCCAAAAATGAAATCTCCCAATACTGCTTCTTGTGTGGCAAAAAAGTGGTAGAGAGGGCACTTTTTGGGTGTTTTTGGCCCTTCTAGAGATCCAGAACTTGTCAAAATTTCTCAGCCATTTCTGAGCATGCATAAATTTTCATGATAGTTCTGAAAATGTAAATTTTTTTGCAAATGGAGGCCCCCATCAACAGCGTAGTGCGGGTGGCGCTATGTACTTGTTGGAAAAGCCTGTGTTGAAAATTTCTATGCGCAATGCCACTGATTCTATGCGTAGCGCTGGTTTTAGATCACGTTTTGGAGGCATTCCTGGTGTCCAAATTTGGTGCATGATAGCTCATTGGAAATATTATTGATTCTGATTTCCAAAACAACTTGAAATTTTTAATTTGGAGTTCATTTTCCCTGTCAAAAGTCAAATCTCCCAAGATTGGTCAAAATGTGCAAAATGAGGCTACCTAAATGCAGAGTGTTGTTGCAGTCAACTTTTGAAGGTCTTCCTCAACTCCAAAGTGAGCTCATGATATCTCATTTGAAAGCTATCTCTAGGAGATATCATTTCATGCATCAATCAAGTCATTTGATCAACCAAGCTAGGAGAAATCGTTATTTTCCCAAGGCCACTCCAGAGGTGCAGCAACCCTCCTGAGGCAACTTTATTTTTGACATTTCTCTACAACAATGATGCCTATGTAAAAAGTGAAGGAATTTTTTCTTCCTTGGCCTATTTTGGACACAAACCTTTCTCACATTTTCTAAATTCATTTTTCCTTGCTCAGAAACAACATTTGAGTAAAACCTATCCCGATGTGTGGAATAAGGGTTTTGTCGAAGTGAAGTGAAATGAAGGGGATAAGGGGCTTCTAAATTCTTGAGAAAATTTTTGGAAGTAGGGAGGGATGTTAGGAAACAGGGGAAAGTGGAATTTCAAATATTGAGTCAGGGGAAGGGGTCCAAAAGGGCAAAACACAGGGCTAGCCTAGAAAATTGTCAAATTGTAGCAAGAAAATAGGGTTTGTGGGAAAATGAGGAATTTGAGGGATATTAGTGATGAGAAGTATTTAATAAGGTACATTGAGGATAGGGGAAGGTGTATGACATCAGGACACAAGTTTTGTTGATGATTTGACCATCCAAGATAAATTACCTTCAAAACCTTAGGAGAGGGAAATGAGCCTTACCTAAATACAACTGAAGCATGAACAAGGTGTAAAATGACCCATTGGAACCTGAAATGATGATGACAACTCTTTGAATGATGGTACATTCAGCTGAATGGTGACATGGACCGACATCTAGAAAACTCTGGAAGGAGTGAAAACAAACCCTAGACCTAATACCTAGTGACCAAATTTTACTTGAAAACTCACTGAAATGACAAAATTTGGCTTTGACACCCTAAGACCACTTTGTAAGAGCATATTTGATCACTGGAGGAAGGCTTCAAAGATTGACACTAACATTGGCTCCAATGGGGATGGTAGCTCCTTGGAGGTGCCAAGAATCGCAGACCTTTGGGAGAGCATACCAGTGCCTTATCCATTGGGCAATATGGAGTCGATACCTTTGCAACAAAAACATCAAAAATTAAGACTCGAGACTCAAGAGTCATAACTAAAATGAAACTAACGCAATATTAGAACACAACTGACAAACTAGAAAATATGCTCAAAATGGAGCTTATTCAATAAAACATACTCTAGCTGTTCCATTTATCATTTGATCAAGTGAAGTGAAATAACCAATGCAACCAAGTAAGCATTCTGGCTGCTGTTTTCATTCTCCACAAGTTCTTGCTTATGAACAACAAGAGAGAACTACTAAAACGCAACTCCCATGAAAACTTGTAAATAGATCTGTTGCATAATGTGGATTCTCTATCTGACTCCAAAAACACTGCATAAGGATCTTGAAATTCATGCACACTAGGACTTAGCTCATCCAATGGATTACTTTTCTTCTCCTCGTACCATGAATGCAAACTTTCATCTGAGCTTTGTGACAAGACTCCTGCTGAAAATGACAAAGAAACTGGTTGCCAAATCAAGTTTGTATCAATACACGTTTCAAGCTCATAGGTAGCTAATGGAGAAGGAATTTGACTACAAACATCATCCAACACATCAGCTATTAGATCATGAAAAATTTTAAAAGACTGTTGCAACCCATTTCTATTGGCTCCTATGAGATTACATGATTTTCTACAAGCTACTCATTTGAAGATATACTATGCAATTTTCCCTTCAAAAACTGAAATGATTCAAAAGAAAATGGTACAGAATCATCTTGCATCATTTGCAACTTGAAAATCAATGGCATTCGGAGGCTGCAACTCTGGATATGAAAAGTCTTGAACAAGGATTTCATTGCCCTCAAGATGGTCCAAATCAAAACTTATCGACGATTGACTTCTGATTGCATGAAAGTTGTCTCTGATGAATTGAAATGAAGAAAAACAAAAAGGCAAAGATCCTTCACTTCAAAATTTGATGCACTTTCCTCCTCACTTTCATAGTTGATATGTAACAGCTGATCACTGTATTCAAGCTACTGAAAGTGAACTTCATCCTTCCACAAACTAGCTGTTGATTTGTCTGCAGGACTAGCTTCTTTTTGGAGAACATAATCATCATCATAATGATCAAACTGAGGCAAATCATCAGTATAAAATACATCATCAAGCATACATGTCATATGAATAGATCTCTCTTCTCCAAGATGATATACAAAATAATCATTATCAGATCTATGACAACTGGGATAAGAAAGAAAATGTTTTGGATCAGCAACTTGTTCTTCTTCAATCAGCGAGTCATGGTCTTCAACATCATACTCATTCCTTGTAGTGATCTTCTGCATCATATCTTCCACTGCACTTACCAAAATGTCAAGATTTACCTCTAAAGATATCTATTCCTTTGGATCTATGTTCTTCATCTCTTCTTCCTTCAACTTTTCCCTTCTGATCAGCGAATTAGCCTCTACATCTATTGCACTGTTTTGCATCTCTTTAAGTGTTGTAAGGTTCCTCTCTCTCAGTTGAAACTCCATTTCCATATCAAAGGCTTCCGTGTAGTGCAAGAGATCGGATCCAGGAGGAGGACTTATATTAGTAGGCATTGAAAAATAGACTTGGTTAAATCTGGTAGAAAACTTTTGTACTGTCTCCCTTGGTACTCTTTTTAGCTGTTTATACTCTTCTATAATCAAGAAAGGGTTCTGTCTAACCACCCACCTATCGAGGAAAACTTTGACGAACTGCTGGAAATCTGAGATGCTCACATCAGGCAGGGTTTTGAACCAACTCTTGACTTTGCCTTGTAAAGAGAGAGTAAAAAGCCTAATACTAACATCTTCTTCATAAACTTCAAAAAGGTCGAGAAAAGACTCAAAATTCAATACATGTCTCTCAACAGTAATGTCATTACAGTCACCATAAAATCTTGGTAGATATAGGTCATGATTTTTAGGGAAAGCATGGGATATAGGAGGTAAAATCAGAGGCTTGTATCGATCTGGAATTTTACATGGTGTAGGAGTGTAGATAGGAGTATATACAGAAGGTATAGAATTAGTCTTGGTCTCTTGAGGCTCATCAGTTTGAAGATGGTCATCACAAGCTTCAGAAAAATGGTCTTGATCAAGCTCAAAGGCATGCAATTCTTTGGTATTCACAATCTTCAAATGGAAGGAATCAAATGCAGGCTGAGGATATTTTCTCAAATACAATATACTTTGCAAAGCCTTATTGACATTCTTGGGAAAGGAGAAGAAATAATTTATAATGAAGAACAAAATGTCTTGAATGAAATTCCAACTTGAATACCTGATCTTTCCATATTGTCCTTTCATGTTTCTGCTGGTCAGGTTCATCCTCCAATGGAGTCCTTGGATCTGATCTCGAAATTGATTTGGATTTGTCAAGTAAATGATTTCAACCTTTCTGGTGTCTGATCGTTGTCCACCATCAACAATCAGATTTGAACTTGATTACATTTTGCTGAGGAACACAACACTACATTTCCCCAGTGGATTCGCCACTATGTTAGTGCCTAAATCTACCTCAGGCTAAAGAAAGGTAGGTCTAGGGTAACATCAAACCATGCTTAACCTGGTAGCTAGCCCTACCAGGCCGGGAGAGGGCTCTCTTCTTGTCAATCTCAAAAAAAATATGGCAAGTAAGGCTTGAGATGACTAGTATGAGTACTAATTTTAGGCTAGGTATATGCTTAGAGGAAGTTGATGGATTTTAATGGTTAGTTGTTGGATCAGATGAGGAAGACAGCTTTGGGTCCAGGAAATGAACACAGATTTGCAGAGGTTTCTGTGGGGTGCGGTAGGCAAGTGTTTTAGCACTTTGAAATGAATGTGATGGTGAATCTAAAGACTGGTGAGGAGTTGGAGAGGGCATGCAAGTTTCATGAGTCCTCTTCAAACAAAAGAAAACATTTAAAACTAAATAAACCCCAAGGTAGAGCACTGAACCTCAATGGATTCCACCATTTAATCTTGATTCATTTAGTTATGCAGAAAAAGATAGATGATGGCACATATACACATAAGATAAACCAAATAACGAAGGAGAAAATAATGTTAATACACATTACCACAAGAATCCCACAAAATGTTGCAAAACCCTAGTTCATTTTCTTGCCAAACTGCAGAATTTATTTACAAAGTATTTCAATACATCCACAAGACTCCAACCTTGACAAATGACTAAGAAAGTACAATATATAGGCATCAAACCACCTATGCTAGCCATCAGGGGTCAAATCCATGAGTCAAGGAGCTATTTCAACAACATCTAAACTAGGAACTACAAAATAGGCAGTGGAACTAATTTATCAAAGAGAGAAGAAAAAATCAGCTGACAGCTAGACTGGGCGAAATTCTGAACAAACAGGCAAAACTGGCAAAATTTCTCCTATGCACAAAGCCACTGATCCTATGCGTAGCGCTTTTTCCAGGCCAGGTTTGGAAGGCTTCCCGAAGTCTAAATCAGGTGCAGAATAGCTCATTGGAAAGCTTGGTGAGTTTACCTTCTAGGACAACTTGAAATTTTTCATTTGGAGTCGATTTTCCCCTCCAAAAATGAAATCTCCCAAGACTGCTTCTGTGTGGCAAAAAAGTGGCAGAGAGGGCACTTTTTGGGTGTTTTTGGCCCTTCTGAAGGTCCAGAACTTATCAAAATTTCTCAACAATTTTTGAGAATTCATAACTTTTCATGCTGATTCTAAAAATGTAAATTTTTTTGCAAATGGAGGCCTGCATCAAAATCCAAAGCATGTGTTGAAAATTTCTATGTGTAGTGCCACTGATTCTATGCATAGTGCCGCTTTCAGATCAAGTTTTGGAGGCATCCCTAGTGTCCAAATTGGGTGCACGATATCTTGTTGGAAATAGTATTGAGTTTTCTTTCCAAAACAACTTGAATTTTTAATTTGGAGTTAATTTTCCCTATCAAATATCAAATCTCCCAATACTGGTCAAAATGTGCAAAATGAGGCTGCTTAAATGCAGAGTGTGTTGGGTCCCTGTAATACTAGTGATTACCCCATTAATATTGTATTTGCATCCCTTATTAATATTTTTTTCCCATATTATCTCCATATTGTTATTACTGTGCCCCATAGAATCCATCTATTGTTATTTTTGTGGCTTTATATTATTATTGTTAGGTTGGCTGGGTTATATTGTGACTCCTTAGACTCCTATATATAGAAAGGAGGTTTTTTCATTTGTATCATCCAAGAATTGTTCATTTATGTAATGTAAAGGAGGTTCCCCCTCAAATAGGCTGAATTATAAGGCGTTGATCTATCTTTTCTGTCTTTTCTTGAGCTGGTTTCATAACATTTGGTATCAGAGCTTTGGATTCTAGGGTTTCTCTGCTCCAAACAGGGCATCGTCGAATTGTTGCTATAACTTTTTTTCGACGACGTTTCAGAAGCTAAAAAGAAAACCCATTTGAGAATGAATCATGTTGAATCTTGGATCCAAATTTCAGAGCTTTTCGTTCTATATTTGAAGAGATATGATCTAAGGAAGTTAGTCTTCTTGCAGACTCCTGAATTTCATTCCAAACATGTGACCTGGGAAAAATCGTCATAACTTTCTCTCTATGCATCTGATTGAAATTTCGTAAAATGGTACAGAAAGAGGACGGACTGTAGTTTCTTTTATATATTTTTCAAAGCCAAAGGTTAAAACAGTGACTCGTGGCACGTCGTACAATTTCGCTCTACTAAACTAGTCTATAATCAGGTCACTGTGGGAGATTTTGCATAACTCTTCCTTGGAGAATCCAATTTGGATCAGATTGGTGGCATTGGAAAGAGGACACAGAGGGATAATACAGGTCGTAATTTTAGAATTGGATGATCTGAAAGTACAGAGATACATCAGAGGCAATATCGAGCTCCTACAAAGTGAAAAATGGTGTGTAGATTCTTTTAAATTTTTTCTTAAGATTGGTTTGAAAGTTTATTTTGAAGGAATTCAAAGGGCATAGTAGAGAATTATTATCGGTAACGGATGCCCCAAGGAAAGAAAATGCAAACACCTAGTAAGCAACCTGAAATCCCTAGCATGACTCAAGAAGAAGAGGAAGAAATGTTGCATGATATATCAAAATTACAAGAACAAGTGCAACAAATGGCACACTCACAAAAGCTACAGAAGCTAAGATCAAAGAATCTAAGATAAATGGCATGGAAGCTAAGATGGATGATTTGAAGATAGATTTGAAGACAGATTTTAAGAGAGACATGGTAGATTTGATGACAGACATGGCAGATTTGAAGACAGATTTGACAAATTTTCTACAAGAAATACTTACTAATGGTGAAAAGGTTGTAAAGGAAACTCATGATGCGAACAAAAGAAATATTAATCATGATTTCATAGACTCCAATGTGGGATCGAAGACCTACCATATTCCAAAAATCGATATGAGGAAGTTTGATGGCAAGGATCCTGCAACATGGATATTACAGATGGAGCAATTTTTCGATCTCAATAATGTGCAAAACACACAAAAGGTATGTATTGCAACTTTATATTTGGAACCAAATCAGTTTGTATGGTATCAATTGCTTTGGTCTCATAAATAAACTATCACTTCGGAAAGTTTGTACGGTATCAATTGCTTTGCTCTCGTAAATAAATTATCACTTGGGCAATTTTTACAGAAGACTTGACAACACATTATGAGGATACAAAAAGCAACACTTTTTTTAGCCAATTGATAAGTCTCAAACAAAAGGGTTCAATAATGGAGCACATTGAGGAGTTCCAAAAATTGAACATAAGGGTATAAAATATTCCAGAGGAGCATAGGATTAATGTGTTCATAGGGACTTTAAGGGAAAATATCCAACATGATGTTCACCTTTGGGAACCTGATTCATTAGAGAAGGCATTCAGGTTAGCAAGAAAAATGGAAAGCAAAATTATGGCAACCAAGAAGCATACCACTCACAATTATAAAGATGGAAGTGTTGTTGCTCCTAGTCTTCCACAACCTATAAGGTTGACACCACAACAATTGGAAGAAAAAAGAGCAAAAGGGCTTTGTTACATTGTGATAGAAAATACACTAAAGGTCTCCCACCTATTCGTGATCATGATCATGCTATTCATCTGATTCCAGGAAGTGTTCCTCCAAACATCAGGCCATACCGATATCCTTATGCCCAAAAGAGTGAAATTGAACGTATGGTTTCATAAATGCTAGAGGCTGGTATAATTCAACCGAGTCAAAGTTCTTTCTCTGCTCTAGTAGTATTAGTGCACAAGAAGGATGGATCATGGCGCATATGTCCAGATTATAGGGAGCTCAACATGTTGAATATTAAAGATAAGTTTCTAATTCCTGTCATTGATGAATTACTGAATGAATTGCATGGATCAATTTACTTCACCAAGTTGGATCTTCATTCAGGATATCATCAAATCAGAATGAAGACTGAAGACATCCAAAAACAACATTTAGAACTCATGAGGGTCATTATGAATTTTTGGTCATGCCTTTTGGCCTTACCAATGCACCTTCAACATTTCAAGGTTTGATGAATTCCATTTTCAAACCATTCCTTAGAAAATTTGTGTTAGTATTTTTTGATGATATACTAATCTATAGCAAGTCTTCGAAGGATCATGTTGAACATGTTGATAGGATGCTCTAACTATTGGAGGAGAAACAATTATTTGCAAAAAGATCCAAATGTTTCTTTGGAGTACAAAAGGTGGAATATCTGGGTAATATTGTATCTCATGAAGGAGTTAAGGTAGACCCTAGCAAAATTAAAGCCATTAAGGAATGGAAAATCCCCACATCCATAAAGCATCTGCGAGGATTTCTCGGGTTGACAAGCTATTATCGCAAGTTTGTTAAGAATTATGGGAGAATAGCAGCACCTCTAACAACATTATTGAAGAAAGATGCATTTTCATGGACTCCAGAAGCAACAAAGGCCTTCAAACATCTTAAAGGGGCAATGTGCCAAGCACCGGTCTTAGCTACACCAGACTTCACAAAAACCTTTATTGTGGAATGTGATGCTTTAGGAAATGGAATTGGTGCTGTTTTAATGCAAGATGAAAGACCCATTGCTTTTGAAAGTCATCCAATCAAGGGAAAGTTTTTACACAAAGCTATTTATGAGAAGGAAATGTTGGCAATACTCCATGCACTTAGAAATGGCGACCCTACCTAATGAGAAGACACTTCAAGGTAAAAACAGATCATGATAGCCTTAAATACTTTTTAGAACAAAGATTATCGTTTGAAGAGCAACAAAAGTGGGTCACAAAGATGTTGGGTTATGACTTTGAAATCATCTACAAAAAAGGGAAGCAAAATGTGGTGGCAGATGCACTCTCAAGAAAGGATGAGGACATGGAAGCATTGTTGTGCACCATTTCTATTTTCCAACCAGATTGGATAAATGAAGCAAGGGAGGAATGGAAGAATGACGAAAAAGTGTGAGCACTTATTCGAAAGTTACAACAAGATTCCAGTACGTCTGATACATTTAGCTGGAAAAATGATTCTTTATGGTACAAATATCGCTTATACCTCTATAAGAATTCCCAACTAAAACAAAATATTCTTATGGAATTGCACACTTCTCCCTTAGGAGGGCACTCAAGATTTCTAAAAACTTACCACATGGTTAAGAAGGAATTTTTTTGGGATGGCCTTAAATCAGATATTCAAAAGTTTATGGCAGAATGTTTGGTTTTCCAACGAAATAAAGTTGAAACAATTAAGACCCCGGGTCTATTACAACCTTTATCCATTCCAAGCCAACGTTGGGAGGAGGTTTCAATGGATTTTATCACAGGTTTACCCAAGTTTGAGGGAAAGAGTGTCATCATGGAGGTAGTTGATAGACTTACCAAGTATGCACACTTTTGTGCATTATCACATCCATTTAAAGCCAGTACAATATCTACTACATTTATGGAAACAATTCAAAAGCTATATGGAAACTCAAAGATTATTGTAAGTGACAGAGATCCCATTTTCACTGGAAATTTTTGGACATAATTATTTTCTTGTCTTGGTACTCAGTTAGCTCATAGCTCATCTTGTCATCCTCAATCTAATGGGAAAAGTAAGATAGTAAACAAATGTTTGGAAGGATATCATCGTTGTTTTGTATCTGATAAACAGACACAATGGGTCAAATGGTTGCCTCTTGCTGAATGGTGGTATAACACTTCCTTCCATACAGCAACAAAAATGACCCCATTTATGGCACTTTATGGATATCAGCGACCATCCATCACATCATATTTAAGAGAAAATTCTAAGGTTCAAGCAGTGGAACATCACATCGAACATAAACAAGAAGTCCTCAAACTCTTAAAGGATAACCTCGTGTTGGCACATAATAGAATGAAACGATAGGCATATCAACATCGCAGCGAAAGAAGTTTTAATGTAGGTGATTGGGTATTCCTACGGTTACAACCATATAAGCAAATGTCCCTCAAGCATGCTAAGAAGGATAATAAATTATCACCAAAGTATTATGGTCCGTACAAGGTGTTGCAAAAGATTGGTACTATGGCGTATAAATTGGAGCTTCCTGCAGCTTCTCGATTGCACCCAATTTTCCATGTTTCATGTTTAAAGAAGGTTATAGGCGATAAGCTCCCAATTCAAACAATATTGCTAGAACTTGACGAGGAAGGAAAAATTATATTGGAACCAGAAGTAGTCATAGAAACAAGAACTCGACAGCTACGAAATCGATCAATTTCGGAGTATCTTATCAAGTGGAAGAACTTATCCACTGAAGATTCCACATGGGAGGATGAGAATTTTATACAATATCATCTAGAACTACTCAAGCGTTGAGGACAACATGTTTTTGAAGGAGAGGGGCATGTTGGGTCCCTATAATACTAGTGATTACTCCATTAATATTGTAGTTGCATCCCTTATTAATATTGTTGTGCCCCTATTATCCCCATATTGTTATTACTGTGCCCCATAAAATCCCTCTATTGTTATTTTTGTGGCTTTATATTATTGTCGTTAGGTTGGCTGGGTTATATTGTGACTCCTTAGTCTCCTATATATAGAAAGGAGGTTTTTTCATTTGTATCATCCAAGAATTTTTCATTTATGTAATGTAAAGGAGGTTGCCCCCTCGAAGAGACTGAATTCTAAGGCGTTGATCTATCTTTTCTATCGTTTCTTGAGCTGGTTTCATAACAGAGTGCTGTTGCAGTCAACTTTTGAAGGTCTTCCTAAACTCAAAATTGAGCTCATGATAGCTCATTGGAAATTTATCTCTATGTCGTTATCATTTCACTCATAAAGCAAGTCATTTTACTAACCAAGCTAGGAGAAATCTTCCCAAGGCCACTCCAGAGGTGTAGCAACCCTCCTGAGGCAACTTTATTTTTTACATTTCTCTACAACCATGACACCTATGTAAAAAGTGAAGGAAATTTTTCTTCCTTGGCCTATTGTGGATAAGAACCTCTCTCACTTTTTCCAAGTTCATTTTTCCTTGCTCACAGATAGCATTTTAGTAAAACCTATCCCAATGTGTGGAACAGGGGTTTTGTCGAAATGAAGTGAAATGAAGGGGATAAGGGGCTTCTAATTTCTTGAGAAAATTTTTGGAAGTAGGGAGGGATGTTAAGAAATAGGGGAAAGTGGAATTTCAAATATTAAGTGAAGGGAAGGGGTCCAAAAGGGCAAAACATAGGCCTAGCCTAGAAAATTGTCAAATTGTAGCAAGAAACTAGGGTTTGTGGGAAAATGAGGAATTTGAGGGATATCAATGATGGGAAGTATTTAATAAGGTACATTAAGGATAGGGGAAGGTGTATGAACATTAGGACACAAGTTTTGTTAATGATTTGACCATCTAATTGAAATTACCTTTAAAACCCTAGGAGAGGGAAATGAGCCTTACCCAAATACAACTGAAGCATGAACAAGGTGTAAAATGACCCATTGGAACTTGAAATGATGATGACAACTCTTTGAATGATGGTACACTCAACTGAGTGGTGACATGGACTGACATTTGGAAAACTCTAGAACGAGTGAAAACAAACCCTAGACCTAATACTTAGTAACCAAATTTTACTTGAAAACTCGCTGAAATGACAAAATTTGGCTTTGACATCCTAATACCACTTTGTAAGAGCATATTTGATCACTGGAGGAAGGCTTCAAAGACTGACACTAACACACAATACACATTTTCTCAATGAAATGATCAACGCACTGAGAGAAGAGTTCCAGGTTTACCATCAAAAGAGTGAGCCACACCATACTCAGGCTAATGGCATGGTTGAGGCTTTTAATAAGATATTGGAGAATGCACTAGTGAAGGTTTGCAACGTGCAGTGGAATGATTGGGACGTGTGTGTCCTAATAGTGTTATGGGCCTACAGAACTACATGTAAAAATCTTACTAGTCACACACCTTTTCGGTTGGTCTATGGTTTAGAAGTTGTAATGCCTATGGAATACATTGTACCTAGTCTATGCATAGTGGCTTTCATAGAAATGGAGAACCATGGAGCCTTAGAAGAAAGGCTCACACAGCTAATAGAGCTTGAGGAAGATAAGTTTTTGGCTGGATTCCATCAGTAGGTTCAGAAGGGACGTGAAAAAACTTGGCACGATCAGCACATCAAACTGTGCACCTTCAAGGTAAATGATTTGGTTTTATTATATGACAATAAGTTTGATAAGTTTCTAGGAAAATTTTAGATGCACTGGCTGGGTTCATATGTTATCAAAGAGATTACAGATGGTGGAGCAGTTTAGCTCACGAAGTTGAATGGAGACCCATTTCCAGTAAGGGTAAATGGAAGTCAATTGAAGCCATACACCGGGGATCCAGCGCAATGAATACATGACGATAGGACAGTCCTAGTGCTCTAGGAAGCTACAAAGAGGCGCGGGGCTATAAACTACATTTCCCGATTGATAGATCTATGCAACAGGGGATCTGTGCAAAAAACAATGTTGTCACAGTACCAGAAGAAGCACGAAGGGAGCTACACTATAGGGGGAGAGATCGCGCAGTGTAGCCAGAAAGTAACCATTACAGCCATTGTTCATCATTTGACTACTAGGAGATGGTTAAGAGGAGCGGGGGGACGAAATTTAAGGCAATTAAGGATGAATTTAAGAATGAAATATTTGGAAGTCTGCTGCTAATTGAACAGATTTTCGGGGGAATGGTCAAATTTGAATTTGAATTTGCCTATAAATTACATGTGGCCATCCAACGAAAAACACTTTGCATCCTTAGAATTTTAGTGCTCAGTTGTTGGTTGTTTATGAATCCTCAGGTTTATGTTGATTCAGTCGCTAGTTCTGTTTGATAAGTTACCAGAGGAAACCTAGCAGTTTATTCTTAGCATGATGTCTGGACCAAGAGAAACTGCTAGTACTGGAGGCGCTGTCGCCTCTGGGGGAGCTACTCCATAGTTGATGAGCATGGAGACTCGAGCTGCAGTGCCTACAGTACTGAGGTCACCTAGGCCGAAGCCTATGCTGGTGAGGGAAGTCCCCAAACCCAAGAAGGACAAGTAGAAGAAGTCCATGTCGGTGCATGAGTCATCGAGGAAGCATGCAGCTACCTAGGCCCAAAAGAAAGACAAACCAAACGCAAAAGAGAAGGGGAAAGTGGTGGATTTCAAGGTTGAAGAGGGCACAAAGGACATAGACACTCAGGGGGTGGATCCAATATCCAATTTGCCAGATTATCTCCCTCCGTGCAAGGGAAAAGTGAAGGTCCCTAAGGACCTAGATGTAGGAAAATTCCTCCTCAATACACCCCTGCTACTGGAGAACATCACTTTTGAAGTTCCACACTTGGCACGGATTCCCCATCTCAAGCTGGAATATTGGGATATGGCGGACCATGAGAGGTTCCCCCACTTGGAAACAAAAAACTACATGAAGAGGGTGTTTTATCAAGAATCAGGGGTCACCACGTTGGAGCCTGCGGAGTGGATTCACAGAGTGAATCAGACGGGGTTGCTAAACCTATTATGGGTGCCCCACTACCACTGCTCCAACATCACCATAATTGTGATAAAGAAGTTGCCAACCCTAGTGCATGACGGTTGTTTGTGGCTGATTGCACCAATTCTCATCACTGATATGTTGATCCATTAGATCACATTGTTTCCTTTCTCAAGGTTGAATCTAGCTAAGGAGTTTGCTGGAAAGACGAGCCAGCATGACCTCGCAACAAAAATGAAGGATAAATTCAAGCTTGAGAAGAATCTGTGTAGGTGCTCTATCACCTCAATCACAGACCCTACGGTGAATATTTCCACTCAGATCCTTGTGGGCAAAGTTATGAGAAAATGTCTCGTGGACGAGGTTCTGGTGCTAGTGGTCTCTTTGGCTACCCAGTGTGCAGAGGGCGTATAGTTCAACTAGGTGCACTACCTTTGTAGCGAGTTCCTCACGAAATATCAAGAGGCGCCGGATGAGAGTAAAACATTCCACTATTCGTGGTTGTTGCTCTCCATTGTGCTCATCCCTTGGGATCTGCTGGAGGACAGTGAGTTTCCTCCTATAGATAAGGATTTGTCGAAGTCTGCACAATTTTCCTCCCTGTGGGCAACAAAAAATTCCGCGTGCATCATAGAGACCAAAGTCTTTTGGGTACTAATGGAGGCGAGCATTCACATGGCCATTAACTAGAAGCTACGGTTGTCTCCAACCGTGTTTGAGCAACTGTGAGGGTACACGGAGTTTAAAGCTGACTTCCACAATGTACACGTTAGGGTGTCGAAGGATCCATGGTAAAAATGGTTAGACTTAGCTTACCTCGCTACAAATGACGCTATTGAGGATGTTGTTAAGCAATGGCTGACAGAGTGGCACTCTCCATCTGATCTGGCTGTAGGTACTAGGAAGTCTTCGGAGAAGAAAAAGAAAGAAGTAGCCAAGTAGAAGGTCTAGAAGTTGGCTGATAAGTAGAAAAAAGAGTTTGAGGAGAAGGCCTAGGTGGAAGTGGAGCACGCTGTGACGCAACAGGCCAAACAAGAAGAGCACAACTCTGAGCGCAATGAAAAGTCTTCTTCACCCCAAACAGTGGAGGAGGAGTAGTCAGAGCAGGGCGACAGTCATTAGGAGGAGCAAAGCACTCCCTTCTGGGTCAAAAGATATAGAGAACAAGGAAATTAAGGATCGCAGAAGAAATCGATAGTGACCAAGCCATCATTGGACCCAATTACTCTGACAGATAGTGACCTTGATGAGATTGGTGACAAGGTACAAGATACTACAGCAGAACTATTGCAGCAGTTTGAGCAGCAAAAATAGCAGGCGCTGAGCACCATTCAAAAGGGTCTGCATGAGCTACAAATTTAGATGAATAGGATCTAGGTAGGAGTAGGGAAGATCAACGCTGCATCAACAAGTTTGGCATCTAGGACCACTCAGGCAGTGAAGATGGTTCGATTGGTAGATCTCCAAGAAGTTGCGCTGCCAGATGGCTCTTTGAGCACAGAGGCGGCTGCTAACAAGGCCATAGTGAGTTCTTTGAATAACATCTTCCTCAACCTGGCCATGCTCCCCAGTGGGACCTACACATGCTACAGGTAGGGGTGCTAGCAGAGTTTAGAGATCAGGAGAAGCATGTGCTTAGCCTCATCAATGAGTATAGAGTGAACAATGAATAGATGTTTGGTGAGAAGTCTAAGGTGCTAGAGGCACAAAAGAAAACTCAGGTGCAACATGATCATCTTGCAACCGCGGTGGCAGAAGCCTATCAAACAGTCCCTGAACTGTGTATACCATAGGAAGCACCATTGGAGGCGAGATTAGAAAGGTAGCTGCAGGTGTGCGTGACGCCAAGGTGGAAGTGGCCAGATTTTAGTTCAAGTTGAGCCTAAAGATAACAGAATTGGAGTTGAAGTCACAACCTTCAACTCTGCTAGAGGTCAGGGAAAAACGTGGAGCTGCTGTGAAGGATGGAGTTACGATAGTGGATGCCCCGGTGGTAGACTGCACCGGACATTTTGAGAAAGCAATGGAGGTAGTCATGGCTCTACCGGAATACCCCACCTTGTAGCTCTTGAATATAGAAATGTGTGGGCTCCAGACACAATATGATGAAGTAACGGCAATGACGTGCACTGTTTCTATTGCACAATGCCTTGCTAAGTTGCAGGAGGCAAAGCAGCTACTTACACAAGTGACAACAATGTAGAAGAGATAGGTAGTCCTCAAGGCCAGATTAGGGCCTTGGTTGGATGAGGCCTACATCATCTCCACTAACATTCACGAGAACTTGGCAAACTTGCAGAGTACGCAATAGAAAATCTAGTAGGATAGTGCAGGACCATCCACAGAGTAGTTGGTGGAACAAATCAAGTAGGCAACCATGTAGAGCGTGACTGAGGTAGCAGTGGCACGAGTAGAAGTGGGGGATCTTCATAGTAATATCTCTACACCAGCTGAGTGACTCGAGGGCGAGTCATGATCTTTGTGTTGGGGGCCTGTTGGGATGGGGTCCCCTAGGGTCAATTTTGGGGCAAAAGCCCAAGTTTTTTTGTATAAAGATGTAAAGTCTCTGCAAGTTGTGGTCACGGAGCACGTAGATAATTAAAGAGTCATAAAGGGTTTTACCCTTGTTTTATGTAAGTTGAGTCAGCTTTTGAAGATCTACCCATGGTCTGCGGACCATGGGATTGTATAAATAGGTGTGTCTTAGGATGTCTAAGGCAAGAAATGAATTTTGGTCTATGGGAGAAGTATAAAGAGTTAGCGAGGAAGAGTAGGAAGAAAGGCTCTCCAACTGTGTGTGCAGATGCCTAGAGTAGAGTCTGCAGTTAAGTGCATGGACCCCTACAGCTGAGTGCATAGGGAAGTCATGAGTCTGTAACCTGAACTGAATATTAATAAAAAAATATTGTTGCAGAAATACTTGTATTTATCTCTTTACTTTTGTTTATATGAATGTGCCTTATGTTATAATGGGTTTATGAAATAGTGATGTATTGATGTGCGACTTTACATGACTTATATTGTTATATGAACACAATAATTGTTAATTGTTTACACGAAGATTATCTTGTTCTATGTTGAAGTTATCGAACACTTAAGCTAATCTGAGTAATTACTAGGTTACAGGTAATATTTGATGTGCATAAGTAGCTGATTAGTCTGTTCAAGGTCTGTGAAAGACCATCATAAACCTTTGCAGAGTTTTAAAGGCTAATTAAAGGGAGTTATATTGATAAGCCATAAAGGCTTATCAATTTGCATGGAGGTAGATTTAGGGCATAAAACGACATCACTCTCATCTCTTGGTGCGGAAACTTGGTTCAAACATCCCCCCATATTGCTTTTGGTGAGACTTCAATCCACGCTCCGCAGATTGATGATGAAAGGGCTAGTAGTGTAAGGATTTGTTTGGCGCAACTAACTTTGAACTTGGATCAGGACCCACTAAGAAAACAATGGGTCATAAACGCATAATAACAAGAGTTGAAAACATGAGTGGATATAGGAAATTGGCAAAGGGTGGAGCTGTAATGTGAGTGGTGGTAGTGAAAACATTTTTTCTGGGGGAAATGCCCCTAGATTTGGTGGGACATCCAAGGTGGGTATGAGTATGTTATGAGTGTCATGGTAGATAATGAATGAATATGGGTCATAGTGTGGTGACGAAAAAAAGATCCAACCAAGAGTGACTAGGGACTGTCGTTGGGTAACTGACACAAAATATGTGTGGTGATCCTTTTCCTTAAATGATCTTTGTACACTTTCTAAAATAATGTAAAATTGGTTTGATATGTACAAACATGGAGATGGGTGCCCCAAGAAAATGGTTGTCTGCATAATGGTGTAGGTTGTTTTTTTGCTGAGGGTGGGAGCCCCATTGGTTTGTTTGAGTGTGAGCTTGATGAGGCAGATGAAGTGATGCAGATGGGATATTTCCAAGTGGAGGGATGATAGGCAAAATGTAGAATGTGGGTGTGCACTCAATTCAATCTAAAAATGAATAAATATGGTGGACCAGGAGCGAGGTTGGTAAGTAATGAGTAAAGAAGGGGAGAATGAGGTTGATATTTAAGACATACATATGAGATGGCTCCTAGGCCATGGGAATTGTCATGAATCCCAATAATGTAAGGTGAACTATAAAATGAGGTGATCCATGTAAGGGAGGTTCCAGCAACCAACGTGGACATTTACCATGTGCAGGTGGAAGGTGGTGGTAAATGTGGTTGAGATGATGGACCCTGTGGTTTATTTTAGAGAAATGGTGTTAGGATATGCAAAGATTTCAAGGAAGCCTATCATGCTCAATGGATAATGATACCTTAACTATCAGTTGTGATCAGGGGGAATGATCTTACTAATAAACTGCAGGGAAATATGAAATTCGATGACCAATACCCCAAGTGAAAAAATCTTGATGAAATCATGTGTGAACTGAAATGTGCTAGATAAGATGAATAAAAAAAACACAGAAAGGCATACCTAATGGGTACTCTAAAAAGTAAAACGGGCCAAAAATGAGGATGTTGTTGAAATGGAATGGAGGGTACCATGATGTTGGTTGTGTGATGCTGGAAGATGATATGATTAAGAGGACGGTGTCACGGGATAGGGATAGGTGCCCTATCCTTTGTTAGCTTGTAGTGGATGCACCTACTACTTGACCGATCTTGGTTCTGACATCAAGTGAAGCGAGAGAGCCTCATGTAGGAGGTGCATGTGGTGATGGGAATGTTGGGCCCCAGACCTAGATGTAGTTTTTTGTATGTACCATGGGAAGCACTCATTATTAGGATGATCACCTATTGATGACTTATGTTTTCTAGCATGGGCCAGTGGATGTACATTTGTATATAGTATTTGATGGTGATATATATATACACATGAGTTTAATTTTTTGTGGTTGTCATGATGTGTTTATATGATATGATTTTCATACATGTGATGTATTTTTCATTTATTTTATGGATATTCTCATTATGCTTTATGTGTCTTGATGATGATGTATATGTGATTAATTCCAGACTAGGATTTGATAGCTACGCGGTCGACTATATGAGTTTTATTTATTGATATATGTGAAAATGTGATATGATCAAAACCACGAGCTAACCTTTGTGCATGCAAATATTTACGAAAAAGGAAATGGTCATGTACCCTAAAGGTTTTGTTCAACTATGATACAACAAGCTGGGATTCAAGGAACACATGTAGGTGACTGATACTGAGGTGGGAGGCATTGGCCAAGAGGCTTGTGACAACATCATATTCAACTTGATCATTGGTGGCTGACCCGATGTAGAGCCCATTCTAGTGGAAGGGTGTTTGGTCAAGAATGTATATGCCTAGGCTGCCATAGCGAGATTTTTTGATCATCGAGAAGCACCATCAGTGAACCCATCATGATAAGTTGGTGAATGATCCATCTTTGAACCAATGATGAGAGTATGGTTTTAGTGTACATCCATGATGAGGTGATCATCATAAAAAATAAGTCATTGTGCATGCATTTACATTCTAGGGTTGAATTGAGTGTTATGGATAGAAGTTTTTTAGGTAGAGCCTATTGAAAGGGTATTTAATGCAAGTCCCATCAGGTTCGGTTAACATGTACACTCCCTTAAGGAGGAATTGTTTAGATATGTATGGTCCTTTACATAAAGTTTCTAACTTCCTTGGTCCTAAAGCTTCTTAGGCAACATTGTAGCGAAGGACTAAATCCCCCTCTGTGAATGAATGAGGGGTGAAATTGTGATCGAAGGAGGATTTTGTCCTCTTTTTGTGGGCTTCGTTATTCTAGAGAGATTCCCATTGACTTTTGTTGATGTGTTCTGGTTGTACTAGCCTCTACTCTAAAGGTGAGGTATCTAAGAGGAGTTTGATGGATGAGCGTAAGGTATGGATCTCCCACTCAACGGGGAGCACGACTTCAACCCCATATACTAATTGGAAAGGTGTGAACCCTGTGAAGTCCTTTACTGTTGTTTGGTATATCCATAGGGATGAAAAAACCATGTGATGCCAATTGGTTTTGCGGTTGTTCACTGTACACTACAACATTGTTTAAGGAATTTGTTGACGAATTCTACTTGGTTGTTAGACTGGGGGTAGTATGGGGAAGAAAAATCATGTCAAAAACCAAGGTGTTGGGATAATTCTTGAAATTTCTCCTTCTCTGTGTGTTTTCCATGATTTGAGATCAACTCCTCGGGAATACAAAACCGTGTGATTACCTGGTTGAAGAAAAATTGTGCAACGATTTTTGCAGTATATTTTAGGTGGCAATGGCTTTTGCCCATTTTGTAAAGTAGTCGATGACCACCATAATGTACTTATGGTTGCCTTGAGATTGATGGTTACAGATCATGAAGTGTATGCCCCATTTGCAGAAAGGGCCTGTGATGATGACTGTGTGAAGGTGAGCTAGTGAAGCTTGCACCTTGTGAGTGTATCGTTGGCAACATTCACATGTTTGATAGCTTCAAGACAATCATGAAAAAAGGTGAGCCAAAAATAAATGGTGCGGAGGATTCTTTAGGGAGAGGCCATTCTAGATAGGTGGCCACCATGATTTATTGTGGTAGTTGTTTAACACCTGCTTAGCTTGCTCAAAGGTAAGGCATCAATGAAGAAGGGTGTCGATGCCACAATGGTAGAGGATGTCCCCCATAAGAAGGTAATGGGGGGATTGGTGGTGAATGCACCTTCGATCATTATAAGTGAGTTGTGGATTAAACTTTTGAGTTTGAAGAAAGAGAAGGATGTTTTCATACCAGGGGTCATCTATAGATATGACAAAAAAGTGTTCATCAGGGAAAGAATCATTGATAGGAGACCGTTGGGACTATATTGGGAGATCTACAATGTGTTTTGCAATGGTAAGAGATTTCTTGCTTTTAAGGGAATAAAAATATAAGTCAAACTCTTGCAAAATAACTACCCATTAGGCATACTTATGGTTCATCATACACGAGTGAGAAAATATGTCATGGAGTTAATGTTGGTTATTATGGTTGTGGTCCACAAGATGATATGGTGTCAAATATTTTCGACTAAGTTGAAAAGGGCTAGGGTTTTATGCAGGCTCATACTTTAAAGAAAGCTTGAAGAGGTTTTTTCTTATGTACTATATGTTGTGTCCTCTATTATCTATTCCTTCTTGGAATATTACCCACGGAATGGATACTTTTGATGTTGATAAGTAGAGGGTATAACAATTGTTATGGTCAGGATGGATAATCAATGGTTCCTAAGATAATGTATCTTTGAAGACCTTGAATGATTTTTGGGCATGTTTGTCCCAGTGGAAGGGAAAGTCTTGGAGAGGAATGTGAATGAAACCATTCACACATGTAGCATAATTAGGGACAAAGTAGCATAATAAGTTGGCCTTACCTTGTAGTCTTCATAATTGCTTCAAAGTTTGTGGAGGTGAGATTTCTCAGATGGCTTGGACCTTCAGAGGGTTAACTATAATGCCTTTCTAGGAAACAATGAATCCCAATAGTCATCCCACATTCATGCGAAAGATACACTTGAGAGGGTTCAAGTGTAGGTAATATTGCTGACATCTCTAAAAAACTAGGAAGAGATCTTCCAAATGGTCTGAGCACTTTTTGGATTGCATTGTATGGTAATCAAAATAGGCTAGTATAAGATGAGCCAAGTCATGGAAGATGTAATTCATGGCCCATTGGAAGGTGTAACCAACATCTTTAAGGCCAAAGGGAATTAATCAATAAGAGAATGTGCCCCATGGGGTAGTAAGACCATTTTCTACTGATCAGTGTGTTGTGTCTGAATATGGTTATACCCTAAGAAGCCATCCATGAAGGAGAAGGTTTGTGACCATCACATGCATCAATTACTTGATCGATGAAGGGTGTAGGATAATTGTCTTTGGGACATTCCTTGTTCAAATCTATGAAGCCGATACAAACTCGAATGGTGCCCTATTTCTTCATGACGGGTATAGGGTTAGAAACCCAAGATGTGTAAGTGATAGGCTACATGAACCAACTTTATGGAGCTTGTCAATTTCTTGTTTAATCACTTCTACTTTATAAGGGTGGAGCTGATGCTAATTTTTCTTGACAGGGTAGGAATTAGGCCATGTGTCTATGTTGTGCTCCAAGATTGTAGGACTAATTCCTAGCATTTCCAAGTAAGGCCATGAAAATATGTCCTTTTATTCTTGAAAGAGAGCTTTGTATGAGGCTACGTCATCTTGGGAGAATGCTACCCCCGACGAGAGTTCCTCAACTATGTTGTGCTTGGTGGAAATATCTACCTTCACTATATGTGAGATATTAGACGTATTCCCTTCATTAATTGCGTCCGTTGTAGGAATGGGATTTTTGAAGTGATCTACCTATCTTGGTGGTAGGAAGTGATGAGCCCCAATTTTTGGTAACAAATTGGGCTCATTTGGCCTACTTACCTTGCTCAACCCTTCATCTTTTATCACTTATGCATTCATTTCTTGGTATATTCGTGTTATTTGTAGGAAGAAGGGCAGACATTATATCTATGTGGCTAATACATGATGATTTCAGGTTTTTGGCATTAAAGGGAGCAAAGACCACGCAGAAGGAGACAAGGAGACAGCAAAGGTGGCATTGCAGGTTTATAGGGAGGTTGTCTACAGCCTTAAATGACCTCCCTTGTGATCTCCACCCTAACTCCGAGCTCCAACAGCTCTCCCCACCGAGCTCAAAGGCATCCAATGGGTTCTGCAGGAACAACAGTTTACAGCAGTTTAACTTTCAGTTGGACAGCCAAGCTCCACGTATTGAGGAAGCCAGCTGGAGCCTCATCATGTATAAATATTAAGGGCGTAGCCTTTGATAGGAGCTTTTTGAACTTTTGAACTACTGTTGCAATCTCTAAGCACGAGCTACAGCTCGGTTTTTGCTCTTTGTAAGCCAGTTTTGGCATGATGTTAGACTCATGATTATTTAATAAAGGTAGGCAGCTTTGGATTCAATTCTGAGTTTTTAAGGGAGCTATAGCTCTCAGGTTAGGGCCCAACCTGAGAGCAATAGACCTCCTCTTCCTTGTATTGTTACTTGTCTTTCTTTTCAGCACTTTATTCCTCTGTTTTGACATGCATTTAGAAATGACAGTCTGCTGATTTGATTTCTTTTATGTGATTGAGTAGGATTAGTTTACGGTTCAAGTGCTTTTAGTTGCTTAGATTAGAGTAGGAGGATCAGCATTCATTAGAGCTCCAAGAAAAAGGCTGACAGTGCACTCACTGCCATCTCTGTTTAGAGCTTGGGGGTGTAGACCGTACCAGCCACCAAAAAACGCAGTCATACACTTTCATTCAAGCTGCAACACAGTCATTTCAATCGTAGATCCATCCATGCATTCTGATCTTGAGCAGTAGTTCTTCATTCCAACTCCATGCACGATTTTTCTCTGAAGTTTACCTTGCTGTTCGTTGATTTAATAACACAGTTAGATAGGTTGATGAATTCTTGGTTATGTGCAGATTTGTTTCCTTTACACTGCGTTGCATCACTCTGTTATCTTCTTCTTCTTCTCAACCACGCCTAAAGCCACCTACCCAACCTCTGTTCAGCTCGTTTTCCCTCCAACACTTCTACTGTTCACGTAGCTCCATCTTTTTGGACTTTTCATTGCTTCCACCCGTCTATCCACCAACCAACTGTACCCACTCTTTCCTCATCTCATATCTCTGTCCCTGAGCCATCATAAGCTCCCTTTCCATTCTACCTATCCACCCACACAACTCCTCCACTCCTCCATCACCCAAAACTCCAACCACAGAACATCCTGTAGAAGTTAGCAGAATTCCTGTAGAAATCCCGAGCTTCTTGTAGGATCCCCTGCAGACATCCTGTAGAAACCTGTAACCTCGGTTGCCAAGCATCTGAACGTTGTGGACTTCTGTGGAACGATGTTAGGGATCCCCTGGAACCTCTCCTAGCCCTCCTGACCTTTCCCAAGCTTTCGTTCCCTTCGAACTACCCCTGCACAGTCAAACCCTAATAAGAAACAAAATCATAATAATTCCAACCACTTAAGCAAAAATACAAAAACAATGTTCTTTTCAGTAGAAGTAGCTTAAATTCATGCATCTCATATCACTAGAATTAATGGCATCATTTCTAGAGGTTTGCACTCCCACCATTGCATCATAGAGATTAGACTAGTCAGATTAGGGTTTACTAGGGTTTCCCTGTTTCATTGGCTTTCAGTTCATTATTGCAAAGTAGGTTACTTTCCTTTCAGATAGCCTTCATCCATCATTTAGAAAGCTTCTTCTGAGAACATATAGAAGTTGGCTTGAGCCCTAGCGGACTTGTGCCAGCTGACCAAGTGACAGCTGCGACAAGAGCTAGTACTTGTGCATACAGCACCGTCGCTTCCAAGTTTGTTACGAACTACCGGGTTGATAAAAGTAGAGATAGGAAGCTCTAGGAGTTGTAGCATTATTGCTACAATACTGGAGCCCACCATCTTTTTGGCGCCGTTGCTGGGGAAGCGTCAGAGTATTAGTAATTGTTGCTTTTCTTCTATTTTCTTACTCTTGCCTTCTGCTCAGTAGTTTATTTCATTTCCATTCTGCAAAAGTAGCATAGACATTTCCTGCTTTCATAGATTAGCATTTCCTGCTTTCATAGATTAGCATTTCCTGCTTTCATAGATTAGCCTTTCCTGCTTTCATAGAATAGCATTTCAATTCTGCAATTTCATTTCTGCAAGCGTAGATTAGTGTTTCAATTCTGCAAGCGTAGACTAGCATTTCCATTCCTGCAATTTCATTTGAGCAAAGTAGATTAGTTCTTTCATGCTTTCAATTTAATTCTGCATCTTTATTTCAGTAAGATAGTTAGTTGTAGATCAATCTGTTTCAGTTTTGCAGGTACCAAAGAAAAAAAACAAAAGCAATCAAAAAAGTCTTTCCATTTCATGCCTCGTAGGAATCGAGATAAAACAGACAAATTCTTACCCAACACCCCCACCACATCACTGAGTCACCCTTCTCTCTTCTTCGGTGACAGTGACCCAGAAGAACCTATAGGTGAACCTCCTGAGATATACGAAGATCCTATAGCAGAAGAAGAATTAGAGACCATCCCATCTGAAGCTATGGCTGACAATAGAAGAGAAGATGAGAGAATAGAAGGTGCCTTCCCCATCCGAGAGACCAATGGAGAGATGAAAATGAAGAACATTAGCCCCTCCACTTTACCTCACTTCCATGGACTGACTACTGAAGATCCTGATACCTTCCTGTTTGAGTTTGCTGTCCTTTGTAGAACCTATGACTATACTGAAGATGAGCAGAAGCTGAAACTCTTCCCTTCCACTCTTAAGGACGCAGCATTACGCTGGTTCATGGGCTTACCTGGGAATAGTATCACTACTTGGGCTCAGATGCAGCAAGCTTTCAATACCAAGTACCGGGACTACTGTAGGTCCAAGGAAACCAAGGGAGAAATCTTTCGGATGACCATGGGAAATGATGAGTCCTTAGAGGATTATGAGGAGAGGTTCCAACTTAGCTATAAGTGGGCCAGGTGTACACCTGACCCTGAATCCCTCAAGTTGGTCCTGCTCCGAGGAGTCCCTGAAGACCTCTTAGATACCCTTCACATGTTAGCTGGGGGGGACATTTACCAACTGCCTTATGAGGACATCAAGACTATGTTTAGAAACCACTCCAGGGCAGCTCGGAAACGAGGTAGAGGAAACCTCCTCTCAACTGGTGTCCCTTTCTCCAAACATGAGTTTGCAAATCAATTGGAAGATCATAAGAGTGAGGTGAGACAGACCATTGCCATGCAGCTGGACACATTCAGGATCCACCAGAAGAAGGAAGAAGCTGAGAGAGCCTTGGCTATCTTCTGCCCTAGATGTACCAGGAGACACCCTAAGAACGAATGTCCATTGCGTTCGGTTGAAGTGTGTTTCGTTTGTGAGGAGGACCATCCCACAAACCAATGTCCAACCTTACCTGGATTTAAAGCCATGTACCAAGGGACAGAAGCTCCCACTGAACCTCTCTATTACCTCAACCAAAGGAGGCCACAAGGACCTAGACCTTACCAGCAGGGGATGCAAGGGGCACCTCAAGCTTATTACAGCCCCAACCAATCGACTCCTATGCCTTCCTAGGGTCCCCCTGCTCATCCTTCTTGGTCTATGCCTCCTCCATGGTCTTATCCACCTCAGTACCCTACTCAACCTACTTCTCATTCATATCATTCACATGCCCAGCCACAGCCTCAGTGGAATGTACCTCAGTCGAGGTGGAGGCCCCAGTACAACACTCCTCCCGCCATTTTGCCTCCACCACCAGTTCAACCTCAGCCCTTACCTCCTGCTCCTCCAAGGCAACCTCAAATACCTGCCCAATCGAACCCGAACCCCAACAATAGACAGGCCCAGTAGGTATACACTGGGGAAACATCATGCCCTACTTATGCTGTGGAGATCCAGGAGATCAATCTTCGATCTGGCAAGACTCTTCCAGATCGCCAACCTCCTCCCCCAGAGGATGAGGAAGATAAACAGGAAAGTGAACCAAAGGCTATTCCACCCTTTCCTGAGAGACTAACAGCCACCACACAACCCAACCCAGAGGAGGATGAGCTTCTGGGTGAGCTCAAGCAGTTGTGTGTGAAAATACCACTTCTCCAGGCCATCAAGGATGTGCCAATATACAACAAACTGGTTAAGGAAAAGTGTTTCAAACACCCAGGCAGGCGAAAGAGAGATGCTTCAACCATCAATGTCTTAGGACAACTGTCTGACCTTATGTTAGGACAAGTCATCTGCCCAAAGTATCTAGATCCTGGGAGTCCTGTAGTAGATGTCCACATCAATGGCATCATCATACCTCACACTTTGATTGATTTGGGGGCTGCCATTAATGTGATGACCAGGGATACCATGCTCAAACTCAATCTTCAGGGTTCCTTGAGGAAGACCTCGACAGTTCTGCAACTAGCAGATCGCTCCACTGTGACTCCCGAAGGGATTGTGGAGGATGTCTTGGTCTCTGTCGACTCTTGGGAATACCCTGCAGATTTCTTGGTTCTGCAACCCAAGGCAAAGCTTACTGGATATCCTCTTATTTTGGGAAGGCCTTGGTTAGCCACTGCAGATGCTTACATAAGTTGTCGTGCAGGAAATATGACCATCAAAAATGGTCCTATGTCCAAGCAGCTAGTCCTATACCCTCCTGCCCAACCTTCCTTAGAGCATGACTTACCACTTTGGTTGGAGGAAGGAGAAGAGGATGAAGTATACTCAGCACCTTTGTGCACCCTAGATACCACTAGAAGAGACCCCCCAACCGAGGATGACTTGATTGAGACCTTGATCCAAAATCCACCTTCCAGTGCACTATCCTTAGAAAAATTGGTGGAGGATGCCCAAGCCAGCACCTTAGTGGATCTTTGTACCACCAACCCTATCACTCCCAAAGTCAAAAATGTGGAGTTCGGCCCTGAGAGAATGTTAAAGATCAGCTCCTCCCTATCTCCTTCCCAGGAAAAGGAGCTGTGTAGCCTGTTGGCCAGTCACCTAGATGCTTTTGCTTGGAGCTATAAGGAGATGAAAGGAGTCCACCCCTCGGTCTGTACCCATCACATATACATCAAAGAGGGTTGTAAACCGGTTAGGCAACCTCAGAGGAGAATGAATCCAACCCTTAAGGACATTGTCAAGGAAGAATTGCAAAAACTGTTGGATGCCGGATTCATTTACCCCATCTCAGATAGTGAATGGGTGTCCCCTCTGGTGTTGGTTCCCAAGAAGAATGGGAAATGGAGAATCTGTGTGGACTACCGAGAACTGAACAAAGCTACCAAGAAACACCATTTCCCTCTACCTTTCATAGATCAAGTGTTGGATGGACTGGCAGGAAAGAAGTTCTTCTCTTTCCTGGATGGGTTTAGCGGGTACAACCCTATCCAAATCAGCCCGAAAGACCAAGATAAGACCACCTTCACTTGTCCTTGGGGTACCTTTGCCTACCGAGTTCTTCCCTTTGGGCTATGTAATGCTCCTGCTACGTTCCAGAGAGCTGTCTTGAGCATCTTCTCGGAGCTGGTCCATGATGTAGTGGAAATCTATATGGATGACTTCACTCCTTATGGGGCAAATTTCCAAGAAGCATTGTCCAATCTGGGAAAAGTCCTAACCAAATGCATTGAGATGAACCTGTCCCTTAGTCTTGAAAAATGTGAATTCCTGATGACTGAAGGGACCGTGTTAGGCCATACCATTTCTTGCCAAGGGTTACAGGTGGATCCTAACAAAATTGCTCTCATCAAGAAGGTTCCACCTCCTCAAAAGGTAAGGGATGTTCGGAGTTTCTTAGGATTAGCAGGGTATTACAGGAGATTCATTAAGGACTTCAGCAAGCCTGCCTCACCATTGTTTGGCCTGTTGGCAAAAGATGTGGAGTTTAAGTGGACTGATGATTGTCAGAGGGCTTTGAATGAATTAAAGGACAAGTTGGTGTCAGCCCCAATCCTGAGAGGTCCAAACTGGGCCCTACCTTTCCACATCCACACTGATGCCTCGAACAAAGCCATAGGTGCAGCTTTAGGACAAGTCGAACAAAAACTTCCATATGCCATTTACTTTGTTAGTAAAAACTTTTCCAAAGCTGAGCTGAATTACACTGTAACTGAGAAAGAGTTTTTGGCTGTGGTCCATGCACTGAACAAGTTCCGACATTATATCACTGGCTATCAAACATTTGTACATACTGACCATGCTGCAATTAGATATTTAATGAATAAACCAGATGTGAATGCTCGTATTATTAGATGGTTACTCTTGTTGCAGCAGTTTGATTTGACCATTGTTGACAAACCAGGTAAAGAAAATGTTGTTGCTGACTTTTTATCTAGATTGGATTTGTCTGCAGATGAGGATGGAACAATGGATGACCAGATGCCTGATGAACATCTGTTTGCTATCTCAGCACTCTCTCCATGGTTTGCTGATATAGAAAACTACCTTGTTTCAGCACATTTCCCTCCGCACCTATCTTCAAGAGAGAAGAGTAGAATCATCAGAAAAAGTGCCTCATTTACTTGGATCGGGGGCAATCTGTTCAAACTTGGCCCCGATCAGATCTTAAGGCGTTGTGTAAGGGAGGAGGAAGTCTTTGATATCCTCCTCACCTGTCATGATGGGCCTTGTGGAGGACATTTTGCAGCAAAGAGAACTGCCTTCAAGATCCTGCAGGCGGGCTACTATTGGCCCACACTTCATCAAGATGTCAGAAGATATATCAGCCAATGTGACCAATGCCAAAGAATGGGGAAACCGACTCAAAGGGATGAGATGCCTCTCCAACCTCAAGTGACTCTTGAGTCATTTGAGAAGTGGGGTATGGACTTTGTGGGTCCAATCAACCCTCCTTCGAGGCAAAGGTCCTACATCATTGTGTGTACTGACTACCTGACAAAGTGGGCAGAGACTAAAGCAATCAAAGCAGCAACAGAAGAAAAGGTGGCCGAGTTCTTAAGAGAAAACATCTTCTACAAGTTTGGCTATCCAAGAGAGCTGGTCACCGATCAAGGGAGCCAGTTCACATCCAACTTGACTGAAGACCTACTAGCTCATCACAAGATCAAGCATAGGACTTCCACCCCCTATCACCCTCAAGCAAATGGGCAGGTGGAAGTCACTAATAGAGCATTAGAAGGGATCTTGACTAAAGTGGTGAGCAGCAGCAGAAAACACTGGGCAGATCGCCTGGTTGAAGCCACATGGGCTTACAACACAACTTGGAAGACCACCACTGGCTTCACACCTTATGAGCTAGTCTATGGGAAGAAAGCTTTGCTGTCCATTGAGTTTGAATACAACACTTTGAGGATGGCAGCTCAGCTAGATCTAGATCTCAGCCATGCACAACAAGAAAGGTTATTGCAGCTAAATGGACTGGATGAGCACCGAATGCAGGCCCTCCTTCACTCGGAAGTGGTTCAACTTCATAGAAAGGTGTGGCATGACCAACATCTCCATTACAAGCAATTTCAGCCGGGAGATTGGGCCTTGTTATATGACTCCAGATACAAAGATTTCAAGGGGAAGCTGAGAACCAGATGGCTAGGGCCATATGCAGTGGAAAAATGTCATGACAATGGATCTGTTCTTATTCGGACCATTGATGAGGAAGCCATCCCCATGCTTGTCAATGGTCACCGATTGAAGATCTACAGGAAGCCTCTCTCAAGACAAGAGTTCATCAAGACCATGGAGAAATCAGTGTTGGTCATAGAGAAGGGTTCTGCCTCTCCTTTGGGCATACCCTGAAAGATCTAACAAAAAAAAAATAATAATAATAAAAATCCTTGGGTGAAAACCTTTTTGAGGCGCCCAAGGCAGGTGGTAGGGGTGAAAACCTCATTGAGGCGCCCCTATTGTCTTTCAAAAAAAAAAAAAAAGAGA
Organism: Pinus tabuliformis; assembly: GCA_031772625.1. Taxonomy (NCBI): domain Eukaryota; kingdom Viridiplantae; phylum Streptophyta; class Pinopsida; order Pinales; family Pinaceae; genus Pinus; species Pinus tabuliformis. The sequence continues at coordinate 1,354,197,176 of CM062820.1, read as the reverse complement.
TTGGAAAAGATCCTTGAGTGAAAACCTCTTTGAGGCGCTCAAGGCAGATAGCAAGGGTGAAAACCTCATTGAGGCGCCCCTGTTATCTTTCAAAAAAAAGAAAAGAGAAAAAAAACAATAAGAAAAAAAACAAGGTCAGCAAATTCATAATGTAAAATTGCATGCAAGTTGCAGGTGTTCTATGGAGGAGAGGAAGCCTCTCAACTCAAAGCCAAGGATCTTTATCATGCTGTCAGGAGACCTCACCAACACCTCCTCCAAGAATACTCAGTTTCTCCAAGGTATGTGCAATTTTATCACAGCTTGAGTCTTCTACAGGAAGACGTAGATTTTCTACAGGAAGATGCAGATTTTCTACAGGAAGGTGTAGACTCTCTACAGGAAACGCAACCTTTCTACAGGAAGCTCTGTATTTCTACAGGAAACTTCTTGTAGAAGTTCAGAACAGCCCAGAATCCATTTTGTGAGGAGATCTAATGACTAAGGATCGGTTTGGATGCATGCAAGCTATTGTTATCTCCCTTGCACATTGTTGTCACCTCGTCCTGCCCTCCTTGTCGACATGCAATGAAGTTACCTGCACCAGCAAAGCAGATAGATGAGTTAGCAAGAAAAAGTAATTTTTAAATGAAAAAAATGCTGAGATCTAATACCATATCCATCCCAGTCATCCAGAAAGGCTGGGAGCGTGATCGGGAGGCCAGATCCTTCGTCGTGCAGCATGCACCCAAGGAGGAAGAACTGTTACAAGACATCTCGCGGGAGTCCTGTAATAGTTGAGCCCGCTAGAGTGTATACTATTCACAGCGCTGGCCATATGCAATGAACACGGACGCATGCAGCCAAGCATCAACTCCATCGTCGGCAGCCTGTAAGCATGAACCTCTGGGCCTGTGCAAATTCACCAGCAGCAGATAGATCCATTCATCATCGTCCAAAACCCGAAAAATCGTGTTGCAGCCGTGCAGGTAAGTGTCTCGACCCTTTCTTCCGTCAGATGGCATGAATTTTACTTTGAATTGTTTGCAAGGTGTGAAGTGAATGGGTTGAGTGGCTGTATGGCCAGTTGACTGGCCACGTCGACTGGTTAATGGTCCAGTCAGATGTTTGGGTGGTGGACGTGACAAAAGGAATGGGCAGCACACACATGAGAACAATCCCCGTCGGGAAAAATGGATTTAGCAGAAGAAACGGCGGCGGATCTGCTGGAGGGATGATGCGGTAGTAAGTGAACTCGCAGACAAATGATGCAACGATGTCATCCAACGGTCCGACGGGGACAGCTCACCCCCGCGCCACGGATTCCACCGATTTAAATCAAATTGGCTAGATTGCCCGCATGCATTTATCATCCACCGTTTGAAACTCGAGCGAACATTCAGATCCCTCTGCAGTTCGAAACTCCGAACCTTTGGCTACCAGAACGACTGTGAAGCAACCCCGAGAGCGTAGACCAACCGCAGTCTTCCCCAGGAATCACGCGCTGCTCCTACAGGAAAGTTGTTTCTACAGGAAGGCGGGTTCCTCACGTAAAAAGGTGGCAGATAAAAAGGTAACCCTGAACTCTCCATGCAATTGGTTTTTTAAAGGTGGCAGAATCGTCGTCTACAGTCTGGTCGTAGGAAATGGTTGCAAGTATTGTCTGTTGTGCATAGACTGTCGTTCTACAGGATGACAGTGTAATTAAACTGTGTTAAGATCCTCAGGGATAAGTTTTGTGGATTATTTGCACAACAGAAGCGTAATTCTATGCTCTGTCTCAATAGGCTAAATTTCTTCCGCATTCACCACCTCTAGCAACAGTTTTTATCATGCCGGGTGGGTTTATTAGACGGGAACCCACTGATTCATCAAAGTTAAGAGAAAACCAGGAGGTGGTGGAGCTCTTCACACGAGCACAATGGATATCCTTTTGTGACAAGTTGCAGGGTTATGATGACGAAGTGGCAGAAGAATTTTTACAAGCCTTGAGGCCAAAATCCAAAACATTGGCCACCGTGAACTTCAGGGGCCTAAGCCTCAAGCTCACCCCGCAATATATCAGTCGAATTACTGAACTTCCAATGGGTTTGCCATGGGATAAGGAAGAAAGGAAGTTGAGCCAGCAGGCAAAGAAAGAATTCTTTCCACCTGAGGAGGAATTCACGGAGGACAAAAATGGGGTGCGTGGAACCAGTTTGCTGCCGCCATGGAATGAAGTTAGCCTATAGATCATGAAGTATATAACCTGTGAAGGCCGTTTTAGCATCATGTACGGGTATCACTTTAGGTTGCTCACTGAATTGAGACACCAGATTGATCTTCCTGTAGAAAACAAACTGAGCATTCCTTATTTCTTGCTACAGTCTCTAATTGAGTGTGCCACAAAGTTAAAAGAAGGCATACTTGATCAGGTAGCCCACCATGGATTGATCAAAATTCTCGTGGAGGATGCGCTTCATTCATATAAGGTTCCCCTCTCATGGGAAGCATTCAGGAATTTGACAAGAGATGGAGACATAAGGATGCTGACTGAAGAAAATGGTTCCTCCAGCAGTGAGGAAAAAGAAGCAGTGGCCACGGGAAAGAAAGAAATAGGCCAGAAGACCCCGACCATAGTGCAGAAGAAAGAGCAAAGGAGGAAGCACGAGAAAAAGGATGCTGAGGAAAAAGGTGACACACCCATCTTGTCAGCAAGAGAGAAAAGGTTGCAGAGTAGAACAGACAAAGCTGAGAAGGTCCACATCATCACAAGTACCTCATCAGCACCCGCAACCAAACCAAAAAGCAAAACCCATGCAGTAAAGCAAGCCAAGGTGGTGACACCTGTGTCTACAGGAAAGCAGAAACAGGCTTCTACAGGAAGCCCGAAAATTATTGGAAAAGGGTCTTCTACAGGAAGCCCGAAAACATAAAAAGGGTCTTCTACAGGAAGCCCAAAATTGACCAAAACAGGGTCTTCTACAGGAAGCCCCGGAAAGGTGAAACCCAAGGAGAAGAAGACGGACATTCTAGCAAGGGAGGCAGCAGCTGTACTAGCTGGCCTCAGCACGCCACCTAAGCCAAAAGAAAAGAGAAAGAGGGAGACCCCTTGTTACACTAAAAAATGTCACCATGGCTATGTACAGTTAGTATGGCTCTATCAACAGTCATGCTATCCTCCTGGGCAAGTCTTAAGCCTCTGCTCTCCATGTCAAACTCCAAAAAGAGAGAAAAGTCTTTATAAATGTATTTATCTCTGGGTACGCAGGTTCTCTCAACCTTACCTGCGGGCACGCACCCAATGTTCACAAAAGCTGCGTCCTTGGACGCTCTGTATGTAAAGGGGCAGGTGCGTCCCCCTGTAAAGGTCAAAATGCGCAAGTTTCATCTTTAAAAAGTTACTTGTGGTCATTTCTAGAGCATTCTAGAAGGTTGTTCGACGTGTATTGAGCGCCTCCAGATGGTTCATGTACCCCTACCAAAGAGGAACTTATCCCATCAATAAGGGAGCTATCCCATCCAAAGAGGGGATTATCCCATTGATGGTGGACCTGATTAACCTCCTCTTGAGCACTATAAATACAGGCATTGGGCCAGAAGGAGGTGAGGTTGGAAGCTATACATTTCTAAGGGTAAATGCTGCAGGAATTAGGACTCCCATTTAGAAGCTTGTGAGGAGAGATTGCCATCTTTGCTTGTTCTATTTGGAAGTGGGTGAGCTTTGTCAAAGTAAAGGAGAACTCTTGATGGACCCTGGGAAGGACTTGCACAACACCAAGGCTCAGGTTGTATTTGTTCCTTTTGTTACCTATTAATGAAAATGAGTCCATTCTTCTCAATAACTTGTTATTTATGAGTTGTTTCATGTACTCCTTGGTCTATGTGTTAAATATGTTTTATTCTATGAGATTATCAAGTGCTATTTAATCGTTTGATTGTTAGTGTATGCAGGTTTCAAAGTGAAGGAGGAGCTCATCCGGATCAGCGGAGTTGGACTGCTACAACAGCGTTGGATTACAGGTAGGATCTAAACACTTGATTTCCCATATAGTAAATGCATGTTTAGAGAAGGATTGCTCTTGTTTGTCTTGTTTGTCACTAGAGAGTCTTAGGCTCCTAGGGAGGTTGATTTGTGTCTGCACTATCGACTCTTTCCGCCTGACAAAATGGCGACTCCGCTGGGGAATCCATTGATGTGAAAGTCTTTTCCTTTGTATGCAACTTTGATCTGAGAAAAGTCATTTATTTTCTGGTTTTTGGCTCTGTGACTTTGTTTTTGGGTGGGTTAGCTTAGGGTTAGATTCAATTTAGTTTTTCTTGAATTTTCCAGTAGGACGCACCCTCTGAGTATTGCACAGTGCGTCCCTGCACGCACTGTCGTTGTGTGCACAGAGCGGGCCCGCACCTGTCTTAACGGGTTGCCTGCGTCCCCTGCTAAAATTTAAGAAAATTCCATTTTTTGCATTTTTTCTCTTAGATTTTGCTTTTTCTTAGTTTTTACTGCCCAGATCCATTAGTCTCTTGTCAAAGATCTTCACCTAAGATTTTTTCATTGGCATTCCTGCTTTAAGCTTTCATCAATTGGGTGTTTTGATCTTTGGAACTCTCACCCAATTTTCTCAACTTGCACTTGGTTGGTTCTTAGATCACATTAGAATCGTCTTGTGTTTGAGAATTCTCTTGCATAGATCACATTTGCATATTTAGAATTCTCATTTTCGGAATATGAATGAAAAATGTGCATAGATTACATTTGCATACTTTTCAAGTGAATTGTGCTTAGATTACAATTGCATAGTTTACATTCTGAAAAATCAATCGTAGATTTAGATCAGCTTTCTTTGATTTGAATTTACACAAAAAATAAAAATAAAAAAATGGTTTGGAATTGATTTGCATTAGTTTTTCTTGATAAAATTAGTGCATTAGAGAATTTGTTATATTTTCTCTTAGTGATCAATTTTTTGCATTGTCGGAAGTGAATGGAAACTCTCTCCTTACTCTAGTTAGGATTCATCGAATTGAAAGGATTGGATTATCATATTCGATTGCATTCAGTTGAGTCGGGTCATAACACCATTGGTTTCATATCCATTTACCCCTTTGAGTAATAACAGCCTTAATAACACAGCGTTTAATTAAAATTCATCTAGTAATTTTTACATTTCTAGGGCTCTGAAACACCAACATAGATCAGGCTAGTGTCTTGGAGTAGGAGAGTAATTAACTCTCCAAGATAGCAAAACCAAACAAGTAGCTCATCTTGTGGTAGGATAAATCCAATTGTTTCATTTGTACTCTGGGAAAGCTCCTCTTAAAGGAGAAACACGAGCTCGTGTCCGAACCAATGAGGGGATCAATCCTCCCTCGTTGGGAACGACGCCAGACACGCACGTATTACAAACGGTAAACCTCGGATTAACCATTGTCGAGGAGCCAGGGGTCACTTGTCGGTAAACCTTGGATTATTGTCAAGGAGCCGGCAAGGGGATTGAGCTTGATACTCTGCCCTTGCGTGCTGTCGGAGTGTAGACTGTTCCCCCAGGTGCATTTGTTGCTGTTGGTAACCTTAGTGACCATTATCTTTAGGGTTCTACCCAAGATGACGGTGGAGGGAAGATCCCACTGTACCTGGAGCGGATGTCGGCTAGACTCACTTGGATTTTCTGGGGGGTTCACTTCACTCGAGACGGTTAAAGTGGAGGAACTTGGTCCAGTCTATTCATTAAGCAGGTTGCCGGGGTAACTGTTCCACCCGCCACTTCTGTACTGAATTCTACGATGTTGGATTTCATCCCCAACTAGTGTTTTCGGTCCGGAAGGTTACTGTTTGTGTATGGTTTGACTCCTAGATTTGATAGCGCATGTTAATTTGTTTGTTTTTACTTTTAGAGACCATAGGTGTGAATTGTGAATTTTAATTGTTAGGTGTGAATTGTGCATTGTTAATTTTAGTTTTAAATTGTTAATAAAATTCACTGAAGTTGAATATAATGGCAAATGTTCCGGAATTTACCAACCTAGGAACCCCTCCTAACGAGAATCCTAGTACTTTTCCTTACTTTGGAAATGTTGGTCCTCCTTATATGGCTACTTTGTCATTACCTGGATTTACAATAGGTTTACCGATATGGTTATTTTCAACTTCGTTGGCCCAAAGTACTCCAATTGTTCCACCTCAACCGGATGCTTCACCTCAACAGAGTTCACCATCTCAACATCACCAACCTTCTGTTGACCCTTTACCTTCTTCACCTAATTTTTCTTCCTCCATTTCTTCCTCTTCGCCTGGTAAAAGCCTTGATGCTGGTAACCAGGAGGCTAAGAAGAAGAAGAAAGGGAAGAAGAAGAAGAAGAAGAAGAAGCAAGATAAGAAAGAAGTCAACCAACCAACCATGGCTGTAAGTGTTAGTTGTGTTGAGGAAAACTCCGACATGCATCGTAAACCCAAATACCCTTGCAGGGTTTGTAAGGGTGACCACTTCCTTGTCAATTGTCCTAGTATTCCAAAGGTCTTGGAAGTATGGTCAGAAAAATCTCATCAACTTTCCATTGATCCATCAACCAGTGATAGTCAGGTTCCTGGGAAAAAGGGTAAAGTTAGGTTTCCTTGTAAGTTATGCAAAGGGAGTCATCAAACTCACATTTGCCCTCACATGGATGAAGCCTCGAAATTGTTGGAAAACCTTGCTGTTCCACAGCAAGAATTTCCAACTGGTTACCGTAAACTTTCTCCCAACCTACCGTCAACTGACGGAGTGATTGATCTAATTTCAAGTACAGTCAATCACACTCTTCCATTGGAGAGTGAAACTCATGTCACTCAGGTTGATGATCCGTTAGTTGATCAAGTGGTCGATTCAATTTCACATTCGGTCGATCACACTCTCCCTTTCGAGAGTAAATTTCATACCGCTGATGTTCTTCTTGTTACATCAGATTCTTCAATGCCGGGGGGCATTTCAGTTGTTTCTACAGAACCCCCTCCAAGCACTGAGGTCTTTTCCTTTGATTGGAATAAACTGACAGAACCTCGTCTTCCTTCCTCCATCCCTTTCCAAATCATTGTCAAGGCTGGTGGTAGGGACATACATCGTACTCAGGTAGATGAAGGTGCTTTTGTTAGTATTTTATCCTCAACTGTTTGGAAAGCTTTGGGTTCCCCTCAGCTTGCGCCTATTACGCAGAATCTGAAAGCTTTTAATAGAACCATTAGTGAACCTTTAGGCATCCTTCCTAATTTTTCTATTACCTTGGAAGGTAAAACTGTCTGTATTGATCTTATGGTAGTTCGAGGTCCCTTGGATTTCAATTTACTCCTTGGGCGAGACTATGTTTATGCAATGAAAGCTGTCGTATCGACACTCTTTCGCGTGATGTCTTTCCCTCACAATGGCAGTATTGTGACTGTAGACCAGCTTTCGTTCCCTAGTCTTGTCTCAACTACCAATAATATGACACCCCTAAATGTTCCTGATTCTAAAGTGGTATCTACCCTGCCACGGGTTAATTATGTGGCAACTGGTCCCATGTTTTCAGTTACCGATGTAAGTGAGCCTCTCACTGTTTGCTCATCTTCCTTTGATTTAGATCCGGTAATTGACATGGAAAACTCTATGGGGTTACTTGAACACGATGTTCTTATCCCTTTCGAGTCCCTTGACGTGTGTTCCTTCCAAAGAACTATTCTTCCTTCTAATGAAGACCTCTTGGAAGCCATGATCAAGGTGTGTCCATTGACATGTCTTTCTTCCAGTTGGAAGCCATGATCAATGGGTGCGAGGATAGTTTTGTTCCTGTGTCAACCTCGTTAAAAAATGAAACAGGCTGTCACGAGGATAGTTTTTTCCTGTCTCAACCTCGTTAAAAAATGAAACAGGCTAGTGTGAGGATAGTTTTGTTCCTGTGTCAACCTCATTAAAAAATGAAACAGGGAGTCACGAGGATAGTTTGTTCCTCTCTCAACCTCGTTAGAAAATGAAATTGGATGTTACGAGGAAAGTTCCTTTTACTGTGTCGACCTTGTTAAAAAATGAATCAGTGAGTACGAGGATAGTTTTTTCCTGTATCAACCTCGTTAAAAAATGAAACACGCTAGCATGAGGATAGTTCGTTTACTGAGTCAACCTCATTAAAAAATGAATCAGGTAGATTTTAGTATATAGCGGTAGACTGTAGAAAGTAGGATTTTGAGGATAATTCCTGTTACTGAGTCAACCTCGTTAAAAAATGAATCAGGTATGAGGATAGTTCTTTTCTTGTGTCAACCTCGTTAAAAAATGAAACAACTCCCTTTTCAAGTCGGATCTTTACATGATCTTGAAAGTAAATCTTCATTCCATCCAGCTGGTTGAATGAAATGAAGCTTGGGGGGCATGTACCTTGATTTGCGTCATTATGTTGGGGGCATGCGAACTTCATGAGCATAGTTCCTTGTCTTGTGTCAAGCTCGTTAAAAAATGAAACAAGGGTAGGTTAAATATGTAGATTGTAGAGAGTAGTCATGAGCATAGTTCCTTGTCTTGTGTCAAGCTCATTAAAAAATGAATCAAGGATTTTAGAGCATAGTTCCTTGTCTTGTGTCAAGCTCGTTAAAAAATGAATCAAGGTTTTTAGAGTAGAGTTTTTTGTTAGGTAGATTATAGAGAGTAGTTACGAACATAGTTCCTTATCTTGTGTCAAGCTCGTTTAAAAAATGAAACAAGGGTTTTGAGGATAGTTCTTTTCCTGTGTCAACCTCACTAAAAAATGAAACAACTCCCACAAGTCTTTCCAAGATCTTGAAAGTAAAGCTTCATTCCATCTACCTCATTGAATGCAATGAAGCTTGGGGGGCATGTACCTCGTTTTGCGTCATTATGCTGGGGGCATGTGAACTTATAACAAGCATGGTTTTTCGTTTCAAGCTTGCGTAAACATGAAACCGAATCCGAGCATTGTTCTTTTCCTGTGTCAAGCTCGTTAAAAAATGAAACAAATCCTCCTCTACTTGAGTCGAGAATTTGACTAGATCTCAAATGTTACGTTGTATATTTAGGTTAGTTATTTCAGTTTTTGCAGTTTTAGGTTGAGTCTTTCAAATGATCTCGTAACTGAACCTTCATTTCATCCAACTGGTTGAATGAAATGAAGCTAGGGGGGCATGCACTCTAGCAGTTATGCTTAGGGGGCATCAAGTACAGTTTTATCTCTGTTTCAAGCTTGTGTAAAAATGAAACTACTTTGAAGCATAGTTTTTGTTTGTTTCAAGCTTTTGTAAAAATGAAACCTATCTCGAGTCAATTTCAGTTATTTTCAAGACTCGTTAAACTCATGAAAATCCCGAGATTATTTTGTTATCTTTCATTCTCGTAAAACAAATGAAAATGCCGAGTTCTTTCCGTCTTTTCCTGCTCGTAAATTAAATTGAAAGTCGGACATATGAGTACATTTTTATCATTTTTTCGAACTCGTTAAAACTTACGAAAAAGTGAAAACCATGAGTACATTTTTATCCCTTTTTCGAACTCATTAAAACTTACGAAAAAGTGAAACCTCAGAGTCATCTTTTAAGCCCTTTTCTGACTCCTAAAATATGAAAAGATTGCCAAGCGTTTCTTTTACACTCGTTAAAACGGAATTAAAAGACGGTCCCCTTATAGCCCTTTTCTGACCGTAAAAACAGGAAAAGGTTGCCGGGTTTTTGTCGTTTCAAACTCGATACTGGAAATAAAACGACGTGTCCTTGATCGCTTTTTACTTTTTAGGTCAGTGGCACTAATTATGAAAGTACTCCTTGGTCGCAAGATCAAGCGGTTCCCCCAGGTATTATTTTATACTTTTTCGGGCTTGAGGGACACAAATTTACGAAAAAGTTCAACTTGGAGTCTTCTTAAGTTTTTTAGACTCTCTAAAATTGAAAAACACCGAGTTTCTCCTATACTGGGCTCGTTAAAATTTCACAGTAAAGGACCTGTTCAATTACAAACAAGAACGAACCACTCCTTCCTAGGGTTCGAATCAAAACTAGGTTGGACTCATCCGAAGGATGAGCTTATAATCAAGCATATGTTATCCTCCTCAAGCTTGTTAAAAATAAAGAGGTACTTGCCAGAAATGGTGGGGGAAAAGAGAGAAGAATGAACCTATTTGTTATCTTTTGTCTCAGAAGAAACTTTATTACCACTCTTGAACACGACACTTTTCATTCACTTGGGTTGGGAAATCTTTTACCTCACAGTTGATCAAACCACATTGAAAGTCTTCAGCCGGGTTCCGGGGATTAACTTTGAGTCATTCGTCACCAAGCCATCTGTTGTGTCGTTATGTGTTCAAGAGGTCTGCAAGCAAAACTTTCATCTGCAAAATACTTGTCGTCCATTTGACCATCCCTGAGTCAGTCCTTACAGCAACATTTCTTCAACTTGAACAATGATTTCGTGTTGTGGGCTTGCCTGCAACGGGTCGCTTTCTATCGACATCAGCACATTATCTAGAGAGATGACTTAGAAATCGTCAGTGCCTTGAAGTCTGCATGCATCAATGGCAGGTTTCTCGCCTTTGACGTCAGTTTACATCATTGACTTTCGATCGAAGGATTCCGTGAAATGTTCGACATCAACTCATTCATTCACATCTCATGGATTGTACTGGGTACTTTGAGAACCATTGACATTACTGGTGGTCTCTCTCACACTTGTTAACAGTTTACATCATCGACTGGTAATCGAGTGGTTTCTACCGTGTTCGACATCAACTCATTTATTCGCATGGCTAGAATCGTACCAATTCGGGAAGCGGAAATGAAGACCCTGGATCTAGTTTCCACCATCCAGGCTGCGAGGAGTTTTGTATTCATTATCTAAGTAGGCTAATCATAAACAGATGGCTGCGCCCATACTGTGTCTACAAAAGTCTATGATTATGATGTACTGCAAGATCATTCCTGTATCAGAGTAGTTAGTCAGTTAGTTAAAGTTTTGATCTGAGTATGGGAATGCCTACCTCAGTGATGATATAATCTTATACATGTATTTTGTGTTGAAAATTGCAGGTTCTGACCAGGCTCTCCACGAGATAATCCTTGAAATGATAAAGCGCTTCACCCTTCCTAGATTTACAAAACCCTAATCTATTACAGGCTTCGCACTTTAGGGGGCAATCTGTTACACTAAAAAATGTCACCATGGCTATGTACAGTTAGTATGGCTCTATCAACAGTCATGCTATCCTCCTGGGCAAGTCTTAAGCCTCTGCTCTCCATGTCAAACTCCAAAAAGAGAGAAAAGTCTTTATAAATGTATTTATCTCTCGGTACGCAGGTTCTCTCAACCTTACCTGCGGGCACGCACCCAATGTTCACAAAAGCTACGTCCTTGGACGCTCTGTATGTAAAGGGGCAGGTGCGTCCCCCTGTAAAGGTCAAAATGCGCAAGTTTCATCTTTAAAAAGTTACTTGTGGTCATTTCTAGAGCATTCTAGAAGGTTGTTCGACATGTATTGAGCACCTCCAGATGGTTCATGTACCCCTACCAAAGAGGAACTTATCCCATCAATAAGGGAGCTATCCCATCCAAAGAGGGGATTATCCCATTGATGGTGGACCTGATTAACCTCCTCTTGAGCACTATAAATACAGGCATTGGGCCAGAAGGAGGTGAGGTTGGAAGCTATACATTTCTAAGGGTAAATGCTGCAGGAATTAGGACTCCCATTTAGAAGCTTGTGAGGAGAGATTGCCATCTTTGCTTGTTCTATTTGGAAGTGGGTGAGCTTTGTCAAAGTAAAGGAGAACTCTTGATGGACCCTAGGAAGGACTTGCACAACACCAAGGCTCAGGTTGTATTTGTTCCTTTTGTTACCTATTAATGCAAATGAGTCCATTCTTCTCAATAACTTGTTATTTATGAGTTGTTTCATGTACTCCTTGGTCTATGTGTTAAATATGTTTTATTCTATGAGATTATCAAGTGTTATTTAATCGTTTGATTGTTAGTGTATGCAGGTTTCAAAGTGAAGGAGGAGCTCATCCGGATCAGCGAAGTTGGACTGCTACAACAGCGTTGGATTACAGGTAGGATCTAAACACTTGATTTCCCATATAGTAAATGCATGTTTAGAGAAGGATTGCTCTTGTTTGTCTTGTTTGTCACTAGAGAGTCTTAGGCTCCTAGGGAGGTTGATTTGTGTCCGCACTATCGACTCTTTCCGCCTGACACCCCTCTATACTTTGAAGTTCGAAGAAGTTCGAGAATAAAGACGGGCAAGCCACAGCCCCCATCCAGCAACCAAATCACTACAGGGGATGCCCCTACTTCACCTAGTGAGAGGTCCCCCTCGAAGATATCGGTCACCTATGAGAGGGGGAGCCCAAAAACAACTACTTGGAAAAGAAGGATAGACCAATCGGCTTCAAAAGCTCGGCTCAAGGTCAAGGAAACAGAGAAGAGTGAAGGAGGAGCGGCACCCTCATCGCCACCAAGGGCAGAACAGGCAGAGCCACCAAAAGTAGGAAAGAAAGAGCGTATTCCGGCGCCTAGTTCTCGGCCAAGGACAAGGAGCTGGGGTAAAATTGCTCAAGGATGAGCAAATATTTTAGCTGGGGGGTGATGATGAGCCCCAATTTTTGGTAACAAATTGGGCTCATTTGGCCTACTTACCTTGCTCAACCCTTCATCTTTTATCACTTATGCATTCATTTCTTGGTATATTCGTGTTATTTGTAGGAAGAAGGGTAGGCATTATATCTATGTGGCTAATACATGATGATTTCAGGTTTTTTGGCATTAAAGGGAGCAAAGACCACGCAGAAGGAGACAAGGAGACAACAAAGGTGGCATTGCAGGTTTATAGGGAGGTTGTCTACAGCCTTAAATGACCTCCCTTGTGATCTCCACGCTAACTCCGAGCTCCAACAGCTCTCCCCACCGAGCTCAAAGGCAGCCAACGGGTTCTACAGGAACAACAGTTTACAGCAGTTTAACTTTCAGTTGGACAGCCAAGCTCCACGTATTGAGGAAGCTAGCTGGAGCCTCATCATGTATAAATATTAAGGCCGTAGCCTTTGATAGGAGCTTTTTGAACTTTTGAACTACTGTTGCAATCTCTAAGCACGAGCTACAGCTCGGTTTTTGCTCTTTGTAAGCCAGTTTTGGCATGATGTTAGAATCATGATTATTTAATAAAGGCAGGCAGCTTTGGATTCAATTCTGAGTTTTTAAGGGAGCTATAGCTCTCAGGTTAGGGCCCAACCTGAGAGCAATAGACCTCCTCTTCCTTGTATTGTTACTTGTCTTTCTTTTCAGCACTTTATTCCTCTGTTTTGACATGCATTTAGAAATGACAGTCTGCTGATTTGATTTATTTTATGTGATTGAGTAGGATTAGTTTATGGTTCAAGTGCTTTTAGTTGCTTAGATTAGAGTAGGAGGATCAGCATTCATTAGAGCTCCAAGAAAAAGGTTGACAGTGCACTCACTGCCATCTCTGTTTAGAGCTTGGGGGTGTAGACCGTACCAGCCACCAAAAAACGCAGTCATACACTTTCATTCAAGCTGCAACACAGTCATTTCAATCGTAGATCCATCCATGCATTCTGATCTTGAGCAGTAGTTCTTCATTCCAACTCCATGCATGATTTTTCTCTGAAGTTTACCCTGTTGTTCGTTGATTTAATAACACAGTTAGATAGGTTGATGAATTCTTGGTTATGTGCAGATTTGTTTCCTTTACACTGCATTGCATCACTCTGTTATCTTCTTCTTCTTCTCAACCGCACCTAAAGCCACCTACCCAACCTCTGTTCAGCTCGTTTTCCCTCCAACACTTCTACTGTTCACGTAGCTCCATCTTTTTGGACTTTTCATTGCTTCCACCCGTCTATCCACCAACCAACTGTACCCACTCTTTCCTCATCTCATATCTCTGTCCCTGAGCCATCATAAGCTCCCTTTCCATTCTACCTATCCACCCACACAACTCCTCCACTCCTCCATCACCCAAAACTCCAACCACAAAACATCCTGTAGAAGTTAGTAGACTTCCTGTAGAAATCCCGAGCTTCCTGTAGGATCCCCTGCAGACATCCTGTAGAAACTTGTAACCTCGGTTGCCAAGCATCTGAACGTTGTGGACTTCTGTGGAACGACGTTAGGGATCCCCTGGAACCTCTCCTAGCCCTCCTGACCTTTCCCAAGCTTTCGTTCCCTTCGAACTACCCCTGCACAGTCAAACCCTAATAAGAAACAAAATCATAATAATTCCAACCACTTAAGCAAAAATACAAAAACAATGTTCTTTTCAGTAGAAGTAGCTTAAATTCATGCATCTCATATCACTAGAAGTAATGGCATCATTTCTAGAGGTTTGCACTCCCACCATTGCATCATAGAGATTAGACTAGTCAAATTAGGGTTTACTAGGGTTTCCCTGTTTCATTGGCTTTCAGTTCATTATTGCAAAGTAGGTTACTTTCCTTTCAGATAGCCTTCATCCATCATTTAGAAAGCTTCTTCTAAGAACATATAGAAGTTGGCTTGAGCCCTAGCGGACTTATGCCAGCTGACCAAGTGACAGCTGCGACAAGAGCTAGTACTTGTGCATACAACAATGTCGCTTCCAAGTTTGTTACGAACTACCGGGTTGATAAAAGTAGAGATAGGAAGCTCCAGGAGTTGTAGCATTATTGCTACAATACTGGAGCCCACCAGGAAGTCCTTCTTTTCTATTGTGAAAATATTGTGGCTTGGTACCTCAATAAGTGAGAATTCTTTCTTGGGTAAAAATAAAGAATGATGATTCATGGAATCCCAAGGACACTCTGGTTCCATCACGGCCTCTAGAATACCTTCATATGAGTGGAAAAGATGGTCTAATGTTGATGTAGGTTGAAGGAGGTTATGAGGATAGGATTAGGAGCTAGTGATGTTGGTTGACAAACTAGAGAATGAGCCAGTGGTTGCTGTCATAGAACCTAACGATGTTGACACTGTGCAAATTGCATGGGTCTACACAGCTAGTGATGATAACACCTTTGCAATGGGTGAAGCAGTCTCGACACCAAGAAATGTTGAGCAGACGATGCGAATCATGGTTCCTATGGTTGAGGAAATGAATTGTATGTGGTGTTGCGCATCATCAGCATCAGGCGGTGGGAGAATTTCCATGATGGTAGCTTGATGATGAGTGGGAGAAGGTTCCCGAGATAATGTTGGCATCCTAGAGCAAAGGCACATTCCTCTATGGGAGAATGGTGTTAAAGGATTTGTTGAACTAGTGGTGTCATATTCTAAGTTTTTCAAATTTTTGTAACTTAGGACATGTCTTTGAGATATGAAAGTTTCTGGTAGAAATGTTGCACGAGTGAACTATACATAATGCAAGATTTGTGCCAAATTACAAGACCTCATTTCTATATATAGGAGTTTAAGGGGTCATAATATAATTAGAGCCGACATAACAATAATAATGTAAGAGCACAATAATAACAATAATGGGCTTCTATGGGGCACAATAATAATAATATGGGGACTAAATGGGTACAACAATATAATAAGGGGGTTGTACTAATAACAATAAGTTGTTACACTTGTACTATAAGGGCCTAACACTCCTCTTGGAAGCTTCCTCTAGTTTTCTTAATAACAACATAATAAATTAAATAGTGTTGGTAGCTAACCCCCCACAAGTTTATTTTTTTCTTCTTCCTTCTTAGATCATGGATCTGTGGTTCCACTCTTCAGGACAATAAATAAAGATATAATCCTTTATAATTTATAGTATCATTAAATTACAGAAATCAATGGGGGAGTTTACCAGGGTTGTCACACCCTATCATGTAAGAGGGAAATTATAATACCATACACAACTTCGATAGGGCATCTACATAACAATTCTTTGGTGTAACCTTGTCAAAGGAAACCATTATTTCCTTTTTCTAAAATCACCAAAATTTAGCCCCACAAATCCTCCACAAAATGTCAGGGTTAATTTAGTTCAATCATCTTTCGCCTAAAAAACAATAGGCCTTTGAGCAACTCAATATGACCAACGCCACTTATTAATATAATAGTGGGAAGAAAAAGGTAAGCCAAGAATGGGGAGAAACCCTTAGGAACAAAATTCATAAGGTGGGGAAAATCCCTCAAGTAGAAATCAAAACACCAACCAAGTCTTAAAAAAACTACAAAAATAAGGCAAGAATAAGGCTCTACAAATTAACTATGCTTACATGTTATGTGGGAAGTATGGAAATTGTACCCATCATTGCCCCTATATTTCCAAATTTAAATATATGAAGGAGGCCATGAGTAACCATAGTGGCTAATATGGAGTCAACTAGAAACTTACAGTACTACATATACCCTTTTCTTAGCAAGGGGTTATTTCTACTAAATAGGATATAGTTTCTCCTCATTTCACTAAAACTACAGTAGGAAACCTCCAAGATAGTTTCAATTGGGACTTTTATATCAATATGATGGATACTCTACTATAGACCCATCATCGAGACCATGGCCCTCTTCAAGATCCTAATCCCTATTATGTAGAAGTGATGCCATCTATGTCTTTTCCCCCTTTAACAATCCTACATCCACCTTTTGATCCAATTTCCATGTTGACTAAATGATTATAATAGAGATTCACATCACATAATTCTAAGGTGGCACACAATTACAACATTTTCAAAAACCTTGCCTAATATCTTGTTTCCATGTTATCATTAGAAGTTCTTAAAACATGCTCAATGGAATGGAATGCCTTTCTCTCTACACTAGGCACCATTGAGCCTTGTAATTCCCATTTGATCATGTTTAACTTAGATAATTATGAACCATGACTCCCATCATTACTCACATTCTAGATGCCTATCACCATACACAACATCACGATTGATCCAAATTGGATCCATGAAGAATTGTCAGAAGGACCATGACTGTATCAGGTTGGGACAAACATCAAAGAATTAAGAAACAATAGTCAAAAACACCTCTGAAAAGTGGTAGTTAGCAGCCAACATGGAGCGACGAGGACCTCAGTCAAAGCATGCTGACTGAGGCCCATGGAGACTACACAGGAGGCAAAACTAGCCCCTAGGAAGCCCAGATCAGGAAACAGAGGCAATTTTTGATGCACTAATTGCGCATCGCTGGGAAAAACCCCTCGAAATGGGAAGGTCCCAAGCACTTGGTCGCATGAAGAGCTGGGAAAACCGTGGGGAAAACGCTAAAGGTCAAGGTAGGAGCGGCACTCTGAAAAACTGGCAGTATTGATCGGGGGCACCCTCAAGCGGTAAGCGGAATTGGCGAAAACGGAGTGATTCCACTCAGCGCCCGATGCGTGGCAAGCAGAGAAGAGAGAAAACTACCACTGATCACACGCTAACAGTCGATCAAGTCAACCACATGAAATGTGCGAATGGTGTTGGATCTGGAGGCCCCAGATCTAACAACTCAGATCGTGCACGATGGGAAAGCAGAATCGATAGGGGGGATTAAGCCACGATTTATAAGAATTTGACGTTCGATTTGACTACCAATGTGGCAGAGGACTCGTTCCATGAGCCAAAGGAATAACTAAATCGACAAAGTGAGTTGGTGCAGCTACAGGAGGACATGTGGCTACTCCCTATGAGTCTGATGATGATGCCAAAACAAGGAACTCCAAGTGAAGCTGTAGCAGGAAAACCATCGGAAATGGAAGGGAAAGCGAACAACCATGAGCTCAATGGCCTTAAAGCCATGTATAGGAAAAGCAGAAAGACAGAAGAGGACGGGACACCGAAAGAAAAACCGAACTCAGAAAGGAAGAATAGAGAAAGGAAAGACAGTGAAGCGAAGCAGAATGGAAGATAGAGGGCTGAGCTGACCAAAGGCAGCATCGAGCACCAAAAAGCTTAAGAGACTTAAGCCATCCCTGAGAGGATCTGTTCGGACTGAGCACCACATTGGGCTCTCTCCATTGACGACCATAAAGGTCACAGAGCTGGTAAGGAAAAAAGTTTGTGTACTCTAGGGGCTTGGGGCATCAAAGAACCACCCTCCCAAGCAAATTATGTTCAAGATACTCACATGGAGCTCCTTCATTGTAATTCTTTGCTTAAGACACATTAAGAGAAGGCCACCACTGAGATCTAGACCGGAGACATAGCCCTGGAGGATAGGGTGAACTCCTTATTAAATTCTTGTGTTCTTATAATGGTTTACTGTATTTCTCTGTTGTTTTCCATTTCAAGTGTTTGTGTATTTGCAATCTGATCGATCCGTTGCCTAAATAACATAGACACACACCAGCACATGAGTCTGTAATACCTTCATTTAATCATTATTTAACTGAGATCACTCATAGGGTGATTATCAGATCAATTGGTATCAAAGCTCTAGGCTATAAAAGTTAGACAAGCTTGTGTTGGTTTAGCTATTTAATGCTCACTAGATCAAAGCTCAAATTAGGAGAAGGAGAGTTGGTGGAAACTAATATTGAAATTAGGAGGGTCTATCCTCAGAAGACAATTTCAAAGGAAGGTTTTTTGGGGCCAGACCCTCAATTCATAGAAAGCTTCCTAGCTATAAAGTCCATGGTAGAAGAAATGTATAGGGACTTTAGAAAACATAAGGATGAAGACTCATTAGGCTCTAAACAAGACAAAGAAGAAGATGAGTCTCACTTCCATGACCACTCCAAGGGAAAAGGGAAATAGGAAAGCTTTCTCAGACCTCCTAATAGCCCTGTGCATAACAAGAAAGCATCCCTAATCAAACTAGATGTAAAATTTGATTTTCCTATATATGATGGAGAGCTAAATGTAGAAAAGTTGGACAATTGGATTAGAAAAATTGATGTTTATTGTAGAGTACAGAACATCGACTCAGACAAGAGCAAGATCCAGCTGGCAAGCCTATGCCTAGGAGGCACTGCCTTGTTTTGGTGGGAAGACATAACCCAAGCTGATATGAAAAGACATGGTAAGACTATCTCTGTCTAGAATGAATTTGTTTCTGCAATAAAAAAGAAGTTCTATCCATTGGCCTACATGCAACAAGCCATGATGAGTCGGCAAACTCTTTAGTAGTTGAAAGGGAAAAGTGTGCAAGGGTATAATCAAGAATTTAGAAAGAGAGCATTGATTTTAGGAATTTCATTAGACTCACCAGAAACTCTATTGAAGTACATTCATGGTCTACATAGCTACATGAGGCATACCATCCTCATGTTCAATCCCACTTGTATAGATGAGGTGTCTATACAAGCTACTTATCTAGAAGCTAGAGGAAAGAATGGAAATCCAGAAGTTGGGGGACCATCCCAACCCACTGCAAGCAAGAGCAAGGAGAAAAGAAAGCAGAAGTGGAAAGCAAGGAAGGCTAACACCGCACAGAAAAACAAAGCTTCATGCACTCACTGTAAAAAGGATGGGGATGATGATGAGCATTGTTGGATTTTTCATCCAGAGCTGAGACCTAACAAGTTTGAGGGTAAGAATAAGAAGATTGTTGCAACTATTCAGAAAGATTTGGGGTCAGACTCGGGAGATGAAACAACCATTGTAGCCATAGGTATCAAAGGTAAGGATTCTAAAGCATCTACTAGTAATTCTGCTCAATCTATTATTGATTAAGAAAATGAGAGGAAAAGACATGAGCTTTTCCATATTCGAGTTATTTCCAAACATCAAAAGATTGATACTTTTTTTTATAGTGGCTCACAAGTAAATTTTATTTCTGAAGCAATTGTAAAGAAATTGGGATTAGTAGCCACACCTCACAAGAAACCATACCCATTAGGATGGTTGAATGATAAAGCACAACTGCAAGTGACTAGACAGTGCAAACTCAAATTTTCTTTTGGGTCAACATTTGTAGATGAGGTGGAGTTAGACATAATTCCTTTGGATATATGTGGAATTGTTTTAGGAAGTCCTTAATTGTATGATAGAAAGGATATTTTCTATAGAGCTAAGAACAAGTATCTGCTTGTTAAAGATGGAATCAAATACTTTGTAAGAGCTCAGAAGCTAAAGAATAATTATACTCTCATAAACTCTGGGCAGATGAAAAGAATGATAAATTCATGCAAACAATTCTTACTGATGGTTGTAAAGGAAAGGAAACCTGATAAAACCAATGTATTTGAGGGTTGTAATGCTAAACAACAAGCTGATATAGAAAAGGTTGTTTCAGAATATGATATCTTGTTTCAGGAACCTAAAGGTCTGCCACCAAAAAAGGAAATAGTACATGATATTATTTTGCAACAAGATGTTTCATTGCCTAACATTGGGATGTATAGGTTGTCAGCTTTAGAGAATGCTGAAATCAAGAAGCAGGTGCAGGAGTTGCTCGAGAAGGGGTTCATCAAGCCTAACACATCACCATGCGGGTCACCAATCGTTTTAGTGAGAAAGGAATACGGCTCATGGAGAATGTGCATTGATTACCAAGCACTGAATAAGATAATGATCAAAAATCATTATCCCCTTCCTCGCATAGATGATCTCTTAGATCAATTGAAGGAAGTTGTTTATTTCACCAAGCTAGACTTGCACAATGGATACCATCAGGTTAGAGTTGCAGAACAGGATGCATGGAAGACTTCTTTCAAAACAAAGCAGGGATTGTATGAGTGGCTGGTTATGCCTTTTGGCTTAACTAATGCTCCTGCTACTTTCATGAGATTAATGAATGATGTACTCAGACCTTTTCTTGATGATTTTGTTATTGTGTATCTGGATGACATTCTAATTTTTAGTAAAACGTGGGAACAACATTTAAAGCATGTTAAGAAGACACTAGATGTTTTGAAAAGAGAAAATTTTTATGTTAAACTCTCAAAATGTGAATTTGGCAAAACATCTCTAAAATAATTGGGTCATATAGTAGGGGGTGGCGAATTAAAGATAGATCCCTCTAAAGTGGTAGTCATTGTAAACTAGCCTTAACCCAAGTCTACTATAGAAGTGAGAAGCTTCTTAGGAGCAGCACAATATTGGAGGAAGTTCATTTCTAACTTTTCCTCAATTGCAGCTCCCTTACATGCTTTAACATGATTGAACAAGGTGTTTCAGCGGGGAGGCAAACATCAAAAAACCTTCGACACCTTGAAAGAAAAGATTAGTACAGCCCCTATACTAGCATTGCCTGATCTGCAAAGACCATTTGAAATCAAAATTGATGCCAGTGACTATGCCATGGGAGCATTGTTGAAACAACATAGTAAACATATGTTATTATTCTGAGACTTTTAATCCTGCAGTAGTTAACTATCCTACATATGATAAAGAATTGTATGCCTTAGTTCAGAGTGTGAAAAAGTTTAAACACTACTTAATGGGCAAAGAGATAGTAATACATATTGATCATCAACCACTTCAATATCTACCTCCCAAACTAAGTTGCAGCAATCAAGACATTACATATGGATGGGTTTTCTACAATAATTTAATTTAGTCTTCAGATATAAAAAGGGCATACATAACAAGGTTGCAGACATGTTATCTAGACCCATTATAAATACATCTACTATACTTAAGCATAATTCTGTGCTACATGAAAGCTACATTGAACAATATGCTCAAGATATAGACTTTAAAGATGTATATGCAACTTTGAGCCAAGGCAAAAGAGTAGAAGAACTGGATTATCATGTAAAATACTGACTCTTATACCATTATGGGAAACTCTGCATTCCACAAACTAAGAGAGTAAAGATAATTAGAGAAGCACACACTTCCCTGATATCAGGTCACTTTGGAGTACGTAAAATAGTTGCACAGCTACAAAGATTTTGTTATTGGCCAAAAATGAATGAGACAGTTTCTAGATATGTAAGAGGAAGTACTATGTGTGCTAAAAGAAAGCCCAGCAACAAAAAACTAGGCTTATACACTCCATTTCCAGTACCTTCTCATCCTTGGGAAAGTGTTTCCATGGATTTTATTGGAGGGCTGCCTAAATCTAGGAAAGGTCATGATTATCTATATGTTGTTGTGGATAGGTTCAACAAAATGTGTATTTTGATACCTTGTAATAAATAAATTACAGCTGAACAGACTGCAAAATTGTTCTTTGAACATGTATGGGTTCATTTTGGGCTACCCACTTCCATTGTATCTAATCGAGACACCCGATTTGTGGGGAAATTTTGGTCAAGTCTGCGGAAGCTGATGGACACCAAACTAAAGAAAAGCACAGATTTTCATCCACAAACTAATGGCTAGATAGAAGTAGTTAACAGGATAGTGATCCAGTTACTCAGAGGATATTGTAGCAAACATCCTAAACTTTGGGATGAACATTTATTTTATGTGCAGCATGCTTACAACAAAGAAAAACATTCTTCTACACAGATATCTCCTTTTAAGACTTGCTTTGGTTTCACACCAAGATCTGCTTTAGATTTTGTCTTTGGTAAAGATCCCATAGTTGATGGACACATCGATGTGGATAAGGCATCTAGGTTCATTAAACAAATACAGGAGATCCACCAGGGAGTACAGGAATAGCTGGAAAAGAGCCAAGCCAAATACAAGGCTAGGCATGATAAGCATCAGATGGAGCATAGTTTTCAAGTTGGTGACCAGGTCTGGCTGTATATCAGCAAGGATAGGATGCAAGGTGAAGGTAAAAAGCTAAAGCCCATCGGGTATGGACCTTCCAAAATACTTGAGAAGATTGATGAGAATTCTTTTCGCCTTGATCTACCAGCTTACATGCACATCTACGCAGTCGTAAATGCAGATTGCTTGAGATTGTTTGAACCTTTAATGATTGAGGATCCTGAAGAGCAGAGTCAGTTGCCTTCTATCAATGACCTGCTACCTGAATATCTTAATGAATTGCAAGGATACATAGTGCTAGATAGGAACGTGAGGATGACACACAGAGGAGATGTTGAGTACCTCAAAGTTAGGCTCAAAGGTTCGAAACCAAGCAGTGCAAAGTGGATTGAGATTGGACAAGTGAGAAAACAGTACCCTCACTTAGTTGATGCTTAAAAACCAACTTTTGGTGGTCCAAAATATTTTTCAATGGGAAGGCCATGATCCGAATTGGATCCATGAAGAATTGTCAGAAGGATCATGATTGTTTCAGGTCAGGATAAACATCAAAGAATTAAGAAACAGCGGTCAAAAACACCTCTGAATAGTGGTAGTTAGTAGCCAGCGTGGAGCGATGAGAACCTTAGTGAAAGCACACTGACCAAGGCCCATGGAGACTGCGCAGGAGGAAAAACTAGCCCCTGGGAAGCCCAAATCGGGAAACAGAGGTAGTTTTTGATGTGCGACCTAGCACTAATCGCGCATTGTTGGGCAAAACCCCTCGAAATGGGAAGGCCCTGAGTGCTTGGTCACATGAAGAGCTAGGAAAACCGTGGGGAAATGGCTAAAGGTCAAGGCAGGACCCACGCTCCGAAAAACTGGCGGTATTGATCAGGGGCACCCTCAAGTGGTAAGCGGAATTGGCGAAAACAGAGTGATTCCACTCAGCGCTTGACACGTGGCAAGCGAAGGAGAGAGAAAACCGCCGCTGATCATGCACTAATGGTCGAGCAAGTCAATTGCGTGAAATGTGTGAATGGCATCAGATCTAGAGTCCCTAGATCTAACGGCTGAGATCACGCCCGATGGGAAAGCAGAATCGATAGGGGGGATTAAGCTACGATTTATAATAATTTGACATCCAATTTGACTACCAAGGTGGCAGAAGATTCATTCCACGAGCCAACGGAAAAACTGAACCGACAAAGCGAGTTGGCGCTGCTGCAGGAGGACATGTGGCCACTCCTTGTGAGTTTGATGATGACGCTGATACAGGGAACTCTAAGCGAAGCTATAGCAAGCGAACCGACAGAAGTGGAAGGGAAAGAGAACAACCATGAGCTCAATGGCCTTAAATCCATGTACAGGCAAAGCAAAAATACATTAGAGGAGGAGACACCGAAAGAAAGATTGAACACAGAAAGGAAGAATAGAGAAAGGAAAGACAGTGAAGTGAAGCAGAACGGAAGATAGAGGGTCGAGCTTACCAAAGGTAGCATCGAGCACTAGAGAGCCTGAGAGATTCAAGCCATCCCAAAGAGGATCTGTCCGGACTAAGCACCACATTGGGCTCTCTCCATTGACGACCAGAAAGGTCATAGAGCTGGTAAGGAAAAGAGTCTGTGTACTCTAGGGGCTTGGGGAATCCAAGAACCACCCTACCAAGCAAATTTTGTTCAGGAGACTCACACTGAGCTCCTTCATTGTAATTCTTTGCTTAAGACACACTAAGAGAAGGCCACCACTGAGAGCTAGACTAGAGACGTAGCCCTGGAGGATAGGGTGAACTCCTTATTAAATTTTTGTGTTATTATAATGGTTTATTATATTTCTCTATTGTTTTCCATTTCATGTGTTTGTGTATTTGCAATCTGATCGATCCGTTGCCTAAATAAGATAGACACACACTAGCACATGAGTCTGTAATACCTTCACTTAATCAATCTTTAACTGAGATCACTCATAGGGTGATTATCAGATCAACCATACATCATTACATTATTTATGAAGGTCCATCCACATGCATCATGTCCAACACTATGTGGCATAATATAGGATTCCTTGAGTTTCTAACCTCCTCCATTACCCTCACAACATATGATGGTTGCCCTTTGCAACTAGTAGGACTCTTCCAAAATGTGCTAGTGGAAATTGCTACTAAAAATATTCTCATGAATATCAAGGTACCCCCTTGGAATACAACATCTTATTAGGATGAAGTTACATTTATGTCTTGAAGTTTATGGATTCCTAAGTCTTCCATACAATGATCTTTCTCCATAATGGAAAAGATCATAACCATTGATCAAATTACACATTATGAGAAAGATCCTCACATTTACCTAATAGAGTGTTACCATTTGTGGGATGATAGTAGGAAATAGTCCCCTATTTCAAAAAAGTAGGGTCTAGAATTTTTAAGGATTACACATTCGTGGGTACCTACCTCAGAGAACCCCCCACTATTCCTATGTTTGGCTTGGCCCTTATTTTTACAATAACCACCTCTTTTGGTGAATTATCATAGGAAAACTAGCCAACTAATACCAAATCAGATATGAATCTTTTGAGAGATATGGCACTTCTTCCATATGATATCACTCAAACTCCCTTCCTAAACCCACCACCTAGTTTCACCTCACGTCAAGCACTTCTTTAACCTTATTGAGCATGGTTTAGGCATTGATTGTTTGGTTTTGGTACCTCTTATCATGTCCATTATGCTAGCTACCATGATAGTTAGAAAAATCACATTTGCTTCACCTTTGGAGGAGCCAAATCCTTTAGAAACACTAACCACCAAAATGACACTAGAGAGAACAAAAAAATAGAGAGGAAATACACATAAAAATAAGGTAGATGCTTGAACAACATCTACTCCTAGAGTGATTTGACCATGCACCCTTTGCGATATCCATGGACAAACTACCAATTAGTTCCCTACTCTTCAAGAGCTAAATTATATCCTTCGTGCATCCCAGGAACCACCTCTACTCCCGACTCAGTTAGCTAATAGAGATACCCCGTGATGTAATATGGGTTTTCAAATGAATCACCCATGTTCCATTTCCACACATGGTAGGCACTATACTCATAATTGTCTCTATCTTCGTCAATATTAGTATGCACTAGGCACAATGTGTTATCTAATGAGAGTCACACTAGCACTTCCACCAGCCCCAGTGTCGATAATGAACCTTCCACCATCTACTATGTCACACATTGATTAACAAACATATGGCATGCCCTTATTCATTGTGCGATGATGACAATTATTTTACTTCTCTTATCCTATAATAATCATATATTTCCATTTCTAGACAACTTCATTGAAATATACTTCCCATTAGGAGCCCACTCAGCCTTAGATCATGGAAATTTTCAGTGCCCCAAGTAACTTGACCATTTCAAGAATAATTCTACTCAGCATCTAACACACCAACACAATCATTGGATGATCAATCTACCACTCCATAGGGATCACGAAAAGGAATTATTCATCCACATAGTTTTAATGACCAACCTAACCATGGACATATTTTTTATTTTTCCTCCTTTATGGGGGGAATGATACCAACCACCTACTCACCATTTTACAATATTGATATTTCTCCATCCAATATGAATGTAGTGTCAACTAGGACAATGTCAACCCACCCTATCTAAGTTTTTTCCTCATCCATTGGCCTTTTAAAATATATAATGATGTCACATGATTGTACATTCATTAGCACTTCTACACACTAACCTCTTCTTCATGACTCATCTTTGACACTACCACATTTCCAAAAAATATTCCTCTCTAATGAATATATTCTTAAAGTCGTGACAACAACCAAATATCCTTGGGATTTAATGCACCGTCACTCCTTATTCTTTATTGAAGGAGCATTTACACCCTTTGCACCACCTGTGAAAGATGTCTATGTAGTATAAAAAAAACACTTCATTCCCCCCCTTGCCACATCAATTGGTTTAAAAATTCCATTCCAGCATTGAATTCCTTTAATGAAGGAAATATGACCAATGATATCACCTACCATCAAAGTTAACATCTTAACTAAGCCCAACGTGTCCAAGGGATAACACTAAGGGAAGCCTTCTCCGTCAAGGAGGCTACAGATGAATACCCTGGCATATTCAGTTGGTCATAAATATAAATACTTGGTCTTAAGACTATCATTGTAGAAAACCATATCGACACTTGGCATGATGCATCTCCTGTTCACTTGAAGTATCTTCCTCTTCACCCATATAAATCTATGACTATCAAATTTGAAATTTACAAGTTTCATAAAGTCAAGTTCATTTACTCTATCACTTACACCTCAAGGATATCTAACCTAGTCCCTATGGTGAAGAAATAGGGCAGTATCTTGATTTGCACAAATTTCTGGGATCTAAACAAAGCATGCACAGAGGACAATTTTCTCACACCATTTATTGACTAGGTCAATGATGCATGTGTCGAGCATGAATATTTTCTTTAATGGATGACCTATTATGTTACAACTAGATTTAGATTTGTCGCATAGATCGGGACAAGGCTTCCTTTACTATTCCTTGGTGAAACTTTTCTTATTGCATCATGCACTTTCAACTAAAAAATATTGGAACCACCTTCTAGTGAGCCATGAACTATATCTTCCATGGTCTAGACTATATAATCCTAACCTACTTGGATAATATCACTACTCATTCCTATAAGTAGTCTCAACATCTCAATGATCTTCACATAGTTTTATAGTGGCATCGATAGTACAAAAATAACTTGATCATTCTCAATTTTGTTTATATGTAGTTTTTGAGCACTTGCTTAAATTCATAGTTCCCTAGAAAGGAACCATGGTGCAATCCTTAAGTTTTCAAGCCATTTAAGAAATTCCCCAACCTAAAACTCTACACAAACCACAGAGCCTTCTGGCCAAGGCCAACTTCATATGACGCTTTGTCTTAGACTATGCCACATATGCTCATAGGTTTCTCCATCTCCTTCATCAGGATATCTCCTGCCAATGGGATGAAAAATCAAAACAAGATTTTGATGCTATGTAGGATGCATTATGAAAGACACCATTGATATACATCTCGATTACAACAAGGACTACACCCTTCACTTATCAAAAAGCAGTAATCACGAGGGTTTTAGTCCAAGAAAAAGATGACAATCAAGAGATTTCATCTACTACGTGAGTAAAAATTTGTTGGGACGAACCCTTAATTATGAACTAGAGACAAAATACACACATGCATTAGTGAACATAGTCCTAGAACTATGGCACTACATCATCCTTAGGACTATGAAAGTAGTCACAAGTACTAACCCCATGTAGTACTAGCTCAGTCACAAAATAATAAGCCATAAATTGCTTGATGGATAGTCATACTATAGTAATTTTATCTCAAGTTCACCTCACCCAAGAGAAAAAAGGCCCTTATACGCACAAAGTCCATCACTAGCTTACCCTCATATACGAATGATCTTCTAGTTGAAAATACTTTCCTTGAAAAACACCTTTTCATTCTCTCATCATATGATCCTTGTTATGGTAAAATAGAGAACAATTTTACACATGTACTATAGTTTATAGCAGTTGCACATGTCCTATATTTTATATGCGAAACACATTCTCTAATAGCCTTCTAGCATATATGCACCATACTTCCAATAGAGCACGATAAATTTTGGGTTCATTCTTTACACATCAACATAATTATATACAACAAATAAAGTAACTATAGCAATAGAAGACTACATGTGGACTCAATATCTATCCATGAAATTCACCTTAAAAAAAAACATCACACATTAACAATATATATCTAAAGAAAAAACTCTTCACGAGCTATTATATTCATATTAATTAGTAACAAAGTTGTATGCACAAATACATAAGTCCAACAACAGAATAGGGAAAGCATACATTCAGTTAGTACCTTTAGCTAACACTATAACATTCATATCCCTACAATTTTTACACAAAACATCATAACATAGCTTCACCATAATGCTCCTCATTAGACATGAAATATGAGAAAAAGAATGGAGTATGCTAGGACAAAGTGATCAAATAGAATATAAGAAAAACTCAATAGAAATATTGGGAACTATAATAGAATTGGGAATAGACTTTAGAACCAAATCAACAACAATACTACTTTTTATATCATTATTTTTCTAGATCTAGATTGGGGACTTGATTGTTAGCTGAGCTTTCCAACTCACGTATCTAAGTTATCCTTGTTTGTGCCAACCCCAACTATTCACTACTTGATCTACTGATAAGTTTTCCACCTTATTATGTGTCTAAATTCCTTGCATTACTAGAATATACTCTGTCAGTCGAATAATAAAATGGTTACCACATAGTATTTCAAGCACAGACTTGATCATGCACTTTTGTCAAGCATCCATCTATTGGTCTTGTATGTGGTATTTTAAGCGTAGACCTGTCGAGCTTCTGTGCATTCGTTTCCACACGATATCCACCCCTTCCTACATAGTGCTCTCATACTTAGTCAAAATTTCAATTTTTTTTCCCTTATCTCTTCCTTTCCCCAATAAGGGTCAAAGTTTTTATACCCATACAATGAAATATCCCCACTTTTCACACTACTATTTAACATATCCTAGATACCAATTTCCTTGAACAATACCTTGTTCAACTAGAAAATTTTGATGAGATTCAATTCCCTTCTCTCCATCCCAGCAAGACCACTAAGAAAAATCCAAAGAAATATTTGACGACAATGTAAAAATGGGTCTACATTATTAGGGATCTTGAAGGAACATGTCTCAATGACCTTGTTAATGGGCTCTATCTCAAGAAATTTCATCCCTAATGATAGTGTATGTTATCTCCTAGTTGTCATTATACAATATTTTTGTGCTTCTTGTATATTGATATCCTAAAGAAATTCTCTTTCATATCTACCCTTGCAATGTTTCCTAAATGGATCACCCACTAGTGTACTTCCTAGTTTTGTTAATGGTTCATCTCAATGGAATCAAAACCTAGCCTCCTTGGCCTAGGCCATCTATTCCCTTGATCAAAATTTGCTCCATACAATAGGATTCCATAATGAGCCAACCACCAAAAATCAATTTAATTATAGCCCCATCATAGGCCTATTGGTTGATACCACCCAACATGGAAATCATCGTATGTAAGTGTTCCTTAATTCCTAACTTTTCATTAGCTAGTTGAATCACACCTTTCAAGTACATGATACTTGACTTATTAGAATGTACTTGCATGAAAAGTAGATAATATGTTTTTTCAACCACATCACATTTTCACATATACCATGATGTTAGAATTAGGTCATTGACCATATCATAAATCACATTTTAGACTAGAAAGCATCATATTAAACAACAAAACCATTGAGATACATGCAACACAAAACATAAATACAAATAATATAAACCATCAAAATAAATAATATAAGAAATAACACATAATAGAGATAAAACCATAAGAGGCACATGTCAAATTATGTACATGATCAACTATTAGCCATTAAAAAGGGGTTATGGAAAAAAATCTAGGGACCATTCTCATAACAAATTCTTCCCTTGAAACAAAATACAAAGTACAATAATTCTAACTAAGGGGGAAACAATGCTAGGCCGCCACTGTGTTCCGCTCTCGTCTCAACTAGAGGGCCATACCTTGCACCTTTATTTGGGGCCAAAATTAACATCATCGTTGCTATTTTTTCTACTTCCCTCCTCAATATCGGGCATCACTCCTAATGTGGAATACCCATGACATATACTATGTCCTCTCCTATCATGAACCAATAAATCTCTAGGATACCTAAGAAAAATAATTTCCATCCGCTGGTGTAATCCATAACTTGTCACATCCATTATGAGGATCCTCCTCCCCCTCCTCCTAGATAAGGGAGGCGCTTAGCTCTATCTCATAGTGGCCACTCTATCTCAGCAATATGTGTCCCTCCAGTTCAACCTCACTAGAGCACACACGAAGACCTCGAACTTGACCTAATCCTTGATAACCCCCTCATGCCTGATCTTAGAGGATGTGGATCTCCTGTTCCTGAGGTCCCATTTTTGCAACCACAAGTAGAAAAGTGACATTAGAATCATAATATCTATATCTATATCTATCTATCTATCTATCTATCTATCTATCTATATATATATGTATATATATATATATATATATATATATATATATATATATACATATATAGATATATATATAAATCATACACTCAAAGGATAAACATAGATAAATAACAAACTCATATCAGTACATCCCCACACCTCACTTAGGGTGTAGGTAGATATCAGGGTCCCCTCGAATATCCATCCCTGCATAAGGGAATACTATGATTTGTGTTGTGTATATCTACCACTGATGGACAATTTTTCTAGTACTTGTTGGCCTCTCCTTTTCCCCATAGATCGGAGCTTAGCCTACCTCACAATGTGAGGCCATCATGGAGGGGTAACATTAACCCATAAGTGTGGCTCTAGAAGCACTACACACTTAAATAAAAAGCTACAAAGTAGTGTGCCAAAGGTGAACACATCAAGGAAACCCTCCATTGCCTAAATTAGCTAGGTAACTAAGCTCCCATGGAGAAAACATGCCCATTCATAGAAGGTTCCTCCATGCATCCTCTCGAAAACACATAATGAACTATCCATAATGTCTTGAGGGGCCATCCCATTGAATATTATAGCTTATCATCACCACCACTACTAATGCTCCCATGTCTCAGATCATCCTAATCCGAATTGCACCTCCATTCATTTCCACATGTACAAATTGCTGCAATGCCTACTCATATAGTGACATTTGTAGTTGTTGAGGATCTAAGTGGAACTCCTGTCCCTGTTGATGCAATCTAGTCAAAAAGTAGATATCCACTATTGTTGATATCTTGAGGTTCTCTCATCGAATCTCAAACAGCTAATGGTGGGGCCTTCAATAGTGAACTGAAAAATGCAACAACTCATCTTGGGAGTGGATCAAGGAGCACCCAAAGCACTTCAAGTTCCCCCACCCTACAAGTCCTAGTGCACACGTGAATTATCCCACGCAATTGCATGGATATCCACATAATATCTCACCCTATAGTGGTTATCCATATCAAACCCTACGTAAGAGGATTAGTCATCTAAATTTTTTTTTCTCTTAGATTCACTTCTATGATTGAACCATAATTAGTTGTCTTAGTTTACAAGCCTTTATATTACTCAAACATGTGGGGCTATATGTAGATATTTCTTGAGTAGTTCTGTGAGTTTCTATGACTATAATTCCCATCAAAACACACCACACCATGTTCCTACACCCTTCATAATTTCACCCATCAATGTTATGGTTTCTCACTTAGTTGCACAATATAATATGCGGCCCATCCATTTTAGTTTTAGTGAGTAACACAACTGCCACTACCCTCACTACATGGTTACCCATGTAGATGGATTTTTGATTGTTTTACACATAATTGTAGCCATTTGTCTACTCTATGTGTAGGTCACCACAATTCACATAGAGTTTCCTACATGGTCGTGGGTCCCTAGACAAAAAATTATCTGTATGACCCCCCTAATCATACATACCACCAAACTTACAACAAAATTTCACAAGGTTATATTTAGGGGAATATCCTATATATCACATGATAGGAAAAGGTCAACTAGAAGCCTCTTGAATGTTGTAAAATCAACTAGGGCCTCTCGAAATATGCGTCACCAACATCAAAATGAAGTGGCATGCTGGGCCACACCCCCCTTTTATACACCCAGTTATCAAAATTCCTCTTGACCATTTGGGAGCCCATGACCTCCATTTTCTGAATTGTTCATACCCTTGGGTTCAACATAATTTACACTATGTGTTGGAATCTTCCTTTCTCCACGTCAAAAATTTTCTCATGAGGTCCTCTTCATTTTAATTATTCTCCTGAACTGCACCATCAACTTCATGCTTCCTTTTTATGATTTCTATTTGTATTATTTTCACATATTTGGTACCTTCAATTGGGGTTCTTGGATCATTGTTGCAGGATATATTTTTCTCCTGTGTCAGTTCCCTCATATAAGGTAACACATTCATACTTGAGATATGATTCCCTTTAGTTGGAATGATACATTCCCCCATTAAGACATTTTCATAACCCATTTCACTCCCCCTAAGATCACCAAAGCGCCCCCCCCCCCCCCCCCCCCCCCGCCCATCATGTTTTCCTACACAATCCTCTTGTAGAAACTATTTTTTTATGCATTATTGGTAGTTCTTCCACCCCCATGGATTGTCCCATATAGTTGTACCCTTTAGATTAATGACATCCATGCTACACTACGTGGTTCATGAATCATTTTTTCACATGTATTTGAGGCATTTCCTCATTGTTTATCCATGTATTAATTATAACCAACCATTTCATTCTTGGGAACTCATCATTTTGATCATCATTAATGTGCCACCACATTTACACTTGGCCTCTCACACCTCCAACAGTAGTAGACCATTTTTATGATCACCATCCATTCATCATGCCCACACCAATACTAGTCAATGGGGTCCCCACCCTCTATAGTTTTTGACCTATGCCACCAAACATGATATTGTGAAATGGGGCACCCATATCCATGTTTGTACATTCCAAAACACCATTTATTAAATTATTTTGGGAAGTGTACACAAATTTTTTGGAAGCAAGGAATTCACCATTCACCCTTTTTATTCATGTACTACCTGGTGGCAATCCCAAGTTTCCCATGGTTGGATCACTCATACTTTTCATCCCATCTGCTCAATACTAGCTTTATGTCGTGACCCTTAGCCACCACTAGCCATCATACCATATTACTATATGCACACTCTTTCCATTCAAAGAAACCACTTATCAAAACCACCTAGATGTCCTCCGAAATCTAGGGGCTTCCCTACCTCAACTTGTTTTTATTGTTTCCCCAACCCACTATGCTCCATCCATGGGAAGTTTGGAATTTAGATTCCATTTCTATGGACTTCATTCACCATGAACTAACTTTATCCCACTATGGTTTAATATTTGAATTTTTTTAAAGCGGATCTCTTCCTCCAGATGGCTACACCTTCCTTCCTATTGACATCAACTCTCATTCTTTAGAAATAAAATGATACTATGGTCCTCATTCCCATGTTTTAATGAGGAAAATTAGATGGAACAATGGGATTAATTATTTCCCACTAATTTCATCGACATTACAATAGTTTTGTTTTCCTATTTTAGTTAAGAAACCATGCACCAAGTTGAATATCTCTACTGACAGTATCATATTCATTGGTCACACTAAGTCCATGGAAGCATGTGCATGATTAGTAATATTTTATTAAGTGTTCCCTTGAGGGTGAAGTAGTCACCTACGTCAACATCAAAAATGATTTTCACAACGCTTTTGACAAGACTCTTCTCATATAGTAGTGTAACCATCGATATAGTAGTCATGATCATGGGCATGGGATATGCTCGCCTCATTTGTATAATGTAGATATTTCTAAATCTATAGCGCATTCCTCAATCTCTTCTTCAAGACCCTTTTCCTCTCTCAAATCAAGGTATCTCTCCCACGAAGAAACATGACTCATTTCCAAGAAAACGATCATGTATTTGAACTATATGTGTGCTCCTAACCTCATACATTAGGTGGAAACTATTATCGATAGAAAATCACTCATGTAAATGCATGAGTCTAAGCAAGAAAATATCGAAAATTCAACAAAAGTAAATGTTGATAAGGTTAATAATCAATTGTGGTATACCTAGGGGTGATAATATCAAGTACAAATGAAGGTACCCAAGGAAATAATATGATATAATGAGTAAGGATGATAAAGAAATTGGCCATAGTTTATAAATAAAGTGGTTAAACCCACATTATGCAAGGGAACATAAGTAGTTAGGAAATAATGTGATAAGCCCATGGTATTGGATTCATGGTGATGGGCCTCTAAATTAGACATAAGTTAAGGCCTATGACCATCCTTTAGCACATTAAATCTCTCTTTTTTGCATTAGATAATTTATTTTTAACTTTAATATATTCATTAGCAAGGTTTATGAATAATTGAATATTTGTGCCTAATATTATTTATTTTTGTGGAATATTATGAGAATATTGGGTAGATTATGAAGATTTGAAGGAGGAGATCATTTAGGTACTTGTTCCTGACTACTGGAGGATCAATAATAAATAATAAGTCAACAAGATATTATGGAATTATGGCACAATTTGTGGAACTCCAATGATTGAAAAAATCTAGGAATGTGTTCCACTAATAAAGGGAGAAGATCCACTAATCAAGGGATTTCAATGGGGAAAGATTCATCCATTCATGGGGAATGATTCTTAATAATTTTTTATAAGTAACACGTTGAATTTGCCTCTAGGGAATGATTGAGAAAATCTAGGAATGTGTTCCCCGCCATTTAATGCAAATTCCTAGTATTGGGGACTAGATCCACTAATCAAGGGATTTTGGTGGGGAAAGCTTCCTCCATTCATGGAGAATGATTTATAATCATTTTTTATAAGTACCAAGTTGAATTTTCCTCTAGAGATAGATTTTCATTAGTGTTGTTGTGGAGAGGACTTGTATTTTTGCAGCTCCATTGTATTTTCTTACAGGGATGTAATTCTATTGATAAAAATAATGAAGATTGGCGTCATGATCAGCTTCTAAATCTTGTTCTCCTCCATAGGTCTCTGATTTTACTTGGGCTTGGCCATCCCAGGAACCTCAGAGCCCTTTTGTATATTTTTCTTTCCTTCTTTACATTGCTTATTCAAATGCATCTCTAGTTTTTATTTCTTTCTATTTTTGCATTTAGTGTTAATGATTTCTTGTTGTAGGATTGAGTAAATTATTGATGTAAGTTCTTTTGTACGATCACAAGACTTATTTTATCCTTGTAAAATCTTTTGAACTTCATAGTAATCATTGAGCTGATTGGATTAATATTCTTATTCCCAAATCTAGATTACTGGACCTCCTTTTTAGCAAAGAACAACAAATTTCTGCTATTTTTAGAGCATCCTAACGAGCTTCAATCGAATTTATTCCACTTTCATTAGATCACAAAAACATTCTAGCTCATTAAAAAAATTACCCCATTGCATTTGCACTTGATTTTCTTAGGCATTTCTTAGATTTACTAGCTCACTAGTTCTCAAATTTCTAGATTTTCGACTAGTAATGTTTTTTATTTTTTTGCATGGGTTAACATAGGTCTTTTGAGTGATTCCACTTGGAATAGGGACCTAAGACATCCTAGTTAATAACATAATTTGTCCCATCCAATTTGGATTTATTTTCTTGGTCATTAAACCCTCACCAATTTCATCATTTCACATGGAAGCTTCTCCAAACGTTTTGAGCAAATCCATCCATCTCCCAACTTTGGTTTTAAGTTCTGAGTGATCCTAGACATTTTCTCACTCCATTACACCCATATACCTCCTTTCCTATGCCTCACATCACCTCCAACACCTCACATTTTTCTCTCAGCTGTATCCTGTAGGTTTCCTGTAATTCCTACAGGATCATCCTGTAGGTTTCTAGTACATCCTATAGGTTAACCTGAAACGGCCTGTTTTGAGGCCGAATTGATAGAAAACCTCTAGGAAGTCACCAAAATCCTCCCAAGTGTCTCCCACACCATCCAACCATCTCCTAACCCTCCCATTCAACCTCCACTATCCTTAATTCACCTGCCACATCACCAAAGGAAATTAGTTTGCATACTTGATTTTACATTAAAAGACAAAAAGACAAAAAAAGATTTATTTTAGTCCCTTTACTTGCATATCAGTGATGTTTGATGCTTCTTACTTCCATGCTTAGATAGTAGCATTTGGTTCATGATAATTTAGCATTATTGCAACGCATAGTTTTTTGGCAGTTAAATAGGAAATGGTGTGATTTAGCATTGAATTTCTATCTCTTTCATTGTACTTTCTTTCTTGCAATAGATTAAGGTTTCATTTCGAACATTTCATTTTCTGCAATTAGTTTAGGATTTGACTTCACTACATGCACTCCATTACATCATGACAGCAAAGGAAGGACACATTGTATGCGGCACATATAGTGCCGACACCTCTTAAGTTTGCATGAACCCTGGGTTGATAATTAAAGTCGATAGCCTTGGGAGTTGCAACATTCTTGTTGAAATATCGAGGCTCATAACTTTTTGGCACCGTTTCTAGGGACGTGTCAAAGTATACATTGTTTTCTTCCCTAGTTGATTCATTTCTTTTTAATTTTTGCAACAAAAAAAAAAATGCATTAGGAATGTTTCATTTCAAAAATAGAAAAGTGCAATGCATTAGTGTTTTCATTCAATCATAACAACAACAAAAAAATCTCCAACACCAACCCACCGCCCAATTGATCACGTAGTGCAGTAAGAGCCACATCACCATTCACTTTTGTAGGTAGAAGAAGAAGATGACAAAGAATGTAGAAGAAATGGGTGGAGATGATGACAATGAGGAAGATCCTCTCGAATTTTCCCTTCAAGATACTGATGGTAGTGTGCACATGAAGAACATCCCTCCCTCTTTTCTTCCAAAATTTCATGGTCTAAGGTCAGAGGATCCCTCTTTGAATTTGAAATTGTTTGTAGATATTATGGCTAC
Source organism: Pinus tabuliformis (assembly GCA_031772625.1). Lineage (NCBI taxonomy): Eukaryota > Viridiplantae > Streptophyta > Pinopsida > Pinales > Pinaceae > Pinus > Pinus tabuliformis. The sequence continues at coordinate 1,354,160,031 of CM062820.1, read as the reverse complement.
TTATTAAAAACTCAAAAATTGAGATTGTTTCCGGCAACATTGAAGGATAGAGCTCTTAAATGGTTCGTGAGTATAGGGACTAATTCAATAAGATCATGGAATGATATGCAAAAGATATTCCTAGAAAAATATAAAGATCATGATCTTAAATCTTTAGAATGAATCAAAGAGAAGATAAGAGTCTAGAGGATCTAATAGATAGGTTCATGTATAATCTTAAAAGGGCAAACTACATCATTTAGGATCTGACACACTAAAAACCCTCTTACTTAGAACAACTAGGGATGGGTGGATTTATTCTCATTAATATCATAAGTAGAGGTGATGTATATCAATTATCAGTTGAGGAAATTTGTGAAACATGCAAACACATATCAAGAGGAAAAGCAAGGGTAGGTAATTTAGCATCAAAATCGGTAAGCCAATCTAAACTTGGAAATTTGTTTGATGATTTTAAAACAGAAATTCTTAGAAATCTAACAAAACAAGTAGAAATGTTAAGAATGCAAGATGAAGGAAAAGAAAATTCTGATATTTGTCTTGCAAAATCACATGATGTTAAACATTGGCCATCATTACCATGGTTGAAGAAAGTTCACCAAGAGGACAATGGAGCAAGTCAATTGCAAATGCATCAATGTTATGTAGCTCCAGGAGAACCATGGTAGCCTGTTCAACCAGATATGATGCAAGAGCCTAATTCACAATTTCAAGATTATGTACATCCACCTCAAAGTAATTGGAACACACTCTTTCCTTGGCAACATTGGCCATCTCAACCCCAAAACCAATCTTGGCAACAAGGTTAGCAAGAAACTTATGGGAGCCATCCACAATATCCTCAATATTATCCTCCGTATTTTTCTCAATATCCTCCATACCAAACTCCATGTTATCCTTACCATTCACCTCCACTACAACCACAACCCCATCCATATCCATCTCAAATATACACTCCCACTCAACTACATGTACCACCATTTCCAAACCCACAGAAGTAGCTCAGCCCACTTACAATGCTGAGGTACAACACTTCCAAACGACTCCTCTTGAGCTCAATGGTATTCACCATAACTCAGGAAGAGCATTGCAAAAAAGAGACTATCTTGATATCATTGAAGGACCACATTCAGAAGAAGAAATTCAGATAAGAAGACCACAGAACCATGGGCTGTGATTGATGAAGAGCAGACATCAAATTAGAGATCGAGAGAACTCCCTCATGGCTACCATCAAATCCTCAATGTATTCAAGAAAACAATCGGCAAAAATAAGAATATTTGAAGGTCATGGTAGAGGAAGACATGAGTAATGATCCAGATCAACAAAAGGACCAAGGACATCAGAACTATATTGAAATATGGTTCCAGGCAGTCACTAAGTTCCAACATCATTCTCTTCCTCAACTATGCTTGATCCTTTCGAGTATAAGAATACTTCCATTCAAGAACTCATCTTGAATAAGGGAAATAAAGCAAGCTAATTATCTCATGTCCTTGCAGAGCTTATAACCAAGATTCCTAATGCACAAGAGAGAGGCCACCAGGGCCATGGATGAGGCACAATGAGGTCACTAAGTTACTTAGAGGATGAGTAACACTTTCAACAGGGGGCTATGATGAGCCTCTAAATTAGACATAAATTAAGGCACATGACCATCCTTCAGCACATTAAACCTCTCTTTCTACATTAGATAATTTACTTTTAACTTTAATATATTCAGTAGGAAGGTTTACGAATAATTGAATATTTGTGCCTAATATGATCTATTTTTGTGGAATATTATGAGAATATTGGGAAGATTATGAAGAGTTAGAGGAGGAGATCATTTAGGGACTTGTTCCCTACTACTAGAGGATCAATAATAAATAATAATTCAACAAGATATTATGGAATTATGGAACCAATTGTGGAACTCTAATCAAGGGATTTCGGTAGGGAAAGATTCCTCCATTCATGGGGAATGATTCTTAATCATTTTGTATAAGTACCGAGTCTAATTTGCCTCTAGGGAATGATTAAGAAAATCTAGGAATGTGCTCCCTGCCATTTAATGCAAATTCCTAGTATTGGGGACTAGATCCACTAATCAAGGGATTTTGGTGGGGAAATCTTCCTCCATTCATGGGGAATGATTCCTAATCATTTTGTATGAGTACCAAATCGAATTTTCCTCTAGAGATAGATTTTTGTTAGTGTTATTGTTGAGAGAGCTTGTATTTTGTAGGCTTGTTGGGGCTTGACCTAGGTTTGGAGGTGATTTAGCCAAACAAATCTTGAAACTACCAGCCCTTTTGGAAATAGTCCGTGATGTACGGACTGAGGTCTCACTCGAGGTAGTATTGGAGGGTGTTGGAACCAGGTTTCTGCACCCTAGGGATGTCTTGATGGGGTCCAGAGGGTTCACAGTCTAAACCTACATGCGCGCTGCTCCGTGCAGCTATCTATCCCTCGCAACCGTGAAGCTGCCTTCGTGAAGCTCTGCCTGCAACTCGAAGAAATATCTACCCTGATCCTTTATCCTTACTGCACTATTATTAGAGTAAATAGCTTATTTCTGTGGGCCCAATATTATCATTCATCATCAACATTCATATAACTTGTGCGCGCAACCATAAAATAGTATAAATGAATTAACATAAAAGGAAACACAGGTACACAATATTCAGAATCAAACTTATCTTTATTAATTCTCTCTTCAATTACAATTTGAACTCCACCCTGCACACTCAGCTGTAGGGGTCCGTGCACTTAGCTGTGGACTCCACTAGGCCTCTGCGCACTTAGCTACAGAGACTTTTCCTACTACTATGACCCAAGACTCATACTTATAGACTCAGAGATATCTCGCATACATCATTCCATCTCTTCGCTTCTTCCATAATTTTGACTACTTTACAATTTAGAGCCTCACTCTATTTATACAATCCCATGGTTCGTGGACCATGGGTAGGCCGACATTACAATATATTATTTTACATCACTTAGGGAGGACAACCCTATGACTCAACCATCTACTTTGCTCTCCGCACAATTCGTGAAGTCTTTACAATATGTTTGACCAAAATTCAGGCTTTGAGCCCCGAAAAAATGTTGTAGGGGTATCCGATGCCCAATAGGCCCCCATCAAAAACATCATGATTCACCATCGAGTCACTCAGTTGGTTTGGTGATCTTGGCGCGGAGTCCATCTATTAGGTTCTGCGTTGATTGGAGGTTCGTGATACATTGTTCTGTTGTTTGTTGTATCAGCGGCATGCGTTCCTCTGAAGCTTCCTTGGCAGGGTCACATATCTGCTGAAGTGCATACATTCCTTGCATCTGTCTAAGCTTTCCTTCAATATTGTTATGCTCTTAACCTGCAAAATGATACCCAAATACAGAATATGCGAAGAAAAGATACCCAGAACACAAAATAGCAATGATTTTATTATTCAGAGAGTAATGTTCACTTGCCTCTTCGAGGGGGCAACCTCCAATAGAGCAGAGCTCGATTACAAAATAATACACGATGCTCCTCGCAGGGAGTCCCTATCTTTTATATATGACTCATACATGCAATACCACGGGCCAATACCGTGGGTTTTATTAATACCATCTATCTAATACTACGGCCCATTTGCAACTAACTGTGGTTCTGCCATTAATCGTGGATTAACCACTTACAATTATTAATATGGGCTTTATTGACTCTTGACTATGATGTGATCCCATTACATAAATAAGGGGGTTAGGGTGGGACCCTAACATGCCCTCCCCCTTAAGACTAGCCTTGTCCTCAAGGCTGAAGCTGCGGAAACTGCTGAAGAATAGTGGCTGGTTCCCAAGTTGCATCTTCCGTAGAGGTGTCTTTCCACTTGACGAGGACTTCCTTAATCATGCGGCCGCGCAGTTGCTTGTCTCGTGTGTCTAGGACCTGTTTGGGTTGAAGCCAGATGGACCCTTCTTCGTCCAATTCAGGTAGACTGGTCTGAATTCTGCAATTGTTCCCAATCACTTTCTTGAGGCATGAGACATGGAAAACTGGATGGATTTTTGCAGTAGGTGGCAAGGCCAACTTGTAAGCCACTTCTCTTATGCGCTGAAGTACTTGATATGGTCCGTAGAATTTGGGAGATAGTTTCTGACACCCCTTGTCTTCGAGTGATGTTTGCTTATATGGTTGTAGCCGTAAAAAGACCTGATCCCTTCTTGAAATTGGCGCTCTGAGCGATGCTGGTCTACCTGTTGCTTCATGCGGTTCTGAGCTTGATGAAGATTCTCTCGAAGATGGGCGAGCATGGTTGCGCGGTGTTGTAGGAGTTGATCCACTGCTTGTACTTTTGAGCACCCCTTGAGATACGAAGTAGGTGAAGGCGGGAGTTGACCATATGCTGCTTCATAGGGAGTCATTTTGGTGGTGGCATGATAGTTGGTGTTATACCACCATTCAACCAGAGGTAACCACTGTACCCAAAGGTGTTGCTTTTCTGAAGTGAAACACCTAAGGTGGGTTTCTAGACATTAGTTGACGGCTTCGGTTTGACCATATGTTTGTGGATGATAGGAAGTACTGAGTTTTAGTTGAGTTCCTTGTATTCTGAAGAGTTCCTGCCAAAAATTACTGGTGAAGATCTGATCCATGAAAGATTGAGCAACCAAAGTTGGTGTAAACGGGTGGGGAAGGGCGCAGAAATGAGCACACTTCGACAGTCGGTCCACAACCACCATGATGACTGACTTGTTCCCTGACTTTGGAAGACCTGTAATGAAATCCATAGAAACCTCCGTCCAAATTGATGCCAGAATGGGCAATGGTTGTAATGTGCTTGGTGTGTTGACAGTTTCCCCTTTGTGGCGTTGACAGACATTGCATTCTGCTACGAAAGTAAGGATGTCCTTTTTCATGCTTGTCCAAAAAAATGATCTTCTGGTGTGAGCATATGTCTTCTGAAAGCCCGAATGTCCTGCAATGAGAGATGAGTGCAATTCTGCCAAAATGCGACTTTTGAGGGTGGATGTTGGTGATATTACGACTCTGTCCTTGTAGTGAAGAATATCATCCTGCCACAAGTAGCCCTTGGTGGAATTTGGATCTACCTCCAATTGAGAAATGAGTTGGGAGAGCCCGGGGTGTGAAAACCATTCCCTGCAAGCCTCTTCAATCCATTCTGGAACGGGGAGGGAAATTGCTAGCAGAGTACTTTCCTCCTCAAATTGGCGAGATAATGCATCTGCTACACTATTGCCTTTCCCTTTCTTGTAAATTATCTCATACTCATATCCCATCATTTTGGCGAGCCATTTATTTTGTTGTGGGGAGGATAGGCGTTGCTCCAAAAAATATTTAAGACTGTGATGATCTGTGCGGATTTGGAAACATCGCCCCGATAAGTAAGGTCACCAGGTCTCGACTGCATGTAAGATGGCCATCATTTCCTTCTCGTAGGTAGATTGGCCCAGATTCCTCCCACTTATTTGTTGGATTGTGAAGGCCAATGGTTGCAATTCCTGCATTAAGATTGCCCCAGTACCTGTACCCGAAGCATCACATTCAATGACAAAAGATTTGGTGAAGTCAGGTAATGCTAAGACTGGAGTGGAACACATGGCATTTTTTAGAGCTGTAAAGGCCTGTTGTGCTTCCTCATTCCAGAAGAATGAATTTTTCTTTAGGAGTTGGGTGAGGGGCTTCGCTATGCCACCATAGTTGCGAACAAATTTACGATAATAGCTTGTGAGACCCAAAAATCCTCTCAAGCTCTTCAAGGTCTTAGGTTGAGGCCATTCCTGCATTGCCTGGATCTTTTTGGGGTCCAGCTTGACACCTTCATGCCCCACAATGTGGCCCAAATACTCTACTTCTGCCATGCCAAACGAACACTTGGACATCTTGACAAATAATTTATGCTTGCGGAGCAGTTTCAAGAGTAGATCTACATGCTAAAGATGTGCGGCCCAAGTGCAACTATAGATGAGAATGTCATCGAAGAAGACAAGGACAAATTTCATGAGATATGGTTTGAGAATGTGGTTCATAAGGCTCTGAAAAGTAGAGGGGGTATTACAAAGACCAAATGGCATGACCAGGAATTCATAATGGCCTTCATGAGTTCTGAAAGCAGTCTTGGGAATGTCGACTTCCTTCATGCGAATTTGGTGGTAGCCTGAGTGAAGATCCAGCTTAGTGAAGAATTGAGCCCCATTGAGTTCATCCAGCAAATCATCAACCACCGGGATGGGAAATTTATCTTTGACTATCAACTTATTGAGGGCCCTGAAGTCAGGACACATCTGCCACTCCCCATCTTTCTTGAGCACCATGACCACTAGGGATGAATAAGGACTAATGCTGGGACAAATGACACCTGCTTCGAAAATTTCCTTGATGATTTTTTCTATTTCATTCTTTTGGGTGAACGGATATCTTTATGGGCGCACATTTGGGGGTTGGGCCCCTGGAACCAAGGTGATGCTATGATCATGTTCCCCTCGCGAGGGTGGAAGCTCATGAGGCTTGTCAAAGACCGACAGATGGTTATTTAAAATCTGTTGCATCTCAGGATGAATTGGTGGAGGCTTGGTTTTGACTGCTTGGATGGCATTAAATTGAGCTACAACTCCTTGATTGCCCTTTTTTAACAATTTTTCCATCCTATGTGAGCTGATGATAGAGAGGGCTCCCGCCTGGAGTCCACGGAGGGTATGTGTGTAGTTGTTCTGCTTAAAACTCATATATAACTCCTGGAAATCCATTGTGATTGGCCCAAGAGTGCGGAGCCATTCAACGCCAAGGACAATGTCGCAACCCCCCACGGGTATGGCAAACATGTGGGTTTTCAACTGATAATCCCCCATTTGAAGTTTGACATTTTCACAGTGGCCTTCACATTTCATTGTGCCTCCATCCGCAATTTGAACATGGAAGTTAGAAACTGGTCGTACAAAACAATGCACTGCTTCTGCGACTTTTTGATGGATGAAATTATGTGTACTTCCACTATCAATCAAGACTACTACTGGGCGATGTTTAATAAAACCTTTGATTTTGAGAGTTTGAGGGGAAGAAATTCCTGCCAAAGCATGCAACGAAATAACTGGTTCGTCAGAGACATTGTCCTTTTGGTTGTCTTCTTCTAGCGGCTCATGTTCCTCCAGTGGTGGATCTTCCTCTGTTGAGCTGTAGTCAGTGGCATCAATTTGAAAAAATTTGGGGTCCTTGCATTTATGACCTGGGGAGTATTTTTCATCACAGTAGTAACATAGGCCTTTCTTTCTTCTTTCCGCCATTTCCGCAGGTGACACCTTTTGGACCTTAAGTGTTTGAATTCTGTTGTGAACCTGTGGGGGGCAACCTTTAGCGGAGAAATTTGGGCGACTATATTGGGCTGCTAATGCAGGTTCCACGTTACGAGCTACCTTGCAAGCCTCCATCCATGTGGGAGGGTGGTGCAGTAGGACTTGGGCTTTGATAGTTTCTTTAAGACCGCTGATAAAACATTCTGTGTAGAACACATCTGAGAGACCCCAAGTGCGGAAGGCTAAGGCTTCAAAAGCTGTAATATATTCATCCATTGTACCAGTCTGTTGGAGCTTAGTAAGACAACCCAAAAAATATGATTCCTGGTCGAAGCGGTCTTGAAGAGCTCTGGTAAATTTGGTCCAAGTCCTAAAAGGTCCAGTGCAATGTTGATGCCATTCCCACCATTGCCACCTTTCATTGTCCAAGTACATGCTCCCCAACATAAGCTGAGTCTCATCATCGAAGATGTGATTCAGTTTGAAATACTGCTCCATTTGTGCTATCCATGCTGACAGGTGAGAACCGTCAAATTTATGCATATCCAACTTGGGAGGTCGCTAACTGGGTTGTTGGTGGGTGTGCCAGACGTGACGAGAGTGGCTAGACTCACCCTCATTGTGTCCATTGCCATTATACGCCTCCTCATGGGCTTGCTCCTTGCCCTTCGGGATTATTTTCTCGACCATGCTACATAGTCCGCTAAGATGAATGTGGAGGGATTGCAATGATTCTTCAAGTTTGTCCATCCTTTCATTAGCCATTGCTTGAGTTCTAGTTTCTACCATACACCAACCTGATTTTATTGAAAATTGGGACCGCCTAAAAAAATTTTCTCTAAGAAGTGAATGGTACCACTGTGCTCAAATCGTCTTCCTGGTTCTGATGGGCTAGATCACCAATAAGCGCCCCGAAAGATCTCAGACCTTTACTCCTTCCTTATCAATACTGTAGTGGCCAAATCCTCAAAATGTCAATGCAGCCAAAAGTCCTGCGAAAATTATACCCCGGTATAGGAACCCTTCACAACGACTCTGATCTGGTGGATCTGAGAGATTTGAATGGCAGATCTGATAGCTCTGGGTGGCGGAACAGACTGCTTCTACGGATCTGATGGATCTAATAGATCGGAATGGCTGATCTGCAAACTCAAGACTGCGGGACTGATGTCTGCTGCTGCTGCACCCCTTTGCACAAGCAGATCTGGAAGAGATGATGTGTGATCCCCTGATAGAAAAGGGAACTATGGTCTTGAGGAGTGTCAGGTGCTACAGATCGCAATATACATAAGGGTCTGGCAGTAGTACTCGGCCTAATGTTTCAGGGCTCTAACCAAGGAGGATCGACCGTACCCTTAGTCGTACAACCCGACTACCCTATTGTACGGGCGAGTAATCTCTCCGAGTGTTGTTCTCGGTGTACTGTAGCCGCAAGACGGCCGACGATTTATCTATGGCAAGGTTTCAAGGGAGCCTAGGGGGCTTCCGATATACCCAGAGGGTACGTGGAAGACAGTCCGTTCGTGGTTCTGTCTAATGTGCTACTACTCGAAGGGGTGCCCACAGGGGTTACAAGGGAGTCCAATAGACGTGACCACCTCTTGTATTTCCTGCGTGCATGCCTCCCCAAATCCGTAGGTTTATGCACTCAACGACAGATCCCGTGGTTTAAAGACGCCGGAACACGTCTCTAGCCAAAAAAAAAAATTGCTAAGAAATGGAGATCCCACCGGCCCTGGAAAGTGCTCTGATACCACTTGTTATGCTCTTAACCTGCAAAATGATACCCAAATAGAGAATATGCGAAGAAAAGATACCCAGAACACAGAATAGCAATGATTTTATTATTCAGAGAGTAATGTTCACTTGCCTCTTCGAGGGGGAAACCTCCAATAGAGCAAAGGTTGATTAAAAAATAAGACACAATGCTCCTTGCAGGGAGTCTCTATCCTTTATATATGACTCATACATGCAATACCATGGGCCAATACCGTGGGTTTTATTAATACCATCTATCTAATACTACGACCCATTTGCAACTAACTATGGTTCCGTCATTAATTGCGGATTAACCACTTACAATTATTAATATGGGCTTTATTGACTCTTGACTATGACGTGATCCCATTACATAAATAAGGGGGTTAGGGTGGGACCCTAACAAATATTCACTATGATCGTGAAAGCTTCATCAATCCATGGTTGGATGCATGCTTTAAGTAGTGCTTCCTTTTGTCATGCGGCGTCCACCTACTCCTTTAGTGCCCATGCTTGTTGCATCTTTACAAGCCATTGAGTGAGGACGATCATATACGTTGTCCCCCATACATTGTCATATTGTGCTTGCAGCTCACTCACCTCTGTCTCCAGGCACTATATGTTTGGATCCTCCTACAATGATGTAAGCATGGAAAGTGATTGATCCAACATACCGGTACAACCTTGTACCGCTCGTCTAATTTCTTCCAACCCCGTTTGGATAGTGCAGGCATATTGCTCTCTAGCTTATGGGGGCGTGGATGGCTACGCCTTCAACCGCAGCTCAGTAATCTGTAGGTTCAACTCTAACTGAACCTTCATTGTTTCCTTCCCAACCTCACGGACTCCGGTCGCCAATTGATGGATCTGCTCTGCTGATGATAAATTTGTCGGGATGCTCTGAAACACATCATCTACTGCTTGCTCCAGTCCTTGAGTTTGCGCAACCAATTCATCACGCTGTAGGCTGAGCTGTTCCATATTGATCTTCTGCTCACTCAATACCTAGAGCTCACGGCCTTCCTTGGCACAGAGCTTGGTTATGACCCCATCCTTTAACTGGTACAGGGTTTCTCGTGGGAGGGCAGCCAAGTTTAAGCCTAATCCCTTAATTCTATTCACCGCAGCCTGGTCAACCTCATTTGATGTTGCTAGCACGCCTTCAGGCAACATGAAAGTGTTGGTCATTCGGGTGCATAGCATTGGTTCAACCTCTAATGTACCTGTTGTGACATATGGGGCCATCATTCCTGTTTGTGGGGATCGCACCTATCGACCCTGTAACTATGCTCTGAGTGCCCCCAACATAGTGCTCTGCTCCATCATCACCTCTTGGAACGCGTCCTTAGTGACATCACGAACCGTTTCACCGATGTCAAAAAGATCACCTTCTCTGAGCGTGATAGGGTCGATGGACGTCTTTGTGGCCTTTACCTTCTTCCTCAGAATCGGTCTCTTAGGGGCGCGTGGCGGTTTCAACTGGGTCGATGCTGTTCCAGGGTTTGTGCACTCCTCTGTCCTATCAATGTCCTTAGCCTCCTGCCCCGTGGACATCTCTTGGCCCTCCTTGGGTTCTTCCATTGGCGCTATCATTTTTCTTGTTACTGTTGTTACTGCTTCCTCGGCCTTTTTTTGTGCACGACTGCGAATGTCGCTTCGCGAATCAGCCTGACTTTTGTAGTTGCTTTCTCATTCCACCATTTCTCAGCCAGCTTCGTGACTCGGAGCTTGGCTTCTTCCTTTTGCTTCTGTGTGGCTGCCTTTTCCAACTCAGTCAATTCCAGGGCACGCCACTCAAGAGGCCAAGACTATAGCACCGCAAAGATTGCATCATATGTGACGATGAATGGGAGCTTTGTCCATTTCTAAGAAGGATCCTTTCGCACCTGGATATACAGGTTGTGCATATCCGCTTTCAAATTTGTTGAGCACTGTAAACTATTATAGACCATTGGGGACAGGCATGGCCTTTTGTTGATCCACATTCAGCTGCTCGCCTCTATGAGCACCTAGAAGACATTAGTTTCACGAATCCTCTTTTCGTCCTTTGTGGCCCAAAGTGAGGCATACCTCGTGGCCTCTGGCAAATTGTTCTCAATGCTGGGGAACTGGCTATCCTCTAGAAATTCCCCTACTACCAACAAGATGGATAAGAGCAACCACGCGTAGTGGAAGGTCTTACCTTACTCTTGGGCCTCCTTGCAGTTTGTTAGAAACTCCTTGCATAGGAAGTCTGCCTAGTTGAACTAGACCCCCTCTACGCACTGTTCGGCCAATGCAATCACAGGTGCCGGTACTTCGTCAGCATGGCACTTTCTCATTAGCTTGGTGGCCAACAGCTGGGTGGCTACGTGCACCCCTTTGTCCTTGATACTCGTGATTGCGTACCCTCTCTTCTTTTTTCTAGCTTGTACTTGGCCTTCATGGCTTTCGCGAGAGCCAAGTCGTTGCTTTTTCCTGCTATTGCCACAGGGTTGTTTCCTTTGTATGGGAGCTAAGAAATCATATGAATTAGGTCGGCCATGATGGGAATAAGCTCCTCCAGTCATAGATACCCATTATGCACCAGGCACAGTAGTTGCCTAATGACGAAAATGGTGATGGGCGCGTGGTGAAAGTGGGGTATCCATCGCAGATGGAGTAACCTGGCCTTCTCCACACCACGCAACCATTTTCACGGCTCCAAAATAGTAACCGGCCCTTCAGAGTTCTGCTTCATCAAGCTCTCCATCGCTACGTGTGGGAACTTATCACTGTCCGCGAGGTCCTAATCTTCAAATTTCAGGGTAGGCACCCAGCCTAGAAGCGGTCCTTCAAAAGTAATTCTATTGGGGAGGAGTGGGGTCTGGAGCGCACTCCTCATGGCCTCCAAGTCTTTGGGCACCTTGGCTTTCCCTTTCCGCGGAGGGACGTATGCGGGTAACTTTGCTATGGAAGTCATTGGAAGGACGTCCTCTTCCACGTCTTCTTATTGCCCTATTTCAGCGATGAGGTCTTACAGGTCGTCCTCCTCTTCTTCTGACTCGATATTGACGGCCTTGACCTTTTCCTCCATGGATAATCTATCGAACCGTGGATTTCTCGGGGACATGTGGATAGGTCCCTGAGCCTGCTTGTCCTTCTTCCCCCTCGATGTCTGAGGAGATTTCAGAACCTTCGACGCAATCCCTGCCTCCATGGGATCATCATGAACCAAATGGGGCTACGCAGCCTCGCCAGTGGTATCTTCAGCAAATCACACTCCTGGCCTGGTAGCAGTCATCTTATATGGACTGGAGAAATCCTGTTGCACACTCAAAGGCTCTAAAATCACTTGGTGCTCACCACCTTGCAAATGCTCAAATCTAAAATGACCAAGTGTTGTTTCGTGGCTGGCCTTTGAGGTTTTATAGTGCTTTTTGAATTCAAATGCGACCATTCCCCCCATATCCAGACCATCAATGCTCCCTTGGCGGTAGATTTTCCAAAATCTGGCCCATAACTGTTGTCTTAATTTCTCACCGCCTTCTCCATTTTGCCTTAATTCGACCATCTCGTCATGAACAGTGACACCAATGTTCACTTCCTAGTCTATCTGCACAACAACGCACCCCCTAGTGCACAGGGTCAAACCTTGTGAGATCCTGATTCCACGTGCACCTCTGTCTTTGCACGTTTCCACAACAAACTATTTTATAGTCCCGCGCACTCTTTCAACTGTCTGGAGCGGCGAGACTGTTCTTCGTATGGCTAGTCAGGTGGTTGCACCACCCTTGGGGAACTCCATTCCACCCCATCGGATAGTCCATGAGAAATCCTTCATTGTTCTCACTGCGCGCTCCACTGGGTGTGGCGCGCTCTCTTGATTTCTGCATTGTGTGATATTCAGTTTTAGCCATGGAATTAGATTGACTAATTCTCGGCAGTAGTTCTTCCATTTATCAATAGGGGTGTGTGCATCCGGCTGTACTACCTTGGGTTTTTCAACAAGAAAGGCTTCCTTCAGTTCATTTTCCAACTTCTTGACCTCTACGTCCAACAACATGTTCTTCGTTTTTAGCAGCACCTGGTCTTTTTCAAGTTCATGAAGTCTTTGGTCCCCTTGTCAAATAGCTTCCTGAAGTCTTACATGCTCTCTATTGCATAGCTGTGTGATTTCTTCTTTCGGGGATTCATGCGCTTTCCCTTCAACAGGGATTATTCCATACAGGTTCATCTATGCAGGTTCTTAAGATATTTCTGCCCTTTCTTCATTCTACAACCTTGGACTTGATTTTGTGGTTAGGGTTTTGCACAATGTCCTATAGGCCCATTGGATTGTTGGAACATGCAGGCCCCAGTCTGTACGTCGTACCTTGTGTACTCTATTCATTACTTTGCATGCCATGTTGAACGCTTCTCCTCGGATAGTTGGTAGCACGCCCCGCCTTTTCTGCCACTGTATCTTGTTCTGGCTTCCTATTTTGAGACTAGTGTGCGCTGGGGAAATCTACATGCTATAGGCTTACACCCATGGGGAAAGGTGTGTGTGCTCCGATACCACTTGTTATAGCTCTAATAACACTTTTTATAGATCTGATATGAAAATATAAGACAATGCAAATAAACCCAAGAAATAACAAGATTTGAATATAGAAATGCTTCACCTTATTGATCAAACCCTTAAGGTAGGGAAACATCATACATTCACTCCTTAAGGAAGGAGAACACTCCACAAACCATATGCCTATTTATACAATCATCTTTGACCTCTCTCAATGAGGAGTCTCTAGCGGCTATATAGGCCTCATACATACAATACCATGGATCATTACCATGGTTCCCTCAATACCATCTATCTAATACCATGGGCTTATTACGTTATTGCTAACTACTTTTGGTCGCTTACATGATATGGGTTAACCACCTTATTTATTAATATGGCCCATCCCATTATTACATTATTCCCTTGGGTACCTCCCTTTGTACCCCATATTATCCCCTTTAGGTATATTACATTCCACCCCCCTTAACATGTTTCTTCCCCAAAACATGGGAAGAACACAAATAATAAGATCTACTCAATAGAGTAGTCCACTGGTACCATGCACATGCATCTAGCCATCCAAGAGAAAGATGAACTCTTGATCTAGCTAGTGCCTCACTTGCTTGAGATGGAAGTCGATCCTCGTAGCTCTTCTGTGTTAATGTATAGTAGGTGGATCGTCACCCCTCTCTATATGACATGTGAGGGCTATTTTCCTTGTAGCTAATTTGTTGCCATCTTGTTGGTTGTTTTCTTGTTGGGTGATGTGGGTGGTGATATGCTGACGTTTTCACCAGTAATGTATCTTTCTTTAATTTACCACCTAATGGAGCCTGATTGGTATCTAGTACATGTTGTGGTGCCTACTGTTGTTTCTTATCTTCCACTATTACTTCAACCACCGAATCCTCATCTGAAGTAACATTTTCTGCTTCAGCCTCCTTGGACTCTACCTGCTTTCTGGTACCTAGTTTGACGTTTTTGTTTGATTGTCGACCATCAGTGGTTCATCATCTGATATGTTAGTCCCTGGAACATCTTTTGCTTCAGCCTCCGTGGACTCTACCTGTTTATTGATGGAAATATCCTATAATGTAATTTTCTTCATTTTATACCAGAGCTTCAGGAATTTCTTCTGCACATTAATATTAATAGTACCCACCGATTCCTTCCAAGGGTATCCCAAAACAACATCCACATTAGCCATATCTGAAGCATAAAAATTAGAATGCAATACATACTTGTCCATAGAAATCTTCAAATCTTTATAAACTTGCACCTCCTCATTATTAACCTGTCTGTGCTCCATTTTTTTTGCTAGGACTTGAAACTTTTTGCCAAATCGACATTTATAGGACTCTGCTTGCAACTAGGATTTATAGACACAATGATCTTCTCCTTCTGAATTAATCCATGAACCTTCAATAAGGATATACTAGTAGGAAATAATCCCACATGTTTCTCATTATCTTGTTTCCTAGCATGACACCATCTGTCTAAAAGGAATTTTTCAAATTCTTCATCGGGCAGGTTGGAACACTTCTTTATGTTAAGTAATTCCCACCATGTGGCCACCTCATCTTTAAATTGGTCCATTACCCAAACTTTCCAATTTTTCCCCATACTGACTTTATTTCTTTTATGTATTCTTCAATAGTAGGACCATCATCTTTTCCTGTAAAATATAGAATCACCATGAAGGGTGCTTTAAAAAAAAAATTCACTTACTTGGCGAAAATATGAAATGGCCACAATTTAGTCAATATTACTTAAAATCCATATTAAAACCTATTTTTTGAAATGGAACAACCATTCTGCATCTTCCCACATGATAGAAATCTTGATCTAGGCACTAGAAATACAGATTCTAGATGCAATTGTCCCGTCGTCACAAAAAATTTCTTGAAAAAGAGCTGATTTTAAATCAGCGATATCTCCCTCATTCGGACTCTGCTTCAACTATTTTTTTTTGAACTTGGGTATTTTTTCCCAAACAATCCATATCGACAATTAGATTCTATAGATTTTGCACCAAAATGTACATTTTGCTCCACAAACTCGCCACCCCAAAAATGTCTACAACCCCACTAATTTTTAAATCAGCAATATCTCCCACATCCGGACTCCAATTCAGCCGATTTTTTATTTTTTATTTTTTATTTTTTATTTTTTCTTTTATTTTAATTTGGTTATTTTTTCAAAAACAATCCAGATCTGCAATTAGATTTTGTGTAATTTTAACCAAAACATATAGATCTGATCTGCAAACTCGCCGCCCAAAAAATTCCTGCAAAATTAAAAAAAAAATCTCCACTTTGCTCAAGAAAGTGCTTTGATACCACTTGTTATAGCTCTGATATGAAAATATAAGACAATGCAAATAAACCCAAGAAATAACAATATCTCAATATAGAAATTATTCACTTTATTGATCAAACCCTTAAGATAGGGAAACACCATACATTCACTCCTTAAGGAAGGAGAACACTCTACAAGCCATATGCCTGTTCATACAATCATCCTTGACCTCTCTCAATGGGGAGTCTCTAGCCCCTATATAGGCCTCATACATACAATACCATGGGTCATTACCATGGTTCCCTCAATACCATCTATCTAATACCATGGGCTTATTACATTATTGCTAACTACTTGTGGTCCCTTACATGATGCAGGTTAACCACCTTATTTATTACTATGGCCCATCCCATTATTACATCATTCCGTTGGGTACCTCCCTTTGTACCCCATATTATCCCCCCTAGGTATACTACATACTTTGTCCCTTACCACTGGTTCTTATTACTGGTTGGGGTTTTCCAAACTGTAAGCGCATCATTTTTCTTCATTCATGCTAGCTCTCAAGGCTGCCTTGATGCATACCCCACCATCTTGTGGGCGTACCATGTAGTGGCCATTTCAGCGCATCAAACTGCTACTGTTCTGGTACCACATCCTCGAATTTGTTCAGAAATTCCTCCGTCGTGGTCCACCCATCATACATTGGCAAATTGGGTACCTCTGTTGTTACACAGTGTAGTGACTTCATCATTGTATTGCAGTTGAGCTTTGTTACTTCATGCAGTCGATTCTGCCATCATTCTATCTCTTCATCTGAATCTGATGTGCAGGAGCTTTCACGCTCCCATGTAATCCTACCATCTGTAGTTGGATTTACCCTATCCTTTTCTCACGTAGTTATCTTATAGATGCAATCAAGCTCATCATCACTATCTTCATCATGCACCGGTTCAGTGTATCACACTCCTTCGACAGGGTCTAGTGGTACTATGATGCGTAGCGCCTTTTTCTCAAAAATCGTCTCACACTTCCTCAAGTTTATAATTCCATTCATATCAGTGGCCCAATCTATGCCCAACAATGCAAGATAGGGATTGATGTCATCAACAATCTCTACTACTTCAAAATCCACTAGTGCACTCGCTCCTTCAATATCCATTGTTATTCCTTGTAGTCTCCCCATTGGTATGATCTTCTGTTGATTAGCAATGCATAATTGAATAGGAGACCATTGTAACGTGGGATTACCCATGCATTCCCATGTTTTTTTGGCAATACATTCATGTCTGATCGTAAATCCATAATCACCTGATCCATTTCATATTCTTCAATCTACGCAGTCAATCTCATTTCCCTTCCTGTGCGTAAAGCATGCTTTCTAACTTTTTGGACCATGTGCGGTTCTGCTACCCCCATGCACCTAGTGATCAACTCCTGTAGTCCTTTTACCACCTTGCTGTCTTGCAAAAATTTCATGCATGTCTCTAGAAAGGCAGTGAACATAGAAGGATCCATCCCTGATTCTAGTTGATCCTTACTACCTGAAGTGGAGGCCTCCACGAAGATTTTCTTAGCTTCCATAAATGTTTCCTTTGCGCACTCTAGATCAAATTCAGGATCCTTTGCAGGAGCCTTGCGCACCCACATGCTCTCTTGAGGCTGCCTACCTTCATCACTTCCCGTCATGAGACCACTTTTAAACATCATGTTTACAGTTGGGTCCTCCTCACATGGTTCAGATCTCACCATTTATACGTTTTGGGTCGAGGGAGGCTGGAGTACCCCTTTGTCGCATAGCTTGGTTATCAACGTAGGGAAGTCTTCGGTCTCATGATCAAAATGGTTACAGTATAAACATGACATTCATGTTGGATTCATACAATCGCGAGCATAGTGCCCAAGCCCTCCGCAATTGTAACATATCAATTGTCCACGACCTCTCCCTGGTCCCATTCCTCCTCAGCCTCTTCCATGCCCCTGAAATCCAATGAGCGCCATCCTTGCACTCGGATCAAGGGCTTGCATTTCTTTCTGCATTCTATAGCTAGGAATCCAGTCCATCATCAATTCGTAGCTTTGGAAAGTGCGCTCATCATGTCCTACTAACCTGCAAAAGTTACAGAACAACTGCTGGGACGTCTGCATATATTTCTGCAATAGGTGACAATTGTTTGTATTGTGTTTTCCTCCTATCTGATAGATTTCGCACCATAAAGCAGACACTGCACTGGTCCCTACTTGCGCTTCCGGCCTTAGTGGCATAGGTCCTCCTACTGCTAAGTAGTTCGCAAAAACCAGACAATGATCCTTATCGTGCCCCTGACCTTTACACTTTATGCACTAAACTTCCTCGTGTACCTTTGGTCACAGTGTCCTATCTTGCTTTAGACTCTGCATTTGCATGGATTTGTTGGAATCCCAAAGTAGAATCTTGGATTGTGGTCTCATGCAATCTCATTGCCATTTCCATTGCTTCAACTTGTGTGGTCAGCTTTTGTTGTGACAGCGCCATCCTTAAATGTGGTGAGAGTGATGCTACGAACCATGCATGGTGCTGCACATCTACCAATGTCATATTGGCTTCGTGAATCATGCTTTTCAGTCTGTGATCTAGATCCCAGGTGTCGCCCAGGAGCATCGCAATCTCTTTAAACCCAATAATTGACTACATTTGCGATTTTAGCCTGCTGAATTCCATGTTTAGCGCTATATGAATCTCTGCGATGCCTGTGTTTGGATGATCATTTGAGTACTTAATGTACCATGTCAAAGCACGATCTTGTAGTGTGCTAACCAACGTCGCCTTCTTTATGTTGTCATCCACAACGCCCTGTGCTTCCCATACTGATCTTACAATGAACCAAAACTGGTCCGGGTCTTCATTTCCTACCCCTCTGAATACTAGAAGTTTGATTGTGCTCGCCATACTGAACTGTGTGGGTGGCAGAGGTGGGATGGGTGGAGATGGAAGTGAAAATGGTGAGACAGGTGGTGGTGTGGGAGGAGGTAGTGATCGCGAGATTCGTTGTCTTATTAGACTGATCGTGCTCCTCAGGGAAACTTTCACAAGCTCTTCCTCACTTTCTCTTCGAGGTGAAATCAAAGGGCTATTTTCTATCCCTGCGCTACCCTTGTTTCTATAGGGTCTTCCACTTCGCGTAGTCTCAAACATTAATTTATTCGCATAACCCGCTTCTCACACAATAACATTTTAATCCAAGTGTTCAAAGACCTTATGTACTTACCTCGTTGTCCTTCGAGGAAGCGTCGCTTTGCCTCATTGTAGCTCGCAGTCATATCTATTGCAAACTCAGTGATGAACCCGCCTATAATTCGAGCAACCTAGTGGTCAATAGTGCACGCGATCCTGTCTTACGAGGCTTCTAATCTGCGCACTAATTCTGGAGTCCACGTAATCGGTTTATCAAGCATGCACCTTCCTTGACTGTCTGCTAACCTCGCAATCCACTCATATAGTTCAGATGGAAAGGAAGCAAAGAAAATCTCGTGGATATCTGTATATAAATAATGCTCCAACCACTATTCTTCAGATATTTGCGCGTTCCTGTTTTCCTGTATCGCGAACTTGTGAACTTTCTTATCCAACCATTCTTCAATTTCCTTCTTTGTTGGGTTCCAGTGTTCTAACATGAGACATCCCTTATGAATATCCTAGTCCTATCAACAGAACCATTTGTTGGCTTGTTGGGGCCTGACCCAGGTTCAGAGGTGATTTAGCTAAACAAATCCCGAAACTACCGGCCCTTTCTGCAAGATTCCACGGTGCGTGGACTAAGGTCTCACCTGAGGTAGTATGGGAGGGTTCTGGAACCAGGTTTTTGCACCCTAGAGATGTCTTGATGGGGTATGGAGGGTTCGCGGTCCGAACCTGCGCACGCGCTGCTCCACATAGCTATCTATCCCTCACAACCGTGAAGCTGCCTTTGCGCAGCTCTGCTTGCAACACGAAGAAAGATCTACCCTGATCCTTATCCTTACTGCGCTATTATTATAGTACTTAGATTATTTGTGTGGGTCCAATATTCTTATTCATCATTCAACATTCATATAAGTGCGCACAACAATAAAATAGTATAAATGCATGAACATAAAAGGAAACACAGATACACAGTATTCAGAATCAAACTTATCTTTATTAATTCTTTCTTCAATTACAATCCCAACTCTGCCCTGTGCACTCAGCTGCAGGGATCTGCGCACTCAGCTGCGGACTCTACTAGGCCTCTGCACACTCAGTTGCAGAGCCTTTTCCTACTACTATGACCCAAGACTCGGACTTACAGACTCAGAGATATCTCGCATACATCATTCCATTTCTTCAATTCCTATAGACTTTTGACTACTTTACAATTTAGATCATCGCTCTATTTATACAAACCCATGCTCTATGGACCATGGGTAGGCCGACATTACAATATATTATTTTACATGAGTTAGGGTGGACAACCTTATGACTCAACCATCTACTTCACGCTCCGCACAATTCACGGAGTCTTTACAATATGTTTGACCAAAATTCGGGCTTTGAGCCCCAAAAACATGTTGCAGGGGTATCCGATGCCCAACATATTTTTGCAGCGCCATTGTATTTTCTTGTAGGGATGTAATTCTATTGATGAAAATAATATAGATTGATGTCATGTTTAGCTTCTAGATCTTCTTCTCCTCCTTAGGACTCTGAGTTTCCTTGGGCTTGGCCATCCTACGAACCTCAGAGCCCTTTTGTATCTTTTCTTTCCTTCTTTTCATTGCTTATTCATACGCATCTCTAGTTTTATTTCTTTCTATTTCTACATTTAGTGTTAATGATTTCTTATTTTAGGATTGAGTAAATTGTTGATGTAAGTTCTTTTGCAGGATCACAAGCCTTATTTCATCCTTGGAAAAGCATTGGAAGTTCATAGTAATCATTGAGCTACTTGGATTAATCTTCTTATTCCCAAATCTAGATTGTTGGACCTCCTTTTTAGCAAAGAACAGTAAATTTCAGCTATTTTTTAGATAATCCTAACGAGATTCAATAAAATTGATTCCACTTGCATTAGATCACAAAAAAATTTCATTCATAAAAAAAATTACCCCATTGCATTTGCACTTGATTTGGTTAGTCATTTCTTAGATTTACTAGCTCACTAGTTCTCAAATTTCTAGATTTTCAACTAGTAATGTTTTTTACTTTTTTTGCATGGGTTAACATAGGTCTTTTTGAGTGATTCCACTTATAAAAGGGACCTAAGACATTCTAGTTAATAAAAAAAATTGTCCCATCCGATTTGGATTTTATTTTCTTGGTCATTAAACCCTCACCAATTTCATCATTTCACAAGGAAACTTCTCCTAATGTTTTGAGCAAATCCATCCATCTCCCAACTTTTGTTTTGAGTTCCGAGTGATCCTAGACATTTTCTCACTCCATTCCACCCATATACCACCTTTCCTATGCCTCCCATCACCTCCAACACCTCAAATTTTTCTCTCGGATGTATCCTGTAAGTTTCTTGTAATTCCTACAGGATCATCCTGTAGGTTTCTAGTACATCGTGTAGGTTTTCGTGAAATGGCCTGTTTTGAGGCCAAACTGATGGAAAGCCTCTAGAAAGTCACCAAAATCCTCCCAAGGGTCTCCCACACCATCCAAACATCTCCTAACCCTCCCATCCAACCTCCAATATCCTTAATTCCCCTGCCAAATCACCAAAGGAAATTAGTTTGCATACTTGATTTTACATGAAAAGAAAAAAGACAAAAGCAAATTTATATCAGTCCCTTTACTTGCACATCAGTGATGTTTTATGCTTCTTACTTCAATTATTAGATAGTAGCATTTGGTTCATGATAATTTAGCATTATTGCAATGCATAGTTTCTTGGAAGTTAAATAGGAAATGGTGTGATTTAGCATTGAATTTCCATCTCTTTCCTTGTACTTTCTTTCTTGCAATAGGTTAAGGTTCCATTTCAAATATTTCACTTTCTGAAATTAGTTTAGGATTTGACTTCATACATCCACTCCATTACATCATGATAGAAAAGGAAGGACACATTGTATGCCACACATATAGTGCTGACACCTCTTAAGTTTGCACGAACCCAGGGTTGATAATTAAAGAAGGTAGCCTTGGGAGTTGTAACATTCTTGTTTCAATACCGAGGCTCATCACATGGCACCAATGTAGTACCCTTTTGAGTAGATCTTATTATTTGTGTTTTTCTCATGCTTCGGGGATGGAACATGTTTAAGGGGGTTGGAATGTAGTATACCTAGGGGGAATAATATGGGGTACTAAGGAAGGTACCCAAGGGAATAATATGATGTAATGATTAAGGATGATAACTAAATGGGCCATAGTTTATAAATAAAGTGGTTAAACCCACATTATGCAAGGGACTACAAGTAGTGATGAAATAATGTGATAAGCCTAGGATATTGGATGCATGGTATTTAGAGACCCATGGTATTGTATGTACGAAGCCTATATAGAGGCTAGAGACTTTGTATTGAGGATGTCAAGTATTATTGTATTGACAAGTGTATGGCTTGTGGAGTGATCTACTTATGTAGTATACCTGGGGGGATATTATGGGGTACAGAGGGAGGTGCCCAAGGGAATAATGTAATGTAATAATATAAGGATGATAAATAAAAGGGTCATAATTAATAAGTAAAATGGTTAACCCACATTATGCAAGGGACCACAAGCAGTTAGGGAATAATGTGATAAACCCATTGTATTAGATCTATGGTACTAAGAGACCCTTGGTGAGAAGTGTATGGCTTGTGGAGTGATATCCTTTCTTAAGGAAGGAGATCGCTCCACAAGCCATACACGTGTCAATACACTAACACTTGACATCCTCAATGGGCAATATTTAGCCTCTATATAGGCTTCAGACATACAATACCATGGTTCTCTAAATACCATACATCCAATACCATAGGCTTATCACATTATTTCCTAACTACTTGTGGTCCCTTGTATAATGTGGGTTTAACCACTTTGTTTATAAACTATGGCCCATTTATTTATCATCCTTAATCACTACATCATGTTATTCCCTTGGGTATCTTCCCCTGTACCCCATAGTATCTCCCCTAGGTATACTACATCAACTACTCAAAGGTAGATGATTACCTACCAAACATCATGCTTTAATTATTTTGTACAACGTCATTCTTACAAATTTCCACTAATCCACATAATTTATTCTTTGACAACCATGTGGATCCATAGAAAATTACACTCTAAGGATCAACAATGCAAGAAATCATCAAGATTTAATAACAAAGTGTTAATGTGGGTGTAGTTGACTCACCCTAATTCTATACACACTTGAGAGGAGTATATAAGATCTCAAAGGAATCCTTATTTACCCCTTATGAGATCCAAGGTTCCACTACCCAAACCTCCCTTTAGTGCCTCTAGGTTGACTACACTTATCACCATTACTAAAGAGTTTCTTGCCTCCCAATTTATTTCTTCTTGAGTTCTTTTTTAAGCAATGCAACTTGTGCATTTCATTCTTGGAGTTAGTTACATCGTTTGTTATTTTATTTTTATTTCATAATAATAACTACTATTTTTCTATGTAGGGAACAACAACCTGTTTAGGGTTGGATTTTGGGACATGCTCTCTCTCAAAGCTATCAAACATATATTATCAATGTACCATCCATTTCCTTTGTTTGGGCATGAAGTGTAGTTTGTATAATCATAGTTTTCTCCTTCTTTAGCTCTACTTTATCCTTCTTCTTTTTCCAAACTTTTATGGATTATTTGGCAAGGGTATCTTATCTTCTTCCCTATATTTCTAGAATATTCTATAATACCACTTCCATAAAAACATGTTATCTGCCCATAATTGTTGCACTTATAAAATACAACATTATAATCAAATAAGGGGAAAAATGAATTGTAGCCTTCTATTTGAAAACCCATAAGTACTAATTTTGTTCCATACATGATTATTCCTTCATGTGCTCTACAATCAAACACTCTGTGACCAAAGTGTTTGCAAGAAAAAAATGATAACCAAAGAAGGAATGTTCATACTGAGTTGTATGATGCCACCTTTATGGAAAATATCTTATGAATTTTTTCTTGTTGTCCTTGTGAGAGAGGTAATATTTCTATGGGACTTCATTCTCTTTCTTCTTGTTTCCTTCACATGTGATGGATCTTTTGAGAAAATCAATGCAACTTTTAGATTTTCCTTCATTTAATTTCTTTGGTGGCTTCATAACATGAGAATTTTAATATTCTTTAAAAGTTTGTTGATTCATATCATAGCCAAGATTAGTATTACTAAATGGTTACCTTTAACAGCTGATGACATCATCTATTATTCTAGCACTCTTTTAAAACTTCAAGCTTCTATTCAACTAATTAATTTTTTTCCCTAGTTCCTTTCTAAAGGAAAAAGTGTCAACTTCCATCTTCTCATACTTTTCTTCCTTTTTCCTTCAATTGGATTGTCATCACTACTTCTATTGTTTTCTCCTCTTCTAGTTGAATCTTTAATATGATAACAATATTATCTGTTCCTTTAAGGCTTTGTGATGTGTTTTTTTTTCATCACAATCCTCCTTTTTATATTTATTGAGTTTCTCCTTTTGTTTCAACTTTTTTCCTAAGATTATTAAATTCACTTAAGGAACAAATGAGTTCCTCATCATGATCCACCTCCCCATCTATTTCAACAATTTGCTTTTCTTCACTATCATTATTGCTTTCCCTTTGGCTTCATTGTTCAAGACATCAATCTTTGTTTTCATTTCCATGAAGAAGGTTTACTCCCTATCACCATTGAAATTTCTACCACTTTTATCCTTAAACAAATGACTAACCCCTTTTGAGTAGAGGCTCATATTTTTCTTATAATATATCTTCTTTTTTCATGATTTTCTTGTTTTTGGTTCTTTTTTTTGTTTATGGTATTATTCATCATCACCATTTTTATCCTCTACATATGGACACATGGTAGAAAGATACCCTACTTTCCTATAACAACCTTGGCTAAAAATCGATGTTATAAAGTTAATAAAGGTAAAATAAGACCTTGGTCATGGGAAATGTATTCCAAGCTAAATATGGGATTAATTTATGGCTATGTAAATTGACAAATGAAATGGCTAAGGCTTTGGACAAGAAAAGTGGCATTTATTTATGAAAATAATGAAAAATAGGAGAAAAGGAAGGTGAAAGGTCACAAATTGCATGTGAGGAGGAAAATGATGGAAAATAATGGAAAATGAAGAAAATAGAGGCCTCATTAATAAAAAGGCTTATGAGGATCAAATCATAGATATTTTTTAGTTCAGTTTTGGAGCTCTCTCTCTATTATCTCTCTCTCATACTCTTGGACATGTAGAATTTTCTTGGAGAACTATTGGAGGAGTGTGACATACTTTGGATTTGGAGCAATAAGGAAAAGGAAAAGCAGGAAATCGCAAGAGGACATTAGGATCAATAGCTACAAAATGTTTTGTTTGTAGGTACCAAGTTGCATGTAAGATTTCATTGCTAGTTTTTGCATGCATGACATATACATGTGGTTATTTAGTTATGTTTTGTCATTGACATGGAGGATTTCCTAGATTGATAGTAGTTTTTCCTAGCCTTTCCATTTCTCAGATAGCCATGGTGTTGTGGGTTTTTTTTTCCCTTGGTTGGTTCTCATATTTCTTTGGCTTTGGGTTGAGTTATTAGTTCCTGGAGCCTTAGTTGGAAAACACTCTGGAATCCTTGTAATAGCTTGGGTTGAGTTACTAGTCCTAGAGCCTTGGTTGGAAAAATGCTCTGGGGCCCTTTGTGGGTTGCGTTCTTAGGCCTGGAACCTTGGTTTGAAAAGTGCTCTTAAGACTGATAACAACTATGGGTTGAATTACTAGTCTTGAAAGCCTTGGTTGGAACAAACACTCTCGGGCCCTGGATAACTTAGTTAGATACCAATTTGATGATGGTTAGTGATGTTTGACTATGAGGTAGAATCACTATTTGAGGGTTGAGGTGGGACTTGCCATTGGAAGCCTTGGTTTGGTTTTGTATGGTTAATTTCGTAAGATATCACATTCATGATTGCAATATGGCATAGGGATGACTGGCTTAAGTGAGTTTTGGCTCAACCCAATCTATGGTTGGGTGGTGTGTGGAAGTTGTGAACCTCATTGGTATTTCCATATGATAATAAGAGTTATGTTCCTTGTTGTACTGATAATCATGTTCATGTTATAGTTGATTTTCCATGGTTTCTACTCGAATTATTTGTTGGTTATATCTTTGTTTATGTGTGGTACCCTATTTATGGCTCTCTCTCCTAATTTGATAAGTAAATTGAATGGATAATGAATGCATAGGCTAATGAATTATTGTTGAAGCTAATTAGTGAGGGTTTGGAACCCTCTTGGTAACCCTTAGATGAAAAGTATCAACTTATGGTCAGATAAAACTATTAACTCATGATTGTGTGATGAGAGGGTTTGTCATTCTAAATTGTAGGTTGCAAGGTCATAATTTAGATAGGTCACAAAATCATAGTTTAGATTCATCGCAAGGTTGTGAGGTCACAAGGTCACAAGGTTGCAAGCTTTTGAGGTTGTGAATTGCGAGGTCGCGAGGTTGAGATGGAAGGTTCTTGGATACTTTGGATCAGAGAGGTGATGGACACAAGTTTTATTCTAGTCATGCTTCTGATTGGTATCACGATCATCATCATTACCAACCTTATAGGAGGAGTGATATGGGATATTTTAAAGGTGATTTTAAGAAATAAAATCCACCTACATTCGATGGGGAAATGAGGAAATACCAGGATGCATAAGCATGGTTGCTTGTGATGAATAAGTTCTTTAGGTTACATGATTACTCAGAGAACATGAAGGCCAAAATATCCACATTTAGTCTTAAAGGTAAAGCAGAGATTTGGTGGGAAGATGTAAAGAACATCATAGATAATTATGAAGATGATTTGACTTGGAGTGAGTTTGAGAGACTATTCATGAAGAAGTATCTATTGGAGAGATACTATGATGATAGGGAAAAAGAATTCTATGAGCTGAAGATGTGATCTATGACCGATTAGGTGTACACTACTAGATTTCTAGAGTTATTGAGATATGTGCCTTACCTCAACAAGGAGAAGGTGAAGATTCAAATATTCATTAGTGGATTATTGGTAGCATCCAAGGAAAATATCAAGTTTGATGAGCCTAGATCATTGGAGGAGGCCATCTAGAAGCTAAATAATTGCTATGAGAAATTAAAGCATAGGTATGCGACTAAGTAGGACTGGAAAGGTAATGATAAGAATAAAGGGAAATGGATTAAGAAGCTAACAAGGCCTCATGATACAAGTAGCAAAGAGAATGTGGCACCGCATAAGAATTTCAATGCATCTGATCGAGGGTAGGGATTTTAGTTTGAGGAGAAGAACAAGGGTAATGATAGGAAGCCTTTGGAGTGTTGTACTTATGGAAAGGATCATTGTAGGAGAGATTTTCCATAGCATTAGGCTTGTAGACTGC
Source organism: Pinus tabuliformis (assembly GCA_031772625.1). Classification (NCBI taxonomy): domain Eukaryota; kingdom Viridiplantae; phylum Streptophyta; class Pinopsida; order Pinales; family Pinaceae; genus Pinus; species Pinus tabuliformis. The sequence continues at coordinate 1,354,132,649 of CM062820.1, read as the reverse complement.
AAATCTATAGTGCTCAATTGGCACAGACAATGGGGGATGTTGGACAGAGTCTTCCTTGGATTTATGTAGCACTAGAAAATAGGCAGGCATATCACCAGGTATATATTATCAACATGGATGGTAAGCTTTGTGATAAAGTTGTTTATATTTTGATTGACCCTAGATCTAATTATAGTTATGTTAGTCTTGACCTAGTGGATAAATTTGGTTTGAATAAATAAGTACACACAAAATCTTGGTTAGTGTAGTTGGCTACAGGTACAAAGAAGAGAGTTCATCACTAGGTAAGAGGTTGTGCATTTGAGTACAATGGTAGGCATACGTCAGCAAATTTGAATGTACTTCCATTGGGATCATATAGTATTTTTTTGGGTATGGTCTAGTTGTATCTTTATAGAACTAAAGTGGATTGTTATGACAAAGACATTGAGTGCTTGGATGATAATGGAGAACAAAGAGTCTTATAGGGTAAGGCGAAGGTAACATAACTTAAAATAGTGACAATTGTGCAGGCAAAGTGCAGCCACAAAAAGGGGTGTGTGTTATTCACAGTGCATATTTCCAGTGACAAAGGTAAGGAAGATGAGGATGAAGATGTCTTGAAAATGTACCCAGTTCTACAACAGTTTCTGGATGTGTTTTTGGCAGAGATTTCAGAGTTGCCTCCTCATAGGGATGTAGAATTTTCTATTGAGTTAGTACCAAGGGAAACACCAACATCAAAGGCACCTCACAAGATGAGCAAACAAACGTTGGTGGATTTGAAGTTGCAGTTGAAGGAGATGATTGACAAGAGATACATTAGGCCAAGTGTATCACCTTAGGGTGAACCAGTGTTGTTTGTAAAGAATAAAGGTGGTACTCTCAGGTTATGCATTGATTACAAGTATTCAAACAAAGTGATCATCAAGAACAGGTATCCTTTTTCGAGAATTAATGACTTGTTTGATCAGTTGAAGGGAGCAGTAGTGTTCTCTAAGATTGATCTAAGATTTGTATATCACCATGTACACATAAAAAAAGAAGATGTCTACAAGATTGCTTTCTAGACTAGGTATGAACATTATGAGTTTGTTGTAGTTCCATTTGGTTTGACTAATGCTCTAGCTACTATTATGTGCTTGATGAATAGTGTGTTGCATGCTTATCTGGAAAAGTTTTTTATTGTGTTCATTGACGATATATTGATATATTCTAAAAATGAGGATGAGCATGCTGAGTAGTTAGCAGTAGTGTTGAGACTACTAAAATAGCATCAGTTGTATGCTAAGATTAGAAAATGTAGTTTCTTTCAAACATATGTATACTATTTGGGGCATGTGGTTTCCAAGGAAGGAATAACATTGGATTCAGAGAAGATAATTTCTATCATGGAATCGAAAGCTCCTACAAATGTGGACGAGGTAAGATCCTTCATGGGGTTAGCAGGTTATTATAGGAGGTTCATAAGGATATTTTCTCGCATTGCTTATCCAATTACATCATTGCAAAGGAAAGGTAAGAAGTATGAATGGACAGAAGAATGTGTAACACGCTTTGAGTAGTTAAAGTAGTTAGTAACGAAAGCTCCAACATTAAATATTGTAGGCTTGGAAAAAGAATTTGTGGTATCTAAAGATGCTTGCAAGAGACGACTTGGTGGAGTCTTTTTGTAGAAGGGATAGATATTATGCTATGAATCAAGGAAATTGAATGAGCATGAGAAAAATTATCTAACACGTGATATTGAGTTGGCAGTGATTATCCATGCCTTGAATATATGGAGGCACTATGAGGCACTATCTTCTTTGCAAGCAGTTCATCTTGAAGAGTGATCACAGTGGTTTAAGGCATCTATTTGACAAATCAAATCTGAATTCTAGGCAAGCTTGATGGTTGGCCACAATCAGTAAGTTTGACTTTGAGATCAAGTATATTAAAGGTAAAGAGAATAGGTTTGCAGATTCTCTTAGAAGGAAGATATAGGTAAATCACATAGCAACTATGAGTTCTTATGGGACATATTTGTAGGATCGGATCTTGCAAGTAGGTCAATAGGATGATAGGTAGATGGAGCTTATGCATAGGTTATAGTAGAGTATAGGTAAAGGTACATGTATAGGTATCAATATACATGATATAGACAATGGTCTTACATTAGATGGCTTGTTCAGAATTTAGGGGTAGGATATATGTGCCATAGTGAGCTCAAGAATCTTATCCTATGTTAATTTCATGCTAAGCCGTATTTAGGTCACCTAGGATATGAGAAGACATTGACAACAGTGAAGAATTTTTATTATTCGTTGAATATAAAGAAGGACAAGACAAAGTTTGTGTCCATATGCTTGGATTGTTAGCATGTAAAGAAAGAGTGTAAGCATCTAGGTGGACTACTAAAATGGATTCTGATTCTAGAGTGGAAGTGGGAGGTCATTTCCATGGAATTTGTCACAGGTTTCCCGAGGACATCTAGACAATATGATTCCATCATAGTTGTGGTGGATAGGTTGAAAAAGGTAGCACACTTCATTTTAGTGGAGTCTATATGTTAATCTAATGATGTAGCATATGTATTAATCAGATATATGTAGAGGTTGTATGGTGTACCGAAGAATATTGTGTCAGACAGGGATGCCAAGTTCACTTCTAGGTTTTGGAAAGAGTTATTTGGAACTTTTGGTAGAGCGTTGGCCTTCAACACAACTTATCATCTGCAAATAGGTGGAAAGACATAAAGGGTCACCAGGATATTGGAGGACATGTTGAGGATGTATGTGACACATCAACAATGATAGTGGGAAGAATATCTCCCACTGTTTGAGTTTTCTTACAACAATAGGGATTAGGAGTCTTTGAGGATGAGTTTGTTTGAGGCACTTTATGGGCAGAGTTGTAATACTCCCATCAGTTGGAGTGATCCAGTTAACAGGGTATTGATAGGACCAGATATGTTGGCAGATATGGAATAGGAAATGCAAGTAATGAAGAAGAATCTAAAGGTAGCATAGGACAGATATCAAAGTTATGGAGATTGGAACAGGTTGTTTAACGAGTTTCAAGTTGGGGAGCAAGTGTACTTTTGCATCAAGCTTAATAAGATATCCTTGAGGATTTGTTCATGTGCCAAGCTGGCACCTTGGTTTTTTGAACCTTTCACGATTCATGAAAGGATTAGACCAGTAGCCTATCAACTTTCACTACCTTCGACAATGAAATTCCATGATGTTTTCCATGTGTCATAGCTTAATAAGTATGTTAAAGATGTTGATCATGTGATTGGTTAGTATATATTTCAGGTGGATCCAAAAGGATAATTCATGTTGGAACCTTGGTCCATTTTCCATAGAAATATGCTCATTCTCTGGAACTAAGAAATAGAGCAATTTAAAGTGCAATGGAAGCACTTTGGACCCGATGAAGTTACATGGGAGACGATGGATTGGATGTAGGTTATGTATCCTTCTTTATTCGTTGGTTGAGTGAATTTTTTTGATATATGTTTTGGTATATGTAGATATGTAAATGGATGTAAATACTGCCATGAGTTGTGTTATAAAATTCCAATAAGTGGTATGGGTGTCATGTCATTTTGGTTGTTATGTCTTTATGGATGTCATGTTGGTTTTCTTTTTAGCAGATTGTTTATTGTAAATACTGCAACAAGATAAGTTATAAAGCTCCATGGTTAGTATGTTTTTCTTATCCGTGGTCATGCTGGTTGTAGGTGTTGTTGAACACCAAGGACGGTGTTCCCCCAAGGGGGAGGGTTCTGTAATAACCCTAGTTAAAAAAGCCATGTAATAAAGTCAATAAAGCTAAAATAAGACCTTGGTCATGGGACACATATTCAAGACTGAATGTTGGGAAAAAACATAACGATGGGGATGAATTGTGATTAATTTATGGCTATGGAAACTGGAAAAGGTAACAGATAAGGCTTTGTACAAGAAAATTGGCATTTATTTATGAATATAATGAAAAATGGGAGAAAAAGAAGGTGAAATTTCATAGATTGCATGTGAGGAGGAAACTGAGAAAAAATAATGCAAAATAAAGAAAATAGAGGCCTCATTAATAAAAAGGTTTATGAGGATCAATTCACAAAATTGTTTGAGTTCAATTTTGGAGCTCCCTTTCTATTCTCTCTCTATCATACTCTTGGACAATTAAAATTTTCTTGGAGCACTATTGGAGGATTGTGTCATACTTGGGATTTAGAGTAAGAAGGTAAAGGAAAAACAAGAAAGCTCAAGAGGACATCAGGATCAACAACTACAATGAGTTTTTATTGTAGGTACTAAGTTGCATGTATGATTTCCTTGCCATTTTTGGCATGCATGTGTTTATTTGGTTATGTTGTGTCATTGAAATGGAGGATTGCCTAGATTGACAATGGTTTTGCCTAGACTTTCCATTTCCTGGATAGCAATCGTGTTGTGGGTTTTAAATTTTTTCTTATGGTTGGTTCTCATATTCCTTAGGTTGTGGGTGGAGTTATTAGTTCCTAGAGCCTTGGCTGGAAAAACATTTTGGAATCCATATAATAGCTAAGGTTGAGTTACTAGTCCTGGAACCTTGGCTGGAAAAATGCTCTAGAGGCCTAGATGGGTTGAGTTATTAATCCTAGAGCCTGGTAGCAGGTATGGGTTTGTAGAATTTTCTTGTAGTTTCATAAGATCAAGCAAATTACTAAAGCACAAGACACGAATATGCTTCTACTCAACTAGCGGAAGCCAATAGATTGATGAAAACAATATGAACAAGACTAAGACAAATAAAAGGCACATAATACAACAATTTTTCCTAGGGAAAGCCATAACTCAAAACCCCACCTATCCATATTGAATTAAATCATAAATATGAGTGAAGATACAAAGCTTGTTCTCAAAAGAACAATTCCACACAAGTATGCTAAACTCTTTATCTCACAAGCTCGCTATTAGCCAACACTTAGCCAATTTCCACTGCCTGCTGGTGGGCTCCAGTATTGCAGCAATGATGTTGTAACTCCTGGGAATCCCTTCTTTACTTTTATCAACCCAGTAGTTTGTAACAAACTTGGAAGCGGCGATGCTATATGCAAAAGTACTAGCTCTTACTGCAGGCTGTCACTTGATCAGTTGGCACAAGTTCGCTAGGAGCTTAAGCCAACTTCTATGAGTTCTTAGAAGAAGATTTTAACTGTGATGGATGAAATCTAACTCAAAAGAGGCTAATTTAGTTGCATAAAGAAGCTGAAAGCTGAAAGGAAATGCAAACCCTAACAAACCCTAGTTTTACCAACTAACCCTACTGGTGCAAGAAAAGAGATGAAAGCTTATTAAATGGATGAAATTGACTCTTGGAAAGGCAAAATGCATGTGAATAAGCTACTTCTGAAGTAAAATCTAGAAAAAGCATCTTTTTGTATTTTTGAGTAAGTTGGCAGAATTATTATGCATGTGCTTTAACTGTTTTTGACTGTGCAGAGGTTGATTGGTTAAAAGAAATGGAGTGGGCACTTTGTTGTGGGGAAAAGTATCCGACTCGGAATGACCCTATCCTGACTCTAAGGGTGATAGTTCCTTAGCAACAACTGAAAGTAAAGCTTTGATAGTTTTCCTTTATGAAAATACAGAGAAGGAAGAAAAGATTGACCAACCGATGTCTTTCGCTTTTGTCGATCCCGTCTTCTCTCTTTGCCTCTTGCTCCCAGCTCCTTGCTCTCTTGCCGGCCCAGCTACACACAGATCCTGCAAAAACGAGAGAAGGAAACTACAAGAAACATGTACTCATAACTGATGCATGGATCAGGATGAATCAAATATACAGATGAAAACAATACATCATTGCAATACAAGTATATAGGAGAACATCAAAAGCTTTATTGATAGAAGAAAAAGGTTCTGAGAAGGTTACAACCATAAATGGCTCCAATCCAGCAGCACCTCCCCAGCAGCAAGAAATCTCCTCTTCTCCTCTATAAAAGCAATCACCCAATAGCTCTAACTGTAAACCAACAGCACTTCCTTGCTTTGCACAAAATTCCAGCCTCCCTAGACCTCATAGAAGAGCTCTATATATAGGGTAGAAGGAGAAAGGATGAGTCAGCTTGAGACTGACATAAAGCTGCCTTGTGTCCTCTCCCTCTTCAGTTAAACTTCAGTTCTTGAGTCCACTTGGAGATCCTTGCTTCCACATGGAGATCAAGTACCTCTTACTCATCACAGGGTGAATTCCTTGAACCAAGTGTCAGTTTGGAAGCTTCCTGGGCAATTGACACCTTGCAGAATGACTGTGCCACTTGGCCAATCTCGCCCAGCGCAGGTAGCCTTCATTAGAGTTGACTTTCAACGCAGGTACAAGGAGGAGCAGTTGACATTCAGCGCAGATGCTCAGTGGAGCAGCTGACATGATCCAAAAATAGCCTGTTTTTAAGTGTTTTCAGGTGGAGAACTGATAGGAAGTGCTGTGGTTTGCTGACCTTGTTCCTCTAGGGGTAAGAACAACATGTTTAGGGACTGAGGATCCCTGTAATTATTGACATTTCATGCTCCATGCTGCGAGGCACAAAAATGTCTATAACAGTTGCCCCCTAAAGTATGAGGACGTTTATCGGGTGAAATGCTTTATCCAGAGGGTCCGAAGTTCATTCAAGTGCTGAGAGGTGCCCTGTAATACAATACAATACAATACATTATTTTTCATTCTGTTTTCATGATCTAGCTGAGGCGGGCATTCCCATGCTCAGCTTTATAAATACATCTTAGTACATAGAACAGATGATCGTCTGATGGTAGACTGATAATTCTCTGCTGAAATTATCATCCTTGAGTAGGATGATCATCTGCTGCAATGATGCACATGACAAATGCTTTTATATTTCCTGAATATGTATCGCAGCCCGGATGGATGAAACTAGATCTGGGGTCTTCAAACTCGTTCGATCTTCACTCTAAGTACAAGTCGATCCATGTGAGAATTTCGCTGAAGTCGAACATGGAAAGACATCGCTTGATTACCGGTCAATGATGAAAACCGTTAACAAGCGCGAGAGGAATCACCGATAATGATAATGACCCTCAAGGTACTGCAGTACAATTCACGTGGCGTGAATAAAGGACTTGGCGTTGAACGCCACGCAAAATCTTCTGGTCGAAGGTCATTGATGTATACCTGTCGCCGGAAGTGAGAAACTTGCCATTGAGGCATGCAAGCTTCAAAGTACTGATGGGGTTGTTCCTAGATCAACTTCTTGGATAATGAGCTGAAGTCGACAAGAAGCGATCCGTCAAAGGAGGGCCTTAATGAATCCCACATCAATGACACGGAACGGAGCTAATGATTTTAGTGGAGGTGAAAACAAACTGTGACATATGATTTAGGGTGGCGATCATGAATGGATGAAGGATAATGTATGGCAGTGGATGGGACACGGTTGACACTTTCAGAATGACCTCTCTTGACCATATAACGACACTGATGCGATGGATCGGTAGCATTACCCCAAAATGTGGATGGTTTGGCGAAGACCATGGTGATGAGACCGGTGAATGAAACAACCCAACCCGACGTGGTACAGAAGAAAAGTGTCATGTTCAAGAGCGACTTGCTACCATTAAGCTTTGATGTTCTCCCAATTTTTCCCCAGTCATTTCTGACCAGTACCTCTTTATTTTTGTCAAGCTTGAGGAGGATAACATATGCTTGTTCTATAACCTGCCCTTCGGGCAAGCCCATCGCTATGATTTAACGAGCTTAGCGATAGGGAAACTCGTTCTCGTCTAAAGACAAGTTTGTCGCTATTTAATCATTTTAACGAGTCTAACGACAAGGAAAACTCGGTCCTTTTCATTTTTAGAGAGTCTGAAAAGGTACAGAAAGTTAACTCCATAATTCCTTTTTCGTCATCTAATCCCTTAAGTTCGAAAAAGTATAAAACAGTACAGAAGGGATGAATTTTCGATTGCTTTAACGAGCCGAACAAAACAAGCGCTCGATCTTTTTGTGCAATAATCCCTCAGGTCCAAAAAAGATTAAAATCTAGAGGAGGGATAGCTCTTCCGGTCGCTTTAACGAGCTGGAAGGCCAAAACTCGGCAAACTTTTCATATTTTACGAGTCAGTGAAAAGAGCTCAAAGAAGACTCGTCTTTTGAGGAACGAGTGATAAACAGGGATAGCAGCAGATTCCAGGTACAAGTTGGAATATTCCAATTACGGCAGTGTCACAAGGATGGCTAAGTGAAATCACTCTTCGCAGCTGTTCCTCAAAATGGGTAAACAAACATATGGAGATGAACGATTGGCCAAATGAACGGATGGAGGTGAGACTGCAAGAACACGACCAAGGGCTTTAATATGGCTGTCAAAGGTTACGTTCACCAAGGTTATTTACCGGTTCATTTTTCTGGGTGAGCTTGAACTCTAGGGGAAGATTGCTCACAACTTATGTTTATTTTTTAACGAGCATGAACTATGCGCTAAAACTGCTCGGATCTTGCGTTTATTTTTTAACGAGCATGAACCATGTGCTAAAACTGCTCGAAATACCAGTCATAGAATAAGAACGCCTCCTGTGAGATAGCTATTTTTTAAGGAGCTTTATCTCACGAAGCTATGCTCCAATTTTGGCAAGTTTTTACCTTTGCCCCACAGACTTTCTTCATGCGAGGTCGGAATCGGCTAATCCTACGAGTTTAAAGGGTTAGACCTACAGGTTTAAAGGGAGGACCTACAAATTTAAAAAATAAATAGTCGTCCCTCGCTCACATTCCAAAAGTTTGCATGCCCCCAGACATAGGATAGAATTTCGAGGCTGCCCCTCCTCTCCCCTACCTCTGCTTTTCTTTGGGTGTTCACAGTTACTTGTCATCTTGCCAATCTAATGTTAACGATACTAGTCTTCTCGTTATTTTAAGGGGTCTTACGCGGTACTCAGTCTTCCCGTCGGCCCAACTTTTAACGAACAGCTATTTGTGACAAGAGAAGAACACTACTCAAAGACAAAACATTGGTATTATTGAGGGAGGCTTGCCTCTTTCTTATTATCCGAAGAGGGTTCTATTCGCTACCGCAAATCAATCTCTTTCTTCGGCGATGTCTATCATTAGGTTACTCAAAGATGGTTACCCTCTGTCACAACAATAGAATCTCTTTCTTTGGAGGCTGCCCCTACTTATCCTTCAAAACATTTGTTTTAATGGGTGAGGCTTGCTTTTCCCCAAAGATGGTTACTGCTTGTCGCAATAAGGGAATTCCTACTTGGGCATTGCCCACCTCTTTAGACAAAGGTGAATGACTCTTTTGCCAAACACATAACTTTAACAAAAGAATACTATTCCAGAACAACCCCTCTTCCATCCACGGATGGGGTGCAGACTAGTCATATTCTTTTGCGGAAATTCTACTTTATACCCAGGGTTTCTTCTGCCCGGAGCAGACCAGGGTGCATGCCCCCTGGGTTCTAGTCTTTCTTTCCGAATCACTCGCACTCATCGGGAAGGAGGACTGGGGGTGGAGGCGTATCTTGAGTGAACAGACCATTTAGGATTGGTATTTGACTATTTGCGATGCGAGATCCCGGAAATGAAAGTTGGTCTACGAGCTTGACCATCCTTCCTTCGTGTGGAAAACACATTACTCTAAAGAGTGAGGAGACTATCGCTCCCATGCAATAAATATAGTCACGTCCAAGGAGTAGGTTATAATCCAAGGGTCCCTGGACGACCATCACGTTCAAATTGATGGTCTTCCCTTTCAATGTAACAGGCACATTGGGGAGGATTCCTAATGGTCGACTGGTTCCTTTATCAAAACCTGAGAGATTTCTTAACTCAGGTAAAAGCGCCGGGGAACCCAGTGCTTTCCAAGCAACAGAGGAAAGGATACTCACAGATGCCCCCTCATCAATGATAGTACCAGCCATAATCATTCTATAGATCTGGACAATGATTCTGAATGGTATACTGGCTGGTAACCGGGGTCTGCCTAGTTGATTCCAATCAAAGGATACAACCAGGTTGCTTGGTGGTGGGACCGAATATACGGCCGGGTATGACCCTGATGATGTTCCTTCCTGCGATAAAGGAATGGGCGCATTGCCCTGACGCTCATCAGAGTCGGTGCTAATGAAAAGAACCTGGATGGTGTCATCCTTATTCTCTTCAGTGAGGGTGTCGCATGAAGATGACTCTTCGGCGACGGTGTCATTTGAAGATGGGTCTTCAATGACAGAGTCATTGGACGATGAAACCTCTGAAGGAAGAACCGGGCCAACTGCCGTTTCGACCTTTAGACTTTCATCTGGTCTGGATTCAGTAGGTTCATTCTCAATGACCGACACTTCAGCTGACCACTTGGGCGGGTCAGCTGGATTTTCAACTATCAAGGGATTAGGCGCGAGTTTTTGGTATCCAGGAGGAAGTCGTAACGGTGAAACCGAACGATCTTCCAAAACTCTCTTTGCCTCATCTAAGAATGGACATTTGTGGATGGCATGCTTGCCTTCACACAATACACAGGGTGATCTTGGTCTCCCTCTTCGTCCTTCACTCTCGCTAGTTGACGGACTGCAATCAACATGACTATCAGAGGTTGATGCTACCGGATTGTGCAACCTTGGGGACCAGTCCCTTAGTATCCGGGGAATACAAGGACAATCACGATGGAAGTGGGTCCCTTTGCAAATGACACATGGCGATTTAGGCCCGGTCGGTGCAGTGTGTGGGTTTTTGTCAGTTGTCTCCTGCTTGCCCCCAGTCGCCTTCGCCATAGGCTCCTTCTGCTTCTTTTCTTTCTTCTTCTTCTCCTTCTTCTCCTTGGGAGGCTGACTTTTGCCAGCTCTACCTTGCGAAGATGAAGGATCAGAGGAAGTATTGTAAGAAGTGGAAGGCTGGTGGGTAGTTCTAGATTGTTCTGACTGTTGATTCGACTGCTCAGGATTAGTGGCGATCTGGACTACATTAGTTGAAAAGAGCCATACAGGGAGGCCGATTGTCAATCCTGGAAGTGACAATGTTGCCATATGAGGCGCACCAACATCTCCCCAAGAGGAGAAGGTATTTGGACTTCCGCCAAGGTTGCCTCCTTGGTTGGTGGGCTCCATACTTTTCAACTGAAAGATCAACGTGGGAATAACAGGTGATTTTGTTCCGCTTAAAATAAATTTTATTAACGACGCTTTCAGACACAAACTTGCTTTTTCATGTTTTAAGAGTCGAGAAAAAGCTAAAGATGACTCTAGTCGTCTTCGATGTTTTAACGAGCCCAAAGTGACAAATGCTCGGTTGGACCTTTTCAGTTATAGAGTTTGAAAAAGGGCCAAAAGAAACTGCTCTGGAGATCTAGGCAGAGGGTGTGCCAAACCTTTCGCGAAACCACAGAATACGTTTTACGGTACGGGTGGTCGATCTTCGTGAATGCTGTGTTCACTGCATCGCGATCAGTAGGGCGGTCGACACGGCTTCCTATGGATAAAGGATAATTGCCTATAGGGGTCTCCCAATATACGCGACGGTACGCGGGAGCACAAGTCCGTATTAGTGCTATCGTCCCTCAGGAGGAATCACCCACCTTCGTAGAGATCGACAGTCACTATGTTTAACGACGCCGGAACACGTCTCTACCTAGACCTCTAGATGTTTGCGTTATGTTACAAAGCGTTGTTATGTAAATTGGATTTATTTTAATGTTGATCTTGCTTAGCAGTTTGCCTTTAAGGATCACCACGAGATGTATATATACAACTTCCTAAATGCAATCTAAGATGAGAAGCAAAACTTTTCAGTCTTTCAACTTTGAAAACCTTAATCTACTGAGGGAAAAGAAAGACATCAACTTTTCTCATAGATCATAGAACACACACTAAATGCACTTTTTCCTAAATCAACATGCAAACTGTCAATAATGCACATGCACAATGCAGATATTTCTTTTCTTTATCCTTAATGTTGATGTAAGACAAAAAGGAAACTGTTGCATAACTTTGAATCTAATTTCAAGCGAAAGTAAACAAGCTTGTCCAAAATCAAAAGACACCTTAAGATCGACTTGTTTAGACACTGGAAATGTATAGATTCAAACCATAAAATGAAAAACAAACAAACTCAAACAGCCATGAACAGTAATAAAACTAGCTCTTAAGATCACAAAGACACTTTTACAGTTCAGGATCCAAGAGGCCACAGCTATACTGGTTTGCTTTTCACAATGGGAAACTGTAACTGAAACAAGAAATACTGAAAGAACAATCACAGTTTCATCACACAACTGAGGCGGAATAATGTCAAGGAAAGTTGGTTTACAGCAAGTACAAATGACAAGCAATCAGCAGCAAAACAACAGTGAAAACAGGGCCAAGACTCAGTAGGAAACCTCAGGAAGACATAGCCTAACTGGTTTAGCGCAGGCTCTGGTCTGTCAAACTGACTCTCAGCGCAGTTCCCGAAGGGAGTACCTGCACTGAAATGCAGACTGCCTTTGGACAGCCTGCACTGAGACATGAGAGTTGCGTTTACAAGGATTTCCGGGTCATAAAAAGCTCAAAAATTCACTGTTTTTGCTGAAATAAAAAGCTATAGGTCAAGTACAAGCTAAGGGATGATCAAGAGGATGAAAAGCTATCACAAAGAGCACAAGAGTCTTTGTGGATCAGCTCTTCAAATCATAAACTTGCTCAGAAACTGAGCCAGAGCAGCTGCCCTCTACTTTGCAATTGAAGGACTCAATTGCAGTTCGATTTGGTGCTCTCCTTGTTTATGAGATGAATAGCAAGAAACACAATAAACCAACAAGATACTAGGCTCCCCAGCGGAGTCGCCAGTTTGTTGTGGGGAAAAGTATCCGACTCGGAATGACCCTATCCCGACTCTAAGGGTGATAGTTCCTTAGCAACAACTGAAAGTAAAGCTTTGATAGTTTTCCTTTATGAAAATACAGAGAAGGAAGAAAAGATTGACCAACCGATGTCTTTCGCTTTTGTCGATCCTGTCTTCTCTCTTTGCCTCTTGCTCCCAGCTCCTTGCTCTCTTGCCGGCCCAGCTACACACAGATCCTGCAAAAACGAGAGAAGGAAACTACAAGAAACATGTACTCATAACTGATGCATGGATCAGGAAGAATCAAATATACAGATGAAAACAATACATCATTGCAATACAAGTATATAGGAGAACATCAAAAGCTTTATTGATAGAAGAAAAAGGTTCTGAGAAGGTTACAACCATAAATGGCTCCAATCCAGCAGCACCTCCCCAGCAGCAAGAAATCTCCTCTTCTCCTCTATAAAAGCAATCACCCAATAGCTCTAACTGTAAACCAACAGCACTTCCTTGCTTTGCACAAAATTCCAGCCTCCCTAGACCTCATAGAAGAGCTCTATATATAGGGTAGAAGGAGAAAGGATGAGTCAGCTTGAGACTGACATAAAGCTGCCTTGTGTCCTCTCCCTCTTCAGTTAAACTTCAGTTCTTGAGTCCACTTGGAGATCCTTGCTTCCACATGGAGATCAAGTACCTCTTACTCATCACAGGGCGAATTCCTTGAACCAAGTGTCAGTTTGGAAGCTTCCTGGGCAATTGACACCTTGCAGAATGACTGTGCCACTTGGCCAATCTCGCCCAGCGCAGGTAGCCTTCATTAGAGTTGACTTTCAGCGCAGGTACAAGGAGGAGCAGTTGACATTCAGCGCAGATGCTCAGTGGAGCAGCTGACATGATCCAAAAATAGCCTGTTTTTAAGTTTTTTCAGGTGGAGAACTGATAGGAAGTGCTGTGGTTTGCTGACCTTGTTCCTCTAGGGGTAAGAACAACATGTTTAGGGACTGAGGATCCCTGTAATTATTGACATTTCATGCTCCATGCTGCGAGGCACAAAAATGTCTATAACACACTTGCAGGAGGTTGGGAAGGTGAGAAGAGAGCCTAAGGGGTCCCTAACACCCTTCCAGAGAGTTTCACAATGATTAGATCTCGAAAAACTTCTCTCGTGAGCTTCTACAGGAAGTCTGCAGGGGTTCTACAGGATATTCCACTAGAAGATCCGAAAGAGGATTTTGGAGGGTTGATGGTGGAAAAACGGTGGGAAAGTGGAAATGGAGGTTGGATAAGGATGTTAAGGGGTCTAGGACCTAGTGAATGAGGCTAAGGAGTGATTAAGATGATTGGATTTGTTCAAGGATGGAGGGAGCAATGATGCATAAGAATGTAGAAATTAGGGCAAAGTGGGAAAATGTGCAAATGAAGGGAAGGAATCTTGGATTAGGGGTCGGAGCAAGTTGTATGATGGAGGAAGGGTAGGTAGGGATGTATCATAGGTGCTCTGCACACTATTTTCCAAAACTGATCGAACAAAGACTGAAAAAAATAGAGATCTATCTATTTTGACCTAATCTGACCTAAAAACCAAAAATATGATGAACAAAAGTTTATAGACAGGAAATCATGCAAGATAACTATGGAAACTAAGAAAGGACATATTTAAACATGCAAGTATGACTGGTATCAACTTCTCTAACTAAAAATCTAACACTAGCAATTGCATGAAGAGGCAAAAATAGTGTTTTTGTGGCAGCAAGTATGCCTTGGTCTCAGCTCATGGTCCCAAGGAGGGAGAGATGAGATCAAGGATTGATTGATGGCCTTTTTTCAGATCTTTTCCTTTACTGAACTATCAAATCAACCTAAAGCATGAAAAGCTACTTTAACCATAAAAAAAAACCTAAGTAGCAAAGCAAGATCTTAACCTAAATAACATAATTTATTCTATGAATGCATCAAAGACACATAAAAGTACACAAAGGAGGTATCGGCACTTGGGTTGGGTCCAACCCCAAGAGCTACAGCCTCCTAAGAAAGATTAGAGCTGGTGCAAAGCTGGATTCATCTTTATTGATCAAAAAATAATAGTTACATCCCAAAAACTATCTACAAGAAAAGCTCGAAAATGTGCTGATACAGAGCTGCACTAAAGTGCGAAAATAGGCTAACAAAATGACTAACCTACTTACTAAAATCTAACTACAATCTGAATAACTGAACTGAGGCCGTAAGACTTCTTATTTATAAAAATTGAGGACCCCAACAGTCCTCCTAAACTTTAGGAACTCGACTGCCAAAACTTGCAGTTAACAACAGTCCTACTTGACTTGCTTGGCTGCCCCTTGTGCTCCAAGTTTTTGATGGAGAATTTGAGGTAAGGGCTCATAAATGAAGGGGACACCTTCCTACAAATCCTCTCCCTTGTTCTTCCACAAATTTGGCTGCCAAGTGCTCATTAAACCTTTGATTTTGTCTCAAAATTGACCAAAAATATGCATAAAGCACACATTAGACTTTTTGGCATAATGACTAACCAAATTCACTTTATTAACATAAATATAATAAAAAACATGCAATAAACTAATGATAATGGTGGATTAAGTCGAATTAGGAGGCTGAATGAGCCCATATAATTACCCATTTCTGGGGCTCATCATCACCCCCCTACTAAAGGTGTTGCTCATCCTCTGAGCAACTAATCTATCTCTTCATTCTTGATGGCCCTGGTGGCCTCCCTCTCATCCCAAGCTTCTGAAGTGGTTTGCTCATGTGTGCCATAAAATTCTACCTTCTTGTCCATGTCCTTCCACTGCTCCTCCCATTCTCCTTGTTTGAATTCTTGTGCTTTTCCTAGCATTAAAATGCATGGAGGTTTGCCTTTTTCTTTTTCCTTTTTACATTTTGTAGGTGTGCTAAATGTAGCAAGCACAGCTACTACTTCCCTTGCCAACATTATAGGGGATTTCTCTTTCTACTTCTCTTTTCCTTCACTTCCTGAAGAAATCTCTATGCCCCCTGTTTCTGCTTGTGTCCCTGATATTTCATGGTGTGTCTCTTCTTCCTTTTTTTCTCTTCTTTTGTCTTCTCTGTCTCTGTTAACTTTTCTTCCTCACACTCTGTTTTGGTTTTCTTCTCATATTGTTTAGTTTCTACCTTCTCTGCTTTAGTCTTTTTCTTTTCTATTCTAGTTCTTCCTTCTCATCTTCTATTTTGGTTTCCTCCTCTGTTTCAAGTTCTTCTTTCTCCATTTTGGTCTTTTCCTCTTTTTCTATTTACTCCTCATCTTCCCTGCCATATTTCTAAAAATCTCCCTGTCATGATGTGTAGTGACTACTGGAAATGTTCAGGTGAGGATGGAGGAAAAAAACTTTCAAAACTGGAAATAGAGAAATGGCCAAGGTTTGTCTTTCTGGAATCAAGAATTTCTCATGTTCTTCTTTTTCAAAACATCAATTTGCAATTTTTTTCTTCAAACTGTTTCCAACTTGAATTTGCTTCTCGGTTTTTGAGAAAAATCAATACTTTTGACAGAACAGAGAATATTTATAACATAGTGTTTTCTCTTCAAACAGTGGATAGTCTTGCAAATTTGGTTTTTTACAGGTTGGCTTCTATGGTTGCATCACTTTTTTCAAAAGAATGTGAGAAGGAAAAAGGTAGATTTTGGATGTAGAGCAGAAAAACAGAGAGACTGTGTAGAACTCAGAGAAGGAAAAAAACATAGGCAGACTTTTAAGCTTCACTTTCCTTTCTTTCAACCCAATATGGTGTTTTTAATCCTCCACCTTATATAAATATATCATATGCAGAGCACTTTCCCGAGCCTATCTCTTTTCAAGCTCAAATTTTGACAAAAATCTCAAATTTTCTGGCTGCAGAACTACTCTCTGCCCTTCCTGTAGAAATCTTCTTGTAGACAGTGTTCTTGTAGAATGAAACTTTGCTTCCTGTAGAGCCTAATAGGCAGGAGATTTTCAAAAAAAAAAAGGCTGAAATTTGGCGAAGGATGACTGGTTAGTTGCTCTGGAAGTGGTAGATGTGTACTCCAGTCGAGAACATCGTGAAGGCATATTGAACAAAGAGTGGCGAATGCGTTAATTGAGCTGTCTTTTAACTGCTGGTGTGATTCATGGTGAGGAGATGAGGTGGCCGGATGTACGTTGGCCCCATGTAGACTGCAGTGCTATTATGAAACTGTATGCTACTTGCCCATAATCATTTCCATCAATTGCATTGGAGTTTAAACAGCCGCCACTACCTGTTTTCAGTTTTCTTCCCGAGATGGCTGAGCACACGTGCTGCTTGCACCCACTAAGCGCTGTTTGAACTAGATGAGGTGTTGTCTGAACTAGATGAGGGTGGCCAGTTAGCTGGCCACCGATCTTTTTTAATCACAACCATCTCGTTGTCCATGCAGTTCTTAAATTACATTCATGCAACAGAGGAACGGGTTTAGTCACGTACCTGGAAGTCGAATGCATTTGCTGTGAGGTGTTGTGGCCTTTCCTTCTGCTGGATGCCTTTGTTTCTGTGGATGCATGCTGGTCTGGTTGCTGATACATGGCTTTTTTTTTTAATCAATAACCGGAGAATCCACAGTATGAACATTTTTATACCAACGTTTCAAATAAAAATGTTCATACTGTGGATTCTTCGGTTATTGATTCAAAAGATGCAAACCACATGGCTTTTTCTTGTGCAGGCATCCTCTAGCTGGATCTAAGCTACAAGAGTCTATTTCAACGTTTAGATTTGCACCCTCATGCTGCTGATGCGGGATTTTTGTAGGACAATGAATTGCGTTGTCCATAGCTCCAAAACGATAGACCGGATTGACTAGATACTTTCTGAGCATGTTTCTATCATCGTTATGCACCTCCCGTACCAAAATTGTGGTTAAGGGATGCACAAATTTCGAAAAAAACGAGAAATGGCTGAAGGTGACAGAGGTCAATTTCTCGAAAACAATGCACTAGAATTGGTTGAAATTACTTGGGCAGGTTACTATCACCCATATGCATCTCCCCATGAAACAGGTTTTTAAATGGATGGACGGATATGGAGAAAATGTAAAAATGGCTGAAGGTGATGGAGGCTGATTTCTTGGAAACTGTGCACTGGAATTGGCTGAAATTGCTTGGGCATGTTGCTATCATCCCTATACAACTCCCCATGTAACATTTTTTTAAATGGATGCATGGTTTTCAAGTTAGGGACAAAACAAATTTCTGCTCTATGTGTTTTTGTATCAGAGAATTCTGCAATTTTTGGGACGGTAAGAAAAATGAGCTTGGGATGTAATGCAGACTTGGGTCTCGGCTGATGAGGAATCTAGATGAATGGTAACAGGTATGGTGAGTGAAAAACTACTGCTTGATTGGTCATTAAGGAGTTCTTGCTGGTAGTATGAAGAAAACAGGATTTCTGTGTGTGACTGTGCAGGAACATTAAAAAAACGAGTGCAATGGAGGTGTACGGAGATGGGAAAATGTGACATATGGCAATGGGTGGAAACAGGGATGTTTACAGGCCTCATGGACAGATTCTCAACCTTCCGGTCCTCTTTGGAGATCAATTTTGGCTTGTTTGTAGGCTCTATAGGATCTTCCTGTAGAAGACACAGAACTTCCTGTAGAAGGTGAAATCTCAGTCCAAATGAGACCAAATCTTGGGAAAGGGTAGTGGTCATGGAGGAATGGATTGTGAGGGATGCTTGCAGCCTAGTGCTGACCTTTGTCTTTGTTTTGTGTGATCCTCCTAACCTGCAATGTCCTTCCTGCAACCTACAATTATTCAACAGAAATTAGGTTTATTTTTCTTTTTCTCTTTTCTTCTTTCTTTTTCTCTTTTTTTTTTTTGAAAACAACTAGGGTACCTCATGGAGGTTTTCACCCTAATTGCTTGCCCTGGGCACCTCCAAGGGAGGTTTTCACCCAGGGATCTTATTCTCTTTTTCTTTTCTCTTCTTTCCAACCCATTGACCACCTCATGGAGGTTTTCAATCAATGAGCCAATCTGAGGCACCTCCGAGGAGGTTTTCACCTTAGATTTTTATTTTCCTCTTTTTTTCATTTTTTTCTTTTTTCGTTTTCTCCTTTTTTTTCTACCCTACCCTACTTGGAAAACAAATTCATTTTCAAGTATAAGAACACTTCCAATGGAGCCATGTGGACATCGAGAGAATAGACAAAATGATGTGGAGGCTTGAAATGCATGCTCTGACAGGTATCCGGATTTCAGAGACCAGATGATTTGACTTTGAAGGGATCCAACATAGCTAAGAAAGAGAGTACTGCTGCAACTTAGTGACTGTCTGGAACCATATCTCAACATAGCTTTGATATCCTTGGTCCTTTTGCTAATCTAGATCATTCTTCATGTCGCCTTCTACCATGACCTTCTCATCTTCCTCCTTTTGCTGATTTTTCTCTTGAATACATGGAGGATTTGATGGTAACCATGAGGGAACTCTCTCCATCTCTAATTTTGTTGTCTTCTCTTCATTAAGTGTAGCCCATGGTTCTTTGATCTCCTCTTCTGCATCTTCTTCTGCTAGATGTGGTCCTTCAATGATATTAATATAATCTCTTTCTTGCAATACTCCTCCTGAGCTATGGTGAATATCATTGAGCTCAAAAGGTGTTGTTTGGAAATGTTTTGCCTCGTCATTATAATTGGGTTGAGCTACTCCAATGTGCAGGTTTGGAAATGGTGGTATGGGTAGTTGAGTGGGGGTGTATATTTGAGATGGATGTGGATGGAGTTGTGGTTGGGCAGGTGGTTTCCCACTATATACTTGCTGAGCCTACCTATTATTTAGGTTCGAGTTCAGTTGAGCAAGCATTTGGGGCTGCCTTGGTGGAGCAGGAGGCGATGGTTGCAGTTGAGCAGGTGGTGGAGGAAAATGAGCAAGAGGAGTGTTGTACTGGGGCCTCCACCCCTGATGAGGTGCATTCCACTGAGGTTGTGGCTGAGCGTAGGGGTGAAATGGATGAGCATCTGGTTGGGCATAATATGGAGATGTGAAGGACCAAGGAGGAGGTGTGGACTAGGAAGGATGAGCACAGGGACCCCAAGAAGGCATGGAAGTGGCTTGATATGGGTTGTAATAGGTCTGGGATGTCCCTTGCATTCCCTACTGGTAATGTATGGGTCCATGTGGCCTCTTTTGGTTCATACAATAGAGTGGTTAAAAGGTTCCTTTGGCCCTCTAATATGCAGCTTTAATTCCCAGCAAGGAAGGGCACTGGTTCGTAGGATGGTCTTTTTCACAGGAAAAACACACTTCTATAGAGCGCAATGGACATTCGTTCCTAGGATGCTTTCTAGTGCACCTTGGACAAAAGATGGCCAAAGCCCTCTCGACTTCTTCTCGATATCTTTTGATATGCATGGCAAGCATCTGCCTCACCTTGCTCTTGCAATCTTACCACATGTCTCCAATTTCACCTTCAATGGATGAGTTGGAAGAAAAGATACTGCTCCCAACATATTTGTTTCTAGCCATTTGCTCTAGAGGAATGGTTTCTTCTTCTTCTCCCCTAGAGGTTCTTCAAATATGTCTTATTGTCCACCTAAGGGTTCTTCTTAATCACCGCCATTGAAGAAGAGAGAAGGTTGGCCGTGTGATGCAAAGGGGGTGTTGTGCAAATATTTTTCTGACTTATCTCTACTCCTACAAGGCATGAAAGGAAATCTTTTTGGTTGATTTTTGTTTTTTTTTCTACTTGTACCTGCAAAACTAAAATAATTTGAACTGCAACTAACTAAAATCTATCTTGCTGAAATGAAAATGCAGAATTGAAATGAAAGTAGGAAAGTACTAATCTGTGCTGCTGAAATGAAATTGCAGAAATGAAATGCTAAGCTACACTTGCAGAATGGAAATTGCAGAACTGAAATGCTAATCTGTGCTTGCATAATTGAAATTATGGAATTGAAATGCTAATCTATGAAAGCAGAAAATATCTAATCTACGCTTGCTGAAATGAAATGAAAGAAGGAAATGTCTAATCTACTTTTGTGGAAATGAAATTGCAGAATGGAAATGAAACAACTACTCTACCCTTGCGGAAGTAAACTACTTAGCAGAAGGTTTAGTAGAAAATAGAAGAAACTAAGCAATCACTAATACTTTGACGCTTCCCCAGCAACGGTGCCAAAAATATGGTGGGCTCTAGTATTGCAGCAATGATGCTGCAACTCCTATAACTCCCTTCTTTACTTTTATCAACTTGGCAGTTCATAACAAACTTGGAAGCGATGGTGCTATATGCACAAGTACTAGCTCTTACTGTCGGCTATCAGTTGATCAACTGGAATAAATTCGCTAGGAGCTTAAGCCAACTTCTATGAGTTCTTAGAAGAAGTTTTAACTGTGATAAACGAAAGCTAACTCAAAAGAGGCTAATCTACTTGCAGAAAGAAGCTGAAAGCTGAAAGGAAATGCAAACCCTAGTTTTACCGACTAACCCTACTGGTGCAAGAAAAGAGATAAAAGCTGCTGAAATGGATTCCATTGACTCTTGGAAAGGTAAAATGCATGTGACTAAGCTACTTCTGAAGTAAAATCTGGAAAAAGCATCTTTTTATATTTTTGAGTAAGTTGGCAGAATTATTATGCATGTGCTTTAACTGTTTTTGACTGTGCAGAGGTTGATTGGTGAAAGGAAATGGAGTGGGTGCTTTTAGGAGGTTGCGAAGGTGAGAAGAGAGCCTAAGGGGTCCCTAGAACCCTTCCAGAGAGTTTCACAGTGATCAGATCTCAAAAAACTACTCTACTTGTGAAAATCCATAGGCCACAAATCTAGGCTTATGCCTATCCACACTACCATTTGCAGCTTGCTTTACCTTGTAAAGCCAACGAGAGCCCACCACGGCTTTATCCTCCAGTCTCGTGACCACATCCCAAACATTGTTACAAACTATGGATTCATCCTCCTCCACCATGGAATCACTCCAAATCGGATGCTAAATTGCTTCCTCAAAGGAATATGGCTCCGTCACAACACATCCACTCATAAGAGACATGTATCTAGTGTACCTGTCAGGTGAAATTCTCTATTTGTGTTGTGATGTGGGTGCTCCCACATCCTCTCTAGCATCCAACAACAGTTTATCCGCCTCTCTGGTGCGCTTTCTCCCATATTTGGAAGACTCTTCCTATCTTGATGTCTCCATTTCTGGATCCTCTTCATGTGGTTGCTCCACATCAATTTGAGAGTCCTAAACCTTAGGATCTAAAATCTCCTCGGTCGCATGTAGTTGAAACTCCCTCTAAAGGGAAACTCTCATGGCCTTCTCCTAATTGAATTTGACATCCCTACAAACCATTGTCATCCTGCTACACCCGATAGTTGTGAGGTCTATCATTGTACCCCACAAATATCCCCAAATCAGTTTTCAACTCAAGCTTCTTTCATACATCTTTGATCACATGGCAATATACTGATGACATAAAAATCTTGAAGTGACTATGACACAACCAGTTCCCTCTATGGATAGAGGCAACCCCTCTAGCCCTAGAGTGGGTCTAGTCACAACAAAGACAATACCAAAGCAAATTTCCTTAGAAAGTTGATGTCACGAAGGCCTACCTTCAAATCGTCGTTCGGTGAAGTCCCTGTTGTGTTGCTCCAGCTCTCATTCTTGTAATCACTTGTACCTAAAAATAACATGTAGACAACCATCATGAATGTAATAGAAAATGACAAAACAATCTACTTAAATAGTCAATGAGCTTCAAGCTATCGATATGCGATTCAACATACGATATAGGAAACAAGCCATTGATTTGTATTACTGTAAATCGAAGTAAAAATTACAACCAAGCCTTGACATCATAAGTCTCCTTGAAGGGTCCCATCAGCATGTCTTTGCAAGCATTCACTCATGAACTATCTCTGAAAAGGATGAATGACTCTTCCTCCTATCAAAAAGGTTGATGCTAGAAAACTCTTACAATCAAGCCAACTCTACTCAAACATATCCCAAACCGAGTGACACAAGAGGCTACTCTAGCAAAACTCTCTACCTCTACTCCTCAATCCTTGAACTTTGAAGCTACGAAATTACATCCAGTTCCATTTGGCTAGCTGATCTCAGTCATGAAGGAGGTATTTATAGGAGGGTGGGCTTCCATAAGGGATGGGAGAAGGAGCTTGTCCCTTTGGGAAGTTGTACAAAAGGTGGAACAACTATCTCAAAGGAGAGAGGTGAGCTCATCTGACCCAACAACTAACCCTAGGATCGCCCATGAAGTTGTTACACTTCGAAGCTTTGACGATTTGTTTAAGAAACCATTCCAAAAGTAGCTCGTCGTGGGTGCAACACAAAGATAGAGTGACGACTTCACTAGGACAAGTGCAAACTTGGCCATCTTCGTGGGTGTAACAATAGATGATCCATGATGACCCAAAAAACTTAGGTAAAAAAAGGTTTGCTCCAGGAGTAGTGAACTAAGGTATTCTTCTTAAGATTACAAGGAAGACATTGACACATAATTTGCAACATGAAACAAGGTAGATGTCAATAATATGGACCGACAGTGTCCAGGATTAGGGAATGTGGGGTCGGTGACAAATTACTATGTAACAGATGCCCCCTAAATCATGAAGGCTGAGAGAGTGGGAGGGGTGAAATGCTTTAGAAATCCATAACTAAAACAGAACACCATCGCGAAGAACCTACAAACGCAAGTACAACTGATATATCTGATACATGAGTGCATAGTGAATGGAAATACATGTGTATAAGGCATGGATATATCCATCCAGAAGATAAACATAAATGGTCTTGTGGTATGGATATAACCATTCAATCAGAAGGACCATATAACAGACTCATGTATGGTCATAGCCATCCAATCAAAAGAGTCATGTATACAATCATGAATCAGTCCACACAATCTGGACTCGTGTAATCTGAGCCTAGGGTCTTGAATCCCAACCCAATCATGGTACAAATTTGAATATGCAAATAGATGTGCTGAAGTTGAGCATGCTAGAAAATCACTTTATTACTAGCCAATGATGTAAACTATTAACAAGCATGAGAGAGACCACCAGTAATGTCAATGGTTCTTAAGGTACAGCTAGTACAATCCACGAAGTGTGAAGAATGATCTGAAGTTGAACACTTGTGAAATCACCCGATCAAAGGCCAATAATGAAAGTCTATCATCGAATGCAAAGAACTTTCCATTAAGGCATGAAATCTCCAAGGTACCAGAAAGGAGTCTGTAGATCAACTTCCCAGATAATGAGCTGAAGTCGACAGGAAGTGATCGGTCGAAGGAGGGCCATAATGTTTCCCACATCATCGACATGAGACAAAGGAACAAGATGAGGTGGATGAGACAAATAATTAGAGGAAGGTGTGTAAGGATACAAACTATAGAAGGATTAAGCTCTTGAACATATTGGCGAGGCGACTTCGGAGTTTGGGTTTATTTTGGTACCAAGGGATCAAAAGTCATGATGATGCAACAAGGAAAAGATGGAATGAGGCAAAAGGGATAACCCAAAACTAGGAAGGCCATTGATAAAGTGAGGAGATCCCAACCCGACACGAAACACAAGGAGTGTCGATGTCCAAGAGCGACAAGCTGCTGTAACAAGTAATACAACCAACGTAATGCTTCCAAAATTTTCCCCACCATTTCTAGCGAGTACCCCAATTATTTTTGAAACACAGGCTTGAAGAGGATAGCATATGCTTGTAATTTAAGTTTTTCCTTCAGAAAAATCTGACCTAGTAGTTTTTAATGAGCCCTAGGAAGGAGAAGATCGGTCTCGTCGCACCTGTTTCTACTGAGAACCAAAATTCCTAAAAATTTAAGCCATTTGAAGTGGTTTTAAGCATGATTATGGTACTTACAATTACATATTAGTGTGTTTGCTCGGAGAAAATCATGGTGATCGAATGGAAAGAGCAGGAACATAGCAGCGATGATGCATTGGCCATGGGGGATCCAAATTGTTCGGATGTGTTCAGAAATTGCAGGCTCCTAGAATTCTTCATCGTGTCGTGCTTAAGAGCACAACCCAATCTACTCCAGT
Organism: Pinus tabuliformis; assembly: GCA_031772625.1. Classification (NCBI taxonomy): domain Eukaryota; kingdom Viridiplantae; phylum Streptophyta; class Pinopsida; order Pinales; family Pinaceae; genus Pinus; species Pinus tabuliformis. The sequence goes on along the minus strand of CM062820.1, from coordinate 1,354,107,813 downwards.
ACCTGATTGGAGCATGGGATCTGAATGAAGGGAAATTCAACATCTAGGGATAGGAGTTAGAAATCAATGCCTCTTATATCTATTTCCTAACAGGGTTATCACGGAGGGGAGAAAGGCCCCGAATGATAGGGACCCGAATCACCATAGAAACCATGGACATGCTTATTGGAAGATTGTGTCATGAGGTGGATAAGTCAGACAAGGGAGGAAAACTCAAGATTGCAACAGTTGCTAACTTGTCTCTTCGAGTTCTCCTCTCCACCATCACTAGAGCAGCCGGTTCACAGGCCCCACATGAGGCCACCAAAACCCAACTCCAGCTGGCAACCCACTACTTAAACCTCACTATATTTAACTGGGCTGAGGTGGTATCAGATAACCTAAAACGACAATTAACAAAGTGCCGACGGGGGGATACCAAACAGTTTGGGTATGAGTCCATTCTCGTACTGTTCATCCTTGAGCGGCTTCCCATCTTCCAGAGACAGGAAATGGTTGTGGCATGGCCACCACCACGGGAGCTACAGATTACTCAGTGGGCGATGCTAATGCCTCGAGGAGGTGGTGGTCAACATATGGAATGGAGACTCGAGTTCTTCCAGTGGTTGGATCGCTAACTTGTCATGGTAGAGGACTAGACATATATCGGTATTGACCTAAGAGGTGATCCAGATCTAGTACTCCCCCCTGGGGAACACTAGGATGATAGAGGCAATAAATTCATTTTTTAATTTTTAAAGATTTTTGTAATTTTTATTATTTTATATATATGTCCTAATCTTTATGGTTCAATCTTACATATGTTGGACAAAAAAGACATGGAAGTTTGTCTTCGATTGCTCAAAGAGTTGAGTGGGAGTTCGAGATCATGCTTCCTGGCAGAGATGTAAAGGATGAGATCGCCTGTGACCTGGAGGGTTTGACAAAAGGGATCCCAGATTATGCGAGATTCGAGGATGTCCCTCAATAGTACCAGCGACACACAGCAGGGGTGTCAACTAGGATTCACTGACTACTTAGACGTGTTTTCTGAGCAGTTGTGTGCTATAGAGAGCATCACGTAGATTAGATCCCTAGGTTTTTTCTACAATTTGAGACATATGTTGCCTCATCATGTAATCTAAACACATATTTTTTGGGCACCGTGATGTGGAACACTTGATATATATATATATATATATATATATATATATATACCTATGTTTTGTTGTATCAACTTATTATGTCGTAACGTTTACTTTTACAAATGTCGCAAATGTCTATCTAACACATGATTTGCCAATGCATCTGTTAACGTATTTATTCTTCTAGGAATATGTTGATATGTTATGTAACCAAAATTCCTTTCCAATGAATGAACACGTAAATACAACCTTAAAATCTGAGGGTTTCTAATGGAATAACACCCGTTGAGTTGAAGAACAACAAGTTGTGAATCAAGATTTATGATTAAGGTGCAAATATTACGGGCAACAACCTCAGTCAGTAGCTCAATGACTGTGCTATATTAAATGACATTGTTCATAGTACATCCTAGACAAACACCTTGAAGATCTACCAACTCATCGTGAGGATCATAGATAACCCATGTTGCGGAGGAAATATTTCGAGTACTCTGACAAGCACCATTAGTGAAACCAGCATACGGTGTGACAAATATCTACATAAGAAGTAAAAGGACACAATAAGTGAAAAATTCTTACACACCAAGGAAAACATGTACAAAATAAAAAACATGCTTATGCACACAGAAATGCACAAAAGACTCATGCATAATATTTCTTGAGATAAAGCCCATTCCAGGGCTTATCTAAAGGATTTCCTTCATAATCAATCAGCTCATAGGCACCTTTTTTTAAAACATGTTTTACAATATAGGGCTCGTGCCACATGGTTTCAAATTTTCCTGCCCCCAGCTGATCATGAGATTGATTATACAATAGGACCAAATCTCATTCAATGAAGGAACGCGGGTTGACTGTCTGATCGAAGTGATTTTTCACTCGTTTCTTTTTTGCTTCAATAACCAATGAAGCAAGTCAACGAGTCTCATCAATTCTTTCTAAATAAAGAAGACATTCTTCCACCGGAGTGGTATTCGATAGTAATTGGATAGCTAATTTAAGAGAAGGAATTTCACATTCAATTGGAAGGGTAGCTTCCAGACCATAAACAAGTTGAAATGGTGTAAATTCGTTAGCATCCTTAACCAAGGTATAGTAGGCCTATAGACCGGAAAACAACATCAAATGCTAATTGGACCTATGAATTCCAATGGTACGCTAAAGCATGGTGACCAAAACTTTGTTCACTGCTTCGACTTGGCCATTGGAATAGGGGTAATATGGCATCGAACTATTGTGACACAAAGCCAATTGGGTTGTCAACTCAGTCATCATATAATTATGAAAATAAGAACCATGATCAGTAACGATAGCATGAGGGACTTCGAACCTGGTAATCACATGATTGAATAGAAATTTCGTAGTTGTGTTATCGTCATTAGTCAATGTAGGCATCACTTTGATCCATTTCGTAAATTTATCAACGACAACAATGATATACCCATGCCCCCTAGCCGAGCGAGTGTTACAGGTCATAAAATCAATGCCCCATTTAGCAAGATGGCGAATGGTAACAATAGGATGCAAAAGAGAAGGCGGTGCATGCATCTTGAACTGGTAAATTTGACATGCGTGACCGGAGTGGATGGCAAGAATGTAATCCTTGAAAATGGATAGCCAAAAATAACCAGCACGAAGGATATTCTGAGCAGTAGAATAACTAGACATATGACCACCATAGGCACAAGAGTGATAGTCATTTAAAACTTTCTCAGCTTCCTCGAGAGTTAAACAGCAATGGAGAAGCAAATCAACACCGACATGATACAACATGTCTCCAATAATACGATATGGCTGAGAATGATGGCGAATGTGTCGCCAAGCATCCTTAGACAAGTCTGAGTGAAATGAAGACATCTAGAGGTAAACAATAATGTCACCATACCAGGGATCGAGATTACTAACCAAGAAGATCGTGTCGTCTGGAATGCTATCCTCTATCCGAGAGGGAGCAGAAGTAGATGGTAACGAGCAAATCAACTTGGCAAAAACTAGTGAGTTCTTAGATTTGGTAGTAGTGAACTCCAAATCAAACTCCTAGAGGATAAAAATCCATTTAGCGTATTTTCCACCTAGTAATTCTCGTGATAGAATATATGTCATCAGGTTGCAATCTAAAATCATGGTCATAGTACACAACAAAATGTAATGACGAAAACGTTGAACAACCTAAACGGCTGCCAAGGCCAACTTCTCGACATAAGCATAGCGAGTCTCAGTGTCAAGAAGGTTGTGGCTAAGATAATATATGACATGCTTGGAAACATCATCGTCATCTTGTACCAGAACCATAGCAATGGTACTATCAATGGCAACTAGATAAAGCAAGTAATCATGGTGATAGTTAGGTGGACGCAACAGAAGCGCAGAAACAAGAAGGGTCTTGAGATGCTCCAATGACCTTTGGGAAATTTCATCCCAAATGAATAGAATGTCCTGCTTAAGGAGACGTGTATAACCTTTAGCGACCTCAACATAGTTAGGGATGAAACGATGCAAGAAATTATCCTTCCCTTGCAAACTCTGCAACTGATGCAAAGTAGCAGGAGGCGGGAGATTCAAAATATCTTATACCTTGAGTGGATCGAGACGAATACCCTCCTTAAAAATGACAAACCCAAGGACTCTTCCGGACTCAACGTAGATGACACTTTTTTGTGGATTGAGACGAATGCGGTAATGTTTACAGCAAATAAAAAGTTGGCATAGGTGGTTCGGATGGTCTACGCCTTTAGCTAAATGAGCAGGAAGATCATCTAGATAAGGCTGAACAATGTGTTGAATATCATGAAAATCATAGGACATTTCTCATTGGAAAGTCATGTCGACATTCTTCAAACTAAAAGGAAGCTTTTTATAAGCGAAGGTACCCCACAGATAGATAAAGGTAGTCTTGCATTGATTAGTAGGTAAAATGTTGATTTGGTGATAGCCAGAGAAGCCGTACATAAAAGATAATATTTCACTCCCAGTACAGTCATCAATAAGCTGGTCAATAAAGGGAGTGGGATGGTATATTTTGGACATGCGCGATTAATATCATGATAACCAACACAAAATCTAATAGTGCCCTACTTCTTAGTCACAGGGATAATATTAGAGACCTAGTCTGTTAGTGGAATAGGATAAATGAATCCAGCCTTGAGAAGTTTTTCAACCTCCCCCATAATGGCATCTACCTTTCTTTGGTGCATGAGATGTAAGCATTGACAAACTGGTTTCACATCAGGATACATAGGTATCTCATGCACCACAATACTTGGATCTATACTGAGCATTTCTTCATACGACTAGGCAAACATGTCATGAAACTCTCGGAAGAGACTATTGTAAACCTTGATCTTGTCAGGAGAACAAGTTACTCCAATGTGAATATTCTTGATAACCCCTGGTTTAACAGAGATGTCAATAAGCATAGTTTGCATAATATTGTGCATATTCCCTTTAGAAAAGACCTCATGAGTGAGGATGGGTGTTCGAAACGGCTGAGAAGGAACATTGGAAGAAAAATTATCTAGACAGGTAGTGATTGCCTCGTAGCCAGGAAGAAACGAGGAACGATGATGACTATCAACCCAAGGAGGATCCTCAAAAGACAAAGTTTCTAGAATAGCCTCATCGGAAGGAAACATCTCTTGCAAAGGATCTGAAGAAGCAATATCTCCAAGCTAAGGGGATTGCACATATGTGTCAAGAGATCTACTCGGAGTAGAGTAAAATGAAGAAACCGAAGCTGAAATGATTTCAACATAGTTAAGCTCGGCAGGGCTCAATGGCATAACATCACCCCAAGAATATACCTCATTGAGGGGAGGAATCACCCAAGGATCACGGTTGACAGAGATCATATTGACAGAGGTGACATTAGGAGGTGGGAGTGGAAAAGCACCCATAAGGGCAGGATCTTTGAAGAGCCTAGCACCCACACTCTCATAAGGAATACTAGTATGCTCCACAAACAGGACATTGCCTTCCGAGGAAGAGGAAGCAAAGAAGGACAACTGATCAACCGTAATAGTTTTCCCTTGATGAGGAAAATAGAGTACGCAAATAATGACGAAGCAATGTCATGCATAGCATATGTCCAACTTTGACCCAGTAGAAGGTTGTAAGTCAAATTGGCATCAACAACCTATACTTTGATGTCAACCATCTTACCTTCCAATGTGATAGGAAAGCGTGGGAGATTACCAAATGGATGAGAATCTCTTCAATCAAATGCTTCCAAGGTATTGGGAGATTGACTCAAAGATGGAAAACTGATGACTTTCCAACAAGCAACAAACATGATGCAAGTTGAGGCTCCTTCATCAATAACAGTATGATGAATATTCTTTGAGTTAATAAAAACCTGGATAAGAAAAGTGATTTGGTGAGGCAAACATGACACATGATTTTCAAGATCGAAATTAATCAACTCAAAATCAGTCGGATCAATGCCACCGATGGCGGATAGTAGGGACTTCTGTTGTGGAGGACAACTCTCGAGAACCTCCAATGTGGTACGAGCATTGGGGTTATAGGAGGATTTCTGGAGAACTCCTTTAGTAGGTGGTCTAATGACGGACCTAATACTAGGCCATTCAATATGAAGAGGGCCAAAACTAGATGAAGGAATGTTAGAAGGTACTTCAGGTTCCTTCCCAGCCGATGGAGCATAATCTTTCGATCGAGTACTCACATGAATAGGGATTGTCCCAGCCATAAAGACCTAGGAACCAAATGAGGAAGAGGATTGAGTCTAGTGGTGGACTCCAGTATTGCAGCAATAATGCTGCAACTCCTAGAACTCCCTTCTTTAATTTTATCAACCCGGTAGTTCGTAACAAACTTGGAAGCGACAATGCTGTATGCACAAGTTCTAGCTCTTGCCGTAGCTGTCACTTGGTCAGCTGGCACAAGTCCGCTAGGAGCTTAAGCCAACTTATATGAGCTCTTAGAAGAAGCTTTTTAACTGATGAATGAAAGCTGACTCAAAGGGGCTAATTTACTTGCAGAAAGAAACTGGAAAGCGGAAAGGAAATGCAAACCCTAGCAAACCCTAATTTTACCAGCTAGCCCTATTGATGTGAAAAAGAGGATGCAAGCTACTGAAAGAGATGGCATTGACTTCTAGGAAGGTAAAATGCATGTGTCTAAGTTATCACTATCTGAAGAAAACATCTTTTTGTATTTTTTAATAAGTTATTAGAATTATCATACATGTGCTTTTAACTGGCTTTTTACTATGCAGGGGTGGATCAAGGAGGAGAAATGCTTGGAAAAGGTTGGGAAGGTTCAGAGAGGGTATAAGGAGTCCCTAACACCCTTCCAAAGAGTTTCACAAAGTTTGGCTATCAAGAAACCTCATTTGTGAGCTTCTACATGAAGTCTGCAGGGGTTCTACAGGATGTTCAAAGATTTCTACAGGATGTTCAAAAATTTCTACAGGATGTTTAAAAAGTCGATTTTAGAGGATGGGTGAGTGATGGAAGATGCATGAATGGATAGGGAGGTAGGATAGGGGCCTGGACTGACCCAGGGATTGGTGGATGGAGTGGTGAGAGGGTGTAGAAGGCTGACTTGGCTTAAAGAAGGCTAAGACAATGATGGAGCAAGAAGGTAGGGTTACGTAGGCAAAAGGACAGGTGTGAGATGAGGAACCTAGCTAGGAGATGGAACAGATAGCTCTGATGAAGCTTAGGTGGACGGGAGAGTGGTAGAGATGCCCTGCACGGTGTACATTTGACCGAATCAACAAAGTCTTACAAATAATCAAAGTCCTAGCTAATCTAATCTAATTGTCAATAAAACGAATGAACAACTGCTTTATTTGGAAAGAAAACCATGTACATAAATCATGCAAAGAAACATTTCAGAGATTTGAACCCATAACTAACTTTTGCAAATGAAAACAATACACTAAGGATTGCATGGTCAAGCAAACTAGTGTTTTTGTTGGGGCAGCACTGTTTCTTCAATTCCAGCCCCGGATCCAATAAGGATGAGGTGAAACTGAGAGTGTTGTTGACCCTTTTCTTGAAGCTTTTTCTGTTAGCAACCAATCAACTAAATCTGAGCATGAAAAGTTATTTTACTCATCAAAAACAACCTAAATAACAAAACAAGATTTAAATCTAAATAGCAGATTTTATTCTAAGAATGCAACAAAGACACATGAAAGTAAACAAAGGAGGTACTGGGCACTTGAGATGGGCCCAACCCCAAGAGCTATAGCCTCCTAAGAGAGATTTAGAGCTGGTGCAAAGCTAGATTCATATTTATTGAGCAAGAAATGTTACATTCCAAAAACTGTCCACAAGGAGAACTTGAAAATGTGCTGAGAGCAAAGCTAATCTACTGCCTAAAAATCGAACTACAAAATGACTACAAAAAAAATACAAAATGACTAACTACTGGCTAACCAAAATGAGGCCCTAAGCCTTCTTATTTATACAAATTGAGGACCCTAACAATCCTCCTAAACTTTAGGGACTCGGCTGCCCAAAACTTGTAGTTAACAACAGTCCTACTTGACTTGCTTGGCTGCCCTTGTGCTAATTGATTTGGTGGCCCTTGAACTCCGAGCTGATGGTGGAGAATTCGAGGTAAGGGCCCATAAATGAAGGGGACACCTTCCTACAAATCCTCTCCCTCGTTCTCCCACGAATTTGGCTGCCAAGTGCTCATTAAAACCTTCAATTTTGTCTCCAAATTGACCAAAAAGGCTACACAAAGCACACATTAGACTTGTTGGCATAATGACTAACCCAATTCACTCTATTAGCATAAATATAATCAAAAACATGCAATAAACTAATGAGAATGGTGGATTAAGTCAAATTAGGAGGTTGAATGAGCCCATATAATTATCCATTTTTGGGGCTCATCAGCTAGTCCACCACGATTTGAGTTTGTTGGGAAGTGTAGAGCTATAAAAAGGGTCTCTTTCACCTCTAGTTACCTCACATTAATATGTCAATCCGGGATCGTCTGGTTATTTCAAAGGGTGTCTCAGTCTGAGGCTAGCATTTGCCAAAGTAATGCTTGTAGTACAGCTATTTACAACTACGAAAGTAAACTAATGCAAGTCTACAACTTAACTACTTCAAAGGACTAAATCACACCAAGTATTGCATCAGCCAAAGGTTTGGTAGCAATAACCCATCCTTTTCATAACTGATGAGAATAGATCAGAGGTCTGGGAGCCAAATAGCAGATGCTGGGCTCGCTACAGCCTAGGATCATTCTTAATGATTAGAAATGAAACAACAGATAAAAGAAGTGATAATGAAATGGAACATCAGCCAAGGGCTTGGTAGCAATAACACATCCCTTTCATAGCTGATGGGAGCATATCAGAGGTCTGGGGACCAAGTAGCAGATGCTGGGGTCCTCTACAGCCTAAGTCCGTCCTCAAGAAACAACAAATTAGCAATCTGGAAATGGAACAGCAAATTGAAATGGAACAGCAAATAAATGGAACAGCAAGTAAATGGAACAACAAATAAATGGAACAGCAAGTAAATGGAATAGCAGTTCAAGAATAGAACAGTAATCGAAATAAGTAATAACTGAGTTCTTTAAGCTGCAACTCTATTTAACCATGCCAATCAAAACACCAATCCCTCAATCTTATATGATGGAACAATACTATAGAACCTTAGAAACACACCATACTTAATCTACTTCTGTTAAAACACATACGACTGTATCTCATAATAAAGAATAGTCACATTCGATACCCATGTAAAATAGATCTTTCCAGATGACTTGTTATAATGCAAAACACAATCGTGAAGAATTCTGTAATAAAGTAACAGTGTCCTGTAGGGATTAATCAATGCTTAAAGAATTGGTAAAATAACATAGCATCGATATAAAGTTCAAGAACACGAAATGACTTAATCACAACAGAGAATGTAATAGAATATTCTCAAAACACAGCAGATTACCAGATTACGTCTATGAACAAACCACACGGAAACCACGCGTAATAATACAAGAGCAAGTGTCCTCCAGGGCCGGGCCCTTAGCCTCCAGGGGTACACCGCTTAAGATAGATCCAGGCTCAAAGATAAAAGAGTGAACAAGTCTATATTAAAGCATGCAATAAAATTACAAGAACTCAAGTCTTCAACCAAACATAAAGATCATAGTCCTGATCTTCCTTAAAAGAAATTACACCCCCAAAAAGATCCTTCTCTGAAGCCAACAGTGCTACCCCTTTTATAGGGAAGATGGCGGAGATATCTAGGTACAGAAAATAGGTAAAATAGCGATCCCTCAGGATCTCAGATCCTGAGGGATTCGTAGAATCATTAATACTGCGTTACTTCTTCCCTTTTCTGTTTCGTGCTGGTATCTCCGCGTCCTTTCTTGGGTTGATTCATTATGATCTGGTTCGTTTCCGGTCTTCCGTCAAAGGGACAGCAGTTAGCTCATCCTTTTCTTTACTTTTGGAATGGCCACCTCCCTTATTTCCTCCCTCCTGCACATAGAAATGACGACTATCAGTGCTTTTCATTAATCTCTCGTGTTTCGTTATAAATTCTTATCATTATCTAGATTTCTCATGCAAAAGGCTTTTGAGTTTTGATGAAAAGATACCAAAATGACCATCGAAACATACCTTCCTTGGTACTCCACACACCCCCCAGCTTACCCTTTTTCATGGCCTCATGAAAACATTGTAGTTGACATGCAGAGCAGTGAGGGAGTAGGCTGGAGATGGAATTTTGTGTGGGGGCCTATACCCATGATGCGAAACTAGATGATCAAAGAAATGGCTTGTTTGGCCCTCGGGCATTTCATACAGGGCTTGGTATCCAGGTGCAGGATGCCAAATGATTGGACTCCGGAACCTATATCCTAACCAGGATGGCCCTGCCCTCAAAACAATTTCACCATAGAGGGGGAATCGGTTAGCAACAAGCTTAAAATTTTCATACTTAAACGGCTCTCGGAGCTGAATATTTGGATTAGATACCCGATATCGAAATTTAGCTGCTTCAATGGTAGGGTCTTTAATAGAAGAAAAGAATTCAAGCCCTTGCCGAATGATTGCTTCATGCATGGGTCCTAATGCTTCAATCACACCTGGAGCCCTCATGAGATTTCTATGACTTCTCCATAACTGTTCCAAGTCTCTAGGCTCAGCTCTTACCCATAGGTCTAATCCATTTTCTTGTCTCTGAAATGCATTGTAGGCTTTGAGCCATTTAATCTGATTAACTGTAAATGAAATGAATGCTTGTAATTGAATATCTCCGACAAAAGGGCCAGGGTTCAGCTCGATCTCTTGTTCTAGTACAAGGTTATGCAGGTAAAATTCACACAATAACCTTTGTACTTTTACCCCATAATGCTCACAGAAGTCTATAAAATTGTCTATAGTGTTAATTTCTATGGGAGCACCTGCCCTAACGGCTTTAATTTTCAATTGTAAGTATCTTTCCATTAGAAACAGGGCATAATTTTTGGCAGGAGCTCTACATGCTAGGGCATCATTATACAGAGCACACAAGGTATCCATTTGTTTAATAACTACATCTAATCTACGGGTTACCTTGGCAACTTTCTCTTGCTCCTTTCGCCATCCTTCGAAGGCTTGGCTTTCTGACAGGTTGACGTTCCTTAACTGCTGCTGTAATTCCTCATATTTTTCACGGGGGACCGTTTGTTCCCTGAGCTTTTATGCTTCTTGCTAAGCCTGCTTCAAATGATGGTGGAGGGTTCTTGTTCTTGGGTCCTTTTTCCATGCATCTGTGGAGGCTGGGAGCTTTACTTGGAGTTTCTTATTATGCTGCTTTGAATTCATAACCCTTATTACTCTCGAAGGTGGTGCCTCCGTCTGAACCACCTTATTATCTTTTTCACTTTTAACACGAACTCCAGCCCACTGCTGTTCCTTTTCAAATGGAACAGCAGTCTGTCCTTTTGTTTCAATTGGAACAGCAGTTTGTCTTTTTGCTTCATTAGGGACAGCAGTTTGGCTTCTGTCAGGATTTTGAGTAGTGGAACGGCTCCCGGTTCTTCGCCTTTTATTCTTACAGGGTCTTATTGGCGTGGCCGGATTTTTTCTTGTTGAGGTCCCTACCCCCCTTTGTCTTTCTTTTAGAAGCCTAATCTGCTGGCAAAGCCTGACTATCACGTTTAACAGTGTCCCTTTTTCCTTTTGCAATTCCCTTATTTTCATCAACTTCTCAGAAAGAATAGCTGACTGTTTGTCGTGGGTTGGAGTGTGACTAATTTCCGGATTTTCTTCTTGAGGTGGCTGATCCGGGGTAAGAACCTTTCTTGGCTCTGTTGTTTCTTGGGCCAATTCTTCCTCTGCCCTTATTTCCTCCGGATTCTCCTCTGGTGCCTTCTGACTAGGAACGGGCCATTCCTACCTGATATTTTCTGTTTCCTTCTCATCATGGACGGGTGAAATTTCTACTTCTGCTTCTTCCGTATGCACTTCCTTGGGTGCATCTTTTTCCTGGGTTTCTTCTTCGGCCTGGAGGTTGGATGGACTCAGGGGCTGGCCATACTCGCCCATATTGGCCAGAATATTGGCCAATTCATCTTCCCCTATCGGGTTTTGTACTGGGCTTCCTCCCTGCTGTTCCATTTCTTCCTCCTGCTCGGGCCGCTCAACTTCTTCTTTCTCGTCTCCTTCTTCTTCTTCATCCTGTTCTTCTTCTCCTCCTGTTTCTGTTTCCGCTGACTGTTCTTCGTCTTCCTCTTCTGTTTCTGCCTCGGCGGACTGCTCTGTTTCTCTGCTATTTTCTTCTTCCGCCTCTGTCCCTGTGGACTGTTCTACGTCCTCATTACTTTCTTCTTCTGTATCTGTCTCTGCCGATTGCTCATCTATAATTTCTATTGCTTGGCTCGTGCGAGCCCGGGGTTTCTTCAGCTCTGCTTGTAACCCTGCAAGCCGTGCCGACTTTCTACGTTTTGCTGGTTGCTCAGATGTACCAGCGTCGGGTTGTTTCTCAAGTTTCTTTTCTGCTTGTTTCTCGGCTTGTCTTTCAGCTTGCACTTCTGTGCAAGCGTCCTTCTTTCGCTTCTCTGGGCGTTGGGGTGTGCTATCAATTTGTTTTCGTTTTTCTGGGCGTCCAGACGTGGCCATCCCTTTATTAATAATATCAATTAATTCTTCCCAGCTGCTCTGCTGCTGGGTAAGACTATGGTTTACTATCAAACAAATTAATCCGTGGTGGCTAACCACAGATTCTTTGTGCTGTGCCTTTTTCATGCTTCGTGCCACATCATGCAATAGCGAATTAAGCAATGCAAGTAAATTCACAGAACATTTTTGTTTTAAGACAACTAGGAGTTTTAGATGTCGTGGTCTTACCACATCTTTTCTGCCCTCGCAAGTAATGTAGCTCTGGACAATTTTTGCCAATTCCGCCCATGGCTCTCCTAGCGTTGCTGGTAGCACCCCTTTTCCTCGAACTATTAAGCTCTGGCCCTCGTCCTGAAAGATTTCCACAATCTTCTGCAGCCTTTCCTTCTTTATTGTCCATACAGGCCCTATGGCCAGTAGTCTTCTGACTTTTGCTATTATATCATCCGTGACCTCTATTCGTTTTCCTCTGATTGTGGAATGTTCTTCCTACAGGTTTTGTAAAAATTCCTTCGCCACAGTTTCATTAGACTCGTTCAGGTGGTTGAGGTAGGTCAACCATCCTGCTTTATTTAGAATTCTTCGGGCTGCAGCTGAAACAGTCAATGTGGTTCTCTGCGGACTGACCTTCCACCCATGGCTTCACTTGCAAATTCTCAAAGGAACAACAGTTGTTCGTTAAGACGCAGAGAAGCTGGTGGCGAGTTTCTCATTCAAATTTAAATACAACAGCGTATGCAATGGAAATAACTTCGAACAACGATTCATGCAGAAGAAACAAAAATGGCAAATGATCATACCGTTGAGCCGTGCTGTGCTCAAGTACAAGATCTTCTCGAATAACGGGCTGACACGTATTCTAGGGAATAATGAGGTTACTCCCCCCCCCCCCCCCCCGCAATATGATAGGCTGTCCCAGCCGTCAAATAAAGGAGCAGCGTCTGCTTCGTTTGCAAGGCCTTTATGGAGCAACTTATGAAAATATGCCATGTCTGCAAAAACAACGTATTACTGGAATCGAGGTGAAAAGTTAAATCGCTTTTAATACGTAAGCGACTGTGGTGAGTTGATGGAAGTTCGGGAATAGACATTTGCCATAATTAGCGAGCCCCATGTGGTCACTGTCACTAGCTCCGTAATGATTGGCGGTAATAAATAGTCATGCGGTATATGGCTGGGTAATTAAATTATCACGTTATAAGATACAAAGGTTATAATTTCCTTACCCATTGGTGTAAAGGTTACGACTTCGATACCATTAACAGAGCTTTGCTGCCAACAGGTGTCCATAACCTTGGCAGAGTTGTTTATTTCACCCCGGGAACCATAGTCCTTTGTGTATGCGAGGAAGTGTTATGTGATGTCAAAACTGTAGGCCACTATGCAGGCTTGGTAACCAGTTAGTCATAGTGCCATTCACGAGGAAGGAGCGAATAGTGGGCAGGCCGGCTCGTGGTGAGACCTCCTGTTCCAAGGGTTATTTATTTATTTTGATATACCTTTTGGACCATTTCCCGGGTGTGGTGGCCCTAATGGGAATGCCACTTCGCTTCCATCCTGATGATCATGGTAGGCCAGCTCGTAATGAGACTCCCTATCCTGCAATTTGACAAAACTGCTTTGCTTGCTTCTTTTTTCTTTGGTTTTAATAGAGAACCTTTCCTGTTTATACACAAAGGGTGGTTCCGCACTCCTTAAGAGTAGGAATGGTGGAAGAAGTCTTAAAATCCCAATAGGAAGATATAAACTCTTTGATCTTATTGGCGAATGATAATTAAAATAGATAAAAAATCAGCATGATAGAGATTACCAATCAGAACAGAGTTAGTAGAACAATGGCAACAAAAGGTGATAAGTAAGCATATCTTTTCCCTACATCCTTTCATCAATTCAGGGCAGTTGCTTATAAGGATAGCGATTTATGATTTACCGATTTCCGTATACTGTGCTTTTGTTTCCATCACATAAGTAGATAGCTGTATTCTAAAGACCATTAGCACTCTGCATCCTTGAGAAGGAACAAGCTGTTTTAAATCATATGAGTAGTGTAGTTTCAAGGAAAGATACAACAACGGTTGTTCGTTTAGAGAAAGGAGCAGTGGAAATCAATGGTGCAGTTCAATAAAATCAAACAAATGCCGTTCCTTTGGAAAAAGACCGGCAGAAATCAAACCGTGTTGTTTCTTTCAGAGACAGCAAAAACACACAAATGTTGTTCTTTTTTAGAAAGGAACAGCAAAAACACTCAAGTGCTATTCATTTTTAGAAAAGAAACAACAAAAATCAGAAATGCTGTGCCTTTTGAAAAAGGAACAGCAAAAATCGCAAGTGCTATTCCTTTTGGAAAAGGAACAGCAAAAATCACAAGTGCTGTTCCTTTTGAAAAAGGAACAGCAAAAATCACAAGTGTTGTTCCTTTTCAAAAAGGAACAACAAAAATCACAAGTGCTGTTCCTTTTGAAAAAGGAACAGCAAAAATCACAAGTGTTGTTCCTTTTGAAAAAGGAACAGCAAAAATCACAAGTGTTGTACCTTTTGAAAAAGGAACAGCAAAAATCACAAGTGTTGTTCCTTTTGAAAAAGGAACAGCAAAAATCACAAGTGCTGTTCCTTTTGAAAATGGAACAGCAAAAATCACAAGTGCTGTTCTGTTTGAAAAAGGAACAGCAAAAATCACAACATGCTGTAAAAAATATGTACAAAAACAATTCAAAGAATTATATACAAATTGTAAAGAAAAGTAAACTTCTTAGCGAGTTACAGGTGGAGGAGACTTGTCTTCCTCCCGTAAGATCTCCATATCTGAATCTTGGCGTAATTGCTGGCAAAAGGACTCCCGAGTAAGTGGTTTGCGGTAGAGACGGACTCGATGGCCGTTTGCCTTAAAGGTATACCCAGAACCATCAATAGTAATTAGTGTGAGGGTACCATTTTCATGTACTTTTTGAATTTCATATGGTCCCAACCAACGAGTCTGGAGTTTCCCGGGGAAGTCCTGAAATCTAGAGTCATATAAAAGAGCCCAGTCTCCTTCATGGAAGACTCTGTTTTTGATGAGAGCATCATGCCACTTAGCTCTTTGCTGCTGTATCAGGGTAGTATGTTGAAGTGCAGAGAGTCTAATTTCATCCAGCTCATTAATCTGTTGAAATTGATTAGTTTGCGCCTCGGTTAAGTCTAACCCTACTTCTTGTGCTGTTCGTAATGTCTGGATTTCAAATTCTATAGGAAAGATAGGTTGTTTTACAAGCATAAGCTGGTAAGGTGAGTGGCCAGTGGTGCTTCTCCATGTTGTTCTATAAGCCCACAGTGCTTCTAGTAGTCTGGCAGCCCAATCGCGTCTATGTGATGCAACTGTTTTGGTTAGAATTGTTTCTATTATCTTGTTGCTGCTTTCTACTTGCCCATTTGCCTGTGGGTGATATGGGGTGGTCATTTTATGCTGAACATGATAATTGTTGAGTGTTGCCGCTATTCTGTTTCCAGCAAATTGTGGCCCTCCATCTGTGATTATCTCTCTAGGGAGGCCATAGCGCACAAATAGATGGAGCAGGAACTGTATAACAGATTCTTCTGTAGCCCTGGGCAAGGCTTCCACTTCAACCCATTTAGTGACATATTATGTTGCCACTAGAATGTATGTTTTCTGGTTTGATGGTGGGTTGATTGGCCCCACGAAATCAAGGGCCCATCGCTCAAATGGTTCGATGACTAGCTGTGGTTTCAAGGGCATCTCATCTGAGTGACTAGGGCGTCCCGCTCTCTGGCAACTATCACATGCTTGGACAAATTTCTTTGCATCTTTAAAAAGTGTGGGCCAATAATACCCTGTATGTAATAATTTATGTGTAGTCATGCGATCAGCAAAATGTCCACCACATGGTTGGTCATGGCATGCTTTCAATATATCAAAGATTTCATCTTGTCGAATGCACCTCCTGATTTGCATGTCTGCCCCTGTGTGAAACAAATAGCCTCCAATCCAGGAAAATCTGGTACTTTGCTGGACAATCTGTTTTCGCTCATTAGGGGTTAGATGTTTTGGTAACTTACCTACTGCTAGGTAATTGGCAACATCAGCATACCAGGGTGTTTGAACAGCAACAACAAAGAGATGCTCATCTGGAAACTGATCTTCAACTGCTGCTGCATCGACTAGTTTTGGCATTCTTGAGAGGAAATCAGCTACCGGGTTTTCTTTGCCAGGTCGATCCTTGATTGTAATGTCAAAATCCTACAATAAAATCAGCCATCTAGTTATTCTGCCATTTGTGACAAGTTTATTTGCTAGATACTTTATAGCAGAATGATCTGTGTACAAGATAACGGGATATCCAGTGATGTAATGTCTGAATTTATTGATAGCATGTATAACAGCTAGAAATTCCTTTTCAGTTACAATATAATTTAATTCAGCAGGGGATAGATTTTTGCTAATGTAATAAATGGCGTATGGTTTTCTATCCTCCTCCTGACCAAGGACCACTCTAATGGCTGTATCTGAGGCATCAGATGATATCTGAAATGGCAAATCCCAGTTTGGTCCGCGAAGGACTGGGGCTGTAGATACAAGCTTTTTCAGGTCATTGAAAGCACGTTCACATTTCTCTGTCCAAAGGAAATCAATATTACCAGTTAGTGCATACAATGGTGCAGCAATACATGAATAATGTTCTATAAATCTTTTGTAATAACCAGAGAATCCAAGAAAGCTACGTACCTCTGTTTGAGTAGTAGGAGTAGGAATAAGCAAAAGTATTTGGATTTTGGCTGGGTTTACCTGTATGCCGGCTGCTGAAATATAGTGCCCTAGAATAAGTCCTTCTGTCATCATCATGTAGCACTTTTCATGGCTTAGACAAAGCCTGGTAGCTATACAACGTTGTAGGACTTTTTCTAGTGTTTCCAATGCTGGATCAAACTCTTCTCCGTATGGAGTGAAATCATCCATATATACTTCCAATCCTTCATTTATTAGATCTGCAAATATGCTAAGAATAGCCCTTTGGAATGTGGCAGGGGCATTACATAAACCAAAAGGTAAAACTCGGTAGGCAAATGTTCCCCAAGGACAAGTAAAAGTAGTTTTATCCTGATCTTCAGGGGCAATCTGTATTTGGTTATACCCACTGAAGCCATCAAGAAAAGAAAAGAATTTCTTGCCTGCCAAAGTGTCCAATACTTGATCGATGAATGGGAGAGGAAAGTGATCTTTCTGCGTTGCCTTATTTAGTTCTCTATAGTCCACGCAGATTCTCCACTTCCCATTCTTTTTCGGTACCACCACAAGTGGGGAGACCCACTTACTATCAGAGATAGGGTAGATAAAGTTAACATCTAAAAGTTTTTGGAGCTCAGCTTTTACTACTTCTTTTAGATGAGGGTTTAATCTTCTCTGAGGTTGTCTAACAGGTTTTGCATCATTCTCTATGTAGATGTGGTGTGTACACAATTGAGGATCAATTCCTTTCATATCGAGGTAATCCCATGCAAATGCATTTTTATATTTTGTTAAAACATGGATGAGTTTTGTTTCTTGTTCCGGTGTAAGGTTGGCGTTAATGTTTAAGGTCTTCCCAGGTTCGATTTCCACTATTTTACTATGTGCAACTGACGTGACAGGGATTGTATGGTCACGCACATCTTTCAGAGGTTCCTCCTCTACTTCGTTATCAAATGCTGCTTTTATCATATGACACTGGGTACGAGATGTGAGTTAAGTTTGACTAATAAAATTACTGATGGCATCATCTTCTATTTGATTTTTGAACTCTAGCGCTTCTTGTATAGTTAATGGAGATCTAATGTTGTCAGTAAGATATGATACAGGGTGCCTATTAGTTTTGACCATTGTGATGCTTGGCTGCGCTGGGGGATATAGTACTAAGTTCTTAATATCTGCCCCCTTAGTTATGATCATGCTTCCTTGCCGACAGCCGATGTAGGCATCAGAGGTAGCGAGCCAAGGCCTTCCTAAGATCAATGGATGTCCATCGTCTGGTTTTAGGATTTATTATCAGAAAATCAGTTGGGTATTCCCAGGAATCAACTGAGACCATAACATCATGCAATATGCCTTCTGGCCTGACCACAGATCGATCAACCAATTCCAGCAAAGTTGAAGTAGGTTCTGTAGATGTAATTCCTAACTTTTGGCAAGTGGAGGTGGTCAATATATTGATTGCAGCTCCAAGATCAACTAAGGCATTGGTTAAGGTTTGGCCATAAATTTGAACAGTTACTATTGGGTTTCCTGGGTCTTCATACTTAATAGGTGTTTCCTTTCCTGATAATAGGTCAGATAAAGTGCCGACTACTTGAACTCTTGGATTATCTATTACATTCCTTCTTGGTCTTTTTATGCACAGTTCCTTAATAGTTTTAGCGTATATTGGGATGTCCTGAATGGCCTGAAGGAACGGGATTTTTATGTACAAATTTTGTAATTCTCCCAGAATGTCAAAATTAGGTTGCTGTATAGGTCGAGGTATGACTAAACGTTCTGGGAACGGGGGAGAGGATGTAGTTGCTTGATTCTGAGTTTGTTGCCTGTTTTCATCCTCTTCTTGTGACAGTTGTTCTCTAGGTGACTGATCTTCAATCTGAATTGTTTTGTTTCCCTCTGTTTGAATGATACGCCCAGATCTTAACTGCAGATCATTGCACTCCCTCAGATCGGGTCCTTCTTCTGGTGTTTCTAAAATTTGGAGTGCTTGGACCGGTCTGTTATTTGGATTGGGATTGGGTTGGGCTGGGAGTTGGGGTCTGAGATTAGATTGGGGGTTTTGCTGTAAAGCTGGTAGTGTAGGTTGAGGGAAAGGAATGTTTCCTACTGGCTGCTGTGTTGGTCTCTGCCAGTTATTCTGCCAGCTTGAACTTTGTGAAGTGGGGGGAGTCCATTGCGGTGGATAAGGGTTGTTTTGCCAGTATGGTGGGGGATAAGGAGGATTCGACCATCCAGATTGGCTTGTCTAATTTAGCCACGGGTTTGCAGAAGGGTATGACTATGATGACCAATTTGGAAATGGGGGTTGAAACTGACTTTGCCATGTATTATACTGTTGAGTATTGTATTGTGGATACTGAAAAGAAGAAGCTGGGTCTGAAAACATACCAGTTTGTCGCGGCTGCCACTGACGACGCTGGTTAAGTAGATACACTGCTTCTGGTTCTTCTTCTGCTTCCTTATATACCGCTTTCAGTCCAGGTAATGAGGGACAACTTTCTGTAGAGTGATCCCTTGCGCAAATGGCGCATGTCTGAACTGTATCTAGTGGGAATTCCTTATGGCTATGCTTCTTCCTGCATCTGGGGCAGAAAATTGCTAAAATCTGTTATGCCTCCATTTGTTTCTGCTTAGCCTGCAAAACGTCCAATTGTGTAGTCAGTGTTCCTAGTATATCAGTTTTAAAATTTTCAAGTAAATTCCCAATTTCCACACGTGTTACTCCTTCTGATGAAATTTTATTTTCTCGTGTAAATCGATCATGTTCTGCTGGTTTTATTCGTGTACTGCCTCTCGAACTCCTGATACATAAATCAATTATGTCAGCAAAACTTTCCTGATATATATCCCCTTTCCCCATAATGTTTAATGTTTCAATCCATTGTTCTTTCATGCCCCTTATTAATGTTGTTTTCAACACGTTATCAGGCAAAGGCAACGATGCATAAGGGGATCTTTGCAGATTATACTGGAAACGTTCCACGTATTCTTCTAATGTTTCATTTGGTCTAGCTATCATCTGAAATATTTCATCTTTCAGTTCTCTAGACCTACAGTAATCTTGATATTTCTTTAGGAAAGATTCTTTCATTTGTTCCCAGTTATTTATAACTCCACCACCTAAACCCATAAACCATCTTAAAGCTGCCCCTTTCAAAGTGGAGGGGAACAATTTTAATTTCTGGGGGTCAGTGGTGTAATCATATCCCCTGCATAGCACATCAAATTCAAATAAGAATGCATCGGGGTCCTCTGTTGTAAGTCCGTGAAATGTAGGAATGTGTTGAAGGGGGATTGCTTTCATAGGAGCATTTGCTGCGGAATCCACTATGGGGTATTGTAATGTAGAGGTTTGGGTGTTTTGCGGATTTTGAGCCATTGGGTCAAATATATGCCAATAACCTTCTGGAAGATCTAAGAGGGTATTCCTAGGTTGAGGAGGAATATTTTCAATAGGAATAGTTTTAATAGCACTTCCTCTATCTGGAATTTTTGTCTGAGGAAATAGGGTGTCTTCAATAATAATTTTTACCGCACTCCCCTTGTCTGGGCTATTTAATGGCTGAATTATCCTAGGAGGAGATCTTGGCTCCCAAATTTCCCTTATTTCTCCTTCTCCTTCACAAAGATTGCTTAGATTCCCTTCCTGCAGTCGTTCTAGAATAGAATTTTCAATTTCTTGAAAGTCCTGTTCATCAGTCTGACTATGCACCTCAGCAAAGGCTCCAGATGGTGAGCCTGAGGCCTGAAGGGAACTAGTAGGTTGTTTGGAAGTAACTTTCCTGGGTCCTACTGAAGGCTGAGATTCGACTTTCTTATAGATTTCATCTATGTATGTCGATTGACCAAGGGTCACCGATCCCTTAGCTTTTTCTAGTTTCGGTAACGGTTTGGGATTTTTCTCTAGCTTTTTCTGCTTAGTCATGCACTCAATTTAACTACTCAATTTTAAGCAGATAACAACAAATCTACAGGAAAGCGGGCAAAGGAGCAGGGCTTTTACATGCTTCGCACGTAGGTTCTTACCTTCCGTTTTCAAAACCCAATTCTTCCCTAGCAGGTTCGTACACTACTCTGAAAAAGACAAATGGCTACACTCCTTCCCCGGCAACGGTGCCAAAATGTAGAGCTATAAAAAGGGTCTCTTTCACCTCTAGTTACCTCACATTAATATGTAAATCCGGGATCGTCTGGTTATTTCAAAGTGTGTCTCAGTCTGAGGCTAGCATTTGCCAGAGTAATGCTTGTAGTACAGCTATTTACAACTACGAAAGTAAACTAATGCAAGTCTACAACTTAACTACTTCAAAGGACTAAATCACACCAAGTATTGCATCAGCCAAAGGTTCGGTAGCAATAACCCATCCTTTTCATAACTGATGAGAATAGATCAGAGGTCTGGGAGCCAAATAGCAGATGCTGGGCTCGCTACAGCCTAGGATTGTTCTTAATGATTAGAAATGAAACAGCAGATAGAAGAAGTGATAATGAAATGGAACATCAGCCAAGGGCTTGGTAGCAATAACACATCCATTTCATAGCTGATGGGAGCAGATCAGAGGTCTGGGGACCAAGTAGCAGATGCTGGGTTCCTCTACAGCCTAAGTCCGTCCTCAAGAAACAGCAAATTAGCAATCTGGAAATGGAACAGCAAATTGAAATGGAACAACAAATAAATGGAACAGCAAGTAAATGGAACAGCAAATAAATGGAACAACAAGTAAATGGAACAGCAGTTCAAGAATAGAACAGTAATCGAAATAAGTAATAACTGAGTTCTTTAAGCTGCAACTCTATTTAACCATGCCAATCAAAACACCAATCCCTCAATCTTATATGATGGAACAATACTATAGAACCTTAGAAACACACCATACTTAACCTGCTTCTGTTAAAACACATACGACTATATCTCATAATAAAGAATAGTCACATTCGATACCCATGTAAAACAAATCTTTCCAGATGACTTGTTATAATGCAAAACACAATCGTGAAGAATTTTGTAATAAAGTAACAGTGTCCTGTAGGGATTAATCAATGCTTAAAGAATTGGTAAAATAACATAGCATCGATATAAAGTTCAAGAACACGAAATGACTTAATCACAACAGAGCATGTAATAGAATATTCTCAAAACACAGCAGATTACCAGATTATGTCTATGAACAAACCACACGGAAACCACGCGTAATAATACAAGAGCAAGTGTCCTCCAGGGCCGGGCCCTTAGCCTCCAGGGGTACACCGCTTAAGATAGATCCAGGCTCAAATATAAAAGAGTGAATAAGTCTGTATTAAAGCATGCAATAAAATTACAGGAACTCAAGTCTTCAACTGAACATAAAGATCATAGTCCTGATCTTCCTTAAAAGAAATTACACCCCCCAAAAAGATCCTTCTCTGAAGCCAACAGTGCTACCCCTTTTATAGGGAAGATGGCAGAGATATCTAGGTACAGAAAATAGGTAAAATAGCGATCCCTCAGGATCTCAGATCCTGAGGGATTCGCAGAATCATTAATACTGCGTTACTTCTTCCCTTTTCTGTTTCGTGTTGGTATCTCTGCGTCCTTTCTTGGGTTGATTCATTGTGATCTGGTTCGTTTCCGATCTTCCGTCAAAGGGACAGCAGTTAGCTCATCCTTGTCTTTACTTTTGGAATGGCCACCTCCCGTATTTCCTCCCTCCTGCACATAGAAATGATGACTATCAGTTCTTTTTATTAATCTCTCATGTTTCGTTATAAATTATTATCATTATCTAGATTTATCATGCAAAAGGCTTTTGAGTTCTGATGAAAATATACCAAAATGACCATCGAAACATACCTTCCTTGGTACTCCACAGGAAGGAAAAGGCTCTTTAAGTACAATAGGAATCCCTAAAGTCCCCTTAAGAAAATGAATTACCTCAGACCGTCAAGGACAGTCTTTAGTGTAGTGATCCTCATTAGAGATAAGATAAGGATACTTAGGTTTGTGTTTAGAACCATCATCAACAGGAGTCTTAGGAGGTTCTTACTTTGGCATGTCAGACTTATTTTTACCTTTCCCTTTCTTCTTACTCTTCAAAGTTTTCTCCACCGTGGTGGACTGAACGACGTTAACTTCTAAGGTTTTCCCAGAATTAGATGAATACTGAGAAGCATTTTCAGTAGGAGTAGTGGATTTCTACTTTGTAGGAGTCGTGGAAGATTTTCGAGAAGATTGAGTGACGGAACCAATAACACCATCGACAAAAGGTGTTGGCAAAGCTTTAGAAGTTCCAGGTCACGGAGCATCGGGTAAGACGTCATAAAGAATTCCACATTGGGAATATACTAAATTAAGATATTGAGCAGATGTGATGGCTTGCTCTGCAATAACGCATGCCCCCATAGCAATATCTCTAGCTATTGGACCGATAAAAGAGGTAGTGAACCAATGAGTCAGTAGCTGATCAAGGATCTAGAACTTGATCAAATGGCGACGCCTTCTCCATTCATGAATATGATTAGAGATGTGGGTAGTCGTCTCCTGTTTCAGAGAAGTAAGAAGATGCGTTCCCATTTCATATCAAATCGGTAACTGAAAATGCATAAGAAATTCCATCGCAAGAGAATTAAAATATTGGAAAGTCCCACGAGTGAGTTCAATATACCTTTTCACAATGGAACCCGTAAGATTCCTTTGAAAAAGATGGAGAGGAATAAAATCGTCAAGCCAGGAATTGGATGAACACCAAAGAAGATAAGTCATGACATGTGCTTGGGGGTATTCTCCTTTCTTGCCTTCAAATTTAGGACAATCACGATGGATCTTGGTTGGAACCCGTGGCTAATATGTATTATGAAGTATAGGATCATTCATCAACTTCAACACATCGGGCGGTTCCAAAGTTCCAAGAAAAGGTAACTGAGGATTGAAAGACATCATAGGCCTTTGATAAGGACCAATGTTAGGGTTCCAACCAGGGCCTTGTTGCCCCCATGGATCCTGTCCTGGAGGATTTTGGCCATAAGGGTTATGGTGTGGTGGATTAAAACCATACCCTAGTTGTTGACCTCTAACAAACCATTGATTACTAGTTTGACCAAAAGGGGTAGCATATGGCTGCTGAAAATTTTGATAAGGATTCACTTGAGGTTGCTGATAATTCTAATATGGATTACCCTGAGATTACCTCTGGGGTTGTTGAGGAACTTGAGGACCGTATTGAAACTGAGGCCCAAACTACACTGGGATCCAGGTCGTATCTAATAAATGGGTTGAGTTTGGGGACTAGCTTGAACTTGAGGTCCAGGTTGCATTTGAACACCAAGTTGACTAATAGCTAGATTGATCTGACCAAATGGATGTCCTTTCTAAACAGCAAGTTGGCCTTGTTGGAACTAAGGCTGACCCAACTGACCAGAAGGTTGTCCTTGTTGGGCAACAGGTTGGCCTTGTTGGAACTGAGGCTGACCCAACTGACCAGAAGGTTGTCCTTACTGGGCAAGAAGTTGGCCTTGTTGGAACTAAGGCTGATATAACTGACTAGAAGGTTGTCCTTGCTGGACAACAAGTTGGCCTTGCTGGAACTGAAGTTGACCTAACTGACAAGAAGGTTGTCCTGAATAAACAAAGGATGAACCTGTTGGGGCTAAAGGTTGTCCCTAAAAGGGTTGTCCTTGTGAGCCCAAAGGTGGCCCTACCGAGGTATAATGTTGTCCCTGAAAGGGTTGTCATTGTGAGCCATGGTAAGTAGTGTAATTCCAGGAAATCGAAGGTGGAATTTGACTATCAACTGGATCCATTTGAGGAAGTGATCTAGTGTAATAAATATGAGCTCCACGGTGATCATAATAATGCCGAGGGTTATGTGGAATGAACATTGGCTAAGAACCTAGAGGGTTATAAGTCAGATTTTGATGAGAAAATAGATATTGATCATATGACAAGCCCCCCAGAATGGAATTCGAAGAGATAGGTACATTACCCATAGGTTGACTGACTCCAGATGCCAGAGACGAAGGACCACTATCAACGGATCTAGAAGATATACAAGTAATAGCAGTGACTACCGAGGATGCGGTAACTATGATAACAGGAGGAGCTGCAGATGCCACAAAAATGGTGGGTATCGATGGAATAGATGTACCTAATGTAACCTATGTTTGAGGAATGGAGGTAATAGCTAGCTGAGTAGACATGAACGGCCCTAAAGTCGGAATCATTGTACGAGACCATATAGAGCTCTGGTGTAGAGATGTAGAACCAAGTATGTCAGTCAAAGCGTGATAGCGAAGTGGTAACGAAACATTGGGAGTGGTGTGGAAAGGGAAACCTTTCGGAGGAAACTAATGTTCACCAGTTGACACATGGCTCTATTGACTGCTAATGGGACTCGAATCATCCATGTCGGAAGAGGCCATAGGATCGAAGCACCAAGAGGAGTAGACAGAAGATCCTCGTCTAAAAACTCCGGAAATTTAGGAGGAGTCAAATTGATATCAAAAGGTTCCTCTCCCAGAGCTTGAGAGGAAAGAGTCAGAACACTCGAAACAATAGGAAGAGTGCCGCTAATAGATGGTACCTTAGAAGAGACAGGAGAAAAATGCTCTCCGTCACTCGGTAAGGACGATGGAATAGGTGAGTCCACGAGGATTGCCTAAACTCAAAAGACTAGGAGAGAAGATATAATTAAGAGGGATTTAAACTTTTTCAAGGATATTATTCACGATGTGGCCAAAACTAACAAGTAATATGTGATCGTGGGCAAATAAATTTTATGACACCAGAATTAAGCTTTGTTTTTTGATGTTTAGAGAGTCAAGAAAAGGGAAAAATATGACTCTAGTCTCCTTCAAAGTTTAATGAGGCTGAAAGGACAAGTGCTCAGATGATTTGTTTACTTTTAAAGAGTCAAAAAGGAATGAAAGTGATTGCTATGGAATTCTAGGCAAAAGGTTTACTAGACAAATCATAAAACTGCATATACACCTTGGTAGTAAAATGAAAGAGAAATGATCAAGGACGTCCCATATGTCAACTAATCTTCCCGAATGTTGTTTTCGGTGCGTTACGATTCGTTAGGCGGTAGACTCAAATTCCTATGGATAGTAGGATTGTAACCTAGTGGGGTCTCCCATAATATACACGACGGTATAGGGAGCACTAGTCCGTACTAGTACATATCGAATCACAAAAGGAGGAATCACCCAAACTTAGTGAAAACAATCGCCACTAGGTTTAATGACACTGGAACATGTCTCTAGCCTAGACCTATAGATATGTGAGCATTAATTTCCAATGCAGTTTTAGATTAATTCAATAAATTTTAGTAGTTAATCTTGAATTAAATTTCAGTTTCAAGGCCCTATCGAATGTATCTTCAAAACTCCTAGAATGCAACTAAATGAGTAAATAACCCATTCCTTTTTAATGAACAACTAACTAAAGAAGATCGAGAGGTTAATTTCAAAGAAACCAAAGTGACAAGAAAGAAAATGCAAGCAAACCAATCAAGAAAATGAAAAAATACATCTTTGGCTTCTCAATGTCTTAATATCAAGAATTTACTAATGCAAACGATCACTCTTATTTCTTAACACAAAATGAATGCAATAATTTTATTTTTCAAATAAATGACAAGAAACTAAATGCAAAACTTAACAATGCCAATTTTAAGCCTTTTTCAAATGAAATCTTTGAACAAGTAAAGAGAAATATTCTACTCTACAATGAAGCAATGACTCAAAACTAAGAAGATGTTTCTTTTTGCAAAAAAGGAAAGCTTTCTCACTGACCGGGAAGCAATGTGATCTATGCCAAGCGAAGGAAGGAAACCAAACAAACAAGACATGAAATTTTGGTAACAAAATGTCACATACCAATCAGGAATACTAAAAGGAGGAAGCGTCAAACAAAGGCATGGATCGTGCCAAATAGAGTCTAATGATCCAAATGAACAAGCAACCCAAGACAAACTATCATTTAAGAAACTCTAAGGTAAGTAGGTCACACAGTTCAAGAGGAAGAGTTTCAAGGGATTGAAACTTGGAATCGAAAATTCTAGCAATCAACAATTTTGATACAGTAAAGAGGCAGAAAACAAGCTCAAAAGGATAAGACACATTGGCCAATCAGCAAGCAAACTTCAAAATTGAAACCTACAGGAATCTCCACAAGTGTAAAATTGACAACATGTGCTGACAATGAATCGTCACACCTCTCTAACTAGTCACTTTGTGATGTCGTCGCAGAAGTACACCATTTATCAACACCGAGCCAATTTCAAAGCTCTTCGCGACTGTGAAGTGATTTAATTGTGCCAAACAGTAAAATGCACAACCAAGCAGATAGCGCAGGTGTGACTAGTTCGTGGCTATGAGAAAATAAACAACGACGACCTTAAATCACAGGGAAAAAACAAAAGTTTGGTTGAGGCAAGGTTAGACCTATCACTTATGATAATGGGAACACTACCAGGAGTAGTCTAACAACTTACAAGATGGAGCATTCTACCCAAATAGTGAGGGGGACAAGAAACAAGCAAAGCAAATCAAAATCAAGAGCCAAAAGACAAATCCCCAGTATGGTCGCCAACTTGTGACACAAGCAAGTTCCCTCTGCAGATAGAGGCAACCCCTCTAGCCCTAGAGTGGGTCTAGTCACAGCAAAGACAATACCAAAGAAAATTTCCTTATAAAGTTGATGTCATGAAGGCCTAACTTCAAATCGTCATTTGGTGAAGTCCCTGTTTTGTTGCTCCAGCTCTCGTTTTTCTAATCACTTGTACCTGAAAACAACATGTAGAGAACCACTACGAATGCAATAGAAAGTGACAAAACAATCTACTTAAAGAGTCAAGGAGCTTCAAGCTATTGATACACGATTCAACATACGATATAGGAAACAATCCATTGTTTTGTATAAATGTAAATCAACGTAAAACTTACAACCAAGCCTTGATGTCATAAGTGTCCTTGAAGGGTCTCGTCAACATGTCTCTGCAAGAATTCACTCATGAACTATCTCCCAAAAGGATGAATGACTCTCCATCCTACCAGAAATCTTGATGCTAGAAAACTCTTACAATCAAGCCAACTCTACTCAAACATATCCCAAACCGAGTTACATAAGAGGCTACTCAAGAAAAACTCTCTACCTCTACTCCTCAATCCCTAAACTCTGAAGCTACTTAATTACATCCAGTTCCATATAGCTAGCTGATCTCAGTCATGGAGGAGGTAGTTATAGGAGGGTGAGCTTCCATAAGAGATGGGAGAAGGAGATTATCCCTTTGGGAGGTTGCACAAAAGGTGGAACATCTATTCCAAAGGAGAGAGGCGAGCTCATTTGACCCAACAACCAACCGTAGGACTACCCATGAAGTTGTTACACTTCGAAGCTTCAATGATTTGTTAAAAAAAACTTGCCAAAAGTAGCTCGTCGCGGGTGCAACACAGAGACAGAGTGACGACTTCGCTAGGGCTAGTGAAAACTTGGCTATCTTTGCGGGTGTAACAACGGATGATTCGTGACGACCCAAAAACTTAGGTAAAAAAGGGTCTTCTCCAGGAGTAGTGAACTGAGGTATTCTTCTTGAGATTACAAGGAATACATTGACACATAATTTGCAACATGACAGAAGGCAAATGTCAATAATATAGACCAGCAGTGTCTGGGATCAGGGAATGCGGGGTCGGTGAAAAATTACTATGTAACAATGACCAACATCTAGTCTCTTACTAGAATATGTCGTCTCTAGTGTCTTCATCCCAAGTATCTGATGTGGGCTATTGTTATGAACATAAAACACTGTGTTGCATGCCTCAACCCACAAGTGTAGTGGGAAACCCTGATCATGCAACATCACCCTCACTTCCCCTCCTATGCTTCTATTCTTCCTCTAGGCCACCCCTTTTTACTGAGGGTTATAAGGTGGCATCAACTCGCATTTAATCCCTTTCACTGCACATAAGTTCTTAAACTTGTTTGAGACAACCTACCACCATTATCACTGTGTAGAGCTTTAATATTCTTGCCTGATTCTTTCTCCACCAATGCTTTAAGCTCACAAATCTTTGTGAAGGTTTGATCCTTTTTCTCCATAAAAAAATATCCAACGTTTTCGAGAAAAGTCATCAAAAAATATAACATAATACCTATGTTTGGTCTTGGATGCTGTCAAGAATGGTCGACACACATCTAAATGGACTCTCTCTAGAATAACCTCTACTCGATTGTCTCTATCTTGAAAGAAATACTTGCTATATTTACCTAAACTACACCCCTTGCATATATCAAATTTCTCTAGTGTAGCTTTGGGAAAAATGGTGGAGATCTGTTGCGTGATCTTCAAATCCCCATGATACAAGTGCCCAATCACCTATGCCAAAACTCACCAACGTCTCAGCTCTCCACCATCTTTTATTTCATTCTCAATGAAGCACAATCCTCTACCTCTAGCTTATTGAGATTCTTCAGCCAAATCCATATCTTCTTTACTTGACCCATGGCTATGTGTCGAAGGAAATCCTTTCCTTTCAAGAAGATCACATCATAGCCTCTATCCTCAAGCATGGTAATGGATACCAAGTTCTTCTTCAGCCTAGACACATACATAACATTCTTCAAGGTGAGGGGATCCCCATGATTCCTTTGAAAACTAACCATGCCCAATCCAGTAGCATTAGACCTCCCATTGTCACCCATCTTGATATGCATCTGGAGATCTTTCTCCTCCAGGTCATCGAATAAATCCTTGTCACTAGTCATGTGGAATGAAGCTCCACTATCTAGGTACCATACACTTCCCATCATTGATGAAACCATACATTTAATGAGGGAAAAGGCCAATTCAAATTGAGAGGCCAAAGCCTCACCTGCCACTCCTCCTGAGGACTTTTTCTTGGACTTCTTGAGTAGACAATTTGTAGCAAAATGGACTAGCTCATGACAATGAAAGCACTTAACTTTTGTCATATATTTCTTCTTACCTCCATGGAAAGAATCTGATTTGGAATGGTAATATTTACCTTTCCCCTTATTTTCCTTAGTTGCTAATGCATAGGTCTCTTCATCATCAGTCTTTGATGAAGAGCCATCCCTGGTGTTCCTCCTGATCTCCTCTTGCATCAAATCTGACCATAGTCGTTCCCAATCTGGCAGTGTGTCCTGACCATTGAAAGGGTCCTGATAACTATGCCAACTCTTTGGGAGTCCCACAAGAGAAAGGCTCACCATATCATGATTCCAACACATCCAAGTTCATCACGACATTGAGTGAACTTGGTCAAGTATTTTGGAATAGTATCGCCTTTCTCCATTTTGATTTCTCGTAGTTTGTCCTTGTTGTGCGTGGGATCCCCTAAGGGAAGTTTTGGGGCTTAGAGACTAGATTTTGTTTAAAGATTTTAATTCCAATGTAAAGACTCTACATTTTGTCAGCGCAGAGTGCGTAGCTTGTAAAAGAGTCATAGGGTTGTCCTGCCTTAATTTTGTTATTGTAAAGTCCACTGTAGAGATCTACCCATGGTCTACGGACCATGGGATTATATAAATAAAGTGAGGCTCTAAGTAGTTAAGGCATCTAATCACAATAACAAGAAGCATGAAGAGTTGAGTCATATCGATGGAGTAAAGTCTAGTTTTGGCTCATAGAGTAGGAGAAGGCTCTGTAGCTGAGTGCGCAGGGCGAGTCGAGTCTGTAAAAGTTGGAAGTTTTAATAAAGAGAAGTTTCATATCATTTCTATGTATTTATTTCCTATTTTATGCATCTGTTACATTAGATATATATTGCACATTTAATACTTATATGATGCACGAAATGTGTATAAATGTGTTGATTAAGTAAACATAAGATAGAATATCTATTTACACGAAGTTAAGTAAGGTCTATTAAGAAGATAAGTAAGATACGCAGTGTAGTTTGGGGAAATAGCGCAGGTCGCTGCCATAGCAGCGTGAAAGCATCTCAACCCCTGGTTAGGGCTGCATGAAAGACAATTATAATAGATCACGAAGGTATTGAAGGTTAGAATAGTACACAAAGTGACCTGCGAGAATATAGGCACAATTGGACTAAATCGACAACATAGACATCTCAAGGGTGTGGAAACTTGGTTCCAGCATCCCCCCATACTGCTTCGAGTGAGGCTTCAGTCCGCACTCCATGGGATGATGCCGAGAGGGCCAGTAGTGTAGGGATTTGTTTGGCTAAATAACTTCAAACCTGGATCAGGCCCCCATAAGCCAACAAATGGTTCCATTTATGGGACCGAAATCTGCATAGAGATGTCTGATGTGGTATCATTGGAATCCAACTAAGAAGGAAATTGAAGGCTGGTTGGACAGAAGAATTCACGAGTTCATAGCGCAGGAGAACACGAACCCACGACTGTCAAAAGAAGAGTGGTTAGACTACTACTTGTACACGTAGATCCACGAAATCTTCTTTGTGTCCTTCCCTACTAAGCTATACGAGTGGATTGCGAAGCTAGATGATAGCCAAGGAAGGTGGAAACTTGACGGTCCTATTGTGTGGACCCCAGAGTTAGTAAGAAGGTTGAAAGCATAGAAGAATAAGATCGCGTGCGCTGTTGATCATTGGATCAATCAAATTATAGGAGGATTCATTACTGAGTTCGTGGTCGACACCTTAGTCAACTATAGCAAGGCAGAGCGACGCTTTCTCAAAGGACTGCGAGGTAAGTACATAAACTCTTTAAATAATATGATTAAAATGCTATTGTGAAAAAAGAGAGTTATGTAATTACCTTGACGTTCAAGGATGCAAGAAGTGGAAAAGCTTACAGAAACGAAGGAAATAAGGGACCAGAAAATAGCCCCTTGATTTCAACTCCACGAGGAGACGAGGAAGAGCTCACAAAGGTCTCTACATGAAGTGCGATCCATATGATAAGGAAAAGAATTCCATGAATACCACCTCCACCCACACTGCCACCAACTTCACTACCATCATGTCCATATTCACCCATACCACCTCCACCACCACCGCGATTTAATATGGCAAGCACAGTGAAGTTACCTGTGTTCAAAGGATTGTGAAATGAGGATCCAGTCCAATTCTGGTTCGTTGTAAGGGCTGTATTGGAAGTGCAAGGAGTTACAGATGACAATATAAAGAAAGCGATACTGGTTAGCACCCTATAGGATCAAGAACTGACCTAGTATGTTAAGCACTCCAATGATAATCCAAATGCGGGAATCGCGGATATCCAAACGATGCTAAATAAAGAATTTAGCAGGATGAAGTCTGAAGCACTGTCGATCATTGGATTCAAAGGGATCACGATGCTACTAGGTGAGACTCCTTGGGAGTTGGATCAGAGGCTAAAATTTACGATTCGCGAAGCTAATATGAATTTGATGGATGGACAAAATCGCGAGTGGTATGTAGCTTCGCTAATGCCACATTTAAGGAGTGCACTATCATAGCAGAAGATAAAGACTCAGGCAGAGGCCTTAGAGATCACAATGAGGTTGCATGATACCCCAATGCAGGATCCCAACTTGGGAGTTCAGTAGATCCACGTGTAGCTGAAGAATTTATGCCTTGAGATGCAGAGTCTAAAACAAGATAGGACAGCTCGACTAGAAGTGCACGAAGAGGTATGGTGTGTAAATTCAAGCATTAGGTTCATGACAAAGACCACTAACTGGTTTTCAAAAATTACCTCACAGGAGGAGGACCGATGCCTTTAAGGCCGAAAGCACAAGCATGACCTAGCGTGGTGCCTACTTTGTGGCGCGATTTGTCAAATAGCTGGAAAACATGCCATAGAAAACTTCCACTTGTTACAAGAGTATACACAAAATTCACAACAGTTGTTCTGCAACTTTTGTAGGTCAGTGGGACATGATGAGTGCACTTGTAAAAGCTACAAGTTGATGTTGGATAGAACTCCACCTATAGAGTTTAGGCCGAAACAAGTCCCCTTGACCAGAATGCAGCAATTGCACGAACAAGATTTTGAGGGCGTGGATGAGGCAAAGGCGGAGGAGGACCTAGAAGAGGTCATAGATAGTTGATATGCTACAATTGCGGAGGGCCAGGACATTACGCCCACGATTGCATGAATCCAACATTTCCGTCATGTTTTTATTTCACCTTGTTTGATGATGAGACAAAATATTGTCCTACGTTGATAGCTAGGATTATGCAACAAAGGAGTGCTACCACATCCCCTGACTCAAAACCTACAGATGATGAGGTTTGAGCCATGCGAGGAATATCCGAATGTGAACATTATGCTCCGAAGTGGAATTGCAATGGGAGATGACAAAGGAAGCTAGCCAGAAGATAGTACTTAGGTTCGCAAAGCTTCGGTGAAAGAAGCGAAGTTTGATTTGGAGCGCACTCGGGAAACCTTCATGGAAGCTAAGAAGAGCTTCACTTATGCCTTTACTTCAGGAAGAAAAGATAGATCGGAGCCGGATATGGACCCATCTATGCTCACAGAGTTCCTGGAAACATGTATGAAGTTACTGCATGACAGTAAGGCTGTAAAAGGATTAGAGGAACTCATTAACAGATGTGTTGGGGCCGTGCCAGGAGAACTGCACATAGTCTAGAAGGTTGGAAAGCATAAGACAAGGATGGGAAGAGAAATGAGGCTAACTGTGCATATCGAGGAATATGAGATGGATCAAGTGATCCTGGATTTAGGATCGGATGCGATGTTCTACCAAAATAGACATGGGAGTGAATGGGGAGACCTGCGCTACAGTGGTCACTAATTTAGCTGAGACTAGAAAACCAACAGAAAATAATACCAATGGGATGATTGCTAGGAATAATTGTGGATATTGAGGGAGCGAGTGCACTGGCAGACTTTGAAGTGATAGAGATTGTTAATGATAGCAATCCCTACCCCGGGCTCTTAGGAATTGATTGGGCCATTGACATGAACAGGGTGATTAATCTAAAGAAGCACAAGATGATTTTTTAGAAGAAGTCACTACGCGTAATTATACCCATGGACCCTACTAAAGGATTGTGCTATATGGAGCCAATGCGTGACTATGAAAGTGATGATGATTTGGACTACATCTACAAAATAACAGTGCGAGAGAAAGACTGGGTAAATCCCATTGTGCATGGGCAGATTTCATGGGAGCGTGAGAGCTCCTATACTTCGGATTCTGATGAGGAGATAGAGCGATGCCAGAATCAGTTACACGAAGTAACTATGCTGAATTGTAATATGATGACAAGGTCACTATGCTACGTATCGACAAAAGTAAAAGATCTACCTACTTATGATGGTTTAAGTGAGGTAGATACCTTCTTGGATAAATTTGAAAGGGAGGTGTTGGAAAAGCAATGCTTCTAGGCCTTGGACTGGGTAATACGCGCTACGCCCATGAGATGGTGGGGTACACACAAAGGAAGCTTTGATGACTGGCACGAATGTAGGATAATGATGCGCACATGATTTGGTAAGCCTAGGGTGTGACTGACAGACAAGTATAATGGATGGGATGATTTGCGTGCCCATATGGCCAGGTGGGTGTAGGCATATGGAAAACAACCTATGTGGATGCACATGTACTCCGCGCTAAAATGCATCGTCAATAAGCATGTGTTGGGGAAACAAATGTGTAAATGGCTCTTAATTTTCGGAAGACATTATCTAGGTAGAACAATCATGCAGAAGGTTATACGCACAGAAGCATTCAACAAGGTATGCAACGTGCTAAACAAGGTATGCAATGCGCAGCGAAGTGATTGGGACCTGTGCATACCTACAGTATTATGGGATTATAAGAGGACATGCAAGAAACTGATGGGAAAAACACCTTTTAGGCTTGTCTATGGAGTGGAAGCCGTAATGCCTATGGAATACATTGTGCCTAGTCTATGCATAGCAATGCTCACAGGTATGGCGGATGGCGGAGCCATGGAGGAGAGGCTTGCACAATTGGAGGAGCTCGAAGAAGAATGATTTTTGGCTAGATTTCACCAGCAGGTACAAAAGCAACGCAAAAATGCATGGCACGATTAACATATTAAGCTATGCACACTCAAGGTAAATTATTTGGTGCTATTATATGATAGTAAGTTTGATAAATTCCTAGTGGAGCTCAGAATGCATTGGCTGGGAACATATGTTATTAAGGAGATCACATATGGTGGTGAGGTGCAGTTGGTAAAGTTAAATGGAGAACCTTTCCCAGGAAGAGTAAATGGTAGTCTTATAAATCCATACACAGGTGTCCCGACCATCTGATTAACTGATGGAAGCACAATATTAGCACTCTAGGCAGCGAAAAGGAGGCACGGGATGATAAACTACTCTGCCCGAGAGTTGCACGATGTCAGGACTATGCACAGTAGCGAAGTGTCACGTGGTCTGCGATAGTGCAAGGGTAGCTATGCTGCCGTGCAAGTCAGCTAGAAAGTGACCATTACAGTCACTATTCATGATGTGATGCTTGGTTTGAGACCAAACGGAGTGGGCGACAGGAATTTAAGGCGAATTTTATGGGATAGATTCTTGAAAACCTACCGCCAATTGAGCATTAATGGACCGAATGTGGGGGCAATGGTCGAATTCAAATTCAAAAGCTGCTATAAATCACAAAGGGTTGTCCAACAAACAACACTTGGCAATTTGAGAACTGAGTTGTTGCCCACCCAGACATTCATGAACACAGACTTGTTCAATCTTCTGAAAGTGAATTTGTTGCTTGAGTAATTCCTCGAGACGTTGAGAGAACTGTGGAATTGCACTATGGAAGCACCTGAGGAAGCCATGGATATCGGATTAATGACCACTGAGGAAGATATACAGGCCATTACAAAAGTGGAAGCCCGAGAAAGTGTCGGTAGAGTCACAGAAATCCCTAAATTGTCGTGGACATTGAGACCTAAGAAAGACAAGGAGGCCATGGTACCGGTGCACGTATCACCTAGGAATCCATTAAGGACTAAGCTTACCATGGAAGAAAAGGGGAAGGCTATCAATTTGGATGTCGATGAGGAGGAAGAATTTGAAGAAATCTTGGTAGAGGAGGAGGATGTAGAAATGGAGGTTGAAACCCAAGGTGCGACCCTCTTACCAGGCTGCCCGCATATGTTCCTCTGCAGAAGAGTAAAGCAAAGGTGTCCAAAGATATAAATGAGAGAAAGAGCTCTTTGTAGACTCTACTACTCCTTGAGAACATTATTTTTGAAGGAGCGCAGTTGGGGTGAGTGTCCATACTGAAATTTGAAGACTGGGATCTCGCGGACCATGAGAAGTTCCCACATTTTGCAACCCCACAGCTAATGCACCAAAAGAAAGACACACCAACTGGAATCATTGAGTTGGAGCTATGTAAATGGCTGAGAGGTGTAGAGAAGGTAATATTGTTAAACCTAGTCTAGGTGCTGCATTACCATCGCACCCCAGTGACCATTTTTGTCATCAAGCAGTGGCTCTGCTTGGTGCATGATGGGTGCTTATGGCTGGAGGAGCCCATTCCCATCATAGACCATTTGACTCATAGAATTACCTGGCTCCCTTGCAAAGGGGAGGACCTAGCAAACATCTCGGAGGGAAAGAGTGATGATTTGGCCATTGCAAAGGCCATGAAGAAGATATTTAAACCAGAGAATAAGAAGAGAGGGTATGCCATTTCCAGCATCAACAACCTTGTGTTCAAAGTCCTGATGCAGATATTTGTAGGAAAGGTTATGCGGAAGTGCCGCGCAGATGAGGTGCCTGCACCGGTGGTTTCACTAGAAGCACAATGTGAAGAAGGGGTCCAATTCAACTGGGAAAACTACTTATGCGAAGAGTTCCTTGAGAACTACTGTAAGGCATAGGAGCAGGGAAAGACTTTTCACTATGAGTGGCTTCTATTGTCCATAGTATCAGTGGCATAGGAATTGCCCAAAGATAGCCAATTCCCGACGATCGCGTAGGATCTTCCGAAGGCAGCGAAGTATGCTTCATTGTGGGCAACTAGGGATGCACAAAAGATAAGGGACAGTAAAATCTTCTGGGTGCTCATGGAGATAAACATCAGAATGGGGATTAATCACAAGTCGCAGTTATCACCCATGGTCTACAACAATCTGTAGAGCTTCGTGGAGTTCAAGGCATATTTCCACTATGTCTACGTCAGGGCATGAAAAGACCCTGCGAAGACATGGCATGAGCTACCCTATTTGGTGATAGACGATGTCATCTTCACAGTCCTTGAGCCATGGCTGCCAGAGTGGTGTGCTCTAGCTAGCTCCATAGTGGAAGTAGAGAACTCTGCTACGTAGTAGAAAAAGCAAGAGGTGAAACTACGGATGGCACAGTTGGCAGAAAAGCACAAAAATGAAGCAGCAGCAGCTAAGGCCCAGGCGGTGCGCGACGCTGTTAAGTTAGCAGAAGAGTAGAAGAAGGCAGCAGAAGAAGAGCACGAAGGACAGAATTTGCCTTCGCCTGAGCTGGAGACTGATACAGAGCAAGGTGGCACAGACCCGCAAATAGCGTCCACCCAACTAAAACGTCTGTGCCCAAGAAAGCAAGTAGGGTTACGAAAGAAGTCTAAGGCTTCAAAGACTTCGTTCGACCCGAGCACCCTCACTAAGGGGGATCTACATGACATTTGTTAGATGGTGAGGAATGTCACTGTGGAGGCCCTCCAGTAGTTCAAGGAGGAACACCAGATGGTGTTAGGGGCTCTCCGGGCACAGATACAGCAGTTACAGGTGCCCACCCCATAGGCTAGCATTGTGTTAACTAGCCTCACAGTAGGGACATCCGTGGCCAAGGAAATGTTGCGTGCCTAGATGACCAACACCATAGTGCTGCCAGATGGAGTACTGTTATGAAACCAGCTCAAGAAAAGATAAAAAAGATAGATCAACGCCTTAGAGTTCAGCCTCTTCGAGGGTGAAACCTCCTTTACATTACATAAATGAACAATTCTTGGATGATACAAATGACAAAACCTCCTTTCTATATATAGGAGTCTAAGGAGTCACAATATAATCTAGCCAACCTAACAATAATAATATAAAGCCACAAAAATAACAATAGATGGATTCTATGGGGCACAAAAATAACAACATGGGGGTAATAGGGGCACAACAATATAAATAAGGGGTATAACTACAATAGTAATGGGGTAATCACTAGTATTATAGGGACCCAACATGCCCCTCTCCTTCAAAAAAGTGTTGTCCTCAACGCTTGAGTAGTTCTGGATACTTCTGCATAAAATTCTCATCCTCCCATGTGGAATCTTCAGCGAATAAGTTCTTCCACTTGATAAGATACTCTGAAATTGATCGATTTCGTAGTTGTCGAGTTCTTGTTTCTGTGACTGCTTCTAGTTCCAATATAATTTTTCCTTTCTTATCAAGTTCTGGCAATATTGTTTGAACTAGGAGCTTGTTGCCTATAACCTTCTTTAAACATGAAACATGGAAAACTGGGTGCAATCGAGAAGCTGTAGGAAGCTCCAATTTGTATGCCATAGTACCAATCTTTTGCAACACCTTGTACGGACCATAATACTTTGGTGATAATTTATTATCCTTCTTAGCTTGCTTTAGGGACATTTTCTTATATGGTTGTAGCTGTAGGAATACCCAATCACCTACATCAAAACTTCTTTCACTGCGATGTTGATCTGCCTGTTGTTTCATTCTATTTTGTGCCAACACGAGGTTATCCTTTAAGAGTTGGAGGACTTGTTGTTGATGTTCGATGTGATGTTCCACTGCCTGAACCTTAAAATTTTCTCTTAAATATGATGTGATGGATGGTGGTTGATACCCATAAAGTGCCATAAATGGGGTCATTTTTGTTGCTGTATGGAAGGAAGTGTTATACCACCATTCAGCCAGAGGCAACCATTTGACCCATTGTGTCTGTTTATCAGATACAAAGCAACGAAGATATCCTTCCAAACATTTGTTTACTATCTCAGTTTGCCCATCAGATTGAGGATGATAAGATGATCTATGAGCTAACTGAGTACCAAGACAAGAAAATAATTCTGTCCAAAAATTTCCAGTGAAAATGGGATCTCTGTCACTTACAATAATCTTTGGGTTTCCATGTAGCTTTTGAATTGTTTCCATAAATGCAGTAGAAACTGTATTGGCTTTAAATGGATGTGATAATGCACAAAAGTGTGCATACTTGGTAAGTCTGTCAACTACCACCATGATTACACTCTTTCCCTCAGACTTGGGTAAACCTGTGATAAAATCCATTGAAAGCTCCTCCCAACGTTGGCTTGGAATGGATAAAGGTTGTAATAGACCCAGTGTCTTAATTGTTTCAACTTTATTTTGTTGGCAAACCAAACATTCCGCCACAAACTTTTGAATATCTGATTTAAGGCCATCCCAAAAAAATTCCTTCTTAACCCTATGGTAAGTTTTTAAAAATCATGAGTGCCCTCCTAAGGGAGAAGTGTGCAATTCCATAAGAATCTTTTGTTTTAGCTGGGAATTCTTACAGAGGTATAAGCGATCTTTGTACCATAACGAATCATTTTGCCAGCTAAATGTATCAGACATACTGGAATCTTGTTGTAGCTTTCGAATAAGTGCCCACACTTCTTCATCATTCTTCCATTCCTCCCTTGCTTCGTTTATCCAATCTGGTTGGATAATAGAAATGGTGCACAACAATGCTTCCACATCCTCATCCTTTCTTGAGAGTGCATCTGCCACCACATTTTGCTTCCCTTTTTTGTAGATGATTTCAAAGTCATAACCCAACATCTTTGTGACCCACTTTTGTTGCTCTTCAGAGGATAATCTTTGTTCTAAAAAGTATTTAAGGCTATCATGATCTGTTTTTACCTTGAAGTGTCTTCCCATTAGGTAGGGTCGCCATTTCTTAAGTGCATGGAGTATTGCCAACATTTCCTTCTCATAAATAGCTTTGCTTAAAAACTTTCCCTTGATTGGACGACTTTCAAAAGCAATGGGTCTTTCATCTTGCATTAGAACAGCACCAATTCCATTTCCTGAAGCATCACATTCCACAATAAAGGTTTTTGTGAAGTCCGGTGTAGCTAAGACCGGTGCTTGGCACATTGCCTCTTTAAGATGTTCAAAGGCCTTTGTTGCTTCTGGAGTCCATGAAAATGCATCTTTCTTCAATAATGTTGTTAGAGGTGCTGCTATTCTCCCATAATTCTTAACAAACTTGCGATAATACCCTGTCAACCCAAGAAATCCTCGCAGATGCTTTATGGATGTGGGGATTTTCCATTCCTTAATGGCTTTAATTTTGCTAGGGTCTACCTTAACTCCTTCATGAGATACAATATGACCCAAATATTCCACCTCCTGGACTCCAAAGAAACATTTGGATCTTTTTGCATATAATTGTTTCTCCTCCAATAGTTGTAGCACCTTGTCAACATGTTCAACATGATCCTTCCAAGACTTGCTGTAGATTAGTATATCATCAAAAAATACTAACACAAATTTTCTAAGGAATGGTTTGAAAATTGAATTCATCAAACCTTGAAATGTTGAAGGTGCATTGGTAAGGCCAAAAGGCATGACCAAAAATTCATAATGACCCTCATGAGTTCTAAATGCCGTTTTCGGAATGTCTTCAATCTTCATTCTGATTTGATGATATCCTGAACGAAGATCCAACTTGGTGAAGTAAATTGATCCATGCAATTCATCCAGTAATTCATCAATGACAGGAATGGGGAACTTATCTTTAATAGTGAGCTTGTTGAGCTCCCTATAATCCGGACACATGCGCCATGATCCATCCTTCTTGTGCACCAATACTACTGGAGCAGAGAAAGAACTTTGACTTGGTTGAATTATACCAGCCTCTAGCATTTCTGCAACCATACGTTCAATTTCACTTTTTTGGACATAGGGATATCTGTACGGCCTGATGTTTGGAGGAACACTTCCTGGAATCAGATGAATAGCATGATCATGATCACGCATAGGTGGGAGACCTTTGGGAGTCTCAAATACCTTGGAATGATTGTCCAGGACTTTTTGGAGATCTGGAGAAATAGATGATTCCAATGTGGAAACATCTAGCGAACATAATTGTGCAATTACACCTCTTTGCTCCTTTTTTAGAAGCTTTGTCATACCATGAGAGCTGATTATCTTTCCTGGTTTCCCTGCAATACCCCTTAATTCAACTTCCTTTCCTTTCGTAGAAAATTTGATGAAAAGTTCTTGAAAATTAAAAGCTATTGTACCCAAGGATTGTAGCCATTGGACTCCTAGTACAACATCAACACCTCCCATTGGAATGGAAAGCATTGGGCTAGTCAATACATATTCTCCCATGGATAGCTTGATATTATGGCACTTTCCAGAGAAATTTATTGTTCCTCCATTTGCAATCATCACTTGACACTCTGGTGCTGGATATAGAAAGCAATTCAATTCTTTTGCTACCCTACAATGAATAAAATTGTGGGTGCTTCCTGAATCAATCAACACTATTACCTTTTTCTTCTTGATTTGTCCTTCTATCTTGATGGTTTGAGGAGTGTTAATTCCCGCCAATGCATTACAAGATATGGTCGGATTTATTTTTTCTTCATCTAGGCTTTGTTCCTGGAGTATATCTTTTTCTTTTGACCTTTCTTGCTCCTTTTATTCTTCCTCTTCATAATAGAATAATTTCTTCTCACCACACTTATGACCTTTAGTGTATTTGCTATCACAACTGTAACAAAGCCCTTCTGCTCTTTTTTCTTCCAATTGTTGTGGTGTCAACCTTATATGTTGTGGAAGACTAGGGGTAACAACACTTCCGTCTTTATAGTTGTGAGTGGTATGCTTTCTGGTTGCCATAATTTTGCTTTCCATTTTTCTTGCTAACCTGAATGCCTTCTCTAATGAATCAGGTTCCCAAAGGCGAACATCATGTTGGATATTATCCTTTAAAGACCCTATGAACACATCAATCCTATGCTCCTCTGGAATATCTTTTACCCTTATGTTCAATTTTTGGAACTCCTCAATGTGCTCCATTACTGAACCCTTTTGTTTGAGACTTATCAATTGGCTAAAAAAAGTGTTGCTTTTTGTATCTTCATAATGTGCTATCAATTCTTCCGTAAAAATTGCCCAAGTGATAAATTTTTTATGACAACAAAGCCATTGATACCATACAAACTGATTTGGTTCCAAATATATAGTTTCCATACGTACCTTTTGTGTGTTTTGCACATTATTGAGATCAAATAACTGCTCCATCTGTAATATCCATGTGGCGGGATCCTTGCCATCAAACTTCCTCATATCGATTTTTGGAATATGGTGGGTCTTTGATCCAACATTAGAGTCTATGGAATCATGATTAACATTAATTTTGTTCACATCATGAGTTTCCTTTACAACCTTTTCACCATTAGTAAGTATTTCTTGTAGAAAATTTGTCAAATCTGTCTTCAAATGTGTCTTCAAATTTGCCATGTCTCTCTTCAAATCTGTCTTTGAATCATCCATCTTAGCTTCCGTGCCATTTATCTTAGATTCCACGCCATTTATCTTATATTCCATGCCATTTATCTTAGATTCCACGCCATTTATCTTAGATTCCACGCCATTTATCTTAGCTTCTGTTAGCTTTTGTGAGCGTGACATTTGTTGCACTTGTTCTTGTAATTTTGATATATCATGTAGCATTTCTTCCTCTTCTTCATAAGTCATGCTAGAGCTTTCAGGTTCCTTACTAGGTGTTTGCATTTTCTTTCTTCGGGGCATCAGTTACCGATAATAATTCTTTACTATGCCCTTTGAATTCCTTCAAACCCAGCTTACACAAAAATAAAAATAAAAACTACACACCTTTTTTCACTTTGTAGAAGCCTGATATTGAATCTGATGTATCTTTGTAATTCCAGATCCTCCAATTCTGAAATTGTGAGATGTAGTAGCCTTCTGTGTCCTCTTTCCAATGCCACAAGTCTGACCCAATTTGGATTCTCCAAGGAAGAGTTATGTGAAATCTCCCACAGTGACTTGATTATAGACTAGTTCAGTAGAGCGAACTTGTACAATGTGCCATGAGTCACTGTTTCGACCTATGGATCTAAAAAATGCATAAAAAATAACTAAAGTTCGTCCTCTTTCTGTACCTTCTTACAAAACTTCAATCCGATCCCCAGAGAGAAAGTTATGATGATTTTCCCTAGGTCACCTGTTTTGAATGTAATTCAGGAGTCTGCAAAAAGACCAACTTCCTCAGATCATATCTCCGCAAATATCGCGCGAAAAGCTCTGAAATTTGGACCCAAGGTTCAGCGCGATTTCTTCTCA
The DNA here is from genome assembly GCA_031772625.1 of Pinus tabuliformis. Classification (NCBI taxonomy): domain Eukaryota; kingdom Viridiplantae; phylum Streptophyta; class Pinopsida; order Pinales; family Pinaceae; genus Pinus; species Pinus tabuliformis. Next base: position 1,354,064,615 of record CM062820.1, on the reverse strand, counting down.
AATGGGTTTTTTTTCGACTTTTTAAACGTCAAAGAAAAAAATTTATAGCGAAAATGCCACGATGACCTGTTTGGAGCAACGAAACCCTAGAATCCAAAGCTCTGATACCAAATGTTATGAAACCAGCTCAAGAAAAGATAAAAAAGATAGATCAACGCCTTAGAATTCAACCTCTTCGAGGGGGAAACCTACTTTACATTACATAAATGAACAATTCTTGGATGATACAAATGACAAAACCTCCTTTCTATATATAGGAGTCTAAGGAGTCACAATATAATCTAGCCGACCTAACAACAATAATATAAAGCCACAAAAATAACAATAGAGGGATTCTATGGGGCACAGAAATAACAACATGGGGGTAATAGGGGCACAAAAATATAAATAAGGGGTATAACTACAATAGTAATGGGGTAATCACTAGTATTATAGGGACCCAACAAGTACTCGTTATAGAAAATGAAGCCGATAGGTCTATGGTCAGCGGGTTGAAAGGAATCAGATTAAATGTAGCTGTGCTCCCTTGGGAGACACTCTATATTTTGTAGGATGGAGTCACTACAGAACTACAAGCCAGGGAGGGTCATGTGCTCCAGGTAATGAGCGAGAAGCGCAACAACATGGAGCAGTTGATCTTGCAGCGTGATGAGGTAGTGGCACGAAGTATATAGATTATGCAGGTGGTGAAGGAAGCTTTTCAGATGGTCCCGGAGTCGGCCATCCAAGCAAAGGAACCATTGGAGGTGCGCATTCGGATGTTAGAAGTAGGGGTGCGCGAGGCAAGGGAAGAAATGGCTAGGGTTTAGCTGGAGTGGAACCTTCAGATAGCAGAACTGCAGTTTAAGGCGTAGCCTTCAACTCTTCCATAGGTTAAGGAAAAGTGCGCCACCGTGAACACGATAGCAATCATGACGGTCAACAGTGCAGTCAAAGATTGCACAAAGTTGTTCGAGCAGTCATTTGAGGTCCTCGCCAGCCTATAGGAGGACCCAAACATATAGAACCTAGAGACAGAGGCACATGAGCTGCAGCAGAGATATGACGGAGTAAAAGGAACAGTGCAGATGGTTTCCCTTACACAGAGGCTCACGACGATGCAGCAGGCTAAAGTACTCAAGGAGTAGGTAGATGTTGCACGGCAAAAGGAAGTAGATTTCAAGGTGCACCTACAGTCATGGATCGATGAGGTGTATATCATTATAGCCTCCATTGTGTTGGGTTGTGTTATATTCTTTCCACGTAGTTAATAGGGGGTTTGAAGGGCACCCGTAACCCCACTTTATGGGGCCCGGGGTATCACCTCGGAAAATTTTGGTTTTGGACCCTATGTTAGGTTGGGCAGACCCACCTATGGTTTTGGGCATGATTTTTGCACATTTTTTTTGGATGTGATGGTTTTCGGTCCATGGTATTGGATGCGATGGTTTTTCGTCCATGGTATTGGACATGATGGTTTTCAGTCCATGGTATTGGATGCTTCGACATGTATAAATATGTATTGTAACATTGAAAGGAACATAATGAAAAATCAAGCTGGTAGTCCCAGTTTTGGGATCCAGGGGAAAATCTTTGTGTATATGTGTTTTATGTGTTGTGCTCTTGAATTGTTTATTTTCTATGTTTTAGAATTTGTATGCAGGTAATTTTTGTATGAGGTTAAAACCTACATTTGGTATCAAAGCAGTTTTGGCTTCAAGGGGACACCTTTGTTGCTGAGGGGTTTCGCTCGAGCCTGTGGTAGACCCTGTTCAGTGGCAGATCTGCGAGATCGATTCTGGTCATGAAAGAAGATGGCGAGCAGTGGAAAGATAGAGATCGAGAAATTTAATGGTCAGAATTTTGAGTTGTGGAAACTCAAGATGGAGGATTTGTTGGTGGATAAAGATCACTGGATCACGGTAGATCCAGGTACTAAACTAACGGGAGTGTCTGATGAAGAATGGAAGAAGTTGGATCGGAAGGCAAAGAGCACAATATGATTGTGTCTTAGATTTAGTATTGCTCAATGTATTAGGGGAAGCTACAGCGAAGGCTTTGTGGGACAAGTTAGGGACTTTGTACCAATCTAAGTCTCTGGTGAATAAACTATTCCTATGGAAAAAGCTGTATAACCTGAGGATGAAAGATGGAGACTCAGTGAAAGAGAATCTGAATGCATTTAATACTGTGGTAAGTCAGTTAGCATCTGTTGATATTAAAATTTTAGATGAAGATAAGTGCATCATTTTGTTGTGTTCTATACCAGATTCGTGGGATAGTCTGGTTATTGCAATAGGTAGAAATGCAACTGCATTGCATTTTGATGAAATGGTCTCATCTTTGTTGACGGATGAGATGAGACGGAAAAATATGGAGAGCCAAAATGGTGATGCCTTGTCTGTACGAGGGCGGACCCAGAACAGAAACAAAAATAAGTCATCGAGTGGGAGATCTAAATCTAAAGGGAGATCTAAATCTCTAGGAAAACCTATAAAGTTGGTGTGCTGGAAATGTGGAAAGGAAGGGCACTACAAAAGGCACTGTAAATCTAAAGCTCCTAACAAAGAAATGGATCTTATGAGGCTCCTTCTGCAGAGGTGAAAACCACCTCAGATGAGGTGGGGATGTGTACTTGGCTTCTTCAAGTACACATGTAGATCATGAGGCATGGTTGATTGACTCAGGTGCATCCTTTCACTTCACTCCCCATAGAGAGTGGTTCCGTGAGTATGAGAAATATGATGGTGGTGATGTCTTCTTGGGGGATGAAAGGAAGGCTAGAATCATTGGTCGTGGAAAAGTAAAGTTGAAGTTGCAAGGTGGAAGGGTTAGAATGCTTCCAGGTGTTCTACATATTCCCGCATTAGCCAGAAATCTAATTTTTGTTATCAAGCTAGATGATGCAGGTGTAAAAATAGTGTTCGAGAAGGATACTTGCAAGATGGTTCGGGGAGCACTGGTATTGATGCGGGGAGTTCGGATTGGAACTCTATACAAGCTGCAAGGTAGCACTGTTATTGATGGGTGCAATATTACTATGGTTCCTGAAAATGGAGTAGAAAATCTAGTGGTCTCTGGAGAGAAGACCATGCTATGGCATCAAAGGGTTGGACATATTGGAGAAAAGGGCTTCGGATACTTCATGGTAAAGGTATGGTAGAAGGTATGAGTAATAGCTCTTTGGATTTTGATTTTTGTGAACATTTTGTATGTGGGAAGCAGAATCGGGTGAGTTTCCCCTCTGGTTGTAAGAGGGCGAAACAGATATTAGAACGTGTACACAGTGATGTATTTGGACCTGTGAAGGTTCCATCATTGGGTAAGTCCGTGTACTGTGTATCATTTATAGATGACTTCTCAAGGAATACATGGATATATTTCATTTAGAAGAAATCTGAAGTCTTTGATAGGTTTAAAGAATTTAAGGCTCTAGTGGAAAACCAGACAGAGAAGAAGATAAAGGTGCTGAGGACAGATAATGGTGGAGAGTTTTGCAGTAAGGAATTTGAAGAATTCTATAAGAAGTGTGGTATAGCATGGCAGAAGACTACTACATATACACCTTAGAAAAATGGAGTTGCAAAAAGAATTAATAAAACATTGATGGAAAGGGCAAGAAGCATGCTCAGTGGTGCCGGATTAGGATAGGAATTCTGGGTAGAAGCAGTGGATACTGCATATTACCTGGTCAACAGGTCACCTTCATTAGCGTTCGAGGATAAGACTCCTCAAGAGGTATGGACTGGTAAGAAACCCTCTCTTTCACATGTGACAATATTTGGATGTGATGCATATGTACATGTTCCAAAGGAGAAACGAACAAAGTTGGATAGTAAATCTGAAAAGTGCATCTTTATTGGGTATAAGGATGGTTTAAAGGGTTATAAGATTTGGAACCCAGTAACAAGGAAGGTTGTGTACAACTGAGATGTGGTGTTTAGAGAGGTGAAAGATGTTATTAAACATGAAGTCCAACCAAAGGAACCTGAGAAGATAGAGTTTGAACTAGAGGAGGAAGAATCAGACTCTACAATATTGGAGGAATTAGAAGATGAAGAGCCACAAACTCCCGTTGTGAGAAGATCAGTTCGAGAAAGAAGGCAGCCAAAAAGGTATAGTCCATTTGGTTTCTGTTCAAATTTTGCTTTATCTGTTACTATTGATGATCCCAGAACTGTGAAGGAAGCAGTGGATTCAGAGGATGGAAAACTATGGAAAGAGGCCATGGTTGATGAAATGGCATCTTTGCACAAAAATGAGGCTTGGGATCTACTGGAGTTTTTGGCTGGAAGGAAACCCATTTCCAGCAAATGGGTGTTCAAAAAGAAGACAAATGCAAAAGGAAAAGTAGAGAAATACAAAGCTCGGTTGGTAGAAAAAGGTTATTCCCAGGTGCCAGGAATTGATTTTCGTGATATTTTTTCTCTTGTTGCTAAGGTAACTTCTATTAGATTGCTTTTATTTGTTGTTGCTGCTTTTGATTTTGAGGTAGAATAGATGGATGTGAAGACAAAAATTCTTCATGGGGATCTAGAAGAGGAAATCTACATGAAGCAACCTGAAGGGTTTGCGGTCAAGGGTAAGAAAGAACTAGTATGCAAGTTAAAGACGTCTCTGTATGGGTTAAAACAGTCACCAAAGATGCGGTATCAGAAATTTGATACATTTATATGGGGACTTGGCTGCACCAGAAGCAAAGAACATCACTGTGTGTATTTTAAATTAATTGGTGGCTGTTTTATTTATCTGGTCTTGTATGTGGATGATATGTTGCTGGTTGGAAATGACAAAGAAATTATCCAGGATTTGAAGACCCAGTTGTCCTCTAAATTCAACATGAAAGATCTTGGTGCTGCAAACTATATTTTGGGAATGGAAATTAAAAGAGATTGGGCAAGGAGGAAGCTCTCGTTAAACTAGAGGAAGTATGTCGAGACAATACTACAGAGGTTTAATATGCAGGATAGTAAACCAGTGAAGGTTCCTATTCCTGTAGGTGTGAGGGTATCTGCTGAACAGTGTCCCAAGACACAAGAAGAGGAAGAGGACATGTCCCGTGTTCCATATGCAAGTGCAGTCGGTAGCCTGATGTATGCAATGGTCTATACTAGAAGAGACATTGCACATGCAGTGGGAGTATTGAGCAGGTTTATGTCAAAACCAAGAAAGGGGCATTGGACACCAGTGAAGTGGGTTTTCAGGTATTTGCATGGCACTAGTGATTATGTTCTGTGCTACCAAGGAAGACTAGGATTGGACAAAGTGTTAGATATTCATGGCTTTGTTGATGCAGACTAGGCTAGAGATCTGGATAAGAGAAGATCTACAAGTGGTATGTGTTTAACCTATTTGGAGGAGCAGTCAATTGGATGAGTAAGAAGCAATCTGTAGTGGCACTATCAACTACAGAGGCAGAATACATGGCAGCCACTCATGCAAGCAAGGAAGCAGTTTGGTTGCAGAGATTGTGTTCAAGTATGGGGTTAGTACAGGAAGCTATAAGGATAGATTGTGACAGCCAAAGTGAAATTTTCTTGGCAAAGAACCCTCCATATCATTCAAAGACAAATCACATTGATGTTCAGTATCACTTTGTGAGGGATATGATAGAAGACAGAAAGGTGTTACTGGTAAATGTGGACACTTTTAAGAATACTGTAGATGCATTGACAAAATTTGTGAGCTCTGAGAAGTTCTCTTGGTGTAGAGAGAGAATGGGAATTTCAGGGCTGGGAAAATGACTAAGCTCTCTTATGGCCCCCTATGGAAAGGAAACAACAAGTGGGAGAATGTTGGATTGTGTTATATTCTTTCCATGTAGTTAATAGGGGTTTGAAGGGCACCTGTAACCCTACTTTATGGGGTCCAGGGTAGTGCCTCAGAAAATTTTGGTTTTGGACCCTATGTTAGGTTGGGCGGACCCACCTATGGTTTTGTGCATGATTTTCACACATGTTTTTTGGATGCGATGGTTTTCGGTCCATGGTATTGGATGCGATGGTTTTTGGTCCATGGTATTGGACGCGATGGTTTTCGGTCCATGGTATTGGATGCTTTGGCATGTATAAATACGTATTGTAACATTGAAAGGAACATAATGAAAAATCAAGCTGGTAGTCCCGGTTTTTGGATCCATGGAAAATCTCTGTGTATATGTGTTTTATGTGTTATGCTCTCACATTGCTTATTTTCTATGTTTTAAAATTCGTATGCAAGTAATTTATGTACGGGGTTAAAACCTACACACTGAAGCAAAGCTCATGCATCTACAAGCAACACAAGAAAAGGTTCAGGGAAGCAGTTTAGCCAGAACGGTCTCTCAACAACATGTCAAGGAAGTACAACAGGAAGTTGCTCAATGCACTACCAAACTTGCTACGATCCAGGCAGAATTGGGAGGTCTTCGCACAAAGATCTCTACACCGATAGAGTGACTCGATGGTGAGTCATGATGTTTGTGTTGGGGGCCTGTTGGGTGCGAGATCCCCCAAGGGAATTTTTATGGCTTAGAGCCCAGATTTTGGTTAAATATTGTAATTCCGATGTAAAGACTCCGCATTTTGTCGGCGCGGAGTGTGTAGCTTGTAAAAGAGTCATAGGGTTGTCCGCCCTTAATTTTGTTATTTTAAAGTTGGATGTAGAGATATACCCATGGTCTGTGGACCATGGGATTGTATAAATAGAGCGAGGCTCTATGTAGTTAAGGCATCTAATCATAGTAACAACAAGGATGAAGAGTTGAGTCATATCTATGGAGTAAAGTCTAGTTTTGGGTCATAGAGTAGGAGAAGTCTCTATAGTTGAGTGCATAGAGACCTAGTAGTCCATAGCTAAGTGCGAAGATCCCTGCAGCTGAGTGCATAGAGCGAGTCAAGTCCGTAACAGTTGGAATTATTAATAAAGAGAAGTTTCATATCATCTCTATGTATTTATTTCTTGTTTTATGCATCTGTTACATTGGATATACATTGCAATTTTAATGCTTATATGATGCATGAATGTGTATAAATTTGTTAATTAAGTAAACGCAAGATAGAATATCTATTTACGTGAAGTTAAGTAAGGTATATTAAGAAGATAAGTAAGATATGCTGTGTAGTTTGGGGAAATAGCACGGGTCGCTACCATAGCAGCGCGAAACAATCTCAACCCCTGGTTAGGGCTACACGAAAGATGATTATAACAGATCGTGAAGGTATTGAAGGTTAGAACAGTATGTGAAGCGACCTACATGAAGATAGGCATAGTTGGACTAAATCGACACCACAGACATCTCAAGGGTGTAGAAACTTGGTTCCAGCATTCCCCATACTACTTAGGGTGAGACTTTAGTCCGCGCTCCATGGGCTGATGCTGAAAGGGCCAGTAGTGTAGGGATTTGTTTGGCTAAATAACTCTGAACCTGGGTCAGGCCCCTATAAGCCAACAATCCTTCAATGCCATTTTCATTTGGTCACTTTTGTTCTGATACAAGTTTGTCAATTATTTCCACATAGCATACAAAGTTTACTTGCCATGGAGAATTGTGACAATGTGGTCTCGAACTCCCTCAAGGATTATCTTCCTTGCGTTTGCCACAGACTTATTCAATTCGACTAGATTCTATGCATCTGATGTTGTTGTCTTACGAATGTATTGATCAATGAATTAGTTCAAGCCATTATCCACCAACACAACCTCCATTCTGTCCCTCCAGGCTCTATCATTTGAGTTTCCTTCCAAGGCAAACTTGAGCCACAAACCGTAGAATGACATTTGAAGTATGTATTGCAAATTCAAATTTTCTCTAGTATATTGAATTCAGCTTTGATAACATCTAGAATTTTCCTGTATATTCACAAGCTCATGCAATTTACTAAAGAATGGGACAAAAATCTACTTCTACTTTCAACCAGTGGAAGCCAACAGATCAATGAAAACAATATGCACAAGAAGACGAAAAGTAAATGGCACATAACACAATATGTTTCCTAGGGAAAGCCATAGCTCAAAACCCCACCTATCTATATTGCATTAAATCATAAATATGAGTGAAGATACAAATCTTGTTCTCACAAGAACAATTCCACACAAGTATGCTCAACTCTCAACCTCACAAGCCCACTATTAGCCAACACTTAGCCAAATTCCATTGTCTGCCAAGACCCTATTTCCTTATGCAATTCCTAGGATGAATAGCCCACATTTAGTGGGAATTCATGCTTCCAAAACTGCAAAATCCAAACATAGGACCTTCTCTAATTACATGCATGATATTTACAACTCAGTAAATCATACAACTGATAGTGCACTGTCCCTGCACTCTAGTCTCAACTGGGTCTTTCTCTAAACTGACATGCATGAGTTTCTCATGAGAGAATCTTTAGTTAACTGGAGTAACACTTGTGGATGCACCAGCGCATCAACTAACCATTAGTCCTCTATTAATTTCACAAACAGTTAGAAATAATTTAAATGATCATAACTTAGTCAAATGAGTTCTCTAATTACAACTCAATTTAAACTCATACTATACCCCTAAAATTTAGGGAGAACATATACATGACTACAAAAAGACTAAGTACTTGAAATTCCTAAGCTAATTAAACATAATTAACTATTTACAAGTTTCTATGAGAATGAATTTGATTTTAATTGACATTTTAATTCAAGGACAAATTAAACTAGAATTTCTTGTTTCCATTTCTCAACACTCCCTCTCAACAAGAAAGGGAATATTAGCTACCCTGATCCTATCTCTATGAAACTCGAATTTACATCTTGACAATGCCTTTGTCAAAATAGATCTGATCGATGAGTACCTGGCAACAAGAGAAAATGTTTCATCACAGTTAATCCCCTCTACCTGTGAAAATCTACGGACCACAAATATAGTCTTATTATTTTCCACACTACCATCTATAGCTTGCTTTACCTTGTAAATATAACAAGAGCTCACCACAGACTTATACTCCAGCCTTGTGACCACATCCCAAACACTGTTACAAATTATGGTGTCATACTCCTCCACCATGGCATCAATCCAAATTAGCTACTAAATTTCTTCCTCAAAGGAAGATGGCTCCATCACAAGACATACGCTCATAAGAGCCATGTATCTAGTATACCTTCCATGTGACCTTGATGTAGGAGCATCTGGACTTAGCCAACAATGTGAAAGTTTGTTCACATGTTGTGGCTAAACAAGTTGAATTTCACTAACCTTGGTCAAAAGTTAGATTTTACCGAGAGGGTTGGATCTCTCAAGAAATGAGTTGTATTTCAATATTATAATAAGTATAAATTGTCTTATTTTAGATTTAAGGATGAGTTGTTAGCATAGGTGTGTGATATAGCTGGAAAATAGCCATTTGACTGTTAGATTGTTTAAGAGTAGGGATTGAGTTATTAGGTAGGATTGGATTGATAAAAAGAAGAAAAATGTAATGTAGAAGGATTGGAAAAGAGGAAGAAGGATTAAGGAAGCGAGAGTCAGGTGACAGAGTGAGGATTTCCACATTAAACAAAGGTCTTTTAAATCGTTGTAATCTAGCCAAAGGGCGAGACTCTGTACCATTGATAGCATTTATAAATTGATGCATGTGTGATTATATATCGATTGTGTGTGAACTTCCATTTTAGCCTTTTTTTATTTGTATCTGGGACATAATCGAATATTTCTCTGTTTTCATGCCTTACGATATAAAACACAGAGTTAAATGGGAATTATAGGTCTTTAGTGTTGTTAACAGTGGTGAAGCTTGATTAAATCCTTGTCGTAGATCTAAGTCCAAACAATGTTGCGATATCACACTGACCGTTGGATAATCCTGCATCGCATCGCAACATTTGTTTACCAGGGGGCGGACCTTAGGCCTTAAGGAATTGTGACGTGTGATTGCCAATATATCGCATCGTAATAAATCATTTCTGTGTGAACAGACCTCGAGCATTGGGAAACTGCGATATGCGATTTTCAATTGCGATCTATCACATCGCAACATTTCATGTGGATGTATTGGGTGTAAGCACTTGCCATAAACGATTGCGATATTGCAATATAACGTGGACTGTTAGATCTGCAATGTTATGATCTATGGAGAATCAGGAGTGATTCTGTTAAAAATGGGAAATATCATTGTTTTGGGCTTGCAAAAAGGAAATCTGATGATAGAAGAAAAGCTTGGATTGTCAAGGGAATATCAACGCAGGGCCAATTGTTGAGATTCCTTTGAAACAATTGTTTCCTGCATCATTTGTGGTATCAAAGCAGAGATTAAGGTTGATTTTAGTAAACATGCTACCAAGGAGAGGAGCTGGCATTGGTCGAGGAAGACTTGAAGCAAATGTAGTTCTATTAGAGGAGATCTGAAGTCTGCGTACAAGGATGGACACTATGGAGACTGCCCAGAGAAGAGCACCTGATGAAGGAGTTGATAGTGCTACAGAAGAATCTTCTAAGGAGGAGGAAGAAGAAGAAAATGAAACCACTAAAGTTATCAAGATGTTGGCTAAACTAGGAGGAAAACTAAAGGTGGAAATTCCTTTTTATGAAGGAAGTCTTAATGTAGAAGAATTGATGGACTGGATCAGATTAATGGACAAATATTTTGACTATGAAGAGGTTGATGACAAAAATATGGTGAAATTTGCAGTTACCATATTTAGGGGTCATGCAACTATCTGGTGGGATGAACTACAAACATCTAGAACAAGGAAAGGAAAGTCCAAGATCAAGCAATGGGATAAAATGGTGAGTAAGATGAAAGCCAAATTTATGCGAAAGATTATTAGTTAAATTTTTTTAAACAGCTGTAGAATTTAAGGAAAAAAGGAATGTTTGTTAAAGAATACACAGAAGAGTTCTATAGATTAAGTATTAGAGTAGGACATGCAGAGGATGAAATGGAGAAGGTAGCCAGATATCAATGGCTTAAGATATGACATACAGGACAAGATTAGCTTGCTAAGTCTGAAGACTATTGAGGATGCCCATCAAGTGCGTTTAAAGGCAGAAGAGAAGATGTTGAGAAAACAGAATCAGAGGAATAGAGGAAGAAGCTCAGTAAGAGGTAGACGAAATAATAGACCAACGGGACCACAACATCAATATGAAGCAGGCAGTTCAAGTAGTAGACTACCAAAAACAGGATATTTTAATAGAGGAATATTTGCGCCCAGAGGAAGAGGCCGAGGTAGAGATATTCGGTGTTACACATGTGGAGAATGGGGACATGTGTTGTGGGACTATCCTCATAATAAACCAACAAGTCAGAGGAATGCGAATGTGACTGAGGAAAAACCAGAACCATCTTGACTTTTGGAAAAGGAAGAATCCCCTGAAGTAGGAGAATCCCTGTTATTGAGAAGGACATTTCTTAAGGTAGAGAAAGATATGGAAGAACCAGCGCAGAGGAAGAGCTTATTCAGAACTACCTATATATCCAAAGGTAAGTGTTGTAAAGTAATAATTGACAGTGGAAGCACTAATAACCTTGTTTCTATAGAGATGGTGGACAAGATTGGATTAGCGAAGACAATACACCCTACTCCTTACAAAATGTCTTGGTTGCAAAAAGGACACCAGATTATTGTGACAGAATAATGCAAGGTTGAAATACAGATTGGTACATATAAGGATGTCATATTATGCAATGTAATGCCAATGGATGTATGCCATGTATTGCTGGGAAGACCATGGTAGTTTGATCGAAAAGCGATTCATGATGGGAGGAAAAACACTTATACTTTGGAGAAGGATGGAACTAAACATACATTGTTGCCATTGAAGGATGACGCTAACAGAGGAGCACCTGGAAATAGCGTTATGATGATAAGTGGAAGGGAGTTTACAAGAGGTTGGAGAAGGTGAAGAAATGCATTTTGTTGTCATATGGAGACCGAAGGTATTTTTAACTTCCGTAAACTTAGATGATTTTCCTGAAGAAATCAAAACTCTGTTAAATGATTTCGTTGATATTATTGTGGACAAGTTGCCAAATGCATTGCCACCGATCAGGAGTATTAGTCATCATATTGATATAATACCAGGAGCGAGTTTGCCAAATAAAGCAGCGTACAAATTAACTCCTCAAGAGAATGCAGAAATTGGGAGACAAGTGCAAGAACTGATGGATAAGGGACTAATCAGAGAGAGCCTTAGTCCATGTGCTGTACCAACAGTACTCAGTCCAAAGAAAGGAGGTGAATGGTGTATATGCACAGATTCGAGAGCCATAAACAAGATCACAATCATGTATAGATTTCCTTTGCCATGCATCGATGATTTGATGGATTGTTTGAGTGGGTAAAAGTATTTTACTAAAATAGATCTAAAGAATGTATATCATCAAATAAGAATTAGAGAAGGAGATGAATGGAAGACTACATTTAAAACAAACAATGGGTTGTATGAGTGGTTAGTGATGCCTTTTGGACTCACTAATGCACCTAGCACGTTCATGAGATTGATGAATGAAGTTTGAAGGAATATGCACGGAAGTTTATTATTTTTTATCTTGATGATATTCTAGTTTTTAGTAAAAGTAAAGAGGAACATCTAGAGCATCTCAAATTGGTTTTAAGAACTCTGCAGAAAGAGAAACTATTGATAAATCTGAGGAAGTGTAGTTTCATGAAAGAAGAATTAATTTACTTGGGATTTGTAGTTTCTAAAGAAGGATTGAAAATGGATCCAGAGAAAGTCCAAGCAATTTGGAACTAGCCTATTCCCAACAATATATCCGAGGTAAGATGCTTTCATGGTCTTGCAAGTTTTTACAGAAAGTTTACCAGAGGTTTTAGTTAGCTTTGTGCACCAATTCTTGAAATAATCAAGGAGACTAATCATCCATTCTAGTGGACAGAAGCAACAGACAGGAATTTTAAATTGATGAAGAGGAAAATCACAGAGGAACTGATTTTAGCTTTACATAATTTTGAAAAATATTTCAAGTTGAAACAGATGCTAGTGGAGTTGCAGTTGGCATAAATCTGAGTCGGGAACAGAGACTAGTAGTGTACTTTAGTGAGAAATTGAATCAAGCGAAGAAGAAGTATTCTTCTTACGATAAAGAGTTTTATGCTATTGTACAAGCCATGAAGAAATGGAGACATTATTTGCTGCCAAAGGAATTCATATTGTATTCGGAAAATCATGCATTACAGTTCATAAATAACCAGCCGAATTGAACCAGAAACATGACAAGTGGGTAGAAATTTTGCAGAGCTTTACTTTTTTGATAAATAACAAAAGTGGTAAGTTAAATAAAGTAGCTGATGCATTGAGCAGGGTAAGTTTTACTGTGCAAGAATTCAAAGTTGGTGTTGTAGGATTTGAAGAAATGATTGGAATGTACAAAGATGATGCAAATTTCAACGATATCTATACAACAGTTCAAAATCCAATAGTTCATAACAGAAGTCAATGGTTAGATTATCTCATCCAAGGAGGCTTATTGTATAAAGGTAACAAGTTGTGTATTCCCAAATTTCAATGAGGGAAAACATAATAAAGGAGAAACATAGTGGAGGATTATCTGGTCACTTTGGATAAGATAAAACCTTTGCTCAGGTGAATGCTTTTTATTATTGGCCAAAAATGCAGACACATATTAAGAGGTTTGTTGAGAAGTGCAGGATATGTCAACATGCTAAAGGGTGAGAAGTCAGAACATAGGATTATACCAGCCATTGCCAATATTAGACCGACCATGGGATGCAGTTAGCATGGATTTTGTTTTGAGACTACCTAAAACTCAAAGAGATAATGATTCCATTTATGTTGTGGTAGATAAATTTTCCAGGATGGCACATTTCATTGCTTGTAAGAAGACTAGTGATGCAACACATATAGCTAACCTATTTTTTTTCAGAAATTGTAAGATTACATGGTTGCATGTAAATATTGTGTCTGATAGAAATACAAAGTTTGTAGGACATTTCTGGAGAACTCTTTGGAAGAAAATAGGAGCTAACCTTAGTATCAGTTCAACATACCATCCTCAAATAGATGGATAGACAAAAGTAGCAAACATGAGCTTGGGAAACATATTGAGAATTTTAGTGTATCAAAATCTTAAGTAGTGGGATTTAGCACTAGCTTAGGCCGAGTTTGCTTATAATGACACTCCAAACCAAAGTACTGGAATGAGTCCATTTCAGATTGTTTTTGGGATGAATCCAAGAGGTGTGTATGAGCTCAGGAATTTGGGTAAACAAGTTGAATTTCACTGCCCTGAGTGGTCAAAAGTCAGTTTTTACCCAGAGGGTTGGATCTCTCAAGAAATGAGTTGTATTTCATTATTGTAATAAGTAGAAATTGTCTTATTTTAGATTTAAGGATGAGTTGTTAGCATAGGTGTTATAGACATTTTTGTGCCTTACAGCTCTAAGCATGAAATGTCCCTAAAACCCCTTTTCTTTGCCTTAATTCCGCCTCAGTTGTATAAAAGAAACTGTATTTGTTTTTGTGTGTTTGTTGCGTCATTTACAGTTTCCCATTACAAAAGTAGAATAGTCATACTGTCGTCCTTTGATTTAGATCTGTCGTAAGTGTCGATTTTGATCTTAGGAGAAAGTTTATTTTGCTGTTGACAGTTGATTATGCTTTTACTTTTGCCTTTGGCTTGAATTTGTGAATTTCTAGTGTCGAAACAAGTGTTTATTTCAAAATCATAAAGTGTCGTAATCGTCTCTACCTTTTGATTTTGAAAAGAAGCTTGTTTGTGTTTTTCACTTGAAAACGAATTCAAATTTGTACAACAACTTTCTTTTTAGGCATCAATATTAAGAAAGTGAAAAACAAATACATGCACATGTGCATTTTCATATTGACAGTCTGTTTGGCTTGATTTAGGAAAAGTGCATTTACAGTGTGCTCTTTGCTCTTTGAGAAAAGATTGTGTCTTTGTTTTCCCCTTGTAGCTAGGATTTTCATTGCTGAAAAGAGATAAAAGCTTGCTTATCATCTTTAGATTGCATTTTAGGAATTACATCTACATCTCGTGGTGAACCCAAAAGGCAAACTTCATAAGAAAGATCAACTTAAAATAAATTCAATGAACTTAACAATGCTTTGTAACTTAACGCACAATATTTAGAGGTCTAGGCTAGAGACGTATTCCGGTGTCGTAAAGCCTGGTAACTGTTGTCCTCACTGATGGTTGGGTGATTCCTCCACTTTGAGACGATAAGTGCCAGTACGGACTTGTGCTCCCACGTACCGTCGAGTATATATTGGGAGACCCCTATAGGCATAAAACCTTTATCCATAGGAAGCCGTGTCGGCCGCCCTACTGATCGCAATGCACCGAACACAGCATTCGGGAAGATTGACTGCCGTACCGTAAAAAGTATTCTGCAGTTTTGCGATTGGTTTGGTACTCCCTCTACCTAGACCTCCAGAGCAGTCCCTTTCGTTCCTTTTCAGACTCCTTAACGGAAAAGGTCCATCTGAGCACTTGTCACTTCAGGCTCATTAAAAATCGAAGGGGACTAGAGTCATCTTTTGTTTTTCTCGACTCTTAAAAACTGAAAAAACAAGTTGTGTCAAAGCGTGTTAAAATTTATTTTAAACGGAATATTCATCCCCTTTTCCTACGTTGATCTTTGGGTTGGGAAAATGGAGCCTACCAACCAAGGAATTCCCCTTGGTAGAAATCCTAGTCCCTTCTCCTCTTGGGGAGATGTTAGTGCGCCCCATATGGCCACATTGTCGCTTCCAGGACTGACAATTGGCTTGCCAGTATGGCTCTTCTCAACCAATGTCATTCAGAACACCACTATTCCTGAACAATCGAATCAGCAATTAGACGAGTCCAGAGTTACCCACCAGCCTTCTACTTCCTCTAATTCTTCCTCTCCTCCTCCCTCTTCGCTTGACGGGACTGGTAAAGCTAAAAGCTAAGTTCCTAAGGAGAAGAAGGAAAAGAAGAAGAAAGAGAAAAAGAAGAAGGAGCCAAAGGCGAATGGGGGAAAATGAGTGTCGTCTAACGAAAATCCACACACAGCACCGACCAGGCCTAAATCGCCATGTGTCATTTGCAAAGGAGACCACTTTCACAGAGATTGTCCTTGCATCCCCCGGATACTAAGGGACTGGTCTCCTCGTTTGCACAATCCGGTGTCATCAACCTCTAGATATCATGTTGAAAACACACCGTCAACTAGTGAAAGTGAAGCCCCAGGACAAAAAAGGAAAGTTAGATTTCCTTGTAAACTGTGCGAAGGCAACCATGCCCTCCACCATTGTCCCTTCTTAGACGAGGCTAAAAGAGTTTTGGATGATTGTCTGGTTTCACCGTTACGACTTCCTCCTGGATATAAGAAACTCTTGCCGAGTCCATCACTAGTTGAGAACCCAGCTGGCCCGCTCAGGTGGTCGGCTGAAGCGTCTATCATTGAGGATAAACCAACTGAATCCATACCAGAAGAAAGTCAAAAGGTCGAGGCGGCAGTTGACCCGGTCTTGCCTTCAGAGGTTTTATCTTCGGATGATACAGTCAATGAAGAGAACAAGGATGACACCGTCCAAATTCTCTTCATCAACATAGACTCTAACGAACATGGGGGCAATCTACCCATTCCTTTACCGCAGGAAGGAAGTTCGTCAGATCCATACCCGGCCGTATACTCGGTCCCACCTCCAAGCAACCTAGTTGTCTCCTTCGACTGGAATCAACTAGGTAGACCCCATTTGCCAGCAAGCATACCATTCCGAATTATCGTTCAAATATATAGAATGGTCATGGCTGGTACCATCATAGATGAGGGGGCTTCGGTGAGTATCATTTCCTCTATTGCTTGGAAAGCGCTTGGTTTGCCATCGCTGTTGCTTGAAATGAGAAATCTGACAGGCTTTGATAAAGGAACCAGTCGACCTTTAGGGATCCTTCCCGATGTTCCCATAACATTGAGAGGGAAGACAGTTCGCATGAACGTCATGGTCGTTCAAGGACCCTTGGATTATAACCTACTCCTTGGATGAGACTATATTTATTGCATGGGAGCCATCGTCTCCTCACGTTTTAGAGTAATGTGTTTTCTGCACGAAGGAAGAGTGGTCAAGCTCGTGGACCAGCTTTCATTTCCCAGATCACGCATAGCAAATAGTCATATACCGTCCCTAAATGGTCTTTTCATGCAAGAAATGTCTCAATCCCCAGTCCGTCCTCCCGATGAGCGCGAGTAATTCGAAGGGATATGACTGAAACCTAGGGGGCATGCATCCTAGTCTGCTTCGGCAGGAGAACTTTGGGTATAGAGTAGGTTTCCGCGGGAGAATATGACTAGTCTGTACCCTGTCCGTGATTGGAAGCGGGGTTATTCTAGAATAAGATTCTCTTGTCAAAGTTATGTGAGATGATAGACGGAGTCACTCGCCTTTGTTTATCTCGGTAGACATCGCCGAAGAAGTGTTTTGTTTGCGCCGCAAATAGAACAATCTTTGGGTAACCTGTAAGAGGTAGGCCTCTCCCGATGGAACAAATGTTTTGTCTGCAAATTGAGGGGTAACCTTGAAACCATATTTTATACCTGGGGGCATGCAAACCTTTTGGAGTGCAAGCAAAGAGCGATTATTTATCTGTTTTTTAGATTGGTCGTTTCCTAACTTGCATAAAGAAAGGATGTGGGGCAAAAATCTAAAAATTGCCATTTTTATATGAGACATTCTTATCATATGACTGGATTAATCGAGCAGTTTTAGCGCATAGTTCAAGCTCGTTAAAAAATAAACATAAGACCGAGAAAATGTTTCCGCCCGCGTTTAAGCTCGTTAAAAAATGAACTATCCCCCCGGTAAATAACCACCGTGAATGAAGCATTTTCAACCATTAAAGCCTTGGTCGTGTTTGCACTGTCACCTCCACTTTTCCATTGGCCGATCATTCACCTCCATTTGATTGTTTACCCATTTTGAGGAACAGCTCCGAAGAGTGATTTCACTAACCATCCTTGTGACACTGCCGTGAGTGGAAAATTCCAAACCTTACCTGGAATCAGCTGCTACCCATTTTATCACTCGTTCCTCAAAAGACGAGTCTTCTTTAAGCTCTTTTCAACTGAATCCTAAAATATGAAAAGATTGTCAAGTTTTGGCCTTCCAACTCGTTAAAGCGACCGGAAGTGCTATCCCTCCTCTAGATTTTAATCTTTTTGGACCTGAGGGATTATTGCACAAAAAGATCGAGCGCTTGTTTTGTTCGGCTCGTTAAAGCTAATCGAAAATTCATCCCTTCTGTATTGTTTTATACTTTTTCGAACTTAAGGGATTAGATGACGAAAAAGGAATTTTGGAGTTACCTTTACGCACCTTTTCAAACTCTCTAAAAATGAAAAGGACTGAGTTATCTTTGTCGTTAGACTCGTTAAAAAGATTAATAGCGACAAACTTGTCTTTAGACGAGAACGAGTTTCACTATCGCTAGGCTCGTTAAAACATAGCGATGGGTTTGCCCGAAGGGCAAATTATAGAACAAGCATATGTTATCCTCCTCAAGCTTGACAAAAATAAAGAGGTACTGGTCAGCAATGACTGGGGAAAAATTGGGAAGAAAACTCAAAGAAACTTTATTAGTAGCAAGTCGCTCTTGAACATGACACTTCCACTCCGTGCCTAAGTCGGGTTGGGTTGTTTCATTCACCGGTCACATCACCATGGTCACGCCATACCATCCACACTTGGGGTAAATGCTACCAATCCATCACATAAGTGTCGCCGACATGTTCAAGAGAAGTCACCCGTGTCCCATCCACTACCATACATTATACTCCATTCTTTCATGACTGCCACCCTGAACCATATATCACCAGATCGTTTTCACCTCCATCAAAATCATTTGCTCCGTTCCGTGTCATTGATGTAGGATTCATTAAGGCCCTCCTTTGACGGATCGCTTCTTGTCGACATCAGCTCATTATCCAAGAAGTTGATCTAGGAACACCCCATTCAATGGCAAGTTTCTCACTTCCGGCGACAGGTATACATCAATGACCTTCCACCGAAAGATTTTGCGTGGTGTTCGACGCCAAGTCCTTTATTCACACCACGTAAATTGTACTGCAGTACCTTGAGGGTCATTATCATTATCGGTGATTCCTCTCGCGCTTGTTAATAGTTTACATCATTGACTGGTAATCAAGTGATGTCTTTCCATGTTCGACTCCAAAACATTCCTCACATGGATCGACTTCTACTTCGAGTGAAAAGTGGACGAGATTGAAGACCCCGGATCTAGTTTCATCCATCCAGGCTACGATATATATTCAGGAAAAATAAAGACATTGAAATGTATAGCATTGCAGCACAGATAATCATCCTACCAAAAGGATGATGACTTCATCAGAATCATCAGTCTACCATCAGACAATTGTCTGTCCTATGCACATGAAAATGAATTTATAAAGCTGAGCATGGGAATGCCCGCCTCAGCTAGATCATGAAAATAGTATGAAGATAATGTATTGTATTGTATCTTATTACAGGTCTCCTCCCAGCATTGAAAGAACTTCGGATCCTCCTAATAAAGCATTTCACCTGATAAACGGCCTCATACTTTAGGGGGCAACTGTTATAGACATTTTTGTGCCTTACAGCTCTAAGCATGAAATGTCCATAAACCAAGGGATCCTAAGTCCCTAAAAGTGTTGTTCCAGCTCCTAAAGAAACAAGGTCAATAAATTACAGCTTCTCCCAGAAGTTCTCCACCAGAAACTACTCAGAACTAGTCAAATCAGGATCATTTTAGCTGCTCCACTAGCTAGCTGTGTTGCAAAGCACCCAAATACACTAGCTAGGTGCATTGCAACGCACCTAAATGCACTACCAAGGTGCGTTGAGCGGGAAATGACAAGTGGCAGAGTCATTCTACGAGGTGGAGAGACAATGGAAGCTTCCAAAATCTTTCCCAATGACACTTGCCTCAATGAATTCGACCAGTGATGAGTAAGAGGCTCTCAGTCTCCAAGTGGAAGCAAGAACTGACAGAGAGAAGCCACTAATCAATTCATGAGCTGACTCATCCTCTTTGCATACATCTATATATGGATCCCTCACCAAGAGATCCAGAGGAGGGAATTTTGTACATTGCAGAGAATTGTTGTTGGTTTTGAGATAGATATCAGAGTATTGGGTGATTTATGCTTTGTTGGAGGTGAAGAGGGGATTCTATGCTGGGAGGTTGATGCTGGATCAGGAATCATCGGTTGTAACTCCTCTTGGATCTTCTTGTTTTATCAATAAAACTATTTGAGTTTCTCCTACATGCTTGTGTATTATTGATGTTTGTTACATTTGTATGTTTAGCTTAAATCTGATCCTAGGCTATTTATGAATATAAATCCATGTCTTTGTGTAGTTTCCTTCTTCTGTGATCTTGCAGGAACTTGGTGGCGCTGGGCAAGTAAGGGAGCAGGTAGCTGGAAGCTGTCAAAGAGGAGAGAGATTGGATCAAAGGACTAGCGCAAGACACAGGTTGGTTCATCCTATTCCTCTTCGTTTATAGTTCATAAAGAAGAATACGAAAGTAGTTTTCCCTGTTTGTTTCTGAGGTCACTGTCACACCTCAGTGGGATAGGGTCGTTCTGAATAGACACTTTTCCCGTTAACAATAGGTGTGTGATATATATGGAAAATAGTGATTTGACTGTTAGATTGTTTAAGAATAGGGATTGAGTTGTTAGGTAGGATTTGATTGATAAAAAGAAGAAAAATGTAATGTACAAGGAGTGGCAAAGAGGAAGAAGGATTGAGGAAGCGAGAGTCAGGTGACAGAGCGAGGACTTCCATAATGAACAAAGGTCTTTTAAATCGTTGTAATCGAGTCGAAGGGTGAGACTCTGTAACATTAATAGCATTTATAATTTGATGTGTGTGTGTTTATATATCAATTGTGTGTGAACTTCCATTTTAGCCTTTGTTTATTTGTATCCGGGAAAGAATCAAATATTTCTCTATTTTCATGTTTTACAATATAAAACACAGAGTTAAATGAGAATCACAGGACTCTAGTGTTGTTAATAGTGGCGAAGCCTGATTAAATCCCAGTCATAGATATAAGTCCAAACAACGTTGTGATATCATGTCAACCATTGCATAATCCCACATCACATCGCAACATTTGTTTACCAGGGGGCATATCTTAGGCCTTAAGGAATTGTGACATGTGATCGCTGATATATCCCATCGCAATAAAGCATTTGTGTGTGAATAGACCTCGAGCATTGGGAAACTGTGATATGTGATTTACGATTACGATCCATCGCATCCCAACATTTCATGGGGATGTATTGGGTGTAAGCAGTTGCCATATGCGATTACGATATTGTGATATAATGTGGACCATTAGATCTACAATGTTATGATCTACGGAGAATTGAGAGCGATTCTTTAAAAAGGGGAAATATCATTGTTTTGGGCTTGCAAAAGGGAAATTCAATCGCAGAGGAAAAGGTCTGTCAAGGGAATATCAACGCAGGGCCGATTGTTGAGATTTCTTTGAGACAATTATTTCCTACGTCATACCTTCTCTGTCTGCGTTGTGATGTGGGTACTCCCCCATTCTCTCTAGCATCCAACAACAATTTATCTTCCTCTCTAGCGTGATTTCTCCCATCTTTGGAAGACTCTGCCTAAGTGGATGTCTCTATTCCCATATCCTCTACATGTGGCTGCTCCACATCAATCCGAGGCTCCTCAGCCTTAGGATCTAAATATCCTCAACCACATGTAGTTGAAGCTCCCTCTCAAGGGAAACTTGCATGGCCTTTTCCTCATTGAAGCTAACATCCCTGCAAACCATTTCCATCCTATTGGTTGGCAAGTACACCCGATAGTTGTGAGGTGTATCAGTGTACCCCACTAATATCCCCGACTCTGTTGTCAACTCAAGCTTCTTTCATGCATATTTGGCCACATGGAAATATATTGATGACCCAAAAATCTTGAAGTGACCAACATCTAGCCTCTTATCGGAATAAGCCTCCGCTAGTGTCTTCATCCCAATTATTTGATGTGGGTTACGATTATGAACATAAATCATTGTGTTGCATGCCTCAGCCCACAAGTGTAGTGGGAGACCCTGATCATGTAACATCACCCTCGCTGCCCCTATTATGATTCTATTCTTCCTCTCAAAAACCCCATTCTACTAAGGGTTAGGAGTGCCATCAACTACCATTTAATCCCTTCCGCTGCACAGAATTTCTTAGACTCGTTTGAGACATGCTCACCATCGGTGAAGCTTTAACATTCTTGTTTGATTCTATCTCCACCAATTCTTTAAACTCACAAAACTTTGTGAAGGTTTTATCCTTTTTCTACATAAAAAATATCTAGCATTTCGAGAAAATACATCATAAAATATAACATAATACTTGTGTTTGGTCATAGATGTTGTCGATAATGGTCCACACACTTCTAAATGGACTCGCACTATAATAGTCTCTGCTTGACTATCTCTATAGTGAAAGGAATACTTGATGTATTTACCAAAATTACACCACTTGCATGTATAAAATTTCTCTAGTTTACCTTTGGGAAAACTGGTGGATATCTGTTGCATGATCTTTAAAGCCCCATGACACAAGTGACCTAATCGCCTGTGCCACAACTCGCCAATGTCTTGGCTCTACACCATCTTTGCTTTCCTGTTCAAAGAAACACAATCCTCTACCTCTTGTTTATTGATATTCTTCACCTAAATCCATATCTTCTCTAATTGACCTATGGCTACATGTTGAAGGAATTCCCTTCCTTTCAAGAAGATCACATCATAGCCTATAGCCTGAAGCATGGAAATAGATACCAAGTTCTTCTTCAGCTCGGGCACATACACAAAATTTTTCAAGGTGAGTGGAGCCCCGTGATCCTGCTGAAAAGTAATCATGCCCAATCCAACAGAAATATATCTCCCATTGTCACCCATCTTGATATGCATCTCGAGATCTTTCTCCACTAGATCACTAAATAAATCCTTATCACCATTCATGTGGAATGAAGCTCCACTATCTAAGTACCATACACTTCCCATCATTGACGACACCATGCATGAAATGAGGGAAAAGTCCAATTCAAATTGAGAGGCCAAAGCCTCATGTGTTGCTCCTCTTGAGGACTTCTTCTTGGACTTCTTGAGTGGACAATTTGTAGCAAAATGGCCCAGCTCATGACAATGAAAGCACTTAACTTTCGTCATGTATTTATTCATACCTCCATGGAAAGAATCTGATTTTGAATGGGAAACTTTCCCTTTCCCCTTCTTCGCCTTAGTCTCTAAGGAATAGTTCTCTTCATCATCAGTCTTTGATGAAGACCCATTGCTGGTGTTCCTCCTAATATCCCGTCGTATCAAATCTGACCATAATCGTTACCAATATGGAAGCTTCTCTCGACCATTGATAAAGTCATGATAACTATACCAACTCTTTGCGAGTACCAAAAGAGAAAGAATCACCATATCATCCTCAGTAATTGTGATTCCAACACTTCCAAGTTCGTTGTGACATTGAGTGAACATGGTTAAGTATGTTGGAATAGTTTCACCTTTCTCCATTTTGATTTTTCGCAGTTTATCCTTCAGTGCCAATTTTCTTTGGTTAATTTTATTCTGATATAAGTCCCTCAATGATTTCCACATAGCATACGAAGTTTACTTTCCAATGAGACTCGAGAAAATGTGGTCTCAAACTCCCTCAAGGATTATCCACCTTTCCTTCGCCACACACTTCTTCCATTTGGCCAGATTATGTGCATCCAATATTGTTGGATTAGGAATGTATTGATCAATGAATTCCTTCAAACCATTACCCTCCAACACAGCTTCTATTCTGCACCTCAAGGCTATATAATTCGATCTGCTTTCCAAGGCATACTCGAGCTACAAACCATAGAATGCCATCTGAAGTATGTATTGCAAATTCAAATTTCACCTGTAACCCAAAACTAAAAAATTTGAAATCTCCTCTAGTATATTGAATTCAACTCTGATACCATGTAGAATTTTCTTGTAGATTCACAAGCTCATGCAATTTACTAAAGCACAGGACAAGAATCTACTTCTACTTTCAACCAATGCAAGCCAATAGATTGATGAAAACAATATGAACAAGAAGAAGAAAAATCAATGGCACATAACACAATATTTGTTCTTAGGGAAAGACACAACTCAAAACCTAACCCATGTATATTGCATTAAATCAGAATCATGAGTGAAGATATAAATCTTGTTCTCACAAGAACAATTCTGCACAAGTATGCTCAACACTCTACCTCATAAGCTCACTATTAGCCAACACTTAGCCAATTTTCACTGCCTACCAAGCCCCTATTTCCTTGCGCAATTCCCAGGATGAATAGACTGTATTTAAAGGGAATTCATGCTTCCAAAACTGTGCAATCCAAAAATAGGTGCTTCTCTAATTGCATGCATGATATGTACAACTCAGTACATCATACAACTCATAGTACACTATCCTTGTACTCTAGTCTCAACTGGGTCTTTCTCTTAACTGACATGCATGAGTTTCTCATGAGGGAATCTTCAGTTAATTGGGGTAACAATTATGGATGCACCAGTGCACCAACTTATTGTTCGTCATCTATTAGTTCCATAAATAGTTAGAACTAATTTAAATGACCATAACTTAGTAAACTAAGTTATCTAATTAGAACCTAATTTAAACTCATACTAGACCCCTAAAATTTAGGGATACCATATAAATGACTATAGAAAGACTTCCAACTTGAAATTCCTAAGCTAATTAAGTTAATTGAACTTAATTAACTATTTAAAAGTTGTTATGATAATAGAATTTTATTTTAATTCACAATTTAATTCAAGGACTAATTAAACTAGAATTTCTTGTTGCCATTTCTCAACAGGGTTGAGTTACTAGTCTTGGAAATCTTGGTTGGAACAAATTCTGTAGGGCCCTAGATAGCTTAGGTAGAGACCGATTAGGTGATGGTTAGTGATGTCTAATCATGAGGTGGAATCACTGTTTGAGGGTTGAGGTGGGATTGGCCTCTGGAAGCCTTGGTTTGGTTTTGGATGGTTCATTTCACGAGACCCCACATTCATGCTTGGAATATGGCATAGGGGTGATTGGTTGAAGTGAGTTTTGGGTCTACCCAATCTATGGTCGGGTGGTACGTGGAAGTCTCGGACCTGGTTGGTAATTCCAAATTCTAATAAGAGTTATGTTCCCTATTTTACTCATTATGATGGTCATGTTATGGTTTATTTTCCATGGTTTATACTCTAATTATTTAATGGTTATATCTTTGGTTATGCGAGGTACCCTAACTATGACTCTTGCTCCTGATTTAATAGGTAAATTGAATGGTTAAGACATGCATGGGATAATGAATTTTTGTTGTAGCTAATTAGTGAGGGTTTGGAACCTTCTTGGTAACCCTTATATGAAAAGTATTATCTTACGGTCAAATAAAATTATTAACTCATGATGGTGTGACGAGAGTGCCTATCGTTCTCAATTACAGGTCGCAAGGTTGCAAGGTCATGAGGTCGCGAGGTTGCAAGCTTGTGAGGTTGTGAAGTTGCGAGGTCTCAGGGTTGTGAGGTTGCGGGGTCACGAGCTTGTGAGGTTGTGAACTTGCAAGGTCACAAGGTGACGAGCTTGTGAGGTTGTGAAGTTTCAAGGTTGCAAGGTCGCGATGTTGCGAGATCATGAGGTCACAAGGTCCCAAGTTTGTGAGGTCCACACTTGGAGTGTTTAGATCATTTCTACCTACAACCTTGAGAGAAGGTCAAGTTTGGAACTTCTCCAGTGAAAGAGTAGCATAAGCAGAGCAAGTTACACTCCATTTCCTTATGGTCACATAGGAGGTTGATTCATATCATAGTAACTCGTCTTCACATGTTTACCCTAGTGGGTCAGTTACTTGGGCAAATTTGGGTGGAGGGTGTTACATTGATCATCCTCATTGATCATCAATAAAGAATAACACTTTCCCTTTGGCTTCATTTTTTAAGACATCAATCTTTGTTTTGATTTCCATGAAGAAAATTTACTCCCTATCACCATTGAAATTTCTATCACTTCTCTCCTCAAAAAAATCACTAGCCCGTTTTGAGTAGAGGCACATCTTTTTCTTATAACATTTCTTCTTTTTTCATGTTTTCTTGTTTTTATTTCTTTTTTTGTTGATGGTATTATGCATCATCACCATTTTTATCCTCTACATATGGACACTTCGTAGCAAGATGTCCTACTTTCCTATAATTAAAGAAGTTAAAGGGAATCATACCATTGTATTCATTTGGGAAATTTTAGAGGTAAAAAATGGGCCTGAAAATAGAAAAGGTATGAACGAAATTAAATTTTAAAGAACCAAGAGGATTCAAAATGATAATGACATCCCTAGGGGTAAATATTTTTGAGGGGAAAGAGGAAAACTAGTTTTTTAAATTGAATTTTTGGCTTATCTACTTATAGATTTACTCAAATTTCAAGTGTAAACACTCCTTAGATGCATAATTAAATTCCATATCGAACAAGTACCCACTTTGTGTACTTCTGATTACACCCACATTGAAAATATTGAAAATACATGAAAAAGTGTGTTCAGATAAAAACATGTTGAACACGTTTTTCTCATGTATTTTCAATTTTATTTGATGTGGATATACTTAGAAGTATGCAGAGTGGGTACTCGTTGGATGAAAATTTTGTGTCTACACCTGAAATTTGATTATACCTATAAGGAAATAAGTTGAAAATATAATAAAAACAATAGTTTCCTTTCATTATTTTTTTAAATTCATAACTCTTAATTTATTATTTTCCTTAGGAGACCCATTTTAGACCTCAAAATTCCCGTAATTTTCCATATCCCTTTCTTATTTTTGTCATAAAATGTGTTTCTTCTCTGTTCGGTTCACTATTCGAGCTATCACTTGATTCATGCTCAATGTTCTTCATCTTATTTAAATCTTTGAAGGATTATTCATACTTTTATGGCTTTTTTATGTTAGTATTGATTTTTTATGTCATGCGAATCCCATGAAATTCATACATTATCAATTTAGAACGTTCACTTTTTCAAAAGTCGAAAATTTGGCATTAAATATTAATGGTAATAACCTTAATACCTTTTAAACAATCATTAATTCTTCAATCTCTTCACCAAGTCGTCTCATAGTGTTGAAAATTTTGTCCACATGAAGGGAATAAGCTACAACATTTTATTCATATTTCATTTTCAAAATATCGAACTTCCTTCTATGGGATTGGATATTTTTCCCAATTAACCTTCTCATCACTTGTATAGATATTTTGAAGTTTTTCCTATATTTTTTTTTCCAACTAACTATGTATCCCCCTATCAAATTATGATTCTGATAAAACACATAATATAGCGTTCATTCCTTAGCGTTGTTGGTGGGAAAAACTTCCCTAAGGTAAGGGTTGACAACCTCAATAGATCGTAGATAGACCATCAACAAGAAGCATGCATTCAAGCAAGAAAACTATGTAAACTATTAAATTTGGGTTCGAGAGGAGTGCCCATAGGTCCTACATTTGATGTCGATCCCATAGGGTCCAAACCCTCTCCTTCTTCCAAAGTGATCAGACCTGCAACATAGTTTATAGAATCATATACATAGAAAGTAGTTCAAAGCATGTGCATAATAAACATGTTAGATCGTCAAGCATAAACATATAACCATGATATATTAGACATGAATCATAAAAAACATGAGATCATAACATATTAGGGACAATACATAGCTTCTTTATTGATATCAACAGATAATAGTGGAAGAATACAACCTGATTTGAGCACGATACCAATGAAACCTTCCTCTAGATCTATCTAGCCAAAGCCTCAAAGATCACCTCTCAAGCATGTGCAAAAGGATGTGATATAATGGAAGATGAACATCTTTGAAAGGAAACAAGGGTTTCCTATGACTGGGAGTGTAGGAGGCACAAGGAAAATCAGACTTGATGTTCAGAAAAATATGACTACAATGTCAATATCCTATCTCCTTCTATGATTTAGACCTTCCCATGAGGTGTATAAATACCACTAGAAATCAGTTTATTTGGTTAGGCCAGAGGCTCCTGTAGGTGGGCTTTTGGTGAAACCCATAAACCTCATCGGAGAAATAGGAAATATTTTATTTTTTCATATTTTAAATTATGTATGCGAGCTCTGTGTAGTGGTACCCACATGTGTGTGCTTTTTAAAAGGCAGAGTCGCGTAAAAAATGGAAAATATTATTTTTTAACAAATGATCCAGTTTGAATGGGAAAGGGCTGCCCAAGGCCATATCAGAGCATTAGAACTACAAGAGTGTTGAATGATGTTATAATAGTGTTATCATTTTGTCCATATTTATCCATTGGTGGATTTGATGTAGTGCTATAACCAATTAGAATAGATTTCCAAATGTCAAAGCCAAGATCCATTAGATAAGTCCACATTCTTATATGCCAAAAAGCATAGCTTTCCATTAAAAAATGGAGGTTGGTTTATGGATAAAGCTTCCTGACTAGCCACATGTGCTTCTAAGATATACCTTCTAGTAATTGGATTATTTATGAAGGAACCTACTTTTGTACCAACTGTTGAACACAAAGTTATATTGAAATAGGGATTTCAACTAGTATAAGTCAATTTTTACTATTTTAAACATTCATGAACAGTAAGAAAACAATCACAAATGAGATCTATCAACTATAAATCATGGAACACAATATTTACATGGAAACCCTTTTGGGAGAAAACCACAAAACATTTTTTTATAATTCTTTAGAGGAACCAACCTACTATTACAGATATTTGTAGGCACAAACATAATAAAGACACTAGTCCTCACTAGTACAAAATTTAGTAGGCGCCAACCTAATCTTCCATATCTTCATAGGCACTAATCTATTGGAGACAATAGGCCCCACTATTAAGCACGCACTTAGCAAGAGACAAAAATCTCTTTCTTCATGTCGCACCAAACTACATATAGCTTTTCCCAAAATGATCTTCTCACTATAAAACTAGATCTAGTTTCTACTTCATTAGATCTTCTCATTGATGTGTTAAATGCAATCTATGGTAACTTTCCTAAAAATTGCTAATTTTTGGCCTCTTCCTAAGAGAAAACTTGTGTAGCATGCCATGAGTTCAATTATTAATATATGATTTTGAAAATTTTACTTGTCACTTTGGTATGTCTCCTAAAAATTTTGAAAATTGCATAGTCTGAAATGTCCTAGAAAGAGAATTATTGGGAAAATTCAATGATCACTATTCTGAAATTGGTTTTAGGACCATTCACATACCTAATTTCCACAAGGTACATCTCTAAAATTATTGTGAACTAGACTATGAAATTTTTACTAGATATATCCTAATCTATTTTCTCAATATTCTCAAAATTTCATGGTCTTATTATTAACAAAAAATGATTTATAGAAGAAGTTCCAAGTTCACTTGTTTGAAATTGATTTTCAGACCACTCATAAACCCTAACTTCCAAAGGATGTGTTTCCAAAATTATAGAAAGATATCAACTAAATCTTTTCCAAACATAGTTTGCAATGTCTCCTCAATCTTCTCCAAATTCAATGGTTTGAAATGTCCTAAAAGAGGAATTATAGTGAAACTCCCAAAATGACTTGTTTGAACCAGATTTCAGGACCAATCACAAACCTTAACTTCGAAAACATGTACCTCTAAAAGTATGGTGAACCATAATCTAAAATTTCAACCAAATTCCCCCCTTGATATCTTCTTAATATTATCAAAAGTTTACTATTTGATGTATCGTTGAAAAACGCTATAGAAAAAATGGCAAGATGAATAGTTCACTCCACAAGTTTATGCCATTTTAAATACACACACTTTCCTTCTAAACTTTATCCTTTTATGCATTATCACAAAACTTCATGAAAATACATGTTAATCCAAAAAGGCATATCAATTCATTAATCAAATAATTAATTCCCATTTTATTTCACTTTTCTAAATTCCATGGGAAAATACTATGGTCTTCCTAAACCATTGGTTTGAACCCACCATTTCTCATTTTATTTTGACTTCACCCTTTTTAACTATCCCTTCCCTTTTTGGTATCTCCTTCATACATTAAGGAGAATAAAATATAAGACAAGTGAGCTAAATAACATCTCTTTCATTCAAGTTTATCAATATTGAATAAGATGTAAAAATGTAGTTAATAGGGTGCCTTTTTCATAGAGTTTTATAAGCACAAAAATGGATGTAAGTATGCTCAATATAATTCTCATAGTTGAATGAGAATTACAAATGAAGAGTGAGCTCACTATATTTAATTTTTTAACAAGTATGAAAGGAATAAAAGGGAATCTCATCCTAGAGAAATGAGTGGAAAAATTGTATTCATCTAGTTTGATGCTCATGGAACTAACCTAAGTAGGATGTATCAAAGAGGTTGACAAGGTGGAACCACCAATCACAATAACGTCTAAGGGCATGTTAAGAAAATAGAAGAAAAGGAAATGCTAATAAGAAGAGTTCAAGTGTGACTGCAATGATGATAAGGAATTCATATAAGAACGTTGCATTAGAAATTGAGATATTGACAATGAGATACATATGTGATCGCCCTCAGTATTACAACAACAATGCTAAAACTCCCAAGGGTCTTAGCTTTAATTTTCAACCCGGAGTTTGTATAAATTTAAGAGGATTTATGACTATGTTTGTAGTAATCACTCTCCTTTTCTCTTGTTGAATTTTATAGGGGTGAAAGTAATGAGATGAGACCTAGTTACATAGAGACCATTGTAATTTTTCTATGCTATAGGAAAGATCTAAAACTGCAAGAAATGAAAGAAAATAAGAAAACCTATTCTAATTGAAATGAAAGGAGGAAAAATATATTATATATTAATTAATGGAAAGCATATCTATGTTGCTATGAAAAGAAATAAAACTCATAACTAAAAGAAACCTTAAAAATAACAAATATTAATTGTGTAGGAAAAGGGCAATTTCTACAACAAACTAGGTCAAAGAATCTACTTGGTCTATTTACTTATAAATTCCATCTTCAAGGTTTTAGGGATGTTATAACACATCAAAGAAGTTGAATCATGATTTGGATGCAAATTTGGATGAGTTTTAGAAGAAAAACACAAAAATGGTACAAGAGTCTATGTTTTGCTACAAGAGACAGTCGAACGAGTAATAAAATGTGCTAAGGAGGAGGGTAGAAGGTAAAAGGAGGCTAATTTAAGGCTAAGAAATGATAAATAACTCATTTCCACATCATCATATGATTTGTAGAAGGGTTTTTTAAACAAAATGTGTGGTTATAAAGTCTCTTATAGATGGAAAAGTAGGGGACTATGCAATCACATCACAACAACAATGACGAACAAAAAATAAATATAAAAAATGAAAGTAAAATATGATCCATAAATAGGTTTGTACTAAAAAATATAATAACTACTAATGCTATCATGTAGTGCTCAAATGTTGTGCAAGAAAAGACTGTTCAAAAACAAGCTAATTTACCCTGCATAAAAACAATACTCATAAATAAATTGTAGAAATGAACAAGCACATAAAGAATAATAATACAGAAGGGGCCATGAGAACCTATGGTGGTACATAACCAAATGAAGCGCATGTACCTAAAGGATAAATAGATTAAGAATTGAAACCAAAACTTCCTTTCATTAATGTAAGAATTGATGATACATAGTGAAAAGTTGCAGAACTTGGAAACTAGACTTTCTACACTTCTATCCTTTTACATCAACTCATCTCTTGCTTACTAATGGGATACTTGAGCCGTTTAATTATAGAAAATGAATGAGGGGAAGAATATTTGAAAATAGGACTACTTTCCCTCCAAAACTCCTAGAAAACAAGATCCTACTCCTTGGGTGACCTCACAGCTACAAGGGGGGGAATTTATTGCTCCAAGCCAACTGAGTTTGAACCTTATATAGAAAGGGATAGGTCCCATGAATCTCTCTGAATGGATATCCTTGTAATATATGAAAAATATTTCAATATCATGCACAATAATCAAATTAGACAGATAAAGCATGATAAATCTCTTTAACCTCCCTAAGAACTCATTTAAACTAAGAAAACAGTATTAAGTGAAAAAAGGAAGGTCTAATACAACCATTTTGTGCATAGGAGAGGTTAGATGGGACCTATGTTTTACCTAATTAGGAGGCCCAACATACCCCCCTATTGAACTTGTTTCTCACCATTGAGCAACCTGTTTTTCCTCTTTCCTCTTTTCTTCCTCATTTAGTTCCTTAATGACCTGTTTAATATTCCATGTTGTGTTGGAGATGGTTATGCTTGCTGAATAGAAACCTTGCATTTTATTCAATGCCATACAACTTCCTTGACTCTTCTTCTTGACTTTGACACTCCTGAATTCCTAGAAACAAATTTGGATTGAATCTAAGTCCAATCCATTGGACTTCAAGCCTTTGAATGATCCTCTTATACAAGGGTGATTTAGAAAGTGGAACTTGTAGCTTATCAAGGGAATGGTATTTTTTGGTATTCATGTTGTTGGGTAGTGCTTTCCATCTCCTTTGGCAAGCTTACAATCTCTCTCTCTCTAATAATCTGAAAGTATCCTCAATGTGGAGGATGGAGTTCACTTGCCTCTATTTGTAGTCTTCAACCATATTAGGATGCTCTACTATTGTAATTGAGAAATTCGTCCTTCTGAATGTACTTTCAACCTCATTTCATTGGGAGGTATTTTTTATTTTGATTCTTTCACTTCTGGTGCATTTGTCTTCTACCCATTCACATCCTAAATATCTTCTTTTTCCTGGGTATGGGTCTCTTTAATAATGATATAAGTCAGAGAATGTGGTCAAGGATTTCCATTGTATCGTATTTTTGTACTTTTTCTCTTCCTAGTGTAAGTAGAATGTTAGGCATATCTACTTATCGTTGGTTTTATGGGGGTTGTATGTGTTGATGTGGTAGATGTAATTTATTTTTCTTCTTCTACCAATTTTTCTTCTCCTTCTTTCTATGCTACAACAATTTTTTCTACCTCCTTCTTCCTCTTTTTGGTTCACCTCTTTTGTGGTTTCTCAATCTCTTCCAACATCTCTATTCTTTCTTATTAAGGGTTTTTCATTTATGTTTGAATATTTGTCTAAGGGTTTGCAATTCCATCATGGTGCTTTTCAAACCCTATTTTTTCTAGCTCTAATTTAGCCAAATCTATCTCAGCCAACTCAGTCTGAGGGTTTGTCAATCTAGCCTTGGCCTCTAAGAAGGCATATCTATCCATGTGAACAAACTCTACACAGGGAATAAGGCACTGAAGATGTTCCATTACATCCGTGAATATTAATCTGATTAGGCCATGAAGGTATAAAAAGTTTTGTTTTCCCTCCACTTTGGTCCTTATCTCTTTCAGGGATTGGAGGTGAAAAGGTGGGATTCTTATACTCTCATGAATAGATAGGTCATATTGGAATCCTAATTAATAAAGGATCCTAAATTGATAAGCATATACTATGCTAATATTCCTTCATAAGAAATATACTTGAGGATATTATATGCTATTTCATCACGGGGTGTGGTAGAATTTCCCTTCTGATCCCAATTTTTTTCTTCATCTGATTGCTCATCACGGAGGGAAAATTCTCTTTTTTCATTAATGGATTCATTTCTCTCCTTTTTAATCCATTGAATTTCCTTTAAAAGGGTAGTTATCATGTTGATTAAGTCTTCATAAATGTATGTTATCAAACTTTTAACTGCGGTGACTACATCATGGCCCTTAGGGTGTTGTAGGTTTAAAGAAAAAGTTTGGGGAAATTTCATCATCATATCCTTTGAATTCCTAAGAAGCCTAGTCAATGATAGTTTTCTAAGATATCCATAAGCTCAGTATTTTGATGAATCTCAGTGGTATCTATGTGTTCTCTCTTGTTAAACCCCCCTCCCATTTTATGAAGGAGGGATAGAAGACAAGATGAGCATGTGAGTCTCTTTGTATCTCTCATCTTTAAATGGCTTCATCCCAAATCTCAATACCAAATTCTTTGGATATTTCAATCCTCATGGAATTTGTAGATGATTTGTCACATTTAAAATTTGATGGAAAGGGTCAAACAAACATTCTTTATGATGTAGTTGAATTTTTTCATTTTTTCTTCTTAAGCAGAGTCTATTACGAGGATATCCTTTCTAGGTTGCTTACCCTCACATTGGAGGGTCGTGTCAAGTAGTGGTGTTACTCTTTACCAACTTCTTCTATTCACTCTTTTTAGCAATTCATTAAGGAGTTTCATGAAGATTTTGACCGGAATGAATAACAAGACGTTTAGAATAGAATTAATTAACTTAAATGAAATAAGATGAATCTCTAAAAGATTTTTCTGATATATTTCTTCATATTTGTTATGAATTTCCTAATGAAAATGTGGATTGGGAATACATGAATGAGAAATTTTGATATTTGGTTAGAATTTCAATGAAATATTTTCAATCAAGTCTTCAAAATGGTTTTTCTCTAAGGGAAACTTTATCTTAGGAGGAATCTAAAACTTCTATTGTTTCTTCTCCTCCTCCTTTCTCAGTACCCTATTGGGTTCCCCCCATTGAACCTATTTAAGTTGTAAGACATGAAAGCCAAATTATTGAATTTGATACAACAATGGACCCCTTGATCCTTCCGAATAGAAATATTGTTTCTAATGATAATATTGAATATGATTTGAATGAGAGTATTGCATCTACAAGAGATATTGTTTAGCCACTACCTTCCTTTGACCCCATGTGTCTTGAATCATGTCATCATCATTCTTCTATCAATCAAAATAGTAGTCAGAAAGATGGAGGTTGTGTCTCTGAGGCTGAAGAGTCCATTGACCAGGAGATGCATTTCCCTCCTCCTCTTTTTCAAGATGATGATTCTTCTTGTTTCATTGATGATCCATCTCCTAATATTGGTAACCAACCTATCGATCTTGGATCCTTTAATCATGTTGAATTCCTAGACTAAAATTATCTTAATGATCCTATGAAATTGTATGAGGATGATTGTCCAAGTTTGATGGATGATTCTTTCTTTTCGCAAGAAGAATTCTATTTGAATAACTTCCAATTAGAATTGGATTTGATCATTGAAGAGTTTCTTACAAAAATATCAATCCCCATCGCTCATACGTCATGCCAGCATATGTGTAATGAATCAGATAGTGTGTCAAAATTAGCCTTTAAACTAACACAATGGAGTGAATGATCAAGAAGGTGATATTATAATAATTGAGGATTCCAGTCAAAATCTTGAAAATTTGTTTGATGATTATCATGCATTCCATGAATATTTTGATTCAAACAACTCTTATTTAATTCATGATGATTTTATTAACAAAAAGGATGAAATTTGTTTCCTTTTAGATGTTGAACTCATGGTACTTGACCTTTCATCGTTCGAAATTTTGAAGTCTTGTCTAGAAGCCAGGGAACTTCAATATACAATGATGGTTATGTTAGGTCCTTGCCACCTTGATGAAACTTTTGAACTTGTTACAACTAAAATTTTCTTGCAATTTTTTTTTATCAACATTGTCTCATTGGATGTTGATTCACCCTTGGAAGATGTTTGATATCTTTTCATTGATTTCTTCAATATTCAAGATAAAATCTGTGATCAGATATGTAAATCCCCGCTAATAGATTCCACTCCATGCAAATATTTTTTCTTGAATCCAGGGATAAATAATGTGTTGAATGCTTGTCAAATACTTCAATGTTTCACCCCTTCATCATCACCTATGATCAGGTTCAATCCACACACTAGAATTTATAATTTCCAATCTATATGACATATATGATCTGATCACCTGATATTTTATATGATGCATATATGTTCACTGATAATCTATCTTCACAAAGTTTTCAAGCTAGTTGTTTTTATGATCCCATTACAAATTTGTTAGAAGGATTCTATTTGCAAAGTTCAATGGCTCATAATAAGAAACTTCGTGAGTTTCAATGAAATTTGTATAGGTGTAGGCCTCAGAGGCGTTCCCAAGAGGTCTCTTTTCATAATCTATCTTACCATCACTGAATAGAGAAAACATCTAATTTACTCTGCTTTACTTTCACTACACCCTTCATTTTGATATGTAGATGATTTGAATTTTTTTCTCTCTTGCTGTGCATCATGTTACCTTGGTCTTACCCGTAGATGTCTTTTAGTTCAAGGGTCGGGTGATCCATATACTTTAACTTCAAGGATGTATACAAAATAGTATATAAGATATCTTGTAGCCAAGTAACTTAAACACATGAAAAAGAAGTGGAAATAATAAAGAAACCATGAGATCAAAGGCACGCAAACAATTTGATTGTGGAGTTCACCCAGTGTGGGCTACATCTCTAGGCCCTGCTCAATGTGGGGAGGCCTATTTCACTAAATGGAAACAAAAATGAATTACAATTAGCTTTACATATGTGACCCTTATACTTCCAATTTTTTTCATGGACGAAAAATGCAAATCTCAGACACAGAAACATACATCACCATTGGATTCATGGTGCAAAATTGTGGAGTTCACCCAGTGTGGGCTACATCTCTAGGCCCTGATCAATGTTGGGAAGCCTATTTCACTAAATGGCAACAAAAACGGATTACAATCAACTTTACATATGCGACCCTTATACTTCCAATTTTTTTCATGGATGAAAAATGCAAAGCTTAGACACAGAAACATACATCACCATTGGATTCATAGCGCAAAATTGTGTCAAATGACTATAAACTTGACCAATTTATCACATTGACACTTTTGGACCACAAATGAATATTCTCAGCATAAAAGAGATACCCCTATCAGGGTCCCCACCTCTTTGACCACTCCCGGACCTTCGCTCCACTTTTTGCCAGGTTGAATGGAAAATTCTATGGTTTATATAATATTCGTGTGGAAGAATAAACAATTATTGAGCCATTGGCCCATTGGCGATAGTGGAGGGTTTTTTGGGGGTGAAACGAGTTCAATACCAGTCACACCCCTAATGTGGCTTAGAGTTTGTGTTAAGTATCCGACATGATTTTTTTTTCAAATATAATATGGGGCCACTAGTTAGCAGGCCATCCCACTCAGGCCTGGTAGGTTCGACCCCTGCCAGCTCCCTTCAGTTTTGGTAACCATTACACAGTGGTCTCATTTTCTTGATGGGTTTGGTAGGTCCGCTAGTAGGTGGCCCGCTCACCACATGAATATAACATATACATGTTTCCATATGCCTTACGATTAATACTTGTGGGTTTGGATTTGTTTTAATTTTAATGATAACCATTGCCATGGGTGGGGGGGGTGGCGATGGAGGTGGTGACCCTCCACCCAAAATTTAATATTTTTTTTTATATTTTTATAGTAACAATTGATACAATTTTGGATCTAGTTTTTAAGGGTCACTAGGATAATTAACGAGGTGAAAAATTCTCGCATTCTGGTCATTGGATTCTATGCACCGAGACCTTTCCAAATTGTTCCCTCATTAGTGACTACCACTTGGTCTAGTTTAACCAGAACTTTGACTAGCTATATATTGAGCATATGAACTTGGATTTGAGTGTCGCTCGCACCATTGGAATCAGGGAGATGACAAATATGATTTGGTCCTAGCTTCACTTCCATTTGATTACTTTGATTTTTGAGCTTTTTCAAGGCCACTTCTATTTCTCAAGCCACCTAGATCATTCCTCCCCATTGAGGAGCTTTTGGTCCTCCGAAAACATGAATACATCCTGCAATTTGCATGTGTCCTTGTCAAGCCATACTTTTAACATCTACAGTCTAGGAAAATCTGGTACATTCTTTGCAATCACATACAAAATCACACATGACTCAAACAACCCCATACTTGATAAGAGTTTATAACACACACTCTTTTGTCATGTTTAGATCATAATAGAAGCCAATAGTTGAGCTATCAACGAAAGGGAAAAACATCATCATTTCCTTAATAAGTGATAAAAAAACATCATCACTTTTACAATTATTTGCAACACATGATTTACAAAATGTGGCCATGGAAACCTAGGATATCTAGTAAAACTATCTCTTACTCAATAAAGTAGACTACCAAGAATGAGGTAGATTCTCTTATTGAACATCTTCACTAGTTGGTTTCTTTAATGGTGCTCTCTAGGCATGGAGTATCTAAGATGTGACTCTCTAGTGTCCATCCTCATTGTAGTAACTACAATGATTCTTTATCCTCCAAACTTTCTAGATCATCTTGGAATGCTTATTCCTAGTGCGCCTCTGATAAGTGGCCCCATAGAATCCTCACTGTCACTAGAATGTGTTGAAGTGTTCTCATCATCTATCGTTTCTTGGTCACTAGCTATCTTGGAGCATTCCCCAACTTATTTTCTAACATATACAAGTTGTGCATAAGAAGAAAAATCCTCCACTTTGAATGGATTCACAATGCCTTGGCCATTAATGTCGAGGCCCTTCC
Source organism: Pinus tabuliformis (assembly GCA_031772625.1). Lineage (NCBI taxonomy): Eukaryota > Viridiplantae > Streptophyta > Pinopsida > Pinales > Pinaceae > Pinus > Pinus tabuliformis. The sequence goes on along the minus strand of CM062820.1, from coordinate 1,354,026,163 downwards.
CTTGATACCCCATCTTCTTCAACAATTTTGATCCAATTCTTGTAGTATGTTTCTCAAATGTAGTGAAATCATCATCATGAAAAGTACATGAAATTGAAGAATCACTTTTTACCTCAGACTTATTATGCTACAAATTTTGCAAGGCCTCCTCCTTATCTTGTCAGTGATTCTGAAACCTTTGTTTCTCCTCCTCTACTTATTGTAGGAGCCTCTTTAGTTCAAAATTCTCTTCTTGAATTATTTGTTTGAATTCTTCGAGTTCGTGGAGCCATGCAACATTTGGTGCCCTCCTCATTTTTGGCACAAAATTTTCTAAAACCTTTGTCTCATCGCCCGAATCAAAACCCAAGTTGATTGGTCCATCTTCTACAATCCTGTTATATGTATATTTGGGCACATCACTCCCGACATTCAGATCAGTACAATTAGGTCTCATCAAACACTAATTCAGTTGTTACATGCCCTAGATAAGTCATCACATTGAATGCTTCCTTCCATGAAAGTTTCCTGGCCTAAAGCCTTGCTAAAATACCTCCTTGGAACACCAGCGCTGCCTTGGTCAGGGGTAACTGCACTGCAGAGAAGGCAAGCCCATTCAGGCCTACACTGCAGTGCACCTAGGCCCTCTTTGACCTACGTTGGGTGAGATTGAGTGAAATTTGAATAGGGTTATAGGAATATTCCTTGATTCTAGATGATTCTATAAGGATCCCGTCTCTTATCTCCTCTTATGAGCTTGAAATTGGATAGGCTAAGGATCCATTAACCTCCTATCCTCTCATGGCTTGCTCCATGGAAACTAACTCCAAGTTTGGAAGGCCATTCAATGCCCTCATTTATGACAAAACCACCTCCATTTCCTATAAATTGAACACTCATCATAGTGATCAAGGGGCTAGAATCTGAAGTTTGTAAGGAAATTCTGTTGGTTTGAGAATTGAGTTCATGTCAAGCAATGTTATGCTACTAGATTGGTGTGCTTTTGATGTGGTGAGGGTTGGACTGAAGCTGGAGGAGTGACACAGGATCAAACTGTATTGGGTGATACTCTTCCTTCTACATTAATAAAGAGTTTATTCCTTTTCTCGTATTATTGTTCATATCTATGATGATTATGTGTTTCAATGTCTTCGATTCCATTGGTTTATAGTGGATAGATCATGTATGTTTTGATCGTTTATTATTTCTATTTCTCTTGATACAGGTACCTTTTGAGCTGACTCAATTCAAGTGGGAGTGATGGGAGCAATTCAAAGCGGATTAAGGAAGCAAAAGACTACAAGTAAGTTCCTTCATCTCATTTATCTACTATAGGAAAATGTTAAACTGCTTTCATTCTGTTGTTCTAGGTGTAGCTACCCACCTAGGGAAAATGTGTTTATCCGTAGATGCAAATTCCATATAACAAATCCCAACAGCTGCAATATTCATTTATCACTTGAGTCTAAGCCTAGGTCAACTGGTCCAACACCTACAAATCCTGCAGTTGTTATCTTCTCATCATCCTCTGATTCAGATTCTTGGTCTTGTTACACACTTGCAGCTGTCTTCTGCCTCCCTTTTCTGACATTCCTATTGGGCCTCAATGATGCATGCAATTTTTAGCAATGTTCCTCATCACGCCCCTCTTTTTCACAATTAGTACAACATGTCCTTTCTTCCTTTCTCCTAGTTTTTGTTGTCCTCTTTGGGCAATAATATTTCTCATGCTTCCACCTGCTTTCAAGATGTACAATCTTCACACTAGCTTCATCAAGAGACTTAGGTTCAAATAATAACAATGAATAACACAAATAATTATGTAAAGAGCCAATATATTCCATCAACATCTCAGAAGTTTCTAGTGGAACATTTAATTCTAAAGCCTGTTTTCTAAACTCCTCTATAAAATTCTCAACAATTTGACATTTACTTTGTTTCAAATGTTTTCATTCCATCATGGCTTTTTGTCTGTATCCTAATTGGTAAAAATACCCTCTTATAGTAGAGACAAACTCAAACCAAGATGAAAGAAGTTTACAACTATTCTTACTACCTTTCTATAGTTTTCCTTCCCACTATGTGAGTGCAGTGCCACTCAATTGAAGGGATGCTAGCTGGATCTTGGATTCATCCTCATTCATTTGTTATATGTGGAAATATACTTCAACCTGTCTTATTTAGTTATTTAGCTTTTTTGCATTAGATTCCTTGCTAAATACAGGTAAATCAAAATTGACATCCAGCTTGAAAAAGGGATTTTTATATGCATTCTTGTGATGCTTATTAGAATGGCGAGAAGAGGAAGAAGAAGAAATTTCAGTTCAGGACAGAGAGGTAAAAGGCTCTTCTCCTCCACCTTCATGATTTATCGAGGCATGATCATCTGGTTCTTTCTTCTCAAGCTTGATTGTCTTCTCATATTCTACAAACAACTTGTCAACTTTCTCTACCATGGTGAAGAAGATCTTGTGATAATTTCGCTCTTCCTCCATTCAAGCTTCCTCATTTTCCATGTTTCGTCTTCGTGTTGCACTCCCTGCTTTGGGATCAAAGGATTTTAGTTTTCATTCTCCTCTTTGGAGCTTGTCCCTAGTTAGCATCCACTCATGCAACTCGCATCAAGAAGACCTACTCTCGTGCCAAACTTGATCCAGATATTTTAACTTCAAGGATGCATACATAATTGCATATAAAAGAGCATGTAACCAAATAACTTAAACACATGAAAAAGAAGCAGAAATCATAAAGAAACCATGAGATCAAAGGCACACAAATGATTTGATTATAGAGTTCACCTAGTGTGGGCTATGTCTCCGGGCCCTGCTGAAAGTGGGGAGGCCTCTTTCATTAAATTGCAGCAAAATGAATTACAATCAACTTTACATAAATAATCCTTATACCTCCAAATTTTTTCATGGATGAAAAATTCAAATATCAAATACATAAACAGACATCACCATTGAATTTTGGTGTGAAATTGTGTTAAACGACTATAGAATTGACAAATTTCTGAAATTGGAACTTCTCAACCCCAAAGGAATCTTCTTAGCATAAAAAAAACCGCTCTCAGGGTTTTGCCTCTTTGACCACTCTTGGTTCCACTCTTGGACCTCCGCTCCACTCTCTGCCAGGTCGAATGACAAATGTTATGGTTTACATAATATTCGTGTTGCGGAATAAACAAATATTGGGCCGTTGTTACGTTGGTGGCAGTGGCGAGTTTGTTGGGGCCGTACCGAGTTCAAAACTTGTTGTTGGGCCGCCAAATTAGCATACATTTTAACTCCATTTTCACATTTATCCTCATTTTGTCACCTCATTTCATCACATTATCATTATATTTCCATTACCATATGGGTTCATAGTTTCATTTTCCAAATTTATTTATTTTATGCATTTAAAGTGAAATTATGATTAAAAGTTAGAAAAATAACATGTATTTGCTTATACCTAAAGGTGGAATGAGTTTGGTGACATGTGTAGGTGATTTGGAAGGTTCCATGACACTCTTATGTGGTCTCCAAGACTCAAATTCGAATTCTCTTGAAGATTTGAAGGAGATTTGGGATAGGGGTCAAGCATATGAGAAAAATCATGGATAAAGGAATATGTGTCTCATATTGGTTGTAACCATATGAATGATTTGTGGAACTAGGAGGGATTAGTGGACCTCCATTAATGAGTTAGTTGCTTATTTTTTTGTATAAATAGGAGTACCTCCTCCATTCCAAGAGAGGACTCTTTGGAGCATGTATCCAACTTATGATGGAATAGAATAAAGCATCATTTTACATAAATTTCCATTCTATAGTTTTAGATATAATTTGTGTTAATGTAGTATATGAATTTATGGAATAGCTTGTCACTTTGTTCTTAAGAGAATTGAGCTCACTCTAAAAAGATCAAAGAAATTTTTTATTTCATAATAGATCTTATTTCATTTAATTTCGTAGATGTTTAAGGATTTGTTTGTGATTGATGAATGGGTTTTAAACTAAAACCTTATCAGCATATGAGGAGACAACCAAGGGTCTAAGTTAGGCTCCCTCTCTATTTGATTTGCATGATAATTGGAATTCATTATTTTACTTTTAAGTTTCAAGTTATTTCATTTCTTATGCTGATGAATGAATCTTAGTCTAGTTTGGATCAGTATATGAGGGGACAATCAAGTGACTAAGCTAGTCTCTCTCTCTCTATTTGAATCTGAACAACAATTAAAATTCATTCTCTTGTTTTTATTTCAAGTTTCTGGTTTTATGTAATCAATGATTTCTTTCCAATCTATAATACTGTAGGGAATGACAACCATGACCTCCTCAATTAGGAGCCTCTTCCCTTGCATATTATATTCAATCATAAATCATTTAGTTAGACATAGAGTTAGTTTCCTACTCCTGCATATATTTTTCTGGCATCATCACAAGCTTACGAGTATCCTCAGTTCATAATTTAATGAAAGCAATTTAAGCAATTAAATTTCCCAACATTTTGGCACCGTTGCTGGGGATGGTGCTAAGGGATTAGGCATTAGGAATTTAATTCAGTACCTATATTTTTCTTTGGAAAAACTAACCCATGTTGAAAGGATGACTTGGTGACAGCAAGATCTTAGTAACATGGGGAAGTACACATAGGGGTTAGCTTTGAATCTCATTTTTAGCTGCATATATAAATCATGATAAATAGGATGCATAAATTTCACTCAATATTTTCACTATAAGAGTTTCGAACTAATCCATTTATGGATAGGAGATCTAGAATGATATTCAAGCATTTGTAGGAGAGCTAAGAGAATGAGGACTACATTGAAGATTGGTTTCAAAAGGTGACTAAGCCACAACATTTTTCCATTCTTCAACGAATCCCAGCATTTAATCCAAATGTACAATTGATCTCTCATATCGTTGTAAACATCCAGGTATATTTTTCACATTTGGATGTGAGCATACTAGATATTTTGATCCGTAAATGGCTTCATTGGAAATACTCCTACACTTAAAAACAAAAAAAATCTCGTTCTCAAAATAGAATAGTATAGAATAGGAAAATAAAACCAAGCTTGGAGAGGTTTTTTTTAAGTTTTTGATTTTCAAATTTGATTTCATTTTCTTGGAAATTTTGGTGGTGCAGTAAGAGCCACCTCATTCACTAACCATTGGTAGGAAGATCTACAATCAAAGAGATATTTGTAAAGAAGGAAAACAAGTGGAGTTTAGAAAGTTAAAATTTGAGGTTTGAAATCAAATTTTTCTTATATTTCTTTTCAAATTTTAGATTTCAATTACATAAATAATTCATAAGTATGCTCTCTTCCTGCATTTTGTGTGACCTGGAGGATCATAAAAATAATTTCATGTTAATATATCTTTTGTTAAAAAAAACAAAAATCTCTTTCATTATTTGTTTCTTTTAAAAATAATAAAAATAAATAAAAACACAAAAACGAAAATGAGAATAAAGTAAAAAAATAAAAAATTCATGGAAGCCAAGGAAACAAATTGCTACAAATGTATGTGTTATTTTAAAAAAATGAAAGATAGTTATGCATTGTCCTAATTTAAAAAAGAAAAAATGAATTTCACCTGGCAGTTAATTGAGGAGAGGCCAAATTCACAAAGGTTAAAAATGTCAACTTTAAAATGCATTTTGTGACCAAATGAAAATGAATCTAAAAAATATAAAACATGGGTTTTTTTTAGAAAGAGGTGAATTATGTTTATTGCAAAATATTTTTTGCAAAATTCGTAACCATTTGAGATATTTTCATAGTTCTCTAGAGTGTTATTTGTGTGGTTCCGTGCAAAAAAAAAAAAAAAAAAAAACAGTTTTTCAATTAAATGCAACCAACAGCCAAGGCCATGACCATCCATTGGCTTAGCCACAGAGCCATGGCTAGCAACCCAGTAGTGTTGCCAAGCTACAGAAAAAAATAAAAATCAATCAATAAATTAAAAAAAAAAAAGAATTGGTAAAAAAATTTAATAATTAAATAACAAAAAAAATATTAATTATTAAAAAAAAAAATTCTTACTGCAAAGATTTTTAGAAATGAGATTTTCTCCATGCTTATAACCTGCAAAAATATATAAAAAAATCATAAAAATTTCCCAAGCTTTTATAGAATAAAAATTGGTTAAAAAATCCAGTTTCTAGTCAAAAAGGATGAGTTCAAAATATATGAAAAATGATTTGGCAAATATTTTGGAATTTTATTTTCCTAAGAATCTTGGAAAGGATGAATTAAAAAGATACATAAAATGATTTGGAAAATATTTTTGTATCATATTTCCTAAAAATCTTGGATTTAGATTGGCCACTTGTCAACTTGTTGTTTCAATTTTCATTTTAGAATAATTAAAATTTTCAAAATTCCATTAAATTCATACATGTGACTTGTGATATATTTGTAAGTCATTCAAAATCCATAATGGAGATCATGAGTTCAAATCTTGCGGGGATTGGAATTTGTTAATTATTGTTCAATTTTGACACAACATTAATTACACAACAATTTTTCCACCACATGGCAGCATAACATTGACCAATATTGCACATTCATTGCCACATCATCAATCAAGATGTCACATCATCCATTTGCCATGTCACCCACTGCCACATCACTATTACATAGTCACCCTCCATCTGCTAGCTCATTTTTCAACACTAAAAATGGATCAAGAAGAAGAACGATAAGGGTGCTTCATCTACAAGATTATTGTTTTGCAAAATGCCTTGAAGAGAATCATGTAGATGGAAGATTGAATCCTGTAGACATGCGTTTTCGTTTCATAAAGTATTTTTATATGATCATGTTTCTTTGAGTCTTGCAGGTACAGAAGCCAATGATATCACAAACTGGAAAATTTTATGTCAGGGCTCAGCAAAAGAAGATAGATAATATTTTTAGATGTAGGAAGGGTGCAATCCTACAACTGAGAAACCTCATGACAATCTTCACCGTTTCACCCAAATTTCAAATAAGTACAACTTTATCATAAGACATCAAATTTCAACGATTCAAGCATCATTGGAAAGATCTTGACAAGATCTACATAATGAAAAATATAACATCAGAATTTGAAGCATTTAAAGAATGAAGAAATTGTTGACAATATATAACAGGTAAAATGAGGCACTAGTTTCGACACAGGTATAAATTATTTTGATTTTTATTTCATGAATTTGTTTTATTAGTACCAATTCTCAGTTTTTTTTTTAAATGTCATAAATAGAGAGACTGATCACCTCTCTCTTATGATAAACTTACATTTCATTGTAGAAAAAGCACTAAGTTTTTTGCAAGTTCCAAGAAAATAAACAAATGACCGCAAGCAAACATTGTCTTTTAAAGACCCCATTTCAAGCATGAGGACATGCTTTTGGGTAAGCCAAGGGGGAGAAAGTCATCATATCTATCAATTCATTGAAGAGCCTCTCAAAAATCACATTTCATTCACAAGAAAATGATCAGAGCAACAACAAATATGAATCATCAATGCATGAGCACAAGAAGTCAGATAAGATCCATCACTTGCAAGCCTTTCAGATGCCAGTGTCTCAATTGCATTCATGCTTCTTCAGTCAATAAAACATTCGCTTCATTTCCCTTTACATTCACAATTGTATTCCTCCTTTTTAGTAAATAAAACCTTCATTACATTCTCACTTTTTTCAGTCAATAAATTTTCCTTCATAGTCATTTTCCTTCCTCACTTTCACTAACCTGTAACCCATGAATAAAAACATTCAACTCCTCTACAAAGATGATTCATTCCATTTCCTTGTCCTTTTTCCAAATAAACCTTAATCCACTACAAAATTTCTCATCCATAATTCTTCAAAATTATTGTTTCATGCTCGAGTTAGATGATGGAGGATTCCTTAAGGCCTCCCTTCTAACAAGTCTTGGCCTATCGACATCAGCGCATTATCTAGGTTCAAGGCTAGAGTTATTAGTAGTACCTTGAGGCTTGTATGCCTTAATGACAGGCTCTCTCATCAAAAATCATGGGAATACACCAATGTCCCTTGATTTTTGGATCTTGCAAGTGGCTCGACATTAGCTCATCTATTCACCCTGCACAAGATGTACTTAGGTACCTTGGCACTCATTGACTTTAATGGTGAGTTGCCTCGCATTGGTTAACGACATGCATCAATGGTCGGTAATCCAATGACTTCTCTTCATGCTTGACATCGACACATTTATTCGCATGATTAGAATTTTACGATCGGTTGTTCTAATGATTGAAGACTACATCATTTCAGAAGTTTGCAGCAGATCAATTTGTCATAACAGCAATAAGATTCAACCCTTGTCATCAGCAAAAGGAACACAAAAGAAGATCCAAATTCCTTTGTTTACATACTCCATGATCCAACAACATCGGCAACCACACTCTTTAGCATACACAACTCATGTACATTGAGGGTAAGTGAAGGTATGTGGTTTTCTAATTTTCAGTCATGCAATTCCTTAAAATGCTTAAAATTATAACTTTGGAAAGTTCCTCACTTTCTTTTTCAAATTGTGATATCTCTAGTTTGAGGGGGAATTCATGTTCATACCTCATATTCACATTTCAGGATATATCACCTTTCATATGTCATAAATTTCCTTTATACACATGCCATCCTAACCAACATACTTTTCCAAACAACTACTATTGCATTATGATTCAAAACGTTACATGTTTTGCAAATGATGATCATAGAATGAATGGTTGATTAAATGTTTTCAAAGTCTTTTGATGCAACACAAAAATAACAAAAGTATTGTTACACAAGAACCAATAATAATAAAAGTTGGTTGCCACACAAGAACCAACCAAAGTAATATGTTGCAATCAAATATTTTTCAAAGGACACTTTGCAAAAGGAACAAAGTTATCAAATAATTATGCAAAGATGAAAGAAGAATTAACATCAGCCAAAGTTCATATAAAAGGAAGACAATTCAAAATATCAAATCATGATTAAAATAAATCAATGCAATAGATTGCATGAGGACATGCAATAACTTAAGTTGGGCGGTATGTTGGGCCGCCAAATTAGCATACATTTTCACTCCATTTTCACCTTTATCCTCATTTTGTCACCTCATTTCATCACATTATCATTATATTTCCATTACCATGTGGGTTCATAGTTTCATTTTCCAAAGTTATTTATTTTATGCATTTAAAGTGAATTTAAGATTAAAAGTTAGAAAAATAACATGTATTTTCTTATACCTAAATATGGAATGAATTTGGTGACATGTGTAGGTGATTTGGAAGGTTCCATGACACTCTTATGTGGCCTCCAAGACTCAAATTCGAATTCTCTTGAAGATTTGAAGGAGATTTGGGATAGGGGTCAAGCATATCTCATGGAGAAAAATCATGGATAGAGGAATATGTGTCTCATATTGGTTGTAACCATATGAATGATTTGTGGAACTATGAGGGATTAGTGGACCTCCCTTAATGAGTTAGTTGCTTATGTTTTTGTATAAATAGGAGTACCTCCTCCATTCCAAGAGAGGACTCTTGGAGCATGTATCCAACTTATGATGGAATAGAATAAAGCTTCATTTTACATAAATTTCCATTCTATAGTTTTAGATATAATTTGTGTTAATGTAGTATATGAATTTATGGAATAGCTTGTCACTTTGTTCTTAAGAGAATTGAGCTCACTCTGAAAAGATCAAAGAAACATTTTATTTCATAATAGATCTTATTTCATTTAATTGACTAGATGTTTGAGGATTTGTTTATGATTGATGAATGGGTTTTAAATTAAAATATTATCAGCATATGAGGAGACAACCAAGGGTCTAAGTTAGGTTCTCTCTCTATTTGATTTGCATGATAATTAGAATTCATTGTTTTTCTTTTAAGTTTCAAGTTATTTCATTTCTTATGCTTATGAATGAATCTTAGTCTAGTTTGGATCAGTATACGAGGGGACAATCAAGGGACTAAGTTAGTCTCTCTCTCTATTTTAATCTGAACAACAATTAAAATTCATTCTCTTGTCTTTATTTCAAGTTTCTGGTTTTATGTAATCAATGATCTCTTCTCAATCTATAATACTATAGGGAAGGACAGCCAGGACCTCCTCAATTAGGAGCCTCTTCTCTTTCACATTATATTGAATCATAAATCATTTAGTTAGACATAGAGTTAGTTTCCTACTCCTGCATATATTTTGTTGGCATCATCACAAGCTTACGAGTATCCTTGGTTGATAATTTAATGAAAGCAATTTAAGCAATTAAATTGCCCAACACTTGTCACACCCCAAATGTCACTTAGACATTGTGTTAAATAGGCGACACATTTTTGTTTTTGTTTTTTAAGATAATACGGATCTCTCGTTGGAGGTTGACTCACATGAGTAGGGTGGATTCAACCCCCGCCAACTCCCCTCCATTTTGGTAACCATTACACATTGGTCACATTTATTTGGTAGGTTGGGCAGGTCCGCCGGTGGATGGCTCACCCACCACATTAATATAACATATATCTATTTCCATATGCCTTACGGTTAGTACTTGTGGGTTGGTGTGGATTAACCACCCACCAACTGGTTTGGACTTGTTTTAGTTTTAATAATAACCATTGTCCTTGGGGGGGTTGGTGAGGGTGATGACCCACCACCCAAAATTTAATTTTTTTATTTTTTATAGTAACAATGGATAAAATTTTCGATCTGGTTCTTAAGGGTCACTAGGGGAATTAACAAGGTGACAAATTCACCCGTTCCAATGGCTAGATTCCATGCACCGAGGCTCTGCCAAATTTCTTTCCTCGTTAGTGACTACCACTTAGCCTAGTTTGACCAAAACTTTGACCGAATATATTTTGAGCATACGAACTCAGATTTGAGTTTCATTCACACCATTGGAATCAAGGCAGTGAGCACTATGATCTGGTCCTAGTTTCACTTCCATCTGATGACTTTGATTTTTGAACTTTTTCACAGCCATTTCTATTTCTAGATCCACCTAGATCATCAACAGTAGCTTTTATTGCTACATTGGAAATTTAATTTTACTTATCCCCAGCCTTCTAACCCCTTAGTTAAGGTTAGTTCTAGCTGCATTTAGTTAGTTTGCATCACATTGTTTCCTTTTCATTTTTCCTTTCTCCTATTCTTGTCTTTTATATTGTTTCATGTTGATGTCTTTTGTTTTCAATAAGACCATGCATGGAAGATGCTTTATTTAGATCTGAGAGAATGTGCCTAAGCTTTCAAAATGAAAATTGTAGTGACGTGCAAGTCTTTACTAACCTGAAACTTTTGTTCTTTATGTGGGTCTGAAAATATTTCAAGTTAGTGATGTCTAGATGGAAAATACGATTTATTCTAGACAAAGAGTCCCTAGTAGAACCATGAAGTCCATATTTCTATTCGAAAATTCAGTCCAATTCAGCGTTGTTTCCAACTATATGTCTACTTCTTTACCCAATGGAGTAAAGAAGGGAAGGATAAGGCTTTAAATCAGTTATCAACTTTGATTATATTTCAAATCCCTTAAACAGGGAACAACCTGTCTTGATCATAGAATAAGACAGGTTCCATCTTCCACCTTCAAAATTAATAAGTGATTTTTCACATTCTATTAGTAATTAAATAAAGAGGTGAAGAAGAGAAAGGCTTCCTGCATAGAGAGGTGAAGCAATAAACTTTTTCGAGGTACTGAACAAGCCTATTAGCAAGATGACTCACCAGTGTATTGAACAAGCTTGTTGGTAGCATAGAAACACCAAGAACTATGAATTAACCCTGAAAATAAACATCTCAGTATATTTATTATCCTTTCCCTGATAAAAATAGTTGGGTTACAACAAGCCTTCAATGACGTTATAAACCGAGAATAGAATGAGAGGCACTATATCTTTAATTAGGACTAGTGGCAAAGCTGAGGCAATCCATACGGTGAATTAATACTTCCTAAAGGACCAACACTCTATATGAAATATTGAATGCCAAATATAGAAGCTAGAGTTTAGATTCCAGTGTGTCACCAAATATTGTCACTGCAACAACAACCCTCGAAAATTTTTTCGTCATTTAATTTTGCAGCCTAGCTTTGTTTTGATGAGCTGTCTCTTCAAGCTATCTTATGTCGTCTTGTTGTTTGTTCATATTTCTAGTAAGTTTTTATTTTACTTTCAACATCTCCAAGTTTTCATTTCTCCCCTTTGTCAAAGCTCCCGAAGTGTCGCTTTCTGATATTTTAGAAGTTTGTCTTGCGAACTTTTCTGAAGATAGGGAAAGAAAGTTCTTCCTATGACCTAGCTAACTTTTATCAATTGATATGCACACCTCACAAAAGCATGAAAGTGCATATTTCTCTCCTAGTAAAAAGTGCACTTTCCAAATTTAGTGACTACACATGCACTGTGATGGAAATCGCTCTCTTGGGAAATTGCGCACTTCTTGTTCTTAGATTGAGCTTACTCCCGATCAACAACACATGAACAGTCGTTATCATCAACAGGTGTGCAGTCCATGTCACTATCAAGTGCACACACCCTTTCCTTCACACACGTGAACTCCTTGCTTACATCCATAACAGACTCCAAGAAAATAGGGTTCCTCTCTCACTTCACTAACCTAAACTAATGATCAAGTGATAAGTGCCGAGCATGCGCTTAAACCCTAATGTTAACTCTCAAGTAATTTTCCTTTAAAAGGAACCTATCTCATTGTTCATTATCACAATTACTATTCACTTCAAGCTGAGTGCATTTTCTCATTGCAAGGAGTTTTCCTCACTCTTCGTCCCAAGTGTGTCAATTCTTGGTAAGTTTTTTGATGTGTCTCTTTTGTTTTCTTTTGTCATTTAAAGTGTTTATTTTTCCTTCTTTAGTGGTATTTTAATTTTCTTTTTACATATTAAGTTTTTTGTTTTACTATTCTTGCTCATACAACTGTTGTATTGTTGTTTCATGTGGTGTTTCTATGAACTCTTCACATTCCATGCCCTTTCACTTGCTATTCATGATTGTGAAGGGATATATCAACTCATAAAATCTTGTTCTTCTCACTTTTAATATACCTTGAACCTAATGTTTATCATCACTTATCAATTTTCATGTTGTTCTTTATCTCATAGCATAGTGCACACTTGCATGCAGCAGACACTCACCCCTTACTCATTGCAATCCCAAATTATTTCCACCTGAGAATAAGCTTCTCTACCATAGCACATAACACACTTCTAGCCCATAGTGAGGCATCCATTTCCCACTTCACCTACGTCATGTGAACATTTTATGTTTCCTTAGCGCACTGCACACTTCCAAGCAATAATGTGTCTCCCTATGTGTCTTTCTCATGTATCCTGTGTTGGGTTGTGTTATATTCTTTCCACGATTAGCCCACGTAGTTAACCAGGGGGTTACAAGGGGGGCGAAGCGCCCCCCCCCCCCCCTTTGTTGCACCGATTGCATAGCGGGGGGTCAAAGGGGGTTTGAGGGGTGTAGGTAGCCCCCCTCTATGGGGTCCGGGGCAACACCTTAGAAAATTTTGTCTTTGGACCCTATATTAGGTTGGGCAGACCTACCTATGGTTTTGTCCATGATTTTCACACATGGTTTTGGATGCGATGGTTTTCGGTCCATGGTTTTGGACGAAATAGTTTTTGGTCCATGGTATTGGATGATTTAGCATGTATACATATGTATTGTAACATTGAAAGGAAAATAATGAAAAATCAAGCTAGTAGTCCCAGTTTTGGGATCTAGGGGAAAATCTTTGTGTATATGTGTTTTAAGTGTTATGCTCTCGCATTATTTATTTTCTATGCTTTAGAATTCATATGCAGGTAATTTTTGTGCAGGGTTAAAACCTACATCTTGCACCCTTATGGAGACTCTCTCTCTCTCTCAAAAGTGCACAATGCATTGTTCTAATCCCTAAGGCTTGTCTCCCTTGTGCACTGTGATCCTAGCTTGCGCACTATTTGGCTCTCTTTTCCTTGTCGTGGTGTAGTGCACACTTCTACTGGCTAGCGAGGCCACCTTCTCTCATATTCTCTAATCTTATTCTCCCAGTGTGCGTAATCCTTTCAGTCATCTTCTTTTGCATAGTTTTGATGTGATAGCTAGGTTATTTTCAGGAACTAATCTTTGTTCACCATGAGTGATATTCCATTTGCATGTGTTGCTCATATAGAGTGCATTAGCCTTTTCATCTTCAGCAGAGACAATGCGTCCCACCACTCGATAGGTCCCATCAAGAGAAAATTTAGAAAAAAAAATATTGAGGAGGTAGTGGAATGTTCCAAACCAAGTGTACCAATATTAACAAATACAAGATGCTTCATTTACAAATATATCGAAGTCTCATGGAAGGATATAAAAAATTCCTTTATTCAAAAGGAATTCTAGGAGAGCCTAGAGGATATGAATGTTTACATTAACATAAAGAGGTCCAAAATTCATAAAGTAGCATGCATATTTCTAGTACTACCTTGTTCAAAAGATATTGGATGGATTTTGCAACACATGGATAGCAAGAATCTAATTATTAGCAGTGTAAGAAGGAAAGATATTTCCACCTACCATCCACATGATTTACATTCCTATTACAAGTTGATAACCCCTGGGTATTACTTGAACACACAAATCTATGCAACATTGGCTCACCTAAACACCAAGGAGGTTATCAAGTCATGGTGGAAGGAGACCACAAAGTTTCACCAAAATCCAAGTACATTCTATAAGACCAAGTCCCCAAGGACAGTCTATCAGTACCTTATGGAAAAAATTTGCAAATTGCATGGGTGAAAGAATGCATAATATTTTTAAGAATGATGGATTTATTTACTAAACCTAATTTTTTCTATAGGAAGGATCTTCAGCTGGGATGACATACTCTCTCAATAGATATAGATCAGTGTACAGGATGCGAAGAAAGCTTTGGAAGCCAAACATTCGCTGGAATTTTATATGTTTTCCTATCTGCTGGATGGAATCTATACCCACAATGCATTCATATGAATGATATGGAATTGGACCTAAAGAGAAAATTCCTATTCATCTCCATTGCATATTATTGTGAGATGTCATCTTCTGAGGAGTATAGGAGAAACTTGTTGAGCACTTCTTTGTAGTTTTATATCATATGATTTTTGAAGTGGAACCTCCCTGCATGACAGATTAGGTGAAGGAGGCACTCTATGAGATTGTATATTTGTTTGCCTCACCACAAGGCACATACATCAAAGTTTTTAGGTGCCAAGTTTCCCATAACCTTATGCCAATGTATGTGACAAAAAAGGTGGTCATACATGAAGTTTCATACCAATTGAATACAAGTTTGTCTGCACAACTTCAAAGGAAGAAGAAGTCTCCTTGCATTTATTTTCCTTTACATATTAGATCATATGAGCTAAAAAGCATTAATGTGGCTTACGTTGAGATTGAAGAACTTAAACTCCTTCACTTTAGAGTTATGAGCTTCAATATATAGGACCCTAGGAAGGTTTGACAACAATATTGTGCTAATTTGCATTTTTCCTGGACGTATATACCCATAATAATTCCAAAAAATGAGAAGGTTAAAAACTGGTAAAATGCATCAAGGAAAAATTATCCAGGTGATGAGGCAGGCCCTTCCCATATTACACATGTGCCACATCCAAAGATGGAGGGGACTTGATAGGAAGTGACTACCCTAGCTAATACTATATTACCTAAGAAGAGGCTAAATCATGATTCAATAGTAGAGAGAACTAGAGATTTTAAGGAAAATCCTTTTTTCAATGGTGCCATTGGGACGAAGAAGTAAATAAATCAAAGGAAGAAAAAAATGAAAAGGAAATTAAGAAGAAAAGTAGTAAGAAGAAGAGCATAAGAGGGAGGAAGAACACAAACAAATGGAGGAACAAAAGAAGAAAAAGCAGGATGAATTTCTTATGAAGAAAGAAGAGTCAAAGAAAATAAAAGTAGAAGAGTTACAAAAGAAATAACAAGAAGAAGCATTAAAGAAGTAAAGAGTAGAAGAAGAGGAATAGTGAAAGTGGTTCGAGGAAGAGAAAATGAAGCAAAAGTAGGAAGAAGAAGTTTTGCAGAAGATGGAGGAAGAAATAATGGCCCGTGACATAGATTCAGAGCTAGAATAGGAGGAAGATATTGAATCTATTACAGGTGAGTCAAATATTCAATAAGAGTCTCCTCTCACTAGTGTCCATCTCCCTTTCAGCAAGACGGGATTGCTCCTCCACCTGATGATAGCATCATGGATATATAAAACTTTACCTTCGACCACCTTTAGTAGAGAATCATACAGGATAGTACAAGGTACTATCCTAGTGACATTGTTCACCTTGTTAGCATAGACACATAAAGGGTTATAACATCCAACACTAGGAATAATCCTCGAGTAGTAGTTGCAGCAAACGTGGCCTTTGTGACAACAATGCAGGATAATACAAAATATCTTTTGGATCATAATGAAAAATTGCAAAAGGAGTTGACTAGTGTAAAACAACGGGTTGATCACATTGTTGCAAAGAATCATGAGTTGTCTTCTACTAGTACCATCATGATAGGACTGCAGTGTATTATACATGGATAACTAAAACCAATGGAGGATACTATGAAGTAGCTTTACAATGAGATGATCCTCTTGAATGAAGTGATGTCGCCCCTAGTTGAAATCCAGAAAAAATCTCAAGAAATCCTAAAGGTTTTGAAGGTTGCGTGCATAGTTGTGGATCTAATTCAGGATTGGGATACCAAGTATTTGAATATTATCAAACTGTTGGTCAATAAGGATATATTAGTAGCTGATTTGGAAAAAGAATATTCAAGTCTACCAACTTGGTGACTAGGTGATCAAAGTTGTTGTTTCCTATCTCTGATTGCACAATAGTCTGGAGTCATTGCCATTGAATTATAAAATCCCTTCTATGGACCCACTTGGATAAAAAAGGAGTAGATATGCCATCATGTAGGAGTTGAAAGAGTTCATTGAATAGATCATGCAAGCAACAAATCAAGATATCTTGGAGGCAACCAAAAGCACCACTCTACAATATGCAATTGAGCAAACAAAAGTTCATATGAAGTTATCCACGTTGTGGAGTAGTATACAATCAAACTCCAAATCCATATTATCATATGCATTAGAGGTGAGGATGTGATACAATGAAAATATACCATCAACAGTCAAAGATATTACAACAAATTCCAAAGCATGGATATCATACATTACAAATGAACTCCACTCTCATGCTATTGAGAATTTGGGGATGAGGAGGAGGATGAAAGCCTCATGACTAAAAAAGGAATTTTGTTTCTTTTTTTAGTCCCTAGAGACTTGAAGCACACCACAAAGGAAGAAAAATTCAGCTCCTTCTTCTCATAATGGGAGGAAGATCAAATTATGGGATCCAAATGATGACAGTGACAATGGAAGTGGTCAGTGGATAACCAATGAGACCCATTATGTATATGAGACATCATATTCCATAGAATCATGTTTGGCGATGAGATTTCATTTATATATTAGAGTCATTTTCTATATAGGTCACCATATAGTATACTTCCATGTTTAGGCATGAGGTCATTTTGTATATTGGGCACACTATGCCATTTTGTTAAAACTGTACTTTGAGATAATTTTGAGGATGTGTGTGTGTGTGTGTATATATACATGGAAGTTGTTCTATGAATTTAAGTGTTTGTTTATTTGATGTTGAAGTTTTAGATTACCGGTTGGATTTGCATATATGAAGTGAGCACTATAACATTTTGTATTGTTGAGGGTTTTGGATTGGGACCTTAAAGACATGACAGTTGGGAATATTCTGAACTTTATGAAGGTAAAATCATGAAAACCATGGCCACATTGAAGATCCACAACAAGTTATCATCAACACCAACAAGTTTCCCCTTGGCTTCAACAAGCCTTTATCAAAAAATTTCTTCACACTAGAATTTTTTTATTCCATAGGTCTTACAAAGCCTAGTCATGTCTCATCATACATGTTCATCGAAATACAACTCTAGTCCTAGTCTCCACATATGCTTTTCCATCCTAAGGTTTGAGTACTATAATCCTTGGCATTCAATTCTTACATCAACATAAACAACAACGCATCCATGGAACATCATGAAAGATATAATAACCAACTTGTATTATAAGAAAGGAATCACATCATTCTTAAGACTCATGAATTTCATCTGAACTATCTCCATTATCCATGTCTTCTATTAGGTTAAAAATTATAGTAGTGCAACAAGATCCATCATAGTCATTGTCATGAACCATACCAACTCCATGTTCTTCTCTAGGTTATATATGCATAGCATAAACCATGGCATCACATGAGAAAAACTAAAATTCTCATGGAAGAAATCTCCCCATGAAACAAAAAAGACATCTCTCTCCCCTTTTCTTATTTTAGGGTTTTCTGATGCACCCTAATGTCATACTACCATGGTTTCCTAATGTGCCTAATGTATTTTTCCATATTATACTTCCCTAATATAATATAATGAACAGAGTACCATGACAAAAAAATGTACATAAACTCTATCCTCCCTTATATAAGCAATAGGTGAGGGAAATTAACATAATAAGGACATAATTCGATACAAGTGAAACAAAATCCAAGCATGATCCTCCTTGGTGTTGAAAATGGCAAAAAGAAAATCCTGATTTAATTTTCCCTTGAATCAAATTAGGAGAAAATTGTAATTCCACATCACAGGACAAGAAGAATGAGTTAACTAAGTTAATTTCACTTACATGGCTCAGTTAATTCGAGTTGAGTGCCTAACTTGTGTCATTTAGAGTGGTTCATAAATTTTATGAGCCTAGGTTGAGTTTAATTTGAGTTGTAATAATTTAATTAAGTTAAACTGAGTTAAAGTCAGTTAAACTAGATTCACTATTTGAGGAAGTAGTAGGAGGTATAGCAGAGGGGTGTAGCTTCATGTTTTCAACCAATTAACTGATAAATAAACCATAATTAACTCATGCATGAATGAAATTTGAGCTACCCTAGTGGAGAATAGAGTTCAAGGGCACTGTACTATCAGTTATATAATTTTTTGAGTTGTATAGGTGGTGCATGCAGTCAGAGAAGGACCAATAGGAGTTGTGCAATTAAGGATGGGGATTTCCCTAATTAATAGGGGGCTAATTCCTTGAGAAACAATGCAAGGAAATTGGATCTTGAAAAGCAACATAATTTGCTAAGTACTGGCTAGAGTTAGCTTGTGAGGAAGTGAGATAGATTATGCTTGTGCAGAGATTGTTCAGGCTTGAACAAGCATTGTATTTGTCCTATATTTTATAACTAATGCAATATAGATAGGAAGGGATTTTGAGAAGTTTCTTTCCCATTAAATAAATATTTGAGCATATGTGATTGAATATTGTCTCATGTTTATGTTTTGATTTATCGATCGATGAAATATTTTTGTTGTTGATTAGAGTAGATTCAAGTCTTTTGGTTTAGCCTATTACATAAGAAATTTGAATCTACAAGGAATTTATACATCGTATCAGAGCTAGAATCACAATAGAAGAGAAGAGAATTCAAATTTTGTGTAGGTGGTTCAAATTACAAGATCTATGTCGCAAGTTTTCTCTGTGGCTGAGAAGATGACTTCCACTAGACTCAGGATTGAGTTCTCTGGAAGGAACCACAATTTTTTTGGCATGGAAGATCCATATGGAGGCAATGTTAGATGATAATGGGTTACTAGATTACATCAAGACACCCCGAACATCTGATTCCCAGGATCTCACTAAGTGGAGGAAGGATGTGGCTAAATCGATGAGAATCACATTGGAGGGAGTTCGAGATCATATTGTCTTGAATCTCCATAGGGAATAAACTCCATTCGCTATGTGGAAAATGTTGACTGACTTGTTTGACAACTATAGTGACCAAAAGAAGCTAGCATTAAAGGACAAGCTTCGTAGCATCAAGATGAAAAATAATGCACAATTCCACAGTACCTAAGAAAATTTACAAATTGTTGTGTTGAACTTTGCGAGGTCAGTGTCACTATCCCTGAAGATGATTTGGTAGCTTTAGCTATGTTGTGTCTTCCCAAGAGCTGAAGCAATTATCAGGATTCCGTGAATGGTAGAGACAAACTACCGAGTTGGGAGAGGCTTGATGAGCCTCATCATTGAGTAATTATATGGGCCTTAATTGGCCTTAATTCACCTCCTAGCTTAGTCAAACCAACTATTCTCACAACTTATTGCATAATTTTGATTATATTTTGTTTATGAGATGAGTTAGAGTTGGATATTTTTCTTTGTGGTCTAATGTGCATGTAATGCAAGCATAAAGGATAAAAGCAAGGAAAATGCAGGATAAAAGATAAAAGCAAGTAACTATGGTAAACACCTTGGTAAAAACTCGAATGGGACAAGGGAGAGTAATTATAGGAGGTAAATCCTCCTCATTTACTACCTCTCCATTCAAATTTTCCTCCATTAGCTCAAAGTACAAACAACCTCCCTACTAGAAGGTGACTAAGCAAGTGAAGGTGCAAATGACCAAATCATGAGTACTAGAAGGAAACCAAGCAAGTGAAGGTGCAAACAACCAAATCATGAGTACTAGAAGGTAGCCAAGCAAGTGAATGTACGATTTTATGTTGAGTTGGGAGCTAAGCCTCCCTACTATAAGGCAGTCGAGCTAGTGAAAGTGATAGAAACAAGATTTAAGGAAGTCCTTGGAGACTTCAGATGTATAAGTAGAGAGGCTTAGGACCTTAGTGGGATTCAGACTTTCATTGTAAAACTCCACTTTATTTCTGAGATGTAGGACTTGTGATAGTTTTGCTATGTAATCCATGATTTTGATAATAAATATGATTTTCATTGTGAGCAACCACTGAGTTAACTCAGAGGGTTGAAGCTCTTGGGTTAGGGCCCAACTAGAGCGGCCAAAGCTCCTCTTTATTGTATTGTTATGAGAGCATAGATTCCTATTTTCCTATTCATTCGCTTAAGTAGTCATTTGCATTGCAGTAGTATAGCATATATTCCTATTTCTATTCATTTGCTTAGGTAGCTTTATTTTCATTACAGAGATTTATGGTTTAAATTGTTCGTTTGCTTAAATAGTTACAGTCTCATTACAGTAGTCTAGAGCAGATCATTAGCAAGTTATCTAGAGGAAAAATATCACTAGAAGGTTTTCCACAGGTGCCTCGGCCTCATCTCCTCCCTCTAGGACCATGATTTGAGGAAGAGACCCTTCAACAACCCCAAAAACACAGGTCTCTAGTTCTCGCATGAGCTTTGGAGTTGTTGTTTAGCGCAGTTACTTATTTCAGTTCATTTTCATCGTTTTCCATTACTCTCGATCCATCCTCACATCATTGGTTTTTTTGTCGTTTTCCTTAGAAACACTCCTTCAACATGTTCTTCATGCATCATTTCCTGACCATTTGATCCAAAACAAACTTAGCCAATCACTGTCTGATTCATTAGTTTGCCCAACGACCATTGCACATGAAAGTCTTCCATCACTTTATGTGCTCCAATCTCCACCATCAATCTGTCTAGCCTAATCTGATGGTTATCATGCCACCTGATCACAAACTAGCATGACCAATCTCCACCATTGATCAGCCCCCCCTGATCCAACAGTTATCGCACAGATTCTTGTACAGTTGTTATCTAGTCGAGGGCACGTGAGAAAGTGGTATTCCTGTGCTATGTGTCGCCTAGTTAGGCTAATCGCGCAAAATTTCAGAATACTGCTTACAGCTTTGAGGGAGCATGAGAAACTATTGACCGCTTTCAAAACCCACTCCATAATTTCCACACATTTCCTTTGCCCGCTATATAATCTTTGTTTTCCATCTACCGATTAATCTTGCCCATCCATATCTTGACTTAGCCTCTGTGACAAGATCTCGTCCATTCATCTCTAGTTAACCCTATTTGTTCATCTATTCACTAAACCGCCGCGATAAGATCTCCACCATTTATCATGTTAGTTAACCCTGTTTGCCCATATATCTATGTAAATTCCTGCGATCCAATCTCCACCGTTCATTTGCCTTTCACCCAATTGATCCAATAGTTCTTATGCATTATTGCTCCCTCATGTCCTCCTTTCATTGATTTCATCCTCTGATTGCTTTTCCACCTGAAATAGATTTAGTTTAGTTCTTTGCTTACACCTTAATCTATCTTTTATGCTCTTCATTTGTGCAACTTACATAGCAGCATTGGGTTAGTGTTGATTTAGTAGTTCTTCTTAGTTTAGCATTACAAGTTCTTTTCTTCTTTACTTCAGTAGAGTAGCTCTCCCTTAGAATAGATTTGCTCTTCTTCCATCAAAATCAAGCTTCTTTTGAATCTATAGAAGTCTTTTTTGGAACCCCTGGGATCTCTTGTCAGATGAACAATGACAACAGGTGGGACATCCACTTCTACTTGTGCATATAGCATTGTCACTTCCAAGTTTGTACAAACCTCAGGTTCATAATTAAAGCTAGTAGCTCTGGGAGTTGCAGCATTCTTGTTGCAATACCTAGGCTCATCACTTTTTGGCGCCATTGGTAGGGATGTGTTAGAGTAGAAGTGATTACTGCTCTTTTCTTCTATTTCTAGTTTCCAACTTTCTTCCATTAGTTTATTTTTTCAAAAGTAATCTGGTTTCTTCCTTTCTTTCAGTTGTCATTATCTGCTTTCCTTTCAATTCAGCAAGTAGTTCCTTTGTTAGTAGTTTTTCATTCAATCAGCAATTTCATTCTGCGAGTAGTTTTCTTTCTGTAAGTAGTTTTTCATTCAATCAACAATCTCATTTTTGCAAAGTACGTTCTAGCTTTAAAGAAAATATTATAAAAATCAACCCAGAAACATTTTCCTTTCATGCCTCGTAGGAATGGGGACAATTGAGGAAAATTCTTGTCAAATACCCCCACTGCATCCAATAGTCAACCTTCTCTCTTCTTCAGTGACAGTGAATTGGAAGACCCTTTAGGTGAGAAACCTTACATATTTGAAGAACCTACAGGGGACGAAGAAGAGGAAGAACCAATTCTTACTGAACCAATGGCTGAAAACCGAAACGACAGAGGGAATAGAGAGAGAATTGAGGGTGCCTTGCCCATCAAGGAAACCAATGGGGACACTAAGATGAAGAATATAAGCCCTTTTACTCTACCTCATTTCCATGGCCTAACCACAGAGGACCCTGACACTTTCCTATTTGAGTTTGTTGTTATATGCCGAACCTATGACTACACAGGCGATGAGAAAAGGTTAAAACTGTTTCCATCTATCCTCAAAGATGCAGCATTGCACTGGTTCATGGGTTTACCTAGAGATAGCATCACAAATTGGGCTCAGATGCAACATGATTTTAACAACAAATATAGGGACTATTGTATGTCAAAGGATACTAAAGAAGAAATTTTTAGGATGAACATAGGCTAGGATGAATCCTTAGAAGGATATGAAGAAATATTCCAGTTCAGATACAAAAGGGCCAGGTGCACACTTGACCCTGAGTCACTAAAGCTGGTCCTGCTTAGAGGAGTAAGGGAAGATCTTATGGATACCTTACATATGATAGTAGGAGGAGATATCTACCAATTTCCTTATGAGGATATTAAGACTGTCTTTAGAAACCATTCTAGGGAAACCAAGAAAAAGGGTAGGGGTAGTCAACCTATGGCCAGTACATCATCCTCCAACTCATCCATCAAGGGTGAAATTGGAAATATGATAGAATATTTCAAAAGTGATATGCTGCAAACCCTTGCCTTGCAATTGGACACCATAAATATCAAAAGGAGGCAAGAGGAATCATAGAGAGCCTTATCAATCTTTTGTCCTAGATGCACTAGGAGGCATCCTAGGAATGCGTTTCCATTGAACTACATTAAGATTTGGTCAGTTTGTGAAGAAAACCACTCCATAGACAAGTGCCATTCTTTACCTGGACTCAAAGTTGTATATCAAGGAGCTGAAGGGGTCACTGAGCAGCTTTGCTACATCAACCAAAGGAGACCTCCTTGGCCTAGACCATATGAGCAGGGTATGCAAGGTTCATCCCATGCATATTAAAAACCCAACCAAACCACAACTATACCTTCTTGGGGACCCCCTTCTCATCCTTCCTGGTCTACACCCACTCCTTGGTCCTATGCATCTCAGTATCATTCCCAGCCAACCAGCCAGTCATTTCAACCTTATGTTCAACCACAACATTAGCAGAATACCCCACACTAGTGGTGGAGGCCTCAATTCAACTATGTTCCAGCCCTATTTCCTCCACCACCTACCCAACCACAACTCTTGCACTCTAATCCACCTAAGAAACCCCAGATGCCTGCCCAGCCAAATCTGAACCCAAACAATAGGCAGGCTTAACAAGTATACAATGGAGAGACATCATACCCAGCTTATGCTGTAGAAATACAGGAGATCAACCTAAGATCTGGGGGAATTATCGCTGATAACCAACCTCCCTCTCGACATAGGGAGGTTGAGGAAGAAAGAGAGGAAAGCAACCTTAAAGTAAATCCACCCTTTCCTGAAATATTAGCCCAACAACTCTAGCCTACCCTAGAAGAAACTGAAATTCTAGGAGAATTGAAGAATCTATGTGTAAAGATCCCATTTCTCCAAGCAATCAAAGATGTTCCCATTTACAATAAGTTGATTAAGGAGAAGTGCTTCCAGCATCCAGGAAGAAGAAAAAGGGATGCCCCTACCATTAATGTCATTGGGCAGTTGTCTGACTTAATGTTGGGGTAGGTAATATGTCCAAAATATTTAGACCCTGGAAGCCCTATAGTAGATGTGCACATCAATGGCACCATTATCCCACACACTCTAATTGATCTTGGGGCTGCCATTAATGTGATGACCAAGGACACCATGTTCAATCTCAACCTCCAATAGTCATTAAGGAAGTCCACAACAGTTTTGCAACTTGCAGACTGTTCCATAGTCACCCGTGAGGAAATTGTGGATGATGTGATGGTCTCCATTGATTCCTGGGAGTACCCTGTAGATTTCCTAGTTCTCCAACCTAAGGCTAAGCTTACTGGTTACCCTCTCATCCTTGGGAGGCCATGCTTGGCCATAACTGATGCTTACATTAGCTGCAGAGATGGTAATATGACCATCAAGAATGGGCATATGTCCAAACAATTAGTCCTATACCCTCCTGCTCAACCTTCCCTAGAGAATGATTTACCTTTATGGTTGGAGGAGAAGGAAGAAGATGAGGTTTATTCTGCCCAACTTTATGCTTTGGAATAAACCATAGGAGGAGGACAACAAGAAGAGGATGACTTAATTGAACACCTGCTCCAAAGCCCAACTCCTAGTTCATTACCATTGGAAGAAGAAGTAACAAAAACCCAGAACAATCATCCAATTGACTTATGCTTAGCCAATACCAACCCACTCCGGGTCAAAACCATAGAATTCGGCCCAGAGAAAACTTTGTAAATCAATCCATCTATGTCTACTCTTGAAGAGGAAGAGTTATGCAACATGTTGAGAGAAAACCTAGAATCCTTTGCTTGGAGTTACAAGGAAATGAAGGGAGTACACCTGTCAGTGTGTACTCACCACATATACATCAAAGAAGGTTGCAAGCCAGTCAAGCAACCAAAAAGGAGGATGAATCCAACTCTTAAAGACATAGTCAAAGAAGAACTACAAAAACTGTTAGATGCAGGATTCATCTACCCTATCTTAGATAGTGAGTCAGTCTATCCTTTAGTGTTAGTTCCCAAGAAAAATGGTAAGTGGAGGATTTGTATAGATTACAGGGAGTTGAACAAAGCCACAAAGAGGAATCATTTTCACCTACCCTTCATTGACCAAGTGCTAGATGGCCTGGCAGGGAAGAATTTCTTTTCTTTCCTAGATGGATTTAGTGGGTACAACCAAGTCCAAATCTACCTGGAATACCAGGATAAGACCACATTCACCTATCCTTAGGGTAGTTTTGCCTATAGGGTCCTTCCTTTTTGCCTATGCAATGTTCCTGCCACCTTCCAAATAGCAGTCTTGTGTATTTTTGCTAAACTAGTACATAATGATGTGGAAATCTATATGGATGATTTTACACCTTATGGCTATTATTTTGAAGAAGCCATGACTGACCTAAGCAAAGTATTGCACAAATGCATTGAAATGAACCTATCTCTAAGTGTAGAAAAATGCGAATTCTTAATGAATGAAGGGACTGTGCTAGGTCATTCAATATCTCAGCAAGGACTGCAGGTGGACCCAAACAAAATAGTAATCATCCAAAGGGTCCCACATCCACAAAAGAAAAGAGATTTCAGGAGTTTCATAGGGTTAGCTGGATACTACCAAAGGTTTAGTAAAGGACTTCAGGAAGTTGGCCTCTCCTTTGTTTGGATTGTTGCCCAAAGATTCTGAGTTTATATGGTCAAAGAGTTGTCAAGAGGCCTTAGACATTCTAAATGATATGGTAACCATTGCACCAATCCTTAGAGGCCCAAACTGGGCCCTCCCTTTTCATATTCATGCTGATGCCTCACACAAAGCCATAGGAGTAGTCTTAGGTTAAGAAGAAGAGAAATTTCCCTATGCCATCTATTTTACCAGTAAGAACCTGTCAAAGGCTGAGCTAAATTATACTGTGACCAAAAACAAACTCTTGGCTGTTGTGAATTCATTAAACAAATTTAGGCATTACATTACAGGCTATCAAACATTTGTGCATACTAATCATGTTGTAATCAAATATTTAATGAACAAACCAGATGTGAATGGTAGAATTATAAGATGGTTGCTTTTATTACAACAATTTGATCTAACTATTGTTGATAAGCCTAGTAAGGAAAATGTTGTTGTTGACTTTCTATCTAGGATGAATCTGCCTACAGGTGAAGAAGGAATGGTGGATTACAAGTTTCTAGATGAGCATTTGTTTTCTATTTCAGTTCTCTCCCCATGGTTTGTTGATATAGCAAACTATTTGGTATCAACATAGTTTCCACTAAACTTTCCCACCAAAGAAAAGAGAAAGATAGTTAGGAAGAGCACCCCCTTCACTTGGATTGGGGGTAATCTTTTCAAAATTGGCCCAGATCAAATCTTGAGAAGGTGTGTAAGGGAAGAGGAATTCTTTGACATCCTTTTGACCTGTCATGATGGGCCTTATGGAGGTCACTTTGTAGAAAAGAGGACAACATTCAAAGTGTTGCAAGTAGGCTATTACTTGCCTACTCTTCACCAGGATATGAAAAAGTACATTAGACGGCGTGATTGATGCCAGAGGATGGGAAAGCCTACTCTAAGAGATGAAATTTCCCTATAGCCTCAAGTGACTTTCGAGCCATTTGATAAGTGGGTCATGGACTTCATTGGGCTTATCAATCCCCCTTCAAAGAAAAAACAACACATTATTGTGTGCACTGATTATTTGACTAAGTGGGCTGAAACCAAGGCAATTAAGGCAACAACAAAAGAGAAGGTGGTTGAGTTCCTAAGGGAGAATATATTCTACAAATTTGGGTACCCTAGATAGCTAGCCATAGACCAAGGCAGCCAGTTTACCTCCAACATGATTGAAGAACTATTCAGCCATCACAAAGTCAAGCATAGGACCTCCACTCCTTATCACCCACAGGCTAATGGACAAGTGGAGGTAACCAATAGGGCACGGGAGAACATCTTAACCAAGGTAGTGAGTAGCAGTTGGAAGGATTAGGTAAAGAGACTAGTTGAGGCCACCTAGGCCCATAATACAACATGGAAGACCACCACTAGATTTACACCCTATGAGCTGGTATATGGGAAAAAGGATTTGTTGTCCATTGAGTTTGAATATAACACATTGAGGATGGCAGCCCAACTAGATTTGGATCTCAGTCATGCATAGAAAGAAATATTGTTCCATGTGAATGGCTTGGATGAATTCAGAATGTAGGCCCTCCCACATACAAAGATAGTTGAGCTTCAGAGGAAGGTATGGAATGACAAACATATTAAGGAGAAGCAATTTCAAGAGGGAGACTGGGCATTGTTATATGAATCTAGGTATAAATACTTCAAAGGCAAGCTAAAGATAAGATAGCTCAGACCTTATGTTGTGGAAAGATGCCATGACAATGGTTCAGTGAAAATTAGAACTATAGATGAAGAAGCCATTCCATTGCTAGTTAATGGACATAGATTGAAAATGTACAAGAGGCCTTTATCAAAACAAGAGTTCATTGACAATATTAATAAGGCAGTGATGATGGTGGAGCAAGTTCCTACTCCTCCCTCATCAGGTCACTGAAAAAAGAAAAAAAAAAGAATAAGGATTCAGGTGAAAACCTCTATGTGGCGTCTAAGTCCCATCTTTGGATTGAAAACCTCATGAGGCAGCCCAAGGATGAGAAAAATGGAAAGAAAAAGAAGATCCATGGGTGAAAACATTCCTTGAGGCACCCAGGGAAAATATCTTGGGTGAAAACCTCTATGAAGTAGCCTAGGTGTTTTTAAAAATATATATATAATAATAAAAGAAAAAGAAAAAGAAACATAATTATTATTTGTAGGTGGATGAGAAAGACAAGAAAGGAGCAAAGAGAAGATCAAAAGGGAACCCTGCCTCACATATATTCATCTCCTCCACTCCTTACGATGCATCCCTCCATCAATTCCTTTGTTTTTCACTTCATTGCTTCAATTCAAGTGAAGATTGTGTTTTCTATAGGATCCCCTGAATGGTAGATTGGTTAGGTCCCCAAAATTCATACTAGACATGATCTAACCAATCACCTCAACCATTACCATCATCCTTGCATCCACACACACTCCTACTCCCTCTGTCCATTCATTGCAGCATCCTCACAGCACCAACCAGCAACATGATCAAGAAATTCTAAGGGAGACACCAAACATTTCCAAGTGGTAATCTAGGAGCTCCACAGCAGCAACATCTGATCTTCAGTCACAAACACCATTAGTAGACAGCAGAGGAGGAAGAAGAATGACCATATAGTAGCAACAACATAATAATATCTTCAGTCACAGGCACCTGCAAAAGCCAATAAACCATCAACAGACAATAGAGGAGGAAGAAGAATGACCATCAACAACATCTCTGATCTTTGACAACTGCAGCATGGCATTAAGGCCATAAGTAAGTGTCCTACTCACTCACTCATATGCATCATTTGATCAAAAGTTGTAAATGTTAAGAGGCAGTTGGCTTTTAAGTGAAAAGGTGGCAAAAAGGAATTTCTTTTTAAGGTGAAGAACCCACAGAGGATAAAAATGGAGTAAGAAGGGACAGTTTGTCATACCCATATAGTGAGGTAGGCTACCAACTCATCAAGTATATATCATGTGAGGGTAGATACAATGTTGTGTATGGCTGCCATTTTAGAATGATTGAAGAATTAAGATTTGGCGTAGAAACACCAGCTCACCAAAGACTCAGCATACCCTATTTTTTGATGCAATCACTCATGGACTCCAGTAGTAAAGTAAAGAAAGGAAATTCCGAACAATTAGTTCACCATGGGTTGATCGGGATCCTCATTGAGGATGCCCTCCAAAACCTCAGGATCCCTATAACATGGTTAGTCTTTAGAGACTTACTAGCAGAGGATGACATCAAAACCCTCACCTATGATGTTAGTCCTTCTGTTAGTGAGGAGGAGGCAAAAGAAGAAGAATATACAGAGCTATATGGGGATGAGATGGAGGAAGAAGAAACTAATACAGAGGAACATGATAAAAATAGAATACAAGGAGGATGATGTTGAAACACAGGAGGAAACAAAGGAAGAAACTAATGGAGATGAGAAAGAAAAACAAACGAAAGAAAATAAGAAAAATAGAGAGGTAGAAGGCATTGAAATAGAAGGGGAAGAACAAAAGGACGATTCACCTAGAGTGTCTCCAGAGGTCCCTAAGAGGAAGGCAGCAACTACCATCACTGCTCTCAGCACACCAGTCAAGAAAAAAGGTAAAAGAAGGAGGTAAACCGCTCTATCTTTCAGAACAAGGAAGAGCACAATAATCAAACAAGGGAAGCCACAAATATCAACAAAAATCCCTATTCATGTGTGGCTAGCCTCTCCTTGGAAGCAATCTAGTGTAGAATTCTAGCTAAATCCTATGCTCGTTACCTCAAAGAACAATGGCTGCAATTCTAGATTAAAACACTAGCACAAAGGGCTGCCATGCCATTTCAAGACTACAGGCAGTCTATTGATCTTTGTGCTCAGAGCTTTACTTGCACAACATGGCCCTCATACACATGCATATTTGGGATCCTAATGTAGAGCTAGGATATCTACAATTAATGGCATGGCATCATCAATGAACCATGAGAAGTCAAGGGCTACAGAGATGAAAAGAATGTTGACCAGAGAGCAAAATGAACCTCTTTTCATCAAAGCTGAACAATCAAATCCCATGGCCCTAATTAACACCCATAGTCTAATTTCAAATGATCCTCAACTGGCACTTAGATATCTTGTTTCCCAAGAGCAAGCAATTTCACATTTTGAGGATATGTTTAAGCTACTTAGAGATGATAATATACATGCCTACTAAAGGAGATGGAACACAATTCCACACAGCTTGAAGATTAGGGAAGAAGAGGAAAATAGATAGTGGGAAGAAGTAGAAAGGAAAGCATGCTTCTATGAACAAGAAGAAGAGACCACAGTAGAAGCATGGGATGTCAGAGAGGCTACTAGAGCCACTAAGTTGCTCAGAGGATGAGCAACACTTTTAGTACGAGGGTGATGATGAGCCTCATCATTGAGTAATTATATGGGCCTTAATTGGCCTTAATTCACCTCCTAGCTTAGTCAAACCAACTATTCTAATAACATATTGCATATTTTTTATTATATGTTGTTTATGGGATGAGTTAGAGTTGGATATTTTGCTCTGTAGAAACTCTAATGGGACAAGGGAGAGTAACTATAAGAGGTAAATCCTCCTCATTTACTACCTCTCCATTTGAATTTTCCTCCATCATCTCAAAGTACAAACAACCTCCCTACTAGAAGGCAACCAAGAAATTGAAGGTGCAAATGGCCAAATCATAAGTACTAGAAGGAAGCCAAGAAAGTGAAGGAATAAATAGCCAAATCATGAGTACTAGAAGGCAACCACGCAAGTGAAAGTATGAGTTTATCTTGAGTTGGGAGCCAAGCCTCCATACTAGAAGGCAGCGAAGCTAGTAAAAGTGACAAAAACCGGTTTTAAGGAAGTCGTTGGAGACTTCAAATGTATAAGTAGAGAGGCTTAGGACCTCACTTGGATTCAAACTTTCATTGTAAAACTCTACTTTATTTTTGAGCTGTAGGTCTTGTGACAGTTTTTTTATGTAATCTATGGTTTTGATAATAAAGATGAAGTTTCGTTGTGAGAAAGCACTGAGTTAACTCAAAGGGCTAAAGCTCTTGGGTTAGGGCCCAACCCGAGCAGCCAAAGCTCCTCTTTACTATATTTTTATGATAGCATAGATTCCTGTTTTCCTATTCATTTTCTTACGTAGTAATTTCCATTACAACAGTATAACATAGATTCTTGTTTCTGTTCATTTGTTAAGGAAGCTTCATTTTCATTACATATATTTATGGTTTAAACTGTTCATTTTCTTAAATAGTTACAGTCTCATTACAGTAGTGTAGAGTAGATCATTAGCAGGTTATCTATAGGAAAAAGATCACCAGAAGGTTGTCCACAGGTGCCTCAGCCTCATCTGCTCCCTCTGGGACAATGATTTGAGGAAGAGACCCTTCAGCAACCCCAAAAACATAGGTCTCTGGTTCTCGCATGAGCTTTGGAGTTGTTGTTTGGCACGTTACCTATTTCAGTTCATTTTCATCGTTTTCCATTACTCTCGGTCCATCCTCACGTCACTGGTTTTTCTGTCATTTTCCTTTCAAACACTCCTTCAACACGTTCTTCATGCATTGTTTCCTGATCGTTTGATCCACAACAAACTTAGCCAATCACCGTCTGATTCATTAGTTTGCCCAATGGTCATCGTGTGAAAAAGTCTTCCATCACTTTATGTGTTCTAATCTCCACCATCAATCTATCTAGCCTAATCCGATGGCTACCACGTCACCGGATCACCAATTAGTGCAACCAATCTCCACTGTTGATCAACCCCACTTGATCCAATGGCTATCGCACCATATCGTGCAGATTCTTGCATGGCCATTATCTAGCTGAGGGCATGCAAGAAAGAGGTTTTCCCGTGCTACGTGTTGTCCTGTTAGGCTAATCGCACAAAATTTTAGAATACTGCTTACAACTTTGAGGGTGTGCAAGAAACTGCTAACTACCTTCGAAACATGCTCCATCATTTCTGCAAGTTTCTTTTGCCCATGATATAATCTCCGTCGTCCATCTGTCGATTAATCCTGTCTGTCCATCTCTTGACTTCGCCTTCGCGATAAGATATCTGCCATTCATCTTTGGTTAACCCTATTTGTTCATTTATTCACTAAATCGTTGGGATAAGATCTCCACCATTCATCCTGTTAGTTAACCCTATTTGACCATCTATCTACGTAACCTCCTGTGAATGGATCTCTGTTGTTCATTTTCCTTTCACCCAAGTGATCCAACGATTCTTATGCATTATTGCTCCCTCACATCCTCCTTTCACTGATTTCGTCCTCTAATTTCTTTTCTACTTGAAAATAGATTTAGTTTAGTTCTTTTCTTACACATTAGTCTAGTTTTGATGCTCTTTACTTCTACAACTTAGATAGCAGCATTAGGTTAGTGTTGATTTAGTAGTTCTGCTTAGTTTAGCGTTACATGTTGTTTTCTTCTTTACTGCTATAGAGTAGCTCTCCCTTAGAATAGATTTGCTCTTCTTCCATCAAAATCAAGCTTCTTCTGACTCTATAGAAGTCTAGCTTGGAAACCCTACGATCTCTTGCTAGATGAATAGTGACAACAGGCAGGACCTCTACTTCTACTTGTGAAGATAACACTATCACCTCCAAGTTTGTATAAACCCTGAGTTGATAAGTAAAGCTGGTAGCCTTGGGAGTTGCAGCATTCTTGTTGCAATACCTAGGCTCATGAAGGTTATGGTCTGAACTAGTGTAGGAAGAAATAAGGCAGAACAATAGAGATAATACCTCATCCAAAGAAGAGGAAGAGGAATTCACATTAGTTAGCGAAGGAAAGAAATCCAAGGGAAAGAAGTCCCAAGGGAAGGAGGGAAAGAAGAAATACTTGTCCAATATCAATTGCTTTCACTATCATGAATTCAAGCACTATTCCATGAAATGTCCACATAAGAAGGAAACCAAGAAGGAACCTGTAGTAGCAACAATAGGTGAAGCTCTAGCTTCACAATTCGAGCTTGATTTTACTCTCTTTTCATACATGGAAAGCACAGTAATGGGAAGCATTTGGTATCTTGATAGTGGTGCTTCATTCCATATGACGAGGAATAAAGATTTGTTCAGTGACTTGGGGGAGAAAGACCTCAAGCAAAACATTGAGTTTGGATATGACAAGAGGTATAGAACAACTGGTATTAGTACAATTACTTTTCAAAGGGATTCTAGCTCCCCTCTCAGACTGAAGGACATGATGTTTGTTCTAGGTCTAAAGAAGAATCTTGTTTCCATCGTAGTATTAGAAGATTGTAGCTACACTGTGATATTTATCAAAGGAAAGGCTTTCCTTAGACACATTGCCACAGGATAGGTAAATCAGGTCGGTGTGCAATTCAAGAACCTATATACACTTGAGGTTTAAGATGCATGCAAAGCCTTGAGGAGAAATGAAAAGGTTAGGGACTTGATGGTTGAGAGGAAGCATAATTTACCTCTCAAAATGCAGCCTCAAAATTAGCCTCGTCAAGTTGTGGAGCAACTACAATTGGAGAAGCAGAGAGGAGACATAGTGGAAACCTCCACTTGAGCAGAGACCTCTAGTAGGGGGAAACTTTAAGCTAAGTGGGCAGAGGGATCACTTGCAACCATACCTCTAGGTGTGAGGTGGATGTGAAGCAATAATCCTAAGAGTTACATAAATTTGTGTAGGGTCCATCAAGGTGTTTTTGTCTCATGGATCATTACCTTCCTATGGGGGGCCACAATATTCACTAGTAGGAGGATCAATTCCAGTCAGATACTAAGGAGTGAAAAGTTGTGTTGACAACAGAGTAGGAGGCTCAGTACCAGAGTCAGTAACAACATGATTTTCCTAGTAGACAGTTGTAGATTGATTCAATGATTATTTTTATTTATTTTATTATATTTTGTTCAGTTGCAGATGTTGTAGTAGCAACAAAAATAATGAGAATTGTTGCATGCAATGCATTCTAAAGGTGATGCATCGGGGTAGATGTGAATCCCTTTCTTGTTGATAGGGAGTGTTGAAAATGGCAACAAGAAAATCTTGATTTAATTTCCCTTAATTAAATTAGGTGAAAATTGTAACTCAACATCAAAAGACAACAAGAATGAGTTAAATAAGCTAATTTCACTTAGTTGTCTTGTGTCATGTAGAGTGTTTCCTAAATTTTAGGAGCCTAGGTTGAGTTTAATTTTAGCTGTAATAATTTAATTCAGTTAAACTGAGTTAAAGTCAGTTAAACTAGTTCCAATTGTTAGAGGAACTAGTAACAGCTATAGAAGTGGGGTGCAACTTGATGTGTTCAACCATTTAATTGATAAATCAACCATAATAAACTCATGCATGCATGAAATTTGAGTTACCCAATTGAGATTGGAGTTCAAAGGTAGTGTACTATCAGTTGTATAATTTTTCGAGTTGTACAGGTGGTGCATGCAGTTAGAGAAGGACCTATAGGGATTTAACAATTAAGGATGGGTATTTCCCAAATTAATAGGGGGATAATTCCTTGAGAAACAATGCAAGGAAATAGGATATTGGAAAGTAG
This sequence comes from Pinus tabuliformis, assembly GCA_031772625.1. NCBI lineage: Eukaryota > Viridiplantae > Streptophyta > Pinopsida > Pinales > Pinaceae > Pinus > Pinus tabuliformis. The sequence continues at coordinate 1,353,991,290 of CM062820.1, read as the reverse complement.
AAAAATTGGCTAAGTATTGGCCAAAGTCAACTTGTGAGGCAGTGAGATAGATTATACTTGTGCAAAGATTGTTCAGGCTTGAACACGCATTGTATGTCTTCTCAATGTTCTTAGTAATGCAATACAGATAGGAAGTGGTTTTGAACAGTTTCTTTCCCCTTATATAAATCTCTGAGAATATGTGATTGAATCTTGTCTCATGTTTATGTTGTGATTTCTCGACCGATTAATTGTTTCCGCTATTGAGTAGAGTAGATTCAAGTCTTTTATTTTAGCCTATCACAAAATTAGTTTGAATCTACAAGGAATTTCTACACTCAGGATCAATACATGTCCTATAAGATGGTGTACTTTCTAACAAAATGTTAGTCCAAAGCTTCCTCTTACATGGGTTACTATCCAAGTGTCCTTATGCGACATGATTCTTCTCTATCTATGTTCCACCTGTCCCATTTATTAATTTCATTTGACAAATAGATTTAGAGCCACACTTGAACACGTTTATAATCCCAGCATTTTATTACAAACTAAATTATTTTTCTAGATGTTTATGTTTCACATTTCATTTACATTCTCATCAATAAAAATGTATTGTTTTCCACTAGCTATATTTCTCAATAGTTACCCAAATACATGATGATAAATTCTTAGGGTCAGAGATGAGGAGTGTTACACTTGACATCCCTCCCCTCCCATAATTGATTCCCCATGTTTCTCAAATATGATGATTAATGTAACACCATAAATAACTTAATAAGAAGTTACAAAAAATTAAACCATTTTATGCATTTGAAAGAAAGACTCTAGGTGGGTTTCTTAGGGATCCTCTCTCATTATTCTCTTCAATTTTTTTTTGAAATCCACCCTCTGTGAAAAATTTGGTTTGGCCTTTATTAAACAAAACCATAGCTCTGAAAATCATCTATAGATAATTTTTGGGCTTGTTGTATCCTAGTATTTTGGGTGCCCCTAGTTATAACCTAGTTTTGGAGTCCAACAAAGTCAATGGTTCTCCTATCCAAATATTGATTTGTATTTTATGAGTAGTTATATTTCAGTTACTAGAGTCATTCATAGGCATATTGTGAATTTTTATGTGGGTATAAAAACCAGGTTGAGCTGCATATATCAGTTCCATAAGAATTGAAAATTGTTTTTTGCAAAGGCCCATGTGAGCACACTACCCATGATCACTCGAGCAAGTGTTTTCCAAAATCCAACCCCTTGTGAAAAATTTACATTCATATTTACTGAAAAACACCCTATCTCTAACGATCCTCAAATAAATCAATTTTGGATGTATGGAGTCCTAGGAGGCGGGTGTCCTTAGCTATAACCTTGTGCCAAGATTCCAAAAAAACCAACATTTTTCCCATCTGAGTCTTAGTTTAATTTTTATGGTAAGTTTCAACTCACTTCCACAAGGAATTTAGGGACATATTGTAAATTTTTTGTAGGGATATAAAAAACAAGCCAAGAAGTATAAACAAGTTTTGTGAAATCAAGAATTTATGTTTGGAAAAAGCCCATTCAAGCACGCTACTCACAATCACTTTAGTAAGCATTTTGTAAAATATAATCCCTTGTGAAAAGTTTGCATTCATATTCACTGAAGAAACTATAAATCTAAATATCCTCAAATAAATGAATTTTCAACCTATGGATTATTTGGGGGTGTCCCTAGTTGTAACCCGAATCCAAGAGTCTAATGGAACTAATGATTTTCCCATCCAAGTCTCAATTTGAATTTGGGTACACATTTTGGATTTTTATTGGGGGTATAAAAACCAAACCAAATAGCAAAATTATTTTCATAAGCTCAAGCATTTGTATCTTGCTAATGCCCATGTGAGCACACTATCCATAATTGCTTGTGTGATTGTATTTAAAAATCCAACCCCTTGTGCAAATTTTGCATTGATCTTTACTAAGAGAAATTCTAGATCTAAATATCCTCAAATAAATTAACTTTTGACCTATGGAGCCATTGGGGGGGGGGGGATGGTGTCAATAGATATAACCTAGTTCCAAGAGCCCAACGAAATTGAATTTTTCCTTGTACAAGTCTCAGTTTCAATTTGATGGAAAGTTGAAAATGGATTCCAAGATCCATTTAGGGATATATTTTTAGTTTTTTCTAGGGTTATACAAACCAAAATGAGAAGTATAAATGACTTTTGTAAGCTCAAACATTTGTGTTAGGTGAAGGCCCATGTGAAAACACTACCCATGATCACTCAAGTGTGTTTTGCAAAATCTAAAACCTTGTGCAACTTTTTCATTGATCCGTACTAAGAAAAACCATAGCTCTTAAGCTCCTAAAATGAATCCATTTTTAACCTATGGAGTCATATGCGAAGGGTGTCCTAAGTTGCAATTTAGTGCTAGGAGTCCAATGGAACTGACAATTTTCCCATATGAGGTTAATTTTTAATCTTATACTGAGTTGCAACTTGTTTCCAAGATCCATTTAGGGGCATATTGATCATTTTGTCGATAAAGGTAGAAAACACATTGTACAATTTGAAAACCTTGGATTTGTGCAAGTTGAAACCCCTAGTTTTGTGTAATTTGAAAACCTATTTTTGTGGAACTTGGAAACCCTATCAATGCATATTTTCATGGAATGGAATTATTCTTTATCCCATAATTTGTGACGGATTCATACCAAACACACCATAAGGGACAACCGTAAGTGAAACAAACAAGTGACATAATTATGTGATTCCTCATAAGAAATGTAGATAAGTGATACTCTTCAATGTGAGACACATAGTTAACATGTAAAAGATACCTAACATAAGTGACATAGTTAAGCATCAATGACCTAAAGAACTCATAGAAGATGTGATGCACCATATTCGGTGTCACATATAAGCGATGCGCATAAGTAATGAACGATGGACATCAACACATATGCATTGATACACATAATGGATGCACCATAAGTCATAAATAATTAATGTTCTTACATGACACACATAATTCACTATTGTACATAGTGACTGTTGAGAAATTTAGGGCATCAAGATTAAGTGATTTTTTGAGAGATAGTTGTTTGTGAATGCTTCTTACTTCATAGATTAGAATCTTTTATTTAGATTATTATTGTGTTCTTTCATCAAAAAATTACCAATGCATAAACAATAAATAGACAAGAGACATAGAATGCAAGCTATCCGCCAGGGTCAAAACCTCTCCCACTTGAGAGGAAAACCCGAACAAATTCTTCTTCTTATAGAGTCTTCAGTTGATGAATAACAAGACCAAGACCCTTGACCTATTTTCCACTCCAAGACCAAGGCAAAAATCCCTCTTCCTCTTCCTTGAGTGATCTAAATTGGATCATTATATTGTTTGTCATCCATCTCGATGCGTTTGGAGTTGAAAAAGTGGAGGAATTAGGCTAGGAGGAGGTTTACATTGTGGTTTACATCCACGACTTATTGTTCAAGTTTCAAAAACCTCACCTTTACAGGATCACAAACTTATATTGATGGATTTATAGTGGAAAAATTGGAGGAATCAGCTCATGGAGGAGCTTTACATTGTGGTTTATATCCATGACTTCTTGTTTGAGCTGCAAAAACCTCACCTCTGCAAGATCAGGAGGTTCGTTTACAAATTTGTCAGCCATTATTATGGTTTTATGATTTTTGGCCCCACTAATCTAGATCCCTAAAATATCCACAAAATACACAAAGAAACTTGCTCTGATACGAAATGATCTGTAAACTTCCATGGATATTCCACCAAATAGTCTATCACAACATATATAATAATAATTTATTAAAATAATAATAATTTATTAATATAGTCTATGGATTTAACTATAAGTAATGCCTAAAAGTGAATATAAATTATGAAGAAAAGTAGAGAAATAAGAAATAATCTTACACACACATAAGACACAAGATATTCTCTCTTGGAAACCCTTTCAGGAGGCACCGAGCTGGAAGGTGAGGTTGCTTCACTCTCTTTCTCTGTTTGGAAATATGGCTACATGTACAAAGAAGTAATACCTATGGCTCTTAGGATACTACAATGGACATATCCTTTCTGTGTGCTCTACCTCCTATCTCTCCTGGCTATCTTTTCTCAACTATGGAACAAAATGGTCTTGAAAGAATGCAATGTCTCTTCCTCCTAGTGGTCTGATTATAACACAGCTTGATAGCCTACTAGTGGTTGAGTTTGACTACATCAACTCTTAACCAGAGTTACAAAATAGACTCTTATAGAGTATTTTACATCACAAAGACATGGCTAGCCCCTTTTCCATGAATAATTAGGGTTGATGCAGCATCCTCCAAAACTATAGGTGTGAAAATAGGAATGTCAACTTCTGAGTGGCATAACTTTTGCATACGGACTTCGATTGACGCACTTCTTGCATCATTGGAAAATTATTTGTGTGCATAATATCATGAAAATTCCCCCCAAAAACGCTATTTGATGCCTCAGAACGTTTCTAGAAGGTTTCAGATCCCGTTTCACCAAAATGTGTCCCATAGGCAAAAACAGTCCCGTGAGCTGATTCCTCCACTTTTTACACTCCAAATTCATTGAGAAGGATGAAAAACAATATAATGATCCAATTTATCTCATTGAATCAAAGATAATCAAACCATTTTTTTCTTCTTCTTCTTCTTTGCTTTCCTTCAAAATTTTGATCCCTTGATTTTGGTCTACAACTTTTGGTTCCAAATCAAAAACCCATGTTTTTATAGATGACCAACTTTGAACCTTAACTATTCTCTCTTTAGAAAGAGACTCCTTCCTTTTAATTTATATTCGCTTGGACTTATCCTTCACCCAAATTGGTTACCTTTATATGGTTATAACCTTCTTAACCACCTTGCCACAATAGACAGACCTGCAACTTCACGTGTGTGGAAATTACTCAGCCCAAAACAATCCCAAAACAATGCTGAAATAATTTACTCTTTCTTCCTCGCTCCTTGCTAGTTATAGGGATTTTTCTTTATCATCTTCGCACTACTTAAACTTTAGACTCGCTTCACTAAAAACCTGTGTTCTGAAATGAGGTCGAGTGGCCTATATACAATTGTTTTTCATGATAATAAGTTGACTTGTCATCCAACTAGGCTGAAATGTCATTTTAAGGGATATTATCATTCCTTTTGAAGCCGACTTGAAGGAAGATGCTTGTTCCTGTCTTGGAGGGATATTTATATGTATCTAATGACTCATACAAAACATGATATGTCCAAGAAGGGTCCTTCATTCATGGCATTGACTCAATTTGACTTTTATGACTAGATGACAAAACCTAAAGGCTCACAATGGGAGCGATTATTAAAAATAAAATTCCTTGCTCATGAAACCCATGAGACAAGAATTACAATAATAATTTTATTTTTCTTCTTTTCATCAATTACATAAAATCACAATTACACATTTCATTATGAAGACCAAACCTAGTTACACTTTTCAACACTCCCTCTTAACTAGGGAGGTATTCATAATGGTACTCGGTCATTCTCAATATGAAAAATTTCTCATAAGGAGAGTTAGATGGTTAACCCATATGTTTAGCATCATATCAAGCAACATTGTAACATAGCAAGGCCTTGACTAACAACTCTATCCCTCCATGAAATCTGAGTGCAATGTTGGCAAGACCAATGATGTATAAACACCCTCATCATTGTCTCTCTCAGAACATACCCCACCTTGGTTCTTAGGGTGTGTTCCACCAGGACTATTCTTATCTTGGATTCCTAGTATCAAATAATATCAGTCCTCTATGACTACTCTTATATTGAATGCCCTAAGTCATAGTCAAAGAGTATCGGATGCCAGATGTTTACCCAATCCTCCATTCTTTCTTCCTAAGTGAAGACAAGAATGATGTGTCTATATCTCCCTCTTAATTATGGAGGAAATATCTATTCCAATAAAGGAATGTACTCATTCCTACGGAAGGAATGTACCTACGCTCCCTCTTGGCTTAGGAATTTTCAAGTTTCTTCGAAGTAAGAAACTTGTTTCCAGGCTCCCTTTTAATTATGGACCTATAGTAGCTCCTCAGGTGGAGATGATGGGATAACCAGCTACTTGAAGAACTCCTCTTCATGATTTCATGAACTTCTTTTCATTATCTAGGAGTCTTCATGTTTGGGACTTCTACATATGGCACCGACCATCCATCACTTTCATCCTTGAGTCATGTATGTCATCATTGGAAAGTGATCCATCAGTCCTTATATAGCCTTTGTCCATCCCATAATGCTTACTTCATGCCATGTTTACTTAAGGATCTTTCATCCTACTACATGTTCATCGGTGGTGCAAGACATCCATAGATCTTCCCTTGGCAACCCTGCATAAAAACATCTAGATATTTGTCAAAAAATAAAGGAATGAATATTAAAATAACCATTACCTTTGTGATGGTATTTCTTCATGACATCTTCTAGTTTGCATCAACATCCTGCATACATATCACCATATCTCCCAAAGATATATATTGCCAAGGGTCTCTTTCTTTTTGAGACTCCATCATAGTCTTCATATATTCCATGGAGATATCCTATTCAAATCATCTTGATATTTCAGGTGTTGATTTCGTTTACCATGGTTGCATATTCCATGATATCCTCCTTCCTTTCTTCACACATTTCATTCCTAGGAGCTTCCAGTCAGAGTTCCTCAATTGTAGTCAACGACCTCATACTTCATATGAGGACATATCATGCTGATTCCATCTAGTGAATGTGTGACCCACGCATTCCTGAATCCATTTGATGGAGGAGTTCCTTTCTTTGATCATGCTCTTAAGATAGAGCATTGGTTCATGATATATGAAACCATATGACATGACTTCCACAATATCAAATGTAAGCACACATACCTCATTTTTCCTTTGGGTCTTCTAGACTTCCTGCAACAACTTCCTTGATTGAAAGAGTTTCAATCCCTTGATGTGCTTCACTTTTATGTCATGATACCATCATCCCACGAATTCCAAAAGTTTGGAATTTTTGATGAAACACTTGCTTCCCCTCATGATTGATGGACCTTTCAATGAGTATTCCATTAGAGAATCTTAAGGATCTAAAGTATCCCCATCAACAAATGTCTCCTTTTGAAAAATGTATGATGAACCTTGTACTAAATGACCTTAAAAGCAATGTTTTCAATGATATTCCCAAGTGATCCGAATTGGATCCTAGAACACTCTCTAAGTTTTCATGAACTCTTAAAATTATGCCAAAGTTTCAAAGTCTTAAAAAGATCAATCTTATCAGAGATATCCTCGAAACAGTTGCAATTTGTGATCAACACGGAGCAACGAGGACCCTTGGTTAAGCATGTAGGCCATCGGCCCATGGTAACACGCGCTGCCACAAATTATCAAAACCAGAGGTCAAATTAAGAAACGGGGGTAGTTTCTGATATGCGATTAGCGACACGAGGCAAACCCCTCAAAGAAGGAAAATCCCCAAGTGCTCGGACCCAAAAAGTTATAAAATGTAATAGATATCACATCGATTCCGTCAAAGGCGGGGTCCCACAAAAACTGGCAGAATATCGGAAGGGCTTCAAGTGGTAAGTGGTTTCAACTGAGTCCCACCCAATGCCACACAATGGGTGCCACACATCCAGTGGAAGAGAGAGAAAACCACTCACATTGGACAGGTAAACATCATGTTACTTATAGGCCCGATATGGATGATGATTGTTGGATCTGGATGCTCCAAATCAATGGTGGAGATGCATTTCAATGGGTGACCGGATTTGACGAGGTAAACATGCAAATTTTTATAAGATTTGAAGTCTGACATGAACGATGCATTGGCAGAAAGTCATGTTTCTCAGGTATTCTTGGAGTTAACAGAATAAACGATCACTTTGAAAACGTCCAAGAGAACTGACACTAAGTTCATTACAAAATAGGTGGCCACCTCCTTGTGAGGCATTATACTATGATGATTATGCAAAATAGAGGGATTCAGATGGACAGAGGTAGGAAAACCAGAAAGTAGAGAAGCGAAAATTAACAACTAGAAAGAATATTGGCTTTAAAGCCATGAATTGATAGAGAAAGAGGGGAAGTAAGTTAGACGCAGAAAGCTAAGAGCAGAGAGGAGCCGAGCTGACCTGCAGAAGAAAAAGACAGCATCGAGCCAGACAGAGCCAGAGAGAGTCAGAGAGTCAGTGTACTCCAGAGGAGGCTTGAGAGGTTCAAGTGAACTCCTCTGTATATGCATGTCATGTATGAGTCTTAGATTGGGCTCATACTACTGTGACCAATAGAGGTCGGGTTTCAATAAGTAGAGTCTGTGTACTCCAGAGACTTAGGGGATCCAAGTACAGTCTTGCTAATTATATCTACTGTGTGAGACTCAAATTGAGCTCACTGTTGTAAAAACTCTACTTTTGAAAACATAATAGAGAGGCCACCACTAAAGGCTGGACCGGGAGATGTAGCCCAGGAGTATTGGGTGAACTCCTTATTAAACTTGTTGTGTTTACATGTTTTCCTATTATGTTTTCTCTAACTTCTTCAGTGTCTATGCATTTTGCAATCTTACCAATCCGTTGCATAAATTAACATAAGCACATTCATGCACATGAGTGTGTAATACCTTAATTGTTTGTCTTAGATCAATATCAAATCAAGTGGTATCAGAGCTCTAGGTTACTAAGGTTAGACAAGCTTGTGTTGGATTTTTGTTGAATGATAACTAGATCAAAGCTTAAATTAGGAGAAGGAGATTTAGTTGAATCTAACCCAGAAATTGGAAGAGTCCACCCTAAGAGGAAAATGTCAAAAGAAAGTCCCTTGGAATCAAACTCCCAGTTCATGGATAGTTTCAGTACCATGAGAGCCATGGTAGAGGAAATGTATAGAGAATTTAAGAAAAGTAGAGTTGAAGATTCATCAAACTCCAAACAAGATAAAGGAGTAGAAGAATCTCTCCTACATGACCATTCTAAAGGCAAAGGGAAAGAAGAAAAACTTCCCACACCTCCTAATAGCCCTAAAAATAAAAATAAAACATCTTTGATTAAATTAGATGTTAAATTTTATTTGTCGATATATGATGGAGAGTTGAATGCAGAGAAGCTGGATTATTGGATTAGACAAATTGATGTATATTGAAGGGTGCAAAGCATTGATTTAGACAAGAGTAAGATTTAGCTAGCCAACCTATGCCTTGGAGGCACTGCCTCGGTATGGTGGGAAGGCAGGACACAAGCTAACATGAAGAAGCATGGTAAAATTCTTTCTGTTTGGAGTGAATTTGTTTTTGCAATTAAAAAACAGTTCTATCGACTAGCTTATATGCAGCAAGCCATGATGAGTTGGCAAACTCTTCAACAATTAAAGGGGCAAAGTGTACAAGGCTACAACCGAGAATTTAGGAAAAGATCTTTCATTCTAGAAATTTCTTTAGACTCACCTGAAACTTTGCTGAAGTATATAGGTGGTCTATACAACTATTTAAAGCACACCATTATCATGTTTAATCCCACTAGTATAGATGAGGTATCTGTTTAGGTTACACATCTAGAGGCTAGAGGCAAGAATGTGAACCCAGAAGTTGGGGTATCATCAAAACCCACTGCAAGCAAGAATAAGGAAAAGAGAAAACAGAAATGGAAAGAGAGGAATACCAATACTGTACAAAAGACCAAATCTTCATGAACTCACTGCAAGAAGGATGGGCATGATGATCAACACTACTGGATTCTGCATCTGGAGCTAAGGCCCAAGAAGTATGAAGGAAAAAAGAAGAAGACTGTTGCAGCTATTCAAAAATATTTGGGGTCAAACTCAGGGGATGAAACAACAATCACAGCCACAAGTATAAAAGGTAAAAATTTTAAACCATCTACTAGTAATTCTGCACAATCTATTGACAATGAAGAAAATGAGAGGAAAAGACATGAGCTTTGGTGGACTCCAGTATTGTAGCAATAATTCTACAACTCCTGGAACTCCCTTCTTTAATTTTATCAACCCGGTAGTTCATAATAAACTTGGAAGCGACGGTGCTGTATGCACAAGTACTAGCTCTTGTCGCAGCTGTCACTTGGTCAACTGGCACAAGTCCACTAGGAGCTTAAGCCAACTTCTATGAGCTCTTAGAAGAAGCTTTTTAATTGATGGATGAAAGCTAACTCGAAGGAAGCTAATCTAATTGCAAAAAGAAACTGAAAGCCAAAAAGAAACGCAAACCCTAGCAAACCCTAATTCTACCAGCTAGTCCTACTGACACAAAGGAAAGCATGCAAACTACTGAAAGAGATGCCATTACTTCTATGAAGGTAAAATACATGTGTCTAGACTACCTCTATCTGAAGAAAACATCTTTTTGTATTTTTGAATAAGTTATTAGAATTATCATGCATGTGCTTTTAACTGGCCTTTTATTGTGCAGAGGTGGATCAAGGAGGAGAAATGCTTGGAAGAGGTCGGGAAGGTTCAGAGAGGGTCTAAGGAGTCCCTAACACCCTTCCAGAGAGTTTAACAAAGTTTGGCTAGCAAGAAACCACGTTTATGAGCTTCTACAGGAAGTCTGCAGGGGTTCTACAGGATGTTCTGGGATTTCTACAGGATGTTCTGTAATTTTTCTACAGGATGTTTAGTAATGGAATTTTGGAGCATGGGTGAGTGAGGTAAGGTGCTTGAATGGATAGGGAGGCAGGGTAGGGGCTTGAAATGACCCAAGGACTGATGGATAGAGTTGAGCAGAAGGTGTAGATGGCTGGACTTGTTCAAAGAAGACTGAAGTAATGCTGCACAAAAGGTAGGGTTATGAGGGCAGTATGGCAACGTGAGGCAAGAAACCAAGTTAGGAGATGGAGAAGATGGGTTTGAGGGAGTCTGGGTAGACAGAGAAGTGGTACAGGTGCTCTGCACTTTGTGTTTCCAACTGAACCAACAAAGACATGCAAGAAAACAAAGATCTAGTTATGCTACCCTAATATGATCTAGCTAACAGTAACAAGAATTGACAGCAGCTTTATTTGCAAGGAAACCATGTATATTAACTATGCAATGAAGCATTAAAAGATCTAAACATGTAACCAACTTCTGCAAATGAAAACCAAACACTAATGATTGCATGGCAAAGCAAAGTCAGTGTTTTTGTGGGCAACAAAGTCATCCTAGTCACAGCTCCTGATCCCACTTAGGGAGAGGTGAAACCACAGATGTTTGTTGGCCCTTTTCTTGAAGCTTTTTCTGTTAACAACCTATAAACTAAATCTGAGCATGAAAAACTATTTTACTCATCAAAAAACAAACTAAATAACAAAACCAGATTTAGATCTAAATAGCAGATTTTATTCTAAGAATGCAGCAAAAACACATAAAGATAATCAAAGGAGGTATTGGGTGCTTGAGATGGGCCCAACCCCAAGAGCTATAGCCTCCTAAGAGAGATTTAGAGCTGGTGCAAAGCTGGATTCATCTTTATTGAGCAAGAAAAGAAGAGTTGCATCAAAACTGTCAACAAGGAGAACTTGAAAATGAGCTGAAAGCAAAGCTAATCTATTGCCTAAAAATCAAAATACAAACTAGCTAACTTCTGCCTACAAAATGACTAACCATTGGCCAACTACTAGCTACAAAATGACTAACCACTAGCTAACCAAAATGAGGCCATAAGCCTTCTTATTTATACAAATTGAGGACCCCAACAGTCCTCCTAAACTTTAGGGACTCGGCTGCCCAAAACATGTAGTTAACAGCAGTCCTACTTGACTTGCTTGGCTGCCCTTGTGCTAATTGATTTGGTGCCCTTGAACTCCGAGCTGATGGTGGAGAATTTGAGGTAAGGGCCCATAAATGAAGTGGACACCTTCCTACAAATCCTCTGCCTTGTTCTCCCACGAATTTGGCTGCCAAGTGCTCATTAAGACCTTCAATTTTGTCTCCAAATTGACCAAAAAGGCTACACAAAGCACACATTAGACTTGTTGGCATAATGACTAACCCAATTCACTCTATTAGCATAAATATAATCAAAAACATGCAATAAACTAATGAGAATGGTGGATTAAGTCGAATTAGGAGGTTGAATGAGCCCAAATAATTATCCATTTTTGGGGCTCATCATCACCCCCCTACTGAAAGTGTTGCTCATCCTCTGAGCAACCAATCTATCTCCTCATCTTTGATGGCCCTGGTGGCCTCCCTGTCATGCCAAGCTTCTAAAGTGATGCCCTCTTCTCTGTCATGAAACCATGCTTTTCTCTTTGCTTCTTCCCACTACTTGCTCCTTTTTCTAGAGAATTCTCAGCTTTGGTATGATTTTGCAAATATACTCAATCTGATGGTGGCAATGGTGGTGAAAGGAGATGAAATCAGTGGAGGAGGGAAGAAAAGAGTGGCTGCATGCCTCCTCAACAAACTTCAAGCTTCAAATCCCTCTCCATACTTGATTCTGGCCTGCCCAAAGGCTTCTACAGGATGTTTCTGGTAAAAATACAGAACTTCCTGTAGAAAGTCCTGTAGCTTCCTGTAGAAGGTTGAACCATGACTAAATTGTGCTCGAACCCTGAAAAAAATGAGTGTTCATGGAGGGGATGGATGTGAGGATGCCTGGGAACTTGGTAGGGACCCTTTTGCTTGTGCTGGGAGGTCATTTTCTGGCTTCCTGTAGAAGCAGTCAGTTGGCTTCCTGTAGAAACAGTTTTCTTTGATTTGGCTTGCTTAGCTGGGGGTGCCTTCTCTTTGACTTGTGTTTTCGTTGCCTTGGGTGTGCCCTTATTTGTTTGGACATTCTCAGTCCTCTCTGCCCGGGTTTGCAACCGCTTCTCCCTTGGCGTCTGTGTTTTTACTCCACCCACAGCTTTGGCCTCAGCAGCTTGTCGTTTTTCTTGCTTTTCCTCTAGCTTTTCCTGTTGCTTTACCTGTGGCTTTTCCTGTGGTGGTCTGTCTTGGGTTTCCTTACCCCTGGCTTTCTCTTCTGCCTCAATGTGCTCCCTTTCCTCACTGCTGGATGAAGTGAGTTCCTTGGCCAGAATTCAGATATAATGCTTTGTTTTGGCTTGTGCTCTGATCAGAAGGGGAATTCTGTGTATGGTTTCCTCCTTTGATTCTCAAGACAGGGTTTCTCAGATGTTTGTATCTCCCTTTTCACCAATTCCCTAGTTATATTGCGGCTGCTGCCCCAAAACTTGACTGTCAAAATGAAATTAGGCTCTCACAGACAGAGTGCAGAGCTTAATTTTCACACCCACCAGCATACATATAAGCATGTAAAATTCACATTTTTCACAAAGGTTAGCCCTGACAGTGATTTATCTTTTCTATAAGAGAAAAAATGTTTTAACAGGAACTATGGAGGAGAATATTGATGCAGAACCAACGAAGAAATTTCATGAAACCACAAGTAAACTGCTATTTTGACCCACAGGAAGACTTGTTTTAACTTTCCCTACTCCAAACAATTTAATTTACCACCTTTTGAAATTTCATGCACGGGTATGGCATTTTTCAAGCCTACCTCTCTTCGAAGCTCCAATTTGTCGAAGAAAAATCCATTTTCTCTGCTTTTGAAAGCTGTGTCGTACTTCCTGGAGAACTTCTTCCTGTAGAACGCTGATAAGCAGGAGGGTTTTTAAAAGAAAATGGCCAAGAAAGCTTGGTTTGCTGCTATGGAGCTTGTTGCAGCTGCAAGGACGAGGATAAACTAGAAACAATAGCTGTGAGAGTTCGATGGCTGTTTATGAAGATTTTCGCTGATGGAGGGTGAGCTGGCCAAGTGCACGTTGGCCCCATGCAGACCGTTGGTCCCCACTGTAGTGTTATTATGAACTGTAGTTCTCTGCCTGTAATTACCCCCATCAATTACGTTGGATTTTAAACAACCACCACTACCTGTTCTCAGTTTTCTTCCTGAGATGGCTTAACACACGTGTCGATTGCACCCACCGAGCACTGTTTGAACTGAACGAGGGTGGCCAGTTAGCTGGCCACCGATTCTTTAATCCCAACCATCTCATTGCTCATGCTATTTACCAATTACATTCATGCAAACAGAGGAACGAGTTTAGTCACGTACTTGCAAGTCGTGCGTGGTTGTTGTGAAGTGCTGAGATCTTTCAGTTGCTGCATGCATTTGTTTATGTGGTTGCATGGTGGCTTGGTTGATGATTCATGGTTGCTTTTTCCTTGTGCAGGTTTCCTCTGGCTAGATCTAAGCTACAAGCAGTTGTTTCCACGTTCAAATCTGCAACTTCAAGCTGCTGCTGCTGAATTTCACAGGACCAGAACTTGTTTTCGCCATTGCTCCCAAACGGTAAACCGGATTGATCTAAAACTTGCTGAGCACATTCCTATCATCATTATTCACCTCCCATAGCAAAATCGTGATCAATGGATGCACAAATTTCGAGAAAAATGGAAAATGGCTGAAGATTTTAGAGATAAATTTCTCGGAAACCATGCATCGGAATCGGCTGAAAATACTTGGGTAGGTTACTATCACCCAAATGCATATCCCCATGAAACAGGTTTTGAAACGGATGCACGGATATGGAGAAAATGCAAAAATGGCTGATGATGATGGAGGCTGATTTCTTGGAAACCGTGCACCGGAATGGCCTGAAACTGCTCGAGCATGTTGCCATAATCCCTATACATTTCTCTGTAAAACGGTTTTTCAAATGGATGCATGGTTTTCAAGTTATGGCAAAAATAAATTTTGTTCTATGTATTTTCTCTTCAAAGCATTTTGCAAGTTTTTGCATGGAAAGAAAAACTGAGCTTGGGCTGTGATGCAGGTATGGAGATGATGGAGGAGGAGTTTGAAGATTGCAGGAGGACTTCTGAACCCTTGAGGAAGCTACCATGTTCGCCAAACCACCTTTCTGAAATCCATTTCTAGCTTCCTACAATTTCTACAGGAACTTCCTGTAGAAGCAAAATGAAGAAGCACAATGAGGTGGAAAAGATGATGGAAAAGGGTGAGGAATGGGAACATGGATGCTTGCAGGCATAACCAATGGATTCCAAGCTTTAGATCCCCTTCCAAAATCGAATCTGGCTCGCTTGAAGGTTCTACAGGATGTTTCCTGTAGAAATATAGAACCTCCTCTAGAAGGCACAAAAACTCCTTTGTCTTTGTTTTGAGTGATCCTCCTGACCTGCAATGTCATTGCTGCAACCTGAAATTATTCAATGGGAATTAGATTTATTTTTCTTTTTATTTTTTCTCTTTTTTTTTGAAAAACAACTAGGGCACCTCATGGAGGTTTTCACCCTAATTGCCTGCCCTGGGCACCTCCAAGGGAGGTTTTCACCCAGGGATCTTATTCTCTTTTCTCTTTTTTTCCCAACCCATTGACCGCCTCATGGAGGTTTTCAATCAATGAGCCAATCTAAGGCGCCTCTGAGGAGGTTTTCACCTTAGATTTCTATTTTCTTTTTTTTTCATTTTTTTCTTTTTCTTTTTTCTCTTTTTTTTCTTTTTTTCTACCCTACCCTACTTGAAAAACAAAATCGTTCTCAAGTATAAGAATACTTCCAATGGAGCCATGTGCACATCAAGATTAGAGATAAACTAATGTGGAGGCTTGAAATGCATGCTTTGATAGCTATCCGGATCTCAGAGACCAAATGATTTGACTTTGAAGGGATCAAACATAGCTGAAGAAGAGAGTATTGCTGCAACTTAGTGACCGTCTGAAACCATATCTCAATATAGCTCTGATATCCTTGGTTCTTTTGCTGATCTGGATCATGTTTCATGTCACCTTCTAACATGACTTTCTCATCTTCCTCTTTTTGCTGATCTTTCTCTTGGATACATGGAATATTTGATGGTAACCATGAGGGATCTTTCTTTATCTCTGCTTCTGATGTCTTCTCTTCATCAAGTGCAGCCCATGGTGCTTTGATTTCCTCTTTTGAATCTTCTTTTGCCTTTGGTCCTTCAATGTTGTTAATGTAATCTCTTTTTTGCAATACTCTTCCTGAGCTATGGTGAAGGTCATTGAGCTCAAGAGTAGTTGTTTGGACATGTTGTGCCTCAGCTTTGCAATTGGGTTGAGCTGCTCCATGGTATGGTCTTGGAAATGGTGGTACGGGTAGTTGAGTGGAGGTGTGTATTTGAGATGGATGCGGATGGGGTTGTGGTTGGGTAGGCATTTGGGGTTGCCTTGGTGGAGGAGGAGGTGATGGTTGTGGACAAGCAGGTGGTGGAGGAAAATAAGTGGGAGGAGTGTTGTATTGGGGCCTCCACCTCTGATGAGGTGCATTCCACTGAGGCTGTGGCTGAGCATAAGAGTGAAACGAATGAACAGCTGGTTGGGCATAATATGGATCTGTGAAGGAACAAGGAGGAGGTGTGAACCAGGAAGGATGAGCAGGGGGACCCCAAGAAGGCATGAAAGTGGCTTGATAGGGATCATAATAGGTCTCGGATGTCCCTTGCAGTTCCTGCTGGTAACATCTAGGTCCATGTGGCCTCCTTTGGTTCATATAATAGAGTGATTCAGTGGCTCCCTTGGCTCTTTGATATGCAGCTTTGATTCTGGGCAAGGAAGGGCACTGATTCGTAGGATGGTCTCTTTCACAGACAAAACACACTTCTATGGAGTGCAATGGACATTCATTCCTAGGATGCTTTCTAGTGCACCTGGGACAAAAGATGACCAAAGCCCTCTTGGCTTCCTCTTGCTTCTTTTGGATCCGCAAGGTATCCAGTTGCATGGCAAGAAACTACCTCATATCACTCTTGAAATCTTCCACCTGATCTTCAAATTCGTCTTTGGACAAGGTGCT
Source organism: Pinus tabuliformis (assembly GCA_031772625.1). Classification (NCBI taxonomy): domain Eukaryota; kingdom Viridiplantae; phylum Streptophyta; class Pinopsida; order Pinales; family Pinaceae; genus Pinus; species Pinus tabuliformis. Next base: position 1,353,974,519 of record CM062820.1, on the reverse strand, counting down.
ACTCCCAACATTTCTGCTTGTATCCATTTGCTCTAGAGGAATGGTTTCTTCTTCTTCTTCCCTTGAGGTTCTTCAAATATGTCTTGTTGTCCACCTAAGGGTTCTTTAATCACAACCATCGAAGAAGAGAGAAGGTTGGCTGTGTGAAGTAGTGGGGGTGTTGTGCAATCATTTTTCTAACTTATCTCTACTCCTACAAGGCATGAAATGAAATCTTTTTGGTTGATTTTTGTATTTTTCTTCTGGTACCTGTGAAACTAAAATAGATTGAACTGCAACTAACTATCTTATTGAAATGAAAATGCGGAATTGAAGTGAAAGCAGGAAAGGACTAATCTATTTTGCTCAAATGAAATTGCAGGAATGAAATGCTAGGCTACGCTTGCGGAATTGAAATGCTAATCTACGCTTGCAGAAATGAAATTGCGGAATTGAAATGCTAATCTATGAAAGCGAGAAATGCTAATCTACTTTTGCATAAACGAAATTGCATAATGGAAATGAAATAAACTACTTAGCAGAAGATTGTAGTGGAAAATAGAAGAAAAGCGGCAATCACCAATACTCTGACGCTTCCCCGGCAACGGCGCCAAAAAGATGGTGGGCTCCAGTATTGTAGCAATAATGCTACAACTCCTGGAACTCCCTTCTTTAATTTTATCAACTCGGTAGTTCGTAACAAACTTGGAAGCAACGGTGTTGTATGCACAAGTACTAGCTCTTGCCGCAGCTGTCACTTGGTCATCTGGCACAAGTCCACTAGGAGCTTAAGCCAACTTCTATGAGCTCTTAGAAGAAGCTTTTTAATTGATGGATGAAAGCTAACTCGAAGGAAGCTAATCTAATTGCAAAAAGAAACTGAAAGCCAAAAAGAAACGCAAACCCTAGCAAACCCTAATTCTACCAGCTAGTCCTACTGACACAAAGGAGAGCATGCAAACTACTGAAAGAGATGCCATTACTTCTATGAAGGTAAAATACATGTGTCTAGACTACCTCTATCTGAAGAAAACATCTTTTTGTATTTTTGAATAAGTTATTAGAATTATCATGCATGTGCTTTTAACTGGCCTTTTACTGTGCAGAGGTGGATCAAGGAGGAGAAATGCTTGGAAGAGGTCGGGAAGGTTCAGAGAGGGTCTAAGGAGTCCCTAACACCCTTCCAGAGAGTTTAAAAAATTTTGGCTAGCAAGAAACCACGTTTATGAGCTTCTACAGGAATTCTGCAAGGGTTCTACAGGATGTTCTGGGATTTCTACAGGATGTTCTGTAATTTTTCTACAGGATGTTTAGTAATGGAATTTTGGAGCATGGGTGAGTGAGGTAAGGTGCTTGAATGGATAGGGAGGCAGGGTAGGGGCTTGAAATGACCCGAGGACTGATGGATAGAGTTGAGGAGAAGGTGTAGATGGCTGGTCTTGTTCAAAGAAGACTGAAGTAATGCTGCACAAAAGGTAGGGTTATGAGGGCAGTATGGCAACGTGAGGCAAGAAACCAAGTTAGGAGATGGAGAAGATGGGTTTGAGGGAGTCTGGGTAGACAGAGAAGTGGTACAGGTGCTCTGCACTTTGTGTTTCCAACTGAACCAACAAAGACATGCAAGAAAACAAAGATCTAGTTATGCTACCCTAATATGATCTAGCTAACAGTAACAAGAATGGACAGAAGCTTTATTTGCAAGGAAACCATGTATATTAACTATGCAATGAAGCATTCAAAGATCTAAACATGTAACCAACTTCTGCAAATGAAAACCAAACACTAATGATTGCATGGCAAAGCAAAGTCAGTGTTTTTGTGGGCAGCAAAGTCATCCTAGTCACAGCTCCTGATCCCACTAAGGGAGAGGTGAAACCACAGATGTTTGTTGGCCCTTTTCTTGAAGCTTTTTCTGTTAACAACCTATCAACTAAATCTGAGCATGAAAAGCTATTTTACTCATCAAAAACCAAACTAAATAACAAAACCAGATTTAGATCTAAATAGCAGATTTTATTCTAAGAATGCAGCAAAAACACATAAAGATAATCAAAGGAGGTATTGGGCACTTGAGATGGGCCCAACCCCAAGAGCTATAGCCTCCTAAGAGAGATTTAGAGCTGGTGCAAAGCTAGATTCATCTTTATTGAGCAAGAAAAGAAGAGTTACATCAAAACTGTCCACAAGGAGAACTTGAAAATGAGCTGAAAGCAAAGCTAATCTATTGCCTAAAAATCGAAATACAAACTAGTTAACTTCTACCTACAAAATGACTAACCATTGGCCAACTACTAGCTACAAAATTACTAACCACTAGCTAACCAAAATGAGGCCATAAGCCTTCTTATTTATACAAATTGAGGACCCCAACAGTCCTCCTAAACTTTAGGGACTCGGCTGCCCAAAACTTGTAGTTAACAGCAGTCCTACTTGACTTGCTTGGCTGCCCTTGTGCTAATTGATTTGGTGGCCCTTGAACTCCGAGCTGATGGTGGAGAATTCGAGGTAAGGGCCCATAAATGAAGGGGACACCTTCCTACAAATCCTCTCCCTTGTTCTCCCACGAATTTGGCTGCCAAGTGCTCATTAAGACCTTCAATTTTGTCTCCAAATTGACCAAAAAGGCTACACAAAGCACACATTAGACTTGTTGGCATAATGACTAACCCAATTCACTCTATTAGCATAAATATAATCAAAAACATGCAATAAACTAATGAGAATGGTGGATTAAGTCGAATTAGGAGGTTGAATGAGCCCAAATAATTATCCATTTTTGGGGCTCATCAAGCTTTTTCATATTAGAGTTATTTCCAAGCATCAAAAGATTGATACTTTGTTTGATAGTCTCTCACAAGTAAATTTAACTTCTAAAGCAATCGTAAAGAAGTTAGGATTAGTAACCACACCTCACAAGAAGCCATATCCATTAGGTTGGTTATGTAATAAAGCAAAGCTACAAGTGACTAGACAATGTAAGATTAGGTTTTCTTTTGGGTCAGCATTTGTAGATGAGGTTGAGTTAGATATTGTTCCCTTGGATATATGTGGAATTTCTTTAGGAAGTCCTTACTTGTATGATAGAAAAGCTATTTTCTATAGGGCAAAAAACAAGCATCAACTCGTTAAAGATGGAATTGAATATACTGTAAGAGCTCATAAACTCAAGGATAATTATACTCTCATAAACTCAGGGGAGATGCAAATAATTGTAAACTCATGCAAACAATTTTTACTGATGGTTATAAAGGAAAAGAAACCTGATAAAACCAATGTATTTGAGGGTTGTAATGCTAAACGACAAGCTGATTTAGAAAAAGTTGTTTCAGAATATGATATACTATTTCAAGAACCTAAAGGTCTGCCACCCAAAAGGGAAATAGTACATGATATTAATTTGCAGCAAGATGCTCCATTACCTAACATCGCAATGTACAGGTTGTCCACTTTAGAGAATGCAGAAATCAAGAAGCAACTACAAGAGTTGCTTGAGAAAGGGTTCATAAGACCTAGCACATCGCCATGTGGGTCTCCAATTGTATTGGTGAGAAAGAAAGATGGCTCATGGAGAATGTGCATTGATTACCAAGCACTGAATAAGATAACGATTAAAAATCGTTATCCCTTCCTCGCATAGATGATCTACTAGATCAATTGAAAGAAGCTGTTTATTTTTCCAAGTTGGACTTGCATAGTGGCTGCCATTAGGTCAGAGTTGCAGAGCAAGATGCATGGAAGACTGCTTTCAAAACAAAGCAAGGATTGTATGAGTGGTTGGTTATGCCTTTTGGCTTAACTAATGCTCCTGCTACTTTCATGAGAGTGATGAATGATGTACTCAGACCTTTTATTGATGATTTTGTCATTGTATATTTAGATGACATTCTAATATTTAGTAAAACATGGGAAGAGCACTTGAAGCATGTAAAGCAGACTCTAGATGTTTTGAAAAGAAAAAATCTTTATGTTAAGCTCTCAAAATGTGAATTTGGCAAAACATCTTTGAATTATTTGGGTCATATTGTAGCGGGTGGTGAATTGAAGATATATCACTCTAACGCTGTAGTCATTGTGAACTGGCCTAAACCCAAATCTGCTACTAAAGTTAGAAGCTTCCTAGGAGTAGCACAATATTGGAGAAAGTTTATTTCTAACTTTTCCTTGATTGCAGCTCCCTTACATGCTTTAACAAGATTGAAGGAGGTGCTTCAGTGAGAAGGAAAACAATAGAAATCCTTCGACACCTTGAAAGAAAAGATTAGTACAACACCAGTACTAGCACTACCCGATCTTCAAAGACCATTTGAGATTGAAATGGATGCCAATGACTATGCCATGGGAGAAATGTTGGTGCAGCACGGTAAACCCATATGTTATCATTCTGAGACATTTAATTCTGCAGTATTTAATTATCCCACATATGATAAAGAATTGTATGCATTAGTATAGACTGTGAAAAAGTGGAAACATTACCTAATGGGAAAAGAGACAGTTATACATACTGATCATCAACCACTTCAATATTTTCACTCACAAACTAAGTTGTAGCAATCAAGACACTATAGGTGGATGGATTTTCTACAACAGTTTCATCTTGTCATTAGATATAAAAAGGGAATACACAATAAAGTTGCAGATATGTTGTCTAGGCCAATCATAAATGCATCTACTATACTTAAGCATAATTCAGTACTGCATGAAAGCTACATTGAACAATATGCTCAAGATATATATTTTAAAGATGTATATGCAACTTTAAGCCATGACAAACAAGTAGAAGAATTAGATTATCATGTTAAGGACCAACTCTTGTATCATTTTGGAAAGTTATGCATTCCACAAACTGAAAGAGTAAAGATAATTCAAGAAGCACACACTTATCTAATATCAAGTCACTTTGGTGTAAGTAAAACAGTTGCACAGCTGCAAAGATTTTGTTATTGGCCAAAAACGAATGAAACATTTTCTAGATATGTAAGAGGGTGTACCATGTGTGCTAAAAACAAGCCCAATAATAGAAAACTAGGCTTGTACACTCCATTACCAGTTCCTTCTCATCCTTGGGAAAGTTTTTCCACGGACTTCGTTTGGGGACTGCCTAAATCTAGAAAAGGTCATGACTATTTATATGTTATTGTGGATAGGTTCAGCAAAATGTGTATTTTAATACGCTGTAACAAATAGATTACAGATGAGAAAACTGCAAAATTGTTCTTTTAGCATGTATGGTTTCATTTTGGATTACCCACTTCCATTATATCTGATCAAGACTCCTGATTTGTTGGGAAATTTTGGTCAAGTCTATGGGAATTGATGGACACCAGACTAAAGAAGAGCACAATTTTTCATCCACAAACAGATGGCCAAACATAATTGGTCAACAGGACAGTGATCCAGTTGCTTAGAGGCTATTGCAGCAAGCATCCCAAGCTTTGGGATGAACACCTATGTTATGTGCAACATGCTTACAACCGAGCTAAACATTCTTCTACACAGATATCTCCTTTTGAGACCTATTTTGGTTTCACACCAAGGTCTCCCCTAGATTTTGTCTTTGATAAAGACATAGCGGTTGATGGACATAGTGATGCAGACAAGGCAACCAAGTTCATTGAACAAATCCAAGAGATTCACCAGGCAGTACAGAACAACTAGAAAAGAGCGAAGCCAAGTACAAGGCAAGGCATGATAAGCATCAGATTGAGCAGAGTTTCCAAGTTGGTGATCAAGTCTAGTTGTATATCAGCAAAGGCAGAATGCAAGGTGAAGGTAAGAAGTTGAAGCCGATAAGGTATGGACCTTTCAAGATACTTGAGAAAATTGGTGAGAATGCTTTTCACCTTGATTTGCTAGCTTACATGCACATCTATTCAGTTGTTAACGCAAAAATCTTGAGACTATTTGAACCTTAATTAATTGAAGATCCCGAAGAGTAGAGTCAATTGCCTTCTATATTTGATCTGTTACCTGAATATTTCAATGAATTGCAGGAAGATACAGTTCTGGCCATGAAGGTGAGAACTACACACAGAGAGAATGTTGAGTACCTTAGGGTTGGGCTCAAAGGTTCAAAGCCAAGCAGTGCAAGATGGATAGAAAATGGGCAAGTGAGGAATTTATACCCTCACTTGATTGATGCTTAAGAACCAACTTTTGGTGTTCCAAAAGCTTCTTTTAGTGGGAAGGCCATGATCCGAATTGGATCCTAGAACACTCTCTAAGTTTTCATGAACTCTTAAAATTATGCCAAAGTTTCAACATCTTATAAAGATCAAGCTTATTAGAGATATCCTCAAAACAGTTGCAATTTGTGACCAGCACAAAGCAACAAGGACCCTCGGTCAAGCACGTAGGCCGTCAGCCCATGGTAATGCACGTTGCCACAAATTAGCAAAACCAAAGGTCAAATTAAGAAATAGGGGTAGTTTCTAATAGGAAATAAGCGACAAGCTGGGAAAACCCCTCAAAGAAGGAAAAGCCTCGAGTGCCCGGACCCAAAAGGTTATAAAATTTAATGGATATCACGTCAATTCTATTAGAGGCATGGTCCCACAAAAACCGGCATAATATCGGAAGGGCTTTGAGCGGTAAGTAGTTTCAACCAAGTCCTGCCCAATGCCACACATGGGTGCCACGAGTCCGGCAGAAGAGAGAGAAAATCGCTCACATTGGATAGATAAACATCATGTTACTTATCCGCCCGATATGGATGATGACCATTGGATCTGGAGGCTCCAGATCAACGGCGGAGATGCGTTCCAATGGGTGAATGGATTTGACGAGGTAAATAGGCAGAGTTGTATAAGATTTGAAGTCCGACATGGATGATGTGTTGGTAGAAAGTCATGTTTTGTGGGCATTCTTGGACTTAATGGAATAAACGGTTGCTTTGAAAATGTCCAAGAGAATTGACACCCAGTTCATTATGAAATAGGTGGCCACCTCCCTGTGAGGTGTTATACAGTGATGATTACGTAGAACAGAGGGATTCAGATGGATAGAGGTAGGGAAACCAGAAATCTGGGGTGGAAATGAACAGTCAGAAAGAAAATTGGCTTTAAAGCCACAGACTAACAGAGAAAGAGGAGAAGTAAGTTAGACGCAGAAAGCTAAGAGAAGAGAGGAGCCGAGCTGACCTGTAGAAGCAAAAGGCAGCATTGAGCCAGACAGAGCCAGAGAGAGTTAGAGAGTCAGCGTACTCCAAAGAAGGCTTGAGAGGTTCAAGCGAACTCCTTTGTATATCTTTGTCATGTACGAGTCTCAGATTGGGCTCATACTACTATGACCAATAGAGGTCGAGTTTCAGTAAGTAGAGTTTGTGTACTCCAGAGACTTGGGGGATCCAAGTATAGTCTTGCTAATTATATCTGCTGTGTGAGACTCAAATTGAGCTCACTATTGTAAAATCTCTACTTTTGAAAACATAATAGAGAGATCACCACTGAAGGCTGGACCAAGAGACATAGCCCAAGAGTATTGGGTGAATTCCTTATTAAACTTGTTGTGTTTACATGTTTTCCTGTTATGTTTCTCTAACTACTTCAGTGTCTATGTATTTCGCAATCTTATCGATCCATTGCATAAAATAACATAGGCACATCCATGCACATGAGTCTGTAATCCCTTAATTGTTTGTATTAGATCAATATCAGATCACCAAGAGCTATATCCTTGACTTCCATAGATTCTAACCATCTTTCATGTTGCTCTATGATGATGTCCTAAGCTCTTGATTTCAATGCTTCTATGATGCCTTTATGCATCCCATTATTTTACTTAGTGAATCATGATAGCCATATCTTACAACATAAGACTTAGGAACTTAGAAATGACTTATGTGAGTAAGATTATCTCAATAATGGACATCTATTACTTCCTCCTTCTTGGATTTCTTCTTTTCAGCTTCCTCCACTTCCTCGGTGATGTGGGATTCTTATCTTCCACTTGTTTTATTATCCTTCTTGAGCTTAGGAAAATCTCTCATTTAGTGCCCATATTCTTGACACCCATAGAATTGTATTTTAGCCATGTTCTTCTTCTTTTTCTGAGGACCAAAATTTCCAAATTTTACCTTTATTTTTCCCATTACTGGATACGCTTGATTTTTCCCACCTGCTCCCACATCAGATTTGGCCTTTAGTCTATATTTTTTAATCTTGCAAAGTGACCATTCGAATGGAGTAGCTTCTTTCTTCCCATAAATACTTGAATTAAATTTACCCCACTCCTCTGGAAGTTCATTTAATACAATTGTAGTCATTTCTCTATCATACATTACTTCTCCTAGATCTTGTAGTTAATCCTAGATTTCAAATATCCTCATAAATAATGAGGCTATTCCATATTCCCTTAACATCTTCAACTTGTAGAGTTCTTTCATTAATGAGTGGACTTCTCCAGTAGTGCTTAGAGAATACAACTCTACCAATTTGTCATATATTTATTTTGAATTTTTGAGTTTAGATACATATGGGATGAGTGTTGGGTGTGTGTTATATTCTTTCCACAACTAGTCGCACGTGCGGGGGGGTCACAGGGGGGGTGATAAGCCCCCTTGTTTGTTGCGCTGAGTGTAGCAGGGGGGTCACAGGTGGGGGGCAACACCCCCAGAAATTTTATGCACCCTATATTAGGTGGGTAGACATACCTATGGTTTTGTGCATGTGTTTCGCACATGGTTTTGGGCATGATGGTTTTTTGCCCTTGTTATTTTGTAGATTCGTTCAAGGGAACTGTGGTTATGTTCTACTCCAAGGTTAATGGATTGGGGTTTATGCATGATTTGACATGTGTATCTATATATATATATGTATTGTAACATTGAAAGGAACATAATGAAAAATAAATTTGGTAGTCCAAGTTCTGGGATCTAGGGGAAAATCTTTGTGTATTTGTTTTATGTTTTCACCATTGTTTATTTTCTAGTTTTAGAATTCGTGTGCAAGAAATTTCTGTACAAGATTAAAACCTACAATGAGGGGATCCTTGATGGATTCTATGAGAATACTTTGAGCTCTGACTTGCCCTTCCATATACTTGTAAGGAGCTTGAGCATCTTCCTATCTTAGTTTAGTGATAGATCCTTTGACATGTTCCATAACCTCATTTTCATTGACATTCAGATATGTTATTTTCTTCCATGCAAGACAGTTTGAAGCCCCAACCAATTTGTTGCTTTTCTTGCAAAAAGACATTTTGACTCATTCAGATGTGGACATAAATATACTTACTTTATAGGTTGTTATTTCTCCTTGATGCTTCCTTAATGTTGATGATGATATAGAGAATAGAAAAAATCTCTTTGATGAAGATAGTTTTCTTCAATAATGATCCTTGATCTCACAGAGAGGGATATCCCTTTTGATGGTGAATTCTTGTTGATGAAGATAAATGATGACTTCCTAATGATGTTTTCTTTGTAGATCTTGACTGATGTAGTATACCTAGGGGGGATATTATGGGGTACAAAGGGAGGTACCCAAGGGAATAATGTAATTTTCTTCTTTTTATACCATAGCTTCAGGAATTTCTTCTGCATATTAATATTGATAGTACCAATAGATTCCATCCAAGGGTATCCCAAAACAACATCCTCATTAGCCATATCTGAACCATAAAAATCAGAATGAGATACATACTTGTCCATAACAATCTTCAAATCTTTACAAACTTTAACATTCTCATTATCAATCTGTGCGGTTTCAATAGACCTAACTTGCAAATATATAGAAATATAAATATACCCAGAAATAACAAGAGAGAAATATATAAATGTCAAATCTTTATTAATATCAAACCCTTGAGGTAGGGTAACACCATACAATCACTCTTTCAGTAAGGAGAACACTCCACAATACATATGCTTGTCAATAAAATAATCCTTGACATCTCTCAATGGGGAGTCTCTAGCCTCTATATAGGCTTCATACACACAATACCATGGGTTATAACCATGGCTCTCTCAATACCATATATCTAATACAATGGGCTTATTACATTATTTCTAACTACTTGAGGTCCCTTACATGATGTGGGTTAGACACTTTATTTATTAATTATGGCCCTTCCCATTATTACATTATTCCCTTGGGTACCTCCCTCTGTACCCCATAATATCCCCCCTAGGTATACTACAACTTCAAGGTGATCTTTGCTTTAATGCCTTCCTTAATATTTGATCCTTGAGTGTCCCTTGATAAGAAGCCCCCTCTTGACTTGGTCATCTTAGTTCTGATTCCATGTTGAGAAATCTAGGGCATCAAGATTAAGTGATTTGTTTGAGAGATAACTACTTGTGAATTCTTTTTACTTCTTCTATTATAATATTGTCTTTAGATTATTATTGTTTTCTTATTTCATAAAACAGTTACCAATGCATAAATAATAAACATACAAGTGACACAAAATGTAGGCTATCTTCCAGGGCCAAAACCTCTCCCACTTGAGAGGAAAACCTGAACAAATTCTTCTTCTTATAGAGTCTTCAATTAACGAATACCAAGACCAAGACCCTTAACCTATTTTCTACTCTAAGAACAAGACACGGATCACTTTTCCTCTTCCTTAAGTCAAATATAGTCAAACCCTTTGCTTCTTATTCTTCTCAAGTTTCGTTAAGAATTCCTACCCCCTTGATTTCAGTATTCAACTTTTGGTTCCAAATAAGAAACCCTACTTTGTATAGATGACCAACTTTGAACCTTAACTAGCCTCTCTTTAGAAAGAATCTCCTTCCTTTTAATTTCACTTCCCTTTGAATTGTACTTCACCCATCTTGGTTACCTTTATATTAACGTAACCTTTTCGACCTCCTTGCTGCAATAGATAAGTCTGCAACTTCGCACATGTGGAGATTACTTAACCCAAAACAGTCCTAAAAAAATGCTAAAACACTTTGCTCTTTCTTCCTCTCTCCTCATTGGTTATAGGGATTCTTCTTTATCACCTTCACACTACTTAACTGCAAACTTTCTTCATCGAAAATATGTGTTCTGAAGTAAGATTGAGTGTCCTATTTATAGTTATTTTCCATGATAATAAGTTGACTTGTAACCTAGCTAGGTTGACATGTCATTTGGAGGGATATTATTATTCCTTTTGAAGCCAACTTGAAGGGAGATAATTGTGCTTGTTTTGGATGAATATTTATAATTATCTAATAGTCATATAAAATGTAACATGCCTAAGAAGGGTCATTCATACATGACATTGACTCAATTTGACTTTTATGACTACATGAAAAACCTAAAGGCTCACAATGGGAGCCATTACTAAAAATTAATTTCCTTGCTCATGAAACCCAAGAGACAAGCATTAAAATAATAATTTTATTTTTCTTCCTTTCATCAGTTACTTAAAATCTCAATTACACATGTCATTATGAAGGCCGGACCTAGTTACACTTTTCAACACTGACTGTAATATATTCAAGTAAATATCAAAGGAAAATTTTTCTTCTATTAACCAATCCCTAATGTTGATAAGAGGTTTATGCCTATATTTTTGAAAAATGTAGTGTTCTTGCATAATATGAAAATTTGGAGAGACTAGAATGAAAAACTCTAAGATATGGGCATGAAAACTCAAAAATATAATGTTTTTGTAATTTCAAAACTCTAGTTTGTGGAATTTTCTTCTAATAGGTCAACATAATATTCCTCTTAATGCACATGCCTTGGGATGTTATATTTGGTCATTATATCTATGAATATTATGAACTAATGAAACATTATAAGGAAATAATTTTTTTTTTAGACCAGTACGAGTAATTTATACACAACAAATCATAGTGACTCCCATAAGTGAGACACATAGTCAATGTGCCCTAAGATACATACCGTAAGTGAAAAAATTAAGCATCGATACACTGAAGCAATGCATAGAAGACATGACACACAATATTAGGTGTCATATATAAGTGATTCACCTTAACTAACAAGAAATTAGTGATGCACATAAGAAATGAACCTAATCAACAAGACATATCGATCGACACACATAAGTAAAGATAGGATAATAACAAGAAAACAATATAAAATATAAGGGAATCCTAAAAACTAATAAAGTTGAGGTAATGAAATCCCCAAGTCCCTTATGAAAGGATGCATAAGAAATAGTTAGAACAACCTCCCAATACCGTCATTGAGCACCACAGTGACCCCACAAGTATCACAAATATCCCCAACTTGCTAGGAACACAAATATGGTGATTGAAATTTATCTCAGGTACCATGGAATGTTCACATCCATAATCACCTAGGTTGGATATCCTATAGGAAGGCCACTAAACTTACCACCTCATTATCAAATGACCAGATGGAATAGTATTTGGTTTGGAAAATGCATATCATTAGGGAAACTAAGCCTCAAACCTTGATGGTGGATTTTTCATAGAGATCCATTCCCTCATGAGATTCATGGATACATATAATTTAATGAGCATCCAAAAACCATTGGAGCTATGATGTGACTGCACGAGTCTCCAATGTGACCTTCTGATTAACTCTTATGTGATAGGAACATTCTAGCAAGAATTTTATGTGGCATTGGATTTACACTCATTGGTAGATATTATCTCAATTTAGTGGCCTTAGAGAGTTGAATATCCAATCGTTTTACAAGGTACTAAATATTATACTTGTTTCTTAGATATAAACATAATTTTTTTATACTTTTCGTTAAGATTTATTTCAGGAGTTGTTACTTTGTCATAAAGGTGTGTAATGTAACTATATGATCTTATGACTCTTCATAAATGCACAATATAAAATGTAAAAGGGAATGAAAACAATGCAACTTTCCTTTTGATGAAATCTATCTAAATAAGGGAGGGAAAATGATTTGTTTTTTAGTTAAGGAAACAAATAGCTTCCATCATTCTAATGTTCACTTAATTCTAATCAACCTATTCTCCATCATAGCTCTCTATTTAGGGAGGCTTTTGGTCCCCAAAATATTTTACTGAATGAGATGAGGAAAAAAAATCCTCTACCTTCCTTATAGAGTATCGTTTTTCCTTTCCTAGAGTTTTCCCTTTAAACCCTATCTCCCAAAAATAATTCTACCCTTTTCACGTAGTTTTGGAATTCTTATAAAAAACCATATCTTCTTTTGAATCTACATGAGAATCTAGTTACAAGTATCATACGGTGCAGAGGACCTACTCCTCATTTTTTGAATCCAATATTGAAGGATATACTGGGATCCCACATTGTCATATTTCTCAACCACTCATTTGACCTTTTCCCAAGGAAAATTTTAGGGACGAAATTTCATTAATTTTCTATTTTTTGGACTTTTTTGAAAAAATACATTCATTCATTTGGTTAAACATTCGCCTATTTTTTACATGTATATGATTAAAAGGATGAAATTTTCCAAAAAATTGTGAGTTTAATAATAAATTACATGTTTTTCATTGATGTTTTAACCCCCCGTGTTCCTAAGCTTATTGTCTTGCAAAGGATTTTGACTCATGAGTTCAAAGGGTATTTGTAGCTCTAAATAAAGAATGAGGGAGGAAGAAAAAGTAGGAAGAAATACAAGGTGTTTTCATGTGGGAATCCCCCCCAGTTTTAAATTTTAAATGATTAAAAGTGATTACTTGCTAGGTAGTTCCTCATCCATCCTAGAGTGGCCTTGTCCCGAAGAAGCTCTGACGGGATAACAAGCATGGTTTTTAAGCCAACACTTTCTCCCGAAAATTCATAGTCAATGAGGCGCACATCATATATAAATGACTACAATGGAATTCATGAGGGTCAAGCCTTATCTCCAAGGCCACCCAAGCACCCTATTAGAGAAAGATAGATGGGCTTGCCCCCTGTTGGGTCAGCATGGTGACTACGCCAGCAGGGAGGACCATCACTAGGTGAATGTGGCAGGAGAGCATGAAGCCATTCAATACACCACTCCTCCCATTTTCTCTCCACCCAATCCAACTCTGCCACATGTCCCCTCCACATCACCTCTTCCTTTCCTTGCTTATAAACCCCCGCGAATTGACCGTTGCAATTCAAGCTTGTTTATTTCAAATTATTCTATGTCTCATTGTTTGACATGTTCACAACTTCATCTGTTCAATTATGAACCAACATAGGACCTTCACGTGACTTCGATGTCCAATTCCCTCTGGTTACCATGTAATCCACAGATTCATTGCCTTTGTATCATTTTTGTTGTGCTTAAATCAAAGAAATACTCACCAAAAATCTCAAAACTAGAGTACCCAATACCTCTGAACCTATCAGACCCTCATTTTGATTTCTATGGCCACTACCTAGACAAGGAAGACCACTTTTGAGTCATTAAGTCAGGACTGTACCGCTTAGTAAGCTCAAATGTATGCCCATCCCTAGAGTTCATATCCTAGCTTATAACCCCCTTCACCAAATAGAAAATTTGTTGTACCTCATCCACAGGGGAGAAAATACTAGAGGTCACCCAAGAATTGATACACAACTCCTTCATTTATCCAAAATCCCAAATTTGGAAAAGTTTACAAAAACCACACTCTTTTATGATTACAATGGGATCTCAGTAGGAGATAAACAAGTCTTTCTCCAATTAATTCTGGCTCCAAATATATAATTTCCTACCAATTTAGAAGCTTTTCACATTTCCTTGTTTGCAGAGACTATGCAACAAAATTTTTTTGTGACCTTGCCATTGTTTGGTGAGGATGAGACAATTAGTGTCTTGAGGGAATCCCTATGGCTCTTACATAATATGATGAAACCAAATGTTTTCCTCCACATTCCCTCTTTCATGGCTGAAGCCATTAAATTCCAGTGTAATTAATACTACCTAGCCTCCTACTTCATGTATTACTCCATATTTGTTTACTTGTTCCTTTACACTCATGTGGAGGAATTTTTTTACCTACGTCTCAACATCATACACTCCCATAAGAAAAGGAAATTTGTGGTTGATTGGGAGATTTATTTTAAGAACAAGCCCAACAATTATGGGTTTTCACACTTCATCTCTACTTTCATGGCCACTAGTTATAAAATTATCAACAAAGTCTCCCCTCCTAGAGTCTTACCCCAACAGAGATGAATTCTTCAACTCAGCAAGGATGCTAGGGTGGGTGACTATTGTTTGTTTTGAGACTACACCAAAATCAGGGTATATGGGTCTGAATTGCCTCCTTACTAGCTGCATGTGTTTATACCCATCAATTTTTTTGCCTTGGAGTTCATCTGACAAAGCGTAAACACATACCAAATCCATTTTGTCCGTGCCAAAATGCGGTATACGTTTAAGCTTCCCATGACTATAGGTCCCTTTGTTGTGAACTCCAGAAAAGCTTTCCAGCAGGTTGAATTTATGTTAAAGGAATTGAGCTTTGAAATAGGATAGGTGTGGCATTATGATCCTCATGGTATTATTTCTAGTAGAAGGAAAGAGATTAATGCCTATAATTATGAACATGAATATAAACTAGAAATACAATGGAAGGCTAATCTTAATTCATGGCCAATCAATACAAATATGGAAGTTGAGGTACAAAGCACAAAGTAAAATATCATAAGAGGAGTATTGATGAGGTGGGATATACTGTGATGGAGGATACATCCTTGACCAAGAAAGAAAAGCTCCAAGAATAGACAGACAAGGATATTGAGGTCAAATTCATAAAGAAGAAGCTATATCAACCAAGCTTCTAGGTACAATTAGAGGATCCCTAACAATCTTCCACCTCCAGTTCAACTGAGGTAGAAATCCTAGGTTCAATAGAAAGCACATCAATAGTAGGTCCTAAATTAGAGGAAGGACAACTAAAAGAGGAGAGGAATGATAAATTCAAGGATGAGATATTTTCATACTTGTGCTCTCTTCAATACCATATCATACTAGGCTCTCGATAACTATGGACCTAGAAATTAATCAGATGAAATTTTCCTTGTATCACCCTTTAGTTCAGGGCCTCCCCTATTGGACACAATTCAGAATAGTGGGCTTGTCTCTAAACATGATCAGTGTCCCGTTGCAAGATAAAATCAATTTACACAAGAAAGCAAGGGGCATGATCTATAATGAGTTAATCAAAAGATCCTTTACCATCACCAAGGTCCGAGAAGCTGCTGGATAAGGAAGCTACTAAGATAAAGAAGGAGACAACCAACTCAAGGGTCCTCCATCTCCAAAATCAAGGCTAAAAGGAGCTAATTATCAAGATAGGGGTGGATCCAAGAGATAAGGCTACCATAGATGATATCATCAAAGTCTCATAGTAAAAATATAGTCGTTGAGTTAGCAACTTAAAATGTCTTTTGTTGAACATGCACAAACCAAAGAGTTGGCTTAGGTTGAAAATGAGAAGGAAATCATGAGGAAGGAATTGATTGAAAGGAATAACGTGGTGGTAGCCCTGAAAATAAAAGTATCAAAGCTACAACAAAATATTGATTCACACATTTGAGTTGTGGTTGTGCCATACAACCCACAAAACCCCAGTGCATAGTTAACCAAGGCTCTCATAGATATGCAACTGTGAGAGATAGAACTTAAGAAGATGTAGTATGACTTGAAAAACACTAAGTACATGCTGGAAAATAAGGAGAAACAACTCAAGTCCACCCAATAAAGTGTGGAATAGATTAACAACAAATATCATGTGGCACAAGATGAGATCAAAGGAGTAAAGAATATGTTGAAGGGAAACATGTCCCCTGTTGAATCTAGGCATCTAATATTGGTTGATATCATCTCTGAAACAAAGAAGATATTGGAATGCCTTAAATTAGTTGCAAAGAATAAAGCTACAATAAAGACCACTAAATTTTCTATCTTGTCATCCAAGGATAATGATGTTAATAATGCTAACAGTTTTGATAAATTTCTCAAGCACCTCAATGAGAAGTCAACTTATGAGTTTATGGAAATAGACATCATTGATAGGACAAGTGTGGTCATAGAAATTTCCAAAGTTATCTAGAAGAAGGAAGCAAGGGACAGGGTTGACGAATGTGTGAATGAGATGGCACAATTGGTTGCAACTTTCAACTCTAATTTTGACCTGGGAACCAAAGAAGGATTGCCCAACTATTGGGATTTCCAAGGAAAATTTCTACCATGGGAGAAGTATGAGAAATTACTATTTGAGGCCATGATGAAGGTAGATTCATCACATGAAAGGACTAAAAATATCAAGGGAAGAACCACAGTAAACTTCCTATGGAGAGATCTCCAACTACTTTGGCTTGTGAAGAAATTGTTCGTGGCCAGGCCAAATTACACTAAGCTCACAAGTTTAAGGATTTCTTATATTTCTCTTCTTGACACTCCCACACCAGATCCAATTCTATGTAAAAGATTTGATCAACTGGCTAACCTACCACAAGTCTGGATAGCGTAACATGGGTCTACTTCTAGTGATCAAGCGAGCTATCACTGAATAACTTGCAGATTTGGGAATCATGACCTACCATTTTCATTTTGAGATTTCGTAAATATTTGATTTTCAAGAAGTAATCAAAATATATTATGTAATCATTGTGATACCTAGGCCACTGGCACACTTGCACAACTGAGTATCTTATGTAGTTGTATCACTTAGAGATATTTTTTGTAATTGTTTTTGGTTGGACTCTCCCTATAAAATGGAAAAGAAACATAGTATGCTATGAAACCAGTTCAAAAAAATATAGAAAAGAAAGATAAATGCCTTAGAATTCAGCCTCTTCAAGGGGGAAACCTCCTTTACATTACACAAATGAACAATTCTTGGATGATACAAATGACAAGACCTCCTTTCTATATATAGGAGTCTAAGGGGTCATAATATAATCAGAGTCAACATAACAATAATAATGTAAGGGCACAATAATAACAATAGTGGGCTTCTATGGGGCACAATAATAACAATATGGGGACAACATGGGCACAACAATATAATAAGGGGGTTGTACTAATAACAATAAGGGGTTACACTAGTAGTATGGGGACCTAACATGCCCCTCTCCTTCAAAAAGTGTTGTCCTCAACGCTTGAGTAGTTCTTGATGCTTCTGTATAAAATTATTGTCCTCCCATGTGGAATCTTCATTGGGTAAGTTCTTACAGTTGATGAGATACTCTGAAATTGATAGATTTTGTAGCTATCAGGTTCTTTTTTCTATGTTTGCTCCAGGTTCCACTATGATTTTCCCTTCCTCGTCAAGTTCTAGAAATATTGTTTGAACTTGGATCTTCTACAACTTTTGAATGAGTGGCCATAGTTCTTCATCCTTCTTCCATTCATCCCTTGCTTCAGTTATCCAATCTAGTTGGATAATAGAAATAGCATAAAACAATGCTTCCATATCCTCGTTCTTTCTTGAGAGCGCATTTGCAACAACATTTTCCTTCACTTTTTTGTAGATGATTTCAAAGTCATAACCCAACATATTTGTGACCCATTTTTTCTGTTCTTCTAAAGATAACCTTTGTTCTAATAAGTATTTAAGACTATCATGATCCATTTTTACCTTGAAGTGTCTTCCCATTAGGTAAGCTTTCCATTTCTGAAGTGCATGTTGTATTTCCAACATTTCGTTCTCATAAATAGTGTGCTTGAGACGTAGCCATAAAAATACACAATCGCCTACATCAAAACTTCTTTCACTGCGATGTTGATATGCCTGTTGTTTCATTCGATTTTGCACCAAAGTGGCGTTATCCTTTAAAAGTTGGAGAACTTGTTGTTGATGATCGATGTGATCTTTTACTGATTGAATCTTTTTATTCTTGATATGTCCTTCTATCTTGAGAGTTTGAGGAGTGGTAATTTCTTCCGATGCATTACAAGATATGGTCCAATTCATTTCTTGATGCTCGATGTGATGTTTCACTTCTTCAACATTTTTCTTCTTGATATGTCCTTCTATCTTGATAGTTTGAGGACTGGTAATTCTTTCCAATGCATTACAAGATATGGTCAGATTCATTTCTTCTTTCTCGATGTGATCTTTCACTTCTTGAACCTTTTTATTCTTGATATGTCCTTCTATCTTGAGAGTTTGAAGAGTGGTAATTATTTCCAATACTTTAGAAGATATGGTAGAATTCATTTCCTCTTTCTCTGGGGTTGGTTCCTGGTGTATATCCTCTTCTTTTGATGTTTCTTGATCCTTTTCTTCCTCCTCTTCACAATCTATGTAAAATAATTTCTTCTTAGCACACTTTATGACCTTTAATGTATTTGTTATCACAATTGTAACAAAGCCCTTTTGCTCTTTTTTTTTCCAATTGTTGTGGTGTCATCCTTGTAGGTTGTGGAAGGCTAAGAGAAACAACGCTTCCATATTTATAGTTGTGAGGGCTAGACTTCCTTGTTGCCATAATTTTTCTTTCCAATTTTCTTGCCAACCTGACTGCCTTCTCCAATGAATCAGGTTCCCAAAGATGAACCTCATGTTGAATGTTATCCTTTAATGTTCCTATGGAGACATCAACCCTTTGCTTCTCTGGAATATCATTTTCCCTTAAATTAAATTTTTGAGAGTCCTCAATGTGCTCTACCATTGAAAACTTTTGTTTGAGATTTATCAGTTGGCTAAAGAAGGTGTTGCTCTTTGTATCCTCATAATGTGCTATCATTTCCTCCATGAAAATTGACCACGTAACAAGTGGTTTACGAGAACAATGCCCATTATACCATAAAAATTGATCTGGTTCTAAATATGAAGATGCAATACCTACCTTTTGTAATAGTTGCACCTCATGCAGATCAAAATATTGCTCCATCTATAGTATCCAATTCACCGGATCCTTGTCATCAAACTTCCTCATATTGCCTTTTCTTGATTTTAGGAGCTCGATCTTGAAACAATTGTAACTCTATAATCTCATATCTCCAAGGTTTGAAATTGTGTCCTATAGTAGCCCTCTACATTTTCCTTCTAACCCGGCAAGTCTGATCAAGGTTGGCTTCTGCAAGGAAGAGTTATGTCAAATCTCCCCCAATGACCTGATTATAGACTAGTTAATTAGAGCACACTTTTACGAAGTGCCACGTGTCCTTATTTCAACGTTATGTTCTGAACATTTTACCAAAACAAAATACAGTCCATCCTCTTTCTGTAACTTCTTACAAAATTTCAATTTGATGCTTAGAGAAAAAGTTATAACGATTTTCCTAAGGTCACCTGTTTAGGATGTAATTCGGGAGTCTGCAAAAACCCTAGCTTCCTCAAATCATATATCCAAAAATATAGTGACACAAGATCTGAAATATGGAGCTAAGCTTCACCAAGATTGTAGTTAAAATGGGTTTTACTTTTAGAGTCTGAACCTTCATAGAAAAAATATTATAGTGAAACTTCCACGATGACCTGCTTGAGATGAAATTATGGAGTTTTCCAAAACCCTAACTTCCTCAGATCATATCTCTAAACATTAAGCTATACAAGATCTGAAATTCAGACTTGAGTTTTAGATCGAATTCTCATCAACTGGGTTTTTTGTTTAGCTTCTAAAACTTCGTAGAGAAAAAGTTATAGTGAAAATTCCACAATGACCTATTTGGAGCAGCGAAACCCTAGAATTCAAAGCTCTGATACCAAATGTTATGAAACCAAATCACAAAAAGATAGAAAAGAAAGATAAATGCCTTAGAATTCAGTCTCTTCCAAGGGACAACCTCCTTTACATTACACAAATGAACAATTCTTGGATGATACAAATGACAAGACCTCCTTTCTATATATAGGATTCTAAGGGGTCATAAAATAATCGGAGCCGACATAACAATAATAATGTAAGGGCACAATAATAACAATAGTGGGCTTCTAAGGGGCATAATAATAAGAATATGGGGACAACATGGGCACAAAAATATAATAAGGGGGTTGTATTAATAACAATAAGCGGTTACACTAGTAGTATGGGGACCTAACACAATAGTAAGTGTTCTATTTTCTATTCTAGAGGCTGTAATCTTCTGCAAGTTTTGCAAGTTATAAAGCATTATGAAATGTATGTTGTTCTTGAAGATTAATGAAGAATTTTTTTTTGTGATTCCTATCACTAATATGTGGAGTATGTTATTCGACCTTTCTTTATCATTTTCATATGTGTTTCTTTCCTCTTAGAAATTATGTAATTGTATTTGTTGGAACTTAGTCTTGTAAATCATATTTATCGATGTCATGTTATGATAAATGGTACCTGCAATATGTGATATTGAAGGCCTTAAAATGCAACCATGGTTTTTGATCTCTTTCCCTTTGTCTATTCATAATTGTACTGGAATTTTGTGTATATGATTTTATCACTAGCCCTCTCCATTGGATTTCTCTCATGTGTTCTTTCTTTCACCTATATTGCAACAATTAAAGAAACTTCACTCTCTATGTGTAGGACACCATAAGTAAACATTTAGTATATAGAATGAGATATTGTCAATGTATAAATTGCGATTTTCCTTTGAGAAAGGTAATTGAACCAAATTTAAATCTTTTTATAGTAAACTTTTGAGTAGCATTGATTTATCTTCAAGAGACACTAAGTTGTCCTAGGCAGTGACATTCTTCTCAACCCATAAGTTGTCTCTAGGAGCTAATACATTTTCTAGTGAAATTGTTGGGGAGAAAATCAGAATACATTTCTTTGGGAGTAAATTCAATCATTCCTTTGTATGGTGAGCAAAGAAAGTGTGGGTTGATATTTCTCACCTGGCAGAGTCCTTAGACTATAACCCTAGATTTTAGACGGCCTCATACTCGTTCATATACCTCTCAGCAGAAAACTCATCTAGTATTTGACCCAAAAAGAATTATCTCCAAGAGAATATAGAGGGAATGAACCCCAAGAACTCTAGATCATATTTTCTTTATCCCAGAGAGCTCAACATATAGTTCTGAAAAATATGAGATAAACTCCCCTGAAACCTCATTTATGGAGTTGTACATCTTAGAAGAGCCTTTCCCTCATCTAATTTTAATTTTCCAAGACCAAAGACTAAAGAAATTTCCATTAGTTCTGATCATTTTACATATCATACTTTTCCAAAAGTTGAAGAAGTTAAAGATATTCTCATTACTAGTCCATGTCCAACTCCCACAGTTATTCCACACCAAATCTTATCTTGTGTTATTCACCCAACCTCTCACCCAGGCCTTAAAAAAAATATTTTTCAATCTCCTCTGCAAAATATGGTTTTCCTTGGCTTCTTACTCATTAGATATTCTCCTTTGAATCTACAAATGCCTATGAATGCAAATGCTTGAAGAATATCTCAAACTCATGCCAAGATTCACTAAGGAGGATGATGTCACAACCGAACAAATATTGAGATCTTTTGTGCATTTGCAAAAAAACTTGAATGTAGAACATTTGGATGTATTCCTAAGGCTATGTATCCAGTATTTAGATGGGGAGGTTAGGAAGTGATCCCATACCTATGAAAACAACCCAATTAACATTTGAGAGGAATTGGAGAACACCTTTATGCAGAAATGGGGGGTGAAGAAAGACCATGCATATTTCTTGACTAAATTTAATGCAATAAATAAAATACACAAAGAATATGTCATAGAATTTCTAAAAATATTTAATAAACTTTAATAAGAGCCTTCCTGCTGAGATTAAAACTCCATAGGAAGTAGCTAAGGTGGTGTTTTTTGGAGCCTTTGAATCAAATTTTGGGTTTATCCTTAGAGAGAGGAAATCCCTCACACTGGATCAGATCCACAATGATGCTCTAGAAGTAGAAGAAAACTTTTCATTTGCATGGAATTCGAAAGGAAAGGGAGAACATAGTGATAGGAGAAGGGGAAGAGGAAGCTAACTGTTGTGGTCAAGCAAAGGATGCTCATGATCATAAGATGGATGAGATGAATAAGATGATTAAAACCTCTCAAACAAGCTAGTGAAGCTAGATTTGGAGAACAAAAACCTCCTTGATAGATACAACAATGCCCCAACAAAAACTACAATCCCAAATATAGGAAATCTCCTTTGCAACTATTGAAAAGAGAAAGTAAATACCAACAAGACCAAATAAAACCTCCTTTGTATTTATAATATGATCCTAAGGATAGTTTTGAAGATTCTATTGAGGTCCAAGAGAATCAACACTCGACTCTATCAGAAGAAGAACATGAAACAAAACCATAGGGAGGAGAGGAAGATGATCCAAATGTTCCCTTGGAAAAAGAAAAAATGGATTCTTACTACAAGAAATTTGTTGATTTCATTCAAGAAGAACCACATAAGAAATATGATTTGAGGTCCAGAAAAATATCTCAGACAAAATACCAAAATGAAGAAACTATCCAACTTGCCACCCAAAACAAATTCATAAAGGGAACAAACCTACCATATCTGATGTACCAACCAAAGGAGAAACCTACCACCCTATTCATTCTAAGTATGAATCTTGAAATATAGAGAAAATACCAATGCAAACAAAGTCAGTGCATCAAAAAAGAGAAGAACCAATTAAGCTAGTGAAGGTGGATAGGAATGCCTCCATTTCCAGTATATAAAAAGAGTTAGAGAAGGTGAAGATATATGTTCCCTTGAATTAATTATTGAAACAATCTTTTTATAAAAAACAAATCTCTAATTTCATGGATGTGTCTCATGTCGCATCATCACAAGACAGTTTAAATTTGTGGGAATAAAGGCCTATCATCATGTTTGGTCCACATGTTGAGGAAAAAGACCCTTCTGCACCTCCATCCTATGTTACATTAGTGATTCATGGTTTATTGTTGCACAATTGTATGCTTGATTCAGGGGCTTCTCATAATCTTATGCCTTTGACTATCATTGAGCAATTAGGCCTACAAATAACAAAACCCTATAAGGAAATGTATTCCTTTGATTAAAAAAGAGTCAAATTCCTTGGGAAGATCAAGGATTTAATGATCAATATGTCTCAAATCCTAGTAAAGAGTGTAGTAATGGATATCATGGTTGCAAACATCCCTGCAATATTTGGTATGCTTCTCTCTAGATCATGGGGAATGGAGCTTGGAGGATCCATAAAACAAGACCTTACATATGCCACTATTCTAGTGTTTGGTGGAGAAGAGTGCAGGTTGTACAAAGAATCTAGATTTGTAAAAACTATCACTAGAGAAGATAATTCAAACAACTCTCTAGTATATGGCCAAGAAAAATATCTTTCATGCTTTCTGTTGGAAATGGATGATCAAATCATGGATGATACCCAAGTGGAAATTCTCTCATAGGCAAACTGTTGGGTCCCTATAATACTAGTGATTACCCCATTACTATTGTAGTTATACCCCCTATTTATATTGTTGTGCCCCTGTTACCCCCATATTGTTATTTCTGTGCCCCATAGAATCCCTCTATTGTTATTTTTGTGGCTTTATATTATTATTGTTAGGTCGGCTGGATTATATTGTGACTCCTTAGACTCCTATATATAGAAAGGAGGTTTTGTCATTTGTATCATCCAAGAATTGTTCATTTATGTAATGTAAAGGAGGTTGCCCCCTCGAAGAGGCTGAATTCTAAGGCGTGGATCTCTCTTTTCTATTTTTTTGTGAGCTGGTTTCATAACATTTGGTATCAGAGCTTTGGATTCTAGGGTTTCGCTGCTCCAAACAGGTCATCGTGGAATTTTCACTATAACGTTTTTTCTGTGACGTTTCAGAAGTCACAAAAAAAACCCATTTGAGAAAAATTGGCGCTCAACCTTGGGTCCGAATTTCAGAGCTTTTCGCACGATATTTTCGGAGATATGATCTGAGGAAGTTTGCCTTTTTGCAGACTCCTGAATTACATTCAAAACAGGTGACCTGGGGAAAATCGTCATAACTCTCTCTCTGAGGATCAGATTGAAATTTCATAAAAAGGTACAGAAAGAGGACGGACTTTAGTTTCTTGTGTGTGTGTTTCAGATTCAAAGGTTGAAACAGTGACTCGTGGCACGTCGTACAAGTTCGCTCTACTGAACCAGTCTAAAAGCAAGTCACTGTGGGAGATTTCACATAAATCTTCCTTGGAGAATCCAATTTGGCTCAGACTTGTGGCATTGGAAAGAGGACGCAGAAGGCTACTACAAGTAGCAATTTCAGAATTGGATGATCTGAAATTACAGAGATACATCAGATTCAATATCAGGCTTCTATAAAGTGAAAAAAGGTGTGTAGTTTTTTTTTTAATTTTTGTGTAAGCTTGGTTTAACGGAATTCAAAGGGCATAGTAAAACATTATTATCGGTAACTGATGCCCCGAGGAAAGAAAATGCAAACACCTAGTAAGGAACCTGAAAGCTCTAGCATGACTCATGAAGAAGAGGAAGAAATGCTACATGATATATCAAAATTACAAGAACAAGTGCAACAAATGTCACGCTCACAAAAGCTAACAGAAGCTAAGATAAGTGGCGTGGAATCTAAGGTAAATGGCGTGGAATCTAAGATAAAGGGAATGGAAGCTAAGATGGATGGCATGGAAGCTAATATTGACGCTAAAATTGATGGCATGGATGCTAAAATTGATGGCATGGATGATAAGATGGATGAATTGAAGAAGTTGCTACAAGAAAGGGTCACTAATGGTGAAAAGGTAGTAAAGGAAACTCATGATGAGAACAAAAGAAATGTTAATCATGATTCCATAGACTCTAATGTTGGATCGAAGACTCACCATGTTCCAAAAATCGATATGAGGAAGTTTGATGGCAAGGATCCCGCCACATGGATATTACAGATGGAGCAATTCTTCGATCTCAATAATGTGCAAAACACACAAAAGGTACGTATGGCAACTTTATATTTGGAACCAAATCAGTTTGTATGGTATCAATGGCTTTGTTCTCGTAAACAATTTATCACTTGGGCAATTTTTACGGAAGAATTGATAGCACATTATGAGGATACAAAAAGCAACACTTTTTTTAGCCAATTGATAAGTCTCAAACAAAAGGGTTCAATAATGGAGCACATTGAGGAGTTCCAAAAATTGAACATAAGGGTAAAAGATATTCCAGAGGAGCATAGGATTGATGTGTTCATAGGGTCTTTAAAGGATAATATCCAACATGATGTGCGCCTTTGGGAACCTGATTCATTAGAGAAGGCATTCAGGTTAGCAAGAAAAATGGAAAGCAAAATTATGGCAACTAGGAAGCATACCGTTCACAACTATAAAGACGGAAGTGTTGTTGCCCATAGTCTTCCACAACCTACAAGGTTGACACCACAACAATTGGAAGAAAAAAGAGCAAAAGGGCTTTGTTACAATTGTGATAGCAAATACACAAAAGGTCATAAGTGTGCTGAGAAGAAATTATTCTACATAGATTGTGAAGAGGAAGAAGAAAAGGAGCAAGAAAGGTCAAAAGAAGAGGATATATTCCAGGAACAAAGCCTAGATGAAGAACAAATAAATCCGACCATATCTTGTAATGCATTGGCGGGAATTACCACTCCTCAAACCATCAAGATAGAAGGACAAATCAAGAAGAAAAAGGTAATAGTGTTGATTGATTCAGGAAGCACCCACAATTTTATTCATTGTAGGGTAGCAAAAGAATTGAATTGCTTCCTATATCCAGCACCAGAGTGTCAAGTGATGATTGCAAATGGAGGAACAATAAATTGTTCTGGAAAGTGCCATAATATCAAGCTATCCATGGGAGAATATGTATTGACTAGCCCAATGCTTTCCATTCCAATGGGAGGTGCTGATGTTGTACTAGGAGTCCAATGGCTACAATCCTTGGGTACAATAGCTTTTAATTTTCAAGAACTTTTCATGAAATTTTCTGTGGAAGGAAAGGAAGTTGAATTAAGGGGTATTGCAGGGAAACCAGGAAAGATAATCAGCTCTAATGGCATGACAAAGCTTCTAAAAAAGGAGCAAAGAGGTGTAATTGCACAATTATGTTCGCTAGATGTTTCCACATTGGAATCATCTATTTCTCCAGATCTCCAAAAAGTCCTGGACAATCATTCCAAGGTATTTGAGACTCCCAAAGGTCTCCCACCTATGCGTGATCATGATCATGCTATTCATCTGATTCCAGGAAGTGTTCCTCCAAACATCAGGCCGTACAGATATCCATATGTCCAAAAAAGTGAAATTGAACGTATGGTTGCAGAAATGCTAGAGGCTGGTATAATTCAACCGAGTCAAAGTTCTTTCTCAGCTCCAGTAGTATTGGTGCACAAGAAGGATGGATCATGGCGCATGTGTCCAGATTATAGGGAGCTCAACAAGCTCACTATTAAAGATAAGTTCCCCATTCCTGTTATTGATGAATTACTGGATGAATTGCATGGATCAATTTACTTCACCAAGTTGGATCTTCGTTCAGGATATCATCAAATCAGAATGAAGATTGAAGACATTCCGAAAACAACATTTAGAACTCATGAGGGTCATTATGAATTTTTGGTCATGCCTTTTGGCCTTACCAATGCACCTTCAACATTTCAAGGTTTGATGAATTCAATTTTCAAACCATTCCTTAGAAAATTTGTGTTAGTATTTTTTGATGATATACTAATCTACAGCAAGTCTTGGAAGGATCATGTTGAACATGTTGACAGGGTGCTACAACTATTGGAGGAGAAACAATTATATGCAAAAAGATCCAAATGTTTCTTTGGAGTCCAGGAGGTGGAATATTTGGGTCATATTGTATCTCATGAAGGAGTTAAGGTAGACCCTAGCAAAATTAAAGCCATTAAGGAATGGAAAATCCCCACATCCATAAAGCATCTGCGAGGATTTCTTGGGTTGACAGGGTATTATCGCAAGTTTGTTAAGAATTATGGGAGAATAGCAGCACCTCTAACAACATTATTGAAGAAAGATTCATTTTCATGGACTTCGGAAGCAACAAAGGCCTTTGAACATCTTAAAGAGGCAATGTGCCAAGCACCGGTCTTAGCTACACCGGACTTCACAAAAACCTTTATTGTGGAATGTGATGCTTCAGGAAATGGAATTGGTGTTGTTCTAATGCAAGATGAAAGACCCATTGCTTTTGAAAGTCGTCCAATCAAGGGAAAGTTTTTAAGCAAAGCTATTTATGAGAAGGAAATGTTGGCAATACTCCATGCACTTAAGAAATGGCGACCCTACCTAATGGGAAGACACTTCAAGGTAAAAACGGATCATGATAGCCTTAAATACTTTTTAGAACAAAGATTATCCTCTGAAGAGCAACAAAAGTGGGTCACAAAGATGTTGGGTTATGACTTTGAAATCATCTACAAAAAAGGGAAGCAAAATGTGGTGGCAGATGCACTCTCAAGAAAGGATGAGGATGTGGAAGCATTGTTGTGTGCCATTTCTATTATCCAACCAGATTGGATAAACGAAGCAAGGGAGGAATGGAAGAATGACGAAGAAGTGTGGGCACTTATTCGAAAGCTACAACAAGATTCCAGTACTTCTGATACATTTAGCTGGCAAAATGATTCGTTATGGTACAAAGATCGCTTATACCTCTGTAAGAATTCCCAGCTAAAACAAAAGATTCTTATGGAATTGCACACTTCTCCCTTAGGAGGGCACTCAGGATTTTTAAAAACTTACCACAGGGTTAAGAAGGAATTTTTTTGGGATGGCCTTAAATCAGATATTCAAAAGTTTGTGGCGGAATGTTTGGTTTGCCAGCAAAATAAAGTTGAAACAATTAAGACACCAGGTCTATTACAACCTTTATCCATTCCAAGCCAACGTTGGGAGGAGGTTTCAATGGATTTTATCACAGGTTTACCCAAGTCTGAGGGAAAGAGTGTCATCATGGTGGTAGTTGACAGACTTACCAAGTATGCACACTTTTGTGCATTATCACATCCATTTAAAGCCAGTACAGTTTCTACTGCATTTATGGAAACAGTTCAAAAGCTACATGGAAACCCAAAGATTATTGTAAGTGACAGAGATCCCATTTTCACTGGAAATTTTTGGACAGAATTATTTTCTTGTCTTGGTACTCAGTTAGCTCATAGCTCATCTTATCATCCTCAATCTGATGGGCAAACTGAGATAGTAAACAAATGTTTGGAAGGATATCTTCGTTGCTTTGTATCTGATAAACAGACACAATGGGTCAAATGGTTGCCTCTGGCTGAATGGTGGTATAACACTTCCTTCCATACAGCAACAAAAATGACCCCATTTATGGCACTTTATGGGTATCAACCACCATCCATCACATCATATTTAAGAGAAAATTCTAAGGTTCAGGCAGTGGAACATCACATCGAACATCAACAACAAGTCCTCCAACTCTTAAAGGATAACCTCGTGTTGGCACAAAATAGAATGAAACAACAGGCAGATCAACATCGCAGTGAAAGAAGTTTTGATGTAGGTGATTGGGTATTCCTACGGCTACAACCATATAAGCAAATGTCCCTAAAGCAAGCTAAGAAGGATAATAAATTATCACCAAAGTATTATGGTCCGTACAAGGTGTTGCAAAAGATTGGTACTATGGCATACAAATTGGAGCTTCCTGCAGCTTCTCGATTGCACCCAGTTTTCCATGTTTCATGTTTAAAGAAGGTTATAGGTGACAAGCTCCCAATTCAAACAATATTGCCAGAACTTGACGAGGAAGGAAAAATTATATTGGAACCGGAAGCAGTCACAGAAACAAGAACTCGACAGCTACGAAATCGATCAATTTCAGAGTATCTTATCAAGTGGAAGAACTTATCCGCTGAAGATTCCACATGGGAGGATGAGAATTTTATGCAGAAGTATCCAGAACTGCTCAAGCGTTGAGGACAACACTTTTTTGAAGGAGAGGGGCATGTTGGGTCCCTATAATACTAGTGATTACCCCATTACTATTGTAGTTATACCCCTTATTTATATTGTTGTGCCCCTATTACCCCCATATTGTTATTTCTGTGCCCCATAGAATCCCTCTATTGTTATTTTTGTGGCTTTATATTATTATTGTTAGGTCGGCTGGATTATATTGTGACTCCTTAGACTCCTATATATAGAAAGGAGGTTTTGTCATTTGTATCATCCAAGAATTGTTCATTTATGTAATGTAAAGGAGGTTGCCCCCTCGAAGAGGCTGAATTCTAAGGCGTGGATCTCTCTTTTCTATTTTTTTGTGAGTTGGTTTCATAACACAAACCAACAACAAATGAAATTTTGTTGTGTTTGGAATTTATACTTCGATGGGGATTTCTCCAACGAAGGAAATGGAGTAGGAATATTGTTGATATCCCCTAAAGGTAATCTTATTCCCCTCTCATATATATTATAATTTGACACTAAAAACAATATTGTAGAGTCTGAAGCATTAGTGTTGGGCCTTCAAGCTACCAAAAATTTGAAAATTGAATGCTCAACAATCCTTCGAGATTCTGAACTGATTATAAAACAAATTAGGAAGCAATACCAAAGCAAGCATCCCGGGCTAAAATCTTAAATAAATGATGTGTGGGACCTATTCAAGAATTTATTTTTAGAATTTAACATTCAATTTCTTCCTAGGGAACAAAATAGGATGGTTGATTCCTTGGCAATAATAGATCACAATTTCAAGCCCCCACAAAATCCCCTACTCATATATGAAGTTGAGGTTCGGCATAGACCCTCACTGCCTGACAATGTGAAACAATGTCAAGTGTTTGAGGATGCAGACCAGATTAAAAGGTTTATGGAGATGATTGGATAGTTTTTAAATCTATAATAGACCAAGAGCGTGGATATATTGGGGAAATTGGAGTTGAACAAGATGTGCCTTGGGAGGAATTTCTGGTCAGGAAAAAGAAATTGCAGATGAAAGGAAACATAATCCCAAAGGGTTTGATCCCATTGGAAAGGTTATTTGATGTTAACGATGTGTCAGTCGAACCAAACAACAAGGGGTGTGACGAAGATATAGAAGACTATAACATTAGCATATAACAACAGCCCAAACTAATTAAGTTGGGCAAGGGGATCCCAAGGATACAAACAAAAGTATCTTGACCTATTCAAAAGGTATGATGATATCTTTTCTTGGTCTTATGATGACTTGAATACTTATGATATTAGTATCATTCAACACAAGATTCCTTTGAAGTATGTAATTAAACCTCACAAACAAAATCTTAGACAAATAAATCTCCTCCTTCTCCCCTTGATAGAAAAAAAAATCTGAAAAATGCTCCAAGCTAAAATAATTGTACCCTTGAAATATTCAGATTGGGTGGCTAATCTTGTCCCTATTAAGAATAAAAATGAAGAGATCATTTTGTGTGTGGACTTCAGAAAACCTAAACAAGGCTTCCCTAAAAGACAATTACCATCTGCCTAAAATGGATTATATTTTGCAGAAGGTCGTGGGGTCATCAATATTGTCCATGATCGATGGGTTCTATGGATACAACTAAATTGTTGTTGTTATAGGCCATTTTGTCACATTTGATCAGTGAACCTCCCAATGGGATCAATCAACATCTTATTTCCCCTTTTCACCATCTTGCACAAAACCCTAAGCATGTTCCCTTCATCCCCCAAAATTTCAGCCCCAAACTACATCATCTTTCCGAGTTTTAGGAGCAATGCTCTGTGTATGCCTACTGGGGTGCGGTCACCTATAGTTTGCTCCAATTTGGCCTATGTTGGTCACTAGCAGTTTTATCCCCTTTACACCTACATTGGTTCTAGAAATACGATACAATGATTGGGATTTTGGAAGCTTCCCCTTCTACGAGTTTGCAAAATTTATTTTAACTACTTACCTTTGATAAAACATTTGAATCCTATCCTAACCTACTTTGGAGTTTTCGCCACTTATACTTTGATCCTATACTCCATAAAAGGTGGATCTCAAACCCTATATTGGTACTTGGATAAGAATTCCCAACTTACCCTACTTCTTTATATATTCCCATCCTTTTATGTGGTTGGGGGTTAGATTTTTGAGAGTGATTCTTCCCTTATGTTGTTGCAGTGAGTGGTTAGTATCTCATGCATTTAGGGTGATTGGAGGTGCATATTATGAAAAGGAAAGGACAAGTCAAAAAGTTGGAGGATCTCTTCTACAAGATCAACTGCTAATAATGGTTGTAATATCCTTCCATTTATATTAATGCAAATAATTCATTGTTTTCCTATATGTGATGTTGTTATTTCATATATTTCAATACCATGTTCATCTATTGAATGAAGTATTTAGATGACACTACATAGATCTCGTAGTTTCTTGGCTTGTGTTATCTGACTATGCAGGTTCTAATTTTGGCATTTGGTGCTGGAATTGGAGCTTCCAAGATAAATAAGGAGCGAAGTGTGCAAAGGATTCTAGTTAGGCCTCACTCCGTTATCTATTTACTTTAAGGAAAAACATTGATTTCCTTGTCTCTCTGTTGTTCTAGGTTAGCCACTGACCTAGGGGATATACTTTTGTCCACAATCGTAAATCCCGTATAACAAATTAGTGACCATACTGGGGAATGGAGTATTCCCTTGGTGGTTTCCTTGTCCATTGTGTTTGATTGCCTCATTTATAGACCTTTTTTGTATCATCCAACCAAGAACAAACGTAGGAAGTGATTTCATTAAGCATTTTTTGCAATTTGTTTTGTCGGAATCCTCTTTCCCAAGCCTAATGCTCCCCCAGTGCCTTTGATAGAGCATTTCGCCTCACCTAAGCCCACTTTGTACCAGCGTTGCAACGCACTAGTGCCTCTTCTATACCAATGTTGGTCCCTATTTTTGCACAAATTTTTCCTTGTTTCTTGAGCCTCTCTTTGGTCAGCCTACTTCCAACTAAATTTTCATGAGCCTTGAGTGTCTTGTGCTCTCTCTAAAGCCTCCATTTCGTTTTCATTTGCGTTGTTTTTCCTTTGGTAAGAATTGGTTTTGATTTTTCTTTGTTCTTATCATTTGGTCACTTGCAAATTGATTTCGTTTAATTTCTGATCACTTAGGTGAATTGTCGTTCTAGTCCTCATTCTGAAAAGTACAATTGAATCAGTAATTGAAAATTTGCATCATAGTTTTCTTCATTTCGAAAATTAAGTGTGGTGAAAAGAAAACTTTTTCATTGGAGTTTAGGGTTTTGCATGTGCATTAGCATAGAAACAGTTGCATCGAAAAGGGAAATTGGAACTTGCATCTTGTATGTTGCATATTGAGTGGTCCTTCCCTTCCTTAGCTAGATTTTCATTGAAGGAGAAACTATTTCTATTTTCTCATGTTAGATTTTCATTTTAGGATATTCAGGTGGCATTCATGGTGAGACCCAAACTAAAAAATAATTCAAGATCAACTTTAAAATTCATCTCAATTAACCTAATGAGGATTTGAAAATTAATGCAAACATCTAGAGGTGTAGGTTAGATATGTGTTCTAACATCATTAAATGTAGGAGTTGTTGTTATTTTCTAGAATTGCATCCTGGGGTTGAAATCCCATTCCATGTATGTGAGTGTATAGGATCATTCTCCACGTACCTTTGAGTATATTGGATGATGCTCCATGCACGTAAAGTATATGGGAATGCTCTCATCAAATGGTTACACACTAGATAGTACTAGTACAGACTACACTCTGATGTACCATTGAGTATATTTTGGGAATCCCTTATAGGTCATTATCCATCCATAAGTAACTGATCTGGCCTCCATGTATACCATGATACACTAAACATAACATTCGAGTAGATTTCCTACACGTAGATTAATTCCTTGGTTCTCCAAGGTGTATATTTCAATTCACAGTTTCTTGGTAAACCTTTATGCCTAGTTACCCCTTTGTTTTATTTGTGCCTTTAATTTCTAAAATCAATTAATTGACTACGGAATAAAATCCTCCCCATGGAATATCTCCTTAGTGGACCGTAGGTTGAGACTAATGGAAATAGTTTCGAGTCTACCAGTCAATGAAATCCTTCTCACGGTTATCCTCGTCCTTTTCCTCCTTTTGGAAATATTGGTGCTCCTTATATGGTAACATTGTCGCTCCTCGGATTTATCAATGGTTTTCTAGTTTGGTTATTTTCGACACCAATGGTTATGAATGTCCAAATTGCCTCTCAACCAAGTTCTCCTCCTCCTGAACAACATCAACCTCATGTTGATCCTAAAGTTGACCCTTTTCCTTCTTCACCTATTATTTCTTCATCCCTTTCTTCCTCTTCTCCTGGTGAAAGTCTTGATTCTAGTAGCCATGAAGCTAAGAAGAAGAAGAAAATGAAGAAGAAGAAGAAGAAAAATAAGTAGGGGGAAACCAAGAAACCATTGCTACAGATGCAACTAGTATGGACAAATCTTCCAATCAACCCTGTAAAGTTAAATTCCCGTACATGTTGTGTAAGGGTGACCACCTTCTTAGACATTGTCCTAGTATTCCCAAGGTATTAGAAGTGTGTTCCGTAGGCTCACATTGACCTTCTTCATCAGCCTCTAGAGATCATGTTAGTGATAAACCCTCAACTAGTGGTAGTAAGGTCCATGGGAAAAAGGGTAAATTCAAATTTCCCTATAAGTTATGTGAATGAAATCATCCTATTCACCTTTTTCCTTATATGGACGAAGCCTCAAAAGTGTTGGAAAACCTTACATCTTCTGAGTCATGACTTCTATTTGGTAACGAGAAGCTTTCTCCCAATCCTCCACTAGTTGATGAAGTGATTGATCAGAATCCATCTCCAGTTAATCCCACTCTCTCTGAACGTGAATCCCATGAGTCTATTCTGAACCAACCATTGGTTGAGAAAATTGTTGGCTGTATTCCACCTTCAATTGATCATACTTTTCCAGTAGAGATTAAGCGTCATATAACCTAGGTTCTTCTCATTTTCTCAAATTCCAATGAATTAGGGGGAAATCATCCCATTCCCATAGCACAAGGGGGTATTTTTCCCATTCCTATGACATCACCTCGAAGTAGTATGGTCACTTGATTTGATTGGAGTCGACTGGTAAGATATCATCTTCCTCCTTATGTGCCCTTCCAAGTCATAGTACATGCTTATAATGTTCCCATACCTGGCACAATCATAAATGAAGGCACATTTGTTAGTATTTTATCCTCAACTACTTGGAAATATTTAGGTTATCCATAACTTGTGCCCATTACCTAGAATCTGTTGGCTTTCAATAGAGGAACGAATCAACCATTAGGGATCATTCCTAAGTTTCCTATTACTTTGGGAGGAAAGGATATATATATATCGATGTTAAGGTAGTCCAAGGCCCTTTGTATTTTAATTTATTCCTTGTGTGTGACTATGTTTATGTCATGGGAGCTCCTGTCTCTTCACTCTTTCATGTGATGCGTTTCCTGCATGAAGGAAGAATCGTGACTATTGACCATATTCCATTCATTGGTCCTAATTTGGCTCCCAATCAACCAACATCCCTAAATGGTTCTTATATGCAAGCGGTATCTTACCGACCACAGATTAATTATGTGGAAACATGTTCCATGCCTGTGACTACTGATGATTTAGTAGGTGATGTAGTGCATCATTTACTGGGGGCATTAGATTCTAATCTATCGATTGGATCATTTGATCCCTTCCAAAGAATTTTTCTTCCATCTAATGAGAACCTCTTGGAATCCATGGTCCTTTGGAGGCCATAATCTGATTCCAGAGCATAGTTTCTTTTCTTCTATCAAGCTCCTTAAAAAATGATACAAGATCTGGAGCATAGTTCCTTGTCTTGTGTCAAGCTCGTTAAAAAATGAAACAAGGTGTTATGAGCAGAGTTCCTTGTCTTGTGTCAAGCTCATTAAAAAATGAAACAACGTGTCATGAGAATAGTTCTTTTCCTGTGTGAAGCTCATTAAAAAATGAAACAATTCCCCTTCGAATTCAAGTCTTTGATTAGATCCCATAATTTCCCAGTCGATTCTTTCACTTGATCTCATAAATGAACCTTCATTCCATCCACTTGTTAGTACCCTGTAGTTTACTTAGGTGCATGAAATGAAGCTTGGGGGGCATGTACCTTGAATTGAGTCACTATTCTAGGGGAATGAAAGCTTATTCCAAGCATAGTTTTTCTTTGTCTCAAGCTTGTGTAAAATGAAACCAATTTGAAGCATAGTTTCCCATGTTTTAAGCTTCCGTAAAAATGAAACCATTCTCATTTTATCCCTCTTTATTGCCATATTTTTCATCCTTTTTTTTTCCAAATGAGGCTTGGTTTTCTCATTCCATCATCACCATCTTCTTGGCCAATCATACACTTTCACTTGGTTGTTTTAACATTTCCTGAGGAACCACTACAATGAGTGGTCTTCTTAGCCTACCTCTTGACCTCTACATATTTTGAGTAGTTCCATCATGACTAGAACTAGCTCCTACCCTCTATACCACTTATTTCTCTAGGAGGAGTCCTCTTTTAGCTCTTTACAAACTCTCAAAACATGAAAAGGTTATCGAGAACTTGTCTTTTCAAACTCACAAAAGTAAATGAAAAGACGTCTACTTAGTATAAGTTTAACCCTTTTTGGGACTGAGATAGACTAACTATGAAAAAGGAATACCTTAGTTGAACATGGCTAAGAGGTTCTCTTGAGTATTGTTTTCTACATTTTCAAACTTGAGAGACTATCTACGAAAAGGGGCATCTGAGTTTTTCTTCTTGCCTCTTTTTCAAACTCTCTAAACATGAAAATGATCTCGATTTTTACCTTTATTGGACTCATAAAAACATCAAAAAATTATGGACTTATCTATCATGATGAGGCAATACCACTCCACAAGGTTCGTTAAATATACTCAGAGGGATTCATCTGAAGGATGAAATTATAGATCAAGCATATTTTATCCTCCTCAATCTTGTTAAAAAATAAAGAGGTGATGACGAGTATGGTTGGGGAAATTGGGAAAACAAGGGATTCCATTTCAATGGTAGTGAGTCACTCTTAAACATGACACTCTTCCACTTAATATCCATGGCTATTAGGTTGGGTAATCTGCTTGTATTTTGGTTATCATACAATTTTCAGATCCTCCATTTTAGTTTTTGGTCAATGCTGCCAACTCCATTCAATGTCACCGCTGAGTTCAAGATAAGTCATTTAGCTGATCTATGCTACAATAACTCTTAAGCCTCCATTTCATGTCTTCCGTTCCTGATTGAGTTCCATCATTCTAATCATTTTGTCTCAATGATACTGGTTTCATGTCATTGATGGGGGATACATCAAGGCCCTCCAACGATGGGTCTCTTCCAGTGGAAATTAGCACATCATCCAGGAAGATGACTTAGAAACACACCTTTGGTACCTTGGTTCTTGCATACATTAATGGCAAGTTTCATCGCTCTCAATTACAGGTTCACATCAATGGCCTTTGACCGAAAGTTTTAGTGTCGTGTTTGACATCAAATTGTTTACTCACCCCGTATGGATTGTACCATAGTACCTTGCGAGCCATTAACATCATTGGTGGTTTCTCTCACTTCTGTCAATGACTTACATCATTGGCTGGTAATTAGATGGTGTCTACCATGCTTAACTCCATCTCATTGATTCATATGGTTAGACTCATACATTGGTTTGTCGTGTGAACAAGATAGAAGACCCTGTTGGCATTATGATTCTGGCTTGGCTCTATGGTACAGGTGTTGTACTTGATGGTAACTCACTCAAGTGGCAAAAATCTATTTCAGGCTCTCAAAATGATGGAAAATAAGAGGTTTGCAGGTGCATCGTTCAAAAGGTGCAGACCCACAGGTTCGCCGTCCAGGAAGTGCGGACATACCCGTAGGTTATCCGTTCATAAGGTGCGGTCCCCCAGTTCACTCACTCCAATGCAGAGAAGCGCGCTCACATGGGGTTTCTTATGTTTGGCCCTTGATATTTAGCCCGTCGTTCATGATCCTATGGTTTTGGCCCATGGTTTAGGATCTAGATTATTTGAACACCTATTTGGATCCCTTGTATTGGTTTTCGATGGTTTTATCCCATGGTTTGAATAAGCGTTTGCCTATAAAAAGGAAAATAGATCACTTGGCTAGTCACTTGTGAAAATTTGAATATCTTAAGATCTAAAATTTTGGGTGATTGGTTTTAAAAGCTAGATCTAAATCAAGGAGAAAATTTAAGGCGAATCTTTTGATAAGTAGTGATCTCTTGGGCGCATGATCAGATCTGTGGATCTGACTGACTGTGGCACATTGGAGGACTGTTAATTTGGCCCTAATCAGAGGTTCGCAGGCGATCCACGGCGTGAGTGCGGGGGTACGCAATGCAGGAAGAAGGCGCAGTGCGAGGGTACGCAGCGCAGTAGAAGGCGTAGTGCGAGGTATGCAGCGCAGGAGAAGGTGCAGTGCGGAGGTACGCAGCGAAACAGAAGAACAAGTTGCAGAGGTACGCTGTCAGGCGGGTAGTGTAGGTGCGGATCTAAGCAGAGGTATGTAGGCAGAACGAGTGGTGTGGAGATACGCAGAGTATTAGATAGACCAGGTGCAGATCTGCGCAGTTTAGACACAGAAGAGCTACGGGTATTCGCAGGGCACTATTGGTGAAGTTGCGGACCTATCTTGAAACATTTGTTGGTTGTCTTTTATCTATTGCTGCAGAGTTCTGGGTTTAGATTTCTGGTATTACTTTTCTATTTACAACATTCTGAGAAGTTGGGTGATTCATTGATTGATTGTTTAAGGAGATTGGGTGATTTGCATGTACTTGATGATTATTTGATCTTCTTGGATCCAGTTTGAAAATTAATGAAACGTGGTCCTTAAAGAAGTAAAAGATCAAAGGGGGTTGTAGCTCCCTTCCAGGAGAGACTGGAAAACGAGAGAGAGTTGTAGCTCTCTGCAGGTTGCAGCCTGCGTACTGGTAAAGGACTGCACCAGTACAAAGTCCTTGTAAAAGAAGTTTCCAATTGAAAGAAGATAGATACATATTGCAGCAGGTGGTTTTCACCCACATTGGGTTTCCACCTTATATCTAGTTTTCTTTGGTGTGCTTATTTATTTTTCTTGTTCTTGTTCATTATTATATGGCACTGACATACAAATTAATGATCAATATCTGAAGAATAAATTAAAGTATAAATCTAGAAGGCACATTGAAAAGAATTTGATAATAGTGATTCACCCCCCCTCTCAGTATTAGTTCCAACAATTGGTATCAGAGCGGGTTCTTTAGAAGAAGCTTGATCGCTTGAAGAAAGATCTTTCATCATGAGCAACTACGAGAGGGAAGCATCAATCAGGGCACCGATTTTTGATGCGACAAACTTCATTTATTGGAAGGTAAGAGTTACTGCCTATCTTCAATCTCTTGGTACAGAAGTCTGGGATATCATAGATACAAGGTATACTTTTCCATCAGCAACTCCTACAGATCCCGCTGAGAAGAAGAAATATGAAACAAATGCAAAGGGAGTCAATACTCTATTAGGATGCCTATCTAAATCATAATTTTTCAAGGTAATGCAGTTTAAATTCGCAAAAGAGATATAGGAGAAGATTGTTCTGAGCTATGAAGGAGATGATCAGGTAAAACGAGCAAAACTTCAAAACCTCAGGATTCAGTATGAAAATCTCAAGATGTATAATGATGAAAGTGTGGCTAACTATTTTATACATGTAGATGAGATTGTTAATTGTATGAAAAATTTGGGTGAAGAAATAAAAGAGGCCGTTGTGGTTGAAAAAGTTCTAATATCTTTGTCCCCAAGGTTTGAATCTAAAGTTTCTGCAATAGAAGAAAAGGAGAATCTACAAAGCCTTAAAATGTCACAACTGCACGGAATTATAACTGCTTATGAAATGAGGAAAGGAGGTACATCAGACAGGAGAGAAGCTGCCTTCAAGGCTTCAGGCAAAGGAGAGTACTATGAGTCAGGACACGTGTCAGAGGAGGAAGAAGAATCAAATTTTGTCAGAAATCTTCAATGGGGTACTGGTCGTTTCCGAGGTAAGTTACTTTTCAAATGCTTTGCTTGTGGAAGAGTCGGTCACTATGCTGCCAAATGTCCTCACAAGGATAAGATTGACAAAGGGAAGGAACCTGTTAGATGGAACAAGAAACAGAATGCAACTAAGAAAAGTTACTACACTCATGAAGACAGTGATGGCCTATCAAATAGTGACGAAGATGAACGAGGTAATGATTATAAACTTTTAATGGCCTTTGAAGATGATGATTACATGGACGCTATAGATGTAGATGGTTTTTATGAAGAGATTTCTCGACTCAAAATATGTTTAGAAGAAAAAGATATGATCATTGATACTCTGCAATTCCAACTTGATGAAAAAGAAAAATCTCTTGAGAAGTTAGAATGTGAAATTGTTGGCCTTAGAAAATAAATTGAGAAAACAAAGGCTCTTAATCTTAAATTTGTTAAAGGATCTGAAACTCTGGATGAGATTATCAATGTACAACGTTCTCCACTAATCAAGACAGGTCTGGGTTATAATGGAGAAACATCTCAAGCATCCACCTCAAGGAGTTATCTTGATGCAGCAAGGAGGAATGAGCAAAAACCCAATGGAGATCACCAGGTAAGGCAGGGACGAATTACATCAAGAACAAACAAAGACTACCAGGTAAACCAGGGGCAATCCATCTTAAGGGTGAACAAAAGCTACAACCAGCCACAGGTAAAATCTTCTCAATTTGCTTCAAGAATGGATGACAATAGAAATTACAATCATTTGGCTAGTAGATTTGATAATCTCAGAAGTTTCTTCAATGGCCAATGTTTCTCTTGCCATAACTTTGGTCACAAAGCAGCTCAATGTGTTGCTTATAAGACAATCATGACTAGAGAAGCTCAAAAACAAAGAATTATGACTGGGATTACGAAAAGGACCTATAACAACTTTTCTTCCCTTGAAAATGAAATTGAATGTTCTATTTGTAATAACTTTGGTCATGAAGATTCTGAATGCAGGAGCAGGTTTTGGCAGACAAAGGAACAAGCCTCAAGAACCAGAACATGGAGAATAAAGGAACCACAAATAGAAAGATGTGGGACAGCATTTTATGCAGAAGGACAAGAAAATCTATGGTACATCGACAACGGATGTTCAAAGCATATGACAAGTGATAAAGAAAAACTTGAATCATATACTGCTTTAGAAAAGGGAAAGAAAGTTTCTTTTGGAAATGATACCCCTGCAGCCATAAAAGGAAAAGGCACTGCTCAGTTGAAAGAAAAGGTCAAAGCTGGAAATGTTTTGTATGTTGATGGCTTGAAGCATAATCTACTAAGTGTCAGTCAGATGTGTGATCAAGGAACAGAGGTAATATTTCGATCAAATGGATGTAGTGTTCGTGATCTTCATACAGGAAAAACAGTGATCAAAGGCAGAATAACTCCAAATAATCTATAC
Organism: Pinus tabuliformis; assembly: GCA_031772625.1. NCBI lineage: Eukaryota > Viridiplantae > Streptophyta > Pinopsida > Pinales > Pinaceae > Pinus > Pinus tabuliformis. The sequence continues at coordinate 1,353,933,289 of CM062820.1, read as the reverse complement.
ATATTTGAAGAAGGACAACAACAATGCTATTTGAGCAAAGATGATGAACATTGGTTATGGCACCAGAGGTTGGGGCATCTAAGCTTTTCACAAATAAGGAAAGCATGCAAATACCAGGTAGTCCATGGTCTTCCAGATATCAAAATTCTAGACAACACCATATGCAAATCATGTCAGTTTGGTAAGCAAACCAGAACTAACTTCCCTGAGAAGGAAGGATCAGCCAGCAGGCCTCTTGAACTAGTCCACACAGATGTATGTGGTCCATTTAGGACAAGGTCACCTCGAGGAGAATAATACTTTATATTATTCATTGATGACTTCTCCAGGATGGTTTGGTTGGGACTTATGAAACACAAGGACGAAGCATTCGAAAAATTCAAATCTTTCAAAGCCTTGGTTGAAAACGAATCAGATCACAAAATTAAGTGCCTCAGGTCCGACAGAGGTGGGGAGTTTACCTCAAATGAATTTTTTTATTTCTGTGAAGAACATGGAATAAGAAGGGAATTCTCTACAGCTAGGACTCCTCAAAAAAATGGAGTGGTGGAAAGAATGAACAGAACGGTCCAACAAATGGCTCATGCTATGCTTGATGAGTCTGGGACTCCCGCAACCTTCTGGGGTGAAGCTGCTTTTGCTGCGGTTGTTATTCTCAACAAAACAAATGTCCGAGTGAACAGCACTCAAACTCCTCATGAGCTCTGGTATGGTGAGACTCCTTTGGTAAAGAATTTCAAAATTTTTGGAAGCAAATGCTATATTAAGGATAATGATGAACAGCTTGGCAAACTTGAACCTAGAGCACATGAAGGCATTCTCCTTGGTTATTCTCCCCACAACAAAGCATATAAGTGTTACAATAAAAGACTTGGAAGAATTGTTGACAGCATTGATGTAGTGGTTGATGAAAAAGGATACATTCCTAGGCAAGTGAATTATGAAAATATCGAAGAGGATGAAGACTACTCTCCAAATCAGATTAATGATGAAGAATAACATCAAGAGACACCAGAGGAATAGATAAGGATAGAACAGAAGACTCCATCTAGGTACGTTCAGAAGAATCATCCAGAATCTCATATTTTGGGGCAGAAAGAGGTAGGTATACAAACAAGAAGAACAATTGCAGAAGCCTCAAGCTATTTGGCATTACTCTCCTCCACTGAACCACAAAATGTAAGAGAGGCATGCAAAGATGAATGTTGGGTCAAGGCGATGGATGAAGAACTTGAGCAGATCGAAAAGAACAACACTTGGGAGTTGGTTCCTAGACCAAAAGATAAGAATGTCATAGGGGCAAAATGGATCTTCAAAAATAAGTTGAATGAAAATGGGGAAGTAATTAGAAACAAGGCCAGACTTGTTTGTAAAGGGTGTGCTCAACAAGAAGGAATAGACTTTGAAGAAACTTTTGCTCCCGTTGCTAGACTTGAGGCCATCTGAATGTTCCTTGCTCTCTCAAGCTTTCAGAAGTTCAAAGTATTTCAAATGGACGTAAAATCAGCCTTTTTGAATGGAGACTTAGAAGAAGAAGTGTACATTGAGCAACCAGATGGGTTCATCCTTGGGAATGATCCAAATCTTGTATGCAGACTAAAAAAGGCTCTCTATGGTCTTAAACAGGCTCCAAGGGCTTGGTACTACCGTTTGGACAAATATCTTCATCAACAAGGTTTTTCAAAGGGATCAACAGATAGCAATCTTTATATAAAAATTGAAAATGACAAATTTCTAATACTTGTTGTGTATGTAGATGATATTATCTTTGGTAGCAATGAAGAAGCTATGAGTCAAAACATTGCCTTGGTGATGCAGAAAGAATTCGAAATGTCTTTGCTTGGAGAACTGACATATTTTCTTGGATTGCAAATCCAACAAAATTAAGGCGGTATCTTCTTGTCTCAAACCAAGTATCTCAAGCAGATTTTAAAGAAATATGGCATGGAAGATGCAAACCCAGTATGTACCCCCATGGTCACAGGATGTAGCCTCAGTGCAAATGATGAATCAGCAGCAGTGCATCAACCAACCTATAGATCTATGATTGGAAGTCTACTTTATTTGACAGGTACCCGACCAGACATCATGCATGCAATGGGAATAGTTGGAAGATTTCAGGCAAATCCAAAGGAAACTCATCTTCAGGCAGTGAAGAGAATTTTCAAGTACCTTCAAGGAACTCAAAACTATGGCTTATGGTATCCTAGAGATACAGATCTCACACTTCATGCTTATACAGATGCAGATTGGGCCAGAAGCATGGATGACAGGAAGAGCACAAGTGGTGGTGCATTCTTTATGGGTTCCAGATTAGTATCTTGGTTTAGCAAGAAACAGAGTTCGATTGCTTTATCTACAGCTGAAGCAGAATATGTGGCTGCTGCATCTTGTTGCACTCAACTCCTTTGGATGATGCAGACCTTGCAGGATTTTTAGATCACTTGTACTCCACCTATCTCCATCTTATGTGATAATACAAGTGCAATCAACATTTCAAAGAACCCAGTCATGCATTCAAAGACCAAGCACATACCGATCAAGTATCACTTTCTCAGGGAACAAGTGCTTGAACAAAAGGTCAAGTTGGAGTATATTCCTTCTAAGGAACAAGTTGCTGATATACTCACCAAACCATTGCCCAGGGAGACCTTTGAATACCTCAGGCAAAAGCTGGGGGTTGTTGATGCATCATCCTGTTGTTGAATCTCATCTGTTTCAGAGATTGTTGGTTGTACACAAGTTTCATATGGGGTATACGTACATTTGCTGGGTTGCGGAATGGTCAAAGATCGAATGGCACAGGTTCAGGGGGAGCATATATTCTTCTAATAATGCATTCTTGGCATTATGGTAGAAGATCTTGGAGGAAGTACAGAAGGAGAACTTGGATGTTGATCTGAATATTGCTGCAATATGTCTCTATCTCTTTCACGGTTATGTATGGTGTATGGTGGATTATGGTTCTTCTTGAAGAAATTTCTTTCCTTTTACAGATCTGGTTTATAGTCAGGGGGAGCATAACCATTTGCCCTTGATGTCAAAGGGGGAGAATGACATTGAGGATCTTGAGGTTGCCATCAAGTCCAAAGGGGGAGATTGTTGGCATTATGATTCTGGCTTGGCTCTATGGTACAGGTGTTGTACTTGATGGCAACTCACTCAAGTGGAAAAACTCTGTTTCAGGCTCTCAAAATGATGGAAAATAAGAGGTTCATAGGTGCATCGTTCAGAAGGTGTGGACCCGCAGGTTCACCGTCCAGGAAGTGCAGACATACCCGCAGGTTATCCATTCATAAGGTGCGGTCCCCCAGTTCACTCACTCCAATGCAGAGAAGTGCGCTCACGTGGGGTTTCTTATGTTTTGCCCTTGGTATTTAGCCCGTCGTTCATGATCCTATGGTTTTGGCCCGTGGTTTAGGATCTAAATTATTTGAACACCTGTTTGGATCCGTTGTATTGCTTTTCGATGGTTTTGTCCCATGGTTTGAATAAGGGCTTGCCTATAAAAAGGAAAAGAGATCACTTGGCTAGTCACTTGTGAAAATTTGAATATCTTAAGATCTGAAATTTTGGGTCATTGGTTTTAAAAGCTAGATCTAAATCAAGGAGAAAATTTAAGGTGAATGTTTTGATAAGTAGTGATCTCTAGGGCGCATGATCAGATCTGTGGATCTGACTGACTGTGGCACATTGGAGGACTGTTAATTTGGCCCTAATCAGAGGTTCACAGGCGATCCACGGCGTGAGTGCGGGGGTACGCAGCACAGGAATAAGGTGCACTGCGGGGGTACGCAGCGCAGTAGAAGGCGTAGTGCGAGGTACACAGCGCAGGAGAAGGCGCAGTGCGAGGTACACAGCGCAGGAGAAGGTGCAGTGCAGAGGTACGCTGTCAGGCGGGCAGTGTAGGTGCGGATCTAAGTAGAGGTATGCAGGGCAGCAGAACAAGTGGTGCAGAGATACGTAGAGCAGTAGATAGACCGGGTGCGGATCTGTGCAGTTTAGACACAGAAGAGTTGCAGGTATTCGCAGGCCACTATTGGTGAAGTTGCGAACCTATCTTGAAACATTTGTTGGCTGTCTTTTATCTATTGCTGCAGAGTTCTAGGTTTAGATTTCTGGTATTACTTTTCTGTTTACAGCATTCTGAGAAGTTGGGTGATTCATTGATTGATTGTATAAGGAGATTGGGTGATTTGCATGTACTTGATGATTATTTCATATTCTTGGATCCAGTTTGAAAATTAATGAAACGTGGTCCTTAAAAAAGTAAAAGAGCAAAGGGAGTTGTAGCTCCCTTCGAGGAGAGACTGGAAAACGAGAGAGAGTTGTATCTCTCTGCAGGTTGCAGCCTGCGTACTAGTAAAGGACTGCACCAGTACAAAATCCTTGTAAAAGAAGTTTACAATTGAAAGAAGATAGAGACATATTTGTTGTTGGGAAAAGTATCCAATTCGGAATGCCCCTATCCCACTCTAAGAGGTGATAGTGCCTTAGCAACAAACAAGGAAAGCTATCTGAGTATTCTTCTTTATGAGATGCAAATAGAGAAAGAAGGATGTAACTAACCGGTATCTTCCGCTAGTTTGTCGATCCAATCACTCTCTCTTTTGTTCGCTTCCCGCTGCCTGCTCTTTCACTGGTCCAGCTTCACCCAGTTCCTGCAAGATCACAAGAGAGGAAAACTACACAAAAGACATAGATTCACATTCATAACTAGTTTAGGATCAGATATAAACTAAATATGCAAATACAACAAAACATCATTGAAATACAAGCATATAGGAGAAACTCAAATAGCTTTATTGATATGATAACAAGGTTCAAGAGGAGATACAACCAAGTGAGTCCCGATCCAGCATCTACCTCCCAACAAAAGAATCCCTTCCTCTCCTCCAACAAAGCATAAATCACCCAATGTACTAATCTCAATCTCAAACCAACAGCAATTCTCTGCAAAGTACAAAATTCCAGCCTCCTGAACCTCTGGGTGAGAGATCCATATATAGATGTAAGCAGAGAGGATGAGTTAGCTTATGTTTTGACTTGTGGCTTCTCTCTGTCAGTTCTTTCTTCCACTTGGAGGTTGAGAACCTCTTACTCATCACTTGGTCGAATTCATTGAGGCAAATGTCATTGAGGAAGATTCTGGAAGCTTCCAGGGTCTTTCCACCTCGTTGAATGAACTTGCCATTTGTCACCTCCCGCTCAGCGCACCCTGGTAGTGCTTCTACCTGCATTGCAGTGCAACTGGCCAGTGTAACCTCTGCATTTCAACGCAGGCAGCTAGTGGAGCTACTGAATTGATCCTGATTTGACCATTTCTGAGTGATTTTTGGTGGAGAACTTCTGGGAGAAGCTGTCTTTGGTTGACCTTGTTCCTTTAGGGGTAGGAACAAATCTTTTAGGGACTTTGGATCCCTTGGATTATGGACATTTCATGCTCAATGCTGTAAGGCACAAAAATGTCTATAACAGTTGCCCCCTAAAATATGAGGCCGTTTATCGGGTGAAATGCTTTATTAGGAGGATCCAAAGTTCTTCCAATGCTGGGAGGAGACCTGTAATAAGATACAATACAATACATTATTTTTCATACTTCTTTCATAATCTAGATGAGGTGGGCATTCCCATGCTCAACTTTATAAATTCATTTTTCTGTACATAGAACAAACAATCATCTGATGATTTTGATGAAATCATCATCCTTTTGGTAGGATGATTATCTGTTGTAATGTTGTACATGTCAATGTCTTTATTTTTCTTGAATATATATCGCAACCCGGATGGATGAAACTAGATCCGGGGTCTTCAATCTCGTTCGATCTTCACTCTAAGTACAAGTCGATCCATGTGAGAAATGTTCTGAAGTCGAACATGGAAAGACATCGCTTGATTACCAGTCAAGGATGTAAGCTGTTAACAAGCGCGAGAGGAATCACCGATAATGATAATGACCCTCAAGGTACTGCAGTACAATTCACGTGGTGTGAATAAAGGACTTGGCGTCGAACACCACGCAAAATCTTTCGGTCGAAGGTCATTGATGTATACCTGTCGCCGAAAGTGAGAAACTTGCCATTGAGGCATGCAAGCTTCAAAGTACTGAAGGGGTTGTTCCTAGATCAACTTCTTGGATAATGAGCTGATGTCGACAAGAAGCGATCCGTCAAAGGAGGGCCTTAATGTATCCCACATCAGTGACACAGAACGGAGCAAATGATTTTGATGGAGGTGAAAACGATCTGATGATATATGGTTCAGGGTGGCGGTCATGAAAGGATGAAGGATAATGTATGGTAGTGGATGGGACACGGTTGACTTCTCTGGATGACTTCTCTTGAACATATCGGCGACACTTGTGTGATGGATTGGTAGCATTTACCCCAAAGGTGGATGGTGTGGCGATACCATGGCGATGTGACCGGTGAATGAAACAACCCAACCCGACTCAGGCACGGAGTGGAAGTGTCATGTTCAAGAGCGACTTGCTACCAATAAAAGTTCTTTGAGTTTCTCCCAATTTTTCCCAGTCATTTCTGACCAGTACCTCTTTATTTTTGTCAAGCTTGAGGAGGATAACATATGCTTGTTCTATAATTTGCCCTTCGGGCAAACCCATCGCTACGTTTTAACGAGCCTAGCGATAGTGAAACTCGTTCTCGTCTAAAGACAAGTTTGTCACTATTAATGTTTTTTAACGAGTTTAACGACAAAGATAACTCCGTCCCTTTTCATTTTTAGAGAGTCTAAAAAGGAATGTAAAGATAACTCCAAAGTTCCTTTTTCGTCATCTAATCCCTTAAGTCCGAAAAAGTATAAAACAATACAGAAGGGATGGATTTTCAATAGTTTTAACGAGCCGAACAAAACAAGCGCTCGATCTTTTTGTGCAACAATCCCTCAAGTCCAAAAAGATTAAAATCTAGAGGAGGGATAGCACTTCCGGTCGCTTTAATGAGCTGGAAGGCCAAAACTCGGCAATCTTTTCATATTTTACGAGTCAGATGAAAAGAGCTTAAAGAAGACTCGTCTTTTGAGGAACGAGTGATAAGACGGGTAGGAGTTGATTCCAAGTAACGGTTGGAATTTTCCAATCACGGCAGTGTCACAAGGATGGCTAAGTGAGATCACTCTTCGCAGCTGTTCCTCAAAATGGGTAAACAATCAAATGGAGGTGAATGATCGGCCAATGAAAAGTGGAGGTGACGGTGCAAACACGACCAAGGCTTTAATGGCTGAATATTTACATTCGCAGTGGTTATTTACCGGGTAGTTCATTTTTTAATGAGCTTAAACACGGATTGAAACCCTTGCTCGATTTTATGTTTATTTTTTAACAAGCATGAACTATGCGCTAAAACTGCTCGATTCCAGTCATATGATAAGAATGTCTCATTTAAGATTCCATTTTTTATGGAGCTTGCGCCTTACAAAGCTTTGCTCCGGATCCTTCCTTTATGCAAGTTAGGAAACGACTAATCCAAAAAACAGATAAATAACCGCTCTTTGCTTGCACTCCAAAAGGTTTGCATGCCCCCAGGTATAAAGTACGATTTCAAGATTACCCCTCAATTTGCAGATAAAACATTTGTTCTACCAGGAAAGGCCTACCTCTTTCAGGTTACCCAAAGATTGTCTCATTTGCACAGCAAACAAAACACTTCTTCGGCGATGTCTACCGAAATAGACAAAGGTGAGTGACAACGAGCGCCAAACACATAACTTTGACAAAAGAATCTTATTCTAGAACAACCCCTCTTCCAATCACGGACGGGGTACGAACTAGTCATATTCTCCCGCGGAAACCTACCCTATACCCAAAGTTTTCCTGCAGAAGCAGACCAGGACGCATGCCCCCTGGGTTCCAGTCATATCCTTCCGAATCACTCGCGCTCATCGGGAGGACGGACTGTGGGTTGAGACATTTCTTGTGTGAAGAGACCATTTAGGGATGGTATTTGACTATTTGCAATGCGTGATCAGGGAAATGAAAGCTGGTCCACGAGCTTGACCACTCTTCCTTCGTGCGGAAAACACATTACTCTAAAGAGTGAGGAGACGATGGCTCCCATGAAATATATATAGTATCATCCAAGGAGTAGGTTATAATCCAAGGGTCCTTGAACGACCATCACGTTCATTTGAACGGTCTTCCCTTTCAATGTGATAGGCACATTGGGGAGGATCCCTAAAGGTCGACTGGTTCCTTTGTCGAAGCCTGATAGATTACTCATTTCAGGCAAAAGCGCTGGTGAACCAAGCGCCTTCCAAGCAATAGAGGAAAGGATACTCATAGATGCCCCTCATCAATGATGGTGCCAGCCATTACCATTCTGTATATTTGAATGATAATTCTGAATGGTATACTGGCTGGCAACCGGGGTCTGCCTAGTTGGTTCCAGTCGAAGGATACAACTAGGTTGCTTGGTGGTGGGACCGAGTAGACGGCCGGATATTGTTCTGACGAACTTCCTTCCTGCGATAAAGGAATGGGTGCATTGCCCCCGTGTTCGTCGGAATCTGTGTTGATGAAAAGAATCTGGATGGTGTCATCCTTATCCTCTTCAGTGACTGTATCATTCGAAGATAAATCCTCTGAAGGCAAGACCGGGTCAACTGCCGCCTCGACCTTTTGAATTTCGTTTGGTATGGATTCAGTCGGTTTATCCTCAATGATAGACGCTTCAGCTGACCACTTGAGTGGGCCAGCTGGATTCTCAACTGACGAAGGACTTGGCAAGAGTTTTTGATATCCAGGAGGAAGTCGTAACGGTGAAACCGGACGATCTTCCAAGACTCTTTTAGCCTCGTCTAAGAAGGGACAACGGTGGAGGGCATGGTTGCCTTCGCACAGTCTACAGGGAGGTCTAGCCCTCCCTTTCTGTCCTGGAACTTCACTTTCGCTAGTTGACGGTGTACTTTCAACATGGCTATCAGAGGTTGATGACACCGAATTGTGCAAACGGGGAGACCAGTCCCTTAGTATCCGAAGGATACAAGGACAATCTCTGTGAAAGTGGTCTCCCTTGCAGATGACACATGGCGATTTAGGCCCGGTCAGTGCTGTGTGTGGATTTTCATCAGACGACACTTGTTTTCCCTTATTTGCCTTTGGTTCCTTCTTCTTTTTCTCTTTCTTCTTCTTTTCCTTCTTCTCCTTAGGAACTTGGTTTTTAGATTTACCAGTTCCGTCACACGAAGAGGAAGGAAGAGAGGAAGAATTATAGGAAGTAGAAGGTTAGTGGGAAATTCTGGACTCGTCTAATTGTTGATTCGACTGTTCAGGAGTAGTGGTGTTCTGAACGACATTGGTTGAGAAGAGCCAGACTGGAAGGCCAATTGTCAGTCCTGGAAGCGACAATGTGGCCATATGGGGTGCACCAACATCTCCCCAAGAGGAGAAGGGACTAGGATTTCCACCAAGGGGAATTCCTTGGTTGGTGGGCTCCATTTTCTCAACCTAAAGACCAACACAGGAAAAAAAGGGGTGATTGTTCCGTTTAAAATAAATTTTAACGACGCTTAGACACAACTTACTTTTTCAATTTTAAAGAGTCGAGAAAAAGCTAAAGATGACTCTAGTCTCCTTCGATGTTTTAACGAGCCCGAAGTGACAAATGCTCGGATGGACTTTTTCCGTTATATAGTTTGAAAAAGGCCAAAAGGAACTGCTCTGGAGTTCTAGGTAGAGGGTGTGCCAAACTTTTTGCAAAACCGCATAATACTTTTTAGGGTACGGGCGATCAATCTTCCTGAATGTTGTGTTCAGTGCATTGCAATCAGTAGGGCGGCCGACACGGCTTCCTATGGATAAAGGTTATATTCCTATAGGGGTCTCCCAATATATACGCGACGGTACGTGGGAGCACAATCCGTACTGGCACTTATCGTCTCTCAGGAGGAATCACCCAACCATCAGTGAGGCGACCAGTGACCAGGTTTTACGACGCCGGAACACGTCTCTAGCCTAGACCTCTATGTTGTGTGTTATGTTACAAAGCGTTTTTAAGTTCATTCAATTTATTTTAGGTTGATATTTCTTAGAAGTTTGCCTTTTTGGATCACCATGAGATGTATGATACAATTCCTAAATGCAGTCTAAAGATGATAAGCAAGCTTTTATATCTTTTCAACAATGAAAATCCTAGCTACAAGGGGAAAAGAAAGACACCATCTTTTCTCAAAGAGCATAGAGCACACAGTAATGCACTTTTTCCTAAATCAACATACAAACTGTCAAAATGCAAATGCACATATGCATGTATTTGTTTTCACTTTCTTAATATTGATGCCTAAAAAGAAAGCTGTTGTACAAATTTGAATTCGATTTCAAGTGAAAAACACAAACAAGTTCCTTTTTCGAAATCAAAAAGACGATTACGACACTTTATGATTTACTTGTTTCGACACTTGAAATGCATAAATTCAAACCAAAAGACAAAAGTAAAAGCTAAATCAACTGTGAACAGCAAACAAACTCACTCCTAAGATCAAAACGACACTTACGACAGGTCTAGATCTAAGGGCGACAGTATGACTAGTTTACTTTTGTAATGGGAAACTGCAAATGATGTAACAAATACACAAAGAACAAATACAGTTTCTTTATACAACCGAGGCGGAATTGAGGCAAAGAAAAGGGGTTTCAGATAGGTACACTGACTGATAACAGGCTGCAAAAAACAGAGATAAAACTGAGCAAAAGGAAGCAGGGAACCACAGCTGCACAAGGCAAAGACTGATCAGCGCACTCCCAACACAGAGGATTTGACATTCAGCGCAGGTAGCCTTCACGGGACCTGCGTTGAAATGCAGAACCTCTTCACAGAGTCTGCGCTGAAGCAGAAACGAGAGTTGTTTCTGGGTTCTGGGTTACGGTTTGCAGTTTGATCTACAGTTTTTGGCCGGATAAAAGCTATCAATTAGGTACAATTAGAAGGATGATTTATAGGAGGACTAAGATCTATCACAAAGGGCTGTTAGAGCACTTGTGGATCAGCTGTTCAGATCATAAACAGGCCCAGTGAGTGGACTAGAGTAGCTGCTCTCTACTTTGCATTTGTAGATGGCAAATGCAGTTCGATTCGGCACTCTTGAGTTTATGAAATGAATAGCAATAGAAACACAAGTAAACTAACAAGATACTCTCCCCAGTGGAGTCGCCAATTTGTTGTTGGGAAAAGTATCCAATTCGGAATGCCCCTATCCCACTCTAAGAGGTGATAGTGCCTTAGCAACAAACAAGGAAAGCTATCTGAGTATTCTTCTTTATGAGATGCAAATAGAGAAAGAAGGATGTAACTAACCGGTATCTTCCGCTAGTTTGTCGATCCAATCACTCTCTCTTTTGTTCGCTTCCCGCTGCCTGCTCTTTCACTGGTCCAGCTTCACCCAGTTCCTGCAAGATCACAAGAGAGGAAAACTACACAAAAGACATAGATTCACATTCATAACTAGTTTAGGATCAGATATAAACTAAATATGCAAATACAACAAAACATCATTGAAATACAAGCATATAGGAGAAACTCAAATAGCTTTATTGATATGATAACAAGGTTCAAGAGGAGATACAACCAAGTGAGTCCCGATCCATCATCTACCTCCCAACAAAAGAATCCCTTCCTCTCCTCCAACAAAGCATAAATCACCCAATGTACTAATCTCAATCTCAAACCAACAGCAATTCTCTGCAAAGTACAAAATTCCAGCCTCCTGAACCTCTGGGTGAGAGATCCATATATAGATGTAAGCAGAGAGGATGAGTCAGCTTATGTTTTGACTTGTGGCTTCTCTCTGTCAGTTCTTGCTTCCACTTGGAGGTTGAGAACCTCTTACTCATCACTTGGTCGAATTCATTGAGGCAAGTGTCATTGAGGAAGATTCTGGAAGCTTCCAGGGTCTTTCCACCTCGTTGAATGAACTTGCCATTTGTCACCTCCCGCTTAGCACACCCTGGTAGTGCTTCTACCTGCGTTGCAGTGCAACTGGCCAGTGTAACCTCTGCATTTCAACGCAGGCAGCTAGTGGAGCTACTGAATTGATCCTGATTTGACCATTTCTGAGTGATTTTTGGTGGAGAACTTCTGGGAGAAGCTGTCTTTGGTTGACCTTGTTCCTTTAGGGGTAGGAACAACTCTTTTAGGGACTTTGGATCCCTTGGATTATGGACATTTCATGCTCAATGCTGTAAGGCACAAAAATGTCTATAACAATATTGCAGCAGGTGGTTTTCACCCACATTGGGTTTCCACCTTATATCTGGTGTTCTTTGGTGTGCTTATCTATTTTTCTTGTTCTTGTTCATTATTATATGGCACTGACATACAAATTAATGATCAATATCTGAAGAATAAATTAAAGTATAAATCTAGAAGGCATATTGAAAAGAATTTGATAATATTGATTCACCCCCCCTCTTAGTATTAGTTCCAACAGACCCCTAATCTAGTTTCATCCATTTGGGCTGTGATTTCAAGAGTTATACAAAGATCACAATAAATGATGGTCATGATCATATAAACAACCATCAAGTCATGGGTCAACTAATTATATATGTGGATGTGTCTTTTTCTCATTATACATGTTATGCTAGCTTATTAGTTGAGTATGGGTATGCCTCCCTTAGCAAACAAAGATGTCATGTTGTCAATGTATTGTAACAGATGAAGCTCTTCAGTTGTCCTTGATCCTGACTTGTCACAATGTAAAGCACTTTATTCATCAGTCATCATATTTGACTTTACACTTGAGGGGGTATTATGTTATAGGCCATTTTGTCACATCTAATGAGTGAGCCTCCTAATGGGATCAATCAACATCCTATTCCCCCTTGTCACAATCTTTCACAAATACCTAAGCATGCGCTAATCATCCACCATAATTTTAGCCCTAAAATACATCATCTGAGCCAGTTTTAGGACCACCGCTCCCTGTATTCCTACTAGGGTATGATCACCTATAGCTTGCTACAATGTTGTCTGCGTTGGTCACCAACATGTTTCTCCCCTTTTCACCCACATTGGTTCTAGAAATCTGGGAGAATGATCGAGATTCTAGAAGCTTACCCTTCTAGGATTTTGCAAAAGTTGTTTTAACTACTTACCTTTGATAAAACATTTGGATCCTATCCTATCCTAATTTAGAGTTTTCACCAATTATCCTTTGATCCTATCCCTCCATAAAAGGTGGAACTCAAACCCTAGATTGGTAATTGGATAAGAACTCCCAACTCACCCTACTTCTCTATATATTCCCAGCCTTCTATGTGGTTGGGGGTTTGATTTTGAAGATTGATTCCGCCCTTATGCTGCTGCAGTGAGTGGTTATTATCTCATACATTTAGGGTGATTGGAGGTGCATATTGTGATAAGGAAAGGACAAGTCAAAAACTTGGAGGAGATCTTCTACAAGATTAACTACTACTTATGGTTGTAATATCCTTCCATTTATATTAACGCAAATAATCCATTGCTTTCCTATATGTGGTGTTGTTATTTCATATATTTCAATACCATGTTTTCCTATTGAATGAAGTATTTATATGATACTGCATAGATCTCATAGTTTCTTGGCTTATGTTATCTGACTGTGCTGGTTCTAATTTTGGCATTCAAAGCTGGAATTGGAGATTCAAAGCTAAAGAAGGAGTGAAGTATGTGAAGGATTCCAAGTAGGCTTCATTCCATTATTTATTTTCTTTCAGGAAAAACATTGATTTCTTTGTCTCTCTATTGTTCTAGGTTAGCCACCGACCTAGGAGAGATACTTTTTTCCGCTATTGTAAATCCCATATAACAACTGTGTATCATGAAGATTAGAAAAAGAAAACCTTCACCACACCTTGGGGGACATTCATTGGTTCCAGAATGCCTTTTTGTCTCATGAAAGTTGATGCTACCTTTCACAGGGAAATGGATATAACGTTTTTTGGGGAGAAGGATAAATTTGTTGTGTAGATCATCTTCGGATTCATCTCATTTGGTTATTGTTGATCGACATTTCAAACCATCAATGGTGGTTCATCTTCAGGATGTGAAAGATTAGTAGAAAACTGGTCTTGTTCTTTAGTTTGATAAATAGATGTAAGAGATGCATTGCCGACATATATTAGGGATTGTTAATTTATTAATTTACTATTGAATTTATTTTCTATAATAAATTATTGTTAATGTTAAATTCTAAAATATTTTTATTTTGACAATTTATTGTTGAATTGTAATTGACAATGATAATTGTGAATATAAATACAATTACTGTTAATTCATTAATTTATTATTGATTCATTAATAAATTAATAATAATTATTGTTAATTTATTAATTTATTGGTGATTTTTTTTTTGTATATTATGATTCTTATTCGATTATAATTAAAGGATTAACTTATTTGCTTTTGGATAATTTAGAGGAGGATAGTGGTTAGAGAAGGGTGGGATTAGATGATAGGATTAGAGTCCAGTTTTCATTTATGGTCCATCCATCATCTCTATTGAGGTTATTAGGGTGCTTACTAATTTCTATCGCTTCTCTGAATTTTCTTATGAAGTAATGCTCACTTCTATCTAAGTTGTGGGTATCTTCTATACAAATTTGGTGTTTAGTTATATTGGAATGTTCTGCTAAAGCGGATGATTTGGATCGATTATGTTTAATTTCAGTTGCATGTTCTTGTATTCTTGTGTTAAAGTATCTCTTGGTCTCACCTACATATGGTTTGCCACACAAGCAAGGAATTAAGTAGACACCCTTATGACATTTTGGATCAATTTTGTCTTTAATTGGCTTGAGGCAGCTATAGATGGTATTTAAAGGTTTGAAGGTGGTTAGAATTCTATTCTTTTTTAGGATGCAGGAAATTTTATCAATGGTTCCTAATATGTAAGGTAAGTTAACTTTTCCTATAATATTATCAAAATTTTTATTCTTATTAGGTCATGTGTTTGCTTTATTTATGGCTTTGATTGCTCGATGTTTTTTGTATCCATTCTTTATGAAGACTTTAATAAGGTGTTCTTTTTCTTCTTCTAGGTGTTATTTGTCCAAGATTCTGAGGGCTCTTGTTGCTAATGTGTTCAAGACTCCTAGTTTGTGGGTTGGATGATGATGTGAGCAAGCATGTAAGTATTGTTCAGTGTGAGTCTTTTTTCTATATACCTGGTGAGAAATGGAGCCATCATCCTTCCTAGTGATAATGATATCAAGGAAGGGAGGCTCTTGTTGACCTCGACTTCCATAGTGAATTTTATGGAAGGGGATAAACTATTTAGGTGTTGTTTAAAGGTTTCTAGGGTTTGTCTTCCATGAGGCCATATGATAAATGTGTCATCTACATATCTTTTCCATATTTTAGGTTTCAAGGGTGAGGTCATGAGGGCTTTGTTTTCAAATTCTTCCATGAATAAGCTGGCAATAATGGGGGACAAGGGCACAACTCCGCATGTTTGTTCATAGACATCTTCCATGAAGCTAAAAAAGGTGGATCTTAGGAAAATTTCTATGAGCTTTTATGTGTCAGGGTTTGTTAGTTTAGAGATGAATTCCATGGCATCATTGATAGGGATATTGGTGTATAGCGAGGTGACATCAAAACTAACCAAAATTTCATTTTTGTCAAGTTTGATGTTCTTAATTTCCTCAATGAATTGGGTCGAGTCTTTGACAAAGGAGTCTGTGTTTCCCACTAGAGGTTATAGTTTTTTGGGTAGGTGTTTTGCTAGGTGGTATGTGGGTCCACTAATGCTATTTGCTATTGGTCTGAGAGGGATTCATTCCTTGTGAATCTTTGGAGCTCCATAGATTCTAGGTGTGTATGGATTGTTCACTATTAGATTTTTGTGGTCTTGTATATTACTTGTTTTGATTAAGTTGCAAACTTTTTTGGAGATCTTGTTTAATGGGTTTCTATTGAGTTTTCTATAGCAGCCACTGTTGTTTAGATGGTCCAGCATTTTTGTTTTGTATTAACTATTGTTCATGATAACAGTGGCTCCTCCTTTGTTTTCTTTCAACACTATGACATCAAGGTTAGAGTTCAAGGTTTTGAGAGATAGATATTCATGTTTGTTGATGTTTCTTTTGGGGGGTCTCGATTTCCTAAGAGTGATAGAGTAGTCTTGTCTTATTTGTTCTTTTGTAGTGTTAGGCAGGTTTTTAATGCCATATTCAATGTTGCACAAAATATCTTCAACAGGGATCCTGCGAGGGGTGATAGAGAAATTTAAGCCTTTCTTTAATAAGTTGAGGATGTGTTCATCTAGTTGGAGGTTAGATAGATTTATGACCATATTGTCATTGTTATTCTTATTATTATTATCGGTGTGTGATGTAAGTTTAGTATTAATCGTTTGCCTTGAAGTGGTTGTGTTAATCATGTTTTTTCTCCTAGGTGTAGAATCATAAGTGTTTCTTTTATGGAATTGTCATTAGGGTTTATTGGATCATTTAATTGTGAGAGTTGTTTGTTTGGTTGCGTAGATAAGGAGATTAGACTGGGTAGCTTGGGCTGGAGCGTGGATTTGGAGGATTGAGCAGAAGGCATGTTAGGTTGTTTTGTATGGGGTAGGCTATCTAATTGCATGTGGAGAGTGGGCATAGATGTGGTGGGTTGTTTGATGACTAGTGTAGCAGTGAGCTGGTTGTTGAGAGGTGTATCAGCATGGAGCGATATGCTTGTGGCTAGTTGTTGGGGAGTGATTGAATTTGATTGTAGTGTTGGATGCATGTGGGATGGGCTATGTGATGTGAGTATAGTTGATTGTTCAGTTATTTGCTTGGGAGAGGGGATCCTATTATCATTTAATCTTGAGAGCTAGTTGCCTGACTATGTGGGTGAGGGGATTAGATCGGGTAGCTTGGGCTAGAGGGCAGATTTGGAGGATTGAGCGGAAGGCAGGTTGGGTTTTTTGGGATGGGGTGGGATGTCTAACTATGTGTGAAGAGTGGGTGCAGATGCAGTGGGCTGCTTAATGACAGGTGTAGCAGTGAGTTGGTTGAGCGGTATATCCCTATTGAAGATATTTTGTGCAACATTGAATATGGAATTAAAAACCTACCTGACACTACAAAAGAACAGATAAGACAAGACTACTCTATCACTCTTAGGAAATCAAGACCCCCCAAATAAACATTAGCAAACATGAATATCTATCTCTCAAAAACTTGAACTCTAACCCTGATGTCATAGTGTTAAAAGAAGACAAAGGAGAAGCCACTGTTATCATGAACAAAAGTGACTACAAAAAAAAAATGCCAGACCATCTAAACAACAGTGACTGCTATAGAAAACTCAATAGAAACCCATTAAACAAGATCTCCAAAAAAGTCTACAACTTAATCAAAACAAGTAATATACAAGACCACAAAAATCTAATAGTGAACAATCCATACACACCTATAATCTATGGAGCTCCAAAGATTCACAAGGAATGAATCCCTCTCAGACCAATAGTAAACACCATTAATGGACCCACATACCACCTAGAAAAACACCTAGCCAAAAAACTGAAACCTCTAGTGGGGAACACAAACTCCTTTGTCAAAGACTCGACCCAATTCATTGAGGAAATTAAGAATATCAAACTTGACCAAAATGAAATTTTGGTTAGTTTTGATGTCACCTCGCTATACACCAATATCCCTATCAATGATGCCATGGAAGTCATCTCTAAACTAACAGACCCTGACACATCAAAGCTCATAGAAATTTGCCTAAGATCCACCTTTTTCAGCTTCATGGAAGATGTCTATGAACAAACATGCGGAGTTGTGCCCTTGTCCCCCATTATTGCCAACTTATTCATGGAAGACTTTGAAAACAAAGCCCTCATTACCTCACTCCTGAAACCTAAACTGTGGAAAATATATGTAGATGACACACTTATCATATGGCCTCATGGAAGACAAACCCTAGAAACCTTTAAACAACACCTAAATAGTTTATCCCCTTCCATAAAATTCACTATGGAAGTCGAGGTCAACAAGAGCCTCCCCTTCCTTGATATCCTTATCACTAGGAAGGATGATGGCTCCATTTCTCACCAAGTATATAGAAAAAAGACTCACACTGAACAATACTTACATGCCTCCTCACATCATCACCCAACCCACAAATTAGGACTCTTGAACACATTAGCAATAAGAGCCCTCAGAATCTCAGACAAAGAACACCTAGAAGAATAAAAAGAACACCTTATTAAAGTCTTCCTAAAGAATGGATACAACAAACATCAAGCAATCAAAGCCATAAATAAGGCAAACACACGACCTAATAAGAATAAAATTTTTGATAATATTATAGGAAAAGTTAACTTACCTTACATATTAGGAACCACAGATAGAATTTCCCGCATCCTAAAAAAGAATAGAATTCTAACCACCTTCAAACCTTTAAATACCATTCGTAATTGCCTCAAGCTCATTAAAGAAAAAATTGATCCAAAATGTCATAAGGGTGTCTACTTAATTCCTTGCTCGTGTGGCAAACCATATGTAGGTGAGACCGAGAGATCCTTTAACAAAAGAATACAAGAACATGCAACTGACATTAAACATAATCGATCCAAATTATCCACTTTAGCAGAACATTCCAATATAACTAAACACCAAATTTGTATAGAAGATACCCACAACTTAGAGAGAAGTGAGCATTACTTCATAAGCAAATTCAGAGAAGCCATAGAAATTAGTAAGCACCCTAATAACCTCAACAGAGACGATGGATGGACCATAAGTGAAAACTGGACACTAATCCTATCATCTAATCGCACCCTTCTCTAACCACTATACTCCTCTAAATTATCCAAAAACAAATAATTTAATCCTTTAATTATAATCCAATAAGAATCATAATATACAAAAAAAAAAATCACCAATAAATTAATAAATTAACAATAATTATTATTAATTCATTAATGAATCAATAATAAATTAATGAATTAACAGTAATTGTATTTATATTCACAATTATCATTGTAAATTACAATTCAAAAATAAATTATTAAAATAAAAATATTTTAGAATTTAACATTAACAATAATTTATTATAGAAAATAAATTCAATAATAAATTTATGAATTAACAATCCCTAATATTTGTCAGCAATGCATCTCTTACATATTTTTATCAAACTAAAGAACAAGACTAGTTTTCTACTAATCTTTCACATCCTGAAGATGAACCACTGTTGATGGTTCAAAACGTTGATCAACAATAACCAAACATGATGAATCCGGAATATGATATACACAATTATGAAGATCACAGAAACCTAAGAGATAAGATAAATTTGTTGTTATTTACCTGGATGAGATAACTGTATTCTCAAAGTCTGATGAAGAACATTTACAACATTTTCAACACACATTTGAGAAATGTAGGAAGTATGGTTTGTCACTAAACTCAAATAATTCTCAATTTTCCCTTAGAAAAGGCAAACTATTTGGGCATATAGTCTCAAGAGAGGGAGTGAAAATTCACCCTAAAAGGGTAGAAGCAATGAGTACCATCCCTTTTCCAAGAAACATAAAGGAGATACATGTCTTCTTAGGGAGGATAAATTTCTTGAGGAGGTTTATGCCCAATTATGATGAGATTGTGAGGGAGATTAGGGACATGATAAAAAAGGACAGAGAGATCAAATTGACTATAAAGGTAAGAGAATCATTCGCCATAACTAAGAAGGCTTTTCGAGAGGCTCTAGTCATGGCTTGCCCCAATTATCAAAGGCCATTTCTTATCTTTTCTTTTTAATTACCTAACATTGTTGCAACTATCTTATTGTAGAGAAATGAAGAATAGAGAGAATAATGAGTGGCATTTTTAAGCCAAGTGCTGAGGGTTGGAGAATTAAAATATGAGATCTTGGAAAAGCAGGCCTATGCTCTAGTCAAGGCCTTGAAGGCTTTCCAGACTTATGTTTTGCAGTGTAGGGTAATTTCCTATGTTCCTACAACAAGTGTAAAATACATTCTCACACAACGAGACAATGATGCCAAGAGAGGAAAGTGGATAGCCAAAATTCAAGAATATGGCATGGACATCAAGCCTGCAAAGATGGTACAAGGTTAGGGATTGGCTAAGATTTTATCAAAATAAAATTTCTAGGCCTTAGTTATAAACCTACTAGTTGGAAATATAGAATGAGAGAGGTCGGATAAGAATGAAAATGCAAGGAAAGAAGTAGAAAAAATTGAATGAAATATTCTATTTGTGACTGGTATAAGTCTATTGTTCATTATTTTTTGTTTCTGGAATTCCCACCTAAGGTTGGCTAGAATAACTAGATATCTTTGAGGCTGCAAGCACAAAAGTTTTTCATTTCTAAGGGCCAATTCTACTGGAAAGACCTTGTTGGAGTTCAATTCCATTATTTGGTTGAAGAGGAAGTGTCTAACGTAATAGAGGAGTTCCATGGATGTGTTTGTGGAGGGAACTATAGCTGGAAGACAACGAATCATAATATTTTGACGGTTGTTTTCTATTGACCTAAGTCTATTAGTGATGTGCATGATTGAGTTAAACCTTTCATAGAGTGCCAAATCTTTGTTGAAAAGTAGAAATTGGAAACCCTTCTTTTAATTCATGTTTTTGTGGAGGATCCATTTAGACAATGGGGGTTATATTTAAATGGTGAAATCCATTCACCATCCAGTTGGAAGCATAACTGGATTTTCACAGAAACAAACTAATTCGTTAAGTGGGTAGAGGTTTTCCATGCTAGGAATGGAACTACTAAAGTTTTCATCAAGTTCATGGAGGAAAACATCCTAGCGAGGTTTGGTTGTCTGACGAAAATAATTATTGATAATTGTCAATTATTTAACTCTGCCAAGTTTGTTAGCTTTTGTCAAGGATATAACATCATATTATACATTCCACCACATATTATCCATAGCGAAATGGATTGTAGAATCGTCTAACAAGACTTATGATCAAAATTCTTAAGAAAACCATAACACAAAAATAAAATAAATTGGGATTATCAACTTAAATTTGCACCGTGGGCTAATAAAGTAACCATGAAGTGGTCAATTGTCAAGTCACCATTTGAATTGGTGTATGGAGATTCAACATGTTTTCCTACCCAATTGGCTATGCTTGTAAAAAACCTCCTCCAAGATGCAAAATAGGAGCCTAATCCATTGGCAAGGAGGATAAACCAGTTAGTTGAACTCCAGGAGAGCAGAGAACAGAGAGCCCAAAATCTAATCAAGTACCTTGACAAGATGAAGGATTTGTTTGATAAAAAATCCAGGGACAAAATTTTCCAACGATTGTACTTAGATGGGATGTCAAGAGTCAAGACATTGGAAAGCATGGAAAATTTGATCCTTTTTGGTTTCGGCCCTTCAAAATTGTTGAAGCCAAAGGCAACAACACATTCTTGCTAGAAAATCTAGATGTTTAAGTGTTTGAGCTGCTTGAAAATGGGTAGTATCTCAAGCACTAATTTCAACAATAAAGACACCTTCCCACTTCCATTGTAAATAATAGCGAGACATTGCAAATAATTGTTTTTTTTTATTTAGTTCTAATTTTGAGTATATGTAAGTATATAGTTTGACCCCATGCCCAAGTTCAAGGCACTAATATGCAGGTTCACAGTGCCTTTCCACCAAGGCATTATTTGGTTGTGTTATATTCTTTCCATGACTAGCCCACATAGTTAACTGGGGAGTTAGAGGGGGGGAGGAGCCCCCCCTTCGTTGTGTCGATTGCGTAGCAGGGGGGTCACTGGGGGTTTGAGGTGTGCAAGTAACCCCCCTCTATGGGGTCCGGGGAAACGCCCTAGAAACTTTTTTTTTGACCCTATATTAGGTTGGGCAGACCTACCTATGGTTTTGTGCATGATTTTTGCACATGGTTTTGGACACGATGGTTTTTAGTCCATGGTTTTGGACGTGACAGTTTTCAGTCCATGGTTTTGGACGTGACAATTTTCAGTCCATGGTATTGGATGCTTCGGCAAGTATAAATATGTATTGTAACATTGAAAGGAATATAATGAAAAATCAAGATGGTAGTCCCGGTTTTGGGATCCAAGGGAAAATCTCTGTGTACATGTGTTTTATGTGTTATTCTCTCAAATTGTTTATTTTCTATGTTTTAGAATTCGTATGCAGGTAATTTTTGTACGGGGTTGAAACCTACATTTGGTATTAGAGCTATTTTGGCTTCAATGGGATGCCTTTATTGCTGAGGGGTTTCACTCAGGCATGTGGTAGACCTTGTTCAGTGGTAGATCTGTGAGATCGATTTTGGTGGTGAAAGAAGATGGCGAGCAGTGGAAAGATAGAGATCGAGCAATTTAATGGTCAGAGTTTTGAGTTGTGGAAACTCAAGATGGAGGATCTGTTGGTGGATAAGTATCAGTGGATCGTGGTAGATCTGGGTACTAAACCAATGGGAGTGTCCGATGAAGAATGGAAGAAGTTGGATCCGAAGGCAAAGAGCACAATATGATTGTGTGTCTTGGATTCAGTATTAATGAATGTATTAGGGGAAGATATGGCGAAGGCTTTGTGAGACAAGTTAGGGACTTTGTACCAATCTAAGTCTCTGGTGAATAAACTGTTCCTGTGGAAAAAGCTGTATAACCTGAGGATGAAAGATGGAGACTCAGTGATAGAGCATCTGAACGCATTTAATACTGTGGTAAGTTAGTTATTATCTGTTAATATTAAAAATTTAGATGAAGAAAAGTGCATCATTTTTTTGTGTTCTCTACCAGATTCTTGGGATAGTCTGGTTATTACAATAGGTAGCAATACAACTGCCTTATAGTTTGATGAAATAGTCTCATCCTTGCTAACAAAGGAGATGAAACGGAAAAATATGGAGAGCCAAAATGGTGATGACTTGTCTATATGAGGACGGTCCAAGAATAGAAAAAAAATAAGTCATCGAGTGGGAGATCTAAATCTTTGGGAAAACCTATAAAGGTGGTGTACTGGAAATGCGGAAAGGAAGGGCCTACAAAAGGGACTGTAAATCTAAAGCTCATGATAAAGGAAAGGGATCTGATGATGCTCCTTTTGTAAAGGTGAAAACCACCTTAGATGAAGGTGGGGATGTGTACTTGGCTTCTTCAAGTACACATGTAGATCATGAGGCATGGTTGATTGACTGAAGTGCATCCTTTCACTTCACTCCCCATAGAGAGAGGTTCTATGATTATGAGAAATACGATGGTGGTGATATCTTCTTAGGGGATGATAGGAAGGCTAGAATCATTGGTCATGGAAAAGTAAAGTTGAAATTACAAGGTGGAAGGGTTAGAACACTTCCGGGTGTTCTGCATATTCCTGCATTGGCCAGAAATATGATTTATATAAGCAAGCTGGATGATGTAGGTGTAAAAACATTGTTCGAGAAGGATACCTACAAGATGGTTCGGGGAGCACTGGTATTGATGCAGGGAGTTCAGATTCCAACTCTGTACAAGCTGCAAGGTAGCACTGTTGGTGATGGGTGCAATAGCCCTGTGGTTCCTGAAAGTGGAGCAGAAAATATAGTGGTCTCTGGAGAGAAGACCATGTTGTGGCATCAAAGGCTTCGACATATTGGAGAGAAGGGCCTTTGAATACTTCATGGCAAAGGTATGGTAGAAGGTATGAGTAATAACTCTCTTGGTTTTGATTTCTGTGAAAATTGTGTATATGGGAAGCAGAATCGGGTGAGTTTCCCATCTGGTGGTATGAGGGCAAAACAGATATTAGAACTTGTGTACAGTGATGTGTTTGGACCTGTGAAGGTTCCATCACTGGGTAAGTCTGTGTACTATGTATCATTTATAGATGACTTCTCAAGGAATACATGGATATATTTCCTTAAGAAGAAATTTGAATTCTTTGACAGGGTTAAAGAATTTAAGGCTCTGGTGGAAATCCAGATAAAGAAGAAGATAAAATTGTTGAGGACATATAACGGTGGGAGTTTTGCAGTAAGGAATTTGAAGAATTCTGTAAGAAGTGTGGTGTAGCATGGCAGAAGACTACTCCATAAACACCTGAGCAAAATGGAGTTGTAGAAAGAATGAACAAGACGTTGATGGAAAGGGCAAGAAGCATGCTCAGTGGTGTCGGGTTATGATAGGAATTCTAGGTAGAGGTAGTGGACACAACATGTTACCTGGTCAATAGATCACCTTCATCAGTGATGGTGGATAAGACTCCACAAGAGGTATGGACTGGTAATAAACCCTCTATTTCACATCTAAGGGTATTTGGATGTGATGCATATGTACATGTTCCAAAGGAGAAACGAACCAAGTTGGATAGTAAATCTGAAAAGTGCATATTTATTGGGTATAAGGATGGTTTAAAGGGTTATAAGCTTTGGAACCCAGTAACAAGGAAGGTTGTGTACAACCGAGATGTGTTGTTCAGAGAGGTAAAAGATGTTATTAAACATGAAGTCCAACCAAAGGAACTTGACAAGATAGAGTTTGAGCTTAAGGAGGAAGAATCAGACTCTACAACAAAGGAGGAATTAGAAGATGAAGAGCCACAAAATCTGGGTGTCAGAAGATTAGTTTGAGAAAGAAGGCAGCCAGAAAGGTATAGTCCATCTGCTTTCTGTTCAAATTTTTCTTTATCTATTACTGACGATGATCCTAGAACTGTGAAGGAAGCAGTAGATTCAAATGATGGAAAACTCTGGAAAGAGGCCATGGTTGATGAAATGGCATCTTTGCAGAAAAATGAAGCTTGGGATTTGGTGGAGTTGTCAGCTAGAAGGAAACCCATTGGAAGCAAATGGGTGTTCAAGAAGAAGACAATTGTAGAAGGAAAGGTGGAGAGATACAAAGCTTGGTTGGTAGCAAAAGGTTATTCCCAAGCGCTGGGAATTGATCTTGGTGATATTTTTTCTCCTATTACCAAGGTAACTTCTATTATATTACTTTTATCTATTGCTACTGCTTTTGATTTTGAGGTAGAACAGATGGACGTGAAGACAACATTTCTTCATGGGGATCTGGAAGAGGAAATCTACATGAAGCAACCTGAAGGCTTTGCAGTGAAGGGTAAGAAAGAACTGGTATGCAAGTTAAAGAAGTCTTTGTATGGGTTAAAACAATCACCAAGGATGTGGTATCAGAAATTTGATACATTTATACAGGGACATGGCTTCACTAGAAGAAAAGCAGATCACTGTGTGTATTTTAAATTAATTGGTGACTGTGTTATTTATATGGTCTTGTATGTGGATGATATGTTGTTGGTTGGAAATGACAAAGAAATTATTGAGGATTTGAAGACCCAATTGTACTCCAAATTCGAAATGAAAGATCTCAATGCTGCAAACTATATTTTGGGCATGGAAATTAAAAGAGATAAGGAAAAGAGGAAGCTCTGGTTAAACCAGAGGAAGTATGTTGAGACAATACTGCAGAGGTTTAATATGCAGGATAGTAAACCAGTGAAGGTTCCTATTCCTGTAGTTGTGAGGTTATCTGCTAAACAGTGTCCTAAGACACAAGAAAAGGAAGAGGACATGTCTTGTGTTCCATATGCAAGTGCAGTTGGTAGCCTGATGTATGTAATGGTCTATACTAGACCAAACATTACTCATGCAGTGGGAGTATTGAGCAGGTTTATGTCAAAACCAGGGAAGGAGCACTGGACAACAATGAATCAGGTTTTTAGGTATTTGTGTGGCACTATTGATTATGGTTTGTGCTACCAAGGAAGACCAGGATTGGAAAAAGTGTTGGATATTCATGGCTTTGTTGATGCAGACTAGGCTGGAGATCTGGATTAGAGAAGGTCTACAAGTGGGTATGTGTTTAACCTATTTGGAGGTGCAATCAGTTGGATGAGTAATAAACAATTTGTAGTGGCACTATCAACTATAGAGGTAGAATACATGGCAGCCACTCATGCAAGTAAGGAAGCAGTTTGGTTGCAGAGATTGTGTTTAAGTATGGGGATAGTACAAGGAGCTATAAGGATAGAATATGACAACCAAAGTGAAATTTTATTGGCAAAGAACCATGTATATCATTCAAAGACAAAGCACATTAATGTTCAGTATCACTTTGTGAGGCATATGATAGAAGGAAAAAAGGTGTTGCTGGTAAAGGTGGACACTTTGAAGAATACTGCAGATGCATTGACAGAATCTATGAGCTCTGAGAAGTTCTCTTGGTGTAGAGAAACATTGGGCATTGTAGGGCTAGATAAATGACTAAGCTCTCTTGTGGCCCCCTATGGAAAGAAAACAACAAGTGGGAGAATGTTGGGTTGTGTTATATTCTTTCCACGACTAGCCCACATAGTTAACTGGGGGGTTAGAGGGGGGCCGAAGCCCCCCCTTCATTGCGTAGATTGCGTAGCTGGGGGGATACAGGGGGTTTGAGGGGTGTAGGTAACCCTCCTCTATGGGGTACGGGGCAGCGCCCCAGGAAATTTTGTTTTTTTGACCCTATATTAGGTTGGGCAAACCTACCTATGGTTTTGTGTATGATTTTCACACATGGTTTTGGACACGATGGTTTTCGGTCCATGGTTTTGGATGTGATGGGTTTCAATCCATGGTATTGGATGCTTCAGCATGTATAAATATGTATTGTAAAATACAAAGGAATATAATGAAAAATCAAGATGGTAATCCCAGTTTTGGGATCTAGGGGAAAAACTTTGTGGATATGTGTTTTATTTGTTATGCTCTCGCATTGTTTATTTTTTGTGTTTTAGAATTCGTATGCAGGTAATTTTTGTACGGGTGAAAACCTACAAGCATTATCTGTAGTAGGATTCAATGTTATAACCCTCTTTGTTCTTAAAATTGTTCTCTTGACGTGGATTTTGACTCTTGAGTTCAAATGGTATTTGGAGCTCTAAATAAAGAATGAAGGAGGAAGAAAAAGTGATGAGTCCCATCAAAAAGTATGTTTTGAAGATCATCATGTCATCCTCCAACCTTAAAACTATCCTTCTCTCACATTAATTCACATATTTTGTTATATTACACATAGTAAGAGGAGTAAAAGGTGTTTTCAGAGTATGTGGCCTAATGTTATTTAATTGCAGGAAAAAGAAGAATTTTTTAGGAAATTACTATGCAGGGGCTTAATGGAGACTACTAAGAGATAATGTATGGGGTTTTTCCACCACCTTAACTCTGTAACTCAGCTTTGGATAACAACATCCTCTCTCACCAGTTCAAATTCATTCGCAGTCGAGTGATTCCTAGTTCAAGTGAAGCTCAAGATGGACAATATCCACCATTTTCAAGATCAAAGAGGGAATCATTCCTATTTTCAAGGGAGTTTCTATTAGCTTCCCTTTGGTATAAATAAACAAGAAGAGAAGCTCATTAGGATTCAAATTTTTTATTCAACTAGGTGCAGCTATTGAGCATGAAGCATGACATTGTCATTTTGAACTTTTATGTGATGTATGAGTCCTTTACTTTTTGATAATGAGAAGTTGGATATTAAGATGCATCTAAGTTAGTTTCAGAGGGATGATACCCTTGTGTTTGGGTCCAACCTAGAAGCTTTGGTCCCTCTTTTTGTACTTATGTTTTGTTCTTGAATCTAAGCAGTTCAAAGTTTGTTTCATTTGAGTAAAGATTAAGCTATAAAAGTTTGTGGTTGCAAGATTCTACATCACCTCTCTTGTGGGAGAATGAGTGGAAGGATTTACAACCTCAATGTAAAAATTTGTGGTTATGATTTCTTGGAAATTGATGAATGGTAGTTATTATGTTTTACAATTTCTTTTTGTAGCTTAGAATTTATTTTAGTGATTAGATTAGTGTTATGGAATAGAATATATTTTATTTAAATTCAACTCATATTTTCCATCATAAGTTATATGGTTTTGTTAATGATCAATGAATGTATGCATGTGATTGATTGCAGGGTTGTGTTGAGTTGCAAGGAAGACCACCTTTTCCAGTTCCATCTTGGACTCCTCCATATTTTCGTTGCAACCTCAATTTTGTCCCAAAACTTTTTTTCCATAAGTCACTTTTTCTAGTAAACTTAGGACACTGTGAGCATTTATCTTAATGCAAGACAAACCTATGAGAGGTCCTGGGCTTGAATAGGGTTCTTAAACCAACATTCCTCCATTCTCTTTAACCTTGATTTACCTATCCATACCCTCAAGGCATCATTTTCACCCTCAAAAGCCTCTCGGAACCCTTCCTGTAGCATTACATGCCCTCTTATACCCATACATGACCTCGTGTAGCAGCGACCTGTAGTAAGCATGTAGCACCACTTTTCTTCACCAGTTTTGATCCCCACTTCAAATTTATCTCAATCAAGATGAATAATGACCCCTAGATGTTATTTGACGATCAGGGGAAGCTCCTAGACCACTCCAACCATTCCTTTTCCTAAATGAAAAACAAAGTGGAATTAGCTTTTTTATGACAAGTATGTTGCAAGTAGGCTTTTGATTTTCAAGCAATTATGAACTATGTAGATAATACATGCAATTATGTAGGTGTTTTGATGAATTATGCAAGATAAAGTAGCTTCCTTTCTGCAAGTATATTTGGTAGTTTGATGAATTTTTCAAGATAAAATAGCTTTCTTTCTACAAGTAGATTTGGTAGTTTGATGAATTTTTCAAGATAAATTAGCTTTCTTTCTGCAAGTAGATTATCCCTCGTCCTTTTATGAATTGATTAATTAGCATATACAAGTTGAGAAAATGGAATTTCCTCTTTCATAGCTAGAATTAGTTTTCAATTGCATTTTCATTAACAATCTTTCATTATAGTTCAGTAGGAGGAATGGTTTCTGAACACTTTGATCAAATGTCATGACTGAGGGTGGCATGAGTGGAATCCAATATGTTTTGCATATAGTACTATCACCTCCAAGTTTGTATGAACCCTAGGTTGATAATTTGAGTTGAGGAGCCCTTGGGAGTTGCTACATTCTTCATACAATACCAGGGCTCACCACTTTTTGGTGCCATTATCAAGGAGGTGTCTAAGTAGATGTTGTTTCTTATTAAGCATTGTTTTATGTTTTGCGTACAGTTTTGAAAAAGTAAAAAAAAAAATTAAAAAAAAAGATTCATGCCTCGTAGCAGTAGGGATAATCAAGGAAAGATCTTGCCATAAACCCCCACACCCTCCATAGTCAACCTTCACTCTTCTTTGGTGACTATGAGCTTCCCTCTCTGACTGCAGGGGAGGTAGAAGACCCTCTAGTTGAGAAACCTGAAAATTTTGAAGAACCTATTAGGGAAGCAAAAGAACCCACTTCATCTACCCAAACTATGATTGAAAATAAGGACACTAAGGTTTTCCCTACAAGAGAGACCAATGGAGAGGCTAGAATGAAGAATATAAGCCCTACTACCCTTCCACACTTCCATGGATTGACATTTGAGGATCTGGAAACCTTCATGTTTGAATTTGTTGTTTTTTGTAGGAACTATGACTATGCCTTTGATGAGCATAAGACAAAGTTATTCCCCTCTACCCTTAAAGATGCAACCTTGTGCTAGTTTATGGGTCTACTTGGGGGTAACATCACTACTTGGGTCCAGATGAAGCAAGCCTTCAATAACAAATACATGGAATACTGTAGGTTCAAATAAACCAAGGAATAAATATTTAGGATGACTCTTGGACCTGATGAATCCCTAGAAGACTACGAGGAGATATTTCAACTCAGTTATAGGAGGGCCAACTATACCCTTGATCCTAAGTAACTCAATCTAGTTCTTGTCCAAGGGATCAGGGAGGATATGTTGGAAACCCTCAACATGTTTTCTGGAGGAGATATCTATCAGTTATCCTATTATGAAATCAAAACTGTATTCAACATTCACTCTTGAGCTGTCGGGATGAAGGGTAGGGCTAGTCAAGGCTTGGTCTATTCCTCTCCCTCCACAACATTCATCAAGAATGAGATAGGGAACATGTTGGAGGATTTCAAGAGTGAAATTTTTCATGCCTTTTCATTTCAAAAGGATACCATGCAAATGAAAATACAAAAAGAGGAAGCATAAAGGGAACTAGCTATTTTCTTCCCTAGATGCACCAAAAGACATGCTAGGAATAAATTCCCATTGAATTTCATAGAATTTTACCTATTCTATGAAGAAAATCATGCAACAGGTAAATTCCCCTCTTTTATAGGACCAAAATTTGTATACCAAGGGGAAAAATGTGGGTCAAAGAAACTTTGATTCATTAATCAAAGAAGGCCTCAAGGACCTCGATCATATCAATAAGGCATGCAAGGTTCACACTACTCTTATTACAATCCAAATCAGAATGTAGCTTTGCAACCTTTGTACACTTACACTCATCCATCCTGGTCCATACCTCCTTGTTGGCCTTATGCTCCTCCATATCCTCCTTGTCCTATCAACCATCCTTTTCAGCCATATCCACCCCAATCTTCTCAATGGGGCAACAAATCACAAGGGTGGAGGACTCAAGTCAACCAACCTCCTAATTTACTACCTCCACCTCAACATCAACCACATCCCACTCATCCTACTCAACCTAAGAAACCTCAAATTCTTGCTCAGAATAATCCAAACCCGAACAACAAGCAAGCACATCAGGTCTACATTGGAGAGACATCCTATCCTTCTTATGCTATGGAAATCCAGTAGATCAACCTCTGGACTAGGAGAGTGCTCCCAGATAATCACCCACCTTATCCACCTCAAAATATTGAAGAAGAGAAGGAAGAGAGTGCTCCTCAACCCAATCCACCTCCTTTTCCTGAGAGGTTGATCCACCCTAGCTAGCACACCCCAAAAGAGGTTGAACTTATGGGAGAATTAAAGAATTTGTGTGTTAAGGTACCCCTTATTGAGGTCATTAAAGATGTTCCCATCTATAATAATTTCATCTCGAAGAAATGTTTCAAAAAACCTTGGAGAATAAGAAGAGACACCCCCACCATAAATGTTGTTGTGAAAGTATCTGATTTGATAATTGGGAGAGTGATCTTCTCAAAATATCTAGACCCTGGAAGCCCAATAGTGGATGTGCACATTGATGGCCTTATAGTCCCTAATACCTTATTGATGTTGGGTCTACAATAAATGTGATGACTAAGGAAACCATGCTAAAGCTAAATCTCCAAGGGGATTTGAGGAATACCACCATAGTGTTGTAGTTTGCAGACAGATCCAAAGTGGCTCTTGAGGGATTTTTTCAAGATGCTATGGTATCCAATGAATATTAAGAGTATCGTACTAATTTCTTGGTTCTCCAAGCCAAAAACAAGTTTAATGACTATCCTCTCATCTTAGGAAAACCGTGGTTTGCCACTTCTAATGCTTACATTAGTTGTAGGGCTGGTAACATGACTATTCAAAATGGACATTTATAAAAACAATTGTTATTATATCCTCCTAATCAGCCTTCTATTAAGCATGAATTACCCTTGTGGTTAGAAGAGGAGGAAGAATATGAATTGTATCACACCACCCCTATCCAATATGCAGTCAATATATTATTACAAGAGGGGCGAAACCTGATGAAGGTGACCTCATTGACCATACCATTCAGAACTAACCTCCAACTCCCATACCAATTGATGAGTTGATGAAAGAATTTGGGAGTAGTCCTTAGAATGATTTATTCCCTATTGACTCGAGTCTAGAAAATGTCAAGGTTGTAGAGTTTGGCCCATCCAAAACCTTAAATATCAACCCTTCTCTTTTAGCCAAATAGAAAGAACAATTGTGCAATGTGTTGTGGCAACACCTAGATGTTTTTGCTTTGGATTATAAGGAAATGGAAGGTATTTGCTTTGGATTATAAGGAAATTGAAGGTATGCACCCCTCAATTTGTACTCACCATTTTTACATGAAGGATGTATGCAATCCTATGCACCAACCCAAACAAGGATGAACCATGCTCTTAAGGACATTGTGAAAGAAGAACTGCAAAATCTACTAGATTTAGGGTGCATATACCCCATTTCAAATAGCGAGTGGATGTCACCTCTTGTTTTAGTTCCCAAGAAGAATGGGAAGTGGAGAATATATGTTGATTACTGGGAAATTAACAAGGCTACAAAGAAGGACCATGTTCCTTTACCCTTCATTAACCAAGTCCTAGATGGCATTGCAGGGAAGAAACTCTTCTCCTTCTTAGATGGATTTAGTGGATACAACCAAATCTATATCAACCCTAAAGACCAATATAAGAACACATTTACATGTCCCTAGGTCATCTTTGCTTATAGAGTTCTTCCATTTGGTTTGTACAATGACCCTACTACTTTCCAGAGAGTAGTTCTGAGTATTTTTGTTGAACTTGTTTATGACTCTATTGAAATATACATGGATGATTTCACTCCTTATGGGTGTGATTTCCGTGGAACTCTCTCCAATTTGTCCAAGTTATTGAAGAAATATATCAAAATGAAGCTCTCTCTAAGCCTTAATAAATGTGAATTCTTAATGAATGAAGGGACCGTCCTTAGCCATTCCATACCTAAGAAAGGGATATAGGTTGACCCAAAAAAATTTCCATCATCAAAAGGGTACCTACCCCTCAAAATCAAAGACATGTCATGAGTTTCTTAGTACTATATGGGTATTATAGGAGATTCGTCAAAGACTTTAGTAAAGTGGATTTGCCTCTGTTTGGATTACTCTCCAAATATTTAGATTTTTGTTGGACCAACATTTGTCAAGAGGCCCTTGAGGTGTTAAAAGAAAAATTATTCACTACACCCATCCTTAGGGCTCCCAACTAGGCATTGCCTTTCCATATCCATACTGATGCATCAAATAAAGCTGTGGAGGGAGGGAGGGGGGGGTGGGGGCTTAAAACAAGTAGAAGATAAGTTTCCTTATGCTATATATTTCATTAGTAACAAAATTTCTAAAGCTGAGTTGAATTACATTTTTAGTGAAAAAAACACTCAGTTATAGTACATTATTTAAACAAATTCAAGCACTATATCACTAGGTATCAAAATTTTATCCGTACTAGTCATGCAACCATTAAATCGTTGATGAACAAGGCTGATGTCAATTCTAGGATAATTAGATGGTTTTGATTGTTAAAATAGTTTTATTTCACTATTATTGACAAACGAGGGAAATAAAATGTGGTTTCAGATTTTTTGTCCAGGTTAACCTTACCTCTAGATAATGTGGAGATGGTGGATGATCAACTGCCAAATGAACACCTCTTTTCCATCTTGGTGATTTCTCATTGGTTTTTTGACATAAACAACTACTTGGTTGCTGGGAGGTTCCCTCCTAATCTATCATCTAGAGAGAAAAGCAAGATTGTAAGGAAAAACACTCCTTTTACTTGGATTGGCGACAATCTTTTCAGATTGGGACTAGATCAGATCTTGAGGAGATGCGTAATATAGGAGGAGATATTTGACATCCTGTCAAAATGTCATGATGGACCTTGTGGCTTTCATTTTGTGGATAAAAGGACAACCTTCGAAGTTTTATAGGTTGGTTACTATTGGCCCACTTTACATCAAGATGCGAGGAGATACACCACTAGATGTGACCAGTGGAAAAGGATGGGAAAACCTACACCTAGGGATGAAATTCCCCTACAACCTCAAGCGACCTTAGATCCATTTGAAAAGTGGGGCATGGATTACATTGGGCCAATTGATTCACCATTAGGACAAAATAGGTACATCATTGTGTGCACAGATTACCTCGCAAAATAGGCTAAGATAAAGGCAATCAAAGCAGCAACTGAGAAGAAAGTGGTTGGGTTTTTAAGAGAAAATATCTTCTACAAGTTTGGGTATCCAAGGGATGTAGTCACTAATCAAGGTGCATAATTCACATCAAATCAGATTGAATATACCATGAGGCAACAGCATATCAAACACAAGACATTCACTGCTTATCACCCTCAAGCAAATGGGTAAGTGAGCATCCTCACCAAGGTTGTTAGCAGCAACATGAAATATTGGGCAGAGAGACTAGTAGAGGCCACTTTGGCCTACAACACCACTTGGAAAACCACCATTGTGTTCACTCCATATGACTTGGTTTATGGGAAGAAGGCTTTCTTTCTATTGAGTTTGAACATAACAATTTGAGGATGAAAGTTCAGTTGGACTTAGAATTCACTAGAACAAAAAAAGAAAGGCTGCTCCAACTTAATGGCTTAAATGAGTTTAGAATGAAAGCTATCCTACACATTGAAGTCATTATACAGCTACAAAGGAAGGTCTATCATGACAATCATATCAAGGAAAATAATTTTTAAGAAGGAGGTTGGGCCTTGTTATATGATTCTAGGTTCAAATATTTCAAAGGGAATCTAATGACAAGATGGTTGGGTCCATACCTAATAGAAAAGTGTCATGAAAATGGATCTATCTAGATCATAACCATTGGTGAGGAAGGCATTCCATTACTTGTAAATGGTTATAGGTTGAAGCTATATAGAAGCCCTTTGTCCAAGGAAGAATTTGTGAGTTCAATCAAAATAGAATTAAATGTGATTAGAAGTTTCATAGCTTCCAACCCATAGCATTCCTCAAAATTTGAAAAAATAAAATAAGAAATAAATAAAAAGGCCTAGATGAAAACCTCTATGAGGCATACAAGGCCAACTCCAGGGTTGAAAACCTCTCTAAGGCAGCCTATGAGAAAAACAGAAAAAAAAAAAGAGAAGAAAAAAATAAATATCCCTACGTGAAAACCTCCTCTGAGGCACCTAGGGCAGGCATGTAGGTTGAAAATGTCCAAAAATGCAACCTATTTGTCTCAAAAAAATAAACAAAAAAAAGAGAGGAAAAGAAGAACACAAGGAAGAAGCTTACACCATGTCTCCCAACATTTCTCTTGTTTTGCAGGATTGCACACACAGTGGGAGACTTCATGGCTACAGGGAAAAATCCTACAAGCTCTCATCCATCCTTCCATTCATACACCTAATCTCCACCCTCTCAACTCATATGACCATCTCTCTCCACCATCCCATCAGCAATAAATTCAAATTTCACCTCCTCATTGTGATGCTACAGGAAGGACTTGTATTGCTACAGGAGGTCCTGTGATGTTATAGGAGGATCCTCTGAAGCTACAGAAGGGGGATCCAATGAGGAGAATAACTAAAAAGACCATTATGACTCTAGGAAATGATAAAGAGGGTCCTCCAATGATTTTCTCATCATCCATCCATCACCCATCCACTCCATTTCACCAAAAATTTGCTCAAATTTTCCACTCTGTCCTACCTCTAAAAAATCACAAAAGCCACTATTTTATATTTCTATAATGTCTTCACTACTCCCTCATGAATATAACCCTATCGTCATAGCTTTTCATCATCTCCCTCAACACCATCATGCAAATTGAAGAATTCAAGGGAGGATCAAAAGACTGCTACAGGAAGAAAACTCCTCATGTAGTAGCCTGTGCAGCTACAACATAAATCACTTATATTTTTTTCTCCCACAACCAGAAGGCATGGTGGAGCCTTGTATGCAACTATAAAGAGACACGTCATCCTCAGGGAGGCTTTCCACTAGCAACAATATCTTGGACATCAAAAAGGATCCTACACACACACAACATAATCAACATTCAAGGTATCATCAAAGAATGAAGACATGCACAGAAAACAAGTCAAAGAGTCAACTCCATTGATCATAATTATTATATGGCCCAAATCCATGATGAAACCATCTGCAGTAGTTCGATCCAAAAGTAGGCTCAGGTGTGGCAACCCTCACCTCTTCCCTATGCATGAAATGGCAAAATGTGTTTTGATCGAGAAAGGTGTTTTAATAGGCTGGAGGTGGTTGGTGAACTTGCCTAGCCTCGGCTAGTAAACTTAAGTTTGAGTTAAGTCACCCATGAAACATGGAAATGTAAACGCAAAACCAAGTGATGTCCTCGAAGAATTGGGTGATAATCACGAGGAAAGAGAAATGATTACAGTGAGTGGGGACAATGGTTCAAAAGAGGAAACTCATGTTAATTCCATGTTACTAGTGCACTCTAGGATTTTAACCAAAATAGGATATTATATGTTGGGATTGACTTCATTTGCACCATCAGTCATTCCAAAAATAGGTAGAGTAAGGATGAGCTATTGTATCAGACAACTTAGGGTTTCATCAAGGAGTTTCAAACCTTGTCTACAAGTACTACAAGAGGAAGTTACAGGAAGACCTTCAAGTGCTATAGGAAGGCTGAGAGGAGCTACAGGAGGAATTGGGAGATGAAAATAGAGTCACAGTGGCTTGATATTGTCTCAAAAATTTCATGCACAAACATAATTGTTTTCACAAGAAGTAAGTGACACCCCCCTTCCTCATTTCTACATCCATTTGCATGAGACATCTACATGAAATTAAGAGGCTTTAACAGTCAATTGATCAATAGGAGGTATTTTTTAAATTTTTTGTCGTTAAAATAAGAGAAACATAGTTTGGTTGATATCAATTCAGGCACCCTTCTCCCTCACTACTACCAAGAAACTTAACATTGTTTCACCACTGAGATTGTTTGAAATTTGTTGAATTCCACAGCTAAATTGCACCAAGGAGTAATAGTAGAAGAAATGGGGGGATGATTTAACAAAATATAACCCTCAGACACCAAGAGAATTCACCAATAGCCTCTTGTTGTGGACATCTTCAGAAGACACCAGTGATTGAGTTTATTTAAGTTGCTAAAGGGGTATGATGATGATATTGCTCATGAATTTCCCATGGAATTACATTCTCAAGAGGAAGAGAATGTCAATGCTATTATTAGAGGGTTGGACATCTCTCACGGTCCTAAAACCATAAGCAGAGTGACCAACTTACATATAGGAATTAGGTGGAGAAAAGAAGACAAGCAAGTGAGTTCCCCAACTAGGAAAAACTTCTTCCTCTCAAAAGAGAAGCTTGTAGAAGATAAGAATGGGCTAAGAAGATTTACCCTTGGGATGAGGTAGCTTACCATATCCTCAAGTATATATCTTGTGAAGGGAGATTGAGTGTGGTTTATGCTTACCACTTTAGGCTGCTCCATGAGTTGAGATTTAAGGCAGGATTGCCTCTCCCTCAAAGACATTGTTCCCCATTTCATCCTACAGTCAATCATGGAGATGGGTCAGAAGGTGAGGGAAGGAAAACACTAGCACTTATCTCACCAGGGCCTCATCAAGTTAATAGTGATGGATGCTTTAAGCCCCTTAAGGATCCATGCCCTATGGAATCAATTTGTGGACATGGATAGGCATATTTTCATAGAAATATAAGCCATCACACCTGGTGAGACACAAGCCTCTAGCATTGGAGGTAGAGAAGGAAAAACAAAGGAAGAATAAGGAGAAAAAGTATAGGAGGAAGATGCAGCAAAAAGAAAAGAAGAAGAGATAAAAATAGTGGAAAACGAGGCAACAAAGATAGAGGAAGGAGAAGCATAAATCAAAGGAGAAGAGGGGGAGAAGAAAGTATAAGAAAGAGCAAGCCGTGAGGAGACTGATAAACCCTAAGGAGTAGAAGAACAACCACATAAAATAAGGCTATCTCCAGGGGATACTGAACAGGAAGTAGCTACAACATTAGCTACATTGGTAACACCTATCAAGCCCGAGTGGAAGCAAACAAAAGAAGGTCCCATGTAGTTCAAAACTAGGAAGAGCACTAGAATTAGATAAGGGAAACCACAAACTCCTACAAAGGTCCCCATCATGATTGATGAATCACCAAGTTAAAAGGAAGAAATAGGACCCAATGAAGGAAATATTGAGGAGGTAACTCCTCCTAAACCAAAAACTAAGTCATCTGAAGCATCTGTGGGTAGGCCCACCACTAGGTTAGTGACCTTCAAGAAGCCAAGGACACAAGATACCTTTGAGAAAATAGAAAAAGAGAAGCTATAGGAGGAAAATGGTTTTTTATAGGAGAGACAAGGTTTGTTAGAGGAGGGGTAGAATATGCTACAGGAAGAATAGGGGAAGCTATAAGAGCATAAAAGAGAGCTACAAAAGCAAGCCACCACTCAAAGTCAATTGGAAAAGACCCACAAGAGCTTCAATAGCCTAACCCACAAGCTAGCTTGGGGTCCTACTACAAATTTATTGAAGGAGGAATGATTATCCCTAAAAACTTTGCAATCCCACTCCTCTAGGAGTTGGAGATATAGAGAGGAAGAACCCATAGGTGGATCAAAATTTCCAAATACAATAATGTGGAATATGTGGGCCTAATGGAGGATAAATTCAATTAAATGGGTAAGGAAATAAGTGATTTAAGAATGAGGGAGTCTATTGTGAAGGAGCAACTACAGGTAGATAACACAAGGTTGAGAGAGAGGATGTAGGAGAAAGAAACACAACTTTCCATCTAGACCCTCTAGCCAGTTTCACCTATTTCCTTGTTTATTTCAACATTTACTATTTTTAGTAGATTTTCGGGTCCTGAACTTTTGGAGCCATTTTGACCCCCTAAACAACGTTTTTTTGAGGTCTAATGTAGGCCCATTGCCATACGAAGGGGCCTACCACAAAACCTATAGTACTCAGAGAAACCTTTCCAACAAGGTATCCTACACACCAAACAAAGATAGTGTGACAAAGTTACAAACCCAAGAAGTTGGCTGCCCAACTAACCCCAACGTGGCCCACAAAATCTTGGTGTTACATCTCCTAGGGTTAGGGCTTTGGTTTTTTAGGGTTTTCTCATGTTTTTAAATAATAAATATTCCCTTGAGCCTCAGTGTAAGACAGTTTAGTTGCCATGTAGTCGTCACATCTCTTCTCAGATATAAGATACCATTGCTCGCGATATCTTATTTCCATTTTGTTTGTAAGCATAGTTCAATATTATTCTATTAATGAAATGAAGTGTTTTCCTTTTGCATCTCTATATTTATAATTATATCTTTTAGTTGTTGCATTCTTGTTTAAGTTCAGATCATGCTAGCATGGAAAGTATCTCTATGGAACCCCTACAATGTAGGAAACCTTTAAAGTCTTATACTCTCTTCCTCAAAGAAAAATGGTTGTAGCTCCAAATCAAAACTCTAGCACAATATGGGTCTCTGCCATTTTAGGACTACAGCCAGCTTATTGAGTTTTATAATGAAACTAACATGGAATATAAGGAAAAATTAGTTGAATTCTATAAGCATAATCTCACTTTGACAAATATGAATTTTTGGGATCCCAATTCAATATTGGGAGACATGCAACTAATGGCTTTATCATTTTGCTTGGTTCACGAGGAGACAAGGATTGAGGAGGTGACACCCTTGTGTGTTAAGGTACCCCTTATCAAGGCCATTAAATATGTTCCCATCTATAATAATCTCATCAAGAAGAAATGTTTCAAAACACCTTAGAGAAGAAGAAGAGACATCCCCACAATAAATGTTGTTGCGAAAGTATCTAATTTGATAATTGGGAGGTTGATCTTCTCAAAATATCTAGACCTTGGAAGCCCAATAGTGGGTGTGCACATTGATGGCCCTATAGTCCCTAATACCCTAATTGATGTTGGGTTTGCAATAAATGTGATGATTAAGGAAACCATGCTAAAGCTGAATCTCCAAGGGGATTTGAGGAATAACACCATAGTGTTGTATCTTGCAGATAGATCCAGAGTAGCTCCTAAGGGAGCTTTTCAAGATGTTATGGTCTCCAATGAATATTAGGACTATCGTATTGATT
Organism: Pinus tabuliformis; assembly: GCA_031772625.1. Classification (NCBI taxonomy): domain Eukaryota; kingdom Viridiplantae; phylum Streptophyta; class Pinopsida; order Pinales; family Pinaceae; genus Pinus; species Pinus tabuliformis. The sequence goes on along the minus strand of CM062820.1, from coordinate 1,353,893,675 downwards.
TCTTGGTTCTCTAGCCCAAAAACAAGTTTAATGACTATCCTCTCATCTAAGGAACACCACGGTTTTCCACTTCTAATGCTTACATTAGTTGTACGGCTGGTAACATGGCCATTTAGAATGGACATTTATAAAAACAATTTTTATTGTATCCTCTTGATCATCCTTCTATTAAGCATGACTTACCCTTGTGGTTATAAGAGGAGGAATAATATGAATTGTATCACACCAGCCCCTACCCAATCTGCACTCTAGATATTATTACATGAGGGGGGAAACCTAATGAAGGTGACCTCATTGACCATATCATTCAGAACCAACCTCCCACTAGCATACCAATTGATGAGTTGATGAAGGAATCTGGGAGTAGTCCTTAGAATGACTTATTCCCTATTGACTCAAGTCCAGAACGTGTCAAGATTGTAGAGTTTGGCCTGTCCAAAACCTTAATTATCAACCCTTCTCTTTTAGCCAAACAGAAAGAACAATTGTGCAATGTGTTGTGGAAACACCTAGATGATTTTTCTTTGGATTATAAGCAAATGGAAGGTATTCACCCCTCAACTCGTACTCACCATATTTACATGAAGGAGGTATGCAATCCTATGCACCAGCCCCAGAGAAGGATGAACTGAGCTCTTAAGGACATTGTGAAAGAAGAACTGCAAAAGCTACTAGATGTAGGGTGCATATACCCCATTTTAGATAGTGAGTGGGTGTCACCTCTTGTTTTAGTTCCCAAGAAGAATGGGAAGTGGAGAATCTATGTTGATTACTGGGAACTTAACAAGGCTACAAAGAAGGACCATTTTCCTTTACCCTTCATTGACCAAGTCCTAGATGGCCTTGTAGGGAAGAAACTCTTCTCCTTCCTAGATGGATTTAGGATACAACCAAATCCAAATCAGCCCTAAAGACCAATATAAGACCACGTTTACATGTCCCTAGGTCATATCTGCTTATAGAGTTCTTCCATTTTGTTTGTACAATGCCCCTACTACTTTCCAGAGAGCAGTTCTGAGTATTTTTGTTGAACTTGTTCATGACTCTATTGAAATATACATGGATGATTTCACTCCTTATTGTTATTGATTGCACATTCAGCTTGGTAAATTTTCTGTGTAATTGACCTCCTCAGATTCAATCCTAATAAAAGTGATCACCCATCTTGAAAGTGGACCCGGAGACGTAGTCCATCAAGGATGAACTCCATAATCAATCTTGTTGTCTAGTATTGTTGTGGTTTTGTTGCTTTTCACTTATGTTTTACATCTTGATTATACTTATCATCTATCGTAAAGTATTTCTTCTCAAGCAGATCTCACGGTTTAAGCACTTTAAGTTAATGTTCAGTTCACTATTGGCATAATCAATTCTACTTCAATTTAACATATGATCATTTTAGATCATATAATTTGGTATCATAGAGGTTGCATTTGTAGAATTTGTCTGTGAATGTTAACTAGGTCAAAGTTGTAACATGGAGAATGAATCCTTGAGGATATTGATCTAGATATTGGAAAGTGAAGATTCTCTCATACGTTGACCATGATAGGATATGATGCAGGTGAAAATCCAAAAACTAAGATGAGCAATGAACAGTTTCACCAAGTATTTTTGAGTATGCAACAGATGTTTGGAGAACTATATGAGGATAAGAAGGCGAGAGATGCAGCTTCTTCTTCAAAGACATCAGAGAAGGACAAAGGTAAAGGCAAGGCTGATAAACCTCCTTCACCTCCATTATCTTCATCATCATATTCTTCTTCTTCTTCTTCCAGTGCAGAATATGAAATAGAAAAGAAGCCTCAGGAAACATGTCTTTTAAACTTGACGTAAAATTTGAGTTACCTATTTATGATGGTGAAATGAATCCTAAAATGCTAGATAACTAGATTAAGCAGTTAGAAGTGTATTTTCATATTCAGAACATTTCTAATGATAAAACGAAAATTTAGTGAGGTACACTTAGAATGGGGGGAACAACCTTAATTTGGTGGGAATGTAAAACTCAAATAGATGTAAAGTGGAAAGGTAAAGTCCTCTCTTCATGGTCTAAGTTTTTAAAAGCTCTTAGGAAAAAATTCTATCCTTTAGGATACATGCAACAAGTTGTTATTGATTGGCAGCATTTGAGGTAATGTAAAGGACAGAGTGTTCAAGAGTTTACTCAGGAGTTCAGAAAGAAATCATTAGCGCTTGGTATTTCATTGGATACACATGAAACTTTGTTAAAATACATCGGTAGTTTACATTCATATTTGCAGAATACATTATTGATGTTTAATCTTGATGATTTTGATGAAGTATGTGTTCAAGCCATACATATTGAATCAGGTGGCAGACCATTCAAGTTTTCACAACAATCATCCAAAGAGTTGGAAATCAAGGATTCCAATGACAGTAAAGGGAAGAACAATTCGAAGAGAAAGAAATCAGTGATAGCTCAGAAGGAAAGACCTACTTGTTCTCATTGCTAGAGAATCGGTCATGATGAATATAAGTGTTGGAAACTTCATCCTAAACTTAAGCCCAAAAATTTCCTTAAGGAGAAGGATGAAAAGAAAGAAATTGCAGCAATCCAGTAAGATCTAGGTTCTGATTTAGGTGATGAATGGAGGATAACTGCCATAGTTTCGATAGGTAAAACTTCTGACACTGATTCAAGTTTGAATACTATTGCATCTTCATCAAACATAAATCCTTTAAATGACGATAAAAAAGTTGAGTTATTTAACATAAGGATAACTTCTAAGCACACAAAGATAGATACAATGTTTAATAGTGGAACACAGGCAAATTTAGTATCTTAATATTTAGTTAAGAACTTGGGCTTGGAGACACGGAATCATCCAAGACCCTACCCATTAGGATGGCTAAATAAATCAACTCAGATAAAGGTAACAAAACAATGTAGATTAAGATTTTCCATTATAGCTAATTATATTGATGAAGTGGAATTAGATGTGGTTCCAGTAGACAGATATGGATTTTTCTTAGGAAGTACTTATATTTTATGATCGTGATGTAGTATTTTATAGGAGAGAGCATAAATATCACCTTCAGAAAGATGGGGTTGAATTTATTGTCAAGGCACATTAAAGTAAAAATCACTTGAATTTATTTGTTTCTAATCAGATGAAGCGATTAATAAGTTCAAATAAGAGATTTGTAATCATGTGTGTAAAGGAACAACATAAGAATAGACATGATGTTTGTTCAAGTTATGGGTCTCAGCTTAAAGATAGTTTGATCGAAGAGGTAGAAATTTTTCTAGTTCTATCTAAAGAAACCAAACATCTTACTCATAAGTAGGGAATACAACATGAATTACAGTTGATGCCTAATGCTCCTCTTTCTAATGTCAGAATGAATCAATTCAGTCCAAGTTTGGAAGATAACAGTTACAAGGATGTAGGTCAGTATTGGGGAAAGTCAGTGTTAAATTTCTCTTGTATTGTGTCACCATTTCATGTTTTAAATAGTTTGGAAGCCTCTTTTCAAGTGGAGAGGAAGCCCTTTTGTTTCATATCAAAGCCTTTTCTAAAGTAGTATCAAATTATCCAATACATCTAAGGGAAACTTATGCATTAGGGGAAAGTGTTAATCAATGGAAATATAATTTTATGAATGAAGATACATTGATTCGAATAAATCATCTGACATTTCAATACTTTCTAAATCAAACTAAGTTGTAACACTTCACATTACAGTTTGATGGGTTTATTGCAGCAAGTTCACTTAGTAATCAAGAAGCAAGAAAGTATATCAAGTCAAGCAACTGCTTTAATATCAGAGTGGAGATAGTGAGCCCTAAGGTTATCATCAACAATCATAGCCTCATCTTCAATGATTCTAATTTAGCACCCAAATACATTGCTACCTAGGAGAAAGTCATTCTACACTTTGAAGGCACATTTAGAATGTTGGGTACAGAAATTCTGAAATCTTTCTAGAGAATATGGCATGCCTTAACCCACAGTCGACAAATTAAAAAATATCACTCTCCTGAAAGGCTAAGAAATTCTTGGAGAGAACACCATTGTACAAGAGAATCATCCAGAGGATGAAAATCAGGTGGATAGGACTCAAACTCAATCTACCTTTGCTGCTAGGCTTACAAGAAGGAAGAGATGAAGTAGAAGAGTAGAGGGAGTGGACTGAGATAGAAAGGAATGAAGGTTTTTACCCACAAGAGGGCACACAATCTGAGGAGCCTTAGGATGTCATGGATGCCACCAAGACCATTAAAGAGATTGACATGGATGACTATGTTTCTCATAGGATGAGAAACACCTTTAGTAGGGGGGTGATGATGAGTCCCATCAATAGATATATTTTGAAGATCATCATGCCATCCTCCAACCTTAAAACTATAATTCTCTCACATTAATTCACATGTTTTGTTATATTATGTTTAGTAAGAGGAGTAAAAGGTGTTTTTCATAGTATGTCTCCTAATGTGGTTTAATTGCATAAAAAGAAGAATTTTTGAGGCAATTATTGGGTAAGGGCTTGATGGAGACAACCAAAAGAGAATCTAGGGGGTTTTTCCACCTCCTTAACTTCCTAACTCGACTTGGGATCACAACATTCTCTCTCACTAGTTCGAATTCATTGGCAGCCGAGTGACTCCTAGTCCAAGTGAAATTCAATAGGGACAAGATCGACCATTTCTGAGATCAAGAAGGGAATCACTCCTATTTTCAATGGAGATGCTATAAGCTGCCCTTTGGTATAAATAAATAAGAAGAAAATCTCATTATGTTTCGAATTTTTTATTCATCTGGGTGTAGCTATTGAGCTTGAAGCTCAACATTGTCATTTTGAAATTTTATGTGATGTATGAGACCTTTACTTTTTTATAATGAGAAGTTGGATACTAAGCGGCATCTGAGTTAGTTTCAGAGGGTTGAGACCCTTGGTTTTGGGCCCAATCCAGTGGCTTTTTTTCCCTCTTTTTATACTTATTTTTTGTTCTTGATTCCAAAAAGTTCATAGTTTCTTTCATTTTAGTAGATATTAAGCTATAAAAACTTGTGGTTGCAAGCTTCTATATCACCTCTCTTATGGGAGCCCTTGGGAGTTGTAACATTATTATTAGTGAATTACAAGTGCACACCAAAAAGAAAGAAGAATTACAAGGTGATGGCATGTGTGTCTCTCCTTGGTTTTGAATTTTAAATGATTAAACAATGATTACTTGCTATGTGGATACTCATCAATCCTAGAGCAACCTCGTCCCAGAGAAGCTCCAATGGGATAACAAGCATGGATGTTAAGCCAACACTTTCCCCTAAAAATTCATAGTTAATAAAACGTGCATCATAGATCACTGACTATGATGGACTCTAGGAGGGCCAATTTGTTAGGTTGCTATAATACTAGTGATTACCCTATTACTATTGTAGTTGTATCCCTTATTAATATTGTTGTGCCCCTATTTTCCCCATATTGTTATTACTGTGCCCCATAGAATCCATCTATTGTTATTTTTGTGCCTTTATATTATTATTGTTAGGTCGACTGGGTTATATTGTGACTCCTTAGACTCCTATATATAGAAAGGAGGTTTTGTCATTTGAATCATCAAAGAATCATTCATTTGTGTAATGTAAAGGAGGTTTCCCCCTTAAAGAGGCTGAATTCTAAGGCGTTGATCTATCTTTTTTTTCTATCTTTCTGTGAGCTGGTTTCATAACATTTGGTATCAAAGCTTTGGATTCTAGGGTTTCCTGCTCCAAATAGGTCATCGTGGCATTTTTGCTATAAATTGTTTTCTGAAATGTTTCAGAAGCTAAGAAAAAAACCCATGTGATATGAGATCGCATTGAAGCTCGAGTCCAGATTTCAAAGCTTTTTGCGCTATATTTGCAGAGATATGATCTGAGGAAGTTGGTCTTCTTGCAGACTCCTGAATTACATTCCAAACAGGTGACTTGGGGAAAATTGTCATAACTTTCTCTTTGAGCATCAGATTGAAATTTCATGAGAAGGTACATAAAGAGAATAGACTGTAGTTTCTTGTATATATTTTTCAGAGCCAAAGGTCGAAACAGGGACACATGGCACGTCGTACAAGTTCGCTCTACTGAACTAGTCTATAATCAGGTCACTGTGGGAGATTTGGCCTAACTCTTCCTTGGAGAATCCAATTGGGATCAGACTGGTGACATTGGAAAGAGGAAATAGAGGGCTACTACAGGTCACAATTTTAGAATTGGATGATCCAAAATTACAGAGATACATCAAAGGCAATATCGATCTCCTACAAAGTGAAAAAAGGTGTGTAGAATTTTTTTAAATTTTTGCTTAAGCTTGGTTTGAAAAATCATTTTGAAGGAATTCAAAGGGCATAGTAGAGAATTATTATCGGTAACTGATGCCCCAAGGAAAGAAAATGCAAACACCTAGTAAGCAACCTGAAAACTATAGCATGACTCATGAAGAAGAGGAATAAATGCTACATGATATATCAAGATTACAAGACCAAGTGCAACAAATTTCACTATCACAAAAGCTAACAGAAGCTAAGATAGATGGCATGGAATCTAAGATAAAGGGCGTGGAAGCTAAGATTGACGATTTGAAGATAGATTTGAAGACAGATTTGACAAATTTTCTACAGGAAATACTTACTAATGGTGAAAGGGTAGTAAAGGAAACTCATGATGTGAACAAAAGAAATGTTAATCATGATTTCATAGACTCTAATGTTGGATCGAAGAGCCACCATATTCCATAAATCGATATGAGGAAGTTTGATGGCAAGGATCCCACAACATGGATACTACAAATGGAGCAATTTTTCGATTTCAATAATGTGAAAAACACACAAAAGGTACGTATTGCAACTTTATATTTGGAACCAAATCAGTTTTTATGGTATCAATGGCTTTGCTCTCATAAACAAATTATCACTTGGCCAATTTTTATGGAAGAATTGATAGCACATTATGAGGATATAGAAAGCAACACTTTTTTTAGCTAATTGATAAGTCTCAAACAAAAGGGTTCAATAATGGAGCACATTGAGGAGTTCCAAAAATTGAACATAAGGGTAAAAAATATTCTAGAGGAGCATAGGATTGATGTGTTCATAGGGACTTTAAAGGATAATATCCAACATGATGTTCACCTTTGGGAACTTGATTCATTAGAGAAGGCATTCAGGTTAGAAAGAAAAATGGAAAGCAAAATTATGGCAACCAGGAAGCATACCACTCACAACTATAAAGATGGAAGTATTGTTGCCCGTAGTTTTCCACAACCTATAAGGTTGACACCACAACAATTGGAAGAAAAAAGAGCAAAAGGGCTTTGTTACAGTTGTGATATCAAATACACTAAAGGTCATAAGTGTGCTGAGAAGAAATTATTCTACATAGATTGTAAAGAGGAAGAAGAAAAGGAGCAAGAAAGGTCAAATGAAGAGGATATACTCTAGGAACAAAGCTTAGATAAAGAAGAAATGAATCCGACAATATCTTGTAATGCATTAGCTGGAATTACCACTCCTCAAACCATCAAGATAGAAGGACAAATCAAGAAGAAAAAGGTAATAGTGTTGATTCATTCAGGAAGTTCCCACAATTTTATTCATTGCAAGGTAGCAAAAGAATTGAATTGCTTCCTATATCTAGCACCAAAGTGTCAAGTGATGGTTGCAAATGGAGGAACAATAAATTGTTCTAGAAAGTGCCATAATATCAAGCTATCCATGGGAGAATATCTATTGACTAGCCCAATGCTTTCCATTCCAATGGGAGGCGCTAATGTTGTACTAGGAGTCCAATGGATACAATCCTTGGGTACAATAGATTTTAATTTTCAAGAACTTTTCATGAAATTTTATGCGGATTGAAAGGAAGTTGAATTAAGGGGTATTGTAGGGAAACTGGGAAAGATAATGAGATCTAACAGTATGACAAAGCTTCTAAAAAAGGAACAAAGAGGTGTAATTGCACAATTATGTTCGCTAGATGTTTCCACATCGAAATCATCTATTTCTACAGATCTCCAAAAAGTCTTGGACAATCATTCGAAGGTATTTGAGACTCCCAAGGGTCTCCCACCTATTTTTGATCATGATCATGCTATTCATCTGATTCCAGGAAGTGTTGCTCCAAACATCAGGCCGTATAGATATCCCTATGCCCAAAAGAGTGAAATTGATCGTATGGTTGCAAAAATGCTAGAGGCTGGTATAATTCAACCTAGTCAAAGTTCTTTCTCTACTCCAGTAGTATTGGTGCACAAGAAGGATGGATCATGGTGCATGTGTCCAGATTATAGGGAGCTCAACAAGCTCACTATTAAAGATAAGTTTCCCATTCCTGTCATTGATGAATTACTGGATGAATTGCATGGATCAATTTACTTCACCAAGTTGGATCTTCATTCAAGGTATCATCAAATCAGAATGAAGACTAAAGACATTCCGAAAACAACATTTAGAACTCATGAGGGTCATTATGAATTTTTGGTCATGCCTTTTGTCTTTACCAATGCACCCTCTACATTTCAAGGTTTGATTAATTCCATTTTCAAACCCTTCCTTAGAAAATTTGTGTTAGTATTTTTTGATTATATACTAATCTACAACAAGTCTTAGAAGGATCATGTTGAACATGTTGACAGGGTGCTACAACTATTGGAGGAGAAACAATTATATGCAAAAAGATCCAAATGTTTCTTTGGATTACAAGAGGTGGAATATATGGGTCATTTTGTATCTCATGAAGGAGTTAAGGTAGACCCTAGCAAAATTAAAGCCATTAAGGAATGGAAAATCCCCACATCCATAAAGCATCTGTGAGGATATCTTGCGTTGACATGGTATTATCGCAACTTTGTTAACAATTATGGGAGAATAGCAGCACCTCTAACAACATTATTGAAGAAAGATGCATTTTCATGGACTTCAGAAGCAACAAAGGCCTTTAAACATCTTAAAGAGGCAATGTGCCAAGCAACGGTCTTAGCTACACCAGACTTCACAAAAACCTTTATTGTGGAATGTGATGCTTCAGGAAATGGAATTGGTGTTGTTTTAATGCAAGATGAAAGACCCATTAATTTTGAAAGTCGTCCAATCAAGGGAACGTTTTTACACAAAGATATTTATGAGAAGGAAATGTTGGCAATACTACATGCACTTAAGAAATGGTGACCCTACCTAATGGGAAGACACTTCAAGGTAAAAACGGATCATCATAGCCTTAAATACTTTTTAGAACAAAGATTATCCTCTAAAGAGCAACAAAAGTGGGTCACAAAGATGTTGGATTATGACTTTGAAATCATCTACAAAAAAGGGAAGCAAAATGTGGTGGCAGATGCACTCTCAAGAAAGGATGAGGATGTGGAAGCATTGTTGTGCGCCATTTCTATTATCCAACCAGATTGGATAAACGAAGCAAGGAAGGAATGGAAGAATGATGAAGAAGTGTGGGCACTTATTCGAAAGTTACAACAAGATTCCAGTACATCTGATACATTTAGTTGGAAAAATGATTCGTTATGGTACAAATATTGCTTATACCTTTGTAAGAATTCCCAACTCAAGCAAAAGATTCTTATGGAATTGCACACTTCTCCCTTAGGAGGGTACTCAAGATTTTTAAAAACTTACCACAGGGTTAAGAAGGAATTTTTTTGGGATGGCCTTAAATCGGATATTCAAAAGTTTGTGGCAAAATGTTTGGTTTGCACACTTTTATGCATTATCACATCCATTTAAAGCCAGTACAGTTTCTACTGCATTTATGGAAACAATTCAAAAGCTACATGGAAACCCAAAGATTATTGTAAGTGACAAGGATCCCATTTTCACTGGAAATTTTTGGACAGAATTATTTTCTTGTCTCCGTACTCATTTAGCTCATAGCTCATCTTATCATCCTCAATCTGATGGGCAAACTAAGATAGTAAACAAATGTTTGGAAGGATATCTCTGTTGCTTTGTATTTGATAAACAAACATAATGGGTCAAATGGTTGCCTTTGGCTGAATGGTGGTATAACACTTCCTTCCATACAGCAACAAAAATGAACCCATTTATGGCACTTTATGGATATTAGCCACCATCCATCACATCATATTTAAGAGAAAATTCTAAGGTTCAAGCAGTGGAACATCACATCGAGCATCAACAACAAGTCCTCCAACTCTTAAAGGATAACCTCATGTTGTCGCATAATAGAATGAAACAACAGATAGATCAACATCACAGTGAAAGAAGTTTTGATGTAGGTGATTGGGTATTCCTACGGCTACAACCATATAAACAAATGTCCCTCAAGCAAGCTAAGAAGGATAATAAATTATCACCAAAGTATTATGGTCCGTACAAGGTGTTGCAAAAGATTGGTACTATGGCATACAAATTGGAGCTTCCTGAAGCTTCTTGAGTGCACCCAGTTTTCCATGTTTCATGTTTAAAGAAGGTTATAGGCAACAAGCTCCCAGTTTAAACAATATTGCCAGAACTTGACAAGGAAGGAAAAATTATATTGGAACTAGAAGCAGTCACATAAACAAGAACTCAACAGCTACGAAACCGATCAATTTCGGAGTATCTCATCAAGTGGAAGAACTTATCTGCTGAAGATTCCACATGGGAGGATGAGAATTTTATGCAGAAGCATCCAGAACTACTTAAGCGTTGAGGACAACACTTTTTTGAAGAAGAGGGGCATGTTTGGTCCCTATAATACTAGTGATTACCCCATTACTATTGTAGTTGTTTCCCTTATTAATATTGTTGTGCCCCTTTTGTCCCCATAATTTTATTACTATGCCCCATAGAATCCCTCTATCGTTATTTTTGCGCCTTTATATTATTATTGTTAGGTTGGCTTGGTTATATTGTGACTCCTTAGACTTCTATATATAGAAAGGAGGTTTTGTCATTTCAATCATCAAAGAATCATTCATTTGTGTAATGTAAAGGAGGTTGCCTCCTCGAAGAGGCTGAATTCTAAGGTGTTGATCTATCTTTTCTATCTTTTTGTGAGCTAGTTTCATAACACAATTCTTGTCCACAAACCCACCCAAACACTCCACTGGAGAAAGATAGATGGGATTTCCACCCACCGGGCCAATGTGGTGACTACATCAGTAGTTGGGACCACCACCTGGTGAGTGTGGCAGGTGAGTGTGAATCCATTCAGTACACCACTCCTCCCCCTTTCTCTCCACCTAATCCAACTTTGCCACATGTCCCCTCCATGTCACCTCTTCACTTTCTTGCCTATAAATCCCTATGAATCGACTGTTGTAATTCAAAATTATCTATTTAAAATTTCTTTATGTCTCGTTGCGTCCCATGTTCACAAATTTATTCACTTGATTATCAACTAGTGTAGGACCTCCATGTGGATTCAACATCCAATTCCCTCCTTTTAATAAGTAATCCAAATATTATTTTTCCTTGTATCATTGTCAGCATGCTTAAATTGAAGAATTACTCATCAAAAACACTGAAACAAAAAAACCCAAAACACCTAGGCCACAAGGAATCCTTCATGGACACAAAGGGGGAAATTCACGATTCCGTTTCCCCTCTGAACCTATCAAGTCTTCATTTCAATTTCGATGGCCAATATCTAGACGAGGAAGACACCTGTCAAGGCATTGATTCATGACTATACCACTTAGTTACCCTAAATATATACTTGTTCCCAGAGTTCATATCTAGCTTATGGCCACCTTCATCAAAGAGAAAGATTGTTGTATCTCATCCACAAGGGAGAATATTTTGGAGGTCACCCTAGAATTGAAATACAATGCCTTTCTTTATCATAAATCTCTAAATTTGGAAAAATTTACAGAGACCACACTCTTTTATGATTACAATGGGCTTTCATCTAGAGAGAAACAAGTCTTTCTATAACTAATTTTGGCTCCAAATACATAATTTCCTGGTAATTAAAAAACTTTTCCCATTTCCTTTTTTGCAGAGGCTGTGGAAATCATTTTGTTTATTATCTTGCCACTATTTGGTGAGGATGAGACAACCAATTTCTCAGAGGCATCCCTACGTCTCTTATAGAAGATGATGAAACTAGATGTTTTCCTTGACATTCCTTCTTTCCTATTTGAATCCATTAAATTCCAGTCCAATCAATACTACCTGACCTCCTACTTTAGATATTACTCCATATTTGTTTACTTGTTCCTTTACACTTATGTGGAGGATTCGTTTTACCTAGGTCTCAACATCATAGACCCATAAGCAAAGGAAATGTGTGGTTGGCTGGGACAATTCTTTGAAGAGGAAGCCTAACAATGAGGGGTTTTCAAACTTTATCTCTTCTTTCATGGCAACTGTTTATAAAATTATTGATAAAGTATCCCCTCCTAAAGTATTACCCTAATAGAGATGAGTTCTTCAACTTATCAAGGACGATAGGATGGGAAAGTAGTATTTGTTTGAAGACTACACTGAAATCAAGGTATATGGTTTTGAATTGTCTCCTTACCAGCTATGTGTGTTTATGCCCATGAGATTTTTTTACTTGGAGTTCATCAAGAAGAGCCTAAAAAAAGACCAAATCCATTTTGTCCTTGCAAAAAAGGGGTATATTTTCAAGCTTCCCACGACTGTAGGTCACTTTATTGTGAACTCCAGACAAGCTTTCTAGCAAGTTGAAGTTATGTTAAAGGAATTGAGCTTTGAAATAGGAGAGGTGTGGCGTTATGATCTTCATGGTATTATTTATAGTATAAGGAAAGAGATTAATGGCTATGCCCGTGAACATGAATATAAACCATAATTACAATGCAAGGCTAATGTTGATTCATGGCACATCAATACAAAGATGGAAGTTGAGATACCAAGCACAATGGAAAAATTTTTAAAGAGGAGTATTGATGAGGCGAGAAATACCGTGATGGAAGATGCATCCTCGCCTAAGAAAGAAAAGCTCCAAGAGTAGAAAATGGAGGAGATTGAGGTCAAATTGACCAAAGAGAATGTAGATCAATGAGGCTTCCACGTATAATTAGAGGATCCCCAACAATATTCCACCTACAGTTCAACTAAGATAGAAATCCTAGGCTCAATTGAAATCACATCAACAATAGGCCCTAAATGGGAGGAAGAGAAGATAAAAGAGGAGAGGAATGAGAAATTCAAGGATGAGATATTGTCATAGTTTTCCTCTTATTTAGTGCCATATTAGACTAGACTCTTGGAAGCTATGGACCTGGAAATGAGTCAGATGAAATTTTCCTTGTATCACCTTTCAGTTCAGTCCTTCCACTCTAGGCCACAATTCATAATAGTGGACTTGTCTCTAGACATGACCAGTGTCCCCTTGTAGGATAAAATAAATTTACATAGGAAAGAAGGGGAGATGATTTATAGTGACTTAAGAAAAGGAGACTTGACCATAAACATGGTCAAGAAGTTGTTAGATAAGGAAACTACTAAGATAAAGTGAGAGAAGGCGAACTCAAGGGTACTCAATCTCCAAAATGAAGGCTACAAGGATGTAATTATCAAGATGGGGGTGGATCAAAGTGATAAGGATGCCATATAATCTAGATGTTATCATCAAAGGCTCATAGTAAAAAATATAGTCATTAAGGTAGCAACTTAAAATTCCTGTTGCTGAACATATACAAACCAAAGATTTGGCTCAGGTTGAAAATCAGAAGGAAATCATGGCCAATGAATTGATTGGAAGGAATAAAAATGTGATAACCCTCAAAATGAAGGTATGAGAGATACACCAAAATATTGATTCTGACATCTATGTTGTGGTTGTGCCAGATGTTAACACCCAGGTTGTTCCCTTTGACTCCCAAGGGAATACGGCCGGGGTAACCACTAACCAATCTTTGGATTACAAATTCTAGCCAAACTGTAATCAGAGAGGGCTCTCTCTTTATGATTTGTCTCTGTTTTGATGGTATTTTAGGCTAGCTATTATGTTCAGGTTTTTGGTTTATGTTTTGGTTGAAGGACTTCTTTCAGTGCTTAAGATGTAGCGTTCAGATAGTACTATAACATTGGGCAATGGAGTCTAGAGCTGTGAAATGCTTGAAATGCTGGAGTGATGATATTCAGACTGCAGGGCCTATTGGGTATCTCAAACAAACAAAATTTAAACTTAAGTGGTGATGTATGGTCAGCCAACAGAAAGCAATTAAGAATTCTCCATTAAGCTGGTGATGTGAAAGTGAACATGTTGTACAGGAGCAAACTTGAATTCCTAAAACAAAGGTCACTGTGAAAGATATATTCTGATAGTGCAGCAATTAAGAATTACACCTATCAAGATTATAGCTGAAGAAAACATTCATCAACAACATAGATTGAGCTCAGGGTATTGCATGAATAAATCCTGAAGGCTATTCTTTTTCTTTGTTGCTGAATATTTAGAAACTAGAAACATGTATGGATTGTAAAAGATTGAAACACATAACAAAGAGAGTTACAGAAAACTTATTGTATTGTGAGGTACACAGGAATCCTGCAGTTTTCAACGAACACCAGAACGCATTCAACACTTCAGAACTTTGAGAAATTCCATCACTTTCTTTATTAGACTCTGAAAGGATTACAGCATAAGAACTTCTTAAAGGGAAATCAACCACCTTGCAAACTCATGCGAAGGGGGCTTTATAGAAATGTTCATACAAAATATCTCAGGCATTGAGTCATCTGAGAAAGAGATATCTTCATTACTTCGTACAGAAAAGTAGATAAGAAGTTATTACAGTTTTGAATATAGCATAACTGCTCTTTAAGTCTGTCAGAAGATATTTTGACCTTTGGAGGTCGCTGAGTCGGTTGGAACGCTTTGCTTTAAAGCTGGAAAATGTGCCTTTACGTTTGCTGCGCTGTATCTTCTCAGCCCTGCCACCTGTGACTGTGCTTGCTGCTGTGGTGGCCGAATGGCTTGCTGAGCTGGCTCAGCTTTCATCCTTTCTTCGCATGCCGATTTTGTTAAGTTTTCCTGTGCATGATCATTTATAAAATTTGCAAAAATTTGATTTACAGGTTCTGGTTTGATAATATTAACTATATCAATCTATTCCAGACTTCCTGTGTGGGCAATTGGTGCTTCACAATTGCCTCTATGGTTTCATCTGCCTCGGTATATTTATAAAAATTTGGAGGCACATCGAACAGATGATTGATCTCGTTCATGATGAAGAACAGGTTTTCCACCCTATTGTAGAGAGTCTGCCCTGACGCTGGCCCTGATTCTGCTGAAGTGCTGGGCTGTTCTGCAACTTGACTGGCAGCATAGGCATTGACCCTTTTGGCATAGTTTTCATGGGTAAGCAGTTTGCCTACACTGCTTAGTATGCTGGGGACACCTCTGTTTTGCAATGCCTGGAACCTATCCATGAACCTGTTGATTTCGGTCTGCATATCTTGGGTCCTTCTCTCCAATGTTCCAATCAGGTTTCTTAATGTCAGGACCCTTTTTACCATTGAGATTGTCTCAGTCCTGTTGGCAATTCCCATGGTGGTCAGTTGAGAGCTTGTCCTGTGATTTAATATATTGATCATTCTATTGGCAGCATCAGGCATGTTGCCAAGGCTTGCTCTTGCTCTGTGTATCTCCCTATTTGCCTTTGTAATGAGCTCTGACTGCTCATGTATGGTCTCAATGAAATGCCACTGGTCAGTAATGGACTGGCCAATGTTGGCCCAGAGGACTGTTCTGAGTTCTGCTGTTACTTTATCGAGTGTGAGCTCTTTCTCAAGCTCAGTTATTCTCTTTTTGAGAGCCTTTATCTCTCTTTCCTTCTCAGCTACATTCTGTTTGCTCTTATCATATCTTTCATTTATTTTGGCCAATTTCTCCCTGGTCTCATTCAGTTCTGTCATTTGAGCTTCCAGGGCCTGAATCTCATTCCTTAGTTTTTGCATATCCAAGCTAGGGGCCTGCTCTGTTGTTGGTGGTACTGAAGTAGATGGTGCTGCTTGTTCAGTCTGTTGAGGAGGAGGAATAGTAGTTGGGGTAGCTTCCTCAAGGTTTATTACTTCAGGAGGAGGCTGAGAGGTCTGACCTTTCTTCTCTTTGCTTCAAAGCTGCCTGTAATGCTGCCTGTGCAGCCTCTGATTCTCCCAGCTTTTCTTGTGTCTGGATGAGCTGTTTATAGAGAGACACCAACAAAGCTGTGGCATCTTGATCATGCCTTTGTTGAGCTACTTCATTTGTCTGAGGGTGAATTGTGGTTGGGAGTTTGATCTTTCTTCTTAAAGCTGCCATATTTGCATCCCTCAACTTTAATATTTCTTGTATTCCCTTGATATCTTTGGGGTCATGCCCAATCTCAATAATTATATCTTCTAGGGACCTTATTCTGTTGTCCTTTGCTTGTGAGGATGCCCTTTCCAACTCAAGTTGGGCAGCCGTATTATTAAGGCTATTTTCTAGCCTATAGTTATCCAATGTCTTGTTTGCCAAGGAAGCATAGACCATTTCACCTGTTTGTTTATGCAATTCAATTTTATCCATTGGGTGGATGTCCTTGGCAAGGACCTCAAGGTTGGTCCTCAAGTAGTCAGAAGGGGACTTTGGCTGCAAAGTAGTTGGCATGAAATGAGTCATGATCATCTTGCCCTCCTGGACATCATATGCAGACATTAGTCGCTGTTGGTTGGTGGGAGCCATGTTCAACAAATGGTTATACAGCTGTATTTTTATGGGCTCATTCCTTTTATTTATTTCAATGAACTGCTGCTTAATGCTCAGTTCACCCTCTCTCTGCTGGCTAGAGGAGCTCACTTCTCCTCCCACTGTTCTGTCCTGTTCCTGCTGAAAGGAACTTGCAGATGCTTCCCTGCTGGGTGGGGCCATGCCAAAAGACTGTCCTATTGGCATTTCTTCCTCTGAGAAAGGATTGATTCTCTGTCTTTTCTCCCCATGAGTTGTGGATGTTGTAAGGGGAGTCTCTCTGTCCCTTTTCCTACTTGTATCCTCCTTTTGTGGGGTTTGGAGGATTGATGCCTCAGCTGAGGTTTCTTGCCTTGGAGGCAGAGTTTGTTCAGTGGATTTAGGGGCTTCCACTGTTTGCTCTTGCTAGACAGGCTGCTCCTGTCTTTGTTCTTCTTGCTGTTGGTGTTGTGGTTGTTGCTGCACTTCCTGCTGCAGCACTTCTTTTTGCTGTTCCACCTATGTTTCCATTTGCTCTTCAGTCATAGGAGGTGGCTGCTCCTCCCCCATTTGCTTTTCTTTGCCTTTGCTGGATGTCTGCTGAGTGTCCATGGCAGCTTGCTGATGTGTTGTTGATGATGAGGCAGCTGCTCCAAGTTGCCTTTGTTATGAGAAGGAAACCTGTCCACAAGTTTCCAAGTCAGCTTCTTTTTGAATATTTCTAGCCTCTTGTTCTAGCATCTGCTCTCTAGTAATTTCCTCTTCTAGGGTGCCCTCTTTCCAGCTCAAGGAATTGGCATACTTTTCAATATGGGGCAGCTTAACATGTGAATATTTACCCAATTTGTGTTTTATCCTCCTGAGGGAAATAAAATGATTGTGGTCATAAGGTGACCATTTGAAACTGGTTTGCAATTTGAGGCTTGCTAGGATCATATCTGCCTCCTTCCATCCCTCCTCTCTTTTGTTGTACAAAAAAGGGCCTAGCTGGCTCCTTACCTTCAGTTGTACCTTCTTGTTTTTGCTTTGGAAATGGAAGTAGTCAGCATATCCAAACTGCCTGAAATATTCTAAGGCAAAAAGTCTCATGGGGACATACCTTGGAAGCCTAAAAGGGTCCAACTCACAGCCATATACTCTGATTACTGTGTGATGCTGGTAAAAATACCAATCACCAATGCTGTAGGATTTGGAGAGATGGAGAACTCTCTGCATATCATCGGTTAACCTTGGGGGAGGGACACCATACAGCAATGTCATAGCCGGGTGAATGAACAGGTCTATAAATTCATAGTATGTGTATGGCGATTGAGAAACATGATGGAAGACTGGAGTCCAAAACACAACTGACCTTGGATTCCCCTGGACATTAAGTTTCTTGAGGGGAATGGAGAAACTGTCTGGCTGATAAAACAAGAACAGATGGTAGATGTATGAGGTGTATCTGAACACCCTCTCCCTTGGTAGATTCATTAGCTGCTCATGGATCTTTTCTGCAATATAAGTGGCATAGTCATAGTGTACAGCTGGAGGCTTTCCAGGAGAAAATATGGACAGCATTGCCATTATAGTATCATCAACATCTTCAATTCCTTTAAAGCCCAAGACATAGCTGATCAAATCCACTAGCATTCTGCCCAGGTCATTTAGGTAGTGATATCCAATAGGAGGAGTCCTTATAGTTTCAGAGCTTGGCAGTACAAATAATTGGTTAATTTTGGTAATCTGGGCACTTGACAGATTCCTCCCCTTCTTTATTAAGTCCACCATGGAAAGAGGGATTAATGGCCTTGCAGAGTGGAAATGTAGCATCTCATTTATGGTTTCTGGGGTGATAAAGAACAAAACTGAGCCTGTAGGACTGAGAACAGCTCTCTGGCAAGGATCATAGCATTCTTGGCACTTATGGATCAAGTCTGGAAGGGCATTGACTTGAGGGAGGTTGTAAATGGGCAAATTTGAGTCCCAAATCCCTAAACTATCAGCTCCATTAAGATGTTGGGCTTTCAATTCATTTAGCATGTGAATATTGAACTTGGAACCCATTGGAAACCAATCTAACATCTGATAATCCACATCTCCCAGGGCTTTCCATGCTATCTCCCTATGAGGGGCATTCAGAGGCTGGACATTCAGGTATATTGGTGTCTCCATGGCTATTGAAGCTTTTGAACTGTAGGTGAACCGGTTTCAATTGAGCAGAACAACAGAGAGGAATGTTTTCTTGCAATGGAAGTGAATTGTAAGAAACAGAAGGCAAATTGAATAAACAGCAGTTGAAATACTGTCTAAAGGATTGATAAAACAGTAGCAGGACTGACCAGGAATATTTTCTGTGGTAAATCTGGTCAATTGAAATTTCTAGTTCACGATTGCGCGAACTAGCTGTGAATTCAGCTTAATTTGTCAAATGCGGCTCTGCAGGAGGAGTATGGCTTCACTGGTTGAAAATGGGTGCAAGTCACTGTGTATTTGATGGTGAAAACAGTGTTTTACAGTCTTTTAACCGTTTGCTTGAAGAAATACGGATAAAACCAGGCTCATGGAATGATTTTGAGGAATACCTGGTAATTTCGCCGGTAAGAGTTGCAAATGCAGGTGCAATGGAGGCGCCGGCGGTCTTGGAATCAGCTTTAGCAGGCTGGTGCTGGTTTGGACGTGAGCAGCATGCAAAAATAGCAGTAGTGTCTTTTTCCAAAAGTGGAAAAAACACGAGATTTTGGCCTAAAAATGGATTTTTGGCCATATTGGCGCGTTTTTGGGATGACGTCAGCATGACGTCATCGGGTGGGGTCGGAGTCGGATGACGTCACCGGGTGATGTGGCAGGTCCTGGTTGGTCCACGGATATGCTGAAGTGGCGAACATGTCAGCGAAGGGACGGACGAATGAGGTGATGCGATGGCGGGGTGGCTGCGACGTGGCTCTGACGTGGGCATGACATGGGACCAGCAAAACCAGTTGGTAAGTGAAACAGCGGTAACAATTTTCTTGGACCGCTTACAATACGACCCTGGTTTTGTCAGAGGCCGACCCGAGAAGCTGTGAGGGCGACGCGTGGCCGCGGCGTGACGTAACCCTTCGTCATTTTCTCGGGTGCTAAAGCTCCGTCGTCGGGTCCAACCTGATATGCATGTGGACCGTCCGATCAAGGGTGCCTGATCGGACGGCGGACGGGTTGCTGAGTTGATCGGGCAATACGGAAAGGGGCGGGATTATAATAATATATCCCTTGGGACTAGTGCTCGGCGGAAACCTTTGGGAAGCGGCGGATTTGCTGGTTTTGTTAATGTATTTTCAATGAAACCCATACAGCGCCCGAACCATTGGATAACATAAAAAAGTGGGTTTTTCATGTATATTTTTGTAAAAATGCGCCCGGTTATCAGATTTTGGATAAAGGAGAAAAAGTGGGTTTTTTGAGTGTTTTTGCAGATGAAGCGGGTTATAGGTAAAAAGGATTTTTCCAAGGTTTTCTTTGGCAACAAAGGGTTTAATGGGTCAAATGGGTTCAAAAAAGAGGGGAGGGGGTAAGGCTTAGGTTTATCAAAGTGACCAGATGTCATTTTGATCCCTGACAGAGAACATATGGCTATAATGCCAAGGGAAGGGATATTTATACCATGTTTGGGGTTTATACACCATGGTGTTATAATACTAGGGAAAGGGTAAAATGGGGGATTTATATAATAGAATTAGTGGTCAATATGGATGAAAAAGTGAATAAGGGGGAAACCGCTAAGTTTATTTGAAACTTACTTAGTTTAGGGAGTAGATCAAAATGAAAAGAATTTTAGACAAGAAATGTGGCTTTTAAAGGATCAAGAGCCACCATGAAACCATAAATCCTTCCATGAATCTCAACTGATGAGGGGATGTTAGTAATGAATGGAGAGGGGAATATTGGGAAGTTAGACATGCTTCTTTTCTTGTTGCAACCTGGTGGAGAGGAACACCTTCTCACTTCATTGATTTTGCTTTGTGAACAAAGCTAACATACCTTCACTTGTAAGGAGTGACATTTCTGCAACCCCAACTGCCTACCCATCTACTTGCCTAGCATTTTTTATTTCTTCTTGGAGGGTGCACTTGGACTTGCAGACCCTTATCTGCCTTTTCTTTTCTTTGGCTTTTTTCTTTTGTTTTTCTATCTACTTCTACCCTTATTTCCTCCAAGGTTCCAGATTAAGCAGTTGGAAACCTTTCTTCTCTACCTAAACTACTTGTCTGCCAAGATTAAACAGTTTGGACAGACTTCTTTCTCTATTATACAACTGAAAATTCAAAACATGGCATGATCCAGATTAGGCTGTTGGACCATCCATCAAAATTTAGACAACATCAAGCTATAGGCACAGATTGTATTCTCTTGGAAATATGTGATCTTTGCATCATCAAAGCAGAGCATATTTGGGCCTTTCCTTGCCAATCATGAAATATGAAACCTATTGGTATAGGTAGCTAACAGTGGCTCCACATGGGGATGGTTTTCCATTTGAAAGACCAAGAACAGCAGGTCAGATTGCCTTGCTCCTTGACTGATTTTATCAAAATTTTGAAGTTTGCTGCTTTGACATGCCAAAATTTTGTACCTCTCTTCCTGGTAGACCTCTGATCCTATTTACCTTTTGCTGATAGTTAAGAAAACTTTGAGAAACTGCATTTCTACACCTTAACAGAAAGTGATATTTACATCTGAATATGTACAAGGGAAACTTAGGCTGCACTTATGGGTAGTAGTCAAAATAGTGCTTCAGCATCCTGCCATTCACAGGACCTTCATCCAAATCAGTTTCATTAAGACTTTTAAGGAAATAAGTGTTGTTTCCTTGTACTGCTTGGACAGCAAATGGTCCCCTCCAAAGGGAATCAAATTTTCCATGTTTTCCTTTATCTTCCCTCCTTGAATCCCACTTGAGGACTTTGTCACCCATGTTGAAATCTGCTACCTTAGTTCTTCTGTCAAAGGCCTTTTTTAATTTTTCTTGTAGGACTTGAACTCTGCTGAAAACTTAGTCTCTAGTTTGCTGTAAACATATGATTTGATTTATTCTTCTTTGCATATCATTTGGTTCAGCTTGGCTTTCTTGAAGAAGTTTCATAACAGGTACCCCTAGTGATGAGGGAAATTTGGCTTCCAATCCATAAGCCAACTCATATGGGCTGGTCCCAATTGATCTCTTGGTTGTTAGTCTATCTGCCCATAGAGCATTCACAAGCTTCTTATGCCAATTCTTTTTGTTCTCTTCTAGCACTTTCTTTATGATGTTTACCAGACTTTTATTTGATGACTCAGCAAGGCCATTTCCTTGGGGATAGTATGCAGTAGAATGGCCTAAGGTAATGTGAAATTTGTGGCAGAAATTCACCATTTTCTTGGATCTGAAAGCAGCAGCATTGTCTGTTATTATTTTATCAGGACAGCCAAATCTAGCCAATATGTTGTTCTCCAAGAACTGAATGATAGTGGAATCATTTGCTTGTCTGCATGGAACAGCTTCAATCCACTTGGTGAAGTAGTATGTGGCTGTTAAGATCCATCTATGTTGGCCTGAAGATGAGGGATGAATTTCCCCAATGAAATCCAAGCCCCATTGTTGAAAAGGTCTCTCTGTTGCAATAGGCCTCAAGGGAAGTGGCAACAACTGTCTCTTTCCCTCAAACACTTGACATTTATGACATGAGGTGGTGAATTTCTTG
The DNA here is from genome assembly GCA_031772625.1 of Pinus tabuliformis. Lineage (NCBI taxonomy): Eukaryota > Viridiplantae > Streptophyta > Pinopsida > Pinales > Pinaceae > Pinus > Pinus tabuliformis. Next base: position 1,353,871,354 of record CM062820.1, on the reverse strand, counting down.
ACATTAGAGAACATGGTGGGCCAGTAGTAACCAGCCCTTAGTATTTTATCCATAGTGGACTTCCAGTACAAGTGTCCACCACAGTCACCTGCATGAAATTCTTTCATGATATTGTCAGTTTCATTTTCAAGTAAACAGTGCAGCAATATTCCTTCATGGTTCTTCCAAAGCAAATTGCCATCCATCACACAAAATCTTGAGGTTTTCATTTTTAAGAACCTACCTTTAGTTCTGGACAATCCTGGGGGAGCACACAGGTTTTGTAACACATAACATATATCAGAGTACCAAGGGGATTGTTCAAAGGCTACATTGATCTCTGGAGTCGCCAGCTCCGGTTCACTGTCCAGCTGGTTGATGTCTAAGGCTTGAAAGTTTGCTTCTATCATTAGTTTGGCCAAACCTTGCCCTTTTATCAATTTTGTAGGTTTTATTTCAATATCAAATTCCAAGATGTTGGCAATCCACTTTCCTCTTCTGCCCTCTAAATTTTCTTGAGTTAGTATGTCTTTTACAATTGGACTTGGCACATATGCTACAACATGGGAATAAAGGATGTAAATCCTAAAGTCCTTAATTGCTTTGACCAGAGCATAAGCTTGCTTTTCCATGATCTGATATTTCAGAGGTGCGTCTCTAAGAGCTCTGCTAAAGAAAGCAATTGGCTTCTCATTTCCTTGGTCATCTTTCTGTAACAAAACAACAGCAATAGTATGCTGGGATGCAAAAGAGAAAATGATGAATTCTCTGTCGAATTGAGGATTGGTCAAGATCGGGGTTTGGGTAAGAGCCAGATTTATACCTTCAAAGGCTTGATTTGCTTCAACTGTCCATTTCACTTTCGAATCTTTCTTTAGCATATTATTTAGCAATCTGATCAATTCTGCTAAGTTTGGGATAAACCTTCTCAAGAAATTGATTTTTCCCAAGAATCCTTGCAATTCTTTTATATTTCTTGGGTGGGGCATTTGTGAGATAGCTTGTATCCTATCTGGATCAATTCTTATGCCATCTTTAGAGATGATGTGACCTAACAGTTTACCTTCCTCTAGACCAAATAGAGACTTCTTGGGATTCAAGGAAATTCCATATTTCCTACATGTTAAGAAAATCTGCCTTAAGTGTTTTAAATGTTCTTGGTCCGATTTGGAAAAAGGTGTGAGGTCATCTAGATAAATGACCAGGAAGTCATGAATCTCTTTGGCAAAAGCAATATCCATTGCTCTTTGGAATGTGGCCCCTGCATTTTTCAACCCGAAAGGCATTTTTACATATTTGAAAGTTCCCCATGGGGTTGTAAATGCTGTTTTGTCTTGATCATCAGGGTGCACCAAGATTTGATTGAAGCCTGAGAATCCATCCAGTAATGAAATCCTTAAGGCCCCTACCACTCTTTGGAGGATATGATCCATCTTAGGTAAGGGATAGTTGTCTTTGAGAGACACTTGGTTTAGGTTTCTAAGATCAACACATAGTCTTATTTCACCAGTTTTCTTTCTTGTGGGCACCAAATTTGAAATCCAATCAGAAAACCTTATTGGTGCTATGATGCCAGCTTTGAACATTTTTTGAAGTTCTTTTTCAATTGAAGGGAGGAGCATGGGATTAATCCTTCTCAATTTCTGTTTGAATGGCTTTTGATTAGGCTTGAGAGGGATAGTATGCTGAATAACAGAGGTGTCATAGGATTTCAGATCCTCATAGCCCCATGCAAACACGTCCTGAAACTCTTTGAAAAGGTCAATGTATTTAGGCTTTTGATCAGGAGGTAAAGATGCAGACAATTTTATGATTTTGGGCTTGTCAATGGTACCAATGTTGCATTCTTCAATGGCTGCATTTAAGGGCTGCATTTTTGGTTTTCTGGGAATATCATTTGAATCAAAGATGTCCTCTAGTGGAGTTAGGCCTGTTGGTAGAAAATTATCTTTCAGCTCTATGATTTCAGCTTCAGCATTGGCCACTTCTTCACAACTGATTTGTTGAATTTGCTGAATGTTCTCCTTGTTGAAAATAGTTGGATTTAGCATTTGTTTTGCTGTTTTGGGTGATATTGGGTGGTTAGTTTGTTCAAACTGTATTTGTGATTGACTTGCTCTATCAAGTATTTGTGATTGACTTGCTCTTTCAGTGTCAATATTTAGTCCTGCAAATTCTTGTTGCAAAGTTAAAAAATTGTTTATTTGCATATCATCCTCAAATACTTGCCAATCTTTAACATTGTTTGGAATGGAGGGTCTGTGTTTTATCTCAGCTGTGAAACAATTGTTAGGTTCCAATGGCAATTTGCAAGTACTTGAAAATGTGGCCAAACTATGAGCATGCAGATTATGGGTCCTAGAAATTTTGGTGATTTGGAATTCAGAGAAAGAGTTTAGTACTTCAGCAACAACAGACCTATAAGACCTCAATCTTTTATCATTGGTGACAAAATTTCCCTTCACTTGTTGGATGACTAAATCTGAATCTCCCATGATTGAAACCTTGGCAGCTTGTAAGAACTTTATTAGCTTGAGGCCTAGTAAAAGAGCTTCATATTCCGCCATGTTATTAGTGCATCTGAAGTTTAATCTATAGGCTCTGCCTTCTGCATGACTGTTTTCTTTATTGTGTACCCAAACTCCAGCTCCCGCCCCTAATTTGTTGACTGAGCCATCAAATTCCAGGAGCCATAGAATGTTTTGCTGTAGGGGGGACTTAATGATCTGTTCATGAGTTGGAGCTGTAAGTTGAAGTTCTGATTTTTCATCTGGTTTGTCTTCTAGGACAGTCTCCTTACTTGATTGAATATACTTGACAACTAGAGCAGCAACAGTGTCTAGTGATTGATTGACTGTTGTTTCATGGGTGGTAATTCTTTCATTAGGGTCTTCCTCTTTTATGAATATCTTGGGTTCAACCTCATTGTCTGAGAGAGTTGCATTATCATTGAAGAGAATGTATGAGTCTATGTCGGAATGGACAGCATATATGGGAAAGTTTTGAGGCCTTTCTTCACTACTGACCATGTATTTCATGAGTGTTTCTCTGTATAGTCTTTTTGGTTGCCCAAAAACAGAGATGGTGGCATATGACATGTCTAATTGTAGGGAACCTTGAAGTTTAGCTCCCCATGATCTTGATAACAGCATCCCATATTTAGGTGGGATATCAGCAACTACAACATCCATCAGAATTGTTTTGTTTGGGTATTGAACCAGGGACACACATAAGTCTTTTATGAGACCTAAACACTTGACTTGGCTGGAGTCAAAGGAAAACAGGTCCTTGTATGGTCTTGTTATATCTAGATTCAATCTCTCCATGACTGCTTTTGGCATGAGATTGTGAGAGGCACCTGAGTCAAACATTGCATTATGTAGTATTTTATCATGAATATGTAAGCTGACATAGAAAGGTAACACCCCTGTGACTACCGTTTTTCCATCCACTTCTGGGCCGAACAGTAATTCTGGGGTGTCATCCAGCACATTGACATCATCTTTGTTGCTAGTGAGTTGAAGGGATTTCTTGATCTGTAGTTTATAGATGTCATGCTTGGCTAGTTCTGAGAGAGGAATTGCTATCTTTAGTTTGCCAATTTCAGTTTCTAGGTGAAAGGGTTTTTCAGATAGGGTCTTAGGGTTATGGATAACAGTCCTTACCTTGTTCACTAAATCTTCCTCTTGATTCTTATCTTGATTTTGGGACTTGTCTTTTTTACTCATCTCTTGAGGAATAACATTTAAATCAGGGTGAGAGGATGAAGTAGCCAGAGGCTGCTGTTTTAAGGACAATGGTTCAGTGATCTCTTCAATAATTACTTCTTCTGTAGGTGAATTTGCTTTGTCATTAGGCTCTGTGATTATGGCTCTTTTAGGCTGCTGATTATCCTTTATCTTTTCAGGTTGAGTTATGTTTACAGTTCTGCTCCTTAGCTTATATTGTCTATGGACTTCATAAATAGCAGTGTCATAGCCTTGTTTAAAGTCAAAGGATTCACCTGATTTAGTTTGGAACAGTTTGATTTCATCATCCTCATGATCCTCTTGTGTTAAGAAAACTTGACTTTCACCATCTAGACCCATTAAATTAATCTGAGGATCTTCACTGGGTTCAGTTGATGTGGAAGTTTCAGCATAGTTTTCTTGGAAAGGAGGTCTTATGTCTTGGTCAGCACTGGCCTTGCCAACGTTTGGGTTTTGAGTTCTCCTAAAATTTGGATTCCTAGGAGGGTTGTTTTGTGGTGCTTCCCATGATGATTTTCTCTCAACCGATTCCACTCTATCACCCAATCTTTTCATTCCAGTGAGTATTGCATCCAGCTTTTGATCAAAAGCAGAGGGTTCCTCTTTGAAACCGGTCCTCTTTTCCAACCTTGCTCTGTTTCTTTTGGCAATCAGGTTAGCTTCCACTGTGACAGCAACCCTTTGGGCCTCTGCAAGGGTTTGAGGGTCTCTTTCCTTTAACTGATAGGCCATGTCAGGGTCAAAACCATCAGGGAATTTGTACAAGGCTAAATCAGGAGGGGGTCTTAGATTTTGTGGGATTGCGTTATATACATTGTTGAATCTTGCACAATACTCCAAAATAGTCTCTTGGGGACCTCTTTTGATAGTGTCATATTCGCCAAGTATGTGCAGAGGATCCTTCTTTTTCTCCCATCTGTTAATAAAGGCTTGATACAGCTCATCAGGAGTTGTGATGGAATTTGCATTCAGGGATCTAAACCAAGTTCTTACATCCCCAGTTAGGCTTTGAACAAACATCCTCATTCTCACACTATCATCATCTATTTCATAGGTCTCAAAATGGTCTTGCATCCTTTTGGCATGCTGAACAGCTGTCAAAGGGCCAGTGGAGTCAAAGTATGAGATTTTGGTTTGGTAGTCTTGGGGTAGGGCTGCAGCATTAGCTGGTATTTGCAAGGGTGCATATCTGTTAGCCATGTTTGGAGGGTTTATAAGGTTAACAGGGATAAATGGGATAACAGGGATAACAAGGTTGATGGGAGGGGTAGAAACTAGGATGTTGGTTAAAGGAGTATGTGCAGTGGATGAAGATGTGAGAGGAGGACTTTGAGATGTGGATGGTGAACTAGGGGAACTAGGGGTAGACCGGAAAAGGACCTTGCATGGGGTAGAGATAAGGCTGGGATGATCTGAATCTGAGGTTAGATCAGCAGGCTTCTCCTGCCTTTGCTGCCTCCTAATATTTCTAGGGATGGTATTTGGATTATCAACAATGATGGGTGGATTAGGGTCAGGATTTGCCCTAGTATGCCGTGGATTTTTCTTGGGAGCCAGCTTCTAACTGTTTTTTAGGATTTTATAGGAAGTTTTTATATCTGCAGGGACTGGATAAAGATTTTGGAATGGCTATATATATTTCAAAGCTGAGATGAAGATTCACTGAAAAAGCTCTTCCCTAAAGCTGCCAATGTGACACAGAAACAGCTTTGAAGGCCTCCTGACTGATTCCAGGCTTGATCTGTAGCTTTGAGAGATGTATAGAAATTGGAAAATCCTAAGAATTTCCCAGTGGAGTCACCAATTATGTTAACACCCAGGTTGTTCCCTTTGACTCCCAAGGGAATACAGTCGGGGTAACCACTAACCAATCTTTGGATTACAGTTTCTAGCCAAACTGTAATCAGAGAGGGCTTTCTCGATATGATTTGTCTCTGTTTTGATGGTATTTTAGGCTAGCTATTATGTTCAGGTTTTGGGTTTATGTTTTGGTTGAAGGACTTCTTTCAGTGCTTAAGATGTAGTGTTCAGATAGTAGTATAACATTGGGCAATGGAGTCTAGAGCTGTGAAATGCTTGAAATGCTGGAGTGATGATATTCAGACTGCAGGGCCTATTGGGTATCTCAAACAAACAAAATTTAAACTTAAGTGGTGATGTATGGTCAGCCAACAGAAAGCAATTAAGAATTCTCCATTAAGCTGGTGATGTGAAAGTGAACATGTTGCACAGGAGCAAACTTGAATTCCTGAAACAAAGGTCACTGTGAAAGATATATTCTGATAGTGCAGCAATTAAGAATTACACCTATCAAGATTATAGCTGAAGAAAACATTCATCAACAACATAGATTGAGCTCAGGGTATTGCATGAATAAATCCTGAAGGCTATTCTTTTTCTTTGTTGCTGAATATTTAGAAACTAGAAACATGGATGGATTGTAAAAGATTGAAACACATAACAAAGAGAGTTACAGAAAACTTATTGTATTGTGAGGTACACAGGAATCCTACAGTTTTCAACGAACACCAGAACGCATTCAACACTTCAGAACTTTGAGAAATTCCATCACTTTCTTTATTAGACTCTGAAAGGATTACAGCATAAGAACTTCTTAAAGGGAAATCAACCACCTTGCAAACTCATGCGAAGGGGGCTTTATAGAAATGTTCATACAAAATATCTCAGGCATTGAGTCATCTGAGAAAGAGATATCTTCATTACTTCGTACAGAAAAGTAGATAAGAAGTTATTACAGTTTTGAATATAGCATAACTGCTCTTTAAGTCTGTCAGAAGATATTTTGACCTTTGGAGGTCACTGAGTCGGTTGGAACGCTTTGCTTTAAAGATGGAAAATGTGCCTTTACGTTTGTTGCGCTGTATCTTCTCGGCCCTGCCACCTGTGACTGTGCTTGCTGCTGTGGTGGCCGAATGGCTTGCTGAGCTGGCTCAGCTTTCATCCTTTCTTCGCATGCCGATTTTGTTAAGTTTTCCTGTGCATGATCATTTATAAAATTTGCAAAATTTTGATTTACAGGTTCTGGTTTGATAATATTAACTGTATCAATCTATTCCAGACTTCCTGTGTGGGAAATTGGTGCTTCACAATTGCCTCTATGGTTTCATCTGCCTCGGTATATTTATAAAAATTTGGAGGCACATCGAACAGATGATTGATCTCGTTCATGATGAAGAACAGGTTTTCCACCCTGTTGTAGAGAGTCTGCCCTGATGCTGGCCCTGATTCTGCTGAAGTGCTGGGCTATTCTGCAACTTGACTGGCAGCATAGGCATTGACCCTTTTGGCATAGTTTTCATGGGTAAGCAGTTTGCCTACACTGCTTAGTATGCTGGGGAGACCTCTGTTTTGCAATGCCTAGAACCTGTCCATGAACCTGTTGATTTCGGTCTGCATATCTTGGGTCCTTCTCTCCAATGTTCCAATCAGGTTTCTTAATGTCAGGACCCTTTTTACCATTGAGATTGTCTCAGTCCTGTTTGCAATTCCCATGGTGGTCAGTTGAGAGCTTGTCCTGTGATTTAATATATTGATCATTCTATTGGCAGCATCAAGCATGTTGCCAAGGCTTGCTCTTGCTCTGTGTATCTCCCTATTTGCCTTTGTAATGAGCTCTGACTGCTCATGTATGGTCTCAATGAAATGCCACTGGTTAGTAATGGACTGGCCAATGTTGGCCCGGAGGACTGTTCTGAGTTCTGCTGTTACTTTATCGAGTGTGAGCTCTTTCTCAAGCTCAGTTATTCTCTTTTTGAGAGCCTTTATCTCTCTTTCCTTCTCAGCTACATTCTATTTGCTCTTATCATATCTTTCATTTATTTTGGCCAATTTCTCCCTGGTCTCATTCAGTTCTGTCATTTGAGCTTCCAGGGCCTGAATCTCATTCCTTGGTTTTTGCATATCCAAGCTATGGGCCTGCTCTGTTGTTGGTGGTACTGAAGTAGATGGTGCTGCTTGTTCAGTCTGTTGAGGAGGAGGAATAGTAGTTGGGGCAGCTTCCTCAAGGTTTATTACTTCAGGAGGAGGCTGAGAGGTCTGACCTTCTTCTCTTTGCTTCAAAGCTGCCTGTAATGCTGCCTGTGCAGCCTCTGATTCTCCTAGCTTTTCTTGTGTCTGGATGAGCTGTTTATAGAGAGACACCAACAAAGCTATGGCATCTTGATCATGCCTTTGTTGAGCTACTTCATCTGTCTGAGGGTGAATTGTGGCTGGGAGTTTGATCTTTCTTCTTAAAGCTGCCATATCTGCATTCCTCAACTTTAATATTTCTTGTATGCCCTTGATATCTTTGGGGTCATGCCCAATCTCAATAATTATATCTTCTAGGGACCTTATTCTGTTGTCCTTTGCTTGTGAGGATGCCCTTTCCAACTCAAGTTGGGCAGCCGTATTACTAAGGCTATTTTCTAGCCTATAGTTATCCAATGTCTTGTCTGCCAAGGAAACATAGACCATTTCACCTGTTTGTTTATGCAATTCAATTTTATCCATTGGGTGGATGTCCTTGGCAAGGACCTCAAGGTTGGTCCTCAAGTAGTCAGAAGGGGACTTTGGCTGCAAAGTAGTTGGCATGAAATGAGTCATGATCATCTTGCCCTCCTGGACATCATATGCAGACATTAGTCGCTGCTGGTTGGTGGGAGCCATGTTCAACAAATGGTTATACAGCTGTATTTTTATGGGCTCATTCCTTTTCTTTATTTCAATGAACTGTTGCTTAATGCTCAGTTCACCCTCTCTCTACTGGCTAGAGGAGCTCACTTCTCCTCCCACTGTTCTGTCCTGTTCCTGCTGAAAGGAACTTGCAGATGCTTCCCTGCTGGGTGGGGCCATGCCAAAAAACTGTCCTATTGGCATTTCTTCCTCTGAGAAAGGATTGATTCTCTGTCTTTTCTCCCCATGAGTTGTGGATGTTGTAAGGGGAGTCTCTCTGTCCCTTTTCCTGCTTGTATCCTCCTTTTGTGGGGTTTGGAGGATTGATGCCTCAGCTGAGGTTTCTTGCCTTGGAGGCAGAGTTTGTTCAGTGGATTTAGGGGCTTCCACTGTTTGCTCTTGCTGGACAGGCTGCTCCTGTCTTTGTTCTTCTTGCTGTTGGTGTTGTGGTTGTTGCTGCACTTCCTGCTGCAGCACTTCTTTTTGCTGTTCCACCTGTGTTTCCATTTGCTCTTCAGTCATAGGAGGTGGCTGCTCCTCCCCCATTTGCTTTTCTTTGCCTTTGCTGGATGTCTGCTGAGTGTCCATGGCAGCTTGCTGATGTGTTGTTGATGATGAGGCAGCTGCTCCAAGTTGCCTTTGATATGAGAAGGAAACCTGTCCACAAGTTTCCAAGTCAGCTTCTTTTTGAATATTTCTAGCCTCTTGTTCTAGCATCTGCTCTCTAGTAATTTCCTCTTCTAGGGTGCCCTCTTTCCAGCTCAAGGAATTGGCATACTTTTCAATATGGGGCAGCTTAACATGTGAATAGTTAACCAATTTTTGTTTTATCCTCCTGAGGGAAATAAAATGATTGCGGTCATAAGGTGACCATTTGAAACTGGTTTGCAATTTGAGGCTTGCTAGGATCATATCTTCCTCCTTCCATCCCTCCTCTCTTTTGTTGTACAAAAAAGGGCCTAGCTGGCTCCTTACCTTCAGTTGTACCTTCTTGTTTTTGCTTTGGAAATGGAAGTAATCAGCATATCCAAACTACCTGAAATATTCTAAGGCAAAAAGTCTCATGGGGACATACCTTGGAAGCCTAAAAGGGTCCAACTCACAGCCATATACTCTGATTACTGTGTGATGCTGGTAAAAATACCAATCACCAATGCTGTAGGATTTGGAGAGATGGAGAACTCTCTGCATATCATCGGTTAACCTTGGGGGAGGGACACCATACAGCAATGTCATAGCTGGGTGAATGAACAGGTCTATAAATTCACAGTATGTGTATGGCGATTGAGAAACATGATGGAAGACTAGAGTCCAAAACACAACTGACCTTGGATTCCCCTGGACATTAAGTTTCTTGAGGGGAATGGAGAAACTGTCTGGCTGATAAAACAAGAACAGATGGTAGATGTATGAGGTGTATCTGAACACCCTCTCCCTTGGTAGATTCATTAGCTGCTCATGGATCTTTTCTGCAATATAAGTGGCATAGTCATAGTGTACAGCTGGAGGCTTTCCAGGAGAAAATATGGACAACATTGCCATTATAGTATCATCAACATCTTCAATTCCTTTAAAGCCCAGGACATAGCTGATCAAATCCACTAGCATTCTGCCCAGGTCATTCAGGTAGTGATATCCAATAGGAGGAGTCCTTATAGTTTCAAAGCTTGGCAGTACAAATAATTGGTTAATTTTGGTAATCTGGGCACTTGATAGATTCCTCCCCTTCTTTATTAAGTCCACCATGGAAAGAGGGATTAATGGCCTTGCAGAGTGGAAATGTAGCATCTCATTTATGGTTTTTGGGGTGATAAAGAACAAAACTGAGCCTGTAGGACTGAGAACAGCTCTCTGGCAAGGATCATAGCATTCCTGGCACTTATGGATCAAGTCTGGAAGGGTATTGACTTGAGGGAGGTTGTAAATGGGCAAATTTGAGTCCCAAATCCGTAAACTATCAGCTCCATTAAGATGTTGGGCAATTCATTTAGCATGTGAATATTGAACTTGGAACCCATTGGAAACCAATCTAACATCTAATAATCCACATCTCCCAGGGCTTTCCATGCTATCTCCCTATGAGGGGCATTCAGAGGCTGGACATTCAGGTCTATTGGTGTCTCCATGGCTACTGAAGCTTTTGAACTGTAGGTGAACCGGTTTCAATCGAGCAGAACAACAGAGAGGAATGTTTTCTTGCAATGGAAGTGAATTGTAAGAAACAGAAGGCAAATTGAATAAACAGCAGTTGAAATACTGTCTAAAGGATTGATAAAACAGTAGCAGGACTGACCAGGAATATTTTCTGTGGTAAATCTGGTCAATTGAAATTTCTAGTTCACGATTGCGCGAACTAGCTGTGAATTCAGCTTAATTTGTCAAATGCGGCTCTGCAGGAGGAGTATGGCTTCACTGGTTTAAAATGGGTGCAAGTCACTGTGTATTTGATGGTGAAAACAGTGTTTTACAGTCTTTTAACCGTTTGCTTGAAGAAATACGGATAAAACCAGGTTCATGGAATGATTTTGAGGAATACCTGGTAATTTCGTTGGTAAGAGTTGCAAATGCAGGTGCAATGGAGGCGCCGACGGTCTTGGAATCAGCTTTAGCAGGCTGGTGCTGGTTTGGACGTGAGCAGCATGCAAAAATAGCAGTAGTGTCTTTTGCGAAAAGTGGAAAAAAACACGAGATTTTGGCCTAAAAATGGATTTTTGGCAATATTGGCGCGTTTTTGGGATGACGTCAGCATGACGTCATCGGGTGGGGTCGGAGTCGGATGACGTCATCGGGTGATGTGGCAGGTCCTGGTTGGTCCACGGATATGCTGAAGTGGCGGACATGTCAGCGAAGGGACAGACGAATGAGGTGATGCGACGGCGGGGTGGCTGTGACGTGGCTCTGACGTGGGCAGGACATGGGACCAGCAAAACCAGCTGGTAAGTGAAACAGCGGTAACGGTTTTCTCGGACTGCTTACAATACGGCCCTGGTTTTGTCAGATGCCGAACCGGGAAGCTGTGAGGGCGACGTGTGGCCGCGGCGTGACGTAACCCTTCGTCATTTTCTCGGGTGCTAAAGCTCCGCCGTCGGGTCCAACCCGATATGCATGTGGACCGTCCGATCGAGGGTACCTGATTGGACGGCGGACGGGTTGCTGAGTTGATCGGGCAATACGGAAAGGGGCGGTATTATAATAATATATCCCTTGGGACTAGTGCTCGGCGGAAACCTTTGGGAAGCGGCGGATTTGCTGGTTTTGTTAATGTATTTTCAATGAAACCCATACAGCGCCCGAACCATTGGATAACATAAAAAAGTGGTTTTTTCATGTATATTTTTGTAAAAATGCGCCTGGTGATCAGATTTTGGATAAAGGAGAAAAAGTGGGTTTTTTGAGTGTTTTTGCAGATGAAGCGGGTTATAGGTAAAAAGGCTTTTTCCAAGGTTTTCTTTGGCAACAAAGGGTTTAATGGGTCAAATGGGTTCAAAAAAGAGGGGAGGGGGTAAGGCTTAGGTTTATCAAAGTGACCAGATGTCATTTTGATCCTTGACAGAGAACATATGGCTATAATGCCAAGGGAAGGGATATTTATACCATGTTTGGGGTTTATACACCATGGTGTTATAATACTAGGGAAAGGGTAAAATGGGGGATTTATATAATAGAATTAGTGGTCAATATGGATGAAAAAGTGAATAAGGGGGAAACCACTAAGTTTATTTGAAACTTACTTAGTTTAGGGAGTAGATCAAAATGAAAAGAATTTTAGACAAGAAATGTGGTTTTTAAAGGATCAAGAGCCACCATGAAACCATAAATTCTTATATGAATCTCAACTGATGAGGGGATGTTAGTAATGAATGGAGAGGGTAATATTGGGAAGTTAGACATGCTTCTTTTCTTGTTGCAACCTGGTGGAGAGGAACACCTTCTCACTTCATTGATTTTGCTTTGTGAACAAAGCTAACATACCTTCACTTGTAAGGAGTGACATTTCTGCAACCCCAACTGCCTACCCATCTACTTGCCTAGCATTTTTTATTTCTTCTTGGAGGGTGCACTTGGACTTGCAGACCCTTATCTGCCTTTTCTTTTCTTTGGCTTTTTTCTTTTGTTTTTCTATCTACTTATACCCTTATTTCCTCCAAGGTTCTAGATTAAGTAGTTGGAAACCTTTCTTCTCTACCTAAACTACTTGTCTGCCAAGATTAAACAGTTTGGACAGACTTCTTTCTCTATTCTACAACTGAAAATTCAAAACATGGCATGATCCAGATTAGGCTGTTGGACCATCCATCAAAATTTAGACAACATCAAGCTATAGGCACAGATTGTATTCTCTTGGAAATATGTGATCTTTGCATCATCAAAGCAGAGCATATTTGGGCCTTTCCTTGCCAATCATGAAATATGAAACCTATTGGTATAGGTAGCTAACACCAGACAACCAACAAAACCCCACTAAGCAGTTAATGAAGGCTCTCACAAATCTAAAACTATGAGAGAGTGAGCTTAAGAAGATCTATATTGACTTGGAAAACACAAAGTACATGCTCTAAAATAAAGAGAAACAACTCAAGTCCACCCAGGAATGTGTGGAATAGATTAACAACAAATATCAGGTGTCACAAGATGAGATCAAACGATTGAAGAATATGTTGAAGGAAACATGTCCCAAGTTGAATTTATGCATCTAATCTAGGATAATGTCATCTTTGAAACAAAGAAGATATGGGATTATTATCACTCAGAATTTTTCCTTAGAAGTTATTAGAAGAAGGAAAAGACTAAGGTAACCACAAACTAATATTTTGAGTATAGGCTCTAGCCAACCTATGACTCAGAGATGGCTCTCTCTATATGATTTAGCTTTGTTTGCTAGGATTTTAGACTAGTTCTTAAAGTTCAAGGGGTTTTAATTTGTATTGAAGGTTGGACAGTGGAATCCTTAAAACAAATGGATAGAATGGTGTCTCTGGACCATTGGGCTATGGAGTCAAAGAAGGGCAGCAGAACTAGAATTAATTCATTAAAGGGAGTATTCAAAGGGAAAGCTAGCAGAGCAAAGAGTAGGTATTTGGGCTAGATGGGTGAAATGATCTTAACTAGGGTGAGAGAGCACTTAAGAATTCCCAAACCGGGATTAAATTGAAGAACAAAGGATAATCATGAGCAAAAGGAAATCAAGAATGCTTTACTATAGATTATAGGGAACCACTTAAACTAAGGAGCAATCAAGAATTCCTTAACTTAGGTGATTAGTAGAAAACATTAAAATGCATAATAGTAACAACAAAGTGCAATGAAGAAAATTCTGAGGTATCATTCCATATTATAGCATTTAGATTTGATATACATTAAATATTGTGGAAAAACTTTTAAACAAACAGAACAACACAAGAGTAAATACTTGACTGTACTTCGCTCTACACATGAATCTAGTGAAATGTCTTGTCTTTATTCATTAATCTAGCTTGTTGGTCCAAACAGTGATACAATAGCTTACAGTCTTTTGATCAAGAAAATCTATAGAAATGTCTAAGAATCCAACCTAAATACTTTGAATTGTGAAGTATTTATACACAAAATATTACAAAATATCTCAAACTAACTTGAGATTTAATCTAGGAAATACAAATATCTTCTTGCAAGAAGATAGAGATAGCTAGTAAATTGTTTCATCCTGTCCCTTTTTATGTGATACTGTTGGCTTTTATGGTTGGATTTGTGGCCCTTTATGCTGGCTTGCAGTTGAGGTCCTTTACGCTTGAATCTTTGTCAACCTTTATCTTTCACCTGATACTCTTTGACCCTGATACTCTTTGACCATGCTACCCTGTTTTCATCTGTTTACCTGGTTGTTCTCATTTTCACTGTGCAGTGACTTTTTACTGTAAATTTCTCACAATAAATCACTCATATTTTCCCACCATTCAGCATCAGGTAATTGGACATTCATCATCCTCCTATAGATTTCATTGGCTTCGGTATATTTGGCAAAATTGGGTTTGGTGAGGAATAAGTGTTTTATCTCATGCTCAAGAAAAAACACGTTTTCAAATGTGTTGTACAAAACTTTTCCTGTTGGCAGTGCTTTTATGGATGATTAAGCAATGGGGCAAGGTTTTAATATAGTTTTTTCAGATATGGGGGTGATTATATAGTTTATAATTAAACTAAGGGGTGGGTTATTTACATAAAGGAATTAATTAATATACGTGATAATGGGTTTTTCAAGAATTTTTACATATTTTAAATTAGAAAATTAATATGAGGTGAAACGAGCGGAAAGGTTATAGCGCATAAGTATATGAATTTTTATGTGCTTTACATAAACTTAGCACTTAGGATAAAATCCATTTGGTGGGTTTTTTGGTGAAATAGGATTTACATGGGGGTGGGTCACTTTTCCTAAGTAAAGGGTGTGAACCATAGGAAAGTGTGGTTTTTAATAGGGAAATGAGGGGAAATGAAAGGGGGTGAATTTTTTATGAAGGGAAGTCCAGCAATTATGCCAATAAGTCATCAAGCCAAGGGTTCTCTCCCTCCAAAAGTTAGAGAAATGCTCTAAGCCCCTTTGAATTAAGGAATTTTAAGTACTAGAACTTATTTATGGGAAATTAGTGAAGTAAAGGGGGAAAAGGAAGGAGGGGATGTTAAATAAACCATACTGTGAACCATTGTCTTTGTTTTGTTTGCTGCTTATGCATATTTGAAAGATGGATTTTAAGCAATGACATAAGTTATTTTGTCTAATCACATGATATTTCTGCAACCTTTCTACTGCATACCCATTTACTCATCCTACCATTTTTTCTTCACTTTATTTGGGTGCATTTAGACTAGCAAACCCTTATCAATCTTTTCCTTTCTTTACAAAGTAAACTATCTAATTCTAACCTTATATCATCCAAGGGCTCAGATTAAACTAATGAGCTTCTTTAATTTACTATACCTATCTACTAATCTGCCAAGATTACACTTTTTGGTCAGATTTTATTCTCTAACTATAAACATAAAATTTAAAACATGAAATAGCCAAGTTTAAACAACTTGACTATCATAGATTGTGGCATGAATTACAAACTGCACACAATCATTTATTATGCATAAAAGAAAATATTAGTGGCATTTTGACTTGCTCACTTTCATGGTCTCTTTTTGTCTTTTGGGGTTCATATATTTTCCTTTTTTTGGACCTTTTCTTATTCTTTGTCCTTTGATTGTTCTTTTAGGACATACCCTCTTTATATTTTTTTTAATTTTCAATATTAGAAAACAATTGTAGAAAGAAAAGGTTTGTACAATATTATAAGGCTTAACCTTAGTCATTCAAAATTATGACTCATATTGGTATAGGAACCTAACAGTGGCTCCACTTGGGGATGGCATTTCCGAGTGAAATATCAAGAACTTTGTAGATCAGTAGCCTTTGAATTGTTGTTAATGTTACCTTGCAATATCTTCTTCTATGCCTCTACATTATTGATTCTTATGACAGTAAATCCTTAAAGCTTAGGGCCTTCTCTTCGAGCTTCAACTTCAAAAATCACCATCCAATACAATCTAGACTTTTGAAAATAAAGTATGTACAAATGGGAAATAAAATTCGTAGTTAGGTTCAAAATAGTGTTTGAGCATTCGACCATTCACAAGTCCACCTTCTACTTCTGTACCATCCATTTCCCTTTGGAAGAAAGCATTATTACCTCTGAAATCATAAATGACATATTGGCCTTTCCATAGGAAATCAAATTTCCCATGTTTACCTTTATCTTCCCTCCTAGAATCTCACTTTAGGACTTTGTCACCAAGGTAGAAATCTTTAGCCTTGGTCCTCTTATCAAAAATCTTTTTAATCATTTCCTACACAACTTGAGACCTGATATATACCTTCTTTGTGGTTTGTTGAAGATGAATTGTTTGGTTGATTCTTCTTTCGATACTATTTGGTTCAACCTATAATTCTTGAAGCAACTTCATCACTGGTGTTCCCAGGGAAGATGGAAAAATAGTGTCCATCCCATAAACTAGTTGATCGGGAGAAGTACCAATTGATTTCTTAGTGGTTAGTCTGTCTTCCCATAAGGCATTGACTAGCTTTTTGTTCCATTTTTTCTTATTGTTCTCAATTAACTTCTTAATGATATTTACCAAGCTTTTGTTTGAGGATTTTGCCAGTCCATTTCCTTGAGGGTAATAGGCTGTGGAATGGCCTAGGGTTTTATGATACTTGTTGCAGAAACCCATCATTCTTTTGAATTGAAGGTTGCTGCATTATCAGTAATGAGCTTAGTTGGACATCCAAATCTTGATAGAATATTAGTTTCAAGGAAGGTGATGATAACAGTCTATGGCTTGCCTTGAAGGTATGGCCTCTATCCATTTTGTGAAGTAGTTTGTAGCTATGAGGATCCATTTGTGTTGGGTAGAGAAGGGTGGGTGAATTTCACCAATGAAGTCTAAACCCCATTGTTGAAAAGGTATTTCAGCAGATATTGGCTTGAGGGGTAAAGGTAAGAGCTTTTTCTTTCCCTCAAAAATTTGACATTTGTGACAGTGGGTCACATATTTCTTGACACTAGAAAACAAGGTAGGCCAGTAGAAACCAGCGCTAAGAATTTTATCAGTAGTGGTTTTCTACTAAAGGTGTCCTCCACAGTCACCTACATGAAACTCTTGTAATACTTTGTCAAATTCATCTTTTAATAAACAATTGAGGAGGATGCCTTCATGATTTCTCCAAAACAAAGGATTGTCTAATATACAAAATTTTAAGGATTTCATCTTCAAAACTCTACTTTTGGTCCTAGATAATTCAGGAGGAGCTTGTAAATTTAGTAAAACGTAAATGATATCAGCATACCATGATGATTCAATAAAGGGTTGGCTGATTAGTGGAGTCGCCATCTCCTCTTCATTATCTATTGCCGCAATAAAGTTTATATCCAAGGCCTGACGGTTTGATTCAGCCATGAGCTTGGCTAAACTTTGGCCCTTGATTAACTTAGTTGGTTTGATTTCTATATCATATTCTAAAATAGTAGCAATCCACTTTCCCCTCTTTCCATATGGACCATCCTGAGTTAGGATGTCTTTGACTACTGAATTAGGAAAATAGGCTACTATATGAGAATATAAGATGTATACTCAAAAATCCTTGATGGCTTTGACTAAAGCAAAGGCTTGTTTTTCCATTATGTTATATTTTAAGGGCGAATCTCTCAAGGCCTTGCTAAAGAAAGAAATAGGTTGTTCATAGCCTTGGTCATTTTTCTACAGTAGAACTGTAGCAATTGTGTGCTCAAAAGCAAAGGAGAATAAGATGAAATCTCTGTCAAATTTAGGATTGATTAACACTAGTGTTTTAGTTAAGGCTAGTTTAATGTCTTCAAAGGATTTCTTAGCCTCAATAGCCCACTTTATGGTTGAATCGTTTTTCAACATGTTGTTTAGTGATCTAATTAATTATGCTATATTAGATATAAATCTTCTAAGAAAGTTAATTTTCCCTAAGAAAGCTTGTAATTCTCTAATGTTCCTCAGATGGTGTATCTATAAGATGGCTTCTATCCTTGCAGGGTCTATTCAGATACCATATTTTGAAAGTATATGCCCTAATAACTTTCATTCTTATAACCCAAACAAAGACTTCTTGGGGTTCAAAGAAATTCCATATTTCCTACATTTAATAAAAACTTGCCTTAGATTATCCAAATGTTGACTGTTAGATTTTGAAAAAACAGTAATGTCATCTAGATATATCACAATGAAATCATGAATTTCTTCAGCAAAGTCTATACCCATAGCCCTTTGGAAAGTGGCTCTTGCATTCATTAGTCCGGAAGGCATTTTCACATACATAAATGTGCCCCAAGGAGTAGTAAAGGCAGTCTTGGCTTGGTCATCAGGATGAACTAAGATCTGATTGTAACCAAAAAACCCATCCAATAATGAGATTCTAGATTATCCAACTACCCTTTGTAAAATGTGATCCATTTTGGGGAGAGGGTAATTATCTTTTAGTGACACTTTGTTGAGGTTTCTGAGGTCCACAAAGAGTCTGATATCACCAGTTTTCTTCTTAGTTGGCACCAAGTTTGAGACCCAATTAGAAAATATGATTGATGCACTTATTTTAGCAGCATACATTTTCTAAATTTCCTTTTCAATTGAAGGTAATAAGACAGGATTAATCCTTCTATGTTTTTTTCTGAAAGGATTTTGATTTTCTTTTATAGGAATTTTGTGTTGTATGATATTGGTGTCATAGGATTTGAGGTCCTCATAACTCCAAGCAAAGACATCTTGGAACTCTTTCAATAACTCAATGTATTTCAATTTTTCAGTTGGAGGTAATGATTTCGAAATCTTGATCAATTTTGGATTATCATCCGTGCCTATATTACATTCCTCTATATCATATTTCAAAGGTTCCCTTTTAGGTTTCCTAGGAACATCATTTAAATCAAACAAATCTTCCAAAGGGGTTAATCCGTTAGGTAATAAATTATCTTTGAGGTTAATTACTTTTGTGTCTTCATTGATTATTTCATCAATCTCAACTTTCTTTAGGTTTTCTACATTTGACTTAGTAAATTTAGTAGGATGAAATCTATCGATCTCTTCCCCTTCTATCTGATTTATTTCTATTTAATCTTTAGTGTCAAGATCTATTGATGTATCAATATCTATATTGTTATTTACAAATTCTTCTTCTAAGATTAAAAAGTTATTTATCTGTTTGTCATCAAAAAATACTTTCCAGTTCTTCAAGTTATCAGGAATAGCAGGTTTGTGCCTAACCTCAGTAGTTTATTGATGGTTAGGTTGGGATGGTAACTTGCAGGTGCTGGCAAACATTGCTAAACTATGAGCCTGCATGTTATGTTTTCTAGGAATTACTGCAAGCTTAGTTTCTAGGAAAGTATTAAGTATTTCCACAATTGTTCCTCTATAAAAAATTAATCTAGGGTCCTTTGTCATATATACAACATCATTCATTTTTATAACTAGTAAGGAGTCTCCCATAAAAAAAGCTCTTTTAGCTCCTATATTCCTAACTAATTTAAGACCTAAAATTAGTTCTTCATACTCGGCCATATTGTTAATGCATTTAAAACTCAGTCTGTATGCATGGCCTTATGAGTTCTTATTCTCCAAATTATATATCCACACTCCTGCTCCTACTCCAAACTTATTGACTAGCCCATCAAATTCAAGATGCCATAATATCTCATGTTCATAATTTTCACTATCTGGTGCAACAAACTTTTCCTCATTTGTAGCAATTTGACCACCTTGTTTATTGGAGAGTTTTAAAGTTTGGTTAGTTTCATTTTGTGTTGAAACTGCAATTTATTTTGGTTCTGTATCAATACTTTCTAAAATGGTTTCTTGTGTTTATTCACCATTATACAAAATAAAATAATCAATGTCTAAATACATGGAGTACATGGGAAATTTTTGAGGCCAATCTTGGCTACTTACCATATATTTCATTAAGGTTTCTCGGTACAATTTTTTAGGTTGTCCAAAAACAAATATTGTTGCATATGACATATCTATTTGTAAAGATCCCTAAAGTTTAGCTCCCCATGACCTGGATAACAACATGCCATACTTTGGTGGGATGCCAGTAACCATAATATCCATAACGATGCTTTTGGCAGGATATTGAACTAAAGTAACACACAGGTCTTTAATCAACCCTAGACACTTTACATGACTTGAGTCAAATGAGCATATGTCCTTGTAAGGTATTGTAATGTCTAGGTTTAATTTCTCCATTATTGTTTTGTCCATTAGGTTGTGGGAGACCCCAGAATCCAACATTTCATTGTGTAGAATTTTGTCATAGATGCTAAGGCTAATGTAGAAAGGCAGTACTCCTCCTTCTAGTGGTTTGCCATTAACATCTGGACCAAATATGAGTTCTAGATGGTCGTCAAACACGTTAACAAAATCTTCATTTTAAACAATGTCTAAAGTCTGGTTTATTTGTGACTTGTAGGTTTCATTCTTGATTAGTTCTATTAAAGGAACTGAAATCTTTAGCTTTGCTACCTCTGCTCCCAGATTGAATGGTAAAGAATTTTTTTGTTTGTTTGAGAGTTTGGAATTTTCACAGTAGGTATTTGAGTAGGATGATATTCTTTTTCTCTATTGGGGACGTTTTTATGTGGATTTTCTAATATTTTGTTTTAACGTTTGTCCACTGGTTCCTTGGAGGGAATGGAAGTGGATGGTTGATCATCAGAAGGTTGATTAGGGGTTATATCTACAATGGTGGGGCCAAAAGGATTCTAGTTTTGTCTAGGGAGAATCTGAAGGACTTTTGAAATAGGGGCTTCTTTTATTTTCTTGGGTTGATTTTGAATTGTTTTCTTGGTTTGGTCAGGGGCATCAGTGTTCTTTTTAATCCTTAGGTTATCCTATTTATGCACTTCAAATATGGTAGAATCATATCCTTGTTTATAATCAAATGACTCTCTAGACTGGATTTTCAATTGTTGCAGCACATGTAGTTCCTGCTCATCTTGGGTTAGGAAAATAGTATCCTCATCATCTAATCCCATCAGGTTAATCTGTGTATCTTGTTCTGGATCTTTTGGTTGGGACGTTTCCGCATAATTTTCTTAAAAAGGATGCCTAATGTTCTAATCAAGTCCATTTTTTTTTTGTTTTTTCTGAAATTTGGGTTCCTAACTGGAGGTGCTTGTTCGTTATCCCATTGAGGCTTCCTTTATATGTTTCCTAGTCTATCCATTAGTTTTTCCATACTCTTGGCTAAACTATCTATTTTGAGGTCAAATGATGAAGCTTCATCTTTACCAGTTCCTCTTCTTTCATTCCTAACTCTAGCTCTTTTAGCTAACAAATTGGCTTCTACACTAGTTGCTACACTTTGCATTTCCTCTAAGGTTGGGGGGTTTATTTCCCTGAGTTGGTATGCCATATCCATGTCAAAACCATCAGGAAACTTTATTAATGCTAAGTCAGGTGGGGGTGTAAGATTAACTGGAATTGCATTGTATATATTATTGAATCTAGTGCAGTAATCTTCTACAGTTTCATTAGGTCCCCTTCTAATATTTTCATACTCTGAAAGCATCTATAAGGGGTTATTTTTCTTTTCCCATATATTTAAAAATTGTTGGTAAAATATATATAAACTATCAATACTATTAGTATGTAACACTCTAAACCATTTCCTAACATCACCAGCTAAAGTCTGAGCAAATAGTCTCATCTGAACATCCCCAATATCAATTTCATGTAGTTCAAAGTAATCTATCATTTTCTTGACATGGTGTTGTGTAGTGTAGGGTCATATGCCATCAAATTGAACAATTTTACTTTGGTATTTTGGTGGCATAGCACCAAGTGGGGCATGTAACACAAGAGGAGCATATCTATTTGTCATGGCTATAAGTTGGGAGTGGCTAAGATGTGGGGTTGATGTACTGGGAGATGATGCAGTAGTGGATGAAGAACTAGGACTAGTAGGTGATGAATGAGCAGTGCTGGGTTGGAAAGGAAGTGAGGGTATAAATGGTGGTGGGGAATGGACTTCAGAAGTTGAAGGGAACAATGGTGAACTAAGAGTAGTGGACAATTGTTCAGAAAGCTCAGGGATCTTGGCAATACTAAGGGATAATTGTGGAGAATTCAGAATATATTCATCAATTGACTTGTTGGCCTTTTGGACTTCAAGGTCCGCAATAAACTGAGGATCTAGAACAATTTCATCAAGTGCACTTTCGTATCTTGTTATGAATAATGATAAATCAAATGGCAAGTCAAAGGGAAGTTCTTCTAAAAATAAACACTCATAAGGACATGAATTTGCCTTAACTAATGGTATCTGGCTAACTATACTTTCTTCTTTTTTAGATTTTCTTGAAATTAGGCTGGGATTATCAACTACTGGGGCAAGGTTTGGATCTGGATTAGCCCTAGTAAAATGAGTTCTCCTTGAAGCCAGTATTTCAAAATTTTCTAATTATTTTTTGTGAGAATCTTTTTTTTTTTTTAAATACCTTCTAATAAACTACTATAAGAGGCTTAAAATGCAGATCTAAAATTTTCTTAAAGATTTATTAACATTAAGGGTTTGAATCCCCAGTATGGTCACCACTATGTTATCACTCAGAATTTTTCCTTAGAAGTTATTAGAAGAAGGAAAAGACTGAGGTAACCACAAACAAATCTTTTAAGTATAGGCTCTAGCCAACTTATGACTCAGAGAGGGCTCTCTCTATATGGTTTAGCTTTGTTTGCTGGGATTTTAGGCTAGTTCTTAAAGTTCAAGGGGTTTTGATTTGTATTGAAGGTTGGATGGTGGAATCCTTAAAACAAATAGATAGAATGGTGTCTCTGGACCATTTAGCTATGGAGTCAAAGAAGGGCAGCAGAACTGGAAATAATTCATTAAAGGGAGTATTCAAAGGGCAAGCTAGCAGAGAAAAGAGCAAGTCTTTGGGCCAAATGGGTGAAATTATCTTAACCAGGGTGAGAGAGAACTTAAGAATTCTTAGACCAAGATTAAAATGAATAAAAAAGGATAATCATGAGCAAAGAGCAATCAAGAATCCTTCAGTATAGATTACAGGGAACCACTTAAACTAAGGAGCAATCAAGAATTCCTTAACTTAGGTGATTAGCAAAAAACATTAAAATGCATAATAGTAACAACAGAATGCAATGAAGCAAATTTTGAGGTATCATTCCATATTATAGAATTTAGATTTGAGATACATTAAATATTGTGGAAAAACATTTAAAGAAAGATAAAAACACAAGATAAAATACTTGGTTGTACTTTGCTCTACACATGAATCTAGTGAAATGTCTTGTCTTTATTCATTAATCCAATTTGCTGGTCCAAATAGTGATACAATAGCTCATAGTCTACTGATCAAGAAAATCTATAGAAATGTCTAAGAATCCACCCTAAATAATTCGAATTGTGAATTATCTATACAAAAAAATATTACAAAATATCTCAAACTAACTTGAGATTTAACCTAGGAAATACAATTATCTTCTTGCAAGAATAGAGAGTCAGATATTAAACTGTTTCATGCTATCCCTTTTTCTGTGGTACTGCTAGCTTTTATGGTTGGATTTGTAGCCCTTTATGCTAGCTTGTAATTTAGGTCTTTTACGCTTGAATCTTTGTCAACCTTTATCTTTCACCTGATACTCTTTGACCCTGATACTCTTTAACCATGCTACCCTATTTTCATCTGTTTACTTGATTGTTCTCATTTTCACTATGCAGTGAATTTTTATTGTAAATTTCTCACAATAAATCAGTCATCTTTTCCCACCATTCAGCATCAGGTAATTTGACATTCATCATCCTCCTATAGATCTCATCGGCTTCAGTATATTTGGAAAAACTGGGTTTGGTGAGGAATAAGTGTTTTATCTCATGCTCATGAAAAAACAAGTTTTCCAATGTGTTGTACAAAACTTTGTTTGTTGGCAGTGCTTTTATGGATGATAAAGCAATGGGGCAGGGTTTTAATATTTTTTTTTGGGATATGGGGGTGATTATATAGTTTATAATTAAATGAAGGGGTGGGTTATTTACATAAAGGAATTAATTAATATATGGGATAATGGGTTTTTCAGGAATTTTTATATATTTTAAATTAGAAAGTTAATATGAGGTGAAACAAGCGGAAAGGTTATAGTGCGTAAGTATAGGCATTTTTATGTGCTTTACATACACTTAGCACTTATGATGAAATGCATTTGGTGGGTTTTTTGGTGAAATAGGATTTATATGGGGGTGAGTCACTTTTCCTAGGCAAAGGGTGTGAACCATAGGAAAGTGTGGTTTTTATTAGGGAAATGAGGGGAAATGAAAGGGGGTGAATTTTTATGAAGGGGATTCCAGCACTTATGATCATAAGTAATCAAGCCGAGGGTTCAGTCCCTCCAAAATTCAGAGAAATGCTCTAAGCCCCTTTGACTTAAGGAATTTTAAGTACTAGAACTTATTAATGGGAAATTAGTGAAGTAAAGGGGGAAAAGGAAGGAGGGGATGTTAATTAAACCATACTGTGAACCATTGTCTTTATTTTGTTTGCTGCTTATGCATATTTGAATATGGATTTTAAGCAATGACATAATTACTTTTGTGTAATCACGTGATATTTCTGCAAACTTTAAACTACTTACCCATTTACTCATCCTACCAATTTTTCTTCACTTTATTTGGGTGCATTTACACTAGCAAACCCTTATCAATCTTTTCATTTCCTTACAAAGTAAACTATCTAATTCTAACCTTTTATCATCCAAGGGCTTAGATTAAACTGATGAGCTCCTTTTATTTACTCCACCTATCTAATGATCTGCCAAGATTACACTTTTTGGTCAGATTTTGTTCTCTAACTATAAACATAAAATTTAAAACATGAAATAGCCAAGTTTAAACAATTTGACTATCATGGATTGTGGCATGAATTACAAAATGCACACAATCATTTATTATGCATAAAAGTAAATATTATTAGCATTTTGACTTGCTCACTTTCATGGTCTCTTTTGTCTTTTGGGGCTCATATATTTTCATTTTTTTTGGACCTTTTCTTATTCTTTTGTCCTTTGATTGTTCTTTTAGAACATACCCTCTTTATATTTTTTTTAATTTTCAATATTAGAAAACATATGCAGAAAGCAAAGGTATGTACAATATTATAAGGCTTAACCTTAGTCATTCAAAATTATGACTCCTATTGGTATAGGAACCTAACAAGGACCAAGTGAAATTAGTTGTAGAGAAGAAAGATATAGTAAATATCACTGCACTTTCTATCTTTTCATCCAAGGAGGACGATGGTAAGAATGCTAGCATTGTTGAGAAATTTATCAAACACCTCAATAAGAAGTCAACTAATGAGTTTAGGGCAATAAACATCATTGGAAGAACAAGTGGTCCAAAAGAAGGAAGCAAGGGATAGGGTTGAAGAATGCGTGAATGAGCTAGCACAATTGGTTTCAACATTCGACCCTAATTTTGACCCAAGAACTAGAGAAGGATTTCCCAATTGTCGAGATTTCCAAGTACAATTGCTACTATGGGAGCGTTATGAGAAATTACTATCTAAGGCCATGAGCAAGGTAGATTCATCACATGAATATACTGCTACTTTCAAGGGAAAATGTAGGTTTTAACCCCATATAGAAATTACCTACATACGAATTCTAAAATAGAGAAAATAAATAATGTGAGAGCATAACACATAAAACACATATACACAGAGATTTCCCCTGGATCCCAAAACCGGGACTACCAGCTTGATTTTTTCATTATATTCCTTTCAATGTTACAATACATATTTATACATGCCAAAGCATCCAATACCATGGACTGAAAACCATCGCGTCCAAAACCATGGACCGAAAACCATCATGTCCAAAACCATGTACAAAAATCATGCACAAAACCGTAGGTGGGTCCGCCCAACGTAACATAGAGCGGGGTTACCTGCACCCCTCAAACCCCCTGTGACCCCCCAGAATATAACACAACCCAACAGAAAAACCATAGTAAACTACCTACAAAGAGATTTCCAACTACTTTGGCTTGTGAAGACCTTATTTGTAGCCAAGCCAAATTAGATTGAGCTCACATGTTTAATGATTAGAAATGATCATATGTTAAACTGAATTAGAATTGATTATTCCAACAGTGAACTGAATGTTAACTTAAAGTGCTTAAACCGTGAGATCTTCTTGAGAAGAAAGACTTTATGACAGATGATAAAAATAATAAAGATGTGAAACAGAAGTGAAAATCATAAAAAACACAACGATACTAGACAACAAGATTGATTACGGATTTTGCCCATAATCGACTACGTCCCCGGCTCCGCTTTCAAGATGGGCATCTACTTTTATTAGGATTGAATCTGAGGAGGTCAATTACATAGAAAACTGACCAAACTAAATGTGCACTTAGGCACTTCTAGTCACTATCATAAGAAGTCTCTCTGAACCAGCTTTCCAACACCTATCACGGTTCCCAATTCTGACTTCAGATGCTCACAAAACAACCTATATCCTTCAAAATCTGCACATAAAACTCAAAACCACTCTCGTCTTCTCTTCAATGAGAAAAACTGGTTTTATAGCCCTCCAGATGCATTCTAACTCCTTAGGCTGAGTTTAGGACCGAGGGAAACAAACCCTAATTTCAGCTTATGCATCCTAAACTCACATGCCTTTTGTTGTTGCGGTTAGAGACTCTGCATGGTCTACTTTTGTAGGTTAAGACTGATATATATGGGTTTTGTATTT
Organism: Pinus tabuliformis; assembly: GCA_031772625.1. Classification (NCBI taxonomy): domain Eukaryota; kingdom Viridiplantae; phylum Streptophyta; class Pinopsida; order Pinales; family Pinaceae; genus Pinus; species Pinus tabuliformis. The sequence continues at coordinate 1,353,844,634 of CM062820.1, read as the reverse complement.
GTTTAAATGGTTTTGCTATATATTGTAATGTTTTAATGACTCGAGAGGGTTTGAAAATGCATTTTAATGCTTGGATTAGGATCTAGGTTAGGGGTTTTAGGTGTTAGGTTAGGGTTATGTCATTTTAATGCATGGTTTTTTATTAGGGTTTAGAATTTAGGCTTTTATATGTTTTAGATCTAAAACAAACACATGCACACTTATTTTTTCACAAGGCAACATTTGCAACAAACATCACATGACGACACCCATGTTGACAACCAAAACCTACAAAACGGATGACAAACCCATGTTGATAACCAAATCCTGTGAGAGAAATGACAAGCCTATGTCAACGAGAAGGTACAAAACCATATCCTTCGAACACCATGAAATCCATTGACATCACCGGACAACCTGAACCATAAACATCATTGTCAAAGCTAAAGACACCGGATACTAAATGCTGATGATGAAACTAAACCTATGCAACTAATCTGACAAGATCCTCCTGGATCAATCCTCTCCACTTGAAAGCTTTCGGACCACAAAAGTTTTACTTAAACAGATAGTAAATGAGGGTAGAGCTCCCTCACTCTCCACCTTGCCTTGATGATGTACCAATACATTTGATCAAACACCTAAAAGTGATGACCCTGATGATGCTAATCATGACACACTTTGAATCTGTGAACTATTCCATCCATCTACAGTATGCACAACTTGCGAAGATGGTCAAACAACCTGTTATGAACATGGAAATTGATTTCTTTCCACACAGTTCCATGAATTAGTGATTCATACACATCTTTAAAAACAATCTCTATAGGATATTGTTCAATACTATTGACATGCATTAACAATCTATATTGTGGAATGACAGAGACAATCAAATACATTTTTTACATTAAATTAGCTAATTGACTTGATATACTTTCCTCCTTCCTGATTACTATGTGAACTTGCTGCAATAAACCAATCAAACTGTAATGTGAAGAGTGCTACAACTTAGTTTGATTTTGAAAGTATTGAAATGTCAGATGATTTATTTGAATCATTGTTTCTTCATTCATTAAATGATGTTTCCATTGATTAGCACTTTCCCCTAATCCATAAGTTTTCCTTAGATGTATTGGATCCTTTGATACTGCTTTAGAAAAGGCATTGATATGAAAACAAAAGGGCTTCCTCTCCACTTGAAAGGAGGCTTCCAAACTATTTGAAACATGAAATGGTGACACAATACAAGAGAAATTTAACGCTGACTTTACCCAATATTTTTCTGCATCCCTATAATTGTTATCTTCCAAACTTGGACTAAATTGATTCATTCTGACATTAGAAAGAGGAGCTTTAGACATCAACAGTAATTCATGTTGTATTCCCGGCTTATGAGTAAGATGTTTTGTTTCTTTAGATAGAACTAGAAAATTTTCTACCTCTTTGATCAAACTATCTTTAAGTTGAGACTCATAGCTTGAACAAACATCATGTCGTTCTTATGTTGTTCCTTTACACACTTGATTACAAATCTCTTATTTGAACTTATTAATCGCTTCATCTGATTAGCAACAACTAAATTCAAGTGATTTTTACTTTGATGTGCCCTAACTATAAATTCAACCTCGTCTTTCTTATCATGATATTTATGCTCTCTCCTATAAAATATTGCATCACGATCATAAAGATAAGGACTTCCTAATACAACTCCACATATGTCTACTAGAACCACATCTAATTCCGCTTCATCAATATAGTTAGTTGTAATGGAAAATCTTAATCGAAACTATTTTGTGACTTTTATCTGAGTTGATTTATTTAACCATCCTAATGGGTAGAGTCTTGTATGATTCCGTGTCTCCAAACCCAAGTTCTTAAATAAATATTCAGATATTAAATTTTGCTTTGATCCACTATCAAACATTGTATCTATCTTTGTGTGCTTAGAAGTTATTCTTATGTTAGATAATTCAACTTTTTTATCCTCATTTGAAGGATTTATGTTTGATGAAGATGCAATATTATTCGAACTTGAACTAGGGTCAAAAGTTTAACATGTCGAAACTATGGCAGTTATCCTCCTTTCATCACTTGAATTGAAACCTAGATCTTGCTGGACTGCTGCAATTTCTTTCTTTTCATCCTTCTCTTTAAGGAAATTTTTGCACTTAAGTTTGGGATGAAGTTTCCAACACTTATATTCATCATGACCAATTCTCTAGCAATGAGAACAAGTAGGTATTTCCTTCTAAGTTGTCGTTGATTTCTTTCTTTTCGAATTGTTCTTCCCTTTACTGTCATTGGAGTCCTTGATTTCCAACTCTTTGGATGATTGCGGTGAAAACTTGAATGGTCTGCCACCTGATTCAATATGTATTGCTTGAACACACACTTCATCAAAATTATCAGGATTAAACATTAATAATGTATGTTGTAAATATGAATGTAAATTGTCGATGTATTTTAACAAATTTTCATGTGTATCCAACGAAATACCAAATGCTAATGCTTTCTTTCTGAACTCCATTGTAAACTCCTGAACACTTTGTCATTTACCTTGCCTCAAATGCTTCCAATCAATAACAACTTTGTGCATATATCTTAAAGGGTAGAATTGTTTCCCAAGAGCTTTTAAAAACCTAGTCCATGAAGGGAGGACTTTACCTTTCCATTTTACATTTATTTGAGTTTTTCTTTCCCACCAGATTAAATCTGTTCTCCCCATTCTATGTGTAGCTAATTGAATTTTCGTTTTGTCATAAAAAATGTTCTGAATACGACAATACACTTCTAACTGCTTAATCTGGTTATCTAGCTTTTCAAGATTCATTTAACCATCATAAATAGTTAACTCAAATTTTACATCAAGTTTTAAAATAGATGTTTCCTTAGGTTTCTTTTATGTTTTAGACACTGCACTGGAAGAAGAAGAAGAAGAAGAAGATGATGATGGATATGATGGAGGTGAAGGAGGTTTATCAGCCTTGCATTTACCTTTGTTCTTCTTCAATGTCTTTGAAGAAGAAGTTGCATCTCTCACCTTATTATCCTTGTATAGTTCTCCTAACATATGTTGCATAATAAAAAATGCTTGTTGAAATTGTTCATCGCTCATCTTAGTTTCTGGATTTTCACCTGCATCAGATCCTGTCATGGTTGACTTATGAGCGGCTCTTCACTTTCCAATCTCTGGATCAATCTCCTCGAGGATTACTTCTCCACATTGTGAATTTGACCTAGTTAACATTCACAAACAAATTCTACAAATGCAACCTACTCTGATACCAAATTATATGATCTAAAATGATCATATGTTAAACTGAAGTAGAATTCATTATGCCAATAGTGAACCGAATGTTAACTTAAAGTGCTTAAACCGTGAGATCTGTTTGAGAAGAAAGACTTTACAACAGATTATAAACATAAGCAAGATTTAAAACATGAGAGAAAATAAGCAAAAACCCAGGGATACCAGACAAGAAGATTGATTACGGAGTTCGTCCCTGATGGACTACGTCTCCGAGTCCGCTTTCAAAATGGGCGACCACTTTTATTAGGATTGAATCTGAGGAGGTCGATTACACAGAAAATTTACCAAAATGAATTTGCATGCAGGAACTTCTGGTCACTATCATAAGAAATCTCTCTGAAATAGCTTTCCAACGCCTACCACGGTTCCCAATTCTGACTCTGGATTCTCTTGTTACACTGAAAAAGAACAACCTATATCCTCTAGAATCTACACATAAAACTCAAAACCACTCTCCTCCTCTCTTCAATGAGAAAAATTGGTCTTATAGCCCTCTATATGCATTATAACTCGTAAGACTGAGTTTAGGGATGCATAAGCTGAAATTATGGTTTGTTTCCCGCTGTCTTGTCATGAAATGACACCTTAGGGTTAGGTTCCATGGTAGTTGAATTAATATAGGACCAAAACTCAATGAAAACCCCAAAATAAAGTTTGGATATGAAAAATCTGCTTGCAGTCAGGTAACGACGCAGGATTGGTTGACTGACAGCATGTGAATAGGTAGTGTAACCACAAGTTGCCACCTTTGTGGTCATCCTCTGGCGGTTCCTGTTGTGGAGATAAATCCCCTCTGCGGACAGAGGTGATCCCTACTAGTCCAAATAGGGTCTAGCAACAATCAAACAATGCTAACACGCAGGTTCCTAATTGCAAATGAAAGACCAATGATGAAGGCCTACCTAGATTCCAATGCTAATACTTGTAGAAGAGTTGATGCTCCCGTTCCTTTGCTTCGGCTGGTCACAATCCTCACGATCCTTGTGCATGGACACCTACACATGCAAAGAACAATACAAACACAAGCATAAAATCCAATAGATGCAACTATATATCAGTGAGAAAGGATATAACTCAAACATCATCATAAAGACATTAAGAGTGGAACCATAATGATAGTCGTATATTATTGATAAACAAAGAAGAATACAACCATAGTTCTGACGTCAAATCCTTCTCAGGAGGGTCCAGCCAGCAAGTACCTCAAGCATTCACCCTTGAAGGTAGATCTCCCAAGACAAAACTCTCTCTCACACAAGTTTACACAAAATCAAAATACTTCACAACCTTCCTTAAGCTCTCTAGCAATCCCACATTTGTCACTCCAGCTACCTATCAAGCTCACACACCATCAGCAACACTCCAAACACTATGAATTCCAAACTAGCAGCTCATGGCAATGGTGGAGGCTTAAATAGGAGAAGGAGTCTCCATGAATGGTGGGAGGATGAGCTTATCTCCAAGGAAGGTGGCTCAAATGACGAAACAGACATGCCAGAGAAGGGAGGGCGACATTTACAAGGCCAACAACCAGGTCTGGAGTCATCTGGAAGGCCGACTATTAGAACAAACTCGCTCAGACTGGATCATCGTGGGTGCATAACTACACTGGGGAGCTGACATCGCTGTTGAATAACAAAGGAAGCCATATCAGCGTGATCAGATACAAGTAACAAATGCGCTGTCTCATGAATTCCTACCAGCGCGGGAATCACGTGTACTTCCGCGCTGGCAGCACATTAGGTCTATTTTGGAACGCTCATCAGTGCGTTTATTTTGACAACAGTCACGATGATAGAGGAACTTTGGCAAAGTGGGTCATTTGGCAACATTAGAGAGCATGAGCATGATTAATTTGATCTCATGACACAGTAGGAAGACTGACAGGAAGACAGTGACAAATTACTATGTAACAGATGCCCCCTAAAGCATGAAGCCCGAGAGAGTGGGAGGGGTGAAATGCTTTATGAAACCGACTGAACTGGAACACCACCGGGAAGAACCTGCACGCAAGTACAACTATTATCTCTGATAATCAATTACATGTAGTCTAGGCATGGGCACAGCCATCCAAAAGACATATGGAAGAGGTCTATGGTATGGACGCAGCCACCCAGCTAATGAGACTGTGATGATAGTAAAGGTATGGTCACAGCCATCCATCAATGAGTCATGTAATGATCATAATAATCCACAAAATCACAACCTGGATCTCAATAGACAAAATCCAGGGTCTTGTGCTCCATCTCGACCCGAACAAAGTACAAGTTCAAGCATGTGAATATGGGAGTTGAAGTTGAACATGCAAGAACATCGTCTGATTACCAGTCAATGATGAAAACTGTTAACAGACGCGAGAGGTACCACCAATAATGACAATGGTCCTCAAGGTACTATAGGTACAATCTACGGTGTGTGAATCAATGAGCTAGCGTCGAACACTCGCAGAATCATTCGATCGGAGGCCAATGATGAAAACCTCGCGTCGAACATGAAGAACCTACCATTGAGGCATACAGGCTCCAAGGCACCTGAAGGGAGTCTCTAGGTCAACTTCCTGGATAATGAGCTAAAGTCGACAAGAAGTGACCTTGATCGAAGGTGGGCCATAATGTTTCCCACATCATCGACACAAGACAGAGAAGGATAAGATATGTTGCATGAGGTATCAGAGGGAGGTTGAGTATTCTTGCAGAGGTCAACTTCTCTTGAACATATCGGCAGAACAACAGCGGAATTGGCAGTATTTGACATTAAATGATCAGGGGTCATGGCGACAAGGTAAGGAGCAGATGAGAGGTCAAACAGAATAACCCAAACCCATGGAGGCCAGTGTAAAAACAAGATGAGAGGTTCCCACCCAGACACGAATGCAGACAAGTGCCATGTTCAAGACTGACATACTGTCGACACGACAATGATTAGGGTTCCATTTTCCCCACCATTTCTGGCGAGTACCCCGATTATTTTTTGATGACAAGCTTGACGGGGATAGCATATGCTTGGAAGGTGTCATTTTGACAGAATCCGATGTCATTAAGTTTTAACGAGTCTGACAAAGGAAGAACTCAGCGTCTTTTCCTGTTTAGAGAGTCTGAAAAGACAGTAGAAAAGTGAACTCCAGGGGGGTCCTTTTTCGTAAAGTTGTGTCTCTCGAGCCCGAAAAAGTATAAAACGATGCTCAAAAGAACCGCCCAACCAGTATGATCGAGGAGTAATTTTCGTAAGTAGTGACTTCGACCCAAAAAAGTAGAAAAGCGGTCAGAAGCACGTCGTTTTGTAGCCAATAACGAGTTCGAAACGACAAAAACCTAGCGATCTTTAAGTTTAAACGGTCGAAAAAAGAGCTTTAAAGGCGACCGCCTCTCACTTCTTTTAACGAGTCGAGAGGGAGACTCGGCTATCTTTTCTTATTTCACGTCGAAAAAGAGCTTAAAGACGACGTTTTGGGACCAAGTGTGTATAGAACTGTCGTAATTCCACCAGCATGAGAATCTGCACAAGGAACACCGCACGCGTAAATCTGTTCGAAATAATATAGACGACATGCATAAAAGCATAGTAAAACTATATCGGAACCAAACATACGGTAAAAACCATCATAAAAAACCCATATTTATGAAAAATAATATTTAATTTTCAAAATTTTACCATAAATAGGGGGGCAAACAAAATTTTTACCATTGTTACCATTTGGAGCTTTGGAGAACAACTTGGAGCTGTGAGGTTGACGAGCCAAATTCCACCTCGTACGTGCATCAACCATCCTGCAGTCTGTTCCAGGTAGGTTCATCTTCCTTTACGCTCCATTTTGAAGTCTTTTTGCTGCATTTTAACGGTGGGAAGTGGCAGTTTGGGCGGATTTTTTGAAACTCATTCCGCTCTCGGTCAGCGCGGATTTCCCTATCGGGTCCGCGCTGATCGAAAAAAACTTCCACAGGCCACTCCCGGATCAGCGCGGAAGAGTGATGTACTTCCGCGCTGACCCGGAAAAAATATCAAAGGGCGCCATGATCAGCGCGACTGTTTTAAAAACAGTCGCGCTAATGCCGCGCAACAAGTTTTTTGACAAAATTAACGTATGAAACTTTATGAACAGGGCCCTAATGAAATTTTTTGATCATGCAAGGTAAAATGGCGTTCATTTGGCAGGAACACACTCATGATAATGAGGACATAGTGGCATTTTCCAATGCTGGGTGCTGGAATGCATTGCGCGGGTGCGGGTTGTTTAAATTCTTCTTAAACCCGCTTCTGCGAGCACAGCCTGACCTTCTTGAATTCTTGATGAGAGCCTGGAATCCCACTGATGGAAAGTTTGTGATCCGAGGCCGAGACATCGAGTTTGACTACACAGATATCTATTTTTTGACCGGGTTATCACGTCGAGGTGAGATGCCTATTCTGGAGGGGCAATGACTTGGTGGTGATACTCTAGAGATGCTGATGGCCCAGGTGTGCCCACGGGCACGTAAGACGCGGAGCGGGAAGGTAGCAATTCCTACGGTGGAGGACATCATCCTTCGAACTATACTCTTCATGGTGACTCGGGCAGCGGGATCCCTGGCCAATCACGAGGCCTTGAAGGCCCATCTTCAACTGGCTCTCGAATGCTTGAATCCTACCATATTCAACTGGGCAGCGGCAGTAGCGACAAATATGAATAGACAGCTGACCAAATGCCATCGTGGTGAGTCGAAGTAGTTTGGCTACGGGTCGATTCTACTCACGCTCATGCTAGAGCGGGTGCCGGCATTGCAACTGCAGGATATGGTCGTGGACCCACCTAGAGGCCCTCGAGAGATGAGGGCTACACGATGGGTCCATGTCATGCCACGAGGAGGTGGCGGTCGACCAGTGGCATGGGGAGTATACTTCCGAGAGTGGTTGGAGAGGAAGACTATTTTCATGGAGGACTGGCTGTATGATGGCCTAAACTTCCGTGGAGACCCAGACAAGCCGCTGCCTGCTGGAGAGTAGTGGGATGATGGTGGTAAGACACTTGATCTCATTTTTTGGATTTTTTTATTTTTGTGATGTTTTTGATTTTTTCATGTACATGTCCTAACGATGAACGCTATGGTATGCAGATGTAGGACTAACGAGACCCCTTGGCCTAGCCCCAGAGGTGCGGAGGGATGCACAGGGTATTGGAGCTCTGGTCCTGGCTCCTCCGGGAGATGATGTGATGGAGACCGTGATACAGAACCTCGAGGGTTTGCTGTCAGGGATTCCAGATTACCAGGAGATAGAGGAGGTCCCCATAGCGTCTCATATCCATACAGCGGGAGTAGAGCCTAGGATGCACCGCTTTTTGAGGCAGGTGGCACGAGCAGTTGCGGATTATAGGGAGCACAACACACCACAGTAGATATCTAGGTCTTTATTTCCTACTGGTGATTTTTTGAGAGACATGTGTCTCAGATGTACAGAGAACACAGGCCCTATCTAGACATGTACACTTATTTTTGAGCGCCTTGGTGCACCACACGATATATATATATATATATATATATATATATATATATATATATATATATATATATATATATATATATATATATATATATATATATATACATATTCCTATGGTTATTATTGTGCTTTTATGTGCTTGCTTGTATGGTGTTTTGGTTATAAATTACGCAAATGTCTATCTAATACATCATTGATTAGCCAATGCATCAAATAATGTGTTTAATCGTCGTGGAATATGTTGATATGTGATAAAATCAAAATCCCTTTCCAACAATTTAACATGTAAATACAACCTTAAAATGTGATGGTCTCTGACGGAATATCGCCCATTGAGCTGATGGACGACAAGTTGAGAGTCTAGGTTAACAACCAATGTACAAATATTGAGATTAATTGCCTCAGCTAATAATTCAATAACAACACTATATTCAACGACATTGTTTGTAGTACAGCGTAAACACACACCTTGAAGATCTATCAACTCACTGTGAGGATCGTAGATCACCCACGCCGCAGAAGACAAATTGCGAGTGCTGCGGCAGGCACCGTCAGCGAAACCAACATAAGGTGCATAAGACATCTGCACAAGAAGCAAAAGACACAATAAGCGGCAATCACGCCTTCACACCAAGCCAAAAACATGAAAACACACACACACAACACACTTGCTAAAACACACGCATGTACAAATCGAAGTGCATGAAATCATGCATAGTACTTTTTCAAGTACAACCCATTGTGGGGTTTATCGAGAGGATTACCTTCGTAGTCAACTAGCTCATATGCCCCCTTCTACCAAACTCTCTTTACAATATAAGGGTCTAGCCACATGGGCTCGAGTTTGCCTGCCCCCAGCTTGTCATTTGCTTGGTCGTATAGCAGGACTAGATCTCCCTCAACAAAGGAACGAGGATGGATGGTATGGTCGAAGTGAGTTTTAACTCTGTTCTTTTGTGCTTCGATAGCTAGAGAGGCTAGGCGACAGGTTTTGTCCAGCTGTTCTAGGTAAATAAGCCGTTCCTCTACCGGAGTAGTGTTGGGAAGCAACTCGACGGCTAATTTTAACGAAGGGATTTCGCATTCGATAGGAAGGGTAGCCTCCAGTCCGTAAACTAGTTGGAATGGAGTGAAACCAGTGGCATCCTTCATAGAGGTTTGGTAAGCCGACAAGGTAGGAAACAACATCAGATGCCAATTAGACTTATGCATGCCAACGATACGTTGAAGCATCGTAACCAAAATTTTGTAAACGGCTTCAACCTGGCCATTGGACTGAGGATAGTACGGGGTCAAACTATCATGGCGTAAGCCTAGTTGGGTTGTCAGTTCGGTCATCATGTGATTACGGAAATGCTTCCCTTGATCCGTGGAAATGGCCTGAGGAACTCCGAACCGTTTAATAACATGGTTGAAGAAAAACTGTGCCACTGTGTGACCGTCTTCAGTTAATGTGGGCATCACCTCGGCCCATTTTGTAAAGTAATCAACGGCAACAATAATAAACCCATGCCCCCCGGCTGAGCGAGGCTTACAAGTTGTATAATCAATGCCCCATTTTGCAAAAGGGCCAACGGTTACAACAGGGTGCAGCGGAGCTGGTGGCGCACGCATCTTCCGCTGGTATATCTGGCACGCATGACACAAATGGACTGCAAGAATGCAATCCTTAAAAATGGAGGGCCAGAAATAACCAGCGCGGAGGATTTTTTGAGCTGTGGCATATCCGGACATGTGACCACCGTAGGCGCTAGAGTGGCAGTCATTCAGGACTCACTCAGCTTCCTCGAGAGTTAGACATCGGCGGAGGACGGAGTCAACGCCGAGACGGTACAGGGTGTCCCTGATAATATGGTAGGGTTGAGACTGATGACGGATCCATCGCCGAACATCTTTGGATACAGCGAGACGGAAAGAGGACGTCTGCAAATATACAATAATATCCCCGTACCAGGGATCGAGGGTGCTGATTAGAAAAAGAGTTTCGTCTGGGATATGATCCTCTGAGTGAGAAGGTGCAGAAGGAGATGGAAAAGAGCAAAGTAACTCAGCAAATACCAAGGATTTCTTAGACTTGGCAGCAGTGAATTCCAAGTCAAACTCTTGGAGGATGATGATCCACTTTGAGTATTTGCCCCCTAGCAACTGATGTGACAAAATATACGTCATCGGGTTGCAATCAAAAATCACGGTCGTGGTGCGCAACAAGATATAATTCTGGAAACGTTGGACGGCACAAACGGCGGCCAATGCCAACTTCTCGACGTAAGCATAACGAGTTTCCGTGTCTAAGAGGTTAGGGCTGAGGTAGTATATGACATGTTCAGTGTCATCATCATCGTCTTGCACGAGAACCATGCCGATAGTGGTATCAGCGGCGGCCAAATACAGAGTATAATCGAGATGGTAATTCGGAGGTCGCAATAATGGAGCAGAAACAAGGAGACCCTTGAGACGCTCGAAAAACTCCTGAGCGATAGCATCCCAATGAAAGGGGGTATCTCGCTTCAATAACCGTGTAAAACCTTTAGCCACCTCAGCATAGTTCGAAACGAATCGTCTCAAGAAATTTTCTTTGCCCTGCAAGCTCTGCAACTGCTGCAAAGAAGCATGGGGAGCAACATTCAAAATAGCTTCGACTTTAACGGGATCCAGACAGATGCCCTCTCGGGAGACGATAAACCCGAGTAGTTGGCCTGATTCAACGTAGAAGACACATTTATGCGGATTGAGCCTGATGCGGTAGTGTCGACAGCGAAGAAAGATTTCACGAAGATGGGAAGGGTGGTCCTGGCGTTTGATTGAATGAGCTGGTAGATCATCCAGATATGATTGTACAATGTGACGGATGTCATGAAAAGCATAGGAAATTGCACGTTGGAAGGTAGCACTGGCATTCTTCAAACTGAAAGGGAGCTTTTTGTAAGCAAAAGTGCCCCAAGGACAGATGAAAGCAGTCTTATGTTGATCAGCGGGCGCAATATTGATCTGGTTATACCCAGAAAAACCGTCCATAAATGAATAGATTTCGCTCCTCGCACACTCATCAATGAGCTGATCGATGAAGGGTGTGAGGAAGTTATCCTTAGGATAGGCGCGGTTGATGTCACGGTAATCAACACAGACTCGAATGGTACCCTCCTTTTTGTTCACAAGGAAAATATTAGAAACCCAATCCATAAGTGGAATGGGGTAAATGAAACCAGCTTTGAGAAGCTTTTCAACTTCTGCTTTAATGGTTGCAGCCTTTCGGGGGTGCATGGGGCGTAGACGTTGACGAACACGCTTAGCACCTGGATACATAGGTATCTCATGCACCACTATGTTGGGGTCAATGTCGGGCACTTCTTTGTAGGAACAAGCGAAGACATCACGAAATTCGCAGAAAAGATCAATGTAGAGCTGAATTTCCTCTAGAGTACAAGTGACACCAATGTGAATATGCTCGACAATCCCTGGTTTCGCAGAGATGTCGATGGGTTGGGTCCACGTAATGTTTCCCATATTGCCTTCAGAAGACACTTGATAAACTTGAATAGGTGTTTGAAGGGGTTGAAATGGGATACAAGAAGCAAACCGTTCGAGACAGGCGATCATTTCCTGATGGGTAGGGAGAAACGAGGAACGGTGATGATGATCAAACCAAGGAGGTTCCTCAAGAGACATGGTCTCTATAATGGCTTCATCGGAAGGAAATATTTCCTTTAACAGATCTGAAGTAGCGTCATCTCCAAGCCAGGGGGAATGAACATACGAGTCGGGAACGCTGCTCGGAGGAGCAGGTTCGGGAGGGGGAGCCGATGCAGCAACGATTTCAACGTAGTTGAGCTCGGCAGGACTCAACGGCATCATATCACCCCAAGATTCTATCTGATTAGAGGGAGGAAGGACCCACAGATCAGAGTGCACAGAAATCATATTAATAGGAGGGAGATTAGGTGGTGGGAGGGAAAAGACACCCATTAGGGCAGGATCTTTAAAGAGTCCGACTCCCACACTCTCACATGATTTGGAGGTATGCTCCACGAAATGCACGTTGCCTTCGGAAGAGGAGGCAAAGAAGGAGAGCTGGTCCACGGTGACAATCTTCCCCTGATGAGGGAAATGAATGACATGGAAAAGAGAGGAAGCTACAGCTTGCATGGCATATGTCTAGCTACGTCCGAGGAGGAGGTTGTAGGTAAGATTAGCATCGACAACTTCGACCTCCACTTCGACCGTCTTCCCTTCCAAAGAGATGGGCAATCGTTGGAGGATACCATAAGGACGACTCTCTTCCGTCAAAGGCTTCCAATGTTGTAGGAGACTAGCTCAGCGTCGGAGAACCAATAGCTTTCCAATAGGAAACAGACATGATGCAAGTTGAAGCACCTTCATCAATGACTGTACGATGAATTTTTTTAGTGTTGATAATGACCTGTATGAGGAAAGCGATTTGGTGCGGCAGTCTCGGCGTATGGCCTTCGAGGTCAAAAGAAATCAGATCCGAGTCAACCAGGTCTATGCCACCGATGGCCGATAGCAAGGACTTCCTCTGGGAGGGGCAGCTCTGGAGCACTTCTAAGGCGGACATAGCAGACAGAGCCTGAGCTAAGTCCTCAACGATGCTATAGTGATGGGCAGCATGAGCATTAGGGTTGTAAGAAGACTTTCGGAGTACACCTTTTGGAGGGGGTCGGATGGGCGTCTCAGTGCTAGGTCTCTCGATGTGGAGTGGACTAGAACTGGATGGAGGAGCGCTGGAGGGGACCTCAGGCTCTTTCCTGGCATGTGACGGATATTCTTTTGTCCAATTAGTGACGTGGACAGGAATCGTCCCAGCCATAAATACTTGAGAGCCAAATGAGGAAGAGGTTTGTGATGGATCTGCCACCATTTGAGTTTGCTGTGAGGGGAAAGGTTCTTTAAGCACAGCAGGAGTCCCAGGAGCACCTTTCAACAATCGACTAACTTCGGACCACCTGGGGCAGTCTTTAGTATAGTGATCCTCGTCACAGATAAGACAAGGATACTTAGGTTTACGTTTGGCTCCTTCCTCGGGTGGAGGTTTAGGGGAGTCATGTCTGGGCTGCTCAGATTTATTCTTGGCTTTCCCCTTCTTCGTTCCTTTCAAGATTTATCCGCCGTGGTGGACTAGATGGCGTTAACCTCAGAAGTGTTTCCAGAATTAGATTGACCTTGAGAAGTGTTTTCATTAGGAGCATTCAGTTTTTGCTTCCCAGGGTTCGCGAATGATTTCTTTGAAGATGCATTCACAGAGCCAATAACACCATCAACAGATGGCTTTGGCGGAGCTTTGGATGTTCCGAGTCTTGGGGCATCAGGCAAATAATCATATAAGGTACCCGACTGAGAATAAACTAAGTTGGGGTACTGAGCACGCGCGATAGCTTGCTCTTCAGTCACACAAGCTCCCATAGCAATGTCTCGCGCGATTGCAGGGACAAAGTAGGTTGTAAACCAATCGATCAGGAGCTGATCAGGAATCCAGAACTTGATCAAACGACGACGCCATCTCCATTCATGTATATGATTGGATATATGCATGGCCGTGTCCTGTTTAAGAGACGTAAGGAGATGCGTCCTTGTCTCATACCGAATGGGCAACTGAAAGTGAGTTAGAAATGCCATTGCCAACAAGTTGAAATCTTGAAATGTTCCGCAATTCAACTCAATGTACCACTTAGCAGCTGAGCCGGTGAGAGTCCTTCGGAAGAGGCGGAGCCGGATGGAATCATCAAGCCACGAGTTTGATGAGCACCAAAGGTGATAGGTCATGACATGGGCTTGAGGGTCTTCTCCAGCTTTGCCATCGAATTTCGGGCAATCACCGAGTATCTTGGTTGGAACTGGTGGCCAATATGGATTATGAAGAATGGGATCATTAGTCGATTTGGACACATCTGGCAGTTCCAATGTCGCTAAGAAAGGTAACTGAGGATTGAAGGACATCTGTGGCCGTGGAAAAGAGGTAGTACCAAAGTTCCAACCAGGTGGCGGTTGCCCCCATGGACTTTGTCTAGACGGGCTTGGCCCATAAGGGTTCTGCCCATAGGGATTCTGTCCATAGGGGTTCTGTCCATAAGTAGACAGTTGACTCTAGATCTACCCCCCAACACCCCATGGATTAGCAACTTGACTTGCAGGCGCAACATACTGTTGTTGATAATTCTGATAAGGGGTGACCTGCATTTGTTGATAATTTTGATACGGGGCTAACTGAGTTTGCCCCTAGGGTTGCTGGTAACTATACGGTTACTGGGCTCCATACTGAGCCTGTTGACCAGGCTGCGCTTGGTAAGAAGGTTGGGTTTGCAACCCACCTTGCATTTGAAAACCAGTTTGATTCTGGGGCCCAGAAGGATGTCCTTGAATAGGTTGAGCTTGGACCATCTGGCCAGAAGGCTGTCCTAGTTGGGTTTGGGATGGACCCGTTTGCCCAGAAGGATGAGATTGCTGGGTGTTAGGTTGTCTTTGTACAACCGAGGGTTGTCCTTATGGAACAGATGGCTGAGCAGGCTGGACGGCCGCTTGACCTTGAGGTTGACCAACTTGTCGAGAAGGATGAGTGGGTTGGCCTTGCTGCACGTAAGGCTGACCACCCTTCCCAGAAGGATACCCTTGCTAGATTCCAGGTTGTCCTTGTTGCATATAAGGTTGTCCTGCTTGTCCAAATGGATAACCTTGCTCGACACCAGGTTGACCTTGTTGGATGTAAGGTTGTCCTGGTTGCCCAGACGGGTAACCTTGCTGGATACCAGGTTTCCCTGGATTACCAAAGGGTTGAGTAAGATAAGTGAAAGATGGACCACCAGTGGCTGAAGGTTGTCCCTGATAGGGTTGTCCTTGTGGGCCCCCAGGTTGCCCTGGGTGAGACTGGCCGTAATATTGCTGCCCTTGGGGGGTTTGCATGTAAGACGGCTGGCCTTGGTTAGGCAGTCCCTGAAGCTGTGCAGGCATTGCTTGGCCCCCATGGTAAGTGGTGGCGCCCCAAGCAATGGATAATGGTACCGAGACCTCAACAACAGGTTGAGTAGGCAAGGGTCTAGAAAGATAAAGGAACTGACCAGTAGAATCGTAGTAATAAAATGGACCTTGTGCGTTGGGATCCTGGACAGCTTGCATATATTGATCATATGGCCCCCCTCCTGGAACAAGACCAGAAGAGGGTGGTGCACTTTGTGCAGGGTGAACAACTCTGGGTGTATGTGCCGGCTGGCCACTACTCACTTGGCCGTGAGGCGGACCAGCACCAGTAGTCACAGCTGAAGATGTCGTAATGGCACTAACAACCGGTGTTGAATGTGCTACACAAACAGTCAGATTAGTTGGAACTGAAGTGACGAGTGTACTGTGAACTTGTGAAACAAAAGCTCCTGTAGTGGGAGTGATGCGGAGGTCCCACATGGTACTGGAAGCAGGGATCCTAGTACCTGCATTATCCCTCAACGACTTATAGTGTGAGGGTACCGGAGATGTGGCCGGGATAGGAGTTTCGATACTCAACAAAACAGGTGTCTCACTCACTCTAGGAGATGTATCATCCATGTCAGAGGTAGACATTGGAGTCGAAACACCAGGAGGGGTAAAAGGAATATCGTCTTCAGGCTCCCAAATGGGGTTCCAATGAATTTCGTAATCCTCGTCGTCCGGAGCACGAGAGTTAATCGGTTGGATACTCGGGATAATAGGGAGAATATTGCTCACAACCGGTAGCTCAGGAGCAACAGAAGATGGAGACCCTTGATCACTTGGAATGGGAGACGGGATTGATGATTCAGCCAAGATGACAAACTTCAAAACAAAACCTAAGGCCAAAAAAATTGGAATGATAAAACTAGGTCATAAGACAAAAAGCAAGATTTGCTCAACAAGACTCACAAGAAAGTGCTTCAATCTTCAGATAATGAAAATCAAATCATAAACCAAGTGAAAACAACAGGGGATAGCAAGACCAACAGGCTCAGGAGGCAGAATTGAAGAAATTCAATTCTACAGGAATCAGCACGGGTGATACACAGCAACAATGCGCTGATCAGAAACTACGCGTAGCAACAATGCGATGTCAGCACGGAAGTACATGACTTACCCGCGATGGTCCGATTTTCAGAACCATCGTGATTGTTTGGTGTATTAACGTGATGATCAGGAAGTCACAGAAAGGGCTATGCAATGGCAGTGCGACTATTTTATTATAAACCGTGATGAAGCTAAAAAAACGGCCACAATCAAGCCAAAAACTCCCAAACCAAGGCAATCACTCTTTAAACAATCAAGGCACTTCCCAGACCGAACCAGGAAACCCAAAAAACAGAGGGCTAATCCCCAAACTTTGAAAAGAGAGCAAGAATCAAACTCAAGGGAAAAATGAACAAAAAGGACAAAAGCCAGCTCCAAGTTGTTCAGTTCGTAAACCAAACCGGAGATTGACTGAAGTGGCGTTGATCTACTTCGCTAATGCAGAGCAATAGCATTTCGAAGGCTATCTGGCCGTGCTTCAGGCTCCGTCTAAAGTTTACAAATCAAACAACAAGGTAAAACTCCCCAGTGGAGTCACCAAATTGTTGTGGAGGTAAATCCCCTCTGCAGACAGAGGCGATCCATACTAGTCCAAATAGGGTCTAGCAACAATCAAACAACGCTAACACGTAGGTTCCTAATTGCAAATGAAAGACCAATGATGAAGGCCTACCTGGATTCCAACGCTAATACTTGTAGAAGAGTAGATGCTCCCGTTCCTTTGCTTCGACTGGTCACAATCCTCACGATCCTCATGCACGGACACCTGCACATGCAAAGAACGATACAAACACAAGCATAAAATCCAATAGATGCAACTATATATGAGTCAGAAAGGATATAACTCAAACATCATCATAAAGACATTAAGAGTGGAACCATAACGATAGTCATCTATTATTGATAAACAAAGAAGAATACAACCATAGTTCTGACGTCAAATCCTTCTCAAGAGGGTCCAGCCAGCAAGTCCCTCAAGCATTCACCCTTGAAGGTAGATCTCCCAAGACAAAACTCTCTCTCACACAAGTTTACACAAAATCAAAATACTTCACAACCTTCCTTAAGCTCTCTAGCAATCCCACACTTGTCACACCAGCCACTTATCAAGCTCACACACCATCAGCAACACTCCAAACACTATGAATTCCAAACTAGCAGCTCGTGGCAATGGTGGAGGCTTAAATAGGAGAAGGAGTCTCCATGAATGGTGGGAGGATGAGCTTATCTCCAAGGAAGGTGGCTCAAATGACGAAACATACATGCCAGAGAAGGGAGGGCAACATTTACAAGGCCAACAACCAGGTCTGGAGTCATCTGGAAGGTCAGCTGTTAGAACAAACTCGCCCAGACTGGATCATAGCGGGTGCATAACTACACTGGAGCGCTGACATCGCTGCTGAATAACAAAGGAAGTCATATCAGTGCGATCAGATATAAGTAACAGACGCGCTGTCTCATGAATTCCGACCTGCGCGGGAATCACATGTACTTCCGTGCTGGCAGCGCATTAGGTCTGTTTTGGAGCGCTCATCAGCGCGTTTATTTTGACAACAGTCACGATGATAGAGGAACTTTGGCAAAGTGGGTCATTTGGCAACATTAGAGAGCATGAGCATGATTAATTTGATCTCATGACACAGTAGGAAGACTGACAGGAAGACAATGACAAATTACTGTGTAACAGTTCCAGCTAACAGTGGTGACGGTGCATGTGACTCTACATACCCTCTGACCATTGCATCTTACTTGGTGGTCTCACCCTTGTCGTTTCCTTTCAACTATCAAAAAATGTTCACATCTGATGGTTTAACTGTAATCTCCATGTGGTCAGGCTATATGATTTGTAAACCCCGATGGCTTACCTGCAACCTAGTCACATGCCTTTCGTTAATGCAGTTAGAGACTCTAGATAGTCTAGTTCTGGCAGTTAGGACTGATATATATGGGTTTTGTATTTGTTTCAATGGTTTTACTATATATTGTACTATTTTAATGACCTGAGAGGGTTTGCAAATGCATTTTAATGTATGGATTAGGATCTAGGTTAGCATTTTTAGGTGTTAGCTTAGAGTTATGTCATTTTAATGCATGGTTTTTGGTTAGGGTTTGGAATGTAGGCTTTTACATGTTTTAGATATAAAACAGACACATGCACACTTATTTAGTCACAAGGTGACATTTGTAGCAAACATCACATGACGACACCCACGTCGATAACCAAAACCTGCAAAACAGATGAAAAACCCATGTGGACAACCAAATCCTGCGAGACAAACGACAAACCTATGTCAAAGACTAGGTACAAAACCATATCCTTCAAACACCATGAAAACCATTCACATCACCAGACAACCTAAATCATAAACGTCACTGTCGAAGCTAAAGATGCCAGACACTGAATGCTGACGATGAAAATGAACCTGTGCAACTAATTTGACAAGATCCTGCTGGATCATTTAAGGATGGCCTACAGTGGTCTTACTCACACTCCCACATGAGATCCAGTTCTATGGAAAAGATGTGATTAGCTAGTGAACCCACCACGACTCAAGATAGTGGAGCATGTGACCACTTCCATAGATCAAGTGAGCCAACATTGAATAGTTTTCTGATTTGGGAATCATGACCTACCACTATCATTTTGAAATTTTGTAAATATTTGATTTTCAAGAAGTAATCAAAATATGTTATGCAATAATTATGATAGCTCGGCCATTGGCACGCTCACACAACTGAGTATCTTAGATATTTATAGCACTTTGAGATATTTTTTGTAACTATTTTTGTTTGGACTCTCCCTATAAAAGGGAAAAGAAACTCAATAGTAAGGGTTCTATTTTCTATTCCAAAGGCTATAATATTTTGCAAGTTTTGCAAGTTTTAAATCTTTATGAAATTTATGTTGTTCTTGAAGATAATGAAGAAGTTTTTGGTGATTCCTATCACTGATATGTGGAGTATGTGATTCTGCTTTTGTTTATCATTTTCATATGTGTTTCTTTCTTCTCAGAAATTATGTAATTGTAGTTGCTAGAACTCAGACTTGTACACCAAATTTATCTATGTCATGTTATGATAAATGGTACCTATAATATGTGAGATTGAAGGCCTTACAATGTGCTCCATGGTTTCTGATTTTATTCCCCTTTTCTATTCATAATTCTACTAGAATTTAGTGTAAAAGATTTTGTTATTAGCCCTTTGCACTAGATTCCTCTCTTGTATTCTTTCTTTCACCTATACTGCAACAATTAAAGAAAATTCACTCCCCATGTGTATGCTACCATAACTAAACATTAATTATTTGGAATGAAATACGGCCAATGTATAAAATATGATTTTCCTCTGAGAAAGGTAATCAAACCAGATTTAAATCATTTCATAATAAACTTTTGAGCAACACTGATTTATCTTTAAGAGACACTAAGATGTTATAGGAACTAACCTTCTTCTCAATCCAGAGGTTTTCCCTAGGATTTACTACAAAAAATTCACCGACATTCTATATCTATGGGTTCAAACCAAAATATTCACCTATAATACTATATATAGGTATAATATTTGAATCCTTAAAAAATACCGTGCTTTTTCCAAATAATATCTTGCCTTCATAACTGTATATTTTTTGCTTATTATGCACTCTTAAAATTTTGAACATAAAACTCTTTCACACATATTACGAGATCAAAGTTGTTAATTTTATTAATTTCAAGTATCTAATGAACTAATTGAGTTTTAAGTTGATTTTTATAATGATGAATTTCTTAGCCCAGTTTCTATACCAATAGTGTAGTTCAGGTACCCCTATCGTAATTAACATGTTTACGCCCTTCTAGAAGAAAATTTTCCATGTGAGTTTTGAATTCTAAGGTGTCAAAATAATTCTATGTTGGTCAAATTGCACCAAGGTCACACGTGTGAAGCTTCAACACTAAAATATTGCTACAAGGAAAAAATTTCAGACAATCAACTTTGGACATGATTCCTTAGGTAGTTAAGGTGAATCTGAAAATTTCAGAACATGGATTTTGTTCCCAATATATCAAAATGGTTAAGACTTTGACCATTTTCCAAATTCAATATGGTTTAAAAGATATGCTTGGTTGTTTAACAACAATCTTCCCAAAATTCATAACTTTACCCAAATTTCCAAATAGTTCCCAGATTTGAGGAAACCTAATATCAATCATCTAAACAACAAGGGGATTGAATCTCATGTATTTCAAAACTATAAAAATTATTTTTTGAGATTTTTTGGGAGAAAAAAACCTAATCTTATCTTTGGAGTTATCATTTTAATATATTCATGTATTTTATATTGAGGAAAATATGTGATTGGTGGATTGGTTTTGATCCACCCCAATGCTCTCTTGTATAAATATTGATATATGGAATGGAGCTAAGGATTTTAGTCATTCATTTTGTAATATGATTGGGATAGGTATTTGATAGGAAGCTCATTGTGGCGTTCACTTGCATGTTGCCTCCTTATAAAACAAATTTGATTCTTCATCAATGAAATTTTCTTAATTAATAAGTTTTGGTGCACCATCTAGACCTAATAAGATTGGTCTTGGTAGAATTACTTAGGTTGAGAAGGATCCCTGAATGTTGGGTGATTCCTTGCCTCTTTATTTTTCTAGTTTACCTTAGGTCAATTAAATTATTCTTTTTCAAGTCTTTATATTTCTCTATGCATTTAATGTATTGCCTCTAATTTCATTATTTGATTTCGAGAAACTTATCTTCAAAAATAGGATACATTGCTCTTTTAATTCAAACCTACAATTGAACGAATGAACATTGTCTTGTGAAGAAGATTACATTTCTAGGTTGTTCTCATGGATTCAACAAGGACTGGTTAAACATATTTTAGTTTCAGTGTGTGTTTATCATATTTAGTTTTCCTTCATGAACATGCCATTTAACTATTAATTCCTAGTAATATTTGTCAACACTATATTATACTATATTAGGCTTTAATCCTACACATAGTTTTCTAGCATCTCCAAGTATGATGATCTTGATTCGATAATTAAATGTTGCTATTACAATACATATGTTTTTCCCAAAACATTTGGGGCCTTTATGGGGAGGTGCTAAAATGGGATTAGCGCATTGGTAGCTTAGTTATTTTCTTGTTTTTTCCAATACTTGTAACTTAGGGGAGGAGAAACAATAAGATGAAAATAAACCCTCATTTCAAAACATTTTCAAAGAGTCCTAGCTTGTCGCATCCACTTTAGTCGGTTTATCTAAAGCCTCATCATATGGTTTAGTATGTTCTTATGAAATTTTGTTTTCTTTCTAGTTTAATTCATGGAAAGGAAGAGCTAACTCATGATGTACAAATAACTGGCGATAGCAAGAGAAGATCCAAGTACATGACAATTATTTCTTGAAATTATTTTCCTTTAGTATATTTCATTTATTTCTTTAAGAGGCTTTTATTTGAGTGCTATAAGAAAAAACCCCGACCCACACACACATATTAATCCATGTGCTAAACAAGTATTATCAACCCATAGGAATATTTTAGGATTGATCAATGGCTTAAAGAATGTTACTCCAAAGAATTTCTCAAATCTTAGCATCAACTAGTGTTTTTGCCTGTCAAGAAGAAAACATCTAGGCATCAATAAAGAATATATCTTCCTATCCAGAATTTTTAGAAGAGGAGAAGATCCATGATATATCTCTACAAGAAGATGTAAAATAATTCTCTAATCACCTTTGTCCATCTGTCGAGGAGGCTAAATTATCATGGACCGAGTTTTATTGAGAGAATTTATTAGAACCTAAGATCGAGGAGTTTTTGACATGCCTATCATCATCCATCACGTACCCAAGAGATAAACCATTCAACAACAAAATATATGCATGGCATGGTAGAGGAGGACATACAAAGTGGACTAGATGAGAAAGGGATTCAAGACCATCATGGTTATATTGAGGATTGGTTCTAGAAAACCGTTGAATGAAATCACCACTCTCTTCTTCAACAACTCTTTTCATCATATAATCTAAATAAATTGGTCTCTCATGCCCTCGTATACATTGAAGTCTACTTTTAAAAATTGAATATGAGTATATTTTTTATCTTGTTACGCACACAACTTTACTAGAAGTACTCTTATCCTTGAGGGAGAATGTTCTTTATCAAAGTACAATATGATAATACAATAATGAATGAATAAATAATACTGTACATAAGTCTAGTTGTGAAAAGTAGGAAAATGGTTGAACTAAACAAGGATCTCGCTTGGAAATGAGGTCTCCTAGTGGGAAAGATTCACAATAAACCCTATAAGTTCATATTTTTATCAGTGTTTCAAAAATATTATTGTTTTTATGCTTGAACTGGATGATGTTGGATTCCTTAAGGCCCACCTTCCAAAAAATCTTATCCCGTCAGCTTCAACACCTTATTTGGGACTACGATCAAAGAAGTTTTTTGAGTACCTTCAAGTTTACATACATCAATGCAAGACTTCCCAATTGACAACAAGGAAATACCTAAATGTCTCTTGGTTTCTATATTCTGCAAGTAAATAAACTTCAACACATCCATTCATACATGTTAGAATGCACACTTGCACCCTGACACTCATTGACATTAATGGTGAGTTGTCTTGAACTAGTTAACAACGTCCATCAATCATTTGTAATCTAGTAATTTATTGTTTTGTTTGAATTCGACAAAGCATATTCACATAGATAGAATTATGCTAGATATGGGTTTATGATTCGTGTTTCTAACATCAATTGTTGCAACATGCCAACATGAAAAAAGGGGATCCAATCTCCAATGTTAGCTCATGTTGGCTTATTGGGGCCTGACCCAGGTTCGAAAGTGTTTTAGCCAAACAAATCCCACACTACCGGCCCTTTTGGCAACAGTCCATGGAGCACAGACTCAAGTCTCACCCGAGGTAGTATGGGAGGGTGCTGGAACCAAGTTTCCACACCCGAGGGATGTCTTTATGAGGACTGGAAGGGTAATGAACCGATCTTCACTCTCGCGCTACTCTGCATGGTAGTCAACCTTTGCGAAGCTCGCCGATGAGGCACTTCTTAGATTCTTACCATTAACGTATTTATTACAAATTAGATCTAATTCTTAAGGTCTTTAACCCAACATTCAATATTGATAACCAACGTGCACAACCATAAATATTATAGATATGCATAAACTGAGAACATAAACATAAACATATAGATCCACAATCAAAGGTACAATAGTTTAGAAACACTTATCTTTATTACTCATCTATTCAGTACAATCAGTTCCACCCTGCGCACTCATCTGTAGGGGTCTGTGCACACAGCTGTGGACTCTACCAAGCCTCTGCACACACAACTGCAGAGCCTTCTCTACTACTACTACCCACGACTCAGACTTACAGAATCAGAGCAAATATTGCCTTCACAAACCCCTAATACATTAGATCTCAGCCAAAAGCTACCTCCTATCCTTAGAACTTTGCCCTATTTATACCTTCCCATGGTCTGCGGACCCTGTGCACGCCGACTTGCTTTCTATTATTTTGCATTATTTTCGGGCGGACAACCCTTTTGACTCGACCCATTATAGTTCGCTCTCTGCGCACTTTGCAGATCTTTTACAATATCGTTACCCTAAACTGTGGGCTTTAAGCCCTAAAACCATTACACGGGGGATCCACTACCCAACATGCCCTTAACACAAGCATCGTGACTCATCTCGAGTGAATCATCGGTGCGGTGAGACATGATGTTAAGGCATCACGATTCACCATCCCTACGAGTGATGCACTTTGTTCTGTTGCTCCATCCTTGTCTCCTACAAAACTCCTTCAAGCTCCTATTCCATTGCCTATATTACTTCGCTCAACTGATGATTCTTATTCTACTCTGCTCAGTTAACACGAA
Organism: Pinus tabuliformis; assembly: GCA_031772625.1. Classification (NCBI taxonomy): domain Eukaryota; kingdom Viridiplantae; phylum Streptophyta; class Pinopsida; order Pinales; family Pinaceae; genus Pinus; species Pinus tabuliformis. The sequence goes on along the minus strand of CM062820.1, from coordinate 1,353,819,937 downwards.
GCGACCCCTCATAGGATTTTAGCTCTATCTGAGGCACCAAAGGCGGGACTTCTTTGTGCCAAAGCATCAAGTTTCCAATTTCTGGTCCATTATACACATTTTCTGTTGTAGCTTGTGTTGCATTTTTTCAAGAGAGATGTCGCTGTCCGCGAGATCCCAATATTCAAGGTGCATCTGAGACAAACTATTAACTACAATTCCATCATTTGTCTCAATATTCATGGTCTTTCCCTTATCATTCGTGGGTTGCCGGCCAGCCTGTGGTTTAGGCAGTGGCATCTAGACCAGTTCTGCTTCACGTCTAAGAATTTCTAGTACATTCCCTACCATCGATGTTGAACTCAGCGCGACATCCATGGCTGTCCACATCACACTATCCAGAAGGTCTTGCATCTCCATTGGCCATATTAGTTCCATACCAGTAAGAAGGCACAATAGCTTACTTCTCCTGATACCACGAATCGTTTTGTGGACACCCCTTGCGATTTATAAACATGTTGAAGTTCAAATTCAGCTGTTCCCTCCTTTTCTTGCGCATTAACGTTAAATCTACGGTAGATTGTTCCAAATCTGGCTCGTACTTCATATCTTAATTTCCCACCTTCCTGCTCCTTTTTGTCGAATCTTAGATATCTTGTCATGAATAGTGACAGCAATGGTCACCTCCGTGTTTATCCACACAACATCACAGCTCCTTTTGCGCAACTATGACCCTTGTGACATACACGGCTCCTTAACAGATTGTTTTATCATCTCGCACTCTCTTTCAACTATCCAGAGCGGTGACACTGTGCTTCAGTCGATTAGTCAGGTAGCCGAGCCACCTATGTAGAGCTTCAAGTGATTTCCATTTACTCTGCCTGGGAAGAGCTCTTCATTAAGCTTGCCAATCTAGACCGTGCCTCCATATGTGACTTCTTTGACTACATAAGGTCCCAAGAAATGAATTCCGAGCTTTCCAGGGAATTTTTTGAACTTGCTGTCATATAGTAATACTAGATTGTTTTCTTTGAACTTGCACAACTTGATATGGAGATCATGCCAAGCTTTTCCCTGTTTCTTTTGTACTTGCTAATGGAACCCTGCCAGAAACCGTTCCTCCTCAAGTTCTTCCAGTTGTGCGAGCCTCTCTTCCAAGGCCCCACAGTCTGCCATGCCTATCATCGCTACTATTCACATACTAGGTACAATGTATTCCATTAACATGATGGCTTCCATACCATACACTAACTGGAAAGGTGTCTGACCCATCAACTTCTTGCATGTGGTTTAGTATGCCCATAGCACAGCAAGTAGACACAAATCCCAGTCGTTTCACTGTGCATGACATACCTTGGTCAACACAGTCTCCAAAATCTTGTTGAAAGCTTCGATGGTCCCATTCACTTGCAGATGGTACAACATACTCTGCTGATGATGTATCTGGAATTCCTCAGTGAGCGCGCTGATAGTTTCATTCAGGAAGTGTGTCCCATGATCACTCATTATAATTTTTGGGCATCCAAACTGCGTCAACACATTCTCAAACAAAATTTTCGCAGTTGTATTGGTCGTGCAACCCTTAACTGGCTGTGCTTCCGCCCATCGAGTCAAGTATTCTATCGCGGTGATGAGATATCGTACACCCGTCTTTCCTTGAGGTGTGATAGGCCCCACAAAGTCGATTGCCCTTTTTTCGAACGGTTGCAACGTCATCTGTGGATTGAGCGGCATTTTGTCCCTCCGCAATGGTTTCCCAATTCGTTGACATACATCACAGGCCCGACAGTACGCTTTTGATTCTTAATGTAGAGTTGGCCACCATAGTCGAGTGCAAAGAATCTTCTGTGCTGTTGCATGTCCTACATAATCTCCTCCTGCAACCCCCCCATGTGCTTCAGCAAGGATCTGTCCTCGCTCAAATTCAGGTACATACCTTTGTAATATTTCATCGTTGCCCATTTTGTAGAGGTGCCCCACAATAATAGTAAAATCTGTTGTGCATATCACCAATCATTTCCTCTACTGAATTGAATATCCCTGCGGCGCAGTCCCTATGTTTAAGAAGTGGATTATGTCCTCGAAGTGGCCATCTGCGACATGGACTACATAGAGTTGTGCATCGGGTCGTCCTTCATCCAAATTTGTTGGTTCCTTACCATTCTCAATTCGTGATAGGTGATCTGGACCTGCGTTTAGGTGTCCTGGCCTCACAATGACCTCGAAGTCATATTCTGAAAATAGTAACAACCATCTACAAATGTGCCCCCCCAACACAGGCTTATTCACTAAGTATTTCAATGCGGAATGATCAATATACATCTTAAAGTGCCCACCCAGTAGATAGTGGTGGTATTTCTGGAGTGCATATACCATCACCAATCCCTCACGCTTTGTAGTAGAATAGTTTTTTTTCAGCTTTGGACAGCCACTGACTTGCAAACGCGATCGGGTGATCGACGCCTTCTGCACCTTCCTGCATAAGTACAGTGCCTAGTGCAATACACGACATATCAACATGTACATGAAATTCAATGTCCCATTTTGGAAAGACTAGAATAGGAGTGGACGCCATTTTTTCCTTGAGAACCTCCAGACTCTTCTTACATTCCTCATTCCAACAATATGTAGTGTCCTTTTTCAACAACTATTCCATTGGTGTTGTGACTTGTGCATAGCTCTTAGTGAAATTTTGGTAGTACCCAGTGTGTCCCAATGTGGTGCGCAGTTGTTTGACACTTCGTGGCGCCTCCAGATTGAGTATGACAACAACCTTCACGGGATCCACCATCAGGCCTTGTCTACAGACCACATGATCAAGCAAGTTTTCGAAGGGGACAAGGAAAGTGCATTTCTTAAGGTTCAATGCAATCTGCTGCCGTCGGAAAGTATCCAGCATCAACCGTAAGCTTGTGTTATGTTTCTTGACTAGCCCAAATACAACCCAATCATCAAAATAAACTTCCAAAAATTATGGATGAATTCATTGAATGCGGCCACTACTACGCGTGAAAATATCGCTGGGGCATTCTTTAACCCAAAGGGCATAACGGTCTACTGAAAAAATCCCCATTCGGCCGTGAAGGTGGTCTTGCTTCTATCTTCCAACACGATCTTAATCTGATGGTACCCTGAGAACCCATCCGTAAATGAGTATGCTTCCTATCCACCAACATTCTCCAGAACTTCATCTATAAATGGTGTCGGGAACAGGTCATGAAGACAAGCATCATTTAGTTTTTGGAGGTCCACACAAATTCGAATTTCGCCCTTTTGTTTTTTCTCCTGTACTAACATGGGACTTACCCAGTCAGATTCTTCGACATGTTCAATAATTCCCACTGCAAGCATTTTGTCCAATTCTTTGCGGACTTTTTGCTTATACTTTGGATTCAAACGGTAGGGACGCTGCTTAACTAGCTTCGTGTCTGGTTTCAAAGTTATCTTCATCATCCCTAGATCATCGAGGATCCTTTTTAACTTGGTTATTTTGGTTGGGAATAAGTCTTGATATTCGAGGAGTAATTCAATGACCTTATTCACTGTGGCATCGTCCCAATAGTCACAAAGTGTTGCGTACTTCGGCTCCTCCTCCGTACCAATGTTCACTTGTTTCATGTTCAATGACGTGGTGATTTCAGGGTCCTCGATTGCTGGTCTGTGAACCATACGACTCCCCTATGTTTCCAGAATATTGATGTTTCTTGGGTCATCATCAACATCTTCTGCCTGCATGTTGTACCATTCAAGGGCCTAGCTCAACTGATGAGACCATCCTGGCTGCACTATTTCTTCTAGTTGTAGTGGTATTTTGAAAATGTTGGTCTTCACAACTTGCAACGCATCATCAATAGTATCCATCCATTTGTCCTCAAATAAGAACGCTAATAAAAATCCTTCACGCAAGATATCCCATTTGCCTGTACCATGTCAGAGTTTTGTTTCAGTATACCAGTTCCTTGGGATGACATCCATGGTATGATAAAATAAGTGTACCCACTCCGGTTGGGGTTCTTCTCCATAGGCCTTGGTCCATTTTGTGAGATGCATGCGTGGGTCATCACGTCCATCGTATTTCTCGGTTATTTGTAGTTTTGGCTTCCCAAACCTTATCTACATCATCCGCCTGCAGCCGCACCAATCTTCAAAGGTTCCTTCATGTGTTCCCCACCAACATGGAGGCATTGTGCACAACGCCCATTTTAATGCATCGAACCTCTGGTGCTCTGGTACCACACTCTCAAACTTGTTCAAGAATTCATCCACCGCTGTCAACCCATCATACATTGGTAGATCTTGATCCTGAACTGATACGCAACGCAATGATTTAGTCATCATATTACAGTTTAGCATTGTTACTTGGCTTAACTGATTATGCCAGTGTTCGTCTTCTTCTTTTGAATCTGAGGAATCTTCATGCTCCCACGGTATCCACCCCTTCAAAGTCAGATTTACCCAATCCTAATCTCACACAGTTATTTTGTAGATATAATCCAAGTCATCATCACTTCCATCGTCGCAGACGAGTTTAGTGTAACATGCTTCTTCAGCTGGATCTAGCGGAATAACTATGCATAGGGAATTTTTCTCAAATATCATCTTCCGTTTTTTTAAGTTAATGACTCCATTCATATCTGTGGCCTAGTCTATCCCTACCAACGTAGGATAAGGGTTGCTATCATCCACAATTTCTATGACCTCAAAGTCTGTTTGTGTGCTCGCACCTTCTATATCCACTATTACTCCTTGCAATCCCCCCATGGGCAAGATCTTTTGTTGGTTCACCATCCGTAATTGAATAAGAGACCACTGTAATGCAGGCCTACCCATGCATTCCCATGTCTATTTAGGTAGCACATTCACATCCGAACCCAAGTCCAGGATGACCTGATCCATTTCAAAGTCACCAATATGCACCGTCAATCGCATTTCCCGCCCGGTGCCCAATGCATCCCTCCCGCGCTTGCGAACCACACGCGGTTCACCTAACCCTGTGCACCTTTTTATTAGTTCTTGTAATCCCTTAACTGCCTTATTGTCATGTAGCAGATTTATGCACATCTCTAAAAGGGTAGTTAGCATAGTGGGATCCATTTCCGACTCAGGTTGATCCTTACTACCTGAAGTAGGGACCTCCGCGAAGCTCTTCTTAGCTTCTAGACACGTCTCCTTTGCATGTTCCAAGTCAAACTTAGGTTGCTTTGTAGGGGCCTTGTGAACCCAAGTATGTTCTTCAGGTTGTTTCATTTATCTTCCCTTGTGGCTGTGCCACTTCTGAGCATCATGTTCACGTTGGGGTCTTCGTCGTGCAGTTCGAACCTCATCATTTGGACCTTTTGCATTGGCGTAGCCTGTGCTGCCCTTTTCTCACATATCCGTGTTATTAGTGTGGGACAATCTATCATTTCGTGATCAAACAAGTCACAGTATGAACATGATATTCTAGTTGGGTTGGTACAATCATGCACATAGTGCCCAAGTCCTCTACAATTGTAGCAGATTAACTGTCCACAGCATCATCCAGGTCCCATTCCTCCCCATCCTCATCCTCACCCCTAGAACCCACCGTGCGCTATTGCTGCGGCTGGATCCTGACCTCATACCTCAGTCTGCATCCTGTAGGTTGTTGTTCGATCCATCAATAATTCATAAGTCCGACAGTCTCATTCGTCGTGGCCCACCGACCTACAAAAATTGCAAAATAGCTCCTGGGGGGTCTGTGTAAACTTCTGCAATAGATGACATTTGTCCGTTGTGTGCTTTCCTCCCACCTAACAGATCACACACCAGAGGGCGGGCACCACACTTGGTCCTACCTGTGCCTCTGGTCTTAATAGCATTAGCCATCCCCCTACCAAATAGTTCGCGAATACTAGACAATGATCCTTATCGTGGCCCTGGCTCCTACATTTTATGCACAACACTTCTTCTCACACTTTGGCTGGGGCGCCCTATACTGTTTCAAACTCTACATCTCTAAGCATAGGTTTTATAGTTGCACGTGGATTTGCTGAACTCCTAACCCAGGATCTTGTATTAGAGTTTAATGCAACCTCATCGCTATCTCTAATGCTTTAGTCTGGGTTGAGATCCTTTGCTGTGACAACGCCGTCCTCAAATGTGGTGTCAAGGATGCCACAAACCACGCACAATGTTGCACATCCATCAACATCATGTTAGCTTTATGGATCATGCTCTTCAAGCGTTGATCCATATCCCATGGAGTCTCACTTGGAAGCATCACAATTTCCTTAAATCTGATGATCGACTAAGTTTCTGATTTCGGTTGGCTAAACACTGTGTTTAGTACATCCTGGATCTCCGCTATTTCGACATTTGGATGATCACTAGAGTGCTTAATTTATACCACGTCAACACGCGATCCTGCAGCGTGCTCACCAAAGTAGCCTTTTTAATGTTATCATCCATAATGCCTTGGGCTTCCCATACTACCTTTACCATGAACCAAAACTAGTATGGTTACTCCTTTCCTGTGCCTCTAAATACAGGAAACTAGATCGCACTCACCATTCCAACACTTGGAGGTGGTGGAGGAGGGGTAGGTAAAGATGGGGTTGATGTATGCAAAGTGGGCAATGGCATGGATGGAGGTGGTAACTATGGAATGCACTACTTTATCAACCAGACCACACTTCTCGGAGAGAACCCAGTGAGCTCCTCTTCGCTTTGTCGCAAAAGTGAAATCAGGGGACTGTTCTCTAAACCTTTGATCCCTTGGTAGCCTCTTCCGCTTCATCTTACCTCAGACATCAATGGATTCAAATGACCCATTTTTCACATAACAACATTTTAATCCAAGTATTCAACGATTTGATGTACTTACCTCACGGTCGTTTAAGAAAACACTGCTCAGCTTCACTCTAGTTCACGGTTGTGTCTATCGCAAACTCAGTGATAAACCCTCCTATTATTTGATCCAAACAATGATCTACTGCTCGTGTGATTTTATCTTTAGATGCCTCTAGCCTATGCACCAACTCTAGAGTCCATACGATGGGCTATTCAAGTCTGCACCTCCCCTGACTGTCAGCTAGCCTCGCAATCCATTCATACAATTCTGTCAAGAAGGACGCGAAGAAGATCTCGTGGATTTCTATGTATAAGTACCGATCCAACCACCTCTTCTTAGATATCTGTGGAGTTTTGTTTTCCTGCACCACAAACTCATGGAGCTTCTGATCCAACCAATATTTAATCTCTTTCTTCATAGGGTTCCAGTGTTCCAACATCAGACATCCCTTAGGCAGATCTCGGTCCCGGCAACGGAACCATTTGTTGGCTTATTGGGGCATGAACCAGGTTCGAAAGTGTTTTAGCCAAACAAATCCCACACTACCAGCCCTTTTGGCAACAGTCCATGGAGCGCGGATTGAAGTCTCACCCGAGATAGTATGGGAGGGTGCTAGAACCAAGTTTCTACACCCTAGGGATGTCTTGATGAGGACTGGAAGGGTCACGAACCGATCTACGCTCTTGCACTACTATGCATGGCAGTCGGCCTTCGCGAAGCTCGGTGATGAGGCATTTCTTAGATTCTTATTATTATGTATTTATTACAAATCAGATCTAATTCTTAAGGTCTTTAACCTAGGATTCAACAATGATAACCAGCGCGCAAAACCATAAATCTTACAGATATGAAAAAACTTAGAACATAAACATAAACATATAGATCTGCAATCAAAGGTACAATAGTTCAGAAACACTTATCTTTATTACTCATCTATTCAGTACAATCAGTTCCACCCTGTGCACTCATCTGCAGGGGTCCGCGCACACAGTTACGGACTCTACTAGGCCTCTGCACACATAACTGTAGAGCCTTCTCTACTACTACTACCCACGACTCAGACTTACAGACTCATAGCTAATAGTGCCTTCACAAACCCCTAATACACCAGATCTCATCCAAAAGCTACCTCCTATCCTTAGAACTTTTCCCTATTTATACCTTCCCATGGTCCGTGGACCCTGGGTAGGTCGACTCGCTTTCTATTATTTTACATTATTTTTGGGTGGACAACCCTTTGACTTGACCCATTACAGTTCACACTATGTGAACTTCACAGAGCTTTTACAATATCGTTACCCTAAACTGTGGGCTTTAAACCCAAAAACCGTTATGTGGGGGATCCACTACCCAGCGACTCACAATCATCTAGTTTCAATTGGTTTCAACATTCTTTCATCCAATTGTGTATGCAACTTCAGTTTTAGTTCAGGAGAACAACACTAAAATTATATAAGCATCAAAAGTTACTCCATCAGCTTTAAACTTCTCGAATCACAACCTGGTTCCAAAGGTTTCTACAGTTCAAATTTGACCTTCACATGCTCAAATTTAGAAACTATATAAGTGTTAAACAGTTTCTGAGGTAAAATCACTTTTAGTTATTTTGATCTATTAGGGGTGAAAGAAATCTATTTGAAATTTATAATATGATTTTCATTTTATCGATCTCCATTTGTCACTACTTACCATGTCTACTATCATTAACTATTTCTTATATATCATTTCATCCATTTTATACTCCAAATTCCATGAAGAAAACAAGTTATGACCTATATATTATGACAGGCCTAACAGGGAAACCATAGAGAAATAATGAAGCTAAATTCCTAATATAGATAAAACTTTAATTTCTTATTCAATTAACCCTTCTTCTAATTTCATGGGTGACAATGGGTTATAAGGTTCCTGTATCTATAATTTGTGACAATTCAGGGGAGTTTCCTATATGAATCATAAATGAAGGGATTAAAAGCTTATATACCACAACTCTAAAGGGACATATAATTGTGGGAAGTATTGTTATAGATTTGGGACTTTTTGGTATGTTCTTCCTGTTAACCAATTGAATTTATATTGAATAAATGGTACTCATAAGTCTGGACATAGTTTTTTTCCCATCATGAGAAGGTTGCTTGAGAAATAATGGCATTAACAGATAATGAAGAATAATTATAGTTTATATTATTTACCTTATTGTCGATCAACACAATCAATGGATATAGAACTGCATTGAGGTGTTCCTGTGAATGCGAACGGATGAGAAATTGACAGAGGAATTTTGCAGCAGATCTTCTGTTGGAACCCTTTTCCATGAGAATTTTGATTTTTACATGGACAATTGTATTTAATAGTTGGAATAAGAGGAATATAATGTTGTTATATGGGTTCTCATTGGAAAATATGATACGTTTTATTGGGATAAAGAGATACATGATACCTCAGACAGGTTATACTAACTTTATTGTATTAATCTAGGGGATTCGTCTGTCATTTTTATTTTCCTTTCGGGATATTGGAATGGTGTGTGGATCATCCTTTTATACCGTTGATATATGCTTCTTGTAATTGAATTGCAATATCATGTCATAGACAATGTATGTAAGACCATTTATGCTCTATAAGTTATGAGTTTTGAGTTTTGGGACCCACTTATTTCAATGACTATAGAGAAGGAAGGAAAATTAATGTCGAATGACATATAATTATTTTGGGCAAGGACTTATGGTACCAAATAATGAATGTAACATGCATTCATCTAGATAGTAATGTCGATGCAGTTGAATTTTGTCCCTAATTATCCATTTCAACATATTTAAGTAGCAACAACCTATACATTACAAGAATGTTCTCAGCCTTGTTATCTTGGAATTTTATCTATGTTCTCAATTCATCACATAATGCATCTCACGTTTCTTTAGCATGTCAAAAATTCATAAATTTTTGATATTGAATGGAAACTAGGGAAGGGAATATGTAACATTCACAGGTGCTATAGATCATAATTAAAGTCTATAAAAAAAGAAGACAACCAGACGAATTTCTTGTACCTAACATACAAAGTAGAAGAAAGCATTGTTCGAGAAAACAATAATATTCTATATGAAAAAAAACTCAGCATTGAATGACCATGTTATAGACAATGTTTATAATCGAGCTTTGACATGAATCACTTCTCAGATTCAACAATGACTCAGGAATATGTGATGTGTGTATTTCTACTTTAGGAAAACCAAGGAAAATTTTAGATTCTATGGATACATTTGATATCAAGTGGTATACTTTATATCTGAGGAAGGAATTCGATATATCTTATGGCCCTATGCAACATTGTATTGTTTGAACAAGATTTGAATCATCTATTATGCATTCATTGGGATGATTCTTGTATTTTTATATAGACAAAGTATCAATACTTCTCTGAAAAACTTTGGTTGAACCCATGGACCAATAATATAGAGAAAGTGAAATTTGTACAAAGATAAATTCGAGGAAGGTTTTTGTCTCAAGAAGTTATGTGCTAATTGTTAAGTTTGTAGCCCAGAATATTGTGATATATTACATGTTATCAATATGAAGTTGATATTTGAAAGATTGTGATGGATGTGTTTCCATGGAATATCATGTTTAGAAACTTATCCTCCATCTGTAGTTTTTGAGGCCCTAAATGTGCACTTTGGGGTTGTACCTGATTTACTCAATGATAAGAAGGTTCCCAAGGATATTACAACAATTTTCTTGGAACTATGACATTGAATAAAGGCACACTAAGAAAGGGACCTGTTTTATGATCTAGAGGAATTTACTTGAAGAATAGCCTTCTCTATCCATCCCTTGGTGCCAAAAGTACCATTACGGGATTTTTGAGGTTAAAAATGGGCCTCAAAACAAAACATGTACTAACAAAATTAACTTTGAAAGAACCAATAGGACTTAAGATGATAATGTCATCCCCACAAGAGAATATTTTGGAGGGAAAAGAAAAAAACTATTTTTTTAATAGTATTTTTGGTTTAACTCCTTGTAGGTTTACTCAAATGTCCAGTGTAGACACCCCTTAGATGCAACATTAAATTCCACATCCAACAAGTACCCACTATGCATACTTTTGAGTAGACCCTCATTGGAAAAAAATGAAAATACACTTAAAAACATGTTGAACATTATTTTTCATGTATTTTCAATTATTTTCGATGTGGGTCTATACAAAAGTAAGAAAAGTGAGTACTTGTTGGATATGGAATTTAATTCCACATCCAACAAGTGTCTACACTTGACATTTGAGTAAATGTACAAGGATATAAGCTGAAAGTACAATAACAAAAACTAGTTTCCTTTCCTTTTCTTTGAAAATTCATCTCTTATTTTATTATTTTCCTTAAGAGGTACATTCTAGAGTTAAAAATTCCCCTAATGGGGAAAATCTATTAGGATTCCTGAATGTGAAGGTGCTGCAAGAACAAAATCACCTTGGAATGCACTTGAGCTCTTCGACTTGTTTGTTCTTCAAGGGTGGAGTTAAAGCATATTGATTCAAATAAAAACACAAAGGGACATCGTGATTCAACCCTTGATTGATGAAAATAATTATGTTTGAACATCCACAGTAGTTTTGCTTACTCCATATTATAGTGTGGGAGTTGGTACTGACCAAGACAATACTTTTTTGCGAGATATATTATGATGTTGGTGAGTTCCTCACTTTCTCCATTTTAGAAAGTTATGTTCAGTTTGAGGATGTGGCTAAAGTATGTATTATCAAAATAAAATTGGAGGAGCTTAGACACTAGAATTTCTATTTGGAAAAGAATTCATGAAGGAGTTGTGTTCTCTAGATGTCCCTGTTTCAAGAAAGATATTTTCCAATGACATATCTCTAGGAAGTAAAGGAGTAGAATCAAATTTTATAGTGTTTTTGAGCCTCCAAAAGTCACTTCCAAATGCAAAATTCGATACAAGATAAGCATGGAATCGCAAGGGCACAATTTGGATATTTTAATGAATGTTTTAAGACTTTGAAAGTTTTTTGAGGATGGAATCCTTTTGCATGAGGGCATGCAAATGTTTTTTGGTGGGGGAGATGTTGGGCTCCCACATTTTCATATTTTTCAACCACTCATTTGACCTTTTTCCTAGTAATATGTTGCCTTTGTAACTCTATATTACCCTCTTATTATGCATTCTTAACCTTTTGAACCTAAAACTCTTAGACACAAATAACGAGTTCAAAGTTTTCTATTTTACTAATTCCTAACTTTCTAATGAATTAAATGAGTTTTAAGTTGATTTTCCTAATCATGAATTATTTACCCAATTTATGTACCAGTAATGTAGTTCTAGTACTTGAACATGTTTAGAATATTTTCACCCATCTAGAAGAAATTCTTCCACATGAGTTTTGAACACTGACGTGAAAAACTAATTCTATATTGGTGAGATCACACCCAGGTCACATGTGTGAATCTTCAGCACTAAAACATTGCTACATGTCAAAGTTTCCAGAAAATCAACTGTGGGCATGATTCGCTAGGTAATGAAGGTGAATCTGAAAATTTGAGAACATTTATTTTGTTCCCATTATAGAAAATTGGTTAATTATGACACCATTTTCCAAAATTCAATACAGTTTGAAAGATATGATGGGTTATTTAGCGTTAATGTTCCCTAAATACACAGATTCGGCTAAATTTCCATACAATGCCTAGATTTGAGGAAGACATCATATCAATCATCTGAATGGCAAGGGGAAGGAATATAATCTATTTCCAAAGTATAGAAATTATTTATTGCTATGCATTTGTATTTTTGGAAGAACATAACCTAATCTTGACTTGGGAGTTATCATTTTATTATCTTCAATGTATTTTACAATTACTCAAATTTGATATTAGGGGATTTGTTTTGATGCACCCCAATATTGTCTTGTACAAATATTTAGATCTATAATAGAGCTAAGGATGTCATTCATTCATTTTTTAATAGCCTTGGGTTAGGTAGATGATAGGAATCTCATTGTGGCAACAAGTTTGAGTTCCACCTCCTTGTAAAATAGAGTTGATTCTTCATCAATGAAAGATACTTAATTCATGCTTTTTCGTGAACCATAGCAACCTAATGTGATTGGTCTTGGAATCATTACTCATGTTGAGAAGGACCCATAAATGTTGGGTGATTCCCTACTTATTTATTATTTTATTTTACCTTATATTAATTACATTGTATTTTTCATGCCTTTACATTGCTTTTTTTTTTAATGCCTTGCCTCTAATTTCATTATTTGGTTTTGAGAAAATATACTCCAGAATTAGAATCCTTTGTTCTTTTAAGTGAAACTTGTTATTGAATGCATTTATTTTTTGAAGTGAAAGATTTCATTCCAAGGTTGTGCTAGGGGATTTGAGACACGAACTTTCCAGAAGAATTTTAGTTTCAATCTCTGTTTATCTGTATTTAGTTTTCCTTCATAAACATGTAATTTAATTGTTAATTCCTAGTAGTGATTACTGGAATTAGATTATATTATATTATATTAGGCTTTAATCATACATACATTCTTCTAGCATCTCCAAGTATTATCATCCTAGTTTGATAATCAAATGTTGGAATTATAATACATATATTTTGTCCAACAAGCTCATAGAGTTTCAAATTCTTCGCATTCACTATTGATTAATTATGCATATATGGGGGTAGATTAAGTTTGCAGGCATTATAAAACACCTTCTCCAATACATAAAAAATCCCATAACATAACCTTGATATTATTACCAGGACCTAAAAGTATTTCTTATTTAGTTGTAACCAAAATTTGGCTCCCATGTTGAATTATTTTTCACTTGTGTTTATCATTTTGAGCCTTGTACCTATCTTGTTACTTATTTAGTGCATAATATACTTGCAAGTGGATCTACTTAACCTTTCCAACAAACTTTTCCACTTTCAAGCCATGATATATTCCCTCACTCCTCCTTTTTCATAGACAATATCCAAGGGAGATGGTGGAAATTACCTAAAGAAAGTTTGTAAAGGGGACATATTGGAAGAAGTATGGAATACTTTGTTATAAGAGTGTTGAATGTCGATTATATTTTCATCCCAAGGCTTTAAGTTCTTCTAGTTGTATCCACTAAAAATTTGAACCAAAGTCCTATTGATTTCTTACTTTTGTCCATCTACCTATGGATGGAATTTTGTCAATCTCTTCAACTTATTTTCCATGTTTTTCTAAAATGTAGACAAAAAGGCACTAATAAATCTAATACCCTTTTCTAAGATTATGCTCCTTTGTATTTGAAAGTTCACCTTGAATTATTCAAAGAACATGTTTACTATTGTTTTTACTTTCATGGTCATTCTACAAGGCATAAGAATGCACATCTTGTTGAACCTATACCATTAATAGATAGTCATGTATGTTCCTCGTTGTTAGTAAATCACCAATAAAATCCATGTAAATTATTTCCCATGGTTGAGTGGGTACATGCAATGGATGGAATATAAATTCATTTTTATTATTTGGATTTTTAGTAAACTAAAGCATGTATCCTCTAATAGATAAAGCTACATCTCCTTGCATTCCTAGTTAATAAACATACCTTTGTAAGTTGGAAATTTCCTTTCAAACACCAAAATGTCATACAATTTTTTGATATGTTCCTCTCTTTGATAAGATAGAAACAATTTCCTTTAGGAACATACAACTTTTTTATCTTGCAGAGAATCTCATTCTGGAAATGATTTCCATCCTTGCTACCAATTTCTTCTACATAAATTTAACCTTATAGCTACCGAAACACTTCTTTAAAGTACTCATATTCTATGTATGTTTCTTTGTATGCATTATGGGGAAAAGAATCCACGTGCATATGAGTTCCTAAAGATGTGATATTGGATGTGGGTGACCTTGAATTCATATATACCAACTTATTAGCACTACACTTAATATATTTTATGAATAGATGAAATTATTGCAAAAACCCCATCCATTTGTAATGTTTGGTTTGTTGTAGATTACCATGATCCTAAAAGTATCACGGTGGCTAGTGATCAATGTGGATAGTGGCTTATTTTCCCATTAGATAGTGTTTCCACTTTTTGATAGCTTCAACCAAGGCATAAAGTTCCTTATCATATGCAGGGTAGTTTAAAACTCCCTAATGGAACATCCTCAAATGATATCATACCAACTTACATCCTTCTATAGAAAACTACACACATAGGATGCCAACATGCATATATCTCCACTTTGAAAGGTTTTTACAAGTTATGAAATGTTAGAATTAGTTTTTGAATGATCCTTAAAGTTAGTTCATTAAGATATTTTTAATGATTTTTTCCCCAATGGAAACTCTTATCACTGGTTTTTATGTTATGAAGTGGTGTAGCTAGCACTAAAAATAATAGTATGAAATTGTATAAGTACTACATTACCTCAAAAAACATCCTAACTTCAATGGAATTAGTAGGAACTAGTCACTTTATGATGGCCTCCATTTCGTAGGATGTATCTTTAGTTCCTCTCCACTAATCGCATACCCTAAATACACCAATTGTTTTTAAGAAAACTCAAATTTTCTATGGTTTTCTAGCAACTAATGCTTTCTTAGATTCTACCAACTAAAATGAGATGGGAGATGTGATTTTTCTAGGTAGATATATAAACCAATATGTCATCCAAATACAAAATTACAAATTAATCTAAATAGGGACACAATACATCATTCATTTTGTGCATAAATCTATTTGTCTCATTACATAAGCCAAAAGTAATGACCAACCATTCATACAAATCCTTCCTTATCTTGAAGGTGATATTCTAGGTGTCTTCATCCTTAATCCATACCTAGTGTTATCTTGATTTGAGATCTAACTTGGTGAATTACTTGACATACTATTATTGATCTAAAAATCCTCAATCTTAGGTAGAGGCATGGGGGCTCCACTAGGGGAGCAATACCATACCACGTGGGTTCATATTGGGGGATATATATTGAGGAAGAAATGGCATAATATATTGAGGGATATATAGGGGGTAAAGGGATTTTATATTGGAAGGTATAAAAAATGAAGTTAAAAGTTAATGAAAAAATATAAAGGGGCATATAAAATGTTAATGAAAAAATGGATACCTACAATATCTAGTGGAAATAGGGGTTTTTAAATTGGGAAGGTGTATTGGGTTCGTACTGGTAGGGGGTTAAATCATGTGATTTTTAGGGTTATTTTCCAATATGTAGTCAAATTAAGGGTATTGTTTAATATGCCACGAACATACGTGATAGGACAAAGGTTCATTGAGTGAAGCCCCTGTGGGTACAGGTTACCAATTCTGATATGGGAGAAAACCAATTACAATATGGGGCCTATGTTATCCTATCATTTCTTTAGTTACATCATGCAAATACAAAGAAAGGGGGATTCATTATAGAGTTTCCTATGACACTGTGGCTAAAATATCTATTACAAAATAATATTCCTCCTCTATGATGTTATAGAACATCACTCCTATATGCCTTGCTCAACTATGGTGTAACAGTCCTCGTGAAAATTCCATGTAATAAAATTAAATAATGGCAAAATAATAACCACAGATGATGGGACACTTATTCCAAGAAGAATTGGGAAAATCCTAGTAATGGGGATCACGTATGATTGTTTATGGCTAAGGAAATTGGCAAAGGCAATGGTTAAGGCTTTGGAAAGACAAAATGGCATCTTTGGCACATTTATTTATGGAAATAATGGAAATTAGGAGAAAAGGGAGGTGAAAGGTCACAGGTTGCATGTGAGGAGGAAATTGAAAGAAAATAATGGAAGATGAAGAAAATAGAGGCTACATTCACAAAGAGGCTACTGAGGATCAATTGGTAACCTTTTGTCAGTTTAGTGTTGGAGCTCTCTTTTATTCTCTCTCTCTCATACTCTTGGATACTTAGAGTTTTCTTGGAGCACCCTTGGAGGGCATGGCATAGTTGGATTTTTCGAGCAAGAAGGCAGACAAAGACCAGAAAAGTGAAAGAAGGCATCAAGATCAGTAGCTACATAAGATTTGCTTGCAGGTGCTAAGTTTCATGTATGTTTCCTTCACTAGTTTTTGCATGCATGCCATACGCATTTGGATTTTTGGTTTTGATCTGTCATTGGCATGGAGGATGGTCAGGATTAACAGTGGATTGCCTAGACTTTCCATTTCTTAGATAGACATGGTGATTGTGGGTTTCTTTTAATTTTGTTTTTGTTGGTTCTCATGTTTCCTTAGCTTGGGTTGAGTTATTAGTTCCTAGAAGCCCTGGTTGGAAAAAATTTATGGAATCCCTATGACAGTTTGGGTTGAGTTACTATTCCTGGAAGCCTTGGTTGGAAAAATGATCTAGAAGCACCTGGTGGGTTGAGTTACTAGTCCTGAAAGCATTGGTTGGACAAACATTATGGAAACCCTGTATAAGTTGTGGGTTGAGTTACTTGTCCTGGAAGGCTTGGTTGGAACAAACACTCTGGAAGCCCTATAAGGCATGGATGGAGACCAATATGATGATGGTTCTAGTGATGACTGACTGGGTGGTGGAATCATTGTTTGATGGGTTGAGGTGGATGACCTCTTAAATCCATGGATGAGTTTCAATTTATGTGTTCTATGAGATCCCACATTCATGCTTGGAATGTGACATAGCGATGTATGGCTAAATAGAGGCTTGGCTCAACCATTCTATGGTTGGGTGGAATGTGGAAATCCATTCTTAGGTTTTGATTTTGCATCATTAATGAAAGGTTATTTCTCCTTGTATTTCTATGAGCATTTTGATGGATTATATGTGGTCTATATGGCTATACTTTCATGAGTATTTATACTACTATTATGATGGCTATGAATGTGTTTTAAGATAGTAGCCATGTATGGATTTAATCATGTTTTTACTTGTAATTGAATGATCGATGTATCTATGACCTAATGGATGGAATGGTAGATGATGTTTTGAGGAATCAATGGTTCTTATCATTTCTCAGCTAAGTATGAGACCCTTAAACTCATAAATGTTAATTATACTTGTAGATTACACATTTGCAATATGTTTTATGAAATGTTTGTCATGTCTAGGAGGGGTCTAGTTAAGGTCTTGAACAAGTGATTGCTTTAGTGTTGTCATTTCCATGTTATTTTGATGATTTGAAGAGATGGTTCAATGATGGGCAGTGACCTGGGCTCTGGGCTTGAAAAGTGGCTCAAATCT
Organism: Pinus tabuliformis; assembly: GCA_031772625.1. NCBI lineage: Eukaryota > Viridiplantae > Streptophyta > Pinopsida > Pinales > Pinaceae > Pinus > Pinus tabuliformis. The sequence continues at coordinate 1,353,801,919 of CM062820.1, read as the reverse complement.
CAGAGTTGCTAGCATAGCACTAACAATTTTGGTATCTAGTCACTGGAAATCTAGCCTGTGAGAGTGATTTTGGGTTTCTGGTCGTACTCATTCGTATAGCATGGGAGCGACTAAGGCTTAAGTTGTCCAAAAGACCAGTGGGACCCTAATGCAAGCTATCTAAAGTATTTTATTGGTTCTTGAGGGTCTTTTAGTAGATGAGTAATGTTTGTATGGTGTGTATCCATTAGTTCCACTTCCTTAACATGACTTAGGAGATTAAGTAATATCATAGTGGCCTCTCATCACATGTTTACCCCGGCTAGCCAGTTGCTTACGTAGACGTGGGAGGAGGGTGTTAAAGAGTGGTATTAGAGCATGGTTCACCCCTCGGACTAGATGGGCTATTTTTTTGTCATGCATGCATGTCAGTTGCATGTGTGTCTCTCACCCTTGCATTCCATGTGCTTGTTGCATTTGGATGATGTTGTTCATGGTTGTAGTGACGTCGTCATGTGAAATCTGAGGTTGTTATTATAGAATGCATCATTGTGAGTGTATGACTAGTTACATGTTGATTTATGTCGCTTACATGTATCGTTGTAGTATGCTTGGTTATATTCTTGCATGTTTGGTTACATTCTTGCATGCTTGGTTGCATGTATCATTCTTGTAGTTTTGATTTCAAATATTGTTCATTCATGCTTGGTCATATGTGTGGATGGTTATGCATCACTTATACATGTTCATGTTGCATGTGGTCAAGTTTATAGTGACGTAATGATGGTAGTTGTCATGCCTGAGGTCATGGTGTGTGTTGTTGTTGAGGTCACGCATTGAATATTGGACCCTAGCTATAATGACAATTTCATGGTCATATGCTTATGTTTTATGTTTCTATATGTTGTCATGATTATGTTATACATGTATCATGTTGATTTGTTGATCTTGCAGACAAGGTATCCTCCCCGAGCTATACTAAAGTATGTTGGTTTATTGTGATTTGGTTTAGCTGACATGATATACCTTGCAAGAAGAAATATCAAATGGCTAGCAAGATGGTTGACTACAAAGACTCTCCCTATGAATCCAAAGAGAAGTATGGTGTTGGGAATTATTCCGATTTGGCAGTTACACTAAGAAGCTTAATGAAAGAAATAAGGAGTTGTAAGGCAGATAATGACATAATCATACAGGAACATGAAAAGTTAGTAGAGGTAAATGCAGTCATACTTTAGAGCTTGTCATATTTACAGCAATAAAGACTGCTTTGCATTAGCCATGAGTAGGAGGATAGAACTAATGGGGAATATGGTAGTATATCACATGGTGGTCACAGATCAGATAGATATGACACAATGAGAGATGACATATTGTTGGATACTCCAGATGGGAGAAGGGATAGATACAGGTATGAATCTAGTTCTAATTCAGATAAGAACTATGATTGTCATCCGTATCATCGTTACAGGACAAGTGATAAGGGGTATTTTCCATATGAGTTTAAGAAAGAAAAGCCATCTACTTCTGTTGGAGAGCTAAAGAAATCACAATATGTAGAGGCATGGTTGCTAGGCATGAACAAGTTCTTCATATTGCATGACTATTTAGAGAACATTAAAGCTAGAGTGGCTACATTCAGTCTTAAAGGAAAAACAGACATTTGGTGGGAAGACATGAAGAATGTCAGAGGTAGAAAATGAGGAAGATTTGACTTGGAGTGAGCTTGAGTAGCTATTCAAGAAGAAGTATTTGTCAGAAAGATACGTTGATGATAAGTAGAAATAATTCTATAAGGTAAATATGGAATCCGTGACAAATGATGAGTACACTAGAATATTCTTGGATTTGTTGAGGTATGTGCCTTAGCTCAAGGAGGAGAAGGCTAAGATTTATAGATTTGTTAGTGTTATGAAACGAGCTCACAAAAAGATAGAAAAGATAGATCACTGCCTCAGAAATAAGCCTCTTCGAGGGGGGCAACCTCCTTTACATTACACAAATGAACAATTCTTAGATGATACAAATGACAAGACCTCCTTTCTATATATAGGAGTCTAAGGGGTCAGAATATAATCAGAGCCGACATAACAATAATAATATAAGAGCACAATAATAACAATATGGGGACTACATGGGCATAACAATATAATAAGGGGGTTGTACTAATAACAATAAGGGGTTAGACTAGTAGTATGGCTACCTAATATGCCCATCTCCTTCAAAAAGTGTTGTCCTCAATGCTTCAGTAGTTCTTGCTGCTTCTGTATAAAATTCTTGTCCTCCCATGTGGAATCGTCAGTAGGTAAGTTCTTCCACTTGATGAGATACTCTAAAGTTGATCGATTTTGTAGCTATCAGGTTCTTGCTTTTATGACTGCTCCAAGCTCCAATATGAATTTTCCTTCCTCTTCAAGTTCTGAAAATATTGTTTGAACTGGGATCTTCTGCAACTTTTGAATGAGTGGCCACACTTCTTCGTCCTTCTTCCATTCATACCTTGCTTCGTTTATCTAGTCTGGTTGGATAATAGAAATGGTGCACAACAATGCTTCCACATCCTCATCCTTTCTTGAGAGTGCATCTGCCCCAACATTTTGCTTCCCTTCTTTGCAAATGATTTCAAAGTCATAACCCAACATCTTTGTGACCCATTTTTATTTCTCTTCAAAGGATAATATTTGTTCTAAAAAGTATTTAATACTATCATGATATATTTTTACCTTGAAGTGTCTTCCCATTAGGTAAGGTCACCATTTCTTAAGTGTGTGTAGTATTTCCAACATTTCCTTCTCATAAATAGCTTTCTTGAGGGACATTTATTTGTATGTATGTAAATATAAAAATACCTAATCGCCTACATCAAAACTTCTTTCATTGCAATGTTTATATGCTTATTGTTTCATTCGATTCTAAACCAAAGTGGCATTATCCATTAAAAGTTGGAGAACTTGTTGTTGATGCTCGATGTGATATTTCACTGCTTGAATCTTTTTCTTCTTGAGATGTCCTTCTATATTGAGAGTTTGAGGAGTGGTAATTTCTTCTAATGCATTAAAAGATATGGTTAAATTCATTTCTTGATGCTCTATGTGATCTTCCACTTCTTGAACATTTTTCTTCTTGATATGTTCTTCTATATTGATAGTTTGAGGAGTGGTAATTCCGGCCATTGCATTACATGATATGGTTGAATTCATTTCTTCTTCCTTGATGTGGTCTTTCACTTCTTGAACCTTTTTCTTCTTGATCTTTCCATCTACCATAAGAGTTTGAGGAGTAGTAATTCTTTCCAATGCTTTACAAGATATGATCGGATTCATCTCTTCTTTCTCTGGGGTTGGTTCCTGGTGTATATACTCTTCTTTTGATGTTTCTTGATCCTTTTCTTCCTCCTCTCCACAATAAATGTAAAATAATTTCTTCTCAGCAAACTTATGACCTTTAATGTATTTGTTATCACAATTGTAACAAAGCCCTTTTTCTCTTTTTTCTTCCAATTGTTGTGGTGTAACCCTTGTAGGTTGTGGAAGGCTAGGAGAAACAACACTTCCATCTTTATAGTTGTGAGGGGTAGACTTCCTTGTTGCCATAATTTTTCTTTCCACTTTGTAACAAAGCCCTTTTTCTCTCTTTTCTTCCAATTGTTGTGGTGTTGCTCTAAAGAAGGTGTTGCTCTTTGTATCCTCATAATGTGCTATCATTTCCTTCATGAAAATTGACCATGTAACAAGTCATTTATGAGAACAAAGCCCTTTATACCATAAAAATTGATCTGTCTCTAAATATGAAGATGCAATACATACCTTTTGTAATAGCAGTACACCATGTAGATCAAAATATTGCTCCATATGTAGTATCCAATTTACCGGATCCTTGCCATCAAACTTCATCATACCACCTTTTCTTGATTTTTGGAGCTAGATCTTGAAATGACTATAACTCTATAATTTCAGATCTCCAAGTTCTAAAATTTCTTCCTGCAGTAGCTCTCTATGCTCTATTTCTAATCCCGCAAGTCTGATCAATGTTGGATTCTACAAGGAAGTGTTATGTCAAATCTCCCACGATGACCTGATTATAGACTGGTTCAGTAGAGTGAACTTGTACGAAGTTCCATGTGCAACTGTTTCAACCTTAGTACCTGAAACTGACATAAAAGAAACTACAGGAAGTCCTCTTTCTGAAACTTCCTACAAAATTTCAATCTGATGCTCAGAGAGAAAGTTATGACAATTTTCCCAAGGTGACCTGTTTGGAATGTAATTTAGTAGTCTACATAGACTATAACTTCATCAGATTATATCTCTGAAAATATAGCGTGACAGGATCTGAAATTCGGAGCCAAGGTTCAGACTGATTGCTTCTCAAATGGTTTCTTTTTATCTTTTGAAACTTCGTAATGAAAGAGTGATAGTGAAAATTCCATGATGACCCATTTTAGATGAAATTCTAGAGCTTTCCAAAACCCTAAATTCCTTAGACCATATCTCCGAAAATAGCTTGGGACAAGATCTGAAATTCAGACCCGAGGTTCAGAGATATTTTGTCTCAAATGGGTTTTTTTGTTAGCTTCTGAAACATCACAGAAAAATTGTTCTAGCAAATATTCCATGTTGACCTATTTGGAGCAGCGAAACCATAGAATCCAAAGCTCTAATACCAAATGTTATGAAATGAGCTCACAAAAAGATAGAAAATATAGATCAACGCCTTAGAAATAAGCCTCTTTGAGTGGGCAACCTCCTTTACATTACACAAATGAACAATTCTTAGATGATACAAATGACAAGACCTCCTTTCTATATATAGGAGTCTAAGGGGTCATAATATAATCAGAGTCAACATAACAATAATAATGTAAGAGCACAATAATAACAATAGTGGGCTTCTATGGGCACAATAATAACAATATGGGGACTACATGAGCACAAAAATAGAATAAGGGGGTTGTACTAATAACAATAACGGGTTAGACTAGTAGTATAGGGACCTAACAGTTAGTGGGTTATTGTTTCCTTCAAATATAGGATTGAGTTAGACAAGCCTAGATCATTGGAGGAGGCCATACGAAAACTAAAGCATTGCTATGAACAATTGAAGCGCAAAATTGGGACTAAGCCAAATTGGAGAGTTAATGCAAAGAAAAAATGCAAATGGGACAAGAAGTAAGTACGACCACAGTACACAGGTAACAAAGAGAATGTTTCACCACCTAAGAAGTTCAATTCATCAGATAGAGGATAGGGATTCCGGTCAAGAGAATAGAACAAGGAAACAAGTTGGAAGCCTATAAAGTGTTGGATTTGTGGCGAAGATCATCGTAGGAGATATTTTATACAGAATAAGGATGGTATACCTTAGCTATATAGTGCGCATGAGGCATAGACTATTGGGGATATTGGTCATAGTATTCCACATATTTATGCAACATTGGATAACAAATAGGCAGAGCATCAGGCATTGATCATTGAGATGGATGGTAAGCTTTGTGATCAAGTTATTTCTATCTTGATTGACCCTGGAGCTATGGTAGTCCTGACTTGGTGGATAAGTGTGGTTTTAGTAGGAATTGCATGAAGAATATTGGTTAGTATAGTTGAATACAAGTATGAAGAAGCAAGTTCATCATTGGGTCAGAGCTTGTGCATTTTATTTGAATGGTATGCCCACAACAACACATTTGAATGTATTACATTGGGATCATATTGTTGGCATGGATTGGTTGTATCTTCGTAGAGCCAAGGTAGACTGTTATGACAAAGCCATTGAGTGTGTTGATGAAAATGGAGAACCAAGAGTCTTACGGGGAAAGAAGATATCCACATTAGTTAGGATGGTGACAGCTATGTAAGCAAAGCATAGTCACAGGGAAGGGTGAAATTTATTTGCAATGCACATTTATAGGTCTAAAGGTAAGGAAGTTGAGGATGTAGATGTGTTGAGCAGATACCCAATTCTACAATAGTTCAACTAGGTGTTTCCTAAGGAAATTTCAAAGTTCCCACCTCAAAGGGAGGTAGACGTTTCTATTGAGTTAGTTCCAGGGGCAACTCCAGTATTGAAAGCACCTTACAAGATGAGCACACCTGAGTTGGTTGAGTTAAAGTTACAGCTAAAGGAAATGTTGGACAAGGGGTACATCAGGCCGAATGTATCACCTTTGGGCGCACCAGTATTATTTGTGAAGAAGAAAGATGGTACTCTCAAATCATGAATTAATTACACCCAGTTGAACAAAGTGACAATCAAGAACATGTATCCATTACTGAGGATTGATGACTTGTTTGATGAGTTGAAGGGTGAAACAATGTTCTCTAAGATTTAGAGATTTGAATATCAGTAGGTACGCATCAAAAAGGAGGACATTTACAAGACCACATTTAGGACCAAGTATGGGCACTATGATTTTGTTGTAGTTCCATTTGGCTTAACTAATTCTCCAGCTACATTTATGTGTTTGATGAATAGTGTGTTACGTACGTACTTGGATACGTTTGTCATTGTGTTCATTGATGATATACTGATACATTCTAAAAATTAGGAAGAGCATGACGAACATTTAGTAGTAGTGTTGAGGTTGTTGAGAGAGCCTAAATTGTATGCTAAGCTCAACAAGTGTAGTTTATTTCATAATGAGGTACACTACTTGGGGTATGTGGTCTCCAAGGAGGGAATTGCATTATATCCAAAAAATATAAGATCCATCATGGAGTGGGTAGCTCCTAAGAATGTGGATGAGGTGATATCTTTCATGGTGTTGGTAGGCTATTATAGGAGGTTCATCTAGAACTTCTCACAGATTTCTTATCCTATCACATCATTACAGAGGAAAGGTAAGAAGTTCGAATGGATAGAGGAGTGTGAGGCTACTTTTGAGCAGCATAGGTAGTTGTTGACACATGCACCAGTGCTTTAGATTACATATCTGGATAAAGAATTTCAAGTATGCACAGATGCTTGTAAGAGAGGACTTGGGGGAGTCCTTATGCAGGATGGGCAAGGGGTATGTTATGAGTCTCAGATACTAAACAAGCACAAACATAACTACTTGACACATGATTTTGAGTTAGAAACAATCATACATACATTGAATATGTGGAGACACTATCTTCTTGGCAGGAGATTTTTACTTATGAGTGATCATATTGGATTGAGGTATTTGTTTGACCAATCGAATCGGAATGGTAGGGAGACTCGGTAGTTGGATATGATCAGTGAGATTTATTTTGAGATCAAGTATATCAAAGGTAAAGAGACCAAAGTAGCATATGCTCCTAGAAGATGGATACATGTAAATCATTAGCAGCTATGAGCTCCTATGGGATAGATTACAAGTGATAGTATAGGTACATGTATAGGTGATAGTACAGGTATAGGTGATGGCACAAGTACAGGTACATGTACAGGTAGCGGTACATCTACGGGTATAGGTGTAGGTGCATAGGATATGAATTATTGTCTCACGATGAATGGATTGGTTATATTAAGAGACATGATATATGTATTGGATAACAATGAGCTCAAGAAGGTAATCTTGAGGAAGTTTCATGTGAAACCTTATTCAGGTCACCCAGGTTATCAGAAGACATTAACTATAGTGAAGATATTTTAATATTGGCCGAAGCTGAAGAGAGATGCTGCAGAGTTCATGGCTAGATGTTTTGATTGTTAGTGAGTGAAAGCATAATGCAAATATCCAAGTGGACTACTACAACTGATCATGAATCCAAAGTCAAAATGGGAGGTCATTTCCATGGACTTCATTACAGGTTTGCCAAAGATAGTGGGACAACATGATTCCATCATGGTCATTATGGACATGTTGAAAAAGGTTGCACACTTCATTCCATTTAAGTCTACATTCTTAGTTAGTGATGTAGCACAAGTATTCATCAAAGATGTAGTCATATTGCATGGTTTTCCAAAGACGATTGTGTCATACAGGGATGTGAAGTTCACTTCCAAGTTTTGGAAGGATTTATTTGTAGGTTTGGGCACAGAGTTGGCCTTTCACACAACTTGTCATTCACAGATATATGGACAGACCGAGAGGCTCAATAGGATATTGGAGGACATGTTGAGGATGAATGTGATGCATCAGCAATGGAATTGGGAAGAGTACCCCCCTCTGGTTGAGATTCCATACAACAATGGTTATTAGGATTCATTGAGGATGAGTCCTTTTGAAGCATTGTATGACCAGACTTGTAACACTCCCAACAGTTGGAGTGATTTGATTAATAGGGTGTTTATTGGACCAGATATGTTGGCAAACATGGAACAAGAAATCCAGGTAATCAAGAAGAATATAAAGGAAACACAAGATAGGCAGAAGAGTTATGCAAATAGGAACACATTGTTCAAGGAGTTCTAGATTGGGGAACGGGTGTACTTGAGCATCAAACAGAAGAAGAGCTCCTTGCAGATTGGATCATGTGCCATGATGGCACCACATTTTTGTGGACCCTTCTACATTATTGAGAGGATTGGGCTAGTAGCCTATCAACTTGCACTACCTCCGACAGTGAAAGTCCATGATGTTTTCTATGTATCATTGCTTAAGAGATATGTTAAGGATGTTGATCATGTGATTGACTAGTAGGTATTGCAGGTGGAACTAGATTGACAATTTCAGCTGAAGCCTTAGTGTATATTACAGAAAAAGGTTCTCATGCTCTGGAACCAAGCAATCAAGCAAGTTAAAGTGTGGTGGAAGCACTTTGGGCCTGATGAAGCTACATTGGAGATGATGGATCAGATGTGGGCTATGTATCCTTCCTTGTTTCCTGATTGAGGAAAAGAAGTTTTGAATTGGTGTTTTGCTAATGCTTTGGTAAATGTTTTGGTATATGTTTTGATGATGTTGATTTATGTACATATGTATATGGATGTAAATGCCACCATGGGTTGTGTTATAAAGCTCCATTATGCGGTATGTTGTTATGATGTCATGTTATTATGTTGTTATGTTGGTTTTCTTTTCAGCAGGGTGATCATTGTAAATATTGCATCGAGGTAAGTTATAAAGGTCCATCAATAGTATATTTTTTGCTTACGACAGCTTTGTGGTTATAGGTGTTATTGAACACCAAGGATGGTATTCCCCCAAGGGTAGGGTTCTGTAATAGCCCTGGTAAAAGTTCCATGTAATAAAAGTAAATAAAGGAAAATTAATAACGACAGATGATGGGACACATTTTCCAAGTTGAATGTTAGGAAGAATCCTAGTGATGGGGATCACTTGTGATTTTTTATGGCTAAGGAAACTGGCAAAGGAAATGGCTAAGGATTTGGAAGGCAAAAAGGCATTCTTGCCACATTTATTTATGAAAATAATGGAAATTAGGAGAAAAGGGAGGTGAATGGTCACAAGTTGCATGTGAGGAGGAAACTGAAGGAAAATAATGGAAAATGAATAAAATAGAGACCTCATTCATAAAAAGGCTTATGAGGTTAGTTGGTAACCTTTTGTTAGTTCAATGTTGGAGCTATCTTCTAATCTCTCTCTATCTCATACTCTTGGAGACTTAGAGTTTTCTTGGATCACTCTTGGAGGATGTGGCATACTTGGATTTTTGGAGAAAGAAGGCAAAGGAAGAGTAAAAGTGCAAGAAGGCATCGTGATTAGTAGCTACATTAGATTTTCTTAAAGGTGTCGAGTTGCATGTATGTTTCATTCACTAGTTTTGGCATGCATGACATATGCATGTGGATTTTTATTGTGATTTGTCATTGGCATGGAGGATGTCCGAGATTGACAGTGGATTTCCCATCCGTGTCATTTCCTCGATAACCATGGTGATTTTCAGTTTATTTTCATTGTTTTGTTTTGGTTGGTTTTCATGTTTCCTTAGCTTGGTTTGAGTTATTAGTTCCTCTAAGCCCTGGTTCGACAATCGCTCTCGAAGCCCTGTAACAGCTTGGGTTTAGTTACTAGTCCTAGAAGCCTTGGTTAGAAAAATGCTATGGAAGCCCTTGGCTAGTTGAGTTACTAGTCCTAGAAACCATTGTTGGACAAACGCTCTGGAAGCCTTGTATAAGATGTGGGTTGAGTTACTAGTCCTAGACGCCTTGGTCGAAACAAATGCTCTGGAAGCCCTGGAAGGCTTGGATGGAGACAAATCTGATGATGGTTTTGGTGATGTCTGACCGAGTGGTGGAATCATTATTTGATGGGTTGAAGTGGATGGCCTCTAGAAGCCGTCGATGAGTTTTGATTGATGTGTTCTACAGAATCACACATTCATGGTTGGAATATGGCACAGGGGTGAATGAGTAAAGAGAGATTTGACCGAGCCATTCTATTATCGGGTGGAATGTGGAAGTCCCATCCCGGGTTTGGATTTTGCATCATTAATGAAAGGTTATTTCTCCTTGTATTTCTATGAGAATTTTGAATGGTTATATGTGGTCTATATGGTTGTACTTTCATGAATATTTTTGTTGCTATTATGCTTATTATGTATGTGTTTTATAACAACAACCATGTATGGCTTTCATCTAAGTGTGAGACCCCTATGCTCAGAACTATTAATTATACCTGTAGATTACAGATTTGCAATATGTTTGATGAAATGCTTGTCATGACTAGTAGGGATCCAATTAAGGTCTTGAACAAGTGATTGCTTTAGTACTGTCATTTCCATGTTTTTTTCCAAGGGAAAAGGCGTAATTTTATTACTTAAAACAAAATTACATGTTACATTTTAATGTGAACCAAACATCATCAAGTCAAATGACCGATCATAAGCAGAGAAATGCAAAAAAATACAAACTAGTATACAATAAGCATAAATCTAGGCTTTTCTCCCCTTATTTTTTTTGCACCCTATGCCATTCTCCTTGAGATGGCGAATCAGAGACAACTGCAAGTTGAAACCTAGGTTCAGGCCTTGCATTGTCCTTATCTGAGTCTGATTTGTCTATTTAGTGGGTATGTTTATACCCACTAGTATCCATATCTTCCAGGTTGTTTGTTGTTTTTTCCTATTTGTCCTGCATTCCATTGAGGTACTAGGTGACTTCCACATGATTTTTTGGTTCCTGTGTTGTCTGATTGTTCCCGGTTTGTATAGTTTCCTCCACAGCTTCCTCTTCCTCATCATCCTGTCCGAGTGGAGGGAAGTTCCTTCCTTTGGGCTGTTTCCCATTCCTCTTCTTTCTGTCGGTGTCTTTCTTACCTTCTGGGCACTGTTACACAAAAATATCGTCACCATGATTATTTGCAGTCAGTATGGGTCTATCATCACTTGTACTATCCTCCTAAGCAAGTCTAGAACCTCAGCTCTTCAAATCAAGCTTTGGAAGTGGGAGAAAGACATTAGAAATCAATGTAACTCTGGTTCCGCACTTTCTCCCATGGTCACCTGCGGTCCCGCACCTTCTGTGTACAAACGCTGTGTACCTACCCGCTCTGTTCCTAACGGTGCAGGTGCGAACCCCTGTGAAAGTCAAAAGGCGCAATTTTTATCTTAAAAAACTCACTTTGGGTTAATTCTAGAGTTTTCTAGAAGGAATTTTGACGTGGATTGTTTGCTCTGAGGTGGTTCATGCATCCCAAAAGAGAAGGAGCTAATCCCTTGACTAAAGGATCTATCCCTTTGAAGGAGGGCTTTATCCCTTTGAAGGAGGACCTAGTAACTTCCCTCCATTGCACTATAGATACAGGCATTGGGGTGAGGACTAGGGAGGTTAGAAGCTAAACATTTTGAGGGTAAATGCTGGTGAAATTGAGACTCTTTGGTTGAGCTTGAGAGGAGAGATCACATACCTCTTGGTTCTATTGGAGAGTGAGTGAAACTTGTCAAAGTAGAGGAGACATCTTGTTGGACCCTGGGAGGAGCTTGTACAGTGTCAAGGCAAAGGTTGTAAGGTTCTTCCTCTTTTGAATTAATACAATCAAACTCATTTTTCTCAACAAGTATCTTATGTTATTTGTTTCATGGATTCCTTGACTTTCATGTTAAATATGTTTCATGCAATTAGTTTTTCAATTGGTTTTTCAGGTGCTATTTAATTTGTTTGCCTTGTTTGTATTTGCAGATTCGCGAAGAGGAGCTCATTTGGATCGAAAGAGCAAGGGCATCCACAAGCTTGCGTTGGACCAAAGGTAGGCCCTAAAAACCTTTGTTTGCTATTGTTAATTGAAGCATATTTAGAGAAAGATAGTGTTTGGTTGGTTTGCTTGTCATTAGGTCTTCTTTAGATTCTAGGAAGGTCTATCTTGTCCGCAAGATCGACTCATTCCACGCGACAGAATGGCTACTCCGCTGGGGATTTGATTGTTTTCTTTGTCTATACTTTGACTTGAGAAACTCTATTTTCTGTTTCTGTTTTTGACTTGATGACTGTGGGATTGGGTGTATTTAGTTAATTTTGAGTTAGTCTTCACTTTTCATAGTTTTGGGAGAGGTACGCACCCTCTGAGTTAAGCACAGTGCATACTTGTACGCACTTTTGCTTTGTGCACATAGTGTAGACGCACCTGTGTAAACAGGTTGCCTGCGTACCCTGTCAAAAATTTGAAGAATTTCAAATTTTCCTCTTTTTTGTCAGTTTAGAATTTGTTTATAAGTTTTAGCCATTACCTAGACCTGCTTGTTCCCTGTCAAAAACTTTCCTTGGTTTAATTTCATTAGCATTAGGGTTTTAGGTGGAATTCCTAGGAATTTTGCTTGTTGGGTTTGTTTTTCGTTTTGGTTGTGTAGTGGCTCTGAGCTTAGAAGCCCTAGAGACCTCAGATTACCTTGGTGTCTACTGGTCTTCTTATGAGTCTGACTATTTATGAAATCTCCCCTTGTTGAGGAATTCGCTTTGAGTTTTCTCATTTCAAAATTTTGAAAAGCTTGTAGTTGAAAGTTTCGAATTTTCATTTTTACAAAAAGAAAACAAAAGATTGGTTGTTTTTTGACTAATTGTGATTCTACATAAATTAGTCCTTAGCTCACATTTAGCTAAGTAAAACATCCTCAAAAAGACTTTTAGTAGGCTTTAACTTCAAGTAGCTTTTTATAGTTTGTAGCTCTCAAAGTTAGTCATTTTCATTACTTTTGAGTGTCTTTTTTACAAAATATAAAAAAAAAATCTCTTTTGGAAAAGTTTGTCTTTTGTAGTGATTGTTTGTTTTGAAAAGAAAAGGGAAATTTGTGTGAAATAGCTAGTTGTCTCGTTTTGAGTGCATTGGAAAGGAAAAGCTCTTCTTTTAATTTTTTTAATTGAGAAAGATTTGTGTTTACAAAGTAGTTGCATTTCTCAAACTCTTTCTTAAGTTTAGAAGTTCATCGAAGAGAAAAGATTGTTTAAATCATCCTAGGTGCATCTTTTTAGTGATTTCGAGTCGAGTCTTTACACTACGAGTTTCATCTCCACCACCTCTTGACTTAAACAACAACCACTAAAATTAACGCTTAAAGTAAAATTCACCTAGTAACATTTTATTTCTAGGGCTCTGATACACCAACTTAGCTTAGGCTAGTGTCTTGGAGTAGGAGAGTAATTAAGTCTCCAAGACAGTAAAAACAAACAAGTAGCTGTATCTTGTGGTAGGAAGAAATCCAATTGTTGCATTTATGCTCTGGGAAAGCTCCTCTTAAAGGAGAAGCACGAGATCGTGTCTGAACCAGTGTGCGAATCAATCCTTCCTCATTGGGAACGACGCCAGATATTCACGTATTAAAAATGGTAAACCTCGAATTAACCATTGTTGAGGAGCTTGGGGTCACTTGTTGGTAAACCTTGGATTATGTCAAGGAGCCTTCAAGGGGATTGAGCTTGCTACTCTGCCCTTGCGTGCGTATCGGATCGTAGACTATTCCCCCAGGTGTATTTGTCTCAGTTGGTAGCCTTAGTGACCATATTCTTTAGGATTCTTCCTAAGGTGACAGTGGTGGGAAGATCCCACTGTACCTGGAGCAGACGTCGGCTAGACTCACTTGGATTTTCTGGGGGGTTCACTTCACTCGAGACGGTTAAAGTGGAGGAACTTGGTCCAGTCTATTCATTAAGCAGGTTGCCGGGGTAACTGTTCCAATTGCCATTTCTGTACTGAATTCTGCGATGTTGGATTTCATCACCAACTAGTGTTTTCGGTCCGGAAAGTTACTGTTTGTGTGTGTTTGATCTCTAGATTCTTTAGGCGTGTGATTCAAATTTGTTTGGTTCTTTAGAGGCTTTAGGTGTTTTTCATTGATATTTTACTTTGTTTGCGTGTGAAGTAGTTAAAATTTTTTAACCATAGCTAAATTACCAAGACAGTCCCGTAGACTTTGGGGCCAGTCTCCTGAGTTTGTAACCATGGCTAATTTACTGAGGAAGTCCCGTAGACTTCGGGGCCAACCTCCTGAAGAAGTCCCGAGCCATCTTGAAGGCTTGAAAGTCCTCGTAACTCCTAGTGGTAGTAAAGTTGGTTCACCTGAAGAAGGAGAGTCTTCATTGGTTGTACATCCTGATTACCAAACTCTAGAAACAGGTTATAATCCTGAAGCTATTTCGATTTCCGAACTTGCTGGTAGCTTTTCATCTACTAGTGATATAGGCGAAGAACCTGAGATATCTGAACCTGTTACTCCAACATCGGGGTTTGTCTCTCCAACTTCTAGTAGTCCTAATTCACCTAGGGTAGAAAGAGTAATCACCGAAAATATTCCTTCTGGTTTGATAGCTATTTAAGAACTTGCTCCAGAAGAAGAAGTAGGCATCCCTATCCCTGAAAATCAACCTGTTATTGATCTAAGGGAGCGTGAATCAATTTTTTACAGTCCACCTAGAAGTACTACTTGGTATCTGTCTTTGACTAATTATTTGGAAAATTCAGTGTTAAGTCTTTCACCACCTCGTACTCCTTATCATCCTAGAGGTTTTTATACTCCCGTAAATATGTCAGGTTAGTCATCCATGTTTACTCAATCGCCTGAATCTTTTTTGTACGGCGGTCCTTCTGTTCCCTCTGGGTATCAGTGACTTTCTGGTATTTTTTCGGGAGCATCTCCTCAACCCATTGAACAAGGGTTATTCACTGGAAGCAATGGTGCAAAACCGTTGAGCGTAGAAGACATTCTTATGATGTCAGGTTCTATTCCCAATTCTCAACCTCAAGGTGGCCAGTTACCACCTGGGCGACAGCCTCAATTAATGCTTGGGGGACAACCTCAAGGTACACAATTTGCATCTGGGGGGGCAACCTCAAGGACAGTACGTGCCTACAGTACAATACGTTCCTCAAGGTCAACCCCAGACTCAATATGTACTCCAAGGTCAACCCTAGTATCAATTTATACCTCAAGGTCAACCCCAGTATCGGTACGTGCCTCAGGGATATCTACCCCAAGGTCAGTACTCGAACCAAGGTTTCCAACCACCCCAAGGTCAATCTTATGTTCAAGGGATGGGAAATGTACCTTTCAACTATCCAACCTACCCTCAACCCGGTTATGGTCCTCAACATTCTCAACCTATTATGGGTCAATACCCCGGAACGAACATAGTGTGGGATCCATCGCAAACTCAACAGGTGTTGCAGCCGGGTGTACAGTTGTCATCTCAAACTGGACAACCCTTAGTTTCTGGTTCACCCCAGCAACTAGTCCAGTCTAACATTCAAACTTCTGTACCTTCGGTAGTTTCTCAATCTGGGCCTACTGCGCCTCGTACTCCATCTCAAACGACTGCTGCAACTGCCGCAACATCTGTTCAATCTACCTCACCTACTTCTGGAGTATCGACAGCTCCGGTTTCTACTGTTCCTGTATCTATTCCTCAGACATCTTTACCACCGTCTGGATCCACGATTCAAACTACGGTTCAGATGCCTGTAGGACAACCTGGTTTAAGTACGGTTGTCACAAGTCAACCACAATTCACTTATCAACCGTACC
Source organism: Pinus tabuliformis (assembly GCA_031772625.1). Lineage (NCBI taxonomy): Eukaryota > Viridiplantae > Streptophyta > Pinopsida > Pinales > Pinaceae > Pinus > Pinus tabuliformis. The sequence continues at coordinate 1,353,786,065 of CM062820.1, read as the reverse complement.
AGGGACAGTACCAATTCGGTTTTGTTGTCCAGCAGCCAGTTTATCAGTATCAACCGTATCCTGGGTACACTTATCAACAACCTCAACAACCCCAGTACGGTACGGTTAATCCTGGTTTTCCAGGAGGATACAATATCCTGAATGCGATTCCTATTCCTAGTTATCCTGGATATCCTCCTCCTGGGGCTGGTCTCATGACCCAGAGTTTTAGGGATCCTAATCGGCAGTTACCATTTATCTCAACTTTGGACTTACTAGACCTGTCGCGCCTAACGAATGATCCGATTAATTATCTTCTGTTTTGGCCGCCAATGCCGAATAAGTTGCCCAGTGACATTCCCAAGTTCGAAGGTAAATCTGGAGAGGACCCGTCGAACCATGTGATGACTTACCACCTCTGGTGTGCATCTAACTCCATCACAGATGATTCGATCTGTCTTAGACTTTTCCAGCGCACTCTGACTGGTCTCGCGGCCAAGTGGTACATTGAGTTACCGCGAGGCACTTTTTATAATTTTAGTCAGTTAGCTACCTCGTTTTTAACTCATTTCCAGTTGCCAGTTCGATATGACAATGGCACAGAATTGTTAACTTCGCTAAAACAATCGACATCCACGTATATTTCAGATCATATTCATGAGTGGAGATGTCAACGACGTTTAGTGAAGGTATTCATTCCGGATCAAATCTTGGCTGAGTGGTTTGTAAAATCTTTGTTGCCAAGGATCACTGAAGATGTTGCTAAAGCCGGAGTTGTTACTGAGGAGCAAGTCATTTCTCAAGCCAGTACCTTGACTTGGTCTATACTCAGTTAGGTACGTTACACGAAAAGATCCCCGATCTTCCCAAGTCGAATCAAATCACTGCAGCTCCTTCGGGATCTCATGCCGTTGACGGTATGATCGGTACGGTTAACACTAAAAGTAAGAAGAAGTCTTCCAAGAATTCTTCTCCTATCATAACCTTGCCTGATTCCCCGACAGGAGATTCTTCTGCAGAGGTTTCCGCCGATGTTCACGTTGTAGAATCATCTATAGCTAAATCAAAATCCGGTGGGAAGAAGAAAGGAAAGAAGAAGAATAAAACAGACAAAAATTCAAAGGAGAAACCTCGTTATCCGTGTCTCATTTGTGACGAAAAACATTTCACAAGAGACTGCCCTCATCGAGCAGAGGTTGCGAATATCGTCAAAGGTTCCCAAACTCCTACTGTTTTGAAGGATCCATTTCCAAATCAAGATAGCAAGATGATAGGTTCTTCCTCGAGTGCCAATGAAGAACCCATATTGATGATGTCCCATGTAAGGATTGTGACTCGATCGCAAGATTATGGCAGTAAAAGTCCTGTTGATGGCAAAGAAGCAGAATCTTCTCATTCTAATCCATCAACCTCAGCTCCCGGTTCCGATCCACTACAGATCGAGAAACCTAATTCAGACTTAGTAATTAAACCGCCCGCCAAGGGTGTACTTCGAAGGTCAGCTTTCAATCCACATGTGAGAGTGGCTCAGAATTATAACATTGTTGAGGATTTAGCTGTTTCACCCTCAGCAATGTCGGCTTTGGAAGTGCTGCAATCATGCCCAGCGCAATGCAAATTACTTTTGTCGGCTATAGGAGCTGTTGATGTTCAGGACCCGAACCTAATAATCTTTGATCTAGAAAATAGTACACCGCGTTTGCCTCACCAAATGGCTTTCCAGATTCCAGTGATAGTCAAAAACAGGCCTATTCATCAGACTGTGATTGATGAGGGAGCCTCAACGTGTATTATGTCGATACAATGTTGGAGATCGCTTGGTTCTCCTTCACTAAATCAATCCCCGACAATTCTTAAGGCCTTTGATGGCCGTGGGTTTCATCCTTTTGGCATTCTACAGGATTTGCCTATAGGGGTTGAAGGAAAAACCGTTAGTCTAGATGTGGAGGTGGTTGATGCCCCTCTAGACTACAACCTTCTCTTGGGTCGAAGTTGGTCTTACGCTATGACAGCGGTCGTTTCATCGGTCTTTAGAGTCATAAAGTTTCCACATAATGGAAAGATTGTAACAATAGACCAGCTGGCTTACTTTTCATCCGACCCAGCCTCTTTGGAGAGTATTCAACATGTTGGTAAAACGACTATCCCATATAAGGATGTTGGAGTAGGATTAGTTAAAGATGCTGGTTTACTGGGAAATTTTCCTTTTCCTCAAATCAACGCATCATCTTCATTTGCAACTATTCATATGATTACATCAGACACTATTTTTTATGACGATCCTTGGATCGTTCCTTCTGAATCTGAAATAGACTCATTTGGTAATTCCATGCCTTTGAGTCCATATGAAATGGCCTATGAAGCTGTGCAGTCTTTTGCCGACCCGTGTTCAACCGAAAAAGACTTAATGAATGTGGTCCGTGAGGAATCACTTTTCACATCAACCTCGGATTTAACTACGTTTTCTGAACTTGTTCACTCTGATGAGCAAATTCGTGAAATCCTATGTGTAGATGATTTACCATGGGAAGATCTCCATCACAGATCTTCGTTTTTACCTGAGGATGATCGTTTTGAAAATAATTTCTCATCAATCTTTACAACCGAATATGTCAAGGAACCTCAGAATCCAATGAAACATCCTAATTCAGAGTTAAATTTGGGGAACATCTCTCGAACTATTCCCATTGACATTTTGGTTAAGCCCGAAATTGTTGAGAACATTCATATAGGTGCCTCGTGTACAGATGCCGAAATCCAATTATATAAGGCCCTATTTCAAGAATTTCGCGACGTGTTTGCCTGGTCCTATGAGGAAATGCCAGGAATTGATCCCACGATTGTTGTTCATGAGATCAAGACTTACCCGGATGCTAAACCCGTCCGGCAACGTTTGCATCAGATTCACCCACGAAAAGCTGCTGCAATTAAAGCAGAAGTTGAAAAACTGTTGAAAGCAGGTTTCATTTATCCAATCCCGTTAACGGATTGGGTATCGAATATTGTTCCGGTTAACAAAAAACAGGGAACAATAAGAATATGCATCGATTATAGGGACATTAATCGAGCCTGTCCAAAGGACAATTACCCAACTCCCTATATCGATCAAATCATTGATGATTGTGCCGGCAGCGAGATATTTTCCTTTATGGACGGTTTTTCCGGATACAATCAAATCAACATTCTACTTGCCGATCAACCAAAAACGGCTTTTATTTGTCCATGGGGGACATTTGCTTATTGCAAATTACCTTTTGGGCTTAAGAATGCGGAAGCAACTTTTCAAAGGGCAATGTCTTATGCGTTTCATGACATCAAGCACATTGTGCAACCTTATCTCGATGATTTGCCTGCTCATTCACTACATCGATCTGATCACCTTGTCCACTTACGAGCAATCTTTATGAGGTGTAGGCATTATCGTATTCAGTTGAATCCACACAAATGTGTCTTCTGTATAGAAACGGGTCGATTGCTGGGATTTTTAGTTTCGATAACTGGCATTCGCGTTGATCCCTCAAAGGTCAAAGCTATTATCAATTTGCCTCCTCCTTCGAGTCTTCGCCAACTCCAAAGTTTGCAGGGGAAAGCAAACTTTTTACAACGATTCATTCCTAACTACGCCAAGGTTACAAAGGGTTTTACATGGTTGTTGAAACAAAATACTCAATTTTCTTGGGATGAGATAGCTCAGAAATCTTTTGATGCACTCAAACACGCGTTGACCCATGCACCGTTGTTGCATCCTCCCAACTACAACCAGGATTACTTTTTGTATCTCGCCGCATCCCATTCCACCATTGGAATGGTCTTAGTTCAGGAAGATGAATTCGGAACGGAACATGTGATATATTACCTTAGTCGCACATTAAATCCAACTGAGCTAAAATACTCACATGTGGAGAAATTGGCATTGGCAGTCGTTCAAGCTATCCAACGTTTTCGTCACTACATTTTACTACGTAAAACTACAGTCATTTCGGATTGCAACCCTATGATCTACATCTTGACCAAACAATTGCTAGGGGGCAAGTACTCTAAATGGATCGTTATCCTGCAGGAGCTCGATTTGGAATTTGAGAAATCCAAGTCTAAGAAATCTTTAGTTTTTGCGGAGTTAATGTGTGACTTCCCGCATGCTGACACAGAAACTGTGGCGGAGGAGCCCATTGCGGACGAATCCTTGTTTCTAATCAGTATTTTGGATCCGTGGTATGGGGATATCATCGTCTATCTCCAGACCCAATCCTTTCGGCCAGAAATTTCAAAGTCTGAACGTCGGAAAATTCGATTCCACTCCCAACAATTCAAAATTATTGGAGATACTCTTTATCGTCGTGGGGTGAACTCTATTTTTCGACATTGCTTAACTCACGAAGAAGCTGAAAGGGTTCTAAATGACTGTCACTCTGGGGCATGTGGCGGTCATATGTTTGGGTATGCCACAACCCAAAAGATATTGCGCGCTGGCTACTTTTGGCCGTCCTTGTTTAAAGATTGTATTACTGCGGTCCAAAAATGCCACAACTGTCAAGTGTTTGATCGAAAGATGCATGCTCCACCTGCTCCTCTCCACCCTATAAATGTCGTTGGTCCTTTTGCTAAATGGGGTATCGATTTTATTACATGTAACCCTCACTCGGCCAGGGGGCATGCATATATCATCCTTGCGGTAGATTATTTTACTAAGTGGGCCGAGGCGATGCCTACATTCGAAGCAGATGGCAAGACAGCTGCAATTTTCGTGTTTAATCATATAATTGCTAGGTTTGGTGTCCCGCAAGCGATAATCACTGATCATGGGCGCCATTTTTGAAACGTTATGATGACAGAACTTACAGGCCAGCTTGGCTTGCGTCACGATAGCTCAACTCCTTATTATCCACAAGCTAACGGTCTGGTTGAGTCCATCAACAAATTTTTAGTTATCATGATCCGATGAATCATTGGCATTCATCGGTCGAATTGGCACAACATGCTATTTTCGGCTCTTTGGGCGTACCGAACCTCAGTGAAAACATCAACAGGGTTCACTCCTTTCCAACTAGTTTACGGTTTGGAAGTTGTGCTACCCATTGAATGCAAAATCCCATCACTGCAAATGGCCATCGAGTTACTTCCAGCTACTTCCGAAGAGGAAAAGCATTTGTTATACTTAGCTCAATTAGATGAGAATTGACGTGATGCTGCATTGGCGATCGAGACTCATGCAAAACATATGAAAGCTCAGTATTATCGAAATGTGACCCCTCGAAATTTTTCGGAAGGAGACCTAGTGTTATTGTATGATCAAGCTAATGATAAGTTAGGTGCTGGAAAATTTGTTCCTATGTGGCATGGGCCCTATGTCGTCAAGCGAAAGCTAGCCAAAGGGGCTTATGAATTGGTAGACTTTGATGGGGACTCTTTGGGTAAACCCAGAAATGGCCTTTACTTGAAGAGGTACTATGCTTAAAAGAATGGGTATGGAGATTTTTAGTTATGTTAGTTTTTCTTTCTAGCAAGTGTGTTTTAGTTTAAAAAAGTGTGCTTAGCTTAGAGAGTGTTTATCGTCATTATTCTGGCTTAACTTGGTTTTACTCTTGATATTGCAGATGTCGATGCCTTTTCAAACATACATTGGATTTGCTGATGGTGCTTGTCGTAGTACACGGAACATTTCTTCCGCATCTTGGGTTATCTATTCGCCCTCTGACGAGTTAGTTTCTATGCATGGGGTAAGCCTCGGTCAAACAACAAACAACATTGCCAAGTATAGTGCAGTGATTGATTTATTATCTGAATCTATTTCATTTTGTATTCGGTGTTTGATAGTGAGGTTAGATTCTGAACTCGTTGTATTACAGCTTAATAGAGTGTATGCCATTAGAAATCCAGTGTTACTGAGATTCTTTTTGAGAGTGCATCTCTTGGAACGTGAATTTGATTACATTGAATATCAGCATATTCCAAGGTCTTTAAATACATTAGCAGATGCAATTGCTTCTTGAATGTTAAGTAGACATTTGCAATAATCATACATGTAAATTTAAAAACATTTCATCACACATGTTTAACAAGATAAGCCGGCAATAGTGATATATATATATAGGAGTGTGTCAAAAAATACATCGTCTTCGATCATAGGTTGAAAAACACCTTATGATCGGCAAAAATGATAAGTACAAAAAACAAAAATGTCACATGTGCCGACAAAAGGCGATCATCCTATCACTGGTGATGATCTCTATAAGAAACCACTGCCCGAGCCACCTTACAAAGGAACCTCCTAAAAGGTCCCGGGACTCCAATCACATAGCGCTGAAGTCGATGGGGGATGTCATCGATAGTAGTCTCAGGAATATCTCCTGTCAAGCGCTCAAGATGACTCTCCAACTCGGCCAAAACCTCTGCTGATTCGTCCTGTGGGGTTGGCACAGGTGCAACTGGTTGCCTCCTCTCGAAAGGCCAGAGAGCGGCTAGTCGCTGTGGACCCACATCTACATTTGAAATTTTTACTATCAGTTTTGAGACGATGAAAAATATAAAAAAAAAAAAATTAAATAGGGAAAGTTGAAAAGGATTTTACCTGACTCGTCCCACTGCTCTCCTAGTGGAAGAACCATGTCTGGGTCACCACGGAAATCTATCCCAGAGTAAGGGAAATCCTGAATGCAAAAAACCTAGTTTTCCAAGTTTTCCAACCATTGGAAATACTCAGGTTTGAACCGAGCAACCTCTGTCCTCTCGTCTGGGTGACGGGCCATGACTACAACCCATCGCATCAGTTTGGGCTCTCGAGGAAGCCCAGCTCCAATAGTAAGATGTTGTGGGATCAGCATAGGAACCCTCTCCAGGCCAAAACTCACGACCAAAGCCCCATAACCAAAGGTCTTTAGTCGTCCGTTCTTGGCCCTGGTCAGTTGGCCTTTCACATTGGCCAGCACAGCATTGCACCAGTTGAAGATGGTGCCCTGAAAGCAATCAACTGCCATACGCATCTGGGATCCGGTGGCAACATGTAATGCGGCAGCTCCGCAAAGTCTGGTGACAGTAAATGCAATCACCATGAGCTCAGGACGGGATATGGTCTTTATGTCTATCCCTTTGTCTTTAGCCTGGCTGTGGCAGTACTCTAGCCGGAGGCTATCGACAGACTGGCCACCTGGCCTAGTCCCAAATAGAGTCAAGTCCTCGCCTCTCTTAGGCAAACCAGTCAAGAAATAAATGTCCTCCAGCTCGATTTCGAGCTAGTGTCCGCCAATGAAAAAACACTGGTCCTGTATGCTCCACCTGTCAACCAGCCACTGTAAGAAATCTACCTAAGCCCTCATGCCAGGAATGGTCCAGAACTTGTACAGTCTGCATGCCCTCAAAGCATCAAGTGAAGGCTGATGATTCCATGCGACGGTATCCACGTCCTCATGCTCCCGTTCTCGCCAATCTAGCATGATATATTCTCTGCATCAAGTATAAAGATTAATTAGATTGCTAGAAAACATTTTGATTGGTCCATTTTTGAGGAATTTTAGGTTCAAAACCCTTGCTGCGGGGTACGCACCCTCCACGTTAGACACAGTGCGTGGGTCCGCACATTGTCTACATGGAAGGTGCGGACCCCGAGCTTTTTCCCAATGGAGAAAAATTCGGGGTCCGCGGATTCGTAATGGTAAACCTGCGGACCCCCGCACGCGGGTTTTGCGCTTAAAAACTCTCCCAAAAAACAAAATGAGGGGCTAAATCAAAAAAACAACTGGTTGAAAATGAAGAGTAAGGTGATGTGGATTACCTGGAGAAGACGACGCTCGATTCCGACAGTTGGATTTTCCACAATCTTCACGGGAAGTTTTCTAAGCAAAAGCACTATTTTCTCACCCAAACTCGAACGGTAAAAATGAATTGACAAAGGCCCTTTTTATAATTTTTTTGAGTAAATAAATCGCAAATTTGTTTATGTTTCACTTTGAAAAGGTATTTTGCAACGCTTTTATCCATTTTAAACAGGTATGAGTAATGTTTGTGTCTTTGTGTAGAATACAGGATTATTCAAACGAAATCTATCATTTTCAACAAAAAAACAAGTAGAGTCATCTTTAAGCCCTTTTCTGACTCCTAAAACATGAAAAGATTGCCGAGTGTTTCTTTTAAACTCGTTAAAACGGAATTAAAAGACGGTCCACTTACAGCTCTTTTCCGACCGTAAAAACATGAAAAGATTGCCAGATTTTTGTCGTTTCAGATTCGATATTGGTTATGAAACGACGTGTTGTTGATCGCTTTTTTACTTTTTCGGGTTAATAACACTAATAACGAAAAGCACTCCTTGGTCGTAAAATATCAAGCGGTTCTCTCAAGTATTATTTTATACTTTTTCGGACTTGGGAGACACAAATTTATGAAAAAGGTCAACCCTAGAGTTTTCTTAAGTTTTTTCAGACTCTCTAAAATTGAAAAACGCCGAGTTTCTCCTATACTAGACTCGTTAAAATTTCACAGTAAAGGACCTGTTCAATTACAAATAGGAACGAACCACTCCTTCTTAGGGTTCGAATTTAAACTAAGTTGGACTCATCCGAAGGATGAGCTTATAATCAAGCAAATGTTATCCTCCTCAAGCTTGTCAAAAATAAAGAGGTACTTGCGAGAAATGGTGGGGGAAAAGAGAGAAAAATGAGTCTGTTTGTCATACTTTGTAACCCCTCTTGAACACGACACTTTTATTCACCTGGGTTGGGAAATCCTTTGCCTAACAGTTGATCAAACCACATTGAAAGTCTTCAGCCGGTTTCTGGGTATTAACTTTGGGTCAATTGTCACCAAGCCATCTGTCGTGTCGTTATGTGTTCAAGAGGTCACTGCCAATAAGCCATTCATTTGCAAAATATCTGTCATCCATCTTGACCATCCTTGAGTCAGTCCTTGCAACAAAATTTCTTCAACTTGATCTATGATTTCGTGTTGTGGGCTTGCCTGCAACGGATCGCTTTCTATCGACTTCAGCTCATTATCTAGAAAGATGATCTAGAGATCGTCAGTACCTTGGGATCTGCATGCCTCAATGGCAGGTTTCTTGCCTTTGACGACAGTTTACATCATTGACTTTCGATCAAAGGATTCCATGATATGTTCAACATCAACACATTTACTCACATCTCATGGATTGTACTGGGTACTTTGAGAGCCATTGACATCACTGGTGGTTTCTCTCACACTTGTTAACAGTCTACATCATTGACTGGTAATCAAGTGGTTTCTACCATGTTCGACATCAACACATTTATTCGCATGGATAGGATCATACTATTTCAGGAAGTATAAATGAAGACCCTGGATCTAGTTTCCACCATCCAGGCTGCGAGGAATTTTGTACTCATTATGTTGTGGACTATTCATAAAAGATGGCTGCGTCCATACTGTGTTCACGCGAGTCTATACTTATGATGTTTTACAAGATCATTCGTATATCAGAGCAGTAGATAGGTTTCTAGTTAGTTTTGATCTGAGTATGGGAATGCCTACCTCAGCGATGATATGATCTCATATATATATCTTGCATTGAATGTTTTTACAGGTTCCGACCGGGCTCTCCACAAGATAATCCTCGAAATGATAAAGTACTTCACTCTTCCTATATGATAAATGAAATCCTCATCTACTACAGACTTTGCACTTTAGGGGGCAATCTGTTACACAAAAATATCGTCACCATGATTATTTGCAGTCAGTATGGGTCTATCATCACTTGTACTGTCCTCCTAAGCAAGTCTAGAACCTCAGCTCTTCAAATCAAGCTTTGGAAGTGGGAGAAAGACATTAGAAATCAATGTAACTCTGGTTTCGCACTTTCTCCCATGGTCACTTGCGGTCCCGCACCTTCTGTGTACAAAAGCTGCGTACCTACCCACTCTGTTCCTAACGGTGCAGGTGCGGACCCCTGTGAAAGTCAAAAGGCGCAATTTTTATCTTAAAAAACTCACTTTGGGTTAATTCTAGAGTTTTCTAGAAGGAATTTTGACGTGGATTGTTCGCTCTGAGGTGGTTCATGCATCCCAAAAGAGAAGGAGCTAATCCCTTGACTAAAGGAGCTATCCCTTTGAAGGAGGGCTTTATCCCTTTGAAGGAGGACCTAGTAACTTCCCTCCATTGCACTATAAATACAGGCATTGGGGTGAGGACTAGGGAGGTTAGAAGTTGAACATTTTGAGGGTAAATGCTGGTGAAATTGAGACTCTTTGGTTGAGCTTGAGAGGAGAGATCACATACCTCTTGGTTCCATTGGAGAGTGAGTGAAACTTGTCAAAGTAGAGGAGACATCTTGTTGGACCCTGGGAGGAGCTTGTACAACGTCAAGGCAAAGGTTGTAAGGTTCTTCTTCTTTTGAATTAATACAATCAAACTCATTTTTCTCAACAAGTATCTTATGTTATTTGTTTCATGGATTCCTTGACTTTCATGTTAAATATGTTTCATGCAATTAGTTTTTCAAATAGTTTTTCAGGTGCTATTTAATTTGTTTGCCTTGTTTGTGTTTGCAGATTCACGAAGAGGAGCTCATTTGGATCGAAAGAGCGAGGGCATCCACAAGCTTGCGTTGGACCAAAGGTAGGCCCTAAAAACCTTTGTTTGCTATTGTTAATTGAAGCATATTTAGATAAAGATAGTGTCTGGTTGGTTTGCTTGTCGTTAGGTCTTCTTTAGATTCTAGGAAGGTCTATCTTGTCCACAAGATCGACTCATTCCGCGCGACAGGCACATATTTTGTAGATGCCCTATTTGTTTGCATATTCGACATCTGAAGGTTGTGTTCTCATAGTATAGTGTCTAAGTCCACTGCATCTACTTATGGATCAGTTGTATGCAGTCCAGTAATCCTTTGCTAAGATATACTTCAACACATATTCGGGCATGTGTGAATATCCTTTCTTCTAGTCTTCGAGTATGCGTCATGATATATTTCCCAAAAATGTTTCTGATTCCTTTGAGTACTCGGTCCTCCCATAAATGGAGAGGGAGATTATGCAGGCATATCCACACTGGCATTCTAGAGACAACCATGGTATGTGCATCGAAAGTAGGGAACCATGGTGTAATGGAAAGGCTTATCGAACCCCAAAACCATGAACCTTCCTAAATAATATTGTTCCTAGTCTTTGTTGTAGGGAAGTTTACAATGAAAAACCCCTTTGAATAGAGGTGTATTTCACAATCCAGGGACCAGTTTGGTCAATATCCAATGAAATAACTCCATAGGTTTTGGCCAAAAATAATTAAAATGACAAATAATTGCACAAGATTCAAAAGCAACACAATGCTCATCTGTTTCATAATTTTCGATGGTAAATTATGGAATAGAGTTCAAAAGCTCCACAATGTATGGGCCAGGGGATGTACTAACCTATTTTTTTGGTTCTGTAGTTGTTAAGTTTCCTTGTAAGATGTTCTTGAAAGAGGGTCCTTCAATAGATTGCTTCTATTTGTCTTCTGTGCTTTTCGAAGAACTACCCCCATAGCCATTTCCAGCCTTCAAGTTTTTTATGGCAGATCCCACACCGCCCTCTTAATCTTAGATTGATGATTATGGAGGATGCAGGTATTCCCGCAGAGACCGAATATCTTGTAATACTTTGCGTTCGAAGATCAGGTTCTACATTAGAATAGGGTAACCTTCTTGTTGCATAATGCTTAGTTTTAGCAGCTGCACAGAATCACCTAAATTTACCCAAATTAACAAAGAACGCGCAACAAGAAGTTTAATGAAAATTTGGATCTGGGTGGGCGATGCTAGGCGACTTGTGCCATACACCCCCTGAAATCCTCGAGTCCACACTTCAATGGGGGTTCTGATACTCACTGGGGGCTGAAAGGTAAGCGTGGAGGTAGGACATGGTGCCTAGACCAACACATCCATGACAAAAAAGTGCTCACAAGCTAGCTAGTCCAAGGGGGAGCCCAAGAATCCATGCGGTTGACTAGAGCCAAGGCCTAAAAACAAGAAAAACCTGGGTATTTGTGCCCATTGAGCCACCACCGCCCCTATTCCCGTTGTACAAGCCATGACCATTTTGGAGGCACACAGAGAAGCCATTGCCTGTTTCTTACCCAGCATAGAGGCTGCCTCCTAAAACCCTGGTCTGTCATTGCAAAAATCAAGAGGACGATACACAAGTAGTCTAGCTTCCACCTCTCACTGGAGGTTTTCCGCATTCTTCCATTGAAACAAGCACCCCAGAGCCCATTTTGACCCCTGCAACCGAAACAACCACAAATCTTTAGTCTCATGGTGACAGATCCATAAGAGGCATTCCTTGGATTCGCCAGTGAGCCCCCCTGTGTACAAGGTCAGTCGGTCGTCCCCATAAAAACATTTCCGCCATAAGAATCCTTAGTTCCTATTTGCGACATTTTCCAGGAGAACTTCTTTCCATTTCCATGTTATTTCACTTATTTGAAGAGATGGTTCAATTATGGACAGTGATATGGGCTTTGGGCCTAAAAATGTGGCTCAAATCCCAGAGTCATTGGAATAGCACTGACAATTTTGGTCTCTGGTCGCTAGTAGGAAAGCGTGTGAGAGCGACTTTGGGTTTCTAGTCGCACTCATGCCTATAAAATGGGAGCAACTAAGGCTTAAGTTGTCCAAAGGATTAGCGCGACTCCAAGGCAAGTTGTCTAAGGTATTGGATTGGTTCTTGAGGGTCCTGTAGCAGATGAGTGTCGATCCTCATCATTGGGTAACTATATGGACCGTAATACAACTCCTAGCTTATCTAAATAAACTCTTCTCATATTTCTTACATATTTTGACTATATTTTTCTTAATGAGATGAGTAAAAGCGAGATATTATGCCTAGTGGACTAATGTGCATTGATTGCAGGTTTTTGAGAGCAAATCATGGAAATGTTCGCTAATTAATGGTAGAAACTCGAATGAGACAAGGAGGAGAGATTGTAGGAGATAGATCCTCCTCATTTACTCCTCACTCATTTGAATATCCCTCCATCAAATCACACTAGCTAGGAGTTACAAGCAGCCAAGTCATGAAGATCAAAAGGTAGCCGAAACGAGTAACAGTTAAAGAGCCAGATCATCTTGAGTTTGGGAGTCGAGCCTCCCTAGATTTAAGGAAGTCGTTGGAGACTTCAGTTGTATAAATAAGATGGCTTAGCGCCTCATTAGGATTCTAATTTTTGATGTAAAAGCACTAACCATTTTTCCAGTTCAAGACTTGTGGAAGACATTGTTATGTAATTTTCTAATTTGATAATGAGAATGAGCATTTCCTTGATCCAGCACTGAGTTGACTCAAAGGTTGAAGCTCTTGGGTAAGGGCCAACCCTAGTAGAAAAAGGCTCCTCTTCTTGTATTTGTATGCTTAGTTGATTTCATAGATTAATGATTAAATTGTCTTTAGCATTATTTCATTCCAAGTAGTTGTGGATTTGATTAGTTTGCTTCCATTTGTGCATTTTTGTCGGAGTAGCTTAGGAAGGCAAAGGAGTATCCAAAAGTTGTTATTGGGTGGATCTAGCCTCACTCATCCCTTCAACGACCATGGTTTAAGGAAAGAACTCCTATGCAACCCCAAAAAGACTGAATTCTGATTTCTCATGGAATTCGGGGTTCGCTGTTACTAGGCCAATATTTTACTATTTTTTAAGAATAATATTTAATTTCCATTTCTGATGTCTTCAGCATTGCATTAGATATCATAAAGGTTTCACATCATTCTGCAAGATTTCCCATGCATAGGCAACTAGATAATAAAATTATGTTTTTCCTTAGTTAATTGAAAAGCTTTCTTGTTTGACATGATTCATGGATAAAATGTCAGTGATTGATGCAGTGTAGGAGTTTCTGTAGTGTAGAGAGATGTCATGACCAACAACCTCATCCTAACCTCATCCATCCATGGTTATCACTTTCTTTCACTAAATCCCTCACCAAATCGATTATTCCATAAGAGTGCTTCTTCAAGCTTGTTGAGCAAATCCAACAATCTCACAACTCTGTTTTGAGCTTTGAAGGAGTCCTAGACACTCCCTTGCCTCATTTCACCCACCATTCACCTTCCTTAAGCCTTACATCACCTTCCAAAGCCCTCCTCTTGCTCTCGATTATATCCTGTAGGAATACAGGGGATCATGTAGGAGCATTAGGACATCCTGTAGGTTGACCTGTAGTGGCCTGTTTTGAGGCCAAATTGTGAAAAAGCCCCTAGGAGGCTAGAAGAAGTCCCCTACTTGCCTCCCAAGCCATCTGACCATCCACCATCATCCCTAATCTAGCTGCCACATCACCAAGAGAAGTTAGCATTCACATCTTCACACAAAAAAGACAAAAAGGAAAAAGAGTTATTTTGTTCATTTACATGCACAATAGTAGAATGCTTGATGTTCCAAATCGCATGCCTGGGACAATAGGATTGTACACATGCTAACTTAGCATTCTCTTGAAACAAAGCCTCTTAGCAGTTAGCTAGATGAATGGTATGTTTAAGCATTTGATTTCAATCTTTTCCTTACTACAGTAGACAAGATTTCCTTTAGTCCAAATTTCCCTTTTTCTCATTGGTAATCAAGCCTCTTCTGAATCAATTATAGTTTGTTTTGAAAAAACATAGTGGTCTATCGCCAACTTAGCAGTGACAAAGAGCGAACCCATCACATCTACTTGTGTATACAACATTGTCACCTCCAGGTTTGTACGAACCCCAGGTTGATAAAGTAAGGTTGGTAGCCCCAGGAGTTGCAACATTCTTGCTGCAATATTGGTGCTCATCAACGAGTAATGTCTGTATGGTGTGTTTTTGTCAATTCCACTTCCTTAACGTGACTTAGGAGGTCGAATCATATCATAGTGGCCTCTCGTTGCATGTTTACCGCTGCTGGTTGGTTGTTTAGGTAGACGTGGGAGGAGGGTGTTACATATGCAAAAAGTATAATGCTAAAGAATGAAACTCCTTCTCCTAGTGGCCTTGTATTCACCATATCCCAATAGTAATATTTTGTTATGGATTTTGCATCGTCAACCATCAAATAGTGTTTGGATTTTGGACCTTCCAAAATATTCCTCAAAGTCCACACATGGCTAGCCCCACTTTTGTATGTAATGGGGAGTGGTGCAACATCCATTCATCCCATGATTGTCAACAAGGTAGGTCAACTTATAGAAGGAATAATTTCTATGTAGAAGCTCAAAAATGAGGTGATTTTTGCATTTTTGAAAAGGCTATAATGTGTAGAACAATGGCAAGGGGATAGAGACATGTTTCCAGAGCTTTGGCCCCCCAAAATGCTATTTGATGACTCAAAATGACTTTAAAATGTTCTTGTCCCCAACTTTCCAAACTTGCCCCTAAAATGGGCCTTGTAAACCAATTCCTCCATTTTTCCACCCAAAATATACCAATAAAAGTGACAAATTTTCTGATAATTCTTTCTAGATCATACTTGATCATTCTACAAAGCAAGAGTAAGAGACCAATTTGGTCATACTTAGTTTACTTCTTATAATCTTGAACACGTTCACAAACTCTAAAATTACATATGATTTTGTTTAGATATATTTCTTCCATTACACTTCTAATTTATTTGAACTATAATTATATAACTATCCTCTGGATCCATCACATAACTAAATTTGTGATAAATCCACACAATAATTATATCTTTTTATTTTTACTCATAAAACCTCCATTCAAATATTATTTAACTATTTTAAATACAAATTTAAAATTCAAATTAAAATTTATCATTAAAAATATAAATAAACAACAAAACAAGCCCACGAAAACAGATATCCTTCACCATTAACCATAAAAAGTTGTCACAACAATGCCAATATATATTCTTCTGATATGTAAGATAGCCATTCCACCAAACCATATGGTCCACTCTTAACAATGCATCGCATATTGTCAATTAGAATGCGGTCTACTTGTAAATATGTTGGACTTTAACATTGCTGGGATTACGATCCCAGCATTGATTTTCGTAAGATGATCCCAAAGCAACATGTCTCGAGAAGGTTAAGCTCACTCCAAGCCAGAAACATGGCGGTCTATAACATTGCTATCCCAGCATTGATTTCCGTAAGAAGATTCCAAAGCAACATGACTCGAGGAGGTTAACCTCACTCCAAGCCAAAAACATGAAATCAATGTATTTCATTTTTTTAGATTTAAGATTTTTGTGATTCTACATACATGGCGGTTTATTATTGGAAAAAATCAATGTATTTCATTTTTTTTAGATTTAAGATTTTTGTGATTCATAATGTAGAAATCAGTTTTTCGGATTAATCATTAAGATTGTTTTAGGATTGGGTCGACGTTTAGAACCAATCATATTCATCCTCAAGACAAAGTTTGAAACGTCAACCCAATCCTAACAATGTGATTAATCCGAAAGACTAATTTCTACATTACATTTTTCTTACTACTATCTGTCCCCTTTCTGTCCCCTTTCTTTCAGCCCCCCTTCTTTTTCTTAAAATCAATCCTATACAAATAAATCATTTCAACTTCTTTAACTACAGCATTTTACATTAACCATGTTTTTAACATTCTATAGTATTTATTAGGTTAAAGTCTCACTGGAGGAAAGATCCCAAAAGTCGTTCAGGTTTGAACAATGCTCTCACAGGTGTTTAGGTGAGATAGGTTAAAGTCGGACCATCCTACATAATATATGTAGATTATTATCCAACATTAAAACTTTACAACAATGTCTTGACTTAACTAATGAACTAATGTGGTTACCACAACCAGGCTGTCCTGCATGCAATCGACCCTTTAACAATTTAGTCATCGTTTCTCATTGATCCATAACGCAGATTAATACTGTGGGTCATAGATCTACACAAAAATCATCAATAATATAGGTCTCAAAACCTAGGGCCCGCTATGAAGTACGATGACTTGCCATGCATCAACTGAATTCGTATACTCTGAATGTAGGTCGCTAAAACCACGGATTATGTGTTTACTAATTTTTCCACTCTGACAATATCCTTGCAGGGTTGCTGTAGAGCCCACCATGCATATCTTTTCATAACCTCAACGCTGCAGTAGGTCTAAACTTAAACAATTTCAATTTCATAATGTTCAGTTTCCATTATCCTATAATCAAACATTGTTTTGGTCCAATGATTCTTTTGACTGTGAGAATCTTTGCTATGGGTAATGAGTTCCCTGAACAAAAATTCATTTAACTTTTCATTAATAGTAGCTGTAGATTGCTCGGATTTTTTTAATTTTTTTTCATATTGGCGTTTCTATTTCTTATTGTGATTTGACGAGATAAATTGACGTGATGTTAAAGCCACAGCAAAATATGTCAGTAATATGCGTTTCACACTGAAGTAAGTTCTAATGAACCTTGATTCTATTTCTTTCTGTCATTTGACAAGATAAATTGACATGGTGATCTGCGTTTTACTTGGCAGAAGGCGGATAAAGAATATAATATATTAAATCTAGAAATCTACATCTACGGCCTACAGAAACCAAGAAAATACATCATTTTCCTTTCTTTGTAAATCCAAAGAGTGGAGGTAAATCCTACTTAAATAGAGTTGCAAATTACAATACAGATAGGGGTAAACTTCCCAACTAAATTAACCTTCATGTGAATCACACATCTGGTTGCTTCATAGTTTGTGCCCCTTCATCAATGCATGGAACTATTTTCTTCCAAAACCAGTGCTTTGTCCACTGAAGAATCATTTCTTCAATGGGTACACCCTTAGTTTCTGGCAGGAAGAAGTATACAAATGCAGTCATAATACAAATCCAGCCTGCAAAGAATAGGAAAATCCCGTACTTGAACGTACATAAAAGATATAGGAAAGCCTGTGCAATTGCAAATGTGAAAAGAAGGTTCACAGAGACAGTTATGGCCTGTCCAGCAGAGCGGGTTTCTAGTGGGAAAATTTCACTCGGCACAGTCCATCCAAGAGGTCCCCATGACCACCCAAATGCAGCCACAAATAAACAAATGGCTGTTACCAATAACACTGAGAAGCCTTTGGATAGTTGTTTGTCTCCTCCAAACTTTAGGGCCAAGACTATCCCAACAGCAACCTGTGAAAAGATACGATAATATTGTTACTGATGAATCCAGATGAAAGCAAGCCGCAACAATGAGAAAGAAAGCCAAAACTCTCTGCATATTCTGCAGCTAGGCATGTTATGTTGTAACCCTTGGTTACACCAACTCAAAGTTCATGTCAAGATGTATACTGACATGTCTGAAAACAAGATGCAACAAAATTTGTAAATACTTAAAGAAGTGCCTACCCTCTCTCAGCTTTGCTCTTGCGTACCTGACATACTATCATCTGAATGCCACCACCAAGTAGCAACGGTCTGCGCCCCCACTTGTCGACCGTTGCTATTGATATGAGGGTGGAAAGTACAAGAACAGCTCCTGTCAAAACGGAGGAATAGAGGGAAGCATTTGCACCAAAGCCCAAACTCCCGAAAAGAACAGGAGCATAGAACAATATGGAATTGATTCCAGTCAAGATCTGAAACATGGGCATACAAATGGCCATCACTAGCTGTGGCCGATTCCTCCTCTGTAAAATATTTATGAATGGATGTTCGATGGCGTTAGCTAATTCACTTGCATCCACCATATCTTGATACTCTGCATCTACATGCTTGGTGCCCCTCGTCTTCTCCAGGATAGCACGCCCTTCATCTAGACGGCCACGTTCTATCAGACTGTTGGGAGTCTCAGGAAGAAATATCCCTCCAACTGTCATCAAAAGTGCAGGAACTGCAGCCAAACCCAGAGAGAGACGCCATCCCCACGGTGTTATGACCTGAGTGCCATAATTAACCAAATTTGCTGTGAAAATCCCAAGTGTTGTGGCCAACTGGAACAACATATTGAGTCCTCCACGGAGTTTTGGAGGAGCCAGCTCTGACAGGTACAGAGGAACCGCCTTGAAACAAAAATTCAAACAAAAAAAAAATCTGTCAACCCATTCATTCAAATTCAAACCAAAAACTCTGTAAACTTAAGTCTTTCGAATCCGAACCATCAAAAACCTCTGAAACCCTAGTTATACAGGTCCAGACAAAAAATCTGCAAACTCAATTTGCTCTGCTACCCAAGTCATTCTAAGTGGAACTGAAAGTTCTGGCATCCCTAGTCAGTTGAATTTCAGAGAAATAACCATTAAAGACAAAAGACTAAATCATTGTTTACCAGCAATTTTTTCGACGAGGACCCACACAAGCCTACCTGATTTGCGAAGCCAATTCCGACTCCAAGAATAATGCGCCCAATAATGAGCATTTCCATATTCACGGCACTAGCGTTCAGAGAAGCGCCTATGATAAAACTGGTACCTCCGCTGATAATAGTGGCCTTGCGTCCATATTTCCTCGTCATAGAAGACGCAAACAGCGAAGCAAAAAGGCCTGCAACGTAGAGGGACGAGGTGAACATAGACAAACCCTGGTTGTTGTACTTGCAGTAATCGCTATCGTGGGAATTGTGATGCTTCTTGTGGTACACTGCGGGGAAGAATTTCTCGAGAAACGGATCCATGGATGTCACTCCACCTGTTATTCACAACAAACCACAGAATTCAATAAATCCATTGAAGCAGATAGGATTCAGTGTTTGTCTTCTGATCATTATCAATTCACAGCATTATTTGCTAAATTAAAATATAAACAGAAACTGAAAGCTCTTTGAAAGCATTGGATATACATACCAGATATCCCGATATCATAACCGAAGATGGATCCCCCAATAGCAGCAACAATGCTCGCAATAACGACATAAAGCGTTACTCGGCCATGGTAATGCTGTGCTCTTTCGTGTGACACTCCCACTGCATGCAGAGAACCGCCCGCCATCCTCGACAGAATCAGCCTAGACGGAAATGGGTTCCAGGAATATACAAGGACGGCTCAAAATCTGAATCCTGGTGTATAAATTTGACACCTTGTGTACAGTTACTCCTACATTCAGGAGTGGATCTTGGTGATGGCGACCAACTTTGCTGAGTGCTTCTACCTGCTACCCTTTCTGAACCATGCTCCATAAAAGCTCGAAAGGCACATTTTTATCGTCTAGACATGGCGTAGGCACCCTTATCGTACACGTCCACATTTGGGGATTTCCAATGTTGGATTCAAGTTTATCCATCCAGGTCGCCCTGCAACATATATCACGTGTCAGGGAACGACCTCCATGCTAAATACCTGGTCCTCTAGAGCACATTAATTTACATGTATAACCGTGAAGGAGTTACCTAATTATTTATTTTCTATTTAAACAATTTTCAATTCTCGCATGTATCATTCGGTGGAACCCTCACAACAAGTATCATGATTGTCGACTATTGGTGGAACCGTGAAGGAGTTACCTAAATATTTATTTTCTATTTAAACAATTTTCAATTCTCGCATGTATCATTCGGTGGAACCCTCACAACAAGTATCATGATTGTCGACTATTGGTGGAACCCTCACAACAAGTCTCATGATCGTCGACTATTCTCTACGTGCATCACTCTTGAATCTTTTAAAGACGTGTAAACATCCTTGATTAATGAAATTATCGTATATACATTGTTACGTATCTTATTTAAATATAGCTGAAAGGGTGAATATTGTAATTTTAAAATGTGTAAAATTTATTATAATTTACTTTTTAAGTGCCGGTGAGAATAATTATTATTATTTTTATTAAGGGATGTTGATATTGAAGATAATCATCACAATTTTTTTTATTGGCGGCGTCTAACTAATAAAAGCGATGGATTTTTGGTCTAATTAATAAAAGAAATGGTTTTTGTGATTAGAAATCTGCAATATAATTTTGAGTAAGATAATTATTTATTCTGGTTTAAAATATACTTTTAAATACGTTCAACATCTTAAAAAACCATTGTGACATTCAAACTTCACAAATTAAACAATTTATGTTATGATTCTTAAAAATCCTTACTATATAGAAAATTAGCAAGAAATAATGCCAAGAGAAAAATCATTTTGTTTATTAATTAAAATACACAATTATCATAATTATTAAAAAAAAACATAAATTTAAAAGAACTCAATATTCTATTTTTTATTTATGAATATTCACTCATTCATCATAATTGTTAAAGAAAAATTATAAAACTTCAAATGAATCAATATTTTAATTCTTATTTATGAATATTGACTCATAATTTTATATATATATATATTCTAAATATGTTGCAATAACAAACCAGGCATATATATATATATATATATATATATATATTATTTTAAAAAACAAAATTTTAATTAATTAAATATAGACATCAATATTTTTAAATATATATATATATATATATATATATATATATATATATATATATATATATATATATTTTAAATTTTTTTTATTCAATTCAATATTAATAATATTTTAAAATAATTTTAATCAATTCTAATAGCGTTTTTTTAACATAAATAAGTAATATTAAGATTAAATTTACACCCGGTCACAGCAAATACATTAAAATAAATTGATTGAGAATCCAAATTTCATTAGCATCTTACTAGCTACATGTCCATTACAACATAGATACTTCCTATTGACACTATTACAACAAATTTGATACATAAAGGAACTTTCATATAAGCTCAGTGAACAAAAAACCCAAAAGCTAAAATTTTCATGCATAAAGATTAATCTAATTCTGAAGCTGCCATGTTAAGGTCTATAGCAAGCTTGTCTACAAGCAAAGGCTGATCTTGCATAGGGGAAGGCCATTTGGAAATATTGAGGTCTGAAATGATCATCCTGAGCGCATCTACCTCATCTTCGAACCTTTCTACCTCATCTTCAAACCTTAAATAAAATTGTTGAAGAGCCAAAATTTGATTTGCTTGTTCAATCAGAACATGATAAATTTGCCAAAAGTTTACATGTAGATCATCATCAGCACTCTGTAGGGCTTCATGGGATGACACACACTGGGAGAAAACACAATCCCTTGAGAAGGAATCTAAGAATGAGGAGGAGTTAATGATGAAGATATGTTTGAAACCACAATAGTCTTTATGCATAGCTAAACCCAACCAACCCAAATCCACATACTGTAGTGAATTATAGACTAATGTAGACTGAAGTGACTGAGGAGCAACATCTAAATTACTAATAATAGTTTCTTGATAGTAAGAGATACGGACCTGGACAAAACAACCTTTTTTCTAAGACTCGATGCATAGAAAATGCCATAGATACACTTTGAATTGAAAATTTCTCTGAACCAAAGACTTCCATGGGGTGGAAAAAGGGAAATATCTCAACTTACAGCTCAAGTCCCCAGTTAGGAGACTAATTATATCATACCTTCCCTCACAATTTTGAAAACTAAAAATTTCCAACACAAAGGGCTTAGAGTTACCTTCTAATCAAAGAAGGAGTGCCAATCTCATCCCAATTGGAGTGAAAAGACTAGGGTCTTCCAATGAGCATTGCGAGCCAGAGAGTCCCTTACACCAAATAACCCACAAACTAAAGTGACGAGCCCACAACTTCTCAAATACAAGTGAAAGTGCCAAGCCCCTGAGAAGAATCTCCTTTTATAGCCTCTTGAAGATAACCTAATTGGAATCCATAGCTTAATCAGAGGAAAAATCAAGAGCCAACTCTTCACCCTCATATGAGGGTAGCAAACACTTGGAATTAACGCATTCATGGATGAATCCAAGGATGGATTTGGGTTCCATTTAACAACATATCACCAGCCTTGTCGTAGAAGTAGCATCATATTTCCATTAATGTTGCCTGTGTGTCCTCCGAGAGAATTAATCATTTTTCTAAGATGAAGGTGGTTCCAAGAATTTTTGTGGAGGATTATTATAATTACAAGTGTCCGAAGAGATGAAGATACCATCTGCATGGAAGCATATTTCGATTGATGCCACATTTATAGATTTTCTAATGAAATCCATGAACCAAAGGAGCAACCTTTCATGTTTTTTATTTTCTTTGAGAAGAAAAAAAAGCTACTTCTTCATATTAAAATTTTAAAAAAGATAATACATGTTCTTTGTATCCCTTTCAACTTTCCAGTCTTCTATATCTATTGTTTCTTGATATAATAATCCCCTATTAACTGGCTACCTAACAACTAATACTGATTGTTCATACGCATTATCCATTGTAGGTCCATCTCATAATTTATGTCCTCTATTCTATAAACCCCATAAATATATACCTACAGAAACTTAAAAAATGCTCCTATAGGTTCCCAAAAATTGATACATTTTCAACTATGAATAGTTAATGCTACCTTCATTGACCATTATCCCCTTTTCATAATCTAAAGTGAAGAATTTACCCATTTGCTTCACCACCCCTCTCTTAGAAAACAGATCAACGATCCAATTTTGTTCTTTGTATATGTGATCAAAATTTACAGATTAGAAGGTACTTACCAAATTCTGAATATGACTCATCAAGTTTTTAAGAATTGGATGATTTAAACTAGTGTTGTCTCACACCCATTCTATGATGCCTTTAGCATCTTCGAACATCTGAATACTCTCCATCCTCATCCATTTTTCCACAACAAGAACACACCATAAAGAAATGAACTCTACCTTATTGGTTGTACATTGTCTTCCTTCCTACCAAAATTGAAATTACTTTCCTAGATCGATGACAATAATAGCCCAACATCCAAACTAGCTCCTATTGCATGCTCCATCAAAGAAACCCACTGAATAACTATTCCATAAATAGGTGAACATGTTTTTCTTGTCACCATTGATATTATTTCTTGGTCCCATCTCATTATACAAAGATATTGTCTTCTTTATGTCTTGTCGGACCAAAGCCCTTCTGTGTTGAAATATGGTTGCATTTCTACTACCCTAGATAGTCCATATAATGAAAAGAGGGAGGGACCTGAATTTTTTATGTACTAGATGCCACCTTTTCATGTATGCAACCAGTGACCCATTACACTATAACTTTTTGGTCTTTATCATATCCATAATCCCTTCCCATATATCCACCACATACAAACATTTAAATAGAAAATGTTCAGTATTTTTTGCCCCCCACATACAAAATACATATATGATCGATCCACTAACTCCATGTCTTTGAAGGTTACTCCATGTCAAGATTCTATCATTTATTGTTAGCCAATAGAAAACTTTGAATTTTAATGGAATGCCCCATTTCCAAAAAATCTATATCTAGTTGTTATATGTAAAAGTCTACGCTTTCCAGGGAAATTTTTGGTATATATCTTCAACCAACAGGATTCCTTTTCTAAGATTTCCACTCTAGTTCATTCTATCCCTAGTTCATGAATGGTGATACCTATTGTTCTGAGTTGTTTTAAATAACCCTCCCATTCATGTACATGCTCCTCTGGCAAACCCCAATCCTCTAACCCTCTCCACACTTAATTATCGATGTTATCATTGTGTGATAAATACATTTGTTGTAACTTGTGGATTGCTTTGTCATGAATGAATTCAAGAAGTTGGAATGATAATGTATTCTCTCCACTCATGCCTGCCAATGCATCCAACCCAATCTCTATCATGGTGTCATCTCCAATCTCCCAACGAATAAATCCCAATATCAAGGGAAGTGTTTTCATCATACTACTCCATATGAAGGATTTACAAGATTTATTTCTAGCCCCATTACCTATCCAAGTCGTGAAAGTTTGACCATACATATATTTATCCTTAATTATGAGTGGCCATAATCCATTCCCTGTTATATAACTCCACATATTCTTGATGATTAATGCTTTATTGAAACTGGGTATGTCAATGATACCCCAACCTCCTTATGAAACAGGTCGTGCTATTGTAGATCACTTAATCAAATGGTACTTACCTTTTAACTGCACCCGAGCCCATAGAAAACGTCCCATGATAGCCTCCATCCTATGTATAGTCTCTCTAGGAATTAGATACATGTTCATCTAGTATACTATGATGTTTTGGAGCATCGCTTTCAACATAATCACTTTGCTTCCCATAGATAACTACCTGTGCTACCAACAGTCCAGATTCCTCTGGAATCTTTCTATCATCCACTCCCAATCTTGGTTATAATATCCATTTGGTTTTTTTTTATATCATAGGTAAGTGAAACCTTCATTGATATGAATGGATGGGACCCCAAATAAGTATTTGATTTCCAAATGTACCTCCTCCTCATTGTTGTTATGCTCTAGTAGATAATTCCCACCATCCATGCATAAACCAGTTGTTGATCGGAAGGTGGATATGATCCTATGTATATAGATCGATTCTTACACCGATGACTCTGCCCAAATATAAGATCATTGAAAAACATCATATGTGAGATTAACTAATGTCTGCACACTTTAATCCCTCAAATAATGCCAATTTCTTTCGCTTCCCTCATATTTCAACTTAAGTAGTCTATCACCATCAAGAAAAGAAGGGGATAAAGAGTGCAACCCTGTCTCAACCATCTTTGTGCATTGAAGAATCACGACGAGAAACCATTTATAATAACCATGAAATTTGTAGCCTAAGTACAAGCCATAATCCAGAGCATAATCATTTTTGACATGCCGGATTTTATCAGCACCAATTTTAGAAATTCCCAATTGATAAAATCATAAGCCTTGATAAGGTATACCTTCAACAAGAAAGATATCAGCTTTCGGGAGTTAATATAATGCAACAACTCTTGAGCAATGTCAACAACATCATGTATCTTCCTATCCTCCAAAAACCCAAATTGTTTATTAGATATATGCCTCGTCAAAATCTGTTTGATTCTACATGCAATCAACTTTGATATCAACTTATATACCAAATTATGAAGTCAAATCGATCTACAATCCATAAAGGTTTCCAGCTTCTCCTTTTTGGGAATCAATACACTGAACATGGCATTAACAACACCTAAAATATACCCATTGATATTGGATTCTTTAGCAATTTCCAATAGGTCTGGCATCATCAACTCTTTGAAGTGCAAAAAAAAAATTATCCCCTACCCATTCGGCCCAGGACTCTTTTCTTTTGCACATTTCTTTATAGTCTCTGAAATTTCTTCCCTCATGATCAGTTGACCCAATAATGCACTTTCCTCAGCTGAAAAAATGTTAGGAACCAGGTTCATGAATTCCATTTGGGTATAAAATTCATGTTCCTGTGTTGTATATTGACCCCTAATATTAGTCAAAACAACTTTCTCAATTGATGTTTGTGATGTATGAATACCTCCATCAAAATCCTGAATCTTATTTATAACATTATACTATTTCCCAAGGTTATATTGTATATGGAAAAATATTGTATTTTTGTCTCCGACCTTGACCGAGGTCACTTAGATTTTCATCTTAATTTATTCTTCCTACGATCGAATGATCAAATTCCTTTTCACTTCCAACTCAATGATCTTCTTCTTACACAGGTCGAAGAAATATAAAGGAATCCAAGGGTCATTATAATACCTTAGATTTTTATCAATCTCACTGAAATCTTTTATTTCAACCTTTTTCTTCTCTTTTATCCATCTGCGAGCCTTGCTTTTCAGCTTATTGAGTTTCTAGAAAATATTAGACATACAGTCCTGTGTGGGAGAATTCCTCTCCCCATTACAACTCTTAAAAAATAGTTTCTTGAAGCCCTCCAACTGTAACCATTTCAGATTAAAATTAAAAGGGTAGATCCTCCCATTTTCCATACCCTTCCCATCTTAATAATATAGGTTGGTGGTCAGAGATGAAAGAAGGAATAATATCGTAGCTGAAAACAACCAAATAATTAAATAGGGAATGCTTCATGATAAATCAATCCAACCACTTAGATATACCTTCCAGTCATTCATGATTGTTCCACCATGTAGGGCCAATGGGATTTGGTGCAACATCGATAAAATCATGTGCTTCCAACATTCCAAAAGATGATTTTGTTAAATTCTCTTACTTTGATCTGTCCCCTCAAATCTCTCTCAGAGCCAAAGAAAAAATGAGGTCGCTACTTATAATCAGCGAACTCAGCCCGAGTATCCCTGAACTAGAAATATTTTCACAAAAAAAATTCCTACGAATATAAGGGCCATATGTATTGATTATACGAATCCACTGGTTGGATCTCACTTAGTGACCTGACATAATAATTCTTGGATGAGAGGAGTCGATATTCCTTCCGCTGATGACAGCATGATCCTTGATAGAATTATATACATCGATCTAGCTACCCACATGATGACTGTCTCCCACCGATGGCGCATATATCTTTGGAGATGACAAAATCAAGTGTCCTATCCCATGAAATTTCAAGAATCTGAATGGAACTCCCTAGTAATTGATGGTGAGTCTGATAGAAAAATTACTCCATCGAATATCCAATTTCTGTATGAGGCCTTGACCCATCTCCATCTCCACCTCCACCAACACCCACGCCATGCATTTATCCAGCTATCGAAAACTTCCCTCATCCTAGAAATAGAACTTCCCTATGTGGTTTGTGATCTTCGAAATCGCCATTGTGTTCCAGAGCTCCAGGGGTAATCTTGGAATTTTAACCCAAACTAGGATTTGAACCTAGACCATAGTGAAAGGGTTGAAGCCCACCTTCCACTTCTGATCGATTAAAAACCCTCTCCCCTTCATCCATATATCCATCAGAATATTATCTACATCCTCCGGCTCCAGAAATTGGAAGCAAGTCCGATTCAGAAACCACTTTTGCTCAACCTATTTCTTCAATTGCTCACCTGACATCTGCATGTGATACCACTTCCCAACTAGTGCCTTATTCCATAACCTTCCTATGTTGTGTTAGAAAGAGTTATCACCCAACACTAATGGCGGTTCGCTCCTATCAACATTGATAGAAACCTTCTTGTGTTTAAAATTCTTGTCTTGATCGTGTCTCTACTGCTCAATATCTACCCCTAAAACCTTCCCTCTATCCACCAAAGGATTCAAAGGCTCCTGATTGCAAGTGCCCGATGAGTGGTTGTACTGCAAAAGAGCTTCACACTTTTCCTACATAGTGACCTAGATCAGTTGCTCCAGAGATGGTGAATAAGCTTCCCTCACGTCCCCCATCTATCCAAAAGGTAAATATCCCCTCCCTCCAAGTGGAAACAAAAAGCTCGTCACAATGGAAATTAACTTGAGGAGAAAGACGTGAAATCTCTGGGCTAACACTCCTCACTAGGACCCTTCCACTTTCTACATTATCCCCACCAAGAGACTAAAATTGATTCTATCACTCTCACCCTTAATGGAAATAACATCTCAAGAAAACAATAAACCAAAATAAAACTTAGAAAAATTAATAGCCCTATTATTGAAATAGAGAGAAAATTTATTTTTATTATTATTAGAATTCTTAAAATTAAAATATTTCTTATGGTTAGAAATATTAAAATTATTATATTTATAAATATTATTCAAATTTTTAATACGATCACTATTATCATGGTTATTACCTATAATGTTATTACCATTATTAACAATAAAATGGTTCAATTTAAAAAATAAAAATTAATTGGTAAAACATAACCTTAATAAATTATTTTAAAAAATAAGTTATAATAATTTATATTGACTATTGATTCCATTAAAAAACTATAAATAATAAATTATAATAATAGTTCATTGTGATTTATCCCATTGAATTAAAATCTTAGCCCAAAAAAAATTAATAAATTATGAATTTATTAATATAATTTGTTAGTAATTTGTTTTTATTATAGATGTAATGACTTGTTTTTCTATGAATAGTTATACCTTCAACCTAAATTGAATCAATAAAAAGCTATAAATAATAAATTATAATAATAGTTCATTGTGATTTACCACATTGAATTAAAATCTTAGCCCAAAAAAATAAAAAATTATGAATTTATTAATATAATTTGTTAATAATTTGTTTTTATTATAGATGTAATGATTTGTTTTTCTATGAATAGTTATACACTGAACCTAAATTGTTTAAAGTAGATTTAGTAATTTCTATTTTGTTGGATAGAAATACAATTTTAATAAATAAATGAGGTTTACTATTTAATTATTATGAATTTATTAATATATTTTTTTTTGGAGTTTTTAAGTAAGCATTTTTTAAAAGTTTTTTATTTTATTTTTTGATCTAATTTGTTGAAATCTCAAGTTTTACTGGTGAAATTTTCACAATTGAAGTGCTCTAGGGTTTTCCAGGGTGCTTAATCCATATATGCAGTCAAAAAACCAGTTTAAACAACAGAAATCAAGGTTTCAACACAAATTTTTTACAACCAAATGTTTGAAAGAAATATAATTATTAATAGAATATTTAAAATAAATAAATAATATATTTTTAGATTTTATTTTTTTTAATGATCATGTTTAAAAATAACACTTAAATAAGACAAAGAATTGAACCAATAACTTAACATCTAACAATGCCTTAATAGCACACGGATCATTGTTTATCTAAGACCAGATAAATAGAATCCATTTTAATATTAAATTTATCATAATTTTTACAATTTAAATTTTATTAAATATAAAGATTTCTTTACCTTTCAATAATTAAAAAAAATATATATATTAAAAGAATTTGATTCCCTTAGTATATGATATATTAAAAATTAATAATAAGGTTTATGCACTATCATGTTACAAGGAAGGTTAAAGTGTTTTTTTTTTAATGAAGGTCATGGATCACTAAAGTTAAATTATTACAATCTATCCTAATAATTTGAAAAATATACTCTTGTAAACCAATTTGAGGAATATAATCTTGTAAATCAATGTAAAGGTATAGAGGGATTCTAATAATGTATGATAGCAAAGGAATATAAATTAAAATGGATAATTAGAAAAAGAAACTATGTTTTAAATTCAAAAATATTTATCTTTTTTACTAAATAAAGTATACACCACAATAGACATATTGTTCGAATAACTTAGTACATGGAAAACATAATTTCTTTTATTATTAAAAAGATCATAAGAGTGATGTCACAAAGGACACCAATGCAGATCAACTTGAAAGGCATGGATACTTTTCCTTTGGTGTTACAGGGAAAAGTGTGTATTTAGAACTGCTCTATCCCACTAAGGTGTGACAGCTGCCTTAGGAACAAACAGAGAAAAACTACTTTTGTTTTTCCTTTATGAATTATAGGTAGAGAGGAACAGAAAGGCCAACCTCTGTCTTGCGCTAATCCTTTGATTCGATCCCTATCTTCTTTGATAGTCCTCAGCTACCTGCTCCCTTGCACGCCCAGCTTCACAAAGTACCTGTAAGATCACAGAAGCATAGCACTATACAAAGACATGGATCTATAATCATAAACAATCTAGGATCAGATGTAAATTGACCATACAAATGTAACAAGCATCAATGATACAAAAGCATGGAGGAAAACTCAAATAGCTTTTATTGATAAACAAGAAAAGATCCAGGAGGAGTTACAACCAGTTGTTCTGACCCAGCATCAACCTCCCAGCAAAGAAGCCCCTCTTCACCTCAAACAAAGCTTATATCACCCAACAATCTGATGTTTGTCTCTAGAAACCAACAAAAATTCCTTACAATATGCAAAATTCCAGCCTCTGGATCTCTGGGATGAGGGATCCATATATAGATATCTGTAAGGGGGATGAGTCAGCTTGTGATTTGATTAGTGTCTTCTCTCTGACAGTTCTTGCTTCCACTTAGAGACTGAGGGCCTCTTACTCATCCTTGGTCAAATTCAGTGAGGCAAGTGTCACAGGAGAAGATTCTGGAAGCTTCCATTGCCTCTCCACCTCACGGAATGACACTGCCATTTGTCATTTCTCGCCCATCGCACCCCACAGAAGGGACTTTTGAAATGCAACGCACCCTCACAGTGTATTTAGGTGAGATGCAACACACTTAGCCAGTGGAGCAGCTGCAATGATCCTGTTTTGATCAATTCTGAGTAGTTTCTCCTGGAGAACTTCTGGGAGAAGCTGTAATCTGTTGACCTTGTTCCTTTAGGGGTTAGAACAACACTTTTAGGGACTTAGGAGCCCTTGGTTTATGGAAATTTCATGCTTGGGGTTGTAGGGCAAAAAAATGTCTATAACAGTTGCCCCCTAAAGTATGAGGCTGTTAACCTTTTGGTGTCGGGTGAAATGCTTTATTATGAGGGTCCGAAGTTCTTTCAATGCTGGGAGGAGACCTGTAATAAGATAAAATACAATACATTATCTTCATAATATTTTCATGATCTAGCTGAGGTGGGCATTCCCATGCTCAGCTTTATAAATTCATTTTCATGTACATAGGACAGACAATCGTCTGAGTGTAGACTGATGATTCTGATAGAGCCATCATCCTTTTGAGTGGATGAATATCTGTGCGGGAATGATGTACATTTAATGTCTTTATTTCCCTGAATATATATTGCAACCCGTATGGATGAAACTAGATCCGAGGTCTTCAATCTTGTCCGATCTTCACTCGAAGTACAAGTCGATCCATGTGAGAAATGTTCTGAAGTTGAACATGGAAAGACATCGCTTGATTACCAGTCAATGATGTAAACTGTTAACAAGCGCGAGAGGAATCACCGATAATGATAATGACCCTCAAGGTACTGCAGTACAATTCACGTGGTGTGAATAAAGGACTTGGTGTCGAATACCACGCAAAATCTTTCAGTCGAAGGCCATTGATGTAAACCTGGCGTCGGAAGTGAGAAACTTGCCATTGAGGCATGCAAGCTTCAAAGTACTAAATGGGGTGTTCCTATATCAACTTCTTGGATAATGAGCTGATGTCGACAAGAAGGGATCCGTCACAGGAGGGCCTTAATGAATCCCACATCAATGACATGGAACGGAGCAAATGATTTTAATGGAGGTGAAAACGATCTGGTGATATAAGGTTCAGGGTGGCAGTCATGAAAGAATGGAGTATAATGTATGGTAGTGGGTGAGAAACAGGTGAATTCACTGAATGACTTCTCTTGAACATATCGACGACACTGATGTGATGGATTGGTAGCATTAACCCCAAATGTGGATGGTATGGCATGACCATGGTGATATGACCGGTGAATGAAACAACCCAACCCGACTCGGACACGGAGTGGAAGTGTCATGTTCAAGAGCGACTTGCTACCAACAAAGTTTCTTCAAGTTTTCTTCCCAATTTTCCCCAGTCATTGCTGACCAGTACCTCTTTATTTTTGTCAAGCTTGAGTAGGATAACATATGCTTGTTCTATAATTTTCCCTTCGGGCAAATCCATCGCTATGTTTTAACGAGCCTAGCGACAGTGAAACTCGTTCTCGTCTATAGACAAGTTTGTCGCTATTAATCTTTTTAACGAGTTTAATGACAAAGATAACTCGGTCCTTTTCAATTTTAGAGAGTCTGAAAAGGAACGTAAAGGTAACTCCAAAATTCCTTTTTCGTCATCTAATCCCTTAAGTCCGAAAAAGTATAAAACAATACAGAAGGGATGAATTTTCGATACTTTTAACGAGCCGAACAAAACAAGCGCTCGATCTTTTTGTGTAATAATCCCTCAGGTCCAAAAAGATTAAAATCTAGAGGAGGGATAGCACTTCCTGTCCCTTTAACGAGCTAGAGAGGCCAATGGCTTGGCAATCTTTTCATATTTTACGAGTCAGTTGAAAAGAGCTTAAAGGAGACTCGTCTTTTGAGGAACGAGTGATAAAATGGGTAGCAGCTGATTCCAGGTAAGGTTCGGAATTTTCCAATCACGGCAGTGTCACAAGGATGGCTAGTGAAATCACTCTTCGCATCTGTTCCTCAAAATGGGTAAACAATCAAATGGAGGTGAATGATCAGCCAATGAAAAAGTGGAGGTGACGGTGCAAACACGACCAAGGCTTTAACGGCTGAAGTACTACATTCACGATGGTTATTTACCGAGGAATAGTTCATTTTTTAACGAGCTTAAATGCGGGGGGAAACATTTGCTCATGTCTTATGTTTATTTTTTAACGCGCTTGAACTATGTGCTAAAACTGCTCGATTAATCCAGTCGTGTGATAAGAATGTCTCATATGAAATGGCAACTTTTAGAGTTTTGCCCCACATCCTTTCTTTATGCAAGTTAGGAGACGACCAATCCTACGAGTTTAAAGGGTTAGAGGTCCTAAAAATTTAAAAAATAAATAGTTGCTCTTCGCTTGCACTCCAAAAGGTTTGCATGCCCCCACGTATAAAACAGAGTTTCAAGATTACCCCTTCTTTAGTCCGTTAAAACATTTGTTTTACCGAGAGAGGCCTACCTCTTACAGGTTACCCAAAGATTATTCTATTCACAGCACAAACAAAACACTTCTCCGGCGATGTCTACTGAGATAAACAAAGGTGAGCGGCGATGCCCGCCAACTCACATAACTTTGACAAGAGAATCTTGTTCCAGTCCAACCCACTCTTCCAATCACGGACGGGAGTACGAAGGTCATATTCTCTCGCAGAAACCTACCCTATACCCGAAGTTTTCCTGCCGAAGCAGACCAGGGTGCATGCCCCTTGGGTTTCAGTCATGTCCCCCCGAATCACTCGCGCTCATCGGGAGGACGGACTGGAGATTGAGACATTTCTTGCGTGAAAAGACCATTCAGGGATGGTATATGACTATTTGCTCTGTATGATCCGGGAAATGAAAGCTGGTCCACGAGCTTGACCACTCTTCCTTCGTGCGGAAAGCACATTACTCTAAAGAGTGAGGAGACAATTGCTCCCATGCAATAAATATAGTCTCGTCCAAGGAGTAGATTGTAATCCAGGGGTCCTTGAACTACCATTACGTTCATGTGAATGGTTTTCCCTCTCAGTGTTATGGGCACATCGGGAAGGATCCCTAATGGTCGACTGGTTCCTTTATCAAAGCCTATTAGATTTCTCATCTCAAGCAAAAGCGATGGCGAACCAAGCGCTTTCCAAGCAGTTGAGGAAAGGATACTCATAGAAGCCCCCTCATCTATGATGGTACCAGCCATAACCATTCTATATATTTGAACAATGATTCGGAATGGTACACTAGCTGGTAAACAGGGTCTGCCTAGTTGATTCCAGTCGAAGGAGACAACTAGGTTGCTTGGAGGTGGGACCGAATAGACGGTCGGGTACGACTCTGACGAACTTCCTTCCTACAGTAAAGGAACAGGTAAATTGCCCCCATGTTCGTTGGAGTCTGTGCTTATGAAAAGAATTTGGACGGTGTCATCCTTGTTCTCTTCAGTGAATGTATCATCTGAAGATGGAACCTTTGAAGGCAAGACCGGGTCAACTGCCGCCTCGACCTTTTGACTTTTGTTTGGTATGGGTTCAGATGGTTTATCTTCAATGATAGATGCCTCGGCCGACCACCTGAGCGGGCCAGCCAAATTTTCAACTAGTGACGGATTCGGCAAGAGTTTTTTATATCCAGGAGGAAGTCGTAACGGTGAAACCGGACGATTGTCCAAAACTCTTTTAGCTTCGTCTAAGAAGGGACAGCGGTGGACGGCATGATCGCCTTTGCACAGTTTACAAGGAAATCTATATTTTCCTTTTTGTCCTGGCGCTTCACTTTCACTAGTTGACGGTGTGTTTTCAACATGATCATCAGAGGTTGATGACACCGGGTTGTGCAAACGAGGAGACCAGTCCCTTAAGATCCAAGGGATGCAAGGACAATCTCTGTGATAGTGGTCTCCTTTGCAAATGACACATGGTGATTTAGGCCTAGTCAGTGCAGTGTGTGGATTTTCGCAAGACGACACTCGTTTGCCCCCATTCGCTTTTGGCTCCTTCTTCCTCTTCTCTTTCTTCTTCTTTTCCTTCTTCTCCTTAGATACTTGAATTTTGGCTTTACCAGCCCCATCAAGTGAAGAGGAAGGAGGAGAGGAAGAATTAGAGGAAGTAGAAGGTTGGTATGTAACTTTGGACTCGTCTAATTGCTGATTCGATTGTTCAGGAATTGCGGTGTTCTGAACGACAGAGGTTGAGAAGAGCCATATAGGCAAACCAATTGTCAGTCCTGGAAGCGACAATGTGGCCATATGGGGTGCACCAACATCTCCCCAAGAGGAGAAGGGACTAGGATTTCCTCCAAGAGGAATCCCTTGATTGGTGGATTCCATTTTATCAACCCAAGATCAACGTAGGAAAGGGTAATGAATATTCCGTTTAAAATAAATTTTAGACGCTTTGACACAACTTGTTTTTTTTTCAGTTTTTAAGAGTCGAGAAAAAACAAAAGATGACTCTAGTCTCCTTCGATTTTTAATGAGCCTGAAGTGACAAGTGCTTAGATGGACCTTTTCTATTAAGGAGTTTGAAAAGGAACGAAAGGGACTGCTCTGGAAGTCTAGGTAGAGGGAGTACCAAACCAATCGCAAAACTGCAGAATACTTTTTACGGTACGGCAGTCAATCTTCCCAAATGCTGTGTTCAGTGCATTGCGATCGATAGGGCGGCAGACACTGCTTCCTATGGATAAAGGATTAAGCCTATTGGGGTCTCCCAAAATATACTCGACGGTACGTGGGAGCACAAGTCTGTACTGGCACTTATCGTCTCAAAGTGGAGGAATCACCCAACCATCAGTGAGAAAAACAGTTACCAGGCTTTACGACGCCGGAATACATCTCTAGCATAGACTTCTAAATGTCGTGCGTTAAGTTCCAAAGTGTTGTTAGATTCATTGAATTTATTTTAAGTTGATCTTGTTTATGAAGTTTGCCTTTCGGGTTCACCACGAGATGTAGATGTAATTCCTAAAATGCAATCTAAGATGATAAACAAACTTTTTATCTCTTTTATGCAATGAAAATCCTAGCTACTAGGGAAAAGAAAGACAGAATCTTTTCACAAAGAGCAAAGAGCACACTCTAAATGCACTTTCCTAAATCAAGCCAATCAAACTGTCTATATGCAAATGCACATGCATGTATTTGTTTTTGACTTTCTTAGTATATGGATGCTAAAAAGAAAGTTGATGCACAAATCTAAATTTCTTTTCAAGCGACAAATATCAACAAGCTTCTTTTCGAAATCAAAAAATGGAGATGATTACAACACCTTACGATTTTGAACTGAATACTTGTTCTTGACACTAGAAAATTACAAATTCAGACCAAAAGCAATAGTAACAGGATAATCGACCATCAACAACAATCAAACTTTTTCCTACAATCGAAATCGACACTTGCGACAGATTCAAATAAAAGGACGACAGTACGACTATGCTACTTTTGCAAAGGAGAACTGTAAATGACTCAACAAACACACAAAAACATCTATAGTTCTTTTGTACAAAGGAGGCGGAATAACAGCAAGGAAAAGGGGTTTCAAACAGACATATACTGATCACAGGCAGCAAGATTCAGGAATAGAACTGGAAAGAATGAATCACAGAAGCCATAGCTACACAGAGCTAGTCTGATCAGTGCACCTATAACACAGAGAATCTGAAATGCAGCGCAGGTTGTCCACTCGGGAAGTGCATTGAAATTCAGAATCTCTGAACAGTACCTGCGCTGGGCCAGAAACGAGACTCTGTTCGGGTTCCAGGTCACAGTTTGCAGTTCAGTTCTTGGGTTTTGGCCGAGTAAAAAGCAATCAGTAATGCAACAATCAGGGGTAGATCTAAGGAGGATCTAAGAGCTATCACAAGGGCAATCAGATAGTTTGTGAATCAGTTGTTTAAATCATAAACAGATCCAGTAGATGGATTGAAGTAGCAGTTATCTACTTTGCATTTGTTATGGCAAATGCAGCTCGAATGCTACTTGTAAGTTTATGAAACAAACAACAAAGAATGATAAACAAACAAACTAATTAGCTCCCCAGCGGAGTCGCCATTTTGTTACAGGGAAAAGTGTCTATTTAGAACTGCTCTATCCCACTAAGGTGTGACAGCTGCCTTAGAAACAAACAGAGAAAAACTACTTTTGTTTTTCCTTTATGAATTATAGATAGAGAGGAACAGAAAGACCAACCTCTGTCTTGTGCTAATCCTTCGATTCGATCCCTCTCTTCATTGATAGTCCTCAGCTACCTGCTCCCTTGCACGCCCAGCTTCACAAAGTACCTGTAAGATCACAAAAGCATAGCACTATACAAAGACATGGATCTATAATCATAAACAATCTAGGATCAGACGTAAATAGACCATACAAATGTAACAAGCATCAATGATACAAAAGCATGGAGGAAAACTCAAATAGCTTTTATTGATAAACAAGAAAAGATCCAGGAGGAGTTACAACCAGTTGTTCCGACCCAGCATCAACCTCCCAGCAAAGAAGCCCCTCTTCACCTCAAACAAAGCTTAGATCACCCAACAATTTGATGTTTGTCTCTAGAAACCAACAGCAATTCCTTACAATATGTAAAATTCCAGCCTCTAGATCTCTGGGATGAGGGATCCATATATAGATATCTGTAAGGGGGATGAGTCAGCTTGTGATTTGATTAGTGTCTTCTCTCTGATAGTTCTTGCTTCCACTTGGAGACTGAGGGCCTCTTACTCATCCTTGGTCGAATTCAATGAGGCAAGTGTCACAGGAGAAGATTCTGGAAGCTTCCATTGCCACTCCACCTCGCGGAATGACACTGCCATTTGTCATTTCTCGCCCATCGCACCCCATAGAAGGGACTTTTGAAATGAAACACACCCTCACAGTGTATTTAGGTGAGATGCAATGCACTTAGCCAGTGGAGCAGCTGCAATGATCCTGTTTTGACCAATTCTGAGTAGTTTCTCCTGGAGAACTTCTGGGAGAAGATGTAATCTATTGACCTTGTTCCT
This sequence comes from Pinus tabuliformis, assembly GCA_031772625.1. Taxonomy (NCBI): domain Eukaryota; kingdom Viridiplantae; phylum Streptophyta; class Pinopsida; order Pinales; family Pinaceae; genus Pinus; species Pinus tabuliformis. Next base: position 1,353,748,341 of record CM062820.1, on the reverse strand, counting down.
TTAGGGGTTAGAACAACACTTTTAGGGACTTAGGAGCCCTTGGTTTATGGACATTTCATGCTTGGGGTTGTAGGGCACAAAAATGCCTATAACATTTGGAGCCATTATATTTTGTGTCTTTGAATTACATTTTTTATAAAAAAACATGTTGAATGTGAGATGAATGATTACATCTTTGATAAAAACATGGGTTTTTGGAGATCCATTTATAATGTTGATTTTAGTTTGTTTAAGTAATAAATTTTATTTGTGTGTTTATTTCATAGATAGATGACAGAAACCTCGAAATATTTCCATGGTCTATAAATATGCATGAACATTTTTGTATGTATGAAGAAAATACAGGATCTCTATTGTCTATAATTGTATAACAATGTAAGCATGAATATTTTAGTATGTACGGAGAAAATATGGAAAAAAAAATTAGTAAACAATGTGGTCTGTATTATGTGAAGAAAATGTAAATTCTAGAGTGATTGGGAGGAATAATTGGGATCCTTCTCTCCTAGGTTCAATTCTTGCAACTAACACGATGAAATTTGGCGTAATGTACCAGAACATGCATGTTTCTCATATAAAATATATGGATATTTATCTTCATAAAAATGCATAGGTTGGATGAATAGTTCGAGCCTATCCATTATGATCCATATATCTGTGAATCTATCAGTAAGAATGTATTATCTGAAACAAGTTAGTAGAATACAAATTAAGCAGAAGAAAAAACATTAACATGGAAAATATATACTAGAATGCATTATATGACGAGTAACTTACATTCTTATGTACTTTTAAAAGCTAAAGGATGGGGAGATGTGGACATCATTTAAAGAGGAATTATAGATATTGCAATGAAGGCTAAACCTTAACATTCAATTGAATGCAAATGTCATTTGTGGCTTTTACTAATTTCATGCCTTGATATTTGTGTATTGTTAATAACCAAGCCATTTTAAGCAATATTTGAGTAAACTATCCCTTCATATAGGTGGAATTGAAACAAAAGTAGGGTTGTTTGGATCCCAAAGAGTGCCAATATGTTTTTTGGAATTAACAACAACAAATATTGGATGCTAAGGAAGTTTATGGTTTTATTTTTAGAATATGGTATGGCCATAGTGTTACAGATCCATTTGGGCACATCAACCCCAACTTATAGATCAGTACTATTAGGGCCCATCAAACCCTAATTCAGTTGTTACATGCCCTAAATGAAGTTAACCATCAGAATGCATCCTTCCCAAGAGATTCCATGACTGAAATCATCCAAAAACTTCCTCTAAGAAGATCAGCGCAGGCAGGCCTTTATTAGGGTGCACTGCAGTGCAACCCAGTACACTGCCAGGGTGCACTACAGTGCACTTGAGCGCTCTTTTTGCCTACGCTGGGTGAATTTGAGTTAAATCTGCATTGGGGTTTGGAATATTCTTATCCATAGGATGCCTCTAGAAGTTTCCCAAGGATATCCACTCCTTTGGGCTCGAAATTGCATGAGGGAGGGAGTTAAGAAACATCAATCCCTTTATCCCTTCCTCCATGGAACTAAATCCTAAGTTTGGGAGGGAATTCATTATCACCATTTATGGCATAACTTCCTTGATTCACCTATAAAAAGACCACTCATCTAAGTGATCACGGGCTGGAAATCATTGAATTATAGGGAGATGATGTTAGTATGAGACTTGAGTTGGTTTCAAGTATTGTAATGATGTCAAAATGTCTTGCTTGTTATGAGGAGAGGATGGGATTGAACTAGAGTGACACTGAATCAAGAAAATTGGATTGTAACTCTTCCCTTTACTAATAAAGTGGTCAAAGCTTTTTCCATATGTTTGTATTGTTCATGGATGCTTTCATATGTGTATTATGCACTTGATTCCCTTTTATGTTTAATCAATAGATCATTATCATATGCTTTGATCGGTTTTTGTCTTCTGTCTGTGTGTAGGTACTTTTCAAGCAGATTAAGTATGGAAAGGAGCGACATAATTGGTGAAGGGAGATAAGAAGTAAGCGAAAGCTTCAGGTAGGCTTCTTTACCGTCTTATTTAATCTATTGGTTATAGAAAAAGTAGAGAATGCTTTGCACTGTTGTTCTAGACTTAGTGCATAATACACATATGAAAGCATCAATGAACAATACAAACATATGGAAAAATATTTGAACACTTTATTAGTAAAAGGAAGAGTTACAACCCAATTTGCTTGATTCAGTGTCGCTTCTCCAGTTCAATCCCATCCTCTCCTCATAACAAGCAAGACATTTTGACATCATTACAATACTTGAAACCAACTCAAGTCTCATACTAACAATGTCTCCCTATAGTTCACTGATTTCCATCCCCTAATCACTTAGATGAGTGATATTTTTATAAGTGAATGAAGGAAGTTATGTCATAAATGGTGAAAATGGATGCCCTCCCAAACTTAGGATTTAGTTCCATGGAGGAAGGGATAAAGGGATTGATGTTCCTTAACTCCCTCCCTCATCCAATTTTGAGCCCAAAGGAGTGGATAGCCTTAGGAAACTTCTAGAGGCATCCTATGGATAAGAATATTCCAAACCCCAATGCAGATTTTACTCAAATTTGCCCAGCACGGGCCAAAGAGGGCTCAAGTGCACTGCAATGCACCCTAGCAGTGCACTGGGCTGCACTGCAGTGCACTCTGATAAAGGCCTACCTACACTGATCTTCTTAGAGGCAGTTTTTGGATGATTTCAGTCATGGAATCTCTTGGAAGGGAGGCATTCTCATGGTTGACTTCATTTAGGGCATGTAATAAATGAATTAGGGTTTGATGGGCCTTAATAGTACTGATCTGTAAGTCGGGGTTGATGTGCCCAAATGGATCTGTAACACATAGGAACTGGCTATAATATCCTATGAAAGGTGCAAAAATTTGGTGATCTCCCCTTGTAATTTGAGGATTGACTCTGTGAAGTATCAAAAAATTTGGGTCAGTAATCTTTAGCTTCATCCCTAGCTAGATGACTGAAAAATGTGATGTGACCAAGAGCCATCTGAAAGGAGACTTAAGTTATTGATATATTGTGCCCTAGGGACTATATATTTCATCATGCTTGTGGAATGTTCAATATTAATGGAACTTGCATTATCCATTAGAGAGAAAGGTATTATCGTTAATAAGGGAGCATTTGAAATCAAATATTGAGATGTCAGGGAAATGAAGGCATGGGGTGTTAATACATAACCTTGATACAAATGGAATCTAAAGTTCATGTCAAGCAATGGAGATCGAAAGAGTTTGAGAGATGACAAGCGATAGATCAAGCCATTGGGAGATCGAGTGTTAGAAAATCTCTAGGTATTGGTTGTTGTGAATCCCTTGATATGAGAAGAACCCACACTAATGCTGATTGGTGGAAAATGATTTGGGATCCATCAAGAGATGAGGTCAGGGCCCAATTCTATTAAGATATTGTGCCATTAGCTATCAAGTGTTCAGAGATTGGGTATGAGAGGGTGAAAGCACCTACTTTCAAAGTCTCCTTCATAAAACAAAATCCAATAAGGTAGGTAACATGGCATGTAATGTGTAGTAAGATGTGACAAGATTGTTTACATGTGATTCCAAGCTGCCAAGTGGATTACCTTAATAGGATGTGGCAAGTTGAAATGTGGCTTATGTGGCATGCTAATTTAGCAAGATGGCATGGATCATAGTACAAAACGAGAGGTGTTAGGTAGAAATAAATTGGGGTATTCGGACATCAGGTGTTAAACATTGAAAATACATTATATGCCATCTTGGATGAATTTTCTCAACACTAACAGAACTCAACATGTTTGTTGACTAACGAAAGAACAAATGTGTCAATGGACGAATAGATATTACATTGCTATGAGAAATTGAAGAGGTGTTATGTCCATGCATTGGATGATGTGACATACTAATGTTGCATGAAAATGTGGGGCTAATGCATCGCGACGATGTGCAACCAAGTGGATATTAGATGATGTGGTATGTTGACACATCACTAATGTGAAAAGTCAACATGGAAGGATGACATAACTTAGAGTATTGACATGGAATTGAGGTGGCTACAAGGTGACAATTGGGATATTAGTTACATGGATATCAGGAATTTTTGGTTAAGTGTCATAGAAATGATACCTTTGTATAAGATTATTTCTCCCCATACTAAATGACCCTGAAATGATGGAAATTGTTAGAGGTTGGTATCCATTGTAGTGATAATTGAATATCGACTTGTCATTTTTTAGGATGTCAAGTATCAAATATTTTTGGATCTGTTATCAAATATCTTTGAAATTATCGAAACCTAAAATAACTAACACCTAAAAAAATTTCCTAGGGAAAAATGATGTGGTAGGTACTGAGGTGGCAAGCTAATGTGACTAAGATTTCCACCTATTTCTCGCTTGCTAGCTAAAACAACATTGTCTAATGATGTCATGAGGGAAAATATACCACCATGTGTCTAACACATGGCACTGGTATGTAGGTTGAAGCAGAACTTAAAGGGAAGATTTCAAATGGGATTAATTTAGTGTCCAAAGATTTATTTTGGATGATATTTGTATTATCGGAAATCTCTCAATGGCTAGAAAATGAGAACAATCTCCAAGATAATTTTTGAGTTGGCTAAAGGAAGAGGTTTTTGATAAACCCACTTCCTTAAGGAGACTTAAGAGGTCAGGTTTAGATATCATGTAACATTATTTGGGTGTTTAAGGGGTCGAGTTTGTTACAATATTGTAGAAGGAAATCAAATAATGTGGATTCGTGATGTGTAATGCATGAAACAAGTATTATGTTTCTTAAAGAAAGTGTTCATCCTTGTCATATGACAGTGACACTATTATGTTTTGGATTAGATATTACATGTAATTGAACCTATTTTCAAGCATGTTGCTTCTTAGAGGGATGTGTGCCTTATTTTTCAAGAAATATATCACATGTCTACATGGTTTCGAAAATATGGTATTTAGACAACTGAGTGGCCATTGTCACTTGGTTATTAAAATTATTAAATATATATATATTTACATAATTTATTATTTAGTGTAGGGATAAATTTCTTTAAGAAATTGATAAAATTTATTATAATTTAGTTGTTAATTCGTAATAGAATAATTACTAGCACACTAAAATTTACTAAAGTTGTTGATATCTATAGATCCACATACACCGATTAACGTATAAAAGGTGGAAAATGTTTCCCATTGGCATATATCAACCACAATAGTAAATATGATTGTGCTAGTTGAAATCCCACATGTGTGGGGTAGATTCATTAACCATGGATGAGCTTGGTTGATGAGGGTTGATGAGGTTGATCATAATTGACGAGCTTACCTATGGTCAAGCTTACATTAATGTTAATGCTAATGTTTCATTAATGGTTGAAGTGGGTTGATTGGGCTGGCCATTATTGACCATATTCAAGCACAAAGATCTTGATTGACCATTATGGTTGACTATATTTAACTATAGATACCTTGGTTGACCATGTTCTGTCTTTCTAACCATGGTTGACCATGACTAGAAAATGATAAAACTAATAATGATAATCATTATTGAATGTTATTTATAAATCTTAACTAATTCAGAATAGTTATTCAAGGAAAGCCACAAAGCCTAAATGATAACACTGATAATGATAATCATTATTGATTGTTATTTATAAATCTTGACTAATTTAGAATAGGTATTCAAGGAAAGCCAAAAAACCTAAAATGGGTGCAGGAAAGACAAAAGAACTAAAATGAGAGCCCTCCTGACACATAACTACCAGTAAACCTACGGGGGTGGTTGGCCATTATTGACCATATTCAAGCACAAACCTTGGTTGACCATGTTGTCTTTCTAACCATGGTTGACCATGAGTACCAAATGATAACACTAATAATGATAATCATTATTGATTGTTATTATTGAAGGAAAACCACAAAACCTAAAATGATAATGATTATTGATTTTTATTCATAAATTTTGACTTTATTAATAGTTCTTGAATGAAAGCCACAAAACCTAAAATGAGAGCCCACACATAACTACTAGTAAGCCTATGAGGGTCTACGTCTTGTCCTCCTCTCCATAAAACAAGTGGAAAACAAGGGGTTTGAACCTTGGTCTCTTGAGTTTCAACAATTTCACATATCTCGAATTACCAATTGAGTGACCCCGAAGACTATTTAAAGAATGATATCAACTCAACTGAAAAGTAGTAAAAAGTAATAAAAACAATGACTAAATTTAATTTGTTATATTGTAAGTTTATTTTTTTATTTTACACTAGGGACTTTGAGTCTTGAATAGACTATAAACTATATTGTAATTTTACTTATTAATAAAATTAAAAACAATATTTTCTAAAGAAAAATAAAACATAAAACAAATTTAAGTAATAATTCATATTTCAAACCATATAATTAATAAACATATAAAAGATAGGTAAATTTCATTAATATATATATATATATATTCAAAACTTCATTTTTAAATTTAATTAATAAATATTTCAAGGTTATCTCTCTCTCTCTCTCTCTCTCTCTCTCTCTCTCTCTATATATATATATATATATATATATATATATATATATATATAATTATTGAATTGAGGCTTCTGTGATTCATATCAAGTTTATGAAGCAAATTTTTTGGCGTAAATCACATAAAGATACATTTGTCGACGCATTTCAAACGAACGAGTGTGGTTCATCGCTAGGACAAGTTGAAGAATCAGATCATGGCTACAAGTTAAATAGGGATAACAAATCTTCCAATGGCTAGGTTTGACTGAAAAATGGCTATATTATATAAGACAGGACAAAAGGTTATAATGGACTAGAAAACAGCTAGTTTTGACCATTTAAATTATTTAATAATAATATAATTAGAAAAAAAGTCATCCTAGGGGGATATCATTATATTTTATAATGATTTTCTATTTTTAATAAAGTTTAGAATGCTGGAATATTATTTTAATATTTTCTGGTTTGAATTGAGTATTATTTTAAGTAACATGCTAATCCAATATAGAGTTAAAATTAATCTAGGGATAAAATGAAATATAATGATTAAAATAATAACTATAACCACCAGAAATTGTATGGATTTAATATTAACTAAAATAATAATATTAATTATATTATTATTATTATATTACAATAACATAATTATTCTTATTACTAATGGTAAGGGTGACTAATTAATACAAATCTAAGAGCATAAACTTATTACTTAAATTCATTAATTATCATATACTAGATAATTATAACCCTATTAGATAGTCACGAAAAGGACTATCTCCTAAATGAAAGGAAAAGAGAATGAGGGAGATCTTTAAAAAGGACCAAAAAAACAGGTCGATAGTAGAGGGAGGGGAAGGAAACGACTAGGAAGAGAGGGCAGGGATCCAACAACTACTTATCTTCCAAGTGTCATCTCTATTAAGATTGCTAGGTCTCCTTTCAATCTCAATCGCTTCTAATTATATTATTATAGGTTTGAATTTTTTTCTAATTATATTATTATTAAATAATTTAAATGGTCAAAACTAGTTGTTTTCTGGTCCATTATAACAGTTTGTCCTATCTAATGTAATATAGTCATTTTCTAGTCAAACCTAGCCATTGGAAGATCTGCTATCCCTATTTAACTTGTAGCCATGATCTGATTCTTTAACCACACTCGTCAGTTCAAAACGCGTTGACAAATGTATCTTTATGTGATTTATGCCGAAAAATTCCTTTCATAAACGATATATATAATGTTATTTATCTATCAACATTATAGATGTTGTGCATATCACAATATAAAAAAAAAAAATCTAACAAGATATAAAATATACCACTATATGTATTATAAGATTTTTTATAAAATAACAGGCACACACACATATATAACATAGTTTTATGTTAATTCTTGATTTATCAATCTAGAGGAATCAAATTGCTTTAGGTGCAATTTTTTTGAAGTTTCGAATTAGATTAAGAGATTTGAACCGTCTAGGCCTTTATATAGATGTGGAATTAAGATCTATGTTGATTGATATAAAAATCTAGAGATAATTAAAATATTTTTCTCTCATTCTTAATAATAATATTTGATTTCTTTGTGAAATAGTATAATTTTATATCAAATTTTAAAGAAAAATAAAGTAATTAAAAGTTATATATATATATATATATATATATATATATATATATATATATAGTTTGGAGTGTAAGGAAGATGTGTAATTCTTATAATTTTTAAAAATATTTCAATATCCACAAAAAAATTATTTATATAAAAAAACATAAATAATAATTAAAATTTTCAATATGAATTAAAATTTTCAATATTGACCATATATAAAATATTTAATATGTAAAATTACACTTGCATTTTAAAATATGTTAATAACAAGAAAAAAAAGAGACAATATAGTTCGTAAATAAATTATTTCAATGCCTATCTACATGTTATATATGGTTTAAAAAATTGAAGTGTTTATTATATAAAGAAAGTGAAAAATATAAAATTTTATGGCTGAAACATTTCGAGTAGTTTCATTATTTTATATTTTAGTTTATTTTGAAATATAATTTTTTATTATTTTTATTTAAAATATTACATAAATTGGTTGGAAATGCAACTTTCAAATATATAGTTTACACCATACAAATTTCCAAAGAAAATCAAAAAATTAAAATCATTTATACATTCAAAAATATAATATATATCTATATCTATATCTATATATATATATAAACACCAAAAATCTATCAAATATTACAAGACATGATATTTTTCAAGATACATATTTTTTTCAAATTTTACTGTGTAACAAAAATTTATATATAAATAAATTTAATTTTCTACTAGCTAAATCCTTATTTAAAATAGATTTATAATAATAATAAATATTTATATTTATTAAATCTTTAAATAATAATAATAACGTTTTATACTTCTTAAATTTTTAATTAAAATAATATGCTTATGAAAAAAGCTTAGAAGATCACGAGACCGCCTGCGGATTTCAGAGCTCGGCCCGCAGCTAGGGTTCTGACCCGCCGCCCTGTGCTGGCTGCTGCGCCTCAGCGCACAGCTCCCCCCCTCCCTCTGCAAACAGATGGAGGCCCCTGAGGGCCCTTCTCCCCCCCCGGATCCGCCCCCTGAAGTTTCAGCTTTCAAGAATCTGATAGCGAACGGATCTCTTCGGCAACCTTCGCTGACCCAGCAAAAATTCATTAAAAGGTTGGAATCGATCCCTTCTGTTGCCCTGCCAGAGGAGGATACCTGCAAAGCCGCTCTGAATCTGTCTGAAAAAGGCCTCATTGGCCAGTTTACAGGCCTATGGCCCTCTCCCAAATCTGTGGAGGATTGGACCCAAAGAAACTGGCAACCTCTCATAAAAAATGGAGTGAAGAGTTACTTCGTGGGCAAAGGGTACTTCGTCTTTGTCTTTGAATGCTCAGAAGACAGAAGCCTAATATTCAGAAACGGTCCCTACTTCATGGGGCCGTAGGGACTCTATCTAAATCAATGGAATCCAGATTTTGATCCCACTCAAGATGTTCCATCCGCGGTACCGGTGTGGGTTAGACTTCCCCATCTGCCCCTTCACTGCTGGAACCAAAAGTCGTTCCAGACCATTGGGAACGCTCTAGGCAAGTATATAGATCAGGCAGTAAGAAGAGATCAATACTCCTGTGCGCGCATCTGCGTCGAAGTGGATCTCGAAGAAGGATTGCCGGAAGCGATCAAGCTCACGGTGGCAGGTTGGTCTCACATTCAAGAGCTTGATTACGAACAGCTCCCATTTAAATGCAGACACTGTCATGGCTATGGCCACTTCGCCAAGAACTGTAAGAAGAAAGCAGAGGAACAGGTTGAGAAACAGAATGGAGAACAATGGACATTAGTCCAAAGATCAGTCCAAGCAAAGAAAAACTCAGGAAAAAGCGCTCCAACAAGTGACAGGAACAATGATACCCCAGCTCAGGAAACGGGAGACAACGAAAAAGGATCTGAGGAGGCGCAACCAGATCTGCCGACCAAAGCTCAGGCTAATGAGAATCCTGAGGAAACCCCATCAAAAAGCAAAGAGGCAAGAGGTGAAATCCACATTGAAGCCAACCAAGGTAGCCCTTCAAGTCCCACGTATGCTGACATGGCGAAGAAAAAGCCAGCTATAAGCTCTGAGTCTTCAGAAGAAGAACTCTATGAGAGGCCATTAAAAAGACCAGGAAGGAAATCCCGTAAAGAAAAAAGAGAAGAAGAAGCAGAAAGGTTCAAAACCCAAGGGAGCCAATCCACGATAGAAATGACAATCGGGAGGAGTAACAGGCCCAGGACTTCCAAGGGCGGTTCCACCCCAAGCATAGGTAAATAATGAAATTAGTCTCTTGGAATTGCAGAGGATTGGGGAGCCCCGCAAAAGTCGAAGCAGTAAAAGACCTTCTAAAATCGGAACCTGCAGATATCCTCATGCTCCAAGAGACTAAGATAGCAGGACAAGCCCTGCTAGAAACCGGAAACTCAAAATGGAAGAAGAACTCAGGCATAGCTGTCAGCGCTCGGGGATCCTCGGGAGGCCTGGCAACGCTCTGGAATGGAGACCTATACCAGCTGATTAGCACTCATGAGACCTTGCACTGGATCTACACAGAACTCATCCACACTTCAAGTAAGTTAACTATCTCTTTGGTCAATCTTTATGTTCCAGTTAACTATTCAGAAAAAAGAGACTGTTGGAAGTCTTTGGCAGATTTCCTCGAACAGGAAGCCCCTAACAACATCATCCTCGCGGGTGATCTCAATATTGTCCTGAAAGCCAAAGAAAAAAGAGGAGGCACTGATCACAAGGACCCTATGGTGGGCGTAGTGGAGGAAATCGCTCAGACTTGGGATCTTCATGACATTAATCCAATACACGGTTTATATACCTGGTCAAATAATAGATCTGGAGCAGACCACATCTCTGCCCGGCTTGATCGTTTTCTAGTACAATCTCTCCTCATGAACAAGAAAATCATATCATCAAAAATCCTGCCCAAATTGTCCTCGGATCACAAGCCAGTTCAGCTCTGCCTAGAAGACGAAGAAGACTTGGGCCCCATTCCCTTTCGATTCTCTCCTCAGTGGATTGAAAGAGAAGGCTTTATGGACACGGTGAAAATATCCTGGAACACCCCCATTGCAGGATCCCCAAGCTTTGTTTGGGAGCAAAAACTGAAGCTCACTAAAAAAGCTTTGAAAGAATGGATCAAGAAGCCAGTGCCCAATCCCACCTCTCTAAGAGTTGCAGCTGTCCAGGCCCTGCATTCCCTGCAAAATAGTATGGAAAACAAAATTATTAATGAAAACCTCTTGGAAAAGGAAATTAGAGCGCAGAGAGCAGCCTATAAATCTTTCAGAAACGAGGAAGAATATTGGAGACTAAAATCAAGGAGCCTGTGGCTAAAAGGAGGGGACCGCAACACCTCCTTTTTCCACCGGCAGTACAGGGCAAGATTGTCTAGGAACCACATAACAGAAATAAAGACCATGACGGGCCAAATCTGCAAGGGCAATCAACAAGTTAAAGAAGCTGCAGAACAACACTTTCAGAATCTCTTCAGCTCGGACGATCAAGGTGAAGAAATGGAGGAAGCAGAATTCCTCAATCACATACCCTCCTTAATTTCGCCTGAGGACAATGCAGAGTTATGTAAACCTGTCACAGAGGAAGAAATTATCAAAACCATCTGGTCCATGGACTCTGACAAGGCCCCCGGACCGGACGGCTTTTCCATTCACTTCTACAAAGTCTGCTGGGACATAATAAAATATGACCTCCAAAGGATGGTAAGGGGATTCATGTCAAAAGCCAAAGTAGGTGGTAGCACCAACTCAACCTACTTAGCTCTGATCCCCAAGGAATCTAACCCGGAAACTTTTGCCAGATTCAGGCCAATTTCCTTATGTAATGCTTCCTATAAGATCTTGGCAAAGCTGATGGCCAATAGAATGAAGCCCTTGCTCCCTAGAATCATCTCAACATCACAAGGAGGTTTTGTGAAGGGTAGACACATCCTCGACAACGTCATCCAAGTTCAAGAGACCATCCACTCAAGCCAACAGAGAAAGGAGAAAGGCATGTTAATAAAGCTAGATATGGCAAACGCGTTCGACAGAGTTAATAGAGAATTTCTCAGCAAAGTCTTGCTGTCCTTTGGCTTCTCCATTCAGTTTGTTAATCTTCTAAAAGCCTGCATGAACAATCCTTGGATAGCTCCTCTCATAAATGGCAGACCTGCAAACTTCTTTAAAGCGAAGAGAGGCATCAGACAGGGATGCCCTCTCTCTCCCTATCTTTACATCATAATGGCAGAAGCATTGAGCAGAAAACTCGAAGATGAAAGACTGTCAGGCTCCATCCCGGGCCTCAAAATCACCAGTAGATTAAGCCCCATAAACCATGCTTTATTTGCAGATGATTCGATTCTTCTGGGGGGTGCCTCAATCAGAATTGCAAAAGCCTGTGGCAAGGTCATTAGGAGCTACTGCAAAGTCTCAGGAGCATTGGTAAATGAAAGCAAAAGTGAAGTCTACAGCTGGAATACAAACCACCAGGAACTCATTAACATAGCCAACACTCTTGGATTTAAAGGGCATTCTCAATGGGAGAGCATCAGATATCTCGGCCTCCCTATAATCTCAGGAATGAACAAAAGATCGCTGTGGAGTGACATAATCTGCAAATTCAAAGCCAAAATCTCGAAATGGGGAGGCCATTGGCTGACAAAAGGAGGTAAGGTTGTTTTAATCAAATCACAGCTCTCCTCTTTAATAATTTACCAAGCTGCATTTCTGCTTGCTCCCAGAAATATCATGGACCAAATCTCTTCTCTTCTTAGGAATTTCCTCTGGCAAGGGGGCAGGGGCAACGACAAGAAACTGCACCTGGTCAACTGGGAAACAGTCAAGAAGCCTCTCGATGAAGGAGGTCTCCAAATCAAAGATCCCTCCTTGGTTAATCTTGCTCTAGGCAGTAAGATCCTGTGGAAATTGTATAAAGAGCCAAGTCACCCTGTCAGCGCCACTCTTCGCTCAAAATACACTACCAGCGGTGAGTTAAGAAACCTTCGATTGGACCACACAGCCAACAGCACTCTTTTGTGGAAACTCTGTCTCAAGAGCAGCAAAATTTTCAATAGTAAAATCTACAGAATACCGGGGAATGGCAAGAAAACCAGCATCTGGGATGATAGGATAATGGGGCGAGATGCCATAAAGGAAAACGAAGAAATCGCAGGTTTAATAGAGTGGTTAACCTCTTCCGGGAAGACAAGGCTCTACGACATATCTGAATGGGACCAGCAAGGCGATTGGACAGGTTGGGCAATCCCTGCACCACCAGCCCATCTACTGCATCAACTGAACATCTTCATGGAGCAACTCGAAGAGATCGCCCCGATCCACAGAGCAATGACAGATCGATGGGGCTGGGGCCATTTTGGCGATTACTCTGCTGCGGAAGGATACAAAGCATATCAAATAAAAGGAAACAGCAAGCACAGTCCAGCGCTTTGGAAAAACATATGGGCTCCCACTGCGCTTCCGAAAATCAATTTTTTTGTCTGGACCCTGATCCATAATAAGATCCTAACAGGTGATAACCTTGCAAAAAGAAGTTTTGCCGGCCCTCATTGGTGCGCCCTCTGTAGAAGCCACGCCGAGACTGTGCAACACCTTTTTATCGACTGTCAATTTGCAAAGGCAGTTTGGGAACATACGCTGCAAGATCTACATATAACCTCCCCGGCTCACATAACAATTCCGGATCTCTTTTCTGAATGGAGCCGCCGGTACCCTCGACACATACAGCAAAAATCGATTTGGAATAAAATTTGGAATGCGCTGCCCAAGTTCGTCTGCTGGAAAATCTGGTTGGCCCGCAATCAGAAGGTTTTCAAGGAACATCAGTTAACTTCTTTGCAGGTAGCAGCCAAGGCTAGATCGCTTCTCCTAGAGACGGTGCAGCAACAGTACTATAAAGAAGATGAAACTCTACAACAGGTTGAGAAGCGTTGGATTGGAAAGCTTACATTGCAAAACAGGAAAACTCTCTTTGCACCTAATCTAGAGCACCCAACCTGGAAGAAAAGAGAAGCAGATGACACATTCCAGAACTAGTGGAGAGCTCAAAACATTCATACAATATTCTTTGACGGGGCTTCTAAAGGTAACCCTGGCCCCTCGGGCGCCGGTGGGATCATCTTCTCTCCTGAAGGGCGCTCCAGAGATTTTTTCTACTGGGGCCTCGGCGTGAAGACCAACAATCAAGCAGAACTTCTCAGCCTCCTTAAAGCCTGCCAAATTGCCAGAGCAAAAGGGGTCAAGGATATCTAGATCTTTGGAAACTCGGAGATTCTAATAAAGAAGTTGAGGGATGGAGAGTTATTCCGAAATGTAGGCCTCAACAGAACTCTGGAAAGACTAAAAAGAACTCTTTCATACTTTACAACCACCAAATTATATCATATTCTCAGAACTTCCAACAGTGAAGCGGACTTGATGGCAAACAAAGGAAGCGCACTGGTCAGAGGGCGGCTCTTCATCAATGAGGATAGCTTCATAGAAACTCCTCCATAATAGATTGTTTCAGCAGCTGTATTAGAAGCACAAGCAAATTGTAAGCAGGGCTGCCTCGGCAAAGCCCCTCTCCTTTTCCACCAGATTCAATAAAATTCCATAACCGTTACAGTTAAAAAAAAAAAATTTAATTAAAATAAATATATAATAATAATAATCGTCAATAATAATTGAGACTCGTTAAAATTTCCAAATGAAATTAAGAATATTTTGAATTTATTAATATTTCTTTTATTTAATGTTTTGTTTTATTAGGAAAATAAATATATTTTTTTAAAATTTAATAATTTCTAATATGTTTGATATTAAAATATAATGTTAATAACTTATTTCAATTAATATGTCAGAGATAAGGATTATATAATAGTCTGTATAAAAACAAAAATTTCATCACATAAATAAAACTAATAATAAAATATTATATTGTTGAATGTCATCACAAGCAATTAAGAAATATGATTAACTAATAATGTTTATATACACATATGCGCAGGTCCATATATATATATATATATGTGTGTGTGTGTGTTTATAATTCACCAAAATATAAATAATATAAAAAATAGAAAAAATAAAATATTAAATAAAAAGGAAATAAAACTAAAAACAAAAAATTAGTAACTAATAAAAATGGAAGTTATTAAAGAGTCCATAATAAAACTTCAACCAATCACCTTACAATTAAATAAATTTAAATAATAATTAAAAAATAAAAACTGAATTTCTAGTGTTAAACAGTGAATAAGGTACACAAAATTTTGGTCAAAAACAAACTAATGCATAATCAGTGATCACTTATAATAAATGGTATCAATTTATAAAAATTATGAATATCTTATTTATATAGGAGGAAATATAATTATTAAATTAATATTTGTAATAAATAAATCTTTATTAATGTTATATTTATATTAATATTATATATATGATATTTTTGATAAAAATTAAATTTTATTAAATGTTTTTTATTTCAAAATTTTTAAAATTAAAAAATACATGTATATTGAAATAATATTATTCCTTTTAATATATGATACAGTAAAAGCTAATATTAATATAAAAATATAGTAATTAGGTTTATGAACTATCATATTATAATAATTAAAATGAATGTCAAATAATGTGAACAAATTTAAACTATTACTATCTATCAAAATTATTTGAGAAATATACTATTGTAAGTAAATATAAAGGTATAACACAATTTTATTTTATTTTTATTTATTTTAAGGAAGGGACTTTATATTTTCAAATGGAAGTTATTATGGTAACTAAATATAAAGGCATAACTTTTTTTTTTGGGAATGGACTTTATACTCTCAAATGGAAGTTACATAGTTATTGAGTGACAATTTGCCTCGTGAGAAACTAGATCAAAGATTAAATTGTAGATTCTTGAGGTTGTATAATTATCTTTTGATCATTATATCTATAAGATATGATAAAAACATGTAGTGTTTGGCTACACCTTAGTTTGATATGCATTTTGTGAACAAGATACCAAAATTCAAAAGTTGAGGGCTGCAATGAAGTGACTATAGGGTTACTCATTGTTTTGCTTGGAAGCTTGCTACGGTGCAACTTCAGACCATGGGGTGCATTATAATTGCCAAGGAGGATGTTGACCTGGTAGTCCAAGTGTTCCATATTTTTTACCAACTCTGTATACCTAAGGGCATTGTCTTGCTGGGCTTGGTTTCTTTTATATCGTTTTTCCTGATTTTGCTTAAGGATATTATTGGGTTGTTGCTATGATTTGGTGAATTCTGTAGCAATGTTTTCTATGATGGTGGAGGCCCAAATATTATTGGTAATTTGGTTCATGTCATGATTTGGAATTTGTATGCACGATTTCAAATTTGTTTCCACTAATGTCTAATAGGGGTATAGAGTGTGCAACCTAGGGCATGAATTATTATTGGAAGTTCGATTGTGGTCTATTGGGTGGTCTAACCAGATATGCTGATCAATGTGGTGCTAGATAGATGGCATACTATCTCATTATGTGGTAAATTCTTGAGCAAGGTTTTCTATGATGGTGGAGGTCCAAATACTATTGGTAATTAGGTTCATGTAATGATTTGGAATTTGTATGTAGGCTTTCAACCTTATTGCCACTCAGGTCTAACAAGGGTCTAGAGTGTGCGGCCTATAGCATGAATTATTCTTGGTAGTTTGATTCTTATCCATTGGGTCATCTCACCACATATGTTGACTGATGTGGTGCTAGATAAATGACATACTATCTCTAAGATAATATCATGCCTTCATTATTTGATTATGTGGTGGGGATCTGTTATAGGGAGATAAGTCTTCTTCAACCTAATTTTGGTATTGGGAATGAAGAGAGTCAGGGATATTTTTATGCTAGCTTGGGTCTAGTGGTGAAGCTTTTAAGTTGAGAGTGTTGTTGGCTAGTTGGTATACTAATTTATTTGCTTTTGCGAACATGAGATAGTTGAGGAGCTGGGATATGAGTCAAGAGTTTAGCTATTTCTATGAATCAAGCTTCGAGCCTCCAATTGTTGGTTTCTTTCTATGGGGTTGTCCCACACCGAATTTTTTGAAATATGTTTATAATTAATTTTAAGTCTCCCTCTATGATGAGTTTGGAATAATTATTTCAGGTGGTGATAAGGAGACCCTGCTCAAGAGCCAATATTTTTTCTATATCGTTTGTATTGTGGCCTATTGCTCTTAAATAAGGTCACGTATTTCCCTTGGATGCTTTGTCAAAATTGATTTTAATGAAGTCTATCGGAGGGGGTGACCAAGAGAAAGGGATAGAAGAAAGAGAGCCGAGGACGTGGGGGCTAAAAAGGTAATATGAGAGTTAATTATTATTGCTAGCTTCTTTCTTGAATTTATGAAATATCTAAATTGGAATGAGAAAATGAACATACCATCCACATAAATGAACACAATATATATGATGAGAAGCTTAAAATGGAGAAAACCCAACTAGAAGGTGGGGCCTATTCTTTTCTCTCTTTTCTTTGATTCTGATATGGAAACACAAAGAAATGGGCACTATCTATAGAGTTCCCCATGATAGTATCACCTAAAAAGAATCCTACAAAATCTTATTCGTCGTCTATGATGATCTAAAATTCCACTCCTATATGTTCTAGTAAATTATTGTATAAGTACAATGTTAAAGAATGGAACTCCTTGTCTTCCTAGCTTCCTAATAATTAACATAACCTTATAGTCATTCTAGGGTTAGGGTTTTTGAATTTTCAAACCTCAATTAGTGCTAAGTTTTGGACCTTCAAGAACATCCTTGAAAGTACACACATGGATAGCCCCACTTGTGTGATTAATGGGGGATAATATGGCATCCAATTTTACTTTGGTGGTCAACAAGGTAAGTCAATTTGCATAACACATAATTTTCATGTACTAAATCTGATTACTTGGGGATTTTTGCACTAGTGGAAAATCCCAATCTGTAGTACAATTTCAAGGGGATAGAGACATCTTCATGATATTTTACCAAAAAAAAAAACATATGGGGCCACAAATGGTTTAGACATGTTTCAAACCCTAAACTTCCAAAATGGTAGATGCCAGTACATTGGGAACTACAAGCCAATTCCTCAAGTTTTTCAACCTAGAAATTACCAAGATTGATGAAAAATTACATATTAATATATTAATGATAATTAATCTCTTTTTATGGAGCCTTTTGGTAACCAAAAGCTTTTATTGAATGAGATGAGGAAATTTTTCGCCTATCTTTTTCCTAGAGTACCATTTTTCCTTGCCTAGAAGTTTTCCTTTAAACCCAATTTTCTAGAGGTCATGCCACCCTTATTTAGTAGTTCTGGAATTATTTTGAAAAAACTGTATCTTCTTTAAGCTTTAATTGATATTATATTCGAAAATACGCTATGGTAGCTGTTTGGTCAATTTAGAGTGTCCTAAATTGCTATATTAATTGTCAATCTGGGAGTTGTAAACTGCTGAAGTGAGGTGCACTATATATGCAAGATAATTGATTTCTTACCTTTTGTCGTTTTTTATTTTTAGTTTGTTTTTGGGTTTATCTTTGTTGATTCCATAATGCGAGATGGCAATTCAAATGTTCAAGGCAATGATGTCCTTTAAAATGATCTCCAAAACTTCAAACTTGCAGAAAGGTTTCAAAACTTGCAATGATGAAATTAATTCCTAAAAGAGAATGAAAATGTGCCACTATTCTAAGTAAACAAACAGTGAACTATTGATCATGAAACCCAGTATCCTTGCTACTGTATAAATATAAAAGAAACTGAACTCAAAGAAATCCAAAAATTGCAAGCAAAGTAAACTAAAATGAAATTACATCAACTCATATTCTGACCCCTCACCATTCGTCTCGCTTTGGCTTTTGGAGGTAATCATAAACAACTTGAGAAATCTGATATCTAATTTGCATAAAATAAAACTAATATTAAACTACACACTCATACTTCAATCCCTCACCATTCGTCTCACTCTGGCTTTCGGAGGTAACTGAAAATGACATGAGAAATTTAATAACTAACTTGCAGAAAAATAAACTAATATCAAACTACACACTCATACTTCAATCCCTCACCATTCGTCTCGCTCTGGCTTTCGAAGGTAATTAAAAATGACATGAGTAATTTAATATCTATCTTGCAGAAGAGTAAATGAGCAAAACTGAAATAAATAAAACAGTGTTGGAACTAAGAACTAAGAAAAATAAATCAGCAGAAGGACAAGAATAATTCCATGTCATTAGTCATTATAAAACTATGTGCAAATGCTTGGGCTGGCTATTGTAATCTGAAACAAAGACACTGATAAGTTAACAGCATTAGAAAGCATAAAAACTATGGACAACAATCAACGTGAATACCATAAGCAGTGCAATATATACAAGTGAATGATTATGGCATAAGGAACGTAAAGAAATAAAGCATGAAACTATCCAGCAATTAACAAAACCTCGGTGTGTACAGGGGCCCTCTGCACAACCTCAGGCAATCAGAAATCAACCACGAATTGAGCTTATAAATAGAGTCTTCTCATGTATTAAAATGCAGTCATAACACAGAAATAAAGTCACGGCACAGTGGGCTCATTAACAGTCAAAATTACATTACAAAAGCTAGCTACTATGCGTATGAGAACGCTTTATTTATAACAGAGGATGACATAACTACTTTCCTAAAATATGTGCTGATAAAAGAAACGTGAACAACCACGTCCAGGAATCTAGCATTATGGCTGCCGTGAAGATTAAATCTATGGAGGGTGGCTGTTGGATTTGGTTCATGGAGTAGTCCACAGGTGTTGATATGTCCCCAGAAATCTAGGAATGGCCACGCAAGTCTTCACGTGGTGAAAAACAGAGTTCTGTCACCGTAGGACTCCTACGTTGACCACCATTTGACTACCTTTGACCACGGCCTTCTTTGGTGAATTCGACTGAGCCAATAGGACTCGGTCCATGTCCACGTCATTTGCAACTTTCCCATGTGACTGGATTTTCCTGAAGACACCTATAACATAGACTTTAACAAAAAGGCTACGGAAAGTTGAACTGGCTGCAGAAAGTGACAAGATTCCACAGCTGAATGAGCAAAAATCTAATTCAAACGATAGACACAAAACATAGTTAGGAAACCACTTTATATGCTCTTTTTAAACTAATATGTAATGATTTGATAGTTTAGGAGGTCCAGGTAAATGGAAAAAGGCTAGAAAGGTGTATAGGGAAGATGCAAGTTTGGGGCTCAACAGTAGCTATGATCTACTCCTCATTTTCCTGGTCTAATATGGAAGGCTCAAAGATATTCAAATTCTCCACATTCATTATTGAGTAATTTGGGTAGATTAAGTTTGTAGGAATTATCACATACCTTATCTGATAATTTAAATATTATATAACACATAATAGAATACACATTATTGAAGTGGTTGTTCCTGTTATCTACAAATGTAGATAACTAAATATCCAAGCATTATTCATTAAGCCACTAGTAAAACATAAAACCTTTTTTAAATCCATGTATTTATACTTTTACGATGTTTTTTATATCAATATATCCATATATCTAACATCTAGGATTTATTGAAATCTCCTAAAAAGGAATAATCCAAATTTTACAAGATCTAGATGAGTGGAATCATAAATTGAAGGAACCCCAGGTCTATGGTAACCTTAGCAACAATGTTACACAAGGTATGTAGAAATCTAAAAAATCCTCTTAAACCTATAATGAGGCAAAAAACCAAAGATTTGGATATGGATACTAGTAGGGTAGATGACCCAAGTGGATATTGGTGGCCACCCGCCTATTCCACCGAGACACCCTAGTCAGTTTCATCTCTTTCCTTAATTATAGGACAATTTACTATTTTTGGCAGTTCTTCAGGTCTTGAACTTCCCGAGACGTTTTCCTCAGAGCTACCTTTCCAACGAGGTATTATATGCATAAAATGGAGATAATATGACCAAGTTATGACCCTAGGAAGTTGGCTACCCAGCTAACCCCAAAGGGGCCCATAAACACTTGGTGTTACAACTCCTCGGGTTAGGGTTTTGGTTGTTTACGGTTTTCTCTTATTGTTCAATAATAAAAAGGTGCTTGAGCCTCATTGTAACTTAGTTCAGAGGTATGTTGCCACCACATATCTTCTCAAAGACAAGCTACCATCGCTCGACCTATCTTATTTCCATTCTGTTTGTAAGCATAGTTCATTATTTTTCTATTAATGAAATGAACTATTTTTCTGCTGCATCTCTGTGTTTATGATTATATATGTAATTTTTTGTGTTCCTGTGTAAGTTCAGATCAGTGGTATCAAAGCGGTCTGCTCTTTCTCTATTTTTCTTTGCATGTCCCCAACGAGGTCAAGGTATAAGGAGTTAGGACTTGATCTAGTTGAACCACTGCAGGATCAGCTTCGTAAAACCCGACAACCTCCCATGGTGGAAGAAAAGAAAGACAAGTGGGTAGGAGGTCCTTTCAAATGTTGCTCGAGGAAGCCCTCGAGCGACAGAGGAACGCAATGATGGATGAATTTTCCCATATCCTTCGAGGCTACCCACAGGCGATGCATCTTCATCCACTAGCCACTCTGGAAGTGGCACTCCTTTTAAGGTACAAGTTAACTTCGATATTCCCATATTAAAAGGCCTAATAGATTCAAACGCCATAGATAAATGGTTAAATATATTGGAAGGATATTTTTCAGTTCATGACTTTTCCAATTAGGGAAAGATTGCGTTTTCACTTCTCAAAGGTGCCCCACATGTCAAGGACTAGTGGGAAACCTACTGTGAACAAAAGGACGAGAGTGAACCCTCATTATTTTTTGCCGCACCCACTTGGAATTCTTTCCGAGACACCATCAAGGAACAGTATTACCCTATTGGGAGCTATGAAGATAAATACATGAATTGGACCACACTACGATAGAGAAGGGAGAAATATGTGCCAACGTTCAAAAATACTTTCCATACCCTTCGCACAAAGTTGGGTATCAGCATACTGAGTGGCATTTGATGCTAAATTACCGTGACTATCTACACAAATACATCCAGAATGAGATGGAGTTCATGGACCTTTCCTCACTCGACACAACATATCGGTATGCTGTAAATATTGAGCACAAGTTTAAATAGAAGAAGTGGGACTTTGGATCTTGGAATACAAAGCAAGGAAAAGGCGCCCCCAAACCACAAAACAAGGGACCAAGCCAAGGCAAGGCTACCAAGGACAGCTTGCCGAAGCCACAAGACAAATAAGGACACAGGAAAATGGTGTGAGGTCCATAAGAGCTCCACTCACAATACAAGTGAGTGTCAAACAAAGAAGTCACTAGTGGCCAAGCTGAAGGCTTTTGAATATGACGCAGTTTCTCACTTTGAATCAAAAACCGATAAGGGGATTGAGAAAGGGAAGAAAATCATTGATTCAAAGCCGAGTGCCACTTGGCCACCAGAAAGATCTAGAAAATTGAGCCTGAAGATCCAGAGGAGGGGGAATGCCTCTTCCACTCACAAATGTGGGTGAAGGGTTCTCTGCTACAATTCAATGTCGATAGTGGGAGCCAAAAGAACCTCATTTTAGTAGAAGTTATGAAGCGGCTGGGCCTAAAGACTACAACACATCCATTATCGTACACCATCAGGTGGCTTCACCAAGGACGAGATCTTCGTGTCAGCCAAAAATGTTGCCTTCCCTACAACATCAAGCCATTCACAGATGAGATATTGTGTGACGTTGATCCTCTTGAAGTTTCTGATGTATTGTTAGGAAAACCATACATGTGGAAGTGACATGTTGTATATAAGTCTAGACCTTGCTCTATGATTATTACTTTGGCTAATCAGTTGTATAGGATACCGGAGGTAGCCCCGCTTAGCATCATCTCTTTGATCACTGCAAAGAAATGCAGTAAGATCATTTCCCAGACCAGGAAATTTGTTTTCCTTATGATTTTCTCCCAAGGCAAGAAGAAGGTTATGTCCATGACTTCTACGCAGGGCTCCTCTGCACAACAACAATAGATGGAAAAGGTCATGGACGAGTACAGGGATGTTTCCCCCTCACCCATAGGGGTACCTTTGCACTATCAGTTCAAGCACTCCATCGATCTGACCCTAGGTGCGACACTGCGCAATGGACCAATTTATTGATGCTCTGTTCTGGAGAATGATGATATCAAGAGGCAGATTCAGGAACTACTGTAGAAAGGGCACATCTAGCCAAGCTCATCATCTTGTGGGAGCTCGATTGTATTGGTACAAAGGAAGGATGAGACCTGGAGGCTCTGTATTGACTATCAAGCACTGAACAAGATCACTGTTTCTCATAGGTACCCAGTCCCATGGATTGATGACCTTCTGGACCAGCTCAAGGGGGGAAAATATTTCAGCAAGATTGACTTGAAGTCAGCTTATCACCAAGTGCCTATCAAACCCTCTAATGTGTATAAGACTACCTTCAAATCCGAGGAGGGCCTTCTCGAATGGTTGGTCATGCCGATCGGATTGACAAACGCCCCCACAACCTTCATGAGACTGATAGATGAGATCTTATGGCTCTTCACCAATGCATTCACGATGGTGTATTTAGATGACATATTGATCTTCAACTGGAGTTTGGAAGACCACCTCCACCATATTTGATCGGTCCTTCAAACCCTTCGACAACACAATTTGTGTGCTAACTTGAAGAAATGAAACTTTGGCCTAACCCAGGTTCAATATTTGGGGTAAATCACTGATGGGAAGGGTGTACATGTGGACCCATCTAGGATACAAGTCATTTAGGATTGGCAAGCCCCAAGCACTCTAACAGAGCTCCACAACTTTTTGGGTCTTACCAATTTCTACCATAGGTTCCTATTGGGGTTCTCTCAATTCGCTTGGCCTTTAAGCCAAGTCACCGAGGGTGGAGTGAAAGAAAAGTTATTTTTTTCAGAAACCCAAGTGAGAGCATTCTCTGAGTTGAAGAATCTCCTCTGTTCTGCACTAGTGCTCACATTACCAGACCTACAACAACCATTTGAGATTGAGACAGATTCCTCTGGCTATGCTATTGGTGCGGCTCTTACTCAACATGGGAATGCATTGGATTACCATAGTGAGACACTTTCAGACACAATCTAAAAGTATCCCACAAACAAAAAGAAATGTGTTCCATTGTGAAGGCCTACCGTCAATGGAAGAATTACATTCTAGGGAAGGAAATGGTCATCCACACAGACCACGAGCATATACAGTTCATACAGACACAAGGGAAGTTGCAAAACAATCAACATCAGAAATGGTCCACCTATCTGCAACAGTTCCATTTGAAAATTAAGTATAAGAAGGGAAAAACCAATAATGTTACTGATTTCCTGGGAAGACCACTGGTCATGGCATTAATCATTGTGCCTGACTCCTGTGGGCACAAGACATTAGGATGGTCACATCTTTAGAAGAGAAATCCAGAATTCCATAGCGTATACCAAACACTCCTGGAAGGGAAGCAAGTTCTGAATTTTTGACTTCAGGATGTAATGTTATGCCACCTAAGACACATTTGTGTTCCTTCAAGTGAGAGTGCCAAGATGATTTGGTAGGTGCACTAGAGTCGAGTCATTGGATATTTTGAAGTAGAGAAAATAGTGGCGGTATTACAGAAGTATTTTTATTGGTTGAAACTTCATCAGGATGTTGGGAAGAGCATTATATCTCACTCCACCTATGCCATTTTCAAACCAACCATAAAGAAGAATGGTTTGTATACTCTGCTACCTACTCCTGGTCAGCCTTGGGAAGCTGTCTCCATGGATTATATGTCGGGCCTTCCTTCTGGTAAGCACGGTAATGATTGTGTTTTCGTGGTCGTCGACAGATTCTCTACGATGGCCATCATGGCGGTCTACAAGAAGAGTATCACACTAGAGGCCACTGCTAAGCTCTTATTTGAGCGTGTGTGGGTACACTTTGAGATCCCACAACCCATTATCTCAGATCGGGACTGCAAATTCCTGAGTGCATTTCGATAAAGTCTCTGGTCAATGCTGGATACAAAACTTACTAAATCCACAACTTTCCATCCCCAAACTGATGGCCAAATAGAGGTTGTTAGCAGGATGATCGTACACATTATGCACATGTAAAACTCAAAGAATCCATGCAAATGGGATGAAAGGCTCTCCTATATCAAACATAGCTACAATAGACATCTCCATAGCTTAACAGACCACAACCCCTTTCAGGTAGGGTTAGGATTTCAGCCATTATGCCCCATTAATGTGGCCATACCATTTCTAGCCACTCAGCTAGATTCGTCTCACGTGCAATTCGAAGCTAAATGGGCTAACAAATTCATTGAGAAATTTCAACACATCCTCTAAAAGGTCCATGATATAATGGACAAAGCTAATGCTAATTATAGGCAGCGCCATGATCATCATCAAGTGTCACACAAGTTCGAGGTGGGTGACAAAGTTTGGCTTCAATTGTAGAAGGAGCACCTTTCTAGGGCCCACCGCAAGCTTCAATCACTCCGATATGGGACATACACCTACACGAAGGCCGTTAGTGATAATTCCTTCGAGCTCAGCATCCTACCATTCCTTGGTTTGTACCTAGTGTTCAATGTAGATCACCTTCAGCCATACTTTCCACCATTGTTGGACACATCTGACATTGCGAAACAACTCACACCAACTGATCTCAAACCAAACTGCATGGAACATCATGGAAACACATATCAAGAACACTCAAAAATAGAAGATACATCTATATGGAGTTTTCAAAGTAGGCCAACACCTTCACCGGGGCAAGTGGTTCGCCAGGGACCAGGTTCAACAAAAATTTCCTCACCTCATGGAGGCTTTGCACACAATGTGGACAATGCCTCCTAAGAGGGGAGGAATGATATATGTGGATATTGTTGGCCACCCACCTATTTCACCTAGAACCCTCATTCAGTTTCATTTATTTCCTTAATTATAGCACAATTTACTATTTTTGGAATTTTTCGGGTCTTGAAATTCCAATGTCGTTTTGAGTCCCTGGAGGACATTTTTTGGGTAAAATTTCTTAGTGATTGCTATGGAAATTGCATCAACATCTGTAGTCCTCAGAGATATATTTCCAATTAGGTATCATACCTGTCAAATAGAGATAATATGACCAAGTTACGACCCCGGGAAGTTAGCTGCCCAAGTAACCCTAACGGGGCCCATAAACTCTTGGTGTTACATCTCATCAGGTTATGGTTTTGGTTGTTTAAGGTTTTATCTTATTTTTCAATAATAAAAAGTCCCTTGAGCCTCATTGTAACTCAGTTCAGAGGCATGTAGCTGCTGTCGAGCCATAAAAAGGGTCTTTTTCACCTCTAATTACCTCACATTTACTTGTCAAACCAAGAACAATTTGTTATTTCAAAGAGTGTACTCAGTTTGAGGCTGTCATTTGCCGGAGTAATGTTAGTAGTATAGTGTTCAGAATACAAGAGTAAACGGATGCTTAAAACAAGATCTACTTACAACAAATCACTTTAAAGCCTAAATCATGCATTCCGAAAACTAAGCGATTTATCAGTCAAGGGTCTAGTAACAGTAACTCATCCCTATGTAAACTGATGTAATTAAAGATAATCAAGGAAAAAATCATCAATCTAGGAACTAGACAACAAATGTCAATGCCCACTACAATTTCAGATCGTTTTGCATACCAAAGCAATGAGAACGCAAATAACAGGAAATGGAACAACAACTAGGAAATGGAACAACAACTAGGAAATGGAACAACAAATAGAAAATGTAATAGCAACTGATTCTTATAAAAAGCAACACTTTAATCTACAGGAATAAGTTCAGCAATCGTATCCTACAGAAATCAGATAGCAATCTTTACTCTAGGAATAAATCGGACAACACATAGAAATAGAACGACAACTGACTAGTAATGAAATATAGAAAGCACTGGGAACCAAATGTAAATGCACAATAAAATAAGATAAATAACACACACGGCACACCTTAGTATTGAGAAAAACAGTAATCTGATTTCGGTACTACAAATATCAATCTTAGTTATAAAGAATAACGATTGTAATTCGTAATGGAATAGCAATATCAGTTGAATCAGCAATCGCAATTAAATGTAATCTATAGATGAATATAGTAATACCAATTTATGACTGTTACAACACGAGTACTCTGTAATTGAACAGCAATAGCATTCTGTAAAGACCGACAATGTTATATTAATGATTAAAGGAACAACAATGCGTTAGAGAGTCAGAATGAACAATCTGACATTCCTGTCACGGAGAATGATATTACTCAGTCGAACATGAATCAAATATAATAGAGTCATGATGTAAAATAACAAAACACATCAGATTACTAACAAAGTTGATAATGAAAACCACGCACGAACTAAAGATAATGATACAGGAGCAAGTGTTCCACAAGGGCCGCACCGCTTGAAATTACTCCAGGATCAAAGACAGAACAACAACCAGATTTATATTAAAGCATTAAAACAAAGTTACAGCTAATCACTTCTCAACGAGAGTCGATGATAAAAGTTTCAAATACAAAGAAAAGCTACATAGAAAAAATAACAGCAGATTGTCACCCAGGCTAGCAGTGCTGCCCCTTTTTATAATAGCTAAAGCGCAGATATCAAGGATGCAAAAATAGTTAAGGCAGCAATCCCTCAGGATCAAAGGATCCTGAGGGATTTGCCAAACTGTTAATTCCCAGTTATCTATTTGTTTTCTTGTGCCGAGTTGATATCTCCTTTTCCTTTCCTTACCTGATATGTTTTAATTTAGATCACCTTGTTTGCATATGGTTCCCCACCAAAGGGACAGCAGTTAAGTTGGCCCTGTCTTTTTCTTTGGAATGGCAATCTTTCGATTTTCCCTTTTCCTGCATAAGAAATAGAAATTATTAGTGTTTTTGTGTTGCGTATAAATCCTATAGATTTTTTCATGATTTCTTATTATATACCTAGTTCATGATGCAAGGAGGTTACGAGTTCTAAAGAAAAGATGACAAAATAATCAATAAAAACATACCTTCTTCAGTACTCCACACACCCCCCTTCTTACCCTTTTTCATTCCCTCATGAAAACATTGTAGTTGACATGTAAGGTAGTGAGATAGTAGGCTGGAGATGGGATCTCATGTGGTGGTCTACAGCCATGATGCCTAACTAGGTGTTCAAAAAGACAACATGTCTGATCCTCAGGCATCTCATACAGGGCTTGGCATCCTAGTGTAGGGTGCCAAATAACTGGACTCTGAAACCTATATCCTAACCAAGATGGCCCTACCCTCAAGATAATTTCACCATAGAGGTTCAAGAGATCGACAGCTAATTTAAAGTTATCATAATTAAATGGTTCCCTGAGTTGAATATTCGGATTAGAAATTTGATATCAAAATTTAGCAGCATCAATGGCAAGGTATTTAATAGTGAAAAGGTATTATATTCCTTCCTGATTGATTTCTGTATGAATGGGTCCTAATGCTTCAATCACACCTGGAGTCCTCATGATATTCCTATGTTTCCTCCATAACTGCACTAGATTTCTAGGCTCAACTCTTACCCATAAATCTAATCCATTTTCTTGTCTTTGGAAGGCATTATAGGCTTTAAGCCATTTAATTTGATTAACCCCAAACGGAATAAATGCCTGCAGTTGGATATCCCCAATGAAAGGGCAAGGGTTCTTCTCTGTCTCTTGATCTAACACAAGGTTATGCAGATGGAATTCACACAATAATATTTGAACCTTTACTCCATAGTGCTTACAACAATTTATAAAATCATCAATAGTATTAATTTGTATAGGGGCTCCTTCTTTGAGAGCCTTAATTTTCAATTGCAAATATTGTTCCATTAAAAACAAGGCATAATTCTTAGCAAGGGCTCTACATGCTAAGACGTCAGTGTACAAAGAGAATAAGGTATCCATCTGCTTGATAACTAAATCTAACCTATGAGTTACCTTTGCAACTTTTTCTTCTTCCTTTCTCCATCCTTCAATGGTTTGGCTTTCGGATAAATTGGCATTCCTTAGCTTTTGTTGTAATTCTTCATACTTTTCTCGAGAAACTGTTTGTTCTGTGAATTTTTCTACTGCTTGCTGAGCTTGTACCAAACCCTCTCGTATTGTTAATGTCCTCGGATCACTATCCCACATGGTAGTGGTAAGCGGAAGATTCACTTGAATCTTCTTATTGCATTTCCTTGTGTTCATGGTTCGTAATTCTTCAGAGGGTTGTGCCTCTATCTGAACTTCTTTGTCACAGGTCGACATATCATCTGTTTGTACTTCAACATGGGTAACAGCTGAATGCTATTCCTTTTGGTTTTGAATGGCAAGCTAGACTTGAGTCCTCCTTACCTTTTTCTTGAGGGGTCTTGCCGGAGTGGTTGCATGTCTTACCCCCAAAGTCCTTTTTACTCTCTTTCTCATTTTCAAAACCCTGATTTGTTGTCAAAGTCGAGCTATCACATTCAGTAATCTTTGCTATTCTTTTCGTAATCTTCTAATTTCTTCTGTTTTCTTAGAAGGAACAACTGTCTGTTTACTCGGGCCTGGACTGTTATCTTGGCCAATTCCCTGGTTTTCTTCTTGGGGTGCTCCTTCGTTGTTCTGTTCGGGTTGCTCAGGAGTAGAAACCCTAGCTGGCTCTGTTATTTCCTGGGTAACTTCTTTTTCCACTCCTTCTTCTCCATGAAATTATTCTGGTGCACTCTGGCTGGGAACAGATTGTTCCTCTTCTATATCTTCATCACTTTTCTCTCTTATCATACTTACATCATGAATAGAATGATTCTCTTTGTTTTCTTCCTCGTCGCGCAATTCCTTGGGTGCATTTTTGTCCTAAGCAAAATGCTCCTTCGATTCTTCTTCAATATGGAGGCCTAGCAGGCTGGGAGGTTAGGCATATTTGCCCATATTGGCCAAAATTTGGGCCAATTCATCCTCTTGCAATGGATTTTGCAATGGGATTTCTTCACATTTTTCTGTCTCTACCTCCGCCTTCCCAGGCTGCTCGGTCTCTTCCTCTATTTCTTCTTCCTCATTTCCTTCCAATTCTTTCTCATTCTCTCCTCCTTCCAATTGTGAGGGTTGCTCGTCCACAGAATCATCTATCTCCATAGGTTGGCTAGTATTTCTTTGGAGATTTTCCAACCTCCCTCTAATCCATGCCAATCTAACTGATTTTCTCTGTTTCGATGGTCTATCCGGTGTACTGGTAGCATGTTTGCATTTCGGGGTTGGCAGAGTCAGTCCCCCGTCTATTATGGCAAGTAGCTCTTCCCAGCTGCTCTGTTGCTGAGCAAGACTGTGGCTAACTATCAGCCGTATCAGCCCATGGTGACTTACTACCAATTCTACATGTTGTGACTTTTTCATGCTTCGGGAAACATCATGAAGTAATGCATTTGAAAATGCAAGTAAGTTCACAGAGAATTTCTGTTTTAATACGGCTATGAGTTTAAGGTGTCATGGTCTTACCAAGTATTTCCTGCCTTCACAGATGATGTAGTTCTAGATGACTTTCGCCAATTCTGCCCACAGCGCTCCTAATGTTGCTAGTAGAATTTCCTTTCCTTTGACTGTCAGGTTCTGGCCTTCATCTCGGAATATTTTTATAATCTTTCAGAGTCTCTCCTTCTTTAGTTTCCATGTAGGTCTAGTGGCTAGCAGTCCTAAGACTTCTACAATTATGTCATCGGTGATTGCTATGTGTCTTCCCCTTACTGTGGAGTGATATTCTTGCAAGTTCTGCAAGAATTCTATTGCTACAGTCTCGTTGGATTCCTGTAAATTATTAAGATAGACTAACCATCCTGCCCTTGCCAGGATTTCTCGTGTAGCAACAGAGACTGTCAATACCTATGGTTCTCTTCGAATTGACCTTCCTCTCATGCTTTAGCTCACTGTAAAGACACAGAGACGGCAATGGAACAGCAGGTTGTTCAAACTGTTAGAAACACAGAGAAAATAATGAAACAACAAGGCTCGTTCAAATCTTACTAATTACTCTAGAGTATAATATGAAAATAGCTTAGGAATAGTAAAGCATGCAAATTGAAAAACCGGATACCATTAAGCCTTGCTATTCCCAAGTAAAAGTTTGTCGAATAATAGTTTGACATGTATGCCAACAAATTATGAGGTCAGCCTCCCCCCTGCAATGTGATAGGCTGTCCTTGGCCATCAAATGAGGGAGCGGCATGCTGATCTGCCATGGTACAGAGTCATAAAGGAACAGCGTATGCGAACCTGCCATCTTTACAAAAGGAGTAGGTTGCCAAAATCGAGGCATATAATAGGATCGCTTAACAAATAAGAGATTCTTGTGATATGATGCGAGGCTGGGAGGACAGGACATAGGACGTGCATAACCAGTGTAGTGCAGTCATTATCAACTTTTTCGTCATGATTGGTTATGATAGATTTTTCATGTGTTTAATGGTTCGGAGAAGTGATATACATAATCTTATTTGATAGATTACAAAGGTATAAGACAGAGAAGGGTGTTAATGATTGTTATTGGTGTATAAAGAATATGACTTCAATACCATTAACAGAGCTCTACTGCCAACAGGTGTCCATAACCTTGACAGAGTTGTTTGTTTCACCCATGGAACCATGATCCTTTGTGTATGCTTAGGAAGTGTTGTGCCATGTCAAAATGGAGGTCATTATGCTGGCTTGGTAGCCAGTTAAACCATAATGCCATTCATCAGGAAGGAGTGAAAGGTGGGCAGGTCGGCTCGTAACGAGACCTCCTGTTCCAAGGGCTCTTTGTTTTTCTGATGTGCCACTTGGATCATATCCCTGGTGTGGTGGCCATAGTGGGAATGCCACTTCACTTATTCCTTATGATCATGGTAGGCTGGCTCTTGATGAGACCCCCTATCCGACATTTGACAACTCACATAAACAAGTCATACAAACATTTTTTCGCCTTTTTTATTCTAAAGTACTTTCTTATTTATACACAAAGGGTGGTTCAACACTCCTTAAGAGTGGGAATGGTGGAAGAAGTATTAACATCCCAATATAAAAATATAGACCCTTTGTTCTTATTCCTTAATAATGATCAAAGAAGATTATGGGAATTTAAAAAGAACCAACATGATAAAGATAACCAATGATATCAATATTAGTAGGATAATGACAGCAAAAGTGATGGATAATTGTGCCCTTTCCTCTTTCCTCCCATCAATTCATAGCAATTTCTTGTAAAAATAACGATTTTATATAATTTTCTGATTTTAGTATGCTCTAGCTTTGTATCCATTGCATAAGCATATATCTCTGCTCCAAAAGACTTGAAACAGGAGGAACGGTAGGTATCTTTAAATTGGAACAACAAGGAGAACAAGCATAAGTAACAGGAATACGAGAATGTTATCGTTTAAAAAAGGAAGAGCGAAAAAAATACAAGTGTTGTTCCTTTGAAAAAGGAACAACAGAAAATGCAAATGCCATTCCTTTGGAAAAGGAACAGCAAAAACCAAAACCAAAGGAAAAGCAAAAACGCAAATGCTAAAAGTGTCGTTCGTTTGGAAAAGGAATAGAAAAAACATAAATGTCGTTCCTTTGGAAAAGGAACAACAAAAATGAAAAGTGTTGTTCCTTTGGAAAAGGAACAATAGAAAACTCAAACGTCGTTCACAATGAATGAGGATGCCCCCCGTAGATGAAGGTCCTGATGGGTTGTTATCGAGTAGGAGGCTAGAGAACCCTCACCATATGAATAGTGAGTGACCCCTCTCCTTGACAGTCGAGAATAAGGAGAGGAGAGGGAGAGGAGAGGAGAGGATGCGTAAGCAGGCTCGACTGGAGCTGGGTTCTACAGGAATAGGTATCATGCAGCAGTTCCACCGGACCAGTAGGAGTCCCGCGGAGAGACAGGTTCTATCTATAAGTGGGTCCTAAACATTAATATAACCTCATCTAGGGGAGTTACTCAGAGCCGGGGAGACATGCCACCACCAGCGGTGCCTCGGGATTCAGGAAAGTAACAACAAAAATCAAAAGTGTTGTTCCTTTGGTAAAGGAACAACAAAATGAAAGTGAAAAAGGAACGACTGAAACAAAAGGTGTTGTTCCTTTGAAAAAGGAACAGCAAAACAAAAATGTTGTCCCTTTGGAAAAGGAAAAACAAAAACAACAAAAGTGCACACAAATGTTGTCCCTTCAGAAAAGGAACAACAAAAAACGATAGTGTTGTTTCCTTTGAAAAAGGAACAACAGAAAAAAATGCAAGTGCTGTTCTTTTGAAAAAAAGGAATAGCAAAAATGATGGAATTGCTACTGCTTCGAAAAGGAATAGCAAAGTGAAAATAAAAAAATATGTATAGAGAATGATTTAACAAAACAAAGAAATTATGTACAAAGTGTAAAAATAGGTGAAGTACTTAATGAATCACAGGTGAGGAAGATTTCTCTTCCTCCTGTAAAATTTTCATATCGGAATCTTCGCGGAGTTGCTGGTAGAAGGATTCCTGAGTAAGTGGTTTGCGGTATAATCAAACTCGGTGGCAATTTACTTTAAAGGTATGTCTAAATCCATCAATAGTGACTAGAGTAAGGGTTCCATCATCATGTACCTTATGGATTTCATATGGCCCCAGCCAGCGAGTCTGAAGCTTCCTAGGAAAATCTTGAAACATGGAATCATATAAGAGCACCCAATCTCCCTCGTGGAAGACTTTATTTTTAATGAGAGCGTCATGCCATTTAGCTCACTGTTTTTGGATCAATGCAGTGTGTTGGAGGGCAGAGAGCCTGATTTCATCTAGCTCATTAATCTACTGTAATCTATTAATCTGTGCCTCATTTAGATCTAAGCCGATTTCTTGTGTTGTTCGCCGTGTTTGGATTTCGAATTCTATGGGAAAGATTGGCTGCTTTCCAAACACCAATTGGTAAGGTGAATAGCTGGTAGTGCTTCTCCATGTTGTTTTGCAAGCCCACAAGGCTTCTGGTAGTCTTGTAGCCCAATTGTGTCTATGTGACACAATGGTTTTTATTAAGATTGCTTCTATTATTTTATTGCTGCTTTCTACATGACCATTTTCCTGTGGGTGGTATGGAGTGGTGATTTTGTGCTGGATATGATAGTTTTTTAGTGTTGCAACAATCTTGTTACTAGCAAACTATGGTCTGCTGTCTGTAATTATATCTCTTGGAAGCCCATATCACACGAATATATGGAACAAGAACTGTATGACAAAATCTTATGTAGCTCTCGGCAATGCCTCTGCTTCAACCCATTTGGTGACATATTCTGTTGCTACTAAAATATATGTTTTCTAGTTCGAGGATGGGTTAATTGATCCAACGAAATCTAGGGCCCATTGCTCGAATGGTTCAATAACTAGTTGTGGGTTCAAGGGCATTTCATCGGACTGACTAGGGCGTCCTGCTCTCTAGCAACTGTCACAGGCTTGAACGAACTTTTTTGCATCTTTGAAGATCGTGGGCCAATAATACCCTGTTTGCAGGACCTTATGTCCAGTTCTACAATCGGCAAAATGTCCGCCATATGGTCCGTCATGACAATCTTTCAAAATGTCAAAAATTTCATCCTCACAGACGCATCTCCTGATGTGCATATCTACCCCTATATGGAACAGGTAGCCCCCAATCCAAGAAAATCAAACACTTGGCTGAACAATCTGTTTTCGTTCATTGGGGGTCAAATGTTTTGGTAATTTACCTACTGCTAAGTAATTCGCAACATCAGCATACCAGGGTGTTTTAACAGTGAAAGCAAACAAATGCTCATCTGGAAATTGATCTTCAACTGCTGCTGTGTCCACTAGTTTTGGCATTTGTGAGAGAAATTCAGCTACATGATTATTTTTTCCAGGTCTATCCTTGATTGTAATATCAAATTCCTGCAGTAAAATCAGCCATCTAGTTATTCTACCATTTGTGATTGGTTTATTTGCTAAATATTTTATGGTAGAGTGATCTGTATACAAGATAACATGATATCTAGTAATGTAATGCCTAAACTTATTGACATCATGTATTACAGCTAGAAATTCCTTTTCAGTAACAATATAATTCAATTTAGCAGGGGATAAATTCTTGCTAATATAATAAATTGCATATGGTTTTTTATCTTCTTCCTACCCAAGGACTGCTCCAATAGCTATATCTGAGGCATCTGATGAAATTTGGAATGGCAGGTCCCAATTTGGTCCTCGAAGGACTGGGGCTATGGACACAAGCTTCTTCAGATCCTAAAAAGCACAGTCACATTTTTCTGTCCAAAGAAAGTCAACATTACCTGTCAGTGCATATAGAGGTGCAACAATATGCGAAAAATGTTCTATAAACCTTCTATAATAACCAGAAAATCCAAGAAAACTGCATACCTCTGTTTGAGTGGTAGGAGTGGGAATTAGAAAAGTTATTTGAATTTTGGTTGGGTCTACCTATATGCCAGCTGCTAAGATATAATGGCCTAGAGTAAGTCCTTCGGTCATCATCATATAGCATTTTTCATGGCTCAAACAAAGCCTAGTGGCAATGCAGTGCTACAGGACTTTTTCCAGTGTATCCAATGCTGGGTCAAAATCATCTCCGTATGGTGTAAATTCATCCATGTATACTTTGAGCCCTTCATTTATTAAGTCTAAAAAGATGCTGAGGATAGCCCTTTGAAATGTGGCAGGAGCATTGCATAAGCCAAAAGGTAGAACTCTATAGGAAAATGTTCCCCAAGGACAAGTAAAAGTGGTTTTGTCTTGGTCTTTAGGGGCAATCTGAATCTGATTGTATCCACTTAAGCCATCTAAGAAAGAAAAGAATTTCTTCACTGCCAAAGTGTCTAATACTTGGTCAATGAATGGAAGGGTAAAGTGGTCTTTTTGTGTTGCTTTATTTAACCCTCTATAATCTACAAAAATCCTCCACTTTCCATTCTTCTTTGGTACCACAACAAGTGGAGAGACCCATTTACTATCGGAGATAGGGTAGATGAAGTTGACATCTAAAAGCTTTCGAAGTTCAACTTTTACAACATCTTTTAGATGAGGATTAAGTCTCCTTTGTGGTTGGTGAACAGGTCTCGCATCCCTTTCTATGTAAATGTGGTGTGCACATAACTGGGGATCAATTCCTTTCATATCAGGGTAGTCCATTCAAATGCTCCTTTATATTTCCTCAATAGTTGGATGAGCTTGTTTTCTTGCTCGGAAGTCAGGTTGGCATTAATGTTTAAAGTCTTTCCTGGCTCAATTTCTACAATTTTACTATTTGAAACAGAGGTAGTAGGTATTGTTTGATCATGTGTATCTTTAAGAGGATCTTCTTCTAATTAATTATCAAATGTTGCTTCTATCATGTGACATTGTATGTGGGATCTAGGTTCAGCTTCGCTAATAAAATTATTAATGGCATCATCTTCTGTTTGGTCTTTGAAATCAAGGGCCTCTTCTCTGGTTAATGGAGATCTAATATTTTCGGTGAGGTATGATACAGGATGCTTGTTAGTTTTTATTATTGTGACACTTGGCTGCACTGGAGGATATAAAGCTAGGTTCTTGATATCTGGCCCTCTAGTTATGGTCATATTGCCTTGTCAGCAGTAAATATAAGCATCGACAGTTGCAAGCCAAGGTCTGCCTAAAATCAATGGATGTCCATCAAGTTGGTTTTTGGGGTTTATTATCAGAAAATCGGTTGGATACTCCCAGGAGTCAACAGATACCATGACATCATGTAGTGTGCCTTCTGGCCTAACCACAGATCGGTCAGCCAGTTCTAGTAAAGTAGAGGTCAGTTCTACTGATGTAATGCCCTATTTTTGGCAAGAGGTGGTTATTAAGATATTAATTGCAGCTCCTAGATCAACTAAGGCATTTGAGAAGGTTTGACCATAGATTTGTACGGTTACTATTGGATTTCCTAGGTTTTCATATTTAACGGGTGTTTCTTTTCCTGATAATAAGTCGAATATAGTGCCAACTACTTGGACTTTTGGGTTATTTGTTATTTTCCTCCTTGGTTTCTTTATACATAATTATTTGATAGTCCTTGCATATATGGGGATGTCTTGAATGGCTTGGAGGAATGGAATTTTTATGTACATATTTTTTAGTTCTCCCAGAATATCAAAATTAGGGTGTTGTATAGGTCAAGGTATAATTAATCGCTCTGGAAATGGGGGAGAGGATGTGGTTGTTGGGTCATGAATTTGTTGTCTGGTCATGTCTTCTTCTTGTAGCGGTTGTTTTTTAGGTAACTGATTTTCAACTTGAGTTGTTTTATCTCCCTTTGTTTCGATGATATGCCCAAATCTTCATTGAAGGTCATTACACTCCCTTAGATCGGTTCCTATTTCTAGTGTTTCCACTATTTGAATAGATTGGACCGGTTTGTTATTCGGATTAGGGTTGGGTTGGGCTGGGAGTTGCGGTCTTAAATTAGACTGGGGGTTTTGTTATAAGGCTGGCAGTGTAGGTTGAGGGAGCGGGATGGTTCCTACTGGCTAATTCATCGGTCTTTGCCAGTTTGTCTGCCATGCTTGACTCAGTGAGGTAGGAGGGGTCCATTGTGTTGGATATACATTGTTTGGACAATATGGTGGGGTATAGGGAAAATTTGGCCAATTGGGTTGGTTTTCTTGGTTTGGCCATGGAGATGATGAAGGAAATGATTGTTGTGACCAATTCGGGAAGAGAGGTTGATTTTGCCACATTGTATTATATTTTTGAGCATGATATTGTGGAGGCTGAAAAGAAGAAGCTGGGTCTAAAAACATACCTGATTTTCGTGGCTGCCATTGACAGCGCTAATTGAGTAGATACATTGGTTCTCATTCTTCTTTTGCTACCTTGTATACTGCTTTCAATGTAGGAAGTGAAGGGTAGCTCTCTGTAGAATGGTCTTTTGTATAGATGGCGCAAACTTGGACTGCATCTAATGGACACTCCTTATGGCTATGTTTCTTTCTGCATCGGGGATAGAAGATTGCCAAATTCTATTCTGCCTCTGCTTGCTTTTGTTTGGCCTGCATAATATCAAGTTGTGTTGTCAGTGTCCCTAATATGTCAGTTTTAAAATTTTCTAATAAATTTCCAATTTCTGCACGATTTACTCCTTCTGCTGAAATTCTATTATCTCTACAAACCGATCATGTTCTACTGGTTTTAGTCTTGTGCTACCTCTCGAGCTCTTGATACATAGATTAATAATGTCAGCAAAATTTCCTTGATAAATATCTCCTTTTCCCATAATATTCAGTGTTTCAATCCATTGTTCCTTCATTTCCCTAATTAATGTTGTTTTTAACACATTATCAGGTAAGGGTAATGATGCATAAGGATATCTTTGAAGATTATACTGGAAACGTTCAACATACTCTTCTAATGTTTCATTTGGACTAGCTACCATCTGAAATATTTCATCTTTTAACTCTCTAGACCTACAATAGTCCTGATATTTTTTTAGAAAAGATTCTTTCATTTGATCCCAGTTATTTATAACACCACCACCCAATCCCATAAACCATCTTAAAGCAACCCCTTTTAATGTAGAGGGAAATAATTTCATTTTCTGGGGATCAGTGGTATAGTCATATCCTCTACATAGCACATCAAATTCAAACAGGAATGCATCCGGATCTTCTGATGTAAGGCCATGGAATGTAGGGATGTGCTGAAGAGGAATTGATTTCATAGGTGCATTAGCTACAATATCCACAATGGGGTATTGCAGTGTAGAGGTTTGGGTGTTTGGCTGGTTTTGGGCCATTTGGTCAAATATATGCCAATAACCTTCTAGGATATCTAGGAGGGTATTCCTAGGTTGTCGAGGGGGAATGGCTCTAACAGGAATGGCCTTGACAACACTTCCTTTATCTAGGATAATGAGAGTTCCTAACGTCTGGGGGGATTCAGGTTCTTGAATTTCATTATAAATGATTTTTGCAGCACTTCCCTTATCTGGACTGCTTAATGGCTGAATTACTCCAAGGGAAGATCTTGGTTCTTCAGTCTCTCTGGTTTCTCCTCTTCCTTCACAAAGGTTGCTAAGGTTCCCTTCTTGTAATGATTTTGGGCTATAATTTTCAATTTCTTGAAAATATTACTCTTCGGTTTGACTATGCACCTCAGCAAAGGCTACAGATGGTGATCCTGTGGCCTAAAGGGAACTAGTAGGCTGTTTAGAAGTAACTTTTCTAGGTCCTACTAAAGGCTGAGATTCTACTTTCTTAAGGATTTCGTCTATAAAGGTCGATCAGCCAAGGGTCACCAGCCCCTTATCTTTATCAGGCTTGGGTAGAGGTTTAGGGTTCTTTTCAAGCTTTTTCTGCTTAGTCATGTACACACATCAACTGCTAGGCTTTACACAAATAGAATAGCAACAAATCTGTAGAAAAGCGGGCAGGGGAGCAGGGTTATTACATACTCCACATGCAGGTTCTTACCTTCCGTTTTTAAAACCCAATCCTTTCTTAACAGGATCTTAAACTACTCTGAAAAGAGACAAATGGCTACACTCTTCCCCAGCAACAACGCCAAAATGTCAAGCCGTAAAGATGATCGTTTTCACCTCTAATTACCTCACGTTAACTTGTCAATCCAGGAACAATTTGTTATTTCAAAGAGTGTACTCAGTTTGAGGCTGTCATTTTCTAGAGTAATGCTAGTAGTATAGTGCTCAGAATACAAGAGTAAATAGATGCTTAAAACAAGATCTACTTACAGCAAAGCACTCTAAAGCCTAAATCATGCATTCGGAAAACTAAGTGGTTTATCAGTCAAGGGTCTAGTAACAGTAAATCATCCCTATGTAAACTGATGTAATTAAAGATAATCAAGGAACAGATCATCAATCTGGGAACTAGACAACAAATGTCAATGCCCACTACAGTTTCAGATCGTTCTGCACACCAAAGCAATGAGAATGCAAATAACAGGAAATGGAACAGCAACTAAGAAATGGAACATCAACTCGAAAATGTAACAGCAACTGATTCTTATAAATAACAACATTTTAATCTACAGGAATAAGTGCAGCAATCATATCGTACAGAAATCAGATAGCAATCTTTACTCTAGGAATAAATTGGACAGCACACGGAAATAGAACGGCAATTGATTAGTAATGAAATATAGAAAAACACTTGGAACCAAATGTAAATGCACAATAAACTAAGATAAATAACACACACGGCACACCTTATTATTGAGAAAAACAGTAATCTGATTTCGGTACTACAAATATCAATCTTAGTTATAAAGAATAATGATTGTAATTCGTAATGGAACAACAATATCAGTTGAATCAACAATTGCAATTAAATGTAATCTATAGATGAATACAGTAATACCAATTTATGACTGTTACAACACGGGTAATCTGTAATTGAACAACAATGGCATTCTATAAAGACCGGCAATGTTATATTAATGATTAAAGGAATAGCAATGCGTTAGAGAGTCAGAATGAACAATCCGACATTCCTGTCACAGAGAACAATATTACTCAATCGAACATGAATCAAATATAACAGCGTCGTGATCTAAAATAAAAAAACACATCAGATTACCGAACAAAGCTGATAATGAAAACAATGCACAAACTAAAGATAATGATACAGGAGCAAGTGTTCCACCAGGGTCGGGCCCTTAGCCTCCAAGGACACATCGCTTGAAATTACTCCAACATCAAAGACAGAACAACATCTAGATTTATATTAAATCATTAAAACATAGTTACAGCGAATCACTTCTCAACGAGAGTCAATGATCAAAGTTTCAAATACAGAGAAAAGTTACATAGAAAAAATAACAGCAGATCATCGCCTGGGCTAGCAATGCTGCCCCTTTTATAACAGCTAAAGC
Organism: Pinus tabuliformis; assembly: GCA_031772625.1. Taxonomy (NCBI): domain Eukaryota; kingdom Viridiplantae; phylum Streptophyta; class Pinopsida; order Pinales; family Pinaceae; genus Pinus; species Pinus tabuliformis. Next base: position 1,353,707,345 of record CM062820.1, on the reverse strand, counting down.
GGAGATATCAAAGATGAAAAAATAGTTAATGCAGCGATCCTTCAGGATCAAAGGATCCTAAGGGATTCGCCAAACTTTTAATTCCCAGTTATCCATTTGTTTTCTTGCGCCGAGTCGATATCTCCTTTTCCTTTCCTTCGCTGATATGTTTTAATTTAGATCACCTTGTTTGCATATGGTTCCACGCCAAAGGGACAACAATTAACTTGGGTCTGTCTTTTTCTTTGGAATGACAATCTTTCATTTTTCCCTTTTCCTGCATAAGAAATAGAAATTATTAGTGTTTTCGTGTTGCATATAAATCCTATAGATTTTGTCATGATTTCTTATTATCTACCTAGTTCATGATGCAAAGAGGTTACGAGTTCTAAAGAAAAGATGACAAAATAATCAATAAAGACATACCTTCTTCATTTCTCCACAACCGCCACATCTCTTCTCAGAGATAAACTACCATTGCCCGACATATCTTATTTCCATTCCATTTGTGAGCATAGTTCAATATTTTTCTATTAATGAAATGAAGTGTTTTTATGATGTATCTCTATGTTTATGATTATATTTTCAATTTTTTGCGTTCCTATTTAAGTTTGGATTAGTAGAACAAATGGGAGCCAAATATGACAACCCTAGGCCTTACATGTAGCCTAGGGTGTGACATGGCATGTTGACATAGTGAGTATTACATGCTAACATGGCATGTCAATGTGTCATGTTGGTGTGGCATATAGTTGCCATGAATTTGATATGGTGACCAATGCAATGTTTGTTGTTGAAAGTGATGTCAAGCTTGGAGATTCAAAAATTCATAGCTTTGTTAAGATTTCCTTTTATAAACTTTCAAAATTTTACATGTTCCAAATATACAAATGAGTGGATCTTTCACCATTGCTAAGGTGGAACGGTGCTAACATGGATTAAATGGATAAAATTCCTAAGTTATAGGCCCAAGTAGTAGCTACCATAGAGGTGATGTGGACTAGTAGATGTTTGATATTTAGATATTTGGAAGGTTGACCGATAGTGAAAATCTAAAAATTAGCAAATTAATATAACTACAACTTTTGAAAATATTTAGATCCATATATCTAGATGTCTGAGGGATTTAATTGAGTTTTAATGCTTAAATTAACAAATATGGAAAATTGGAAAAGTCACTACTCTAGGGAAATAAGAATTCTAGATCTTAATATGACGTAGCAGGTTGAGATATATGAATTTAGGACATGACCCATTGTGGCAATGACACATAGATGGCATGGATTTCGACATGGCACCAAAGGGAAAATATTCTAAGGGGAATGTATTTTAATCCAAAGCTTATATTTTAAGGAATTTTTTATTGTTCGAAATCTCTAGACGAGTAGAGAAAAATGGTAGCCTAAGAAATTAGGTTTGAGATGGTTAAAAGAAGAGGCATTTTGATAGACCCACTTCTTTAAGGAGACCAAGGAGGTTGGGTATATAAATCCCCTACTCTTGGAAATGCCTTAAAGGATTTCATGTGTTATAATAATTTGGTAATTAATTTTAATAGTAAATAGATTTTAAAAATAACACACCTAAAATAATTAAAGAACCTATACCAAATTCAATTAGCTTCTCAATTTATTTCTACCATAAGTTGTTTGAAGATTTTAGTTTTCTTTCCAATTTACATTAGTTTCAATTTATCTCTTCGCTTGATGATTTCAATTCATTTACTAGATGCTCAATTCACTCTTCATTAAAGTTATTTCATTATCTTATTAAATATAATTTCTTATATCTACTGCAATATTATTATTTTTTTTTATATAGTTCACATCGTTATATATGTATTGTATTATTATGTATCAAATGGGCCACATGTATTTTGAGCAAAATGTTTTGACATTCTCATAGTTTCTCACACACACGCATTCAATTCTAATCTAACCCACAATAATTTAAAAAAATTATTTAAGGTATTATGATATGAACCCTAAATTAACCATGATAATTTCATCTATGATAAGAATCACTTGAAGAAGGTTTCTTTAGAGAAATATTTAGGTATTAACATCCATCATTAGCTCAACTAGAATTATAGCATTGATAAAAGGATTATTAGAGGTTGGAAAGCTTATTATGAGCTTGAAAATAGTTGTAGGTCAACTGATCTTTAAGTTTGGAGTAAAAATAAATTCCTCTTTGAGACTCTCATCACCCATGTTATTTTATGTGGTTGTGAGAATTGGGGTTGCAGTATATCTAGACAATTGTGGAGGAAGATAAAGATGATCCAAAAGAAATTTATAACCTACAACCTCAATATTAAAGGAAATAATCCCTATCCTATGCTCTTGATTGAAGCTAGACTACACCCCTCTAAAAGCATGGATATTTTTAGGTATTCAATGTAGAAGAAGAAGATTTACAACATGGAATCCCTGACAATCTCAAAAATTTCTTCTAACTCTATCCAGAACCCCCACCTCTAGCTAAGATGAGGGTAATGCATGTGTTATAGGCCATTTTTTCACTTCAGATCAATAAGCATCCTAATTAGATCAATCAACATCTTATTCCCCCTTGTCATCATCTTGCAAAAATCCATAAGGATGTCTCTTTCATTCCCTAGAGTTTATGCCTGAAGCTACATCATCTGAGCTAGTTTTAGGACCAATGCTCCCTGGCCTCTTGTTGGAGAGCATTAATCTACAAGTTTCTCCACTATGGCCTACATTGATCACCTATAGGTTTGTTGTGGAGGTAAATCCTCTCTGCGGACAAAGACAATCCCTACTAGCCCAGACCGGGTCTAGCAACAATCACACAATGCTATCACGCAAGTTCCTAATTGCAAATAAAAAACGGATGGTGAGAACCTACTTGGATTCCAACGCTAGTTTTCGTAGAAGAGATGTCGCCCTCGTTCCTTTGCCTCAGCCGGTCATGATCCCCACGATCTCCGTGATTGGACACCTGCACATGCAAAGAACAACACGAATACAAGCATAAAATCTAGTAGATGAAATTATATATCAGTCAAAAAAGATATAAATCAACATCAAACATAAGATAATGAGAGTGGAACCATAATGATAGTAATATATTATTAATAAATAACAAAGAAGAATACAACCATTGTTCTGACGTCAAATCCTCCTTTGGCTGGGTAGTCAGCTACACAAGTCTTGCAAAGCTTGTTGGGACGAGGAACAAGCCTCTCTCTCTTTGGGTGACAAGAATCTCCTTACTTATATTTGGCCTTATGGGTGCAAAGAAGGCTCTTGCAGCTTCAAACTCTCTATCACTATGCTGGAATTACTGGCTAGAACTACTGTAACTAGCTTGCTCAAGGCATAGAGGCAAGCTTTTATAGATAGAGAAGAAAGAGATAGGATCAACCACATTATTCATGGGATTGGCTTTATCACTTGGAAACTTCCATGAAAGGTGGCAAACCACTTTCCCTTCTATGGAGATTCGAAGCCAAACCATCCTAGCTCAACATAGATTCAGTTGGAGAATGGGTTGAAGAGAACCTTCAGGAGCTTGTTGGTTAAAAACTTTACTCAATTCGGTTGGCGTGAGTGCGACTCTGAGACAGAGCACCAATGGTGCGCCCTCTTTAGAGGATTTCCCTCATTGGCGCGGGCAGTGAACTGTGGACCCGCGCTAATGCAAAAAGAGCTGTTTTCATGGGTATTTTGCAGGAGATGTCTTCAGGGCACATGAAGCTCATACTTAGAGGAATATGATGCAAGTGGTTTCAGGTCATGCCACTTCTCACAGGTCCCGGAATGAGTCCTCCAGTGTGCGGGTGAGGGGTAATAGGGACAGTGACAAATGGTGACAAATTGCTGTGTAACAGATGCCCCCTAAAGCATGAGGCCTGAGAGAGAGAGGGGTGAAATGCTTTACAAGAACATGCGTGACTGAAAACACGACCGCCGGAGAACCTGCGTAAAGAAATGCAATTGATATCTTAGGTAAATGATATAGGTGGTATGGGCGCAGCCATCCATAACAGAGTACATAATAATCTAGATCCAAGGCATGGACGTAGCCATCCAGAGAGGATCGATAAATAGACTCAGGCATGGTCGCAGCCATCCAGTGAATGAGTCATGTAATGATCATAATAATCCACAAATCGCAACTTGGATTTCAATAGACAAAATCCAGGGTCTTGCGCTCCATCTCGACCTGAACAGAGTACAAGTCCAAGCATGTAAATACAGGAGTTGAAGTCGAACATGCATGAACATCGTCTGATTACCAGCCAATAGTGAAAGTTGTTAATAGACGTGAGAGGTACCACCAATAATGACAATGGCCCTCAAGGTACTATAGGTACAATCTACGGTGTGCGAATAAGTGAGCTGGCGTTGAGCACCCGTAGAATCATTCAATCAGAGGCCAATGATGGAAACCTCTCATCGAACATGAAGAACCTGCCATTGAGGCATGTAGGCTCCAAGGCACCGGAAGGGAGTCTCTAGATCAGCTTCCTGGATAATGAGCTGAAGTCGACAGGAAGTGACCTTGATCAAAGGTGGGCCATAGTGTTTCCCACATCAGTGACACGAAACAGAGGAAGGATGTTGTGGTGAATCAAAATTAGGTGAGGTATCAGAGGAGGTTGTATTGCTGTAGAGGTCAACTTCTCTTGAACATATCGGCGGCACGACAGTGGACTTGGCAGTATTTGACATCAAATGAGCAGAGGTCATGGTGACAAGGCGGTGAGCAGATGAGAGGTCAAATAGGATAACCCAAACCCATGGAGGCAAGTGTAAAAACAAGATGAGATGTCCCCACCCAGACATGAATGTAAACTAGTGCCATGTTCAAGAGCGACATACTGCCGACACGACAATAATTATGGGTCCATTTTCCCCACCATTTCTGGCGAGTACCCCAGTTATTTTTAATAAGCTTGACGGGGATAGCATATGCTTGTGAGCGTCATTGCGACGGAACCCGATGTCATTAAGTTTTAACGAGTCTGACAAAGGAAGAACTCAGCGTCTTTTCCTGTTTAGAGAGTCTGAAAAGACAGCAGAAAAGAAAACTCCAGGGGGTCCTTTTTCGTAAAGTTGTGTCTCCCGAGCCTGAAAAAGTATAAAACAATGCTCGAAAGAACCACCTGACCATTACGATCGAGGAGTACTTTTCATTTATAGTGACATCGACCTGAAAAAGTAAAAAAGCGATCAACATCATGTCGTTTCATAACCATTAACGAACCTAAAACGACAAGGGTCCGACGATCTTTTCATTTTTACACGGTCGGAAAATGGTTTAAAGACGACTGCCTCTTACTTACGTTTAACGAGTCAAGAGGGGTAGCTCAGTGATCTTTTCATTTTTAGTGAGTCAGAAAAGAGCTGAAAGATGACTCCATAGTGACTTTTTCGTGTATTTACCGAGTCCGAAAAAGTATAAAATACAACTCGTTTCACCATCGAAGTCGCAAAAAGGACCTGTCATAGCACCAGAAACCAGCGTAAAATCCATTTTCGACCAAAAGTATATTAAAATACTCAAAAAACCACTTTTTAAACCTAATTATAAGTCAAAAAGTCTATAAATATGGTGAAAATGTAAAAAATAGAATTACTTTTTACTTTTTACCTCTTGCATAGTAGCAGTGGTCCATTTTGGGAAGCGAACTTTGAGCAGTGATTACCGCCAATCCGTGCAACCATTTGAGATTCCGCCAGTTCCAGGTAAGAGGCGCTTCCTTTAGCTCCATTTTCATACTCTTTTTATGCATTTTGTTCCCTAATTAAGCCTCCGCAAGGGGGATTTTAAAATTTAGGATTGTGCCCCATTGGCGCGGGTATCCAGCACGGGTCCGCGCCAATGGGGTGATTTGTCTAAGGGTGCCGTGCCATTGGCGCAATTGTTTTAGAAACAGTTGTGCCAACCGCGTGACCTAACTTTTTACTTGAATTTTCCCATCATTTTTGAAATTTGTCCGGTTTGTAAGCCTACGAGGGTTTCAATAATGATCTATTCATCCTTGTGGGTGCAGGAAATAGGCAAAAATGGTGGTGGAATGGAAAGAACGGGAGCATGATGCCGTAGATGCCTTGGCCATAGTGGATGAGGGATGTATGAATGCTCTGAGAGACTGTGGTCTCAAGAAGTTCTTCCTCACCTCTTATCTGCGAGCTCAACTGGAGCTATTACAGTTCATAGTGGATGCTTGGGATGTTGATAACCAAGTATTTCGCTTACGGCATCAAACCTTAGAGCTGGATGTATCTGATGTGTACTTCATTACTGGGCTATCATAGAGAGGGGCGAGCCCTATTTTGACCGAAAGCAGGCCTTCCGTAGAGAAAATAGGCGAAGTGAAGGCCCGAGTGTGTCCAGAGGCACAATTTGGGAAAAACAGTGCCAAGGTGGATATTGCCACCATCCATGATTTGGTTCTTAAGGTGATACTGTTCACTATCACACATGCAGCTGGGGTACAGGTTCCCCACGAGGCGAGCAAGAATCATCTGTTACTAGCGACAGAATGCCTCAGCCCCACCATTTTTTACTGGGCTACAACGGTGACTACAAATATCAAAAGGCAGCTTACAAAGTGTAAGCGCGGGGGAGTGAAACAGTTCGGGTATGGCTCGATTGTGGTGTCGTTCTTCTTGGAACGATTACCCCTCTTCCAGTATCAGGGAGCTGTAGTGGCGGACCCATTGCCACGAGAGCCTAGGATGGCTCGCTGGGCAGCATTGATGCCCAGAGGAGGAGGGGGCCAGCAGATGTCTTGGCGGCCCGAGTTCTTCATATGGCTTCGCCGCCAGCTGATCGTGGTAGAGGATTGGCCATATGCGGGAACCAACTTCATGGGGGATCCAGACCTCCCACTGCCAGAGGGAGAGGAGTGGGAAGAGGAGTTAGGTACGATCTCCTTCTTTTTGATGTTTTATGTATTTTCATTTTTTTTGTCAATACATGCATGTTCTAATGACAGTTGTATGTATATGCAGATGTGGGCCTAGAGCGACCAGCCGGCTTGTCTCCTATAGCGCGGAGGGGCCAACCCGCAGCTGATCCTCAGGCAAGGGGTGCCGTGGGGGAAGAGCTGGTGCAGAATCTCGAGGGACTTACCCAAGGGATTCCGGGTTATGCCAGATTGGCGGACGTGCCTTTTGCATACTAGAGGCACACAGTGGGGGTGTCGACCCGCATCCATCGTCTGTTGAGAAGCTTGGAGCGCGCGGTGACGTGCTATCATGAGCACCACCACGAATAGACTCCTAGGCTTTTTCATGCATATTTTTTGAGGGACATGTCGTCCCAGGATGTATCAGGATGAACATGTATTATTTTTGGATTATGTAATGCACGCGGTGCAAAACGTTTCTACACACATATATATATACATATGCTTATGGTTTATATGGATCTCTCACATGTGATGATGTGTTATATGCTATGCGAATATTTGACACAAAATGTAATCTAATGTATCAGTTGCATAACAAATGACCCATTGTGAAATGTATTTACACACGCGTATATTTTATTTTTACACAAGCTTGAAAACACACATGATAATCACATATGCAAACTATGCTTGAAGATGATTTTATTTTTTATGCAAGCTTAAAAGCACTCACACACATGCAAACTATGCTTAAGAATAAAGGAACGGGCATGCCCCCCAACATGGTGCCTCAATTCGAGGTACATGCCCCCCAAGCTTCAGTCCATTAAAAATGGAGTGAAGGTTGACATTAGTGTTATTGCGCTCGAATTGCACGAGCTCTTGTTTCATTATTTTAACGAGGTTGACATAGGTAAAAGAACTATCCTCGGGAGGACAAGTGACTCCAATATGAATATGCTCGACAATCCCTGGATCCACAGAGATGTCGATGGGTCGGGTCTACGTAATGTTTCCCATATTTCCCTCAGAAGACACTTGGTAAACTTGAATAGGTGTTTGAAGGGGCCGAAATGGGATACATGAAGCAAACCGTTCGAGACATGCGATCATTTCCTGATGGGCAGGGAGAAATGAGGAACGGTGGTGATGATCTGACCAAGGGGGTTCCTCAAGAGACATGGTCTCTATGATGGCTTCATCAGAAGGAAATGTTTCCTTTAGTGGATCCGAAGTAGCATCATCTCCAAGCCAAGGGAAATGAACATATGAGTCGGGAACACCGCTCGGAAGAGCAGGTTCGGGAGGGGGAGCCGATGCAGCAACGATTTCGATGTAGTTGAGCTCGGCAGGACTCAACGGCATCATATCGCCCCAGGATTCTATCTGATTAGTGGGAGGAAGGACCCACGGATCAGAACACACGGAAATCATGTTAATAGGGGCGAGATTCAGAGGTGGAAGTGGAAAGACACCCATTAGGGCGGGATCCTTAAAGAGTCCAGCTCCCACACTCTCGAATGATTTGGAGGTATGCTCCACGAAAGGCACATTGCCTTTGGACGAAGAGGCGAAGAAGGAGAGCTGGTCTACCGTGACAATCTTCCCCTGATGAGGGAAACGAATGACACGGAAAAGGGAGGAAGCCACGGCTTGCATGGCGTATGTCCAGCTACGTCCGAGGAGGAGGTTGTAGGTAAGATTAGCGTCGACAACTTCGACCTCCACTTCTACCGTCTTCCCTTCCAAGGAGATGGACAACTGTTGGAGGATACCATAAGGACGGGACTCTCTTTCGTTAAAGGCTTCTAATGTCGTAGGAGACTAGCTCAGTGTTGGAAAACCAATAGCTTTCCAGCAGGCAACAGACATGATGCAAGTTGAGGCACCCTCATCAATGACTGTACGATGAATCATTTTACCATTGATGATGACCTGTATAAGGAAAGCAATTTGGTGAGGCAGTCTCAGTGTATAGCCCTCGAGATCAAAAGAAATCAGATCCGAGTCAGCCAGGTCTATGCCACCGATGACCGATAGCAAGGACTTCCTCTGGGAGGGGCAACTCTGGAGCACTTCTAAAGCGGACATAGTAGACGGAGCCTGAGCTAAGTCCTCAACAATGCTGTAGTGCTGGGCAGCACGAGCATTAGGGTTGTAAGAAGACTTTCGGAGTACACCTTTTGGAGGGGGTCAGATAGTCATCTCAGTGCTAGGTCTTTCAATGTGGAGTGGACCCGAACTGGACGGAGGAGCGCTGGAGGGGACCTCTAGCTCTTTCCCGGCGTGAGATGGATATTCTTTGGCTCGAGTAGTGACATGGATGGGAATCATCCCAGCCATGAATACTTGGGAGCCAAATGAGGAAGAGGGTTGCGATGGATCTGCCACCATTTGAGTTTGCTGTGAAGGGAAGGGTTCTTTAAGCACAGCAGGAGCCCAGGAGCACCTTTCAACAATCGACTAACTTCGGACCGCCTGGGGCAGTCTTTAGTGTAGTGGTCCTCATCACAGATAAGACAAGGATACTTAGGTTTACGTTTGGCTCCTTCCTCGAGTGGAGGTTTAGGGGAGTCCTGTTTGGGTTGTTCGGATTTATTTTTAGCTTTCCCTTTCTTTTTCCCTTTCGAGGATTTATCCGCTGTGGTGGACTGAACGGCGTTAACCTCGGAAGTACTTCCAGAATTAGATTGACCCTGAGAAGTGTTTCCATTAGAAGCATTCTGTTTTTGCTTCCCAGGGTTCGTGGATGATTTCTTTGAAGATGCATTTACATAGCCAATAACACCGTCAACAGATGGTTTTGGCGGAGCTTTGGATGTTCCGGGTCTCGAGGCGTCTGGAAAATAATCATATAAAGTACCTGATTGAGAATATACTAAGTTGAGGTACTGAGCACGCACGATAGCTTGCTCTTCAGTTACACAAGCTCCCATGGCGATGTCTCGCGCGATTGCAGGGACAAAGGAAGTCGTGAACCAATCGGTCAGGAGCTGATCAGGAATCCAAAATTTGATCAAGTGACGACGCCGTCTCCATTCATGTATATGATCGGATATATGCGTGGCCATGTCCTGTTTGAGAGACGTAAGGAGATGTGTCCCTGTCTCATACTGAATGGGTAACTGAAAATGAGTTAGGAATTCCATAGCCAGCGAGTTGAAATCTCGAAATGTTCCGCAATTCAACTCAATATACCACTTAGCGGCCGAGCCGGTGAGAGTCCTTTGAAAGAGGCGGAGCCGGATAGAATCATCAAGCCATGAGTTGGATGAGCACCAAAGGTGATAGGTCATGACATGGGCTTGAGGGTCTTCACCAGCTTTGCCATCGAATTTCGGGCAATCACCGGGTATCTTAGTTGGAACTGGTGGCCAATATGGATTATCAAGAATGGGATCATTCGTCAACTTGGACACATCTGGGGGTTCCGATGTTGCTAAGAAAGGCAACTGAGGGTTAAAGGACATTTGTGGCTGTGGAAGAGAGGTAGTACCAGGGTTCCAACCAGGTGGTGGTTGCCCCCATGGACTTTGTCCGGATGGGCCTGGCGCATAAGGGTTCTTCCCATAGGGATTTTGCCCATAGGGGTTCTGTCCATATGGATTCTGTCCATAAGGATTCTGTCCATAAGCAGACAGTTGACCCTGGGTCTGCCCCCCAGTACCCCAAGGATTAGAAACTTGACCTGCAGGTGCAACATACTGTTGCTGATAATTCTGGTAAGGAGTAACCTGCATTTGTTGATAATTTTGATAAGGGGTAAATTGAGTTTACCCCTGGGGTTGCTGGTAGCCATACATTTGCTGAGCTCCATACTGAGCCTGATAAGAAGGTTGCGCTTGGTAAGAAGGTTGGGGTCGTGGCCCACCTTGCATTTGATAACCAATTTGAGCCTGGGGCCCAGAAGGATGTCCTTGAACAGGTTGAGCTTGGATCATCTGGCCAGAAGGTTGGCCTGGTTGGGTTTGGGACGGACCCATTTGCCCAGAAGGATGAGCTTGCTGGGTACCAGGTTGTCCTTGAGCGACCGAGGGTTGTCCTTGCGGAACAGATGGTTGAGTGGTTTGGACGGCCGGTTGACCTTGAGGTTGGCCAGCCTGTCCAGAGGGATGACTAGGTTGGGCAGTGGGTTGGCCCTACTGTGCAGAAGGTTGACCCGTTTGCCCAAAAGGATGACTAGACTGGGTAGTGGGTTAACCCTGCTGTACGTAAGGCTGCCCCCCTTGCCCAGAAGGGTACCCCTGTTGGACTGTCGGTTGACCTTGTGGAATATAAGTTTGTCCAGCTTGTCCAGAGGGATAACCCTGCTGGATACCAGGTTGGCCTTGTTGGATATAAGGTTGTCCTGGTTGTCCAGACGGGTAACCTTGCTGGGTACCAGGTTGCCCCGGGTAACCAGAAGGTTGAGTCAGATAAGTAAAAGATGGACCACCAGTGGCCAAAGGTTGTCCCTGATAGGGTTGTCCTTGTAGGCCCCCAGGTTGTCCTGGGTGAGACTGGCCATAATATTGCTGCCCTTGGGGGGTTTGCACATAAGATGGCTGGCCTTGGTTAGGCGGTCCCTGAAGCTGCGCAGGCCTTACTTGGCCCCCATGGAAAGTGGTGGCATTCCAAGTAACAGATAATGGTACCGAAACCTCAACAATAGGTTGAGTAGGCAAGGGTTGAGAAAGCTGAAGGTATTGACCAGCAGAATCGTAATAATAGAATGGACCTTGCACATTCGGATCCTGAACAGCTTGTCCATAGGCATCATATGGCCCCCCTCCTGGGACGGGACCAGAAGAGGGTGGTGCACTTTGTGCAGGATGGATAACTTTAGGTGTGTGTGCCGGCTGGCCACTACTCACTTGACCGTGAGGGGGACCAGCACCAGTGTTCAAAGCTGAAGACGCTGTAACGGCACTAACAACCGGAGTTGAATGTGCTATACAAACAGTTGGATTTGTCGGAACTGAAGTGACAGGTGTAGTGTGGACTTGTGAAACAAAAGATCCCGTGGTGGGAGTGATGTGGGGGTCCCACATACTCGAAGCAGGGATCCTGGCATTTACCCTATCCCTCAACGACTGGTAGCATGGGGGGAGTGGAGAAGTAGCTGGAATGGGAGTGTCGATATTCGACAACATAGGTGTCTCGCTTACTCTAGGAGATGTATCATCCATGTGAGAGGTAGACATTGGAGACGAAACACCAGGGGGGGTAACAGGAATATCGTCTTCGTTAGGCTCCCAGATGGGGTTCCAATGAATTTCGTAACCTTCATCATCCGGGGCATGAGAGTTGATCAGTTGGATACTCGGGATGACAGGAAGAGTATCACTTACAACCAGTACCTCAGGAGCAACGGAAGACGAAGACCCTTGATCACTTGGAACGAGAGTCGACGGTTCAGCCAGGAAGACAAACTTCAAACAAAACCTAAGGGAATCTAATGATTAAGGACCCTACTCAAACTAACGCACACAAGATCTAACCAGGTAATGTTAATCGTGGCCAAATAAATTTTAAGACGCAAGGACACAACTTGACCTTTTCATGTTTTAAGAGTCGAGAAAAGGACAAAAAGGTGACTCTACTCGCCTTCGAATGTTTTGTGAGCCCGAAGTGACAAACTGCTCAAGTGAGCCTTTTCTTTTAACGAGTCCGAAAAGGATAAAAAATGACTACTCTGGAGAGACTAGGCAAAGGGTTTACCAAACAAATCCGTAAAACTGCATATACACCTTGGCAGTCATATGAAAACCAAGGACTTCCCGTACGACAGTCAATCTTCCCGAATGTTGTGTTCCGTGCATTACGGCTTGTAAGGCGGCAGATGCGGCTTCCTGTGGATAAAGGATGATAACCTAGTGGGGTCTCCCGTATATACGCGATGGTACGTGGGAGCTCAAGTCCGTGCTAGACCACTATCGAGTCACAAAAGGAGGAATCACCCAACCGTAATGTGAAACAACAGTGACTAGGTTTAACGACGTCGGAGCACGTCTCTAGCCTAGACCTCTAATCAGTGAACGTTATGTTCCAATGCATTTTTAAGTTCATTCAGTTCATTTTATGGTTGATCTTTAGTTAAGTTTCAATTTCCAGGTCCTACCGTATGTAATCTCTCACAATTCCCTAAATGCAAACTATATGCCAAAGAATATCATTTCGTTCGATGAATACTAACTACGAGAGAGTTGAGAATTTTTCAAACAAAATGACCACATACAATCAAGAACTACTCTAATGTAGCTAATGACAAATAAACGAAACTTTTTTTTTTCTAAATCACTAATCAATGAAAAGCTTCTAATTTCAATTAACTAATTCAACGCAAAAGAGATTGTTTGTTTTCTTTTCAATGGCAAAGTGCACTAAACAAATTTTGAGAGATAGTAACACCGAGCAAAAGAGACAAATTTCACTCAATGAGAACACAATCGAATCCCCAAAACACCAAAACAGTCCTTCAGATCAAGAAGAGAACACAAAGACCTCTACGAGCTATGTAATCTAAGCCAAAACGAAGTCAAGCGACATCCAAGCGAAAAAGGAGCAAATCACTTGAATATCAATAAAAGCCTTTGACAACTACTGATCAACAGCAAAAAGGTAATCACAAAGTCGACTGGACAATCAAAGAACCCAAGACTCCTACGGAAGGCTCGATGCACAAAGCCACTAGATGCCCTAGGGCTAAAATGTGAAATCGATAGAAAAAAGGCAAACACCCGAAGGATGGAGGTCTAAAACCAGTCAAACAAGGATCAAACACACTCCAGTAATCGAAAAAGACGTGGCAAGATAAAAATCCAAGCTCAGAGGGCTTGAAAACAAGCAAACTGGAAAAGTTGACAGGCCTGGCGCGACTGTCAGGCTGCAACTCGCGCTTTTATGGGATTGGCGCGGGTTGTCTTTGAGCAACTTGCGCCAATTGGCGCGACTGTAAGGCTAAAAAGTGCGCTAATCGAGTTTGCTAAGTCAAAAACAAAAACAAGCAACCCAGGGCTTGAAAACAGTATCTAGGCAAACCAGGAAGCAAGAGACAGCAAGAAATCCAACCCAGAAAGCTATCTAAGCAATCAAAACAAGAGAAACCAAAGAGACAAGACAAACTCCAAGTTGTTTAGTCCGTAAACCAAACTGGAGATTGACTGAAGTGGCGTTGATCTACTTCGCTAATGCACAGCAATAGCGTTTCGAAGGCTACCTGGCCGTGCTTCAGGCTCCGTCTAAAGTTTACAAATCAAACAACAAGGTTCCCTAGTGGAGTCACCAAATTGTTGTGGAGGTAAATCCTCTCTGTGGACAGAGACAATCCCTACTAGCCCAGACCGGGTCTAGCAACAATCACACAATGCTATCACGCAAGTTCCTAATTGCAAATAAAAAATGGATGGTGAGAACCTACTTGGATTCCAACGCTAGTGTTCGTAGAAGAGATGTCGCCCTCGTTCCTTTGCCTCGGCCGGTCACGATCCCCACGATCTCCGTGATTGGACACCTGCACATGCAAAGAACAACACGAATACAAGCATAAAATCTAGTAGATGCAATTATATATCAGTCAGAAAAGATATAACTCAACATAAAACATAAGATAATGAGAGTGGAACCATAATGATAGTCATCTATTATTAATAAATAACAAAGAAGAATACAACCATTTTTCTGACGTCAAATCCTCCTTTGGCTGGGTAGTCAGCTACACAAGTCTTGCAAAGCTTGTTGGGATGAGGAACAAGCCTCTCTCTCTTTGGGTGACAAGAATCTCCTTACTTAGATTTGGCCTTATGGGTGCAAAGAAGGCTCTTGCAGCTTCAAACTCTCTATCACTATGCTGGAATTACTGGCTAGAACTACTGTAACTAGCTTGCTCAAGGCATAGAGGCAAGCTTTTATAGATAGAGAAGAAAGAGATAGGATCAACCACATTATTCATGGGATTGGCTTTATCACTTGGAAACTTCCATGAAAGGTGGCAAACCACTTTCCCTTCTATGGAGATTCGAAGCCAAACCATCCTAGCTCAACATAGATTCAGTTGGAGAATGGGTTCAAGAGAACCTTCGGGAGCTTGTTGGTTAAAAACTTTACTCAATTCGGTTGGCACGAGTGCAACTCTGAGACAGAGTGCCAATGGTGCGCCCTCTTTAGAGGATTTCCCTCATTGGCGTGGGCAGTGAACTGTGGACCTGCGCTAATGCAAAAAGAGCTGTTTTCATGGGTATTTTGCAGGAGATGTCTTCAGGGCACATGAAGCTCATACTTAGAGGAATATGATGCAAGTGATTTCAGGTCATGCCACTTCTCACAGGTCCCAGAATGAGTCCTCCAGTGTGCGGGTGAGGGGTAATAGGGACGGTGACAAACGGTGACAAATTGCTGTGTAACAAGGTTGCTTCCCTTTTCACCCATGTTGGTTCTAGAAATTCGAGACAAATAGAGAAATTTTTGAAGCTTCATTTTCCAAATGCTTCCATAATTTGTTACAACTATTTATCTCAGATAAAACATTCAGAACCCATCCTACCCTAGTTTAGATTTTCTATCCCTTAACCTTTGATCCCATCCTCCCATCACAAGTGGATTTAAAACCTTAGATTTGTAATTGGATAATAACTCCCTAATTACCCCACTCCTCTATATATTTATAGCCTTCCATATGCAAGAGGTTGAATTTTGAAGAGTAATTCTACGCTTATGTAGTTGTGGTGAGCGATTTCATTTCATGCATTTAGGGTGATTGGAGGTGCACATTGTGACAAGGAAAGGACAAGTCATCCTGGAGGAGCTCTTCTACAATATGAACATCTATTTATGGTTATAACTCCTTCTATTTATATTAATGCAAATATATCTATTTTCCTATATATGATGTTTTTGTTTCATGTATTTCAATACCGTGTTGATCTATTGAATAGAGTATTTGGATGATACTACATAGATCTCATAGTTTCTTGGCTTCTTTTATATGACTGTACAGATACTAATTTTGGCAATTAGAGCTGGAATTGGATCATTCAAGCTAAAGAAGGAGTGAATCCCATGATAGATTCCACATAGGCTTCATTCTACCATCTATTAACTTTAAGGAAAACACTGGGTTCCTTATTTCTCTGTTGTTCTAGGTTAGCCACGAAACCTAGGGGAGATACTTTTGTCGACAATTGTAAATCTCATATAACAAATTGGTGACCATACTGGGGAATGTTGTATTCCCTCGATGGTTCTTTTGTCCATTGTGTTTGATTACCTCTTTGATAGACCTTTGTTCCTTTACCCAGCCAAGAACAAACCTAGTAAGTGATGTCATTGAGTCACTTTTGCAATTTTTTCTCTCAGAATCCTCTATCCGTGGACCAACGCTCCCCTAGTTCCTCCAACAGAGATTTGTACCTCACCTGGGCTGACTTTGTACTAGCATTACAAAGCACTGGTGCCTCTTCTGCACTAGCGTTGGCCCCTGTTTTTGCAAAAAACTTGCCCTTGGTTTTTGAGTGTCTCTTTGAACAACCTACTTCCATTTGGCCTTCTTTAAGTCTTGAGTGTCATGTGGCCTTTTGAAAGCCTCCATTTGGTATACAATTGTGTTTGATTTCCTTTAGTAAGAATTGGTTTTGATTTTTCTTTTTTTTTAATCATTTGGTTGTTATGAACTAATTTCATTTGGTCATTGATTACTTGGATGAATTGTTGTTTTGGTCATGATTCTAAAAAGTGAATTTGAATAAGTGATTAAACACTTGCATCTTAGTTTTATTCATTTTGAAAATTAAGTGTGCTGAAAAGAAAAAAAATTGCGTTTCCATTTAGTGTTTTTTACGTGCATTGATATAGGAACAATTACATCTTTTTTTCTCCATGTTGTATGCTACATACTGATTGTTTGTTCCCTTCCTTTGCTATATTTTCATTGAAAGAGAGAGATTTCCTTTTTTACATCCTAGATTTTCATTTTAGGATATTAAGGTGACATCCGTGGTGAGCCCAAACTGAAACTTAATCAAAGATAAATAGTAAATTTTGTTGAATCAACCTAAGGACAATTTGTAACATTAACACAAACACTTAGAAGTCTAGGCTAAAGATGTGTTCCGACATTGTTAAATGTAGGAGTTGTGATTTATTTCTAGCGTTGCATCTCGAGGGTGAAATATCATTCAACGTATGTGAGTGTATATGATCGTTCTCCACGTACCTTTGGGTATATTGGATGGTGCTCCATGCATGTGAAGTAGCTCTCATCGAATGGTTATTCATTAGAAAACACTACTACGGACTGCACTCCCACATACCGTTGAGTATATTTTGGGAGTCCCCTATAGGTTGCTATCCAGCCATAGGTAACCGAGTCTGTCGCCTTGTATATGTGATACACCGAACATGGAATTTGGGGAGATTGGATACTGTATGTTAAGTCCTTAGTTTACCAAGGTGTATATTGTAGTTCATGGTTGCTTGGTAATCCTTTATGCCTAGATTACCCTCTTTTTGATTTATTTCTTTTTGTGTTACTAAAATTTATT
Source organism: Pinus tabuliformis (assembly GCA_031772625.1). Taxonomy (NCBI): domain Eukaryota; kingdom Viridiplantae; phylum Streptophyta; class Pinopsida; order Pinales; family Pinaceae; genus Pinus; species Pinus tabuliformis. The sequence continues at coordinate 1,353,689,957 of CM062820.1, read as the reverse complement.
ATCCAATGTCAAAGAACAAAATACCCCACCTCGTCATTAGCATAGAATGAAAAATAACCCTCCTCTTCCACTAGAGGCTACTCTTGGTCGTCATCAAAAGAATAAGACGATGTAAACTATCAAATCAGGAATTTCGAGAACTACTTCTGGCCCTCCTCTAAATATTGATTTGATAGAATCATCCATCCCTTTCAATTATGAGCCCAAGATTACATCTATTGTAGTAGGTGACACTAACACAATCGAAATAAAAGTCCCTGATACCTTGTTGCCTAAGGTAATTGCACGTGACTTTCCCGAGTCAAATACTTTGATTCCTGAGGTTGTTAAACCTGAGGAGACTCGACCATATTCACTTGTTACTTCAAGACCTTCCTCTTCTCTTCCTTTTTCTCAGACAAAACCTATATATCTTGGACCCGATGGTGAACCTCTTCCACACAGACTTGTGATTATTGAAGTTATCCCACAAGAATAGCTTCATCCTTCTACTATTGTTCATTGGGAAGGAATCCATTGGACCATTTTTCTCAGATTGATCCTCTTCCACCTCTTCAGACTCTGCATAAACCCCTTTACCTGATTCTTTGTACTTATCCATGGACCTTTCATGGAAATCTTCATTAGGATTGTTAACCATGACTTGAACTGATCCAACCTCTTATCTCATGTCCATCACTATGGTTGAGACATCCAATTTCTCTTACTCATATATGTTTGCAACATCACCAAAGACATATATGTATGGTGTCCTGTCCATCCGACCTGGTTATCAGTCTTTATCTGTTACCTTTTCAAGTTTGACTTCAATTCCTTCGACCTATCCCATGTCATCTAATTCGATAATAACAAATAGTTCTTCTCTTATGAGTCCCACACAGTCTTCTCCTCTCCCTCCACCTACACCCATGATCAAGTGGCAGGCTGGCCCTTTTTTTAGCGGGAAAGGCTACCTTTCACAACCTAACTCTTCTTATGTTGGGTACCCTCCATCTAGATTGTAGTTGACTCCATCATCCCCTCCTCCTTTGGTAGGGGAGGAACTTATTGTTGGTATAACTCAAATTGATAATCAGCCTTATTATAGTCCCCCTTATTCTGGAATGGTTTCCAATGTTTGGAAACCTACTTTACCAATTCAACCTAGTTCATTTTAGGACCGATTATTGAATCCTCAACCTGCACCATCTTTGTCTCAAATTCCTACCCATTTGTTAGCAACCCAAGAAGCTCAAATACATGTGAGAAAACATTTATAGGTTTTGTTTTCATCACAACCTTTTCCATCGGTATCTAGCACTTTTTAGGTCCCGCTTACCTAGCCTGTACAAGGTACGTTACATTGTCAACCACTTGGATAGGGTACTCCTTATGTTTTGATAGGCCAGATTATTCATACTAAGGTGTAGTCCCAATCGAACTAACCTTACCATGGGACAATGAAAACCCCCATCGGGCAACAGTATGGACCGTATCAATGTATTCCCCAGGCGCATTTTCAAGGCCAGCAAATGCAAACCCAACCATTCCAGTAGCATTATCATCATCCTGCGGTTGGAAAATAAGGTCACTTGTATACTAGTTATCAAAATCCCCATATCCTGGTACCCAGTTTCCCTATTATCAGCACCCTTCTTATCGTGGGATGCAAGTGCTTGTTGCTCAAGCTATTCCTTAATATCTAGGCCATCCTCCTCTAGACTTTAATCGATTGTTTCATTTTGTGGCTACTCTCAAATTTCTAGAATTAACTCAACTCACTAATGACCCCATTGATCATTCACCATGGTGGCCGATTATTCCCACTAAATTACCTTTCGATATCCAAAAATTCAATGGGAATCGAGGAGAAGACCCGTCGACACACATTATGACGTATCATTTATGGTGTTCTTCGAACTCCTTTAACGATGATTCCATTCAACTTCATCTTTTCTAATGAACACTTACAAGTATCACAACTAAATGTTATATTGAATTACCTAGAGCTTTGTTTCATGAGTTCAGCACTCTTCCTCACACACTTCGATTTTCCCATCATACAAAATTATAAAGGAACTCTTAACCAACTTAAAATAATCAGATTCCACTCACATTTCGTATCACATTCATGAGTGGAGGCATCATCATTGGTTGGTCAAGGCTTATATTCTTGATCAATTGTTAGCATAATGGTTTACCAAATCTCTATTGGACCCTATAACATAATATGTCGCTAAAGGTGGAGTTGTGACCAAAGAGAAAGTTATTTCTCATGTGCAATATTTGGACCTTGTTTATACGCGATCAGGCATGCTCTGTGATAAGATACCAAACATTCCAATACCTTCAAATACTATTCCTACTCCACTTGTTAAAAAATCTCATGCCATTGATTGCTTGATTGGTTCTGCCAATTCATAGTCAGTGAGTAAACCATCTGGTATTACTCTTAGCACATATGCTCAAAAAGCTCAATATTGTCCTCTTGCGACTTCTTCTTTCGAGATAAATGTCATTTCATATGATAAAGGCAAGTCTAAAAAGAAACGCGGAATAACAAAGAAAGGAAAAGGTAAGAAGAAGAAAGACCCCTCACCGTAGGATAAACAAACAAATCATCCCTCCCTTGAGAAATGAAAGCCTCAATACCCATGCTTGATTTGCAACAAGGATCACTTTATACATGATTGTCCACACCGCACTGAAGTGAATCAATTTCTTAAATATTCTACTTCTCCTACTATGTTGACCAACACATTTCCCAATCAGGAGACTCATATGGTTACCCAGGACCCTTCCTCATCTAACACGGTTTTGATGTGTTCCTCCTCAAAGATGAAATCTGATGTTATGGTGGCTACTCGGAACAAGGACTATGGTAGTGTGAATCCACCGAATGGTCAAGCTACTGATATATCGACCATTTTGAAATCACCTTCATCTGATCCTACTCGACCTCCAATTACTTAAGAATTGACTATCAAGCCTCTGAAGGGCATTATTCATAAGTATGATTTCAACCCTCATTCAAGACCTTCCCAAAACTATAACATAGTTGAAGACTTGACTCAGTCTCCATCAGTTATGTCAACACTTGAGGTGTTGAAAAACGATCCTGCCTAAAATAAGGCCTTATTATCAGCTATCGGATGTTTGGATCCATTGGATTTCAACCTATTAGTTTTCTCTCATGAAAAACATTTCCATAGAATTTGAAGTTATTGACAAACCTCTTGATTATAATATTCTACTAGGACGTACATGGGTTTACACCATGGCTGCCATCGTTTTGAATTACTTCCGCATGATCATCTTTCCTCACAAAGGCAAGATTATAGCCATAGATCACTTGTTCTTTTTTTCCTCTGATTGTCATGTTACTGTAAGTGCCCCTCTTGTAGGGGAAACTCTACAATCCTATCAGCATGTCAGAGTTGGATTTTGAAGAATTCTTTGATTATGGGAACCTTTTCACTCCCTCCTCCTATCCTTCCCGACATCTCACCTCAGTTGCTTATATCAACATGATATCATCTTCTACCATCCTGGTTGATCCCTGGATTGTACCTGATGGAATTAACATCCAAATTTTTGGTGACTGAATGTCGCTTAGCCCCATTGAGCTAGATTATGAAGCCATCTATTCAAATTGTACGACGTGCACCTTCTCTTCAATTAATTAGGAAGATCAATAATTGGATTATGGAACGTCTTCTCATCCTTTTTCTTGAGTAATCTCTATTGACGAGAGCATGATGGAGATCATGATGCTAGAACATAAGCCACGGGATAAACATCGCGATTGTTCCTCTTTACCAGATTCCATTGGGGATAATGTTAGTGATGTGCACTTGCCTAATTTTGTCGAGCCTTTTATGAATTTTGTCCCCATTCATGAGGTCAACTTTGAAAAGAACCTTTTGAATATCGAAGAAATGATACCTCTCGATATCTTGGTCAAACTGGGAATTGTTGAAAGTATATACATTAGAGTGTCTTATTCTCCATTTGAGATTCAAATATATAGAGATCTATTTCTTGAGTTCCAGTCTATTGCAAGTAGGTTGTCGAGATTAAGGCTAAAGTTGAAAATCTTCCTGGGCTAGTTTCATATACCTCATTCCTTTAACTCATTGGGTATTGAATGTTGTTCCTATCATGAAGAAATAAGGCATGATTTGAGTATGTATCAATTACCGGAATGTGAATTGTGCTTGTCCTAAGGATAACTATTTGACCATGCTTATTGACCATATTGTTGATGACTGCGTCAACTACAAGATTTATTCATTCAAGGATGGATTCTCAAGCTATAAGAAAATCAACATTCTCCCAACAGACCAACCTAAGACCACATTTATTTCTCTGTAGGGTACTTTTTCTTATCGAAAGCTCCCATTCAGTTTGAAAAATATTGGGGCCACATTTCAAAATTCTATGGATTACTCTTTTCATGACATTAAACACATCGTGCAACCCTATTTGGATCATCTCCTTGCTCATTCCAAAAATCGGGCTAATCACCTGATGCATCTAAGGGCTATTTTCCTCTGTTGTAGACACTATAACATTCGACTTAACCGCACATATGTGTGTTATGTGTTAGTTCTGGTCAACTTCTAGGTTTCGTCATTTCAAAAAAAGCAATTCATATTGATCATATGAAAGTACAAGACTGGCCTGCACCTTCTTCTCTCATTCATTTACAAAGACTCCATGGGAAGAGAACTTCCTATGGAGGTTTGTCCCTAATTATGCTGAGCTAACCAAAGAATTCACTCGCTTGATGAAAAAATAGGTCCCCTTCCATTAGAATGACATTGCTGAAAAAGTGTTTGATGCCCTGAAAGACGTACTGGTTCAGGATCTCTTTCATACCCCCCTGATTATGAGCACAACTAATTTATGTATCTCACTGCTGCCATTTCTACTATAGCAATGGTATTGGTCCAAGAAGATGATATAGGGACTGAGAATCCCATTTATTTTCTGATTCATAACCTTAACGATACTGAAATCAGGTATATTCACATAGAAAAGTTAGATTTGGTGGCCGTTCAAGCCATCCCAAAGTTTCACCATTACATCTTGCTTCAGAAAACTATGGTCATTTTAGATTGAAACCATATGACATATATATTGTCACGTCAATTGTCAGGGGGGAAGTACTCTAAGTGGATCATTATTCTGCAACAGTTTGACTTGGAGTTCATCAAGTCCAAGTTGAAGAATCCCTATTTTTCACCAAGCTAATGTGCGATCTAAAGATTCTATCCCTGAAAAGTCATTGTTTCTGATTTTTTCATTTGACCCGTGGTATGGATATTTTCTGATATATCTCCAAATCCACCCTTTTGGGCCCAATACCTCTCGCTCTGAGCAATAACGTATTCGATACCAATATGGAAATTACATTATTATCAGTGACACCCTTTACAGTCGTGGTATTGATACAATTTTATGAAGGTACCTCACTGTTGAGGAGGCCGATAAGGTCCTTAATGAATGCCACTCACAGGAATGTGGCGGACGTCTATCTCGTTATGCTACCATGTAAACTATCTTACATGCTAGTTAATTTTCGCCTACTATCTTTTGTGGTTGTATTGTCACCATCCAGAAGTGTCATGCGTGCAAGATCTACAATCGTAAGATCAGTGCTTCACCTACTCCTTTCCATCCCGTTTTTGTTGTTGGTCCCTTGGAAAAATGGGGTATTAAGTTTATGACATGTAACACTCACTTGGATGGGGGGAGTGGTTATATAATTGTCGTTGTAGACTACTTTAATAAGTGGGCTGAGATGATGCCTACATTTAACAATTTTTGCAAAACAGATGCATACTTTTTCTTCAATCACATTATTGCTAGGTTTGTTGTTCCATAAGAAATAGTTACAGATCATGGAAAGCATTTCCAGAATCATATGATGACCAAACTAACTGCTAAGCTAGGACTTTCACATGAAAATTCCACTCCCTACTATCCTTAGGCCAACAGAGAGGTTCAAGTTGTTAAAAAAGTTCTCAAGGCTATGCTTGAATGTATGGTAGGGGTCCATAAATCAGATTGGCACTTGTTTCTTTATGCTGCCTTGTGGGCATACCAAACTTCAGTTAGGACTAATACTAGATTCAAACCATTTCAGTTGGTCTATGGTCTAGAAGCAATCCTCCCCATTGAATGTGAAATTCCATCATTAAAACTAGTTGTCGAACCTCTTCCTGCCACTTCCGTAGAGGAGGAACATCTTTTACATCTGACTCGTTTGGATGAAACTCAATGCAATGTTTCTTTAGCTAATAAAGCTCATAAAAGACCCATCAAGGCATAGTATGAAAACAATTTTAGGCCTCGTATCTTCTCAGAAGGAGATTTGGTTCTCTTATATGAGTAGGAGACCAATAAGTTAGGTCCAAGAAAGTTCTGACACATGTGGCTGGGTTTGTACATTGTCAAGTGAGTCCTTGCAAAAGGGACCTATGAGTTTGTAGAATTTGATGGAGTTCCACAGGCATAGCCTAGGGATGGGTTGTACCTCAAAAAGTACTATGCTTGATCTCCTTCATAGTACATTGTGTATATACTATCTATAGGTGTGTTGAGTGTGTTTGAGGTTTGTCTTTTCAGAGTTTCCCATGGTTTATGTTGAACCCTTTTACTTTTAATTTTCAAATGTCAACTTCTCTCGAACATTATATTGGTTATGCCGATGGTGCTAGTCATAGTACTCTGAACCTATCTTCTGCAACATGGGCTATCTTTACTCCAAATGGTGAGCTAGTTAGTATGCAAGGTATTTGCATTGGTCACTTTACTAACAACATCATTGAGTATAGCTTAGTGCTTGAACTACTATATGATGTTATTTTACATGGTATCTATCGCTTAGTCATCAGTCTTGACTCACAACTCATATTACTACAACTTGCTAATGTCTATTGAATGATAAATCTTTCCATCCTTCTCATGGTTTTGGGAGTATGTCTTTTGGAAAGATACTTTGATTTCATACGATATGAACATATTTCTAGAAATTTATACACATTAGCATATGCCCTAGCTAATTATGTTTTAGATAGACATTTGCAATGAATGTAAATAAGTTTCAATTCACATCACATCATATTGAAAGCACAATAGGAATTAGGAAACACTGACCACATATATATATATATATATATATATTAAATTTGGTTTTACAAAAATTTGTGCCCTGAGACACATATGGCTACATCGCCCATATAAAAAACTACATGAAAATATCTAAGTAGAAAAATCAATGGTTCTCATGATAGAATGACACTTCATGGGCTATCTTACATAGTAATCGACCAATACGGCTAGGCACTCTGATAGTGTGTCGCTGAAGTCACATCGGAATCTGGTTGACCATGGTCTCATCAATCCCATGTGTCAAACCCTCCGTGTGGCCCTCCACCTATGATATGATCTTAGCTACCTCAAGATCCTATAACATATCCCATCCTACTGCAACAACATGTACTAGTTCCACTACATCCTCATTTGGTTGTCTCTCTACACGACAGAGATATGAAGCACCTACTAGTCAAACTGAGCCAATATCTGCATGAAAACATCAATTTTTTAGTCTCAAAAACAACAGAACACACAAAAATATTGCGGAACTTTTAAAAAATTAAATGGTTGAAATATTTTACCTGAAGCATCCCATTACTTACCCTCAGGAAGCAAGAGCTCGGGATCATCACAAATATCCATCCTTGTGTAATGATAATCATTAATCATGATGAACTGCCTACGCAGGCACACAAAGAATTTTGGTGAGAATATTATCATGAGCAAACTGACATGTTGGGCCATATGATCTATCTACCTCCTCATCGGTGGGGCCCTAGGATCGATAGGCTCAAGTATAATTTGTTGAGGCTGAAGTAGTGGCACCCGTTCTAGAGACAAAGAGACTAAGATTGAACCATAGCTGAAGTTATTTAACTTACCATCTCTCTCTTTAGTTAGTTGTTCCTTTATATTGACCAAAGAACCATCACTCCAATTAAAGACTCTTGGCTCTAAACACTCCAACCCGTAATGCATGTACGATCTACTTGCTACATGAAGTGTTGAGCTACCTGCCAATCTCACAGTAATGAACATGATCGTTCTCAAAGGCAATTGGGTTACATATTTTATATTTATCTTTCCATCCCTAGTTGGATGGGCTCGAGGTCTACAATAGGTAGCGATATAATCGTTCATTGTCTCCACATAACTTCTCCCACCTAGGAGAGAGATGGGGGCACCCTTTTTGCATAATACTATCAGAAAATAAATATCTTATACCTTTATCTCAAGTAGATGTTCCTTAAACATGAATGCTTGTGCCTGAACATCCCATGAAAAAACAAGATATTTCAACAATTCCATCTACTTCCTCATACGAGGAAGCCAGAATAATTTTATCAATCCATAATTTTTAATGTCTAGATGGTATCACGATCATTTTTTGAATATAAATCATGTTCCTTGTGTTGTATTTCTCTCCAAATGAATTCCATTTTGCGCTAATGAACACATGAAGAATCAACAAGATATTCATTAGGATCATTTTCATGCAAAAAACTTGACCAAAATATAGGGAAAACTGATAACCAAGTTACCATTTTATGCCTACTGCACCCTAGTAGTGCATGAAAAAGCATTGATAGGTGCAATTCATGTTTCAATTTTGAGGGGGTGCATTGGTCCTAGGGCATGTTGTTAGAACCCCAGAGCCCTCAAAACCTCAAAACATTTGCATGAAACCACAGATATGTATAGTGAAAAGAAAGTGAAGTGTTCTAGCTCCTACTTGGAAACGAAAGTACTTAGAATGGTCCACCGGATTCGACACAATAAACTACAAAATATCGAGGGAAAAAAGAGCTCAGAACTCTCACCATTGAAGGTAAATGTGGAATAGTGAAAATGAATAGTCATTTTGAGCATTAATGGCAATTTCTCACATTACTTTATTCATATTTAATGTTTTTTCCATGATATGCTTCATTTTTACTATGAAATGGGCATGTTTAATCATTTTTGTGATGTTTTGAGTAGGTCGACAACTGTTAATAGGTTTTTATCATGCTTTAAATAGGTTATTTTGACCAAGGAGTAACTTTATCTCTTATTTGGGCTATATAAACATACAAAAAAGTAACCCCTTGGAGTCCTCTTTCGGCTCTTTTCAGACACCCAAAATATGAAAGGATTGTTTAGCACTTATCCTTTCAAACCCATAAAAGTAAATGAAAATACGTCTACTCTTTATAAGTTTAACCCTTTTCCAGACTAAGATAGACTATCTACGAAAAGGAACACCTTAGTTGAACATGGCTAAGAAGTTGTCCTGAGTATTTTTTTCTACTTTTTTTGTCATGAGACACTATCTATGAAAAGGGACATTGTTTGGAGTTTTCTTTTTCGCCTCTTTTTAAAACTCTCTAAAAATGAAAAAGATGTCGAGTTTTACCTTTGTTGGACTCATTCGAACATCAAACAATGATGGACTTGTCAAACATGACAAGGTCAAGCCTCTCCTTCTTAGGGTTCATTGAATATACTTGGAGGGATTCATCCGAAGGGTGAACTTACAGATTAACCATATGTTATCCTTGCCAAGCTTGTTAAAAGATAAAGAGGTACTCACCAGTATGGTTGGGGAAATTAGGAAGACAAGGTATTCCATTTGCTAATGGAAACAACTCACTCTTCAACATGACACTGTTCCACTTCATCTCTGTGGCTATTGGGCTGGGTAATCTTCTTGTATTTTGGTTATCATAAAGTTTTAAGAGACTCCATTTCAGTTTTTGGTCAATGCTTTCAACTCTATTCAGTGTGGTCAGTGTGTTGAAGAGAATCATTCAGTCGATATCCATTACAATACTCTTAACGCTTCATTCCATGTTTTCCTTTCCTAATCTAGTTTTGTACCTCCATCGTTTTGTCTCAATCAAGATACTTGTTTCTTGTCTTTAATGGGGGATACAAGAAGGCCCTCCTGTGATGGGTCTCTTCCATTCAACATCAACACATTATCCAATAAGTTGACTTAGAAATAAGCCTTTTGTACCTTGGTGCTTTCATACATCAATGTCAAGTTTCCTCACTCTTAGTGATAGGTTTATATCAATGGCCTTTGACTGAAAGAGTTTATTTGATGTTCGACATCAACTCATTTATTAACACCATATGGATCGTACTGTAGTATCTTGAGAGCCATTAACATCATTAATGGTTTCTCTCGCATCTGTTAACAAATCACATCATTGATCGGTAATCATATGGTGTCTACTATGTTCGACACCAAATCACTGATTCACATGGTTAGAATTGTATATTGGTTGGTCATGTGAAGTAGATAGAAGACCATGGATCTAGTTTCATCCATCTGGGCTGCGATTTTAGGAGTTATACAGAGATCATAATGTATGATGGCCATGATCATAGAAATAGTAATCCAATCATGGGTCTGCTAGTTGTCATCTGCAGATGCATATTTTGATCATTGCACTTGTTATGTTAGTTGATCTTCTCAGTATAGGTATGCCTCCCTCAACAACAAATATCTCATGATGAAAATGTATTGTAATAGATGAAGCTCGTTAGTTGTTCTTAATCCCGACTTGTCACAAGGTAAAGTACATAAGTCATCAGTCATCATTTCTAACTTTGCGCTTTAGGGAGAATTCTATCATAGGCCATTTTTTCACGTCTGATTAATAAGCCTCCAAATGGGATTAATCAACATCCTATTACCCCTTTTCATCATATTTCACAAAGCCTTAAGCATGTCTCTTTCATTCCCCAGAGTTTCTGCCTGAAATTGCATCATCTGAATGCGTTTTAGGACCATCGCTCCCCGACCTCTTGTTGGACATCGTTCACCTACAGGTTTCTCCATTGTGGCCTATTTTGATCACCTAAGGGTTGTTCCCCTTTTCTCCTACATTGGTTCTTCAAATTTAGGAAAAAGGGAGAAATTATGGAAGCTTCCTCTTCTATACGCTTCTAGAATTTGTTACAACTATTTACCTCAGATAAAATATTCAGATCCTATCCTACCCTACTTTGGGGTTTCCATCCCTTATCCTTTGATCCAATCCTCCCATAAAAATTGGATCTAAAACCTTATATTGGTAATTGGATAAGAACTCCCAACTTACCCGACTCATCTATATATTTACAACCTTCCATATGAAAGGGCTTAGCTTTTGGAGAGTGATTCTACCCTTATGTTGTTATGGTGATAGGTTTCATTTCATCCATTTAGAGTGATTGGAGGTGCACATTGTGAATAGGAAAGGACAAGTCAGCCTAGAGGAGCTCTCCTACAATATCAACATCTATTTGTGGTTGTAAATCCTTCCATGCAAAGAATTCTCTGTTTTCCTATAAATGATGTTTTTATTTCATGTATTTCAATACCATGTTGATCTATTGAATAGAGTATTTAGATGATACTACATAGATATCTTATTTTCTTGGCTTGTCTTATCTCACTGTGCCTGATTTTAATTTTGGAAATAAAAGATAGAATTGGAGCATTCAAGCTAAAGAAGGAGTGAAGCCTATAACATATTCTAGGTAGGCTTCATTCCGTCCTCTATTTAATATAAGTAAATAAACAGGGTCCTTGCTTTTCTATTGTTCTAGGTTAGCCACCAAATCTAGGGGATATACTTTTTTCCGCAATCGTAAATCTTGTATAACAATAAGGATGCTCAGTCTTGAGTTGACCATTGCAGGGTAAAGGGGTAGATCATCTTGGAGAATAAGGATAATATTTAAATACTATTACTTAATACTTTAAGGATAAGTTGTGGGATGATAAGGAGTTAGAGGGAAAAAGGAAGCTAAGGTATTATAAGGAGGTGATCAACCAAAATCTTGCTAACTAGAATTATCTTTCTAACTTAACAAGTGATCAGAAGAATTTAATAATAATTGTAGAGATAAGAATTAATTCTCATGAGCTGCAAAGTGAAAATGAACATTGGTCCATTCGCAAAACACATTGGGATAAAAGAATTTTTCACCTTTATGATACTAAGAGGGTTGAAGATGAAAAACACTTTCTATAATATTTATCATCTCTTACTCACATTCATTCTCATTTCCAAAACATTTGTCACACTAGCAACCTTCCTTGACTCGCGAGAACTATAGTGACCTAGGAATGCTTCTTTCCCTTCCTTTTATCATAGAAATAAGATATTAAAGATTCTCAATTAATATCATACTTTCTTAAGGTCTAATAGACCACATTGGTCTTAATGGGCATTCATCATCATCATCATCATCATCATCATCTTATTCTTTATTATTCTTTCTTAATTCTTCCTCTTCCTTCTTCCTTTTTCTTCTTCTTCTTCTTGTCACCAAAACAATAGTGAACTATGAACACTTCTTTCCTTCTTCTTATCATAGAAATAAAATATTAAATCTCCTCAATTAGTCTCTTATTTTCTTAAGGTCCAATATACCACATTGGTATTAGTGGATATTCTTATTCTTCATCTTGTTCTTCTTAATATCTTACTTTCTTAAGGTCTGATAGACCACATTGACCTTAGAGGGCATCCTTCTTCTTCTTCTTCTTCTTCATAATCTCTTAATTTTCTATGTTTTGATAGAACACACTGGTCTTAGTGGACATTCTTCTTCTTCTTCTTCTTCTACCTACGAAAAACTGGGTATGTTATATTCAGTTTGGGTCAAAATTCTTTGACTCTTAATTAATTTGCAATTTTTTAAAAACTATTTCCAAAGTTTATTAATGTTTTGGAAAAATTAAATAATAATTTTGTTTTGTTAGAAATTGAAATTAATTTTGAATTCTTAAAATTTAAATTTCTAATTTCTGATTGGTGGATGACTAGTTTTATATAGTTTAAAATCGATTTTTCGAATTAAAATTGTTTAAAAAAATTAATAACCTCTAATCGCAAGTGTCCTCATAAATTAATAATCTATTTTTTTTCAAATATATTGATTTTTTCCATAATAAGTAATGTTTTCTTTCCATTCATTATCATACTTATTTTTAAAAATAAATATTTATTAACCTATAATCATTCTTTATTTTCTTATTAATTGTTGTATTCTTTCAAATAATAATGTTTTTTTCTAATAAAAATGTATTTTCACCTTTTTCTATTTATATATATATATATATATATAGAGAGAGAGAGAGAGAGAGAGAGAGAGAGAGAAATCATTTCTATGTTATATTAACACAGTGAAATTTACACAATGTATAGACATAGTATCAATCTCTACCTCAGAATGAGGAAACCATAGTGTGTGATAAAAAATTCGTTGTCCTTAGGAGGGGAAACTAGAGTCTAAGTTTTACATAGAGTTTAACATGTGAAATATATCATCACTGAACTCATAGTGGAGTGTTGAGCCTTGCGGCACCATAATTGATGATTGTAAACTAAGGATAACTCCAAATCGTTATGGTGTTGGGAGCATCTCGGGCGCAAACCAGATGCACTTAGGCTTAACAAAATAGGTGATGTCACGATGATATCCATTAATCCAAAATAGGGTCGCTCTGATATTCATCACAAAAAAATGAAAAGATAATTTAACCAACCTTCTCCTCACCATCTCCCCGTTGGCTAGTACATGTTGTACTAGAGATTCATTTTCGCCATGCTAGTGCTTTCTTAAACCTGAGTGCTGACTTGAACATACACAGTGCTAGAATACTCAAGGGCCTCTTCCAAGGTGTAATGCTCATAAGGGTTGGGAAGAGGGGGTAGGGAGGAGGAGCATTTGTCGCCAGAGGGGAGAAGAAACCCATAGAGGGAGGAGGAGGAGTGCTATGGGGAGGCAAAGGGGATGAGTGGGCAAGAATGGAAGGTGAGGGAGGCATAGTAGGGGATGGGATGTTGGCAGGTAAGAAATTTTAAGCTCTCTCGAAAGTCATTTTATAAAGGAGGTGGAATGGTTGAGGTGCACATAAAGCCCTAGTATCTAGTTAGCATCTTTAGACTTGACATGCTTCCTCTCTTTTAGCCAACGGGCCAATAGATTGTGTAGAGCCCAAAGGGTCCTATGCCCCCTTTAGGTCTCCTCTTATTCCATGGTAACTATGCTTCTTCTGATGTGCTCAGGGATGTTGTTATCAAACTGGGTGGTAATGGAGGCATTGTCTAGAGTGGTGGGGTGATGACCACGACCTCTTCCCCTGCTTGGGTGGCATCTCCTTCCTCTGTCACTATTCATAATAGAGTTGCATGGGTTAGGTGTCACAATACTGTGGTCAGTGGGAGAAGAGAGGATTACAAGGGGTGGTAACAAGGAGATAAATAATCGAGAGTTGAAACCTATGACGAATATAATTCCTGAGATGATAGGGAGAGTTTCACATTCCAAGGCAAAGGTATAAATGCATGATTTATTTCGGATGGGTAACATATTTAAAGAGACCATTTCCATGTGTTGAGCATCGTCAAGAAAGCGATCTGAGTTACTCCTAGTCACCCGGAATCGGGGGTCCATTAATATATTTTATTAATCATAATACTTTTTTTTTTAAGTTTGATTATTTAATTATTGCCCACAATTTTTTCATAAATTTATGTTATCATATGCCAATAGATTATTAGCAACTTGATTCCCCCTCCATTAAGGTTGTGGTCCCTAAATCATGCACTTAGTATAATTAAATTATATGATCACATTCACTTGAGAAAGATTTTCTATTTTTGCATAAGAAGCAAGTACTAAAGAACAACATTACATATTACAGTTATTCATATTATAATGAAGAAAACAATTAACAACATTTTAATAATAAGAAAATAATATATATATAATTATAATTTTATATAAAAACAATTTAGGTTAATTAATATTAAATTTATTTTTTATTCAAACTGTTAGGTATATTACTATAATTTATGTAATTACCGGTTTAAAACCGTTTTTTAACAAATTGTCATCAAGAAATATCAAATAATACATTTTACAAATGCATCACATGAATCTCAAATAGTTGTTAACTATTTTGAAATATTTTCTATTATTTAACAAATAAATATCCTACTTAATAATACTAGTATATTTAAAAAAAAAAAAAAAAATCTCTTTATAATTCTTTTTTCCAAATTATCAATATTTACTATATAAAGCTTTCATCCTTAATTATTGGAGTTTAAATATAATCTTTAAATATTATCAACCACTTTAAAGTTCGGTGTTTCGTAATGTATGATCTAGAGTATTAAGATTTTAATAATATTTTCATTTTACATTTAAAATTTAATTTATGATATTAATTTTTTAATAATAATCTCATCTTAGATTGAGAATATTGTCCAATTTCATAATGTTAAAAATTAAGGATTTGAAATTGAAATAACTAAAGAGAATATGGTTAATTTAGCAAATTCTAAACTAAAAATAGTTTTTCAAATAATTGTATTTTAATTATGTTTAACAAAATTAAGATGAAATAATTTCTATATAAATAAAAATTTAATTAAAAAAAATACCATAATACATTATTTAGCTAATCAATGTTTAACAATGTTTTATGTAGGTGGTTTTAATTTGCTATAAGGGAAGCCAAATGTTTTTACCACGTATGTGAATAGAAATTCCAAAAATATGTATCATAATACATCTAGTTGTTGAATACAAAAAGGTCAAACACCACAAATATCGGTCAATCAAGAGTCAGAACATATAATAGGCACCAAATCCTTGGCACAAATATCGGTCAATCAAGAGTCAGAACATATAATAGGCACCAAATCCTTGGCACTATATCCGAGAGGTGCAAGAGGACCATGTTCGCACTAGACATATATTTTCAAATGTTCCAGTCATGCATCAAGCCTTTCCAAAATAATACCCCTAATTTCACAGGGCTTGTTTGATTTCTTCCAATGATGCAAAGATATTTAATCCATCCTCTTGCTTTTCTTTTAAGACCCTGTCAAGTATTGTATTTATTTGCAAATGCACAAGGATGGAATTAATATATTATTTCCTTTGTCCCTTAGTAGTACCAACGTTAGGAACATAGTGCGAAACATCTACCAAGCTATTAGTTTTTGATAAAGCTAGATGATCCATATCAGCCCAAGACTCCATATTACAAATTTCATTTCGAGTTTCGAAGGGGACAACAATGTAAAATATATTTGCTACTTCTTGAGCTTGTTATTGGTCTTGGTTCCTACCCTAGGGGTCTTGTCCACCCCCTCCCCTCTAGTTCTGCATACGTTATCTCAACATATCACACTAAGTGGAATCTTGTGTAAGTGACTTATAGGAGCAGGCATTAGCATAATAATATAAAAAATTATAGCTTATACAGTGCCCGCAAAAGAGCTGAATAATTGAAATGCCAAATAACAAGTCCAAATATAGGTAAATTCCATCCAACATAATATATATGTCGTTTTCAACCCCCAACAGAGACACAGTTCTAAATGCTAACCAACCCACATGATGCTAGAACCATGTTAGGCTTGTAATTTTTAAATTGCCACAACTTGACGATTTCCTATTGTTGGAATTAATATAACACCTAAAAGAATGTGGACATGTCATTATTAGGGCATCTTCAACATTAGAAAGGATGGATAATAGAAAAACGAACCATGGCATCAACTACTTGTAAATAAACGAAACCAAAACACAAATATTGCCATAACTAAGACTGTGTAGCTTAATGTCCTGAGGGTATGCATAAAATAGAAGTGATACTAGAGTTACGCATCTCCAAATTGTCATTGAGGCAACTCCTTGGATAAGTATTTGGAGAACAGGAACTCACAAACAACTTCCATCAGATAGAGGACCCTTCCCCTTCTACCAGCACATCACGTATGTTATCCCAGTGTTTTGTGTCTACTATAGACTCTTGATATTCCACTATGTCAACACTAGATTATTGCCTCCATTAATTGAAACTGTTACACAAGTATCAACCTTTCCACCATTGTATGTCCTAGTAGGAGCCAAGGTATAATTTTCTACTGATAATTATGGCCTTGCATCCATATTTCCTTGTCATAGAAGATGCAAACAATGAAGCAACAAGGCCTGTAATGTAGAGGGATGAGGTGAACATAGACAAACCCTGGTTGCTGTACTTGTAGTAGTGCTTATCTGTTGGAAATAATAATCCCAACCACCACCTTAAACACACTCACAAACACCATGCTTGCCCAGTAACCTACTGCATAGTTGCGATTTTGTTTGCAAGCAGAAGAACTGAAGTCAGAACAAAAGTAAATTGCAGACTATTCTGCAATACATCACAAAAGTTAAGGCATTTAATGAAGTTTAGTAAATATGTATGGGTAATAATTCACTCCGCGACTATTGCCCACACTCCACAACAACTGTAGATTCAGAAAACCAATTACTAAGCAAAATCGCCCATGTTGTGTATTAATTATTTTCTCTGTCATGTATTGATGTCAAATTTGTATGTTGAGATAAATATGGATGAAAATGTCATTTGTAATGTTGGGCATGTTGGGCAAGTTAGAGAGCGAGAGTCTGTGAGGTAGTGAAGAGAAAATAGTGCAGGAAATATTGGTGGGCGCGTGAAAACCAATTTTACATAGTTTTACAGAAGTTTACTCCGCAACCCCAGTAATGCATAAATCACAGTAAGTTTGTTGTGTTTTTCACTTGGAGCTGCAACCTCCATTTATCACGTGAATGCATTTCCTTATGTTTTGACATATAATATAAAGTGTGGCTTGTTGCATTATGGTATTAATCTTACACAAGTAAATTTACTGCAACCCTCTTTTGTTTTACTATGTTTTGTTGTGCATAAAATTTTTGTTTTAATTAAGTCCCTGTGTGGTTGCAATATCCTCACTGCAACCTATTTCTGAGCGCGTTGACTTTGCATCAACCTATTTCTGAGCCAGTTGACTTTGCCGCAACCGAATTTCTAAGTGAGACTCCTCTCCTCTACCCCATAAAATTTATTTTTATAACATGGTATCAGAGTGGGTTAAACTCTGTTAGTGAAAAAACAAGTGTTTTTACTAGCAGTTAAAATTGTTTTGAGGGTAGATTGTTATTTAGCATATTTACCGACAGGTAGAAAGTTTTTTCCTTCACTTAGAAATGGAAACATCAAGCACAAGCTTGAATGATCCTCAGATACCTCAATTTAATGGAAATAAATTATGATTATTGGGCTATTACAATGAAGGCCCTGTTTTCGTCTCAAGACATTTGGGATTTGGTGGAGAATGGTTTTCAAGAACCAACTGATGCAGTAGCATACAATGCCTTGTCTCAAGAGGAAAGCGATTTTTTAAGGGACAATAGAAAGAAGGATTCAAAAGTCCTATTCTACACTTTCCAAGCAGTTTGTGAAAGTATTTTCCCAAGGGTTGCAGCAGCAACAAAGTGCAAGCAAGCATGGGACACCCTCCAGACAGCCTACCAAGGCATCGAAAAATTTCAAGAAAACAAAACTACAAATGCTAAGAAGAGATTTTGAAACAATTTGTATGAAAGAGTCTGAGAATGTAGACTCATTTTTTACACATGTAATTGATTTGGTTACTCAAATCAGGTCTCATGGTGAGACACTTGAAGATAGGAGAATAATTGACAAAGTTTTGATAAGTTTTCCAGCAAGTTTTGATGCCATTGTTGTGGCCATAGAAGAGACAAAGGATCTCTCACAGTTCTCAGTGGATGAGCTTCATGCATCACTAATTTCTCATGAAAATAGACTAAATAAAGCAACAAGCTCCTCATTGGAGCATGCCTTCAAGACACAAGTTTCCTTTGGTCAAGGTCGAGGCAGAGCAAGATCATATGCTAGAGGAAGAGGGAGAAACCCACATAGAGGTGGAAGAAGCAGCCCTTCAAGCTCAAGTGGAAGGGGTAACAATCAAAATCTAGAGCGAGGCCCAAGCCAAAATCAAGCACAAGGTCAGAGGTATGATAAATCTCATGTCCAATGTCATTACTGTAAGAAGTATGGTCATTATGCAAATGAATGTAGGAAGAAGCAATATGACATAGGTAACAAACCAAGTATAAATTTCACAAAAGAAAATCAAAACCATGATAGAATGTTTTTAGTTTGTAATGTAGGACAAGAAAAACAAAGTGATATATGGTATCTAGATTCAGGGTGTAGCAACCACATGTCAAGAAATGTAGAAATGTTTTCCAATCTAGATGAAAGTGTGAAATCTGAAGTGACATTAGGGACTGATAGAAAAGTCTCTATCATGGGAAAAGGAAGACTTAATATCCTAACAAATAATGGGGAGAAGAAGTACATCTCAGATGTTTACTTTGTCCCTGGTCTGAATCACAACCTTATAAGCATTGGGTAGCTCATGCAAAAGGGCTACAATGTCCTTTTCAAAAATGATGTGTGCACAACTTTGGATAGGCCTCCAAGCAGAAAATTGATTGCAAAGGTTCAGATGAAAAACAATAGAATGTTTCCCCTAAAGATAAGATCATATTTGAAAGAAGAAGGTGCACAAGCACAACTATCAATGAACTCACAAGAGGATGGATGAAAAGAGGAAACTGTCACACAGGTGAACTATCAAGTAGAGGTCAAAGATGAAAACTGATTATGGCATTTGAGATTTGGTCATCTCAACTTTGGAGGTTTGAATTTGCTGCATAGGAAAGGTATGGTGAAGGTATTACCACTCATAGAAAAACTGGATAGCCTATGTGAAGGATGTATCTTGGGCAAGCAACATGGAGAGACATTTCTAGCAGGAAAATCAGTAAGGGCAAAGACACCTTTGGAGATTGTCCACTCATATTTATGTGGACCAATGCAGACACCATCAATTAGTGGAAGCCACTATTTATTGACCTTCATAGATGACTACAAAAGGAAGACATGGGTCTATCTCCTAAAATAGAAAAGTGAAGTGTTTGAGTGCTTTCGCCAATACAGAGCTCTTGTTGAGAAGAAAAGCAGACACTACATCAAATTCCTTAGGACTGACAGAGGTGGTGAATACATCTCAAATAACTTCCTTTGATTTTGCAGGGAACATGTAATTCACAAGAAATTTACAATAAGATATACAACTCAGCAAAATGGTGTGGCGAAAAGAAATAATAGGACCATTATGGAGATGGCAAGGAGTATGTTGAGGGCAAAAAAAATTTCCAAATGATTATTGGGCTGAAGCTATCACTTATGCAGCATATATCTTGAACAGATGTCCAACCAAAAGTCTCTAGAACATAGTTCCTGAAGAGGCATGGAGTGGAAGAAAGCATAGTGTCACTCACATGAGAGTCTTTGGATGTGTGGCATATGTACATGTCCCAGATGAGTTGAGGAAGAAGCTAGACAACAAGGGGGAGAAATGTATATTTGTTGGATACAGTGATAAATCCAAGGCATACAAACTCTACAATCCATTAACCAAGAAGGTCATAATCAGTAGATATGTGCAATTCATAGAATAGGAAGCATGGCATGGAAGTTTAGAGAAGACAGTCAATGTCAAAGCATGTATACCACATGAGGACAAAGAGGAAATGAAAACAACAAGTAATTCCTCAACAATGACTCCCTCTACACATATTTAAGCGCAAAAAAGTAGGTAACAAGGAACACCATCAACAAATAATAGGATACTGTCACGCAGTCAAGCAAGTACTTCTCCAAGCATGCCACAAAGCGCAACACCAAGTGACATGTCAAGCCCATCTTCAGCAAGCACAAGAATACCAAAATTCATAAATTTAAATGAGATCTATGAGCAAGATGAAGTTGAAAGCAATGCTGGTCTGAATTCATTATTTTCTTTGTTTTGTCATGTAGATGACCCAATCCACTTTGAGGATGTAATCAAAGAAGAAAAATGGGTTGCAACAATGGAGGAAGAAACAGAAGTAATAGAAAATAATGACACATGGGAGTTAGTGGAGTTTTCGCAAGGAAAATAAGTCATTGGAGTGAAGTGGGTCTATAAGACCAAGAGCAATGTCGATTGGAAGATTGAAAGTCACAAAGCAAGGCTAGTTGTCAAAGGATACAAACAACAACATGGAAGAGATTATGTGGAGATGTTCATGCTAGTCGTGAGGATGGAGATGGTGAGTACAGTTTTGGCGATTCTCATGCAACATAAATGGAAAGTGTATTAAATGGACGCAAAGTCAGCATTATTGAATGGAGTGATGAAAGAGGAAGTGTATGTTGCACAACCGCCTCCTTATGAGGTAGAAGGCCAAGAAGACAAAGTGTATAGGTTGAGGAAAGCCCTTTATGGGTTAAATCAAGCATTGCATGCATGGTACATCATGATAGAAGCCTACTTGTTGGACAATGGTTTCGACAAATGTGATGGTGAGCCTACTCTCTACATCAAAGAGAATGATGGTAAGATTCTCATTATTGTCTTATATGTAGATGATTTAATATTTATGGGTAGTGATGATTTCCTCATCATTGATTTGAAAAAAGTCATGAAGAAAGAATTTGAAATGACTAAATTGGGGTTGTTAAGATATTTTTTGGGCATAGAAGTGAAGCAAAGAAAAAATGGAATTTTTATTTCTCAAGCAAAGTATGTGAGAGACATTTTGGAGAGGTTTAAAATGTAGAACAACAAGCCCGCACCAACTCCAATAGTCATGGGGTTGAAGTTGAGTAAAGAAGATTGCAGTAGCAATGTCAATCCAACATTATACAAAAACATGATAGGCAACTTGATGTATTTGACTGCCACTAGGCCGTATATAATGTATGCAGTGAGTTTGGTGTCGATGTTCATGGAAACACCCAAGGAAACACATTGGCAAGCACCGAAAAGGATTCTAAGGTATATCAAACGGACAAAATAGTATGACATTTTGTACACCACAACAAGTGATTTCAGGTTGATTAGTTACACTGACAGTGGTTGGGCAGGAAGTGTCGATGACAGAAAAATCATGTCAGGATATGTTTTTCTGAGTTCTGGAGCCATTTCATGGGTCTCCAAGAAGTAGTCAGAGGTGTCACTGTCAACAGAGGAAGATGAATATGTCGCCGCAATAGTAGCAGCGTGTCAGGCAGTTTGGAACGACAACACATCAACAATTTCATTATCAGAGAATTCTATTTTTCACAAGAGGACCAAGCATATTGATGCTAAATATCATTTTATCAGAGAATTGATTAACAATGATGAAACTGTGTTACAGCACTGCAGGTCATAGGAACAATTTGCTGATATTTTCACAAAGCCATTGGCACGTGAAAGTTTTTCTTATCTCAAAGACTGTTTGGGAATTGTCAATGGCGGCAGTTGTTATTACGGGGGAGTGTTCGAAATAATAATCCCAACCATCTCCTTAAACATACTGACAAACACCATGCTTGCCCAGTCAACTACTACACGGTTGCAATTTTGTTTGCAGGCAGAAGGACTGAAGTCAGAACAAAAGTACAACACATAGCATTCCACAATACATCATAAAAGTTAAGGCATTTAATGAAGTTTAGTAAATAAGTATGGGCAAGTATAGTACATTGCAGACCATTCTGCAATACATCACAAAAGTTAAGGCATTTAATGAATTTTAGTAAATAAGTATGGGCAAGCATTCACTCCGCGACTATTTCCCACACTCCACAACAATTACAAGTTCAGAAAACCAATTACTAAGTAAAATCACCGCCCATGCTGGGTATTAATTATTTTCTTTGTCATGTATTAATGTCAAATTTGTATGTTGAGATAAATATGGATGAAAATGTCATTTGTAATGTTGGGCATGTTGGGCAAGTTAGAGAGTGTGAGGTAGTGAGGAGAAAATCATGGAGGAAATATAGGTGGGCCCGTGAAAACCAATTTTACAGAGGTTTACAAAAGTTTACTCTGCAACCCCAGTAATGCATAATTGCAGTAAGTTTGTTGTGTTTTCAACTTGGAGTTGTAGCCTCCATTTATCACGTGAATGCATTTCTTTATGCTTTGACATATAATATAAAGTGTCGCTTGTTGCGTTATGGGTCTAAGCGATAAAAGAAATGGTTTTTGTGGTCTAACTAATAAAAGAAAGGGTTTTTGTGATTAGAAATCTGCAATATAATTTTGAGTAAAATAATTATTTCTTCTTGTTTAAAATACACTTTTAAATACATTCAACATCCTAAAAAACCATTGTGACATTCAAACTTCACAAATTAAACAACTTATTCTATGATTCTTAAAAATCCTTACTATATTTTAAAGAAAACTAGAAAAAAATAACGCCAAGAGAAAAAGAATTTTGTCTATTAATTAAAATACACGATTTTAATTAGAATAAATGATTTTTATTTAGGAATATTAGTTGACTTATTATAATTATTAAAAAAAATCATAAAATTTAAAAGTACTCAATATTCTATCTCTTATTTATGAATATTCATTGATTCATCATAATTGTTAAAAGAAAATTATAAAACCTGAAATGAATCAATATTCTAATTCTTATTTATGAATATTGTCTCATAATTATATATATATATATATATATATATATATATATATATTCCATATATGTTGCAATAAAAAACCAGGTATATATATATATAGATATATTAAAAAATAAAATTTTAATTAATTAAATATAGACATCAATATTTATATATATATATATATATATATATATATATATATTTCAAAAATCTTTTCTTCAATTCAATATTAATAATATTTTAAAATAATTTTAATCAATTCTAATAGCATTTTTTTTACACATAAATGAGTAATATTTAGATAAAATATACACCCGTTGACAGTAAATACACTGGAGTAAATTGATTGAGAATCCAAATTTCATCAGCTTCTTACTAGCTACATGTCCATTACAACATAGATACTTCATGTTGACACTATTACAAAAAATTTGATACATAGAGGAACTTTCATATACGCTGACTGAAGAAAAACCCAAAAGCTAAAATTTTCATGCATAAAGATTAGTCTAATTATGAAGCTACCATGTTAATGTCTATAACTAGCTTTTCTGCAAGCAAAGGCTAATCTTGCATAGGGGAAGGCCCTTCGGAAATATTGAGGTCTGAAATGATCATCCTGAGCGCATCTACCTCATCTTCGAACCTTTCTTCCTCCTCTTCCAACCTTAAATAAAATTGTTGAAGAGCCGAAATTCAATTTGCTTGTTCAACCATAACATTATAAATTTGACAAAAGTTTACATGTAGACCATCATCAGCACTCTGTAGGGCTTCGTGGGATGACACACACTGGGAGCAAGCACAATCCCTTGAGAAGGAATATGAGAATGAGGAGGAGTTCATGATAAAGGTATGTTTGAAACCACAATAGTCTTTATGCAGAGTTGTACCCAACCAACCCAAATCCACATAGTGTAGTGAATTATAGACCAATGCAGACTGAAGTGACCGAGGAGCAACATATAAATTACTAATAATAGTTTCGTGATAGTAAGAGATATCGTCTTGGAAAAAAGAGCCTTTTTTCGAAGACCCAATGCATAGACAATGCCATAGATACACTTTGAATTTGAAATTTCTTTGAACCAAAGACTTCCATGGGGTGGAAAAAGGGAAATATCTGAACTTATACCTCAAGACACCAGATAGGAGACCAATTATATCATACCTTCCCTCACAATTTTTAAAACTAAAAATTTCCAACACAAAGGGCCCAGAGTCACCTTCTAATCAAAGAAGGAGTGCCAATCTCATGCCAATTGGAGTGAAAAGACTAGGGTCTTCCAAGGAGCATTATGAGCCAGAGAGTCCCTTACACCAAAAAGCCCACAAACTGAAGTGACGAGCCCACGACTTCTCAAATACAAGTGAAAGTGCCAAGGCCCTGAGAAGAATCTCCTCATACAGCCTCTTGAAGATAACCTAATTGGAATCCATAGCTAAATCAGAGGAAAAATCAAGAGCCAACTCTTCACCCTCATATGAGGGTAGAAAACACATAGAATTAGTGCATTCATTGATGAATCCAAGGATGGATTTGGGTTCCATTTAAAAACATATCACCAGCCTTGCTGTAGAACTAGCATCATATTTCCATTAATGTTCCCTGTGTGTCTTCCAAGAGAAATTTTGCGCTCTTCGGGGAAATGCTTGGTATATATCTTCAACCATCGAGATTCCTTTTCTAAGATTTCCACTCCAGTTCATTTTTTCCCCAGTTACTGAATGGTGATACCTGTTATTCTCAGTTGTTTTAAATAACCCTCCCATTCATTTACATGCTCCTATGGCAAACCCAGATCCTCCACCCCTCTCCACACTTAATTATCGATGTTATCATTGTGTGATAAATACATATGTTGTAACTTGTGGATTCCTTTGTCATGAATGAATTCAAGAAGTTGGACTGATAATGTATTCTCTCCACCCATTCCTGCCAATGCATCCAGCCCAATCTCTATTATGATGTCATCTCCAATCTTCCAACGAATAAATCCCAATATCAATGGAAGTGCTTTCATCATACTACTCCATATGAAGGATTAACAAGATTTATTTCTAGCCCCATTACCTATCAAAGTCATGAAAGTTTGACCATACATATATTTATCCTTAATTATGAGTGGCCATAATCCATTCCCTATTGTATACCTCCACATATTCTTTATTATTAATGCTTTATTGAAACTGGATATGTCAATGATACCCAAACCTGCTTCTGCAAGAGGTCATGCTATTGTAGATCACTTAATCAAATGGTACTTACCTTTTAACTGCACCCCAGCCCATAGAAAACGTCCCATGATAGCCTCCATCCTATGTATAGTCTCTCTAGGAATCAGATACATGTTCATCCAGTATACTATGATGTTTTGTAGCATCGCTTTCAACATAATCACTCTACTTCCCATAGATAACTACCTATGCTACCAGCAGTCCAGATTCCTCTGGAATATTTCTATCATCCACTCCCAATCTTGGTTATAGTATCCATTTGGTTTTCTTTTATATCATAGGTAAGTGAAACCTTCATCGATATGAATGGATGGGACCCCAAATAAGTATTTGATTTCTATATGTACCTCCTCCTCATTTCCGTTATGCTCCATTAGAGATTTCACACCATCCATGTATAAACCAATTGTTGATCGGAAAGTTGATATGATCCTATGTATATAGATCCATTCTTACACCGATGACTCCGCCCAATATAAGATCATTGGAAAACATTATATGTGAGATTAACTGATGTCTGTACACTTTAATCCCTAAAATAATGCCAAATTCATTCTCTTCCCTCATATTTCAACTTAAGCAATCTATCACCATCAAGAAAAGAAGGGGAGAGAGCGCAACCCTGTCTCAGCCCTCTTTGTTCATTGTAGAATCACGACAGGAAAATAATAACCATGAAATTTGTAGTCTAAATACAAGCCATAATCCATATAATAATCATTTCTGACATGCCAAATTTTATCAGCACCAATTTCAGAAATTCCCAATTGATATAATCATAGGCCTTGATAAGGTATACCTTCAACA
This sequence comes from Pinus tabuliformis, assembly GCA_031772625.1. NCBI lineage: Eukaryota > Viridiplantae > Streptophyta > Pinopsida > Pinales > Pinaceae > Pinus > Pinus tabuliformis. Next base: position 1,353,663,454 of record CM062820.1, on the reverse strand, counting down.
AGAAAGATCTTAGTTTTCGGGACTTAATATAATGCAACAACTCTTGAGAAATGTCAACAACATCTTGTATCTTCCTATCATCCAAAAACCGAAATTGTTTAGTAGATATATGCCTCAGCAAAATTGGTTTGATTCTACATGCAATAAGCATTGATATCAACTTATATACCAAATTATGAAGTGAAATTGATCTACAATCCATAAAGGTTTCCAGCTTCTCCTTTTTGGAAATCAATACACTGAATCTGGCATTAAAAACACCTGAAATATACCCATTGATATTGGATTCTTTAGCAATTACCAATAGTTCTGGTGCCATCAACTCTTTGAAGTGCATAAACAACATTATACCCCACCCATCTAGCCTGTTATGATCCTATACCAATAGGTGTTATATATCATGATTGACTTGATGAGCTATGTAATACGTTCATACCTTTACTTATTGCAAAGGTTTTCCATACTGTCACAAAATAAAAAAAAAAATTAAAAATATAAAGAGGGTATACCCTAAAAGAAAAATCAAAAGGTGAAAAAAATAAAAGAGGGTCAAAAAGTGAAGAAAAATGAACCCCATAAAAAGAAAGACCAATGAAAGTGTGAAAGTCCAATTGCCACTACTTTTTACTCTTATGCAATAAACCATTGTGTGCAGCTTGTTAACTTATGCCACAATTGATGAATAGTCAAATAGCTTAAACTTGGTTAGTTCATATTTGAATTTTATGCTTTAGAGATAGAGAATAAAATCTGACCAAACTATTTAATCTTGGTAGATAAGTAGATAGATAGAGTGAATAAAAGGAGCTCAACAGTTTAATCTGAGCCCTTGGATGTAATAAGGTTAGATTTAGATAGATATCTCCATGTAAAAGAAAGAAAAGTTTGATAAGGGTTTGCTAGTCTAAGTGCACCCAAATAAAGAAGAAAAAATGTTAGGTTAAATTAGGTAGGGTAGGTAGATGATGTTTTAGAATTACGTGTGATGGATAATGACTCTAAATGTGGTAATTTTTACTTTCATCACAAGTGCAAGGCAGACATTACATTGAAAACATTTCAAGCAAGGCAAGGTCAAATACTTAACTTCCCCCTTCATTTTTCCCTAAATTTTCACTAATTCCCCCTAAGTACTAAGGCATTTCTAAAATTAGAGGGGCTCAGAGCATTTCTCTGACTTCTGGAGGGACCGGACCCTCGGCCCAATAATTTAAAAGCCTAAGTACTTAAAAGCATCCATAAGTCATTCATTTACTTTCATAAGTCTTTTCCTAAATAAAATCCTATTTTACTTACGAAAATTACACAATACCCCATAAAAACCCTTTTTCCATTCAAGTTTAAGTTAAATACACAATTATAATGTTTTACTTGGCGCTTTTTCATTACATTACCACATTAACTATTAACTTAAATATTATATAACTCCCACACAAAAATTCACCCTGTCCCGTATTATTTAAACTATTAAAAAACCCAAATTTATATATATATCGCCCCTTTGGTTAAGTTATAACCATAATACATCATTAACCGGGATTAACTAGTTAGCAACCCTAATCCCCCGCTACATTAATAAGGGATTAATTAACCCTCACGGTTAATTAAGAACCTCCCCGACCTATCATACCACCCCCGATATAATTAATTAAAACTTAATCGTGTTGGGCTCGTCATTGTTAAAACCCATCGCATCGCGCCTCCCGTCAGCCATCCGATCACACCTCCCACATCCAACAACTATCATCGATATCGCACACCCCTTCATGACCGCACGTTAGCGCGTGATCACAAAGCAGTTTTCTCCCCGTACCTCCGCCACGCGTCACACATCCTATGGAATCGCTTGCTCCTGGCTAATTACCGCCCATCTCCAAAAGTGGTGCAATGCGAAACCTCTTACCGCTTTCTCGCATATGACAAAAATGTCACTTCACTCCCTGCTGACATCATCCGCCTGAAAACCAAAAACCCCTGCCAACCCTTGATTTTGTTAATAAAACAAACAAATGTCGTTTTCGTTGCCTCATACTATAAACCTGTTCTACCATGCAAAGAATGTCGAAGTCAACTGTCCGAGGTTTTCAACCACCAACTTGCTCGAAAACTTGCATCCGACGCAGCCCAGAACCTATTAGCCATGACCAGTACCTAAATTTCACTGTTCATTCTCCGAACACAGGTATTTATCCAAATTCCCAATAAAACCCTGCAAGTTCTCGTTTTCCACTGTAATTTGACAGAAGAGACCCAAATTCACTGCAAATCCAGTCTTTGTTTTCATCATATAAGTTCCCAGACGCTCTATTTTGCCCATTTTTATAGAAAATCCACATTTTCATCTGAATCCACAAGAACGAGACATGGAAACCCCTGTGGCCCTGAGTGTTGCAACCATAAATGCTCCCCACAAAGATTTAGACTATCTACCTTTAGCTGATAGGGACTTCCAGATAAAGGACCTCATCACTAACAAAAATCACCTGAGAGTCTTTTGCCAGAGCAGAGATAACTACCAAAATGACTATAATATCCTAGGACTAGGGGAATCCAACCTTCCTATGTATTTTCTACCCTCAGTCCATGTTTTCCCAGAGACAATTCATCATTTCCATGCTAATTATGACCCTAATCGCCGAGCAGTCATGTCCCTAAGCCAAACCATTCTTTTTTCAATAAATCCCAAGTCAATTAATGAAATCTTACAGTTTCATCCCAGTCAAGCCCTGACTCCCCTTTCCATGGGAGATTTACTTAAGAAAACAACTAAATTATGCCAAGAGGAACTCAATCGCCTCTGTCAAACTTTCATGTCACCACAACATCAGCCTGATGGCCCACCTCCTTACCTGCATACTTTCTTTACAAATATGGGACTACTCATAATCGACTTGATATCATCAATAATGGGTTTCAATACTAGTGAATTTGTTGATGAGTTAACCCTAGAAATGTTGTTAATTTTTACTCCTGGACAGCCCCCTATTGTCAAATATGACTTTACCTCCTACATTTCTGACAATATTCATGACCAGTTCATGAGACTGGAAAATGAGATAGTTTTCAAGTATAACACCTTTATCTACCATCTTATGCTCTTTTATCAGTCAGACAATTTCCCATTCCCTATCCTAAAACTTGACACCAGAGGAAATCCAAGGTCTGGAATCTTCTGGTCAGTAGTCTTCCATGATTCCTTTGAAACCCCTTACTCCTATAATGAATTCATTGACATATTCATTCATCCAGCAACTACCTTGTTAACAGGGGTTTAATCTCCCAGGATCAATGGTGATATTAGAAAGACCCTTCAACTTTCTAAACAGTACAAAGTGGGAGATTGGTACCTATATCAGAACTTCACCGAATTCAGGATATATGGTTGTGAGCTTGCCCCCTTCAGATTACCAAAGTATGTTCCAATGCGACTGTTTGCATTAGAATACTATAGGCATATGTGTAATACATATTTGATCCATTTTACCAAAGCCAAAAAGAAAGCACAACTCAAGATCAAACATCAAATAGGCCCATTCCTTTGCAATAGTAGAGAAGTAGGGAAAGCAGCAGAAAGGATTCTAGAAGACTACCTTAGATTAGAAAAGAGTTTTGGTTGGGCCCCATATGACCCTCAGGGCTTTATTTGTGATAGAAGAATGAAGAATAGGTTGTCTCCCTATATGCACCATAGGATCCCAGAAATTGAATAGTTTGCCAATATGGATGAATGGAGAGAGGGGACCTTAGTAGCCGCTAACAGTAAACATGTGAATATTGAAAATGTAATGAGAGATCTTGAAAAGACTCTTGACTTAGATTCTTTTGGGCAGGTACATCATAATAGTTCTCAAATATCAACATCAGGAATAAGTGCCTCAGCAGCTGGGACCTCTGAAAGGCACTCCAAGGGTAAAGAGATAGAGACTAGTACATAGGTACTAAACAATCTACAATGTCTAAACAGCCTGAAACACCAAAAGAGCAGGCAAACATCTAGACTCCTCCAACTCAAGTCAATGTGGTACAACCACCGATCTTGTAGACTCCTTTGAATGAGGAAATAACTAAAAAGATAGACAGGGAAGTAGCTACCCCTACTAGTGGACCCTTAGAGCAGCCTAGTTCAAAAAGGCAAAGGTTAAATCCTCTTTCAGAGGAGGAATTTTTTGAAGAGACTACTGATAGTCAAAGGAAAGAAGGAAAAGATAGTCATCAAACATTCCCAGTAGAAGAAACACCTTCTAGCTCACAAAGACATGATCTGGAAAGACAGCAGAGTGCAGAGGTGTCATCCTTCAGACCTCCAAGAAAAGAAAGTCTAGATATTAAGAAGACATTTATGGAAATAAAAGCCAGAAATGATCCATTAAGGATTCATTAAGGATTCAGGTTTACAATCAATATTTGAAAATGGCTCCCACTAATCTAAACAGATTGATGTTAGCCTATGACATCAAGGAAGGTAAAATGATTATGAGTTATTTCAAACCTAAAGTGCAACAGCCCCAATCACCAGCAGACTATCTCATAACCAATTTTGAAGTTATGGAAAAGGATATTTGTCCTTTGGATCAAATTGAATTGCACAAACAAACTGGAGAGATGATTTATTCCACCATGACTGGTAAGGCTATGATGGCCCAAAGGCTAGAAAATTCTCTAAACAATACAACTGCCCAACTACGGATGGAGAAAGCCTCTTCACAGGCTAAAGACAATAGGATCAAAACATTAGAAGAATTGATCATTGGGTTGGGCCATGATCCCAAAGATGTGAAGGCTACAGAAGCCTTAATTAAAAAGAAGGATGAAGACATCGCTGCATTGAGAAAACAACTGAAATTGCCACCTACAAGGCACCCACAAACAGCTGAGGTGATACAACAAAGAACTGAAGAAGAACTGATGGACTTAGTTCTGAAACTTAATGAGTAGCTAAAGGAAACTAAACAAGAGTTGGAGAAATCATTGAAGGATAAGTAGGGAGAGTCGACGTCTCAGCCTACCAATGTGATTCTAGTAGTTTCCACTGCAGTCCCTTCCACCCTTGGAACAGCTCTGGCACCTAATGTTCCAACAGTCACAACAGAGGCAGTAACAGCAACAACAACAGCAAGTACAGCACAAGCAAGAACTTCAGGTCTCAGTCGAGATGAATTAGTAAAATCAATGGAGGAATTGAAGCTCCAAGTCACAAAACTACAAAAGGTAAAAGAACAATTTGCTACCTTGGAGCAAAAGTATGATCTATCAAATACAAATGTTGCAGAAAAGACAAGGGAAATTAAAGGATTAGAAAATAGGGTGAAATCATTCGAAAAGGATCTTACATTTGACAAGCCTTTGATAGATATTAAAAAGATTCTTTGGGCCAACATCACTCAGTCAATAAATGATGTTTGGCCATCAATCCAAATAATTTTTGAACAAATTGATTTAGTAAAGGCAGCCCGAGAAGAGATTGAAAAGACAAGAGAAGAGTTAGGAAATATGCCTCAAGAAGCCACCAGGCTCATACATTTTTTGAATACCAAGAATAAGTACCATCTTGAAGAACTGGGCATTTAAGATAGAACAGGGACAATTTTGGAAGTCAAAAGGGTTTTAACTAAAAGGACTCTGATGCAATATTTAGAGTGAAGATGCTATGACGTGCAGTAAGAAATTAATGCTTTCATGAAGAAATTTGATATTTTTCAGAGTAAAGGGTTTCTTAGTCCTTTAGTTATTAATGACAAATTAATGAGGCATATAGACTATGTGGAGAAATTGAATCAATATGCAGGCAACCAGGCAAGTTCATCAACAAGTGCATCATCATCAAAAGCATTACCTACAGGTAGAGTTCTCTATGATGGCCTAGAGACGCTATTCTATGTCAAGCACAAAATAAAGCACTTGTTTCCAATTCAGCCTACCATTTTCAAGTACACCAAAACTAATGAGACCCTAAGGAAACTTCAAAAAACCAGAATACCACCACCAAATTGGTGGGAAGAAATGTTAGAGATTTTGTAAATTATCCTTGGTAAAAGGTAAATTTTGGTTATTTACTACAGTCAATAATGGTAAAGAGGATAGACAGAGCTCAAACAAGTCAAAGAGTATCAAAGTAGGTAAAGAGTATGATGAGCCCCAAAAATGGACAATTATTTGGGCTCATTCAACCTCCTAATTTGACTTAATCCACCATTCTCATTAGTTTATTGCATGTTTTTTATTATATTTATGTTAATAGAGTGAATTTGGTTAGTCATTATGCCAACAAGTCTAATGGGTGCTTTGTGTAGCCTTTTTGGTCAATTTGGAGACAAACTTGAAGGTCTTAATGAGCACTTGGCAGCCAAATTCGTGGGAGAACAAGGGAGAGGATTTGTAGGAAGGTGTCCCCTTCATTTATGGGCCCTTACCTCGAATTCTCCACCATCAGCTCGGAGTTCAAGGGCCACCGAATCAATTAGCATAAGGGCAGCAAAGCAAGTCAAGTAGGAATGCTATTAACTACAAGTCTTGGGTAGCCGAGTCCCTAAATTTTAGGAGGACTGTTGGGTCCTCAAATTGTATAAATAAGAAGGCTTAGGGCCTCATTTTGGTTAGCCAGTGGATGTTAGCTAGTTAGCCAGTAGATAGTAGCTAGTGGTTAGTCATTTTGTAGCTGGTAGTTAGTCATTTCATAGTCTTGTTGTAGTCATTTTGTAGTTCGATTTTTAGGCAATAGATTAGCTTTTCTTTCAGCTCATTCTCAAGCTCTCCTTGTGGACAGTTTTGATGTAACTCTTCATTTCTTGATCAATAAAGATGAATCCAGCTTTGCACCAGCTCTAAATCTCTCTTAGGAGGCTGTAGCTCTTGGGGTTGGGCCCATCTCAAGCGCCCAGTACCTCCTTTGTTTATCTTTATGTGTGTTTGCTGCATTCTTAGAATAAAATCTGCTATTTGTATTTAAATCTTGCTTTGTTATTTAGATTTCTTTTGATGGTTAAAGTAGCTTCTCATGGTTAGAATAGATTGGTAGGATAATAGCAAGAAAAAGGCTACCAAACCCCTTGGATCTCACCTCCCCCTCAGTGGAATCATGAGCTGGGACCAATGTGACTTTGCTGCCAACAAAAACGCTGTTTTGCTTTGCCATGCAATTCTTAGTGTTGGAATCCTCTTTTGTAGATGTTGATATTAGTAGTGTTTAAATGATTCAGTTGATGATTTCTTAGTGGCATAAGTTAGTTCATGCATTGCATTTCGAATAAACTGTTGTTCATTTCCTTTTGTTGTTACTTAGGTTAGAATAGAGTAAAGTAACTAGGTCATAGGTTTTATAAGTGTTTGTTTGTTCAGTTTGAAATACCACTTGCAGAGTACCTATTACCCTTCCTTACCTGCACATACCCCATCCAACCTACCTGTTTCATCCTTCACTCAGAACCCTTACCTTACATTTACCTCATTCGCTTACTTTGCCATGATTCTCATCTTCTTGTGCAACATCATTTCATCCCTCCTTGAACAAATCTCACCATCTACACCGTCTCCTCAACTCCATTCCCCAAGTCCTAGACCTCTTCACACCCCTATTTCACCTCCATACTCCTTCCTCCATCTTTTTCCCTCCATCCATGCTCCAAAATCCTATTTCGAACCATCCTGTAGAAGAATTACAGAACATCCTGTAGAAATCCTGAACATCCTGTAGAACCCCTGCAGACTTCCTATAGAAGCTCATAAACACGGCTTCTTGGCAGCCAAACTTTGTGAGACTCTCTGGAAGGGTGTTAGGGACCCCTTAGACCCTCTCCGAACCTTCCCAACCTTTCCCAAGCATTTCTCCTCCTTGATCCACCTCTGCACAGTCAAAAATAGTTAGAAGCACATGCATGATAATTCCAACAACTTAAACAAAAATACAAAAAGATGTTTTCTTCAGATAGAGGTAGTCTATACACATGTATTTTACCTTCATAGAAGTAATGGCATCTCTTTCAGTAGTTTGCATGCTCTCCTTTGCGTCAGTAGGACTAGCTGGTAGAATTAGGGTTTGCTAGGGTTTGCGTTTCTTTTTGGCTTTTAGTTTCTTTTTGCAATTAGATTAGCTTCCTTCGAGTTAGCTTTCATCCATCAATTAAAAAGCTTCTTCTAAGAGCTCATAGAAGTTGGCTTAAGCTCCTAGTGGACTTGTGCCAGCTAACCAAGTGACAGCTGCGGCAAGAGCTAGTACTTGTGCATACAGCACCGTCGCTTCCAAGTTTGTTACGAACTACCGGGTTGATAAAATTAAAGAAGAGAGTTCCAGGAGTTGTAGCATTATTGCTACAATATTGGGGCCCACCATCTTTTTGGCGTCGTTGCCGGGGAAGCGTCAGAGTATTGGTGATTGTTGCTTTTCTTCTATTTTCCACTACAATCTTCTGCTAAGTAGTTTATTTCATTTCCATTATGCAATTTCGTTTATGCAAAAGTAGATTAGCATTTCCCGCTTTCATAGATTAGCATTTCTCGCTTTCATAGATTAGCATTTCAATTTCGCAATTTCATTTCTGCAAGCGTAGATTAGCATTTCAATTCTGCAAGCGTAGCCTAGAATTTCATTCCTGCAATTTCATTTGAGCAAAATAGATTAGTCCTTTCCTGCTTTCATTTCAATTCCGCATTTTCATTTTAGCAAGATAGTTAGTTGCAGTTCAATCTATTTTAGTTTTGCAAGTAGAAGTAGAAAAAAGCAAAAATCAACCAAAAAGATTTCCTTTCATGCCTGGTAGGAGTAGAGATAAGTTAGAAAAATATTTTCACAACACCCCCCTTTGCTTCACACAGCCAACCTTCTCTCTTCTTTGATGGCTGTGACTAAGAAGAACCCCTGGGTGGACATCAAGACATAGTTGAAGAACCTCTAGGGGAGAAGAAGAAGAAAACATTCCTCTGGAGCAAATGGCTACAAGCAGAAATGTTGGGAGCAGTACCTTATCCAAAAATGAATTTGCAAATCAGATCGAAGATTTCAAGAGGGATATGAGGCAGTTTCTTGCCATGCAACTGGATACCTTGCAGATCCAAAAGAAGCAAGAAGAAGCCAAGAGGGCTTTGGCCATTTTTTGTCCTAGGTGCACTAGAAAGCATCCTAGGAACGAATGTCCAATGCACTCTCTAGAAGTGTGTTTCGTCTGTGAAGAATACCATCCTACGAATCAGTGCCCTTCCTTGCCTGGACTCAAAGCTGCATACCAGAGAGCCAAAGGAGCCACTGAACCACTCTATCATATAAACCAGAGGAGACTGCATGGACCTAGATCTTACCAGCAGGAACTGCAAGGGACACCTGAGACCTATTATGACCCCTACCAAGCCACTTTCATGCCTTCTTGGGGTCCCCCTGCTCATCCTTCCTGGTTCACACCTCCTCCTTGTTCCTTCGCAGATCCATATTATGCCCAACCAGTTGCTCATTCATTTCACTCTTATGCTCAGCCACAGCCTCAGTGGAATGCACCTTATCAGGAGTGGAGGCCCCAGTACAACTCTCATCCTGCTCATTTTCCTCCACCACCTGCTCATCCACAACCATCGCCTCCTCCTCCACCAAGGCAACCCCAAATGCCCACCCAACCACAATGCCATCCATCTCCATCTCAATTTCAAACCTCCACTCAACTACCCGTACCATTTCCAAAGCCATACAATGGAGTAGCTCAACCCAATTGCCAAGCTGAGGCACAACATGTGCAAATGACTCCTTTTGAGCTCAATGATGTTCACCAAAGCTCAGGAAGAGTGTTGCAAAACAGAGATTATATTGACAACATTGAAGGACCAAAGGAAATAGAAGATTCCAAAGAGGAGATCAAAGAACCATGGGCTGCACTTGATGAAGAGAAGAGATCAGAATCAGAGATCGAGAGAGTTCCTTCATGGTTACCGTCAAATCCTCCATGTACTCAAGAGAAAGATCAGCAAAAAGAGGAAGATGCGAAGGTCATGATAGAAGGTGACATGAAGAATGATCCAGATCAGCAAAAGGACCAAGGATATCAAAGCTATATTGAGATATGGTTTCAGGCGATCACTAAGTTGCAGCGGTACTCTCTTCCTCAGCTATGTTTGATCCCTTCAAAGTCAGATCATTTGGTCTCTAAAGTCCGGATAGTTGTCCAAGCATGCATTTCATGCCTTCACATCATTTTTTCTCTAATCTCGATGTGCACATGGCTCCATTGGAAGTATTCTTATACTTGAAAATGATTTTGTTTTTCAAGTAGGGTAGGGTAGAAAAAAAAAAAAAGAAAAAAAAAGGAAAAAAAGTAAAGAAATGAAAAAAATGGAAATAAGAGGAAAAATCTAAGGTGAAAACCTCCTCGGAGGCGCCTTAGATTGGCTCATTGATTGAAAACCTCCATGAGGCTGTCAATGGGTTGGAAAGAAGAGAAAATAAAAAGGCAATAATATCTTTGGGTGAAAACCTCCCTTGGAGGTGCCCAAGGCAGGCAATTAGGGTGAAAACCTCCATGAGGCGCCCTAGTTGTTTTTCAAAAAAAAAAAAACAAAAGAGAAAAAGAAAAAGAAAAATAAAACTAATTCCATTGGCTAATTGCAGGTTGCAAGAAGGACGTTTCATGACAGGAGGAGCACTCAAATCAAGGTTAAAGGAATTTTTCTTGTGCCTTCTACAGGAAGCTCTGTATTTCTACAGGAAACATCCTGTAGAACCTTTGGACGAACCAAATTCAAGTCTAAAATGGAATCTGATGGTGGGAATCTGTTGATTAGGCCTACAAGCACTTGTGTGTCCATCCCTTGCCTTTCTCCATCATTTTTTCCACCTCATTGTGCTTCTCATTGTGCTTCTACAGGAACTTCCTGTAGAAATTGTGGGAAACCAGACATGGATTTCAAAAAGTGGTTTGGCGAACATGATAGCTTCCTCAAGGGTTCAGAAGTCCTCATGCAATCTTCCAACTCCTCCTCCATCATCTCCATACCTGCATCACAGCCCAAGCTCAGTTTTCCCTTCCATGCAAACACTTGCAAAATGCCTTGAAGAAAAAAACACATGGAACAAAATTTGTTTTTGCCATAACTTGAAAACCATGCATCCATTTGACAAACCGTTTTATGGGGAATTGTACAAGGGTGATGGCAACATGCTTGAGCAGTTTCAGCCAATTCTGGTGCACGATTTCCAAGAAATCAGCCTCCATCACCATTAGCCATTTTTGCATTTTCTCCATATCCGTGCATCCGTTTCAAAACCTGTTTCATGGGGATATGCATATGAGTGATGGTAACCAACCCAAGCAGTTTCAGCCGATTTCGATGCACGGTTTTCGAGAAATTGATCTCTGAAATCTTCATCCATTTTCCATTTTTCTCGAAATTCGTGCATCCATTGATCATGATTTTGCTATGGGAGATGTATAATGATGATAGGAACATGCTCAGCAAGTTTCAGATCAATCCGGTTTACCGTTTGGGAGCAATGGCGAAAACAAGTTTTGGTTCTGTGACAATGCAGCAGCAGCAGCTTGAACGTGCAGATTTGAACGTGGAAACAATTGCATGCAGCTTAGATCTGGTCAGAGGACACCTGCACAAGGAAAAGCAATCAAAAATCATCAGCCAAGCCCTCATGCAACCAAAGGATCCAAGCATGCAGCAGCAGAATATGAGCATGCAGCAGCAAAAAGCTTCACAGCAGCCAGTTGACTTCAGGTACGTGACTAAACCTTGTTCTTCTATTGCATGAATCTAATCTAAGCATTGCATGAACGAATGAGATGGGTGGATTCAGCCAAGAAGCTAGCCATATTCGATTGCATGCATCAAGGCAAAAATCACGCAGCATGCATGGATCAATCATTCACGTGAAATTTAAAAAACACAGACAGTTGGGGATATTCTAAACTCCAGTGCAACTAATGGAGGTGAATACAAGCAGAGAACAAATAGTTAACCACTGCAGTTCATGATAGCACAACAGTTTGCATGGGCCAGCACACGTCTTTGCCACCTCACTCCACCAAAAATCACGCAGAAATCAATGAGCGCTCAGCTGAAATTCATAGACTGTTATTCAACTTGCACTTGCAACATGTTCAACTGAAGTATACATCCTCTGCTTCCACAATCGGCTTAACCTATCATCCTTCGCTGATTTTTTTTGGCCTGTTCAAAATTCTCCCGCATACCAAGATCGTGCAGAGGCACAGAGACATCCTATAGAATCCGGCTAGCATTCTACAGGAAGATGTTTTACAGAAAAGTACAGCAGAGTCTTCCAGAGCAGAGAAGCCCAAGTTTTTCTTCATCCAGTTCGAAGCTTGAAGAAAGAGTGGGATTACTGTAAGAAATTAGTCAGTGGTGAGAACAGGTCCTGGTCAAAGTGCAAATCAAGCTCAAAGGAAACTTTACATTGGTCGTATTTCATATGACATGGCCAATGATAATATTCTAGAAGTTTTTTTCCAAATATGGAGAGATGGAAGAAGGTTCAGTTGCATATGATAAGAATACCAACAAATCTAGGTTACAAATCTAAGATACATCAGATTTCTTTATGATGGGCAGTTTAAAATGCCTCTATTCTTAGAGATTTATGCATGTTTTTCCGAGGCCTAGATTGTTTGGTTGTATTTGTCTTGGTTAATGTTGTATGTATTTTTCACCAACAAGGGATTTGCATTTGTGACTTTCAAGACTGTGGAGGCTACTAAGTGAGCCTGTAAGGAACCAAACAAAACCATTGATGGAAGGATTGTTACTGTGAAACTTGCAGTTGATGGTCAGAAGGACAATTTATCATCATAGCCTGTAGTATCTCCACAAATGCAGACAACTTATGGAATAGACTATCCAAGCCTGAACTCATATCATAGTCCAAGGCCACAAGTACCAGCCTCTGCACCACCACCAATTTGTTTCTCAGCATATCCATCAGGCCTATTAGCATATTGATGAGCCTCGTCATTGGGTTTTTGGGAGAGAATCATGGCAATTTTGGCTAATTAAGAGCAGGAACTTGAATGAGACAAGGAGGAAAGACTATAGGAGATAGATCCTCCTCATTAGATCCTCACTCATTCAGATATTACTTAATCAAATCACACTAGCTCAGAGTCGCAAGCAGCACAGTTCAAGGAGAAGGCACCCCCAGCCAAGCAAGCAAAATCAGAGAAAATTGGTTCAGCAGGAAGTTAGCAGACTGTTTCTACAGGAAGACAGAGAACTGTTTCTACAGGAAGTTTGGAGAAAGGGCAGCAGAAGGAGAAATTGGCCGAGATTTTAGCCAAGGAGGCCACCAAGACCATCAAATATGAGGAGAGAGATTGGTTACTCAGAGGATGAGCAACACTTTCAGTAGGGGGGTGATGATGAGCCCCAAAAATGGACAATTATTTGGGCTCATTCAACCTCCTAATTTGACTTAATCCACCATTCTCATTAGTTTATTGCATGTTTTTGATTATATTTATGTTAATAGAGTGAATTTGGTTAGTCATTATGCCAACAAGTCTAATGGGTGCTTTGTGTAGCCTTTTTGGTCAATTTGGAGACAAACTTGAAGGTCTTAATGAGCACTTGGTGGCCAAATTCGTGGGAGAACAAGGGAGAGGATTTGTAGGAAGGTGTCCCCTTCATTTATGGGCCCTTATCTCGAATTCTCCACCATCAGCTCAGAGTTCAAGGGCCACCGAATCAATTAGCACAAGGGCAGCCAAGCAAGTCAAGTAGGACTGCTGTTAACTACAAGTCTTGGGCAGCCGAATCCCTAAATTTTAGGAGGACTGTTGGGTCCTCAAATTGTATAAATAAGAAGGCTTAGGGCCTCATTTTGGTTAGCCAGTGGATGTTAGCTAGTTAGCCAGTAGATAGCAGCTAGTGGTTAGTCATTTTGTAGCTGGTAGTTAGTCATTTCATAGTCTTGTTGTAGTCATTTTGTAGTTCGATTTTTAGGCAATTGATTAGCTTTTCTTTCAGCTCATTCTCAAGCTCTCCTTGTGGACAGTTTTGATGTAACTCTTCATTTCTTGATCAATAAAGATGAATCCAGCTTTGCACCAGCTCTAAATCTCTCTTAGGAGGCTGTAGCTCTTGGGGTTGGGCCCATCTCAAGCGCCCAGTACCTCCTTTGTTTATCTTTATGTGTGTTTGTTGCATCCTTAAAATAAAATCTGCTATTTGTATTTAAATCTTGCTTTGTTATTTAGATTTCTTTTGATGGTTAAAGTAGCTTCTCATGGTTAGAATAGATTGGTAGGATAATAACAAGAAAAAGGCTACCAAACCCCTTGGATCTCACCTCCCCCTCAGTGGAATCATGAGCTGGGACCAATGTGACTTTGCTACCAACAAAAACGTTGTTTTTCTTTGCCATGCAATTCTTAGTGTTGGAATCCTCTTTTGTAGATGTTGATATTAGTAGTGTTTAAATGATTCAGTTGATGATTTCTTAGTGGCATAAGTTAGTTCATGCATTGCATTTCGAATAAACTGTTGTTCATCTCCTTTTGTTGTTACTTAGGTCAGAATAGAGTAAAGTAACTAGGTCATAGGTTTTATAAGTGTTTGTTTGTTCAGTTTGAAATACCACTTGCAAAGTACCTATTAGCCTTCCTTACCTGCACATACCCCATCCAACCTACCTGTTTCATCCTTCACTCAGAACCCTTACCTTACATTTACCTCATTCGCTTACTTTGCCATGATTCTCATCTTCTTGTGCAACATCATTTCATCCCTCCTTGAACAAATCTCACCATCTACACCTTCTCCTCAACTCCATTCCCCAAGTCCTAGACCTCTTCACACCCCTATTTCACCTCCATACTCCTTCCTCCATCTTTTTCCCTCCATCCATGCTCCAAAATCCTATTTCGAACCATCCTGTAGAAGAATTACAGAACATCCTGTAGAAATCCTGAACATCCGGTAGAACCCCTGCAGACTTCCTGTAGAAGCTCATAAACACGGTTTCTTGGCAGCCAAACTTTGTGAGACTCTCTGGCAGGGTGTTAGGGACCCCTTAGACCCTCTCCGAACCTTCCCAACCTTTCCCAAGCATTTCTCCTCCTTGATCCACCTCTGCACAGTCAAAAATAGTTAGAAGCACATGCATGATAATTCCAACAACTTAAACAAAAATACAAAAAGATGTTTTCTTCAGATAGAGGTAGTCTAGACACATGTATTTTACCTTCATAGAAGTAATGGCATCTCTTTCAGTAGTTTGCATGCTCTCCTTTGCGTCAGTAGGACTAGCTGGTAGAATTAGGGTTTGCTAGGGTTTGCGTTTCTTTTTGGCTTTTAGTTTCTTTTTGCAATTAGATTAGCTTCCTTCGAGTTAGCTTTCATCTATCAATTAAAAAGCTTCTTCTAAGAGCTCATAGAAGTTGGCTTAAGCTCCTAGTGGACTTGTGCCAGCTGACCAAGTGACAGCTGCGGCAAGAGCTAGTACTTGTGCATACAGCACCGTCGCTTCCAAGTTTGTTACCAACTACCGGGTTGATAAAATTAAAGAAGGGAGTTCCAGGAGTTGTAGCATTATTGCTACAATACTAGGGCCCACCATCTTTTTGGCGTCGTTGCCGGGGAAGCGTCAGAGTATTGGTGATTGTTGCTTTTCTTCTATTTTCCACTACAATCTTCTGCTAAGTAGTTTATTTCATTTCCATTATGCAATTTCGTTTATGCAAAAGTAGATTAGCATTTCCCGCTTTCATAGATTAGCATTTCTCGCTTTCATAGATTAGCATTTCAATTTCGCAATTTCATTTCTGCAAGCGTAGATTAGCATTTCAATTCTGCAAGCGTAGCCTAGAATTTCATTCCTGCAATTTCATTTGAGCAAAATAGATTAGTCCTTTCCTGCTTTCATTTCAATTCCGCATTTTCATTTTAGCAAGATAGTTAGTTGCAGTTCAATCTATTTCAGTTTTGCAGGTAGAAGTAGAAAAAAGCAAAAATCAACCAAAAAGATTTCCTTTCATGCCTGGTAGGAGTAGAGATAAGTTAGAAAAATATTTTCACAACACCCCCCTTTGCTTCACACAGCCAACCTTCTCTCTTCTTCGATGGCTGTGACTAAGAAGAACCCCTGGGTGGACATCAAGACATATCTGAAGAACCTCTAGGGGAGAAGAAGAAGAAAACATTCCTCTGGAGCAAATGGCTACAAGCAGAAATGTTGGGAGCAGTACCTTATCCAAAAATGAATTTGCAAATCAGATCGAAGATTTCAAGAGTGATATGAGGCAGTTTCTTGCCATGCAACTGGATACCTTGCGGATCCAAAAGAAGCAAGAAGAAGCCAAGAGGGCTTTGGCCATTTTTTGTCCTAGGTGCACTAGAAGGCATCCTAGGAACGAATGTCCAATGCACTCTCTAGAAGTGTGTTTCGTCTGTGAAGAATACCATCCTACGAATCAGTGCCCTTCCTTGCCTGGACTCAAAGCTGCATACCAGAGAGCCAAAGGAGCCACTAAACCACTCTATCATATAAACCAAAGGAGACTGCATGGACCTAGATCTTACCAGCAGGAACTGCAAGGGACACCTGAGACCTATTATGACCCCTACCAAGCCACTTTCATGCCTTCTTGGGGTCCCCCTGCTCATCCTTCCTGGTTCACACCTCCTCCTTGTTCCTTCACAGATCCATATTATGCCCAACCAGTTGCTCATTCATTTCACTCTTATGCTCAGCCACAGCCTCAGTGGAATGCACCTTATCAGGAGTGGAGGCCCCAGTACAATTCTCATCCCACTCATTTTCCTCCACCACCTGCTCATCCACAACCATCGCCTCCTCCTCCACCAAGGCAACCCCAAATGCCTACCCAACCACAATGCCATCCATCTCCATCTCAATTTCACACCTCCACTCAACTACCCGTACCATTTCCAAAGCCATACAATGGAGTAGCTCAACCCAATTTCCAAGCTGAGGCACAACATGTGCAAATGACTCCTTTTGAGCTCAATGATGTTCACCAAAGCTCAGGAAGAGTGTTGCAAAACAGAGATTATATTGACAACATTGAAGGACCAAAGGAAAAAGAAGATTCCAAAGAGGAGATCAAAGAACCATGGGCTGCACTTGATGAAGAGAAGAGATCAGAATCAGAGATCGAGAGAGTTCCTTCATGGTTACCATCAAATCCTCCATGTACTCAAGAGAAAGATCAGCCAAAAGAGGAAGATGAGAAGGTCATGATAGAAGGTGACATGAAGAATGATCCAGATCAGCAAAAGGACCAAGGATATCAAATCTATATTGAGATATGGTTTCAGACGATCACTAAGTTGCAGCGGTACTCTCTTCCTCAGCTATGTTTGATCCCTTCAAAGTCAGATCATTTGGTCTCTAAAGTCCGGATAGTTGTCCAAGCATGCATTTCAAGCATTCACATCATTTTTTCTCTAATCTCGATGTGCACATGGCTCCATTGGAAGTATTCTTATACTTGAAAATGATTTTGTTTTTCAAGTAGGGTAGGGTAGAAAAAAAAAAAGAAAAAAAAAGGAAAAAAAGTAAAGAAATGAAAAAAATGGAAATAAGAGGAAAAATCTAAGGTGAAAACCTCCTCGGAGGCGCCTTAGATTGGCGCATTGATTGAAAACCTCCATGAGGCAGTCAATGGGTTGGAAGGAAGAGAAAATAAAAAGGAAATAAGATCTTTGGGTGAAAACCTCCCTTGGAGGTGTCCAAGGCAGGCAATTAGGGTGAAAACCTCCATGAGGCGCCCTAGTTGTTTTTAAAAAAAAAAAACAAAAGAGAAAAAGAAAAATAAAAATAAAACTAATTCCATTGGCTAATTGCAGGTTGCAAGAAGGATGTTTCATGACAGGAGGAGCACTCAAATCAAGGTTAAAGGAATTTTTCTTGTGCCTTCTACAGGAAGCTCTGTATTTCTACAGGAAACATCCTGTAGAACCTTTGGACGAACCAAATTCAAGTCTAAAATGGAATCTGATGGTGGGAATCTGTTGATTAGGCCTACAAGCACTTGTGTGTCCATCCCTTGCCTTTCTCCATCATTTTTTCCACCTCATTGTGCTTCTCATTGTGCTTCTACAGGAACTTCCTGTAGAAATTGTGGGAAACTAGACATGGATTTCAAAAAGTGGTTTGGCGAACATGATAGCTTCATCAAGGGTTCAGAAGTCCTCATGCAATCTTCCAACTCCTCCTCCATCATCTCCATACCTGCATCACAGCCCAAGCTCAGTTTTCCCTTCCTGCAAACACTTGCAAAATGCCTTGAAGAAAAAAACACATGGAACAAAATTTGTTTTTGCCATAACTTGAAAACCATGCATCCATTTGACAAACCGTTTTATGGGGAATTGTACAAGGGTGATGGCAACATGCTTGAGCAGTTTCAGCCAATTCCGGTGCACGGTTTCCAAGAAATCAACCTCCATCACCATCAGCCATTTTTGCATTTTCTCCATATCCGTGCATCCGTTTCAAAACCTGTTTCATGGGGATATGCATATGAGTGATGGTAACCAACCCAAGCAGTTTCAGCCGATTTCGATGCACAGTTTCTGAGAAATTGATCTCTGAAATCTTCAGCCATTTTCCATTTTTCTCGAAATCCATGCATCCATTGATCACGATTTTTCTATGGGAGATGCCTAATGATGATAGGAACATGCTCAGCAAGTTTCATATCAATCCGGTTTACCATTTGGGAGCAATGGTGAAAACAAGTTCTGGTTCTGTGACAATGCAGCAGCAGCAGCTTGAAAGTGCAGATCTGAACGTGGAAACAATTGCATACAGCTTAGATCTGGTCAGAGGACACCTGCACAAGGAAAAGAGATCAAAAATCATCAGCCAAGCCCTCATGCAACCAAAGGATCCAAGCACGCAACAGCAGAATATGAGCATGCAGCAGCAAAAAGCTTCACAGCAGCCAGTTGACTTCAGGTACGTGACTAAACCTTGTTCTTCTATTGCATGAATCTAATCTAAGCATTGCATGAATGAATGAGATGGGTGGATTCAGCCAAGAAGCTAGCCATATTCGATTGCATGCATCAAGGCAAAAATCACGCAGCATGCATGGATCAGTCATTCACGTGAAATTTAAAAAACACAAACAGTTGGGGATATTCTAAACTCCAGTGCAACTAATGGAAGTGAATACAAGCAGAGAACAAATAGTTAACCACTGTAGTTCATGATAGCACAACAGTTTGCATGGGCCAGCACACGTCTTTGCCACCTCACTCCACCAAAAATCACGCAGAAATCAATGAGCGCTCAGCTGAAATTCATAGACTGTTATTCAACTTGCACTTGCAACATGTTCAACTGAAGTATACATCCTCTGCTTCCACAATCGGCTTAACCTATCATCCTTCGCTGATTTTTTTTGGCCTGTTCAAAATTCTCCCGCATACCAAGATCGTGCAGAGGCGCAGAGACATCCTATAGAATCCGGCTAGCATTCTACAGGAAGACGTTTTACAGGAAAGTACAGCAGAGTCTTCCAGAGCAGAGAAGCCCAAGTTTTTCTTCATCCAGTTCGAAGCTTGAAGAAAGAGCGGGATTACTGTAAGAAATTAGTCAGTGGTGAGAACAGGTCCTGGTCAAAGTGCAAATCAAGCTCAAAGGAAACTTTACATTGGTCGTATTTCATATGACATGGCCAATGATAATATTCTAGAAGTTTTTTTCCAAATATGGAGAGATGGAAGAAGATTCAGTTGCATATGATAAGAATACCAACAAATCTAGGTTACAAATCTAAGATACATCAGATTTCTTTATGATGGGCAGTTTAAAATGCCTCTATTCTTAGAGATTTATGCATGTTTTTCCGAGGCCTAGATTGTTTGGCTGTATTTGTCTTGGTTAATGTTGTATGTATTTTTCACCAACAAGGGATTTGCATTTGTGACTTTCAAGACTGTGGAGGCTACTAAGTGAGCCCGTAAGGAACCAAACAAAACCATTGATGGAAGGATTGTTACTGTGAAACTTGCAGTTGATGGTCAGAAGGACAATTTATCATCATAGCCTGTATTATCTCCACAAATGCAAACAAATTATGGAATAGACTATCCAAGCCTGAACTCATATCATAGTCCAAGGCCACAAGTACCAGCCTCTGCACCACCACCAATTTTTTTCTCATCATATCCATCAGGCCTATCAGCATATTGATGAGCCTCGTCATTGGGTTTTTGGGAGAGAATCATGGCAATTTTGGCTAATTAAGAGCAGGAACTTGAATGAGACAAGGAGGAAAGACTATAGGAGATAGATCCTCCTCATTAAATCCTCACTCATTCAGATATTACTTAATCAAATCACACTAGCTCAGAGTCGCAAGCAGCACAGTTCAAGGAGAAGGCACCCCCAGCCAAGCAAGCAAAATCAGAGAAAATTGGTTCAGCAGGAAGTTAGCAGATTGTTTCTACAGGAAGACAGAGAACTGTTTCTATAGGAAGTTTGGAGAAAGGGCAGCAGAAGGAGAAATTGGCTGAGATTTTAGCCAAGGAGGCCACCAGGGCCATCAAAGATGAGGAGAGAGATTGGTTGCTCAGAGGATGAACAACACTTTCAGTAGGGGGGTGATGATGAGCCCCAAAAATGGACAATTATTTGGGCTCATTCAACCTCCTAATTTGACTTAATCCACCATTCTCATTAGTTTATTGCATGTTTTTGATTATATTTATGTTAATAGAGTGAATTTGGTTAGTCATTATGCCAACAAGTCTAATGGGTGCTTTGTGTAGCCTTTTTGGTCAATTTGGAGACAAACTTGAAGGTCTTAATGAGCACTTGGCAGCCAAATTCGTGGGAGAACAAGGGAGAGGATTTTTAGGAAGGTGTCCCCTTCATTTATGGGCCCTTACCTCGAATTCTCCACCATCAGCTCGAAGTTCAAGGGCCACCAAATCAATTAGCACAAGGGCAGCCAAGCAAGTCAAGTAGGACTGCTGTTAACTACAAGTCTTGGGCAGCCGAGTCCCTAAATTTTAGGAGGACTGTTGGGTCCTCAAATTGTATAAATAAGAAGGCTTAGGGCGTCATTTTGGTTAGCCAGTGGATGTTAGCTAGTTAGCCAGTAGATAGTAGCTAGTGGTTAGTCATTTTGTAGCTGGTAGTTAGTCATTTCATAGTCTTGTTGTAGTCATTTTGTAGTTCGATTTTTAGGCAATAGATTAGCTTTTCTTTCAGCTCATTCTCAAGCTCTCCTTGTGGACAGTTTTGATGTAACTCTTCATTTCTTGATCAATAAAGATGAATCCAGCTTTGCACCAGCTCTAAATCTCTCTTAGGAGGCTGTAGCTCTTGGGGTTGGGCCCATCTCAAGCGCCCAATACCTCCTTTGTTTATCTTTATGTGTGTTTGCTGCATCCTTAAAATAGAATCTGCTATTTGTATTTAAATTTTTCTTTGTTATTTAGATTTATTTTGATGGTTAAAGTAGCTTCTCATGGTTAGAATAGATTGGTAGGATAATAACAAGAAAAAGGCTACCAAACCCCTTGGATCTCACCTCCCCCTCAGTGGAATCATGAGCTGGGACCAATGTGACTTTACCGCCAACAAAAACGTTGTTTTGCTTTGCCATGCAATTCTTAGTGTTGGAATCCTCTTTTGTAGATGTTGATATTAGTAGTGTTTAAATGATTCAGTTGATGATTTCTTAGTGGCATAAGTTAGTTCATGAATTGCATTTCGAATAAACTGTTGTTCATTTCCTTTTGTTGTTACTTAGGTCAGAATAGAGTAAAGTAACTAGGTCATAGGTTTTATAAGTGTTTGTTTGTTTAGTTTGAAATACCACTTGCAGAGTACCTATTAGCCTTCCTTACCTGCACATACCCCATCCAACCTACCTGTTTCATCCTTCACTCAGAACCCTTACCTTACATTTACCTCATTCGCTTACTTTGCCATGATTCTCATCTTCTTGTGCAACATCATTTCATCCCTCCTTGAACAAATCTCACCATCTACACCTTCTCCTCAACTCCATTCCCCAAGTCCTAGACCTCTTCACACCCCTATTTCACCTCCATACTCCTTCCTCCATCTTTTTCCCTCCATCCATGCTCCAAAATCCTATTTCAAACCATCCTGTAGAAGAATTACAGAACATCCTGTAGAAATCCTGAACATCCTGTAGAACCCCTGCAGACTTCCTATAGAAGCTCATAAACACGGTTTCTTGGCAGCCAAACTTTGTGAGACTCTCTGGAAGGGTGTTAGGGACCCCTTAGACCCTCTCCGAACCTTCCCAACCTTTCCCAAGCATTTCTCCTCCTTGATCCACCTCTGCACAGTCAAAAATAGTTAGAAGCACATGCATGATAATTCCAACAACTTAAACAAAAATACAAAAAGATGTTTTCTTCAGATAGAGGTAGTCTAGACACATGTATTTTACCTTCATAGAAGTAATGGCATCTCTTTCAGTAGTTTGCATGCTCTCCTTTGCGTCAGTAGGACTAGCTGGTAGAATTAGGGTTTGCTAGGGTTTGCGTTTCTTTTTGGCTTTTAGTTTCTTTTTGCAATTAGATTAGCTTCCTTCGAGTTAGCTTTCATCCATCAATTAAAAAGCTTCTTCTAAGAGCTCATAGAAGTTGGCTTAAGCTCCCAGTGGACTTGTGTCAGCTGACCAAGTGACAGCTGCGGCAAGAGCTAGTACTTGTGCATACAGCACCGTCGCTTCCAAGTTTGTTACGAACTACCGGGTTGATAAAATTAAAGAAGGGAGTTCCAGGAGTTGTAGCATTATTGCTACAATACTGGAGCCCACCAGAGTATCAGTGAAAACATGGCAGCCATCACAAAATTACAAAGGAGACAACAGCATGCCAAATCATAGGGCCTGCCTCCAGCACATTCATAAGAATAGGAACATCACAACATCATTTTTCCTTTTCTTCTATCTATGAGACCATCTATCTCTATTTTTCTTGTAACTTATTGATAAGTCATCCTAGAATATCTCACTTTGTTATGAGATATTTTTTGTAAAGTTTTTGTATAAATACCTCCTCAATTGGAGTATTGAGTGTGGATTCTTAGAAATTGTTGTAATAATGATTATTTTGGAATAAAGTGCTATTGGACAAATTTTGTATGGCTAGCTAGTTGAAGAATTAATGCAAAGGACTTTTAACAGGATTCATGTGTCATACATTGGATCAATAAGTATTCTATATCTCATGTTTTAAAGTTTTCTTGTTTATGATATCAACTATGTTTCATATCTAAATGATAAACGAAAATCAATAATTCAGAAAGTGCTTGAGTGAAATCTGTTTTCAGTTGTTGTTATTCTTAATGTTTTCCTCTAAACTAGCATAAGCAGTGAATTCTTAATTGCCCATGTTTCCTAGTTTACTCACTTTGATTATTTAGTAAAGAATTCTTAATTACTCTTTATTGGTAATTATTCAAGTTCCCTCTCTTAAAATATGGTGAAGGATTCTTAATTTCCCTTCATCCCTTTTAAGCCCATTACATCTTTTCAAAGGTCTTTATTGCTCCCTGTTTAGCTATCTTGCCCTGTAAACCATCCATTGTTAAGAAACAAAATCCAGTTAAGCCATATTCTTTGACTCCATTAGCCCAATGGCCTAAACTACTCAGTCCTACCCCTCTGCTATTGAATTTCACTACCAAACAGAATCAAAACTCCTAAGCTTTCATAACTAGCCTAATATCTTCCAAAACAAAGCTAAAAATTAAAGAGAGAGCCCTCTCTGGGTACAGATTGGCTAGATTCTATACCTAAAAGTTGGTTTGTGGTTACCTCAGACCCCTTTCCTCTTCCCAACAACTTCAAGGAAAATCTAAGTGATAACATAGTGGTGACTCCGCGGGGGAACGAATAGTTTGTTTGTTACTATTATTTATTTTATAAACTACAGACGGAGCTTGAAGTTAGCCACATAGCCTTTGAACTACTCTTGCTTTGCAATTACATATTAAATGAATGCTGCTTCAGTGTATCTCTGGTCTAGTTTATAGATTGAACTTCTGGTTTCCAAACATTCGACCAATTCCTCTTGCCAAATAAGTCTTTAAGAAAGTTTAAATTACATATCTGAAACCTCTTAAAGAAACTATTGAAGTTGTGTTGTTAATCCCATTTAAAGAAAAACCAAAAATACCCCTGGAAATCTGGCTTCAGAAAGGACTCGTTACACCAGGTCAAATCCTGATCCAAATCCACCACCTGTGTTTGAGAATCCTAATCTGATCCCCAGAATTCTTAGGAGACAGGATAGCCAAGAAAGTTCTGCCAGTTCTAGACCCCCTTTCAGATCAAGATCCTGTCCTGTAAAGTGGATCTACCTTGAGGACGAACCCTTTGATGAGCAATTTGAGACCTCTTTATTTGTAACATTTTCTAACTCTGAGTTGGTCCGCTTGGTTCAAGACCTAGTATTTATTGAAGATTTACAACTTGAAGTTGTTACTTCACATCTTGATAGACATTTGCAGAACTCCATACAATCTGATCTTACCTCTGAAGGAACACCCAACCTTTCTGTGATTACTACTACTTCTCCAAGTTCATCACCATTTCCTCAAACATCTCAACCTCAAACCACCCCTCCTACCTCTCCATCTGCCACTCCCACACCTCCAGCTGTTGTTTCATCACTACCTGCTACAATGGCAAACAGATATGCTCCCTTGGTATTACCAGCCAATCTAGGGGCTATGCCCCAAGACTACCAAAGTAAAATCACTCCATTTGATGGTTCTGGTACTTACACTACACAACAACATACCAAAAAAATCACTGATTACTTTGAAATATATGAAATAGATGCTGATGATGTAAGAATGAGAATATTTGTTCAAAGTCTAACTGGAGAAGTTAGAACTTGGTTTAGAGCCCTACCTACAAACAATATCAATGACATAGAAGCTCTCTATAGACAATTCTTAAACAAATGGGAAAAGAAGAAAGATCCTCTCCAAATCTTATCAGAATATGAAAACCTGAAGAGAGGAACACAAGAAACTGTGAAAGATTATTGCACTAGGTTCAATAATGTTTACAATGCTATCCCTCAAAACCTCAAACCCCCTCCTGATTTACCATTAATAAAATTTCCTGATGGATTTGATTCTGACATGGCCTACCAGCTTAGGGAAAGAGCTCCTTGAACTTTAGAAGATATGCAAAGTATAGCTGTCAGTGTTGAAGCCAACCTGATATCTAAATGAGCCAAGGCCAGAAGTGAAAGGAGAATACCATTGAAAGAAGAACCCTCAGCCTTTGAACAAAAATTGGATGCCATTATTAAAGGGATGGATAGGCTAGGAGATAGAGTAGAAACAATTGAAAGGAAAGCCCCTTGGGATGGTCAGCCAACCAATATTGGAAGAAATCCAAATTTCAGGAAAAATCAAAACCAGAACACTGGAAAGACTGGTCCTGACCAAAACATTAGGCCCCCATTCCAAGAAAATTATGCTGAAGCCTCAAATTCTAATGAACCAACAGAAGATACTCAAATAAACTTGATGGGACTCAATAATGAACAACAAGTTTTCTTGACCCAAGAGGATAAAGAAGCTCATATTCTTAAACAATTCCAAACTCAGTCAGGTGAATCATTTGACTTCAGGGAGGGATATGATATAGCCATTTATGAAGTTCACAAGCAATATAATCTGAGGAGCAGAAGAATTGATGTCCCTGAAACCAACAAACAAAAAGCTACAAAACAACTCGTCAAAGGTAAGACAAATACTACACCTATACATATTCTTTCTAGATCAGATCCTAATCCTGCTAATCCAATAATCGAAGATGTATATGACAATCAACCAAATAACAAACAACCCTCCACTCCTTGTCCTCCCAAAGGAAATGTGAAAGAGCCATTAGAAGTTGATTTGGAAGCAACTTCAGCTCATAACCCGACCCCTGAGAAGGAGAAAAACAAATAAAATACAGAAGATAGAGAGAATCCAACTGTCCGAAATACAAAAGCTCAAACTGAAAAACCTTTTAATCTGGAGATTGAAGTAGGTAAACTCAAATTAGTTGTTCCATTGTCTGAATTAGCCAAAGATGATTCCTACCGAAGCCAAATCAATAGATCACTCAAAATAACTAGAAATGAAGACTTAGTAAATCTTTTTGATGACCAACCAGAATTGATCTTTGGCCCTGAAGTAAATGGAAAACCCTTAGCTGGAGGAATTCCTCCTTTCTATGTAAGTTTAAACATACATGACAAAATACTTCATAATGCCATGTTTGATTCTGGGGCATCTCACAACTTAATGCCCAAGTCTGTAATGGAAAAATTGAACCTACATATCACCAGGCCATACAAAGACCTTTTTTCCTTCGATTCAAGTCGAGTGAGATGTTTAGGATTAATAGAAGGCTTGTGTGTTTTACTGGTTCAATGCCCTGCAAAGATAATCTTAATGGACATAGTAGTAGCATATATTCCACCAAAGTATGGCATGTTATTATCAAGATCCTGGGGTGAAAGGGTTCAGGGATCTCTTCAATTGGACATGTCTTATGCTACTATTTTAGCTTTCGGCCAACCTAAGAAATTATATAGAGAAACTTTAATGAAATATGTAGTAAGTAGTCAGAAGAAACCTCAAAATTTCCCCATCTACTCAGTATACTCTGATATGGATTCATTCATTATTTACAATGCTGAAATTGATCCCTCCAATGAATTAGAAGTTTTAGCAACAGAACAAAAATAAATTAAAAAGGAAAAATATAGTGTTCAAATCCAGGAAATATCTAAGAGCAATGAAATATCAGATACCCATGAGAAAACAGAAGAAAGTAAAAAACTAGATCTCACTGTTAAACAAATTCTTGATACTCCTGATATCAACTATGAACATGAAATTCTTTGGCAATTAGAATTTGATGGTTTAGTCAACAAATTAGGAGCAGGAGCAGGAGTTTGGGTGTACAATCTTGAAAATGACCATGCTAAAGGCCATGCCTACAGATTACACTTTAAGTGCATTAATAATATGGCAGAGTATGAAGCTCTCTTGCTAGGTCTTAAACTTGTCAAAAGATTAGGAGCAATCAGAGTATTTGTCATAGGAGATTCTGATTTAGTCATTAAACAGATCAAAGGGAAGTATCTAACTAACGATCCCAAAATGAGGTATTACAGAGGAACAGTTATAGAGATTCTCAACACTTTTCTGGAAACTCAGCTTGCTAAAATCCCATGAAAACACAACTAGCAAGCCCACAGTCTGGCAAAGTTTGCCAGCACCTGCAAATTACAATTCGAACCCAATCATTAGTTTATAGCTGAGATTAGACACAGACTAGCTATACCTGACAATTTAAATAATGTTGGCATTTTGGCATAGGTGTGGCCCTATGGTACAGGTGTTGTCCTTGATGGCAACTCACTTTGGTGTCAGACCTTAGTTCATGCGCTCAGAATGAAGGAAATCTTGTATAGGCAGGTTCACCTTCCCGAAGACGTGTATACACGTGGGTTATACATCAGAAGTCGCGTATGTGTATACACACACTTTTATGCACAGAAAAGCGTGTACATGGTGGGAAACTTATTTTTGGTCCATGGTTGTTAGTCCTTGGAATTTGAACCTATGGTTTTGGACCATGGTATCTCGTCAGAAGTGTTGACCCCAGGTTTTGGGCCCTTGGTATTGGTTTATTATGGTTTTGGACCGTGGTATTATGGAAGGCCTAAAACTGTAAAAGAGGAAGGAGATCATGTGACAAGGCATCATCTGAATTATTATTGAATATCTGATAATGTACGAGATCTGAAATATTGGTGATTAATATTGTGGAGCAGATATAGATCTGAATGAAGGAGGAATCTTAGCGAAAAGAAGGATAAGTTCTATTGATGGGTCATAATCTCTTGGCTTGAATGATAATATCTTTACATGATTTTGATCTGTTATATCTGGCGCATGCGTGATCTATAAATCTGATAATATGGGTTAATCAGTGCCTGAATACTTGAAAGAGTGAATTATTTTTTTGTAGATTTATACGCAGGTTCAGTTCAGCTAAGGCGCGTATATACGAGGTTCAGTGAAGGAAAACAATGTATACGCAGGTTGTTCCATACGTAGAAGCGTATGCACGCAGGTTTCAGGCCATTAAAGTAGCGTATACAATTTGAGTTGTTTTTTTGCTGCTTCTGTTTATTGCTGCAGTGTTCTAGGTTCAATTTTGGTGTGTGGTACTGTTACTGTGATCTGGGTACAGTCGTTAGAGAAGTTTTTGTGTTGATTCAGTTTTGATTGGTGAAAAGGTGATTGGTTGATGCAAAAATTCTTGATGGTTGATTGATGTTATTTGTGGATCCAGTCTGAAAATTTATGAAACGTGGTCCCTGAAAGAAAGAGAAGGTTGTAGCCTTCTGTAGGCTAGAACCTACGTACTATTATCTTGGCTAGTGCAAGAGCTAAGGGGGTTGTAGCTCCCTTCCAGGAGAAGCTGGAAAACGAGAGAGGGTTGTAGCTCTCTGCAGGTTGCAGCCTGCATACTGGTAAAGGACTACACCAGTACATTTGTAAAAAGAAGTTTCTAATTAAAGAAAAGATAGAGACAAATTGCAGCAGGTGGTTTTCACCCACATTGGGTTTCCACCTTATATCTTGTGTTCTTGTGGGCGATTGTCTTTCTGCTCTGTTTTACTGTTTCTGGTTACTGGTTTTTTGCTTCTAAATCACACATTAACAATCAACATCAGAAAGATAAAGTAAATTAAAAGTTTGCATTATATACGCGGGTTTTCTTCTGCATAGTTGCGTATATACTCGGGTTTAATTAACTAAAGTAGCGTATAGCATTTGATTTTGAAAAAGGAATTGTTGACTTAATAATACTGATTCACCCCCCCTCTCAGTATTATTTCCAACAATTGGTATCAGAGCAGGTCCTTTAGAAGAAGCTTGATCTCTTGAAGAAAGATCATTCATCATGAGCAACTACAAGAGGGAAGCATCAATCAGGCCACCGATTTTTGATGGGACAAACTTCGTTTATTGGAAGGTAAGAGTTACTGCCTATCTTCAATCTCTTGGTATAGAAGTCTGGGATATCATAGATACAGGGTATACCTTTCCATCAGCAACTACTACAGATCCGGCTGAAAAGAAGAAATATGAAACAAATGCAAAGGCGGTCAATACTCTATTAGGATGCCTATCTCAATCAGAATTTGTCAAGGTAATGCAGTTTAAATCGGCAAAAGAGATATGGGACAAGATTGTTCTGAGCTATGAAGGAGATGATCAGGTAAAACAAGCAAAACTTCAAACCCTCAGGATTCAGTATGAAAATCTGAGGATGTATAATGATGAAAGTGTGGCTAACTATTTTCTTCGTGTAGATGAGATTGTTAATTGTATGAAAAATTTGGGTGAAGAAATAAAAGAGGCTATTGTGGTTGAAAAAGTTCTAAGATCTTTGTCCCCTAGGTTTGAATCTAAAGTTTCTGCAATAGAAGAAAAAGAGAATCTACAAAGCCTTAAAATGTCACAGCTACACGGAATTCTAACCGCTTATGAAATGAGGAAAGGAGGTCCATCAGACAGGAGAGAAGTTGCCTTCAAGGCTTTAGGAAAAGGCGAGTACTATGAGTCAGGACACGTGTCAGAAGAAGAAGAAGAATCAAATTTTGTCAGAAATCTTCAACGGGGTACTGGGCGGTTCCGAGGTAAGTTACCTTTCAAATGCTTTGCTTGTGGAAGAGTCGGTCACTATGCTACCAAATGTCCTCACAAGGATAAGATTGACAAAGGGAAGGAACCTGTTAGATGGAACAAGAAACAGAATGCAAATAAGAAAAGCTATTACACTCATGAAGATAGTGATGAACTTTCAAATAGTGACGAAGATGAACGAGGTAATAAGTATAAACTTTTAATGGCTTTTGAAGATGATGACTACATGGATGCTATAGATGTAGAAGATTTTTATGAAGAGATATGTAATCTCAAAATTTGCTTAGAAGAGAAAAATGTGATTATTGATTCTCTGCAATGTCAACTTGCTGAAAGGGAAAAACATCTTGAAAATTTGGAATGTGAAATTGTTGGTCTTAGAAAGGAGATTCAGAAAACAAAAGCTATTAATCTTAAATTTGTTAAAGGATCTGAAACTCTGGATGAGATTAGCAATGTGCAGCATTCTCCACTAATTAAGACAGGTCTGGGATATAATGAAGAAACATCTCAAGCATCCACCTCCAAAAGTTATCTTGATGTAGCAAGGAGGAGCGAGCAAAGGCCTAATAGAAATCATCAGGTATATCAGGGACAGTTTACCTCAAGAACGAAAAAAGACTATCAAGAAAATCGGGGGCAAGCTACCTTAAGGACAAATAGAAGCTACAATCAGCCTCAGGTAAAATCTTCCCAATTTGCCTCAAGAATGGATGTCAGTAGAAACTACAATCGATTGGATGATAGATTTAATAATCGCAAGAGTCTCTTCAATGGCCAATGCTTCTCTTGCCATAACTTTGGTCACAAGGCAGCCCAATGTGTTGCCTATAAGACAATCATGACTAGAGAAGCTCAAAAACAAAGGAATATGACTGGGATCACGAAAAGGACTTACAACAACTTTTCCGCCCTTGAAAATGAAGTTGAATGTTCTATTTGTAATAACTTTGGTCATGAAGATTCTGAATGTGGGAGCAGGTTTTGGAAGACAACTCAGAAGGAACAAACCTCAAGTGCCAGAACATGGAGAATGAAGGAACCACAACCAGAAAGATGTGGGATAGCCTTTTATGCAGAAGGACAAGAAAATCTATGGTATATCGACAGCGGATGTTCGAAGCATATGACAGGTGATAAAGAAAAACTTGAATCATATACTGCATTAGAAAAGGGAAAGAAGGTTTCTTTTGGAAACGATACCCCTGCAGCCATAAAAGGAAAAGGCACTGCTCAGTTGAAAGAAAAGGTCAAGGCTGGAAATGTTTTGTATGTTGATGGCTTGAAGCATAATCTACTAAGTGTTAGTCAGATGTGCGATCATGGAACCGAGGTAATATTTCGATCAACTGGATGTAGTGTTCGTGATCTTGATACAAAAGAAACAATGATCAAAGGCAGAAGAACTCCAAATAATCTATACATATTTGAAGAAGGACAACAACAATGCTATTTAAGCAAGGATGATGAACACTGGTTATGGCATCGGAGGTTGGGGCATCTAAGCTTTTCACAAATAAGGAAAGCATGCAAATACCAGGCAGTTCGTGGTCTTCCAGATATCAAAATTCCAGACAACACCATATGCAAATCATGTCAGTTTGGTAAGCAAACCAGAACTAACTTTCCTGAGAAGGAAGGATCAGCTAGCAGGCCTCTTGAGCTAGTTCATACAGATGGATGTGGTCCATTTAGGACAAGGTCACCTCGAGGAGAAGAATACCTTATATTATTCATTGACGACTTCTCCAAGTTTGTTTGGGTAGGACTTATGAAGCACAAAGACGAAGCATCCAAAAAATTCAAATCCTTCAAAGCCTTGGCCGAAAATGAATCAGATTACAAAATTAAGTGCCTTAGGTCCGACAGAGGTGGGGAATTTACCTCAAATAATTTTTTTGATTTCTGTGAAGAACATGGAATAAGAAGGGAATTCTCTACAGCTAGGACTACTCAGCAAAATGGAGTGGCGAAAAGGATGAACAGAACAGTCCAACAAATGGCTCGTGCTATGCTTGATGAGTCTGGAACTCCCGCAACCTTCTAGGGTGAAGCTGCATATGCTGCGGTTGTTATTCTCAACAAAACAAATGTCCGAGTGAACAGCACTCAAACTCCTCATGAGCTCCGGTATTGTGAGACTCCTTCGGTAAAGCATTTCAAAATTTTTGGGAGCAAATGCTATATTAAGAATACTAATGAGCAGCTTGGCAAACTTGAACCTAAAGCAGATGAAGGCATTATCCTTGGTTATTCTCCCTACAGCAAAGCATATAAGTGTTACAATAAAAGACTTGGAAGAATTGTTGACAGCATTGATGTAGTGGTTGATGAAAAAGGATACATCCCTAGGCAAGTGAATCATGAAAATATCGATGAGGATGAAGACTACTCTCCAAATCAGACAGATGATGAAGAATAACCCCAAGAGGCACCAGAGGAACAGATAAGGATAGAAGAGAAGACTCCATCCAGGTACGTTCAGAAGAATCATCCAGAATCTCAAATTTTGGGGCAGAAAGAAGCAGGTATACAAACAAGAAGAACAATAGCAGAAGCTTCAAGCTATTTGGCATTACTCTCTTCCACTGAACCGCAAAATGTAAAAGAAGCATGCAAAGATGAGTGTTGGGTTAAGGCAATGGATGAAGAGCTTGAGCAGATCGAAAAGAATAACACTTGGGAGTTGGTTCCTAGACCAAAAGACAAAAATGTCATAGGAACAAAATGGATCTTCAAAAATAAGTTGAATGAAAATGGGGAAGTGATTAGAAACAAGGCCAGAATTGTTTGTAAAGGGTATGCTCAACAGGAAGGAATAGACTTTGAAGAAAAAAATTCTCCTTTGCTAGACTTGAGGCCATCAGAATGTTCCTTGCTCTCTCTAGCTTCCAGAAGTTCAAAGTATTTCAAATGGACGTAAAATTAGCCTTTCTGAATGGAGACTTAGAAGAAGAAGTGTACATAGAGCAACCAGATGGCTTTATCCTTGGGAATGATCCAAATCTTGTATGTAGACTTAAAAAGGCTCTCTATGGGCTTAAACAAGCTCCAAGGGCTTGGTACTACCACTTGGACAAATACCTTCATCAACAAGGTTTTTCAAAAGGATCAGGAGATAGCAATCTTTATATAAAAATTGAAAATGACAAATTGCTAATACATGTTGTGTATGTAGATGATATTATCTTTGGCAGTAACGAAGAAGCTATGAGTCAAAGCTTTTCCTTAGTGATGCATAAAGAATTCAAAATGTCTTTGTTTGGAGAACTGACATACTTTCTTGGATTGCAAATCCAACAAAATGAGGGCGGTATCTTCTTGTCTCAAACCAAGTACCTCAAGTAGATTCTGAAGAAATATGGCATGGAAGATTCAAAACCAGTATGTACCCCTATGGTTACAGGATCCAGTCTCAGTGCAAATCATGAATCAGCAGCAGTACATCAAACAACCTATAGATCGATGATTGGAAGTATACTTTATTTAATAGGCACCTGACCAGACATCATGCATGCAGTGGGAATAGTTGGAAGATTTCAGGCAAATCCAAAGGAAACTCATCTTCCGACAGTCAAGAGAATCTTCAAGTACCTTCAAGGAACTCAAAACTATGGCTTATGGTATCCTAGAGATACAGATCTCACACTTCATGCTTACACAGATGCAGATTGGGCCGGAAGCGTGGATGACAGGAAGAGAACAAGTGGTGGTGCATTCTTTATGGGTTCCATATTAGTATCTTGGTTCAGCAAGAAACAGAGTTCAATTGCTTTATCTACAGCTGAAGCGAAATATGTGGCTGCTGCATCTTGTTGCACTCAACTTCTTTGGATGATGCAAACCTTGCAGGATTTTCAAATCACTTGTACTCCACCTGTCTCTATCTTATGTGATAATACGAGTGCAATAAGCATTTCAAAGAATCCTGTCATGCATTCAAAGACCAAGCACATACCTATCAAATATCACTTTCTTTGGGAACAAGTGCTTGAGCAAAAAGTCAAGTTGGAGTATGTTCCTTCTAAGGAACAAGTTGCTGATATACTCACCAAACCACTGCCTAGGGAAACTTTTGAATATCTCATATAGAAGCTGGGAGTAGTTGATGCTTCATCCTGCTGTTGAAGCTTGTCTGTTTCAGAGAAAAGATGGTGTACATGAGTTGGATGAGGAGCATCCGCATACATACGCCGATTTATGCAGGTGCAGTCGTGTATATGGAGTTCTGAAGAAAATAAGCAAGGACAGACTCTGGTTGGAGAGAGTCTGATATGGGTCTGTCGGAGACCATCAGGCACAGGTTCAGGGGGGGCAGATAATCTTCTAATAATGCATTGTTGGCATTACCTTAGAAGCTCTTGGGTCTAGTACTCAAGCTGTTTTTGGTTCACGTGGATCAGCTGCAAAAAGGAGAACAGAAGGAGAACATGGTTGCTGATATATACAGTGATTGTCAGATGTTGCTGATAGTAGTTATTGGTGATTTGCATAGTCTTGATATTTCGTCTCTATGTCATGTATATCTTTTATATCAAGGTCGTGTAATGGCCTTTTTTGGTTTCCCCACTATGCCTGGGATGATTGATGCAATGTGATTGGTTGTCATTTGTAAATTTCTGATGTATCCCCACTTGGTTGGGCGGATGATCCCCACTTGGTTGGGTGATGCTTGTATGTATTGAGTCTTTTGGTGATAGGAAGGTCTTTTATGATGTATAAGTCATGGTTCCTCTTGAAGAACACCTTTTTGCAGATCTTGCCTACAATCAGGGGGAGCATGTTCAGCACAGCAGAGCAGAGATATCAACATGTACTCAGGGGGAGCACAGCCCTTTACCCTTGATGAAAAAGGGGAAGAATGACTTTGCGGATCTTGGGGTTGCCATCAAGTCCAAAGGGGGAGATTGTTGGAATTTTGGCACAGGTGTGGCCCTATGGTACAGGTGTTGTCCTTGATGGCAACTCACTTTGGTGTTAGACCTCAACTCAGACACTCAGAATGAAGGAAATCTTGTATAGGCAGGTTCAGCTTGCCAAAGACGCGTATACACGCGGGTTATACGTTCAGAAGTCGTGTATGCGTATGCACGCACTTTTATGCACAGAAAAGCGCGTACATGGTGGGAAACTTGTTTTTGGTCCATGGTTGTTAGTCCTTGGAATTTGAACCTATGGTTTTGGACCATGGTATCTCATCAGAAGTGTTGACCCTGGGTTTTGGGCCCTTAGTATTGGTTTATTATGGTTTTGGACCGTGGTATTATGGAAGGCCTAAAACTATAAAAGAGGAAGGAGATCATGTGACAAGGCATCATCTGAATTATTATTGAATATTTGATAATGTACAAGATTTGAAATATTGGTGATTAGCAGTATGAAGCAGATATGGATCTGAATGAAGGAGGAATCTTAGTGAAAAGAAGGATAAGTTCTATTGATGGGTCATAATATCTTGGCTTGAATGATAATATCTTTACATGATTTTGATCTGTTATATCTGGCGCATGCGTGATCTGTAAATCTGATAATCTGGGTTAATCAGTGCCTGAATACTTGAAAGAGTGAATTATTTTTTTGTAGATTTGTACGCAGGTTTAGTTCAGCTAAGGCGCATATATACGCAGGTTCAGTGAACGAAAACAGCGTATACGCAAGTTGTTCCATACGCAGAAGCATATGCACGCAGGTTTCATGCCATTAAAGTAGCGTATACATTTTGAGTTGTGTTTTTGTTGCTTCTGTTTATTACTGCAGTGTTCTGGGTTCAGTTTTGGTGTGTGGTACTGTTACTGTGATCTAGGTACAGTCGTCAGGTAAGTGTTTATGTTGATTCAGTTTTGATTGGTGAAAAGGTGATTGGTTGATGGAGAAATTCTTGATGGTTGATTGATGTTATTTATGGATCCAGTCTGAAAATTTATGAAACGTGGTCCCTGAAATAAAGAGAAGGTTGTAGCCTTCTGTAGGCCAGCACCTACGTACTAGTATCTTGGCTAGTGCAAGAGCTAAGGGGGTTGTATCTCCCTTCCAGGAGAAGTTGGAAAATGAGAAAGGGTTGTAGCTCTCTACAGGTTGCAGCCTGCGTACTGGTAAAGGACTGCACCAGTACATTTGTAAAAAGAAGTTTCTAATTAAAGAAAAGATAGAGATGAATTGCAACAAGTGGTTTTCACCCACATTGGGTTTCCACCTTATATCTTGTGTTCTTGTGTGCGATTGTCTTTCTGCTCTGTTTCACTGTTTCTGGTTACTGGTTATTTGCTTCTGAATCATAGATTAACAATCAACATCAGAAAGATAAAGTAAATTAAAAGTTTGCATTATATACGCGGGTTTTCTTCTGCATAGTTGCGTATATACTTGGGTTTAATTAACTGAAGTAGCGTATAGCATTTGATTTTGAAAAAGGAATTGTTGACTTAATAATATTAATTCACCCCCCCCTCTAAGTATTATTTCCAACAAAGAACTGACAAGTGTTTGATAGTGATGAGCATATTTCTTAGGGTATAACCAGATTCTGGTTCATTCTGATGACCAGGAAAAAACTGCTTTTACAACACCATGGGGTACGTTCATGTACATCAAAATGCCATTAGGACTGAAAAATGCAGGAGCAACCTTCCAAAGAGCAATAGACATAGCATTTGCAAAAGAAATTCATGATTTTGTTGTCATATATCTAGATGACTTAACTGTTTTTTCTAAATCAGATCAGTAGCATTTGGACCATCTCAGATAAGTATTCCAAAAATGTAGAAAATATGGTATCTCTTTAAATCCAAAGAAGTCCTTGTTTGGTATAGAGGAAGGTAAACTCTTGGGCCATATAATTTCCAAAGATGACATTCGAATTGATCCTGCTAGAATAGAAGCTATTCTGCAGATACCTCATCCAAGAAATATCAAAGAACTTGAAGCTTTGTTAGGAAAGATTAATTTTTTGAGACGATTTATATCTAACGTAGCTGAACTAATTAGATTTCTTAATGATATGTTAAAAAAGGATTCAAGTATT
The DNA here is from genome assembly GCA_031772625.1 of Pinus tabuliformis. Taxonomy (NCBI): domain Eukaryota; kingdom Viridiplantae; phylum Streptophyta; class Pinopsida; order Pinales; family Pinaceae; genus Pinus; species Pinus tabuliformis. Next base: position 1,353,626,735 of record CM062820.1, on the reverse strand, counting down.
AAATCGTCAGTAGAAGAAAAACAAGCATTTGAGGAAATTAAGATGGCTTTAACTAGAACAATGGTCCTTACCAGTCCACAATTTGATAGAGACTTCATAATATTTTCATTCACATCAGAACACACTATAGCAACTGTTTTATTACAAAAGGATGATCAAGGATGTTAGAAACACATAGCCTTTTTTAGTAAAGCACTCAGAGATGCATCATTAAAATACAAAATCATGGAGAAACAAACCTTTGCACTTGTAAAAGCCATTAAAGACTTCAAATTCTATATATTATACTCTCATGTGATAGCTTATGTACCAAACATTGTTGTCAAAGACATCCTAACCCAGGATGGAATTGAGGGCAAAAGAGGTAAATGGATTGCTACCATATTAGAGTATGATATTGAAATAAAATCTACAAAGCTAATAAATGGACAAGGATTGGCCAAGCTCATGATAGAAACAAATTGCCAAGCACTGGACATTAATGAACTGGATAACGAACAGGAGATGGTGACTCCACAAATCAACCAGGCCTTCTTAGATTCACCTTGGTATGCTAATGTAATTTATGTATTACTAAACCTACAGGCTCCTCCAGGGTTATCCAGAACAAAGAAAAGGTTTTTAAAGATGAAAGCTTCAAAGTTTTGTATTTTAGATAATTCTCCTTTTTGGAAAAATCATGAAGGAATTTTATTGAATTGTTTACTAAAATAAGAATCTGACAAGGCTCTCCAAGAATTTCATGCAGGAGACTGTGGTGGGCACCTTTACTAGAAATCAACTATAGACAAGATCCTAAGGGCTAGATTCTATTGGCCAACCTTGTTCGCTGATGTAAAGAAATTTGCTACTGCTTGCCATAAATGTCAAATTTTTGAAGGAAATAGAAAATTGTTACCTTTACCCCTTAAACCAATTTCCACTGAAAAAGCCTTCCCATAATGGGGCCTTGACTTCATTGGAGAAATCCATACTCCCTCTTCTGGCCAACACAAATGGATTCTCACTGTCATGGACTATTTCACCAAATGGATAGAGGTCATTCCCTCCAGACAAGCCAATGACACAATGATCATAGGATTCTTAGAAACCAACATACTGTCTATATTTGGCTATCCTGATAAAATCCTAACTGATAATGTTGTTGCCTTCAAATCCAAGAAAATGATAAGTTTCTGTAACAAGTACCACATCACCTTAGGCCATCCTACAACCTATTACCCACAAGGGAATGGACTGGCTAAGTCTTCCAACAAGAGCCTCATTAATATTATTAAAAGATTATTGGAGGAGAACAAGAAAAATTGGCACAAGAAACTGACAAATGCACTATGGGCAGACAGACTCACCACCGAAAAATCCATTGGTACTAGTCCTTATGAGTTAGTCTATGGCATGGAGGCCATATTCCCTCCATCATTGGAGTTCCTGTAATGAAATTACTTCAAGAAGCTCAGGTGGAACCTAATGATATTCAAAGGAGGATAAACCAGACCATCAATTTACAATAGACCAGAGAGGAAGTGTATCAAATATCCCAAGCGTTGCAGGAGAAGCTTAAGAAGATATTTGATAAAAGGACCAAGGCTGATGACTTCTACCTTGGAGACAAAGCGTTAAGATGGGATTCCAGGAGAGAGGATAAGGGGAAACATGGGGAGTTTGACTTCCTATGGAAAGGACCTTATATTATCTATGCCTTACAAGGAAATAATACATATTATCTGAAGAATTTGGATGGCACAAAAATAGAAGAAGGGCCAGTTAATGGTCAGATGTTAAAACATTACTTTGATCCTACTTATTAATGTATCCTGATAATTAACATGTACATACTATATCCTTTGTATTGTTATAGTTTTGATTGGATAGTAACTTGTTGAATTTGAACCCCGAAGAGAAGAGCCTAAGCTTCAGAAATGTCACTATCATTTATACAATAAAGCAACAAGCAAAAGAAGATTCCATAGTTTAGTCAAAGTCATTCATAAGCCATCTGACCTACTATTCTTGACTTTCCACCAGGAAAAGCCATCCCCAAGTGGAGCCAGTGTTATGCTCCTATACCAATAGGTGTCATATATCATGATTGACTTGACGAGCTATGTAATATGTTCATACCTTTAGTTATTGCAAAGGTTTTCCATATTGTCACAGAATCAAAAAAATTTAAAAAATGTAAAGAGGGTTACCCTAAAATAAAAATCAAAGGGTGAAAAAAATAAAAGATGGTCAAAAAAGTGAAGAAAGATGAACCCCATCAAAAGAAACACCAATGAAAGTGTGCAAATCTAAATGCCACTACTTTTTACTCTTATGCAATAAACAATTGTGTGCAGCTTGTTAACTTATGCCATAATTGATGAATAGTCAAGCAGCTTAAACTTGGCTAGTTCATATTTGAATTTTATGCTTTAGAGATAGAGAATAAAATCTGACCAAACTATTTAATCTTGGCAAATAAGTAGATAGGTAGAGTGAATAAAAGGAGCTCAACAGTTTAATCTGAGCCCTTGGATGTAATAAGGTTAGATTTAGATAGATATCTCCATGTAAAAGAAAGAAAAGTTTGATAAGGGTTTGCCAGTCTAAGTGCACCCAAATAAAGAAGAAAAAATGTTAGGTTAAAGTAGGTAGGGTAGGTAAATGATGTTGCAAAATTACATGTGATGGATAATGACTCTAAATGTGGTAATTTTTACTTTCATCACAAGTGCAAGGCAGACATTACACTGAAAGCATTTCAAGCAAGGAAAGGTCAAATACTTAACTTCCCCCTTCATTTTTCCCTAAATTTTCACTAATTCCCCCTAAGTACTAAGGCATTTCTAAAATTAGAGGGGCTCAGAGCATTTCTCTGACTTCTAGAGGGACCGGACCCTCGGCCCAATAATTTAAAAGACTAAGTACTTAAAACCATCCATAAGTCATTCATTTACTTTCATAAGTCTTTTCCTAAGTAAAATCCTATTTTGCTTAGGAAAATTACACAATACCCCATAAAAACCCTTTCTTCATTCAAGCCTAAATTAAATACACAATTCTAATGTTTTACTCGATGCTTTTTCATTACATTACCATATTAACTATTAACTTATATTATATAACTCCCACACAAAAATTCACCCTATCCCGTATTATTTAAACTATTAAAAACCCAAATTTCTATATATCCCGCCCCTTTGGTTAAGTTATAACCATAATACATCATTAACTGGGATTAACTAGTTAACCCATAACTAGTTAATAGCCCTAATCCCCCGCTGCATTAATAAGGGATTAATTAACCCTCATGGTTAATTAAGAACCTCCCCGACCTATCATACCACCCCCGATATAATTAATTAAAACTTAATTGTGTTGGGCCCGCTGTTGTTAAAACCCATCGCATTGTGCCTCCCGTCAGCCGTCTAATCACGCCTCCCACATCCAACAGCTATCATCGATATCGTGCACCCCTTCGTGACTGCACATTAGCACGCGATCACAAAGTGGTTTTCTCCCTGTACCTTCGCCATGCATCACACAGCCTATGGAATCGCTTGCTCCCAGCTAATTACCGCCCATCTCCAAAAGTGGTGCGATGCGAAACTGCTTACCACTTTCCCGCATACGACAAAAACGTCACTTCACTCCCTACTGATGTCATCCACCCAAAAACCAAAAACCCCCGCCAACCCTTAATTTTGTAAATAAAACAAACAAATGTCATTTTCATTGCCTTGTACTATAAACCTGTGCTCCCATGCAAAGAACGTCGAAGTCAACTGTCTGAGGTTTTCAACCACCAACTTGCTCGAAAACTTGCATCTGACGCAGCCCAAACCCTGTTAGCCACGACCAGTACCTGAATTTCACTGTTCATTCCCCGAACACAGGTATTTATCCAAATTCCCAATAAAACCCTGCAAGTTCTCATTTTCCACTGTAATTTGACAGAAAAGACCCAAATTCATTGCAAATTCAGTCTTTGTTTTCATCATATAAGTTCCCAGACCCTCTGTTTTGCCCATTTGTATAGAAAATCCACATTTCTGTCTAAATCCACAAGAACCAGACATGGAAACCCCTGTGGCCCTGAGTGTTGCACCCCTAAATGCTCCCCACAAAGATTTAGACTATCTGCCTTTAGCTGATAGGGACTTCCAGATAAAGGGCCTCATTACTGACAAAAATCACCTGAGAGTGTTTTGCCAGAGCAGAGAGAACTACCTAAATGGCTCTGATATCCTAGGATTATGTGAATCCAACCTTCCTATGTATTTTCTACCCTCGGTTCGTGTTTTCCCACAGATAATTCATCATTGCCATGCCAATTATGACCCTAATTGCCGAGCTATCATGTCCCCGAGCCAAACCATTCTTTTTCCAATAACTGCTGAGTCAATTAATGAAATGTTACAGTTTCATCCCAGTCAAGCCCTGACTCCCCTTTCCATGGGAGATTTACTTGAGAAATCAACTAAATTATCCCAAGAGGAACTCAATCGCCTCTGTCAAACTTTCATGTCACCACAACATCAACCTGATGGCCCACCTCCTTACCTGCATACTTTCTTTACAAATATGGGACAACTCATAATCGACATGATATCATCAATAATGGGTTTCAATACTAGTGAATTTGTTGATGAGTTAACCCTAGCAATGTTGTCAATTTTTACTCCTGGATAGCCCCCTCCTGTTAAATATGACTTTGCCTCCTACATTGCTGACAAGATTCATGACCAGTTCATGAGATTGGAAAATGAGAGATTTTTCAAGTATAACACCTTTATCTACCATCTTATGCTCTTTTATCAGTCAGACAATTTCCCATTCCTTGTCCTCAAACTTGACACCAGAGGAAATCCAAGGTCTATAATCTTCTAGTCAGCAGTCTTCCATGATTCCTTTGAAACCCCTTACTCCTATAATGAATTCATTGGCCTATTCATTCATCCAAAAACTACCTTGTTAACTGGGGTTTCCCCTCCTAGGATCAGTGGTGATATTAGAAAGACCCTTTAACTTTATAAACAACACAAAGTGGGAGATTGGTACCTATATCAGAACTTCACTGAATTAAGGATATATGGTTGTGAGCTTACCCCCTTCAAATTACCAAAGTATGTTCCAATGAGACTGTTTGCATTAGAATACTATAGGCAGATGTGTAATGCAGATTTGATCCATTTTACCAAAGCCAAAAAGAAAGCATAGCTCAGGATCAAACATCAAATAGGCCCATTTGTTTCCAACAGTAGAGAAGCAGGGCAAGCAACAAAAAGGATTCTAGAAGACTACCGTAGTTTACAAAAGATTTTTGGTTGGGCGCCATATGACCCTCAGGGCTTTGTCTGTGATAGAAGAATGAAGAATAGGTTGTCTCCCTATATGCATCATAGGATCCCAGAAATTGAATAGTTTGCCAATATGGATGAATGGAGAGAGGGGACCTTAGTAGCTGCTGACAGTGAACAGGTGAATATTGAAAATGTAATGAGAGATCTTGAAAAGACTCTTGATTTAGATTCTTTTGGGCAGGTACATCATGATAGTTCTCAAAGATCAGCATCAGGAATAATTGCCTCAGTAGTTGGGACCTCTGAAAGGCACTCACAACATTTCAGTACACTAGCGACAGAGACCTCCAAGGGTAAAGAGATAGAAACCAGTACACAGGCTACTGAACAATCTACAATGTCTAAACAACCTGAAACACCAAAAGAGCAGGCAAACATCCAGACTCCTCCAACTCAAGTCAATGTGGTAGAACCACCCATCTTACAGACTCCTTTGAATGAGGAAAGAACTAAAAAGAGAGACAGGGAAGTAACTACCCCTTCCAGTGGACCCTCAGAGCAGCTTGGTGCAAAAAGGAAAAGGTTAAATCCTCTTTCAGAGGAGGAATTTTTTGAAGAGACTACTGATATTCAAAGGAAAGAAGGAAATGGTAGTCATCAAACATTCCTAATAGAAGGAACACCTTCTAGCTCACAAAGACATGAGTTGGAAAGACAACAGAGTGCAGAGGTGTCATCCTTTAGACCTCCAGGAAAAGAAAGTCTAGATATTAAGAAGACATTTATGGAATTAAAAGCCAGAAATGATCCATTGAGGATTCAGGTTTACAATCAATATTTGAAAATGGCTCCCACTAATCAAAATAGATTGATGTCAGCCTATGACATCAAGGAAGGTAAAATGATTATGAGTTATTTCAAACCTAAAGTGCAACAGCCCCAATCAGCAGCAGACTATCTCAGAACCAATTTTGAGGTTATGGCAAAGGATATTCATCCTTTGGATCAAATTGAATTGCACAAAAAAATTGGAGAGATGATTTATTCCACCTTGACTGGTAAGGCTATGATGACCCGAAGGCTGGAAAATTCTCAAAACAATACAACTGCCCAACTACAGCTAGAGAAAGCCTCTTCACAGGCTAAAGACAATAGGATTAAAACATTAGAAGAATTGATCATTGGGTTGGGCCATGATCCCAAAGATGTGAAGGCTGCAGAAGCCTTAATTAAAAATAAGGATGAAGACATCACTTCATTGAGAAAACAACTAAAATTTCCACCTACAAGGCACCCACAAAGAGCTGAGATGATACAACAAAGAACTGAAGAAGAACTGATGGACTTAGTTCTGAAACTTAATGAGCAACTAAAGGAAATTGAACAAGAGTTGGAGAAATCATTGAAGGATAAGCACGAAGAGTCGACCTCTCAGCCTCCCAATGTGATTCCAGTAGTTTCCACTGCAATCCCTTCCACCCTTTGAATAGCTCTGGCACCTAATGTTCCAGTAGTCACAGCAGAGGCAGTAACAGCAACAACAATAGCAGGTACATCACAAGAAGGAACTTTAGGTCTCAGTCGAGATGAATTAGTAAAATTAATGGAGCAATTGAAGCTCCAAGTCACAAAACTACAAAAGGTAAAAGAACAATTTCCTACCTTGGAGCAAAATTATGATATCTCAAAGATAAATGTTGTAGAAAAGACAAGAGAAATTAAAGGATTAGAAAATAGGGTGAAATAATTAGAGAATGATCTTACATTTGACAAGCCTTTGACAGATATTAAAAAGATTCTTTGGGCCAACATCACTCAATCAACAAATGATGGTTGGCCATCAATCCAAATACTTCTTGAACAAATTGATTTAGTAAAGGCAGCCCGAGAAAAGATTCAAAAGACAAGAGTAGAGTTAGGAAATATGCCTGAGGAAGCCACCAAGCTCATACATTTTTTGAATACCAAGAATAAGTACCAACTTGAAGAACTGGGTATTCAAGATAGAACAAGGACAATTCTGGAAGTCAAAAGGGTTTTAACTAAAAGGACTCCAATGAAAAATTTAGAAAGAGGATGCCATGACATGCAGGAAGAAATTAATGCTTTCATGAAGAAATTTGATATTTTGCAGAGTAAAGGCTTGCCTAGTCCTTCAGTTATTAATGACAAATTAATGAGGCATATAGACTATGTCGAGAAATTGAACCAATATGCAAGAAACCAGGCAAGTTCATCAACTAGTGCATCATCATCAAAGGCATTACCTACAGGTAGAGTTCTCTATGATAGCCTAGAGAACCTATTCTATGTCGAGCATGAAATAAAGCACTTGTTTCCAATTCAGCCTACCTTTTTCAGGTACACCGAAACTGATGAGACCCTAAGGAAACTTCAAAAAACCATAATACCACCAGCAAATTGGTGGGAAGAAATGTTAGAGATTTTGTAAATTATCCTTGGTAAAAGGTAAATTTTGGTTATTGACTACAATCAATAATGGTAAAGAGGATAAACAGAGATCAAACAAGTCAAAGAGTATCAAAGCAGGTAGAGTATCAGTGAAAACAGGGTAGCCAACACAGAATTAGAAAGAAGACAGCAGCATGCCAAATCATAGGGCCTAGCTCCAGCACATTCATAAGAATAGGAACAACACAACATAATTTTGCCTTTTTTTCTATCTACGAGACCATCTATCTCTATTTTTATTGTAACTTATTGATAAGTAATCCTATAATATATCTCACTTTGTTATGAGATATTTTTTGTAAAGTTTTTGTATAAATACCTCCTCAATTGGAGTATTGAGTGTGGACTCTTAGACATTGCTATAATACTGATTATTTTGGAATAAAGTGCTATTGGACAAATTTTGTATGGCTAGCTGTATGAAGAATTAATGCAAAGGACTTTTCACAGGATTCATGTGTCACACATTGGATAAATAAGTATTCTATATCTCATGTTTTAAAGTTTTCTTGTTTATTAAATCAACTGTGTTTCATATTTGAATGATATATGAAAAAGAGTAATTCAGAAAGTGCTTGAGTGCAATCTGTTTTCAATCATTGTTATTCTTAATGTTTTCCTCTAAACTAGCATAAGAAGTGAATTCTTAATTGCTCCTATTTCCTAGTTTACTCACTTTGATTATTTAGTAAAGAATTCTTAATTGCTCTTTATTGCTAATCATTCAAGTTCCCTCTCTTAAAATATGGTGAAGGATTCTTAATTGCCCTTCATCCCTTCTAAGCCCATTAGATCTTTTCAAAAGTCTCTATTTCTCCCTCTTTAGCTATCTTGTCCTGTGAAACCTTCCATTGTTAAGAAACCAAATCCAGTTAAGCCGTCTTCTTTGGCTCCATTAGCCCAACGGCCTAAACTACTCAGTCCTACCCCTCTACTATTGAATTTCACCACCAAACACAATCAAAACTCCTAAGCTTTCATAACTAGCCTAATATATTCCAAAACAAAGCTAAAACGTAAAGAGAGAGCCCTCTCTAGGTACAGATTGGTTAGATTCTATACCTAAAATTTGGTTTGTGGTTGCCTCAGACCCCTTTCCTCTTCCCAAAAACTTCAAGGAAAATCTGAGTGATAACAAGGTGCAAGACTTTTTTATTTTGCACGTTTCTTTATAGTCTCTGAAATTTCTTCCCTCATGATCAGTTGACCCAATAATGCACTTTCCTCAGCTGAAATGTTAGGAACCAGGTTCATGAATTCCATCTGGGCTGAAAATTCGTGTTCCTGTGTTGTATATTGACTTCTAAAATGAGTCAAAACAACTTTCTCAATTGATGTTTGTGATGTATGAATACCTCCATCAAAATCCTGGATCTTATTTATAACATTATACTATTTCCCAAAGTTATATTGTATATGGAAAAATATTGTATTTTTGTCTCCGACGTTGACCCAGGTCACTTAGCTTTTCATCTTAATTTATTCTTCCTGTGATCGAAGGATCAAATTCATTTTCACTTCCAACTTGATGATCTTCTTCTTACACAGGTCCAATATATATAAAGGATCCCAAGGGTCATTATAATACCTGATATTTTTATCAATCTCGCTGAAATTTTTTATGTCAGCCTTTTTCTTCACTTTTATCCATCTGCGAGCCTCCTTTTTCAACTTAATGAGTTTCTTGAAAATATTAGACATATAGTCTTGTGCGAGAGAATTCCTTTCCCCATTACAACTCCTAAAAAATAGTTTCTTGATGTGCTCCAACTGTAACCATTTCAGATTAAACTTAAAAGGGTAGATCCTCCCCTTTTCCATACCCTTCTCATCTTAATAATATAGGTTGGTGGTTAGAGATGAAAGAAGGAATAATATCGGAGTTGACACCCACCAAATGATTAAATAGGGAACACTTCATGATAAATCAATCCAACCACTTGGATATACCTTCCACCACTTCATGATCATTCCACCATGTAGGGCCAATGGGATTTGGTGCAACATCAATAAAAACATGTGCTTGCAACATTCCAAAAAATAATTTTGTTAAATTGTCTTGCTTTGATCTGTCCCCACAAATCTCTCTTAGATCCAAATAAAAATTGAGGTCGCTAGTTATAATCAGCGAACTTAGCCCGAGTATCCCCAAACTAGAAATATTTTCACAAAAAAATCTCCTATGAATATAAGGGGCATATGTATTGATTATACGAATCCTCTAGTTGGATCTCGCTTAGTGACATGACATAATAATCCTTGGATGAGAGGAGATGATATTCCTTCCATTGATGACAACATGATCCTTGATATTATTATATGTGTAAAGCTAGCTACCCACATGATGATTGTCTCCCACCGATTGCGCATATATCTTCGGACATGACAAAATAAAGTGTCCTATCTCATGACATTTCAAGAATCTGAATGGAACTCCCTAGTAATCGATGGTGAGTCTAATAAAGAAATTACTCCATCGAATATCCAATTTTTCTATCAGGCCTTGACCCATCTCCACCTCTGCCAACACCCACGCTATGCATTTATCTAGCTGTCCAAAACTCACCTCGTCCTAGAAATGGAACTTCCCTACGTGGTTTACGATCTTCGAAATTGCCATTATGTTCTAGAGCTCCAGGGGTAATCTTGGAATTTTAACACAAACTAGGATTCGACCCTAGACCATAGTGAAAGGGTTGAAACCCAGCTTCCACTTCTGAAGGATTAAAAACCCTCTCCCATTCATCCATACATCCTTCAAAATCTTATCTACATCCTCCAGCTCCAGAAAGTGGAAGCAAGTCCAAATCAAAAACCACTTTTCCTCAACCCATTTTTTCAATTATTCACCTAGCATCGGCATGTGATACCACTTCCCAACCAGTGCCTTATTCCACAACCTTTCTATGTTGTGTTAGAAAGAGTCATCACCCAACACTAATGGCGGTTCGCTCCTAACAACATTGAAGAAACCTTCTTGTGTTTAAAATTCTTGTCTCGATCATGTCTTTGCTACTCAATATCTACCCCTAAAACCTTCCCTCTATCCACCAAAGGATTCAAAGGCTTCTTATTACAAGCGCCCGATGAGTGGATGTACTGTAAAAGAGCTTCACACTTTGCCTACATAGTGACCTCAATCAGGTGCTCGAGAGATGGTGAATGAGCTTCCCACATGTCCCCCATCTATCCAAAAGGTAAATATCCACTCTCTCCAGGTGGAAACAAAAATCTCGTCGCAATGGAAATTAAATTTAGGAGAAATACGCAAAATCTCTGGGCATAAGCCCCCTCACTAGGACCCCTCCACTTTCTACATTATCGCAACCTAGAGACTAAAACTGATCGTATCACTCTCACCCTTAATGGAAATAACATCCAACCGGACATCTAAATGGCCAATATTACCCCAAAAGTGACACCTAGATAAGAATCCTTAACAAAAGAACTAGACTTACCAACCAAAGGTTTAAGCTTCCGGGCTAAATATTTAGCGAGGTACGTAGGCCTACTAATGATATTGAGAATGGGTCTAAGGGGGGCCCCTTCCTTGTGAATATTAGGAAGCCCGTAGATTCTAGGAGTGAGAGGGTTGCTTTCGATAAGCTTGTGACTTATGGAGATCCTGTCTAGCTTTCTATAGCTCCGACTGTTGCACAAGTGATCCAACATTTTTCTCCAGTAATCCTCTATATCTAAAATCACAATTTCCCCTCACTTATCAGCTTTAAGGACTACAATGTCAGGTTTATTTCTCAAAGTTTTAAGGGCTTCGAATTCCGACTCGTCAATATTACTATTTGGAGGCTTATCTTTCGTATGAAAAACATAACAATCTTACCTAATAACCTCCTTAATATGATCAGCCAACTCCTTAATGTCCCATTCAAGCCAACTCCTTAATGTCGCATTCAATAGAGTAGATAATATTGAACCAAAATCTTTTTTGAGGAAGGAGAAAAATTTAACTCTTCCTTAAAAAACAATGAACCAGTGAATCAAAAGAAAACTTGAAAAATTAATAACCCTATTTTTTTGATTCACTTGGAAAAATTAATAACCCTCCAACGAATCAAAAGAAAACTTAGAAACGTTAATAACCCTATTATTAAAATAGAGAGAGGAATTATTTTTTTAAAATTAAAATATTTGTTACGGTTAGAAATATCAATATTATTATATTTATAAATATTATTCGAATTTTTAATACGATCACTATTATCCTTGTTATTACCTATAATCTTATTACCATTATTAACAATAAAATGATTCAATTTAAAAAATAAAAATTAATGGCAAAACATAACCTTAATAAATTATTTTAAAAAGTAAGTTATAATAATTTATATGGACTATTGATTCCATTCAAAAACTATAAATAATAAATCATAATAATAGTTCATTGTCATTTACAACATTGAATTAAAATCTTAGCCCAAAAAAATTTAATAAATTATGAATTTATTAATATAATTTGTTAATAATTTGTTTTTATTATAGACTTAATGATTTCTTTTTCTATGAATAGTTGTACTTTGAACCTAAATTGTTTAAAGTAGATTTAGTAATTTCTATTTTGTTGGATAGAAATACAATTTTAATAAATAAATAAGGTTTATTATTTAATTATTATGAATTTATTAATATGGTTTTTGGAGTTTTTAAGTAAAAATTTTTGAAAAGTTTTTTATTTTATTTTATTTTTTGATCTAATTTGTTGAAATCTCAAGTTTTGTCTATGGAATTTGCACAATCAAAGTTCTCTAGTGTTTTTCAAGGTGCTTAATCCATATATGCAGTCAAAAAACTAACTTAAATAACAGAAATCAAGGTTTCACCACAAATTTTTCAGGACCAAAAATCTGAAAGAAATATAATTATTAATAGAATATTTAAAGTAAATAAATAATCTATTTTTAGATTCTTCTTTTTTAAAGTTCGGCAATGGTGAGGCTATATTATGATCATGTTTAAAAATAACACTTAAATAAGACAAAGAATTGAACCAATAACTTAACATCTAACAATGCCTTAATAGCACATTGGATCATTGTCTATCCAAGGCCACATAGATAGAATCCATTTTAATATTAAATTTATCATAATTTTTTACAATTTAAATTTTATTAAATATAAATCTTTCTTCACCTTTCAATGATTAAAAGGAAAAATTATATTAAAAGAATTTGATCCGCTTAGTATATGATATATTAAAAATTAATAATAAGGTTTATGCACTATCATGTTACAAGAAAGGTTAAAGTGTTTTTCTTAATGAAGGTCATGGATGACCAAAGTAAAATTATTACAATCTATCATAATAAGTTGAGAAAGATACTGTTGTAACCAATTTGAGAAATATAATCTTGTAAATTAATGTAAAGGTATAGAAGGATTGTAATAATGCATGATGGCAAAGGAATATAAATTAAATTGGATAATTAGGAGGAAAAGAAAACTATGTTCTAAATTCAAAAATATTTACCTTTTTTATCATATAAAGTATACACCACATAATTTAGTATATGGAAAATATATATTTTTTTTAATTAAAAATAACATGAAGAGTGATGGCACAAAGAACACCAATGAAGATCAACTTGAAAGGCATGGATACTTTGCCTTTGGAGCCATTATCTTTTGTGTCTTTGAATTGCATTCTTATAAAAAACATGTTGAATGTGAGATGAATGACTACATCTTTGATAAAAACTCCCTAGTTTCATCAAAATGGTTTTTTGAGATCTATTTACAAAAAAACATGTTGAATGTGAGATGACTGATTACATCTTTCATAAAAACTCTTTGGTTTCATTAAAATGGTTTTTTGGAGATCCATTTATGATGTTGATCTTAGTTTGTGTACGTAATAAATTTTATATGTGTGTTTATTTAATAGATAGCTGAAAGAAACCTTGAAATATCTCCATTGTCCATAATTATGCATGAACGTTTTAGTATATATGAAGAAAATACGGGATCTTCATTGTCCATAATTGTACAACAATGTAAGCATGAAAATTTTAGTATGTACAAAGAAAATATGGAAAAAAAAACTAGTAAACAATGTGGTATGTATTATTTGAAGAAAATGTCAATTCTAGAATGATTGGGAGGAATAATTGGGATCCTCCCCTCCTAGGCTCAATTCTTGCAACTAACATGATGAACTTTGGTGTAATATACTAGAACATGTATGTTCCTCATATGGAATATATGGATATTTATCTTCATAAAAATGCACAAGTTTGATGAATAGTTCGAACCTATCCATTATGATCCATATCTCTATGAATCTATCAGTAAGAATGTATTATCTAAAACAAGTTAGTAGAATACAAATTAAATAGAAGAAAAAACATTAACATAGAAAATATATATTACAATGAATTATATGAGGGGTAACATATGTTCTTATGTACTTTTAAAAGCTAAAGGATGGGGAGATGTGGAGATGATTTAAAGGGGAAATATAGATATTGCAGTGAAGGTTAAACCTTATCATTCAATTGATTGCAAATGTCATTTGTGACTTTTACTAATTTCATGCCTTGATATTTGTGTATTGTTAATACCCAAGCCATTTTAAGCAAGATTTGAGTACAACTAGCCCTTCGTATAGGTGGAATTGGAGCAAAAGTAGGGTTGTTTGGATCCCAAGGAGTGAAAATATGTTTTTTGGAATTAACAACGACAAATGTTGGATGCTAGGTAGGTTTATGGTTTTATTTTTAGAATATGATATGGCCATAGGTATTGGCTATAATATCCTATCAAAGGTGCAAAAATTTGGCAATTTCCCCTTGTAATTTGAGGATTGACTCTGTGAAGTATCAAAAAATTTGGGTCGATAATCTTTAGCTTCTTCCCTAGCTAGAAGATTGAAAAATGCGATGTGACCAAGAGCCATCTTAAAGGAGATTCAAGTTATTGATATATTGTGCCCTAGGGGTTAGATATTTCACCATGCTTGTGGAATGTTCAATATTAATGGAACCTGCATTATCCATTAGAGAAAAAGGTATTATCGTTAATAAAGGAGCATTTGAAATCAGATATTGAGATGTCGGGGAAATGAACGCATAAGGTCTTAATACATAACCTTGATACAAATAGAATTTAAAGTTCATGTCAAGCAATGGAGATCGAAAGAGTTTGAGAGATGACAAGCAATAGATCAAGCCATTGGGAGATTGAGTGTTAAAAAATCTCTAGGTATTGGTTGTTGTGAATCCCTTGATATCAAAAGAACCCACACCAATGTTGATTGGTGGAAAATGATTTGGGATCCATCAAGAGATGAGGTCGAGGTCCAATTCTATTAAGATGTTGTGCCATTAGCTATCAAGTGTTAAGAGATTGGGTATGAGAGGGTGAAAGCACCTACTTTCAAAGTCTCCTTCATAAAAAAACAAAACCCAATAAGGCAGGTAACATGGCATGCTAATGTATATTAAGATGTGACAAGATTATTTACATGGCAAGTGGATTAGTTTAAGAGGATGTGGCAAGTTGAAATGTGTCTTATGTGGCATGCTAATTTAGCAAGGTGGCATGGATCATAGTAGAAATAAATTAGGGTTTTGGGACATCAAGTGTTAAACATTGAGAATACATTATATTCCATCTTGGATGAATTTTCTCAACACTAATAGAACTCAACATGTTTGTTGACTAATGAAAGAACGAATGTGTCAATGGATTACTAGATATTGCATTGCTACGAGAACTTGAAGAGGTGATATGTCCATGCATTGGATGATGCGACATACTAATGTTCCATGCAAATGTGGGGCTAATTCATCATGACGATGTGAAACCAAGTGGATATTGGATGATGTGGTATGTTGACACATCACTAATGTGGAAAGTCAACATGGAAGGATGACATAAATTAGAGTACTGACATGGAATTGAGGTGGATACAAGGTGACAATTTGGATATTAGTGACATGGACATAAGGAATTTTGGGTTAAGTGCCATAGAAATGATACCTTTGTATAAGATTACTCCTCCCTATACTAAATGACCCTGAAATGATGGACATTTTCAGAGGTTGGTATCCATTGTAGTGATAATTGAATATAGACTTGTCATTTTTTAGGATGTCAAGTATTAAATATCTTTGGATGTGATATCAGATCTCCTTGAAATTATCAAAACCTAAAATAGCTAACACCTAAAACAAATTCCTAGGTAAAAATGATGTGGTAGGTACTAAGATGGCAAGCCAATGTGACTAAGGTTTCCACCTATTTCTCACTTGCTAGCTAATGCAACATGGTCTAATGATGTCATGAGGGAAAATATACCACCATGTGTCTAACACATGGCACTGGTATGTAGGTAGACCCATAACTTAGAGGGAAAATTTCAAATGGGATTAACTTAGTGTCCAAAGATTTGTTTTGGATGATATTTGTATTATTGAAAATCTCTCAATGACTAGAAAATGAGAGCAATCTCCAAAATAAGTTTTGAGTTGGCTAAAGGAAGAGGTTTTTCATAAACCCACTTCCTTAAGGAGACTTAAGAGGCCAGGTTTAGATATCATGTAACATTATTTGGGTGTTTAAGGGGTTGAGTTTGTTACAATATTATAGAAGACAATCAAATAATGTGGATTTGTGATTTGTAATGCATGAGACAAGTATTACGTTCCTTAAAGAAAGTGTTCATCTTTGTCATATGAGAGTGACATTGCTATGTTTTGGATTAGATATTACATGTAATTGAACCTATTTTCAAGCATGTTTCTTCTCAGAGCGATGTGTGCATTATGTTGCAAGAAATATATCACATGTCTACATGGTTTCGAAAACATGGTATTCAGACAACTAAGTGGCCCTTGTGACTTGTTTATTAAAATTATTAAATATATATATTTTTTTACATAAATTATTATTTTGTGTAGGGATAATTTTTTTTAAGAAATTGACAAAATTTATTATAATTTAGTTGTTAATTCATAATAGAATAATTACTAGCACACTAAAATTTACTAAAGTTGTTGATATATGTAGATCCACGTACACTGATTGACGTATAAAAGGTGGAAAATGTTTCCCATTAGCATATATCAACCACAATAGTAAATATGATTGTGCTAGTTGACAGCCCACATGTGTGGGGTAGATTCATTAACCATGGATGAGCTTGGTTGACGAGGGTTGATGAGGTTGATCATAATTGACGAGCTTAACCATGGTCAAGGTTAATGTTAATGCTAATGTTTCATTAATGGTTGAAGTGGGTTGATCGGGTTAGCCATTATTGACCATATTCAAGCACAAAGATCTTGATTGACCATTATGGTTTACTATATTTAACCATAGAGACCTTGGTTGACCATGTTCTATCTTTCTAACCATGGTTGACCATTAGTAGAAAATGATAAAACTAATAATGATAATCATTATTGAATGTTATTTATAAATCTTAACTAATTGAGAATAGTTATTCAAGGAAAGCCACAAAACCTAAATGATAACACTAATAATGATAATCATTATTGATTATTATTTATAAATCTTGACTAATTCAGAATATGTATTCAAGGAAACCCAAAAAACCTAAAATGAGAGCAGGAAAGACATAAAACCTAAAATGAGAGTTGGCGTGACACATAACTACTAGTAAACCTATGGGGGTGGCTGGACATTATTGACCATACTCAAGCACAGACCTTGGTTGACCATGTTGTCTTTCTAACCATGGTTGACCATGAGTAGGAAATGATAACACTAATAATGATAATCATTATTGATTGTAAACCTATGGGGGTGGTTGGCCATTATTGACCATATTCAAGCACAAACCTTGGTTGACCATGTTGTCTTTCTAACCATGGTTGACCATGAGTAGCAAATGATAACACTAATAATGATAATCATTATTGATTGTTATTATTGAAGTAAAACAACAAAACCTAAAATGATAGCCATTATTGATTTTTATTTATAAATTTTGACTTTATTAATAGTTATTGAAGGAAAGCCACAAAACCTAAAATGAGAGCCCACACATAACTACTAGTAAATGTATGCGGGTCTACGACCTATCCTCCTCTCCATAAAACAAGTCAAAAACAAGGGGTTTGAACTTGGGTGTCTCGAGTTTCAACAATTTCACATATCTCAAATTACCAATTGAGCTGCCCTGAAGGCTATTTAAAGAATGATGTCAAACTCAAAAGAAAAGTAGTAAAAAGTAATAAAGTAATGACTAAATTTGATTTTTTATATTGTAAGTTTGTGCTTTTATTTTACACTAGAAACTTTGTATCTTGTATAGACTATAAACTATATTATAATTTTGTTTATTAATAAAATTAGAAACAATATTTTCCAAAAAAACAAAACATAAAATAAATTTAAATAATAATTCATATTTCAAACCATATAATTAATAAACATATAAAAACTAAATAAATTTCATTAATAAATATAATAAATATTTTTAAATATAAAAATATGAAGCATATATATATATTCATAATCATTATATTAAAAATTTCATTTTTAAATTTAATTAATAAATATTTCTTGGTTCTCTCTCTCATGTTTTTTATCATTATGGATATTGTGCATATCACAATAAAAAAATTAATTTAACAAGATATACAATATACAACTATATGTATTATAAGCTTTTTTATAAAATTTACTTGTTTATTATATAAAGAAAGTGAAAATTAAAAAATTTTATGGTTGAAACATTTCAAGTAGATTGATTATTTTATATTTGAGTTCATTTTGAAATATAATTTTTTGATTATTATTGTTTAAAAGATTACATAAATTGGTTGGACTTGCAACTTTCAAATATATAGTTTACACCATATAAATTTCCAAAAAAAAATTAAAGAATTGAAATCATTTATATATATATATACACACACATGCACACACATGAAACATCTATCAAATATTACAAAACATGATATTTTTCAACATACATATTTTTTTTTCAAATTTTACTTTGTAACAAAAATTTATACATAAATAAATTTAATTTGCTACTAGATAAATCCTTATTTAAAATAAATTTATAATAATAATAAGTATTTATATTTATTAAATTTTTAAATAATAATAATAATAATAACAATTTATACTTATTAAATTTTGAATTAAAATAAATATATAATAATAATAATTGTTAGCCCGCATAGGTTTGGTCTTGTGGCCAGCGAACGATTTGTTAAGTCATCTGTGCTGTTCTGCAGGTCACGAGTTCGAGTCTCTTGTTACCCGAGGGCCATTCTTGCGAGTTTGGCGGTTTCTCCTAGAGGTTATAGTGGCAACCGGTGGGATTCAACCCCATGTAACGCGAGTATGATACTACCTGGTTGCCGATTCTGCTAGTCAAAAAAAGAAAAGTCAATTATAATTGAGAGTCGTTAAAATTTCCAAATGAAATTAACAAAATTTTGAATTTATTAATATTTGTTTCATTTAATGTTTTGTTTTACTAGGAAAGGAAATATATTTTTGCTATTTAAATTTTTTAAACTTAAATTTAATAATTTCTAATATGTTTGAGATTAAAATATAATGTTAATAACTTATTTTAATTAATATGTCATAGAAAATGGCCATATAGTAGTCCATCACTTAGCTTAAATATAGTTGAATTAAATTAAAAAATAATAAAAATAAAAATTTCATCACATAAATAAAATTAATAATAAAATATTATATTGTTGAATGCCATCGCAAAAAACTAAGAAATATGATTAACTAATAATATTTATATAAACATATCCGCATATATATATATATATATATATATATATATATATATATATATATATATATATAGTAATAAGTGATTTAAAAATGAAAACATGGAGAAAAACTATGATTCATGAAATTAGAAATTATATATATATATATATATATTAAGTAAAAAATAAATTAAAACTAAAAACAAAGAATTAGTAACTAATAAAAATGGAAGTTATTAAATCGTCCATAATAAAACTTCAACCAATCACCTTACAATTAAATAAATTTAAATAATAATTAAAAAAAATTGAATTTCCAATGTTAAAGAGCAAATAATCTACAGAAATTTTTGGTAAAAAAAAAACTAATGCATAATCAAAAGAAAAACTGAATAAGTAATCACTTATAATAGATGTTATCAATTTATAAAAATTATGAATATCCTATTTATCTAGGAGGAAATATAATTATTAAATTAATATTTGTAATAAATAAATCTTTATTAATGTCACATTTATATTAATATTATATATATGACATTTTTAATAAAAAATAATTTTTATTAAATGTATTTTTTTCAAATTTTTTAAAATTAAAAAATACATGTATATTGAATAATTTGATTCCTTTTAATAGATGACATAGTAAAAACTAATACTAATATTTTGTTTGAAGAGGCAATAAAAATATAGTAATTAGGTTTATGAACTATCATATTATAATAAGTAAAATGAATGTCAAATAATGTGAAAAAATTTAAATTATTACTATCTATCAAAATTATTTGAGAAATATGCCCATGGGGCTTTGGATTGACGGTGAATGGGTGCGCTGTTAAGGCACTCCTTGCGATAGGTCACCGGTTCAAATCCCCCATGGGTACATAGGTTAGTCTTAACTAGAAAAAAAAAAAAAAAAAAAAAATTATTTGAGAAATATACTATTGTAAGTAAATATAAAGGTATAACACAATCTTTTTTTGAAGGAAGGGATGTTATATTCTCAAATGGAAGTTACATAGTTATTGAATGCCAATTTGCCACATGAGAAACTAGACCAAAGATTAAATTGTAGATCCTTGAGTTTGTGTAATTATTTTTTGATCATTACATCTATAAGATACATAAGAAAATATAGTGTTTGGCTACACCTTAGTTCGATATGCATTTTGTGAAAAAGCTACCAAAATTCAAAAGTTGAGGGCTATAATGAAGTGACTATAGGGTTACTGGTTGTTTTGCTTGGGAGCTTGCTACGGTGCAACTTCAGACCATGGGATGCAGTATAATTGCCTAGGAGGATGTTGACCTTGTAGTCCAAGTGTTCCATATTTTTTACCAACTTTGTATACCTAAGGGCATTGTCTTGCTGGGCTTGGTTTCTTTCATGTCGTTTTGCCTGATTTTGTTTAAGGATATTACGAGGTTGTTTCTATGATTTGGTGAATTCTCTAGCAATGTTTTCTATGATGGTGGAGGCCCAAATATTATTGGTAATTTGGTTCATTTCATGATTTGGAATTTGTATGCACGATTTCAACTTTGTTTCCACTGATGTCCAATAGGGGTCTAGAGTGTGCAACCTAGGGCATGAATTATTCTTGGCAGTTCGACTGTGGTATATTGGGTGCTCTAACCACATATGCTGATCAATGTGGTGCTAGATAGATGACATACTATCTCTTAGATAATATCATTCATTCATGATGTCATTATGTGGTGAATTATCAAGCAAGGTTTTCTATGATGGTGGAGGTCCAAATACTATTGGTAATTAGGTTCATGTAATGATTTGGAATTTGTATGCAGGATTTCAACTTTATTACCTCTTAGGTCCAACAGGGGTCTAGAGTATGTGGCCTATAGCATGAATTATTCTTGGTAGTTTGATTGTTATCCATTGGGTCATCTCACCACATACGCTGACTGACGTGGTGCTAGATAAACGACATACTATCTCTTAGATAATATCATGCCTTCATTACTTCATTATGTTTTGGGGATCTGTTGTAGGGAGATAATTCTTCTTCAACCTACTTTTTTTATTGGGAATGAAGAGAGTTAATGATATTTTTATGCTAGCTTGAGTCTAGTGGTGAAGCTTTTAAGTTGAGAGTGTGCTTGGCTAGTTGGTATACTAATTTATTTTCTTCTTTGCGAACATGAGATAGTTGAGGAGCTAGGATATGAGTGAAGAGTTTAGCTATTGCTATGAATCAAGCTTCCAACCTCCAATTGTTGGTTTATTTCTATGGGGTTGTGCCACACCAAATTCTTTGAAATATGTTTATAATTAATTTTAAGTCTCTGTCTATGATGAGTTTGGAATAATTATTTCAGGTGGTGATAAGGAGGCCTTGCTTAAGAGCGCATATTTTTTCTATATCATTTGTATTGTGTCTTATTTCTCTTAAATAAGGTCACACATTTCCCTTGGATGCTTTGTCAAAATTGATTTTAATGAAGTCTATGGGAGGGGGTGACCAAGAGAAAGGGATAGAAGAAAGAGGGGGGGATGTGGGGGCTAAAAAGGTAAGATGAGAGTAAATTATTATTGCTAGCTTCTTTATTGAATTTATGAAATATCTAAAATTGGAATGAGAAAATGAACATACCATCCACACAAATGAACACAATAAATATGATGAGAAGCTTAAAATGGAGAAAACCCAACTAGAAGGTGGGGCCTATTCTTTTCTCTCTTTTCTTGGAGTATGATATGGAAACACAAAGAAATGGGCACTATCTATAGAGTTCCCCATGACACTATCACCTAAAAAGAATCCTACAAAATCTTATTTGTCCTCTATGATGATCTAAAATCGCACACCTATATGTTCAAGTCAATTATTGTATAAGTACAATGTTAAAGAATGGAACACCTTGTCTTCCTAGCTTCCTAATAATTAACATAACCTTATAGTCATTCTAGGTATAGGGTTTTTGCATTCTCCAACCTCAATTAGTGCTAAGGTTTTGGACCTTCTAGAACATCCTTGAAAGTACACACATGGATAGCCCCACTTGTGTGATTAATGGGGGATAATATGGCATCCAATTTTACTTTGATGGTCAACAAGGTAAGTCAATTTGCATAACGCATAACTTTCATGTACTAAATCTGACTACTTGGGGATTTTTGCACTAGTGGAAAATCTCAATGTGTAGTATAATTTCAAGGGGATAGAGACATGTTCATGATATTTTACCCAAAAAACAACATATGGGGCCTCAAATGGTTTAGGCATGTTTCAAACCCTAAACTTCCAAAATGGTACATGCCAGTACATTGGGACCTACAATCCAATTCCTCACGTTTTTCCACCTAGAAATTACCAAAATTGATGAAGAATTACATATTAACGTATTATTGATAATTAATCTCTATTTATGGAGCCTTTTGGTCACCAAAATCTTTTATTGAATGAGATGAGGAAATGTTTCCTCTAGCTTTTTCCTAGAGTACCATTTTCCCTTGCCTAGAAGTTTCCCTTTCAACCCAATTTTCTAGAGATCATGCCACCCTTATTTAGTAGTTCTGGAATTATTGTGAAAAAACTATATTTTCTTCAAGCTTTACTTGATATTATATTGGATAGTACGCTATGGTAGCTATGACCTACTCCTCATTTTCCCCGATCTAATATCAAAAGCTCAAAGACATTCAAATTCTCCACATTCATTATTGAGAAATTGTGGTAGATTAAGTTTGTAGGAATTATCACATACCTTATCCAATAATGAAAAAATCATATAACACATAGGAGAATACACATTATGGAAGTGGTTTTTCCCGTTATCTAGAAATATAGATAACTAAATATCCAAGCATTATTCATTAAGCCACTAGTAAAACACAAAACCTTTTTAAATCCATCTAGTTATACTTTTACAATGTTTTTTATATCAATATGTCCATATATCTGACATCTAGGATTTATTGAAATGCCCTACAAAGGAATAATCCAAATTTTACAGGATCTAGATGAGTGGAGTCATAAATTGAAGGAACCCTGCCTACAGCAACCTTAGCATCAATGTTACACAAGGTATGTACAAATCTAAAGAATCCTCTTAACCCTATAATGAGGCAAAAAACCAAAGATTTGGATATGGATACTAGTAGGGTAGATGATCCAGGTGTATATTGGTGGCCACCTGCCTATTCGACCTAGACCCTCTAGTCAGTTTCATCTCTTTCTTTAATTGAGGGATAGTTTACTATTTTTGGTAGTTTTTTCGGGTCTTGAACTTCCAAAGTTGTTTTCCTTGGGTATATCTTTCCAACGAGGTATCATACACATCAAATGGAGATAATATGACCAAGTTATGACCCCAGGAAGTTGGCTACCCAACTAAACCCAGCGGGGCCAATAAACGCTTGGTGTTACATCTCCTCAGGTTAGGGTTTTGGTTGTTTAGGGTTTTCTCTTATTGTTCAATAATAGAAAGGCGCTTGAGCCTCATTGTAACTCAATTCATAGGAATGTAGCCACCACATCTCATTTCAGAGATAATCTACCTTTACCCAAACTATCTTATTTCCATTTTGTTTGTAAGCATCGTTCAATATTTTTCTATTTATGAAATGAAGTATTTTTTCATGCATCTCTATGTTTATGATTATATCTATAATTTTTTGTGTTCCTATTTAAGTTCAGATCAGTGGTATCAGAGTGGTCTGCTCTTTCTCTATTTTTCCTTGCATTTCCCCAATGAGGTCAGGTTATAATGAGTTAGGAATCGATCTGGTTGAACCATTACAGGATCAGCCTCGCAAAACCCTATGACCTCCCATGGTGGAAGAAAAGAAAGATGAGGAGGTAGGAGATCCTTTCAAAATGTTGCTCGAGGAAGCCCTGGATCAATAGAGGGAAGCGATGATGGATAAATTTTCCCAGATCATTTGATGGCTACCCATAAGAGATGCATCTTCATCTAGTAGCCACTCTGGAGGTGTCGCTCCTTTTAAGGTGCAAGTTAACTTTGATATTCCCATATTCGAAGGCCTGATAGATGCAGATGCCATAGGTAAATGGTTAAATCTATTGGAAGGATATTTTTCAGTTCATGACTTTTCCAATCGGGAAATATTACGTTTTCATTTCTCAAAGGCGCCCCACATTTCAAGCACTTATGGGAAACCTACTGTAAACAAAAGGATGAGAGTGAACCCTTATTATTTTTAGCTGCACCCACTTGGAATTATTTTCAAGATGTCATCAAGGAACAATATTACCCTATCGGGAGCTATGAAGATAAATACATAAAGTGGACCACGCTACGATAGGGAAGGGACCAAGATGTGCCAACATTCAAAAGTACTTTCCATACCCCTCGCACGAAGTTGGGTATCAAGGATACTGAGTGGAATTTGGTGCTCAAGTACCGCGTCTTTCTACACAAATACATCCAAGATGAGATGGAGTTCCCGGAATTTTCCTCGCTCAGCACAACGTATTGATATGTTGTAAAGCTTGAGCACAAGTTTAAATAGAAGAAGCGGGACTTTGGATCTGCAAATCCAAAGCAAGGAAAAGGTGCATCCAAACCACAAAACAAGGGACCAAGCCAAGGCAAGGCTACCGAGGAAAGCCCACTGAACCCACAAGAGAAGAAAAAACCATGAAGACAAAGAAGGACACAACAAAATGGTGTGAGATCCATAAGAGCTCCACTCACAATACAAGTGAGTGTCGAGCAAAGTAGTCACTGGTGGCTGAGTTGAAGGCTTTTGAATATGACGCAGTTTCTCACTTTGAATCAGAACCCACTAAGGGGACTATAAAGGGAAGAATATCATTGATGAAAAATTGAGTGCCACTGTGGCCACCACAAAGATCTATAAAATTGAGCCTGAAGATCCGGAGGTGGGGGAATGCCTCTTCCACTCACAAATGTGGGTGAAGGGTTCTCTACTACAATTCATTGTCGACAGTGGGAGCCAAAAGAACCTCATTTCAGTAGAAGTCGTGAAGTGGCTAGGCCTAAAGACTACAACACATCCATAATCGTACACCATTAGGTGGCTTCACCAAGGACGAGATCTTCGTGTCAGCCAGCAATGCTGCCTTCCCTACAACATCAAGCCCTTCACAAATGAGATATTGTGTGAAGTTGATCCTCTTCAAGTTTCTGATGTATTGTTAGGAAAACCATACATGTGGAAATGACATGTTCTATATGAGTCTAGACCTTGCCCTATGATTATTACTTTGGTTAATTAGTTGTATAGGATACCGGAGGTAGCCCCGCTTAGCATCATCTCTTTTATCATTGAAAAAAAATGCAATAAGATCATTTCCCAGACAAGGAAATTTGTTTTCCTTATGATTTTCCCCCAAGGCAAGAAGAAGGTTGTGCCCATGGCTTCTAGGCAGGGCTCCTCTGCATAGCAACAACATATGGACAAGGTCATGGAGGAGTACATGGATATTTTCGCCTCACCCATAGGGGTACCTTTGCACTATCAAGTTAATCACTCCATTGATCTGACCCTAGGTGCATCACTACCCAATGGACCGATTTATCAATGCTCTGTTCTTGAGAATGATGAGATTAAGAGGTGGATTCAGGAGCTACTGCAGAAAAGGCACATCAGACCAATCTCATCACACTGTGGGAGCCCGATTGTATTGGTACAAAAGAAGGATTGGACCTAGAGGCTCTGTATTGACTATCAGGTGCTGAACAAGATCACCATTCGTAATAGGTACCCAATCCCATGGATTGATGACCTTCTGGACCAGCTCAGGGGGGCCAAATATTTCCGCAAGATTGACTTGAGGTGAGGTTATCACCAAGTGCCTATCGAACCCTCCGATGTGTATAAGACTACCTTCAAATACAAGGAGGGCCTTCTCGAATGGTTGATCATGCTGCTCGGATTGATGAACACCCCCACAACCTTCATGAGACTGATGGACAAGATCTTGTGGCTCTTCACCAATGCATTCATGGTGGTGTATTTAGATGGCATCTTGATCTTCAGCTAGAGTTGAGAAGAGCACCATCACCATATTTGATAGGTCTTTCAAACCCTTCGACAACAAAAATTTTGTGCTAACTTGAAGAAATGCACCTTTGGCCTAACCCAGGGTCAATATCTAGGGTACATCATTGATGACGGGGTGTACATGTGGACCCATCCAAGATACAAGTCATTCGGGATTGGCGAGCCCCAACCACTCTAATATAGCTCCGCAACTTTTTGGGTCTTACCAATTTCTACCATAGGTTCATGTTGGGGTTCTCTCAGTTCACTTAGCCTTTAAGTTAAGTCACCAAGTGCGGAGAGAAAGCAAAGTTATTTTTGTTAGAAACCTAAGAGCGAGCATTCTTCGAGTTGAAGAATCGCCTCTATTCTGCACTAGTGCTCACATTACTAGACCTACAACAATCATTTGAGATTGAAACAGATTCCTCTGACTATGTTATTGGTGCAGTTCTTTCTCAACATGGGAATCTAATGGCTTACCACAGTGAGACACTTTTAGACATAGTCCGAAAGTACCCCACTTACGAAAAGGAAATGTGTTCCATTGTGCAGGCCTACCATTAACGGAAGCATTACATTCTAGGGAAGGAAACGGTCATCCACATAGACCACCAACCTCTATAGTTCATACAAACACAAGGGAAGTTGCAGAGCAATCGACATCAGAAATGGTCCACCTATCTGCAACAGTTCCATTTGAAAATTAAGTATAAGAAGGGCAACACCAATAATGTTGCTCATTTCCTCAGAAGACCACCAGTCGTGGCACTAATCAATGTGCTCGACACCTATGGGCATGAGACATTGGGTGGCCACATCGTTACAAGAGCGATCCAGAATTTGACAGCGTATACCAAACACTCCTGGAAGGGAAGCAACTTCCAAATTTTCACCTTCAAGATGCAATGTTATGCCACCTAGGACACATTTGTGTTCCTTCAAGTGAGAGTGCCAAGATGATTTGGGAGGTGCACTCGAGTTGGGTCATTGGACAATTTGAAGTAGAGAAAATAGTGGTGGTATTACTAAAGTATTTTTATTGGTCGAAATATCGTTAGGATGTTGGGAAGTACATTAGATCCTGATCCGCCTACTCCATTTCCAAACCAACCATCAAGAACAATGGCTTGTATACTCCTCTACCTACTCCTAGTCGGCCTTGGGAATCTGTCTCCATGGATTATATCTCGGGCCTTGCTTCTACTAATGCCGATAATGATTGTGTTTTCATGGTCATGACAGATTCTCTAAGATGGCCATCATGGCAGCCTGTAAGAAGAGTATCACACCAGAGGCCACTACTAAGCTCTTATTTGAGTGAGTTTGAGTACACTTTGGGATCCCATGCTCCATTATCTCAAATTGGGACATCAGATTCCTGAGTGCATTTTGGTAAAGTCTCTAGTCAATGCTGGATACAAAACTTACTAAGTCCACGACTTTCCATCCCCAAACTGATGGCCAAATAGAGGTTGTCAACAGGATGATTGTACACATTATGCGCACGTACAAATTGAAGCATCCATGCAAATGGGATGAAAGTCTCTTTTATGTCCAACATAGCTACAACAGAGCTCTCCATAGCTTAACAGACCACAACCCCTTTTAGGTAGGGTTGGGATTTCAATCATTATGCCCCAATAATGTGTCCATACCATTTCCAGCCACTCAGGTAGATTTGGCTCACGTGCAGTTCGAAGTTGAATGGGATAATAGCTTCATTGAGCACATTCAACACATCCTCCAATAGGTCCATGCTAAGTACAAGCAGCACCATGATCATCATCGAGTGTCGCACAAGTTCCGGGTGGGCGACAAAGTTTGGCTTCATTTACAGAAGGAACACCCTTGTTGGGCCCCACCGCAAGCTTCAATCTCTCCAATATGGTCCATACACCATCACGAAGGTCATCGGTGATAATTCCTGCAAGCTCAGCATCCCACCATTCCTTGGTCTACACCTAGTGTTCAATGTAGATCGCCTATAGCCATACTTTCCGCCATTGTTGGACACATCTAACATTACGGAAAATCTCACACCAACAGAGCTCAACCTGGACTGCATGGAACATCACGGAAAAACATATCAAGAACACTTGAAAATAGAATATACATCTATATGGAGTTTTCAAAGTAGGCCAACTCCTTCACCGGGGCAAATGGTTCACCAGGGACCAGGTTCAACAGAAATTTCCTCACCTCATGGAGGCTTTGCACGCAATGGGGACAATTTCTTCCTAAGGGGGAAAGAATAATATATGTGGATATTCTTGGCCACCAACATATTCCACCTAGACCCCCCAATCAGTTTCATCTATTTCCTTAATTATAGCACAATTTACTATTTTTGGCAGTTTTTCAAGTCCTGAAATTCCAGAGCCATTTTGAGGCCCTAAAGGATGTTTTTTTGGTGAAATTCCTTAGCAACTGCCATGGAAATCACATCAAAATCTGTATTCCTCAGAGAGATATTTACAATGAGGTATCATACGTGTCAAACGGAGATAATATGACCAAGTTACGACCCCAAGAAGTTAGCTTCCCAACTCACCCTAACAGGGCCCATAAACTCTTGGTGTTACATCTCCTCGGGTTAGGGTTTTGGTTGTTTAGGGTTTTCTCTTATTGCTCAATAATAAAAAGGCCCTTGAGCCTCATTGTAACTCAATTCAGAGGAATGTAGCCACCACATCTCTTCTCAGAGATAATCTACCATCGCTCGACCTATCTTATTTCCATTCTGTTAGTAAGCATAGTTCAATATTTTTCTATTAACAAAATGAAGTGTTTTTCTGCTGCATCTTTGTGTTTATGATTACATTTTTAAGTTTTTGCATTCCTATTTAAGTTCGGATTAGTTGAACAAATGGAAACCACACGGAGCCAAATATGACAGCCCTAGTCCTTACATGTAGCCTAAGGTATGACATGGCATGTTGACATAGTGAGTGATGTGGAAATATCATGTGCCACTACTGGCAGGGAACATTGGACAAATTTGGATGATATTACATGCTAACATCGCATGTCTGTGTCATGTTGGTGTGGCATATATTTGCCATGAATTTGACAGGGCGACCAATGCAATGTTTGTTGTTGAAAGTGATGTCAAGTTTGGAGATTCAAAAATTCATATCTTTGTTAATATTCCCTTTTACAATTTTTCGAAATGTTACATGTTCCAAATATCCAAATGAGTGGATGTTTCATCCTTGCTCAGGTGGCACGGTGCTAACATGGATTAAAGGGATAAAATTCCTAAGTTATAGGCCCAGGTAGTAGCTACCATGGAGGTGACGTGGACTAGTAGATGTTTGATATTTAGATATTTGGAAGGTTGACCTATTGACCATAGTCAAAATCTAAAAATTAGGAAATTAATATAACTACAACTTTTGGAAATATTTGGATCCATATATCTAGATGTCTTAGGGATTTAGTTGAGTTTTAATGCTCAAATTAACAAATATGGAAAATTGGAAAAGTTGCTACTCTAGGGAAATAAAAATTCTAGATCTTGATATGATATAGTAGGCTGAGATATATGAATTAAGGACATGACCCATTGTGGCAATGACGGATGGATGGTATGGATGTTGACATTGCACCAAAGGGAAAATATTCTAAGTGGAAGGTATTTTAATCCAAAGCTTATATTTTAAGGAATTTTTTATTGTTCGAAATCTCTTCATGAGTAGAGCACAATAGTAGCCTAAGAAATTAGGTTTGAGATGGTTAAAATAAGAGGAATTTTGATAGACCCACTTCTTTAAGGAGACCAAGGAGGTTGGGTATATACATCCCCTACTCTTGAAAATGCCTTAAGGGATTGCATGTGTTATAATAATTTGGTAATTAATTTTAAAAATAACATACCTAAAATAATTAAAGAACCTATACCAAAATTCAATTAGCTTCTTAATTTATTTCTACCATAAGTTGTTTGAAGATTTTAGTTTTCGTTCCAATTTACATTATTTTCAATTCATATCTTTGCTTGATGATTTCAATTCATTTATTAGATGCTCAATTCACTCTTCATTAAAGTTATTTCATTATCCTATTAAATATAATTTCTTATATCGATTGCAATATTATTATTATTTTAATATAGTTCACATTGTTATATATGTATTGTATTATTATGTATCAAATGGGCCACATGTATTTTGAGCAAAATGTTTTGACATTCTCGTAGTTTCTCACACACACAGAGACATTCAATTCTTAGCTAACACACAATACTTAAAAAATTATTTAAGGTATTATGATATGAACCCTAAATTAACCATGATAATTTAATCTATCATAAGAATCACTTGGAGAAGGTTTCTTCAGAGAAATATTTAGTATTAACTTCCATCATTAGCTCAACTAGAATTATAGCATTGATAAAAGGATTATTAGAGGTTGGAAAGATTATTATGAGCTTGAAAGTAGTTGTAAGTCAACTGATCTTTAAGTTTGGAGTAAAAAAAAAAAAAAAAATCCTCTTTGAGACTCTCATCACCCATGTTATTTTATGTGGTTGTGATAATTGGGGTTGCAGTATATCCAGACAATTGTGGAGGAAGATAAAGATGATCCAAAAGTAATTTATAACCTACAAACTCAATATTCAAGGAAATAATCCCTATCATATGCTCTTGATTGAAGCTAGATTACACCCCTCTAAAAGCATGGCTATTTTTAGGTATTAAATGTAGAAGAAGAAGATTTACAACATGGAATCCATGATGGTCTCAAAAATTTCTTCTAACTCTATCCAGAACCCCCACCTCTAGCTAAAATGAGGGTAACAAAAGTGTTATAAGCCATTTTTTTACATCAAATCGATAAGCCTCCTAATGGGATCAATCAACATCTTATTCCCCCTTGTCATCATCTTGCACAAATCCCTAAGGATGTCTCTTTCATTCCCTAGAGTTTATGCCTGAAGCTGCATCATCTAAGCCAAATTTAGGATATATTCTCCTTGGCCTCTTGTTGTATAGCATTCAATTACAGGTTTATCCACTATGGCCTGCATTGATCACCTATAGGTTGCTCCCCTTTTCACATGTGTTGGCTCTAGAAATCCGAGAAAAACAGAGAAATTTTTTAAGCTTCCTTTTCGAGATGCTTCCATAATTTGTTACAACTATTTACCTCAGATAAAACATTTGGAGCCCATCCTACCCTACTTTAGATTTTCCATCCCTTATCCTTTGATCCCATCCTCCCATCACAAGTAGATTTAAAACCTCATATGGGTAATTCGATAAGAACTCGCAACTTACGCCACCCCTCTATATATTTACAGCCTTCCATATGCAAGGGGTTGAATTTTGGAGAGTAATTCTATGCTTATGCAGTTGTGGTGAGAGGTTTCATTTCATGCATTTAGGGTGATTGGAGGTGCACATTGTGACAAGGAAAGGACAAGTCATCGTTGAGGAGCTCTTCTAGAATATCAACATCTATTTATGGTTGTAACTCCTTCTATTTATATTAATGCAAATAATTATCTATTTTCCTATATATGATGTTGTTGTTTCATGTATTTCAATACCATGTTGATCTATTAAATAGAGTATCTGGATGATACTGCATAGATATCATAGTTTCTTGGTTTCTGCTATATGGCTGTGCAGATTGTAATTTTGGCAATCAGACCTAGAATTGAGCATTCAAGCTAAAGAAGGAGTGAGTTATGTGACAGATTCCACATAGGCTTCATTATACCATCTATTTACTTTAAGGAAAGCATTGAGTTCCTTATTTCTCTGTTGTTCTAGGTTAGCCACCAAACCTAGGGGAGATACTTTTGTCCACAATTGTAAATCTCGTATAACAAATTGGTGACCATACTAGGGAATGGTGTATTCCCTTGGTGGTTCCTTTGTCCATTGTTTTTTATTACCTCTTTGATAGACCTTTTTTGCTTTACCTAGCCAAGAAAAAACCTAGTAAGTGATGTCATTGAGTCTCTTTTGCAATTTGTCCATCAGAATCCTCTATCCATGGACCAACACTCACCCAGTTCCTCTAACAGATCTTTGCACCTCACCTGGGCCAACTCTGTACCAACGTTACAAAGCACTGGTGCCTCTTCTGCACCAGAGTTGGCCCCTATTTTTCCACAAAACTTGCCCTTGTTTTTTGAGTGTCTCTTTGATCAGCCTACTTCCAACTGTCCTTCCCTGAGTCTTGAGTGTCTTGTGGTCTCTCTAAAGCCTTCATTTGGTTTGAAATTGTGTTTGATTTCCATTGGTAAGAATTGGTTTTGATTTTTCTTTGTTCTTATCATTTGGTTGCTTGCGAACTAATTTCGTTTTGTCATTGATCATTTCGATGAATTCTTGTTTTAGTCCTGATTCTAAAAAGTGCATTTGAATAAGTGATTAAACATTTTCATCTTAGTTTTTTTCATTTCAAAAATTAAGTGTGTTGAAAAGAAAAGAAAAATATCATTGCCATTTAGGGTTTTGTACGTGCATTGATATAGGAACAGTTACATTGAAAGGGAAATTGCATCTTGCATCTTGTTTTCTACATGTTGTATGTTTCACACTAATTGTTTCTTCCCTTCCTTAGCTAGATTTTCATTGAAAGAGACAGATTTCAATTTTCTCATGCTAGATTTTCATTTTAAGATATTCAGGTGTCATACGTGGTGAACCCAAAACTAAAACTTAAACAAAGATAAACAGTAAAATTTGTTGAATCAACCTAAGGAGCATTTGTAACATTAACACAAACACTTAGATCAAATCTCTTTAGGTGTAA
Organism: Pinus tabuliformis; assembly: GCA_031772625.1. Lineage (NCBI taxonomy): Eukaryota > Viridiplantae > Streptophyta > Pinopsida > Pinales > Pinaceae > Pinus > Pinus tabuliformis. Next base: position 1,353,593,484 of record CM062820.1, on the reverse strand, counting down.
ACCGTTTTTTAAGTTCCGAGTTAGGTTGAGAGATTTAACCCTTTAGGCCTTTATATAGATGTGAAGTCAAGATGGATCTATGTTGATTGATATTAAAATATAGATATGATAAAAATATTTTTCACTAATTCTCAATAATAATATTTGATTTCTATGTGCAATAATATAATTTTATATCAAACTTTCAAGAGAAATATATAATGTTTTGAGTGTAAGGAAGATGTATAATTCTTATAATTTTTTAAAATATTTCGATATCCACAAAAGTAATTATTTATATAAAAAAACAGCAATAATAATTAAAATTTTCAATATTGATCATATATAAAATATTTTATGTATAAAATTACACTTGGATTTTAAAATACCTTAATAACAAGGAAAAAAAGACAATGTAGTTTGTAAATAAACTATTTCAATGCCTATATGTAATATCCCCCATTAATGTAAATATTTTAATTTTACTGCAACCAAACAGACTATTACTATTTGTTTGAATTATAAACTATTTTTGGAATTTCAGTTATTAAAGGATAATATTTTACAGTTATGGGTAAATACTATTCTTTTTCTTACTAGGTAATTGGTTATGGAAACAGTTATCTGTTCCAAAACTAAATCCTAGAGTATATTACAGTAAATGATCAAGAGGATGGGGATCTGAGATCAGGAACAAAAATTAGAGACTGTGCTGAAGGGTTTGATAGTCTGAAAAGGCTATGTCTAGTAAGGATCAGATAGCCAGTAAATATTAAATCTTTGAGGAAGAGAACTCCTGAAGTGAGGAGTAGCGCGGGGAGAGATTGACCAAATCTTGTATCTCACGACAGGGAGGAATTAAGTGCAGATCTTGATTTTTGAATCAATCCGAAGTAGCGTAAATAGATAAGTAAAAAGAATCTCTGATATAAGTTATTTATTGCAATCTAGATTGTCTGTTAAGGCTATGTCAATAAATCATGACTGTAAGTGACTATTGTAACCTTAAAGATAGGGTCTCTGTTATTTAAGCATGGTGAGAGAATCTTATTAATTTCATTTCAAAACCATTTCAATAAGTCATGACTGTAAGTGACTGTTTTAAACTTAAATACATGGTCTCTGATATTTTTAGTATGGCGAGAGAATCTTATTAATTTCATTTCAAAATCGTTTTTTTGAAAAATAAAAGAAAAGTAAATATAGAGAAACTAGAAGAAAATCCTCTATGTAATTATAGAAGAACTATTAAAAGATAACGTGATTATTACTGATGTATTTGGATGTAAAAGTAATTTAAAATTTCCTAATTGCATGGTAAAATTGGAAGTGAAAGAAATCCTTGTACATAGAGTAAAGAAAACAAAAAGAAAGGAAAATTCCATTACTGGCTGAAAACTAACAAATGACAAAAAATTATGTAAAAGGTATGATTTTTGTATACATGACTTGCACATTTATGTATAGAATTAACGTTTATTCAAAATAGGAAAATATCTAGAATAGTCATTAAAACAAGGGTATTTTATTTTCTCAAGTCAAGAAGCGAACAAATTTATCACATATTTACTTGGCTCCCAACGGGATAAGACAAACCAAATCCATGTAACGTAATTCAATGCCGAACAAGTACATTATCTACTTACACAAAAGCCTCACGACTACACCACAGAAAATCTTATGTATACAACTAGAATGATAGGAATCAGAGAAAAATTATTCTTATAAGCATAAAGGAATTTATGAGTTAACCTAGAAACCCTAGGTATGTCCAAATATTAGTCTAGAAGTTTTTTCGATAACAAGAATAGACGAGATTCACATATGGAGAAAATAGAGTAGACAAATAAGGGTTCACTCTGAAGAACGCGATGGATAATTTTTGACATTCCAAAAGCAGCATTGAAATACAGAGAAGTGAAACGAAAATAAAAACTTGCTATTAATGTCTTCATCCCCAAATATTACCATAAAAGGGTTCAACCATCAAACAATCTAGTTAGTGAGTATAATAGAACAACCAGCCTTCACAGGTGCCAGATCCCTCACCTTCGACCAAGGCCATAAGGCTCCTTAAAACTTAAACAACATTTAGTACAAAACTAGCCGTGGAGTTCCAACCCGCTGCGATCTCAATTCTCCAATTCAAAACTACTTACAGACTCAATATTACCATTTAAAATAGCCATTACAGACTTTGAACTAAAGAACTAGGTCTTGAACAACCCTATGCTAACTTTAGAACTGGAAGAGGGTTAGAATACCCAATAAGGATGTGGAGATTATAACCGACTGAAGAGTTTGCCATAGTCCAACACCTTACCCCTGTTTTCGGTGATCTTCACCTCGCACCATGATGAATAAATAGTGTTAGAACCTGATGGGATAAGCATGCTTGAGATCGACCGAAGAGCTATAAAACAAAATGAAAACATGAATAAAGACCTTAACCATTTTTTTACCTGAAGAAGGTATGGATGCCTCAGTTGACTGTGTTCTAGAATAATGATGGAGTCTCAAAACCCTCTGTTGGAAATAATACTGAGAGGAGGGGTGAATCAATATTATCAGATCAAGAATTTTTCTTTTTCATAATCAGATTTATATATGCTACTTCAGAGAGGGGAACTAGAGTGTACCCGCAACTGTCTTTAAGGCAACCAACATTTATGCAGTAAACTTATGATTCAGTTAATTCATCATATGTTGATATTTAATGAGTGCATCAATACTTCATCAATCATTAAATAGTAACCATGTGCAGAATAAACATAATAAACCATTACAAATAAGCAACACACATGAACACCAAGATTTAAGGTGGAAACCCAATGTGGGTGAAAACCACCTGCTGCTGTCATCTCTGTCTTCTTTTAATAAAAAGAAAATTGGTTTACAATCTTTTACTGGTGCATACTCATAATAGTATGTCGGCTTCTACCTACAAAAGGCTACAACCTTCTCTCGTTCTCTAGCTTCTACTCGAAGGGAGCTACAACCCCCTAGCTCTTGTACTAGTCAATATGTTTACTAGTACATAGGTGCAAGCCTACAAAAAAATTCACTCTTCCACTAGGGACCATGTTTCATGAATTTTCAGACTGGATGCTCCTCACACATATCAAGACATATGAAGAGCTTGACTCATCAATAACCCATCAGAAATTTAGAAACTCAAACTTTATAAACCAACATGCAGTTAATGTGAAAAAATCACAGAATTATCATCAGAACACTATGTTGAACCCAGAAACTTGTATGAACATTTAGAAGCAATTGAAACCTCAAAAATTCATGTGTTAGATTGTATATGCTACTTCAATGAAGAAAACCTGCATGTATATGCTACTTCCTTCAGCCCAACCTACGTATACCTCTAAAGATTTTGAATCATCAAATCTCTGAATCACAAACTGTACTAACCAGCAGTGTACTTAACATCTACAATAAACTTACAGAACTTTACATAGGCAGGCAACAAAAAACACTTCTTCTCACTTATACAATCAATCAAATATCAACCTCCTTATGCATTCAAATTTACATTCAGATCTAAGAAGACTTCATTGACAGACAACAATAAAATAGCAGCAGCAATAAATCAGCAATACTGATATGATAGATCAGTCATCTCTGAAAATCAAGCCTTTCTTTTGTATATGCTACTTGAAATAACAGAACCTGCGTGTATACGCTCTTTTGCCAAGACGAACCTGCGTACAGATATGCAAATATTGACTCAGAACTTTGTTGCAATTCTCTATCATGATAGATGAAAAATAAAACAAATGAAAAACGTCAAATCTAGCCTCAACCAATATCAAATCATTCAAGAATAAGTCATTCCAGGTCTCATGATCCTGATCCAATATTGAGCTTAAGGTGCACATAGATATTTCAGATCTAGTCCCAAACATAACCCTGCAACATAAAATATACTTCAGATAGAAGTATTCCTTAGAATCTTATTCACTTGCACATCTGGCCTTATTATCCTCTCTTATTTATATATTTTTTGGCCTTTCTCAATACCATGGATCGAATACACTTAGGACCAATACCTTGGATCAAATACCATGAACTGAATACCTCAGACTAAATACCTAGGGTCAATATCATGGTCCAAAGATACCTTGGACCAAAACCATGGTTTTCAACATGTACGTGCTTTGCCTTGTGTGGGAGTGCGTGTGTACGTTATACGCTATTTCTGTTCTGAGTACCTACTTGTATACACTACTTGGACTAAGTGAACCTGCGTGTATCTCTTAAATTGATCTTACATCATCTTCTTCCTTCAACTTCTTTATTTTTATCAATAGACCTTAGTTCCATCTTCCTAATCCTCTGTACCACTTCCATATTTCCTCTAAATATTTCTGTTAACCTCTTATCAAAACTGAGTTGACCTGTAGAGTTGCCATCAAGGAAAATACTTGTATCACAATGCCAACAATCTCCCCCTTTGGACTTGATGGAAACCATGATTATGTTGACTATTGCAAGCTATAAAGACTGTTAGAGATACCATACAACACCAAAATACCAAAATACTCTCCCCCTTTGACATCAAGGGCAAAGGGCAGACCACTCTACTCTCCTCCTTTGCATGATGCTATCCATACTCCCCCTGAGTACATGTCGAGACTACAAAGAGATGATTCAATATAATAACATGACACTATAACTCAACAAAGTGAGTATGACCTCCCTATGACCATGAACTCATACATACATCAATCACCCAACCAAGTGGGGATATACCAAAGTTTATACATGACAGAAATACAAAAATTATTACATCATCCATCCCAAGGATATTGGGGAAATAAATTACATCATATGACCAATAGAACTCATTGAAATATAGACCATGACAGAAGAAGTTATATCACACTAATGACTGATGTAACTAAGAAATAACTGAGTTCAACAACCATAATGCCAACAATGTGGAATGTGAACGCTCCCCCTAAACCTGTGCTACCACTATTTTTTTTGTTTGTTTGTTAGGAAAACATATACATGCTTTCAGCTAAGGCAACCCACGTGTACCCGCGCATATACCTCATGAAACCAGCATGTAGTAAACTTCCTCTCAAAAACTAGATTTAATAGTAGGATGATGCATCAACAACTCCAAGCTTTTGTTTGAGATATTCAAATGTTTCTTTGGGCAGTGGTTTAGTGAATATATCAACAACCTATTCTTTGTAGGGGACATACTCCAATTTGACCTTTTGTTCAAGCACTTGTTCTCGTAGAAAATGGTACTTGATGGGTATGTGCTTGGTCTTGGAGTACATGAATGGATTATTTGAAATACTGATGGCACTTGTATTATCACATTGAATGGATATGGGTGGAGTACATGTGATCTGAATGTCTTGTAAAGTTTGCATCATCCAAAGTAGTTGTGTGCAGCAAGATGCAGCAGCCACATATTCTTCTTCATTTGTAGATAAAGAAATTGAACTTTGTTTCTTGTTGAAGCAAGACACTAACCTAGAACCCATAAATAATGCACCAACACTAGTGATTTTTCTATCATCAACACTTCCTGCCCAATCTCCATCTATATATGCATGAAGAGTAAGATCTTCATCTCTAGGATACCATAGTCCAAAGCCCTGAGTTCCTTGACGATATTTGAAAATTCTTTTGACTGCCTGAAGGTTTGATTCCTTTGGATTTGCTTGGAATCTTCCAACTTTTCCTACTGCGTGCATGATGTTAGGTCGGGTACCTATTAGATAAAGTAGACTGCCAATAATGGATCTGTAAGTTGGTTGATATACCATTGTTGATTCATCATTTGAGCTGAGATTGCATCCTCTTACCATTAGAGTACATACAGGTTTAGAATCTTCCATTCCGTACTTTTTCAAGATCTGCTTGAGATATTTTGTTTGTGAAAGAAAAATACCATCTTTAATTTGTTGAACTTGTAGACTAAGAAAATAGGTAAGTTCACCTAGCAAGGACATTTCAAATTCTTGCTACATTACTGAAGAAAAATTATGACTCATGGATTCTTCATTACTACCAAAAATGATATCATCAACATAAACAATAATAATTAGCAATTTATCATTTTCAATCTTTGTATATAAATTGATATCTGCATAACCTTCTGTAAAACCTTGTTGGTGTAAATATTTGTCAAGGCGGTAATACCAATCCCTTGGAGCCTATTTCAGACCATAGAGAGCCTTTCTGAGTCTGCATACAAGTTTTGCATCATTTCCAAGAATGAATCCTTCTTGTTGTTCAATATAAACTTCTTCTTCTAAATCTCCATTAAGGAAGGCTGATTTTACATCCATTTGGTATACTTTGAATTTTCAAAAACTTGAAAGAGCAAGACACATTCTTATGGCTTCAAGTCCGGTAATAGGTGCAAAAGTTTCTTCAAAATCTATACCTTCTTGTTTAGCATACCCTTTACAAAAAAGTTTGGCCTTGTTTCTAATGACTTCTCCATTTTCATTCAGCTTGTTCTTGAATATCCATTTAGTTCCTATAATATTTTTATCATGAGGTCTAGGAACTAATTCCCAAGTGTCATTCTTTTCAATTTTCTCAAGTTTTTCATCCATGGCCTTGACCCAACATTCATCTTTGCATGCTTCATTTACATTTTGAGGTTCGATGGAGGATAGTAATGATAGATAGCTTGAGGTCCTTGTAATAGTTCTTTTTATCTGTACGCCAGCCTCCCTTTCTCCTAAAATTTGAGTTTTTGGATGCTTTTTATGAACATACCTGGATGGAGTCTTTTCTTCTACCATTATATCTTCTTCTGGTGCTTCATTGGTTTCTTCTTCAATATAATTTTTATTTTATGTGGGAAAGTAGTCCCCATCTTCCTCATTGTCATAATCTTGTGTTGATTTATATGTTTTGGTTTTCTGCATGCTTCATCAACTACAACATCAATGCTTTCAACAATTTTCCCAAGTCTTTTATCACAACATTTATATCATTTACTTCTGAAAAAATAACCAAGAAGAATCCCTTCATCTTCTCTGGGTTCAATCTTACCAAGTTTTTCATCAACCCTTTTGATAAAACATTTTCTTCCAAAAACTTTAAAATATTTTAATAGGATTCTTACCATACCAAAGATCATGTGGAGTTTGAGTGATATTTACCTGAAAATTTGCTTTGTTGAGAATAGTCATGGCAGCAAACATAGCTTCACCCCAGAAGGTTGCAGGAGTTTCAAATTCATTTAGCATGGCTTGAGCCATTTATTGAACTATTCTGTTCATCCTTTCTACTACACCATTTTGCTAAGGTGTTCTTGTAGTGGAGAATTCCCATTTTATTCCATGTTGTTCACAAAAGTCAAAGAATTCATCCAATATAAATTCCCCTCCTCGATCAGATCTGAGGCATTTGATTTTTCGATATGATTTTTTTTAAACCAAATCTTTGAAGGCTTGGAACTTTTCAAATGCTTCATTTTTATGCTTTAGAAGATCTATCCAACACATTCTGTAAAAATCATCAATGAACAAAATAAAGTATTCTTCTCCACGAGGTGACTTTTTCCTTGTTGATCCACATAAATCAGTATGGATAAGTTCAAGAGGCTTACTAGCTGACCCTTCTTTTTCCATGAAGTGAACTCTGGTTTGCTTACCAATATGACATGGTTTGCATATTGTATTTTCTAGGATGTTGATATCTGGAAGATCACGAACAACCTTGAGTGTGCATGCTTTTCTTATTTGAGAAAATCTTAGATGTCCCAATCTTTTATGCCACAGCCAGTTTTCATCATTTTTTCTTAGATAGCATTGTTGTTGTCCTCCTTTGAGTATGCATAAGTTGTTTGGAGTTCTTGTACCTTTGATAACGGTCTCTCCTGTATCAAGCTCACGAACAACACATCCGTTTGATCGAAACACCACTTCATTTCCTTGATCACACATTTGACTGACACTCAACAGGTTATGCTTTAAACCATATACATACATAACATTTCTAGCTTTAACCTTTTCTTTCAAGAAAACAGAACCTTTACCTTTTGTGACAGCTGGAGTGTCATTTCCAAATGAGACATTCTTTTCCTTTTCTAAGGCATTATATGAGTCAAGTTTCTCTTTGTCACCTATCGATGTACCACTGATTTTATTTTCCTTCTGCATACAAGGCTATACCACATCTTTCTGTTGGAGATTCTTCCCATATCTTGGGATTTAATGGTGTTTGATCCTTTTGAGGCGTTTGCCAAAATTTTCTCCTGCATTCAGATTCTTCACGACTAAAGTTGTTACAAATTGAGCATTCTATTTCATTTTCAAGAGGAGAAAAGTTATTATAGGAGCTTATCTTGATCCCTATTACATTCCTTTGATTTCATGCTCTTCTAGTCATGATGGTTTTGTAAGCAACGCATTGAGCAGCTTTGTGCCCAAAATTATGACATGAAAAACATTGCCCATTAAAGAAGTTTCTGTGACTATCGAATCTATTTACCTGTTGATTGTAGTTTCTATTGATATTCATCCCTGGAGCAAATTGAGTATGATTTACCTAGTGATCAGATTTATGCCTTTGCTGATGATTTTCATACTGTTCACTAGTCTTTGCTGCATCAAAATAGATTTTGGTGGAGGTTGATGGCTTCTGTGATTGAGATGCTTCTTCAGTATATCCAAGAGTTGTCTCTATCATGTTGGTTTGTGTTATATTCTTTCCACGACTAGCCCATGTAGTTAACCAGGGGGTTAGAAGGGGGGCAGATCCCCCCCTTCGTAGCGCCGATTGCGTAGAGAGAGGAGTCACAGGGGGTTTGAGGGGTGCAGGTAACCCCACTCTATGGGGTTCGGGGCAACACCCCGGAAAATTTATTTTTTGGACCCTATATTAGGTTGGGGGTACCTACCTATGGTTTTGTGCATGATTTTTCACACATGGTTTTAGACGTGATGGATTTCGATCCATGTTTTTCGATCCATGGTATTGGATGCTTCGGCATCTATAAATATGTATTGTAACATTGAAAGGAATATAATGAAAAATCAAGATGGTAGTCCCAGTTTTGGGATCCAGATGAAAATCACTGTGTATATGTGTTTTATGTGTTATGCTCTCACAATGTTTATTTTCTGTGTTTTAGAATTCGTATGCAGGTAATTTCTATACAGGGTTAAAACCTACATTTGGTATCAGAGTTGTTTTGGCTTTAAGGGGATGCCTTTAGTGCTGAGGGGTTTTGCTCGAGCCTGTGATAGACCCTGTTCAGTAGGAGATCTATGGGATCGATTCTGGTAGTGAAAGAAGATGGCGAGTACTGGAAAGATAGAGATCAAGAAATTTAATGGTCAGAGTTTTGAGTTGTGGAAACTCAAGATGGAGGATCTATTGGTGGATAAAGATCAGTGGATCGTGGTAGATCCAGGTACTAAACCAACGGGAGTGTCTGATGAAGAATGGAAAAAATTGGATCAGAAGGCAAAGAGCATAATATGATTGTGTCTCAAATTCAGTATTGTTGAATGTATCAGGGGAAGCTACGGCAAAGGCTTTGTGGGACAAGTTAGGGACTTTGTACCAATCTAAGTCTCTGGTGAATAAACTGTTCCTACAGAAAAAGTTGTATAACCTGAGGATGAAATATGGAGACTCAGTGACAGAGCATCTAAATGCATTTAATACTGTGGTAAGTCAGTTATCGTCTATTGATATCAAAATTTTAGATGAAGATAAGTGCATTAGTTTGTTGTGTTCTCTACGAGATTTGTGGGATAGTCTAGTTATTTCAATAGGTAGCAATGCAACTGCCTTACAGTTTGATGAAATAGTCTCATCCTTGCTAACGGAGGAGATGAGATGGAAAAATATGGAGAGCGAGAATGGTGATGTCTTGTCTGTACGAGGACGGTCCCAGAACAGAAACAAAAATAAGTCATCGAGTGGGAGATCTAAATATAGAGGCAGATCTAAATCTCTAGGAAAACCTATAAAGGTGGTGTCCTAGAAATGCAGGAGGGCACTAAAAAACGGACTGTAAATATAAAGCTCTTGACAAAGGAAAGGGATTTGATGATGCTCCTTCTGCAGAGGCGAAAACCACCTCAGATGAAGCTGGGGATGTGTACTTGACTTCTTCAAGTACACATGTAGATCTTGAGGCATGGTTCATTGACTAAGGTGCATCCTTTCACATCACTCCCCATAGAGGTCGGTTCTGCAACTATGAGAAATACGATGGTGCTAATGTCTTCTTAGGGGATGATAGGAAGGCTAGAATCATTGGTCGCAGAAAAGTAAAGTTGAAGTTGCAAGGTGGAAGGGTTAGAACACTTTCATGTATTATACATATTCCAGCATTGGCTAGAAATCTGATTTCTGTAAGCAAGTTGGATGATGTAGGTGTAAAAATAGTGTTCGAGAAAGATACTTGCAAGATGGTTCGAGGAGCACTAGTATTGATGCGGGGAGTTCGAATTGGAACTCTGTACAAGCTGAAAGGTAGCACTGTTGTTCATGGGTGCAATAGTTCTTTGGTTCCTGAAAGTGGAGTAGAAAATCTAGTGGTCTCTGGAGAGAAGACCATGTTGTGGCATAAAAGGCTTGGACATATTGGAGAGAAAAGCCTTCGAATACTTCATGGTAAAGGTATGGTAGAAGGTATGAGTAATAGCTCCCTGGATTTTGATTTCTATGAAAATTGTGTATATGGGAAGCAGAATCGGGTGAGTTTCCCCTCTAGTGGTAAGAGGGTGAAACATATATTATAGCTTGTGCACAGTGACGTGTTTGGACCTGTGAAGGTTCCATCACTGGGTAAGTCTGTGTACTATGTATCATTTATAGATGACTTCTCAATGAATACATGCATATATTTCCTCAAGAAGAAATCTAAAGTCTTTGACAGGTTTAAAGAATTTAAGGCTCTCATGGAAAACCAGACAAAGAAGAAGATAAAGGTGCTGAGGATAGATAATGGCAAAGAGTTTTACAGTAAGGAATTTGAAGAATTCTGTAATAACTGTGGTATAGCACGGCAAAATACTACTCCATATACACCTCAGAAAAATGAGTTGCAGAAAGAATGAAAAAAAAATTGATGGAAAGGGAAAGAAGCATGCTCAGTGGTGCCGAGTTAGGATAGGAATTCTGGGCAGAGGCGGTGGAGACAACATGTTACCTGGTCAATAGATCACCTTCATCAGCATTGGAGGATAAGACTCCACAAGAGGTATGGACTAGTAAGAAACTCTCTCTTTCACATCTGAGGGTATTTGGATGTGATGCATATGTACATGTTGTAGAATTTTTGAATAATAAACACATATTCAATGGAGATTATCCTAATCATGTACTATTGCAAAATACATACACAATACATAAGCTCCTCTACGTTGATCATCAATTTAGTAGCATCAATAACAATAAAACATCAACAGCATGCACACATTAACACAGTATGTAACCTGGGGAAAGATTACAGCTGAAAACCCCACACTATCTGTATATTAATGATTGAGAACATGTAACATTACATAGTCAATACTCCTCACAAGTATCCAGCACTATCTCCACCTATTACACAAAAACCAGCTCAGACCCAAACAAGTCACAAGTTCAAATCTGCTCCACTGCTTTGCCTGCCTCTATTGCATAAACCTGCTGAGAATCACTCACACTGGAAATCATGTGAGCACAGGCTATTCTACTGGGAAAAATCAACACAATACTCATTGGCATACTCAATACATTGCTTGTGCAAATCCTCATGCACAACTATAGTCACAACTAATAGCAATCTCAACCTCTAACACCTATCCCTGTTGAACTATACATGCACTGACATGCAACTGAGTTAACTGATGTATTCTTTAGTTGCTTTATGAGTTAATAATTAGTTTAACAACTCATCATTAGTCTATTTATAGTTAGACTAATTACCACTAGTTTAACGAAGTCAAACTGAACACAACTCCATCAACTCCACAATCAACTCCACCAAACTCAACTGCTTGAGTTCTAACTGAAGTCCTGCATGCAACAACTCAACTAACCCACAAAGAAAGTGTATTTCCTTCTAACAGCTGCATGTGCCACATCTGTAGCTCAAACTGAAGTGCTCCAAGAGGATAAGATAAATTTTATGATCCAAATATTATTATGAGACAATAATATTATACTTTTCTATTTTTGACTAGCAGTCTAAAAATAGACTCTGATCACTCCTACTGTGATCAAAAAACAGAAGTCCATCTATTTTTCCCAACATGACCAATCATCCATAAACAACATTCTGCAGCTCATAGACCATGATCCATATGTCTAAAAATAGACTTTGCACCATAATTTGCCTGCGGGCCCACTTAGTGAAGGCGACTCGTTTCCACTAAGCTCCATCATCTTGTTGCATTCTCAACACTCCCTCTCAACAAGATATGGATTATCAGCATCCTGATCCTCCGTTGGAATGTATAAAAGTAACATGATTATCCGCTGCACACAATCCCTGATATGATGGTACCTGATGTCAATATGCTTAGATCTATCATGAAATACAAGATTAGCTGAGATTTTAATGCAACTCTGGTTATCATAGTAAATCACAGCAGGATCCAAATGAGAACCGAACAAACTGACCAGGATCTTCCTCATCCATATAGCCTCGCATGCAGCCAAACTTGCTGCCATATACTCGGCCTCTGCTAAACTGAGTGCCACGGATCTCTGCTTCCTGCTGTACCAAGAAACTGCTGTCAATCCAATACTGAAGACCCCTCCTGATGTGCTCTTTCTGTCCGTTGGGCTCCCTGCCCAATCTGCATCTGTGAAGCCACATAGCTTCACCTCATCCTCCTGTCTGTACCACAATCCATATCCTGATGTGCCTCTCAAATAACGCAATACATGCTTACCCACCTTCCAGAAGAGCTTGGTAGGCTTAATCATAGCTTGTGAAAGCTGGTTAACTGCATAGCATATATCGGGTCGCTTATTGACCAGATATATAAGCGGTCCCACCAACTGTCGATAAATAGTGGCATCCACTTCTTCTGCCGAAGTAGCATCCTCCTTCCTCCAACCTCCAGGAAGAGGAGTATCAACAGGCTTGCAGCCATGCATGTTGAACTTCTCCAGTATCTCCCGAGCATACTTACCCTGAGAAACAAATAGTCCACCACTGCGCTGCCAAATTTCCAATCCCAGGAAATAATGGAGGCCCAAGTCCTTCATCTCAAACTCATTAGCAAGATCATCCTTGCATGAAAGTATCAACAGCTCATCACCCATTAGAATCAAATCATCTACATACAATACAATGATAAGCAACTTACCCTCCACCACAATCTGGTATAGGTTAGGATCCGCCTCACTCTTGGAGAATCCAAGTCCAGTGAAATAGCTTTCTATCTGTGTGTACCAAGCACGTGGTGCTTGTTTCAACCCATACAATGCTCTCTTGAGCTTGCACACATGTGACTCGCTGCTAAAGATCTAAAAACCTTTGGGCTGCTCAATGTACACCTCCTCCTTAATGACTCCATTGAGGAACGTAGTTTTCACATCCATCTGATGAATGTGCCATCCCATCTGTGCTGAGAGAGCAAGGATCGTCTGTATGGAAGAATACCTTTCGACAGGTGCAAAGGTCTTCTCATAATCGATCCCCTCTATCTGTGAAAAGCCTCGGGCAAGAAATCTTGCATTGTACTTCTCGACACTCCCATCAGCTGCCTGCTTAACTTTGTAGATCCATCTTGAACCCACCACTAATTTCCCTTCCGATCTAGGAACAATCTCCCATGCACTGTTTCTAACAATAGAATCATACTCTTCCACCATGGTTTCTACCCATGCGGGATCCTCCACAGCCTCCTCGAAAGAGGATGGCTCAATCACAACACACTTGCTCATAAGATCCATGTATCCAGTGTACTGATCAGGTGGCTATCTCTACCTGCATTGGGTTGTAGGTGGTCCTACAACTTTCTCTTCATCTTGAGCCAGTCACTCAGCTTCTGTCAAGCTCTTTCACCCTCTGATGGTTGGCATTGCATGAGTGGTCTCTTCCACTCCATGAACCTTGTCCTATGGCTGATCCACATCCTAAATCTCATCCTTAAGAACTAATAGCTCCTCATCTACATGCAAGTGTAGCTCCCTCTCAAGTGAACACTTCATGGCTTTCTCCTCCTGAAATTTTATATCTCGTCGCACAACAGTTTTACCACTGTCTGGAAAATACACACGATAGTTGTGGGGTGTATCAGTGTACCCCACAAATATCCCAACCTCTGCGGTCGGCTCCAACTTCTTCCTGGCATCCTTCATCACATGCATGTAAACGTTAGCACCAAAAATCCTCAAATGAGAAAGATCAAGCTTCTTACCAGAATAAGCCTCCTCAGGTGTACTCATGCCAAGTATCCTGTGAGGACAATGGTTCTGCACATAAACTGCTATATTGCATGCTTCCACCCACAAATGAAGGGGTAGGCCATGATCATGCAACATCACCCGTGCAGCACCCACGATCGTTCTGTTATTCCGCTCAGCAACCCTGTTATGCTGTGGGTTATGGGGAGCTATGAGCTCTCTTCGAATCCTTTCTACCTTGCAGAAATCCTTGAACTCGTCAGAGATGTATTCACCACCATTATCGCTCCTAAGAGCCTTCACCTTCTTCCCCGACTCCTTCTCGACCAGTGCTTTGAATTCACAGAACTTTGCATATGTCTCGCTCTTCTTCTGCATGAAGAATATCCAACACTTACGAGAGAAATCATCAACAAAAATCGCATAATACCTGTGTTTTTCTGTCGAAGCAACTAAGAAACGTCCACACACTTCTATGTGAATTCTCTCAAGGATCGTCGTGGCGTGACTATCCTTCTCGCGAAAGGTGGCTTTCACAAACTTCCCCAAATTACACCCCTTGCACTGATCTAACTACGCAAGAGTGCCTTTAGGAAGCCCTGTAGTGATCTGTTGTAGTATCTTCAAGTCTCCATGGTGAAGGTGACCCAATCTCCTATGCCACAACTCGCCATCATCCCAGCTCACCAATACGTTTTCCTTGCATGCCATTGCTACACATCCATCAACATGCAATTGATAAAGGTTCCTCACTCGAACCCCTATCTTCCAGGTTTCGCCAGTTGTCTTGCTGCGCAGGAAAGCCTTTCCCTTGCTGAAAACAAAATCATACCCCTTGTCTTCTAACATCGCCACAGAGATAAGATTCTTCTTCAATCCTGGAACATGCATGGATTCCTTCAATACAAAGGGTTTACCAGACTCCCTCTCAAAGGAAATGGTACCGATACTGGTCGCACTATATCTACCATCATCGTCCATCTCGATGTGCACTCCAAGATCTTTGTCCTCCAGATCAGAAAACAAATCTCAATCTCCCGTCATGTGAAAAGATGCACCACTGTCCAAGAACCACACCGATCCCATCACACTTGAAACCAACCATGCTATCAATGAAAAATCAATCTCAAACTACGAGGCTATAGCCTCTCCTACTGCAGATCCAGCAGCTTGCTTGTTCTTCTTCTTCTGTGGACAATTAGTGGCATAGTGTCCATGCTGGTGACAATGAAAACACTTCACCTTGGACCTGTCCTGCTTCTTGCCTTTTGCACCAGACTAAGAAGCTTTCTTACTCTTCCCCTTCTTTACTTTGGCAGCCAAAGCACAATTTTCTTCATCAGCTCCCTTTGATGAAGATTCATCCCTGGTACTCCGCCTGATCTCCTCCTACACAAGATCTGACCACAGTCTTTCCCATCCTGGCAATTTCTCCTAACCATTGACAGAGTCCTGATAGGAATTCCAACTCTTCGGAAGACCAAGGAGAGCCAAGCTCACCAAGTCCTCATCATCGACAGTAACCCCCACACTTCCCAGCTCATCTCAACACTGAGTGAACTTTGTGAGATACTTGGGCATACTGTCACCCTTCTTGCATTTGATGTTTCTGAGTTTATCTTTGAGCGCCAACTTCCTCTAATCATTCTTACTTTTGAATAGATCTGTTAAAGCCTTCCACATCAAGTATGGAGAAGTCTTTCCATGCAGGCTGGACACAATGTGATCCTTCACACCCTCCAACAGAATCCTTCGACACTTTGCTATCTTCTTTTGCCAAGCATTAGCTTGAGTAGCATCAGTGGGCTTCAAGACATCAGTCTCTATGAACTCCTTCAGCCCGTTATCATCCAATACTGCCTCCATCCTATCCTTCCATGCAATATAGTTTGAGATGCCCTCAAGAGCATACTCCAATCGCAATCTGTTGAAAGACATTGCTTCTTTGACACCAAGAAAACACTGCTACAAATTCGAATTCCACCAGCTCCAAACTCAACCGCCTCGGATCTAAGATTCGTGAGAACAAAATATTTCTCGTACAGAGATTGACTGTATGGGATTTTACCGGATATCTCACCTTCCCAAGGAAGGATGAATCCAGAGGCTACCTGGCTTGATTACAGACTCTGCCTGAAGAAATAGAATGTAAACACTTCCTGAATAGTAGATCTGATGATCAACAGCTCTGATACTGTGTAGAAATTTATAATAATAAACACATATTCAATGGCGATTATCCTGATCATGTATTATTGCGGAATACATACACAATACATAAGCTCTTCTACATTGATCATCAATTTAGCAGCATCAATAACAATGAAACATCAATAGCATGCACACATTAACACAGTATGTAACCCGGGGAAAGCTTACAGCTGAAAACCCCACACTATCTATATATTAATGATTGAGAACATGTAACATTACATAGGCAATACTCCTCACAAAGTATCCAGCACTATCTCCACCTGTTACACACAAACGAGCTTAGACCCAAACAAGTCACAAGTTCAAATTTGCTCCACTGCTTTGCCTGCCTCTATTGCATAAACCTGCTGAGAATCACTCACACTAGAAATCACGTGAGCACAGGCTATTCTACTGGGAAAAATCAACGCAATACTCATTGGCATACTCAATACATTGCTTGTGAAAATCCTCATGCACAAATATAGTCACAACTGATAGCAATCTCAACCTCTAACACCTGTCCCTGTTGAACTGTACATGCACTGACATGAAACTGAGTTAACTGATGTATTTTTTAATTGCTTTATGAGTTAATAATTAGTTTAACAACTCATCATTAGTCTATTTACAGTTAGACTAATTACAACTAGTTTAACGAAGTCAAACTGAACACAACTCCACAATCAACTCCACCAAACTCAACTGCTTGAGTTCTAACTGAAGTCCTGCATACAACAACTCAACTGACCCACAAAGAAAGCATATTTCCTTCTGACAGCTACATGTGCCACATCTGTAGCTCAAACTGAAGTGCTCCAAGAGGATTAGATAAAGTTTATAGTCCAAATATTATTATGAGACAATAATATTATACTTTTCTATTTTTGACTAGCAGTCTAAAAATAGACTCTGATCACTCCTGTTGTGATCACTCATGCTGTGATCAAAAAATAGAAGTCCATCTACTTTTCCCAACATGACCAATCATCCATAAACAACATTCTGCAGCTCATAGACCATGATCCATATGTCTAAAAATAGACTTTGCACCATAATTTGCCTGCAGGCCCACTTAGTGAAGGTGACTCCTTTCCACTAAGCTCCATCATCTTGTTGCATTCTCAACACATGTTCCAAAGGAGAAACGAACCAAGTTGGATAGTAAATCTAAAAAGTGCATCTTTATTGGGTATAAGGATGGTTTAAAGGGTTATAAGATTTGGAACCTAGTAACAAGGAAGGTTGTGTACAGCCAAGATGTGGTGTTTAGAGAGGTGAAATATGTTATTAAACATGAAGTCCAACCAAAGGAACCTGAGAAGATAGAGTTTGAGCTAAAGGAGGAAGAATCAGACTCTACAGCAGAGGAGGAATCAGAAGATGAAGAGCCACAAACTCTGGGTGTGAGAATATCAGTTCGAGAAAGAAGGCAGCCAGAAAGGTATACTCCATCTGCTTTCTGTTCAAATTTTGCTTTATCTATTATTGATGATGATCCCAAAACTGTGAAAGAAGCAGTAGATTCAGAGGATGGAAAACTCTGGAAAGAGTCCATGGTTGATGAAATGGCATCTTTGCACAAAAATGAGGCTTGGGATCTGGGGGAGTTGTTGGCTAGAAGGAAACCCATTGGCAACAAATGGGCGTTCAAGAAGAAGACAAATGCAGAAGGAAAGGTGGAGAAATACAAAGCTCGGTTGGTAGCAAAAGGTTATTCCCAGGTGCGGAGAATTGATTTTGGTGATATTTTTTCTCCTGTTACCAAGGTAACTTCTACTAGACTACTTTTATCTGTTGCTACTGCTTTTGATTTTGAGGTAGAATAAATGGATGTGAAGAACATTTCTTCGCGGGGATCTAGAAGAGGAGATCTACATGAAGCAACCTGAAGGCTTTGCGGTGAAGGGTAAGAAAGAACTGGTATTCAAGTTAAAGAAGTCTCTGTATGGGTTAAAATAGTGACCAAGGATGTGGTATCAGAAATTTGATACATTTATACGAGGACTTGGCTTCACCAGAAGCAAAGCAGATCACTGTGTGTATTTTAAATTAATTGGTGAACATCTTATTTATTTGATCTTGTATGTGGATGATATGATGCCAGTTGGAAATGACAAAGAAATTATCCAGGATTTGAAGACCCATTTGCCCTCCAAATTCGACATGAAAGATCTTGGTGCTACAAATTATATTTTGGGCATGGAAATTAAAAGAGATTGGACAAAGAGGAAGCTCTCATTAAACTAGAGGAAGTATGTCGAGACAATATTGTAGAGGTTTAATATGCAAGATAATAAACTGATGAAGGTTCCTATTCCTATAAGTGTAAAGTTATCTGCTGAATAGTGTCCCAAGACACAAGAAGAGGAAGAGGACATGTCCCATGTTCCATATACAAGTGTAGTCGGTAGCCTAATGTATGTGATGGTCTGTACTAGAACAAACACTGCACATGCAGTGGGAGTATTGAGCAACTTTATGTCAAAACTAGGGAAGGAGCACTCGACAACAGTGAAGCAGGTTTTCAGGTATTTGCTTGGCACTAGTGATTATGGTTTGTGCTACCAAGGAAGACCAAGATTGGACAGAGTGTTGGATATTAGTGGCTTTGTTGATGCAGAATGGGCTGGAGATCTGGATCGGAGAAGATCTACAAGTGGGTATGTGTTTAACCTATTTGGAGGTGCAGTCAATTGGATGAGTAAGAAACAATCTGTAGTGGCACTATCAACTACAGAGACAGAATACATGGCAGACACTCATGCAAGCAAGGAAGCAGTTTGGTTGTAGAGATTGTGTGCAAGTATGGGGTTAGTACAGGGAGATATAAGGATAGACTGTGACAGCCAAAGCACAATTTTCTTGGCAACCTGCATATCATCCAAAGACAAAGCACATTGATGTTCAGTATCACTTTTTGAGGGATATGATAGAAGACAAAAAGGTGTTGTTGGTAAAGGTGGACACTTTGAAGAATACTGCAGATGCATTGACAAAATCTGTGAGCTATGAGAAGTTCTCTTGGTGTAGAGAAACAATGGGCATTGCAGGGCTGGATAAATGACTAAGCTCTCTTGTGGCCCCCTGTGGAAGGAAAACTACATGTGGGAGAATGTTGGGTTGTACTATATTCTTTCCACGACTAGCCCATGTAGTTAACCGAGGGGTTAGAAGGGGGGTGGAGCCCCCACTTCGTTGCACCGATTGCGTAGCAGGGGGAGTCATAGGGAGTTTGAGGGGTGCACATAACCCCGCTCTATGGGGTCCAGGGCAGTGCCCCTAAAGAGTTTGTTTTTGGACCCTATATTAGGTTGGGCAGACCTACCTATGGTTTTTTACATGACTTTTAGGTCCATGGTTTTGGACGTGATGGTTTTCAGTCCATGGTTTTGGACGCGATGGTTTTCAGTCCATGGTATTGGATTCTTCAACATGTATAAATATGCATTGTAACATTGAAGGGAATATAATGAAAAATCAAGCTGGCAGTCCCAATTTTGGGATCCAGGAGAAAATCTCTGTGTATATGTGTTTTATGTGTTATGCTCTCGCATTGTTTACTTTCTGTGTTTTAGAATTCGTATGTAAGTAATTTCTGTATGAGGTTAAAACCCACATATCAGCAGAGAATGCTGAACTTTGATAATTTCATTTAAATTTTCTTATCCTTTAGCAAATCTAAGATTGAGAGATTTTGTTTTCTCAAACTGTTTTCTTAGACCCACAATTTCACATTCTAGTTTTTCATTGTGTTTTTCTTTTTCAGCAAGTTGGTATGTCAAGGTATCTATGATCATATTCTTTTCTTCTAAATAGATTTTTAGTTTAGATATTTCTTCATGAAAGTTTTCGTCTTCTAAAGCATCCAAAAAATCACCATTGTCATAAGCCATGAGAAGTCTATAATCATCACTATTAGATAAAACATCACTATCCTCTTCTAGACTATCCCAAAAATCATTGCTATCATAAGCCATGAGAAGTCTGTAATCTTGACCAGTTTCATCTTCATCACTATTAGGTAAACCATCACTATCTTCATGAGTATAGTACATCCTTCTATTCACAACTTGTTTCCTATTCCCTTTTGCATATTCCTTTTCTTTTTCATATGTATCTTTATGAGGACATATGGCAGCATAATGACAGACTCTACCACAAGCAAAGCATTTGAAAGGTAGCTCACCTCTGAACCTTCCAGAACCCCATTGAAGCTTCTTGACAAAATTTACCTCATCTTCTTCTTCTGAAATGTGTCCTGATTCACTGTGTTCTTCCTTTTCTTTTTCTTTTGTTGAAGCTTTAAATGCGGCTTCTCTCATATCTGATGGACCTTCTTTTCTCATCTCAAAAGTAGTTAGGATTACTTGAAGTTGTGTCGTAGTGATATTTTGTAGATCCTATTTTTCTTCTATGGCAGACACTTTTGATTCAAATTTAGCAGACAAGGATCTCAAAATTTTCTCAACTAAGGTAACTTCCTTTATTTCTTCACCCAAATTCTCCATACAATTAACAACCTCATCTATACATAAGAAGTAACTAGTTATATTCTCATCACTATGCATGTTAAGAGTTTCATACTGACTTCTGAGAGTTTGAAGCTTAGCACGTTTGACCTGAGAGTCTCCTTCGTAGCTCTAAATTATTTTGTCCCATATCTCTTTGGTTGATTTGAGCTACATGATGTTGACAAACTCTGATTGTGACAAACCTCCCAATAAAGTATTGATAGCTTTGGCATTGGTTTCATATTCCTTTTTACCTATCGTGTCTGTAAGAATTACTGTTGGAAATTTATATCCTCCTTCCACAATTTCCCAGACGTCTATTCCAAGATATTGTAGATAGGTTGTGGTTCTTATTTTCCAATAAATGAAGTTGCTCCCATCAAAGGTTGGTGGTCAGATGGATCCCATTATTTCGTGATTATTCATCTTGATGGATCTTCCTTCAAGTGATCAAGCTTCTTCTGAAGAACTTGGCTTTGATGCCAATTATTGGAAATAATACTGAGAGGGGGGGTGAATCAGTATTATCAGATCAAGAATTTTTCTTTTTCATAATCAGATTAATATATACTACTTTAGAGAGAGGAACTAGCGTGTACTCGCAATTGTCTTTAAGGAAACTAGCATTTATGCAATAAACTTATGATTCAGTTAATTCATCATATGTTGATCTTTAATCAGTGCATCAGTACTTCATCAATTATTAAATAGTAACCATGTGTAGTATAAATAGAATAAACCATTACACATAAGAAACACACATGAACACCAAGATTTAAGGTGGAAACCTAATGTGGGTGAAAACCACCTGTTGCTGTCTCTATCTTCTTTTAATAATAAGAAAATATGTTTACAATACTGTACTGGTGCA
Source organism: Pinus tabuliformis (assembly GCA_031772625.1). Taxonomy (NCBI): domain Eukaryota; kingdom Viridiplantae; phylum Streptophyta; class Pinopsida; order Pinales; family Pinaceae; genus Pinus; species Pinus tabuliformis. The sequence continues at coordinate 1,353,571,569 of CM062820.1, read as the reverse complement.
GACTCATACCAATACGCAACCTTCTACCTGCAGAAGGTTACAACCTTCTCTCGTTCTCCTGCTTCTACTAGAAGGGAGCGACAACTCCCTATCTCTTGTACTAGCCAATATGTTTACTAGTACATAGGTGCCAGCCTACAGAAAACTCCACTCTTCCACTAGGGACCACGTTTCATGAATTTTCAGACTGGATGCTCCTGGCACATATCAAGACATATGAAGACCTTGACTCATCAATAACCCATTAGAAATTTAGAAACTCAAACTTCCACAACCAACATATAGTTAATCTGAAACAATCACATCACTGTCATTAGAACACTGTGTTGAAACTAGAAACCTATATCAACATTTAGAACCAACTGAAACCTCAAAAATTCATGTGTCAGACTATATATGCTACCTCAATGAAGAAAACCTGCGTGTATACACTACTTCCTTCAGCCCAACCTGCATATACCTCTAAATATTCTAAATCACAAACTGTACCAACCAGCAGTGTACTAAACATCTATTATCAACTTACAGAACTTTACACAGGCAGGAAATAGAAAACACTTCTTCTCACTTATATAATCAATCAAATATCAACCTCCTTATGCATTCAAATTTACATTCAGATCTAAGAAGACTTCACTTACAGAAACAGTAAAATAGCAGCAGTAATAAATCAGCAATACTAATATGATAGATCAGTCATCTCTGAACATCAAGCCTTTATTTTGTATATGCTACTTGAAAGAACAGAACCTGCGTGTATACGCTCTTTTGCTGAGACGAACCTGCATACAGATCTGCAAATATTGAATCAGAACTTTCCTGCAATTCTAGATCATGATAGATAACAAATAAAATAGATGCAAAACATCAGATCTAGCCTCAACCAATATCAGATCATTCAAGAATAAGTCATTTCAGGTATCATGTTCCTGATCCAGTATTGAACTCAAGATGCACATAAATATTTCAAATCTGGTCCCAAACATAACCCTGCAACATAAAATATACTATAGATAGAAGTATTCGTTAGAATCTTATTCACTTGCACATCTGGACTTATGATCCTCTCCTCTTTATATAATTTTTGGCCTTTCTCAATACCATGGACCGAATCCACTTAGGACTAATTCCTTGGATCAAATACCATAGACCGAATACCTCAAACTAAATACCTAGGGTCAATATCACGGTCCAAAGATACCTTAGACCAAATACCTCGAACCAAAACCATGGTTTTCAACATGTACACACTTTTCCTTCTGTGGGAGTGCATGTGTACGTTATACGCCATTTCTGTTCTAAGTACTTGCATGTATACGCTGCTTGGACTAAGTGAACTTGCATGTATCTCTTAAACTTCTCTTACATCATATTCTTCCTTTAACTCCTTTATTCTAATCAATAGACCTTAGTTCCATCTTCCTAATCCTTTGTACCACTGCCCCATTGCCTCTAAATATTCATGTTAGCCTCTTCTCAAAACCAAGTTGACCTGTAGAGTTGCCATCAAGGACAATACTTGTATCATAATGCCAACACCCTCCGTGAGGGACCATGATGCCAAATCAAGGAAACGTTGCTGTAGAGAACCTGAACTATAGGCAGGAGCCAAAAGCCCTCAAAGCGAAACCATGACCAAATGAGACCCCTCAGTCGACATCTAAATGCCTCATAATCGGTGAGCCGTTCGATCCGGCCAGCTACAGAGAGTCGTTGTTGGAAGGGCCAAATTCCAAGAAGCATGGTTGAAAGAAGGACAGACGAAAAGCCCTCAGGTAGCCAGCAAGTCCCAAATCATAGAGGATTAATATGCACATGATCCATGGTGGAGATCGAGGAAAGGACTTTTACAACTAGTATATGTACATTAATATATATGTATACATATATTTGTGTTTATTGTTTTATTTTAAATATTTATACTTGTTTATTTATGGAGGTGTTACATATGGTCAGGGCAGACTCAGGTTTCCAAAACTGAGACCTCTGGGGTAAGAAATAGCAGTTTTGATAATGTGAACGTAGGAGGCAGCAAGTTTTAGTATGAGGTAACCCAGAAATCTACCACATGGTTCCATAATGGGGACAGGGCCAACAACATTTCAGGAAGGCAATCTATAAGTTTGGGTGCAGTTGGGCGATGATAGACAAAATCTCAACGCAAACCTTTGAACCACTTTCCAAGAACTAAAAGGTGAGATGGCCTGACTCCGATAAGACAATGAAAGACTAATGAAGGAATAAGAGAAAATCCTAAAGAGCTTGTCGGATAGACAAAATCACCATCCACTAACCCCTAGTCCGAAGCATGACCACACAACTAGGGAACATGAATTCTGAACTAAAAACATGGAAACAGAAAGAGGAGAAGAAAACCAGGAGGAAGAATCAGGAAATGTCTCAGATCACAAGACAAAAAAGAAACAGAAAATTGAACTCCAAGGAGAATTTTGAAAAATCAAGCCTCCTCTCTTTGACAGGGAACAAGAAGAGGCTGTGGAAGCATGGTTAATTAATATGAACAAATATTTCTAGTTCTATGAATATTATTACAATTTGAAGGCCTATCTGATCATTTTCCAGCTTCAAGGGAAAGCTACATTATGGTGGGAAGAAGTAAAAACAGTCCATGGAGTCAATGAACAGAGTATAACCTAGGATAAATTCCAAAAATTCTTCAAGGAAAAGTATTTGATCAAGAGATTTTATGATGAGAAAGCTAAGGAATTCCATGACCTCTGCTTGGGCCAAATGACCGTGGATGAAGTTATAACAAAATTCACCTCATTGTTGTGATACATTCCTTATATTTGCAAAGAAAATACCAAAGTAAATCAATTTTTCAATAGTCTTTTGTTATTTATGAAAGAACAGTTGGCGTTTGACAACCCAAAAACCATGGACAAGGTCATTCGGAAAGAACGAATCTGTTATCAACAGAATAAACCGAAGGGAGATATGAGTAAAAGGTGGGCAGACAGGAAGGGCAGAAAAGAAGGGAAATAAATTCATTTCCAGCCATAAGGGAAATAAGAACAATAATAAAAAGGGATTATTTAAAGGTCAAGTGTTTAGTCAATTTAGTGTTATCTAAATTGCTAGTATTAATTGTCAACCCGGGGCTCGTAAGCTGATGAAGTGAAGGTGTACTATATGTACTTAAGCAACCTCTTAGAGTTTTTTTTATCGTTGGGGGTGTTGTTTATGGTTAATTTATCTTCCTAAGATGGAGTGGTGATTTATAAACAGATGAGTGATAGTGTGTGATTAGTGATCTCTAACTACTTGCTTGAAAGGAAATGCTTGAAAGAAATAAATAACTTGAAATAACTTGAAAGCAAAGAACCACTTCCAATGGCACTAGACACCATTCATGCTGCTGCAAATAAAAGAAAAGAAAGTCACTTTTAAAACCAAAGATAATGATTATCTCTCCCTAACTCCCTGCTTCAAACACATAGTGCTGTGTAAAGCACGATTAGGAAGTAGCTCAAGTTGAGTTAGAAAAGTGATTAAAAATGAGAAAAATCTACTTTAAAGACTAGTGATAACGTTTTTCTCTTTCTAACTCTCTACTTCTGCCATATGTACTATGCAAAGTATGATTAGAAAGTAGTGAAAGATTAGTCTAAAAAGCACTCAAAGCCAACTGCAAGTTAGTGGTATTCTGATCCTTAAAAGATAACAATTTATGATAAAAGATCATTCATGTGTTAGCAGAACTTTGAGAAATAAGACTAAAAATCAGCTATAAAAACAAAGGCAGCAACTTGAACCTGTCAACTTCAAATACCATTAGTTTGTAAAGCAAATACACAAACATAAAAACAAATCCGGGCTAAAAACCTGCAAGGAAATAATACTGATCAACTTGAAAGAAAAGAAATCAAATAAATCAAACTATACATGTTTAAAGAAATGCTGAATGAGAAAATAAAGAAATGCTGAACATAAAATACTTTACAGAGGCTAACATGAACAGGGGCCCTCCATTCATTCAGCCACAAGAAGACTTAAGGAACTGAAAGCTTCAAAACAGCACTGTTTCTATTGCTCCATTTGCAGAAATGTACAAAACAGAGTGCTAGAACAGCACTATAAAAACAGAGTTTACAAATGCTTTTAAAATTATCACAAGTTCAGAAAGTACAGCAGCTAAAAAGTAAAATAAGCGTACGTAGACGCAAGTATATATAGGCATCTGAAGGATGGCCTAACACGTACAGCTAATAACTGAAAAACAACTAACTGTAATGCGTATTTAAGGTTCATTGACACATCATAAGGCTGCGTGGATGAGCTGGAGGTTCTGTCATCATGGGCAATGAATCCAGTGTTGGATCATGTCCCCTACCACCTGCAAAACGCGGACAAGTCACCGTTTGAGCTGACGTGACCTAACAGCTTACAATCACCGTTAAGCTGCCTTTATTTGACCATAACTTGACCAGTTTTGACCGGAGGTACAGATGACGTGAATGGCTGAAAAAATGGCACAGGAACCTCGAGCACGTTGATACCTAAGTGCCCATGTGGCTCATTTGGCAAACTGACACGTGGAACCTTGAGTTTAACAAAAAGGCTGCGGGATCATCAGATGGCTGCGGAATCGCTGAATGGCTGCGGGATTGCTAGACAGCTGCGGAATTCCTGCAAGTATGTCAAAATCTAAACAAAACAGTCACCCATTAGCAAAACTCACTTGATCATGCTTAATGACACCTAATGTAATGATATGGGTGGTTTTACAGTGAAAATGAGGCAAAAGTGAAGAAAAGCTGAGGAAAAACTGAGGGAAATGGTAGACAAGTAGGTGTAAAGTAGAGGCTCTACATACCCCCACTACGAGGGTATTGCATGTCCTCATGCAATGAAAACACAGCTCAATCCACCTGCTGGGATGCCTCTGCTAAGACATCCAATCTCCTCTTCTTCCTCTGTGTGGAGACATTGACTTTTGGTCTCTTGAACATGCATCTGAATTTCAAATTGATTAAGGCTCTGTTTAGCCTTCTACATTTCTTCTTGAGTCTCCTGTTTTTCTTCTGCCACATGCCCATGTGAAGCATGGTGTTATCTTGGACCATTTTGTCAATATCAGCTTGCTGCTTCATTTTTTCATTTTCTTGCTTAATGTGGCGATTTAGCACCTCAAGTTCATAGATCTCTTGTTTGAGTATGTCTATTTGCTGCTCATGAGGTATGATATTACTTGGGCCAGCAGTGTTCTGCTCCAATGTTTCAAAATAGTTGTACACCTCTTGCTGAGCTGGGTCAACCATTGGTGACTTCCTTGGACTGTGTTCATGCTCAATTTCAGTTTCAAACTCCGGCTGAAATGGACTGTCCTCCCTTGGAGGAGTAGCTGCATCACGTTGTGGACTATCCTCAAGGTCTGATTTTATAGCACCCTTCTCAGGTGTGCTTAGATCAATGAAAAGTGTCCTTGTGGCTCTCCCTTTATTCTGCAATCTGCTGCTCCTTCTTACAGTGGCAACACTCTGTGTTTCTTTTTGTGCCTTTTTCCTTGGTTTCTGCACTTTTACTTTCTTGGAAAGGGCAGTTTTTTCATGGAGTTTGGCCAACCTTTGTGCTAAGGGCTGACTATCTTCCTCACTAGAATTCTCTGGAGTCTGATAAGTTTCTTGAACTATGGATTTTCCCTTGTCTTGCTTTTGTTTCTTCCTATCTTCTTTTCTCTTCTGGGCAACTTCTTGGGCAAGTTCTGAGAGGGTTTGTGTGATAATCCCTTGAGCTATTGGATCACTGTCCACAGTAGGTTCAGGCTCAATCTCATGTTCAGACTGATGTACTTCAGTTTCCTCTTCAATCTGTCCTTGGACAGTTCCCTCTAAGATATCAGTTTCAGGGGTATCCTCTTTTCTTTTTCTTCTACTTTTTCTAGGCACAGAGGTTTCTCTAGCTTCTTCAAAATGATTTCTCACAAGGAATTTATCCCAGGTGTCTCGTTTTGCTTTTAATTGTTCCTCCACTAACATCTTAACAAGACTGTGATGACAGAGATGTGCTTCAATGTTTCGTGGATTCCTTTGGGCCATGGAACACATTTTTCTAAGGCTTTGGAATAGAAAGTAGGGAAGATTTATATCATGTTCTCCTTGAAATTGCAGCATAACTTTACCATGATAAACATATAAGACCCCAAATCTCCCTTCACAAGTGAAAAATTTTTGCACTAACAACAGTAAAATTTTCCATTCTTCCTTAACATAAGTGACAGGAATTCCTTTTATGAAGACACTGGTATCCATACCTGGGTTTTTTAAAATCTGCTTCCATTGTTGATCTTGAACTGACCAGTTTTTAAACCACCTTTCTCCGGTTTGTGGGAGAGATGTAGCTTGTGCTATGCTGCCCTCACTGACTGCAAACGTTAAATCACCCACCTCCACTTGACTGTCTTTATCTCTGAATGACCTTGCAAAGGCCTTTGTAACCTCCTTGTGGTAGCCTTTAAATTTCTTGATGCACTGTAGCCAGTTGGCTTTCTGCAACGCCTCCTTAACTTGAGGATATGCTTCCAGGAATTTTGAACCTTCTGGTTCAGCCCTTAAAAGTTTCCCCATTGACTCTACGGCTCTGTTCTAAAACACGACTTCAATGGTGGCTTTACACAGTAAATTCTCGGCTCTGTTCAGAATTTTGTGGAAAAGAGGTTGTATGGTTTCAGCAATAGCCTTAGACACAGTGAATTCACGGCTTGAACATCGTGAAATGGTGGATTAACAGCTTTAACACAGTGGAACGGTGGCTTAGCAGTCGTAATACAACCGTAACATACGTTCACTGGTTATATGTATTCACTGTTTCTCAGAATTAGCAGAGAGGAAAAAACAGAGTATGGTTTATGGAGGCAACGTAGTGAGTGGAACGGAATGAAGGAAATGAGAGAATGGAATAGCGTGAAATGGAGTGTTATGAGCGTAGGAGGGTTTCGAAATAATGAATGGAAACGGCTAGATCCTTAGATTTCGGCTGTAGGTTTACACATGGCTGCAGGATGAGGACTTAGAGAGTCGTAGTACATTAGGCTACGTCACTAGGGTACGAAAGCCTTAATGACAGAAGCAGCCGTAAGTGATTTTCAAAATCGTGGTAATCAAGGACTGATAGACTTGAGAGATACGTGGATATATAGTCGCATGGTAGGGAAAATGGGTAATCATTACAATTAGTGGCAAAAAGACATAACCCAGAAAACTTTGCGTAATGAAATAAATTATAACTGTAAGTTTAAGATTTAAAACATACCTCAGACCCACGTTTGGTTTGCCTTTTAATGATTTGCCACTAACCCTTTGTCAACTTATTGTTGTTACATGACTCTTTCCTCCTTGTTATTGATGATTTTTGAACTGTAAAAATTTCTCAAATAGACTGTGTTTCTTTGTGCAGGTGCAGAGGGCTGCGGAAAGGCTAAACGGCTGCAGAATTGCCAAATAGCTGCGGGAACTGCAATGGTGTCCTCCAGCTGCACAAAATAACCTTAGTTGCCTAAAAAAAACCTTTATTAATGAAATGAAATGGAATGAATGGATGAATGGGTGGAAAGCAGTGAGGTGAAGTGAGAATGGTTAGATGGAATAAGATGGTGAAATGGAATGGATGAAATGGCGAAATGAGATGAAAGAGAGAGAGATTTTTTATTTTTTTTTTATTTTTTTTTGGAAAACATGAGGTGTCAGGTGACCCTGATTTTCACCTCAGGTTTTTTGCATGAGACTGCCAATCAGAGATTGGTTTTCAGGCTCATACATTTATTCTTTTTTTTTTTCTTTCTTTTTTTCTTTCTTTTTTTCTTTGTTTTTTTCTTTTTTTTTCTTTTTTTTTTTATTGAAATTGAAAGAAACAGAGATTAGGCTGATGGAGGAGAAGAATTCTTCTCCACCAGCCTCATTTCAGAATCACCTTGGAACAACTTAACAAACTCCTCTTTTGAGAGTGGCTTGTGGTAAACTTTCAACCGGTGGCCATTCACAATAAAGGGAGTTTGAAGTTCATCAATAGTCTTCATTCTAACTGCTCCATTATTAAAGACTTCATCAATCTCATATGGCCCAAGCCAATGAGTTTGAAATTTTCCTTTGAAGTCCTTAAATTTGGAATCAAACAAGAGTGCCCAATCACCCTTTTGAAACTTCTTTTCTTTGATATGTCGATCATGCCATTTGATTCTTTGGTGCTGAACTAGATTGGTCCTTAGAATTGCATCTTGTCTCATTTCATCTAGTTCATTTAACTGGTCCATTCTGTGCTTCTGGGCTTCTGATAAGCTCATCCCCAATTGAACTGCTGTCTTGAAGGTCTTGATTTGGAACTCAATGGGGAACAGGACTTCCTTCCCATAAACAAGTTCATAGGGAGAATGTCCTGTGGTGTTCCTCCATGTAGTTCTATAGGCCCATAAGGCTTCAGGAAGCCTTTCCGCCCAATCTCTTCTATGAAGATGAACAGTCTTTGTGATGATGCTTTCAAGAACTTTATTTGTAGATTCTACTTGACCATTCGCTTGCGGATGGTATGGAGTAGATGTTCTATGCTTGATTTTATACTCCTCCATCAGCTTCTCCATCATCCTTGATGTAAATTGGCTCCCCTGATCTGTTACAATTTCTCTTGGGACACCAAAACGAGTGAAAATATCCTCAAAAAGAAATTGAACAACTGAATTTTCAGTAGCAGAAGTCAATGCTTTAGCTTCTACCCACTTAGTAACATAATCAGTACAAACCAATATATATCTCTTTTGCTTGGATGGCGGATTAATTGGTCCAACAAAATCTGGAGCACATTTCTCGAAGGGTTCGATGCATACCTGTGGCTGTAGTGGCATTTCATTTGAAAGAGTTGGTCTCCCAACTCTCTGACAACTGTCACACCTTCTAACATATTGCTTTGCATCCTTAAAGAGAGAAGGCCAATAATATCCTAAAGAAAGGATTTTATAGGCTGTTCTCTTATCAGCAAAGTGTCCGCCACAAGGTTCGTCATGACATGCCTTAAGGATGTCAGGCATTTCATCCTCCCGTACACATCTTCTGATCATAAAATCTGGCCCTGTTCTGAACAATTCATTAGAAATCCAAGAATAATGTGAACTCTCCTGAATGATTTTCCTTTTCTCATTAGGAAATAAATGTAAAGGTAGCTTTCCAGTAACTAAATAATTAGCAATATCAGCATACCAAGGAGTTTTGGTAGTTACTGCAAACAAATACTCATCTGGAAATTTATCCTCTACAGGAGAATCCTCATTAGTGTTTTGGATTCTAGACAAGAAATCAGCTACTGTGTTCTGTTTACCTGGTCGATCTAACACAGTTATGTTGAATTCTTGTAAAAGCAAAAGCCATCTTGTAACTTTACCATTAGTGACTTGTATGTTCATGAGGTATCTAATGGCAGAGTGATCAGTGTGGACAAAGGTTTCATAGCCGGTTATATAATGTCTAAACTTGTTTATCGCATGAACAACGGCTAGAAATTCCTTTTCAGTAACAGTGTAATTTAACTCAGTAGGAGTCAAATTCTTACTTGTGTAATAAATGGCATAAGGGATCAAATCCTTTTGTCCCAAAACAGCTCCTAAAGCTGTATCTGAAGCATCAGTAGAAATGTGGAAAGGGAGTTTCCAATTTGGACCCCTTAGAATGGGTGCTTCAGATATTCTAATCTTTAAAGCTTCAAAGGCAGATTGACATTCAGGATTCCACTTAAATTCACAATCTTTAGTAAGGAGTTTGAAAAGAGGGGATGCTATCTTAGTGAAGTTTTCAATAAATCTTCTGTAATAACCAGTAAACCCAAGAAAACTTCTAACATCTCTTTGGCAATTTGGAACAGGTAACTTAGAGATGACTTCGACTTTAGATCTATCAACTTTGATTCCATCTCCTGAAATATGATGTCCTAAAACAATCCCTTCAGTAAACATCATAAAACTCTTTTCATGACTTAAAGAAAGATTTGTTTCCTTACATCTTACCAGTACTTTTTCCAAATTTGCCAAAGCTTCTTCAAATGTATTACCATAAACTGTGAAATCGTCCATGTATACCTCTACACAATCATGAATCAGATCTGAAAAGATTCCTAGTACAGCCCTTTGAAATGTAGCGGGTGCATTGCACAATCCAAAAGGGAGTACTCGGTAGGCAAAAGTTCCCCAAGGACAAGTAAATGTGGTTTTGTCTTGATCTTCAGGTGCTACCTGAATCTGGTTATAACCACTAAAACCATCCAAGAATGAGAAATACTTTTTACCTGCTAAAGTGTCTAGTACCTGATCAATAAAAGGTAGAGGGAAATGATCCTTTAAGGTTGCCTTGTTCAATTCTCGATAATCAATGCAAACTCTCCATTTGCCATTCTTTTTGGGCACTATAACCAAGGGAGAAACCCATTGGCTATCTGAAATGGGGTAAATGAAGTTTACCTTGAGCAATTTCTGAAGTTCTTCTTTCACAATTTCCCTAAGATTTGGATTCATCCGTCTTTGTGGCTGCCTAATAGGTCTGCTGTTTTCTTCAATATAAATGTGATGAATACAAGTCTTAGGGTCGATTCCTTTCATGTCAGTGTATTCCCATGCAAAGGCAGTGGAATGTTTTTGCAACAGTTTAGTTAATTCTTCTTGTTGTGGTCTTTCCAAGTTCTTGTTAATGTTTAATGTTTTTCCTGGAAAGATTTCAACTGTAGAACTACCAAACTCTTCCATTGAGAAGAGAGACATCTGTCTAGAGGAGAGATATTCAATGTCTGCATCTAACTGAAACTGTGTAGAGTCATATTCTAAAGGTGTCTCGAAATTTTCTAATGTATTTAGAATTTGACTGTCCTCACTAATCTCAGAGATGGTTAGAACAGGTTGAAGAGTATCCTCATCATCGATCCACTCATCTTCTCCTATTTCTGTTATTGCCTTTGCGGGAGGATACAAGTTGAATTTCTTGGTAGAATTACCATCTGATATATACATGTCCCCAGACCTACAACTTATAAAAGCATCAGCTGTGGCCAGCCAAGGTCTTCCTAAAATAAGAGGATGTCCTCCTAGATTGTTCTTGGGGGTTAAAATCATAAAATCAACTGGATACTCCCAAGAGTCTAGTGAGACTGGAATATCTTCCAATACACCATCAGGTTTGATGATTGATCTATCTGCAAGTTGCAGCAAAGTAGGTGTAAAGAGAAGGTTAGGAAGCTTTAACTGATCCATGGTCTGTCTACTCATGATGTTGATAGCGGCTCCTAAGTCAATCAAGGTATTTGGGATTTCAACCCCATTAATATGAGTTTTAACAATAGGGCTACCGGGATCCACATACTTTTGCATGGTAATCTTACCCATCATAATGTCTGCAATTTTTCCAACTAGATGTATCCTTTTGGTATCTCTGGTTTTCTTTCCTGTTTTTTTCAAACTCAACTCCTTTATTGTCTTTGCTAGGATGGGAATTTCCTTAATGGCTGTTAACAAGGGAATCTTGATACAGACATTTTTCAATTCATCTAGAAAGTTGTAGTCAGGTAACCAAATTTGTTTTTCCACCCCCTGGTCAATTTGTAACCTTTCAGGGAAAGGCGGTGTAGTTGAAGATGTAGGTTGCTCAACTAAGGGAGTTGATTCTTTTTCTTTTTATTGAATGTTTGGATTTTGAAGGGATGCTTCAGAACCCTTATTAGCTTTAAGAGATTCTTCCTCAAAAATGCTTGGCTGTTGAACACTTGTAGAAGGTTGATCTAGGATTCTACCTGATCTGAGTTGTACTTCATTGAGGGGAACAACCGTATAGGTAGGGAATGGTTGACCTTCCATCACATAAGCATTTTGAGGATTCCTATTATTTGGATTGGGTAATGGCTGAGAGGGAAGTTGATTTGGCTTCTGCTAGGAGAGTTGAGAATTTTGATTTTGTGGAGGAGGTTGTTGTTGTTGAGGGTATGGCAATGATAATTGTTGACCTTGATTTGGAAGTTGGGGAGCTTGCTGATTCTGAAATGATGGAGGATATTGATAGAATTGAGCAAGTCTCGCATAAGGATTTTGCATGCTTTGCAACCATGCTTGAAAAGCATTTTGTGGTTGAGGCCAAGGTTGTTGCCAAGGATTCCAATTTGGTTGGGATTGAGAATTCATAGAGTTGTTAAACCCTTGATTCTGTTGTCCTTGCCAAGGTCTCCTTGCAATAAAACAAAGAGATTCAAGCGTACTTGGATCTTCTTGAAAGACTGATTTGAGCCCAGGGATTGAAGGACAATCCTTGGTCTCATGGGTTTCTAAGCAAATTACACATGTTTCCACAACTTGTGCTTCCAAGGGACATTCCCTTAGAGCATGCTTCTTTCTACACTTCGGGCAAAAGATAGTCATAGCCTCAGCTTCTGCTTTTTGTTTATTTTGAATCTTAAGGGTATCAATTTGTTCACTAAGACTCCCTAAGATGTCAGTTTTAAATTCATCAAGCATATTACCGATTTCAGCCCTACTCACTGATCCTGTTGCAGATTTATTTGCCCTAAGGAGAGAAGGATCTCTAGGCCCTTTTTGAGTTTTTGATTTGCCCCTTGAGAGATGGATACACAGTTCTGCTATATCATTGAGAGAAAGTTGAGAAATATCCCCTTTCCCCATCATGTTTAAGATATCTATCCATTCATCCCTAATGGCTTTTAATAAGAGGGCTTTTAAGGTCTCTTCATCCAAGGTACTCATTTTTGCTCTTTTTAAGTTATATTGAAATCTCTCAAGTAAATCTTCTAAGCTCTCATCTTCTTTCTGCATCATTTTAAAAACCTCGTCCTTGTGATTAGTAGGCATACAATAGTCCAAATACCTATCCAAAAAGGTTTGTTTCATTTCATCCCAAGTCCTAATGGATTGAGTAAGTAACCCCATGAACCATTTTAAAGCTTGATCTTTTAATGTTGATGGGAACAGCTTGAGTTTCTGAGTATCATCCAGATAGTCATAGGTTCGACACACAACTTCAAATTCAAACAAGAATGTTTCAGGGTCTTCAGTTATTAACCCATGAAAATTTGGGAGGACGGATGGTGATATGTTTTTCATGGTGGCTCGGGAATCCTCATTAACAATGGGAAACCCAAATGAGTTATCCCCATCTCTATTTCCTCCAATGGGACCTCTACCTCCTCCATTATTATTGTTATTTCCTCCTCCTCCTCTACCTCTACCTCTACCACCTCCTTCTTCCTCTGCCATGATGATTCTCCTAGGGATTTCAAAATCTTCTGGTTCCTCTACAAAGGGTGAATGAGAAGAGATTTCTCCTTCTTCTTCAGGTGAGTCTATTTCCTCAATTACAATTGGTTTTCCTGTAGGAGAAAGAGAAGAGTCTCTTCCTGGTTCAAACTCAATAGAAGGTGTAGGAGAGTCAACTCTTGGCTCTTGAATTCCAGGAATTCTAGGACTAGGAGTTTCGGTTGGAGATAAGGGAGGTGTCTCTTGTCTATCTCTTGAAGCAGATGGACTTGTAAAAATTGAACTTCGAGCTCTAGCTAAAAACCTTCCTCTAGAATCTCTAGCTCTATGCATGTCATTTTTTATTTTATCTTCAAGTCAAGTTAATAGTTCTTTTTCTGATCTTCCAGGTCACTCTAGGTGCAAGAAGAGAGCATACTCAAGAAACTATTAAATCAATAACTTTCTCCTTTCTGATCCTCCAGATCACTTTGAAGTGCAAGAGGAGAGCATACTTAGATAGGCTATTAACTTCTTTTCTTGAAATTTTATGTTTTTTTTTTCTAAGAATATGGCTACTTAATTTCACTTCCCTGGCAACGGCGCCAAAATGTTTAGTCAATTTAGTGTTATCTAAATTGCTAGTATTAATTGTCAACCCGGGGCTCGTAAGCTGATGAAGTGAAGGTGTACTATATGTACTTAAGCAACCTCTTAGAGTTTTTTTTATCGTTGGGGGTGTTGTTTGTGGTTAATTTATCTTCCTAAGATGGAGTGGTGATTTATAAACAGATGAGTGATAGTGTGTGATTAGTGATCTCTAACTACTTGCTTGAAAGGAAATGCTTGAAAGAAATAAATAACTTGAAATAACTTGAAAGCAAAGAACCACTTCCAATGGCACTAGACACCATTCATGCTGCTGCAAATAAAAGAAAAGAAAGTCACTTTTAAAACCAAAGATAATGATTATCTCTCCCTAACTCCCTGCTTCAAACACATAGTGCTGTGTAAAGCACGATTAGGAAGTAGCTCAAGTTGAGTTAGAAAAGTGATTAAAAATGAGAAAAATCTACTTTAAAGACTAGTGATAACGTTTTGCTCTTTCTAACTCTCTACTTCTGCCATATGTACTATGCAAAGTATGATTAGAAAGTAGTGAAAGATTAGTCTAAAAAGCACTCAAAGCCAACTGCAAGTTAGTGGTATTCTGATCCTTAAAAGATAACAATTTATGATAAAAGATCATTCATGTGTTAGCAGAACTTTGAGAAATAAGACTAAAAATCAGCTATAAAAACAAAGGCAGCAACTTGAACCTGTCAACTTCAAATACCATTAGTTTGTAAAGCAAATACACAAACATAAAAACAAATCCCGAGCTAAAAACCTGCAAGGAAATAATACTGATCAGCTTGAAAGAAAAGAAATCAAATAAATCAAACTATACATGTTTAAAGAAATGCTGAATGAGAAAATAAAGAAATGCTGAACATAAAATACTTTACAGAGGCTAACATGAACAGGGGCCCTCCATTCATTCAGCCACAAGAAGACTTAAGGAACTGAAAGCTTCAAAACAGCACTGTTTCTATTGCTCCATTTGCAGAAATGTACAAAACAGAGTGCTAGAACAGCACTATAAAAACAGAGTTTACAAATGCTCTTAAAATTATCACAAGTTCAGAAAGTACAGCAGCTAAAAAGTAAAATAAGCGTACGCAGACGCAAGTATATATAGGCATCTGAAGGATGGCCTAACACGTACAGCTAATAACTGAAAAACAACTAACTGTAATGTGTATTTAAGGTTCATTGACACATCATAAGGCTGCGTGGATGAGCTAGAGGTTCTGTCGTCATGGGCAATGAATCCAGTGTTGGATCATGTCCCCTACCACCTGCAAAACGCGGACAAGTCACCGTTTGAGCTGACGTGACCTAACAGCTTACAATCACCATTAAGCTGCCTTTATTTGACCGTAACTTGACCAGTTTTGACCGGAGGTACAGATGACGTGAATGGCTGAAAAAATGGCACAGGAACCTCGAGCACGTTGATACCTAAGTGCCCATGTGGCTCATTTGGAAAACTGACACGTGGAACCTTGAGTTTAACAAAAAGGCTGCGGGATCATCAGATGGCTGCGGAATCGCTGAATGGCTGCGGGATTGCCAGACAGCTGCGGAATTCCTGCAAGTATGTCAAAATCTAAACAAAACAGTCACCCATTGGCAAAACTCACTTGATCATGCTTAATGACACCTAATGTAATGATCTGGGTGGTTTTACAGTGAAAATGAGGCAAAAGTGAAGAAAAGCTGAGGAAAAACTGAGGGAAATGGTAGACAAGTAGGTGTAAAGTAGAGGCTCTACATCAAGGTAATCAGAATATGAATAAGCCCAGATTTAAGGTACCAGGAGAAACTAGGACCAATGAACAAACTGGAAGAAACGAAGCAGAATTAGTTAATAGATCCCTGTAGAGTGTTGGGGATGCGGAGGCCCGAATTATATTAAAAACTACCCTCAACGCAAGGGAGCAGACTAGATTTTGCAAATTCAGGAGGCCTCCATTGTGGGAGAAGTGGCTAGAAGCATCCCTAAGATCAGTGCAACTCTTGAAGATCATCAGATGGAGTTTCAACCAACTATGGTTGAATTTGAAGGTACTGTTTTTTACCACACTTGATCTATTTTAATAGATACTAGAGCTATGTTAAGTTACGTCGGTCCCAAGATAGTAGAACGATGTAGATTACAAGTGGTTAAATTTAAAAACCCATGGTTAGTACAGTAAGCTACAAGAGCAAAAATGAGAGTCTTGTCCAAGGTAAATAACTTCCCCTTGAAATTAAATGGTAAATCTATTATAGCTTATTTAAATGTGCTACCCCTAGGGTGATACGACATTTTGATAGGTATGGATTAGTTAGAAAAGCATTGGTCTTTGGTAAATTGTAAGACAAAATCTATTAGCTACAGAGATGAAAAGGGTGAAAGACATGAAATTCTAGGTGTTTAGAAACCTCTGCAAATAAGTCCAATAATAGCTTCCCAATTATCCAAATGCATCAGGAGAGGTTGCCAAATATATGCTATACAAGTAGGGTATGCTAACTATTAGTTCCAGTCTTCGTAGCCTGCCACCAGGGATCAACATGAGCTCTTACTATGTCTAGTTTTGTTAGATGTTTTGCACATGATGTTCAGCAAAAAACATGTCACAGTTGTGTCCATTAGAAGAAGCTCAGAAAAATATTTACAACGATATATCACACTCCCATAACCAGTTCCTGGATTAGAAGAAATGAATGAGTGATTCTTGGTTATGCATGTTTTGAGGTCAGTTGTTGCACACAATGACAAGTTTAGTACAAAATCCGGTTCTGAAATAATGGTAAGGAAATTTTCAAAAGTGAAAATTCTTTTTGTTCATCACATACTAAATAACAAAAACCTCCTTCAGTTTATGCACAGGTGCTACTATGTGGGAGATATATAGTGATATTTGGAGCCTACATTAAAACAAAGCAAATTTTTCATATTTTTTACTGTTTTAGTCATTTTAGTGCGGGGCCATTTTACAACAGATGGAAAGTAATTTTGAAAAACCCAAGGAAATTTTTGTTAAGAACAAGCCATATAACAAAAACCTCTTTCATTTTATTCACAGGTGTCATGGATTGGGATATGTGACTAGATATTTACAGCTCATTTTCACATATTTAAATTTTTAATGATTTTCTGTTTTAGAGATGATTTTGTGGAACAGATTGCGAGCTACTAGAAACGAATTTCCCAAATTTGAGATAGGTTTTTCTCCAAAATTACCTCATCTAAAAAAACCTCTTTCAGTTTTGTAACAAGTGCTATGGTTTAGGAGATACGAGTTCACCTTCAACACCTATTCTCAGAAATTCGGCCCAAGTTTAATGTAACTAATTCTATTTTGAAGAAAATGTTTGAGCTCAATCCCTTAGTGCAAGGATGAGAAAATGTATATATTTTATGAATTTCATAGTGTAGGGGTTGGATTTTGGTAGAAGGTTGGACTCTTGAGAAAGCATTGAGCTTCATTGTACACTCATAATTTCATTTTGGCTAAGGAATTGAGACTAGGATTTGCAGCACTCTTTGGGATTCATGTGGCAATTTTTCTTGGTACAGTGCTTCTCTTTGTAATTGTGAATTTTTTTATGTGATTATATGCCATTTTCTATCTTGTTTTCTTCTGAATTAAACAAACAAGAGTGTAAGTAGAATCCATTGAAAGTGCAATGCTCTACTTGAAGTTTGCTTTAGTTATTTTATGTTTTCAGCTGTTTGGGGAGGATCCATGATTGCTCTTGACCTCTTCAGTACATCACCTATCTATTCCTTCCATATCACTCAAATTTAAGTGCCAAAATGATTGTCTACCATGCCCCATTGATATCTCTACAGAACTGAGCCTCAATCCCCGCACCCCAAAATTTGCCTTTCCCTCTAAGCCAACAAATCATCATTTTATCAAATCAAACTTTCTTGCACATATACCTAGCCTAAGATCAGAAGATATTTCAGTCATCTCAAGCCCTTACCGATCATAATTTTCTGAGATTGACCCGAAGAGAGCCCTCTCCTAACCTAGTAGGGCTAGCTACCAGGCTGAGCGTGCTTTGATGGCCCTGGATCCTACCTTTTCAGCCTGAGGTAAATCTAGGCACTAACATAGTGGCGACCATACTGGCGAAAAAAAATTTGTTTGTTTGTTAGTTTTCTTCATTTTATAAACTACAGACAGAGCCTGAAGATTAGCCAGGTAGCCTTGGAAACGCTTTTGCTTTGCATTAGTGCAAGTAGATAAACGCTAATTCAGTCAATCTCTGATCTAGTCTTATAAACGGAATATCTAACTTACAAATTGCCCCAGTACATGTATCAAGTTAGCTTTCATTTTTGATGGTGGACAGCAGTTTGACACATATGAAGGCTGAAATCATCTACCTAGCGACTCCATTGTTCAAAGTCCCAAGTTTCAAAGTATTGATGGTGGCTCCACTGGCTAAATGAAGGACTCAAATGTTGCTTCTATTTGTTCAAGGTATTCATGTATCGATTTTTCTAATCTTCCTAGTTTTCCTAATCAATTACCAAAGGATGCATACATTTTGAGTAATGGCCCTAAATTCATTGGGGAAGATCTGACTTTGACTTTAGAACATATAGAAAATTTCAAAACATTTGTGGAAATTCTTGGAGTTAAAAAGGAAGATGTCTTCATCAGATTGTTCTTTGATTCATTTCAAGGCAAATGTAGAAAATGGATTGAAGGTTTTCCTATCAGATCTATTAAGTCCTTTGCATATTTTTGGCATATCTTACTTGAAACATGGATGGAGAAAGAGGAAGAATTAAAAATAGAGATGCCTTCTATTCAAGGTTTTAGAGAATGGGAAGATATGTGCATGGATGATGAGGTAGATGAGAACTTTGCTTCATCTCTTTCTTCTTATCTGAAATCCTATCGATGCAGCCATGAAGTTAAGCTCAATTTTTGCAAGAGTTTTCCATCAAAATTGAAGGAGATCTAATTGAATTGGAGGCCCAAATACAGTCCCAGGATCTAGACTATCGAGTCCCATTCTTCGAGGACCTTTCTCAATAGAAGGAACAGAAGGTAAGGCTGCCCGTGGATATTTGCATTGATAGTTTGCAGCTGGAAGCATGTATTGAGGAGTTGGGGCAGCAAACAGAGTCTATTTTTTCGTTTTTTCCAGTTTAAATGATAGATCAAATTGTCTTTTACACAACCAGACTCGTTATGTGCATGTATGGCTGTCATCATTTACATTTGTGTCATGGTTGAAGCAATTTCAAGCAGCATCCTTGTCACAGTTATTTGATTGGTTGATATGGCATTACAAAATTACTTGATCTATCAATTTTGTAGCAAAGTGGGTTAGATTTGTACATAAATAAGCTACCTAGGGCAGCATTTCAGTTTTCGATATTTTTTTATGTACAAGTTGTAGTATGTATATGTTTTTGGATTGGTATGAGTTGTTTTGGGTTTGCAGTTGTTTGAAAATCCATGCCCAATGGAAGAAGCATTGTCTACTTTCCAGAGATCTGTAGTTCTTGGAACCTCCAAGGAGCTACCATCCCCATTGGAGCCGATGTTAGTTCCAGTCTTCGCAACCTGTCACCAAGGATCAACATGAGCTCTTACTATGTCTGGTTTTGTTAGATGTTTTGCACATGATTTTCAGCACAAAACATGTCACAAGTGTGTCCATCAGAAGAAGCTCAAAAAAATATTTCCAACAGTATATCACACTCCCGTAACCGGTTCCTGGATTAGAATAAATGAATGAGTGATTCTTGGTTGATGTTTTGAGGTCAATTGCTGCACACAATGACAAGTTTATTACAAAATCAGTTTCTGAAATAATGGTAAGGAATTTTTCAAAAGTGAAAGAGGTTTTTTTTCATCACATACTAAGTAACAAAAACCTCCTTAAGTTTATGCACAGGTTCCACTATGTGGGAGATATACAGTGATATTTGGAGCCTACATTAAAACAAAGCAAAATTTTCATATTTTTTACTGTTTTAGTCATTTTAGTGCGTGGCCATTTTACAACAGATGGAAAGTAATTTTGAAAAACCCAAGGAGATGTCTATTAAGCAGGACCCATATAACAAAAACCTCTTTCAGTTTATTCACAGGTGTCATGGATTGGGATATGTGACTACATCTTTACAACTCATTTTCACAGATTTAAATTTTTAATAATTTTCTGTTTTAGAGATGATTTTGTGGAACAGATTGCGAGCTACTAGAAACGAATTTCCCAAATTTGAGAGAGGTTTTTCTCCAGCATGACCTTATCTACAAAAAAATCTTTCAGTTTTGTAACGTGTGCTATGGTTTAGGAGATACGAGTTCATCTTCAACACCTATTCTCATAAATTCGGCCCAAGTTTAATGTAACTAATTCTATTTTGAAGAAAATGGTTGAGCTCAATCCCTTAGTACAAGTATGAGAAAATGTATATATTTTATGAATTTCATAGTGTAAGGGTTGGATTTTGGTAGAAGGTTGGACTCTTGAGAAAGCATTGAGCTTCATTGTACACTCATAATTTCATTTTGGCTAAGGAATTGAGACCAGGATTTGCAGCACTCTTTGGGATTCATGTGGCAATTTGTCTTGGTACAGTGCTTCTCTTTGTAATTGTGAATTTGTTTATGTGATTATATGCCATTATCTATCTTTTTTTTTTTTGAATTACACAAACAAGAGTGTAAGTAGAATCCATTGAAAGTGCAGTGCTCTACTTGAACTTTGCTTTAGTTATTTGATGTTTTCAGCTGTTTCGGGAGGATCCATGACTGCTCTTGCCCTCTTCAACACCTCACCTATCTATTCCTTCCATATCACTCAAATTTAAGTGCCAAAACGGTTGCCTACCTTGCCCCATTGACATCTCTGCAGAACTGAGCCTCAATCCCCACACCCCAAAATATGCCTTTCCCTCTAAGCCAACAAATCATCATTTTATCAAATCAAACTTTCTTGCAGATATACCTAGCCTAAGATCAGAAGATATTTCAGTCATCTTAAGCCCTCATCGATCATAATTTGCTGAGATGGACCCAGAGAGAGCCCTCTCCTGACCTAGTAGGGCTAGCTACCAGGCTGAGCGTGGTTTGATGTTGGCACTGGGTCCTACCTTTTCAGCCTGAGGTAAATCTAGGCACTAACATAGTGGTGACCATACTGGGGACAAAGTTTATTTTTTTGTTAGTGTTCTTCATTTTATAAACTACAGAAGGATCCTGAAGATTAGCCAGGTAGCCTTCAAAACGCTTTTTCTTTACATTAGCGCAAGTAGATAAACGCTACTTCAGTCAATCTCTGATCTAGTCTTATAAACGGAGTATCTAACTTGCAGATCACCCCAGTACATCTGAGAATTCTAAGCTTTTGGATGATAAGTTTAGGATTTTATAGGCTGAATAAGTTGTTAATGTCCTTTTTATTTTTTGAAAATAATAGCACACTGGCTTCCAGAAGACATACCAGAGCAAATCCAGATCCTGATCCCCCTCTTGTCTACGAAAATCCCAATCTTATTCCAAGGATCGTTCACCAAGGAAGTTCTATTATTCCCGTGTTCAAAGCTCAATCATGTCCTGTTTGTTTTGAGTCTATTGAGGATCTTGAATTTGATGAGCACTTTGAGTTGTCTTTGTTCAAAACCAAATCTGAAAGTGCAGTGCTCTACTTGAAGTTTGCTTTAGTTATTTGATGTTTTCAGCTGTTTGGGGAGGATTCATGATTGCTCTTGCCCTCTTCAACACCTCACCTATCTGTTCCTTCCATGCCATTCAAATTTAAGTGCCAAAATGATTTCCTACCTTGCCCCATTGATATCTCTGCAGAACTGAGCCTCAATCCCCACACCCCAAAATGTGTCTTTCCCTTTAAGCCAAAAAACCACTATTTTATCAAATCAACGCTTTTGCACATATACCTAGCCTAAAATCAGAAGAGATTTTAGTCATCTCAAGCCCCATAGATCATTATTTGTAGAGATTGACCCGGAGAGAGCCCTCTCCTGACCTTGTAGGGCTAGCTACTAGGCTGAGCGTGGTTTGATGTTGGTACTGGATCCTACCTTTTCAGCCTGAGGTAAATCTAGGCGCTAACATTGACTCTAAGGATAAACCCGCATCACTAGAAGACATACCTATAATACCAAATTTTCCAAATGTATTTCCTGAAGAAATGCGAGGCCTACCCCCAAAAAGAGACATAGATTCTACTATTGAGCTGATTCTGGGAGCTGCTCTAGTGTCCCGGGCACCATACCACATGAGTATCCCCGAACTAACAAAATTAAAGATGCAACTCCAGGAGTTGCTTGATAAGAAATATATTCGTCCCAGTGTTTCTCCTTGGGGAGCTCTGGTATTATTTGTTAAAAAGAAAGACAAAACCCTGTGAATGTGCATGGATTACTACCAGCTAAACAAGTTGACTGTTAAAAACAAATACCCCCTTCCCCGTATAGATGATATTTTTGACCAAGTGAGTGGCACAACCATCTTCTCAAAGATCGATCTTCGTTCTGGGTATCATCATATCAGAATCAAGGAGGAAGATATTGCAAAAACTGCTTTCAAGACACGTTATGGTCATTATGAGTTTGTGGTTTTACCTTTTGGGCTAACTAAAGCCCCAGCTACCTTCATGTGTCTCGTGAATAGCATCTTCCATCAATTTTTAGATAAATTTGTATTCATCTTCATCGATGAAATTATAATCTACTCTCGGAATATAGAGGAGCATAAGGAACATCTCTGCATTATACTGCATGTCCTAAGAGAGCATCAACTATACGCTAAGTATAGTAAATGTGAATTCTTTAAAGAGTAGACCCAATACTTGGGACACGTTATCAACAAGGATGGAATTGCGGTTGATCCGAAAAAGATAAGAACCATTATGGAGTGGCCAGTGCCAAAGGATGTGGCTGACATAAGATCATTTATGGGCATCGTTGGTTACTACTGAAGGTTTGTGGAGGGATTCTCTAAAGTGGCATATCCTATTACTTCCTTACAAAAGAAAGGAAGAACTTTCAAGTGGACCCCTCATTGTCAAAGGAGTTTTAATTAGCTCAAGCATCTGCTTACCACCGCACCCATTCTGAGCATCGTTGATCCCAACAAGGAATATGTGGTTTGTACAGATGCTAGTAAGGAGTGAGTGGGTGGCGTACTTATGCAAGAAGGTAGGGTGGTGGCTTATGAATCTAGAAAACTAAAAGAAGGTGAACAGAAATATTCAGCATATGATTTAGAATTGATAGTGGTCATTCATGCCTTAAAATTGTGACGACGTTACCTATTAAGTAAGAGATTTTTATTAATGACTAACCACCATAGTCTAATTAATTATTTCGAGCTACCAACTTTAAATTCCAGTCAAGCTCGTTGGGAAGACTTCCTAAGTGAATTTGATTTCGAAATCAAACACATAAAAGGGAAGGAAAATCGAGTGGCAAATGCTTTAAGTCGAAAGGTACGTTGTTTATATGAAATTGCTTTTAGTGAATCATGAACAATGTTTTTTGGGTAGATTCAAGAATCGGCCATGCAGGACTCTACATATACACAATTATGGCACTAAGCAAAAATTTTTAACAACCACGAACAACAACTGGGTTATGAAATAAATGCAGAAAATTTACTAGTTTATAGGAAAAAAATTTATGTGCCCAACCAGCGGCATCTCAAAAATTTAATTTTGGATGAATACCATAAGATTCCTTATGCAGGTCATCCCGAATAACAAAAGATGATTTATTCCCTTTGGAAGGAATTCTTCTGCCCGGTCTGAAGAAGGAAGTGGTAGAATATTTAGCCAGATGCTTGGAATGCCAACAAGTGAAAGATGAGCATCAACACCCAGAAGGATTACTCCACCCTCTACCTATTCCAAAATGGAAATGGGAAACCATATCTATATATTTTATTACCGGGCTGCCTAAATCAAGGAAGCATAACAACTCCATCATGGTGGTGGAGGACAAATTGAGAAAATATGCTCATTTCATACCTGTTCAATCAACTTATAGGGCAGTCCAAATTGCTAATATTTTTATGTAGAACATTTTTAAACTGCATGGAATCCCTAAGATGATTATTTCTGACCAAGATGTAAAATTTACATCAGCCTTCTGGAAAGCCCTCTTTGAGGGATTGGGCACACAACTGCACTTCAGTACAACTTACCATCTGCAAATGGATGGGCAGATTGAAAGGGTAAACCAGTTTGTTAAAGACATGTTGCGAATGTATTTAATGCAGTAGCCCACAAGATGGGAAGATTATTTACACCTGGTGGAGTTCACATATAACAAAGGGTACCATGCATCCCTTCACATGAGCCCCTTTGAAGTTTTATATGGATGTAAGTGTAGAACACCTTTAAGTTTGAGTGGACTAGAGGAAAAACTATTACTAGGGCCATACATGTTGGATGAAATGGAGGAAATGGTGAAAAACATTCGGATAAATTTAAAGGCTGCTCATGACTGACAAAAGAACTTTGCTGGTCGGAAGAGGATTTTTCGAGAATTACAGGTGGGAGATCATGTCTCCATTCGAGTGCGAGCCAAGAAAAACACCTTACAATGGGTCGGGTGTGCCAAACTAGCACCCCGATATTGCGAGCCATTTCAAATCTTGGCTCGAATAGGACCGAAGGCTTATCAACTTGCCTTACCCAGTCATATTTGTGTACACAATGTCTTTCATGTCTCTCTACTTAAGAAATATGTATATGACACTAAACACATAATCCAATGGCAAGATATCCATGTAAGGTATATATATGTGTGAAGTATACGTTACAAATGTGTTAAATAACTAGTTAATGACTTAACATTTTTTGTTGCAATGTTGAGGTCAAACAAGAAGGTGAATTCTTGGTCAAGCCTCTAGTTATACTAGATCAGAGAGAAGTAACATTGCGGAAACGAGTTATCACCCAAGTTAAAGTGTAGTGGCAAAACTACGAGCCGGAAGAGGCCACCTAGGAAGATGAATAGGTCATGCGAGAGAACTTTCCGAGTTTATTTGCAGGAGGAGAACATCAAGACGATGTTCCATTTAAGGGGGGCAAGATGTACTATCTCCCATTAATGTAAATATTTTAATTTTACTGCAACCAAACAAACTATTACTATTTGTTTGAATTATAAACTATTTTTGGACTTTCAGTTATTAAATGATAATATTTTATAGTTAGGTAAATACAATTATTTTTCTTACTAGGTAATTGGTTATGGAAATAGTTATCTGTTCCAAAACTAAATCCTAGAGTATATTATAGTAAATGATCAAGAGGATAGCGATCGAAGATCAGGAACAAAAACTAGAGACTGTGCTGAAGGGTTAGACAATATGAGAAGGCTATGTCTGGTAAGGATCAGATAGCTAGTAAATATTAAATCTCTGAGGAAGAGAACTCCTGAAGCTAGGAGTAGCATGGGGGAAGATTGACCAAATATGGTATCTCAAGGCAGGGAGGAATTAAGTGCAGATCTTGATTTTTGAATCAATCTGGAGTAGCAGAAACAGATAAGTAAAAAGAATCTCTGATATAAGTTATTTATTGCAATCTAGCTTGTCTGTTAAGGCTGTGTCAATAAATCATGACTGTAAGTGACTGTTGTAAACTTAAAGACATGGTCTTCATTATTTAAGTATGGCAAGAGAATCTTATTAATTTCATTTTAGAACCATTTCAATAAGTCATGACTGTAAGTGACTGCTGTAAACTTAAAGAGAGGGTCTCTGATATTTTTAGTATGGTGAGAGAATCTTTTTAATTTCATTTCAGAATCGTTTCATTGAAAAAGAAAAGCAAAGTAAATATAGAGAAACTACAAGAAAATCCTCTTTGTAATTATAGAAGAACTAATAAAAGATCACATGATTATTACTATTTTATTTGGATGTAAAAGTAATTTAAAATTTCCTAATGGCATGGTAAAACTGGAAGCGAAAGAAATCCCTATACATAGGGTAAAGAAAACAGAAAGAAAGTAAGGAAAATTCTATGGCTCGCTGAAAAATAACAAATGACAATTTTTTTTATAAAAGATAGGATTTATGTGTTCGTGACTTGCATATTTATGTATAGAATTAACGTTTATTCAAAATAGGAAAATAGCTAGAATAGTCATTAAAACAAGGGTATTTTCTTTTCTCAAGTCAAGAAGTGAACAAATTTATCACAGATTTACTTGGCTCCGAACAGGATAATACAAACCAAATCCATGTAACATAAGTCGGTGCGGAACAAGTACATTATCTACTTACACAAAAGCCTCATGCCTACATCACAGAAAATCTTATGTCTACAACCAGAATGATAGGAATCAGAGAAAAACTATTCTTATAAGCATAAAGGAATTTATGAGTTAACCTAGAAACCCTAGGTATGTCCAAAGATCAATCCAGAAGTCCTTTTGATAACAAGAATAGACGAGAATCACATTTGGAGAAAACAGAGTAGACAATTGAGGGTTCACTCTGAAGAATGTTGTGGACAATTTTTGACATTCCAAAAGCAGCATTAAAATACACAGAAGTGAAATGAAAAGAAAACCTTGCTATTAATGTCTTTGTCCCCAAAGATTACCATAAAAGAGTTCAACCATCAAATAGTCTCGTTAATGAGTATAACAAAACAAACAGCCTTCACAAGTGCCAGATCCCTCACCTTTGGCCAAGGCCGTAAGGCTCTTTAAAACTTAAACAACATTCAGTACAAAACTAGCCGCAGAGTTCCGACCCCCTGCATTCTCAATTCTCCAATTCAAAACTACTTACAGACTCAATATTACCAATTAAAATAACCATTACAGACTTTAAACTGAACAGCCAGGTCTTGAACAACCCTGTGCTAACTTTAGAACTGGAATAGGGTCAGAATACCCGGTAAGGATGCAGAGATTATAGCCGACTGAAGAGTTTGTGGTAGTCCCACACCAAACCCCTATTTCTGGTGAACTTCGCCTCACACCATGTCAAAGAAATAGTGTTAGAACTAGATGGGATAAGCATGCCTAAGATCGACTGAAGAGATGTAAAACCAAAAGAAGACGTGAATAAAGATCTTAACCATTTTTTTACTTGAATAAGATATGCATGCCTCAGCTCACTGTGTTCCAGAATAATGATCTGGAGTCTTAGAACCCTCCATGAGGGACCACGATGCCAAATCGAAGAGACATTACTGCGGAGAACCTGAACTACAGGCGAGAGCCAAAAACCCTCAAAGAAAAACCATGACCAAATGAGACCCTACTGCCAAGATATGAATGCCTGACAACAAGTGAGCCATTCAATCCAGCCAGCTACAGATTGTCGTTGATGGAAGGGCCAGATTCCAAGAAGCATGGTTGAAAGAAGGATAAACGGAAGGCCCTCAGCCAGCCAGCAAGCCCCAAATCATAGAGGATTAATACGCACGCAATCCATGGCAGAGATCGAGGAAAGGACTTGTACAACTAGCGTCTAGACCAACCATGAACCCAATACAAATTAAATTCCTCGGCAAATTGACGTTAATGTCGGAGATATAGATCATATGTATGAAAATCTTCGTTTAATGATGATCATACCAATATGGTAAACTAATCGTATTCAAAGGATTTCGCATTTGTTATATATGATTTCATCAATAGTTTTGTAATTATGTAAACAAATCATTCAGAACTGGTTTAATAATTGAAAACGCACTTTAGTTTTAGTCACATAATATATGGACATATATATATAGATATATGTGTTTATTGTTTTATTTTAAAAATTTATACTTGTTTATTTATGGAGGTGTTACACTATATATATGTTATATATGGTTTAAAAATATTATGTGTATATTATATGAAGCAAGTGAAAAATATAAAATTTTATGGTTGAAACATTTCTAGTTTCATTGTTTTATATTTGAGTCCATTTGGAAATATAATTTTTAGTTACTTTTGTTCAAAATATTACATAGATTGGTTGGAATTGCAACTTTCAAATTTACAAAAAACAATCAATAAGTTAAAATTATATATATATATATATATATATATATATAAAGTTGAAATCATATATATATGTATACACTCACACACGAAAGATAACAAAAATTTGCAAAAATACAATTAATTTGCTAGTGCCTAAATCCTTATTTAAAATAGATTTATAATAATAATGACGACTTATTAAATATTTAATCAAAATAATATATGATCGTTAAAATTTCCAAATAAAATCAACAAAATTTTGAATTTATTAAATAATTGTTTTATTTAATGTTTTGTTTTACTATGAGAAAAATCATATTTTTTCTATTTAAATTATTTAAAAGTGGATTTAATAATTTATAATGGGTCTTGCACTAAAATTCAATGTTAATAACTTATTTTAATTAATACGTTATAAATGAGAGCTAGATAGTACCTAGTACTTCCCACTTAATTTAAATATAGTTTGATTAAACTAAAAAATAATAGAGACAAATATTTCATCACATAAGTAAAATACCTAATAAATATTATATTGTTGATCACCAAAAATAAAAAAATATGATTATATTGTTTATATACACTTTAATATATATATATATATATCTATATCTATATATATATATATATATATATATATATATATATATATATATATATATATATATATATTATTTATTAATATATATAATTTGTTTATATTTAAAGTTTATTAAAATATGTTTTTAATATAGTAAAAATGCATTTTAAAATGAAAACATGGAGAAAAACTATAAATCATGAAAATAGAAATAATTGAAAAAAATAAAAAATTAAATAAAAAATAAATAAAACTAAAAATAAAGAATTAGTAACTAATAAAAATGGAAGTTACTAATGAGTCCATAATAAAACTTCAACGAGAATCACGCTACAATTAAATAAATTCAAATCATAATACTAAAAAATAAAAATTGAATTTCGATGTTAAACTATCGAAATTTTTGGTCAAAGACAAACCAATACATAATAAAAAGAAAACTAAATGAATAACGACTTATAATAAATGATATCAATTTATAAAAATTATGAATATCCTATTTATCTAGGAGGAATATAATTATTAAATTAATATTTGTAATAAATAAATCTTTATTAATGTTAGATTTCTATTAATATTATATTTTTAATAAAAAATAAATTTTGTTAAATATAATTTTTTTCATAATTTTTAAAATTAAAAAATATATGTATATTGAAATAATATGATTCCTTTTGGAATATTTCTTCTTTTAGTGAAGAACAATCTTTTTCAAGGAAGAGACTGAATCTGAACTAAGGTTTGAGTTAGGGTTTGGCAGCTGATAACCATGGCGAGTCGTGGAGGAGGGAGTTCAGCTCCCTCCTACAATCAAGAAACCGCGAACAAAAGCAAGGGAATTGGGCCATATCGCTTCAAGAATCCACCAGGGGTGATCAATGAGGATAATAACACAGGAAATATCAAACCTGGCAGACAGAAGGAAAATCATGAGGAAGATAGCAGGGAGAAAAGGAAAGAGGGCAGTAGTCAGAAAATGGTACCTATGAGTGCGACAGGGGTTTGTAAACCCAAGTCGACCATTATCCCTCAGGTCGTTTTAAGTGACCTAGCGCTACAGGTGCACAGAGAACACATGGCGGAACATGTAGTTATATTCAAATTTATGGGGATTTGGCCAACGGAAAAGGCCTTACACGCATGGATCACGAACCACTGGAAACCGAAGCGGGGAATAAACCTTCACCTTGCATCCAAAGGCTTCTTTACAGTAGTGTTCATGAGCCTAGAAGATAAAGACAGAGTGTTCGAGGGAGGACCACATTTCTACGCTGCTGCAAGTCTCTACATGTGACCATGGGTGGTGAAGTTGTCCCCGAACAAGAAACCTTCACCTCAGTACCAGTATGGATAAGACTATACTCCCTTCCTTTAGATTATTGGTTGTCGGAGTCTTTAAAGGCTATCAGTAATAAACTAGGGCATTTTATAAAAATATCGGATGCGACTCTAAGAGGCAAATACACCTCTTTCGCTTGGATCTGTGTGGAAATGGACTTATCTGGGGCACTTCCGGATGAGATCATTTTAGAAGTATATGATGAAGAATGGGTGCAGATGGTAGACTATGAACATGTCCCATTCAGATGCTGCAAATGCCATGAACACGGGCATCTATATAGGGACTACCCAGTAAACAAACTGGAGAGCAACACAAAAACTACCACAAGAAAAGATTCTGAAGGCTTCACTAAGGTGGGGGGCAAAGGGAAAGGAGGAAAAAGGTACCAAAAGAAAATCAACGAGGATGGGAAACTGAGTCACAACAGTTTCAAAATCTTAGAAGAAAAAGATGGAAACAACGAGGCAAACCAAGAACCGAAGACTAATACCAATGAGAAGAATAGGGATGTTAGCATGGAGGAGATACCAGAAAACAGCCAGCAAAAGGATGATTTACCAAGCATGGTGGAGCTCAATAGGGACCATGAGATGACCCCAAGTGAGGTAGCAATGAAGGACCATGAACTACAGGAGATTATTGAGAGGGAGAACTTAGATCTAGAAAAAATTTTGGAGTAGGGTATTACCAGAGGGGTTGACTCCCTTCCAAAGGAGGAGTTTAACAGGATTCAATAGCTCTTCCTCTGGAGATCCCTTTCGAAGGGATCTGGAGTCAAGAGAAACCATGACAGCCAGGAGAACAGAGGGATGAAAACAATGGAGGAAATACTCGGGCACTCTTCCAAGAATCTGGGTAGTAAAAGAGGAAGGAAAAGACAGAATGAGCTGCTAACCGAATGTGGAAAACTCATGATTAACTCAGGTAAGATGAGAGATCTCACCAACTACTCCTTCGCAAACATTTCTTAATGAAGCTCACAACCTGGAACATCAAGGGCCTAGGAAGTAAAAGGAAACAAAGAAATCTTAGTAGTAGAATAAAAGAAGAAAAATCAGATATGGTTTTTATTCAGGAAACTAAATGCTCAATGGACAATATCAAAGAAATACAAAGTAAATGGCTATGCAAGTATGAGTATCTAGAGGTTAAGGCACATAACTCAGCAGGAGGTATTCTTATGCTTTGGGATCCCCAGAAACTCGAAATCCTGGATGTAGAAGCATCTAAGAACTATCTATCGCTGGTGATTCAACCTCTGGGTGATAGGGAGACTTACATGATTACAAATGTCTATGGTCCCCAAAAACTAGAAGACAAACTCAAGCTTCTCACCTCCCTTGAGGAGCTAAGAGAGAGATATCCTGATATTCCATGGATTCTAGCAGGGGATTTCAACATGATCAAATCTCTTACAGAGAAAAAAGGTGGCACCAAAACACTAGGAAGAGATTCCATTGCCTTCTTGAACTTCACAAATAAAATGAGACTAGTGGATGTTGAAACAATAAATGGCACTTTCACCTAGAACAATATGAGAGTAGAGGCTTCTCAAGTTGCCTCTAAACTAGATAGATTATTAATCTCAGATGACCTCCTTCTCACAGGCCTTGACATGACAACTCTAATCCTTCCCTGTGGAAGCTCGGATCACTGGCCTGTTCAGCTTGAAGCTTCATTTATATGTACAACAAGGAATAGAACTTTTAGGTTTGAAAATGTCTAGCTTTCTCACCCAGACTTGACCAACAATATTGACACATGGTGGATGGAAGAATTGCCCATTCAAGGTACTAAAATTTTTATGCTACAACAAAGACTTAAACACATCAAATCCAGACTCAAAGATTGGAACAAAAAAGATTTTGGTAATATTTTTAAAGCCAAAAGAGAAGTTGAACAGAAACTATAGGAGATTAATCAGCTCATAATCACTGATGGTCTTACCAAGGAAAGGAAAACTCAAGCTGACTCTCTTCGGAAGGAATGGAAAGATAGGTGCATCCAAGAGGAGATATTATGGTTGCAGAAATCTAGAGTGTAGTGGATTAGAGAACGAGAAAAAAACACAAAGCTTTTTCATAAATCAACTTTGGATCACAGGTCAAATAACAGAATTTCAAAAATCAGAGATTTTCAAGGGACTTGTTACCCACAAAGAAATGGAATCTGTCCTAGTACATCAATTCCTTAGCATTGCAAAGAAGCCTCTCTCAGACAGATCAAGATTCATTAACAATTTCACGAAGTACATTCCCAAGCTTGTAACAAGGGAAGACAATCACAATCTTAACAGGTCAGTGTCTAAAGATGATGTCAGTGAAGTTATCAATGAGATGCAAAATGGGAAAGCTCCTAGCCCAGATGGATTCAATGTGGACTTCTTCAAGGCATGCTGGAAAATAGTCAAACAGGACATGCTTGATGTAGTGGAAGACTCCCGAAAATCCAGAACGATTCTGAAGGCGCTCAATGCCTCTTTCATAGCTTTGATTCCAAAGCAAGAAAAAGCTATGACACCGGACAAATTCAGACACATAGCTTTATGTAATGTGGTGTACAATATTATTTCCAAAGTGATTGCCAACAAAGTCAAGCCACTTATTCCAGCCCTTATCTCAGAGGAGCAAACAGGTTATGTGGAGGGTAAACAGATTCTCAATAACATCATACAAGCTCATGAGATGGTACACTCTCTTAAAAGAAACAAGCAAGCTGGTATGATTATACATCTTAATCTAGAAAATCTTATGACAAGCTAAGTTGGTCTTACATCAAGGCAATGGTGAGAGCTTTTGGTTTCGATGACAACTGGATTAGATGGGTTATGGCCCTGGTATCCATGGCTAGCTTTTGAATCTTGCTTAATGGCTCACCCTCCAGAACCTTTTTTCCTTCTAGGGGTCTCAGACAAGGAGATCCACTTTCACCCTTCCTCTTTGTGTTCATGATGGAAGGTCTAGGCAGAGCGATAAGAAGTGCTAATGCTAAAGGAAGAATCCAAGGACTAAAACTGACCATTGATGGAGCTGCTTCAACTCATCAACAATTTGTGGATGACACTATGCTATAGGGCATTCCCATGGTCAAGGAAGCCAAAGCTTTTAAAAAAATCTTGAACGACTTTGCTATGGCCGCGGGCACAGAGGTAAGCCTTGACAAAGCAAAAGTTTTCTTTTTCAACACTGACATTTCTATTCAGAGAAACCTGACCAAAATTCTAGGGTTTCAAATGGATTAGTTACCTTCTAAGTACCTTGGAATCCCTATTACGGACAAACCTCTAAGCAGGGGAGTGTGGGAGCTGGTAATTAACAAGCTTCAGGATAGGATCAAGAAATGGACTTGCATATCTTTGAATTTGGCAAGGCGCCTTGTGCTTATAAGGGCTATCCTGCAGGCCATACCCATTTTTATGATGTCAGCTCTTCCTGCTCCAAAAGGAGTTATGCATCAAATCAGGAACATTCAAAGAGATTTTCTTTGGGGCAAAGGGGAAGAGAAAAAGAAATGGGCTTTGGTAGCTTGGGAAAAGATCTGCAAACCTAAGGCCCATGGCGGTCTGGGGCTTCATGACCCTGAAACCCTCAACAAAGTTTCAGGTGCGAAACTTTGGTGGAGGTGGCTTAAGGAATCAGCAACCCCTTGGGCGAAGCTTTGGAAACAAAAATATGCAAATAATTGGCAGGAGAGGGATCATATTCGAATGTCTGAGCTTATCAAGGGCTCCCACATTTGGAATTTGGCTTGGGAAAATAGAGCCATTGTCCAGTAGCACAGCTTCTGGGAGATTGGTGAGCACCAATATTGCAACAATAATGCTGCAACTCCTGGGGCTTCCTACTTTACTTTTATCAACCCGGTAGTTCGTAACAAACTTGGAAGCGACTGTGTTGTATGCACAAGTACTAGCTCTTACTATAGGTTGTCACTTGGTTAGCTGCCACAAGGTCACTAGGAGCTAAAGCCAACTTCTATGAGGTTCCAGAAGAAGCTTTTAATTGTGATGAAAGAAACTTAACTCTACAGAGACTATTCTACTTGCAGAAAAAGAAAGAAGACTGAGGTGTAACACAAACCCTAGCAAACCCTAATTTTTCCAACTAACCCTATTATTGCAGAAAAAGAGATGAAAACTGATGAAATGAGTGCCATTGACTATTGGAAAGGTAAATTGCATCTTATTCAAGCTACTTCTAAAAGGAAATGAGAAGAAAACATCTTTTTGTGTTTTTGAGTGTTTTTATGTGAAATTATTATGCATGTAATTTATCCTATTGTGATTGTGCAGAGGTTTGGTGATGATGGAGGATGGATTTGGGTTTTTGTAGAGGTGGAGGAAGGTGTGGAGAGGTCATAAGAAGCCCCTAGTACCCTTCTGAAGACTTCCCTTGCAATCGGATTTCAAAAAATCACTTATAGGAAATTCTACAGGAGGTTGCAGGGGATCTACAGGAGGATCTACAAGAGGATGCCGAGAGTTATTTTTGGAGGTTTTAAAGGTGGAAAAATGGTGGGAAAGCATAACTAAAGGCTAGATGAAGGTGTTGAGTTTTCTAGAGCTTTTCAAGGAAGATCAAGAGGGAACATGATGGTTGGATTTGTTCAAATGGCAAGAGGGAAGCTTATGGAGAAAAATACAGAAATTAGGGCAGATTGGTGAAATGTTGTGAATTACTTGGGAAATCTATGAGAAGTGAGCTAATGTGGCTGCTTTATGGATGTATGGTGAGCTGAGGTGTCCTACAAGAGATCTGCACATCTACTTACAAAAACTGATCAAAGAAAGGACTAGCGATACCATGGAAACAGAAAGTTCTCTAGCTTGACCTAATTTCTGACCTACAAACAGAAAATGCTAAACAGTAACCTTTGAACAGAAAATCATGCAAAGAGATTTATTTTAAAATAATAGGAAATGATCTAGGCAACTGAATCTAAAGCAACACATTAACTTTTGAATCAAATCATCACACTAGAAATTGCATGGAAGAGCAAAAGTGTGTTTTTGGTGGCAGAAATGGTGCCAAGACCTCAAATCATGATCCCAGGAAGGGAGAAAAGAGATCAGGGCCTGTTGTTTTCCTTTTTGAATCTTAGCCTATCACTGTGTGAACCTACTCAGCAACTGAAACAAAAGAAACTATGCAAACCATCAAAAGCAACCTATTCTAAACAAGGTAAAATAAATCTATGTAACAGAAATTAACTCATGAGCTGAAGCAAAAACATATAAGTACAAAGAAAGAGGTGTTGGGTAGCTTGGGTTGGGCCCTAACCCAAGAGCTTCAGCCCTCTGAAAGAGATCAGTGTTGGCTCAGAAAATATTGCATCTTTATTATCAAAAATAATAGTCACATTACATGAACTGTCCTCAAAAAGAAACTCGAAAATGAGCTGAACAAGTGCTGCAAAAAAGTGTGAAAATTCTACTAATGACTGGCTAACCTACTAAGGCTCTAAGTCCCCCTATTTGTACAAATGGAATCCTTTAATGGCCCTCCTAAAATCGAGGAGCTCAGCTTGCCAAAACTACAAATAAACAACAGTCCTTCTTTACTTGCTCGGCTGCCCCTTGGATGCACTAATGTGGCTATTTGTGCTCCGAGTTTCTAATGGAGAATTCAAGGTAAGGGTTCATAAATGAAGGGGACACCCTCCTAAAAATCCTCTTCCCTATTTCCCTCGAATATTGGCTGTGAAATGCTCATAAATCCTTTGACTTTGTCCAAAATTGACCAAAAAATCTGCATAAAGCACACATTAGACTTCATGGCATAATGACTAACCCAATTCACTCTATTAGCATAAATATAATAAAAAACAACCAATAAAATAATGAGAATGTGGATTAAGCTGAGTTAGGAGGCCAAATGAGCCCATATAATTACCCATTTTTGGGGCTTATCAAAGATCTAAGCTGGAAACCTGGCAAGATTCTGGGAGGACAACTAGCAGCGAGAACCAAATTTGTTTAGGGCAAAACTAACCGCTCTCAATAATGACACTGACAACAAAGGCTTATGCATGGTAAGTGACTTCTAGGATCAGGAAAGGAACAATGGTAAATGGAGAATATGGAAGTATTTGGGCTACAGTGAAGATAACCCCTTGAAAGCTCAGGCAGGCTCTCTTGCTCGAGACTTGGAACAGAGGAAGATTTTGGTATCATCATCATCTAACCAACTAAGATGGGGAAGAAATATAGAAGGTAACTTTAACCTCAAAGAAGCTAAACAAATATCCCAACGGTTTGATCATCAAAACCCTAATAAGGTATGGAAGAACCTTTGGCAGCACCAGCATTGGATGAAAATAAAGCTGTTTATCTGGCTGGTTCAACAAAAGAAAATTCTAACTTGGGAAAATCTTCTAAAAAGAGGTTTTGTTGGCCCATAGAAATTCCATCTATGTGGTTCACAAGAAGAGATGATGGAACACTTACTCAACCTTTGCCCTTTTACCTCTTCCTTGTGGGATTGGGTGGCCTCAATCTTCAAGCAGACTGACAGGGACAAACTCAGTATTACCAACACCTTAAATAATTGGAGAAAAGACTTCTCATGCAATGAAATCATCAACAAATCTTGGACTCTGGTTCCAAGCTTCTTAATCTAGGATGTCTGGAAAGAACGCAATGGTAGGATCTTCAAGAACAAAATCGGTTCAACCCAGAACATTACTGAACAAATATTAAGACAGCTCAAAGACACTATTGGAGCCCTTTTAGGAAAACCTCCTGAGGGCCCCACTCTTCCCTAGGAAGCTCGTATACTGTTGTAGTTGAGTCTTAATTCGCTAGTTCCCCAAAGCATAAACAAGGGGGTGAGACAGATAAATGCTAGTAAAGACATATGGCAACCTCCTCCTCATGTTTTCTTGAAATTCAATATAGATGGAGCCTCTAAAGGTAACCCAGGGATGGTTGGTTTTGGAGGAGTCATCAGAGATAAGTAGGGGTGCATTAAGGTTATATTTCACAGTCATTTGGGGATTGCCACTAATAACATGGTGGAGCTCATGGCCTTAGAGCAATGCGTGGAAATATTGATCGAGTTAAATTTACATAATGTTATCATTGACCAAACTCGAAATTGATAATTAATGCGGTCAAGAATATTTGTAATGGAAAAGAACTGGGAAAATTTTCAAAACATTGGTAGCTTTTGCAAGTCTTTCAGCGCATTCATACCCACTTACAAACCCTGAGAACAGTCAACTTCGTTCACGTGCGAAGGAAAGCCAATATGCTAGCTGATAATCTGGCGAATGAAGGAGTATTATGCAAAGAAAGTTACAGTAGGTATGCTTGGGACTCGACACCCTCCGAAAAAATGCATGAGGATTGTCAAACATGGGCAACCAAAGACATGAAGAACTTCCAGACCATCAAGAATGAACAAGAAAGAAGACCAGTGGAAGCAAGAGTGAGTGGAAATGAAAGTCTTTCTTAACCAATTGATCCCTCAAAATGAGTAAAACAGAGCTTCATACAAGGAAGGGGCACTTGGTAAACAGCATGCTGTTTAGTAGGTTGCCAAACATAGATCTTAAGAGCCTTCACCATCGTCTGAATATCGGGTGGGAAAGTGACCGAAGTGGACCCAAAAATTTTAGATCAGCGGTTCATAATCTTAATCAGGTCCGAAGATGAGGGTAAAGACCATGCAAGTTTCTGACCCGATATCACGGAGGACTGTGGGATCAACCGGAACCTAATTTTATGGATTTTGAGTTCTAAAAGTAATTGAAGGTTAATTCTCAGATCGGACCCGAAAATTTATAAACCATTGGCTTATAATCTTTTTCAGGTCCGGGAACCATGTAAAAGGGGTGCTTGCTGCCGAGGCGATAATGTTTGTGACCGTAGGATCTTGTGGGATCAGGATCAAAGGGACATTAGGTCTCGACATGGGAGGAGGTTAAGGAAAAGAATGGACCCGAAGCTTTATACTTTGACAGTTTATTTACCTGTCGGATCCGTAAAGAGGGTAAAGGTCACACATATCTCCAAAGCGATTTCTTTAAAGACCATTGGATCACGGGTG
Source organism: Pinus tabuliformis (assembly GCA_031772625.1). Taxonomy (NCBI): domain Eukaryota; kingdom Viridiplantae; phylum Streptophyta; class Pinopsida; order Pinales; family Pinaceae; genus Pinus; species Pinus tabuliformis. Next base: position 1,353,533,784 of record CM062820.1, on the reverse strand, counting down.
GTCCTATCGAATGGCCATCGGGTTGGACAATGGGCGGAGATTTAGATGTAAGACTAAGGCATAAGGTTGTTGGTTTGTATTGGGTTTTCTTTCGGGTTGTTTCGGGTTAATCTTCATCGGGTTAGCCCTTGTTGTTCTTTACACTTGTAGAGACTTGTAATATATGTAAATTTTCTTCGGTTAATTGAAGGCTCCACTCTTACTTGACCAAAAAAATAAAAATATGATTTATTTTAATATATGATATATCTAAAATTAATATTATTTTTTTTTTTGAAGAGGCAAAAAAAATATAGTAATTAGGTTTATGCACTATCATATTATAATAAGTAAAATGAATGTCAAATAATGTGAACAAATTTAAATTATTATCATCTATCAAAATTATTTGCGAAATTGCCCACAGGGCTTTGGATTGACGGTGAATGTGTGCACTGTTAAGGCACTCCTTGCGATAGGTCACTAGTTCAAATCCCCTGTAGGTGCTTGCCTACCAAAATATATATATATATATATATTTGAGAAATATATTGTTGTCAATAAATATAAAGGTATAAAAAAATATTATTTTTTTTAAGGAATGGACTTTATAATCTCAAATGGAAGTTACATAGTCATTGAGTGGAAATTTCCCTAGTGCGAAACTAGACCAAAGATTAAATTGTAGATTCTTGAAGTTGTGTAACCATCTTTTTATCATTAATTCTATAAAATATCAACAATATAGTGTTTGGATACACCTTAGTTCAATATACATTTTGTGAACAAGATACCAAAATTCAAAAGTTGAGGGCTGCATTGAAGTGACTATAGGGTTGCTGGTTGTTTTTCTTGGGAGCTTGCTAGGGTGCAACATTAGATCATGGGGTGCAGTATAATTGTTGAGGCGGATGTTTACCCTATAGTCCAAGTGTTCCATATTTTTAACGAACTCTGCATACCTAAGCGCAATGACTTTTTGGGTTGGGTTTCTTTTATATCTTTTGGCCTGATTTTTCTTAAGGATATTACCAGGTTGTTGATATGATTTGGTGAATTCTCAAGCGATGTTTTCTATGATGGTGGAGGTCTAAATACTATTGGCTATTTGGTTCATGTCATGATTTGGAATTTGTATGTAGGATTTCAACTTTGTTGCCACTAATGTCCAACAAGGGTCTAGATTGTGCAACTGAGGGCATGAATTATTCTTGGCAGTTCGATTGTGATCTATTGGGTTGTCTAGCCACATATGCTTATTGATGTGGTGCTATATATATGACATACTATATCTTAGATAATATCATGCCTTCATGATGTCATTATGTGGTGAATTCTCAAGCAAGGTTTTCTATGATGGTGGATGTCCAAATACTATTGGTAATTTGGTTCATGTCATAATTTGGAATTTCTATGTAGACTTTCAACTTTGTTTCCACCGATGTCCAACAGGGGTCTAGAGTGTGCGGCCTAGAGCATGAATTATTATTGGTAGTTCGATTGTGATCTATTGGGTGGTCACACCACATATGTTAACCGATGTGGTGCTAGAGATATGGCATACTATCTCTTATAATATTGTCCCTTTATTGTGCCATTATGTGGTGAGGATATGTTGTAGGGACATAAGTCTTCTTCAATGTACTTTTGAAATTGGGAATAAAGAGAGTGAGGGATATTTGTATGCCGGCTTGAGTCTAGTGGTGAAGCTTTTAAGTTGAGAGTCTGGTTGGCTAGTTGGTATACTAATTTATTTACTTATTTGCCAACATGAGATAGTTGAGGAGCTGGGATATGAGTCAAGAGTTTATCTATTTCTATGACTGAAGCTTGCAACCTCCAGTTGTTGGTTGCTTTGGATGGGGTTGTGCCACATTGAATTCTTTGAGATATGTTTATAATAATAATTTCAAGTCTCCCTCTATGATGAGTTTGGCATAATGATTTCAGATGGTGATAAGGAGGCCTTGCTCAAGAGTCCATATTTTTTTATATCATTTGTCTTGTGCCCTATTTCTCTTAAATAAGGTCACATATTTCAAAGGGATAGAATAAAGAGAGGGGGGGACTTGGGGGCTAAAAATGTAAGATTTGAGTAAATTATTATTTCTAGTTTCTTGCTTGAACTTAAATAAAATCTAAAATTGGAATGAGAAAATGAACATACCATCTGCACAAATGAACACAATATATATGAATCTTAATATGGAGAAAACCCAACTAGAAGGTGGGGTCTATTCTTTTCTCTCTTTTCTTGGATGATGATATGGAAATGCAAAGAAATGGGCACTATATATAGAGTTCCCCATGACATTATCGCCTGATGGAATACTACAAAATCTTATTCCTCCTCTATGATGATCTAAAATCCCACTCCTATCTGTTCTATTCAATTATTGTATAAGTACAATGTTAAAGAATGGAACACCTTGTCTTCCTAGCTTCCTAATAATTAACATAACTTTATAGTCATTCTAGGGTTAGGTTTTTTTCATTCTCAAACCTCAATTAGTGCTAAGGTTTTGAACCTTCTAGAACATCCTTGAATGTACAGACATGGATAGCCCCACTTGTGTGAGTAATGGGGGAGGCATCCAATTTTACTTTGGTGGTCAACAAGGTAAGTCAATTTGCAGAACACATAAATTTCACATACTAACTCTAATTACTTGGTTATTTTTGCACTATTGGAAAATACCAATGTGTAGTATAATTTCAAGGGGATAGAGATATTTTCATGATATTTTGCAAAAAAAAACCATATCGGGCCTCAAATAGTTTAGGAAGGTTTCAAACCTTGAACTTCAAAAATGCGACTTCCCACTACAGTGGGACCTACAAGCCAATTCCTCAAGTTTTTCCACCTAGAAATTACCAAGATTGATGAAAAATTACATATAATATATTATTGGTAATTAATCTCTATTTATGGAGTGTTTTGGTCAACAAAAGCTTCTATTGAATGAGATGACGGATTTTTTCCTGTAGCTTTTTGCTAGAGTACCATTTTTCCTTACCTAGAAGTTTTCCTTTAAACACAGTTTTCTTAAGGTCATGCTACCCTTATTTTGCAGTTTTGGAATTATTGTGAAAAAATTGTATCTTCTTGAAGCTTTACTTGAACTTATATTAGAAAGTACCCTATGGAAGATATGACCTACTCCTCATTTTCCTGATATAATATGGAATTATTAAAGACATTCAAATTCTCCACATTCATTATTGAGTAATTTGGGTATATTAAGTTTGTAGACATTATCACCTACCTTATCCAATACTTCAAAAAGACTATAACACATAGGAGAATTCGCATTACGGAAGTGGATGTTCTTGTTATCTAGAAATGTAGATAACTGAATATTCAAGCATTATTCGTTAAGCCACTAGTAAAACATATAATTTTTTTTAAATCCATGTAGTTATACTTTAACAATGTTTTTGATATGAATATATCCATATATCTAGCATATAGGATTTATTTAAATGTCCTACAAAGCAATAATCCAAATTTTATAGGATCTGGATGGGTAAAATCATAAATTGAGCAACAATGTTACACAAGGTATGTAGAAATTTAAAATATCCTCTTAAACCTATCATGAGGCAAAGAAATAATGTTTTGGATATTGATTCTAGTAGGTTAGAACACTTGGGAAGCACACAGATCCAAATATGACAACCATAGGCCTTACATGTAGCCTAGGGTATGACATGGAATGTTGGCATAGTGAGTGATGTGGAAAGATCATGTATCACTACTGGTAGGGCACACTGGACAAGTTAGGATGATATTACATGCTTACATGGAATTTCAATGTGTCATGTTAGTGTGGTGTATAGTTGCCATTAATTTGACATGGAGACTAATGCAGTCTTCATTGTTCAAAGTGATGTCAAGTTTGGAGATTCAAAAATTCATAGCTTTGTTAAGATCCCCTTTTACAATTTTTCCAAATGTTTGATGTTCCTAATATCTAAATGAGTGGATGTTTCACCCTTGCTAAGGTGGAATGGTGCTAACATGGAATAAAGAGATACAATTCCTAAGATATAGGCCCAGGTGGTAGCTACTGTGGGGGATATGTGGACTAGTAGACGTTTAGTTTTTAGATATTTGGAAGGTTTACCTATACACCATAGTCAAAATCTGAAAATTATGAAATTAATTTAACTAAAAATTTTGGAAATATTTGGATCTGTATATCTAGATGTTTGAGGGATTTAACTGAGTGTTAATGCTCGAATTAACAAATATGGAAAATTCACTACTCTAGGGAAATACGAATGTTAGATCTTGATATGATGTAGCAAGTTGAGATTTATGAATTGAGGACATGACCCATTGTGACAATGACGCATGGATGGTATGGATGTTGGCATGGCACCAAAGAAAAAATATTCTAAGGGCCATGTCTTTTAATCCAAATCTTATATTTTGAGGAATTTTTTATCCCTGGAAATCTCTTGATGAGTAGATAACAATAGTAGCCTCAGAAATTAGGTTCGAGATGGTTAAAAGAAGAGAAATTTTGATAAACCCGCTTCTTTAAGGAGACCAAGGAGGTTGGGTCCATACATCCCCTACCCTTGAAAATCCCTCAAGGGATTCTGTGTGTTATAATAGATTGGTAATTAATTCTAATAGTAAATATATTTTAAAAATAACATACGTAAAATAATTAAAGAACCTATACCAAAATTCAATTAGCTTCTTAGTTTCTTTCTACCATAAGTTGTTTGAAGATTTTAGTTTTCTTTCCAATTTACATTAGTTTCAATTCATCTCTTTATTTCATGATTTCAATTCATTTATTAGATTCTCAATTCACTCTTCATTAAATTTATTTCATTATCCTATTAAATATAATTTCTTAGATCTATTGCAATACTATTATTTTTTATATAGTTCACATTATTAAATATCAAATGGGCCACATGTATTTTGAGCAAAATGTTTTGACATCCTCATAGTTTCTCTCACACACACAAACATTCAATTCTTAGCTAACCCATAATAGTTTAAAAAAATATTTAAGGTATTACGATATGAACCATAAATTAACCATGAAATTTTGATATATGATGACAATCACTTGGAGAATTTTTCTTCATTGAAATATTTAGGTATTAACATTCATCATCAGCTAACCTAGAATTATAGAATTGATAAAAGGATTATTAGAGGATGGAAAGCTTATTATGAGCTTGAAATTAGTTGTAAGTCGACTGATATTTGGGTTTGGAGTAAAAAAATGTTCCTCTTTGAGACTCTCATCACCCATGTTATTTTAAGTGGTTGTGAGAATTGGGGTTGCAGTATATCTAGAGAATTGTGGAGGAAGATCAGGGTGATCCAAAAGAAATTTATAACCTAAATCCTCAATATTAAAGGAAATACTCCCTATCCTTTCCTCGTGATTGAAGCTAGCCTACACCCGTCTGAAAGCATGGCTATTTTTACATATTTGTTATAGACATTTTTGTGCCTTACATCACTGAGCATGAAATGTCAATAATTAAGGGATCCAAAGTCCCTAAACATGTTGTTCCTACCCCTAGAGGAACAAGGCCAGCAAACCACAGCAATTCACATAAGTTCTCCACCTGAAAACACTCAAAAACAGGCCAATTCTGGATCATGTCAACTGCTCCACTGAGCATCTGCGCTGAATGTCAACTGCTCCACTGTCTACCTGCGCTGAATGTCAACTGCAAAGAAGGCTACCTGCGTTGAGCGTAACTGGACAAGTGGTAGACTCATTTCTCAAGGTGTCAATGCCCAGGAAGCTTCCAAAATGACACTTGGGTCAAGGAATTCGACTGGTGATGAGTAAGAGGTTCCAAATCTCCAAGTGGAAGCAAGAACCTCCAAGTGGACTCAAGAACTGAAGTGGGAGAGGACACTAGTCACTTCTCAAGCTGACTCATCCTCTCTCCAAAACTCCTATATATAGATCTCTCTCCATGAGGTCAAGGGAGGCTAGAATATTGTGATTGCAAAGAATTACTGTTGGATTGTGGTTAGATCGTTGGGTGTTTATGCTTTGAAAGGGGCTGAAGAAGGAATTCCATTCTGCTCGGAAGGAGATGCTGGGTTGGAACCCTATGGGTTGTATCTCTTCCTGAACCTTGTTTATCAATCAATAAAGCTTCTTGGTTCTTTCCTATATGCTGATGTTTATTGTATGATTTGCATTAGTGTATTTGATTTACTTCTAATCCTGAATCATTTATGAATATGTATATTTGCCTTTGTGTTGTGTCCTTCTCTCGTTGCAAGTAGCTATTCTCTTGTCACAGGTAGCTGTTCTCTTGTGATCTCGTAAGGAGGCAAGTAGCTGTGGACACCCAAAGAGGAGAGGATCTAGATCGAGGGACAACCGGAAGATAACAGTAAGTCTACCAATCTCCTCTCTTTCATATTTCATAAAGGAAGAAACCGAAGTAGCTGTATTCGTTTGTTGCTAAGGTACTGTCACACCTTAGGTGGATAGGATCGTCCTGCATAGGCATTTTTCCCCACAACAAATTGGCGACTCCGCTGGGGAAAAACTTTGTTTTAGTCATTTTGTTTGTGTTTGCATCATTGTTTACCTCATAGACTCAACAGCAACAATCGAACTACTTTGCAAAGTAGAATGTTGCTGCTTTGATCCTTCACTGGGTTTTTGTCTATGATCTCAACAATGGACACACAAATGACTTGATGATCCTTTGTGATAGTCTTTAGTACCCTTTCAAAGCATCCCTCTGTTTATACCTTGCTTGTGTTTCTGATTTGGCCTGAAACAGTTGATTTTTGAGCATTTTATGACCCGGAAACCAAGAGAAGCGAGAGTTTCTCCTTTCAGCACAGACACTGTGAAGGCAGTCTACATTTCAACGCAGGTCCCGTGAAGGCTACCTGCGCTGAATGTCAAACTGACAGTGTTACACTTGCGCTGAACCAGTGTGGCCTTGTGCAGCTGGGGTTCCTTGCTGTCTTTTGCCCTGTTTGATCTCTGTTTTTGCAGCGTTTAACCAACATAGGTACCACCTCTGATACCCCTTTTCTTTGCTTGAATTCTGCCTCATTTTTGTACAAAAAGACTGTAAGTGTTTTTATGTGTTTGTGGCGTCATTTACAGTTTTCCTTTGCATGAGCGAAATAGTCATCCTGTAGCCTTGATTCAGATCTAATTGATTGATTGATTGTGATCTTAGGAGAGAGTTCATTGGTTGTTTGCAGTTTGATTATCATTTGCTTTTGCTTATTGGTTTGAATTTGTCACTTTTAAGTGTCGAAACAAGTATTTCTTTCGAAAAATCGCAAAGTGATTGTAATCTCTTCTACCCTTGCTGATTTTGGAAAAAGTAAACTTGTTTATTTTCAGTCATTTAAAAGCAAATTCAAAGTTGTACAAAAAGCTTTCTTTGTAGGCATTTATACTAAGAAAGTGAAAACAAACACCTGCATTGTGCATTTGCATTTTGATAAGTTTGCATGTTTGATTTAGGAAGAGTGCATTAGAGTGTGTTGATTGCTCTTTGAGAAAAGATAGTCGCTCTCTTTTCCCTTAGTAGCTGGGATTTTCAAAGTTGAAAGATTATAAAGCTTGCTTATCATCTTAGACTGCATTTAGGAATTTGTACCAATACATCTCGTGGTGATCTTGAAAGACAAACTTTAAGAAGATCAACTTAAAATATATTGAATGAACCTAACAACGCTTTGCAACATAACGCACAACATAGAGGTCTAGGTAGAGACGTGTTCCGGCGTCGTTAAGCCTAGTGACTGTCAATCTCTAAGAAGGTGGGTGATTCCTCCTGAGGGACGATAGCACTAGTACGGATTGTGCTCCCACGTACCGTCGCGTATATATTGGGAGACCCCTATAGGCATATATCCTTTATCCTTAGGAAGCCGTGTCGGCCGCCCTACTGATCGCAATGCAGTGAACACAGCATTCACGAAGATCGACCACCCGTACCATAAAACGTATTCTGTGGTTTTGCGAAAAGTTTGGCACACCCTTTGCCTAGATCTCCAGAGCAGTTTCTTTTGGCCTTTTTCAGACTCTATAACAGAAAAAGTCCATCCAAGCATTTGTCACTTCGGGCTCATTAAAACATCGAAGGAGACTAGAGTCATCTTTAGCTTTTTCTCGACTCTTTAAAAGTGAAAAAGCAAGTTGTGTCTAAAGCGTCGTTAACAATTTATTTTAAACGGAACAATCACCCTTATTCTTGCGTTGATCTTTAGGTTGAAAAGATGGAGCACACCAAACAAGGAGTTCCCCTTGATGGAAATCCTAGTCCTTTCTCCTCTTGGGGAGATGTTGGTGCGCCCCACATGGCCACATTGTCACTTCCAGGACTGATAATTGGCCTACCAGTATGGCTCTTTTCAACCAATGTTGTTCAGAATACCACCATTCCTGAACAGTCGAGTCAACAGTTAGATCAGACAAGAGTTGCCCACCAGCCTTCCACTTCATCTTCCTCTCCTCCTTCCTCTTCGCTTGATGGAACTGGTCATTCTAAGAACCGGGTTCCTAAGGAGAAGAAGGAGAAGAAGAAGAAAGAAAAGAAGCAGAAGGAGCCTAAGGCGACTGGGGGCAAACAAGCGTCATCTAACAAAAATCCACACACAACACTCATAAGGCCTAAATCACCAAGCGTCATATGCAGGGGAGACCACTTCCATAGAGATTGTCCATGTATCCCCCGGATACTAAGAGACTGGTCCCCCCGTTTGCACAATTCGGTAGCATCGACCTCTGATAGCCATGTCGATTGTTCACCGTCAACTAGTGGGAGTGAAGCTCCAGGACAGAGCGGGAAAGCTAAATTTCCCTGCAGACTGTGTGAAGGCAATCATGCCATCCACCGTTGTCCCTTCTTAGATGAGGCGAAAAGAGTTCTGGAAGATCGCCCGATATTACGAGCGAATCTTCCTCCTGAATATCAAAAACTCTTGCCAAGTCCCTCGCTAGTTGAGAATCTGGTTGACCCGCCCAGGTGGTCAGCCGAAGCACCTGTCATCGAAGATGAACTGTCTGAATCCATACCTGATGAAAGTCTAAAGGTTGAAACGGCAGTTGACCCGGTTTTTCCTTCAGAGGCTCTATCTTCGAATGACGCCATCACAGAGGAGAATAAAGACGACACTGTCCAAATTCTCTTCATCAGCACTGACTCTGATGATCAAGGGGGCAATGCCGCCATTCCTTTATCGCAGGAAGGAAGTTCATCAAAGCGCTATCCGGCCGTTTACTCGGTCCCACCACCAAGCAACCTGGTTGTGTCCTTTGACTGGAACCAACTAGGCAGACCCCGCTTGCCAGCTAGCATACCATTCAGAATTATTGTCCAAATATACAGAATGATAATGGCTGGTACAGTTATTGATGAAGGGGCATCTGTGAGTATCCTTTCCTCTATTGCTTGGAAAGCGCTTGGTTCGCTTGCGCTTTTGCCTGAAACGAGAAATCTATCAGGCTTTGATAAGGGAACCAGTCGCCCTTTAGGGATCCTCCCCAATGTGCCAATAACATTGAAAGGGAAGTCCGTTCAAATGAACGTGATGGTCGTTCAAGGACCCTTGGATTATAACCTACTCCTTGGACGAGACTATATATATTGCATGGGAGCAATAGTCTCCTCACTCTTTAGAGTAATGTGTTTTCCGCATGAAGGAAGAATGGTCAAGCTCGTGGACCAACTTTCGTTTCCCGGATCACACATCGCAAATAGTCATATACCATCCCTAAGTGGTCTATTCACGAAAGAAGTGTCTCAACCCACGGTCCGTCCTCCTGATGAGCGCGAGTAATCCGAGAGGATATGACTAGAACCCAGGGGGCATGCGTCCTGGTCTGCTTCGGCAGAGAACTTTGGGTATAAGGTAGGTTTCCGCGAGAGAATATGACTAGTCCGTACCCCGTCTGTCTAGGAAAGAGGGTTGTTCTAGAATAGGATTCTTTTGTCAAAGTTATGTGGGAGGACGGGACCCGTCGCCCACCTTTGTCTATTTCGGTAGGCATTGCCGAAGAAGTGTTTTGTTTAACGAGAAAATCTTTAGGTAACCTGAAAAGGTAGGCCAAGGAAGTGTTTTGTCTAACGAGACAATCTTTGGGTAACCAGAAAGAGGTAGGCCTCCCCCCAGTAAAACAAATGTTTTATCTTTGAGTAGTGTTCTTCTCTTGTCGCAAGTAGCTGCTCTCTTGTCGCAAGTAGTTGTTCTCTTGCGATCTTGCAAAAATCTATTGAAAGTTGGACTAACGAGAAGACAAGTAGCTGCTCTCTTGTGACCTCATATAGACCCATTGAAACTGAACTAGCAAGACGACAAGTAGCTGTGAACACCCAAAGAAAAGCAGAGGTGAGAAGAAGGAGAGGAAACCTTGAAATTGTATTTTATACCTGGGGGCATGCAAACCTTTTGGAGTGCAAGCAAGGAGCGGTTATTTATCTGTTTTTTGGGTTAGCAATTTCCAAACTTGCATAAAGAAAGGATGCAGAGCAAAGCGTAGTGAGATGAACCTCCATAAAAAATAGCAATCTCCCATGAGACAATCTTATCATATGACTGGTATATCGAGCAGTTTTACCGTGGAATTTATGCTCGTTAAAAAATAGAAAAGCGAGATCCGAGCAGTTTTAGCACATAGTTCATGCTCGTTAAAAAATAAACATAAGATTGAGCAGTGTTTTGGCGCATTCAAGCTCGTTAAAAAATGAACCCATCCCGGTAAATAACCATTGAAGTATGTAACCTGATCAACCATAAAAGCCTTGGTCGTGTTTGTGCACCGTCACCTCCACCGTTCATTTGGCCGATCATTTACCTCCATTTGATTGTTTACCCATTTTGAGGAACAGCTGCGAAGAGTGATTTCACCTAGCCATCCTTGTGACACTGCCATGATTGGAAAATTCCAACCTGTACCTGGAATCAGCTGCTACCCCTGTTCATCACTCGTTCCTCGAAAGACGAGTCTTCTTTAAGCTCTTTTCAACTGACTCGTAAAATATGAAAAGATTGCCGAGTTTTGGCCTTCCAGCTCGTTAAACGACCAGAAGAGCTATCCCTCCTCTAGATTTTAATCTTTTTGGACCTGAGGGATTATTGCACAAAAAGATCGAGTGCTTGTTTTGTTCGGCTCGTTAAAACTATTGAAAACTCATCCCTTCTGTATTGTTTTATACTTTTTCGGACTTAAGGGATTAGATGACGAAAAAGGAATTTTGGAGTTAACTTTATGTGCCTTTTCAGACTCTCTAAAAATGAAAAGGACCGAGTTTTCTTTGTCGTTAGACTCATTAAAATCACTAAATAGCGACAAACTTGTCTTTAGACGAGAACGAGTTTCACTATCGCTAGGCTCGTTAAAACATAGCGATGGGCTTGCCCGAAGGGCAGGTTATAGAACAAGCATATGTTATCCTCCTCAAGCTTGACAAAAATAAAGAGGTACTGGTCAGCAATGACTGGGGAAAAATTGGGAAAAATCAAGAAGTCTTTGATGGTAGCAGGTTGCTCTTGAACATGACACTTTTCCTCCGTACCACATCGGGTTGGGTTGTTTCATTCACCGGTCATATCACCATGGTCTTGCCACACCATCCATATTTGGGGTAATGCTACCAATCCATCGCATCAGTGTCGCCATATGTTCAAGAGAAGTCGTTCAGAAAGAGTCAACCAGGTCCCATCCACTGCCATACATTATCCTTCATCCATTTCATGACCGCCACCCTGAATCATATGTTACAGATCGTTTTCACCTCCATTAAAATCATTAGCTCTGTTCCGTGTCACTGATGTGGGATTCATTAAGGCCCTCCTTTGACGGATCGCTTCTTGTCGACATCAGCTCATTATCCAAGAAGTTGATCTAGGAACAACCCCCTCAGTACTTTGAAGCTTGCATGCCTCAATGGCAAGTTTCTCACTTCCGGTGACAGGTATACATCAATGACCTTCGACCAGAAGATTTTGCGTGGTGTTCGACGCCAAGTCCTTTATTCACACCACGTGAATTGTACTGCAGTACCTTGAGGGTCATTATCATTATCGGTGATTCCTCTCGCGCTTGTTAACGGTTTACATCATTGACCGGTAATCAAGCGATGTCTTTCCATGTTCGACTTCAGCGCAATTCTCACATGGATCGACTTGTACTTAGAGTGAACATCGAACGAGTTTGAAGACCTCGGATCTAGTTTCATCCATCCGGGCTGCGATATATATTCAGGAGAATAAAGACATTTGACATGTACATCATTGCAGCAGATCATCATCCTACTCAAAGGATGATAGTTTCGCCAGAATTATCAGTCTACCATCAGACGATCGTCTGTTCTATGTACCAAAATGTATTTATAAAGCTGAGCATGGGAATGCCCACCTCAGCTAGATCATGAAAGCTGTATGAATCATAATGTATTGTATTGTATCTTATTACAGGTCTCCTCCCAGCAAATGGATGAACTTCGGACTCCCCTGGATAAAGCATTTCACCCGATAAACGACCTCATACTTTAGGGGGCAACTGTTATAGACATTTTTGTGCCTTACATCACTGAGCATGAAATGTCAATAATTAAGGGATCCAAAGTCCCTAAACATGTTGTTCCTACCCCTAGAGGAACAAGGCCAGCAAACCACAGCAATTCACATAAGTTCTCCACCTGAAAACAATCAAAAATAGGCCAATTCTGGATCATGTCAACTGCTCCACTGAGCATCTGCGCTGAATGTCAACTGCTCCACTGTCTACCTGCGATGAATGTCAACTGCAAAGAAGGCTACCTGCGCTGAGCGTAACTGGACAAGTGGCAGACTCATTTCTCAAGGTGTCAATGCCCAGGAAGCTTCCAAAATGACACTTGGGTCAAGGAATTCGACTGGTGATGAGTAAGAGGTTCCAAATCTCCAAGTGGAAGCAAGAACCTCCAAGTGGACTCAAGAACTGAAGTGGGAGAGGACACTAGTCACTTCTCAGGCTGACTCATCCTCTCTCCAAAACTCCTATATATAGATCTCTCTCCATGAGGTCAAGGGAGGCTGGAATATTGTGATTGCAAAGAATTGCTGTTGGATTGTGGTTAGATCGTTGGGTGTTTATGCTTTGAAAGGGGCTGAAGAAGGAATTCCATTCTGCTGGGAACGAGATGCTAGGTTGGAACCCTATGGGTTGTATCTCTTCCTGAACCTTGTTTATCAATCAATAAAGCTTCTTGGTTCTTTCCTATATGCTGGTGTTTATTGTATGATTTTCATTAGTGTATTTGATTTAATTCTAATCCTGAATCATTTATGAATATGTATATTTGCCTTTGTGTTGTGTCCTTCTCTCGTTGCAAGTAGCTGTTCTCTTGTCACAGGTAGCTGTTCTCTTGTCATCTCGTAAGGAGGCGAGTAGCTGTGGACACCCAAAGAGGAGAGGATCTAGATCGAGGGACAGCCAGAAGATAATGGTAAGTCTACCAATCTCCTCTCTTTCATATTTCATAAAGGAAGAAACCGAAGTAGCTGTATTCGTTTGTTGCTAAGGTACTGTCACACCTTAGGTGGATAGGATCGTCCTGCATAGGCATTTTTCCCCACAATAGTATTCAATGCAAAAGAGGAAGATTTATAGCATGGAAGTCGTGGCAATCTCAAAAATTCCTTATAACACTAGCTAGAACCCCCACCTCTATCTCAAGTGAGGATGACACTACCATTATAGGCAATTTTGTCACATCAGATAAATAAGCCTCCTAATTGGATCAATCAATATCATATTCCCCCTTTTCATCATCTTGCATAAAGCCCTAATCATGTCTCTTTCATTCCCCATAGTTTCTGCCTGAAGCTCCATCATCTAAGAGAGTTTTAGGACCAATGCTCCCTAGCCTCTTATTGGACAACATCCACCTGTATGTTTCTCCATTGTGGCCTACATTGATCACCTACAGGTTGCTCCCCTTTGCACCTGTGTTTGTTCTAGAAAGAAAAAAAGAGAAATTGTGGAAGATTTCTCTTCCATAAGCTTCTAGAATTTGTTACAACTGTTTACCTCAAATAAAACATTCGGATCCTATCCTACCCTGCTTTGGATTTTCCATCCCTTATCCTTTGATCCCATCCTTCCATCAAAAGTGGATCGAAAACCTTAGATTGGTAATTGGATAAGAACGCCCATCTTACCCCACTCCTGTATATATATACAACCTTCCATATGCAAGGGTTTGACTTTTGGAGAGTGATTCTACACTTATGCAGTTGTGGTGAGAGGTTTCATTTCATGCATTTAGGGTGATTGGAGGTGCACATTGTGACAAGGAAAGGAAAAGTCAACCTGGAGGATCTCTTCTCCAATATCAACATCTATGTATGGTTGTAACTCCTTCCATTTTATTAATGCAAAGAATTATCTATTTTCTTATATGTGATGTTGTTATTTCATGTATTTCAATACCACGTTGATCTATTGAATAGAGTATTTGTATGATACTACATAGATCTTGTAGTTTCTTGGCTTGTTTTACCTAACTATGCAGGTTCTAATTTTGGAAATCAGAGCTTGAATGGGAGCATTCAAGCTAAAGGAGCGAAGCCTGCGATGGATTCTAGGTAGGTGTCACACAGAATGAGTCGATCTTGTGGGGAAGATAGACCTTCCTAGAATCTAATGATATCTAGTGACAAGCAAGCCAATCAAAAACTATCTTTCTCTAAATCTGCATTTATAAACAAAGGCAATCAAGTGTTTAGGCCTACCTTGGGTCCAATGCAATTTTGTGGAAGCCTCGCTCCTTTGATCCAAATGAGCTCCCTCATTGCGAATCTGCAAACACAAACAAGCAAACAAATTAAATAGCAACTGAAAACCCAATATCATAAAACATACTTAACATGATGATCAAGGAATTCATGAAACAAATGACATAAGACAATTTGTTGAGAAAAATGAATCTGATTGTATTAATTCAAATCAAAGAAGAACTTTACAACCTGTGCCTTAATGTTGTACAAGCTCCTCCTAGGGTTCAACAAGAAGTCTCCTCTACTTTGATAGGTTTCACTCTCTTCCCAATGAAGCCAAAAAGGTATGTGATCTCTCTTCTCAAGCTTAACTAGGAAGTCTCAATTCCACCAGCATTTACCCTCAAAAATGTTTAGCTTCTAACCTCTCTAGCAACCAACCCAATGCCTTAATTTATAGTGCAATGGAGGGAGGTTACTAGGTCCTCCTTCAAAGGGATAAAGCCCTCCTTCAAAGGGATAGCTCCTCTGATCAAGGGATTAGCTCCTCCTCTTTTAGGATGCATGAACCACCTAAGAGCGACCAATCCACGTCAAAATTCCTTCTAGAATCATCTAAAATTAACCCAAAGTGATTTTTTTAGAATAAACTTGTGCCTTTTTTACTTTCACAGGGGCCCGCACCCACTCCTTTAGGGACAGAGCAGGCAGGTCCACAGTTTTTGTGAACAAGAGGTGCAGGACCACTGGCAACAGTGAGAGAAAGTGCGGAACCAGAGCTTTGTTGATTTTCAATGTCTTTCTCCCATTTTCAAAGCTTGAATTGAAGAGCTGAGGTCTGAGACTTGCTTAGGAGGATAGTACAAGTGATGATAGACCCATACTGACTGCAAATAATCATGGTGATGATATTTTTGTGTAACATATTGCCCCCTAAAGTGAGAAGTCTGTAGTAGATGAGGATTTCATTTATCACTTAGGAAGAGTGAAGTACTTTATCATTTCGAGGATCATCTTGTGGAGAGCCCGGTCGGAACCTATAAAAACATTCAATGCAAGATATATATATGAGATCATATCATCACTGAGGTAGGCATTCCCATTCTCAGATCAAAACTGACTTAGAAAACTAACTACTGCTCTAATATAGGAATGATCTTGTAATACATCACAAGTATAGACACATGTAGACACAATATGGACACAGCCATCTGTTTATAAATAGTCCACAATATAATGAATACAAAATTCCTCACAACCTGGATTGCGAAAACTAGATCCAGGGTCTTCACTTCTACTTCCCGAAACAGTACGATTCTATCCATGCGAATGAATGTGTTGAAGTCGAACATGGTAGAAACCACTTGATTACCAGTCAATGATGTAAACTGTTAACAAGTGTGAGAGAAACCACCAATGATGTTAATGGCTCTCAAAGTACCCAGTACAATCCATGAGATGTGAATAGATGTGTTGATGTCGAACATGTCACGGAATTCTTTGATCGAATGTCAATGATGCAACCTATCGTCAAAGATGAGAAACCTGCCATTGAGGCATGCAGATCCCAAGGTACTAACGATTTCTAGATCATCTTTCTAGATAATGAGGTGAAGTCGATAGAAAGCGATCTGTCGCAGGAAAGCCCACAACACGAAATCATAGATCAAGTTGAAGAAATTTAGTTGCAAGGACTGACTCAGGGATGGTCAAGATGGATGACAAATATTTTGCAGATGAATGGCTTTATTGGCAATGACCTCTTGAACACATAACGACACAACAGATGATTTGGTGACAACTGACCCAAAGTTAATACCCAGAAACCAGCTGAAGACTTTCAAATGTGGTTTGATCAACTGTTAGGCAAAGGATTTCTCAACCAAGGTGAATAAAAGTGTCGTGTTCAAGAGTGGTTCCAAAGTATGACAAACAGGCTCATTTTTCTCTCTTTTCCCCCACCATTTCTGGCAAGTACCTCTTTATTTTTGACAAGCTTTAGGAGGATAACATTTGCTTGATTATAAGCTCATCCTTCGGATGAGTCCAACTTAGTTTAAATTCGAACCCTAAGAAGGAGTGGTTCGTTCCTGTTTGTAATTGAACAGGTCCTTTATTGTTAAATTTTAACGAGTCTAGTATAGGAGAAACTCGGCGTTTTTCAATTTTAGAGAGTCTGAAGAAACTTAAGAAGAATCCAGGGTTGACCTTTTTTGTAAATTTGTGTCTCCCAAGCCCGAAAAAGTATAAAATAATACCTGAGAGAACCGCTTGATCTTTAAGACCAAGGAGTACTTTTCGTAATTAGTGCCCCTGACCTGAAAAAGTAAAAAAGCGATCAACGACACGTTGTTTTATAACCAATATTGAATTTGAAATGACAAAAATAAAGCAGTCTTTTCATGTTTTTACGGTCAGAAAAGAGCTGTAAGTGGACCGTCTTTTTAGTTCCGTTTTAACGAGTTTAAAAAGAAAAACTCGGTGATCTTTTCATGTTTTAAGAGTCAGAAAAGAGCTTAAAGGTGACTCTAAATGTTTTTTTTTTCGTCGAAAATGATCGATTTCGCCTAAACAATCCGTTATCCTGAACAAAAACTGCAAACATTACTCATACCTATTTGAAATGGATAAAAATGCTGCAAAAGTTACCTTTCTAAAGTGAGGCATAAAAAAATTTACAATTCATTTATTCAAAAAACTTATAAAAAGGGCTTTCGTCGATTCATTTTTACCATTTGAGATTTGGGTGAGAAAATAGTACTTTTGTTCAAAAAATTCCCGTGAAGATTGCGGAAAATCCAACCGTCGGAATCGAATGCCATCTCCTCCAGGTAATCCACATCATCCTACTCTTCAATTTCAACCGTTTTAGTTTGTGTTTTAGGGTTTTATTTCATTTTTTAGAGGGTTTTTAGGCTAGAAACCCACGCGCGGGGGCCCGCAGGCATAACACTGGCAGCCCGCGGACCCTGACTTTTTCTTAATGGGGAAAAAGTCAGGGGTCCGCACCTGCCATGAAGGAAAGGTGTAGACCCACGCACTGTCTCTAATAGAGAGGGCACGGTCCCTGCAGCAAGGGTTTTTAACCCAAAAATTCTCAAAATTGACCCAAACAATTTAATTTCTTGCATTCTAATTTGCCTTTTTGTTGGATGTAGAGTGTACATCATGCTTGATTGGCGAGAACGGGAGCATGAGGACGTAGATCTGGCCGCGTTAAATCACAAACCTTCGATCGATGCATTAAAGGCATGCGTCTTGTACAAATTCTGGGCCATACCTGGCATGAGGGCCTAGGTGGACTTCTTGCAGTGGCTGGTAGACAGGTGGAGCATACAGGACCAGTGCTTCTTCATTGGTGGCCACCAGCTCGAAATTGAGCCAGCAGATATATACTTTTTGACCAGTTTGCCTAAGAGAGGCGAAGACTTGACTCTATTCAGGACTAGGCCAAGTGGCCAGTCTGTCGATAGCCTCCGGCTAGAGTTCTGCAACAGCCAGGCTAGAGACAACGGGATAGACATTAAAACCATATCCTGTCCTGAACTCATGGTGATTTCGTTTACTGTTACCAAACTTTGTGGGAGCGCTGCACTACATATTGCCACCGGATCCCAGCTGCAGATGGCAGTTGACTACTTTCGAGGCACCATCTTCAACTGGTGCGATGCTGTGTTGGCTAATGTAAAAGGCCAACTGACCAGAGCCAAGAAAGGGCAACTGAAGACCTTTGGTTATGGGGCTTTGGTTGTGAGCTTTGGTCTGGATAGGGTCCCAATGTTGGTCCCACAACACCTTACTGTTGGAGCTGGGCTTCCTCGAGAGCCCAAACTGATGCGATGGGTTGCAGTTATGGCCCCTCATCCTGACGAGGGGACAGAGGTCGTTCGATTCAAACCTGAGTATTTCCATTGGTTGGAAAACCAGGTTTTTGCTATTCAGGACTTCCCTTACGCTGGGGTAGATTTTCGCGGTGACCCAGACATGGCTCTTCCACCAGGAGAGAAATGGGATGATTCAGGTAAAATTATCTTCAACATTTTCCTATTTTTAATTTTTATTTTTTTTTATGTCGTCCCAAAACTGATAGTAAAATTTCCAATGCAGATGTGGGTCCACAATGAACAGCCGCTCTCCGGCCTTACGAGAGGAAACAACCAGCTGCAGCGATGCCAGCCCCACAGGACGAATCAGTAGAGACCTTGGCCGAGTTGGAGAGTCATCTAGAGTGCTTGACAGGGGACATTCTAGAGACTAGCATAGATGAAATTCCTCGTCGACTACAGCGCTATGTGATTGGGGTCCCAGGACCTCTTAGGAGGTTCCTTTGTAGGGTGGCCCGTACAGTGGTTTCTTATCGAGATCATCACCAGTGATAGGATGATCGCTTATTGTAGACACATATGACATTTTTGCTTTTTGTACTTATCATTTTTGCCGATCATAAGGTGTTTTTCAACCTATGATCGAGGACGATGTATATTTTGACACACTCCTATATATATCACTATTACCGGCTTATCTTGTAAATCATGTTATGGAATGCTTTTAAATTTACATGTATGATTATTGCAAATGTCTACTTAACATTCGAGAAGCAATTGCATCTGCTAATGTATTTAAAGATCTTGGAATATGCTGATATTCAATATAATCAAACTCACGTTCCAAGAGACGCACTCTCAAAAATAATCTTAATAACACTGGATTTCTAATGGCATACACTCTATTAAGCTGTAATACAACGAGTTCAGAATCTAACCTCACTATCAAACTCCTAATCCCAAATGAAATAGACTCAGATAATATCTCAATCACTGCACTATACTCAGCAATGTTGTTCATTGTTTGACCGAGGCTTACCCCGTGCATAGATACCAACTCGTCAGAGGGCGAATAGATAACCCAAGCTGCGGAAGAAATGTTCTGTGTATTACGACAAGCACCATCAACGAAACCAATGTATGTTTGGAGAGGCGTCGACATCTGCAATATCAAGAGTAAAACCAAGATAAGCAGGAATAATGACAAAAAACACTCTCTAAGCTAAGCACACTTTTTAAACTAAAACACACCAGCTAGAAAGAAAACTATCCTAACTAAAAATCTCCATACCCATTCTTTAAGCATAATACCTCTTCAGGTAAAGACCATTTCTGGGTTTACCTAAAGAGTCCTCATCAAAGTCTACCAATTCATAGGCCACTTTTGCTAGCTTTCGCTTGACAACATAGGGACCATGCCACATAGGAACGAATTTTCCAGCGCCTAATTTATCATTAGCTTGATCGTACAATAAGACTAGATCTCCTTCCGAAAAATTTCGAGGGGTCACATTTCGATCATACTGAGCTTTAATACGTTTTGCGTGAGTTTCGATCGCCAATGCAGCATCACGTCGATTCTCATCTAATTAAGCCAAGTATAACAAATGTTTTTCCTCTTCGGAAGTGGCTGGAAGTAACTCAATGGCCATTTGCAATGATAGGATTTCGCATTCAATGGGTAACACAGCTTCCAGACCATAAACTAGTTGGAAAGGAGTGAACCTTGTTGACGTTTTTACTGAGGTTCGATATGCCCAAAGCGTTGAAAATAGCATGTTATGCCAATTCGACCGATGAATCCCAATGATTCTTCGGATCATGATGACTAAAACTTTGTTGATGGATTCAACCAGACCATTAGCTTGTGGATAATAAGGAGTTGAACTATCGTGACACAAGCCAAGCTGGCCTGTAAGTTCGGTCATCATAACATTTCGAAAATGACGCCCATGATCAGTGATAATCACTTGTGGAACACCAAACCTAGCAATTATATGATTGAACACAAAAATTGCAGCTATTTTGCCATCTGCCTCAAATGTAGGCATCGCCTCGGCCCACTTGGTAAAATAATCTACCACAAGGATGATATACGCATGCCCCCCAGCCGAGTGAGGGTTACATGTAATAAAATCGATATCCCATTTGGAAAAAGGACCAACGACAATTATAGGGTTGAGAGGAGCAGGTGGAGCGTGCATCTTTCAATCAAAAATTTGGCAGTTGTGGCATTTTTGGACCGCGTTAATACAATCTTTAAACAAAGACGGCCAGAAGTAGCCAGCGCGCAATATCTTTTGTGCTGTGGCATACCCAAGCATATGACCGCCACACCCTCCAGAGTGACAGTCATTTAGAACCCTTTCAGCTTCCTCGTGAGTTAAACAATGTCGAAAAACAAAGTCCGCCCCACGACGATAAAGAGTATCTCCAATAATTCTGAATTGTTGGGACTGGAATCGTATTTTTCGACGTTCTGACCTTGAAATTTATGGCCGAAAGGATTGGTTCTAGAGATAAACGATGATATCCCCATACCACAGATCTAAAGTGCTGATTAGAAACAAGGATTCGTCTGCAATGGGCTCCTCTGCCACAGTTTCAGTGTCAGCACGTGGGAAGTCACACATTAACTCCGCAAAAACTAAAGATTTCTTAGACTTAAATTTTTCAAATTCCAAGTCGAACTCCTGCAGGATCACAATCCATTTGGAGTACTTGCCCCTAGCAATTGCTTGGTCAAAATGTAGATAATAGGGTTGCAAACAGAAATTACTGTTGTTTTACGTAGTAAAATGTAGTGACGAAAACGTTGGACAGCTTGAACAACTGCCAATGCCAATTTCTCCACATGTGAGTATTTTAGCTCAGTTGGATTTAAAGTTCAACTAAGGTAATATATCACATGTTCAGTACCGAATTCATCTTCCTGAACTAAGACCATTCCAATGGTGGAATGAGAGGCGGCGAGATACAAGAAGTAGTCCTGGTTGTAGTTGGGAGGATGCAATAACGGTGCATGGGTCAACGTGTGTTTTAGTGCATCAAAAGATTTCTTATCTATCCCATCCCAATAGAATGGAGTATTCTGTTTCAACGACCGGGTAAAACCCTTTGTAACCTCGGCGTAGTTAGGAATGAATCGTTGTAAAAAGTTTGATTTACCTTGCAAACTTTGGAGTTGGCGAAGACTCGAAGGAGGAGGCAATTTGACAATAGCTTCAACCTTCGAGGGATTGACACGAATGTCAGCTTTCGAAACAACAAACCCCAGCAATTGACCCGTTTCTATACAGAAAACACACTTGTGTGGATTCAACCTAATCTGATAATGCCTACACCTCATAAAGATTGCTCGTAAATGGATGAGATGATCAGCTCGATGTAATGAATGAGCAGGCAAATCATCAAGAAAGGGTTGCACAATGTGCTTGATGTCATGAAATGCATAAGACATGGCCCTTTGAAAAGTTGCCCCGGCATTCTTTAGCCCAAAGGGTAATTTGCAATAAGAAAATGTCCCCCATGGACAAATGAAAGCCGTTTTTGGTTGATCGGCAGGTAGAATATTAATTTGATTATATCTAGAAAAACCATCCATGAAGGAGAATATTTCGCTGCTGGCACAATCATCAATGATTTGATCAATATAGGGAGTTGGGTAATTGTCCTTTGGATAGGCTCGATTAATGTCCCTATAATCAATAAATATTCTTATTGTCCCTTGCTTTTTGTTAACTGGAACAATATTTGATACCCAATCCGTTAATGGAATCGGATAAATGAAACCTGCTTTGAGTAATTTTTCAACTTCTGCTTTAATAGCAGCAGCTTTTCTTGGGTGAATTTGACGCAAGCATTGCCGGACGGGTTTAGCGTTCGGGTAAGTCTTGATTTCATGAACAAAAATTGCGGGGTCGATTCCTGGCATTTCCTCATATGACCAGGCAAACACATCGCGGAATTCTTGAAATAGGGCCTTATATATTTGAATTTCATCTTCTGTACACGAGGCACGTATATGAATGTTTTCAACAATTCCAGGCTTAACCGAAATGTCAATAGGAATAGTTTGAGAAATGTTTCCCAAATTTAACTCTGAATCATGATTTTTCATTGGATTTTGAGGTTCCTTGACATATTCAGTCGTAAAAATTGATGAAAAATCATTTTCAAAACGATCATTCTCGGGTAAGAACGAAGATCTGTGATGGAGATCTTCCCTTGGTAAATCATCTACACATAGGATTTCACAAATTTGCTCATCAGAGTGAACAAGTTCGGAAAACGTTGTTGAATCTGAGTTTGATGTGAAAAGTGATTCCTCATGGACCACATTCATTAAGTCAATTTTGGTTGAAGATGGGTCGGTAAACGATTGCACGGCCTCATACGCAATTTCATATGGACTCAAAGGCATAATATCACCAAATGAGTCTATCTCAGATTCAGAAGGTGCGATCCAAGGATCATCATAAATAATGGTGTCTGACGAAATCATATGAATGGTTGCAAAAGAAGGCGATGCGTTGATCGGAGGAAAAGGAAAAGTTCCCGGTAAACCGGCATCTTTAACTAGTCCTACTCCAACATCCTTATATGGGATAGTCATTTTACCGACATCCTGAACGATTTCAGAAGAGGCTGGGTCAGACGAAAAGTAAGCCAGCTGGTCTATTGTTATGATCTTTCCATTATGAGGAAACTTTATAACCCGAAAGACTGATGAAATGACAGCTGTCATAGCGTAAGACCAACTACAACCCAAGAGAAGGCTGTAATCTAGAGGGGCATCAACCACCTCCACATCTAGATTAACAGTTTTTCCTTCAACCCCTATAGGTAAATCCTGTAGAGTGCCAAAAGGATGAAACCAACGGCCATCAAAGGCCTTTAGAATCATCGGGGATTGATTTAGTGAAGTATAACCAAGCGATCTCCAACACTATATTGACATAATACACGTTGAGGCTCCCTCATCAATCATAGTCCTATGAATAGGCCTGTTTTTTACTATCACTGGGATCTGGAAAGCCATTTGATGAGGTAAGCGCGGTGTACTATTTTCTAGATCGAAAATTATTAGGTTCGAGTGCTGAACGTCAACAGCTCCTATAGCTGACAAAAGTAATTTACGTTGTGCTGGACATGATTGTAGCACTTCCAAAGCTGACATTGCTGAAGGTGAAATAGCTAAATCCTCAACAATGTTATAGTTCTGAGCCGCTCTCGCATGTGGATTGAAAGCTGAATTTCGAAGTAGACCCTTGGCGGGCGGTTAGTCTGGATTAGGTTTCTCAATCTGTAGTGGATCGGAACCAGGAGCTGAGGTTGATGGGTTAGAATGAGAAGATTCTGCTTCTTTACCATCAACAGGACTTTTACTACCATAATCATGCGATCGAGTCACAATCCTAACATGGGACATCATCAGTATGGGTTCTTCATTCGCATTCGAGGAAGAACCTATCATCTTACTTTCTTGACTTGGAAAAGGATCCTTCAAAACAGTAGGCGTTTGGGAACCTTTAACAATCTTCACAACCTCTGCACGATGAGGTCAGTCTCTTGTAAAATGCTCTTCGTCACAAATGAGACAAGGATAACGAGGTTTGCATTTCTCATCATTTGATTCCGCTTTTTCTGGTTTCTCTTTTGAATTTGTATCTATTTTATTTTTCTTCTTCCCTTTCTTCTTACCACCGGATTTTGATTTGGCTGTAGATGAATCTACAACATGAATATCGGCGGAAATTTCCGCGGAAGAATCTCCTGTCAGGGAATCTGGAAAGGTTATGATAGGAGAAGAATTCTCGGAAGACTTCTTCTTACTTTTGGTGTTAACCGTACCAATCATACCATCAGTGGCATGAGACCTTGAAGGAGCTGTAGCGATTTGATTTTTCTTAGGAAGATCGGGGATTTTCTCGTGTAACATACCGGACTGAGTATAAACTAAGTCAAGGTACTACGCTTGAGCAATTACTTGCTCCTCAGTAATGACTCCGGCCCTAGCTACATCCTCAGTGATCTTTGGCAATAAAGATTTTACAAACCATTCAGCTAAGATCTGGTCCGGAATAAAAACCTTCACTAAACGTCGTCGACGTCTCCATTCATGAATATGATCTGAAATGTAAGTGGACGTCGACTGCTTTAATGAAGTTAGTAATTCCATGCCATTGTCATATCTGACTGGAAACTAAAAATGAGTTAAAAACGAGGTAGCTAACTGACTAAAGTTATAAAAAGTGGCTCGCAATGACTCAATGTACCACTTGGCCGCAAGACCAATTAGAGTGTGCTGGAAAAGCCTTAAACAGATTGAATCATCTGAAATAGAGTTAGACGCACACTAGAGGTGATAAGTCATCACATGGTTCGACGGGTCCTCTCCTGATTTTCCTTCAAACTTAGGAATATCACTAGGCAACTTATTCGGCATTGGCGGCCAAAATGGAAGATAATTAATGGGATCGTTCGTTAGGCGCGACAAGTCAGGCAAGTCCAAAGTTGCGATAAATGATAACTGATGATTAGGGTCCCTAAAACTCTAGGTCATGAGACCAGCCCCAGGAGGAGGATATCCAGGATAACTAGGAATAGGAATTGCATTTGGGATATTGTATCCTCCTGGAAAACCAGGATTAACCGGACCATACTAGGGTTGTTGAGGTTGTTGATATGTATACCCAAGGTACATTTGATACTAATAGACTGGCTGTTGCACAGCAGGACCGAATTGGTACTGTCCCTGGTACAGTTGATAAGTAAATTGAGGTTGACTTATGACAACCGTACTTGAACCAGGTTGTCCTACAGGCATCTGAACCAAAGTTTGAATTGTGGATCCAAACTGAGGTAAAGATGTCTGAGGAGTAGATACATGAAAAGTAGAAACCGGAGCTGTCGATACTCCAGAAGTAGGTGGGGTAGATTGAACAGATGTTGCAGCAGTTGCAGCAACCGTTTGAGGCGGAGTACGAGGCGTACTAGGCCCAGGCTGAGAAACTACTGAAGGTACAGAAGTTTGAATAGTAGACTGGACAGATTGCTGGGGTGAACCAAAAACTAAGGGTTGTCTAGTTTGAGATGACAACTGTACATTCGGTTGCAAGACCTGTTGAGTTTGCGATGGATCCCACACTAAGTTCATTCCAGGGTACGAACCCATAATAGGTTGAGAATATTGAGGACCATAACTGGGTTGAGGGTAGGGTTGATAATTCAAAGGTACATTTCCCATTCCTTGAACATATGATTGACCGGAGGGTGGTTGGAAACCTTGGTTCGAGTACTGACCTTGGGGTTGATACCCTTGAGGCACGTACTGATACTGGGGTTGACCTTGAGGAACATACTGTCCTGTAGGTATGTACTATCCTTGAGGTTGCCCCCCAGGCGCAAATTGGGTACCTTGAGGTTGCCCCCCAGGCGATAATTGAGGATTTTGAGGCTGCCCCCCAGGTGGTAACTAGCCACCTTAAGGTTGAGGATTAGGAATAGTACCTGACATCATGAAAATATCTTCTACACTCAATGGCTTAGTACCATTGTTTCTAGTTAATAACCCTTGTTCAATGGGTTGAGGAGATGCTCCCGCAAAAGTACCAGAAAGTGACTGATACCCAGAAGGAAAAGAAGGACCGCCGTACAAAAAGGATTCTGGCGATTGAGTAAACATGGATGACTGTCTTGACATATTTAACGGAGGATAATAACCTCTAGGTGTTGGGTGATAAGGAATACGAGGTGGTGAAAAACTTGGCCCTGGGTTTTCCAAAAAATTAGTCAATGAAAGATACCAAGCACTGCTCCTAAGTGAACTGTAAAAAATTGATTCACGCTCCCTAAGTTCAATAACAGGTTGATTTTCAGGGATAGGGATGCCTACTTCCTCTTCCGGAGTAGCAAGTTCTTCAATAGCTATAAGTCCAGAAGGAAGATTTTGGGTAATTACTCTTTCTACCCTGGGTGAACCAGGACCACTAGAAGTTGGAGAGGTAAACCCCAATGTTGGAGTAGCAGCACATTCACTTTCAGGTTCGGATATTTCAGGTTCCTCAACTATATCACTAGTAGATGAAAAGCTACCAGTAATCTCGGAAACAAACACTGATTGTGGATTATAATCTGCTACTAAAGCTTGAAAATCAGGATGTACCACCAAAGAAGACTCTCCTTCTTCAGATGACCCAACTCTACTATCTCTAGGAGTTACGAGGGCTCTCAACCCTTCAGGCTGGCTCGGTGAAAACTCAGGAGATTGGCCCCGAAGTCTACGGGACTTCCTCAGTAATTCAGCCACGATTAAAAAAATTTAACTACTTCACACGCAAACAAAGTAAAATCTCAATGAAAACCACCTAAAGCCTCTAAAGAACCAAACAAATTTGAATCACACACCTAAAGAATCTAGGAGATCAAAACACACGCAAACAGTAACTTTCCGTACTGAAAACACTAGTTGGTGATGAAGCCCAACGTCGCAGAGTTCAATATAGAAATGGTGGTTGGAACAGTTACCCCGACAACCTGCTTAATGAATAGACTGGCACAAGTTTCGCCACTAAACTGTCTCAAGTGAAGAGAACCCCCCAGAAAATCCAAGTGAGTCTAGCCGACGTCTGCTCCAGGTACAGTGGGATCTTCCCACCACTGTCACCTTAGGAAGAATCCTATAGAATATAGTCACTAAGGTTACCAACGGAAACAAATATACCTGGGGGAATAGTCTACGATCCAATACGCACGCAAGGGCAGAGTAACAAGCTCAATCCCCTTGAAGGCTCCTTGACATAATCCAAGGTTTACCAACAAGTGACCCCAGGCTCCTCGACAATGGTTAATCCGAGGTTTACCGTTTTTAATACGTGAATATCTGGCGTCATTCCCAATGAGGAAGGATTGATTCCCACACTGGTTCGGACACGATCTCATGCTTCTCCTTTAAGAGGAGCTTTCCCATAGCATAAATGCAACAATTGGATTTCTCTCTTACTGCAAGATACAGCTACTTGTTTGTTTGACTGTCTTGGAGAGTTAATTACTCCCTAATCCAAGACACTAGCCTAAGCTATGTTGGTGTATCAGAGCCCTAGAAATAAAAATATTACTAGATAGATTTTACTTTAAGCGTTATTTTTATTGGTTTTTGTTTAAGTCAAGAGGTGCAGAGATGAAACTCGTGGTGTGAAGACTCGACTCGAAATCACTAAAAAATGCACTTAATATGATTAAGCAATCTTTTCCCTTTAATGAACTTCTGGCTAGGAAAGAGTTTGAGAATGCAAATACTTGTAAACACAAATCTTTCTTAACAAGCAAATTAAAAGAAGAGCTTTTCGTCTTTTCCAATGCACTCAAAACGAGACAACTAGTTATTTTCACAAAAATTTCCCCTTTCTCTCAAAACACTCAAACACTACATAAACAAACTTTTTCCAAAAGAGATTTTTTATTTTTTATAAAACACTCAAAACTATGGAAATGACTAATCTTGAGATCTATATGTTAGCTACCTATACCAATAGGTTTCATATTTCATGATTGGCAAAGAAAGTTCCAAATATGCTCTGCTTTGATGATGCAAAGATCCCATATTTCCAAGAGAAGACAAGGTGTGTATATAGCTTGATGGGTACTCAATTTTGATGGATGGTCCAACAGCTTAAGCTGGATCATGTCATGTTTTAAATTTTTAGTTGTAGAATAGAGAAAGAAGTCTGTCCAAACTGTTTAAACTTGGCAGACAAGTAGCTTAGGTAGAGAAGTAAGGTTCCCAACTGCTTAATCTGGGACCTTGGAGGCAATAAGGGTAGCATTAGATAGAAAATCAAAAGGAAAAAGCCAAAGAAAAGAAAAGGCAAATAAGGGTCTGCAATTCTAAGTGCACCCTCCAAGAAGAAACAAAAAATGCTAGGCAAGTAGATGGGTAGGCAGATAGGGGTTGCAGAAATGTTATTCCTTACAATTGAATGTGTGCTAACCTATTTACAAAGGAAAATCAATGGATTGAGAAGGTCTTCTTCTCTATCAGGTTGCAGCAAAGCAAAGAAGCATGTCTAACTTCCCAATTTTCCCCTTTTCCATTCATTACTAACATCCCCTCATCAGTTGAGATTCATGGAAGAATTGGTGGTTTTATGGTGGTTCTTAGTCTTTTAAAAGCCACATTTCTTGTCTAAAAATCTTTTCATTTTGATCTACTCCCCAAGCTAAGTGATTTTCAAATAAACTTAGTGATATCACCCCTCATCCACCCTTTCATCCACATTAATCCCCAACTTCTATTATATAATTCCCCTATGTCACCCTTTCCCTACTATTATAACACTATGGTGTATAAACCCCCAAGCATTGTATAAATATCCCTCCCCTTGGCATTATAGCCATATGTTCTCTGTTAGGGATCAAGTTGACAGCTGGCCAGTTTGAGAACCCTAAGTCTTACCCCTTTTTCCCCTCTTAAAGCCATTTGACCCATTAAGCCCTTTTATTGCTAAGAAAACCTTATGAAAAAACCCCTTTTACCCACAACCCGCTTCATTTGCAAAAAGCACCCAAATACCCACTTTTTCCAACTTATCCAAAGTATGGGCGCGATATTATTTCCATTTGAAAATACAAAGAAAACCATATAATTTCGCCGAAACCAAAAGTCCCGCTGGGCACGCCTTTCAAAAGAAAACAATATTTTATTACTTCCCCGCTTCCGTATTGTCCTATCACCTCATCGATCCGTCAACCGTCCGATCGGGCGCCTTTGATCGGACGGCCAATATGCATATCGGGTTGGGCCCAACGTCCGAAAATTAGCACCCGAGAAACTGTCAGAGGGTGACGTCAGGCCTCTCCCACGCGTCGCCCTCACAATTTCTCGGGTCGCCCTCTGACAAAACCGCGACCGTATCTAAGGCGGTCCGAGAAAAACCATTACCGCTTCTGGTTTACTGCCTGTCCTATTACGCCCACGTCATCACCACGTCAGACCCACGTCAGTGCCACCCCGCCGTCGCGTCAGCACTCTTGTCCGCCCCTGCGCTGATATGTCTGCCACCTCATTATCCCCGTTGACCAATCGCAGCTTGCCACATCACCCGATGACGTCAGCATGACGTCATCCGACCTTGACCCCACCTGATGACGTCATGCTGACGTCATCCCAAAAACGCGCCAATATGCCAAAAATCCATATTTTAGCCAAAAATTCGTGTTTTTCCCACTTTTTGCCAAAGCAACTATTGTTATTCCTGCATGCATTTCACGACCAAATCAGCGCCAACCTGCACAACTCAACTCTGAAACCGTGGGCGCCTCCGTCGTACCTGCATTTTGCAACTGTTATCGGCAATTCATGAGGTATTTCTCAAAATTGTTCCCTGCACCTGGTTTTATCCATATTTCTACAAGCAATCTGTTTAAGAGAGTGTAAAGCACTGAATTCACCATCAAGCATCCAGTGACCTGTACCCATTTCCAATTGGCGAGGCAATAAACCTTCTACCAAGCCTGCATTTGACAAAATTGACCTGAATTCACAGGTAGTTCGCGCAGTCGTGAACTAGAAACCTCAGTTACATAAATTCACCATAGAAACACTCTTGTCAGTCCTACTACTGTTTTAATCAGTCCTATAAACGGTATTTCAATTGCTGTTTGCTCAATTCGCCCTCAGTTCCATACAATTCACATTTACATTGTAAAGAAACTCCTCCGCGTTGTTCTGCTCGCTCAAAGCAGTTTACATACAATTCAGAAGCCTTACTAGCCATGGAAGCACCAATAGCCCTGAATATTCAGCCTTTGAATGCCCCTCAGAGGGAGTTAGAATGGAAAGCCCTGGGAGATTTAGATTATCAGATGATGGACTCCTTCCCAATGAAATCTAAATTTAATATTCACATGCTAAATGAGTTGAAAGCCCAACACTTTAGTGGAGCTGATATATTAGGGATTTGGGACTCAAATTTGCCCATTTATAACCTCCCTCAAGTCAATGCCTTTTCGGACTTGGTCCATAGGTGCCAGGAGTGCTATGATCCATGCCAAAGAGCTGTTCTCAGTCCTACAGGCTCAGTGTTGTTCCATATCACCCCAGAAGCCATAAATGAGATGCTGCATTTTCACACTGCAAGACCATTGGCCCCTCTCTCCATGATAGACTTGGTCAACAAGGGGAGTAACTTGTCAAGTGCCCAGATCACCAAAATCAATCAGTTATTCATATAGCCAAGTTCTGAAACTATAAGAACTCCTCCTATTGGATATCCTTATCTGAATGACTTGGGCAGAATGCTGATGGATTTGATCAGTTATGTCCTGGGGTACAGGGGAGTTGAAGATGTTGATAACACCATCATGGAAATGCTATCCATATTCTCTCCTGGGAAGCCTCCAGCTGTACACTATGACTATGCCACATATATTGCAGAAAAGATTCATGAACAGCTAATGAATCTGCAAAGGGAAAGGGTTTTCAGATACACCTCCTACATTTACCATCTGTTCTTATTCTATCAACCAGACAGCTTCTCCGTTCCCCTCAGGAAACTTAATGTATAGGGGAATCCAATGTCAGTTGTGTTTTGGTCTTCAGTTTTTCACTATGCTTCTGAATCACCATACACATACTGTGAATTCATAGACCTGTTCATTCACCCAGCTATGACATTGTTGTATGGTGTGCCTCCTCCAAGGTTGACTGATGACATGCAAAGAATTCTCCATCTCTCCAAGGCCTACAGCATTGGTGATTGGTATTTTTACCAACACCACACAGTAATCAGAATATATGGCTATGAATTGGCCCCTTATAGGCTGCCAAGGTATGTCCCTATGAGACTTTTTGCCCTAGAATACTTCAGGCAGTTTGGAAATGCTGACTACATCCATTTCTAAATTAAAAACAAGAAGGTGCAGCTGAAAGTAAGGAACCAGCTAGGTCCTTTTCTATACAACAAAAGAGAGGAGGGATGGAAGGAGGCAGATATGATCCTAGAGGGCCTCAAATTACAAACCAGTTTCAAATGGACACCTTATGACCGTAATCATTTTATTTCCCTCAGGAGGATAAAATACAAATTGGGTAACTATGCACATGTAAGGTTGCCTCATGTTGAGCAGTATGCCAATTCTTTGAGCTGGAAAGAGGGCACTCTAGAAGAGCCAATTACTAGAGAACAGATGCTAGAAAGAGAGGCTAGGAATGTTCGAAAAGAGGCTGACTTGGAAACTTGTGGACAGGTTTCCTTCTCATATCAAAGGCAACTTGGAGAAGCTGCCTCATCTTCAACCACGCACCAGCAAGCTGCCATGGACACTCAACAGACATCCAGCAAAGGCAAAGAAAAACAGGTGGAACAGCAAGAAGAACAAAGACAGGAGCAGCCTGTGCAGCAAGAGCAAACAATGGAAACCCCAAGATCCACTGAGCAACAGCCA
Organism: Pinus tabuliformis; assembly: GCA_031772625.1. NCBI lineage: Eukaryota > Viridiplantae > Streptophyta > Pinopsida > Pinales > Pinaceae > Pinus > Pinus tabuliformis. The sequence continues at coordinate 1,353,501,795 of CM062820.1, read as the reverse complement.
CAACAAACTATGCCTCCAAGGAAACAAACATCAACTAAAGCATCCATCCTCCAAACTGCACAAAAGGAGGATATAAGCAGAAAAAGAGACAGAGAGACTCCCCTTACATCATCCATAAATCAGGGAGAGAAAAGACAGAGAATGAATCCTCTCTCTGAGGAGGAAATGCCAATGGGGCAGACTTTGGGCATGGGCCCACCTAGCAGGGAAGCATCCGCAAGTTCCTTTCAGCAGGAACAGGACAGAACATTGGGAGGAGAAGTCAGCTCCTCAAGCCAGCAGAGAGAAGGTGAACTGGGCATTAAACAACAGTTCATTGACATAAAGAGGAGAAGTGAGCCAATAAAGATACAACTGTACAATCATTTGTTGAAAATGGCTCCTACTAACCAGCAAAGACTTATGTCTGCCTATGATGTAAATGAGGGCAAAGATGTCATGAGTCACTTCATGCCCACTACACTACAACCACAGTCCCCATCAGATTACTTGAGGACCAATCTGGAAGTCCTGGCCAAGGACATCCACCTAATGGACAAAATAGAATTGCATAAGCAAACGGGTGAGATGGTGTATGCATCCTTGGCAGACAAGACCTTGGATAATTACAGGCTAGTAAATAGCCTAAATAATACAGCTGCCCAACTTGAGTTGGAGAGAGCATCCTCTCAAGCAAAGGACAACAGAATTAGGTCCTTAGAAGATATAATCATAGAGATTGGGCATGATCCCAAGGATATCAAGGGCATACAAGAAATATTGAAGTTGAGGGATGCAGACATGGTAGCTTTGAGGAGAAAGATCAAAATTCCAGCCACAATTCACCCTCAAACAGATGAAGTTGCCCAGCAGAGGCATGATGAAGATGCCACAGCTTTGCTGGTGTCTCTATATAAGCAGCTAATCCAGACTCAAGAAAAGCTGGGAGAATCAGAGGCTGCACAGGCAGCACTACAGGCAGCTTTGAAACAAAAAGAAGATGGTCAGACCTCCCAGCCTCCTCCAGTAATAATTAATCTTGAGGAGCCTCCTCAAACTACTGCCCCTCCCATGCAGCAAACAGAACAAGCAGCACCTTCTACCTCAGCACCAGCACCAACAACAGAGCAGGCCCAAAGCCTGGACATGCAAAAGCTGAGAAATGAGATTCAGGCCTTGGAAGCACAGATGACAGAATTAAATGAGGCCAGGGAGAAATTAGCCAAGGTAAATGAAAGATATGACAAATCCAAGCAGACCGTGGCAGAAAAGGGCAGGGAAATAAAAGCCCTTAAAGACAGGATTAAGGAGTTGGAGAAGGAGCTCACATTGGATAAAGTGACAGCCGAGCTCAAGTCTGTGCTATGGGCCAACATTGGCCAATCCATCACTGACCAATGGCAATACATTGAGACAATTCATGAGCAAATAGAGCTCATAGGAAAAGCGCACGGAGAAATCCAAAGATCAAGGGCTTCTCTAGGCAATATGCCTGAAGTTGCCAACAGGATGATCAATGTGCTTAATAATAGAACAAGTGCTCAGTTAACAGCTATGGGAATCTCCAACAGAACCGAGACCATCCAGCTAATAAAGAGGGTCCTAACACTGAGGAACCTGGTGCAAACATTAGAAAGAAGGACCCAGGACATGCAGACCGAGGTCAATAGATTCATGGAAAAGTTTGTGGCATTACAAAACAGAGGTCTTCCAAGCTTACTGAATAGCACAGGAAAACTACTTTCCCATGAAAGCTATGCCAAGAGGGTGAACACCTTTGCCACAAATCAGATCACAGAGAAGGCCAGCACCTCAGAGGAAACAGGGCCAGTTACAGGACAAATTCTCTACAACAAGGTAGAGAATTTATTCTTTATAATGAATGAAATCAAACATCTGTTTGAAGTGCCTCCCAATTTCTATAAATACATAGAGGCAGATGAGACACTAGATGCAATTCTGAGACACCAATTGCCCACACAGGAATACTGGACCAAAATGATACAACTGATATTATAAGCCAGAGCCTGTAAATCAAGTTTTGTTATTTGTTATTCAAATTTACAAGTGATCATGCACAGGAAAACTTGGAAAGATCAGCATGCATGAAAAGGGAAGAGCTGAGCCAACTCAGTAGAACTATTTGGCCAACAAAGCACAATTGACAGCTAACAGGTAGCAGGGCCGAAAGTTACAGCACGACAACCATAAAGACGCATATTCCAGCATTAAAGCAGAACATCCAGACCGACTCAGTGGCCTCCAAAGGTCAAAATATCTCCTCACAGACACAAAGAGCATTTATGTTGTATTAAAAGCAGCAATAACTTCTTACCTGCTGTTCTGTACAAAGTTGGTGAAACATTTATTTCTCAGATGACTCAACGCCTTAGATATTTTGTATGATCGTTTGTATATATTGCCCCTCGCATAAGTTTGCAGGGGTTGTTGTTGATTTCTCTTCAAGAGTTTCTTACGCTGTAAGTTTCCAGACTGTTAATACAAAGGCTGATGGAATTTCCAAAGCACTGTGTTCCCTGAGTTTTGTCGAGTGTTGCTGAATGTTACAGGATTCCTGCGTATTCTCATGGCACAATAAGTCCTCTATAAACTTTTGTTATGTGTTTTTGTTACCTTTTCGTGGCTCATTCATGCTTCCATTTTCTATAGTTAATAGCAGAGAAAAAGAATAGTTTCAGGATTTATTCACAGGATACCCTAAACTCAATCTATGCTGTTATGAATGTTTTCTTCAGTTGTAGACATAAGGTGTAATTCTTAAATGCTGCACTTTCAAACTATAGCTTTCTCAGTGATCGTTGTTTCAGGAATTCGAGTTTGCTCCTATACAACATACCCCTTTCTTACATCTCAGCTTAGTGGAGAATTCTTAACTGCTTTTCACTGGTTGAACACACCTCATAATCACAATTTTAGAACTGTTCCTTGAGATATTTAAATGGCCCTGCAATATCAGCAAACCTACACAATACTCCAGACAACATTTAGCTACAGACTCCATTGCCCAATGGACTAATACTCTTTAAAAACTTGCACCTTTGATGCAGAAGACATCCCTCAACCAAAACATAAAACAGAACCCTGAGCATAATAGCTAGCCTAAAATACTAGCAAAACAGAGACAAATCATAAAGAGAGAGCCCTCTCTGATTGTAGTTTGGCTAGAAACTGCAATCAAAAGATTGGTTAGTGGTTACCCCAGCCGTATTCCCTTGGGAGTCATAGGGAACAACCTGGGTGTTAACATAATTGGCGACTCCGCTGGGGACTCCTTAAAATTTTCTAATTACTGTATATCTCCTAAATCTACAGATGAAGTCTGAATAAACAGCCCGCAAGCCTTCAGGACTGTGTCTGTTTTACATTAACAGGTTCAGATAAATGCTGCTTCAGTCAATCTTCATGTTAGCTTTGAGAAATATACAGCCATTCCAAAATCTTGCCTAGTCCTTACAGATATAAAAATATTCCAAAAAACATACTCAAAAAAAGGTTCAGAAGCTGGCTCCTAAAAGGGAAACGAGACACACTAGGTCAAACCCTGACCCAAATCCACCAGCAATTTTTGAAAATCCAAATACAATCCCCAAAATAATTAGGAAACAGCAAAGGCAGGAAAATCCTAGTGTTTTGAGTCCTGACACAGCTCACCCTGAACCAGTTCCAACTCCTATCAAGGTTCTATTTCGGTCTACTCCTGTTTCCTCCAGTTCACCATCTACATCTCAAAGCCCTCCTTTCACACCTTCATCCACTGCACATATTCCCGTGACCAATACTCTAGTGTCCACCTTTCCCACTACCCCTGTTGTACCAATCGTCCCTGTTATCCCATTTGTCCCTATCAATCCCATAAACCCTGCAAATATGGCCAATAGGTATGCACCCTTGCAGTTACCTGCTAATGCTCCAGCTTTACCTCAAGACTATCAATCCAAGATCTCATATTTTGACTCCACTGGCCCTTTCACAGCTATTCAGCATGCCAGAAGGATGCAAGACCATTTTGAGAACTATGAAATCGATGATGACAGTGTGAGAATGAGGATGTTTGTTCAAAGCTTGACTGGGGATGTAAGAACTTGGTTCAGATCACTTGCTGTAAATACCATCACAACTCCTGATGAGCTCTATCAAGCCTTTACTAACAGATGGGAGAAGAAGAAAGACCCCTTGCACATACTTGGTGAATATGATACAATCAAAAGAGGTCCCCAAGAGACTGTCTTGGAGTATTGTGCAAGATTCAACAATGTATATAACGCAATCCCACAAAATTTAAGACCTCCTCCTGATTTGGCCTTGTACAAATTTCCTGATGGTTTTGACCCTGATATGGCCTATCAGTTGAAGGAGAGAGCTCCTGAAACCCTTGCAGATGCCCAAAAGGTTGCTGTCACAGTGGAAGCTAACCTGATTGCCAAAAGAAACAGAGCAAGGTTGGAAAAGAGAACCACCTACAAAGAAGAACCCTCGGCCTTTGATCAAAAACTGGATGCAATACTCACTGGTATGAAGAGATTAGGTGATAGGGTGGAATCTGTTGAGAGAAAGTCATCATGGGAAGCACCACAAAACAACCCTCCTAGGAATCCAAATTTTAGGAGAACTCAAAATCCAAACGTTGGCAAGGCTAGTTCTGACCCAGACATAAGACCCCCTTTCCAAGAGAATTATGCTGAAACTTCCACATCAAGTGAACCCAATGAAGATCCCCACATTAATTTAATGGGTTTGGATGGTGAAAGTCAAGTCTTTTTAACACAAGAAGATCATGAGAATGATGAAATCAAGCTGTTCCAAACTAAATCAGGTGAGTCATTTGACTTTAAACAAGGCTATGACACAGCTGTTTATGAAGTCCATAAACAATACAAGTTAAGGAGTAGAACTGTAAATGTAACACAGCCTGAAAAGATAAAGGACATCCAGCAGCCCAAAAGAGCCATAGTCACAGAGCCAAATGACACAACGGAATCACTTGCAAAGGAAGTAACCATCGAAGAAGTCACTGAACCATTTTCTTCAAAACAGCAGCCCATGGCTATATCATCCTTGCACCCTAACCCAAGTGTCACTCCTCAAGAGATGAGCAAGAAGGACAAGCCTCAAGATCAAGATAAGAATCAAGAAGAAGAGTTAGTGAACAAGGAAAGAACTGTCATCCACAGCCAAAAGACCCAATCTGAAAAACCCTTTGACCTAGAAACTGAAATTAGCAAATTGAAGGTAGCTATTCCTCTTTCAGAACTAGCCAAGCATGACATTTATAAACAACAAATCAAGAAGTCCCTTCAACTTACTAACAACAAGGATGATGTCAATGTGCTGGATGATACCCCAGAATTGTTGTTCGGTCCAGAAGTTGATGCAAAAACAGTAGTCACAGGGGTCTTACCTTTTTATGTCAGTTTACATGTTCATGATAAGATATTACACAATGCAATGTTTGACTCAGGTGCCTCTCACAACCTCATGCCAAAAGCTGTCATGGAAAGACTTAATCTAGATATTACAAGGCCATATAAGGACCTATTCTCCTTTGACTCCAGCCAAGTTAAGTGCTTAGGTCTAATAAAAGATCTGTGTGTGTCCCTTGTTCAGTACCCAAACAAAACAATTCTAATGGATGTTGTAGTTGCTGATATCCCACCCAAGTATGGGATGCTGTTATCAAGGTCATGGGGGGCTAAACTTCAAGGTTCCCTACAACTGGACATGTCATACGCCACCATCTCTGTTTTTGGGCAACCAAAGAGACTATACAGAGAAACACTAATGAAATACATGGTCAGCAGTGAAGAAAAGCCCCAAAACTTTCCCATATATGCTGTCCATTCAGACATAGACTCATACATTCTCTTCAATGATAATACAACTCTCTCAGATAATGAGGTTGAACCCAAGACACTCATACAAGAGGAAGACACTAATGAGCAAACTGCTACCCAAGAAACAATGATTAAGCAAACATTAAACATAGCTGCTGCTCAAGAAAGCGAACAGGTTCCATCAAGTGAGGAGACTGCCCTAGAAAACAAACCAGATGGTAAACCAGAGCTTCAACTTACAATTCTAGCACACAAGGAGGTCACTAAGTTCTCCCCGGAACAAGAGATCCTATGGTTCCTTGAATTTGATGGGTCAGTCAACAAATTAGGGGCAGGAGCTGGAGTTTGGATACATAATAAACAACACAGTCATGCAGAAGGCCGAGCCTATAGACTGAATTTCAAGTGTACTAATAATATGGCAGAATATGAAGCTCTTTTACTAGGCCTCAAGCTAGTAAAGTCCCTACAAGCCATAAAAGTGTCAATTCTAGGAGACTCAGACCTAGTTATCCAACAAGTAAAGGGAAATTTTGTCACCAATGACAAAAGACTGAGGTCTTATAGGTCTGCTGTGGCTGAAATACTAAGCTTCTTCTCTGAAATTCAAATCACCAAAATTTCTAGGACCCATAATCTTCATGCTCATAGTTTAGCCACATTTGCAAGTACCTGCAAGCTGCCTTTTGAGCCCCATCATTGCTTTACAGCTGAGGTAAAGCATAGACCTTCTGTCCCAAACAATGTCAAAGACTGGCAAGTGTTTGATGATGATACACAAATAAACAACTTCTTGACTTTACAGAAAGAATTTGCAGGATTAAATATTGACACTGAAAGAGCAAGTCAATCACAAATACAGTTTGAACAGAATAACCACCCAATATCACCCAGAATAGTAAAACAAATGCTACATCCAACCATTTTCAACAAATAAAACATACAACAAATTCAACAAAACACTTATGAAGAACTGCCTGTTACGGAGGTTGAGATCATAGAGCTGAAAGACAATTTTCTTCCAACAGGCCTAACTCCATTAGAGGACATCTTTGATTCGAATAGAAAACCAAAAATGCAGCCCTTAAATGCAGCCATTGAAGAATGCAACATTGGCACTGTTGATAAGCCCAAGATAATAAAGTTATCTGCATCTCTGCCTCCTGATCAAAAACCCAAATACATTGACCTTTTCAAAGAGTTTCAGGACGTGTTTGCATGGGGCTATGAGGATCTGAAATCCTACGACACCTCTGTTATCCAGCATACTATCCCTCTCAAGCCTAATCAAAAGTCATTCAAACAGAAATTGAGAAGGATTAATCCCATGCTCCTCCCTTCAATTGAAAAAGAACTTCAAAAAATGTTTAAAGCTGGCATCATAGCACCAATAAGGTTTTCTGATTGGATTTCAAATTTGGTGCCCACAAGAAAGAAAACCGGTGAAATAAGACTATGTGTTGATCTTAGAAATCTAAACCAAGTGTCTCTCAAAGACAACTATCCCTTACCTAAGATGGATCACATTCTCCAAAGAGTGGTAGGGGCCTCAAGGATTTCATTACTGGACGGATTCTCAGGTTTTAATCAAATCCTAGTGCACCCTGATGACCAAGACAAAACAACATTCACAACCCCATGGGGAACTTTCAAATATGTGAAAATGCCTTTTGGATTGAAAAATGCAGGGGCAACATTTCAGAGAGCAATGGACATTGCTTTTGCCAAAGAGATTCATGACTTTCTTGTCATTTATTTGGATGACCTCACACCTTTCTCTAAATCTGACCAAGAACACTTGAAACACTTGAGGCAGATTTTCTTAACATGTAGGAAATATGGAATTTCCTTAAATCCCAAGAAATCTCTATTTGGTTTGGAAGAAGGTAAGCTGTTAGGACATATCATTTCAAAGGATGGCATAAGAATAGACCCAGATAGGATACAAGCTATCTTACAAATGCCCCACCCAAGAAATGTAAAGGAATTACAAGCCTTTTTGGGTAAAATCAACTTCCTGAGGAGATTTATCCCAAATCTGGCCGAGTTGATCAGATTATTGAACAACATGCTAAAAAAGGATTCAAAAGTGAAATGGACAGTAGAAGCAAATCAAGCCTTTGAAGGCATAAAATTGGCCCATACCCAAACCCCAGTCCTAACAAATCCTCAATTTGACAGGGAATTCATCATTTTTTCTTTTGCCTCCCAGCATACTATTGTTGCAGTTTTGTTACAGAAAGATGACCAAGGAAATGAGAAACCCATTTCTTTCTTTAGCAGAGCCCTTAGACATGCACCTCTGAAATATCAAATCATGGAGAAGCAGGCTTATGATTTGGTCACGGCCATTAAAGACTTTAGGATTTACATCCTTTATTCCCATGTTATTGCTTATGTACCAAGTCCCATTGTTAAAGACATACTCACTCAAGAAAATTTAGAGGGCAGAAGAGGAAAGTGGATTGCCAACATTTTGGAATTTGATATTGAGATAAAACCAACAAAACTAATAAAAGGGCAAGGTTTGGCCAAACTAATGACAGAAGCAAACTTCCAAGCCTTAGACATAAACCAGCTGGACAATGAACCGGAGCTGGCGACTCCAAAGATTTAAGTAGCCTTTGAACAATCCCCTTGGTATTCTGATATCTGTTACATGTTACAAAACCTGTGTGCTCCATCAGGATTGTCGAGAACTAAGTGTAGATTCCTAAAAATGGAAGCTTCAAAATTTTGTGTTATGGATGGCAATTTGCTTTGGAAAAACCATGAGGGTATACTACTGAACTGCTTGATTGAAAATGAAACTAACAATATCATGAAGGAATTTCATGCAGGTGACTGTGATGGACACTTGTATTGGAAGTCCACTGTGGATAAGATTTTGAGGGCTGGTTATTATTGGCCTACTGTTTTCTCTGATGTCAAAAAATTTACCACTTCATGTCATAAATGCCAAGTGTTTGAGGGAAAGAGAAAATTATTGCCATTGCCTTTGAGGCCTGTTGCAGCAGAGAGACCTTTCCAACAATGGGGCTTGGATTTCATTGGGGAAATTCATCCCTCATCTTCAGGCCAACATAGATGGATTCTAACAGCTACAGACTACTTTACCAAATGGATTGAAGCTGTTCCATGTAGACAAGCAAATGATTCAACAATTATTCAGTTCCTTGAGACCAATATCCTGTCCAGATTTGGTTTTCCTGATAAGATAATTACAGACAATGTTGCTGCCTTCAGATCAAAGAAGATGGTGAATTTCTGCCACAAATTTCACATAACCTTGGGCCATTCTACTGCATATTATCCCCAAGGAAATGGCCTTGCTGAATCATCAAATAAAAGCCTTGTTAACATCATAAAGAAGGTGCTGGAAGAAAATAGGAAGAATTGGCATAAGAAGCTAGTCAATGCCTTATGGGCAAATAGACTAACAACCAAGAGATCAATTGGGGTCAGCCCATATGAGTTGGTTTATGGATTAGAAGCCAAATTCCCTTCATCACTAGGAATTCCTGTTATGAAACTTCTTCAAGAAAGTCAAGCTGAACCAAATGATACGCAAAGAAGGATCAATCAAATAATAGGTTTGCAACAAACTAGAGATCAAGTCTACAGCAGAGTTCAAGTTTTACAAGAAAAACTAAAGAAAGCTTTTGATAGGAGGACCAAGGCAGAAGATTTCAACATTGGTGACAAAGTCCTCAAGTGGGATTCAAGAAGGGAAGACAAAGGAAAACATGGAAAATTTGATTCCCTTTGGAGAGGACCATTTGCTGTCCAAGCAGTACAAGGAAACAATACTTATTTCCTTAAAAGTCTTAATGAAACTGATTTGGATGAAGGTCCTGTGAATGGCAGGATGCTGAAGCACTATTTTGACTACTGCCCATAAGTACAATCTGAGTTTCCATTGTACATATTCAAGTGTATATATTACTCTCTGTAGGATGTAAAAATGCAGTTTCTCAAGTTTTATTAACTATCAGCAAAAGGCAAATAGGATCAGAGATCTACCAAGATGGGAAGAGCACAATTTTGGCATTTTAAAGCAGCATACTTCAAGTGTTGGTGAAAGCAGTCAAAGGCCAAGGCATTCTGACCTGCTGTTCTTGGTCTTTCAAATGAAAAACCATCCCCATGTGGAGCCACTGTTAGCTACCTATACCAATAGGTTTCATATTTCATGATTGGCAAAGAAAGTTCCAAATATGCTCTGCTTTGATGATGCAAAGATCCCATATTTCCAAGAGAAGACAAGGTGTGTATATAGCTTGATGGGTACTCAATTTTGATGGATGGTCCAACAGCTTAAGCTGGATCATGCCATGTTTTAAATTTTCAGTTGTAGAATAGAGAAAGAAGTTTGTCCAAACTGTTTAAACTTGGCAGACAAGTAGCTTAGGTAGAGAAGTAAGGTTCCCAACTGCTTAATCTGGGACCTTGGAGGCAATAAGGGTAGCATTAGATAGAAAATCAAAAGGAAAAAGCCAAAGAAAAGAAAAGGCAAATAAGGGTCTGCAAGTCTAAGTGCACCCTCCAAGAAGAAACAAAAAATGCTAGGCAAGTAGATGGGTAGGCAGATAGGGGTTGCAGAAATGTTATTCCTTACAATTGAATGTGTGCTAACCTATTTACAAAGGAAAATCAATGGATTGAGAAGGTCTTCTTCTCTATCAGGTTGCAGCAAAGCAAAGAAGCATGTCTAACTTCCCAATTTTCCCCTTTTCCATTCATTACTAACATCCCCTCATCAGTTGAGATTCATGGAAGAATTGGTGGTTTTATGGTGGTTCTTAGTCTTTTAAAAGCCACATTTCTTATCTAAAAATCTTTTCATTTTGATCTACTCCCCAAGCTAAGTGATTTTCAAATAAACTTAGTGATATCACCCCTCATCCACCCTTTCATCCACATTAATCCCCAACTTCTATTATATAATTCCCCTATGTCACCCTTTCCCTACTATTATAACACTATGGTGTATAAACCCCCAAGCATTGTATAAATATCCCTCCCCTTGGCATTATAGCCATATGTTCTCTGTCAGGGATCAAATTGACAGCTGGCCAGTTTGAGAACCCTAAGCCTTACCCCTTTTTCCCCTCTTAAAGCCATTTGACCCATTAAGCCCTTTTATTGCTAAGAAAACCTTATGAAAAAACCCCTTTTACCCACAACCCGCTTCATTTGCAAAAAGCACCCAAATACCCACTTTTTCCAACTTATCCAAAGTATGGGCGCGATATTATTTCCATTTGAAAATACAAAGAAAACCATATAATTCCGCCGAAACCAAAAGTCCCGCTGGGCACGCCTTTCAAAAGAAAACAATATTTTATTACTTCCCCGCTTCCGTATTGTCCGATCACCTCATTGATCCGTCAACCGTCCGATCGGGCGCCTTTGATCGGACGGCCAATATGCATATCGGGTTGGGCCCGACGTCCGAAAATTAGCACCCGAGAAACTGTAAGAGGGTGACGTCAGGCCTCTGCCACGCGTCGCCCTCACAATTTATCGAGTCGCCCTCTGACAAAACCACGACCGTATCTAAGGCGGTCCGAGAAAAACCATTAACGCTTCTGGTTTACTGCCTGTCCTATTACGCCCACATCATCACCACGTCAGTGCCACCCCGCCGTCGCGTCAGCACTCTTGTCCGCCCCTACGATGATATGTCTGCCACCTCATTATCCCCGTTGACCAATCGCAGCTTGCCACATCACCTGATGACGTCATGCTGACGTCATCCCAAAAATGTGCCAATATGCCAAAAATCCATATTTTAGCCAAAAATTCGTGTTTTTCCCACTTTTTGCCAAAGCAACTATTGTTATTCATGCATGCATTTCACGACCAAATCAGCGCCAACCTGCACAACTCAACTCTGAAACCGTGGGCGCCTCCGTCGTACCTGCATTTTGCAACTGTTATCGGCAATTCACGAGGTATTTCTCAAAATTGTTCCCTGCACCTGGTTTTATCCATATTTCTACAAACAATCTATTTAAGAGAGTGTAAAGCACTGAATTCACCATCAAGCATCCAGTGACCTGTGCCCATTTCCAATTGGCGAGGCAATAAACCTTCTACCAAGCCTGCATTTGACAAAATTGACCTGAATTCACAGGTAGTTCGCGCAGTCGTGAACTAGAAACCTCAGTTACATAAATTCACCATAGAAACACTCTTGTCAGTCCTACTACTGTTTTAATCAGTCCTATAAACGGTATTTCAATTGCTGTTTGCTCAATTCGCCCTCAGTTCCATACAATTCACATTTACATTGTAAAGAAACTCCTCCGCGTTGTTCTACTCGCTCAAAGCAGTTTACATATAATTCAGAAGCCTTACTAGCCATGGAAGCACCAATAGCCCTGAATATTCAGCCTTTGAATGCCCCTCAGAGGGAGTTAGAATGGAAAGCCCTGGGAGATTTAGATTATCAGATGATGGACTCCTTCCCAATGAAATCTAAATTTAATATTCACATGCTAAACGAGTTGAAAGCCCAACACTTTAGTGGAGCTAATATATTAGGGATTTGGGACTCAAATTTGCCCATTTATAACCTCCCTCAAGTCAATGCCTTTCCAGACTTGGTCCATAGGTGCTAGGAGTGCTATGATCCATGCCAAAGAGCCGTTCTCAGTCCTACAGGCTCAGTGTTGTTCCATATCACCCTGGAAGCCATAAATGAGATGCTGCATTTTCACACTGCAAGACCATTGGCCCCTCTCTCCATGATAGACTTGGTCAACAAGGGGAGTAACTTGTCAAGTGCCCAGATCACCAAAATCAATCAGTTATTCATATAGCCAAGTTCTGAAACTATAAGAACTCCTCCTATTGGATATCCTTATCTGAATGACTTGGGCAGAATGCTGGTGGATTTGATCAGTTATGTCCTGGGGTACAGGGGAGTTGAAGATGTTGATAACACCATCATGGCAATGTTGTCCATATTCTCTCCTGGGAAGCCTCCAGCTGTACACTATGACTATGCCACATATATTGCAGAAAAGATTCATGAACAGCTAATGAATCTGCAAAGGGAAAGGGTGTTCAGATACACCTCCTACATTTACCATCTGTTCTTATTCTATCAACCAGACAGCTTCTCCGTTCCCCTCAGGAAACTTAATGTACAGGGGAATCCAAGGTCAGTTGTGTTTTGGTCTTCAGTTTTTCACTATGCTTCTGAATCACCATACACATACTGTGAATTCATAGACCTGTTCATTCACCCAGCTATGACATTGTTGTATGGTGTGCCTCCTCCAAGGTTGACTGATGACATGCAAAGAATTCTCCATCTCTCCAAGGCCTACAGCATTGGTGATTGGTATTTTTACCAACACCACACAGTAATCAAAATATATGGCTGTGAATTGGACCCTTATAGGCTGCCAAGGTATGTCCCTATGAGACTTTTTTCCCTAGAATACTTCAGGCAGTTTGGAAATGCTGACTACATCCATTTCCAAAGTAAAAACAAGAAGGTGCAGCTGAAAGTAAGGAACCAGCTAGGTCATTTTCTATACAACAAAAGAGAGGAGGGATGGAAGGAGGCAAATATGATCCTAGAGGGCCTCAAATTACAAACCAGTTTCAAATGGACACCTTATGACCGTAATCATTTTATTTCCCTCAGGAGGATAAAATACAAATTGGGTAACTATGCACATGTAAGGTTGCCTCATGTTGAGCAGTGTGCCAATTCTTTGAGCTGGAAAGAGGGCACTCTAGAAGAGCCAATTACTAGAGAACAGATGCAAGAAAGAGAGGCTAGGAATGTTCGAAAAGAGACTGACTTGGAAACTTGTGGACAGGTTTCCTTCTCATATCAAAGGCAACTTGGAGAAGCTGCCTCATCTTCAACCACGCACCAGCAAGCTGCCATGGACACTCAACAGACATCCAGCAAAGGCAAAGAAAAACAGGTGGAACAGCAAGAAGAACAAAGACAGGAGCAGCCTGTGCAGCAAGAGCAAACAATGGAAACCCCAAGATCCACTGAGCAACAGCCACAACAAACTATGCCTCCAAGGCAACAAACATCAGCTGAAGCATCCATCCTCCAAACTCCACAAAAGGAGGATATAAGCAAAAAAAGAGACAGAGAGACTCCCCTTACATCATCCATAAATCAGGGAGAGAAAACACAGAGAATGAATCCTCTCTCTGAGGAGGAAATGCCAATGGGGCAGACTTTGGGCATGGGCCCACTTAGCAGGGAAGCATCCGCAAGTTCCTTTCAACAGGAACAGGACAGAACAGTGGGAGGAGAAGTCAGCTCCTCAAGCCAGCAGAGAGAAGGTGAACTGGGCATTAAACAACAATTCATTGACATAAAGAGGAGAAGTGAGCCAATAAAGATACAACTGTACAATCATTTGTTGAAGATGGCTCCTACTAACCAGCAAAGACTTATGTCTGCCTATGATGTAAATGAGGGCAAGATGATCATGAGTCACTTCATGCCCACTACACTACAACCACAGTCCCCATCAGATTACTTGAGGACCAATCTGGAAGTCCTGGCCAAGGACATCCACCCAATGGACAAAATAGAATTGCATAAGCAAACGGGTGAGATGGTGTATGCATCCTTGGTAGACAAGACCTTGGATAATTACAGGCTAGTAAATAGCCTAAATAATACAGCTGCCCAACTTGAGTTGGAGAGAGCATCCTCTCAAGCAAAGGACAACAGAATTAGGTCCTTAGAAGATATAATCATAGAGATTGGGCATGATCCCAAGGATATCAAGGGCATACAAGAAATATTGAAGTTGAGGGATGCAGACATGGCAGCTTTGAGGAGAAAGATCAAAATTCCAGCCACAATTCACCCTCAAACAGATGAAGTTGCCCAGCAGAGGCATGATGAAGATGCCGCAGTTTTGCTGGTGTCTCTATATAAGCAGCTAATCCAGGCTCAAGAAAAGCTGGGAGAATCAGAGGCTGCACAGGCAGCACTACAGGCAGCTTTGAAACAAAAAGAAGATGGTCAGACCTCCCAGCCTCCTCCAGTAATAATTAATCTTGAGGAGCCTCCTCAAACTACTGCCCCTCCCATGCAGCAAACAGAACAAGCAGCACCTTCTACCTCAGCACCAACACCAACAACAGAGCAGGCCCAAAGCCTGGACATGCAAAAGCTGAGAAATGAGATTCAGGCCTTGGAAGCACAGATGACAAAATTAAATGAGGCCAGGGAGAAATTAGCCAAGGTAAATGAAAGATATGACAAATCCAAGCAGACCGTGGCAGAAAAGGGTAGGGAAATAAAAGCCCTTAAAGACAGGATTAAGGAGTTGGAGAAGGAGCTCACATTGGATAAAGTGACAGCCGAGCTCAAGTCTGTGCTATGGGCCAACATTGGCCAATCCATCACTGACCAATGGCAATACATTGAGACAATTCATGAGCAAATAGAGCTCATAGGAAAAGCGCACAAAGAAATCCAAGTATCAAGGGCTTCTCTAGGCAATATGCCTGAAGTTGCCAACAGGATGATCAATGTGCTTAATAATAGAACAAGTGCTCAGTTAACAACTATGGGAATCTCCAGCAGAATCGAGACCATCCAGCTAATAAAGAGGGTCCTAACACTGAGGAACCTGGTGCAAACATTAGAAAGAAGGACCCAGGACATGCAGACCGAGGTCAATAGATTCATGGAAAAGTTTGTGGCATTAAAAAACAGAGGTCTTCCAAGCTTACTGAATAGCGCAGGAAAACTACTTTCCCATGAAAGCTATGCCAAGAGGGTGAACACCTTTGCCACAAATCAGATCACAGAGAAGGCCAGCACCTCAGAGGAAACAGGGCCAGTTACAGGACAAATTCTCTACAACAAGGTAGAGAATTTATTCTTTATAATGAATGAAATCAAACATCTGTTTGAAGTGCCTCCCAATTTCTATAAATACACAGAGGCAGATGAGACACTAGATGCAATTCTGAGACACCAATTGCCCACACAGGAATACTGGACCAAAATGATACAACTGATATTATAAGCCAGAGCCTGTAAATCAAGTTTTGTTATTTGTTATTCAAATTTACAAGTGATCATGCACAGGAAAACTTGGAAAGATCAGCATGCATGAAAAGGGAAGAGCTGAGCCAACTCAGCAGAACTATTTGGCCAACAAAGCACAATTGACAGCTAACAGGTAGCAGGGCCGAAAGTTACAGCACGACAACCATAAAGACGCATATTCCAGCATTAAAGCAGAACATCCAGACCGACTCAGTGGCCTCCAAAGGTCAAAATATCTCCTGACAAACACAAAGAGCATTTATGTTGTATTAAAAGCAGCAATAACTTCTTACCTGCTGTTCTGTACAAAGTTGGTGAAACATTTATTCTCAGATGACTCAATGCCTTAGATATTTTGTATGATCGTTTGTATATATTGCCCCTCGCATAAGTTTGCAGGGGTTGTTGTTGATTTCTCTTCAAGAGTTTCTTACGCTGTAAGTTTCCAGACTGTTAATACAAAGGCTGATGGAATTTCCAAAGCACTGTGTTCCCTGAGTTTTGTCGAGTGTTGCTAAATGTTACAGGATTCCTGCGTATTCTCATGGCACAATAAGTCCTCTATAAACTTTTGTTATGTGTTTTTGTTACCTTTTCGTGGCTCATTCATGCTTCCATTTTCTATAGTTAATAGCAGAGAAAAAGAATAGTTTCAGGATTTATTCACAGGATACCCTGAACTCAATCTATGTTGTTATGAATGTTTTCTTCAGTTGTAGACATAAGGTGTAATTCTTAAATGCTGCACTTTCAAACTATAGCTTTCTCAGTGATCGTTGTTTCAGGAATTCGAGTTTGCTCCTATACAACATACCCCTTTCTTACATCTCAGCTTAGTGGAGAATTCTTAACTGCTTTTCACTGGTTGAACACACCTCATAATCACAATTTCATAACTGTTCCTTGAGATATTTAAATGGCCCTGCAATATCAGCAAACCTACACAATACTCCAGACAACATTTAGCTACAGACTCCATTGCCCAATGGACTAATAGTCTTTAAAAACTTGCACCTTTGATGCAGAAGACATCCCTCAACCAAAACATAAAACAGAACCCTGAGCATAATAGCTAGCCTAAAATATTATCAAAACAGAGACAAATCATAAAGAGAGAGCCCTCTCTGATTGTAGTTTGGCTAGAAACTGCAATCCAAATATTGGTTAGTGGTTACCCCGGCCGTATTCCCTTGGGCGTCATAGGGAACAACCTGGGTGTTAACACTATAAACTATAAAAACCTATTTGAAGCCAAAGCTTACAAGATGTCTTTTTCAAGGATGTTTTACTTAGCTACAAGCAAACTAAGGACTAATTTGTCCAGAATCACAAATCAGTCAAAAAACAACCAATTTTTGTTTTCTTTTCTAAAAATGAAATCCAAACTTTTAACACAAGCTTTTTTGAAGTTTCGTAAAGAGAAAACACAAGGTGGATTCCTCAACAAAGGTAGATTTTGCAAATGGTCAAACTCATAAGAAGGCTGGTAAAAACCAAGGTGATCTGAGGTTTCTACAGCTTCTAAGCTCAGAGATACTACAAGACTGAAATGAAAACCAAACACAACAATCAAAAATTCTAGGAATTTCACCTAAAACCCTAACACTAATGGAATTAACCTAAGAAAAGCTTCTGACAAGTTATATGCAGGTCTGGGCAGGGGATAATAACATCTAAACAAAAACTAAGCTCACTAACAGAGAAAATCTTAGGTTTTCCAAAATTTTGACAGGGTCCGCAGGCCCACAACTAACACAGGTGCGGTACCGCTCTGTGCTAAAAGAAAAAGTGCGGATAGGTCTGCACTGTGTCCCAAGCCGAGGGTGCGGTCCTCTCCTAAAGTTATGAAAAACAAAAAATAATCCTAGATCTACTAAATCTACCCAATTCCACACACAACAAGCCAAAAATAGAAACAAAAACATAGTTTCTCAAGTCAAATTAAAAACAAGGAAAAAATCAAGTCCCTAGTGGAGTCGCCATTTTGTCACATGGAATGAGTCGATCTTGCGGGCAAGATAGACCTTCCTAGAATCTAACGATATCTAGTGACAAGCAAGCCAATCAAAAATTATCTTTCTCTAAATATGCATTTATAAACAAAGGCAATCAAATGTTTAGGCCTACCTTGGGTCCAATGCAAGTTTGTGGAAGCCTCGCTCCTTTGATCCAAATGAGCTCCCTCGTTGCGAATCTGCAAACACAAACAAGCAAACAAATTAAAAAGCACCTGAAAACCCAATATCATAAAACATACTTAACATGATGATCAAGGAATTCATGAAACAAATGACATAAGACAATTTGTTGAGAAAAATGAATCTGATTGTATTAATTCAAATCAAAGAAGAACTTTACAACCTATGCCTTGATGTTGTACAAGCTCCTCCCAGGGTCCAACAAGAAGTCTCCTCTACTTTGACAAGTTTTACTCTCTTCCCAATGAAGCCAAAAAGGTATGTGATCTCTCTTCTCAAGCTTAACTAGGAAGTCTCAATTCCACCAGCATTTACCCTAAAAAACGTTTAGCTTCTAACCTCTCTAGCAACCACCCCAATTCCTTAATTTATAGTGCAATGGAGGGAGGTTACTAGGTCCTCCTTCAAAGGGATAAAGCCCTCCTTCAAAGGGATAGCTCCTCTCATCAAGGGATTAGCTCCTTCTCTTTTGGGATGCATGAACCACCTAAGAGCGACCAATCCACGTCAAAATTCCTTCTAGAATCATCTAGAATTAACCCAAAGTGAGTTTTTTGGAATAAACTTGCACCTTTTTGACTTTCACAGGGGTTTGCACCCACTCCTTTAGGGATAGAGTGGGCAGGTCCACAGTTTTTGTGAACAGGAGGTGCGGGACCGCAGGCAACAGTGAGAGAAAGTGCAGAATCGGAGCTTTGTTGATTTTCAATGTCTTTCTCCCATTTTCAAATCTTGACTTGAAGAGCTGAGGTCTGAGACTTGCTTAGGAGGACAGTAGAAGTGATGATAGACCCATACTGACTGCAAATAATCATGGTGACGATATTTTTGTGTAACAGTAGGCTTTATTCTATCATCTATTTACTTTAAGGAAAGCATTGGGTTCCTTCTTTCTCTGTTGTTCTAGGTTAGAAACCAAACCTAGGGGAGATAATTTTGTCTGCAAACGTAAATCTCGTATAACAAATTGGTGACCATATTAGGGAATGGTGTATTCCCTTGTTGGTTCCTTTGTCCATCATGATTGATTACCTCTTTGATAGACCTTTTCTTCTTTTCCCAGCTAAAAACAGACCTAGGAAGTGTTCTCATTGAGTCCCTTTTGTAATTTTTGTGTCAGTATCCTCTATCCCTAGACCAATGCTCCCTCAATTTCTCTGACAGAGCATTACACCTCAGTTGGGCCCAATCTATACCAATGTTACAAAGAACTGGCACCTCTTCTACACTAGCGTTGGCCCCTGATTTTGAAGAAATCTCGCCCTTATTTTTTGAGTGTCTCTTTGAACAACCTAATTCCGTTTGACCTTCTTTGAGCCTTGAGTGTCTTGTGGTCTTTAGAAAGCCTCCATTTGGTTTACAATTGTGTCTGATTTCCTTTGGTAAGAATTGGTTTTGATTTTTCTTTGCTTTTATCATTTGGTCATTATGAAGTAATTTCGTTTGCTCATTGATCGCTTGGATGAATTGTTGTTTTAGTCCTCATTCTGAAAAGTGCATTTGAATCAGTGATTAAACATTTGCATCTTAGTTTTCTTCATTTTGAAAATTAAGTGTGCTGAAAATAAAAAAATATTGTGTTTCCATTTAGGGCTTTTTACGTGCATTGATATAGGAATGGTTACATTGAAAGGGAAATTGCATATTTCATCTTATTTTCTCCATATTGTATGTTGCACATTGATTGTTTCTTCCCTTCCTTAGCTATATTTTCTTTGAAA
Source organism: Pinus tabuliformis (assembly GCA_031772625.1). Taxonomy (NCBI): domain Eukaryota; kingdom Viridiplantae; phylum Streptophyta; class Pinopsida; order Pinales; family Pinaceae; genus Pinus; species Pinus tabuliformis. The sequence goes on along the minus strand of CM062820.1, from coordinate 1,353,481,985 downwards.
GAGAGATATTTCCATTTTTTCATTATAGATTTTCATTTTAGTAGTTGAATCAACCTAAGTAGCATTTGTAACGTTAATGCAAACACTTAGAGGTCTAGGCTAAAGATGTGTTCTGACATTTTTAAATGTAGGAGTTGTCATTGTTTTCCAGCATTGTATCCTAAGGGTGAAATATTGTTCAACGTATGTGAGTGTATAGGATCGTTATCCACGTACCTTTGGATATATTGGACGGTGCTCCATGCACGTGAAGTATATGGGAATGCTCTCATCGAATGGTTATTCATTAGAAAACACTACTACGGAATGCACTCCCATGTACTGTCAAGTATATTTTGGGAGTCCCCTATAGGTTACTATCCAGCCATAGGTAACCAAGTCTACTGCCTTGTATATTGTGATACACTGAACATAGAATTTGGGTAGATTGGATACTGTACATTAAATCCTTGGTTCGCCAAGGTGTATATTGTAGTTCACGGTTGCTTGGTAATCCTTTATGCCTAGATTACCCTATTTTTTACTTATTTATTTTTGTGTTACTAAAATTTATTATCCGACGTGGAAGAAAAAAATACCCCACCTCGTCATTTGCGTAGAATGAAAAATAAGCCTCCTCTTCCACTAGAGGCTACTCTTGGTCGTCGTCAGAAGAATAAGACGATGCGAACTATCGAATCAAGAATTTCAAGAAATACTTTTGGCCCTCCTCTCGATATTGATCCGATAGAATCATCTATCCCTTTCAGTTCTAAGCCCAAGATTACATCTATTGTTGATGGTGACACTAACACAATCGAAATAAAATTCCATGATACCTTGTTTCCTAAGGTCATTACACGTGGCCTTCTCGAGTCAGACACTTTGATTCCTGAGGTTGTTAAACCTGAGGAAACTCGACCACCTTCACTTGTTACTTCAAGACCTTCCTCTTCTCTTCCTTTGTCTCAGATAAAACCTATATATGTTGGACCCGATGGTGAACCTCTTCCAAGAGACTTGTGATTATTGAAGAGATCCCATAAGAAGAGCTTCATCCTTCTACTACTGTTCATTGGGAAGGAATCCATTTTTATCAGATTGATCCTCTTCCACCTCTTTAAACTCTAACACAAATCCCTTTGTCTGATTCTTTGTACTTATCCACGGATCTCTCATGGAAATATTCATTGGGATTATTAACCATGACTAAAACTGATCCAACCTCTTATCTCATGTCCATCACTATGTTTGAGACATCTAGATTTTCTTCCTCATCTATGTTTACAACATCACCAAAGACACATATGTATGGTTTCCTATGCACCCACCTGGTTATCAGTCTTTATCTGTTAACTTTTCAAGTTTCACTTCCAGCCCTTTGACCTGTCCCATGTCATCTAATTCGAGAATAACATCTATTTCTTCTCTTATGAGTGCCACACAATCTTCTCCTCTTCCTCCACCTACACCCACAATCAAGTAGCAAGCTGGCCCTTTTGTTAGTGGGAAATGCTACCTTTAACAACCCAACTCTTATTATGTTGGGTGCCCTCCATCTAGATTGTAGTTGACTCCATCATCCCCTCCTCCTTTGGTAGGTGGGGAACTTGTTGTTGGTATAAGTCAAATTGGTAATCAGCCTTATTATAGTCCCCCATATTCTGGAATGGTTGCCAATGTTTGGAAACCTACTTTACCCATTCAACCTGGTTCATTTTGGGATTGATTATTGAATCCTCGACCTGCACCATCTTCATCTCAAATTCCTACCCATTTGTCAGGACCCCAAGAAGCTCAAATACATGTGAGAAAACACTTATAGGTTTTGTTTTCATCACAACCTTTTCCATCAATATCTGGCACTTTTGAGGTCCCGACTTACCTAGCCTATGCAAGGTACCTTACATTATCAACCACTTGGATAGGGTACTCCTTATGTTTTGATAGGCCAGATTATTTATACTAAGGTGAAGTCCCAAACGAACCCACCTTACCATGGGACAATGCAAACCCCAATTGGGCAATAGTATGGACCATATCAAGGTATTCCTCAAGCGCATTTTCAAGGCTAACAAATGCAAACCCAACCATTTCAACATCATTATCATCATCCTGCAGTTGGAAAACAAGGTCACTTGTATACTAGTTATCGAAACCCCCCCTATCTTAGAACCTAGGTTCCCTATCATCAGCACCCTTCTTATCCTAAGACGCAAGTGCTTGTTGCTCAAGTTATTCCTTCACATCTAGGCCATCCTCCTCTGAACTTTAATCGATTTTTGCCTTTTGTGACTACTCTCAAATTGCTAGAATTAATTCAACTCACTAATGACCCTATTGATCATTCACCATGGTGGCCAATTATTCCCACTAAATTACCTTTCGATATCCAAAAATTCAATTGGAATCAAGGAGAAGACCCATCGACACATGTTATGACGTATCATCTATGGTTTTCTTCAAACTCCTTTAACGATGATTATGTTTGACTTCATCTTTTCCAATGAACACTTACAACTACCACAACTAAATGGTATATTAAATTACCTAGAGCTTTGTTTCATGAGTTCAGCACTCTTCCTTAGACATTTCTAGTTTCCCATCAGATATGAAATTATAAAGGAACTCTTAACCAACTTCAAACAATCAGATTCGGCTCACATTTCATGTCACATTCATGAGTGGAGACGTTGTCATTGGTTGGTCAAGGCTTATATTCTCGATCACTTGTTAGCATAATGGTTTACCAAATCTCCGTTGGACCCTATAACATAATATGTGGCTAAAGGTGGAGTTGTGACCAAAGAGAAAGTTATTGCTTGTGTGCAATATTTGAACCTCGTTTATACCCAATCGAGCATGCTCTATGTGAAGATACCAAACACTCCAAGACCTTCAAATACTATTCCTCCTCCACCTGGTAAATAATCTCATTCCATTGATGGCATGATTCATTCTGCTAGTTCACAGCCGATGAGTAAACCATCTCGTATTACTCTTAGTGCATATGCGAAAAAAGCTCAATATCGTCCTCTTGCGACTTCTAATTTCGAAATAAATGTCATTTCATCTAATAAAGGAAAGTCTAAAAATAAATGTGGAATAAGAAAGAAAGGAAAATGTAAGAAGAAGAAAGACCCCTCACTTTAGGATAAACAAACAAATCAGTCCTCCCTTGAGAAATCAAAGCCTCGATACCCATGCTTGATTTGCAACAAGGATCACTTTATACCTGATTGTCCACATCGTGCTAGAGTGAATCAATTTCTTAAATATTCTACTTCTCCTACTATGTTGACCAACCCATTTCCCAATCAGGAGACTCATATGGTTACCCAGGACCCTTCTTCATCTAACACGGTTTTGATTATTTCCTCCTCAAAGTTGAAATCTAATGTTATGGTGGCTACTCGGAACAAGGACTATGGTAGTGTGAATCCACCGAATGGTCAAGATATCGATAAACCTACCATTTCGGAATCACCTTCATCTGATCCTACTCCACCTCCAATTCCTTAATAATTGACTATCAAGCCTCCAAAGGGCATTATTCATAAGTATTATTTCAACCCTCATTCAAGAGCTTCCCAAAACTATAACGTAGTTGAAGACTTGGCTCAGTCTCCACCAGTTATGTCAACACTTGAGGTGTTGAAAAACTATCCTGCCTAAAATAAGGCCTTGTTATCAACTATTGGATGTGTGGATCCATTGGATTCCAACCTATTAGTGTTCTCTCATGAAAACTATAGCCCTCGACTTCCAACTTAATTAGCCTTTATACTCTAGGTCATCGTCCATGGTAAGAAAATTCATCACTCGATTGTAGACAAGGGAGCCTCGACCTACATTATGTCCTTGTCTTGCTGCAAGGTGATTGGTTCTCATCAACTGAGTCAATCAACCACCACATTGAAAACCTTTGATGGAATTACTTACAAACCTTGTGGGATTCTGAATTCCCTTTAAGTAGAACTAGGGGGAAAAACCATTTCCATAGAATTTGAAGCTATTGATGGACCTCTTGATTATAATCTTATACTACGACATACATGGGTTTACACCATGGCTTCCATTTTTTAGAATTACTTCCACATGATCATCTTTCCTCACAAATAGCAAGATTGTAGCCACAGATCAACTCACCTTTTTTTCCATTGATTATCATGTTACTGTAAGTGTCCCTTTTGTAGGGGAAACTGTACAATCCTATCAACATGTCAGAGTTGGATTGTTGAAGGATTATTTTCTTATGGGAACCTTTTCACTCCCTCCTCCTATCCTTCTCGACTTCTCACCTTGAGTTGCTTATATCAACATGATATCATCTTCTACTATCCTAGCTGATCCCTAGATTGTACCTGATGGAATTAACATCCAAAGTTTTGGCAACTGAATGTCACTTAGCCCTATTGAGCTAGATTATGAAGCTATCTATTTAGATTGTACGACTTGCACCTTCTCTTCAATTAATTAGGAATATCAATAATTGGATTATGGAACATATTCTCATCCTTTTCCTCGAGTAATCTCTACTCACGAGAGAATCATGGAGATCATGATGCTAGAACATAAGGCGTGGGATAAACATCACCATTGTTCCTCTTTACCAGATTCCATTGAGGATAATCTTAGTGATGTGTACTTGCCTAATTTTTTCGAGCCTTTTATGAATTTTGTCTCCATTCATGAGGTCAACTCTGAAAAGAACATTTCAAATATCAAAGAAATGATACCTCTCGATATCTTGGTCAAACTAGGAATTGTTAAAAATATATACATTGGAGTGTCTTATTGTCCATTTGAGATTCAGATGTATAGAGCTCTATTTCTTAAGTTTCAGGATGTCTTTCCTTAGACTTATGAAGAATTGCCAGGTATTGACCCAAATATAGTGGCACATGAGATTAAAATGTATCTTGAGGTGAAAACCGTCCGCCAACACCTCCATCCAGTCCATCCCAAGCAGGTTGTTAGGATTAAGGCTGAAGTTGAAAAGATTCCATGGGCTGGTTTCATATACCTCATTCCTTTAACTCATTAGGTATTGAATGTTGTGCCTTGTCATGAAGAAATAGGGCACAATCTGAGTATGTATCAATTACTGGAATGTGAATTGTGCTTGTCCTAAGGACAACTATCTGACCATGTTTATTGACCAGATTATTGATGACTGCACTGACTACAAGATTTATTCATTCATGGATGGATTCTAAAGCTATAATAAAATCGACATTCTCCCATCAAACCAACCTAAGACCACATTTATTTGTCCCTATAGTACTTTTTCTTATTGAAAGCTCCCATTTAGTTTGAAAAATGTTGGGGCCACTTTTCAACATTTTATGGATTACTATTTTCATGACATTAAACACATTGTGCAACCCTATTTGGATCATCTCCATGCTCATTCCAAACATCGGGCTAATCACCCGATGCATCTAAGGGATATTTTCCTCTATTGTAGACACTATAACATTCGACTTAATTGCACAAATGTGTGTTATGTGTCAGTTCTGGTCGACTTTTGGGTTTCTTCATTTCAAGACAAGCAATTTATATTGATCATATTAAAGTACAAACCATTGTTGACTTTCCTCCACCTTCTTCTCTGATTCAATTACAAAGACTCCATGGGAGCGGAGGTTTGTCCCTAATTATGTTGAGCTAACCAAAGAATTAACTCTCTGGATGAAAAAAGGGGCCCCCTTCCATTGGAATGACATTACTCAGAAAGTGTTTGATGCCCTGAAATATGTACTAGTTCGAGATCTCTTTTATACCCCCCCACCCCGATTATCAGCACAACTAATTTATGTATCTCACTGCTGCCATTTCTACTATATCAATGGTATTGGTCCAAGAATATGATATAGGGATTGAACATCCCATTTATTTTCTCATTCATAAACTTAACGATACTGAAATCAGGTATATTCACATATAAAAGTTAGATTTGGTGGCTGTTGAATCCATCCTAAAGTTCCGCCATTACATCTTGCTTCAGAAAACTACGGTCATTTCATATTAAAACCCTATGACATATATATTGTCACGTCAATTGCCAAGGGGAAAGTACTCTAAGTGGATCATTATTCTGCAAGATTTTGACTTGGATTTCATAAAGTACAACTTGAAGAATCCCTATTTTTCACCAAGCTAATGTGCGATCTTCCTTCCCCTGATTCTGAATCTACATCTGAAGATTCTATCCCTGAAAAGTCATTGTTTTTTATTTTTTCATTTGACCCATGGTATGGATATTTCCTTATATATCTCTGAATCCAAACTTTTGGGCCAAATGCCTCTCGCTCTGAGCAAGGATGTATTTGATACCAATATGGAAATTACATTATTATTGGTGACACCCTTTACAGTCATGGTCTTGATATGATTTTACGTAGGTGCCTCACCCTTGAGGAGGCCGATAAAGTCCTTAATGAATGCCACTCGGGGGAATGTGGCGGACATCTATCTCATTATGCTACCATGTAGAATATCTTACCCGCTAGTTAATTTTCATCCACTATCTTTTGTGGCTATATTGTTGTCATTTAGAAGTGTCATGCGTGCGAGATTTACAATCGTAAGATCAATGCTTCACCTAATCCATTGCATCCCATTTTCGTTGTTGGTCCCTTTGCAAAATGGGGTTTCACGTTTATGACATGTAACCATCACTTGGATGGGGGGAATTGTTATATCATTGTCATTGTAGACTACTTTACTAAGTGGGCCGAGGTGATGCCTACATTTAACAACATTTGCAAAACATATGCATACTTTTTCTTCAATCACATTATTGCTAGGTTTGGTGTTCCACAAGAAATAGTTACAGATCATGGAAAGCATTTCCAGAATCATATGATGACCAAACTAACTACTAATCTAGGGCTTTCACATGAAAATTCCACTCCCTACAATCTTTAGGCTAACAGAGAGGTTGAGGTTGTTAACAAAGTTCTTAAGGATATGATTCAATGTATGGTAGGGGTCCACAAATCAGATTGGCACTTGCTTCTTTATGCTACCTTGTGGGCATACTAAACCTCAGTTAGGACTACTACTAGATTCACAACATTTCAGTTGGTCTATGGTCTGGAAGTAATCCTACCAATCGAATGTGAAATTCCATCAGTAAAACTAGTTGTCGAATCCTGCCACTTCCGTAGATCAGGAGCATCTTTTACATCTTACTCGTTTGGATGAAACTCGGTGCAATGTTGCTTTAGCCAATGAAGCTCACAAAAGACCCATCAAGGTGCAGCACAACAAAAATGTTAAGCCTCGTGTCTTCTGAGAAGGAGATTTGGTTATCTTATATGACTAGGAGACCAATAAGTTAGGTCCAGGAAAGTTCTGACCCATGTGGCTGGGTTTGTACATTATCAAGTGAGTCCTTGCAAAAGGGACCTATGAGTTTGTAGACTTTGATGAATTTCTACTTGCGTAGCCTAAGGATGGGTTGTACCTCAAAAAATATTATGCTTTATCTCTTGCATAGTACATTGTGTACATACTATCTATAGGTGTGTTCAGTGTGTTTGCAGTATGTCTTTTCAAAGTTTCCCATGGTTTCTATTGATCCCTTTTACATTTGGTTTTCAGATTTCAACTTCTCTCGAATCGTATATTGGTTATGCTGATGGTGCTAGTCGTAGTACTCAGAACCTATCTTCCGCAACATGGGCTATCTTTGCTCCAAATGGTGAGCTAGTTAGTATGCAAGGGACTTTCATTCGTCACTCTACTAATAGCATCGTTCAGTATAGTGCAGCGGTTGACCTACTATATGATGCTATTTTACATGGTATCTGTCATTTAGTCATCAGGCTTGACTCACAACTCATATTACTACAACTTTCTAATGTCTATTCAATTTTAAATCTTGCCATCCTTCACATGGTTTTGAGAGTATGTCTTTTAGAACGACATTTCGATTTCATACGATATGAAAATATTTCTAGAAATCTAAACACATTAGCATATGCACTAACTAATTATGTTTTAGATAGACATTTCCAACGAATGTAAATAAGTTTCAATTCACATCACATCATATCGAAAGCACAATAGGAATTAGGAAACACTTTATATATATATATATATATATATATATATATATATATATATATATATATATATATATATATATATATATATATAGATAGATATAGATAGATAGATAGATATATTAAGTTTGGTTTTACAAAAATTTCTGCCTCGAGACACATATGGCTACATCGCTTGTACAAAAAACTACATGAAAATATCGAAGTAGACAAATCAATGGTTCTCATGATAAAATGACACTTCATGGGCTATCCTACACAGTAATCGACCAATATGGCTAGGCACTCTAATAGTGTGTCGCTGAAGTCACATCGGAATCTGGTTGACCATGGTCTCATTAATCCCGTGTGTGAACCCCTCCATGTGGCCCTCCACCTATGATAGGATCTTAGCTACCTCAAGATCCTATTACGTATCCCATCCTACCACAACAACATGTACTAGTTCCACTACCTCCTCATGTGGTTGTCTCTCTGCATGACAAAGATATGAAGCACCTACTAGTCAAACGGATCCAATATCTGCATGAAAACATGAATTTTTTAGTCTTAGAAACAATAAAACACACAAAAATATTTCGAAACTTCTAAAAAATAAAATGGTTGAAATATTTTACCTGAAGCATCCCATTGCTTACCCTCAGGAAGCACGAACTTGGGATCATCATAGATATCCATCCATGTGTAACGATAATCATTAATCATGATGAACTACCTACGCAAGCACCCTAATAAGGTTGGTGAGAATAATATTTTCAGTGAACTGACATGTTGGGCCATATGATCTATCTACCTCCTCATCGGTGGGGCCCGAGGCTTAATAGGCTCAAGTATAATTTGTTGAGGTTGAAGTAGTGGCACCCGTTCTAGAGAAAAAGAGACTAAGATCGAACCATAGCCGAAGTTATTTGACTTACCTCTCTCTCTTTAGTCAATTGTTCCTTCATATTAACAAAAAAATCCTCACTCCAATTAAAGACTGTTGACTCTAAACACTCTAACTCGTAATGCATGTACAATCTACTTGCTACATGAAGTGTTGAGCTACCTGCCAATCTCACAGTAATGAACATGATCATTCTCAAAGGTAATTGGGTTACATATTTTATATTTATCTTTCCATCCCTAGTTGGATGGGCTCAAGGTCTACAATAGGTAGCAATATAATCTTTCATTGTCTCCCCACAACTTCTCCCACCTAGGAGAGAGATGGGGGCACCCTTTTTGAACAAACCTATCAGAAAATAGATATCTTATACCTTTACCTCAAGTAGATGTTCCTCAAACCCGAATGCTTGTGCTTGAACATCCCATGAAAAAATAAGATATTTCAACAATTCCATCTATTGCCCCATACTAGGAAGCCAGAATAATTTTATCAATCCATTATTTTTCAGTGCCTAGATGGTAGCAGGATCATTTTTTGCATTCAAATAATATTCCTCGTGTTGTATTTCTCTCCAAATGAATTCCATTTTGTGCTAATGAACACATGAAACATCAACAAGAGATTCATTAGGATCATTTTCATGCAAAAAACTTGAACAAGTTTGAGAGAAAACCGATAACCAACTTAGCATTTTATGCCCAATGCACCCTAGTAGTGCATGAAAGAGCACTGACAGGTGCAATTCATGTTTCAATTTTGAGGGGGTGTATTGGTCCTAAGGCATGTTCTTAGAAACCCAGAGCCCTCAAAAGCTCAAAACATTTGCATGAAACCACAAAAATGTATAGTGAAATGAAAGAGAAGTGTTGTAGCTCGTACCTGGAAGCGACAGTACTCAGAATGGTCCACCGGATTGGCCACAATAAACTATAAAATATCGAAGGAAAAAGAGCTTAGAACTCTCACCATTGAAGGTAAATGTGAAATAGTGAAAATGAATAGTCATTTTGAGCATTAATGGTGATTTCTCACATTATTTTATTCATATTTAGTGTTTTGACCTTGATATGCTTCATTTTTACTATGAAATGGGCATGTTTAATCATTTTTTTGATGTTTTGAGTAGCTCGACAGCTATTAATAGGTTTTTATCATGCTTTAAACAGGTTATTTTGACCAAGGAGTACTTTTATCTCTTATTCGGGCTATATAAACATACAAAAAGGGAACCCCGTGGAGTTCTCTTTCAGCTCTTTTCAGACTCCAAAAATATGAAGAGATTGTTGAGCAATTCTCTTTTTCAAACCCATAAAAGTAAATGAAAAGATGTCTACTCATTATAAGTTTAACCCTTTTCCAGACTGAGATAGAATATCTACAAAAAAGGAACAACTTAGTTGAACATTGCTAAGAGGTTCTCTTGAGTATTTTTTCTAACTTTTTGGACTTGAGACACTATCTATGAAAAGGTACATCGTTTGGAGTTTTCTTTTTCACCTCTTTTTCAAACTCTCTAAACATGAAAAAGATGTCAAGTTTTACCTTTGTTGGACTCATTCCATTATCAAACAATGATGGACTTGTCAAACATGACAAGATCGAACCTCTCATTCTCAGGGTTCATTAAATATACTTGGAGGGATTCATCCAAAGGGTGAACTTACAGATCAAGCATATGTTATCCTTGTCAAGCTTGTTAAAAAATTAAGAGGTACTGACCAGTATGGTTGGGGAAATTGGGAAGACAAGGTATTACATTTTCTAATGGCAACGAGTCTCTCTTGAACACAACACTCTTCCACTTCATCTCTGTGGCTATTGGGCTGGGTAATCTTCTTATATTTTGGTTATCATAAGGTTTTAAGAGCCTCCATTTCAGTTTTGGGTCAATGCTTCCAACTCCATTCAGTGTGGTCAGTGTGTTCAAGAGAATTATTCAGTTGATATTCATTACAATACTCTTAAGGCTTCATTCCATGTTTTCCTTTCCTAATCCAGTTATGTATCTCCATCAGTTTGTCTCAATTATGATACTCGTTTCGTGTCATTGATGGGGGATACATGAAGGCCCTCCTGCAATGGGTCACTTCCATTTGACATTAACACATTATCCAGGAAGTTGACTTAGAAATAACCTTTTCGTACCTTGGTGCTTGCATACATCAATGTTAAGTTTCATCGCTCTCAGTGACAGGTTTACATCAATGGCCTTCGATAGAAATACTTTATGTGGTGTTCGACATCAACTCATTTATTCACACCATATGGATTGTATTGTAGTATCTTGAGATCCATTAACATCATCAATGGTTTCTCTTGTATCTGTTAACAAATCACGTCATTGATCAGTAATCATAAGGTGTCTACCATATTCAACACCAACTGATTGATTCACATGGTTAGAATCGTATATTTGTTGGTCGTGTGAAGGAGATAGAAGACCATGGATCTAGTTTCATCCATTTCGGCTGCGATTTTAGGAGTTATACAGAGATCACAATCTATAATGGCCATGATCATACAGACAGTCATCCAATCATGGGTTCACTAGTAGTCATCTGCGGATGCATATTTTGATCATTGTACTTGTTATGTTAGCTAATCTTCTCAGTATAGATATGCCTCCCTCAACAAAAAATATGTCATGATGAAAATGTATTGTAATAGATGAATCTCGTCAGTTGTTCTTGATCCCAACTTGTCACAAAGTAAAGCACTTCAGTCATTAGTCATCATTTCTAACTTTGCGCTTTATGGAGAATTCTATTATATGCCATTTTTTCATGTTTGATTAATAAGCCTCTAAATGATATTAATCAACATCCTATTACCACTTGTCATCATGTTTCACAAAGTCATAAGCATGTATCTTTCATTCCCCAAAGTTTCTACCTCAAATTGCATCATTTGAACCAGTCTTAGGACCATCGCTCCCTGACTTCTTGTTGGACATCGTTCACCTATAGGTTTCTCCATTGTGGCCTACGTTGATCACCTACAAGTTGTTCCTCTTTTTATGTGCATTGGTTCTTCAAATTTAGGAAAAAGAGAGAAATTTCGGGAGCTTCCTTTTCTAGAATCTTCTAGAATTTGTTACAACTATTTACCTCGGATAAAATATTCAAATCCTATCCTACCCTACTTTGGAGTTTCCATCCCTTATCCTTTGATCCAATCCTCCCATCAAAATTAGTTCTAAAACCTTATATTGGTAATTGGATAAGAACTCCCAACTTACCCCACTCCTCTATATATTTACAACCTTCCATATGCAAGGGGTTAGCTTTTGGAGAGTGATTCTACCCTTATGTTGTTGTGGTGAGAGGTTTCATTTCATGCATTTAGGGTGATTGGAGGTGCACATTGTGATAAGGAAAAGACAAGTCAACCTAGAGGAGCTCTTCTACAATATCAACATCTATCTGTGGCTGTAAATCCTTCCATTTATATTAATGCAAAGAATTCTTAGTTTTCCTATATATGATGTCATTATTTCATGTATTTGAATACACTGTTGATCTATTGAATAGAGTATTTAGATGATACGGCATATATATCTTAGTTTCTTGGCTTGTCTTGTCTGACTGTGCGGGTTTTAATTTTGGCAATCAAAGCTAGAATTGGAGCATTCAAGCTAAAGGAGTGAAGCCCATAACATGTTCCAAGTAGGCATCATTCCGTCATCAATTTACTTTAAGGAAATAATTGGGTTCCTTGTTTCTCTGTTGTTCTAGGTTAGCCACGAAACCTAGGGGCTATATTTTTTTTCGCAATTGTAAATCTCATATGACAATAAGGATGCCCAGTCTTAGGTTGACCATTGCAGGGTAAAGGGGTAGATCATCTTGGAGAATAAGGATAATATTTAAATACTATTACTTAAAAAATTAAGGGTAAGTTGTGGGATGATAAGGAGTTAGAGGGAAAAAGAAGCTAAGGTATTATAAGGAGGTGATCAGCCAAACTCTTGCTAACTAAAATTATCTTTCTAAATTAACAAGTGATCAGAAGAATTTAATAATCATTGTAGAGATAAGAATTAATTCTCATGAGCTGCGAAGTGAAAATGAACATTGGTCTATTCCCAAAATACATTGGGATGAAAGAATTTTTCACCTTTGTGATACTAACAGGGTTGAAGATGAAAAACACTTTCTATAAGATTTATCGGCTATTACTCACATCCATTCTCATTTCTAAAACATTTTTCACACTAGAAACCTTCTTGAATTGTTGAGTCATGAGAACTATAGTGACCTAGGAATGCTTCTTTCCCTTCTTTTTATCATAGAAATAAGATATTAAAGAGTCTCAATTAATATCTTACGTTCTTAAGGTCTGATAGACCACATTGGTCTTAGTGGGAATTCAACATCATCATCATCATCTTATTCTTATTTATTCTTTCTTACTTCTTTCTCTTCATTCTTCCTTCTTCTTCTTCTTGTCACTAGAAAAATAGTGAACTATGAACACTTGTTTCCTTCTTTTTATCATAGAAATAAAATATTAAATCTCCTCAATTAATCTCTTATTTTCTTAAGGTCCGGTATACCACATTGTTATTAGTGGATATTCTTATTCTTCGTCTTGTTCTTCTTATTATCTTACTTTCTTAAGGTCTGATAGACCACATTGGTCTTAGTGGGCATCCTTCTTCCTCTTCTTCTTCTTCATAATATCTTAATTTTATAAGGTTTGATAGACCACATTGGTCTTAGTGGACATTCTTCTTCTTATTCTTCTTCTACCTACGAAAAACTGGGTATATTATTTCAGTTTGGGTTAAAATTCTTTGACTCTTAATTGATTTGCAATCTTTTAAAAACTATTTCCAAAGTTTATTAATGTTTTGGTAAAATTAATTATTAAATTTATTTTGTTAGAAATTGAAATTAATTTTGAACTCTTAAAATTTAAATTTCTAATTTTTTATATGTGGATGACTAGTTTTATATAGTTTAAAATGAATTTTTCAAATTAAAAATTGTTTAAAAATAATAATAACCTCTAATCGCAAGTGCCCTCATAAATTAATCATCTATTTTTCTCAAATATATTGATTTTTTCCATAATAATTAATGTTTTCTTTCCATTCATTATCATACTTATTTTTAAAAATATATATTTATTAACCTATAATCATTTCCTTATTTTCTTATTAATTGTTGTATTCTTTCAAACAACAATGTTTTTTTCTAATAAAAATGTATTTTCACCTCTCTCTCTCTCTCTCTCTCTCTCTCTCTCTCTCTCTCTCTCTCTCTCTCTCTCTCTCTATATATATATATATATATATATATATAGAAAGAAAGAAATCATTTCTATGTTATATTAACACAGTGAAATTTACACAATGTATAGACACAGTATCAATCTCTACCTCACAATGAGGAAACCATAGTGTGTAATAAAAAATCCGTTATCCTTAGGAGGAGAAACTAGAGTCTAAGTTTTACATAGAGTTTAACATGTGAAATATATTGTCACCGAACTCATAGTGGGTTTTTGAGCCTTACGGCACCATAATTGATGATTATAAAGCAAGGATAACTGCAAATCGTTATGGTGTTGGGAGCTTCTCGTGCCCAAACCAGATGCACTTAGGCTTAACAAAATAGGTGACGTCATGATGATATCCATTAATCCAAAACAGGGTCACTCTGATATTCATCACAAAAAATGAAAAGATAATTTAACCAACCTTCTCTTCACCATCTCCCCGTTGGTTAGTACATGTTGTATTAGATCTTCATTTTGCCATGCTAGTGCTTCCTTAAACCTGAGTGATGACTTGAGCATACATAATGCTAGAATACTCAAGGGCCTCTTCCAAGATGTAACACTCATAAGGGTTGGGAAGAGCAGGGAGGGAGGAGGAGCGTTGGTTGTTGGAGGGGAGAGGAAACATGTAGAGGGAGGAGGAGGAGCTCTATGGGGAGGTGGAGGGGATGAGTGGGCAAGAATGGAAGGCGAGCGAGACATAGCAGGGAATGGGATGTTGGGGGGTAAGCAATTTTAAGGTCTCTGGAAAGTCATTTTAGCAAGGAGGTGGAATGGTTGTGGTACACATAAAGCCCTAGTATCTAGTCAGCATCTTTAGACTTGTCATGCTCCCTCTCTTTCAGCTGACGGGCCAATAGATTGTGGAGAGCCCAAAGGGACTTGTGCCCCCTGCAGGTCTCCTCTTATTCCATGGTAACTACACTTCTTCTGATGTGCTCAGGGATGTTGTTATCAAACTGGGTGGTAATGGAGGCATCGTCCAGAGTGGTGAGGTGATGACCATGACCTCTTCCCTTGCCTGGGTGGTGTCCCCTTCCTCTGTCACTATTCATAATAGAGTTGCATGGGTCTGGTGTCACGCGATTGTGGTCAGTGAGATAAGAGAGGATTACAAGGGGTGGTGACAAGGAGATAAATAGTTGGGAGATGAAACGTATGACGAATATAATTCCTGAGATGATAGGGAGAGTTGTACATTCTAAGGAAAAGGCATAAATGCATGATTTAATTCAGATGGGTGCCATATTTTGATAGATCATTTCCATGTGTTGAGCATCGTCAAGAGAGCGATCTGAGTTACTCCTAGTCACCCAGATCTAGGGGTCCATTAATATATTTTATTAATCATAATTTTTTTTTAAAGTTTGATTATTTAATTGTTGCCCAAGATTTTTTCATAAATCTATGTTTTCATATACCAATAGATTATTAGAAACTTGATTCCCCCTCCACTAAGGTTATGGTGCCTAAATCATGCACTTAATATAACTAAGTTATATGATCACATGCACCTGATAAAGATTTTCTATTTTTGCATAAAAAGCAAGTACTAAGAAACAACATTACATATTACACTTGTTCATTTTATAACTAAGAAAAAAATTACTATCATTTTAATAATAAGAAAATAAAAAAGAATATATATATGGGTAATTTTATAAAAATTAATTTAAGTTAAAAAATATTAAATTTATCTTTTATTCAAACGGTTAGGTATATTACTATAACTTATGTAATTACCGGTTTAAAACCGTTTTTAATGAATTGTCATAAAAAAATATCAAACAATTCATTTAACAAATGCATCACATGAATCTCAAATAGAGTTAATTCTTTTGAAATATTTTCTATTATTTAGTAAATAAATACCATACTTCAATAATAATAGTTAATTTTTTTTTTTAAATATTCTCTTTATAATTTTTTTTTTCCAAATTATCAATCTTTATTATATAAAGCTTTCATCCTTAATTATTGGAGTTTAAATATAATCTTTAAATATTATCAACCACTTTAAAGTTCAGTGTTTCATAATATATGATCTAGAGTATTAAGATTTTAATAATATTTCCATTTTACATTTGAAATTTAATTTATGATATTAATTTTTTAGTAACAATCTCATTTTACATTGAGAATATTGTCCAATTTCATAATGTTAAAAATTAAGGATTTGAAATTGTAATAAATAAAGAGAATATGGTTAATTTAGCAAATTGTAAATTAAATATAGGTTTTCAAATAATTGTATTTTAATTATGTTTAGCAAAATTAAGATGAAATAATTTGCATATAAATAAAAAACTAATTTTAAAAAATATCATAATACATTATTCGGCCAATCAATGTTTAACTATGTTTTATGCAGGTGCTTTTAATTTGCTATAAGGGAAACCAAATGTTTTTAACCACCTACGTGAATAGAAATTCCAAAAATATGTATCAAAATACATCTAGTTGTCGCAATACAAAAAGGTCAAACACCACACATATCAGTCAATCAAGAGTCAGAACATATAATAGGCACCAAATCCTTGGCACTATATCCAAGAGGTTCAAGAGGACCACATTCACACTAGAAATATATTTTCAAATGTGTCAGTCATGCATCAAGCCTTTCCAAAATAATACCCCTAATTTCATAAGGCTTGTTTGATTTCTTCCAATGATGTAAAGATATTTTATCCGTCCTCTTGCTTTTCTTTTAAGACCCTGCCGAGTATTTTATTTATTTCCAAATGCACAAGGATGGAATTAATATACTATTCCCTTTGTCCCTTAGTAGTACCAGTGTTATGAAACCAGCTCACAAAAAGATAGAAAAGAGAGACCCACGCCTTAGAATTCAGCCTCTTCGAGGGGGCAACCTCCTTTACATTACATAAATGAACAATTCTTCGATGATACAAATGACAAAACCTCCTTTCTATATATAGGAGTCTAAGGAGTCACAATATAATCCAGCCGACCTAACAATAATAATATAAAGCCACAAAAATAACAATAGAGGGATTCTATGGGGCACAGAAATAACAATATGGGGGTAATAGGGGCACAACAATATAAATAAGGGGTATAACTACAATAGTAATGGGGTAATCACTAGTATTATAGGGACCCAACATGCCCCTCTCCTTCAAAAAAGTGTTGTCCTCAACGCTTGAGTAGTTCTGGATACTTCTGCATAAAATTCTCATCCTCCCATGTGGAATCTTCAGCGGATAAGTTCTTCCACTTGATAAGATACTCTGAAATTGATCGATTTCGTAGCTGTCGAGTTCTTGTTTCTGTGACTGCTTCCGGTTCCAATATAATTTTTCCTTCCTCGTCAAGTTCTGGCAATATTGTTTGAATTGGGAGCTTGTCACCTATAACCTTCTTTAAACATGAAACATGGAAAACTGGGTGCAATCGAGAAGCTGCAGGAAGCTCCAATTTGTATGCCATAGTACCAATCTTTTGCAACACCTTGTACGGACCATAATACTTTGGTGATAATTTATTATCCTTCTTAGCTTGCTTTAGGGACATTTGCTTATATGGTTGTAGCCGTAGGAATACCCAATCACCTACATCAAAACTTCTTTCACTGCGATGTTGATCTGCCTGTTGTTTCATTCTATTTTGTGCCAACACGAGGTTATCCTTTAAGAGTTGGAGGACTTGTTGTTGATGTTCGATGTGATGTTCCACTGCCTGAACCTTAGAATTTTCTCTTAAATATGATGTGATGGATGGTGGTTGATACCCATAAAGTGCCATAAATGGGGTCATTTTTGTTGCTGTATGGAAGGAAGTGTTATACCACCATTCAGCCAGAGGCAACCATTTGACCCATTGTGTCTGTTTATCAGATACAAAGCAACGAAGATATCCTTCCAAACATTTGTTTACTATCTCAGTTTGCCCATCAGATTGAGGATGATAAGATGAGCTATGAGCTAACTGAGTACCAAGACAAGAAAATAATTCTGTCCAAAAATTTCCAGTGAAAATGGGATCTCTGTCACTTACAATAATCTTTGGGTTTCCATGTAGCTTTTGAACTGTTTCCATAAATGCAGTAGAAACTGTACTGGCTTTAAATGGATGTGATAATGCACAAAAGTGTGCATACTTGGTAAGTCTGTCAACTACCACCATGATGACACTCTTTCCCTCAGACTTGGGTAAACCTGTGATAAAATCCATTGAAACCTCCTCCCAACGTTGGCTTGGAATGGATAAAGGTTGTAATAGACCCGGTGTCTTAATTGTTTCAACTTTATTTTGCTGGCAAACCAAACATTCCGCCACAAACTTTTGAATATCTGATTTAAGGCCATCCCAAAAAAATTCCTTCTTAACCCTGTGGTAAGTTTTTAAAAATCCTGAGTGCCCTCCTAAGGGAGAAGTGTGCAATTCCATAAGAATCTTTTGTTTTAGCTGGGAATTCTTACAGAGGTATAAGCGATCTTTGTACCATAACGAATCATTTTTCCAGCTAAATGTATCAGAAGTACTGGAATCTTGTTGTAGCTTTCGAATAAGTGCCCACACTTCTTCGTCATTCTTCCATTCCTCCCTTGCTTCGTTTATCCAATCTGGTTGGATAATAGAAATGGCACACAACAATGCTTCCACATCCTCATCCTTTCTTGAGAGTGCATCTGCCACCACATTTTGCTTCCCTTTTTTGTAGATGATTTCAAAGTCATAACCCAACATCTTTGTGACCCACTTTTGTTGCTCTTCAGAGGATAATCTTTGTTCTAAAAAGTATTTAAGGCTATCATGATCCGTTTTTACCTTGAAGTGTCTTCCCATTAGGTAGGGTCGCCATTTCTTAAGTGCATGGAGTATTGCCAACATTTCCTTCTCATAAATAGCTTTGCTTAAAAACTTTCCCTTGATTGGACGACTTTCAAAAGCAATGGGTCTTTCATCTTGCATTAGAACAGCACCAATTCCATTTCCTGAAGCATCACATTCCACAATAAAGGTTTTTGTGAAGTCCGGTGTAGCTAAGACCGGTGCTTGGCACATTGCCTCTTTAAGATGTTCAAAGGCCTTTGTTGCTTCCGGAGTCCATGAAAATGAATCTTTCTTCAATAATGTTGTTAGAGGTGCTGCTATTCTCCCATAATTCTTAACAAACTTGCGATAATACCCTGTCAACCCAAGAAATCCTCGCAGATGCTTTATGGATGTGGGGATTTTCCATTCCTTAATGGCTTTAATTTTGCTAGGGTCTACCTTAACTCCTTCATGAGATACAATATGACCCAAATATTCCACCTCCTGGACTCCAAAGAAACATTTGGATCTTTTTGCATATAATTGTTTCTCCTCCAATAGTTGTAGCACCCTGTCAACATGTTCAACATGATCCTTCCAAGACTTGCTGTAGATTAGTATATCATCAAAAAATACTAACACAAATTTTCTAAGGAATGGTTTGAAAATTGAATTCATCAAACCTTGAAATGTTGAAGGTGCATTGGTAAGGCCAAAAGGCATGACCAAAAATTCATAATGACCCTCATGAGTTCTAAATGCTGTTTTTGGAATGTCTTCAATCTTCATTCTGATTTGATGATATCCCGAACGAAGATCCAACTTGGTGAAGTAAATTGATCCATGCAATTCATCCAGTAATTCATCAATAACAGGAATGGGGAACTTATCTTTAATAGTGAGCTTGTTGAGCTCCCTATAATCTGGACACATGCGCCATGATCCATCCTTCTTGTGCACCAATACTACTGGAGCTGAGAAAGAACTTTGACTCGGTTGAATTATACCAGCCTCTAGCATTTCTGCAACCATACGTTCAATTTCACTTTTTTGGACATAGGGATATCTGTACGGCCTGATGTTTGGAGGAACACTTCCTGGAATCAGATGAATAGCATGATCATGATCACGCATAGGTGGGAGACCCTTGGGAGTCTCAAATACCTTGGAATGATTGTCCAAGACTTTTTGGAGATCTGGAGAAATAGATGATTCCAATGTGGAAACATCTAGCGAACATAATTGTGCAATTACACCTCTTTGCTCCTTTTTTAGAAGCTTTGTCATACCATTAGAGCTGATTATCTTTCCTGGTTTCCCTGCAATACCCCTTAATTCAACTTCCTTTCCTTCGAAGAAAATTTGATGAAAAGTTCTTGAAAATTAAAAGCTATTGTACCCAAGGATTGTAGCCATTGGACTCCTAGTACAACATCAGCACCTCCCATTGGAATGGAAAGCATTGGGCTAGTCAATACATATTCTCCCATGGATAGCTTGATATTATGGCACTTTCCAGAGCAATTTATTGTTCCTCCATTTGCAATCATCACTTGACACTCTGGTGCTGGATATAGGAAGCAATTCAATTCTTTTGCTACCCTACAATGAATAAAATTGTGGGTGCTTCCTGAATCAATCAACACTATTACCTTTTTCTTCTTGATTTGTCCTTCTATCTTGATGGTTTGAGGAGTGGTAATTCCCGCCAATGCATTACAAGATATGGTCGGATTTATTTGTTCTTCATCTAGGCTTTGTTCCTGGAATATATCCTCTTCTTTTGACCTTTCTTGCTCCTTTTCTTCTTCCTCTTCACAATCTATGTAGAATAATTTCTTCTCAGCACACTTATGACCTTTTGTGTATTTGCTATCACAATTGTAACAAAGCCCTTTTGCTCTTTTTTCTTCCAATTGTTGTGGTGTCAACCTTGTAGGTTGTGGAAGACTATGGGCAACAACACTTCCATCTTTATAGTTGTGAGTGGTATGCTTCCTAGTTGCCATAATTTTGCTTTCCATTTTTCTTGCTAACCTGAATGCCTTCTCTAATGAATCAGGTTCCCAAAGGCGCACATCATGTTGGATATTATCCTTTAAAGACCCTATGAACACATCAATCCTATGCTCCTCTGGAATATCTTTTACCCTTATGTTCAATTTTTGGAACTCCTCAATGTGCTCCATTATTGAACCCTTTTGTTTGAGACTTATCAATTGGCTAAAAAAAGTGTTGCTTTTTGTATCCTCATAATGTGCTATCAATTCTTCCGTAAAAATTGCCCAAGTGATAAATTGTTTACGAGAACAAAGCCATTGATACCATACAAACTGATTTGGTTCCAAATATAAAGTTGCCATACGTACCTTTTGTGTGTTTTGCACATTATTGAGATCGAAGAATTGCTCCATCTGTAATATCCATGTGGCGGGATCCTTGCCATCAAACTTCCTCATATCGATTTTTGGAACATGGTGAGTCTTCGATCCAACATTAGAGTCTATGGAATCATGATTAACATTTCTTTTGTTCTCATCATGAGTTTCCTTTACTACCTTTTCACCATTAGTGACCCTTTCTTGTAGCAACTTCTTCAATTCTTCCATGTCTGTCTTCAAATCTATCTTCAAATTTACCATCGAATCCTCCACCTTAGTTTCCATGCCCTTTATCTTAGATTCCACGCCATTTATCTTAGATTCCACGCCACTTATCTTAGCTTCTGTTAGCTTTTGTGAGCGTGACATTTGTTGCACTTGTTCTTGTAATTTTGATATATCATGTAGCATTTCTTCCTCTTCTTCATGAGTCATGCTAGAGCTTTCAGGTTCCTTACTAGGTGTTTGCATTTTCTTTCCTCGGGGCATCAGTTACCGATAATAATGCTTTACTATGCCCTTTGAATTCCGTTAAACCAAGCTTACATAAAAATTTTAAAAAAAACTACACACCTTTTTTCACTTTATAGAAGCCTGATATTGAATCTGATGTATCTCTGTAATTTCAGATCATCCAGTTCTGAAATTGCTACCTGTAGTAGCCTTCTGCGTCCTCTTTCCAATGCCACAAGTCTGAGCCAAATTGGATTTTCCAAGTAAGAGTTATGTGAAATATCCCATAGTGACTTGCTTTTAGACTAGTTCAGTAGATCGAACTTGTATGACGTGCCACGAGTCACTGTTTCAACCTTTGAATCTGAAACACACATACAAGAAACTACAGTCCGTCCTTTTTCTGTACCTTTTTACGAAATTTCAATCCGATCCTCAGAGAGAGAGTTATGACGATTTTCCCCAGGTCACCTGTTTTGAATGTAATTCAGGAGTCTGCAAAAGGCCAACTTCCTCAGATCATATCTCCGAAAATATCGCGCGAAAAGCTCTGAAATTCAGACCCAAGGTTCAGCGCCAATTCTTCTCAAATGGGTTTTTTTTTGCGACTTCTGAAACGTCACAGAAAAAAAGTTATAGCAAAAATGCCACGATGACCTGTTTGGAGCAGCGAAACCCTAGAATCCAAAGCTCTGATACCAAATGTTATGAAACCAGCTCACAAAAAGATAGAAAAGAGAGACCCACGCCTTAGAATTCAGCCTCTTCGAGGGGGCAACCTCCTTTACATTACATAAATGAACAATTCTTCGATGATACAAATGACAAAACCTCCTTTCTATATATAGGAGTCTAAGGAGTCACAATATAATCCAGCCGACCTAACAATAATAATATAAAGCCACACAAATAACAATAGGGGGCTTCTATGGGGCACAGAAATAACAATATGGGGGGTAATAGGGGCACAACAATATAAATAAGGGGTATAACTACAATATTAATGGGGTAATCACTAGTATTATAGGGACCCAACAACCAGTGTCATTTTATTTATTTCCAAATGCACAAGGATGGAATTAATATACTATTCCCTTTGTCCCTTAGTAGTACCAGCGTCAGGAACATAGTGAGAAACATCTACCAAGATATTAGTTTATGATAAAGCTAGATGATCCATATCATCCCAAGACTCCATATTACAAATTTCATTTTGAGTTTAGAGGGGGACAGCAATGTAAAATATATCTGCTACTTCTTGATCTTGTTATTGGTCTTGGTTCCTACCCTAGGGGCCTTGTCCACCCCCTCCCCTCTAGTTGCGCATACGTTATCTCAACATATCACACTAAGCGGAATCTTGTGTAAGTGACTTATAGGAGTGGGAATTAGCACAATAATATAAAAAATTATAGCCTATACAGTGCCCACAAAAGAGATGAATAATTGAAATGCCAAAGAACAAGTCCAAATATAGGTAAATTCCAACCAACATAATATATATGTTGTTGTCAACCCCCAACAGAGACAAAGTTCTAAATGCTAACCAACCCACATGATGCTAGAACCATGTTAGGCTTATAATTTTTAAACCGCCACAACTTGACGATTTCCTATTGTTGGAATTAATATAACACTTAAAAGAATGTGGAGATGTCATTATTAGGGCATCTTCAATGCTAGAAAGGATAGATAATAGATAAATAGACCATGACGTCAACTACTATAAATAAATTAAACCAGAACACAATATTGCCATAACTAACACTATGTAGCTTAATGTCATGAGGGTATGCATAAAATAAAAGTGATACTAGAGTTACCCATCTCAAACTTGTCATTGAGACCACTCTTTGGATAAGTATTTGGAGAACAAGAACTCACAACCACCTTCCATCAGACTGAGGATCCTTCCCCTTCTACTAGCACATCACGTATGTTATCCCAGTGTTTTGCATCTACTGTAGACTCTTGATATTCCGCTGTGTCAACACTGAATTATTGCCTCCATTAATTGAAACGGTCACACAAGTATCAACCTTTCCACCATTGTGTGTCCTAGTAGGAGCCAAGGTATAATTTTCTACTGCTAGTTTTGCATCGAGGGCAGTTTCCTTAGGAAAAAATTCTTCTCCTTTCCAAATGCGTAGCTCCAAAGCTATGGATTTTCTTGTGTCACTTCCCTAAGCGTAAGACAAAAAAGAGGTAACTTCTTTATGTAGTCTAGGATGAGACTACAACCAAGGAGTTCCAAAAGAAATTCTCCTATCATATTTTCATTGGAACAAAGGATGTTATGCCCAAACTCTTATTTCCTTCAATCTTTGTCTCACGAAGTGCAGGCCCTAGTCTTGCATACTGAAATGATGTGCCTTTAATATCCTAAAGGTTCAAATCCACATGCATGTCAAGGGTATCCCATTCTTCCCCCCCCTTAATTATGCCTTGAGGAAGCTGGGTAGCGGGCTCACCCCCAAAAACCTTATTCTGCCACCCCCATCTAGGAATATGAGTGAGAATTTAACTAAAAGCTTTTCAACATATATGGATCAATAGTTGTATTAAATTCAAAGCCCATTAAAGTTCATATTTCCATGTTTTTAGACTATTTAAATTAACCAATAACAATATCGATCTTTTCTCCATGATTGAGAAAGTTTAAATTTATCTTTTCCTATTTTCAATAAAGATGTTTAGGATGGTCCACTAAGTTATCATGGTAGATTGGAAAATTATACAAGAAGAGATAATTTTTTGAGATGTCAGTTTTCCTTTCTTTAAAACAATTAAGCTTCAAAATGTAAACATATAATGAACAATATAATAAAAAGTTGATAGAGATTTTATTTGGATTAATTATTAAATTTTAGATACAAATAATTAATATATTCTTTTACTAGTCTTTAAATTTATTTTACATATTTTTGCTAAAAAGTATTGGTTTGATTGTGTGATTTTCTTAGTGAATGTTGGCATTTGGATTTAGGAAGTGCCTTTGTATATGTACATATATATTTGTATAGAAGTGCTTCCATCTATACACTCTTGAAACTATGAGGGTATTTCAATATATTTGCATATATATGCACTTTGAGATAACACTTTTCCATATGCACATATATGAAAGTGCATAGATATACACATACATGAGTATTTTCATATATTATATGCAAAGAGTGCATACATGGTAGAATTTCATTATGTATATATGAAAGCACACATGTATTAAATCACATAACATATGTACATATATGGAAAGACTTGTATGTCAACATATATAGAAATGCTTCCATATATATAGCATAATTCTTTGATACATATGTAAAATAACTTTCATATTTGTGAGTATACATTATACAAATATAGAGAAACATTCCATTTATAAAAGTACATGTATATGTATGTATATATATATATATACTAAATCATTTTTTACATATAGTCTTGCATAAAAGCAGTTCACACATTGGAAGCTCTATATATAGAAACGTTCCACATATATACATTGAAGCAGCAGATAGGTTTCAATTATTATCTCCTCATCAATACAATTAAATCAATTCAAGTCATGTCATTATTATTATTTATCAATATATTCTGGTATTATTTACATATATACCAGATATCCCGACATCATAACCAAAGATGGATCTGCCAATAGCAGCAACACTGCTCGCAATAACGAAATAGAGCATTGCTCGGCCATGGTATTCCTGTGCTCTTTCGCGTGACACTCCCACTGTCACTGTGTGCACAGAACCTCCCGCCATCAGGCTCTATAGAACCAGGAATATTCAAGAAGGGCTCAAAACATATCTTGCACAGATCTGAATCCTGGCCGTGGTCTGTATAAAATTAAATTCCGCATCTTATATGTTTGGTAGATGGCGACCAACACTATTATCACAATGCAGCTAACCTTTGTCAACAATGAAATGCTCCACAAGGCATTTTTACATTCGCAAATTTAAACCCAATTGATGATGCAACGTTATCCATCCAGGTCGCCATGCAACATATTCATCTCATTTCATGTGTGAAGAGACAAACAATCTCCATGCTTATAAATACACGACACATTAATTAATTCACTTCTATCTTCCCATCATGACTTGACTTTCCATTTGATGAGAGGCACTTAACTAAATCTTTCTATTCTCGTTTAACTAAATTTTCAATCTTTCTATTTTGATGAGAGGCACTTAACTAGATTCATGGAGAGACCCACTTATGAGGGTCTCGTATGAGATGAATGTTGATATTTGGGAGTTCCAGGGGGCTTGCGGTACTTCTTGGACCAATGAGACACCATAGGGTGAGTGGTTCACCTTCCCCTAATGGTGTGCGATGTACAGGGTGAATGGTTCACCTTCCCCTGTGATACCCCACAATGACATATGCATAGGATAAGTAGTTCACCTTCTCCTATGTGATATGAGCAGGATTAGTGGTTCACCTTCTCTTATCGGCACATCCTACCCGTGCAGTCTGAGAATCATGGGAAGTAACTCTCATCTGGCCAATGAGTAGGGAAATGAGGATAGGTACCATAGTACTACCGATGGACGCACCATGTACTACCATACTCCCTATGCTAGGGTGTTGATATTGATCTAAGATCAATGGAAAGTGAGTTCAGGTCTGTTAAGAGAGGTATGGCACGCTCTCTATTATTGGATACTGACTTCGGGTCAGTGGAGAATGGTATGACACATTCTCGATCATTTCTTCTTTCTTCATGGTTCAACAGAGCAGAGACAAGGATGGTACATATTGTAAAATAGTTTGGCAGGTGAAGTTCTCCCTAGTTGAGAGGGAGTGTTAATTTTGGAAACTAGGGCCAAACTTCACATTGGACAACTCATATGAGGCAACTCATATTTTATTGGACTCCTCTCTTCGAGAGGTGTAGGATTGATCTAAATATCATCCCATTCTGACATGTACAAATGGAATTATGAATTTATTTTGATTATGGACAAATTGTCAAGGTCGACCAGCAAACTAATCTAGTTACAGAATCCCAACAATCACTTCTATTCATCCTCAACATTTTCATATAAATACAAGGTGCCTCCTCCTCATTTGGACACTTCACTCACTCACAATCTTCTCTCTCCTTCATTGATTGGGTATGAATTTCAGAGGAACCTCTCCGCATGTGCAAAGAAGGGAAGTGTTTTTTGTTCCATACGTTGACCAGTGTTGACCAAAATTGCAGGAGGCTGATTTGACTTTTTTTAACTAGGATTGACTAGAATTTTTCGATTTTTTTTTGGGCTGATTTGACTCGCTATTAGAGGCTGAGTTGACTGGGTTTGACCGAGTCGAATTGAAGGAAGACTTCTGCCCTCTTGACCAACATCTAATTTTTTGTTAGGACTTTTTGTGATCAGATTTCACTGTGATTGGGCAAGTGAATATTGTATATTTTACTATCTCTCTCTCTCTCTCTCTGTGCTGAAATTTTGAAGAATTATAAGAAGAAATGATCAAGGGTTTCCCCACATTGGGGTTTTTCACTGGTTGGTGCCATATTTTGTGTCCTCTTGTCTTGGATTGTCTTATACTATTATTGTTTATCTGCATTTTACTATTATGATGTTTTGATTACTAAACTCGATATTGATATTGGGATAACAAAGAAATTGAAGTAAAATTTCTCTCAGCATAGAACATACCATTGTTATCCTAAAATTAACAAAGATAAACCCAATGGTCAAAATATTGTATCCATATTTGTATAACCTTTAATGAAATAACATTCATGCTTATATTTGATTATAGCTTGCACAATCCAACAAAAAGGAACATGATTTATTTAACAAATTCAAAATTAAATCTCATTTTTTAAATAATTGCAAATTAATTATTTTCAACAAAATGGAAATCATATAAAATTATTTTCATATGAGTGAATTTTTATTTTTAATAAGAATTAGTTTCGTGTTTCCTCGTAAAATATTTATAACATAATACATCATTCAACTAGTGAATGTTTCACCATTCCCTACGTAGGCAGTTTCAATCTGCCTCGAGGGAAACCAAATTTTTTTAACCACCTACGTGAATAGAAAGTCCACAAATATTCATCAAAATACATCTAGTTGCTATAATACAAAAAGTTCAAACACTAGAAATAGCGGTCAATCAAGTGTCAAAAAATGTAATAGGCACCATATCCTTGGCACTATATCTAGGAGGTATAAGAGGATTAGGTTCACACTATAAATGGATTTTCAAATGTGTTAGCCATCCATTAGCCTTTCCAAATAATACTCTAGTTTCATAGTGCTCGTTTGATGCCTTCCAATGATGCAAAAATATTTTATCCATCCTCTTGATTTTCCTTTAAGACCATGCCGAGTAGAGTATTTATTTTCAAATGCACAATGATGGAATTAATATACTATTTCCTTTGTCCCTTAGTAGTACCAAGGTCAGGAACCTAGTGAGAAACATCTACCAAGATATTAGTTTATGATAAAGCTAGATGATCCATTCAACCCAAGACTCCATATTGCAAATTTCATTTTGAGTTTCAAGGGGGACAACAATGTAAAATATATCTACTACTTCCTGAGCTTGTTATTGGGCTTGGTTCCTACCCTAGGGGCCTTGTCCACCCCCTCCCCTCTGGTTGCACATACGCTATCTCAATGTATCACACTGAGGGGAATCTTGTCCAAGTTCCTTATAGGAGTGGGAATTAGAAAAATAATATAAAAAATTGTAGCCTATGTAGTGCCTACAGAAGAGCCGAATAAGAGAAATTCCAAAGCACAAGTCCAAATCTACGTAAATTCCAACAAACAAAATATATACACCATTATCAACCCCCAACAGAGATAAAGTTGTAAATGCTAACCAACCCACAAGATGCCAAAACCATGTTAGGCTCATAATTTTTAAACCACCGCAACTGGACGATTTCCTATCGTTGGAATTAATATAACACTTCATTGACTAAGGGGATGTCGTTATTAAGGCATCTACAACATTAACAGGGAGAGCCAATAGAAAAATATACCATGGCATCAAATACGTGTAAATAGATGAAACCAAAACACAAATACTACCATAACAAAGACTATGTAGCTTAATGTTGTGAGGGTATGCATAAAATAGAAGGGGTGCTAGAGTTACCCATCTCAAAATGGCCATTAAGACAACTTGGAGAAGGATCTAGAGAACATAAACTTGTGACCACCTTCCATTGGACTGAGGACCCTTCCCTACCATCAATACATCACGTATGCTATTACATTGTTCTACTTCTGCTCCAAACTCTTGATATTCCACTATGTCAGCATTGAATTATTGTCTCCATTAATTGAAATTGTCACACAAGTATCAACCTTTCCACCTTTGCATGTCCTACTAGGAGCCAAGGTATAATTTTCTATTGCTAGTTTTGCATCGAGGGGAGTTTCCTTAGGAAAATTTTCTTCCCCTTTCCAAATGCATAGCTCCAAAGCTATGCCCTTCCCTGTGTCACTTCCCTAAGCATAATACAAAAAAGAGGTAACTTCATTATGGAATCTAGGATGAGACTGCAACCCAAGAATTCCAGAGAAACATTCTCCTATCGTATTTTCATTAGATTCAGAGGGTGTTTTTCCCGAACTCTTATTTCCTTCCTTCTTTGTCGCACAAAGTGTAGGCCCTAGCCTTCCATATCCAAATGTTGTGCCATTAATACCTTGAAGGTTCAAATCCCCATGCATGTCAGGGGTATCCCATTCTGGCCCTCTCTTAATTATGCCTTGAGGCACTTGGGTAGTGGGCTCACAACCAAAAACCTCAACGTGCCAAATCATCCACCCCCATCATGGAATATGAGGGAGAATTTAATTAAAACCTTTTTAGCATATATGGATAAATACTCATATTCAAGTCAACGTCCATTAAGGAATATTTCCATGTTTTTAAACTATTTAAATTGACTAATGAATATTGTCTCCATGAATTAGAGAGTTTCAATTTATCTTTTTATATGTTCAATTAATACTATTAGGATGGCCCACCAGGTTGTCATGGTAGATTAGAAAATTATACAAGAAGAGAGAATCTTTTGAGATGTTTGCTTTCTTTTGTTTTAAAAAATTAAGTTTCAAAATTTAAGCATATAATGGTTCTTATAATAAGAATTGAATAGAGATTTTATTTGATTAATATTTAAATTTTAGATAAATAGTTAATATATACTTTTTACTAACCATTAAATTTACTCTACATATTTTTGCTAAAACTCTGTAATATGGATACTGGTTCTCCAAGCAATATGGATATTTTCCTTTGAATCCAAAGTTTTTTTAAGTGAATGTTGGCATCTGGATTGAAAAGTGCTTTTACATATGTATATGTATAGAAGTGCTTCCATGAAAACATTTCAATATATGTAGATATGTATGTACTTTTAGATATGCAAAAATATGAAAGTGCATAAATGTGCACATATACAAGCATTTTTTCATATAGTGCAAACAATACATATATGCAAGCACTTTATATATATATATATATATGAATGAATGAGAAAGCATAACACGTATCAAATATGTGCATACATAGAAATCATATATGTACATATATGCAATCACATATGAAAATGCTTCCATATATATGCAAGCAAAATTCTTTGGTGTTTGTATAAAATAATATTTTTATTTACTTATATACATTGTATATATATATAAATGCTTTCGTATAAATATAAATACAAAAATATTTTACGTATGTATAGAAACATTTCACACATATATGAAAGCGCATCCTTATATGTCTATATAATGAATCACATTTTACATAGACTGTTGCATAAAAGCAATTCACACACATACATGTATATTTCTATATAATGAATCACATTTTACATATTGGCACATGCATTTTTAATCCTTAACTTATATTTAGAGGTATTTTTATAGACGCTCAAGTATAAAAGTGCCAGTGCATATATAAAAGTATTTCGATGCGTATCATTTTATAAATATACTGAGCTGTTACATGGACATGCAGATTTTTACCATATATAAAAGAAAAGAAACTACTTAGATGAGATTTTAGATATATGATATGTCGTGGAAATAAATTCTCGAATAAATTTTCAAATTACAATAAATTAGAGGAGTCAAACTCTCAAATTAAATTAGTCTTCTTGATTTCAATCACCCATATGGCCGCTTGATCACCTTCTCATCCATACATGGAACGTTTTTCTTCCAAAACCAGTGCTTTCTTCATTCAAGAATCATTTCTTCAATGGGTACACCCTTAGTCTCAGGCAGGAAGAAGTATACAAAGGCAGTCATGATACAAATCCAGCCTGCAAAGAAGAGGAAAATCCCGTACTTGAACGTACATAAAAGATATAGAAAGGATTGTGCAATTGCAAATGTGAAGAGGAGATTTACATAGACAGATATGGCCTGTCCAGCAGAGCGTGTTTCCAGTGGGAAAATTTCACTGGGCACAGTCCATCCAAGAGGACCCCATGACCACCCAAATGCAGCCACAAATAAACAGATGGCTGCTACCAACAACGCTGAGAATCCTTTGGATAGTTGTTGGTCTCCTCCAAACTTTAGGGCCAAGACTATGCCAACAGAAACCTGCGAAAAAAAGAAGATAATATTGTTGCTAATGAAGCCAGCAGAAAGCAAAGCAGCAAGAATGCGAAAAAAAAAAGCCCAAACTCTCTCCATATTCTGCTGCTGGGCATGGCATGGGCATGTTATGTTGGAAGCCTTGGTTATACCTGACGTGCGAACCCTCTCTCATACCTGACATACTATCATCATAATGCCACCACCAAGTAGCAAGGGTCTGCGCCCCCACTTGTCAACCGTTGCAATTGATAGGAGGGCGGAAAGTACAAGAACAGCTCCGGTCAAAACGGAGGAATAGAGGGAAGCATTTGCACCAAAGCCCAACGTGCCGAAAAGAACAGGGGCATAGAACAATATGGAATTGATTCCAGTCAAGATCTGAAACATGGGCATGCAGATGGGCATCACTGGCTGTGGCCGATTCCTCCTCTCAAAAATATTTCTGAATGGATGTTCGATGGCGTTAGCCAGTTCACTGGCATCCACCATATCTTGATACTCTGCATCTACATGGTTGGTGCCGCTCGTCTTCTCCCTTCGCCTAGACGGCCACGTTCTATCAGACTGTTGGGAGTCTCAGGAAGGAACATCCCTCCAACTGTCATCAAAAGTGCAGGAACAGCAGCCAAACCCAGAGAAAGACGCCATCCCCACGGTGTTAAGTTCTGAGTGCCGTAATTAACCAAATTTGCTGTGAAAATCCCAAGTTTTGTGGCCAATTGGAACAACATATTGAGTCCTCCGCGGAGTTTTGGAGGAGCCAGCTCTGACAGGTACAGAGGAACGGCCTTGAAACAAAAAATAAAAATCTGTCAACCCATTAATTCATTCAAATTTAAATTAATAAAAAACTCTGCAAACCCATTTCGGCCAAACTATTAAAAAACTCTGCAGAGTTCTCACGTCATGATTCAGATCCAAACTATTATTAAAAAAGTCTAATTCAAACCCAATTGGTTCGTTCTAAAAGCTCAGACTAAAACCTCTGTGTAGGTTAGGTTACCCAAGTCATTCTAAGTGGAACTGGAATCCCGAGTCATTCTAAGTTGAATTTCAAAGACAAACGACTAAATCATTGGTTACCCGCAAATCTAATCTAGCTATTTTTATTTACCTGATTTGCGAAGCCAATTCCGACCCCAAGCATAATGCGCCCCAAAATGAGCATTGCCAAATTCACGGCACTGGCTTTCAGAAAAGCGCCTACGATGAAACTGGTACCTCCAGATGAAACTGGTACCTCCAGATATACATACCAGATATCCCGACATCATAACCGAAGATGGATCCGCCAATAGCTGCAACAATGCTCGCAATAACGACGTAGAGCGTTACCCGGCCATGGTATTGCTGTGCTCTTTCGTGTGACACTCCCACTGCCACTGCGTGCACAGAACCTCCCGCCATCAGGCTCTACAGAACCAGGAATATTCAAGAATGTTGAAAATGTAATTTCAACCGCACATTAGTGGACCCGTAAAGCAGCAGTTAATGCACCCAAAATCGCTCAGCAAAACCACCAGAGCATATCAGACCGCCTTTGATCACAAAGTAGTTTCCGTACAGTGAACTCTGATACAATGAAATATTGCCGCGTGGTCCTCCATATACGTAAGTAGGATTGACATTTCGGAGCCTAAAGTTCAGCGTAAAATGGCTCCCGAAATTTTCCACCACCGTCCGATCTGCCTGATTGTTCTCCGCCATCCATCAACCAAACCTGCATTCGAGCCAGCATTAATTAACCTTGCGTGGAGTAAACTCAAACAGTTGACCGCCGGTTCCTTCTGCAAAAGAATTAAATCGAATTTAAACATGGTCGTAGAAAGTTGGTAAAGCATTTAAGTTTTTTTATATTACAGCACGTAAGGTAATTAAGTTTGTTCGTTTTGTTTTGACATACGTTTTTTTTAGTTTTTTTTCATATAATGAGCCAAAAAAAATGTAAATGTTGGATGTTGTAATGTTCCTTTGGCTGCAGCGAAAAACCGAGTTGACCTTTCATAAAAACGTTGGTTTTGCACAGCAGTGCAAGCTGAAAAAACAATGGGAACGCATATGTATTAGAAGCTTTTTATGTGTTGACTTTTTTTATGATGCAAGGAGCGAATATCGCATAGCAATGCGTAGAAGAAGAATGAGAGTTTTTGTATGACTGTATTTTATTTTTGTGATATGCAGAGAAGTGGAGCAGACATATAATGTTTTTTTTGGAGTTGCATATGTAAAAAAAAAATTACAGCAGTATGTGTAAAAATAGTTTTACACCAGTAAATGTAAAAGGGGTTTTACAGCAGTAAATGTAAATGATTTTTTACACACCAGCAGTGTAAATACTCAGGAGGAGACAGAGTAAATATTTTATTGGCTGAATGTTGTTTTTGGTGAATCCCTCTCAGTAAAAGAGGATGAATATGTATCAGACATTTTGTTTTAATGAATAGAAATCATTTTCTGGGTGTGTAATACTCTGTTCTCAGACAATTTTTTTAAAAGCTTCCCTGTGCAAAGGATCTTGAGGAGAGAAGGAAACAGAGCATTGTCTCTGTGTGTTCAGTTTTTATTTGTTTTTGGGATTTTACCAAAAAAATCCCCAACAGTGGTATCAGAGCAGGTTTAGGCTCTTTGAAGGTGTTCAAGAAGTTGAAGAAATGAGTTCTGTTGCAGCAGTAAATCTTCTCCAGCAGAGTGAAGACTCAGTCAACAAAAGATTCAGGTATTCCTCAAAGTTTTCTTTTTGTTACTGCTGAAGCAGTCAGTGTTTTAAGATACACAGTTAAGAAATTGAAGCATAGTTGAGAATGCAAGGAATGGCTAGCACCAGCACTAGCATGGGTATGTTTAACACCCAGTTCCCACAGTTTAATGGGAAGAACTATGACTACTGGTCAATAACCATGAGAGATTTATTTATCTCTCAAGATTTATGGGAATTAGTTGAAAATGGGTTTGAAGAATCAGCAGATGAAAATCAATTTAACAACTAAACTCAAGCAGAGAGAGATCTGCTGAAGAGCAATAGGAAGAAGGATGCAAAAGCCATTGTATTGTTGTATCAAGCAGTGGACCAGAGTGTGTTTCCAAGGATAGCAGCAGCGAAGACATCCAATGAAGCATGGAAAACCCTCAAAACAGCCTATCAAGGCATGGAGAAAGTGAAGACAGCAAAACTATAGTTGCTGAGGAAAGATTTTGAGAATCTGAGCATGAAGGAGTCAGACACCGTTGACTCATTTTTCACACATGTAATT
The DNA here is from genome assembly GCA_031772625.1 of Pinus tabuliformis. Lineage (NCBI taxonomy): Eukaryota > Viridiplantae > Streptophyta > Pinopsida > Pinales > Pinaceae > Pinus > Pinus tabuliformis. Next base: position 1,353,447,284 of record CM062820.1, on the reverse strand, counting down.
GGTCTGGTCACACAGATAAGGACTCATGGAGAAACCCTTGAAGAAAGGAGGATTGTGGAGAAACTGTTGAGGGTCCTGCCCTCAAAGTTTGATGTGATTGTCACCACCATAGAAGAGACAAAGGATCTCTCAAACTTTTCAGTTGATGAACTTCATGCATCACTGATAACACATGAGCAGAGGTTGAGTAGAAATGAAAACTCATCTCTAGAGCAAGCCTTTAAGACCCAAATGTCTTTTGGAAGAGGAAGAGGTCAAGGCAGAGGAAACAAGAGAGGAAGAGGCAGAAACCAGAATAGAGGTGGAAGGAACAGTCCAGCAAATGCTGAAGGAAGAGGTAGCAATCCAAATCAGAACCAAGGCCAAGGCAACAGCCAACAAAGAGGACAACATCATGCTCAAGGACAAAGGTATGAAAAATCCAATGTCCAATGCTATTATTGTAAAAAATATGGGCATTATGCCAGTAAATGTAGGAAGAAGCAACATGATATGAGTAATATACAAAATACAAATGTCACTAGAGAAAACATCAGCCAAGATAATGTGTTGTTAGCTTGTAACATGGCTGAAACAAATAGTGAGTACATATGGTTTTTAGACTCAGGTTGCAGCAACCATATGACAGAAAACATAGCCCTCTTTTCTGCCCTAGATAAAAATATGAAATCAGAAGTCACACTAGGAACTGATAGCAAAATTTCTGCTATGGGAAAAGGAGAGGTAAAAATATTTACAAAGCAAGGAGAAAAGAAAACCATAGCAGATGTCTACTATGTCCCTGGAATGAGATGTAACCTCTTGAGTATTGGACAGCTTGTTCAAAAGGGTTACAATGTTTTCTTTGTGAATGATGTGTGTACCATTATGGATATAGTACCCAGCGAACGATGCATCGCTGAAGTAAAGATGACAAGGAACAGGATGTTCCCTCTTAGAATAAGGGCAGATTTGAAAAACAAAGGAGAAATTGCAGCAGTCACCCAAGAGGCTTTCCAAAGCGTGCCAAAGGATGAAAATTGGTTGTGGCACTTGAGATTTGGACATATCAATTTTGGAGGTCTAAACTTATTAAGCAGAAAAGGAATGGTAAGAGGATTACCATTGATAGAGAAACCGGACAGCCTTTGTGAAGGTTGCATTTTGGGGAAACAACATAGAGAAAGTTTTCCATCAGGTAAAAGCATAAGGGCAAAGGCACCCTTAGAGATCATCCACTCAGATTTATGTGGACCGATGCAAGCTCCATCATTAGCAGGCAGCCAATATTTCCTAACATTTATTGATGACTTTACAAGAAAAACTTGGGTATATTTTCTTAAAAACAAAAGTGAAGTGTTTGAAAAATTCCGAAATTTCAAAGCACTTGTGGAGAACCAAAGCGGGCTGCATATAAAAGTTTTGAGAACTGACAGAGGAGGTGAGTATATCTCCAAGGAATTCCTACGATTTTGTAGAGAAAATGGAATTCACAAACAGTTTACAGCTAGGTACACCTCACAGCAAAATGGAGTTGCTGAAAGGAAGAATAGGACCATCATGGATATGGCGAGGAGCATGTTGAAGGCAAAGCATTTGCCAAATGATTATTGGACTGAAGCTGTAAATTCTGCAGTGTATATTTTGAAAGGTGTCCTACAAAAGCAGTGTTGAACAAAGTGCCGGAAGAAGCATGGAGTGGGAGAAAGCAAGGAGTCACCCACATGAGAGTTTTTGGATGTGTGGCCTATGCACACATTCCAGATCAGCTAAGGAGGAAGTTGGACAGCAAAGGGGAGAAATGTATTTTCATTGGATACAGTGAGGAATCCAAAGCTTATAGGTTGTATATCCCATCTACCAAGAAGTTCTTTGTGAGCAGAGATGTTCAATTCATTGAAGAAGAAGCTTGGGATGGAAGCATAGAGAAAACAGTGAATGTTAAAAATTGTTTGTCTCATGATGAAGATGATGAGGAGATGGCTGAAATACATCCCCAAACAGCAGCGCCAACACAAGGACAGCAAGGGACACCATTGAGGATAAATGAAAGTGCTTCTCCAAGCACATCACAAGGAGGAAATTCAAGTGCATCTTCAAGCACTTGCACACCAAATGAAAGAGGTAAGAAGTTTAGAAATTTAAGTGACATTTATGATGAAGGAATGAATTCCTTATTTGCCTTGTATTGTCATGTTGATGATCCTATTCATTTCGAAGATGCAATTAAAGATAAAAAAATGGATAGAAGCTATGGATGAGGAGATGAATGCCATAGAGAGAAACAAAACATGGGATTTGGTTGAGCTACCAAAAGGCAAAAAAGTCATTGGAGTGAAATGGGTTTACAAGACCAAGAGCAATGCTGAAGGTAAAATAGAAAGACACAAGGCAAGGCTGGTTGTCAAAGGATACAAGCAGCAATATGGGAGAGATTATGAGGAGACTTTCGCACCGGTTGCAAGAATGGAAACCGTGAGAGCAGTGCTGTCCATAGCAGCTCAAAACAAGTGGAAAGTCTACCAAATGGATGTGAAGTCAGCATTCCTAAATGGAGTGTTAATGGAAGAGGTTTAGATTGAACAACCTCTAGGCTATGAGAAGAAAGGTGAAGAGCACAAAGTGTGCAAATTCAAGAAAGCTCTTTATGGGCTGAAGCAAGCGCCAAGAGCATGGTACAGCAGGATAGATTCTTATCTATTGGATAATGAATTTGACAAGTGTGAAGGAGAACCCACCGTCTACATCAAAGAAAAAGATGGTAAAATTTTAATTGTTGTCTTATATGTTGATGATGTTATTTTCACAGGTAATGATGATCAGCTCATTAAGAATTTTAAATCAGTCATGAAAGAGGAATTTGAAATGACTGACATGGGTTTCTTGAGATACTTCTTAGGCATAGAAGTAGATCAAAATGAAAAAGGAATTTTTATCTCACAAGCTAGATATGTAAATCAAGTGTTGGACATATTTAACATGTAAGAATGCAAAGCAGCGATCACTCCCACAGTAATGGAATTAAAACTCAGCAGAGAGGACAGCAGCAAAGATTTTGATCCTAGTTTGTACAAGAGTATTGTTGGCAGCCTTATGTATTTAATAGCTACTAGGCCTGACATTATGTTTTCTGTTAGTTTAATTTCCAGATTCATGGAGAGGCCAAAAGAGGCTCATTGGCAGGCAGCAAAAAGAATTTTAAGGTATGTCAAAGGTACCAAAACGTTTGGCATATTATATAGTGTCTCAGAATGTTCAAATTTAATTGGATACACTGATAGTGATTGGGCTGGAAGTGTAGATGATCGGAAAAGCACTTCCGGTTATGTTTTTCATATGGGTTCAGGAGCCATTTCATGGGCTTCTAAGAAGCAGTCCATTGTAGCATTGTCTACAGCAGACGCTGAATATGTGACAACTACAGCAGCAGCATGTCAAGCAGTTTGGATGAGAAGAATGTTGAGGAGCTTAGGCCAAGAGCAGGCAAAAGCAACAATGATTTTTTGTGACAATAGCTCAGCTATTACATTGTCAAAGAATTCAGTGTTTCATAAGAGAACGAAACACATTGATACAAGGTTTCACTACATCAGAGAATTGGTGAACAATGGAGAAATTGTCCTAGAACATTGCAGGACTCAAGAACAGGTAGCAGACATTTTGACAAAGCCATTGGATCAGAAAAGCTTTGAATTTTTGAGGAAGTGTTTGGGTATGACCGAATGCCCAGCAGTTGAAATTAAAGGGGAGTGTTGAAAATGTAATTTCAACCGCACATCAGTGGACCCGTGAAGCAGCAGTTAATGCACCCAAAACCGCTCAGCAAAACCACCAGAGCATATCGGACCGCCTTTGATCACAAAGTAGTTTCCGTACAGTGGACTCTGATACAATGAAATATTGCCGCGTGGTCCTCCATATACGTCAGCAGGACTGACATTTCGGAGCCTAAAGTTCAGCATAAAATGGCTCCCGAAATCCTCCACCGCCGTCCGATCTGCCTGATCGTTCTCCGCCGTCCATCAACCAAACCTGCATTCGAGCCAGCATTAATTAACCTTGCGTGGAGTAAACTCAAACAGTTGACCGCCGGTTCCTTCTGCAAAAGAATTAAATCGAATTTAAACATGGTCGTAGAAAGTTGGTAAAGCATTTAAGTTTTTTTATATTACGGCACGTAAAGTAATTAAGTTTGTTCGTTTTGTTTTGACATACGTTTTTGTTTAGTTTTTTTTCATATAATGAGCCAAAAAAAATGTAAATGCTGGATGTTGTAATGTTCCTTTAGCTGCAGCGAAAAACCGAGTTGACCTTTCATAAAACTTTGGTTTTTCACAGCAGTGCAAGCTGAAAAAAACAATGGGAACGCATATGTATTCGAAGGCTTTTATGTGTTGACTTTTTTTATGATGCAAGGAGCGAATATCGCATAGCAGTGCGTAGAAGAAGAATGAGAGTTTTTGTATGACTTTGTATTTTATTTTTGTGATATGCACAGAAGTGGAGCAGACATATAATGTTTTTTTTGGAGTTGCATATGTAAAAAAAAAATTACAGCAGTATGTGTAAAAATAGTTTTACACCAGTAAATGTAAAAGGGGTTTTACAGCAGTAAATGTAAATGGGTTTTTACACACCAGCAGTGTAAATTCTCAGGAGGAGACAGAGTAAATATTTTGTTGGCTGAATGTTGTTTTTGGTGAATCCCTCTCAGTAAAAGAGGATGAATATGTATCAGACATTTTGTTTTAATGAATAGAAATCATTTTCTAGGTGTGTAATACTCTGTTCTCAGACAATTTTTTTAAAAGCTTCCCTGTGCAAAGGATCCTGAGGAGAGAAGGAAACAGAGCATTGCCTCTGTGTGTTCAGTTTTTATTTGTTTTTGGGATTTTACCAGAAAAATCCCCAACAAAGAAGGGCTCAAAATGTATCCTGCATGGATCTGAATCCTGGCCGTTGTCTGTATAAAATTAAATTCCGCACCTTACACGTTCAGTAGATGGCGACCAATGTTGTTATCACAGTGCAGCTAACCTTTCTCAACAATGCAATGCTCCACAGGACATTTTTACGTTCGCATATTTAAACCCAAATTTTGATGCAACTTTATCCATCCAGGTGATGAGCCCCAATTTTTGGTAACAATTTGGGCTCATTTGGCCTACTTACCTTGCTCAACCCTTCATTTTTTATCACTTATGCATCATTTCTTAGTATATTCGTGTTATTTGTAGGAAGAAGGGCAGTCATTATGCCTATGTGGCTAATACATGATGATTTCAGGTTTTTTGACATTAAATGGAGCAAAGACCACGCAGATGGAGACAAGGAGACAGCCAAGGTGGCATTGCGGGTTTGTAGGAAGGTTGTCCACAGCCTTGAATAACCTTCCTCGTGATCTCCACCCCAACTCCGAGCTCCAACAGCTATCACCACCGAGCTAGAAGGCAGCCAACGGATTCTACAGGAACAGCAGTTTACTTTTAGTTGGACAGCCAAGCCCCACTAATTGAGGAGGCCAGCTTGGCCCTCATCATGTATAAATATTGAGGCTGTAGCCTTCGATAAAGACTCTTGAACCTTTGTTGTAGATTTTGAATCACGAGCTGTAGCTCTGTTTTTGCTCTTTGTAAACCAATTTTGGCATGTTGTTAGACTCATGATTATGATCTTTTAATAAAAGGCAGGCAGATTTGGATTCAATTCTGAGTTCTTAGAGGAGCTATAGCACTCAGGTTAGGGCCCAACCTGAGAGCAATAGACCTCCTTTTCTTTGTATTGTTACTTGTCTTTCCTTTCAGCATTTCATTTCTTTGCCTTGACATGCATTTGAAAAACACAGTCTACTGATTCAATTTTCTTGATGTGATTAAGTAGGATTAGTTTATGGATAAAGTGCTTTCAGTAGCTTAAATTAGAGTAGGAGGATTAGACTTCATCAGAGCTCCAAGAAAAGGTTGATCGTGCACTCACTGCCACCTCTGTTTAGAGAGTGGGGGTGTAGACCGTGCCAACCACCAAAAAACGCAGTCTTATATGTTCATGCAAGCTTTAAAGTCATATTTCCATTGGTAGAAGTATCCATGCAGTTAGATCTTGAGCAATAACCCCTTGTTTCAGCTCCATGCACGATTTCTCTCAACTTACATCGCTATTCTTTGATTTCTAATAAAACAGTTAGAATAGGTTGATGAATCCTCGGTTTTGTGCAAGAAAAAGGTGATTTGTTTCATTTACACTGTGCAGCACCACTTCAACACTTCCTTATCCTCCTCAGTCGTCCCTAAGCCACCTCCTTACCTCGCAGCTAGATCCTTTGCCCACCAACTCTTCTATTATCCACGTTGCCTCATCTTTTCGGCCTTCCATTGCCTCTACCCTTCTATCGACCAACCAGCTTTATACACTCTCTCCCCAGCTCATCTCTCTGTCCCTGAGCCATCACAAGCTCCCCTTTCATCTTACCTATCCACCCATACAGCTCCTTCACTCCTCCATCACCCAAAACTCCGACTGCAGAACATCCTGTAGAAGTTAACAGACTTCCTGTAGAAATCCCGAGCTTCCTGTAGAATCCCCTGCAGACATCCTGTAGAAGCCTGCAAACACGGTTGCCAAGCACCTGAACGTTGTGAACTTCTGTAGAATGATGTTAGGGATCCCCTGGAACCTCTCAGAGTCCTCCTGACCTTTCCCAAGCCTTCCTCCCCTTTGAACTATCCCTGCACAGTCAAGACCCAGTAAGAAGCACAATCATAATAACTCCAACCACTTGAGCAAAAATACAAAAAAAACGTGTTCTCTTCAATGGAAGTAGTTTAAATTCATGCATCTCATATCACTAGAAGTAATGGCATCATTGTTAGGAGTTGCATTCCCATCATTGCATTGTAAGGATTAAGCTGGTCAGATTAGGGTTTACTAGGGTTTCCATGTTTGGTTGGCTTTCAGTTCATTCTTGCAAAGTAGGTTAATTTCCTTTGAGATAGCCTTCATTCATCATTTAGAAAGCTTCTTCTGAGAACATATAGAAGTTGGCTTGAGCCCTAGCGCACTTGTGCCAGCTGACCAAGTGACAGCTGCGACAAGAGCTAGTACTTGTGCATATAGCACCGTCGCTTCCAAGTTTGTTACGAACTACCGGGTTGATAAAATTAGAGAAGGAAGCTCCAGGAGTTGTAGCATTATTGCTACAATACTGGAGCCCACCATCCTTTTTGGCGCCGTTGCCGGGGAAGCGTCAGAGTATTAGTAATTGTTGCTTTTCTTCTGCTTTCTTACTCTCGCCTTCTGCCAAGTAGTTTATTTCATTTCCATTCTGCAAAGGTAGCATAGACATTTCCTGCTTTCATAGACTAGCATTTCAATTCCGCAATTTCAATTTTGCAAGCATAGATTAGCCTTCCAATTCTGCAAGCGTAGACTAGCATTTCCATTCCTGCAATTCCATTTGAGCAAAGTAGATTAGTTCTTTCCTTCTTTCAATTCAATTCTGCATCTTTATTTCAGCAAGATAGTTAGTTGTAGATCAATCTGTTTCAGTTTTGCAGGTACCCAAAGAAAAAAAAAAAGCAATCAAAAAAGTCTTTCCATTTCATGCCTCGTAGGAATCGAGATAAAACAGGCAAATTCTTACCCAACACCTCCACCACATCACTGAGTCACCCTTCTCTCTTCTTCGGTGACAGTGATCCAAAAGAACCTATAGGTGAACCTCCTGAGATATACGAAGATCCTATAGCATAAGAAGAATTAGAGACCATCCCATCTGAAGCTATGGCTGACAATAGAGGAGAAGATGAGAGAATAGAAGGTGTCTTCCCCATCTGAGAAACCAATGGAGACATGAAAATGAAAAACATTAGTCCCTCCGCTCTACCTCACTTCCATGGACTGACTACTGAAGATCCTGATACCTTCCTGTTTGAGTTTGCTGTCCTTTGTAGAACCTATGACTATTTGAAGATGAGCAGAAGCTGAAACTCTTCCCTTCAACTCTTAAGGATGCAGCATTACGCTGGTTCATGGGCTTACCTGGGAATAGTATCACCACTTGGGCTCAGATGCAGCAAGCTTTCAATACCAAGTACCGGGACTACTGTAGGTCCAAGGAAACCAAGGGACAGATCTTTCGGATGACCATGGGAAATGATGAGTCCTTAGAAGATTATGAGGAGAGGTTCCAACTTAGCTATAAGCGGGCCAGGTGCACACTTGACCCTGAATCCCTCAAGTTGATCCTGCTCCGAGGAGTCCCTGAAGACCTCTTAGATACCCTTCACATGTTAGCTGGGGGAGATATTTACCAACTGCCTTATGAGGACATCAAGACTGTGTTTAGAAACCACTCCAGGGCAGCCCGGAAACGAGGTAGAGGAAACCTCCTCTCAGCTGGTATCCCTTTCTCCAAGCATGAGTTTGCAAATCAATTAGAAGATCTTAAGAGTGAGATGAGACAAACCATTGCCATGCAACTGGACACATTCAGGATCCAGCAGAAGAAGGAAGAAGCTGAGAGGGCCTTGGCTATCTTCTGCCCTAGATGTACAAGGAGACACCCTAAGAACAAATGCCCATTGCATTCACTTGAAGTGTGCTTCGTTTGTGAGGAGGACCATCCCACAAATCAATGTCCAACCTCACCTGGGCTTAAAGCCATGTACCAAGGGACAGAAGCTCCCACTGAACCTCTCTATTTCCTCAACCAAAGGAGGCCACAAGGACCTAGACCTTACCAGCAGGGGATGCAAGGGGCACCCCAAGCTTATTACAGCCCCAACCAATCGACTCCTATGCCTTCCTGGGGTCCCCCTGCTCATCCTTCCTGGTCTATGCCTCCTCCATGGTCTTATCCACCTCAGTACCCTACTCAACCCACTAATCATTCATATCATTCACATGCCCAGCCACAGCCTCAGTGGAATGCACCTCAGTCGGGTTGGAGGCCCCAGTACAACACTCCTCCCGCCATTTTGCCTCCACCACCAGTTCAACCTCAACCATTACCTCCTGCTCCTCCCAGGCAACCTCAAATACCTGCTCAACCGAACCCGTACCCCAACAATAGACAGGCCCATCAGGTATACACTGGGGAAACATCATGCCCTACCTATGCTGTGGAGATCCAGGAGATCAATCTTCGATCTGGAAAGACTCTTCCGGATCGCCAACCTCCTCCCCCAGAGGACGAGGAGGACAAACAGGAAAGTGAACCAAAGGCTATTCCACCCTTTCCTGAGAGACTAACAGCCACCACACAACCCAACCCAGAGGAGGATGAGCTTTTGGGATAGCTCAAGCAGTTGTGTGTGAAAATACCACTTCTCCAAGCCATCAAGGATGTGCCAATATACAACAAGCTAGTTAAGGAAAAGTGTTTCAAACACCCAGGCAGGCGAAAGAGAGATGCTTCAACCATCAATGTCTTAGGACAATTGTCTGATCTTATGTTAGGACAAGTCATCTGCCCAAAGTATCTAGATCCTGGGAGTCCTGTAGTAGATGTCCACATCAATGGCACCATCATACCTCACACCTTGATTGATTTGGGGGCTGCCATTAATGTGATGACCAGGGATACCATGCTCAAACTCAATCTTCAGGGTTCCTTGAGGAAGACCTCGACAGTCCTGCAACTAGCAGATCGCTGCACCGTGACTCCCGAAGGGATTGTGGAGGATGTCTTGGTCTCTGTCGACTCTTGGGAATACCCTGCAGATTTCTTGGTTCTGCAACCCAAGGCAAAGCTTACTGGATATCCTCTTATTTTGGGAAGGCCTTGGTTAGCCACTGCAGATGCTTACATAAGTTTCCATGCAGGAAACATGACCATCAAAAACGGTCCTATGTCCAAGCAGCTAGTCCTATACCCTCCTGCCCAACCCTCCTTAGAGCATGACTTACCACTGTGGTTGGAGGAAGGAGAAGAGGATGAGGTGTACTCAGCACCTTTGTGCACCCTAGATACCACTAGAAAAGATCCCCCAACCGAGGATGACTTGATTGAGACTTTGATCCAGAATCCACCTTCCAGTGCACTATCCTTAGAGAAATTGGTGGAGGATGCCCAAGCCAGCACCTTAGTGGACCTTTGTGCCACCAACCCTGTCACTCCCAGAGTCAAGAATGTGGAGTTCGGCCCTGAGAGAACGTTAAAGATCAGCTCCTCCCTATCTCCTTCCCAGGAAAAGGAGCTGTGTAGCCTGTTGGCCGGCCATCTAGATGCTTTTGCTTGGAGCTATAAGGAGATGAAAGGAGTCCATCCTTCGGTCTGTACCCATCACATATACATCAAAGAGGATTGTAAGCCGGTTAGGCAACCTCAGAGGAGAATGAATCTAGCCCTTAAGGACATTGTCAAGGAAGAATTGCAAAAACTGCTGGATGCCGGATTCATTTACCCCATCTCAGATAGTGAATGGGTGTCCTCTCTGGTGTTGGTTCCCAAGAAAAATGGGAAATGGAGAATCTGTGTGGACTACCGAGAACTGAACAAAGCTACCAAGAAAGACCATTTCCCTCTACCTTTCATAGATCAAGTGTTGGATGGACTGGCAGGAAAGAAGTTCTTCTCTTTCCTGGACGAGTTTAGCTGGTACAACCAAATCCAAATCAGCCCGGAAGACCAAGATAAGACCACCTTCACTTGTCCTTGGGGTACCTTTGCCTACCGAGTTCTTCCCTTTGGGCTATGCAATGCTCCTGCTACTTTCCAGAGAGATGTCTTGAGCATCTTCTCGGAGCTGGTCCATGATGCGGTGGAAATCTATATGGATGACTTCACTCCTTATGGGTCCAACTTCCAGGAAGCATTGTCCAATCTGGGAAAGGTCCTAACCAAATGCATTGAGATGAACCTGTCCCTTAGTCCTGAAAAATGTGAATTCCTGATGACTGAAGGGACCGTGCTAGGCCATACCATTTCTTGCCAAGGGTTACAAGTGGATCCTAACAAAATTTCTCTCATCAAGAAGGTTCCACCTCCCCAAAAGGTAAGGGATGTTCGGAGTTTCTTAGGATTAGCAGGGTATTACAGGAGATTCATTAAAGACTTCAGCAAGCTAGCCTCGCCATTGTTTGGCCTGTTGGCAAAAGATGTGGAGTTTAAATGGACTGACGATTGTCAGAGGGCTTTGAATGAATTAAAGGACAAGTTGGTGTCAGCCCCAATCTTGAGAGGTCCAAACTGGGCCCTACCTTTCCACATCCACACTGATGCCTCGAACAAAGCCATAGGGGCAGCTTTAGGACAAGTTGAACAAAAACTTCCATATGCCATTTACTTTGTTAGCAAAAACTTGTCCAAAGCTTAACTGAATTACACTGTAACCGAGAAAGAATTCTTGGCTGTGGTCCATGCACTGAACAAGTTCCGACATTATATTACTGGCTATCAAACCTTTGTACATACGGATCATGCTGCGATTAGATATTTAATGAATAAACCAGATGTGAATGCTCGTATTATTAGATGGTTACTTTTGTTGTAGCAGTTTGATTTGACCATTGTTGACAAGCCAGGTAAAGAAAATGTTGTTGCTGACTTTTTATCTAGATTGGATTTGTCTGCAGATGAGGATGGAACAGTGGATGACCAGATGCCCGATGAACATCTGTTTGCTATCTCAGTACTCTCTCCATGGTTTGCTGATATAGAAAACTACCTTGTTTCAGTACAGTTCCCTCCGCACCTATCTTCAAGAGAGAAGAGCAGAATCATCAGAAAAAGTGCCTCATTTACTTGGATCGGGGGCAATCTGTTCAAGCTTGGCCCTGATCAGATCTTAAGGCGTTGTGTAAGGGAGGAGGAAGTATTTGATATCCTCCTCACCTGTCATGATGGGCCTTGTGGAGGACATTTTGCAGCAAAGAGGACTGCCTTCAAAATCCTGCAGGCAGGCTACTATTGGCCCACACTTCATCAAGATGTCAGAAGGTATATCAGCTGGTGTGACCAATGCCAAAGAATGGGGAAACCGACTCAAAGGGATGAGATGCCTCTCCAACCTCAAGTGACTCTTGAGCCATTTGAGAAGTGGGGTATGGATTTTGTGGGTCCAATCAACCCTCCTTCGAGGCAAAGGTCTTACATCATTGTGTGCACTGACTACCTGACAAAGTGGGCAGAGACTAAAGCAATCAAAGCAGCAACAGAAGAAAAGGTGGCCGAGTTCTTAAGAGAAAACATCTTCTACAAGTTTGGCTACCCAAGAGAGCTGGTCACCGATCAAGGGAGCCAGTTCACATCCAACCTAATTGAAGACCTACTAGCTCATCACAAAATTAAGCATAGGACTTCCACCCCCTATCATCCACAGGCAAATGAGCAAGTGGAAGTCACCAACAGAGCATTGGAAGGGATTTTGACTAAGGTGGTGAGCAGCAGTAGGAAAGATTGGGCAGATCGCCTGGTTGAGGCCACATGGGCTTACAACACCACCTGGAAGACCACCACCGGCTTCACACCTTATGAGCTGGTCTATGGGAAGAAAGCTTTGCTGTCCATTGAATTTGAATACAACACTTTGAGGATGGCAGCTCAGCTGGACCTAGATCTCAGCCATGCACAACAAGAAAGGTTATTGCAGCTGAATGGACTGGACGAGCATCGAATGCAGGCCCTCCTTCACTCGAAAGTGGTTCAACTTCAGAGAAAGGTGTGGCATGACCAACACCTCAATGACAAGCAATTCTAGCCAAGAGATTGGGCATTGTTGTATGACTCCAGGTACAAAGATTTCAAGGGGAAGCTGAGAACCAGATGGCTGGGACCATATGCAGTGGAAAAATGTCATGACAATGGATCTGTTCTTATTCGGACCATTGATGAGGAAGCCATCCCCATGCTTGTCAATGGGCATCGATTGAAGATCTACAGGAAACCTCTCTCCAGACAAGAGTTCATCAAAACTATGGAGAAGTCAGTGTTGGTCATAGAGAAGGGTTCTGCCTCTGCTTTGGGCATACCCTGAAAGATCTAAAATAATAATAATAATAATAATAATAAATAATAAAGATCCTTGGGTGAAAACCTTTTTGAGGCTCCCAAGGCAGGTGGTAGGGGTGAAAACCTCATTGAGGCGCCCCTATTGTCTTTCAAAAAAAAAAAAAAAAAAAAAATTGAAAAAAGATCCTTGAGTGAAAACCTCTCTGAGGCGCTTAAGGCAGATGGCAAGGGTGAAAACCTCATTGAGGCGCCCCTGCTATCTTTCAAAAAAAAAAAAAAAAAAAAGAGAAAAAAGAAAAAAGAAAAAAACAATAAGCAAAAAAAAAAAAAGAGGACAGCAAGTTTATAACGTGAAATTGCATGCAGGTTGCAGGTGTTCTATGAAGGAGAGGAGGTCTTTCAACTCAAAGCCAAGGATCCTTATCATGCTACCAGGAGACCTCACCAGCACCTCCTCCAAGAATACTCATTTTCTCCAAGGTATGTGCACAATTTCATCACGGCTTGAGTCTTCTACAGGAAGATGCAGACTTTCTACAGGAAGGTGCAGACTTTCTACAGGAAACACAAACTTTCTACAGGAAGTTCTGTATTTCTACAGGAAACTTCCTGTAGAAGTTCGGGACGGCCCAGAATTCATTTTATGAGGAGATCTAACGACCAAGGATCGGTTTGGACGCATGCAAGCTACTGTTGTCACCCTTACACACTACCGTCACCTCTTTCTACCATCCTTGTCGACATGCAATGAAGTTACCTGCACCATCAAAGCAGATCATTGAGTTATCAAGAGAAAGCAATTTTTAAGATGAAAAAACACTGAGATGTCATACCATATCCATCCCAGCCATCCATGAGCTCTGTGAGCGTGATCGTGGGGCCATTGCCTTCGTCGTGCAGCATGCACCCGAGGAGGAAAAACGGTTACAGGACATCCCGCAGGAGTCCCGTAACAGTTAAGCCCGCTAGAGTGTACACCATTCACAGCGCTTGCCATATGCAATGAAAACACGGGTGCATGCAGCCGAAGCATCAAATCCATCATCAGCGGCCTGTGAATATGAACCTCCGGGCCTGTGCAAATCCACCAGCAGCAAATAAATCCACTCATCATCGTCCAAGAACCGAAAAATCGTGTTGCGGCCGCACAGGTAAGTGCCTCGACCCTTTCTTCCGTCGAATTGCATGAATGTTACTTTGAAAATGTTTGCAAAGTGTGAAGTGAATGGGTTGAGCGGTTGTATGGCCATTTGACTGGCCACGTCGACCAGTTAATGGTCTAGTCGGATGTTTGGGTGGCGGTCGTGGCAAAAGAAACGGGCAGTACACACGTGAGAGCAATCCCGTCGGGAAAAACGAGTTTAACAGAAGAGACGGTGGCGGATCTGCGGGGAATGATGCGGCAGTAAGGGAACTCGCAGGAAAATGATGGGATGACGTCGTCCAATGGTCCGGCAGGGACAGCTCACTCCCGCGCCACGGATTCTGCCGATTCAAATCTAATCGGCTAGATTGCCACCCCATGCATTTATCATTCACCGTTTGAGACTCGAGTGATCATCCGGATCCCTCTGCAGCTCGATACTCCGAGTCTTTGGCCCTCAGAACGCCTGTGAAGCAACACCAAGAGCGCAGACCCACTGCAGTATCCCCTAGAAATCGCGCGCTGCTCCTACAAGAAAGCTGTTTCTACAGGAAGTCGGGTTCCTCACGTCAAAAGGTGGCGGATTAAAAAGGTAAGCCTGAAATCTCCATGCAATTGGTTTTTGAGCGTGGTAGAATCATCGTCTACAGTCTGGTCGTAGAAAATTGTTGCAAATGTTGTCTGCCGTGCATGAACTGTCGTCCTACAGGATTTCAGTGTAATTAAGCTGTGTTAAGGTCTTCAGGAGATAAGCTTCGTGAATTATATGCATGACAGAAGCGTAATTCTACGCTCTGTCCCAGTAGGCCAAATTTCTTCCGCATTCGCCACCTCTAGCTAAAGCAGCAGTTTTTCACCATGCCGGGTGGGTTCATCAGAAGGGAACCCACTGATTCAACAAAGTTAAGAGAAAATCCTGAGGTGGTGGAGCTCTTCACACGAGCGCAATGGATATCCTTCTGTGACAAATTGCAGGGCTATGACGACGAAGTGGCAGAAGAGTTTTTGCAAGCTCTGAGGCCGAAATCCAAAACATTGGCCACCGTTAACTTCAGGGGTTTAAGCCTCAAACTCACCCCACAATTCATCAGCCGAGTTACTGAGCTCCCAATGGGATTGCCATGGGATAAAGAAGAAAGGAAATTGGGCCAACAGGCTAAGAAAGAATTCTTTCCACCAGAGGAGGAATTCTCAGAAGACAAAAATGGGGTTCGTAGAACCAGTTTACTGCCACCGTGGAATGAAGTTAGCCTGCAGATTATGAAGTACATCACCTGCGAAGGCCGTTTTAGCATTGTATACGGGTACCACTTTCGGTTACTCACTGAATTAAGGCACCAGATGGATCTACCTGTAGAAAACAAGCTCAGTCTCCCCTACTTTCTATTACAGTCTCTGATTGAGTGTGCCACCAAGTTGAAAGAAGGCACACCAGACCAGGTAGCCCACCATGGACTCATCAAACTCCTCGTGGAGGATGCGCTCCACACATACAAGGTTCCTCTCTCATGGGAAGCCTTCAGAAATTTAACAAAGGATGGGGATATAAAGATGCTGACTGAAGAGCTCGGTTCATCTAGCAGTGAGGAGAAAGAGTCAGTACCCGCGGGAAAGAAAGAAACAGGCCAGAAGACCACGACCACGGAGCAGAAGAAAAAGAAAGAGAAGAAACAAGAGACAAAGGGTGCCAAAGAGAAAGATGACACACCCATCTTGACAGCAAGAGAGAAAAGGCTGCAAGGCAGAGTGGACAAGGCTGAGAAGGTCCACATCAGCAAAAGTGCCTCGACAGCACCCGCAACCAAGTCAAAAAGCAAAACTCATGCAGCAAAGCAAACCAAGGCGGTGACACCTGTTTCTACAGGAAAACCGAAACCGGCTTCTACAGGAAGCCCGAAATTAACCGGAAAAGGGTCTTCTACAGGAAGCCCGAAATTGACTAAAACAGGGTCTTCTACAGGAAGCCCCGAAAAAGTGAAACCCAAGGAGAAGAAAGATGATATTCGTGAAAGGGAGGCAATAGCTGTGCTGGCTGCCCTTAGCACACCTCCTAAGCCAAAGGAGAAGAGAAAGAGGGAGACCCCTCTATATTTTAAAGCTCGAAGAAGTGTGAGGATAAAGACGGGCAAGCCACAGCCTCCGTCCAGCAGCCCGATCATTATTGAAGATGCCCCTACTTCGCCCAAGGAAAGGTCCCCCTCGAGGATATCAGTCACCTATGAGAGGGGGAGCCCGAAGAAAACTACGTGGCAAGAAAAGTTAGACCAATTGACTGAAAAAGCTCGGCTACAGGATGCTGAAGATGCTCTACAGGAAACCTTAGCCAGGCTTAAAGAAACTGAGAGAATGGAAGGAGAAGCACCCTTATCACCACCAAGGGAGGGTGAAGTAGAGCCACCAAAGGAAGTGGAAAAAGAGCATATACCAGAGCCCAGCCCTCAGCCAAGTCTGAGTTCATATTACAACTTTTTAGAGGCTGGCAAAATTATACCTCAGAAATTTACTGTGCCACTGTTTTTTGCATTGGAGGAAGAAAGAGTCCGTACACACACGTGGATGAAAATAGCCAATTCAAAGGGGGTGGTGGACATAGGTCCCTTACAGGAGCAGCTCAAGGAGGCCAGAAGTGAATTTTCCATGGCTAAACACGTGGCAAATTGCCAACGCGTGTTCCTACAGGAAGAAAACCAGAAGCTGAGGTTGCAGCTACAGGAGCTGAGGGCAGGGACAGGTACATCCTCCAAGGACACCACAGAGGAACAGCAAGGCAAAAAATAGCTGAACACTGGTCTTGGGGAGCCAACCACACTTCTACAGGAAGCAGAACAGCAAGCACAAATTGAGGTGCAAGCTCTCAGAGAACAGCTGCAGCAGAAAGAAGCACAATTGGCCTGCATGGCCAGCTGGGCCATGGATGCTATCCAATGCAGGCAGCCGGCCAAATCTTATGGCTTGTACTTGAAAGACCAATGGCTGCAATTCCAAATCAATACCTTGGCTCAAAGAGGTATCTCTCAGCTCCAAGACCCGCAGCAATTCACTGAAGTTTGCAGTACTAGTTCATCAAAGGATAGGGCCAAATTAGCGAAGTTCTACCTCCATAATCTGGCCTTGCCTAATGTAGTTTCATGGGATCCCAATACAGCCTTGGGAGATATGCAATTAATGGCCTTTGCCTCATGGCTGAACCATGAGGACAAAAGAGCAGCAGAAGCCAAAGCAATCATGAACCGAGAGCTGAACGAGCCATTGCTCATCAGACCAGAACCAGGGGATCCAGTTGCACTAATCTCGGCACACCAACATTTGTCCATTGACCCTCAAGCTTCATTAAGATATATGGATCAATAGGCCCAAGCCATAGCTCATTTTGAGGACATGGAGAGACTGCTAGGAGACAACGCTGTCCAAGCATGCACACGCAGATGGAATACATTGGCACACAGTCTGCAAATCTGAGAGTACCATACCCCAACTCAGATGAGGGAAGCTCTGGTACGGGTAGCCCTCTATAATAAATCCATGCAAAACCTCCAGGCCAGCTGGATTGGCCTTAAACTCAGCCCACCACTGCTGCTAGGATTGATGGAAGGCAGCACAGAGAAAGATGATAATGAACAGTGGGAAGAGGTAAACAGAAGGGCTGGGTTTCATATCAGCAAGGAGGACACTACTATAGAGGCTTGGGATGTAAGGGTAGAAGTAAAGGCAATGAAGGATGAAGAGTTGGACTAGTTGCTCAAGGATGAGCAAATATTTTAGCTGGGGGGTGATGATGAGCCCCAATTTTTGGTAACAATTTGGGCTCATTTGGCGTACTTACCTTGCTCAACCCTTCATTTTTTATCACTTATGCATCATTTCTTAGTATATTTGTGTTATTTGTAGGAAGAAGGGCAATCATTATGCCTATGTGGCTAATACATGATGATTTCAGGTTTTTTGACATTAAATGGAGCAAAGACCACGCAGATGGAGACAAGGAGACAGCCAAGGTGGCATTGCGGGTTTGTAGGAAGGTTGTCCACAGCCTTGAATAACCTTCCTCGTGATCTCCACCCCAACTCTGAGCTCCAACAGCTATCACCACCGAGCTAGAAGGCAGCCAACGGATTCTACAGGAACAGCATTTTACTTTTAGTTGGACAGCCAAGCCCCACTAATTGAGGAGGCCAGCTTGGCCCTCATCATGTATAAATATTGAGGCTGTAGCCTTCGATAAAGACTCTTGAACCTTTGTTGTAGATTTTGAATCACGAGCTGTAGCTCTGTTTTTGCTCTTTGTAAGCCAATTTTGGCATGTTGTTAGACTCATGATTATGATCTTTTAATAAAAGGCAGGCAGATTTGGATTCAATTCTGAGTTCTTAGAGGAGCTATAGCTCTCAGGTTAGGGCCCAACCTGAGAGCAATAGACCTCCTTTTCTTTGTATTGTTACTTGTCTTTCCTTTCAGCATTTCATTTCTTTGCCTTGACATGCATTTGAAAAACACAGTCTGCTGATTCAATTTTCTTGATGTGATTAAGTAGGATTAGTTTATGGATAAAGTGCTTTCAGCAGCTTAGATTAGAGTAGGAGGATTAGACTTCATCAGAGCTCCAAGAAAAGGTTGATCGTGCACTCACTGCCACCTCTGTTTAGAGAGTGGGGGTGTAGACCGTGCCAACCACCAAAAAACGCAGTCTTATATGTTCATGCAAGCTTTAAAGTCATATTTCCATTGGTAGAAGTATCCATGCAGTTAGATCTTGAGCAATAACCCCTTGTTTCAGCTCCATGCACGATTTCTCTCTTAACTTACATCGTTGTTCTTTGATTTCTAATAAAACAGTTAGAATAGGTTGATGAATCCTCGGTTTTGTGCAAGACAAAGGTGATTTGTTTCATTTACACTGTGCAGCACCACTTCAACACTTCCTTATCCTCCTCAGTCGTCCCTAAGCCACCTCCTTACCTCGCAGCTAGATCCTTTGCCCACCAACTCTTCTATTATCCACGTTGCCTCATCTTTTCGGCCTTCCATTGCCTCTACCCTTCTATCGACCAACCAGCTTTATACACTCTCTCCCCAGCTCATCTCTTTGTCCCTGAGCCATCACAAGCTCCCCTTTCATCTTACCTATCCACCCATACAGCGCCTTCACTCCTCCATCACCCAAAACTCCGACTGCAGAACATCCTGTAGAAGTTAGCAGACTTCTTGTAGAAATCCCGAGCTTCCTGTAGGATCCCCTGCAGACATCCTGTAGAAGCCTGCAAACACGGTTTGCAAGCACCTGAACGTTGTGAACTTCTGTGGAATGATGTTAGGGATCCCCTGGAACCTCTCAAAGTCCTCCTGACCTTTCCCAAGCCTTCCTCCCCTTTGAACTATCCCTGCATAGTCAAGACCCAGTAAGAAGCACAATCATAATAACTCCAACCACTTGAGCAAAAATACAAAAAAAAACGTCTTCTCTTCAATGGAAGTAGTTTAAATTCATGCATCTCATATCACTAGAAGTAATGGCATCATTGTTAGGAGTTGCATTCCCATCATTGCATTGTAAGGATTAAGCTGGTCAGATTAGGGTTTACTAGGGTTTCCATGTTTGGTTGGCTTTCAGTTCATTCTTGCAAAGTAGGTTAATTTCCTTTGAGATAGACTTCGTTCATCATCTAGAAAGCTTCTTCTGAGAACATATAGAAGTTGGCTTGAGCCCTAGCGGACTTGTGCCAGCTGACCAAGTGACAGCTGCGACTAGAGCTAGTACTTGTGCATATAGCACCGTCACTTCCAAGTTTGTTACGAACTACCGGGTTGATAAAATTAGAGAAGGAAGCTCCAGGAGTTGTAGCATTATTGCTACAATACTGGAGCCCACCACCAGGTCGCCATGCAACATATTCATCTCATTTCACGTGTGAAGAGACAGACAATCTCCATGCTTATAAATACACGGCACATTAATTAATTCACTTCTACCTGCCCACCATGACTCGACTTTCCATTTTATGAGAGGCACTTAACTAAATCTTTCCATTCTGATTTAAATAAATTTTAAATCTTTCTAGGACACGCAGTTAACTGAGTGTATCATTTGGCGGATGATATTTATATATATTTTTTAATAATAGAAGATGGTCAGTGAATATAATGTTATATATATCAATTTTATTCACTAACAAATTTTTATTATTATAATAAATAACAATGTCTAATTATGTCTCCGTCTAATAATATTGAGTTAACATATGTCTCTCTTAAAATAAAAATAAATTATTTTCTAAATAGAAAAAGTAATGTCAATTATAATAAACAACAAAAATGAATATGCTATGCATTTTTAGTTAGTTGTCTTAATATAATATAATTTCAGGTAAAGTAATTAGAAGTAAAAATATCTTTAAACTTTATAATTTTCAAAAATATTTCACCACATCATTCAAATAAACCCTGTGTGAATTATTATGTTAAATTATATCATCAAATGGTTCTTAATTTATCATTACCGTTGTCCTATGTCATATTTCTATATTTATAAATATTTTTACTTTAATTAAATTTATTAAGTTTTTAAATCTTTATTAAAATATCTATATAGAGTGGTTAAAGTAATTGAAACTAAATATAAAATAATTTGTCTATTTTTGTCTTCTTTTTTAATTCATAACGAATTTACATTGCCATTTTACAACTAAGCATGAGAGAGATGTGTAATAACTTTCATGCTCAATATTGTATTGACACATATCCATTTTAAAATAAAATAATTATATTTTGTAATTATCAATGGAGGCTACAATAAAAAAAATTGAGATAGAGTGAGGGGTGAAATTCTTTATAACTCAATGCGGGGAACCAAAGTTTGTCATCGGAAAACCTGCAAGCAAGTACAAATACATATATATTACTAAAAAATCTGTCAAATGATACATGAATCGTGGTATGGACACAACCATCCAGAGAATGATCATGTATATGAATCCAGGTATGGACACATCCATCCGATAAAAGGGATCATATCGAAACCAAGGTATGGTCGCATCCATCCAATAATGAGAAGAATCACATATGACATCTCATGGTATGGTCACAGCCATCCATCTGAAAGAGACATGTATATCAACAAGATCATGTCACATCGCCTTGCAACCTGGACTTTTGTAAGCTGAGCCCAGGGACTTGCACTCCAACACAACCCAATCAAAGTACAGATTCTAACATGCGAATAGATGTGTTGACGTCAAACATGCTAGAAAATCGCTTGATTACCAATCAATGATGTAAATTGTTAACAAGCGCAAGAGAAACCACCAATAATGACAATGGTTCTCAAGGTATATATCAGTCTTTCGGATTAATCACATCGTTGGGACTAGGTCGACGTTTCCAACCAACTAATGTGGTTCATCCTCAGGACAAGGTCAGAAATCACTATATCTAAAGGAATAAATAGCAAGGATGCATCATTGCCCAGAGTTAGCCGTTAGAAAAAATAGTTGTTGGTTAATTTGTTAAAAACTAGCCATTATGTGATAATTAAATATTTTATTTTGATAGTATAAACAAATTATTTAATAATAAAATAATTAATTATTATAAGGTAATTTGTTAGGGTTTGACCTATTTAAGATAAAGCTAGTATTACAAATTAAAATATTATTAATTTCTATAATAAGACTATTATTTGTTAAAATGTTTTAATATTTAGTTAGGAACTAGCTGTTATGAAATAAAGAATTATTATTTTATTTCGGTATTATAAATTAATTAATTTAATAATATTAATGTGTTATCTAAATAATTAATTTATATAATGAGATCTGTTAGGGTTTGACTTATCCAAGATAAATTAGGATTAGGCATAATTTATATTCAGGTATTTAGATTCATTTGATTAGTATATCATAAATTGTTAGAGGAGAACTAGTCAAGATTAAATAGGAGGAAGGCAGAAATTTTAGGATAAGTTAAGCCAACCAATTAGAGAACAATTTCTCAAGATAAGTAAAGGATGGGAAAGGGAGAAATAGAAGAACAAACAGGAAAAAGGGGGGAGGGAGGGAAGAGTCAAGAGGAGAGAGCTAGAATCCAACTTTTACTTAATTTCCAACCATCATCCTTATTAAGGTTTCTGGTGTGCCTCTCAATTTCAATCGCTTCCCTAAGTTTCCTGTGGTGGAAATGATCAACCCGAGAAATGACTTTGGATTCTTCAATGCAGACATGATGTTTCGATTTCTCTACATGTTCGGCAAGGGTTGATGTGAGGAATCGATTGTGTCTAATGTCAGCAGCATGTTCGATAATTCTTTACTTGATGGACCTTCCTATTTCCCTGATGTATGGGATACCGCAGGAGCAGGGAGCAAGGTAGACCCCTTTTGTGTCTTTAGGGTCAATAAGGTCCTTTACAGATCTAAGGGAACTTTTAATGGTTTTGAGAGGTCTGAAATAGGAAGAGACATTCATCTTCTTAAGAATATGGGCAATCCTGTCTCTCATTCCTTGCATATATAGGAGATGAACCTTAGAGATAGGATTAGCGCGAGCGGGTTTAACTCTAGGAACTTTGTTGGCTTTGTGAAAGGCCTTATGCTACACCCATTATTTTTAAAAACTTCAAGAAGATGAGATTTCTCTTGATCAAGGTGGATATCATCAGAGATTCTTAGAGCACGAGTAGCAAGAGTGCTGAGAACCCTGAATTTCTGAGCAGGGAAGTGATGAGAACTGGCATGGAGGTATTGTTCTGTGTGAGTCTTCTTCTAAAAGACTTGGGGATAGATGGAACCATCCTCCTTCCTAGAGAGGAGAATGTCGAGAAAGGGAAGGTGACCATTCTCCTCAATTTCCATCGTGAACTTGATGGATTCTGATTGAGAATTAAGGTGGTTAAGAAACAAATCAAGTTTCTCACAGCCATGAGGCCAGATGACACAGGTGTCATCAACAAACCTTTTCCAATGTCTAGGGAAAAATTGAGCAGAGGCTAAGGCCTTGGTCTCAAAATCTTCCATAAACAGGTTAGCTATGATAGGGGAAAGAGGGGAACCCATCGCAACGCTGCAAGTTTGCTCATAGAACTCACCCTGAAAACTGAAGAAAGTTGAGGTGAGGCAGAGGCCAACTAATTTGGGAGTGCCTTTATCAATGATGCGATTAATGATATCAATGGCCTCTTGGATAAAGATTTTGGCATATAAGGATATAACATCAAAACTCACCAACAAATCTCCAGGTTCCAATTTGATATCTCTCCATTCTTGAATAAAGGAGGTAGTGTCTTTAACAAAATAATCTCTACGACCAACAAGAGGTTTGAACTTTAGGGCCAGGAATTTAGCGAGAAGATAGGTAGGTCCACCTATTTTGTTAACAATAGGCCTTAAGGGGGCCCCAGGTTTATGAATCTTGGGAAGGCCATAGATTCTATGGGTAAGGGGATTGCTTTCGATAAGATTTTGGGAAAGAGGAAGACGAGAAGAATCAGCGTTAATAGCGGATGCTACTTCTTTAGAAATATACTTAAGGGGATTCTTCTTAAGCTTGAAGTAACTCCCACTATTAGAAAGATGGTCCACCATTTTGTGGACATAATCCGACTTATCCATAATGACGACAGCTCCACCTTTGTCCGCCTTAAGGACAACAATGTCAGGGTTTTCCCTAAGGGATTTAAGGGCAAGAAACTTGGCCTTGCTCAAGTTTTTCTTAGGAGGCTTAGCTTTCCTAAGAACCACAACATAGTCCTGCCTAATAGTCTCCTTGATAATGTCGGGAAGGTCCTTGATCCCAAACTCGATGTTACAGATAATGTCATCGGTAGGAATCCTACTAGGGGCAAGGGAAAAATTGAGACCTTTATTAAGAAGACTAAAGACAGAAGGGTCAAAGTTCTTGCTAGACAGATTAATCACATTTTTAATTCCTAACAAAGATTTATTATTATTATTATTATTATTATTATTATTATTATTATTAAAGTTATTCTTATTATTATTATTATTATCATTCTTATTATTATTAATATCGTTATTATCATTATTGTTGAGCTGATAAATGGAAAATGTCTTGTTGTTATTAACATTGAGGGAGTCCTTATTCTTATATTTGAAAGAATTAAACAAATGTTTATTGTAAATATTAGTATTATTAATCACATTTTTAATTCTTAAAAAAGATTTTATTATTATTATTATTATTATTATTATTATTATTATTATTATTAGTGGAATATGTTTTGTTGTTGATGACACCTGTGTCATCTGGCCTTATGATCATGAGAAACTTGATTTGTTTCTTAACCACCTTAATTCTCAATCAGAATCCATCAAGTTCATGATGGAAATTGAGGAGAATGGTTGCCTTCCCTTTCTCGACATTCTCCTTTCTAGGAAGGAGGATGGTTCCATCTGTCCCCAAGTCTTTCGGAAGAAGACTCACACAGAACAATATCTCCATGCCAGTTCTCATCACTTCCTTGCTCAGAAATTCAGGGTTCTCAACACTCTAGCTACTTGTGCTCTAAGAATCTCTTATGATAGCCACCTTGATCAGGAGAAATCTCATCTTCTTGAAGTTTTTAAAAATAATGGGTATAGCAGACCCCAGAGCCTCAAGGCCTTTCACAAAGCTAGCAAAGCACCTAGAGTTAAACCCGCTCAAGTTGATCCTATCTCTAAGGTTCATCTCCTGTATATCCAAGGAACCACAGATAGGATTGCCCATATTCTTAAGAAGATGAATGTCTCTTCCTCTTTCAAACCTCTCAAAACCATTAAAAATTCCCTTAGATCCGTAAAGGACCCTATTGACCCTAAAGACACGAAAGGGGTCTACCTTGTTTTGCTCCTGTGGTATCCCCTACATTGGGGAAACGGGAAGGTCCATTAAGCAAAGAATCATCGAACATGCTGCTGACATTAGACACAATCGATCCCGCACATCAGCCCTTGCCGAACATGCAGAGAAATCGAAACATCATGTCTGCATTGAAGAATCCAAAGTCATTGCTCGGGTTAATCATTTCCACCACAAGAAACTCAGGGAAGCAATTGAAATTGAGAGGCATACTAGAAACCTTAATAGGGATGATGGTTGGAAATTAAGTAAAAGTTGGATTCCAGCTCTCTCCTCTTGACTCTTCCCTTCCTCCCCCCTTTTTCCTTTTTTTTCTTCTATTTCTCCCTTTCTCCTCCTTTACTTTTATGGAGAAACTGTTCTCTAATTGGTTAGCTTAACTTATCCTAAAATTTGTGCCTTCCTCCTATTTTATCTTGACTAGTTCTCCTCTAACAATTTATGATATACTAATCAAATGAATCTAAATACCTGAATATAAATTATGCCTAATCCTAATTTATCTTGGATAAGTCAAACCCTAACAGATCTCATTATATAAATTAATTATTTAGATAACATATTAATATTATTAAATTAATTAATTTATAATACCGAAATAAAATAATAATTCTTTATTTCATAATAGCTAGTTCCTAACTAAATATTAAAACATTTTAACAAATAATAGTCTTATTATAGAAATTAATAATATTTTAATTTGTAATACTAGCTAATTTATCTTAAATAGGTCAAACCCTAACAAATTACCTTATAATAATTAATTATTTTATTATTAAATAATTTGTTTATACTATCAAAATAAAATATTTAATTATCACATAACGACTAGTTTTTAACAAATTAACCAACGACTACTTTTTCTAACGGCTAACTCTAGGCAATGATGCATCCTTGCTATTTATTCCTTCAGATCTAGTGATTTCTCACCTTGTCCTGAGGATGAACCACATTAGTTGGTTCGAAACGTCGACCCAATCCCAACGATGTGATTAATCTGAAAGACTGATATATACATTATTGATCACAAAAGTCTTAGATCTAAGAGGTTCTCAAGCTACTAGTAGCACAATTCATGGAATGTTAATGGAGGAACTAAAGTCGAACACTCGTGAAATCACCTAATCGAAAGCCAGTAATGTGAACTTATCGTCGAGTGCGAAGAACTTTCCATTAGGGCATGCAAGTTCTGAGGTACTAGAAGGGAGTCTCTCGACCAACTTCGTGGATAATGAGTTGAAGTCGACAGGAAGTGACCATGTCGAAGGAGGGCCATGATCTATCCTACGTGATCGACATGAGACAAAGGGATGCAAATTATTTTGTATGATACAGAGAATCAGGAGTAAGTGTAACTGCAGAGGGACTAACTCTTGAACATATCGGTGACACGATTCCGGACTTTGGCAGCTTTTGGACCCATAGGATCGGTGGTCATGATGACATGGCAGAGATAAAATGGAAAGCAAAAAATTAACGACCCCACCCATGAAGGTCGACGATGAAAAGTAGGATATCCCAACCTGACACAAAGTGGAAAGTGTCATGTTCAAGAGTGAGCTGCCGACACAACTGATAGAATTTCCAAATTTTCCCCCACCATTTCTGGCAGGTACCCCAATTATTTTTTAATCGCAAGCTTGAAGGTGATAGCATATGCTTGCACTATAAATCCATCCTTCAGATGAATCTGACCTAGTAAGTTTAACGAGCCCTAGGAAGGAGAAGCTCATGTTCATCACGGTGATGAATCCGATGTCGTTTAATATTATAATGAGTCCGACAAAGGTGAAACTTGGTATCTTTTTCATGTTTAGAGAGTTTGAAAAAGACATGGAAAATAAAACTCCACATGGTTCCTTTTCGTACATTTGTGTCTCTCAAGCCCAAAAAGGTAGAAAATGACACTCGAGAGAACCACTTGACCATTTCAGTCAAGGAGCACCTTTTTAGTAAATAGTGTATCCCAGCCTGAGAAAGGGGTAAATGTATACTGGGTAGATGACGTTTCACAACCTTTAACGAGTTCAAAACGACAAGAACTCGACAATCTTTGTGTGTTTAAACGCTCGGAAAAGAGCTTGAAAGTAGACCCCCTATTTTATTCTCTTTTACGAGTCAAAGGGGAAAAACACTTGGCAATCTTTTCACTTGAGTTTTATGAGTCAAGAAGAGAGCTGAAACATGACTCCAGTACCATCATCGAACATCCATCACCTGTCACCGCACAAAAGGTAAAATGCATTATCCAATTCTTGAGGCAAAATAGGTCAAAAATACTTTAAAAACCTAATATTTCATGAAAAACTCAATAAAAGGAGGGAAAGGTAATATTTCAACAAGGCCTGCAACGTAGAGGGATGAGGTGAACATAGCCAGGCATTGGTTGTTGTACTTGTTGAATAAATCCATTCATTCAGGTTTCAATTATTGTCTTCTAATGAATATCAATTGATGGCCTTATTATTTACTAAACCGAAAGTGAATATCAACTCATGGCATTATTTACATATATACCAGATATCCTGACATCATAACCAAAGATGAATCCGCCAATAGCAGCAACAATGCTCGCAATAACGAAATAGAGCGTTACTTGGCCATGGTATTTTTGTGCTCTTTCGTGTGACACTCCCACTACCACTGTGTGCATAGAACCTCCCGCCATCAGGCTCTACAGAACCAGGAATATTCAAGAAGGGCTCAAAATGTATCCTGCATGGATTTGAATCCTGGCCGTGGTCTGTATAAAATTAAATTCCCCACCTTATACATTCAGTAGATGGCGACCAACGTTGTTATCACAGTGCAGTTAACCTTTCTCAACAATGCAATGCTCCACAGGACATTTTTACATTCCCAGATTTAAACCCAATTGATGATGCAACTTTACCCATCCAGGTCATCATGCAACATATTCATCTCATTTCATGTGTGAAGAGACAAATAATCTCCATGCTTATAAATACATGGCACATTAATTAATTCACTTCTATCTGCCCGTCATGACTTGACTTTCCATTTGATAATTCACTTAACTAAATCTTTCTATTCTGATTTAACTAAATTTTCAATCTTCCTGGGACACTCAGTTACTTAACTGGGTGTATCATTTGGCGGATGATATTTATATATATTTTTTAATAATAGAAGATGGTTAGTGAATATAATGTTATACATATCAATTTTATTCACTAACAATTTTTTATTATTATAATAAATAACAATGTCTAATTATGTCTCTATTTAATAATATTGAGTTAACATATGTCTCTCTTACAATAAAAATAAACTATTTTCTAAATGGAAAAAGCAATGTCAATTATAATAAACAACAAAAATGAATATGCTATGCATGTTTGCTAGTTGTCTTAATATAATATAATTTCATGTCAAGTAATTAGAAGTAAAAAAATCTTTAAACTTTATACTTTTCAAAAATATTTCACCACATCATTCAAATAAACCCTATATAAATAGATAAGCAAATATATAATTAGAGAAAAAAATTATTATACTTATTGCATTTTAATATTCTTATTGATTGATGGTTATTAATTAATGTGAATTATTATCTTAAATAATATCATCAAATGGTTCTTAGTTTATCATTACTGTTGTCCTATTTCATATTTCTATATTTAGAAATATTTTTACTTTAATTAAATTTATCACGTTTTTAAATCTTTATTAAAATATCTATATAGAGTGGTTAAATTAATTGAAAGTAAATATAAAATAATTTGTCTATTTTTGTCTTCTTCTTTTTTATATTCATAATGAATTTACATTGCCATTAGATGTGTAATTCCTTTCATGCTCAATATTGTGTTGACATATATCCATTTTAAAATAAAATAATTATATTTTGTAATAATCAATGGAGGCTATAATGAAAAAAAACTGAAATGATTATAGATGTTTGATTAATTTTAATTTAAAGAATTATCAAACATCAAGAATCTCACTCTTGCTTACTCAATTACTTATTGTGCCAATGACTATGTCTAAATAACAAAAAATATTACTTACATTAAAAAATTAAAAAATAGTAATAACAAAAAAAATTATGTTGGCCATAAAAAATACTTCAACTTCCATCTTAAGTTTTAAATAAACTCTATACATAGTGAAAAAGTTATTGAAGATAAATATAAAATTAAAAAATATATATATGTTTTTTTTTAATTTTTTTTTTATTCCATACATAAAATATTCCAATGTACATATTAAATACGATAATTTTATAAAGTATAGTAATTTAAATTAATTTTTTTCTCATATTTTCACTTTCCATTATGACAATATGTGATTTATTTAATTTATAATATGGAATTGATATATAATGTCCAAAAATAACAACAACAAAAAAGTTGCATGTGGATAACAAATTAAAGGTTTCATGTGACAAATTAATTCGAGTCATCCAAAAATTCATCATCAAATGACTCCACATCATCATCATCAACGAGATCTACATTTACATCATCATCACCAAAGGAATCTACATTTA
Source organism: Pinus tabuliformis (assembly GCA_031772625.1). Taxonomy (NCBI): domain Eukaryota; kingdom Viridiplantae; phylum Streptophyta; class Pinopsida; order Pinales; family Pinaceae; genus Pinus; species Pinus tabuliformis. The sequence goes on along the minus strand of CM062820.1, from coordinate 1,353,417,851 downwards.
TAAGGAGTCAAACCTATTAGGATATTCCGACACATACACTTGATCCATGGCTTAACACCTAATTGGTCCATGATCTTTATTTAAAGAGCATGGAGAGTCATTTGTAGTGTAACCATTCATGAGAGAAGCTTATGTAAATTTTCGTTCTTTTATTAATAAATTGCCTGAAGTGGCCGCATTAGCTCAGGCCATGGACTATTTCCCTCTTTGAGGGTTTTAACCACATCAACAATATTCGTGTATTGATCTGTGATCTATTTGTGAGCAGTGTCCTTTGGTGTTATGTCTGAGGAACTTACCCTGTAAATACCTACATGGTATCAGAGATATTTGAGGGCTGCATCCATTCGTGATCCAAATCTGAAGCTGGTAGAATTGCATTCGACTGTCATTTCCTAGATCTACTATTACTGACTGCTTTCGGGCCAAGAACACTGTTCTATTGTGTTAGGAACATCTTTTCCAGTGAGGAACCACTTTCATTTGATGTGATAAGGTTTCCGGTAGCCCTAGCTACATCATTTTTAAGATCTAGAGTTATATAGTGTTTATTTTCAGTTTTTAGTTATTTTCTCTCTATTTATTTCAGTTTATTTAGCTCTTCGTTTTTTATTACCTGATCTATACCTTTCATTTCTGCGTATTCTCTTTTCTCCGCAACTCTGTGCAATTTGGGAAAATCAAAAACAAAAAGGAAGGATTTTTCTCATGTGTATGCTCTTTTCCGCCGCGCCTTAGTGTGATCTTGGAAAATCAAAAACATTGAGGAAAATTGTTAGTTTCCGGGTAAAGCTAACTTCAAACCATAAGGTTTGTTTTTTGTATGTCCGTTTTGGGTTTTGTGGTTTTTGTTATGTAGGCACGCACACCAAAGCTTCAGTGACTAAAAAAAGAAAAAAACCCTTCCTCTTTTCCAAAAATTACTAGCCTTTTAAACTAGCTCACTTGGGCCAAAGTTACTTTATGAGAATAGAGGTCTTGAGTTCAAGTCTTTCTCTTTTTTGAGCTAATTAGATTAAGTTTGGAAAGGGGCAGATTTTTTTTAAATATAACATTATCATTCATTTCCACACATTCCCGCACTTCATCGGCATCTTAAACAGCTTTTCTTCAAAAAGCCATAACTTCTTCATCCAGAAGCCGTTTTTAGAGCCGTTTTTTTTAAATCAGCCTAGTTTTCCGAGATCTTTCCATTGGAACACTTAGTTTCAGTATCTCTAGCTTCAGTTTCTGTTAAAATGTAAATTCCATTCCAAGTTATTCTTGACATCACCAACTACTTCCAATGGTGGTCCTACATTGTGGATTTACTTAGAAGTAAAGGTCTTTACAGAATAGCCTCAGGCCAAGAAACCAAACTGAAAGATGAAGATAAGGCAACCAAATGGGAAAATAGGCAAGATCAAGCACGTGGGTTGATAGGGATGTCTATTTCTCTAGACCTTAGATTCCATATCGCAAAACTTGATACTCCTAATAAAGCAATGAAACAGATCACTAAATTTTTTGGAATTAAAAATGAACTTAGAGCCCATCAACTCAAAATGAGTTGCTTACATTGGACCCCAATAATTTTTCTTCCATTGAATATTTTTTGTCCAAGTTCAAGACCCTTAGACTTCTCTTGGAAGGTGTTAAGGTTAAGAAAGAAGATGGCAACCTTATCTATTCCATTCTTACTAAGTTGGGACCATCCTACTCTATGTTTGTTTCCACCTTCCATTCTACAAGAGAAGCCTTCATTTCTCAAGGACAAGACTACAAGTCCCCTTCCTTTGATGCCTTTTGTGATTCTTTAACAAGAGAACAAGAAAAACTCTTACTCCTTGGTCTTCTTAATCTTGGAAACTCTTCTAAGAAAGCCTTAGCCGTCAAGCAACAACCAAATTCAAAGAATCCTAAGAAGTCGTATCCTAAAAGTAATGGTCCTAAACCAAACAAGGGTCCTAAGCAATTTCAGTCTCAAAATGAAAAATCATTTCAACAAAATGATAAGGCAAATAAAAACAAAGGGAAGAAGACTGATAGACATTGCCACTTTTGTAATTGAGATGGCCACTTAGAATCCAAATGCTTTAAGCAGATGGATGCCTTGGAAGCAACAATGAAGAAGCATAACATCCATTTGGAGCACTCTTCAACTTCAACTTCATCTTCAGGAATAGCACTTTCTGGATGTGGTTGTCAAACATCTTGGTCTGGATATGCACTAAATGTATCTTCTTCTTCTAATTCTCATGAGTGGCTCATTGATTCCGGAGCTTCTTATCGCATGGAAAAAAACAAAGCCATGTTTTCTTCTTTAAATGATTGTAACACCAAAAATATATATGTTGGTGATGATAGATCTCTTATTGTTGTAGGGACTGGAACTGTACATATAGACAATGGTCAATTTGATGATGTATTATGTGTTCCAACCTTATCCTGCAACCTTCTATCTATATATCAGATAACTCATTCAGGTGAAGGTAAAACCGTTGAATTTTCACCCCACTATATTGTAATTAAGGACCTAAGAGATCCTAGATAGATTTTAGCTACTGGCATTGCCAACGATTCTACAAGGTTTTATAATTTTAACAAATTTGGGTCATCAAATCTTCCCTCAGTATTTGTTGCTCATAATGATGAAGTGAGCAAACTTTGGCATGAGCGATTTGGTCACTTAAACTATCGCTCCCTTCAGAATCTATGTAAAGAAAATATGGTGGCAGGTCTTCCAATGGTATCTTGCAGAGATGGTGTTTGTTCCGGATGTGTACTTAGAAAACATCATCGGGATAGTTTTTAAAAATGTGCCTCTTAGCACGCCTTAACCCCCTTACAGCTTGTGCATAGTGATTTATGTGGTCCACTTCTAGTTGTTTCATTCTTTAGCTACACGTATTTCTTAACTTTCATTGATCATTTCTCCAGACGCACTTGGGTATACTTCTTAAAACTCAATAGTGAAGTATTTAACATGTTCTTGGCCTTTAAGGCCTTTGCTGAAAAACAATTTGGACATCAAATTCTTAAGCTAGGTTCTGATCATGGCGAAGAATATGTTAACGACAAATTCATCAACTTTTGCACTGAGAATGGAATTCAAATGCAACATACTGTTCCATATACTTCACAGCAAAATGGTGTAGCTGAAAGGAAGAATCGCACCTTAAAGGAAATGGCTAATTGTATGCTTCAATCTAAAGGACTTAGTCTTAATTTCTAGGCAGAAGAAATTAACTGTGAAAATTACATAATAAATCGCACTCCTACTAAGGTTTTAAAGAATATCACTCCAGAAGAAGCATGGAGCTCAATTAAACCATATGTAAGTCACCTTCGTGTTTTTGGAAGTGAAGCATGGGCCCATATTCCAGATAAGAAACATAAAGCTTTAGAACCTAAAAGTGAAAAATGTATTTTTGTTGGATATTCTAAAGATGTCAAAGGATACAAACTTATTCCACTTAAGTCCAAAAATGTTATCATTAGAAGCGATGTAAAGTTTTCTGAAAATATGTCGGCCTACGAGCCTAGTTCCCCAGATGTGCCACCTCTCTCTAACCCTTCTACTTCTGAAAATATTTCTTCTTCAAATGATGACAACGAGGATGACAATCCTCCCCCACCTTCTCAGGATCCTCCTTCAGCAGCTCAGCTTCCAAAATGGGTCCTTTCTACTCGAGATGTAGCAGGTGCTGTTGCCGATGATCCTACAAATCAGTGACATACACATTCTCAGTTTGATAGAGCCTCTTCTTTACTGGCTCAAGCTTCAACTCATTATGATCCTGACACCTTTGCAGAAGCTTCAGGCCATCCAGATTGGGACGCAACTATGAATGGAGAATATCATTCATTATTGGAAAATGATACATCATATCTTGTTCCCCTTCCAAAGGGACGAAAACTTGTTAGATGCAAATGGGTTTACAGAACCAAGTATGGACCAGATGGAAAAGTTGATAAACATAAAGCTCGTCCTATTGCTAAGGGTTTTTCACAAGTTGAAGGCATTGACTATACTGAAACCTTCTCCCCTGTTGCCAAAATGAACTCTATCCGCCTTGTTCTTTCCCTTGTTGCCTCTTTCAAATGGGAATTCCATCAGATGGATGTTAAATCTGCCTTCTTGCATGGGGACTTGCATGAAGAAATCTATATTTAATAACCTACTGGATTTATACAAATAGACTCAAGCCTTGTATTTCAGCTTAATAAATCCCTTTATGGTCTCAAGAAAGCCCCTCGAGCTTGGTATGCCAAAATGGATAGCTTTCTTTCAGAAATTGGAATTTCTAGGTTTCATTCTAACAATAATGTCTACACCAATAAAGTGGGCAAGTCTCTTATCATTCTTGTTCTTTATGTTGATGATCTTATCCTTACGTGTAGTGATCCCAACCTTATAAACCATGTGAAGTCCAACCTTAAAAAGAAGTTTGAAATGACAGACTTAGGACACTTGCATTATTTTCTTGGTCTTCAAGTCTTGCAATCCAAGGAAGGTATTTCCCTTTCTCAGTCCAAGTATGCATGTGATATTCTACACCATTTTCACATGGAAGACTGTAAGCCATCCCCTTCTCCCTTTCAATCTGGAGCCAAACTTTCAGTCACTTGTACTTCCGCTAAAGTTGATGCTACCTTATATCGTCAACTTGTAGGAAAACTTTTGTATTTGACCCATACTCATCCTAACCATTCCTTTGTTGTTGGCCTTATTACTCGGTTTATGAAAAAGCCACATGAAAGGCACTGGAAAGCAGCTAAAAGAATACTTTGTTATGTTCAAGGTACAATTCAATTTGGGATTCATTACAGTGCAGAAGCATCTCCTCTATTGGTCGGTTTCACTGATTCTGATTGGGCTAGTGACCCTGATGATCGGAAGTCTACTGTAGGTTATGTGTTCACTCCTTGCAAGAAAAAAAGTGCCATTTCTCTTTCTTCACCAAAAGTAGAGTATCGTGGTGCCATAGAAGCTAGTAAGGAATCCCTGTGGCTTTGTTAGATCCTATCAGAGTTTGGCTTTCAGCAGCAGCATCCGACTACACTTTAGTGTGATAATCAAAGTGCCATTTAACTATGTAAAGATCCAGTCCAACATCAGTGTAGCAAACACATTGAACTGCACATGCACTTCATCAAAAAGCTCATTCATGACCATGTTCTTGAAGTGCAATATTGTTCAACAGATGATCATGTTACGAACATCTTTACAAAGGCTCTCATAGAGGCGAAGTTTACTAAACTTCGATTTATGGTTGGAGTTCACGAAGTTGTCACTACGGGGGGATAGGCTCTAATGCCTCCTTCCTTCACCTATTGTGTCATATTTGTACATCATTCAATCGTATCCCAAGTTGTTCTTAAGGGGGGATGTTAGGATATTCCAACACATAGGAAATAGTTAAGTATAACTTGGTCTAGTGTAGAGTTAGGTAAAGTGTGTTTCTTTACTATGTACTTTTGTAACTTACAATCCGACGGTCACGATATGTAGTGATCTGATGGTTCATTCACTCCTCAGTATTACCGACACTTGATCCATGGCTTAACACCCAATTGGTCCATGATCTCTATCTAAAGAGCATGGAGGGTCATTTGTAGTGTAACCATTCATGAGAGAAGCTTATGTAAATTTTCATTCTTTTATTAATAAATTGGCTGAAGTGGCCACGTTGGCTCAGGCCATGGACTATTTCCCTCTTTGAGGGTTTTAACCACATCAACAATACTAGTGTATTGATGTGATCTATTTGTGAGCGGTGTCCTTTGGTGTTCTGTCTAAGGAACTTACCCTATAAATTCCTGCAAAACCACATCATCAAGGAATATAGTGGATGGGATCTACATTTACATCATCATCATTAAAGGAATCTACATTTATAAGGAGTCAAGCCACATCCTCAAGGAATCTAGTCTCCTCTATGTCAGCAAGGAATCAATTCTTTCAACATTATCATGGAACTAAACATGTTTATATCATCAAGGCATTCAACTGGACCAATTCATCATTAATTAACTTCATATCATAAAGAATTCGACATTATCATCATCAAGGAGAAAGCATCATCATAATCTAAGTGTAAGCATCACCGAGTCTAGATCACCATTAAATAGTGCAATAACATCATCCATGTCATTTTCAAATGTCAATATCATATATAGATAACGACATCTTCGACTTTGTTACAACAAGCCACAAAGGACAGTTCATGTAATAGGTTTTTAGCAAAGAAATGGTGCCTCTCACCATGTATATATAGATGGGAAACTTTTCTTTAGTTACAAAAAGCCAAAGAGGATTGTTCATGTGATATGTTGCTAGAAAATTCATGGTGGCTCTATCTGTATATGCATATATAATGGGGGAAGATTGATATAAGCCATAGATTATTATTTGCATACAGATATGGATCAACAGGAAACCCATAGGCAAGGTTTGACGTGGTAATGGTCTTGCCTAGTTTGGAGTTTGAAATATTATAATAAACGAATCATTAAGCATGGAATTACAAGCTACACCAAGGTAGTTGAGTTGGTAAGATGTGATAATTGTATACACAAGGTTACGATTTAAACCCTACAAGGTGACGGGTCAGTTCATATTCTTATTGTTAAAATATGTTTGTTATTTTTTCACATGGATAAAACATAGGAAATGCACAAATAATAGCACTCGCAACGAAATTTGGGATTCTGTCTAGCATGTCTGAAAACATGAAAACTATAGCACACATAATTTAATATATACTTTTTATGTGGTTATTTTTTGTTTTTGATGCCATTATTTTTCCAAATTGAGTTCTAGAAGAATTTGACTGATTAGGGCTTCGAAGTGAATCTAACCAAACAGTGTGATGACATTTTGACACTTATTTGACAGCTATGCATTTTGTATGTTTTGAGTGGCTATGAACTTGTTGTAATATTTTTTAATGCATAGTGAAACTAAGTTCTGAGAAGGGAAATGAGTGACAAAGTTGATCAACTAGTAGAGGCAGAGTATGGGAAACAACATGACAACTAGTGACAATTATTTTTATGATGTATTATGGTAGTACTTATGACAGTGGTCGCAAAATATAATAGTGATTGTCTTGAAAATGGTGCATGGTAGCTTCACTAGGGAGAAATACCACACCACGTGTGTTCATATTGAGGGATATATATTGAGGAAAAAATTACATATTATATTGAGCATATAATAGGGGGTAACATTTTTTATATTAGCAGGCACAAAAAATGGAGCTCAAAGTTAATGAAAAATTATAAGGGGGTATAAAAAATGTTAATGAAAAAATGGATACCTACAATATCTAGTGAAAGTAGGAGTGTTCTAAATTGGGAAGATGTATTGGGTTTGTATTGGTAGGGGGTTAAAATTTTATTTTTTTTCGAGTTACTTTCCGATATGTACTCAAATTAAGGGTATCGTTTAATATGCCACAAATGCACGTGATATGTCATATGTTCATTGAATGAAGCCCCCATGTAGTGATGGCAGTGCTTGTAGGTTGTGGGAGTGATTGTGAACTACGCAATGCCAAAAATTATAGGTTGCACATTGTACTTAAACTTTAGTGATCAAATGGTTCTTAATTTACCACTATCCTATTTCATATTTCTATATTTAGAAATATTTTTACTTTAATTAATTAAATTTATTAATTTTTAAAATCTTTATCAAAATATCTATATAGAGTGGTTAAGTAATTGAAAGTAAATATAAAATAATTTGTATATTTTTTTATTTTTTTAAATTCATAAAGAATTTACATTGTGATTTTACAAATAAGCATGAGAGAGATGTGTAATTCCTTTCATACTCAATATTCTGTTGACATATATCCATTTAAAAATAAAATAATTATATTTCGTAATTACCAATGGAGGCTATGATAAAAAAAAAACTGCAATGATTATAGATGTTTGATTAATTTTAATGTAAAGAATTATCAAACATCAAGAATCTCATTCTCTAACTTACTCAATTAATTATTGTGCCAACAACTATGTCTAAATAACCAAAAATATTACTTACAATAAAAAACTGGAAAATAGTAATAACAAAAAAAAATTATGTTGGCCATAAAAAATACTTCAATTTCCATCTTAATTTTTAAATAAACTCTATACATAGTGAAAAAGTAATTGAAGGTAAACATAAAATTAAAAAATATATATATCAATTCTTTCAACATTTTGATGGAGCTAAACTTGTTTATATCATCAAGGCGTTGAACTTGGCCAAGTCATCATTAATTAGCTTCATATCATCAAGAATTCCACATTATCATCATCAAGGAGAAAGTATCATCATCATCAAAGTGTAAGCATCACGAGTCTAGATCACCATTAAACAGTCCATTAACATCATCCATGTCATTTTCAAATATCAATATCATCAAGAGAACTTTTGGTGTCACAGTTTATAAAGGCTTGATTTATGCACTAGCTTCTTATACTTTTCACAGCTTCATATCATCAAGAATTCCACATTATCATCATCAAGGAGAAAGCATCATCATCATTAAACTGTAAGCATCACGAGTCTAGATCACCATTAAATAGTCCAATAACATCATCCATGTCATTTTCAAATATCAATATCATCAAGAGAACCTTTGCTATCACAGTTTATAAAGGCTTGGTTTATGTCACTAGCTTCTTATAGTTTTCACAGTTCTATTCTATGAAAACTAGTGATAGTTGTTTTTATGATAGTTTATGGTAGTATTTATGAGTCATGATAGTGGTTGCATTAATAGTGATTACAATATATGATAGTGATTGCAGTGAAAATGGTGCATGGTATCTTCACTGGGGAAAAATACCATACCACGTGCATTCATATTGGAGGATATATATTGAGGAAAAATTGACATATTATATTGGGCATATAATAGGGGGTAACAGTTTTTATATTGGCAAGTATATAAAATCGAGCTCAAAGTTAATTAAAAACTATTAAGGGGTATAACAAATGTTAATGAAAAATGGATATCTACAATATCTAGTGAAAGTAGGGGTTTTCTAAATTGGGAAGGTTTATGGGGTTTGTATTGGTAGAGGGTTTTTTTTTTAGATTTATTTTCCAATTTGTACTCAAATTAAGGGTAGCATTTAGTATTCCAAAAATACATGTGAGATGTCATAGGTTAATTGAATGAAGCCCACATGTAGTGGTGGCAGTGCTTGTAGGTTGTGGTAGTGGTTGTGAACTTCACAATGACATAAATTATAGGTTGTGGAGTGTACTTATACATTAGTGATATATGATGGCAATAGATCTAGTTTGAAAATGATATGAAATAGAGGTCCACAAGGAAATTGAAGGAGGAGTTCAGAGCCTCCATTGAGGTCGAATCCTCAATTAGAATGCAGCCTAAAGCAGGTTGGAGCCTCAATCAAGTTGGAGCCTAAAGCATATTGGAGCCCATTCGTCATTGAGTTGGAGCCACAATAAGGTTGTATTCTATAGTAAGCAACTACTTGCATTCTTTCGAGGTTAGTATGTCAAATAGGTTGTAGCCTATTGTAAGTGGTAGCTTTCATTTATTGGTGGTACTTTCCTCTATCAGGTCGTAGCCTACAAATATATGTAATGAATTGAAGATAAATAAGAAGAAGGATTTATGGTTTTCTCCCTTATGGGTTTCCACGTAAAAATCTTGTGTCCCTTGTGATGTGATGATGTGTTTTTGATGTGATAGCAGCTTCATAATGCATTACTCTTTATGATGATTTGATGATTATGGTTATCATTCAATCCTACATGATTGATTGATTAGAAAAAGTTATGAAATGATAAAATTCTCTTGCATTGATTCACCCTACCTTTTTGAGGGTGACCTTTGGGCCAACATTTAAATACAATCTTTGCTACTTAAAAAACACTTTAAAAATCAATTTTTCATAAAATACAATATAATTTATTAGTTAGTTAATAATCATCACTGAGAATATTTTACAATTTTATATGATAGAAACCAAGGGTTTAGAGTTTGAAATTATTAAAGGTGTTAGACACCTAATCCATTAAGGTTATGGTGTGGAATGTGAACCATCACAGGGAATCTAAGAGCTCTTGAATGATGAATCAAATGGTCATAATATTGTATTTATATTTGTATAATATTTAACGAAATAAAAATGCTTATCTTTCATTTTCAATTTCATATTCTGATAGTGGTACTAGAGCGAGTCTCTCTAAAACACTTGCCATATCGGCCTCTCTAAGTTTGTCATATCTACCATTCTGAGTAGCCTACAAACCCTTGGCAATTTGTTCTTGTATTTCTAACATTTCTACATGGTTGTTTTTATATATGTGTAGTTAAGTTTTTCTCTACTAAACATTTTGTATTGCATGGTATCTTCTTGCACTATTGCATCTATTCCATGCGTATTTCTTTGTGAGGTACCTCCATGTAAGAATCAAACTACCCCATGATGAGATGCCCTTTTCCAATCATCGTTCTCTCTTTATATGATCCAAGTGGAAATTGGTGGCCATCCACCTATTCCACTTGGACCCCCACCATTGTTTCTTTTAGTTTCCTTAATTGTAGCACAATTTACTATTTTTGGTAGTTTTTCATGTCCTGAACTTTTGGAGCCATTTTAAGGCCCTAAACTACGTTTTTTTGGAATCTTGAGAAGGGCAACATGGTAAGCTTTATATGTTTTACAATGGGTAAGCCTCCAGCTTGTAAGCCCAAAATGATGTATCCTGTTGTTAGCTTGACCCAACCCCTGGGACCACTTGCATACTATAAATATAAGGGCTCATCCATTTCTATGAAACACACAATTATTCAAACAAGTATAAATAAAGATTAATTATATTTCTAAGGACTGGCATTGAATGTATTCTATTGGTGGAACCTATAGAAATAAAATTAGCCATGGTGGCATGATCTCATGACACATATATAGATATCAGCATCTTCGACTTTGTTACAACAAGCCACGAAGGACGGTTCATGTAATAGGTTTTCAGCAAATCCATGGTGCCTCTCACCATGTATATATATATGGGAAACTTTTCTTTAGTTACAACAAACCAAAGAGGATTGTTCATGTAATATGTTGCTAGCAAAGTCATGGTGGCTCTGTCCTTGTATGCATATATAATAGGGGAAGATTGATATAAGCCGGAGATTACTATTTTCATATAGATATGGATCAACAAGAAACCCATAGTCAAGGTATGACGTGGTAATGGTCTTTCTTAGTTTGGAGTTTGAACTATTATAATAAAATAATCGTTAAGCATGGAATTACAAGCTACACCAAGGTAGTTGAGTTGGTAATAGGTGATAATTATATACACAAGGTCATGATTTAAACCCTACAAGGTAACAGGTCGGTTCATATTTATATTGTTAAAATATGTTTGTTATTTTTTCACATGGATAACACATAGGAAATGCACAAATAGTAGCATTGGCAACAGACTTGGGAATTCTGTCTAGCGTGCCTGAAAACATGAAAACTATAGCACACATAATTTAATATATAGTTTTTATGTGGTTATTTTGGTTTTTGATGCCATTATTTTTCCAAATTGAGTTCTAGAAGAATTTCAGCGATTAGGGCTTCAAAGTGAATATTGTATTTATATTTGTATAATCTTTAATGAAATAACATTAATGCTTATCTTTGATCTTGAGTTTCAAATTCCAATAATGGTATTAGAGCGTGTGTCTCTGAGACACTTGCCAGATATGCCTCGCTAAGTTTGTTAGTGTTGGAAATAATACTGAGAGGGGGGGTGAATCAGTATTATCTAGCAATTTAATAAATCTTCCTTATTTGATCTTTGAATTATTTTTGCATGTCAGTACCATAAAATAATGAGCATGAACAAAGAAAACAGATAGTCACACCAAAGAACACAAGATGTAAGGTGGAAACCCAATGTGGGTGAAAACCACCTGCTGCAATATGTCTCTATCTTCTTTCAAATTAGAAACTCCTTTTACAATGATTTTGTACTGGTGCAGTCCTTTACCAGTACGCAGGCTGCAACCTGCAGAGAGCTACAACTCTCTCTCTCGTTTTCCAGTCTTCTCCTGAAAGGGAGCTACAACCCCCTACTTCTTTTCATAAAGCATCAAATGATCATCAAGTACATAACAGTTACAGTCCACTACAGTTATCAGATCAGTAATAACAGAACTAACCCAGAACACCTTATCAACAGAGAAATTCAATCAACAGAACATCTTAAGACAGAGACGCAGTTTTCCCTTCTGTGGCCTGCGACCAGACGCAGTTAACCTTCTGCTCCCCTGCGTCCACATGCAGAGATCCTTCTACTGCGATGCGTGCCCACGCACTGTTCCTTGAACTGCACTGCGTCCTGTTGCTGCAGGGACGCACCCAGAAACACTATCGCACCGCGTACTTTGCTGCAGAGACGCACGCAGAAATGCTATCGCGCCGCGTCCTTTTGCTCCAGGGGCACACCTGAACCTTAGTCGCTCTGCGTCCCCACGCAGATCTCCTGTTACTGCACTGCGTCCCAGACGCACCTAAACCCTTCTGCGCCTGCGTCCCGGCGCACCTGAACCCTTCTGCGCCTGCATCCCGGTGCACCTGAACCCTTACTGCACCTGCGTACCTCCGGGCATAGATGATTTCAAGACTTCAAGAGTAACCCAAACAGTCAGATCTACAGATCTGATCATGCGCCAAAGAGATCTCAGTCTTTCAGAAGATTCGCCTTTTTAGATCTAGACCAGATCTAGCCTCATAAGATATTCAACCAAAGACATATATAAACCAAATGATCTCCTTTGCTTTATATAGGCAAGCTCCTCCTCAAATCATGGAACAATACCACGAGCCGACACCATAGTAACACAATACCGTCGGCTAGATACCAGGAGTAAAACACAAGAAACCCCCACGTGTGCTTTTATCTGCCTTAAAATGTGTGCACTAGGTGGACGCACCTCCTGAACGGCTGGCCTGCGTCTCTGGACGCGGCTTCTGCATGGTGTAACTGCGGGTACGCATCTTTTGAACTGATTTCCTGCGTCCTTCTTTATTTTCAATAAAAAGAGAGCCTTGCCATGGGAGTTGCCATCAAGTACAACATTTGTAGCATATATAGCCATTCCTGAAACATAATGCCAACAATCTCCCCCTTTGGACTTGATGGCAACCTCACAAACTTTGCTTCATTCTCCCCCTTTGACATCAAGGGCAAAGGGTATGCTCCCCCTAAGATCATGTTCCCCCTGAACCAGATCTGCAACAAAGAACCATAATCCTCAATGAAAGAGATAGAGACATATTGCAGCTATTTCCAAGATCTCCTTCTGACCATCCTCCATAATGCCAACAATGCATTATGTGCTCCCCCTGAACCTGTACCATCAATCAGAAAAGGTTCAACAATAAGATGATGCATCAACAACCCCCAGCTTTTGCCTGAGGTATTCAAAAGTGTCCCTGGGCAATGGTTTGGTGAGAATATCAGCAACTTGTTCCTTAGAAGGAACATACTCCAACTTGACCTTCTGTTCAAGCACTTGTTCCCGGAGAAAATGATACTTGATTGGTATGTGCTTGGTTTTTGAATGCATAACCGGATTCTTTGAGATGCTGATTGCACTTGTGTTATCACATAAGATGGGGATAGGTGGTGTACAAGTGATTTGAAAATCCTGCAAAGTCTGCATCATCCAAAGGAGTTGGGTGCAACAAGATGCAGCAGCAACATATTCCGCTTCAGCTGTAGACAAGGCAATCGAACTTTGTTTCTTGTTGAACCAAGATACCAGACTGGAACCCATAAAGAATGCACCACCACTTGTGCTTTTCCTGTCATCCACGCTTCCGGCCCAATCTGCATCTGTATAAGCATGAAGTGTGAGATCTGTATCTCTAGGATACCATAAGCCATAATTTTGAGTCCCTTGAAGATATTTGAAAATTCTCTTCACTGCCTGTAGATGAGTCTCCTTCGGATTTGCCTGAAATCTTCCAACTATTCCAACTGCATGCATGATATCCGGTCGGGTACCTGTCAAATAAAGTAAACTTCCAATCATAGATCTGTAGGTTGGTTGATGTACTGCTGCAGATTCATCATTTGCACTGAGGCTACATCCTGTGACCATGGGTGTACATACTGGTTTTGCATCTTCCATACCATATTTCTTCAAAATCTGTTTGAGATACTTGGTTTGAGATAAAAAGATTCCTCCTTCTTTTTGTTGGATTTGCAAACCAAGAAAATATGTCAGTTCTCCTAGTAAAGACATTTCAAATTCTTTCTGCATGACCGAGGCAAAGCTTTGACTCATAGCTTCTTCATTGCTCCCAAAAATAATGTCATCTACATACACAACAAGTATTAGCAATTTGTCATTTTCAACTTTTATATAAAGATTGCTATCTGCTAATCCTTTTGAAAAGCCTTGTTGATGAAGATATTTGTCCAAACGGTAGTACCAAGCCCTTGGAGCTTGTTTGAGACCATAGAGAGCCTTTTTCAATCTGCATACAAGATTTGGATCATTTCCAAGAATGAACCCATCTGGCTGTTCAATGTACACTTCTTCTTCCAAGTCTCCATTCAGAAAGGCTGATTTCACGTCCATTTGAAATACTTTGAAGTTTTGAAAACTTGAGAGAGCAAGGAACATTCGGATGGCCTCAAGTCTTGCAACAGGAGCAAAGGTTTCTTCAAAGTCTATTCCTTCTTGCTGCGCATACCCTTTACAAACAAGTCTGGCTTTGTTTCTAATTACTTCTCCATTTTCATTCAATTTATTTTTGAAGACCCATTTTGTTCCGATTACATTCTTATCCTTTGGTCTAGGAACCAGCTCCCAAGTGTTGTTCTTTTCGATTTGCTCAAGTTCTTCATCCATTGCTTTCACCCAACATTCATCTTTGCATGCTTCTTTCACATTTTGTGGTTCAGTAGAGGAGATTAATGCCAAATAGCTTGAGGCTTCTGCAACTGTTCTTCTTATTTGTACACCTGCTTCTTTCTTCCCTACAATCTAAGATTCTGGATGATTCTTCTGAACATATCTGGATGGGGTTTTCTCTTCTATTCTTGTCTGCTCCTCTGGTTCTTCTTGAGGTTCTGCTTGAGGTTCTTCTTCTTCATCATTCTGTCTTTGAGGGTAGCCTTCATCTTATTCTATGTCTTCATGATGTACTTGCCTAGGAATGCATCCCTTCTCATCAACCACTACATCAATACTGTCAACAATTCTGCCAAGTCTTTTATTGTAGCACTTGTATGCTTTGCTATATGGAGAGTAACCAAGAAGAATGCCTTCATCTGCCCTAGGTTCAAGTTTGCCAAGCTGCTCATCAGTATTCTTGATATAGCATTTGCTCCCAAAGATTTTGAAGTGCTTTACCGAAGGAGTCCTACCACTCCAAAGCTCATGAGGAGTTTGAGTGCTGTTCACCGGACATTTGTTTTGTTGAGAATAACAACCGCAGCATGTGCAGCTTCACCCCAGAAAGTTGCGGGAGTTCCTGATTCATCAAGCATAGCACGAGCCATTTGTTGGATTGTTCTGTTCATTCTTTCCACAACTCCATTTTGCTGAGGAGTTCTAGCTGTAGAGAATTCTCTCCTTATCCCATGTTCATCACAGAAATCGAAAAATTCATTTGAAGTAAATTCCCCACCTCTGTCGGATCTGAGGCACTTAATTTTGTGACCTGATTCATTTTCAACCAAGGCTTTGAAGGATTTGAATTTTTCGAATGCTTCATCTTTGTGCTTCATAAGTCCTAACCAGACAAACCTGGAGAAATCGTCAATGAATAATATCAAGTATTCTTCTCCTCGAGGTGTCCTTTTTCTGAAGGGACCGCATGTATCTGTATGTACTAGCTCAAGAGGCATGCTAGCTGATCCTTCTTTCTCTGGAAAGTTAGTTCTGGTTTGTTTTCCAAACTGACATGATTTGCATATGGTGTTGTCAGGAATTTTAATATCTGGAAGATCGCGAACTGCCTGATATTTGCATGCTTTCCTTATTTGTGAGAAGCTTAGATGTCCCAACCTTCGATGCCATAACCAGTGCTCTTCATCCTTGCTCAGATAGCATTGTTGTTGTCCTTCTTCAAATATGTACAGATTATTTGGAGTTCTTTTGCCTTTGAGCACTGTTTTACCTGTATCAAGATCACGAACAAGACATCCATTCGATCTGAATATAACCTCGGTTCTTTGATCACACATCTGACTGACACTTAGAAGATTATGCTTTAATCCATCAACATACAAAACATTTCCAGCCTTGACCTTTTCTTTTAACTGAGCAATGCCTTTTCCTTTTATAGTCGCAGGAGTATCATTTCCAAAAGAGACTTTCTTTCCCTTTTCTAGAGCAGAATAAGATTCAAGTTTTTCTTTATCACCTGTCATATGCTTCGAACATCCACTGTCAATGTACCATAGATTTTCCTGTCCCTCTGCATAAAATGCTATCCCACATCTTTCTGTTTGAGGTTCCTTTATTCTCCATGTTTTGGTGCTTGAGGCTTGTTCCTTTTTCTGCTGGAACCTGCTCCTGCATTCAGAGTCTTCATGACCAAAGTTATTGCAAATAGAACATTCAACTTCATTTTCAAGAACCGAAAAGTTGTTATAGGTCCTTTTTGTAATCCCTGTCATACTTCTTTGTTTTTGAGCTTCCCTAGTCATGATTGTTTTATATGCAACACATTGAGCTACTTTGTGACCAAAGTTATGGCAAGAAAAGCATTGTCCATTGAAGAAACTTCTGCGGTTATCAAATCTACCGGCCAAATGATTGTAATTTCTATTGTCATCCATTCTTGAACCAAATTGAGAAGATTTTACCTGTGGCTGGTTGTAGCTTTTGTTCACCCTTAAGATGGATTGCCCCTGATAGTTTCTGTTTGTAATTCGTCCCTGCTTTACCTGATGATCTTCATTTTTCTTTTGCTCATTTCTTCTTGCTGCATCAAGATAACTTTTTGAGGTGGATGCTTGAGAAGTTGCTCCATTATAGCCCAGACCTGTCTTGTTTAGAGGAGATCGCTGCACATTGATAATCTCATCCAAAGTTTCATATCCTTTGACAAACTTGAGATTAATAGCTTTTGTTTTCTCAATCTCTTTTCTAAGACCAACAATTTCACCTTCTAATTTTTCAAGATGTTTTTCCTTTTCATCAATTTGAAATTGTAGAGTATCAATGATCATGTTCTTTTCTTCTATACATCTCTTGAGTCTAGTAATTTCATCATAAAGGTTATCCACATCTACAGCATCCATATAATCATCATCTTCAAATGCCATTAACAACTTATATTCATTACCTTGTTCATCTTCATCACTGTTTGATAGTCCATCACTATCTTCATGAGTGTAGTAGCTTTTCTTATTTGCGTTCTGTTTCTTGTTCCATCTAGTAGGTTCCTTTCCTTTATCCTTATAAGGGCATTTTGCAGCATAATGACCTACTCTTCCACAAGCAAAGCATTTAAAAGGTAACTTACCTTTGAACCTTCCAGAACCCCTTTGAAGATTTCTGACAAAATTTGATTCTTCTTCCTCTTCTTCTGGGACGTGGCTTGCTTCATAATAATCTCCTTTGCCTGATGCCTTGAAAGCAGCTTCTCTTCTGTCTGAAGGACCTCCCTTTCTCATTTCATAAGCAGTTAGAATTCCATGTAGCTGAGACATAGTAAGAATTCGTAGATTTTCCTTTTCTTCTATAGCAGATACTTTAGATTCAAACTTGGGAGACAAAGATCTTAGAACCTTTTCAACCACTATAGCCTCTCTTATTTCTTCACCCAAATTTTTCATACAATTAACAATCTCATCTACCCGAAGAAAATAGTTAGCCACACTTTCATCATTATACATCTTGAGAGTCTCATACTGAATCCTGAGAGTTTGAAGTTTAGCACGCTTTACCTGTTCATCTCCTTCATAGCTTGTGACAATTTTGTCCCATATTTCTTTTGCGGATTTGTAGTGCATTACCTTCATGAATTCCGTTTGGGATATACATCCTGACAGAGTACTGACTGCTTTTGCATTTGTTTCATACTTTTTTTTCTCAGCTGGATCTGTAGGAGTAGCTGAAGGAAAAGCATAGCATGTTTCTACAATGTCCCAAACTTCTGTACCAAGAGATTGAAGATATGCAGTAACTCTTACCTTCCAATAATTGAAGTTTGTCCCATCAAAAACCGGTGGCCTGATTGATGCTTCTCTCTCGTAGTTGCTCATGATGAGAGATCTACCTTCAAGCGATCAAGCTTCTCTGAAGGACCTGCTCTGATACCAATTGTTGGAAATAATACTGAGAGGGGGGGTGAATCAGTATTATCTAGCAATTTAATAAATCTTCCTTATTTGATCTTTGAATTATTTTTGCATGTCAGTACCATAAAATAATGAGCATGAACAAAGAAAACAGATAGTCACACTGAACCCTTACTGCGCCTGCATCCCGGCGCACCTGAACCCTTACTGCACCTGCGTACCTCCGGGCATAGATGATTTCAAGACTTCAAGAGTAACCCAAACAGTCAAATCTACAGATCTGATCATGCGCCAAAGAGATCTCAGTCTTTCAGAAGATTCGCCTTTTTAGATCTAGACCAGATCTAGCCTCATAAGATATTCAACCAAAGACATATATAAACCAAATGATCTCCTTTGCTTTATATAGGCAAGCTCCTCCTCAAATCATGGAACAATACCACGAGCCGACACCATAGTAACACAATACCGTCGACTAGATACCAAGAGTAAAACACAAGAAACCCCCACGTGTGCTTTTATCTGCCTTAAAATGTGTGCACTGGGTGGACGCACCTCCTGAACGGCTGGCCTGCGTCTCTAGACGCGGCTTCTGCATGGTGTAACTGCGGGTACGCATCTTTTGAACTGATTTCCTGCGTCCTTTATTTTCAATAAAAAGAGAGCCTTGCCATGGGAGTTGCCATCAAGTACAACATTTGTAACATATATAGCCATTCCTGAAACATAATGCCAACAGTTAGATCTACCACTTTGAGTAGCCCTGAAACCCTTGCCTATTTTTTCTCATATTTATAACATTTCTACATGGTTGTTTTTATCTGTGTGTTTAGTTAATATTTTCTCTACTAAAGATTTTGTATTGCATGGTATCTTCTTGCACTATTGCATATCTTCCATGCGTGTTTCTCTGTGAGGTACCTACACGCAAGAATCCCACTAACCCATGATGAGATGCCCTTTTCCCATCATCATTCTCTCTTTATATTACCAAGGTGGATATTGGTTTCCATCCACCTATTCCACTTGGAACCCCACCATTCTTTCTTTTGGTTTCCTTAATTGTAGCACAATTTACTATTTTTGGCAATTTTTCAGTTCCTGAACTTTTGAAGTCATTTTAAGGCCCTAAATGATGCCTTTCTGGAAAATGGGAAAAACCATATCCTATGGGAAGGGTTTTTAATTGAAAGTTGTTGTCCTCAAATAGATCTTTATAACAAGGTATCATACATGTCAAAAAGAGATTGCATGCCAAAGTTACAACCCCAGGAATATGATGTACCAATTTACCCCAACAGAGCCCACAGACATTTGGTGCTTCATCTCCTAGGGTTAAGATTATGGATGTTTAGGGTTTTCGATTATTTATAAATAATAAATAGGTCTTCACCCCTCATTGTAAGATGGTTGAGAAGGCATGTAGCCATCACTTCTCTTCTCAGAGATAAGCTTCCATTGGTTAACCTAGGTTATTTCCATTAAGCATGTAACAAACTTTTGTACTTTTTTATTAATGAATTGAAGTTAAATTTTTGTTTTATATCTATATTTCTGTTTATATCTATATTCATGTTGTTCCTTCATAAACCTGGATCAGCGATATCAGAGCAATCTTCTCTTTCTCTGTCTTTCTGTGCATGTCCCCAATGAGCTCGAGATATAAGGAGTTAGGGCTCAAACCGGTTGAACCTTTCCAAGATCGACCTCGCTGACCCCAACAACCTCCCATGGTGAAAGAAAAGAAAGATGAGGGAGCAGGATATCCTTTCAAAATATTTCTTGAATAATCCCTCGAGCGACAAAGAAATATGATGATGGACAACTTTGCCCAAATCCTTTGGAATATACGCACAAGAAATGCATCTTTATCCAACAGGTTTTCTGGAGGCACCACTCCCTTTAAGGTATAAGTCAACTTTGACATTGCCATTTTTGAAGGCTAGATAGATGCATATGTCATAGATAAATGGTTACATATAATGGAAGGATATTTTTCAGTTCATGACTTTTCCAATAATGAAAATATTACTTTTGCACTCCTCAAGGTCGCCCCACATGTCAAGGACTGGTGGGAAACCTACTGTGAGAAAAGGGAAGAGAGGGAACCCTCACTATTTTCAATTGCACCAACCTATAATTCTTTCTGAGATTCCATCAAGGAACAATATTACCTTATCAGGAGATATGAAGAGAAGTAGATAAAGTGGACCACACTGTGGAAAATAAGGGTCCAAGACGTTCTAGATTTCACAAATATTTTTCATACCTTCTCACTAAGTTGGATATCAAGGATTTCGAGTGGCATATGGTACTCAAGTATCATGGCTATCTACACAAATATATCCAAGATGAGATGGAGTTCCTAGAAATCTCCTCGCTTGGCTCCGCTTATCAATACATTGTCATGATCGAGTAGAAATTTAAATAAAATAAGCAATACTTTAGATCTGCAAATTTGAAGTAAGGGAAAGGTGCCCCCAAACTACAGAATAAAGGAAAAATCCAAGATGGGGAGACCTAGGAAAATCCCCCAAATCCACAAGCATAGAACAACACCATAAAGACAAAGAAGGACATAGGAAAGTGGTGTGAGTTCCATAAGAGCCCCACTAGCAACATAAAGTGAGTTTCCAACCAAGGAATCACTCGTGGCTGAGCTAAAGGCTTCAAATTCAGATAAATGTTCCAAATTTAAGTCAGAACCCCACAATGGGAATGAAAAAGGGAAGCAGATTTTTCATGTGGAGTGAAACGCCAGCGTTTCCACTGCCAAGGTCCAAAAGATTAAGCTTGAATATCTAGAGGAGGTGGAGCACCTCTGCCACTCATAGTGTGGGTGAAGGGTTCTCCACTACAGTCCATTGTCGAAAATAGGATCTAAAAGAACCTCATTTCAATAGAGGCCATGAATAAGTTGTACCTACTGAACACACCACACTTTCAGGTTTACACCATCAGGTGGCTTCATCAAGGATGATATCTCTGCGTCAACCAGAAGTGTTTCCTTCCCTACAGCATAAAGCCCTTCACGAATGAGGTACTATGTGATTTTTCTCCTCTTCAAGTTTGTGATGTATTATTAGGCAAACCATACTTGTGGAGGTGTCATGTTGTGTATGAGTCTAAGCCTCACACTGTCATTATTACTTTGGGAAATAAGTTATACAAGATACCAAAGGTATCCTCGCCTACCACCATCTTGCTTATCTTTGCTCAGAAATGCAGTAAAACCATATATTATACTAGGAAATTTGTTTTCTTTCTGATTCGTTCTCAAAGTAAGGGGAAGCAGATGATCATCCACAATGATCACCAACCACTTCAATTTATACATATACAAGGGAAGTTGCAGAATGATTGCCATAAGAAGTGGTCTACATATCTACAACAATTCCACTTGAGCATTAAATACAAAAAGGTAGTAACAACCATGTTTCATATTTCCTCAGTGGGTCCCCAGTTCCAGCACTAACTACTGTTCTGAACTCTTGTGGCCACGAGACCTCTAGATGGCAGCAATTGTATAAAAATGATCCAGAGTTTTCCACCACATACCAAAAGCTAGTGGATGGAAATCAAGTTCTTAATTTCCATCTCCAAGATGCATTATTATGCTACCTAGGTAACCTTTGTGTTCCTTCAAGAGAGCATGCCAAGCTAATTTGGGAGTCACACTATAGTTGGGTTACAGGAAACTTTGGTGTGGAGAAAATTGTCAACATAATCCAGAATTAATTTTATTGGCCAAAACTTCGACTGTATGTTGGGACATATATCAGATCATGAAATACCAGTGCCATCGCCAAGCCAACCATCAATAATCAAGGCTTGTACACTCCTCTGCCTACCCCTAGGAAACACTGGGAATCCATATCCATAGAATATCTGTCTGGTCTCCCTTCTACCGAGCATGGTAATAACTGTGCGTTTGTGGTCCTAGACATATTTTCTAAAGTGGCTATATTGATGGCCTACAAGAAGAGTATCATAGTAGAGGACACTAAAAAAATATTCTTTGAAAGAGTGTGGGTACATTATGGGATGTCGCTAGACATTATATCATACTAGGATAGCAGGTTCTGAAGCACATTCCGATAGAGCCTATGGCCACTATTAGACACCGGGCTCACCAAGTCGATTGCATTCCATCCCCACACTGATGGCCAGACAAAAGTCATCAACAAGATGATAGTGAACATATTGCACATGTACAACTCCAAGCACCCACGAACCTGGAATGAGATCCTTCCCTATGTGAAACACAACTATAACATATCTTTCCATATCTCAAATAGTTGCGGTCCCTTTCAAGTGGGTTTAGGATTTCAACCATTGCGTCTGATTGATGTTGCCATGCCTCATGCAACTACATAGAAAGAATCCACACATGTACAATCAGAGGTTGATAAAGAAACCAGGCTTATTGAATGCATCCAACACATCTACTAGTAAGTTCACGACATCTTGGATAAGTCTAATTTCATGTACATGTAGCGACATAATCAACATCGGATGCCATATAAGTTTCAAGTGGGTGACAAAGTTTGGTTGCATTTGGAGAAAGAACACCTTACTAGATCCCATCAGAACCTTAAACCACTATAGTATGGGCCTTATACAATCACCAAGGATTTTAGAGATAATGATTTTGAGCTCAACATTCCTCCATTGCTTGGCCTACACCCAATGTTCAATGTGTACCGCCTTTGGCCATACTTTCTACCATTACTAGACACATCAGACGTTGTAGAACAACTCACACCAACAGAGCTAAACCCAAACTGCATGGAACAAGCTACAACTGATTGGAATATGGATCGAAGATCAATAACACTCACCAACAAAATATTCAATTGTATTGGGTTGTCAAAGCTGGTAAACTCCTAAACCAAGCCAAGTGGCTCACCAAGGACTGAGTTTAGGAGAATTTTTCCCATCTCATGTAGACACTCAATGCAATGGGGTCCATTACTTCCTTAGGGGGAGGGACTAATATAGGTGTATATTGGTGGCCACTTACCAATGCCAATTGGACCCTCACCTTTTCTCCTTTTATTTTCCTTAATTGCAGCACAATTTACTATTTTTTGGCAATTTTTTGGGTCCTCAACTTCAAGAGTGGTTTTGAAGACATAAATGACATTTTTTTGAAAGCAAGCAAACCTATACCCTGCAACATGGGCTTGCAGTCAAAATTTGTAGTACTCAGATAGATATTTATAATGAGGTATCATACACGTCAGATAAATATCGTATGCAAAAGTTACGAAAATGGGAAGTTGATATACCAATTTACCCGAATAGGGCCCACAAACGTTTGGATCTTCATCTCCTAGGGTTATATTTTTGGATGTTTATGGTTTTCCATCATTTCTCAATAATAAATAGGCCTTCAAGCCTCATTGTAACATAGTTTAGAAGGAATGTAGATGCCACACCGCTTCTCAGAGATAAGCTACCATCACCTGAGCTACTTTATTTTCATTATGCATGTAAAAAGTTTTAGTACTTTGTTATTAATGAATTGAAGTTATGTTTTCATTGTATATTTGTATTTCTATTTATATATGTATTTCATTTCGTTCCTTCATAAACCTAGATCATTGTAGCATATTTTTATTGTAATATTACATTTATCGAACCATCCTCCATCTTATAAAAATCAAATTTTGAGTAACCGATAGACAAATATCTGATGTCAAATAGAAGCCACACCAACACTTCAACATGAAACATCAGTTTCTTCTCCATTTCCAATATTGTCAAAATTTATGGCAATTTATTTGTCTCCCAACCATTCATTGAATCCAAATGAGTAGGAGATCTCAAAGCCATTATGTTTATGTGCATTGAGTATTCCAGGGAAAATGAAAATTGCTTTCCTTTTTCTATTTCCACAGGGATCCCAAGGATTGTTGGTTTCATTCTGCAAGGTGGGAGCTTTAGATTTACATTTTTATTTTGGTCCCATGGAAATGTACATAAACAATTTACTTAGTTGTTGATGTGATGATCAAACTTGCTAGTCACCAACTCCATGGGTTTAGTTGCATTCAGTGGAGCTAAGTTCTAGACATTTCATGTGCAACATCATATGCCACAAATGATTCCTAAGGAGTGATTTTCACATGTTGGATTTCAAGAAGGGGAATCCAAAGTTGGACAATATCCAATTGAAGGAACTTCTAATGATGCCTCAATCACTATGTAACATAGTTTTGCATTTCATCACAATAAAAAAAATTGTGCTCGTTATGGTTAATGGAGGAGGTGGTGGTATCTACCTAGACACTTCAAACTTAATAGAAATATCATGGATTCAATGTGTTTCTCTCGCTCGTGGGAGCTCAATGCTTTGGCTTGGAAGATTTTAAATTTGGATGATTTATACCTATCTTCATTCATGATTATTTTCTACACCAATGGTGGCCAGTCTAGTGGATGGTGTGTACTTCCCAGAACATGGTATTTAGTATCACAGTCACAATTTGTATTCTCTTCCTAGTAAGTGGTGGAGTTTCTTCAACTTCAAGTTCCTAGTGTTGGCTCCTTGTTCCTCCTATAACCAAATATAGTGGTGGATTTTAAAAGAACATTTGTCCATGTAGGCTCCCTCATTGGAGACCTAAAACTAGACATCAAAATCAACATAAACTGATTGTACACCATTAACACATTCTGGGAAGCATTCAATTTAGTGTGAGGGAAAGAACATGTGGAATGTTAAGAATTCTCTGAGGGAAGACATGGTGATGCTCATGGAGAGGATGATGTTAAGGACGAGTAGTTTCTTAGAAAGCCATCCCTTAATTCCATCATCCATCTCAACTCCTATTAGCATAATAAAAATCCAACAAGGTCAAGTTTTGGGCTCACATTCATGCATAAATAGAAATATAACCTTGAGTATTCCCCTGAAAAATCCTCACATGTGGTTTAGTGGCTCCAGTAACTACAAGGTTTAATTCCTATAGATGAAGATGTTGAATTCAAAAATTTGAATTCTCTAAAACAGAGAAAATCATGGTGCTCTATATTTTTCTCTCATTTCCCATCACCATGGCTGTAAATTTTGATAAGTTTTTTGGCTACTTTTTAATATGAGCATAATATGAGATTTATACCTTCTTAGGAAATCAAAGAAGTGAAGGAAACTAACACACATAAAATAAACTTAATAAAATAACTTAGAAATATAGAAACCAGACATGGCAGAAAAGGCCTCAGCCTTACAACATTCCTCACATTCTCATTATTAATCAATCCAATATACAAAGAATGATAATAGTACAAATAAATACATTATGAAGTTGTTCTCAAGATAGTACATCTATCTTGGACACTATGGTTGAGATATTTTCTCAGCAAAACACCAATCTAGGAGAACTAGTTGGAGAGAATCTCTCATCCTAACTAAACTCCCTAGTTTGAGGAACTAACTCCTAATTATCAAGATTTGATTTATTTAATTATGATATTTGGATTTATAATTGTTTTATTATGAGAGTGAGGCTAGCAAGAAGAAATAATATTCAAACTCGTTCTTTGAATACAATAGAAGTGGAAAATGATGGAAAATAATTGGGTCTATACTTCTCTTCCCATTGATCCCCTTGATGTTGGTAATTCACCTTTATTTTATATGAAATGTATTTGAAATAATTATATATAGGTGACTTTGAGAAATAGTCATTTATACAAATTGTAATAAGAAGTCATTTAAGAAATACCACTAGACCATGCCATGGATTTCCCTACCGTTCTTGGATGAAATTACAAGGAAGAAGCTTGATCAGACCCTTTAAGTTGATGGAAATTTTTGCCTTGTTCTTTTGGAAAAATAGGATAGAGATACAACCACTAAAGGTGTGGATATAATTAAATAATATGGTATTGAATTATATCCATTCACTCGATACTTGATGAGTCAGGGTCCAATGTGAAGGCCTTGGTGCCCTCCAATATTGAAGTAGAGAGGACATTTTTTGGACATTACGAAGGATCTATTAGAGGATTTTTCTTCAAATATTTGAATTTTCTATCCAATTGTGCAACCAAAAATAGGATTTATATCCTAAATTGTTTCCAGTGAAAAGCATGTCCTAATGATGAGCCATATTGGATAGTTCAAAATATGTTACCAATTAATACTTTTATGTGATGGACTCAAAAGTCAGATATCGTAATAGCTTAAAATGTACACTTATCATTGAATCTGACCACTTTACTAGTGTGAATGTAGAGAAGTGGTTCTCACCTCGAAATTTTTTACTTTATCTTCAAGCAATGAGAATTGAATAATTTTGATAGTAAATTATTCCTACTACTATACTTATTTGTTGTTGTTTGGTTTTTCAACATGGGTTGGTTTTGAGGAGTGGAGCCCACACCCTCATAGAGTTGGCCACATGGATGTTCATATTTTTTTTATCTCTAACCATGTGAGCATTTTGGAAACTGAGTAGTCTTATTATTTGACATGAATTGATTTATATAATTGTTTGGCATTTAAGATTCTATTTTTTAAGCCCTGTCAATCAAGCATTTACAAGTGATCCTGAGGAACAACCAAAACTAGAGCCTCAAGCATAAATTAGAATCAAAGCTATGAGAATGATTCAGTTTGTGGTCATCTTTAAAATCAGATTAGTTTGTGGTCATCATCAAACCAAAATCAATTTGCATTCATCTTTTGATCACCATTTGTGAGCACTTCCAATTAGTAGAAGACAATAGCTTATATCCAAATTTGGAAACGCTCTAGGAAACATTGAGCCTTAGAGCCAAGTTCTACTAGTTTATGGCCAACTTCAAACCAACATATTATTATTTTATGACTATATTTAAACCATCATCATGTAGGACTTCCATTTGGTGGAAGACTTGATCTTCTAGCAATATTAAAAATTGCTCTAGGAAATACATCAAGCAAAATTCTAGGTTTCATTGTCAACCTTAAACTACCACATGTGAAATATTTCAGCTTTTACTACACTTTTTGAGTTGGTGATCAACCTTAAATCACCACTGGTAAAATACTTCAGCTTCTCCTACCTCATTTGATTTGTGGTATTCCTTAAACAACCATTTCGGAGAGCACATCAAGCCATTGGATACCATGCACTCTTGTATTTTAGTGTTCTTCTTGGACTCACATACACTACTTCAGATTAAGGTGGGGAATGTTGGACACCTAGCTCATTAAGGTTATGGTGTCGTATGTGAACCATCCTAGGGAATCCAAGACACCTTGGAAGATGAACTCAATGCTCAAAATATTGTATTTATATTTACATAAGCTTTAATGGAATAAAATTCATTCTTATCTTTCATTCTAACTTACACAATCCAAAAAAAAGGAACATGATTTATTTAACAAATTCAAAATTAATTCTCATTTTTAAATAATTACAATTTATTTTCTTCAACAAAATGAAAATCGTATAAAATTATTTGCATATGAATGATTGTTGTTTTTTTTTATGAATTATTTTTGTATTTCCTTAGAAGATATTTGAAACATAATAAATCATTCATCCAGTCTATGCTTGAAAATGTCGTATGTAGGTAGTTTCAATCTTCCCCAAGGGAAACCAAATGTTTTTAACCACCTATGTAAATAGAAAGTCCAAAAATATGCATCAAAAATCATTTAGTTGTTGCAATAAAAAAAGGTCAAACACTAGACATAATGGTCAATCAAGAGTCAGAAAATGTAATAGGCATTGGATCCTTAGCACTGTATCCAGGAGGTGCAAGAGGATAAGCTTAACACTAGAAATGGGATCTCAAATGTGCCATTCATGCATCAAGCCTTTCCAAATAATACCCCTAGATTCATAAGGCTTGTTTGATATCTTCTGACGTTTCAAAGATATTTTATCCATCCTCTTGCTTTTCATTTAAAAACATTCCTAGTAGAGTATTTATTTGCAAATGTAGAAGGATGGAATTAATATACTATTTTCTTTTTCACTTAGCAGTACCAGGGTCTAGAACCCAGTGAGAGAGATCTACTAAGATATTAGTTTATGAAAAATATAGATGATCCATATCAACCCAGTGCTTGATATTGCAAATTTCATTTTGAGTTTCAATGAGGAAAACAATGTAAAATATATATGTTATTTCTTGAGCTTATTATTGGGCTTGGTTCCTACCCTAGGGGCCTTGGCCACCCCCTCCCCTCTGGTTGTGCATATGATATCTCAACATATCACACTGAGGGGAATCTTGCCCAAGTGCATTATAGGAGCTGGAATTAGCAAAATAATTTAAAAACGTGTAGCCTATGTATTTCCAATGGAATAACTAAATAATAAAAATTCCATAGCACAAGTCCAAATCTAGGTAAATTCAAACCAACAAAATATATATGCCATTATCAACCCCCAACACAAATAAAGTTCTAAATTATAACCAATCCACAGGATATTAGAACCATGCTAGGCTCATAATTATTAAACCACCACAACTGTATTATTTCCTATCCTTGGAATTAATATAACACTTAAAATATTGAGGAGATGTCATTATTAGGGAATTTGTAGTCTTAATAGGGAGAGATAATAGACAAACAGGCCATGGCATCAACCACCTGTAAATAGACGGAACAAGAACACAAATAATGCCATAACCAAGACTATGTAGGTTAATGACGTGAGGGTATGCATAAAATAAAAGGGTTACTAGTGTTACCCATGTCAAAATGGCCATTGAGATGGAGAAGGATTTGGAGAACAGGAACTTGCGACCATATTTCACTGGACCAAGGACCCTTCCCCTATATAGTCTCATGTCAAGTACATTGTTTATACATCACATGGGTTGTGTGCCACATAAGCATCAAGTGAACCTTCAAGAAATAGCAAATCATAGACTTTCATGATGTAGAGTGTTAGTGATGTATAGCATGTAGACGAGTGACCATAGAAATATTTGAAGAATAGTGAACCTAAGTGATATATGGGCCACTTTGAATGTTTGCAAATCATCATAGAGAGTATCAACATTGTATTTGAGAGATTAAAATATTGTATGCATATCATCATTAATTAAAGTTAAAGAGTTATGTGGTCCAAACATCACTAACATCTCATGTGAGCCGCCAGGTAAAAATTGTGAACCATATAAATGTTATCATAAGAGAATGTGAAAGCTTAAACAATGTATGCTAGCCAAGAACAAACTACAGATACGAGCCATAGATGAACCATTGTGTGAAAAAACCACTGTAGATATATAATGCAATGCTACAAGCGAGCCGTGTTAGATATGTGAGCTAGGGATCTGAGGCCTATTGAAATTCTAGACTATCACTATTAAAGATGCATTATTTCTTGATTAAATATATGATCATACAATTGATACTACAAACCTCAAAAATATCACCAAGAATATTTGATATAATATATTGGACATCTCAGAATTTTTTATCATGTCACAAATATTCAAACTGTCCATTTGAACTTGGACATCGAATAGAAAAGTATACCTTGGACAAGTGTAATATTTGGACCTTACTGAATGCTATATACCTTCATGTGTAACTATTGTAAATATGCCAAAAAATTGTGACCTTTAGAATGCCTTATTCATCACCTTAGCTCTGAGACCATGTTGCTTTTGGATGTGATAATTCAATAACAAATGACCTCCAACGTGGTTCTACTTATAGTGGAGAATGTGAAGGGTCACGACCCTTGAAAATCTACCTTTTTGACCATGGAGCCAACCTAATATTTTAAGAAGCTAGCTTGACAAGAATAAAATTTTAATTGTATCTAATAATATGCCAATGAAACTACCAACCGAAGCTACATTTTTCAACACCACCAACAAGGCTTACGACTGTTATTCTTAGCTTTATTCTTCCCAAATTTGGTACATGATTTGAGAGAATGGTCTGTTTAGTAGTAGGCTCTACAGTGAAAATAGATATTTTTGTAGTCTAATTTATGCATCCAAATATATTCAGGAACTGTTAACTTAATTTCAACTATAAAACCTTTACTGAAATTCATTTCCACACATATGCAAGTATATGTGGGCTTTGGGTAGATTTTTTTACCATCACTTCGACAATAGAATTTTCCTAAAGCATTACGAATTGCAGAAAATGAATCATGAATCCTGAAATGCAAAGGAATATTAGGGAGCGTTACCCAAATTGGAGTAGGCAGTATTGAAATTGTGAGGGGGTTGAAAGAGGGAAACCATGGTTGCATAGAGATCCCTATGGTACCCCAAAACCATAGACCAAAGCTAGAAATTAAAGCTCTCTCTTGAAATGTGTCAAATAAGAAAATAACAAAACCTATCACTAATGGGTACATGTTCAAAGCATTAGGAATTATAGGTTTCCAATTCTTGAAAATCCAAGAAAGAATATCAATGAGCCTTGGCTACAAACTATTGAACCTCAATAATGGGAGCTTAAAAAATTAGAATCATAGGGGAGACGAATCTAGAAATGTGTTTTAAAGTGTCACAAATAGAAGGAGGAGGCGACCCTAGACGAAGGCTACAAGCAGCGATCTTCACAACATTGTAGAAAGATAAAGGGGTGAAGGGAGCAACCTCGATGACTGTGAAGGATGAAGCCACCTGAGAACAGGGAACAAACCCAGAGACTATAGTGGACAAAGTCACATGAGAAACATCAACATTCGTACCTGCAACTGGGATCTTAGAATGACTTGAAGGAGAAAATGATTTATGAGAACCCTTCCCCATTTCTGTAATCATCAACAAGGAGGGCTTAATGGAAGGAAGAGGAAAAATAATGATCATGGCCATAGAAGAAGAGACATATGGCCACTAAGGCACAGAGAGAAGAGAAGGGGCAGTTGGCTAGTGCCAAACCCCAGCTACCTCTACAAAGGGGGAATGCATCGCAATTATTGAGAACAACACAAGCAATAATGGTTCCATTCTTGAGATCAGTTTGCATTCTTGAGAACAACACAACCAATAACGGTTCCATTCTTGAGATCAGTGTGCATTCGTGAAAACAACACAACCAATGGTGTGAAACTCTCAAGCCAATCAATAACACCCACAATATTTCAATAAACAAATGACGTTAAAGTTACACAATGTTTAACTGGTTGTATGGACCTAACCAAATGAAAACACATGGAAACATTTCACATGATGGTGACATGGACCTATTGAATGAATTAAAAATTGCACTCTTTCATACTCAATAGAAAACTTATCTCAACATGTCATATGGGGCCAAAATAAAAAAGGTGCTAATGTTGGTCTACTTCTTGGTCATGTGGAATCTTGAGAAGGGTCACATGGTCACCCTTATATTTTTCACAATGGGTAAGACTCTCAATTATAAGCCTAAAATTATGTGACCCATGATCATACTGACATAACCCTTGGGGTCACTTGCTTATTATAAATATAAGGGGCTCATCCATTTCCCTAAAACATGCATTCATTCAAACAAGAATACACAAAGATTATTCTTTTTTTCTGAGGTCTGTCATTGAATGTATTCTATTGGTAGAACCTATAGACATAAAATTAGCCATGGTGGAACAGTCTCGTCCCACATATATAGATATAGGAATCTTCATCTTTGTTACAACAAATCACCAAGGTCGGTTCATGTGCAAAGTTTTCAGAAAATCCATGGTGGATTTGTCCATGTATATATATGGGAAACTTTTCCTTAGTTACAACAAGCCCAAGAGAATTTTTTGTGTGAGATATTTGTAGAAAATTCATGGTTTCTATGTCTTTTTCAACATATATAATAGGGGAAGATCGATATAAGACGTGGAGGACTATCTACATATAGATATGGATCAACATGAAACCCATAGGCAAGGTTTTTCGTGGTAATGGTCTTGCCTAGTTTGGATTTTGAACTATTATAATAGAAGAATCACTAAGCATAACATTACAAGCTACACAAAGGTGGCTGAGTTGGTAATATGTGAGCATTGTAAACACAAGGTTGCAGGTTCAACCCCTGCAACATGACAGGTCGATTCATATTTTTATCTTTAAAAAATGTTTGTTGTTTTTTCACATAGATAACACACAAGAAGTGTACAAACAATAGCATTCGCAGCAGTATTGGGGATTCTATCTAGCACGACTGAAAAGGGGAAAACTATAGCACACTTAATTCAATATATAATTTTTATATGGTTATTTTTGGGTTTTGAAGCCATTATTTGTCCAAATTGAGTTCTAGAAGAAGTTCCATGATTAAGGCTTAGAAGTGAATCTAACCATAGAGTGTGATTCCATTTCGACACTTATTCTAAAAATAAAATGCATTTTTTATGTTTTGAGGGGCTATGACCAAGTTGTAATGTTTTTGAATGCATAGTGAAAGTAGGTTCTGAGAATAGAATTGAGTGACGAGGTTCATAAAATAGTAGAAGCAGAGTATGGGAAACAAAATGACAATTAGTGACAATTTTTTTATGATAGTCATTGCATTAAAAGTGATTGCAATAAAAGTGGTGCATGGTGGCTTCACTAGGGAAGCAATATGATACCACATGAATTCATATTCGAGGATATATATGGAGCAACAGTTGACATAATAAATTGAGCATATAATAGGGGTTAATGGTTTCATATTGGCAGGTATAGAAAATGGAGCTCAAAGTTAATGAAAAACTAGAAAGGTGTATACAAAATGTTAATGAAAAAATGGATACCTACAATATCTAGTGAAAGTAGGAGTTTTTTAAATTGGAAAGTTGTATTGGGTTTGTATTGGTAGGGGGGTTAAATAATGTGATTTTTAGAGATATTTTCCAATATGTAGTCAAAATAAGGGTATTTTTTAGTTTGCCACAAACTCACGTGATATGTGAGAGATTCATTGAATGAAGCCCCTGGGTAGTGGTGGCAGTGCTTGTAGGTTATGGCAGTGATTATGAACTATGTGATGATAAAAATTATAGGTTTCATATTGTAGTTATAATTCAATGATATATGATGGTAGTAGATTTAGTTTGAAAATTATATGAATTAGAAGTCCATAAGGAAATTGAAGAAGGAGGTTAGTGCCTCCATCGAGGTTGAAGCCTCAATCAGAATGAATTCTAAAACAGGTTGGAGCCACAATCAAGCTGGAGCCTAAAGCATATTGGAGCCCACTCTTCATTGAGTTTGGAGACTCAATAAGGTCATATCCTACAATAAAAAATGACTTGCATTATTTCGAGGTTGCTACCTCAATTAGGTTTCCACCTACTGCAAGTGGTAGCTTGCATTTCCTGAGGGTACTTTCCTTCATCATGTCGTAGCCTACAAGTATATGTAGTGAATTGAATATAAACAAGAAGAAGGATTTATGGTTTTCTCCCTTACAGGTTTCCACGTAAAAATCTTCTGTCCCTAGTGATGTGATGTTGTGTTATTGATGTGATGGTAGTCTTATAATGCATTAATATTTATGATGATTTGATGATTATGGTTATCATTCAATCCTACATGATTGAATGATTAGAAAGTTATGAAATGATAAAATTTCTGTCACATTGATTCACACTACCTTCTTAGTGTGACCTTTGGGCCAACATTTAAATACATTATTTGCTACAAAAAATATACTTTAAAATTCAATTGTTCATAAAATATTATATAAAGTATTATCATTTTAATAATAATCACATTTTATACTTAGAATATTTTCGAATTTCGTATGTTAGAAACTAAGGGTTTGGAATTTGAAATTAGTAAAGGTGTTCGACACCTAATCCATTAAGGTTATGATGTGGAATGTGAACCATCATAGCGAGTCTGGGAGTTGAAGTTGTGATGTCAAAAATTTCTCCACAGTAGATATTTTTGTCAGTGACGTTTTGAGTCTAAACCAAGACCCATCATCAGGACAATTTCTAAGAGTTCTCGAAAGATGAATCAAATGGTTAGAATATTGTATTTATATTTGTATAATCTTTAATGAAATAGAATTAACGTTTATATTTCATTTTTATTTTCATGTTCCAAATAGTGTTATTAGAGTGAGTCTCTCTAAGGCATTTGTCGTATCTACCTCTCTAAGTTTGCTATATCTACCACTCGGAGTAGCCCTAAAACCCTTAGCTATTTAATCTCATATTTCTCACATTTATGCATGGTTGTGTTTATTTCTGTGTGTTATTGTCCAAAGAATAATCACCTAGTCATTTATCACTAGGTGGATCGAAATACACCATGTAGGATTAATTTTACCATGGTAAATACATTTTCACCATAGGAAATAATTTAGTAAAACATTTTTCCTAAATTCTTTCTCATTAAAATTAAAAAAACCCCATGAGAATAATTAAATAAATCATTATTTATTTAATATTCTCTAGAAATTATTATTAAATAATTATTTCTTGTCACCTTTGACTTAATCACCTTGGAATAATTAAATAAATCATTATTTATTTATTATTCCTATATTTATTTTTGAGATAATTGTTAAACCATTATTTAATAATTATTTCAAATTCACATTTTTCTTAATTCTCACAAAGTGATTAATAATTCATTTTTATTTGCTAATTACTTCAATCACTTTCTAAATAAAGATATTTGACAATTTTGAATATCTTTTCCCTCTCAAAAATATAATAAAGTATCCACAATGGCTAGATTTTGATTAAGTCGGTAGCATTTTATTATTTTCTAATTCCTAATTTGGCTTAATCCTTTGTTATAAATGGATGGTTTTCCATTCATCTTCACCATGATTATTATCATCGTCACCATTATCATGTCATAACATTCAAGCTCCCATTTGAGTTTTAGCTTGCTTTTGGATTTTCTACATATTGAGAGAGAGAAACACACGGCTGAAGAACAAGGTGTAAAAGGACCCATCCCATAGAGGGGGATCTACATACCCATGTTGTAAACCTTCCTCACTAGTTGTATTAATAAAATCATTATTCATTTTAGTCCTTCGTTGGGTTTTGAACTTGATTTTCTACTGCTATATGTTTTGGGTTTCCATCATATATTTTTTTGTAGGGTTTTCTCATGTTTTATTGCAAATTTGAAGCGTAAAAGAATCCATTTTCTGTTGTTAGGGCTGCATGTCACCAACAACTTTAGTGAGTCATTTTTGTACATATACTAATAAGTTTCATACTAACAAATAGTAACTCCATTGGGTCTTTAGCTACTTAGTTGTTAAAAAATGGAGACTCCACTGTCGTAGTAATTAAAAATCCTGATGACTGTTGTTTCAACTATTTTCAATGTTTCTTCAGAATTTTCATTCCTCTCAATTTCTATTTTTAGATTTCTTTTTTTTTTGAAAAAAATCCATTTTTATTGGGGTTCTAGGTTTTTTCGTAGGTCAATGGTACCAGTCGAGCAAGAGCCAACACAATCTACACCAGTTCTTCCAAACGAGAGAAGTGGGAACAAAGCTCATTTTTAACCCAAAAATTGCGCCTAACACACTTTTCATCCCATAAACTGCACCCAATGAACCATTTAGGTTGGTTTTTGCACTGCAATTTTTCAAAAAAAAAAATTAGATTTCAGAGTTTTGGCGAAACTGTTGTGTGTGTGCTGGGAATGGTTTTTGTTCTTTCCTAAGTCACCCCTAGGCCCAGTTTTTCATTGAGGAAGGAAGAAACGCCCCGGGTTTTAGAGTAAATCTCCATCATTTAGGAAGAGAATTGTTGAGCTAAGGAGTCTAATTTGGAGCATTTTCAATCACTATTCGCTAGGGTTTTCTCCATTATTTTTCATCACTTTTACACAGGCTTTTAAGACACTTTACTCCCTTTAGAGTCCTGTGTTGAATTTCCCCCCTAGTATCCTCTTGTGTTTCCTCGCTTTTGTAGCTTCTTTCCTGTCTTTTTTCAGCATTTTCACCTTTTTTTTTGTTGGTTTTCTGCTCCATTTTCAACAACCTTTTTCCCTTAGATCCTATTCCCTTAGACATTAGATCTTTTAGGATTTTTTTTTGTCCTCGAGTTTCTTGTTTTCCCTCTTTTCTTTTGTCACTTGGATGCCTCCTTGGGTGTGGGGTTATGTGCTTGAGATCTCTATTTATTTTAAATTCCATTTTCAGCATTATTTGCAGTTTTAACACTTTATTTTTAGTAGCAAATGGTATCATCAAAACATGATTAATTAAATAATCCACTTGAAACATTATTTCACACACGCACACCCTTAATGAACGTGAGCTTGCTTAAACATGTCAAGCTCATATGTTAAAAACTCCAACTTAATAACGTAACTCACATAGATTAAGCCCACTTGGCCACTAGGGCTAAAAAAACCTGTGTAGTTAGGTGTAGAATCAATGGGATAGGCTTCCAATAAAACCCATTAATTACTTACATTGAGACATATAAATTTGACATATTAGGGAGCTTAAAACACTTCACCATCCCATGGTTCAAATTTGGAGTGAGTTAGAAACCTGAATCAGAGGGGGTTAAGCTAGATCATGGTGTGAGTGGTTCTCCTCGGGGCTACCCAACCCATGGTAGGGAATTTCATGTCATGGTTCATCCCTAAGAAGCTCAAGACTGGACCACCCTCATGGTATGAAGGTAACCTTAGTGGCCAATCTTAGGAAAACACCTTATAGGATTGGTTGTGGGAAAGCAATCAATCCCCTACCCCACCTTTCTCTAGACACCTCTACTTGAGGGGATCAAATTATATCAAGTAAGAAGTATTTCAGAAGGCAATCTGAAATAACAAAATTAGGACTTGTTTCGAGATTTAGGTCACCTTTAGGTTAGAGGTCATTTTTTCTTTGATGTGACATGTTTGCTTGAATTAGAGTAGCATATCATTATAGTTAGTTGACACTTGCACCATTGCACTAGTTTTTTCTTATTTCTTGTTAATATTCTCTCCTATCATCACCCTTTAGTCTATTTATTCATCTTTGTCTTGACACCATTGTGCCCCCTAGATGCTTGTCGTGGAGATTTTGTGGCCTTCGCCCCGAGTTACCTTTAGGACATCTTACTCCTCCTCATTGAATTCAAACCTATCCTCCTAGACTTCCATTGAATCCCCATATTGACTCTAGTTCTTCTAATTCTTCCAGTTCTTCCTCTGATATCACATCTTCCCATCCCTGCACTGCCACCATGTCAAGCACCAATGTGGGTGGTGGAAACCAAGGTGGTAACCAAAGATCTACCCAAGGTAAGAATTTCAATGAAACCTATAAAGGCATGGCCACTAATCTTCCCTTGCTTCCATATATGGCTAGCCCGAGCATCCATGATTTCATCCATCGCATCAATGATCCTCTTCTCCATAACCCCAATTGGCCTCCTATGCCTACCAAGCTTCCTTCCGATATTCCCAAGTTTGAAGGTAATCCTCAAGAAGACCCCACCAATCATTTTCACTCTTTTCACATGTCATGTTCATCAAATTCCATTACCGACAACTCCTTTTGTCTTCATCTCTTTCAATGCACCCTAACTAGAGTTACTGCAAAATGGTATGTGGACCAATCACACACCTATCATTCTACCTTTACAACTCTTTCCAAAGCTTTTCTTTTATATTTCTAGTTACCTATCTGATACGAAATAGGTACCGAACTGTTGACCTCTTTTCATCAAAATTCTTCCACCTACCTTTCTGACCATTTTCAGGAATGGAACAAAAGGAGGAGCATGTGTAGAGCCCCTTAGTTTGAATGTTGTGTATATATGGATTGGTTTCTAAGAACTATTTTGTCTCCCATAGGTAAAGATGTTGCTTCCCACTTCCCTCATACTGAGGAAGAAGCCCTCCAAATAGCTTTGAAATATGACCTGATATATGCCCAATCCGGTTACTTTATACTTTCCTCCTCAATCTACCTCAGCCTGGTGCTGCTAATGCATTGGGGGAATCTCATGTCACTAATGGTATCATTGGATCTCTTAACCAACCTCAAATATCACCATATCCTCAACCTCTCATGAGTTATTGTCAACCCCAGGGGGCAAGAATTCCTCTTATACCTATCCCTCTCCCGATCCTTCGCATGTCAATTTTTACTAAGGTACTAGCATGTCATATAAATATCCCCATCCGCATTAGCCAATGCGAGGGCTAGCTATTTCTCAACCTAGTTGTTCAAATGTTACTGCAAATCCTTACTATCCTTATGCACCACCTAGCGCTCCAGCCCCACCAAAACCAACACCTTAACCTCCCATGCCTCCACCTCCTCTGCCATATCAACAACCACCTCCACATAATCAAGTGTATGCTTAGCAGAGTACTACCAATCCCCTAACCCCAAGACTCAGTATGACCATCCTCCTAATAAGTCAATAACTGACTCCCAACCCAAAAGTTCCATTGAGGCCCTATTTTCACCAAATGATACCTTACAAATCCCTCTACATAAGGTAGAGGTTCCTCATAAGATCCCCAAATTTCCATTACGTCAAAATGTTACTTCTTCTAAATCTGTCCATACATATAACATAGTATATGACCTAGCATAGTCTCTTGCTTCCATGTCAACGCTACAAGTCCTCCAGATGTGCCCATCCCAAAAGAAAGCCCTACTATCTACTTTGGGTGTTTTGGATCCCTTCGATCATCATATGATCATCTTTGATGTTGATAAAGCGTAACATCCCCCCTACTTTCATCCATCTCTTTTCAGATATCAATCTCCATAAAAATGTCATTGTTCAATGGCGTATAATAAACGAAGATGCCTCCACATGTGTGATGGTCGCTCGTGTCTGGAGGAAACTTGGTTCCACTTACCTCTCATCATCTACCATCACCCTCTGTGTTTGGGGTGGTCACCCCTCACAGCCCCTCGATCCCTATCATAATTTCCCTAAACTATCACTGGGAAGACAGTCATGATCAATATCAAAGTCATTGATGCCCCTTTAGATTATAACATCTTACTGGGTTGTAGTTACACCTATGCCATGTTATTTGTTGCATCTGTTGTCATTTTGAAGATGTCATTTTCTCACAATGGAAAGATTGTTACCATCAATCAACTGACTTACTATGACCATCAATCGCATACATCTCTAGAGAATACATTCTCATTGATGGCGGGAAATGATACTACCCCTACCATTACCCCTACCTCTTCTGGAGTCTATAAATATTCCATGTTGCTTGGGGCTTATTGTGGCCCACCGCCTACTCCTTCTAAGCCTATACCTTCCAGTGTTTGCATGCTTCATGTTATGACCAAAAAATTATCACCTAGCCATTTCTAACTATGTGGATTGAAATACACCGTGTAGGATTAATTTTACCATAGCAAAATTACTTTCACTATGGAAAATAAATTAGTAAACCACTTTTATTAAATTATTTTTGGGTTTAAATAAAAAACTCCATGAGAATAATTAGATAAATCATTATTTATTTAATTTTCTCTAGGAATAATTATTAAATCATT
Source organism: Pinus tabuliformis (assembly GCA_031772625.1). Taxonomy (NCBI): domain Eukaryota; kingdom Viridiplantae; phylum Streptophyta; class Pinopsida; order Pinales; family Pinaceae; genus Pinus; species Pinus tabuliformis. The sequence continues at coordinate 1,353,378,153 of CM062820.1, read as the reverse complement.
GTTTAAATAATTATTCCTTGTCACATTTGACTAAATCCCCTAGGAATAATTAAATAATTATTTATTTAGTATTCCTTATTTCCATTATTTTAATAATTGATAAATCGTTATTTAATAATTATGTTAATTTCACACCATTCTTAATCCTCGCGAAACAATTAATAACTCATTTTATTTGTTAATTATTTCTAAATAAAGATATTTAACCATTTTAAATATATTTTCCCTCTATAATAAATATAATAAAGTATTCCAAGCAGTTAGATTTTAACTTGGTCAATATTATTTTATTATTCTCAATCTTCGAGATTAACTCAATACTTTGTTATAAATAGGATGGTTTTCTATCCATTATTCACCGTGATTTTTATTATCGTTACCATTATCATCTCCTTTCTTTTGAACTCCCATTTGAGCTCTTCACATTGTTGGTGTTTTTCACATATTGAGAGAGAAGATCGACTCCTGAAGCATCAAGGACATCAAAGGACCCATCCCACAGAGAGGGACTTACAGACCCTATTGTAGATCTCCTTCACTAGGTGTTTTTAATAAATATTTTTTTTCAATTAAAGTCTTTCCATTTGGGTTATTGCATTGGATATCCTTACTCTTGCTTTTTATTGTGGATCATATATGTTTTTGTTGTAGTTTTTTCCATTTTTATTGCAGATCTGAATCTTAAGCAACCATCAAATTGTTGTTAGGGTCCTTGTCACCTAGTGACTTAAGTGAAGTGTGTTTGTTACACCTCTAAGAAATTTCACACTAACGAATAATGACTCCATTGAGTTTTTAGTTACATTTTTCATCAATAAATGGGGACTCCACTAGTGTAATAACGATGTTCTTGTGTGACTGAAGTTTTAGTAAATTTCAGGGTTTTCTATAGTTATTTTTAGCCTCTCAATTTCTATTTATAGTATTATTTCGTTTTTTGTCAAATTCTCAAATTCTAGTGGTTTTATGGTTATTTCTGTAGGCCACAGGTACTAGCCGAGCAAGAGACGAAAAATTATGTGCGAGATATACCGATCGAGAGTCCCAGGAGAAAAAAATATAACTTTTCAGCCACTGATCTGCATTCCAGAGTGCATTATTTGGCCCAGAAACTGTGTTTTGATTTTTTTCCATTTTTTTTTCATTTTTTTTTCTAAATTGCCAAGAGTGGTGTCTACAGACTGGGTTGGGTACTTTACCTCTGTTTTCATTCTCCCCTAGTCCTAGATACACTTAATTTGTCTCTTTGAGGATGGAAAAATACCATAGGGTTTAGAGTACACCTCCACATTATTAGGAAGAGATTTGTTGAGTGAGGAGTCTAGGGTTTTAGCATTTTCAACCACTGATTTTTAGAGTTTGATCCATTACTTTTCAACTCTTTTGGATAGGTTTCTTTTACCTTTCCTCCCTTTAGAGTTTTGGTTTACCTTTCCCCCTTAGAATCCCCTTGAGCATCCTAGGTTTTAAAGCCTCACTCCTATCCTTTGAAACATTGTTCACCTCTAATTTTTGTTGATTGTCTAAACCATTTACAGCAGATTAGTGCCTCTATATCTTAGTCCCTTGATATTAGATAATTTAGGCCTTTTTATGTGTCTTTGAGTAGCTTTTTTTCCCTCTCTTTCTTAGCTACTTAGTAACCCTTGTTGGTGGGGTTTTGTGTGCTTGATTGGCTATTTATTTTCTGTCATTTTCAGATTTATTTATAGTATTTCAACACTTTATTTTCAACAGCACATGACATCATAAAACATACTTAATTAACTCATCCACTTGAAATATTATTTTCACACACTCACACCCTAAGTGAACATGATTTTGGTTAACACCGCCAAGCCAAGTCTTGAAACACTACAGCTTAATAAATCAACACACATATATTAAGCGCACTTGGGCACCAGGGCCAAACAAGCTTTTTAGTGCAGGTGTAGGATCGGTGGGATACAATTCTGATAACACCCATCAATCGCTTTCATTGAGACATTGAAGTTGACATATTAGGGAGCTTAAAATCCTTCACCATCCCACGGTCCAAAGTCAGAGTGCGTTAGAAACCTGATTCAAAGGGGGTTAGGCTAGGTCATCGTGTTATCAGTTCTCTACGTGGATACCCAACCTGTGACAATAAATCCCGTGCATTGGCTGACTACCAAGAAGCTCAAGTATCGACCAACCCCGTGGGTTGAAGGTAACCGTAGTGACCAATCTTTTGGGAAGTAGTTGGTTCTCTACCCCACCTTTCTGGATAAATAATTGTATTCAAGTCAAAGTCCATTAAGGAATATTTACATGTTTTTAAACTATTTAAATTAACTAATCACAATATCAATCTTGTATCCATGAACTAGAGAGTTTCAATTTATCTTTTTATATATTCAAAAAAGAATTTTCGGATGATCCACTAGGTTGTCATGGTAGATTAGAAAATTATACAAGAAGCAAGAATATTTTGATTGTTTTTTGAGATGTTTGTTTTCATTTGTTTTAGAAACTTAAGTTTCAAAATTTAAACATATAATCATTCATATAATAAGAATTGAATATAGATTTTATTTGATTAATATTTAAATTTTAGACAAATAATTAATATATACTTTTTACTAATCATTAAATTTACTCTACATATTTTTGCTAAAACTCGGTAATATGGATGTTCTCTAGGCAATTTGGATACTTTCCTTTGAACCTAAAGTTATTTTTAAGTGAATGTTGGCATTTGGATTGAGAAGTGCTTTTACATATGTATATGTATAGAAGTGCTTCCATGAAAACATTTCAATATATGTGCATACTTATGTACTTTCAAATATGTAAAAATATGAAAGTGCATAGATATGCACATATACAAGCATTTTTTCATATAATGCAAACAATACATATATGAAAGCACTATATATACATATATAATTGTGTGTGTGAAAGCATGGCATATATCAAATATGTGCATACATAGAAATCATATATGTACATATATGTAATCACATATGAAAATGCTTTTATATATATGCAAGCAAAATTCTTTTTGGTGTTTATATAAAATAATTTTTTATTTAAATATATACATTGTATATATATATAAATTCTTTCGTATAAATATAAATACAAAAATATTTGATGTATATATAGAAACATTTCACACATATATGAAAGTGCATCCATATATGTCTATATAATGAATCACATTTTACATATATTGTTGCATAAAAGCAATTCACACACATATACATAGGTGCTTCCATATTGGCACATGCATTTTTAATCCTTCACTTATATTTAGAGATATTTTTATAAACACTCAAATATAAAAGTGCCGCGCATATATAAAAGTATTTCGATGTGTATCATTTTATACATATACTAAACTGTTACATGGATATGCAGATTTTCACCATATATAAAAGAAAATAAACTACTTAGATGAGATTTTAGATATATGATATGTTGTGGAAATAAATCCTCAAATAAATTTGCAAATTACAATAAATTAGAGGGGTCAAACTCTCAAATTAAATTAGTCTTCTTGATTTCAATCACACATATGGCCGCATGATCACCTCCTCATCAATACATGGAACGATTTTCTTCCAAAACTAGTGCTTTCTCCATTGAAGAATCATTTCTTCAATGGGAACACCCTTAGTCTCAGGCAGGAAGAAGTATACAAAGGAAGTCATGATACAAATCGAAGGAAAATCCCATACTTGAATGTACATAAAAGATATAGGAAGGATTGTGCAATTGCAAATGTGAAGAGGAGGTTTACAAAGACAGTTATGGCCTCTCCAATAGAACGGGTTTCCAGTGGGAAAATTTCACTGGGCACAGTCCATCCAAGAGGACCCCATGACCACCCAAATGCAGCCACAAATAAACAAATGGTTGCTACAAACAACGCTGAGAATCCTTTGGATAGTTGTTGGTCTCCTCCAAACTTTAGGGCCAAGACTATGCCAACAGCAACCTGCGAAAAAAATTAGATATTATTGTTACTGATGAAGCCAACAGAAAGCAAAGCAGCAGGAATGCGAAAAAAGAGAGACCAAAACTCTCTCCATAATCTTCTCTTGGGCATGTGCATGGGCATGTTATGTTGGAAGCCTTGGTTACACCAACTGAAAGTTCGTTGATGTATACAAAAAGCAGATGCAACAAAAAAATAAAAAACGCACGTGCGTACCCTCTCTCATACCTGACATACTATCATCATAATGCAGCCACCAAGTAGCAAGGGTCTGCGCCCCCACTTGTCAACAGTTGCAATTGATAGGAGGGCGGAAAGTACAAGAATAGCTCCAGTCAAAACGAAGGAATAGAGGGAATCATTTGCACCAAAGCCCAAGGTGACGAAAAGAATAGGGGCATAGAACAATATGGAATTGATTCCAGTCAAGGTCTAAAACATGGGCCGATTCCTCCTCTCAAAAATATTTCTGAATGGATGTTCGATGGCGTTAGCTAATTCACTGGCATCCACCATATCTTGATACTCTACATCTACATGCTCGGTTCCCCTCGTCTTCTCCAGGATAGCACGCCCTTCGCCTAGACGACCATGTTCTATCAGACTGTTGGGAGTCTCAGAAAGGAACATCCCTCCAACTGTCATCAAAAGTGTAGGAACAACAGCCAAACAAAGACAACGACGTCATCCCCACGGTGTTATGTTCTGAGTGCCGTAATTAACCAAATTTGTCGTGAAAATCCCAAGTGTTGTGGCCAATTGGAACAACATATTGAGTCCTCCACGAAGTTTTGGAGGAGCCAGCTCTTACAGGTACAGAGGAACGGCCTTGAAACAAAGAAGAAAAATTTGTCAACCCATTAATTCATTCAAATTCAAACTAATAAAAAACTCTGCAAGTGCAAATCCAAGTCCTTCGAATCGTCCAAACTATTAAAAAACTCTGCAAAGTTCCCACGTCATGATTTAGATCCAAACTATTATTAAAAAAGTCTAATGAAACCCAATTGGTTCGTTCTAAAAGCTCAGACTAAAACCTTTGTGTAGGTTACCCAAGTTATTCTAAGTGGAACTGGAATACCGAGTCATTCTATCCAAGTCATTCTAAGTGGAACTGGAATCCCAAGTCATTCTAAATTGAATTTCAAAGACAAACGACTAAATCATTGGTTACCCGCAAATCTAATCTAGCTATTTTTGACGAGGAGGATAGGACCTACCTGATTTGCGAAGCTAATTCAGACACCAAGCATAATCTGCCCAAAAATGAGCATTGCCAAATTCACGGCACTGGAATTCAGAGAAGCAACTACGATGACACTGGTACCTCCGCTGATAATAGTGGCCTTGCGTCCCTATTTCCTCGTCATAGAAGACGCAACCAGCGAAGCAACAAGGCCTGCAACGTAGAGGGACGAGGTGAAGATAGCCAGGCCTTGGTTGTTGTACTTGCAGTAATCGGTATCATGGTCATTTTCATAATGCTTCTTGTGGTACACTGTGGGGAAGAATTTCTCCAAAAATGGGTCCATGGATGTCACTCCACGTGTACTTATTCACAACCCTATATAAATAGATAAGTAAACATATAAATTAGAGAAAACAAATATTATACTTATTGCATTTTAATATTCTTATTGATTAAATGGTTATTAATTAATGTGAATTATTATCTTAAATTATATGATCAAATGGTTCTTAATTTATCTGTCCTATTTCATATTTGTATATTTAGAAATATTTTTATTTTAAGTAATTAAATTTATTAAGTTTCTAAATCTTTATTAAAATATCTATTTAGAGTGGTTAAAGTAATTGAAAGTAAATATAAAATAATTTGTGCATTTTTGTCTTTTTTTTTAATTCATAATGAATTTACATTGCCATTTTACAACTAAGCATCAGAGAGCTGTGTAATTCCTTTCATGCTCAATATTGTGTTGACATATATCCATTTTAAAATAAAATAAGTATATTTTGTAATTATCAATGGAGGTTATAATAAGAAAACTGAAATGATTATAGATGTTTGATTAATTTTAATTTAAAGTATTATCAAACATCAAGAATCTCACTCTCACTTACTCAATTACTTATTGTGCCAATGACTACGTCTAAATAACAAAAAATATTGCTTACATTAACAAATTAAAAAATAGTAATAACAAAAAAAAATGATGTTTCCCATAAAAAAAATACTTTGACTTTCACCTTAATTTTTAAATAAATTCCATACATAGTGATAAAGTAATTGAAAGTAAATATAAAATTAATTAAATTTTTTTTGTGCATAAAATATTCCAATGTACATATTAAATACCATAATTTTATAAAGTAAAGTAATTTAAATTATTATTTTTCTCATATTTTCACTTTCCATTATGACAATATGTGATTCATTTAATTTATAATATGGAATTGATGTATAATATCCAAAAATAACAACAACAAAAATGTTTCGTTTGGATAACAAATAAAAGGTTTCATGTGGACAAATTAATTCTAGTCATCCAAAAATTCATCTTCAAATGACTCCCCATCATCATCATCAACGAGATCTACATTTACATCATCATCATCAAAGGAATCTATATTTATAAGGAGTCAAAACACATCATCAAGGAACCTAGTCTCGTTTATGCCAACAAAGAATCAATTATTTCAACATTCTCGTGGAGCTAAACTTGTTTATATCATCAAGGCATTGAACTTGACCAAATCATCATTAATTAACTTCATATCATCAAGAATTCCACATTATCATCATCAAGGAGAAAGCATCATCATCATGAAAGTGTAACCATCACCGAGTCTAGATCACCATTAAATAGTCTAATAACATCATCTATGTCATTTTCAAATGTCAATATCATCATGAGAACCTTTGGTGTCACAGTTTATAAAGCCTTGGTTTATGTCACTCGCTTCTTATACTTTTCACAGTCCTATTTTATGAAGAGATATGCTCACTACTTTAAAGATGGTTCTTTCAAACTGAGATTTCTCCATTTCTCATAAACATAGAATTAATCAGACACTTCTATGAAACACACAATTATTCAAACAGGTATACACAAAGATTAATTATTTTCTATGAAAAACACAATTATTCAAACAAGTATGCATAAAGATTAATTATTTTTTTGAGGATTGGCATTGAATGTATTCTATTAGTGGAACCTATAGACATAAAATTAGCCATGGTGGAACGATCTCATCACACACACACACACACACATATATATATCGTCGACTTTGTTACAACAAGCCACGAAGGATGGCTCATGTAATAGGTTTTTAGAAAAGCCATGGTGCCTCTCACCATGTATATATAGATGGGAAACTTTTCTTTGGTTACAACAAGCCAAAGAGGATTTTTCATGTGATATGATGCTAGAAAAGTCATGGTGGCTCTGTCTTTGTATGCATATATAATAGGGGAAGATTGATATAAGCCGTAGATTATTATTTGTATACAGATATGGATCAACAGGAAACCCATAGGCAAGGTTTGACATGGTAATGGTCTTGCCTAGTTTGAAGTTTGAAATATTATAATAAAAGAATCATTAAGCATGGCATTGCAAGCTACACCAAGGTAGTTGAGTTGGTAAGATGTGATAATTGTATACACAAGGTGGCGATTTAAACCCTACAAGGTGACAGGTCGGTTCATATTTTTATCGTTAAAATATGTTTGTTATTTTTTCACATGGATAACACATAGGAAATGCACAAATAATAGCACTCGCAACGGAATTGGGGATTCTGTCTAGCATGCCTGAAAACATGAAAACTATAGCACACATAATTTAATATATAGTTTTTATGTGGTTCTTTTTTGTTTTTGATGCCATTATTTTTCCAAATTGAGTTATAGAAGAATTTGATTGATTAGGGCCTCGAAGTGAATCTAACTAGAGAGTGTGATGCCATTTTGACATTTATTTGACAACTATGCATTTTGTATGTTTTGAGCGGCTATGACCAAGTTGTAATATTTTTGAATGCATAGTGAAAATAAGTTCTAAAAAGGGAAATGAGTGACAAAGTTGATCAACTAGTAGAGGCAGAGTATGGGAAACAACATGACAACTAGTGACAATTATTTTTATGATAGATTATGGCAGTATTTCTGGAAGTGGTTGCAAAATATGACAATGATTGTCGTGAAAATGGTGCATGGTAGCTTCACTGGGGGAGAAATACCACACCATGTGCGTTCATATTGAGGGATATATGTTGAGGAAAAATTGACATATTATATTAAGCATATAATAGGGGGTAACATTTTTTATATTAGCGGGCACAAAAAATGGAGCTCAAAGTTAATGAAAATTTATAAACGGGTATAAAAAATGTTAATGAAAAACTCAATACCTACAATATCTAGTGAAAGTAGGGGTTTTCTAAATTGGGAAGCTGTATTGGGTTCGTATTGGTAGGGGGTTAAATTTTTTTTTTTTAGAGTTATTTTCCAATATGTACTCAAATTAAGGGTATCATTTAATATGCCACAAATGCATGTGATATGCCAGATGTTCATTGAATGAAACCCCCATGTAGTGATGGCAGTGCTTGTAGGTTGTGGGAGTGATTGTGAACTACGCAATGAAAAAAATTATAGGTTACAGGTTTTACTTATACTTTAGTGATATATGATGGCAACACATATAGTTTGAAAATGATATGAAATATAGGTCCATAAGGAAATTGAAGAAGGAGGTTAGAACCTCCATCGAGCTTGAAGCCTCAATCAGAATGAAGCCTAAAGTAGGTTGGAGCCTCAATCAAGTTGAAGCCTAAAGCATATTGGGGCCCACTCATCATTGAGTTTGGAGCCTCAATAAGGTTGTATTCTATAGTAAGCAATTACTTGCATTATTTCGAGGTTTGTACCTTAATTAGGTTGTAGCCTACTCCAAGTGGTAGTTTGCATTTATTGGGGGTACTTTCCTCCCTCGCATCGTAGCCTACAAATATATGTAATGAATTGAAGATAAATAAGAAGAAGGATGGATGGTTTTCTCCTTTATGGGTTTCCACGTAAAATTCATGTGTCCCTTGTGATGTAATGATGTGTTATTGATGTGACGGCAGCTTTATAATGCATTACTCTTTATGATGATTTGATGATTATGGTTATCATTCAATCCTACATGATTGTTTGATTGGAAAAATTTAGGAAATGATAAAATTTCTCTCGCATCGATTCACCTTCCATTTTGAGTCTGACCTTTGGGCACACATTTAAATACATTCTTTTCTACTTAACAAACACTTTAAAAATAAAAATTTCATAAAATACAATATAAAGTATTAGAATTTTAATAATAATCCCATTTTATACTCAGAATTTTTCCAATTTCATATGTTAGAAACCAAGGGTTTGGAATTTGAAATTAGTAAAGGTGTTGGACACCTAATCCAATAAGGTTATGATGTGGAATGTCAACCATCAAAGGGAATCTAAGGGTTCTTGAAAGATGAATCAAATGATCAGAATATTGTATTTATATTTGTACAATATTTAATGAAATAACATTAATGCTTATCTTTGATTTTGAGTTTCATATTCCAATAGTGGTATTAAAGAAAATCTCTGTTAGACTCTTGCCATATATGCCTCTCTAAGTTTGCCAGATCTACCACTCTGAGTAGCCCTGAAACCCTTGGCTATTTGTTCTCATATTTCTAACATTTGTACATTGTTGCTTTTATCTATGTGTTTAGTTAAGCTTTTCTCTACTAAACATTTTGGATTGCATGGTATCTTCTTGCACTATTTTATCTCTTCCATGCGTATTTCACTGTGATGTACCTCCATGCAAGAATCGCACTAACCCATGACGAGATGCCCTTTTCCCATCGTCATTCTCTCTTTATATTACCCAGGTGGATATTGGTTTCCATCCACCTAATCCACTTGGACCCCCACCATCGTTTCTTCTACTTTCCTGAATTGTAGCACAATTTACTAACTTTGGCAGTTTTTTTGGGTCCTGAACTTTCGAAGCCATTTCTAGGAGCGAGACTTTGGACCCGCAAATCTGAAGTAAGGGAAAGGTGCCCCCAAACTACAAAACAAAGGACAAATAGAAGATTGAGAGACCTAGGAAAGTGCTGTTGGGCCCAATTTGGGAAATCCTTCTAAGTATCGTCAACTCGTGGGGGCCCTGATGTTCTTGGTGAACTCGCATCCAGACATATGTTTTGCAGTGAATACATTGAGTTATTTTATTGTCGATCCTCATCACATACATTGGATTGCTGCCAAGAATCTCTTGAGATATCTTCGGGGCACAATCAATTATGGACTTAGATACACTGCTGGGAATGTGAGGTTCCATGGTTACTCTGATGCATACTAGGCTGGAAGTGTGGTGGATCGTAAAAGCACATCTGGTTGTTGCTTCTCTCTAGGTTCTGTTGTGATATCATGGATGAGCAAGAAGCAGAAGTCAGTTTCCTCTAGTTAACATATTTGTGCAATTACACCCCATTGTTCTTTATTTAGAAGCTTTGTCATGCTGTTAGAGTTGATTATCTTTCCAGGTTTTCCTTCCATACTCCTCAGTTCAACTTCCTTTCCTTCCCAAAAAAATTTCAAGAAAAGTTCTTGAAAATTAAAAGCTATCGTGCCCAAAGATTATAGCCATTGGACTCCTAGTAAAACATCAACACCACCCATTGGAATGGAAAGCATTGGGATATTCAATACATATTCTCCCATGGATAGCTTGATATTATGGCACTTTCTAGAGAAATTTATGGTTCCTCCACTTGCAACCATCACTTGACACTCCAGTGCTAGATATAGGAAGCAATTCAATTCCTTGGCTATCTTACAATCAATAAAATTATGGGTACTACCCAAATCAATCAAGACTCTTACCTTTTTCTTCTTAATATGTCCTTCTATCTTGATAGTTTGAGGAGTGATAATTTCTTCCAATGCATTACAAGATATGGTCAGATTGATTTCTTGAGACTCGATGTGATCTTTCAATTCTTGAACATTTTTCTTCTTGATATGTCCTTCTATATTGATAGTTTGAGGAGTGGTAATTCCGTCCAATGCATTACAAGATATGGTCGGATTCATTTCTTCTTTCTCGATGTGATCTTTCACTTCTTGAACCTTTTTCTTCTTGATATGTCGCTCTATCTTGAGAGTTTTAGAAGTGGTAAATCTCTCCAATGCTTTACAAGATATGGTCAGATTCATTTCTTCTTTCTCTGGGGTTGGTTCCTGGTGTATATACTCTTCTTTTGATGTTTCTTGATCCTTTTCTTCCTCCTCTCCACAATCAATGTAAAATAATTTCTTCTCAACACACTTTTGACCTTTAATGTATTTGTTATCACAATTGTAACAAAGCCCCTTTTCTCTTTTTTCTTCCAATTGTTGTGCTGTAGCCCTTGTAGGTTGTGGAAGACTAGGAGAAACAACACTTCCATCTTTATAGTTGTGAGGGGTATACTTCCTTGTTACCATAATTTTGCTTTCCACTTTGTAGCAAAGCCCTTTTTCTCTTTTTTCTTTCAATTGTTGTGGTGTTGCTTTAAAGAAGGTGTTGCTCTTTGTACCCTCATAATGTGCTATCATTTCCTCCATGAAAATTGACCATGTAACAAGTTGTTTACGAGAACAAAGCCATTTATACCATAAAAATTGATCCAGTTCTAAATATGAAGATGCAATACATACCTTTTGTAACAGTGGTACACCATGTAGATCAAAATATTGCTCCATTTGTAGTATCCAATTTACTGGATCCTTTCCATCAAACTTCCTCATATCGCCTTTTCCTGATTTCAGGAGCTTGATCTTGACTGTAACTCTGTAATTTACGATTGTCAAGTTTTAAAATTACGACATGCAGTAGCCCTCTGTGTCCTCTTTCCAATTCCACCCGTCTAATCAAAATTGGATTCTCCAGTGAAGAGTTATGCCAAATCTCCCATGATGACCTAAGTATAGTCTGGTTCAGTAGAGTGAACTTGTATGGCGTACCGCGGGTCACTGTTTCAACTTTTGGATCTAAAAACTATGCACAGAAAACTACAATCCATCCTCTTTCTGTAACATTTTACGAAATTTCAATTTTTTGCTCAAAGAGAAAGTTATGACGATTTTCCCAAGGTCACTTGTTTAGGATGTAATTCGGGAGTCTGCAAAAACCCTAACTTTCTTAGAACATATATCCGAAAATATAGCGAGACAAGTTCTGAAATTCGGAGCCGAGGTTCAGATCGATTTCTTCTCAAATGGGTTTTTCTTTGAGCTTCTGAAACTTTGTAGCAAAAGCGTTATAGTGACAATTCCATGATAACCTGTTTTAGATTAAATTCTGGAGCTTTCAAAAACCCTAAATTCCTCAAATCATATCTCTGAAAATATAGCACAACAAGATCTGCAATTCGGATCTGAAGTTCAACGCAACTTCTTTTTGAATGGGTTTTTTTTTAGCTTCTGAAACGTCATAGAAAAATAGTTATAGCAAAAATTCCACAATGACCTGTTTGGAGCAGCGAAGCCCTAGAATCCCAAAGCTCTGATGTCGAATGTTATGAAACAAACTCACAAAAAGATATAAAAGATAGATCAACACCTTATAAATAAGCCTCTTCGAGGGGGCAACCTCCTTTACATTACAAAAATGAACAATTCTTGGATGATACAAATGACAAGACCTCATTTCTATATATAGGAGTCTAAGGGGTCATAATATAATCAGAGCTAACATAACAATAATAATGTAAGGGCACAATAATAACAACAGTGGGCTTCTATTGTGCACAATAATTACAATATGGGGACTACATGGGCACAACAATATAATAAGGGGGTTGTACAAATAACATTAAGGGTTTACACTAGTCGTATAGGGACCTAACATACTCCCTACGCTAGGATGTTGACATTGATCTCGGATCAATGGAAACTAACTTCGGGTACGTTGAGAGTGATATCACACACTCTGTATTATTAGAGACTTACTTCGAGTCAATGGAGAATGATATGATATATTCAATCATTTCTTCTTTCTTCATGGTTCAGCTGAGCATAGACAAGGGTGGTACATATTGTAAGACAATTTGGGAGGTGAAGTTCTCCCTAGTTGAGAGGGAGTGTTAATTTTGGCAACTAGGGCCAAACTTCGCATTGGATAGCTCATATAAGGCAACTCATACTTTTATTGGATTCCTCTCTTCGAGAGGTGTAGGATTGATCTAAATATCATCGCATTTTGACATGTACAAATGGAATTATGAATTTATTTTGATTATGGACAAATTGTCAAGGTTGACCAGCAAACTAATGTAGTTACAGAATACCAACAATCACTTCAATTCATCCTCAACATTTCATATAAATACAAGGTGCCTCCTCCTCATTTAGACACTTCACTCACTCACAATCTTCTCTCTCCTTCATTGGTTGGGTACGAATTTCAAAGGCAGCTCTCTGCATGTGCAAAGAAGGGAAGGGTTTTCTATTCCATCCGTTGACCAGTGTTGACCAAAATTGCCAGAGGTTGATTTGACTTTTTTACCAGGATTGACTGGACTTTTTCGAATTGTTTTTGGGCTGATTTGACTCGCTATTAGAGGCTGAGTTGACTGGGTTTGACCGAGTTGGATTGAAGGAAGAATTCTGCCCTCTTGACCAATATTGAATTTTTTGTTAGGGCTTTTTGTGATTAGATTTCACTGTGATTGGGCAAGTGAATATTGTATATTGTACTATCTCTCTCTCTTTCCCTGCTGAACTTTTGAAGAATTATAAGAAGAATTGATCAAGGGTTTCCCCACATTGGGGTTTGTCACTGGTTGGTGCCATATTTTGTGTCCTCTTGTCTTGGATTGTCTTCTACTATTATTGTTAATGTTCTATCTGCATTTTACTATCACGATGCTTTGGTAACTAAACTCGATATTGATATTAGGATAACAAAGAAATTGAAGTAAAATTTCTCTAAGCATAGAACATACCATTGTTATCCTAAAATTAACAAAGATGAACCTAATGGTCAAAATATTGTATCTATATTTGTATAACCTTTAATGAAATAACATTCATGCTTATATTTGATTATAGCTTGCACAATCCAACAAAAAGGAACATGATTTATTTAACAAATTCAAAATTAAATCTCATTTTTTAAATAATTGCAATATAATTATTTTCAACAAAATGGAAATCATATAAAATTATTTGCATATGAGTGAATTTTTATTTTTCATAAGAATTAGTTTTGTATTTCCTCGTAAAATATTTAAAACATAATACATCATTCAACTAGTCAGCATTGAATTATTGCCTCCATTAATTGAAATTGTCACACAAGTATCAACCTTTCCACCTTTGTGTGTCCTACTAGGAGCCAAGGTATAATTTTCTATTGCTAGCTTTGCATCGAAGGCAGTTTCCTTAGGAAAATTTTCTTCCCCTTTGCAAATGCATAGCTCCAAAGCTATGCCCTTTCCTACGTCACTTCCCTAGGCATACAACAAAAAAGAGTTAACTTCATTATGGAATCTAGGATGAGACTACAACCCAAGAATTCCAGAGAAACATTCTCCTATCATATTTTCATTAGATTCGGAGGTTGTTTTTCCCGAACTCTTATTTCCTTCCTTCTATGTCGCACAAAGTATAGGTCGTAGCTTTCCATATCCAAATGTTGTGCCATTAATATCCTGAAGGTTCAAATCCCATGCATGTCAGGCGTATCCCATTCTAGACCCCTCTTAATTATACCTTGAGGCACTTGGGTAGCGGGCTCAAAACCAAAAACCTCAACGTACCAAATCATCCACCCCCATCATGGAATATGAGGGAGAATTTAATTAAAACCTTTTTAGCATATATGGATAAATAGTCATATTCAAGTCAATGTCCATTAAGGAATATTTCCATGTTTTTAAACTATTTAAATTGACTAATGAATATTGTCTTCATGAACAAGAGAGTTTCAATTTATCTTTTTATATGTTCAATTAAGACTTTTAGGATGCCCACTAGGTTGTCATGGTAGATTAGAAAATTATACAAGAAGAGAGAATCTTTTGATTGCTTTTTGAGATGTTTGTTTTCTTTTGTTTTAAAAAATTAAGTTTCAAAATTTAAACATAAAATGATTCATATAATAAGAATTGAATAGAGATTTTATTTGATTAATATTTAAATTTTAGATACAAATAGTTAATATATACTTTTTACTAATCATTAAATTTACTCTACATATTTTTGCTAAAACTCTGTAATATGGATACTGGTTCTCGAGGCAATATGGATACTTTCCTTTGAATCTAAAGTTTTTTTAAGTGAATGTTGGCATTTGGATTGAGAAGTGCTTTTACATATGTATATGTATAGAAGTGCTTCCATGAAAACATTTCAATATATGTGGATATGTATGTACTTTTAGATATGCAAAAATATGAAAGTACATAAATATGCATATATACAAACATTTTTCATATAGTGCAAACAAAGCATTTTTTCATATAGTGCAAACAATACATATATGGAAGCACTTTTTATATATATATATATATATGAGTGAGAAAGCATAGCATATGTCAAATATGTGCATACATAGAAGTTATATATGCACATATATGCAATCACATATGAAAATTCTTTGGTGTCTGTAGAAAATGATATTTTTATTTACATATATACATTGTATATATATAAAAATGCTTTCGTATAAATATAAATACCAAAATATTTTACGTATATATAGAAACATTTCCCACATATATGAAAGCGCATCCTTATATGTCTATATAATGAATCACATTTTACATATATGGTTGCATAAAAGCAATTCTCACACATATATGTATATTTCTATATAATGAATCACATTTTACATATTGGCACATGCATTTTTAATCCTTAACTTATATTTAGAGGTATTTTTATAGACGCTCAAATATAAAAGTACCAGTGCATATATAAAAGTATTTCGATGCGTATCATCTTATAAATATACTGAACTGTTACATGGATATGCAGATTTTTACCATATATGAAAGAAAAGAAACTACGTAGATGAGATTTTAGATATATGATATGTTGTGGAAATAAATCCTCAAATAAATTTTGAAATTACAATAAATTAGAGGAGTCAAACTCTCAAATTAAATTAGTCTTCTTGATTTCAATCACACATATGGCCGCTTGATCACCTTCTCATCCATACATGGAACGATTTTCTTCCAAAACCAGTGCTTTCTCCATTCAAGAATCATTTCTTCAATGGGTACACCCTTAGTCTCAGGCCGGAAGAAGTATACAAAGGCAGTCAAGATACAAATCCATCCTGCAAAGAAGAGGAAAATCCCGTACTTGAACGTACATAAAAGATATAGGAAGGATTGTGCAATTGCAAATGTGAAGAGGAGGTTTACAGAGACAGTTATGACCTGTCCAGCAGAGCGTGTTTCCAGTGGGAAAATTTCACTGGGCACAGTCCATCCAAGAGGACCCCATAACCACCCAAATGCAGCCACAAATAAACAGATGGCTGCTACCAACAACGCTGAGAATCCTTTGGATAGTTGTTGGTCTCCTCCAAACTTTAGGGCCAAGACTATGCCAACAGCAACCTGCGAAAAAAAGAAGATAATATTGTTACTGATGAAGCCAGCAGAAAGCAAAGCAGCAAGAATGCGAAAAAAAAAAGGCCAAAACTCTCTCCATATTCTGCTGCTGGGCATGGCATGGGCATGTTATGTTGGAAGCCTTGGTTATACCAACTGAAAGTTGATGTATACAAAAACCAGATGCAAAACAAAACAAAAAAACGCACGTGCGAACCCTCTCTCATACCTGACATACTATCATCATAATGCCGCCACCAAGTAGCAAGGGTCTGGGCCCCCACTTGTCAACAGTTGCAATTGATAGGAGGGCGGAAAGTACAAGGACAGCTCCGGTCAAAACGGAGGAATAGAGGGAAGCATTTGCACCAAAGCCCAAAGTGCCGAAAAGAACAGGGGCATAGAACAATATGGAATTGATTCCAGTCAAGATCTGAAACATGGGCATGCAGATGGCCATCACTAGCTGTGGCCGATTCCTCCTCTCAAAAATATTTCTGAATGGATGCTCGATGGCGTTAGCCAATTCACTGGCATCCACCATATCTTGATATTCTGCATCTACATGCTTGGTGCCCCTCGTCTTCTCCAGGATAGCACGCCCTTCGCCTGGACGGCCACGTTCTATCAGACTGTTGGGAGTCTCAGGAAGGAACATCCCTCCAACTGTCATCAAAAGAGCAGGAACAGCAGCCAAACCCAGAGAAAGACGCCATCCCCACGGTGTTATGTTCCGAGTGCCGTAATTAACCAAATTTGCTGTGAAAATCCCAAGGGTTGTGGCCAATTGGAACAACATATTGAGTCCTCCACGGAGTTTTGGAGGAGCCAGCTCTTACGGGTACAGAGGAAAAAAAAAAAGAAAATTCTGTCAACCCATTAATTCATTCAAATTCAAACTAATAAAAAACTCTGCACACCCAAGTCGGCCAAACTATTAAAAAACTCTGCAAAGTTCCCACGTCATGATTCAGATACAAACTATTATTAAAAAAGTCTAATGCAAACCCAATTGGTTCGTTCTAAAAGCTGAGACTAAAACTCCTCTGTGTAGGTTAGGTTACCCAAGTCATTCTACGTGGAACTGGAATCCCGAGTCATTCTAAGTTGAATTTCAAAGACAAACGACTAAATCATTGGTTACCCGTAAATCTAATCTATCTAATTTTGACGAGGAGGATAGGACCTGATTTTATTTACCTAATCTAGCTAATTTTATTTACCTGATTTGCGAAGCCAATTCCGACACCAAGCATAATGCGCCCAAAAATGAGCATTGCCAAATTCACGGCACTGGCGTTCAGAGAAGCGCCTACGATGAAACTGGTACCTCCGCTGATAATAGTGGCCTTGCGTCCATATTTCCTCGTCATAGAAGACGCAACCAGCGAAGCAACAAGGCCTGCAACGTAGAGGGACGAGGTGAAGATAGCCAGGCCTTGGTTGTTGTACTTGCAGTAATCGGTATCATGGTCATTTTCATAATGTTTCCTGTGGTACACTGCGGGGAAGAATTTCTCCAAAAACGGATCCATGGATGTCACTCCACCTGTACTTATTCACAACACAGCACAGGCACAGGCACAGAATTTAATAAATCCATTCATTCAGGTTTCAATTATTGTCTTCTGATGAATATCAATTCATGGCATTATTATTTACTAAACTGAAAGTGAATATCAATTCATGGCATTATTATTATTTACATATATATACCAGATATCCCGACATCATAACGGAAGAAGGATCCGCCAATAGCAGCAACAATGCTCGCAATAACGACATAGAGCGTTACTGGGCCATGGTATTGTTGTGCTCTTTCGTGTGACACTCCCACTGCCACTGGGTGCACAGAACCTCCCGCCATCAAGCTCTACAGCACCAGGAATATTGAAGAAGGGATCTGAATCGTGGCCGTGGTCTGTATAAAATTAAATTCCGCACCTTATACGTTCAGTAGATGGCGACCAACGTTGTTATCACAGTGTAGCTAACCTTGTCAACAATGCAATGCTCCACAGGACATTTTTACATTCGCAGATTTAAACCCAATTGATGATGATTTTACGTCGCCAAGCAACATATTCATCTCATTTCACGTGTGAAGAGACAAACAATCTCCATGCTTATAAATACACGGCACATCAATTAATTCACTTCTATCTGCCCATCATGACTTGACTTTCCATTTGGTGAGACACTTAACTAAATCTTTCTATTCTGATTTAACTAAATTTTCAATCTTTCTAGGACACGCGGTTCACTGTGTATCATTTGGCTGATGATATTTATATATTTTTTTTAATAATAGAAGATGGTTAGTGAATATAATGTTATATATATCAATTTTATTCATATATTGACTTAACATATCTTTTTCTTAAAATAAAAATAAACTATTTTCTAAATAGAAAAAGCAATGTAAATTATAATAAACAACAAAAATGAATATACTATGCATGTTTACTTAGTTGTCTTAATATAATATAATTTCATGTAAAGTAATTAGAAGTAAAAAAAAAATTAAACTTTATACTTTTCAAAAATATTTCACCACATGATTCAAATAAACTCTATATAAATAAACAAGTAAATATATAAATTAGATAAAAAAAATTATTGTACTTATTACATTTTAATATTTTTATTGATTAATGGTTATTAATTAATGTGAATTATGATTTTAAATTATATGATCAAATGGTTCTTAATTTATCATTACCGTTGTCCTATTTCATATTTCTATATTTAGAAATATTTTTACTTTAATTAAATTTATCAAGTTTTTAAATCTTTATTAAAATATCTATATACAGTAGTTAAAGTAATTAAAAGTAAATATAAAATAATTTGTTTATTTTTGTCCTTTTTCTTTAATTCATAATGAATTTACATTGCCATTAGATGTGTAATTCCTTTCATGCTCAATATTGTGTTGACATATATCCATTTTAAAATAAATAATTATATTTTGTAATTATCAATGGAGGCTATAATAAAAACACTGAAATGATTGTAGATGTTTGATTAATTTTAATTTAAAGAATTATCGAACATCAAGAATCTCACTCTCACTTACTGATTACTTATTGTGCCAATGACTATGTCTAAATAACAAACAATATTAATTACATAAAAAAATTAAAAAATAGTAATAACGAAAAAAAATATGTTGGCCATAAAAAATACTTCAACTTCCATCTTAAGTTTTAAATAAACTCTATACATAGTGAAAAAGTTATTGAAGGTAAATATAACTTTTTTTTTCTTTTTTTTTTTCTTTTTTCTTTCTCGTACATAAAATATTCCAATGTACATATTAAATACCATAATTTTATAAAGTATAGTAATTTAAATTAATTTTTTTCTCATATTTTCACTCTCCATTATGACAATATGTGATTTATTTAATTTATAATATGGAATTGATATATAATATCCAAAAATAACAACAACAAAAAAGTTTAGGTGGATAACAAATTAAAGGTTTCATGCGAAAAATTATTTCTAGTCATCCAAAAATTCATCCTCAAATGACTCCACATCATCATCATCAACGGGATCTACATTTACATCATCATCATCAAAGGAATCTACATTTATAAGGAGTCAAACCACATCATCAATTAATCTAGTAGATGGGATCTACATTTACATCATCATCATTAAAGGAATCTACATTTATAAATAGTCAAACCACATCCTCAAGGAATCTAGTCTCCTCTATGTCAGCAAGGAATCAATTCTTTCAACATTAGTGTGGAACTAAACTTGTTTATATCATCAAAGCGTTCAACTTGACCAAGTCATCATTAATTAACTTCATATCATTAAGAATTCCACATTATCATCATCAAGGAGAAAGCATCATCATAATCAAAGTGTAAGCATCACCGAGTCTAGATCGCCATTAAACATTGCAATAACATCATCCATGTCATTTTCAAATGTCAATATCATCAACAGAACCCTTGGTGTCACAGTTTATAAAGCCTTGGTTTATGTCACTCGCTTCTTATACTATTCACACTTCTATTCTATGAAAACTAGTGACAATTGTTTTTATGATAGTTTATGGCAGTATTTATGAGTCATGATAGTGGTTACATTAAAAGTGATTGCAGTGAAAATGGTGCATGGTAGCTTCACTAGGGACAAATGCTGGTGCATGGTAGCTTCACTGGGGACAAATACCATACCACGTGCATTCATATTGGGGATATATATTGAGGAAAAATTTACATATTATATTCGACATATAATAGGGGGTAACAGTTTTTATATTGGCAAGTATAAAAAATGGAGCTCAAGGTTAATGAAAAACTATTAAGGGGTATAAAAAATGTTAATGAAAAATGGATATCTACAGTATCTAAGTAGGGGTTTTCTAAATTGGGAAGTTTTATGGGGTTTGTATGGGTAGAGGGTTAATTTTTTTTAGAGGTATTTTCCAATTTGTACTCAAATTAAGGGTATCGTTTAGTATTCCACAAATACACATGATATGTCATAGGTTCATTGAATGGAGCCCACATGTAGTGGTGGCAGCGCTTGTAGGTTGTGGTAGTGATTGTGAAATTCACAATGACATAAATTATAGGTTGTAGATTGTACTTATACATTAGTGATATATGATGGCAATAGATCTAGTTTAAAAATGATATGAAATAGAGGTCAACAAGGAAATTGAAGGAGTTTGAAGCCTCCATTGAGGTTGAATCCTCAATCAGATCAAACCTAAAGCAGGTTGGAACCTCAATCAAGTTGGAAACTAAAGCATATTGGAGCCCACTCGTCATTGAGTTGGAACCTCAATAAGGTTGTATTCTATAGTAAGCAACTACTTGCATTCTTTCGAGGTTGGTATGTCAAATAGGTTGTAGCCTACTGTAACTTGTGGCTTGCAATTATTAGGGGTACTTTCCTCTATTAGGTTTTAGCCTACAAATATATGTAATGAATTGAAGATAAATAAGAAGAAGGATTTATGGTTTTCTCCCTTGTTGGTTTCTACGTAAAAATCTTGTGTCCCTTGTGATGTGATGATGTGGTATTGATGTGATAGTAGCTTTATAATGCATTACTCTTTATGATGATTTGATTATAATGGTTATCATTCAATCCTACATGATTGATTGATTAGAAAAAAGTTATGAAATGATAAAGTTCTCTCGCATTGATTCGCCCTACCTTTTGAGTGTGACCTTTGGGCCGACATTTAAATACAATCTTTGCAACTTAACAAACACTTTAAAAATCATTTTTTCATAAAATACAATATAAATTATTAGTTAGGTGACAGGTCGGTCCATATTTATATCATTAAAATATGTTTGTTATTTTTTCACATGGATAACACATAGTAAATGCACAAATAGTAGCACTGGAAATGGACTTGGGGATTCTATCTAGCATGCTTGAAAAATCATAACTATAGCACACAAAATTTAATATATAGTTTTATGTGGTTATTTTTGGTTTTTTATGCCGTTATTTTTCCAAATTGAGTTCTAGAAGAATCTGAGTGATTAGGGCTTTGAAGTCAATGTTGTATTTTTATTTGTATAATCTTTAATGAAATAACATTAATGCTTATCTTTGATTTTGATTTTCATATTCCAATAGTGGTATTAGAGTGAGTCTCTCTCAGACACTTGCTAGATATGCCTCTCTAAGTTGGTCAAATCTACCACTCTGAGTAGCCCTGAAACCCTTGACTATTTGTTCTCGTATTTATAACATTTCTACATTGTTGTTTTATCTATGTGTTTAGTTAAGCTTTTCTCTACTAAACATTTTGGATTGCATGGTATCTTCTTGCACTATTGCATCTCTTCCATGTGTGTTTCTCTGTGAGCTACTTCCATGCAAAAATCACACTAACCCATGATGAGATGCCATTTTCCCATCATAATTCTCTCTTTATATTACCCAGGTGGATATTGGTTTACATCCACCTATTCCACCTGGACCCCCGCCATTGTTTCTTTTAGTTTCCTTAATTGTAGCACAATTTACAATTTTTGGCATTTTTTCAGGTCCTAAACTTTCGAAGTCATTTTAACACCCTAAAAGTTGTCTTTCTGGAAAACGGGAAAACCCATATCCTATGTAAAGGGCTTTTAATTCAAATTTATAGTCCTGAGATAGATATTTATAAAAAGGTATGATACACATCAAATAGAGATTGTATGCATGTTACAACCCCTCGAATATGACATACCAATTTACCCCAACGGTGCCCACATATGTTTGGTGGTTCATCTCCTAGGGTTAAGATTTTGGATGTTTATGGTTTTCCATTGTTTATAAATAATAAATAGGCCTTCGCGCCTCGTCGTAACATGGTTGAGAAGGCATGTAGCCATCACTTCTCTTCTCAAATATAGGCTACCATTCGCTGACTTAGTTTATTTCCATTCAGCCGGTAACAAATTTTAGTACTTTGTTATTAATGAATTGAAGTTACATTTTCATTTTATATCTATATTTCTGTTTATATCTATATTCATGTTGTTCCTTCATAAACTTGGATCAGTGGTATCAGAGAAGTCTTCTCTTTCTCTATCTTTCTATGCATCACCCCAACGAGGTCGAGATATAAGGAGTTAGGGCTCAAACTGGTTGAACCTTTGCAAGATTGACCTCACTGACCCCGAGGACCTCCCATCGTGTAAGAAAATAAAGATGAGGGAGCAAGATATCCTTTCAAAATATTGCTTGAAGAATCCCTCAAGTAAGGGAAAGTTGCCCCAAAACTGCAGAACAAGGGACAAATCCAAGACGGGGAGACCTAGGAAAATCCACCAAAGCCACAATCATAGAACAACACCATAAAGACAAAGAAGGACACATGAAAGTGGTGTGAGTTCCATAAGAGCCCCACTGACAACATAAAGTGAGTGTCGAGCCAAGAAATCATTGGTGGCTGAGCTAAAGGCTTCAGAGTCAGATGAATGTTCCAACTTTAAGTCAGAACCCCACAATGCAAATGACAAAGGGAATCAAATTATTGATGTGGAGTGAAACGCCACTGTTTCCACCGCCAAGGTCCAGAAGATTGAGCCTGGAGATCCAGAGGAGGGGGAGCGCCTCTGCCACTCACAAATGTGGGTGAAGGGTTCTCCGCTACAGTCCATTGTCGAAAAGAAGATTTAAAAGAACCTCATTTCAGTAGAGGTCATGAAGTATTTGGACCTACCGACCACACCAGACTTGCAGTTTTACACCATCGGGTGACTTCATCAAGGACTAGATCTCTGCATCAACTAGAGGTGTTGCCTTCCCTATAGCATAAAGCCCTTAACGGATGAGGTACTATGTGATTTTTCTCCTCTTCAAGTTTGTGATGTATTATTAGGCAAACCATACTTGTGGAAGTGTCATGTTGTGTATGAGTCTAAGCCTCACACTGTCATTATTACTTTGGGAAATAAGTTATACAGGATACCAAAGGTAGCCTCACCTACCACCATGTCTTTGATCTCTGCTAAGAAATGCAGTAAGATCATATATTAGACTAGGAAATTTGTTTTCTTTCTGATGTGCTCTCAAAGTAAGGGGAAGGAGATGGTCATCCACACCGATCACTGACCTCTTCAATTATACAGATACAAGGGAAGTTTCAAAATGATTTCCATTAGAAGTGGTCAACATATCTACAACAATTCCACTTGAGCATTAGATACAAAAGGCAACACCAACCATGTTGCATATTGCCTCAGTCATTCTCCAGTTGCAACACTAACTACTGTTGTCAACTCTTGTGGCCACAAAACCTCTGGATGGCAAAAATTGTATAAAAATGATCTAGAGTTTTCCACCACATACCAAATGCTAGTGGATGGAAATCAAGTTCTTGATTTCCACCTCCATGATGCATTATTATGCTACCTGGGTAACCTTTGTGTTCCTTCAAGAGAGAATGTTAAGCTGATTTGGGAGGCACACTACAGTCAGGTTGTAAGACACTTTGGAGTGGAGAAAACTATGGACATACTCCAAAAGTAATTTTATTGGCCAAAACTTTGATAGGATGTTGGAAAATATATCATATATTTCACTACCTATGCCATAGCCAAGCCCACCATCAATAAGCAAGGTATGTACACTCCTCTGCCTACTCCTAGCCAACCCCGGGAATTCGTCTCCATAGACTACCTGTCTGGCCTCCCTTCTACCAAGAATGGTAATGACTATGAATTTGTGGTCGTGGATAGATTTTATAAAATGGCTATATTGGTGGCCTACAAGAAGAGTATCACAGTAGAGGACACTACCAAACTCTTCTTTGTATGAGTGTGGGTACATTTTGGGATGTCTTTGAACATTATTTCAGATCGGGATAGGAGGTTCCTAAGCACATCCTAGTCAAGCCTCTAGAGGCTATTGGACACCAGGCTCACCAAGTCGATTGCATTCCATACCGACACTAATGACCTGACAAAAGTCGTCAACAAGATGATAGTGCACATATTTCACATGTACAACTCCAAGCATCCACGAACCTAGAATGAGAGACTTCCTTATGTGCAACACAACTATAACAGATCTCTCCATATCTCTCATAGTTTCGGTCCCTTTCAAGTGGGTTTGGGATTTCAACCATTGCATCTGATTGATGTTGCCATGCCTCATGCAACTACATAGACAAAATCCACAGATGTATAGTCAGAGGTTGATAAAGAAAACAGGTTTATTGAATGCATCGAACACATCTTCCAGTAATTTCATGACATCTTGGAGAATTCTAATTCCAGGTTAGAGTAGTGACATGATCAACATCAGGTGCCACGTAAGTTTAAAGTGGATATACATACCAGATACCCCGATATCATAACCAAAGATGGATTCGCCAATAGCAACAACAATGCTTGCAACAATGACATAGAGCATTACTCGGCCATGGTATTGATGTGCTCTTTTGTATGACACTCCCACTACCACTGCTTGCACAGAACCCCCGCCATCAGGCTCTACAGAACCAGGAATATTCAAGAAGGGCTCAAAAAGTATCCTGCACGGATCTGAATCCTGGACGTGATCTATATAAAATTAAATTTCGCACCTTATACGTTTGGTAGATGGCGACCAATGTTGTTATCACAATGCAGCTAACCTTTGTCAACAATGCAATGCTCCATAATAATAATGGGACATTCGCATATTTCCAATTAATGATGCAACTTTATCCATCCATGTCGCCATGCAACATATTCTCATTTCACGTGTGAAGAGACAAACAATCTCCATGCTTATAAATGCACGGCACATTAATTAATTCACTTCTATCTACCCATCATGACTTTACTTTCCATTTGATGAGAGGCACTTAACTAATTCTTTCTATTATGATTTAACTAAATTTTCAATCTTTCTAGGACATGCAGTTAACTGACTATATATATAATAGAAGATTGTTAGTGAATATAATATTATATATATAAATTTTATTCACTAATAATTTTTTATTATTATAATAAATAACAATGTCTAATTATGTTTTTGTTTAATATTGAGTTAACATATGTCTCCCTTAAAATTAAAATAAAGTATATTTTAAATAGAAAAGCCAATATCAATTATAATAAATAACAAAAATTAATATGCTATATATGTTTAGTTAGTTGCCCTAATATAATTTCATGTAAAGTAATTAGAAGCAAAAAAAAAATGTATAAGATCGATCTTTAGACCTTATACTTTTCAAAAATATTTCACCACATGATTCAAATAATCTTTATATAAATAGATATGTAAATATATAAATTAGAGAAAAAAATATATTATATTGCATTTTAATATTCTTATTGATTAAATGGTTATTAATTAATGTGAATTATTGTTTTAAATCATGTGAATAACAAATTCAAGGTTTCATGTCGACAAATTAATACTAGTCATCCAAAAATTCATCATCAAATGACTCCACATCATCATCATCATCAACAAGATATACATTTACATCATCAAAGGAATATACATTTATAAGAAGTCAAAACACATCATCAACGAATCTAGTCTCATCTATGTCATCAAGGAACCAATTATCTCAACATTCTCGAGGAGATAAACTTTCTTATATCATCAAGGAGTTGAACTTGACCAAGTCACCATTAATTCACTCCATATCATCAAGAAGTGCACATTATCATCATCAAGGAGTAGGCATCCTCACCATCAAAGTGTAGGCATCACCGAGTCTGGATCACCATTAAAGAGTCCAATAACATCATCAATGTCATTGCCATATGTCAATATCATCAAGAGAACCTTTGGTGTCATAGTTTATAAATCCTTGGTTTATGTCGCTGACTTCCTATACTTTTTACAGTTCTATTCTATGAAGAGATATACTCACTACAACATAGATGGTTCTTTCAAACTCAGATAACCTAAATCTTTTGGTTTTCAAACATCATCATAGTTCTATTTGTTCTAATGACTGTAGATCTTCGTAACTCAAATCTTGATATGGAGACTTTCACATAGATTTCTTATGTTACCTTGATTTGATTCTCTAATTCAAACTATTCTCAAAGATATCACAACATCTAATCATACTTGAGAAATATTATCAAATTCTTTCATAAATTTTGTTTCAGACTTCTTCATGGTTGTTTAGATTGACCTCAAATTTTGATTCCATAAATCCACACAATATATATATTTTCACACGGAATAAGTCGATCTTGCGGACAAGATAGACCTTCCTAGAATCTAAAGAAGACCTAATGACAAGCAAACCAATCAAACACTATCTTTCTCTAAATATGCTTTTATAAACAAAGGAAAACAAGTGTTTTAGGGCCTACCTTAGGTCCAACGCAAGTTTGTGGAAGCCTTCGCTCCTTTGATTCAAATGAGCTCCTTTGTCGTGAATCTGCAAACACAAACAAGCAAACAAATTAAATAGCACCTGAAAAGCCAATATCATAAAACATATTTAACATGAAAGTCAAGGAATTCATGAAACAAATAACATGAGATACTTGTTGAGAAAAATGAGTTTGATTGTATTAATTCAAAAGAAGAAGAACTTTACAACCTGTGCCTTGACGCTGTACAAGCTCCTCCCAGGGTCCAGCAAGAAGTCTCCTCTACTTTGACAAGTTTCACTCTCTTCCCAATGAAGCCAAAAAGGTATGTGATCTCTCCTCTTAAGCTCAACTAGGAAGTCTTAATTTCACCAGCATTTACCCTCAAAAATGTTCAGTGTCTAACATCTCTAGAAACCAGCTTAATGCATGAATTTATAGTGCAATGGAGGGAAGTTACTAGGTCCTCCTTCAAAGGGATAAAGCCCTCCTTCAAAGGGATAACTCCTCTCATCAAGGGATTAGCTCCTTCTCTTTTGGGATGCATGAACCACCTAAGAGCGGCAAATCCACGTCAAAATTCCTTCTAGAATCATCTAGAATTAACCCAAAGTGAGTTTTTTAGAATAAACTTGCGCCTTTTTGACTTTCACAGGGGTCTGCACCCACACCTTTAGGGACAGAGTAGGCAGGTCCGCAGTTTTTGTAAACAGAAGGTGCGGGACCGCAGGTAACAGTGAGAGAAAGTGCGGAACCAGAGTTTCATTGATTTTCAATGTCTTTCTCTCATTTTCAAAGCTTGACTTGAAGAGCTGAGGTCTGAGACTTGCTTAGGAGGACAGTACAAGTGATGATAGACCCATACTGATTGTAAATAATCATGGTGACGATATTTTTGTGTAACAGATTGCCCCCTAAAGTGTGAAGTCTGTAGTAGATGAGGATTTCATTTATCATTTAGGAAGATTGAAGTACTTTATCATTTCGAGGATCATCTTATGGAGAGCCGGGTTGGAACCTATAAAAACATTCAATGCAAGATACATATATGAGATTATATCATCGCTGAGGTAGGCATTCCCATACTCAGATCAAAACTGACTTAGAAAACTAACTACTACTCTGATACAAGAATGATCTTGTAAAACATCACAAGTATAGACTCATGTGGACACAGTATGGACGCAGCCATCTATTTATGAATAGTCCATTATATAATGAATACAAAATTCCTCACAGCCTGGATTGTGGAAACTAGATCCAGGGTCTTCATTTCTACTTCTCGAAACAGTACGATTCTATCCATGCAAATAAATGTGTTAAAGTCGAACATGGTAGAAACCACTTGATTACCAGTCAATGATGTAAACTGTTAACAAGTGTGAGAGAAACAACCAGTGATGTCATTGGCTCTCAAAGTACCCAGTACAATCCATGAGATGTGAATAAATGTGTTGATGTCGAACATGTCACAGAATCCTTTGATCGAAGGTCTATGATGCAACCTGTCGTCAAAGGCGAGAAACCTGCCATTGAGGTATGCAGATTCCAAGGTATTGACGATTTCTAGATCATCTTTCTAGATAATGAGCTAAAGTCGATAGAAAGCGATCCGTTGTAGGCAAGCCCACAACACGAAATCATAGATCAAGTTGAAGAAATTTAGTTGCAAGGATTGACTCAGGGATGGTCAAGATGGATGACAGATATTTTGCAGATGAATGGCTTATTGGCAGTGACATCTTGAACACATAACGACACAACATATGGTTTGGTGACAATTGACCCAAAGTTAATACCCAGAAACCGGCTGAAGACTTTCAATGTGGTTTGATCAACTGTTAGGCAAAGGATTTCCCAACCCAGGTGAATAAAAGTGTCGTGTTCAAGTATGACAAACAGGCTCATTTTTCTCTCTTTTCCCCCACCATTTCTGGCAAGTACCTCTTTATTTTTGACAAGCTTGAGGAGGATAACATTTGCTTGATTATAAGCTCATCCTTCGGATGAGTCCAACTTAGTTTAAATTCGAACCCTAAGAAGGAGTGGTTCATTCCTGTTTGTAATTGAACAGGTCCTTTACTGTGAAATTTTAACGAGTCCAGTATAGGAGAAACTCGGCATTTTTCAATTTTAGAGAGTCTGAAAAAACATAAGAAAACTCCAGGGTTGACCTTTTTTGTAAATTTGTGTCTCCCAAGCCCGAAAAAGTATAAAACAATACTTGAGAGAACCGCTTGATCTTTTACGACCAAGGAGTATTTTTCGTAATTAGTTCCCTTGATCCGAAAAAGTAAAAAAGCGATCAACGACACGTCGTTTTATAACCAATATCGAATTTGAAACGATAAAATCCGACAATCTTTTCATGTTTTTACGGTCAGAAAAGAGCTATAAGTGGACCGTCTTTTAATTCTGTTTTAACGAGTTTAAAAGAAAAACCCGGCGATCTTTTCATGTTTTAGGAGTCAAAAAAGAGCTTAAAGGTGACTCTAAATGTTTTTTCGTTGAAAATGATAGATTTCACCTGAATAATCCGTTATCCTGAACAAAAACGCAAACATTACTCATACCTATTTGAAATGGATAAAAATGTTGCAAAAATACCTTTCCAAAGTGAAACATAAACAAATTTGCAATTTATTTACTTAAAAAACTTATAAAAATGGCCTTTGTCAATTCATTTTTACCATTTGAGTTTTGGTTGAGAAAATAGTGCTTTTGTTCAGAAAACTTCCCGTGAAGATTGCGGAAAATCCAACCGTCGGAATCAAACACTGTCTTCTCCAGGTAATCCACATCATCCTACTCTTCATTTTTAACCGTTTCATTTCTTGTTTTAGGCTTTCATTTCATTTTTTGGAGGGTTTTTAGGCTTAAAACCTGCGCGCATGGGCCCGCAGGTGTACCACTGCTGGCCTGCGGACCCCGACTTTTTCTCCATTGGGAAAAAGTCAGGGGTCCGCACCTTCCATGTAGACAAGGTGCGAACCCACGCACTGTGTCTAACTCGAAAGGTGCGGTCCCCACCGCAAGGGTTTTTAACCCAAAATTTCTCAAAATTGGCCCAAACAAAATAATTTCTAACATTCTAATTTATCTTTTTACTTCATGCAGAGAGTACATCATGCTAGATTGACATGAACAAGAGCATGAGGACGTGGATGTTGCCACATGGAATCATCAACCTTCGCTTGATTCTTTGAAGGCGTGCGGCTTGTACAAATTCTGGGCCATTCCTGGCATGAGGGCTCAGGTGGATTTCTTATAGTGGCTGGTTAACAGATGGAGCATACAGGACCAGTGCTTCTTCATTGGTGGCCACCAGCTCGAAATTGAGCCGGCAGACATATATTTCTTGACTGGTTTGCCTAAGAGAGGTGAAGACTTGACTCTATTCGGGGCTAGGCCAGGTGGCTAGTCTGTCGATAGCCTCCGGCTAGAGTTCTGCAACAGCCAGGCTAGAGACAAAGGGATAGACATAAAAACCATATCCCTTCCTGAACTCATGGTGATCGCATTTACTGTCACCAGACTTTGCAGGAGTGCCGCATTACATATTGCCACCGGATCCCAGATGCGTATGGCAGTTGATTGCTTTCGAGGCACCATCTTCAACTGGTGCGATGCTGTGTTGGCCAATGTGAAAGGCCAACTGACCAGGGCCAAGAACAGACAACTAAAGACCTTTGGTTATGGGGCTTTGGTTGTGAGTTTGGTCTGGAGAGGGTTTCCATGTTGATCTCGCAGCACCTTACTGTTGGAGCTGGGCTTCCTCGAGAGCCCAAACTGATGCGATGGGTTGTAGTTATGGCCCGTCACCTGGACGAGAGGACAGAGGTTGCTCGATTCAAACCTGAGTATTTCCAATGGTTGGAAAACCAGGTTTTTTCTATTCAAGACTTCCCTTACGATGGGGTAGATTTTCGTGGTGACCCAGACATGGCTCTTCCACCAGGAGAGCAGTGGGATGACTCAGGTAAAATTATTTTCAACATTTTTCCTATTTAAATTTTTTTATTATTTTTATCGTCCCAAAACTGATAGCAAAAGTTTCAAATGCAGATGTGGGTCCACAGCGACCAGCCGCCCTCCGCCCTTACAAGAGGAAACAACCAGTTGCAGCCGCGCCAGCCCCACAGGACGAATCAGCAGAGGTTTTGGCCGAGTTGGAGGGTCATCTCGAGTGCTTGAGAGGAGATATTCCGGAGACCACTATAAATGACATTCCTCGTCGACTTCAGCGTTATGTCATTGGGGTCCCAGGACCTTTTAGGAGGTTCCTTTGCAAGGTGGCCCGTGCAGTGGTTTCTTGTTGAGATCATCACCAGTGATAGGATGATCGCCTATTGTGGGCACATATGACATTTTTGTTTTTTGTACTTATCATTTTTGCCGATCAGAAGGTGTTTTTTGACCTATGATCGAGGACGATGTATTTTTTGACACACTCATATATATATCTATATATATATATATATATATATATATATATATATATATATATATATATATATATATCTATATATATATATATATATAGATATATCACTATTACCGGCTTATCTTGTAAATCATGTTATGGAATGGTTTTAAATTTACATGTATGATTATTGCAAATGTCTACTTAACATTCGAGAAGCAATTGCATCTGCTAATGTATTTAAAGATCTTGGAATATGCTGATATTCAATATAATCAAATTCACGCTCCAAGAGACACACTCTCAAAAATAATCTTAATAACACTAGATTTCTAATGGCATACACTCTATTAAGCTGTAATACAACGAGTTCAGAATCTAACCTCACTATCAAACTCCGAATCCCAATTGAAATAGTTTCAGATAATAACTCAATCACTGCACTATACTCGGCAATGTTGTTCGTTGTTTGACTGAGGCTTACCCCATGCATAGATACTAACTCGTCAGATGGCGAATAGATAACCCAAGCTGCGGAAGAAATGTTCCGTGTATTATGACAAGCACCATCAGCAAAACCAATGTATGTCTAGAGAGGCATCGACATCTGCAATATCAAAAGTAAAACCAAGATAAGCAAGAATAATGACGAAAAAACATTCTCTAAGCTTAAGCACACTGTTTAAAATAAAACACACCAGCTAGAAAGAAGAGCTATCCTAACTAAAAAATATCCATACCCATCTTTAAGCATAATACCTCTTCAAGTAAAGACCATTTTTGGGTTTATCTAAAGAGTCCCCGTCAAAGTCTACCAATTCGTAGGCCCCTTTTGCTAGCTTTCGCTTGACAACATAGGGACCATGCCACATAGGAACGAATTTTCCAATGCCTAATTTATCATTATCTTGATCGTAAACTAAGACTAGATCTCCTTCTGAAAAATTTCGAGGGGTCACATTTCGATCATACTGAGCTTTCATACGTTTTGCGTGAGTTTCGATCGCCAATGCAACATCACGTCGATTCTCATCTAATTGAGCCAAGTATAACAAACGTTTTTCCTCTTCAGAAGTGGCTAGAAGTAAGTCGATGGCCATTTGCAGTGACGGGATTTCACATTCAATAGGTAACACAGCTTCGAGACCATAGACTAGTTGGAAAGGAGTGAACCCTGTTGATGTTTTTACTGAAGTTCGGTACGCCCAAAGCGCTGAAAATAGCATGTTATGCCAATTCGACCGATGAATCCCAATGATTCGTCGGATCATGATGACTGAAACTTTGTTGATGGATTCAACCAGACCATTAGCTTGTGGATAATAAGGAGTTGAACTATCGTGACGCAAACCAAGCTGGCCTGTGAGTTCGGTCATCATAACGTTTCGAAAATGACACCCATGATCAGTGATTATCGCTTGTGGGACACCAAACCTAGCAATTATATGATTGAACATGAAAATTGCAGTTGTCTTGTCGTCTGCCTCAAATGTAGGCATCGCCTCGGCCCACTTGGTAAAATAATCTACCGCAAGGATGATATACGCATGCCCCCCAACTGAGTGAGGGTTACATGTAATAAAATCGATACCCCATTTGGAAAAAGGACCAACGGCAATTATAGGGTGGAGAGGAGTAGGTGGAGCACGCATCTTTCGATCAAAAATTTGGCAGTTGTGGCATTTTCGGACCACACTAATACAATCTTTAAATAAAGACGGCCAGAAGTAGCCAGCGCGCAATATCTTTTGGGCTGTGGCATACCCAGACATATGACAGCCACACGCTCTAGAGTGACAGTCATTTAGAACCCTTTCAGCTTCCTCGTGAGTTAATCAACGTCGAAAAACAGAGTCTGCCCCACAGTGATAAAGAGTATCTCCAATAATCTTGTATTGTTGGGACTGGAATCGAATTTTCCGACGTTCTGACCTTGAAATTTCTGGCCGAAAGGATTGGGTGTGGAGATAAATGATGATATCCCCATACCATGGATCTAAAGTGCTGATTAGAAATAAGGATTCGTCCGCAATGGGCTCCTCCGCCACAGTCTCCGTGTCAGCACGCGGGAAGTCACACATTAACTCCGCAAAAACTAAAGATTTCTTAGACTTAGATTTTTCAAATTCCAAATCGAACTCCTGCAAGATAACAATCCATTTAGAGTACTTGCCCCCTAGCAATTGCTTGGTCAAAATGTAGATCATAGGGTTGCAATATGAAATTACTGTAGTTTTACGTAGTAAAATGTAGTGACGAAAACGTTGGACAGCTTGAACAGCTGCCAATGCCAATTTCTCCCCATGTGAGTATTTTAACTCAGTTGGATTTAAAGTTCGACTAAGGTAATATATCACATGTTCAGTTCTGAATTCATCTTCCTGAACTAAGACCATTCCAATGGTGGAATGAGAGGCGGCGAGATACAAGAAGTAATCCTGGTTGTAGTTGGGAGGATGCAATAACGGTGCATGGGTCAACGTGTGTTTGAGTGCATCAAAAGATTTCTGAGCTATCTCATCCCAATAGAATGGAGTATTCTGTTTCAACAACCGGGTAAAACCCTTTGTAACCTCGGCGTAGTTAGGAATGAATCGTCGTAAAAATTTTGCTTTCCCTTGCAAACTTTGGAGTTGGCGAAGACTCGAAGGAGGAGGCAATTTGACAATAGCTTCGACCTTCGAGGGATCGACGCGAATGCTGGCTTTCGAAACTACAAACCCCAGCAATCAACCCGTTTCTATACAGAAGACACATTTGTGTGGGTTTAACCGAATCCGATAATGCCTACACCTCATAAAGATTGCTCGTAAATGGACGAGGTGATCTGCTCGATGTAATGAATGAGTAGGCAAGTCATCAAGATAGGGTTGCACAATGTGCTTGATGTCATGAAACGCATAAGACATGGCCCTTTGAAAAGTTGCTCCGACATTCTTGAGCCCAAAAGATAACTTGCAATAAGCAAATGTCCCCCATGGACAAATGAAAGTCGTTTTTGGTTGATCGGCAGGTAGAATATTGATTTTATTGTATCCGAAAAAACCATCCATGAAGGAGAATATTTCGCTGCCGGCACAATCATCAATGATTTGATCGATATAGGGAGTTGGGTAATTTTCCTTTGGACAAGCTCGATTAATGTCCCTATAATCGATGCATATTCTTATTGTTCCCTGCTTTTTGTTAACCAGAACAATATTCGATACCCAATCCGTTAACGGGATCGGATAAATGAAACCTGCTTTGAGTAATTTTTCAACTTCGGCTTTAATTGCAGCAGCTATTCTTAGGTGAATCTGACGCAAACGTTGCCGGATGGGTTTAGCGTCCGGGTAAGTCTTGATCTCATGAACAACAATCGCGGGATCAATTCCTGGCATTTCCTCATATGACCAGGCAAACACGTCGCGGAATTCTTGAAATAGGGCCTTATATATTTGAATTTCGTCGTCTGTACACAAGGCACCTATATGAATGTTCTCAATAATTCTAGGCTTAACCGAAATGTCAATAGGAATAGTTCGAGAGATGTTTCCCAAATTTAACTCTGAATCAGGATGTTTCATTGGATTCTGAGGTTCCTTGACATATTCAGTCGTAAAAATTGATGAAAAATCATTTTCAAAACAATCATTCTCGGGTAAAAACAAAGATCTGTGATGGAGATCTTCCCATGGTAAATCATCTACACATAGGATTTCACGAATTTGCTCATCAGAGTGAACAAGTTCAGAAAATGTGATTGAATCCGAGCTTGATGTGAAAAGTGATTCTTCACGAACCACATTCATTAGGTCAATTTCGGTTGAAAAAGGGTCGATAAATGATTGCACAGCCTCATACGTGATTTCATATGGACTCAAAGGCATGACATTACCAAATGAGTCTATCTCAGATTCAGAAGGAACGATCCAAGGATCATCATAAACAATGGTGTCTGACGTAATCATATGAATGGTTGCAAATGAAGATGATGCGTTGATCGGAGGAAAAGGAAAAGTTCCCAGTAAACCGGCATCTTTAACTAGTCCTACTCCAACATCCTTATACGGGATAGTCGTTTTACAGACATGCTGAATACTTTCAGAAGAGGCTGGGTCGGATGAAAAGTAAGCCAGCTGGTCTATTATTACGATCTTTCCATTATGAGGAAACTTTATATCTCGAAAGACCGATGAAACAACCGTTGTCATAGCGTAAGACCAACTTCGACCCAAGAGAAGGTTGTAATCTAGAGGGGCATCAACCACCTCCACATCTAGATTAACGGTTTTTCCTTCAACCACTATAGGCAAATCCTGTAGAATGCCAAAAGGATGAAACCCATGGCCATCAAAGGCCTTTAGAATCGTCGGGGATTGATTTAGCGAAGGAGAACCAAGCGATCTCCAACACTGTATCGACATAATACACGTTGAGGATCCCTCATCAATCACAGTCTGATGAATAGGCCTGTTTTCTACTATCACTGGAATCTGGAAAGCCATTTGATGAGGCAAACGCAGTGTACTATTTTCTAGATCGAAAATTATTAGGTTCGAGTCCTGAATGTAAACAGCTCCTATAGCTGACAAAAGTAATTTACTCTGTGCTGGACATGCTTGCAGCACCTCCAAAGCCAACATTGTTGAGGGTGAAACAGCTAAATCCTCAACAATGTTATAGTTCTGAGCCGCTCTCGCATGTGGATTGAA
This sequence comes from Pinus tabuliformis, assembly GCA_031772625.1. Lineage (NCBI taxonomy): Eukaryota > Viridiplantae > Streptophyta > Pinopsida > Pinales > Pinaceae > Pinus > Pinus tabuliformis. The sequence goes on along the minus strand of CM062820.1, from coordinate 1,353,341,631 downwards.
AGCTGACTTTCGAAGTATACCCTTGGCGGGCGGTTTGATTACCAAGTCTGGATTAGGTTTCTCGATCTGTAGTGGATCGGAACTGGGAGCTGAGGTTGATGGATTAGAATGAGAAGATTTTGCTTCTTTACCATCAACAGGACTTTTACTACCATAATCTTGCGATCGAGTCGCAATCCTAACATGGAACATCATCAGTATGGGTTCTTCATTGGCACTCGAAGAAGAACCTATCATCTTACTGTCTTGAGCTGGAAAAGGATCCTTCAAAACAGCAGGCGTTTGGGAACCTTTGACAATCTTCGCAACCTCTGCATGATGAGGGCAGTCTCTTGTAAAATTTTCATCGTCACAAATGAGACAAGGATAACGAGGTTTGCATTTTCATCATTGGATTCCGATTTTTCAGGTTTCTCCTTTAAATTTTTGTCTGTTTTATTCTTCTTCTTTCCTTTCTTCTTTCCACCGGATTTTGATTTGGCTTTAGATGATTCTACAACGTGAATATCGGCGAAAATTTCCGCAGAAGAATCTCCTGTCGGGGAATCAGGCAAGGTTATGATAGGAGAAGAATTCTTGGAAGACTTCTTCTTACTTTTAGTGTTAACCGTACCAATCATACCATCGGCGGCATGAGATCCCGAAGGAGCTGCAGCGATTTGATTTTTCTTGGGAAGATCAGGGATTTTCTCGTGTAACGTACCTGACTGAGTATAAACCAAGTCAAGGTACTGTGCTTGAGCAATTACTTGCTCCTCAGTAACAACTCCGGCTTTAGCTACATCTTCAGTGATCTTTGGCAACAAAGATTTTACAAACCACTCAACCAAAATCTGATCCGGAATAAAAACCTTCACTAAACGCCGTCAACGTCTCCACTCATGAATATGATCTGAAATGTAAGTGGACGTCGATTGCTTTAACGAAGTTAGTAATTCCATGCCATTGTCATATCGGACTGGCAACTGAAAATGAGTTAAAAACGAGGTAACTAACTGACTAAAATTATAAAAAGTGCCTAGCGGTAACTCAATGTACCACTTGGCCGCGAGACCAATTAGAGTGCGCTGGAAAAGTCTTAGATGGATTGAATCATCTGAAATGGAGTTAGACGCACACCAGAGGTGATAAGTCATCACATGGTTCGACGGGTCCTCTCCTGATTTACCTTCGAACTTAGGAATGTCACTAGGCAACTTATTCGGCATTGGCGGCCAAAACGGAAGATAATTAATGGGATCATTCGTTAGGCGCGACAAGTTAGGCAAGTCCAAAGTTGCAATAAATGGTAACTGACGATTAGGGTCCCTAAAACTCTGGGTCATGAGACCAGCCCCAAGAGGAGGATATCCGGGATAACTAGGAATAGGAATTGCATTTGGGATATTGTATCCTCCCGGAAAACCAGGATTAACCGGACCGTACTGGGGTTGTTGAGGTTGTTGATAAGTGTACCCAGGGTACAGTTGATACTAATAGACTGGCTGCTGCACAACAGGACCAAATTGATACTGTCCCTGGTATGGTTGCTAAGTAAATTGTGGTTGACTTGTGACAACCGTACTTGAACCAGGTTGTCCTAGAGGCATCTGAACCGAAGTTTGAATCATGGATCCAGATGGTGTTAAAGATGTCTGAGGAGTAGCTATAGGAACAGTAGAAACCGAAGCTGTCAATACTCCAGAAGTAGGTGGGGTAGATTGAACAGATGTTGCGGCAGTTGCAGCAGTCGTTTGAGGCAGAGTACGAGGCGTACTAGGCCTAGGCTGAGAAACTACCGAAGGTACAGAGGTTTGAATGTTAGACTGGACTGGTTGTTGGGGTGTACCAGAAACTAAGGGTTGTCCAGTTTGAGATGACAACTGTACATTTGGCTGCAACACCTGTTGAGTTTGCGATGGATCCCACACTAAATTCATTCCGGGGTATGGACCCATAACAGGTTGAGAATATTGAGGACCATAACCGGGTTGAGGGTAAGATTGATAATTCAAAGGTACATTTCTCGTTCCTTGAACATATGATTGACTGGAGGGTGGTTGGAAACCTTGGTTCGAGTACTGACCTTGGGGTTGATACCCTTGAGGCACGTACTGATACTGGGGTTGACCTTGAGGTATAAATTGATATTGGGGTTGACCTTGGGGTACATATTGAGTCTGGGGTTGACCTTGAGGAATGTACTGTCCCGTAGGTATGTACTGTCCTTGAGGTTGCCCCCCAGATGCAAATTGGGTACCTTGAGGTTGCCCTCCAGGTGATAATTGAGGCTGCCCCCCAGGCGGTAACTAGCCACCTTGAGGTTCAGGATTGGGAATAGAACCTGACATCATGAGAATATCTTCTACACTCAACGGCTTAGTACCATTGCTTCCAGTTAATAACCCTTGGTCAATGGGTTGAGGAGATGCTCCTGAAAAAGTACCAGAAAGCGACTGATACCCAGAGGGAACAGAAGGACCGCCGTACAAAAAGGATTTAGGCGATTGAGTAAACATGGATGATTGTCTTGACATATTTATGGAGGATAGTAACCTCTAGGTGTTGGGTGATAAGGAACACGAGGTGGTGAAAAACTTAACCTTGGGTTTTCTAAAAAATTAGTCAAAGAAAGATACCAAGTACTGCTCCTAGGTGGACTGTAGAAAATTGATTCACGCTCCCTTAGCTCAATAACAGGTTGATTTTCAGGGATAGGGATGCCTACTTCTTCTTCTGGAGTAGCAAGCTCTTCAATAGCTATAAGTCCAAAAGGAAGAGCTTGGGTGATTACTCTTTCTACCCTAGGTGAACCGGGACCACTAGAAGCTGGAGAAGCAAACCCCGATGTCGGAGTAGCAGCAAATTCACTTTTAGGTTCAGATATTTCAGGTTCCTCACCTATATCACTAGTAGATGAAAAGCTACCAGTAACTTCGGAAACAGACACTAATTGTGGATTATAATCTGCTACTAAAGCTTGAAAATCAGGATGTACTACCAAAGAAGACTCTCCTTCTTCAGGTGACCCAACTCTACTGTCTTTAGGAGTTACGAGGACTTTTAAACCTTCAAGCTGGCTCGGTGAAAACTCAGGAGGTTGGCCCCAAAGTCTACGGGACTTCCTCGGTAATTTAGCCACGGTTAAAAACATTTAACTACTTCACACACAAACAAAGTAAAATCTCAATGAAAATCACCTAAAGGCTCTAAAGAACCAAACAAATTTGAATCACATGCCTAAAGAATCTAGGAGATCAAACACACACAAACAGTAACTTTCCATACTTAAAATGCTAGTTGGTGATGAAATCCAACGTCGCAGAGTTCAATACAGAAATGGCGGTTGGAACAGTTACCCCGGCAACCTGCTTAATGAATAGACTCGCACAAGTTCCTCCACTTAACCGTCTCGAGTGAAGAGAACCCCCCAGAAAATCCAAGTGAGTCTAGCCGACGTCTGCTCCAGGTACAGTGGGATCTTCCCACCACTGTCACCTCAGGAAGAATCCTAAAGAATATGGCCACTAAGGTTACCAACTGAAACAAATATACCTGGGGGAACAGTCTACGATCCGATATGCATGCAAGGGCAGAGTAGCAAGCTCAATCCCCTTGAAGGCTCCTTGACATAATCCAAGGTTTACCAACAAGTGACCTCAGGCTCCTCGACAATGGTTAATCTGAGGTTTACCATTTTTAATACGTGAATATCTGGCGTCATTCCCAATGAGGAAGGATTGATTCCCACACTGGTTCGGACACAATCTCGTGCTTCTCCTTTAAGAGGAGCTTTCCCAGAGCATAAATGCAACAATTGGATTTCTTCCCTACCACAAGATACAACTACTTATTTGTTTTTACTGTCTTGGAGAGTTAATTACTCTCCTACTCCAAGACACTAGCCTAAGCTAAGTTGGTGTATCAGAGCCCTAGAAATAAAAATGTTGCTAGATGAATATTACTTTAAGCGTTATTTTTTATTGGTTTTTATTTAAGTCAAAAGGTGCGGAGATGAAACTCGTGGTATGAAGACTCGACTCAAAATCACTAAAAATGCACCTAAGATGATTTAAACAACATTTTTTCTTCGATGAACTTCTAACTAAGAAAGAGTTTGAGAATGCAAATACTTTGTAAACACAAATCTTTCTTAACAAACAAATTAAAAGAAGAGCTTTTGTCCTTTCCAATGCACTCAAAATGAGACAACTAGTTATTTCACAAAAATTTCCCTTTTTCGTTTCAAAGCACTCAACCACTACAAAAAACAAACTTTTTCCAAAAGAGATTTTTTTTTAATTTTTATAAAACATTCAAAACTATGGAAATAACTAACTTTGAGATCTATAAACTATAAAAACCTATTTGAAGTCAAAGCCTACAAGATGTATTTTTGAAGGATGTTTTACTTAGCTAGATGTAAGCTAAGGACCAATTTATGCAGAATCACAAATCAGTCAAGAACAGCCAATTTTGTTTTCTTTTTAAAAATGAAAATCCAAACTTTTAAACACAAGCTTTTCGAAGTTTTGTAAAGAAAAACACAAAGCGGATTCCTCAACAAGGGGATTCATAAATGGTCAGGCTCATAAGAAGGCTGGTAGACACCAGGGTGATCTGAAGTCCCTACAGCTTCTAAGCTCAGTGCTACTACAAGACCAAAATGAAAAACAAGCCCAACAAGCAAAACTCCTAGGAATTTCACCTAAAACCCTAACACCAATGAAATCAACCTAAGGAAAGCTTCTGACAGGTTATATGCAGGTCTGGGCAGTGGATAATAACTTCTAAACAAAAACTAAGCTGACTAACAGAGGAAATCTTAGGTTTTTCAAAAATTTTACAGGGTCTGCAGGCCCACAGTTAACATAGGTGTGGTCCCACTGTGTGCTAAAAGCAAGAGTGCGGATAAGTACGCACTGTGTTAAAAGGCTAGGGTGCGGTCCTCTCCCAAAGCTATGAAAAACGAAAAATAACCCTAGATCTACAAACTCTACCCAATTCCACACACAACAAGCCAAAAACAGAAACAAAAAACATAGTTTCTCAGGTTAAAGTAAAAACAAGGAAAAAATCAAGTCCCCAGTATGGTCGCCATTTTGTCACATGGAATAAGTCGATCTTGCGGACAAGATAGACCTTCCTAGAATCTAAAGAAGACCTAATGACAAGCAAACCAATCAGACACTATCTTTCTCTAAATATGCTTTTATAAACAAAGGCAAACAAGTGTTTTAGGGCCTACCTTAGGTCCAACGCAAGTTTGTGGAAGCCTTCGCTCCTTCGATTCAAATGAGCTCCTTTGTCGCGAATCTGCAAACACAAACAAGCAAACAAATTAAATACCACCTGAAAAGCCAATATCATAAAACATATTTAACATGAAAGTCAAGGAATTCATGAAACAAATAACATGAGATACTTGTTGAGAAAAATGAGTTTGATTGTATTAATTCAAAAGAAGAAGAACTTTATAACCTGTGCCTTGACGTTGTATAAGCTCCTCCCAGGGTCCAGCAAGAAGTCTCCTCTACTTTGACAAGTTTCACTCTCTTCCCAACGAAGCCAAAAAGGTATGTGATCTCTCCTCTTAAGCTCAACTAGCAAGTCTTAATTTCACCAGCATTTACCCTCAAAAATGTTCAGCTTCTAACCTCTCTAGCAACCAGCTTAATGCCTGAATTTATAGTGCAATGGAGGGAAGTTATTAGGTCCTTCTTCAAAGGGATAAAGCCCTCCTTCAAAGGGATAGCTCCTCTCATCAAGGGATTAGCTCCTTCTCTTTTGGGATGCATGAACCACCTAAGAGCGGCAAATCCACGTCAAAATTCCTTCTAGAATCATCTAGAATTAACCCAAAGTGCGTTTTTTAGAATAAACTTGCGCCTTTTTGACTTTCACAGGGGTTTGCACCCACACCTTTAGGGACAGAGCGGGCAGGTCCGCAGTTTTTGTAAACAGAAGGTGCGGGACCACAGGTAACAGTGAGAGAAAGTGCGGAACCAGAGTTTCATTGATTTTCAATGTCTTTCTCTCATTTTCAAAGCTTGACTTGAAGAGCTGAGGTGTGAGACTTGCCTAGGAGGACAGTACAAGTGATGATAGACCCATACTGACTGCAAATAATCATGGTGACGATATTTTTGTGTAACATATATATACACACACATATACACATGATCCTTTTGAGAATGCGAGTCACACAGAAGCCAATGATGCTAAAAGATAGTGATTTCACAACAAAACTAATGTGAACCATAAAACGATTATGATCACAGTGATATTGTATGAGCTACAGTTGATGCAAACTTCAGAGATAAAAAGAGTGTGAATACGATCACTATAGAATGCAAGCCACAATCTAAATCTAATCTCTGTAAGGAATTATACGAGAGATAAGCCACAACAATAAACATCTACTTTAGCTCATATGCACATAAGATTGTCCCTTTCGGCCTGCAATCCAAACTCGTCCAGTCACAAAAGAAAGGGTTTCTTCTCTATCTCAGCTAGGGCTCTCAAGCCTATGGAAATTTCAGACCATCACTCCTAAATATGCATTCTTCCTTGCTTAAAGATACGATCCTACAGTTGATATCGCAAACCTCAAAAATATCACCACAATATATTTGATAGAGTAGATTGGATGTCTCATAATTTCAGATCATGTCACAAAGATTCAAACTGACTATTTGGGCTTGGAAATTGAATAGAAAAGTAGACCTAAGACAAATGTAATATTTGGACATTACTAAATGCTATAGACCTTTATGTGTAACTGTTGTAAATATGCCAAAAGGTTGTGACCTTTAGACTTCCTTCTTCATCACCTTAGCTTTGAGACCATGTTTTTTTTGGATGTGATAATTCGATACCAAATGACCTCCAACTTGGCTCTATTTAAAGTGATCAATGTGAAGGTCACAACCCTTGAAAAGCCACCTTTTATACCATGGACCTAACCTAATATTTTAGGAAGCCAACTTGACAAGAATAAAATTTTAATTTTCTCCAATAATATGCCAATGAAAATACCAACTAAAGCTACATTTTTCAACACCACCAACAAGTTTTATGACTCATATTCTTATCTTTATTCTTCCCAACTTTGGGACATGATTTGAGAGAATGGTTAGTCTAGTAGTAGGCTCTACAATGAAAGGAGATATTTGCTTAGTCTAATTTTTGTATTGAAATATATCCAGGAACTGTTAACTTAATTTCAGCTAGAAAACCTTTACCAAAATCCATTTCCACACATATGTGAGCATATGTGGGCTTCAGGTAGATTTTGTTATCATCACCTCAACAATAGAATTTGCATAAAGAATTACCAATTGAATTCAATGAAGCATGATTCCTCAAATGCAAGGAATATTAGGGAGCCTTACCCAAATTAGAGAAATCGTTATTGAAGCTATGAGGGGTTTGAAAGAGGGAAACCAAGGCTGCATAGAGAGCCTTGTGCTACCCAAAAACCATAAACCAGAGCTAGAAATTAAAGTTATTTCTTCAAGTTTGTCAAATACAACAATAAAAAACCTATCACCAATGGGTAGATCTTCAAAGCATCAAAAATTAGAGGTTTCCACTTCTTGAAAATCCAAAAATGAAGATCAATGAGCCTTGGCCACAAGCCATTGAACCTGTAAATGAATCGACTCCTGTAAAAAAAAATTCCTCATAAAGTGCCTCAACCACTACAGGAACCTCAATCATGGGAACTTAGAAAAATAGAGTCATAGACCAGAGGAATTCAAAAACTGGTTTTAGAGTGTCATGAGCAGAAGGAGGAGGCGACCTTAGAGGAAGACTACAAGAAGTAGTCTTAACAATGTTGCAAAAGATAAAGGGGCAGAGGGAAGAAACTTGATGACTTCAAAGGATGAAGTCACTTGAGAAGAAGGAACAATCCCAAAGACTATAGTGGACAAAACCACATGATAAATGTTAACATTCATACATGCAGCTAGGATATTGTAACCACTTGACGGAGAAATGGATTTATGAAAATGCTTTCCTATTTCTACAATCATCAACAGAGACAGCTTAATGGAAGGAAGAGGAAAAATAATGTTTACAGATAGAGGAGAAGAGCCATATTCATAGGGACCATTAAGTCACAGAGATAAGAGAAGGGGTAGTTAGCTAAGGACATACCCCAACTACCACTACCTAGGAGGAAAGCATTTCCATTCTTGAGAACAACACAACCAATAATGGTGTCATTCTTGTGATGAGTGTGCATTATTAGGAACAGCACAACGAATAATTCACACTATTTAATGATTTCAAGTGGTGTGCAAATATCAATACAATCAATAACACCCACAACATTTCAATTAACACATCATGTTAAATTTACACGATGTTTAACTAGTTGTATATGTTGGGTTGTGTTATATTCTTTCCACAACTAGCCCACATAGTTAACCGGGGGGTTAGAAGGGGGGTGGAGCACCCCTTCGTTGCGCCGATTGCATAGCAGGGGGAGTCACAGGGGGTTTGAGGGGTGCAGGTAAACCCACTTTATGGGGTCTGGAGCAGTGCCACGGAAAATCTTGGTTTTGGACCCTATGTTAGGTTGGGCGGACCTACCTATGGTTTTGTGCATGATTTTTTGCACATGGTTTTGGACGTGATGGTTTTCGGTCCATGGTATTGGATGCTTTGGCATGTATAAATATGTATTGCAACATTGAAAGGAAAATAATGAAAAATCAAGCTGGTAGTCCCGGTTTTGGGATCCAGGGGAAATCTCTGTGTATATGTGTTTTATGTGTTATGATCTCGCATTGTTTATTTTCTGTGTTTTAGAATTCGTATGCAAGTGATTTTTGTACGAGGTTGAAACCTACATTTGGTATCAGAGTTGTTTTGGCTTCAAGGGGATGCCTTTGTTGCTGAGGGGTTTCACTCGGGTCTGTGGTAGACCCCGTTCAGTGGAAGATCTACAGGATCGATTCTGGTGGTGAAAGAAGATGGCGAGCAGTGGAAAGATAGAGATCGATAAATTTAATGGTCAGAGTTTTGGGTTGTGGAAACTCAAGATGGAGGATCTATTGGTGGATAAAGATCAGTGGATCGCGGTAGATCTGGGTACTAAAGCAATAGGAGTGTCTAATGAAGAATGGAAGAAGTTGGATCAGAAGGCAAAGAGCACAATACGATTGTGTGTCTCAGATTCAGTATTGCTGAATGTATCAGGGGAAGCTATGACAAAGGATTTGTAAGACAAGTTAGGGACTTTGTGTACCAATCTAAGTCTCGGGTGAATAAACTATTCCTACAGAAAAAGTTGTATAACCTAAGGATGAAATATGGAGACTCGGTGATAAAGCATCTGAATGCGTTTAATACTGTGGTAAGTTAGTTATTGTCTGTTGATATCAAAATTTCATATGAAGATAAGTGCATTAGTTTGTTATTTTCTCTACTAGATTTGTGGAATAGTCTGGTTATTGCAATAGGTAGCAATGCAACTGCCTTGCAGTTTGAAGAAATAGTCTCATCCTTGCTGACAGAGGAGATGAGACGGAAAAATATGAAGAGTCGGAATGGTGATGCCTTGTTTGTACAAGGATAGTCCCAGAACAGAAACAAAAATAATTCATTGAATGGGAGATCTAAATCTAGAGGAAGATCTAAATCTCCAGGAAAACCTATAAAGGTGGTGTGCTAGAAATGCAGAAAGGAAGGGCACTACAAAAGGGACTGTAAATCTAAAGCTCCTGAGAAAGGAAGGGGATCTGATGATTCTCCTTCTGCAAAGGCGAAAACCACCTCAGTTGAAGGTGGGGATGTGTACCTGGCTTCTTCAAGTACACATGTAGATCATGAGGCATGGTTGATTGACTCAGGTGCATCCTTTCACTTCACTCCCCATAGAGAGTGGTTCTGCGAGTATGAGAAATATGATGGTGGTGATGTCTTCTTAGGGGATGATAAGAATGCTAGAATTGTTGGTCACGGAAAAGTAAAGATGAAGGTGCAAGGTGGAAGTGTTAGAACACTTCCAAGTGTTCTACATATTCCTGCATTGGGCAGAAATCTGATTTCTGTAAGCAAGCTAGATGATGCAAGTGTAAAAATAGTGTTTGAGAAGGATACTTGCAAGATGGTTCAAGGAGCACTGGTATTGATGCGGGGAGTTCGGATTAAAACTCTGTATAAGCTGCAAGGTAGCACTATTGTTGATAGGTGCAAAATTCCTGTGGTTCCTGAAAGTGGAGCAGAAAATCTAGTTGTCTCTGGAGAGAAGACCATGTTGTGGCATCAAAGGCTTGGACATATTGGAGAGAAGGGCCTTAGATTACTTCATCGTAAAGGTATCGTAGAAGGTATGAGTAATAGCTATTTGGATTTTGATTTCTACGAAAATTGTGTATATGGGAAGTAGAATCGGGTGAGTTTCCCCTTTGGTGGTAAGAGGGTGAAACAGATATTAGAGCTTGTGCACACTGATGTGTTTGGACCTGTGAAGGTTCCATCTCTGGGTAAGTCTATGTACTATGTATCATTTATAGATGACTTCTCAAGGAATACATGGATACATTTCATTAAGAAAAAATATGAAGTCTTTAATAGGTTTAAAGAATTTAAGGCTTTGGTGGAAAACCAGATAGAGAAGAAGATAAAGGTGCCGAGGATAGATAATGGTGGAGATTTTTGCCGTAAGCAATTTGAATAATTCTGTAAGAAGTGTGGTATAGTATAGCATAAGACTACTCCATAAACACCTCAACAAAATGGAGTTGCAAAAAGAATGAACAAGATGTTGATGGAAAGGGCAGGAAGCATGCTCAATGGTGTCGGGTTAAGACAGGAATTCTGGGCGTGTTACGTTGGAGGATAAGACTCCACAAGAGGTATGGATTGGTAAGAAACCCTCTCTTTCACATCTAAGGGTATTTGGATGTGATGCATATGTACATGTTCCAAAGGAGAAATGAACCAAATTGGATAGTAAATCTGAAAAGTTTTATAGATCTGATATGAAAATATAAGACAATGCAAATAAACCCAAAAAATAACAAGATCTAAACATAGAAATTCTTCACTTTATTAATATCAAACCCTTAAGGTAGGGCAACACCATACATTCACTCCTTAATGATGGAGAACACTTCACAAGCCATATGCTTGTTCATAAAATATTCCTTGACATCTCTCAATGGGGAGTCTCTAGCCTCTATATAGGACTCATACATACAATACCATGGGTCATTACCATGGTTCCCTCAATACCATATATCTAATACCATGGGCCCATTACATTATTACTAACTACTTGTGGTCCCTTACATGATACGAGTTAACTACCTTATTTATTATTATGGCCCATCCCGTTATTACATTATTCCCTTGGGTACCTCCCTTTGTACCCCATATTATCCCCCCTGGGTATATAACAAATGCATCTTTATTGGGTATGAGGATGGTTTAAAGGGTTATAAGCTTTGCAACCCAGTAACAAGGAAAGTTGTGTACAGTCGAGATGTGATGTTCAAAGAGGTGAAAGATGTTATTAAACATGAAGTCCAACCAAAGGAACCTAAGAAGATAGAGTTTGAGAAAAAGGAGGAATAATCAGACTCTACAGCAGAGGAGGAATCAGAAGATGAAGAGCCACAAACTCTGGGTGTGAGAAGATCAGTTCGAGAAAGAAGGTAGCCAGAAAGGTATATTCCATCTGCTTTCTATTCAAATTTTGCTTTATCTATTACTGATGATGATCCCAGAACTGTGAAGTAGTAGAATGAGAGGATGAAAAACTCTAGAAAGGGGCCATGGTTGGTGAAATGGCATCTTTGCACAAAAATGAGGCTTGGGATCTGGTGGAGTTGCCGGTTGGAAGGAAACCCATTGGCACAAATGGGTGTTCAAGAAGAAGTCAAATGCAGAAGGAAAGGTGGAGAAATACAAAGCTAGGTTGGTAGCAAAATGTTATTCCTAGGTGTCGGGAATTGATTTTGGTGATATTTTTTCTCCTGATGCTAAGGTAACTTCTATTAGATTACTTTTATCTGTTGCTGCTGCTTTTGATTTTGAGGTAGAATAGATGGATGTGAAGACAACATTTCTTCACGAGGATCTAGAAAAGGAGATCTACATGAAGCAACCTGAAGGCTTTGCGGTGAAGGGTAAGAAAGAACTAGTATGCAAGTTAAAGAAGTCTCTGTATGGGTTAGAGCAATCACCAAGGATGTGGTATCAAAAATTTGATACATTTATACAGGGACTTTGCTTCACTAGAAGCAAAGCAGATCACTGTGTGTATTTTAAATTAATTGGTGACCATGTTATTTATCTGGTCTTGTATATGGATGATATGTTGCTAGTTGGAAATGACAAAGAAATTATCCAGGATTTTAAGACCCATTTGTCTTCCAAATTCAACGCGAACGATCTTGGTGTTGCAAACTATATTTTGGGCATGGAAATTAAAAGAGATTGGACAAAGAGGAATATTTTGTTAAACCAGAGGAAGTATGTCGAGACAATATTGCAGAGGTTTAATATGTAGGATAGTAAACCGATGAAGGTTCCTATTCCTATAGATGTAAAGTTATCTATTGAACAGTGTCCCAAGACGCAAGAAGAGGAAGAGGACATGTCCCGTGTTCCATATGCAAGTGTAGCCGGTAGCCTGATGTATGTGATGGTCTGTACTAGACTAGACATTGCACATATAGTGGGAGTATTGAGCAATTTTACGTCAAAACCAGGGAAGGAGCACTGGACAGCAATGAAGCGGGTTTTTAGGTATTTGCGTGGCACTAGGGATTATGGTCTGTGCTACCAAGGAAGACCAGGATTGGACATAGTGTTGGATATTCATGGCCTTGTTGATTCAGACTGGGCTGAAGATCTAGATCAGAGAAGATCTACAGGTGGGTATGTGTTTAACCTATTTGGAGGTGCATTCAATTGGATGAGTAAGAAACAATCTGTAGTGGCACTATTAACTACAGAGGCAGAATACATGGTAGCCACTTATGCAAGCAAGGAAACAGTTTGGTTGTAGAGATTGTGTTCAAGTATGGGGTTAGTACAAGGAGCTATAAGGATAGACTGTGACAGCCAAAGTGAAATTTTCTTGGCAAAGAACCCTACATATCATTCAAAGACAAAGCACATTGATGTTCAGTATCACTTTTTGAGGGATATGATAGAAGACAAAAAGGTGTTGCTGGTAAAGGTGGACACTTTGAAGAATACTGCAAATGCATTGACAAAATCTGTGAGCTCTAAGAAGTTCTCTTGGTGTAGAGAAACAATGGGCATTGTAAGGTTGGATAAATGACTAAGCTCTCTTATGGCCCCCTGTGGAAAGAAAACAACAAGTGAGAGAATGTTTGGTTGTGTTATATTCTTTCCACGACTAGCCCACGTAGTTAACCGGGGGGTTAGAAGGGGGGTGGATCCCCCCCTTCGTTGTGCCGATTGTGTAGCGGGGGGGAGTCACAGGGTTTTGAGGGCTGCAAGTAACCCCACTCTATGGGGTCTGGGGCAGCGCCCCAGAAAGTTTTGGTTTTGGACTCTATGTTAGGTTGGGCAGACCTACCTATGGTCTTGTGCATGATTTTTTGCACATGGTTTTGGACGCAATGGTTTTCGGTCCATGGTTTTGGACGCGATGGTTTTCGGTCCATGGTATTGGATGCTTTGGCATGTATAAATATGTATTGTAACATTGAAAGGAAAATAATGAAAAATAAAATCGGTAGTCCCGGTTTTGGGATCTAGGGGAAAATCTCTGTGTATATGTGTTTTATGTGTTATGCTCTCGCATTGTTTATTTTACGTGTTTTAGAATTTGTATGCAAGTAATTTCTGTACGGGGTTAAAACCTACAATTTAGACCCAACTGGATGACAACACATGAAAACATTTCACATGATGGTGACATGGATCTATTGGATGAATGACACATTACACTCTTTCATAGTCAATAGAAAAAATATCTCAACATGTCATTAGATGATGTCATCACAGTGATGTTTCACCACTAGAAGTTGCCACATGGTAAGGAGATTTCACACACTTTGGTTAGTGAAAATTCTAAAAATATGTTAAATGTATTACCCCTCACGAAGTACCACATGTCATGATGATTTCATGTTGACATGATCATGTGAATGACTAATGACCTCAATTCACATGGGGCGATCACATGGTCATATGGGGCCAAAATAAAAAAGGTGTTAATGTTCGTCCAATTCTTGGTCATATAGAATCTTGAGAAGGGTCACATGGTAATCCTTATATGTTTTACAATGGGTAATCCTCTAGCTTGTAAGACCAAAATGATGTGGCATGTGGTTATCTTGACCCAACCCCTAGGACCACTCGCATACAATAAATATAAGGGCTCATCCATTTCTCTGAAACACACAATTATTCAAACAAGTATACATAAAGATCAATTCTTTTTTATGAGGTATGACATTGAATGTATTCTATTGGTAGAACCTATAGACATAAAATTAGCCATGGTGGAACGATCTCGTCAAAAATATATAGATATTGACATCTTTGGATTTGTTACAACAAGCAATGAAGGACGATTCATGTAAGAGGTTTTCATCAAATCCATGGTACCTCTGACTATGTATATATATGGGTAAGTTTTCTTTAGTTAAAAAAGATAAAGATGGTTTTTCATGTGAGATGTTGCTAGAAAAGTCATGGTGGCTCTTTATTTGTCCGAATATATAACAGTGGAAGATTTATATAAGTTGTAGATTGCTATTTGCATAGAGATATGGATCAACATGAAAAACATAGGTAAGGTTTGATGTGGTAATGGTCTTGCCTAGTTTGGAGTTTGAACTATTATAATAAGAGAATCGTTAAGCATATAATTACAAGCTACACCAAGGTAGATGAGTTCGTAAGATGTCAGTATTGTATACACAAGGTCATGGGTTCAACCCCTGCAAGGTGACATGTCAGTTCATATTTTTATCATTAAAATATGTTTGTTATTTTTTCACATGGATAACACATAGGAAGTGCACAAATAGTAGCATTGGCGACGGACTTGGGTATTCTATTTAGCATGCTTGAAAACAAGAAAACTATAACACACATAATTTAATATATAGTTTTATATGGTTATCTTTGGTTTTTTATGCCATTATTTTTCCAAATTTATTTCTAGAAGAATTTGAGTGATTATGGCTTAGAAGTGAATCTAAAAAGAAAGTGTGATGCCATTTTGACACTAGTTTGACAACTATAATGCATTTTGTATGTTTTGAGGTGCTATGACCAAGTTGTAATATTTTCAAATGCATAGTGAAACTAGGTTCTGAGAAGGGAATTGAGTGACAAAGTTTATGAACTAGTAGAAGCAGAGTATGGGAAACAACTTGAAAACTAGTGACAGTTGTTTTTATGATAGTTTATGGAAGTATTTATGAGTCATGATAGTGGTTGTGTTAAAAGTGATTGCAATATATGATAGTGATTGCAATCAAAATGGTGCATGGTAGCTTCACTAGGGGATAATACCATATCACGTGTGTTCATATTGGGGGATATATATTGAGGGAAATTGACATATTATATTGAGCATATAATAGGGGGTAACAATTTTTATAGTGGTAGGTATAAAAAATGGAGTTCAAAGTTAAGGAAAAGCTATTAAGGGGTATAAAAAAAGTTAATGAAAAAATGGATATCTACAATATCTTGTGAAAGTAGGGGTTTTCTAATTTGGGAAGGTTTATGGGGTTTGTATTGGTCAAGGGTTAAATTTATTTTAGAGTTATTTTCCAATTTGTACTCAAATTAATGGTACCATTTAGTATTCCAAAAATACACGTGATATGTCATAGGTTCATTGAATGAAGCCCACATGTAGTGGTGGCAGTGCTTGTAGGTTGTGTTAGTGATTGTGAACTTCATAATGACATAAATAATAGGTTGTGGATTGTACTTATACTTTAGTGAAATATGATGGCAATAAATCTATTTTGAAAATGATATGAAATAGAGGTCCACAAGGAAATTGAAGGAGGAGTTCAAAGCCTTCATCGAGGTTGAATCCTCAATTAGAATGAAGCCTAAAGTAGGTTGGAGCCTCAATCAAGTTCAAGCCTAAAGCATATTGGAGCCCACTCGTCATTGAGTTGGAGCCTCAATCAAGTTGTATTCTATAGTAAGAAACTACTTGCATTCTTTCGAGGTTGGTATGTCAAATAGGTTGTAGCCTATTGCAAGTGGTAGCTTGGATTTATTGGGGGTACTTTCCTCTATCAGGTCGTAGCCTACAAATATATGTAATGAATTGAAGATAAATAAGAAGAAGGATTTATGGTTTTCTCCCTTATGGGTTGCCATGTAAAAATCTTGTGTCCCTTGTGATGTGATAATGTGTTATTGATGTGATAGTAGCTTTATAATGCATTACTCTTTATGATGATTTGATGATTATGGTTATCATTCAATCCTACATGATTGATTGATTAGAAAACATTATGAAATGATAAAATTCTCCTACATTCATTCACCCTACCTTTTGAGTGTGACCTTTGGGCCCACATTTAAATACAATCTTTACTACTTAACAAACACTTTAAAAATCATTTTTTTTCATAAAATACAATATAAAGTATTATTTAGTTAACAATAATCTCATTTTACACTGAGAATATTTTCCAATTTCATATGTTAGAAACCAAGGTTTGGAATTTGAAATTATTAAAGGTGTTGGACACCTAATCCATTAAGGTTATGAGGTGGAATGTGAACCATCACAGGGAGTCCAAGAGTTCTTGATAGATGAATCAAATGGTCATAATATTGTATTTATCTTTTTATAATATTTAATGAAATAACAAACGCTTATCTTTCATTTTGAGTTTCATATTCTGATAGTGGTATTAAAGAGACTCTCTCTTAGACACTTGCCATATCTACCTCTCTAACTTTGTCAGATCTACCATTCTGAATAGCCTAGAAACCCTTGGCCATTTGTTCTCGTATTTCTAACATTTCTACAGTGTTGTTTTTATCTATGTGTGCAGTTAATTTTTTCTCTACTAAACATTTTGGATTACATGGTATTTTCTTGCACTATTACATCTATTCCATGTGTGTTTCTCTGTGACGTACCTCCATGTAGGAATTCCACTACCCCATGATGAGAAGCCATTTTCCCATCATCGTTCTCTCTTTATATGATCCAAGTGGAAATTGGTGGCCATCCACCTATTCCAGTTGGATCCCAACCATCTTTTATTTTAGTTTCCTTAATTGTAGCACAATTTACTATTTTTGGAGTTTTTTCATGTCCTCGACTTTTAGAGTTGTTTTAAGGCCCTAAACGACATTTTTTTGAAATATTGAGAAGGGTCACATGGTCAGTATTATATATCTTACAATGGGTAATCCTCTAGCTTGTAAGCAAAATACGACGTGGCCCGTGGTTATCTTGACCCAACCCCTGGGACCACTTACATACTATAAATATAAGAGCTCGTCCATTTCTATGAAATACACAATTATTCAAACAAGTATACACAAAGATTAATTATTTTTCTGAGGACTTCCATTCAATGTATTCTATTGGTGGAACCTATAGACATAAAATTAGCCATGGTGGAACAATTTCATCACACATATATAGATATTGGCATCTTCGACTTTGTTACAACAAACCACGAAGGACGGTTCCTGTAATAGGTTTTCAGCAAAGTCGTGGTGCCTCTCACCATGTATATATATATATATGGGAAACTTTTCTTTATTTACAACAAGCCAAAGAGGATTGTTCATGTGATATGTTGCTAGAAAAGTCATGGTGGCTCTGTCTTTGTACGCACGTCTAATAGGAAAGATTGATATAAGCCATAGATTACTATTTCCTTACAGATATGGATCAACACGAAACCCATAAGCAAGGTTTGATGTGGTAATGGTCTTGCCTAGTTTGGAGTTTGAACTATTATAATAAAATAACCGTTAAGCATGGCATTACAGGTTACACCAAGGTAGTTGAGTTGGTAAGATGTGATAGTTGTATACACAAGGTCCCGAGTTCAACCCTACAAGATGACTTGTCGGTTCATATTTATATTGTTAAAACATGTTTATTATTTTTTCACATGGATAACACATACGAAATGCACAAATAGTAGCACTGGCAACAGGCTTGGGGATTTTGTCTAGCATGCCTAAAAACATGAAAACTATAGAACACATAATTTAATATATAGTTTTTATGCGGTTACTTTTGGCTTTTGATGCCATTATTTTTCCAAATTGAGTTCTAGAAAAATTTGAGTGATTAGGGCTTTGAAGTGAATCTAACCAAAGAGTGTGATGTCATTTTGACACTTATTTGAAAACTAGAATGCATTTTGTATGTTTTAAGGGGTTATGACCAAGTTGTAATATTTTTGAATGCCTAGTGAAACTAAGCTCTGAGAAGGGAAATGAGTGAAAAAGTTGATCAACTAGTAGAGGCAGAGTATGGGAAACAACATGACAACTAGTGACAGTTATTTTTATGATAGTTATGGCATTATTTATGACAGTGGTTGCAGAATATGATAGAAATTACATTGAAAATGGTGGATGGTAACTTCATTGGGGAGAGAAATACCACACCACATACATTCATATTGAGGGATATATATTGAGGAAAAATTGACATATTACTTTAGATTTGAGGCATCTGTGGTTCATTTCTTTCAAGTTGAATCTCGGAGTATCCACAGTAATAATCATACTTGTCGACATTTCAAATCCCATCAGGGATCCATCATCAACACAATTTCTTAATGATGATAGAAGAAGAGCTTAGTGAGAGGATAAATAGTAAAAATATAATTTGATTTTAAGGAGATGAGGTTAGCTTAAAAAAAATTATTTCTATTTTTAATTTTTAATTTTAATTTTATTTTTTAATGTTAATTTTAATTTTTAATAATTATTAATCATGTTTTAATTTTATTTTTTTATTTTTTTAATAATTATTAATCATGTTTTAAAGTTTTATTATAATCTAAATTGTATTTTATATATTTTCATTATTATTAAAAGATCCTTTAATGAATAGTTTTTTAATTAATTATTAATAGATTTCTTATTATTTTAATGTTATTATAATATGACTAATTTCTGTCACTAAATTTTAGTTCATTATAATACCTTAAATTCCAATTAGTTAATTAATTGATTGATTAATAAATATTATAATGATAATAACTAAATTCATATTTAATAAAGATAATTAATTCTTTTTAATTTGTTATTAATAAAAGATAAATTTATTTTATTTATTATAATAATATAACTAATTTTTTTGGATTTAATTAATTAATAGATATTATAATTAAATACTAAATTTTGTTGTAAATGTTATAACTAATTCCATTAGATTAATACACTTTTATTTAATTAGAATAGTTAATTGATTAATAGGTATTGTAATGACTAATTATTGTTATGTGTTAATTCTAAAAAAATATTGTTAATAAACTAAATGATTAATAGAAATTATAATAAATAATTATTGTTATAAATAATTAATGATACTAATTATTAGTATTATTATAAATAACCTTTAATTAATTATTATTATAAATACCTAATAATAATCATGATAATTATTATTAAGAATTATAATTAATAACTATTTGTATTAATTCTATTCAGGGGTATTTTAATTTTAATTTTATTTTTAATATAAGATCAAAAAGTTACAATAGGAGAGGAGCAATTACCTAATTACCTGAGATGTGTTGGTGGTCCTAATCCCTTTCATTAAAGGAAGCCAACTTCCACTTATCTCTATACCATTGTCTCTGTTGAGATTCTATGGATGTTTTATAATTTCAAGAGCCTCCCTAATCCTCTGTTTTCTATAATGTTCTTCTCTTGCGATAATTGAGGCGCTCTCCAAAAAAACCTGGTGTTTCGTCTTTGAGGAATGCTCTGCAAGGGCCGACATACGAGACCTTCCATTCCTAATATCTTCTCCATGTTCTTTTGGTCTTTTCTGCAGAGAACAACCTGTTTCACCAATGTAACTTTTTCCAGAGGAACAGTCAATTTTGTAAACTCCTTGAGCTAATGTCTAACAATATCGTCCTTGATAGACCTCATACCTTGTTTAATTTTTCCAGGTGCTGAGAATTGTGTGACTGTGTCTTTCCTTTTTAGGATTTTGGCAATCTTATCAGTCACCCCTTGAATATATGGTAGGAAAACTCTACCACACTGAGGTAGGTTCTGGGCCTTAGGTTCCTGAGATAACACCCTCCTTTCCGCTCTTTCTATAGCTTTCCTAATTTCTTTTTCTCTATAGCCTATACCCTTAAATACCGAGGATAAATGCTTTATCTCTTCCTCAAGATGCTCAGAGTTAGAAATTTGAAGGGCTCTAATGGCAAGAGTGTTAAGGACACCAAGCTTCTAGGACGAGTGATGGTAGGATTCAGCGTGGAGGTAGCTTTCTATGTGAGTTGACTTCCTAAAAACTTTATGTCCTAAAGAGCCATCCTCCTTCCTGATGATAAGAATGTCTAAGAATGGGATACTATTGTTCTCCTCTAGCTCCATAGTAAATTTTATTTTGGGAGAGATAGAGTTAAGGTGCATAAAGAAATTATCAAGTTTTGTCCTACCATGAGTCCATTTCAGGTTGGTATCATCGACAAATCATTTCCACCATGCTGGCTTCAAAGGGTATGATTCAAGGGCTTTCTTTTCAAAGTATTCCATGTATAAGTTGGCCACAATTGGTGAGAGGGGTGATCCCATTGCCACCCTAGATGTCTGCTCATAATAACCTCCTTGGAATGTGAAAACCATTGACTGCAAACAAATCTCAGCAAGTTTTGCAGTTTCTGGGTTAGTAACCTCATTTATAACCAGAATGGCTTCATCCAAGGGGATCTTGGTGAATAACGATACCATGTCAAAACTTATTAGGATGTCATCCTGGTCTACCCTTTCATTTCTGATAAGCTTCACAAAATCATGGGAGTCCTTGATAAAAGAATTAGTATTCCCAACGAGAGGCTTAAGGATCTTTGCAACATACTTAGCGAGCTCATAGGTTGGAGAACCAATGGTATTAACTATTGGTCTAAGGGGAGCCCCTTCCTTGTGGATCTTGGGCAACCCATAAATTCTTGGGATGGTTTCACAGGAAGGAGTTAATCTCTTTTTTAATTTTTCATCAAGGTTGGAATCTGAGATTTCCTTCTTGACTTCTCTCATAATCTTAGGAATGGGGTTAGTTTTTAGCTTCTTATAACTGGCACAGCTGAGGTGTTCCTTCATTTTACTATTGTAGTCTTCTTTATCGAGGATCACTGTTGCCCCTCCCTTATCTGCCTTAAGAACCACAATCTTGTCATTATTCTGAAGGGATCTAAAGGCACTTTTCTCCTCCTTACTTACATTACTCTTTGGATTTTTAGCCTTTCTCAATATGAGGGAAAATTCTTGCCTTAAGGCCTCCTTATCTTCCAAAGAGAGGTTAATCAACCAGAATGATCCTAGGAGAAACTGCAAAGCCTAAACCTTTGTTGAGAATACCAATAACTTCTAGGCCTAATTCCTGTGAAGAAAAATTAACCACCTTTCTTCTAGGAATTAATTCAGAGGAAAAGTTGGAGTCTAGGTTATTGAATCCTGATGGGTTCACAAAATTCGGGGAGTTGTAGTATTTACCTAAAGAACTGCTTCTAACTGAATCACAAGAGATGTGAACTATTTGATTGGGGCTTACGTTGTTGTCACTGGCCTTTTCTACCACTTGGTTCCTATCTGGTTCATTTTTATTAATATTAGCATTATCAAACCTATTCGCTCTACCCTCCATTATGCGCATTTCCTTATTTCCCCTATCGACCGAAATGCAACTATGAGAAGACAAAATATTATTAACTGAATTTCTTAATTCCTCTGCGGTGCTAGGGATGGTCTTTTCAGTCCATTTATTAGAACTGAAGTCCTTTCTTGTGTTAGAATCTTCAGCTTCTGTCTTCATTCTTATTTCACAAGTGCACGGTTCTCGAATTCTCCTAGCGATAGTAATGCATTTGTTAGGTGACAGACAATTAATATTTGAGGTTCTTATTTCCTCAGTGGCGTTGGGGACAGTACTCTTAGTCCATTCATCAAAAATGAAGTTCTTGTTTGAGTTGTTGTTTGGTAATATCAATTCTGAAACCTGACTCGGGCTGTTATCGACCCTTCCTGCATCCTAAATTACATTCGCTTTGTTGCTGACCTCAGGGAAAATTTTAAGAACCCCCCCTAAATTTATATGTATAATAAATGGGTGAATCTCCATGGTATATAGGAAAAATGGAAGGCGATTTTATCAATAATATAATATGTATATATAATTTTTTGGCGAATCTCTCACCAGGCATGGCGAATATTTTACTCAATTATAAAATCTTGTAAGATCTTGGCAAGTCTTTCACTAAATAATAAAACTTTGTAAAGTCCTAGTGAATCTTAGCATTGTGAACTCTTAGAGAATTTTTTGAAAAAGTATAAAACCATATATGACAAGAGCCACATGGTGGCAATTTCATTGTTTTTTTTCACATTTCCACGACATGGAACTTGTTTATAAAATTATAAAAAAGCCAACCAAGTCCCTTATAATATGTAGTTAAACTTATAACAAAGTCTGATACCTCTACTATGCTTGTCTTCATTCAAATGTCATAGCTGTTATACTTAACACTGTGAATCACAACTCTCTCAGAACTCAACTCTATAGTGTAATTAAAACCTTTGGAAATTGAATCTAACAACTCTATAAAAAGGATTAGTGAAATAGAAGCTTTTGTGAATGAGACCACTAACTATCACTGCTAAACAATCAATCTAGACTATGAAGTCTTCCATCTTGATCACAATCGTGCTCATGATCAAGGGAGTGCGACCACCTGGCCTGACATAATGGCCATCATAGCTTCCAATAATCAACAGCCACCTTGCAAGGACATCCTAGCTCATGTCTCATGAATTTTATTCATCAATCTTAACTGATATAAATCTTATAAAGATAATATTAGAATCCTCTCCAAATTCACTGGTAATACAAGGGTAAAGGAAATTTTCTAGCTCAAGGCACTAGCCAATACCAACTTTGGTATTTGTGACCCCTTTGTGGGGATGCACCTACCTTGCCCCCTTGGGTTTCTACCTTGTAACATAGTTCAAGCATCACAAGACTTTCCAATCTTCCTACTCCATTAAACACACTTTATATGCTATACGTAGTGAATGGAAAAGAAGCATTATAGAACACATAATTTCACAGAAGGAAGAAAAATCTTAGCCACTTCAATATCAAAATCTTAACCATTGATTAATAAAGAATAACAAGTAGTGTAATGAATTGTTCTAAGTTATTTATTTACAAGATGTAAAGAATGTAGTGGAATGGAAAATAGTACTTAGGCAACCCTTCAATATTTTCTACTAATATGTCTGTGCATGTACATATGAAATTAAGAGCATTATTGAATACAAAGTTTCCTTTTCTCTTGCCTCCATTTTGACAAATCAGTGTGAAATCACTGTCACTTTGAATCTCCTTTCCTATGTGGATGTTTTGACAAATCAATGTGAAATCAAAGTCACTTTGAATTTCCTTTCCTGCGAGGGATCACATCCACAATTGATTAGTAAAAGATAATCTACTATATATTATGTTGAAGAAACTGACTGTAATCTACAGTGGAAATGAGACCTCAATTCTTATTCTGAATTTGAATATCTCGGGACAACGTAAGAGATAAAAATGCATGCAGCCTTAGTAGCTAGAAAACAATCACTCCATCATTACAAGACCACCTAGATTTCAGCACTTAATCTAAATAATGGCACTAGTTGCAGTGCTTATTTGCATTAACACCATGGAAAAGCAACAACAATGTTTCAAAGCACACTTACTGGAAAATTTGTAACATTCCAAGAATATTTAATGATAGCATATGAACCTTGTAGCTATGGTGGGGAAACTAGGGAACCCAAATCTTGGAAGATATCTCATACCAAATCTGAGAAAAAAAATAAAAAGGGAAAAAATCAAAATCTATAAATCAAGGAATGAATTGTTTACAAATCAAATACAATTCCTTTAACTAACAGTTAAATTGTGGTGATATATTTAAATATTTAGTAATAGGGGAACTTCAAACCCTGGAATATTACCTTTGTCATTACTGTCATCCCTCAATGACTAAGATTACAAATCAATACTTATGGAAAGATTGTAAGAAATTCTCTGAAATAGTAAAGCATAAGCTCTATTTTCAAGCAACAAAATCAAGACATTGTTACATCAAGAGCCATAATTGATACATAATCAATGAATCAAGTCCTTGCATGGCACAGGCTTGTTTCACAACCTTTATTTTCTCAATAACAAAATCAAGACATTGTATGTGGTTATTGCCAAAAGGAAACTACGTTCTAATTTGGAAGAGGATCTTATCAAAAGACATGGATTTATTCAAAGCTAAAAAGCCTAATGGGTTACTGAAAAATAAGTTGGAATATGGGATCATGATACTTAAATTGAAAAAATATGCTTTCCTTATAGAAACATTACAGTTATACAATGTTTTTTGAAAGCATTAGAATTTTAAATTGGGCCTTTCTATCAAGACAAATTTTCATTAACAGAATTTACTTTCCTACCTGAAACGTTGTAGATATCCAAGAAAAACTTGAAAAGCATAAGAGAACTTAGCATAATATACTTTCTTTCCTTCCTTAACATTCTTAAAGAGTTGAGGTTCCCCAAGTCATCAGGTAACTTTCGAAGGAAATGACAGTTAGTAATAGTCCAATTCACAACTGAAGATGTGTCACAAATATGATGGGGCATCTCCTCCAAATCAAAAAAGTGCTCCAGGTTAAAATCTAGCATTATTGGAAGCTTAATGCTCGACTGGGTGTTATTGAACCCAAACATTTTTCCAATCTTCACTAAAAGCTTAAAGATAGCTTCTCTAAGTTCTACATGACTCTACTATGCTCTTGAAGTGGGGGCACATGCAACCTCTCCAAGTGAATAGTCTTAAACTAAGTGAAGATAAGGCCGATAGATCATTCAGTGTGGATATCTTTAACCCATAATTCAATACTATGTCTCTCTTGAACCCATAATTGAATACTATTAGGACTTTCAAATTTTTCATGGAACTCAAAAATGTTGGAAGAAAGTATTTGCTCCCAGAAGAAAGTAAAACTAAAGCCTCTGCTTGAGGACAATTGATGTCACACTACTAATACTTCTCCATGGAATCTGTATAGGTAAACCACAAATGTAGAATTCCATTAGAATATTGTGTTTATTGAATACACAAATGAAATCATTGAATTTCTTTAAAATATCTTTTGAAATCAAAATTACCGAAATTACATATCGATAACCTAGTGGGTGTAGGATAAAATTCACCTGTGTCATTCACAGAAAGCATGAGAAAAAACCTAATACTATATATAAAACCAAGAAAAAATAAAATTCATCACTTCTAGGGACCTCGTAACCACCCTGCCAATACACAAGTATGTTCCTATTTGCAGCTAGAAAAATTATCCAAATTACAATCTATTTATTCTAGTCTATGTTGGAAAGTTATAGAAGGATGACTAGTGCAATCAATCCATTCATTTTAGCCCTGGATTTGTTTCAGTTTAAAACAGAAGTATACAAATATACTTGTCCAATGTCTAGGCTTTAACCATTCACCTTAAGATGTTTTTACAATATAATTTCCTGAGTCTATTTAATATCTTCATTATCATAAAAACCAACTTATATCCATCTTAACTCCACATCTACCACTCTTAGGGGGATGAAATCTATTTATCCCTCTGAGCATTTGGCAGACCCAGAATTAAGATGGATCTAAGATGATAGAATTTCCCCTTTAAATAATCTATGCTCACATGAATACCATGGTATTACCATGGATCAATACCATGGGTTATCATAAACCTGGAGCTTAAAAATTACTATTAGTAATTTATAAAAATTAATAAAATTAATAGTTGATTTTTATTTTATTTTTTATTTTAACCAAGCTAAAATGTTTAACATACATTAAACTACAACATCTATTTTTACTCTAGATCCACCAAGCCCCGAGAGGGATCAAATATTTTTCACTCTATGCTAGTTTGCATATCATGATATTTGATACCTATCGGGGGTTAGTAGATCCAGAGTAAACATGGATGTATGCTGGTTTAATTCCCCCATTTAAATAGGCTACATTCCAGGTGAATACCATGGGTCAATACCATGTGCCATTTTGGTGAATACCATGGGTCAATATGATGTGCCATTTTTATTTTTATTAATACTAATATTAGGGTTAATAATGTTTTTTTGCATGGTATTAATAATAATCTATCCCATGGTATTTGTCCCATAGTATTTTGCCCATAGGTTTCACCTAAATATAATGCATTTTTTGAGTGTTCGTAAATATAAGGTGACTTATGGAGTAAATATAAAAAAATGTTTTATTTGTTTACCATACCTCTCATTTATTTATATTTTTATTAATTTACCATATCTCTTTTACAAATATGGTATTTGGCCCATAGGATTCACTTAAATAAAACCTTTTTTTTTAGCCTTGATAAATAGAACGAGGGTTATGGACTAAATATAAAAAGAGGTTTTATTTATTTACCATACGTCTAGTTTATTTATATTTTTATTTATTTACCATACCTTTTGAATAAGTATAAAAAGACGTTTTATTTATTTACCATACCTCCACTTTACTTATATTTTTATTTGTTTACACCCTTGCATGTATATAAGGTGACTTATGGAGTAAATATACAAAATGTTTTATTTATTTACCATACCTCTCATTTATTTATATTTTTATTAATTTATCATACCTCTTTTATAAATATGGTATTTGGTCCATAGGATTCACTTAAATAAAACCTATTCTTGAAAATTAGAGCGAATGGAAGGTTGTAACTCCTAATTTCAAGGGCTAAATTTACCTTTTTTACCGTCTCCCTTAAAATAAGTTGGGATATTTGAAGTGATTCGTAAAAATGTACTATGATACAAAATATTCGCCACCTAAAAATTTAAAACCTCTTAATTTCGCCCAAAGGGCGAACATTCACCCCTAAAATTTTCCATGGCTGACCTGATTGTCAGCATCTCCCAAAACCTTAATCAATTCCCCTTCCTTCATTATGAATTTCCCCTTCCTTCATTCTGAGTTTATATTTTTTGGTTTTTACTTCAGCCTCATTTATTACAACCGCAAAGTGTTTCCTTATCCTACTAACGCCGACTCTCTTATTCTCCAGAGAATCCGAGGTACCTAATTTCTCTGCGATGCCCAAAGCATTGCTTTCATCAAACACTCCTTCATGTACAGAATCTGAATTCTTGTTCGTGTTGCTGCTTCTGTTTGGGGGTAATTCTGATTTTGAAAACGTTGAACGGTTTCCTTATCCGACTGACTTTGGCTCTCTTATTCTCGAGAGAATCTGATGTTCCTAATCTCTTTGCGATGCCCAAAACATTGCTTCTATCTAACACTGCTTCATGCATAGAATCTGAATTCTTGTTCGTGTTGCTGCTTCTGTTCGGGGGTAATTCTGATCTTGAAAACGTTGAACAGTTTCCTTTGCTAGCGAAATTCAACTTATTGTCGGTTGATACTGCGTTGTTAAATGGGATCGATCTGTCGCCTACTATTTCGTTATTATTATTAATCAGCAATCTATTTAATAATTTGCAGAGCTTCTTGTGTTGTCTTATTTCAGAGATATGGCCTTCATTTTGAGCTTTCAGAGCCGCCTTGACATCAACTACGGACCAGAGATCTTTGTTAATGTTGTTGGACAGCTTTAGATGTGAAGAAAATTGACATATTATATTGAGCATATAATAAGGGCTAACATTTTTTATATTAGCAAGCATAAAAAATGGAGCTCAAAATTAATGAAAAACTATAAAAGGTTATAAAAAATGTTAATGAAAAAATGGATACCTATAATATCTAGTGAAAGTAGAGGTTTTCTAAATTGGTAAGGTGTATTGGGTTTGTATTGGTAAGGGATTAATTTATTTATTTTTAGGGTTATTGTCGAATATGTACTCAAATTAATGGTATCGTTTAATATGCCACAAATGCATGTGCTATGTCATAGGTTCATTGAATGAAGTCCCCATGTACTGGTGGCAATGCTTGTAGTTTGTGAGAGTGATTGTGAATTACACAATGACAAAAATTATAGGTTGCAGGTTGTACTTATACTTTAGTGATATATGGTGGAAATACATATAGTTTCAAAATGATATCAAGTAAAGACCCACAAGGAAACTGAAGAAGGAGGTCAGAACCTCCATCGAGGTTGAAGCCTCAAGTAGAATGAATCCTAAAGAAGGTTGAAGCCTCAATCAACTCGGAGCCTAAAGCATATTGGAGCCCACTCATCATTGAGTTTGGAGCCTCAATCAGGTTGTATTCTATAGTAAGCAACTACTTGCATTATTTTGAGGTTGGTACCTTAATTAAGTTGTATCCCACTGCAAGTGGTAGCTTCCATTTATTGGGGGTACTTTCCTCCATCAGGTCGTAGCCTACAAATATATGTAATGAATTGAAGATAAATAAGGATATATGGTTTTCTCCTTTAAGGGTTTCCACATAAAATTCTTGTGTCCCTTATGATGTCAAGATATGTTTTTGATGTGATGGCAGCTTTATAATTCATTACTATTTATGATGATTTGATGATTATGGCTATCATTCAATCCTACATGGTTGATTGATTGGAAAAATTTATCAAATGATAAAAAAAATCTCGCATTGATTCACCTTCCCTTTTGAGTGTGACCTTTGGGCCCACATTTAAATACATTCTTTGCCACCTAACAAACACTTTAAATTATTTTTTTTCATAAAATATAATATAAAGTATTATACTTTTAATAATAATCCCATTTTATACTGAGATCTTTTCCAATTTCAAATGTTAGAAACCAAGGGTTTGGAATTTGAAATTAGTAAAGGTGTTGGACACCTAATCCATTAACGTTATGATGTGGAATGTGAACCATCACAGGGATTCTAAGAGGTCTCGACAGATGAATCAAATGGTCATAATATTGCGTTTATATTTATAATCTTAATGAAAAAAAATTAATGGTTATATTTGATTTTGAGTTTCATATTCCAATAGTGGTATTAGAGCAATTCTCTCTCAAACACTTTCTAGATATGCCTCTCTCAGTTTGTCAAATCCACCACTATGAGTAGCCCTGAATCCCTTGGCTATTTGTTCTCACATTTATAACATTTCTACCTGGATTTTTTTGTTTATGTGTTTAGTTAAGATTTTCTCTACTAAACATTTTGGATTACATGGTATCTTCTTGCCTTATTGCATCTCTTCCATGTGTGTTTCTCTATGAGGTACCTCCAAACAAGAATCCCACTAACCCATGATGAGATGCACTTTTCCCATCATCATTCCCTCTTTATATTATCCATGTGGATATTGGTTTCCATCCACCTATTCCACATGGACCCCCACCATTGTTTCTTTTAGTTTCCTTAACTGTAGCACAATTTACTATTTTTGGGAGTTTTTTAGGTCCTAAACTTTTGAATCTGTTTTAAGGCCCCAAACAATGTATTTCTGGAAAATGGGAAAACACATCTCCCATGGCAAGGGTTTTTAGTTTAAAGTTGTAGTCCTCAAATAGATATTTATAACAAGGTATCATACACATCAAATACAGATCATATGCCAAAGTTACAACCCCTGGAGTAAGATGTACCAATTTACCCCAACGGAGCCCTCAAACTTTTGGCGCTTCATCTCCTAGGGGTTAGGATTTTGGATGTTTAGGGTTTTCCATTGTTACTAAATTATAAATAGGCTTTTGTGCCTCATTGTAACATGGTTGAGAATGCATGTATCCATCACATCTATTTTCAGAGATAAGCTACCATTTGCTCACCTAGTTTATTTCCATTCAGCATGTAAACAATTTCAGTACTTTGTTATTAATGAATTGAAGTTACATTTTCATTTTATATCTATATTCCTATTTATATCTATATCCATTTTGTTCCTTCATAAACTTGGATCAGTGGTATCAGAGAAGTCTGCTCTTTCTCTGTATTTCTGTGCATGTCCCCAATGAGGTCGAGATATAAGGAGTTAGGGCTCAAACGAGTTGAACCTTTACAAGACTGGCCTCACTCACCCTGACAAACTCCCATGGTGGAAGAAAAGAAAGATGAGGGACCAGGATATCCTTTCAAAATATTGTTTGAATAATCCCTTAAGTGACAAAGAAATGCGATGATTGACAACTTTGACCAAATCCTTTGGCAAATGCCCACAAGTAATAAATCTTTATCCAACAGACACTCGGGAGGCACCACTCCCTTTAAGGTATAAGCCAGCTTTGAAATTCCTATTTTTGAAGGCTAAATAGATGCATATGTCATAGATAAATGGTTAAATATGTTGGAAGGATATTTTTTAGTTCATTATTTTTCCAATAAGAAAATTATTACTTTTGCACTCCTCAAGGTTTCCCCCCATGTCAAGGACTAGTGGGAAGCCTATTGTGAGCAAAGGGAAGAGAGGGAACCCTCACTGTTTTCAACTGTACCGACCTATAATTCTCTCCGACATTTTATCAAGGAAAAATATTACCTTGTTAGGATCTATGAAGATAAGTAAATAAAGTGGACCACACTGTGATAGGGAAGGGTCCAAGACGTTCCAGAGTTCACAAATATTTTTCATACCTTTGCACTAAGTTATATATCAAGGATTTCGAGTGGCATCTGGTACTCAAGTATAAAGCTATGTACAAAAATACATCCAAGATGATATGGAGTTCCCATACATCTCCTCACTTGGATCCTCTTATCGATACACTATCAAGATCGAGTATAAATTTAAATAAAATAAGCAAGACTTTGGATCTAAAATCCGAAGTAAGGGGAAAGTGCCCCAAAACTGTAGAAAAAAGGACAAATCCAAGACGGGGAGACCTAGGAAAACTTCCCAAACCCACAGGAATAGAACAACACCATAAAGATAAAGAAGGACATAGGAAAGTGGTGTGAGTTACATAAGAGCCCCATTCACAACATAAAGTGAGTGCGAGCCAAGAAAGCACTAGTGGCTAAGCTAAAGGCTTTAGAGTTAGATGCATGTTCCAACTTTAATTCATAACCCCACAAGGGGAATGACAAAGGGAAGAAGATTGTTGATGTGGAGTGCAATGCCACCGTTTCTACTTCCAAGGTCAAGAAGATTGAACTTGAAGATCTAGAGGAGGGGGAGCATCTCTGCCACTCATAGATGTGGGTAAAGGGTTCTCCACCACAGTTCATTGTTGACAACGGGATCTAAAAGAACCTCATTTCAATAGATATCATGAAGCATTTGGACCTACCGAGCAAACCACACTTGCAGTTGTACACCATCAAGTTGCTTCATCAAGGATGAGATATCCATGTCAACTAGAAGTGTTGCCTTCCCTACAACATAAATCCCTTCACGGATGAGGTACTATGTGATTTTTCTCCTCTTAAAGTTTGTGATGTCGTATTTTGCAAACCATACTTGTGGAAGTGTCATGTTGTGTATGAGTCTAAGCCTTACACTATCACTATTACTTTGGGCAATAAGTAATACAAGATACCAAAGGTAGCCTCGCCTACCACCATCTCTTTGATCTCTGCTAAGAAATGCAGTAAGATCATATATTAGACTCGGAAAAAAATCCTTTCTGATTTGCTCTCAAAGTAAGGGGAAGGAGATGGTCATTTACACCGATCACCGACATCTTCAGTTTATACAGATACAAGGGAAGTTTCAGAATTCTTTCCATCAGAAGTGGCCTACATATCTACAACAATTCCACTTGAGCATTAAATACAAAAAGGCAGGACCAACCATGTTGCGTATTGCCTTAGTTGATCCCCAGTTGCAACACTAACTAATTTTCTCAACTCTTGTGGCCACAAGACCTCTGGATGGCCGCAATTGTATAAAAGTGATCCAGAGTTTTCCACCACATATTAAATACTAGTGGATGGAAATCGAGTTCTTGATTTCCACCTCTAGGATGCATTATTATGCTACCTGGGTAACCTTAGTGTTCCTTCAAGAGAGCATGGCAAGCTGATTTAGGAGGCACACTACATTCGGGTTGTAGGACACTTTGGTGTGGATAAAACTATGGAAATACTTGAGAGGTAATTTTATTGGCCAAACTCTAACAGGATGTTGGAAAAATATATCAGATCCTTCACTACCTATGCCATATCCAAGCCAACCATTAATAAGCAAGGGATGTACACACCTCTTCCTACTCCTTACTAACCTTGGGAATCCATCTCCACAAACTATCTATCTGGCCTCCCTTATACCAAGCATAGTAATGACTATGCATTCATGGTCCTGGACAGATTGTCTAAAATGGATATATTGGTGGCCTACAAGAAGGGTATCACAGTAGAGGACACTACCAAACTCTTATTTGAATGAGTGTGGGTACGTTTTGGGATGTCGTTGAACATTATATCAAACCAGGATATTAGGTTCCTAAGCACATTCCATCCCCACGCTAATGGCCAGACAGAAGTCGAAAACAAGATGATAGTGCACATATTGTGCATCTATAATTCTAAGAATCCACGTACATGGAATGAGGTCTTCCCTATGTGCAACAAAACTATAACAAAGCTCTCCATATCTCGAATAGTTGCGGTCCCTTTCAAGTGGGTTTGGGATTTCAACCATTGCATCTAATTGATGTTGTCATGCCTCATACAACTAAATAGATAGAATCCACACATGTAAAGTCAAAGGTTGATAAAGAAACCAGGTTTATTGAATGCATCCAACACGTACATCAGTAAGTTTATGACATATTTGACAAGTCTAATTCCAAGTACAAGAAACGACATGATCAACATCGGGTGCCACATAAATTTCAAGTGGGTGACAAAGTTTTGTTGGATTTGCAGAAAGAACACCTTACTAGATCCCATCAGAAGCTCAAACCACTCCAATATGAGCCTTATACAATCACCAAGGCTTTGGGAGATAATGATTTTGAGCTCAACATTCCCCCATTCCTTGGCCTGCACCCAGTGTTCAATGTGTATTGCCTTCGACCATACTTTCCATCATTACTAGACACATCCAAACCAAATCACACCAACAGAGCTAAACCCAAACTGCATGGAACAAGCCACCACTGATCGGAACATGGATTGAAGATCAATAACACTCACCAAAAAATTATACAACTGTATTATGTTGTCAAAGGTGGTAAACTCCTACACCAAGGCAAGTGGCTCACCAAGGGCCGAGTTCAGGAGATGTTTTCCCATCTCATGGAGGCACTCAATGCAATGGGTACCATCACTTCCTAAGGGGGGAGAACTAATATAAGTGGATATTGGTGGCCACTCACCTTTCCACTTGGATCCTCACCTTTTTTCCTTTCAGTTTCCTTAATTGTAGCACAATTTACTATTTTTGGAAATTTTTCGGGTCCTTAACTTCCAGAGCGGGTTTGAGGACATAAATGACATTTTTTTGAAAACAAGAAAACGATACCCTACGACATGGGTTTTCAGTCAAAACTTGTAGTACTTAGATAGATATTTATAATGAGTTATCATACGTGTAAAATACAGATCATATACCAAAGTTACGACATTGGGAAGTTGATGTACCAATTTACCCCAACAGGGCCCATAAACGTTTGGAGTTTCATTTCCTAGGGTTAGGTTTTTGGATGTTTATGATTTTCCATCATTTCTCAATAATAAATAGGGCTTCAACCCTCATTTTAACATAGTTTAGAAGGCATGTAGTTGCCATGTCTCTTCTCAGAGATAAGCTACCATCACCTAAGCTAGTTTGTTTTCATTATGCACGTAAACAGTTTCAGTACTTTGTTATTAATGAATTGAAGTTATGTTTTCATTGTATATTTTTATTTTTGTTTATATGTGTATTTCATTTCGTTCCTTCATAAACCTAGATCATTGTAGCATATTTTTACTGTAATATTACATTTATCGAACCATCCTCCATCTTAATAAAAATCAAATTTTGAGTAACTGATAGACAAATATCTGATGTCAAATAGAAGCCACACCAACACTTGAACATGAAACATCGGTTTCTTCTCCATTTGCAATATTATCAAAAGTTGTGGAAATTTCTTTGTCTCGCAATCACTTCTTGAATCCAAATGAGTAGGAGATCCCAAATGCATTGAGTATTCCAGTGAAAATCCAAATTTCTTACCTTTTACTATTTCCATAGGGATTCTGGGGATTGTTGGTTTCATTGTGCAAGGTGGGAGCTTCAGATTTACATTTTTATTTTGGTCCCATGGCAATGTACATAAAAATTTTACTTAGTTGTTCATGTGATGATCAAAACTGCTTGTCACCAACTCCATGGGTTTAGTTGCATTCAGTGGAGCTAAGTTTTAGACATTTCATGTGCAGCATCATATGCCACAGACGATTCCTAAGTAGTGATACATTCACATGTTGGATTTCAAGAAGGAGAATCCAAAGTTGGACAATATCCAATTGAAGGAACTTCCAATGATGCCTCAATCACTATGTAACATATTTTTGCATTGCATCACAATCCAAAAATTTGTGCTCTTCATGTTTAATGGAGGAGGTGGTGGTATCTACCTAGACACTTAAAACTTAATAGAAATATCATGGATTCAATTAGTTGCTCTCGCTGGTGGGAGCTCAATGCTTTGGCTTGGAAGAGTTTAAATTTGGAAAATTTAGACCTATCGTCAATCATGACTATTTTCTATGCCAATGATGGCCAGTCTAGTGGATGGTGTGTACTTCCTGGAACATCATCAATGGCTTGTTCTTGCAAAGATAAAACACCAAATCATTCTTGGTAAACCAGTGATCATGAGAAGAATATATACTAAATCTTGGGATACCAATGGTATATATCATCATGAAAATGGAAGATTTCCTAGTACAAATCCATTTGAAACAGAATAAAGGGTTTTTGTGGGCTACTAGGCAAAAGCCTCCGCAATGCATAGTGATGTCTTGTCACTTGACTTTTATAGTGACAGATTTTTGTGGGGTTCCTTATAAAATCTCCACTGTGTAAGATCTTTTACAGTAAACCACTTTCCGAGACTTGGAGCAACTCTCCAACTTCTAGTGTGATTTGATCCACATCATTGGGACATTCGGAGTTGAGATTCTGAGAGTTAGAGTCTTTTGATATTGATTCAGAGATAGTCTTCCTTCTTTGCATCTACGAACAATTGTGTTGAATTTTCTTGCATAATGAAGAAAGTCTCTTTTAGAGTCGAGTTTTAAAAACCTGCATATCAAGGCCTAACAACCCCGGTAAGAACCTAAAGTGGCTAAAATCATTAGGTTTGAATCTATATTGTTTCAGAGCATTCAAAGGCAGAGTTTGTAAAGGGCTAGGTAGCCTCTGGATTTCATATTATTTTAAGGTGTAACATCTGGTAAATGCCCAAGAAGTTTAACTCTGATTGAAAGTTCTCAAAGGCTTGCTACATTGTAATCTATCTTTTGAAATCAATAAAAGAGAGAACTTTTTCAAATTATTCCGCATCAGTTTTTGTTTTGTTATGCTATTCTAAATATTAAGTGAGAGGATAAGTTCATCTGAGGTTTACCGAGGATCGAGGAACGTTTTACTCGTGTTGGAAGGAGGTCATTAAAGAGCATTGTTGCGTGAAGATTTAGAGGTTCATGTAGGATTTTTATATAAATTGCACAAGCAGTTTCATTTTCTCCTTTGGAGGAAGCCCCTACTTCAAAATTGGTATCAGAGGCAGTAATGTCTGGTTCATATGGGTTTTTTTCTATAAATCTCTTTAAAAATGGAATCTGGAAGAAGATATGTTTCTTTTCTCTTTCGGAGGAAGCCCCAAGCTTCAAAATACCATGTTAATCATCCACCTTCATCTATAAATACTGTAAATTGTTTGCATGTTGATTTATTTCAACTCGCCCAAATGTTACGGTTTCCCTATTTAAAAGTCAAGTGTCCTGCTTGCAAATTATTAGTCCATCTACAGTCCCTTGCTGATCTAGTAATACATCAAAACCATAATCCAAGGAATGGTGAAGATCCTCCTACCACTTCTGCAAATTCCTGCCCAAACCCTAAGTGTGCAGATATACCATTTCCTCATGATGATACATGAGTTACCTTCTCTTGAAAATGAAGATCCACGTGTTACTAAAATGTTTAGTAAGATGCGTCCTCCTGGAACTCAGTGATAGGTTTAGGATATCTTGAACACCTTGACAATATAATTCCTTCATCA
Source organism: Pinus tabuliformis (assembly GCA_031772625.1). Lineage (NCBI taxonomy): Eukaryota > Viridiplantae > Streptophyta > Pinopsida > Pinales > Pinaceae > Pinus > Pinus tabuliformis. Next base: position 1,353,305,243 of record CM062820.1, on the reverse strand, counting down.
AGATTCCAAAACTTTTTTCCTTTAGACTGCAAAAATCCATCAAATCATAGATGTATAATTTTTTATCTCTTATGGATGGTGTGGTGTAGGTAAAATTCTAAGTGCAGACACAAACAATTCCTCTAGCTCAAGAGCAGGTCTAGACACAGACAAGACATTCTATGGAAGGTTTCCTTAGGTTAGAACCAGTTAAGAGGGCCTACCTCTTAGTACGCTTATGTTGTTTGGTCATGACCTTTCTTCCTCGCTCTAGCTATCTCCTATTTCCTTCTTCAAGCACCTGAAACAAGTAAACAACAACAAACAAGAACCGTGATAATAGACAAATTCTATTCAACCTACTTAACAAGTCAAGAAACATTAAGCCATAAACATGTGAGATGACATATTATGTAGGAAATCAATCGATAGTTGCATCTTTATTAAATTAATAAGAGATTACAACCAACGTCTTGACGTTGTTGTCCTCCTCTAACAAATCTAGGTTCCCACACACTTTTGTTATCATTCCATGGATGGCCCCAACAATGATAGTCTCAAGGCTCTTCCCCTTAGGCTTCACACCAAACCAACTCACAATTCTCCCTTAATCACAAACTAGAGAGCTACAAAGTATGGATAACTTGCTGATTACTCCAAACAAAACTTAATTAGCACTAGCGCACACACACTAACACTAGCTTATGCTTGGGAAAAGTGGAGGTTTATATAGCTTGAATGGATGGGAGATGGTTCCTCTTCTCATGGCAAAAGGTTTTATCTCTTGAGGTAGTTCCATCCTAATAGGGGAAAGGAGCCCAATCTGACCTCCTTAGCTCCATCCAGCCTAACCATTTACCAGACTTCTGTTACGAAGCTTCTAGAGCTGGAAGCTTCGGCTCCATATTTAAAAAACTTTCCAAAAGAGGATCGGTGCAATTGGGAAAAGGCTCAGTCAATCTAATTGGTGCTAGGGATAGTTGTAATCCCTTCTGTTACACAGTAATTTGTCACCATTGGTCACCGTCCCTGTTACCCCTGTTTCCGTACATTGGAGGACGCATTCCGGGACCTGTGAGCAGTGACATAGCCTAAAAACACTTGCATTATGTTCCCCTGAGTATGTACTTCATGTTCCCTGAAGACACCTTCTGCAAATTATCCCTGAAATGTACCCTTTTTCCATTGGTGCAGGTCCACAGTGTCTTACCCGCGCCAATCACTGAGATCCTCAAAAGGGGGTGCGACCATTGGCGCTCTGTATTAGAACAACACCCGCGCCAACCAAGTTTGGTAATGATTTTTGGCAAACGCGCACCCATATGTTTTTTCCCTTCAGATCACGAAGTCTTTTGAGGATAAAATCCATCTGATAGAGGTCGAGAGTCATCATCTATCCTTGACATCTATCCACAGTGACTTTTCGGAGATAATGTCAATCCACAATAAGTGTCCTGGTACATTGTATCTTCCTCCCTTCTCCATCTATAAAAGTCTGTCCTCATGCATTAGACAAGCTAGTTTTTGAGTAATGCTAGTTGTGATTATGCTTGTCTTGAGTGATAGTAAGAGTCTTGAAGCATAGGGAGATTATGCTGTCGGAATCCTGAGAGAGAGAAGGTCTACTGCAAGACATACATAGCTGCTCGCCCAGCCAGAGGATAGGTTCAACGTCAGAACCTTGGTTGTATCTTTCTCTGCTTATTATTCATTAATAAACGACTACTGTTATGGTTCCAATCTCATTGTTCATCATGATAATGTTTGGTTTATTTCCTTTCTGACTGAAATATAGTTGTATGTTAGTGGATTTTATGCTTGTTCGCGTTTCGTTCTTTCCATGTGCAGGTATCCATATGCGGGGATCGCAAGGATTGTGACCTACCGGAGCAAGGGAATGGGAGCATCAACTCTTCTTCGACATTAGCATTGGACTCCAGGTTGGTTCTCGTAATCCACTTTTTATATGCAACTAGGAACTTGCGTAGTAGCGTGATTTGATTGTTGCTAGTCCCATTTTGGGCTAGTGGGATCGCCTCTGTCCGCAGAGGGGATTTACCTCTCCAACAATTTGGTGACTCCACTGGGGAGGAGCTATTTGTTGTTTGATTCATAAACCTTGGACGGAGTCTGGAGCACGGCCAGGCAGCCTTTGAAACGCTATTGCATTGCATTAGCGGAGTAGATCAACGCCACTTCAGTCGATCTCCGGTTTGGTTTATGAACCGAACGGCTTGGAGTTTGTCTTGCATGTTAGTTTTCTCTTGCCTGTTTGTATAAATGAGTTTTCTGGGTCAGCTTTGAAACTGTTTCTTGCTGTTAGACCTGTCTGAGTACTGTTGACCAGACCCTGGGCTGTTGTATTTATTTTTTGGGTCAGCAAACGTGGTTGGCGCGTTTTTTCCTCTGACAGTCGCACCAGTTGGCGCATGATTGCACAACAGCAACTCGCGCCAATTCCTGAATAGCGCAAGTTGCAGGCTGACAGTCACGCCAGCTCTGTGAATTTTGCCAGTTTGTTTGTTGGAAGCTCCTTAAACTCAGATTTTTGTTTTTGTACATCTTTTGCAGCTTCTGGAAGTGTGTTGGACCTCTGTTTGACTGGTTGTTACCTTTATCCTTCAGTGGTTTGCTTATTTCTATCGATTTTGTATCCAAGCCCTGGAGCATCTAGTGGCTTTACATGTCGAGGCTTTTGTGGGAAGTTGTGGTTTGATTGTCCAGTCAACTTTTGGTTGTTTTCCGCACCGGTCTAGTAGTTGTTAAAGCTTGTTATTCCGTGCTTCGAGCAATTCACTTCTAGCTTGTTTGGATTTTGCTTGACTTCATTCGAACTTAGATCACATGGTTCATTGAAGGTCTGTGCATTTTTCGTTGTTTTGACAGTTCATCTTGGTATTTCAGATTTGGTTCTCCTTGTATTGAGTGAATTTTGTTTGTTTATGCTTGTTAATATCTCTTGAAATTTGTTTAAATGCATTATGCCATCTTAAAAAGAGAAAAAACAAAAGATCTTTTTGCATTCTGTTAGTTAGCATTTGTTGTTATTTGTTGCTTTTAAAAAGAAAAGGAAAAGTTTCATTTCTTGTTATTAGCTGCATTAGGATCTTTGTTGTTTGTTTATTGTTCGTTTTGTTTGTTTGAAAATCTCAACTCTCCTGTAGTTAGAATTCATTGAACGAAATGATATAATTTTGGCATATAGTTTGCATTTAGGAAGTTTTGAGAGATCACATACGGTAGGACCAAAAACTGAAACCTAATTGAAGATCAACTGTAAAATAAACCGAATGAATCTAACAACGCATTGGAACCTAACGCACATATTCTAGAGGTCTAGGCTAGAGACGTGTTCCGGCGTCGTAAAACCTGGTAACTATTGCCTCACTGATGGTTGGGTGATTCCTCCTGAGAGACAACAAGTACCAGTACGAACTGAGCTCCCACGTACCGTCGCGTATAAAAGGGAGACCCCACTAGGTTATTATCCTTTATCCACAGGAAGCCGAGTCTGCCGCCTTACAAGTCGTAATGCACTGAACACAGCATTCGGGAAGATTGACTGCAGTACGGGAAGTCCTTGGTTTTCATCTGATTGCCAAGGTGTATAAGCAGTTTTACGGATTGTTTGGTAAACCCTTTGCCTAGATTCTCAAGAGTAGTCACTTTTGATCCTTTTCGGACTCCTTAAAAGAAAAGGTGCCAGTGAGCGTCTTGTCACTTCGTGCTCATTAAACATTCGAAGGAGACTAGAGTCATCTTTTTTCCTTTTCTCGACTCTTAAAACATGAAAAGGTCAAGTTGTGTCTTTGTGTCATAAAATTTATTCGGCCACGATAACATTTACCTGGTTAGATTTTGTTTGCATTAGGTTGAGTAGGGGTTTTTGTCTCGGTAGATTCCTTAGGTTTTGTGAAGTCTCATCCTGGCGGAATTACCAATTTCGTCTTCTGCCGAGATACCGGTTGTGAGTCTTCCTGTGGTTCCAAGTATACAACCACTTAGTTCTCATGCCCCAGGCGACGAGACTTACCAGTTTCATTGGAACCCTACTTGGGAACCTTCTGAGGATAGTGTCCCTTTTTGGGACTATACTTCTCCTCGTGTTTCAGTCCCCCCTTCTTCCTCTGACATGGAGGATTTGTCCCCTACAACGACTGATGAGTCCGTTGCGACGAGCGGTGAAATTCCCACCGCAACGGACCCTATGCTTGTCAGTCGTACTCCCACTACTACAAACCTACCACCAGGCTATAAAGGTTTAAGGGATACTATGCCCTCTGGAACTCCTTTCACGGGTTCTATTTGGTCACCACTTGCTTTTCCTACAACGGAGCCTTTTACTCCGCAAAGTCGCAGTACATCTGTTACCTCAATCACAACCGCTCCAACGGTCTGTGCAGCCTCTTCGACTCCTATTTTTAGTCGCCCTTCGGCTTCCTTATTTGGAGTCTTTGATCCCATGACAAATGTCCCAATACAGGGGCCATACGATCCGTATTTGTCATCTCAACCGGTTGTTGAGGTATCAGTTCCATTGTCAATTGAATGGGGCTCCACCTCTTTTCATGGTGGTCAAGTTTCATCTGCGCAGTCTCCAAGACAACCTCCTCAAGACCAACAAGGGCAATCCTTTCACGGGAACCCTTTCGCTTCTGGTGGTCCATTTTTCTCTTCTTATGTGCAACTTTCTGGTAACTCAGGTCAATCTTCTGTCCAACAAGCTCAACCTGGTATCCAGCAAGGTTATCCTACTGGACAAATTGGTCAATCATCTGTTAACCCAAACCAACCCAATGTCCAGTATGGTCCAATATCTGGACAAGCTGTTCAACCACATGGTCAGCCTACCGTCCAGTATAGTCAATCTTTTGGGCAAGTCGGTCAGCCTCAAATCCAATCAGGCCAACCAACTGCCCAGCCCACTCAGCCATCTGGTCCGTTAGGACAACCTTCGGTTGTGCAACAACAACAACTCCATTCCCAGCAGGTACAACCTTCTGGGCAGGGAGGTCAACCCCAATATCAACAAGGTTATCCTTCCGGCCAGATAGCCCAACTTACAGGACATCTTTCTGGTACTGCTCAACCTGGGTTTTTTCCCCAGGCTGGACCCCAACCTCCGTATGGTTTTCAAATGCAAGATGGGGTTCAATCCCAACCACCTTATCAACCTCCGCCTACTCCTCAAACTCAGTTTGGAGTCCAGCCACCCTATGGTTACCAGCAACCTCAAGGGCAACCTTTGTTTGCCCCGTACCAAAATTATCAACAACTGCAGACAAATCCTTATGGTGCTTCTGCAGGACCGATTGGTAATCCATGGAACACTGGGGGGCAAAACCCAAATCCCTACGGGCAAAACCCTATGGGGCCAAATCCATCCAGACCTAGCCCTTGGGGGCAACCGCCAGTTGGTTGGAACCCTGGTGCTCCATCCCAACAGCAGCCCCAGATGTCCTTTAATCCTCAATTACCTTTCTTAGTGACTTTAGAATTACCGGATGTGTCTAAATTGACCAATGATCCTATTCTGCATAATCCATATTGGCCTCCGGTTCCAACAAAAATTCCCAGTGACTGTCCAAAATTCGATGGTAAGCCTAATGAGGATCCACAAGCTCATGTCATGACCTATCACCTATGGTGCTCATCCAATTCATGGCTTGATGATTCAATTCGGCTTCACCTTTTTCAAAGGACCCTCACCGGTTCTGCCGCTAAATGGTATATTGAACTCAATCGCGGATCTTTTCAGGATTTTAACTCCTTGGCAATGGCATTCCTCACTCATTTTCAGTTGCCCGTTCGATTTGAAACGGGCACACACCTCCTCATGTCCTTAAGACAAACGACGGCTACGCATATCTCTGATCACATCCATGAATGGAGATGGCGTAGACGTATGATCAAATTTTGGATTCCCGGTCAGCTTCTTACGGATTGGTTTACGACTTCGTTCGTTCCTCCAATAGCTCGGGATATCGCCATGGGGGCGTGTGTCACTGAAGAGCAAGCTATCGCGCGAGCTCAGTACCTTGACTTGGTTTACTCTCAGTCAGGTACATTGTATGACTATCTGCCTGATGCCCCTAGACCAGGAACATCCAAAGCCCCGCCAACACCAACTGTTGACGGTATTATTGGTACTGTTAGTTCATCCTCAAAGAAAAATTCCGCGAACCCTGGGAAGCAAAAACCACCTGTTTCGAATGAACCCACCTCCCAGGTAATACCCACTTCAAATGTTACTTCCAAGGTTAATGCCGTCCAATCCACCACGACAAACAAAGCCTCGAAATCAAAGAAGAAAGGGAAAGCGAAGAATAAGCCAGATCAACCTAAGCAGGAAGCCCCTAAACCTCCGCCTGAGGATGGTGCCAAACGCAAACCCAAGTATCCTTGTCTTATCTGTGATGAGGATCACTATACCAAGGACTGCCCAAGGCGATCCGAAGTTAGTCGTTTGTTGAAAGGCACTCCCGGGACTCCTGCGGTGCTTAAAGAACCCTTTCCCTCACAATAAACTCAAAAAACTCAAATGGTGGCTGACCCATCTCAGCCTCCCTCTTCCTTCGGTTCTCAAGTGTTTATGGCTGGAACGATACCTGTTAATATCAGTACTCATACAAAAGATTATCCGCCATCTGCCGGGAAGGAGCCTAAGATACCCTCTAGTGCTCCTCCGTTCAGTTCGGGTCCACTCCACATTGAGAGACCTACTACTGAGGCGCCTCTTCGACCCCCTCCAAAAGGAGTACTCCGGAAATCTTCTTACAACCCAAATGCGCGTGCTGCACAGCACTACAATATCGTTGAGGACTTAGCACAGACTCCGTCGGCTATGTCCACCTTAGAAGTTCTCCAGAGCTACCCTTCTCAGAGGAAGTCCTTGCTATCCGCTATTGGTGGAATAGACCCGGCCGATTCGGATTTAATTACTTTTGACTTGGAACGCCATACCCAGAGACTGCCTCCTCAAATCACATTCCTTATACAGGTTATCATTGATTCCAAAACGATTCACCGTACAATCATTGATGAAGGTGCTTCAACTTGCATCATGTCTGTCGCCTGTTGGAAAGCTATTGGATCTCCTGCGCTGAGTCAGTCTCCCACAACCTTGGAAGCCTTTGATGGAAGAGCCTCTCATCCTTATGGTATACTCCAACGTTTGCCCATCACTTTGGAAGGAAAGACGGTCGAAATGGAAGTTGAAGTGGTTGACGCTACTCTTACCTACAACCTCCTTCTCGGATGTAGCTGGATCTACGCAATGAAAGCCGTTGCTTCATCTCTCTTTCGTATCATCCGTTTCCCTCATCAAGGGAAGATTATTACCGTAGACCAGCTATCTTTCTTCGCTTCTTCTTCTGAAGGCAACATCCCTTTTGTGGAGCATACCTCAAAATCATCTGAGAGTCTGGGAGCCGTACTTTTCAAAGATCCCGCTCTTATGGGTGTTTTTCCACTCCCACCTCCTAACGTCGCCTCTGTTAATATGATCACTACTTATTCTGATCCGTGGATCATTCCTCCCACCGACCAAGTAGATTCTTGGGGCGACAAGATGCCGTTGAGTCCTGCCGAACTCAACTACGTTGAAATTATTGCTGCATCGGCTCCCTCTTCCGAACTCGCTCTTTCGAACACAGTTCTCCATTCATTTGATCCATCCTCAGGGCTTGTAGATGAGACTTCTTCGGATCCTTTGCAAGAAACATTCTCATCCGATGAAGCCATTATTGAGACTATGTCTCCCGAGGAACTTCCTTGGCATGATTCTCACCATCGTTCCTCGTTTCTCCCTGCACCTCAGGATATTCTCACTTGCCTTAAGCGGTTTGCTCCTTGTCTCCCACTACAAACACCTGTTCAGATTTATCAGGTGTCTTCTGAAGGGAATATGGCAAATATTACGCAAACCCAACCCATCGACATCTCTGTCAAACCAGGGGTTGTCGAGCATCTTCATATTGGAGTCACTTGCACTCCCGAGGAGATTCAACTTTATTCCAACCTCTTTCGCGAATTTCGTGACGTTTTTGCATGGTCCTACGAAGAAATGCCCGGCATTGATCCTAGCATAGTGGTGCATGAGATAATCACGTACCCAGGTGCTAAGCTTGTTCGTCAACGTTTACGCCCTGTACACCCCCGAAAGGCTGCAACAATTAAGGCCGAGGTAGAGAAGCTTCCTAAAGCCGGTTTCATTTATCCTATTCTTCTCACAGATTGGGTTTCGAATATCGTACCTGTGACTAAAAAACAAGGTACAATCCGGGTTTGCGTTGATTATCGGGATATCAATCGAGCCTGTCCTAAAGATAATTTTCCCACACCATTCATTGATCAGATTATTGACGAGTGTGCCGGAAGTGAAATGTATTCTTTCATGGACGGTTTTTCTGGCTATAACCAGATCAATATTGCTCCCGCTGATCAACACAAGACCGCCTTCATCTGTCCATGGGGTACTTTTGCCTATAAGAAGCTACCTTTCGGTCTCAAAAATGCCGGTGCTACCTTCCAACGTGCAATGTCCTATGCTTTCCATGACATTCGACACATTGTACAGCCATACCTGGATGATCTTCCAGCTCATTCAGCTAAGCGTCAGGACCACCCTACTCACCTTCGCGAGATCTTTCTTCGCTGTCGACACTACCGAATCAGACTTAATCCTCACAAGTGTGTCTTCTGCGTAGAATCGGGTCGACTTCTAGGATTCGTCGTCTCCCAGGAGGGCATCCGATTGGATCCCCTCAAAGTCGAGGCTATAGTGAATCTTCCTCCCCCTGCTACCTTACATCAATTGCAGAGCTTGCAAGGTAAAGAAAATTTTTTACGTCGTTTCGTTCCAAACTATGCCGAGGTGGGCAAAGGTTTTACACGATTACTGAAGCGTGATGTCCCTTTCCATTGGGATGCCACAGCTCAGGACTCTTTTGAGCGTCTCAAGGGCCTCCTTGTTTCTGCTCCCTTGCTCCGTCCTCCGAATTATTATCGCGACTACACCTTGTATTTGGCCGCCGCTGACACCACCATCGGCATGGTTCTTGTCCAAACTGACGATGATGACACTGAGCATGTTATCTATTATCTCAGCTGCAACCTTTTAGACACGGAAACTCGATATGCTTATGTCGAGAAGTTGGCATTGGCCGTTGTTTGTGCTGTCCAACGCTTCCGTCATTATATTCTGCTGCGTACTACTACTGTGATTTCTGATTGCAACCCCATGACGTATATATTGTCACGCCAGTTGCTGGGGGGCAAGTACTCGAAGTGGATTGTTATCCTCCAAGAGTTTGACTTGGAATTTACTACTGCCAAGTCCAAGAAATCCCTTGTATTTGCTGAGTTAATTTGCTCTTTGCCATCTTCTTCCCCAACCTCTCACATTGAGGATCAAATTCCGGATGAGACCTTATTCCTCATTAGCACCCTCGATCCATGGTACGGAGATATAATTATATATTTGCAAACGTCCTCCTTTCGCCCGGGCGTGTCCAAAGACGCTCGGCGAAGGATTCGTCATCAATCTCAACCATATCGTATCATTGGCGATACATTATATCGTCTCGGCGCCGACTCTGTTCTCCGCCGTTGTCTTACTCTCGAGGAAGCTGAGCGAGTCTTGAATGACTGCCACTCCGGTGCCTGTGGCGGTCATATGTCTGGATATGCTACTGCCCAAAAAATCCTCCGCGCTGGCTATTTTTGGCCCTCTATCTTCAAGGATTGCATTCTTGCCGTCCGCTCTTGTCATGAGTGCCAGATATATCAGCGGAAGATGCGAGCGCCTCCTGCTCCAATGCACCCTGTTGTTTCCGTCGGCCCTTTTGCAAAATGGGGCATTGATTATATGACCTGTAACCCTCGCTCGGTCGGGGGGCATGGGTTTATTATCGTTGCCGTCGATTACTTTACTAAATGGGCCGAGGCGATGCCTACATTAACTGAAGACGGTCACACAGCGGCGCAATTTTTATTTAATCATGTTATTTCGTGATTCGGCGTCCCTCAAGCCATCGTCACTGATCACGGGAAGCATTTCTGTAATCATATGATGTCGGAATTAACGATCCAGCTAGGCTTGCAGCACGATAGTTCAACTCCGTACTACCCTCAGTCCAATGGCCAAGTTGAAGCTATCAATAAGGTTTTGGTTACAATGCTTCAACGTACCGTTGGCATGCATAAGTCTAACTGGCATTTGATGTTGTTCCCTGCCTTGTGGGCCTACCGAACCTCTGTGAAGGATGCCACTGGTTTCACTCCATTCCAGCTAGTTTATGGACTAGAGGCTACCCTTCCGATTGAATGTGAAATCCCTTCATTAAAGTTAGCTGTCGAGCTACTTCCCAACACCACTCCGTTAGAAGAACGCCTTCTTTATTTAGAACGGTTGGATGAGACTCGTCGCCTGGCCTCCTTGGCCATCGAAACACAAAAGAAGCGAGTCAAGACTCACTTCGATCAGACCGTACGTCCACGTTCTTTTGTTGAGGGAGACTTAGTCCTGCTCTATGATCAGGCAAAAGATAAGCTAGGAGCAGGAAAGCTCGAGTCTATGTGGCTAGGCCCTTACATTGTCAAGAAAGTTCTGCAGAAAGGGGCCTATGAGCTGATTGATTATGAAGGAAACCCTCTTGGGAAGCCCCGAAATGGGCTTTATTTGAAAAAGTACTATGTGTAATGCTGGTACATTTTACTTTGTACATACATGTAGCTAGTGTGTTTGTGTGTGTGTGTGTCAGTTTTAAAGGCGTAACTGCCACTTATTGTGTTTCTCGCTTCTTGTGCAGATGTCGAATACACCTTATGTTGGTTTCGCTGATGGTGCCTGCCGCAGTACTCGCAACTTGTCCTCTGCGGCGTGGGTGATCTACGATCCTCATGGCGAACTGATAGACTGTCAGGGTGTGTGTTTGGGTCGTACTACTAACAATGTCGCCGAATACTGTGCTGTAATCGAGCTACTTGCTGAAGCAATTAATCTCGGCATTCGTGCATTGGTAGTGAACCTGGACTCTCAACTTGTCGTCCACCAGCTCAACGGGCAATATTCCGTCAGAGACCATCGCATTTTAAGGTTGTATTTACGTGTGAGATTGTTAGAAAGGAACTTTGATTTTATCACATATCAACATATTCCACGACAATTAAACACATTATCTGATGCATTGGCCAATCATGTATTAGATAGACATTTGCGTAATTTGTAACTAAAACATTATACAAGCAAGCACATGAAAAACACAATAATAAACCATAGGCATATGTATATATATATGGGTGTGTCATAATGTTTGCACCCCGCGCATTACATAATCCAAAAAATAATACATGTCCAAAACTCATACAGCCGCTGACAACATGTCTCTCAAAAACGTGCAAAAATGAAACCTAGGCGTCTAATCACGGTGATGCTCATGATAGCATGTCACTGCTCGCACCAAACGTCTCAACAGACGATGGACGCGAGTAGATACTCCCACCGTGTGCCTCTAGTACGCTCTAGGCACATCTGCCAATCTGCCATAATCTGGAATCCCTCAAGTGCCTCAAGGTTCTTAACTAGATCGTCACCCGCATCACCCTCTGCCTGAGGGTCGGCTGCAGGTTGTGCTCTCTGTACGTTATGAGGCAAGTCAGCTGGTCGCTCTACACCAACATCTGCATACATATATATAGAGGTTGTCAGAGACGGACATGTATTACACAAAAAAAAAAAAACTTAAATACATAAAAACGTCAAAAACACAAAGAGTTCTTACCTAGCTCCTCGTCCCAGTGTTCTCCTGCAGGCAATGGGAGATCTGGGTCTCCAGTAAAATCCGTGCCCGCATAGGGCCAGTCCTCTATGACGATCATCTGGTGACGGAGCCAAATGAAGAACGCGGGCCTCCAGGCCATCTGCTGGCCCCCTCCTCCTCTGGGCATGAGTTCTGCCCATCGAGTCAACCTCGGCTCCCGTGGCGCTGGATCTGCCACTATACCGCCCTGGATCCGGAATATCGGCAGTCGCTCCAAGAAGAAAGATACTATGATAGATCCGTAGCCAAACTGTTTGTTCCCATCACGCTTACACTTGGTAAGCTGCCTTTTGATGTTTGTCGTCACTGCCGTGGCCCAATCAAACAGTGTAGGTTGGAGACACTCAGTTTCCAGCAGAAAATGATTTTTGCTGGCCTCGTGGGGCGCCTGTACCCCAGCTGTCCGTGTAATAGTGAATAAAATCACTCGTAGCACCAAGTCGGGAACCGTGATAATGTCTACTTTGGCACTGTTTGATCCAAACTGTGCCCCAGGACAAACTCTTTCCATCACCTCTCCCATCTTCTCCCCGGAAGGCCTGCTACCAGTCAAGATGGGTCGTGCACCTCGCCATGATAGACCAGTAATAAAGTAGACATCGGAAACATCTAACTCCAATGTCTGGTCTTTCAGGCGAAATACCTGATCCTCTGTATCCCAAGCATCCACGATGAATCGTAGCAACTCAGGTTGTGCACGTAAGTATGAGGTGAGGAAGAACTTCTTCAAGCCACAGTCTCTCACAGCATCCATGCATGCATCATCCTCCATTGCCATGGCATCCACGGCATCATGCTCTCTTTCTCTCCATTCTATAGCCATTCTGACGAATCCCTGCAACCACAAAGTTGAAATTTTCATCATTAGGTCATTGGTGAAACCAAAACTGAAGAAAATTTGCAATTTCAACGGTCAAATTTGTGGCAATTTTAGGTCGCGCGGTTGGCGCGACTGTTTCCAAAACAGTCGCGCCAAGGTCGCGACCCCTTTGGGTAGAAAATCCCATTGGCGCGATCCCGAGCGGGAAACTCGCGCCAATGGCGCAGCCCTATGAAATTGCAAATCCTCTTGCAGAGGACTAATCTATGGATGAAAAACTGAAAGAATGGAATGAAAACAAAGCTAAGGATGAGGCCTCTTACCTGCTTCAGACGGCGGCTCGAATGATCTCCTGGATTGATCGCAATCAGCAGTTGAAATTTGCACCCAAAACCCTCCAATGGTAAACTCACAAGGTAAAAAGTGAAAAGTAAATTTATTTTTTTACCATTTCACTATTTATAGCATTTTTTGACCTAAAAATACATTAGAAATGATATTTTTTGAGCATTTTTAGAAAAATTTTATGTCAAAGTGGGTTTTACGCTGTTTTTTTCTATGATGACAGGGATTGGTGCAACTCAAAGCAATGCAACGAGCTCCTTTTCGACTTTTTCAAGCTTGGTAAAACATGCAAAAAGGTTACTTTAAGGTCCGCTTTTAGCTCTTTTCTGACCATTTAAAGAAGAAAAGATTGCCGAGTTACTCCTCTTGACTCGTTAAACGTTAATAAGGGGCGGTCGTTTTAAGTTCTTTTTGTCGACCGTTAAAACATAAAAAGATTACCGGGTTTTTGTCGTTTCAAACTCGTTAATGGTTATGAAACGACGTGGTTTTGATCACTTTTTTACTTTTTCAGGTCGAAATCACTATTTATGAAAAGTACTCCTCGATCGTAATGGTCGGGTGGTTCTTTCGAGCTTTGTTTTATACTTTTTCGGGCTCGAGAGACACAACTTTACGAAAAAGGGCACCCCTGGAGTTTCCTTTTCTGTTGTCTTTTCAAACTCTCTAAACATGAAAAGATGCCGAGTTCTTCCTTTGTCAGACTCGTTAAAACCTGATGACATCGGATTTTGTCGAAATGACGCCTTACAAGCATATGTTATCCCCATCAAGCTTGTTAAAAATAATTGGGGTACTCGCCAGAAATGGCGGGGAAAAAAGGAACCATAATTACCGTCGTGTCGGCAGTATGTCGCTCTTGAACATGGCACTTCTCTGCTTTCGTGTCTGCGTGGGGATATCTCATCTCATATTTTTCACTTGCCTCCGTGGACTTGGGTAATCATGTTTGACCTCTCATCTGCTCATTGCCTCGTCACCATGACCTCTGATCCATTGATGTCAAATACTGCCAATCCCACTATCGTGCTGCCGATATGTTCAAGAGAAGTTGACTTTTGCAAAGAAACAACCTCCCTATAATAGCTCACACAATCTTGATTCACAACATTATCTCTCTGTCTCGTGTCGATGATGTGGGAAACATTATGGCCCACCTTCGATCAAGGTCACTTCCTGTCGACTTCAGCTCATTATCCAGGAAGTTGATCTAGAGACTCCCTTCCGGTGCCTTGGAGCCTGCATGCCTCAATGGCAGGTTCTTCGCGTTCGACGTGAGGTTTTCATCATTAGCCTCCGATCGAATGATTCTACGGGTGTTCGACGTCAGATCACTAATTCGCACGCCGTAGATTGTACCTATAGTACCTTGAGGGCCATTGTCATTATTGGTGGTACCTCTCGCGTCTGTTAACAGTTTTCAATATTGACTGGTAATCAGACGATATTCATGCATGTTCGACTTCAGCTCATATATTCACATGCTTGAATTTGTACTTCTGTTCGGGTCGAGATGGAGCGCAAGACCCTGGATTGTGTCTGTTGTAATCCAGGCGTGATTCTTGATACATGACTCATTCACTGGATGGCTGCGACCATACCTGAGTCAATTCATTGATCCTAACCAGATGGCTGCATCCATATGATGGATCTAGATTATCATGTACTCTCTTATGGATGGCTGCGACCATACCACGTACATCATGTATTTGAGCTACCAGTTGTATCTCTCAATGCAGATTCTCGGTGGCAGCTACATGTGTTCTTGTAAAGCATTTCACCCCTCTCTCTCTCTCAGGCCTCATGCTTTAGGGGGCATCTGTTACACAGTAATTTGTCACCATTGGTCACCGTCCCTGTTACCCTATTTCCGTACATTGGAGGACGCATTCTGGGACCTATGAGCAGTGACATAGCCTAAAAACACTTGCATTATGTTCCCCTGAGTATGTACTTCATGTTCCCTGAAGACACCTTCTACAAATTATCCCTGAAATGTACCCTTTTTCCATTAGCGCAGGTCCACAGTGTCTTACCCACGCCAATCACTGAGATCCTCAAAAGGGGGTGCGACCATTGGCACTCTGTATTAGAACAACACCCGTGCCAACCAAGTTTGGTAATGATTTTTGGCAAACGCGCACCCATATGTTTTTTCCCTTCAGATCACGAAGTCTTTTGAGGATATAATCCATCTGATAGAGGTCGAGAGTCATCATCTATCCTTGACATCTATCCACAGCGACTTTTCGGAGATAATGTCAATCCACAATAAGTGTCCTGGTACATTGTATCTTCCTCCCTTCTCCATCTATAAAAGTTTGTCCTCATGCATTAGACAAGCTAGTTTTTTAGTAATGCTAGTTGTGATTATGCTTTTCTTGAGTGATAGTAAGAGTCTTGAAGCATAGGGAGATTATGCTGTCGGAATCCTGAGAGAGAGAAGGTCTACTGCAAGACATACATAGCTGCTCGCCCAACCAGAGGATAGGTTCAACATCAGAACCTTGGTTGTATCTTTCTCTGCTTATTATTCATTAATAAACGACTACTGTTATGGTTCCAATCTCATTGTTCATCATGAAAATGTTTGGTTTATTTCCTTTCTGACTGAAATATAGTTGTATGTTAGTGGATTTTATGCTTGTTCGCGTTTCGTTCTTTGCATGTGCAGGTATCCATACGCGGGGATCGCAAGGATTTTGACCTACCGGAGCAAGGGAACGGGAGCATCAACTCTTCTTCGACATTAGCGTTGGACTCCAGGTTGGTTCTCGTAATCCACGTTTTATATGCAACTAGGAACTTGCGTAGTAGCGTGATTTGATTGTTGCTAGTCCCATTTTGGGCTAGTGGGATCGCCTCTGTCCGCAGAGGGGATTTACCTCTCCAACACCTTCATCTCGGTGCGAGGAGGACAAATGTCATTAGCGTTGGTCTTGTAAACTACGATAAACAAAAGATTTTTGGGAAATGATGCAAAGGGAATTGTTCTGCTCATGAAGAGGGACATAATGGGAGTTTCTTCATGATAGGAAAGCATGTAGTGTTCACTGTAGAGGTCCTACAGGATTAAGGAATGGGGAGTACAGGGACAATGACAAAATGTTGCGTAACAAATGCCCCCTAAAGCGTGAAGGCCGAACTAGAGTGAGGGGTGAAATGCTTTATAACTCAGTGCGGGGAACCAGAGTCTGTCATCGAAAAACCTGCAAGCAAGTACAGATACATATATATTACTAAAAAATGTGTCAAATGATACATGAATCATGGTACGGATGTAGCCATCTAGAGAATGATCATGTATATGAATCCAAGTATGGACGCAACCATCCGATAAAAGGGATCATATCGAAACCAGGGTATGGTCGCATCCATCCAATAATGAGAAGGATCACATATGACAACTCATGGTATGGTCGCAGCCATCCATCTTAAAGAGACATGTATATCAGCATGATCATGTCACATTGCCTTGCAACATGGACTTTTGTAAGCTAAGCCCAGGTTCTTGCACTCCAACACAACCCGATCAAAGTACATATTCTAACATGTGAATAGATGTGTTGACGTCAAACATGCTAGCAAATTTCTTGATTACCAATCAATGATGTGAATTATTAACAAGCGCAAGAGAAACCACCAATAATGACAACGATTCTCAAGGTATATATCAATCTTTTGGATTAATCACATTGTTGGGATTAGGTCGATGTTTCAAACCAACTAATGTGGTTCATCCTTAGGAAAAGGTGAGAAATCACTAGATTTGAAGGAATAAATAGCAAGGATGCATCATTGCCCAGAGTTAGCTGTTAGAAAAAGTAGTCGTTAGTTAATTTGTTAAAAACTAGCCGTTATGTGATAATTAAATATTTTATTTTCATAGTATAAACAACTTTTTAATAATAAAATAATTAATTATTATAAGGTAATTTGTTAGGGCTTGACCTATTTAAGATAAATTAGCTAGTATTACAAATTAAAATATTATTAATTTCTATAATAAGACTATTATTTGTTAAAATGTTTTAATATTTAGTTAGGAACTATCTGTTATGAAATAAAGAATTATTATTTTATTTCGGTATTATAAATTAATTAGTTTAATAATATTAATGTGTTATCTAAATAATTAATTTATATAATGAGATCTATTAGGGTTTGACTTATCCAAGATAAATTAGGATTAGGCATAATTTATATTTAGGTATTTTGATTCATTTGATTAGTATATCATAAATTGTTAGAGGAGAACTAGTCAAGATTAAACAGGAGGAAGGCAGAAATTTTAGGATAAGTTAAGCCAACCAATTAGAGAACAATTTCTCCATAAAAGTAAAGGACGAGAAAGGGAGAAATAGAAGAACAAACAAGAAAAAGTGGGGAGGGAGGGAAGAGTCAAGATGAGAGAGCTAGAATCCATCTTTTACTTAACTTCCAACCATCATCCCTATTAGGGTTTTTGGTGTGCCTCTCAATTTCAATCGCTTCCCTGAGTTTCCTGTGGTGGAAATGATCAACTCAAGAAATGACTTTTCATTCTTCAATGCAGACATGATGTTTCTATTTCTCTGCATGTTCGGCAAGCGCTGATGTGCGAGATTGATTGTGTCTAATGTTAGCAGCATGTTTGATGATTCTTTGCTTAATGGACCTTCTTGTTTCCCCAATGTAGGGGATACCACAGGAGTAGGGAACAAGGTAGACCCCTTTTGTGTCTTTAGGGTCAATAGGGTCCTTTACAAATCTAAGGGAACTTTTAATGGTTTTGAGAGGTCTGAAATAGGAAGAGACATTCATCTTCTTAAGAATATGGGCAATCCTGTCTCTGGTTCCTTGCATATACAAGAGATGAACCTTAGAGATAGGATTAGCACGAGCGGGTTTAACTCTAGGCACTTTGCTGGCTTTGTGAAAGGCCTTGAGGCTCTCGGGTCTGCTATACCCATTATTTTTAAAAACTTCAAGAATATGAGATTTCTATTGATTAGGGTGGCTATTATCAGATATTGTTAGAGAGTGAGTAGCTAGAGTGCTGAGGACCCTGAATTTCTGAGTAGGGAAATGATGAGAACTGGCATGGAGGTATTGTTCTGTGTGAATCTTCTTCTGAAAGACTTGGGGATAGATGGAACCATCCTCCTTCCTAGAGAGGAGAATGTTAAGAAAGGATGGGTGACCATTCTCCCCAATTTCCATCGTGAACTTGATGGATTTTGATTAAGAATTAAGGTGGTTAAGAAACAAATCAAGTTTCTCACGGCCATGAGGCCAGATGACACAGGTGTCATCAACAAACCTTTTCCAATGTATAGGGAAAAATTGAGCAGAGGATAAGGCCTTAGTCTCAAAATTTTCCATAAACAGGTTATCTATGATAGGAGAAAGAGGGGAACCCATTGCAACACCGCAAGTTTGCTCATAGAACTCACCCTGAAAACTGAAGAAAGTTGAGGTGAAGCAGAGGCCAACTAATTTGGTAGTGCCTTTGTTAGTGATGTGATTAATGATATCAATGGCCTCTTGGATAGGGATTTTGGTGTATAAGGAATAACGTCAAAACTCACCAACAAATCTCCAGGTTCCAATTTGATATCTCTCCATTCTTAAATAAAGGAGGCAAAGTCTTTAACAAAAGAATCTATGCGACCAACAGGAGGTTTGAACTTTAGGGCCAGGAATTTAGTAAGAAGATAGGTAGGTCCACCTATTTTGTTAACAATAGGCCTTAAGGGGGCCCCAGGTTTATGAATCTTGGGAAGGCCATAGATTCTAGGGGTAAGGGGATTGCTTTCGATAAGATTTCAGGAAAGAGGAAGAAGGGAAGAATCGGCGTTAATAGCGGATGCTACTTCTTTAGAAATATACTTAAGTAGATTCTTCTTAAGCTTGAAGTAACTCCCACTATTCAAAAGATGGTCCAACATTTTGTGGACATAATCTGACTTATCCATAATGACGACAGCTCCACCCTTGTACCCCTTAAGGACGACAATGTCAGGGTTGTCCCTAAGGGATTTAAGGGCAAGAAACTCAGTCTTGCTAAGGTTTTTCTTAGGATGCTTAGCTTTCCTAAGAACCACATCATAGTCCTACCTAATGGTCTCCTTGATAATGTCAGGAAGGTCCTTGATCCCAAACTCGATGTTACAGATAATTTCATCGGTAGGAATCCTACTGGGAGCAAGGGAAAAATTGAGACCTTTATTAAGAAAACTAAAGATAGAAGGGTCAAAGTTCTTGCTAGATAGATTAATCACATTTTTAATTCCTAATAGATATTTTATTTTTATTTTTATTATTATTATTATTTTATTAATGTTGTTATTTTTATTATTATCATCATTCTTATTATTATTAATATCATTAGTATCATTATTGTTGAGTTAATAAATGGAATATGTCTTATTGTTATTATCATTGAGGGAGTCCTTATTCTTATATTTGAAAGAATTAAACAAATGTTTGTTGTAAATATTAGTATTATTAATCACATTTTTAATTCTTAAAAGAGATTTATTATTATTATTGAGATTATAAGTGGAATATGTTTTGTTTTTTATGACACCTGTGTCATCTGGCCTCATGGCCATGAGAAACTTGATTTGTTTCTTAACCACCTTAATTCTCAATCAAAGTCCGTCAAGTTCATGATGGAAATTGAGGAGAATGGTTGCGTTCCCTTTCTCAACATTCTCCTCTCTAGGAAGGAGGATGGTTCCCTCTGTCCCCAAGTCTGTCGGAAGAAGACTCACACAGAACAATACCTCCATGCCAGTTCTTATCACTTCCTTGCGCAGAAATTCAAGGTTCTCAACACTCTGGCTACTTGTGCTCTAAGAATCTCTTATGATAGCCACCTTGATCAAGAGAAATCTCATCTTCTTGAAGTTTTTAAAAATAATGGGTATAGCAGACCCGAGAGCCTCAAGGCCTTTCACAAAGCCAGCAAAGCGCCTAGAGTTAAACCCGCTCGCGCTAATCCTATCTCTAAGGTTCATCTCCCATATATCCAAGGAGCCACAGACAGGATTGTCCATATTATTAAGAAGATGAATTTCTCTTCCTCTTTCATACCTCTCAAATCTATTAAAAGTTCCCTTAGATCCGTAAATGACCCTATTGACCCTAAAGACACAAAAGGGGTCTACCTTGTTCCCTGCTCCTGTGGTATCCCATACATTGGGGAAACGGGAAGGTCCATCAAGCAAAGAATTATCGAACATGCTGCTGACATTAGACACAATTGATCTTGCACATCAGCCCTTGCCAAACATTCAGAGAAATTGAAACATCATGTCTGAATTGAAGAATCCAAAGTCATTGCTCGAGTTGATCATTTCCACCATAGGAAACTCAGGGAAGCGATTGAAATTGAGAGGCACACCAGAAACCTTAGTAGGGATGATGGTTGGAAATTAAGCAAAAGCTAGATTCCAGCTTTCTCCTCTTGAGTCTTCCCTTCCTCCCCCCTTTTTCCTGTTTGTTCTTTTGTTTCTCCCTTTCCCGCCCTTTACTTTTCTGGAGAAATTGTTCTATAATTGGTTGGCTTAACTTATCCTAAAAATTCTGCCTTCCTCTTGTTTAATCTTGACTAGTTCTCCTCTAACAATTTATGATATACTAATCAAATGAATCTAAATACCTGAATATAAATTATGCCTAATCCTAATTTATCTTGGATAAGTCAAACCCTAACAAATCTCATATATAAATTAATTATTTAGATAACATATTAATATTATTAAATTAATTAATTTATAATACCGAAATAAAATAATAATTCTTTATTTCATAACAACTAGTTCCTAACTAAATATTAAAACATTTTAACAAATAATAGCCTTATTATAGAAATTAATAATATTTTAATTTGTAATACTAGCTAATTTATCTTAAATAGGTCAAGCCCTAACAAATTACCTTATAGTGAATTATTATTTTATTATTAAATAATTTGTTTATACTATCAAAATAAAATATTTAATTATCACATAATGGCTAGTTTTTAAAAAATTAACCAACGACTACTTTTTCTAACAGCTAACTCTGGGCAATGATGCATCCTTGCTATTTATTCCTTCAGATCCAACGATTTGTCACCTTGTCATGAGGATGAACCACATTAGTTGGTTCGAAATGTCGACCCAATCCCAACGATGTGATTAATCTGAAAGATTGATATATACATTATGGATCACAAAAGTCTTAGATCTAATAGGTTCTCAAGGTACTAGCAGCACAATTCATGGAATGTGAATGGAGGAACTTGTTATAGACATTTTTGTGCCTTACAGCTATAAGCATGAAATGTCCATAAACCAAGGGATCCTAAGTCCCTAATGATGTTGTTCCAGCTCCTAAAGAAACAAGGTCAACAAATGACAGCTTCTCCCAGAAGTTCTCCACCAGAAATTGCCCAAAACTAGTCAAATCAGGATCAATTCAGAGGCTCCACTAGCTGCCTGCGTTGCAAAGCACCCAAATACACTGGCTAGGTGCGTTGCAACACAGGTGAATGCACTACCAAGGTGCATTGAGCGGGAAATGACAAATGGCAAGCTCATTCAACGAGGTGGAAAGACACTGGAAGATTCCAGAATCTTCTCCAATGACACTTGCCTCAATGAATTCGACTAGTGATGAGTAAGAGGCTCTTAACCTCCAAGTGGAAGCAAGAACTGACAGAGAGAAGCCACAAGTCAAAACATAAGCTGACTCATCCTCTCTACTTACATCTATATATGGATCCCTCACCCAGAGATCCAGGAGGCTGGAATTTTGTACTTTGCAGAGAATTGCTGTTGGTTTGAGATTGAGATTAGTGCATTGGGTGATTTATGCTTTGTTGGAGGAGAGGAAGGGATTCCTTTGCTGGGAGGTAGATGCTGGATCGGGACTCACTTGGTTGTATCTCCTCTTGGACTTTCTTATCATATCAATAAAACTATTTGAGTTTCTCCTATATGCTTGTATATCAATGATGTTTTGTTATATTTGCATGTTTAGTTTAAATCTGATCCTAAACTAGTTATGAATGTAAATCTATGTTTGTGTAGTTTTCCTCTCTTGTGATCTTGCAGGAACTTGATGAAGCTGGACCAGTGAGAGAGCAGGTAGCGGGAAGCGAACAAAGGAGAGAGCGATTGGATCAACAAACTAGCGAAGGACACAGGTTAGTTACATCCTTCCTCTTCGTTTACATTTCATAAAGAAGAATACGAAAATAGTTTTCCTTGTTTGTTGCTAAGGCACTGTCACACCTTAGAGTGGGATAGGGGCATTCTGAATGGATACTTTTCCCAACAACAAATTGGCGACTCCGCTGGGGATCGTATCTAGTTAGTTTATTTGTGTTTCTATTGTTGTTCATCTCATAAACTCAGGAGTGCCGAATCGAACTGCATTTGCCATTTACAAATGCAAAGTAGAGATCTGCTACTCTAGTCCATTCGCTGGGCCTGTTTATGATCTGAACAGCTGATCCACAAGTGCTCTAACAGCCCTTTGTGATAGCTCTTAGTCCTCCTTTAAATCATCCCTCTAATTGTACCTTATTGATAGCTTTTATCCGGCCAAAAACCATAGATTAAACTGCAAACCGTGACCCAGAACCCGGAAACAATTCTCATTTCTGCTTCAGCGCAAGCTCTGTGAAGAGGTTCTGCATTTCAACGCAGGTCCTGAGAGGGATACCTGCGCTGCAATTCAGTTTCTCTGTGCAAGGGGTGCGTTGATCAGCCTTTGCCTTGTGCAGCTGTGGTTGTCTGCTTCTTTTTGCTCAGTTTTATCTCTGTTTTTTGCAGCCTGTTATCAGTGTGTGTACCTATCTGAAACCCCTTTTCTTTGCCTCAATTCCACCTCAGTTGTATAAAAGAAACTGTATTTATTTTTGTGTATTTGTTACATCATTTGCAGTTTCCCATTACGAAAGTAAACTAGTCATACTGTCGCCCTTAGATCTAGACCTGTCATAAGTGTCGTTTTGATCTTAGGAGTAAGTTTGTTTGCTGTTGACAGCTAATTACGCTTTTACTTTTGTCTTTTGGTTTGAATTTGTGAATTTCTAGTGTTGAAACAAGTATTTACTTCAAAATCATAAAGTGTCGTAATCGTCTTTTTTGATTTCGAAAGAAGCTTGTTTGTGTTTTCACTTGAAATCGAATTCAAATTTGTACAACAGCTTTCTTTTTAGGCATCAATATTAAGAAAGTGAAAACAAATACATGCATATGTGCATTTGCATTTTGACAGTTTGTATGGATTGATTTAGGAAAAGTGCATTTACAGTGTGCTCTATGCTCTTTGAGAAAAGATTGTGTCTTTCTTTTCCCCTTGTAGCTAGGATTTTCATTGTTGAAAAGAGATAAAAGCTTGCTTATCATATTTAGACTACATTTAGGAATTGTATCTACATCTCGTGGTGATCCAAAAAGGCAAACTTCTAAGAAAGATCAACCTAAAATAAATTGAATGAACTTAACAACGCTTTGTAACTTAACGCACAACATAGAGGTCTAGGCTAGAGACGTGTTCCGGCGTCGTAAAACCTGGTAACTGTTGCCTCACTGATGGTTGGGTGATTCCTCCTGAGAGACAATAAGTGCCAGTACGGACTGTGCTCCCACGTACCGTCGAGTATATATTGGGAGACCCCTATAGGCATAAAACCTTTATCCATAGGAAGCCGTGTTGGCCGCCCTACTGACCGCAATGCACTGAACACAGCATTCGGGAAGACTGACTGGTGAGCTCCAGTATTGTAGCAATAATGCTACAACTCCTGGAGCTTCCTATCTCTAATTTTATCAACCCGGTAGTTCGTACAAACTTGGAAGCGGCGGTGCTGTATGCACAAGTACTAGCTCTTGTCGCAGCTGTCACTTGGTCAGCTGACACAAGTCCGCTAGGGCTCAAGCCAACTTCTATAAGCTCTCAGAAGAAGCTTGCTAAATGATGGACGAAAGCTAGCTCAAAGAAAACTAATTTACTTGACAAAAATGAACTGAAAGCAAATCAAAGCATGTAAACCTAGGAAACCCTAATTTGACTAGTCTAACCTCTATAATGCAAAGAATGTGAATGAAACTTCTACCAATGTTGCTACTACCTCTAATAAGTGAAAATGCATGGATCTAAGCTTCTTGCATCATAAAAGACATGTTTTTGTATTTTTTTCTTTAAGTGGATGGAATGATTGTGATTTTGTGCTTATTAGGGTTTGGTTGTGCAGATGGGATGGAGCAGGAAGGAAAGCGTGGGAAAGGTTGGGGAGGCTAGGAGAGGTCCCCAGGGATCCTTAGCATCCGTCCACAGAGGTTCCTCACGTTCAGAAGCTCAGCAACCGAGTGAGTGGCCTCCTACAGGATGTCTGCAGGGGATCCTACAGGAAACTCAGAGGTTTCTACAGGAAGTCTACAAATTGCTACAGGATGACCTACCGTGGGTGTTTGAAGTGATGGAGGAGTGATGGAATGGTAGGGGGAGATATGTAAGGTAGGAATAAGGCTGGTGATGGCTCATAAGTGGAGGAATAGGATGGGGAATGAGTGTAGGAAGTAGGTTGGAAGATAGAGGGCTATGTCAAAGAAAGGGCTAGAGAATGAAGTTACGTGAGGAGTGGAGGACTTTGGGAGTTAACAGAACGGAGCAGAGGTCAAGGATGTGGTTGCATGCGTGATCAAGACGAAGGAGGAGGTAATGGAATGAGGGAGAGCAGCGTAAAGGAAACAAATGGCTTATGACTGTCACCAAGACAAAGATTCATTAACCTAGGCTATCTGTGCTATGAATTCGATGAACAGCAATCCAAAGCGTGAAGAGAAATGTGCATGAAGCTGTGATGAAGGTGTGTAGTGCAAGTGTGAAGTACATGAAAGAATCTAACATAACCGTGACTGTGTTGCAGCAAGCACAAAGTAAAGAAATGCGTATTTTTGTGGTTCGTATAGGCTGCACTCCAATCTCCAAACAGAGATGGCAGTGGAGGCTTTCTCAACCGTTTTCCTTGGAGCTCCTGTGTGTTATCAACCTGCTAATCTAACTGATGCAACTAAAAACATTTCAACCATAAGCTAAACTCACTCAAATTCATAAAGCTAACTCAGCAAACCTGTAATTTCAAATTGCATGGTAAAGCAATGAACTAAAGTGCTGAAACAAAAAGAAATTAACATTACAAAACAGAGGAGGTCTATTGCTCTCTTAAAAACTCAGAATTGGATCAAAAGCTGCCTGTCTTTATTGAATAATCATGAATCTAATGACATGCCAAAACTGGCTTACAAGGAGCAAAAATCGAGCTACAACATGACTAACCAAATTGACTAACTAGCTATCCCCAAATTGACTAACTAGCTATACAAAATGACTACCCACTAGCTAACCAAAATGAGGCCCCAAGCCTTCTTATTTATACAATTTGAGGACCCAACAGTCCTCCTAAAAGTTAGGGACTTGGCTGCCCAAGACTTGTAGTTAACAGCAGTCCAACTTGACTTGCTTGGCTGCCCTTGAGTTGATTGATTCGATGGCCCTTGAACTCCGAGCTGATGGTGGAGAATTCGAGGTAAGGGCCCATAAATGAGGGGGACACCTTCCTACAAATCCTCTAGTTTGTTCTCTCACGAATTTGGCTGCCAAGTGCTCATTAAGACCTTCATTTTTGTTTCCAAGTTGACCAACAAGGCTTCACAAAGCACCCATTAGACTTGTTGGCATAATGACTAACCAAATTCACTCTATTAACATAAAAATAATCAAAAACATGCAATAAACAAATGAGAATGGTGGATTAAGTCAAATTAGGAGGTTGGATGAGCCCAAATATTTGTCCATTGTTGGGGCTCATCATCACCCCCCTACTGAAAGTGTTGCTCATCCTCTGAGCAACCAAATCTCTCCCCTTGTCTTTGATGGCCCTGGTGGCTTCCTTGGCTAGCATCTCGGCCGATTTCTCCTTTGGCTTCCCTCTTTTCAAACTTTCCTGTAGAAACTGTTCGCTGGCTTCCTGTAGAAACAGTCCTGTAGTGGCTTTTTCTGTCTTCCTGTAGAAACAGTCTTCAATGTTTTTGCCTGCTTGACTGAAGATGCCTTCTCATTGACCTGTGCTGTGGTTGCCTTGGGTGTGTCCCTACTTGTTTGGCCTTTTTCAGTCTTCTCTGCTCGTGCTTGCAACCGCTTCTCCCTTGGCATTTGTGTTTTTACTTAACCCACAGCTTTGGCTTCAGCAGCTTGTCCTCTTTCCCTCATTCCTCTGCCTGTTCCTTCTGTGGTGGTCTTTTTGTGTTTGTTACATCATCATTGAGACCCTCACTGTTGCTTCTTTATCATATCCATGAAGTCTACCTGAAGGTTAGATCTCCATGTGTGTCTAAATTGTGATTGCAACCGTGGAATTCAAATACCCATTGAGAGATATCAATTTGCAGTTCACACTGAGGTATGCAAGCCAATATAAACTGTATGTTGAGCTCCTTGATCATAGGACAGATCCTGCAACTGCATCTCTTTGATCTCCATCAAGTGGAGTCTAGCATTGCAAATTCGAACAATTTTAATGAGTATGCAAGCACTGTTAAGTGCACCACATCCAGATGACCCTCTTTTCTGAAAATATTGCAAAACACTGGAAGACAAATGAAATTGAGGCTGTGGAAACATCAAAAGAATGGATAAGGCTGTATGCAAGTGGGGCTTGACATTCTACATCGATTCATTCAATAATACTGTTCTAATGTGGTATTTGTGCGAATGAACAGGCCTTGTATGAGTGGTTCTTTTCTTCTTTCTTGCAGCCACTGTTCCTATTTTCACCTTGTAAAACTTGCTGGCGAAACTGTCATTGAACTGGAATGTATCTTGTTCACCTATATCCCTGCCCATAGGTTCTTTACGCAGTACATTTTCCCTTTACACAGGCAAGAGATTGCAAGCACCTTTTCAGATCTGCAGCTAGGATATTTGTTGCCTGTTCAAACAGCATTAGAATACACATCTGATAAGTGGAAACATTAAGTTCACCCACAGCCCAGATTTCTGTGGGCAGGTTACAACATGCACCTAGCTGTGTTGGCCATGAACCTGATGTGAGAACTTGCACGGCCAAAGTAGGCTCTTCGCTGATTTCATTGGATCCTTCCGACGGTTATCATCAACAAACAAAGAAATATATTTTATCAAGAAGGTGTTTGCACAAAGCCAACTGAATCTTTCAGCATTTTCCTTCTGCAGAGCTGTTCTCTGCCTTTCCTGTAGATGACATCCTGTAGAAACGCCTGTAGAGCATGATTCGGCCTTTGAATGATCTTTGCATGCGAGAGAATTGTTAACAAGCCCAAAAACTTGATGAAGGACGTGAGTTTAACATTTGCAAGTGTAAATGAACAACAGTTAGCAAGTGTACATGAACAACAATTAACGTGAGTCTTCAGCCGAGCGTTCCTTTATTCACTGCGTGATTTGTGGTGAGGTGGCAAAAACATGCGCGCTGGCTTTTTTCAAACTGAAGTGATGTTATGAACTGCTGTTGTTGACTATTTGTTCTCCGCTTGTATTCGATTCCATTAGTTGCACTAGAGTTTAGAATATCCCCAACTGACTGTGTTTTGTTTTTGAACTTCACGTGAATGGCTGATCCATGCACGCGTGATTTTTTCCTTGCTGAGTGCAATTGGACGTGGCTCCCTTCTTGGCTGAATCCACTCATCTCATTCATTCATGCATTGCTTTAGATTAGATCTACGCAAACAGAGGAACAAGGTTAAGTCACGTACCTCGAAGTTGAATGGCTGCCGTGAGCTGTTGTGGGCTGTCATTGCTGCATGCATTTGATTTTATGGTTGCATGATGGCTTGGTTGCTGATTCATGGCTGGTTTTCTTGTGCAGGTGTCCTCTGGCCAGATGCATGCAACAAGAGTTCATTTCCACGTTCAGATCTGCATCCTGAAACTGCTGCCATTGAATTTTCACAGGACCAGAACTTCTTTTTGCCATTTCTCCCAAACGTCAAACCGGATTGAGCTGAAACTTGGTGGGCATGTTCCTACCATCATGATGCATCTCCCATAGCAAATTCGTGATCAATGGATGCACGGATTTCGAGAAAATTGGAAAATGGCTGAAGATTTCAGAGCTCGATTTCTCGGAAACCGTGCATCGGAATTGGCTGAAACTGCTTGGGTAGGCTACTATCACCCACGTGCATCTCCCCATGAAACAGGTTTTGAAACGGATGCACGGTTATGGAGAAAATGCAAAAATGGCTGATGGTGATGGGGGCTGATTTCTTGGAAACCGTGCATCGGAATTGCATGAAACTGCTCAGGCATGTTGTCATCAACCTTATACAATTCCCCATGAAACGGTTTGTCAAATGGATGCATGGTTTTCAAGTTATGGCAAAAACAAATTCTGCTCTATGGATTTTTGCTTCAAGGTACTTTGCATGTGCTTGCATGGGATGACAAAATGAATTTTGGCTGTGATGCAGGTATGGAGATGATGGAGGAGGAGTTGGAAAATTGCAGGAGGACTTCTGAACCTTTGAGGAAGCTACCATGCTTGCCAAACCACTTTTTGAAATGCATGCCTAGTTTCCCTCAATTTCTACAGGAAGTTCCTGTAGAAGCACAATGAGAAGCACAATGAGGTGGACGAATGATGGAGAAAGGCAAGGGATGGACACACAAGTGCTTGTAGGCCTAATCAACAGATTCCCACCATTAGATTCACTTTTGAGATTGAATTTGGCTCGTCCAAAGGTTCTACAGGATGTTTCCTGTAGAAATACAGAGCTTCCTGTAGAAAACACAGTTTTGAGGAAAGAAGCATAATGACATGAAAAAATGATGGAAAAGGGGTGAGGAGTGGAAACATGGATGAGTGTAGGCCTCATGGACATATTCCAAGCCTTCAGGTCCTCTTCGGAGATCAATTTGGCTTTTTTGTAAGCTTCCTGTAGAAGATACGAAACTTCCTGTAGAAGGCACAAAAACTCCTTTGACCTTGATTTGAGTGCTCCTCCTGCCATGAAACATCCTTCTTGCAACCTGAAATGTCATTGCTGCAACATAAAATTATTCAATGATGATTAGCTTTATTTTTCTTTTTCTTTTTTCTCTTTTTTTTTTTTTTGAAAAACAACTAGGGCGCCTCATGGAGGTTTTCACCCTAATTGCCTGCCTTGGGCGCCTCCAAGGGAGGTTTTCACCCAAAGATCTTTTTCTCTTTTATTTTCTTTTCTTTCCAACCCATTGACCGCCTCATGGAGGTTTTCAATCAATGAGCCAATCTAAGGCGCCTCCGAGGGGGTTTTCACCTTAGATTTTTGTTTTTCTCTTATTTTCATTTTTTCATTTCTTTACTTTTTTCTTTTTTTTTCATTTTTTCTACCCTACCCTACTTGAAAAACAAAATCATTTTCAAGTATAAGAATACTTCCAATGGAGCCATGTGCACATCGAGATTAGAGACAAAATGATGTGAAGGCTCGAAATGCATGCTTGGACAAGTATCCAGATCTCAGAGACCAAATGATCTGGCTTTGAAGGGATCAAACGAAGTTGAGGAAGAAAGTACTGCTGCAACTTAGTGATCTTCTGAAACCATATCTCAATATAGCTTTGATATCCTTGGTTCTTTTGCTGATCTGGATCATTCTTCATGTCACCTTCTATCATGACTTTCTCATCTTCCTCCTTTTGTTGATCTTTCTCTTGAGTACATGGAGGATTTGATGGTAACCATGAGGAGGCTTTCTCGATCTCTGATTCTGATCTCTTTTCTTCATCAAGTGCAGCCCTTGGTTCTTTGATCTCCTCTTTTGAATCTTCTTTTGCTGGATGTGATCCTTCAATGCTTTCAAGATGATCTCTTTTTTGCAATGCTTTTCCTGAGCTTTGGTGAACATCATTGAGCTCACAAGGAATCATTTGCACATGTTGTGCCTCAGATTTGCAATGGGGTTGAGCTGCTCCATTGTATGGTTTTGGAAATGGTACGGGTATTTGAGTGGAGGTGTGAAATTGAGATGGAGATGGATGGCATTGTGGTTGGGTAGGCATTTGGGGTTGCCTTGGTGATGGTTGTGGATGAGCAGGTGGTGGAGGAAAATGAGTGGGATGAGAGTTGTACTGGGGCCTCCACCCCTGATAAGGTGCATTCCACTGAGGCTGTGGCTGAGCATAAGAGTGAAATGAATGAGCAACTGGTTGGGCATAATATGGATCTGTGAAGGAACAAGGAGGATATGACCAAGGAGGAGGTGTAGACCAGGAAGGATGAGCAGGGGGACCCCAAGAAGGCATAAAGGTGGCTTGGTAAGGGTCATAATAGGTCTCGGGTGTCCCTTGTAGTTCCTGCTGGTAGGGTATGGGTCCATGTGGCCTCCTTTGGTTCATATAATAGAGTGATTCAGTGACTCCCTTGGCTCTTTGATATGTAGCTTTGATTCTGGGCAAGGAAGGGCACTGATCTGTAGGATGGTATTCTTCACAGATGAAACACACTTCTAGAGAGTGCATTGGACATTCGTTCCAAGGATGCTTTCTAGTGCACCTAGGACAAAAAATGGCCAAAGCCCTCTTAGCTTCTTCTTGCTTCTTTTGGATCCGCAAGGTATCCAGTTGCATGGCAAGAAACTGCCTCATATCACTCTTGAAACCTTCGATCTGATTTTCAAATTCATCTTTGGACAAGGGACTGCTCCAATCATTTCTGCTTGTAGCCATTTGCTTCAGAGGAGTGTTTCTTTCTTCTTCTCCCCTAGAGGTTCTTCAGATATGTCTTGATGTCCACCCAGGGGTTCTTTCATCACAGCCATCGAAGAAGAACGTTGGCTGTGTGAAGCAGTGGGGGGGTTGTGCAATCATGTTTCTAACTTATCTCTACTCCTACAAAGCATGAAATGAAATCTTTTTGGTTGTTTTTTCTTTTTTCTACTTCTACTTGCAAAACTGAAATAGATTGAACTGCAACTAACTATCTTGCGGAAATGAAAATGCGGAATTGAAATGAAAGCAGGAAAGGACTAATCTATTTTGCTCAAATGAAATTGCAGGAATGAAATGCTAGGCTATGCTTGCGAAATTGAAATGCTAATCTACGCTTGCAGAAATGAAATTGCGGAATTGAAATGCTAATCTACGCTTGCAGAAATGAAATTGCGGAATTGAAATGCTAATCTATGAAAGCAAGAAATGCTAATCTAGGAAAGCAGGAAATGCTAATCTATGAAAGCAGGAAAGGCTAATCTATGAAAGCAGGAAATACTAATCTATGAAAGCAAGAAATGCTAATCTACTTTTGCATAAATGAAATTGCATAAGGGAAATGAAATAAACTACTTAGCAGAAGGTTGTAAAGGAAAATAGAAGAATAGCAACAATCACCAATACTTTGCCGCTTCCCCGGCAACGGCGCCAAAAAGATGGTGAGCTCCAGTATTGTAGCAATAATGCTACAACTCTTGGAGCTTCCTATCTCTAATTTTATCAACCCGGTAGTTCGTACAAACTTGGAAGCGGCGGTGCTGTATGCACAAGTACTAGCTCTTGTCGCAGCTGTCACTTGGTCAGCTGGCACAAGTCCGCTAGGGCTCAAGCCAACTTCTATAGGCTCTCAGAAGAAGCTTGCTAAATGATGGACGAAAGCTAGCTCAAAGAAAACTAATTTACTTGACAAAAATGAACTGAAAGCAAATCAAAGCATGTAAACCTAGGAAACCCTAATTTGACTAGTCTAACCTCTATAATGCAAAGAATGTGAATGAAACTTCTACCAATGCTGCTACTACCTCTAATAAGTGAAAATGCATGGATCTAAGCTTCTTGCATCATAAAAGACATGTTTTTGTATTTTTTTCTTTAAGTGGATGGAATGATTGTGATTTTGTGCTTATTAGGGTTTGGTTGTGCAGATGGGATGGAGCAGGAAGGAAAGCGTGGGAAAGGTTGGGGAGGCTAGGAGAGGTCCCCAGGGATCCTTAGCATCCATCCACAGAGGTTCCTCATGTTCAGAAGCTCAGCAACCGAGTGAGTGGCCTCCTACAGGATGTCTGCAGGGGATCCTACAGGAAACTCAGAGGTTTCTACAGGAAGTCTACAAATTGCTACAGGATGACCTACCGTGGGTGTTTGAAGTGATGGAGGAGTGATGGAATGGTAGGGGGAGATATGTAAGGTAGGAATAAGGCTGGTGATGGCTCAGAAGTGGAGGAATAGGATGGGGAATGAGTGTAGGAAGTAGGTTGGAAGATAGAGGGCTATGTCAAAGAAAGGGCTAGAGAATGAAGTTACGTGAGGAGTGGAGGACTTTGGGAGTTAACAGAACGGAGCAGAGGTCAAGGATGTGGTTGCATGCGTGATCAAGACGAAGGAGGAGGTAATGGAA
Source organism: Pinus tabuliformis (assembly GCA_031772625.1). Taxonomy (NCBI): domain Eukaryota; kingdom Viridiplantae; phylum Streptophyta; class Pinopsida; order Pinales; family Pinaceae; genus Pinus; species Pinus tabuliformis. The sequence continues at coordinate 1,353,272,884 of CM062820.1, read as the reverse complement.
CGAGGGAGAGCAGCGTAAAGGAAACAAATGGCTTATGACTGTCACCAAGACAAATATTCATTAACCTAGGCTATCTGTGCTATGAATTCGATGAACAGCAATCCAAAGCGTGAAGAGAAATGTGCATGAAGCTGTGTAGTGCAGGTGTGAAGTACATGAAAGAATCTAACATAACCGTGACTGTGTTGCAGCAAGCACAAAGTAAAGAAATGTGTATTTTTGTGGTTGGTATAGGCTGCACTCCAATCTCCAAACAGAGATGGCAGTGGAGGCTTTCTCAACCGTTTTCCTTGGAGCTCCTGTGTGTTATCAACCTGCTAATCTAACTGATGCAACTAAAAACATTTCAACCATAAGCTAAACTCACTCAAATTCATAAAGCTAACTCAGCAAACCTGTAATTTCAAATTGCATGGTAAAGCAATGAACTAAAGTGCTGAAACAAAAAGAAATTAACATTACAAAACAGAGGAGGTCTATTGCTCTCTTAAAAACTCAGAATTGGATCAAAAGCTGCCTGTCTTTATTGAATAATCATGAATCTAATGACATGCCAAAACTGGTTTACAAGGAGCAAAAACCGAGCTACAACATGACTAACCAAATTGACTAACTAGCTATCCCCAAATTGACTAACTAGCTATACAAAATGACTACCCACTAGCTAACCAAAATGAGGCCCCAAGCCTTCTTATTAATACAATTTGAGGACCCAACAGTCCTCCTAAAAGTTAGGGACTTGGCTGCCCAAGACTTGTAGTTAACAGCAGTCCAACTTGACTTGCTTGGCTGCCCTTGAGCTGATTGATTCGGTGGCCCTTGAACTCCGAGCTGATGGTGGAGAATTCGAGGTAAGGGCCCATAAATGAGGGGGACACCTTCCTACAAATCCTCTAGTTTGTTCTCCCACGAATTTGGCTGCCAAGTGCTCATTAAGACCTTCATTTTTGTTTCCAAGTTGACCAACAAGGCTTCACAAAGCACCCATTAGACTTGTTGGCATAATGACTAACCAAATTCACTCTATTAACATAAAAATAATCAAAAACATGCAATAAACAAATGAGAAAGGTGGATTAAGTCAAATTAGGAGGTTGGATGAGCCCAAATATTTGTCCATTGTTGGGGCTCATCACTGACCGCCCGTACCCTAAAAAGTATTCTGCGGTTTTGCGATTGGTTTGGCACACCCTCTACCTAGAACTCCAAAGCAGTCCCTTTCGTTCCTTTTCAGACTCCTTAACGGAAAAGGTCCATCTGAGCACTTGTCACTTCAGGCTCATTAAAAATCGAAGGAGACTAGAGTCATCTTTTGCTTTTTTTCGACTCTTTAAAATTGAAAAAGTAAGTTGTGTCCAAGTGTCGTTAAAATTTATTTTAAACAGAATAATCATACCCTTTTTCCTGCGTTGATCTTTAGGTTGAGAAAATGGAGCCTACCAACCAAGGAATTCCCCTTGGTGGAAATCCTAGTCCCTTCTCCTCTTGGGGAGATGTTGGTGCGCCCCATATGGCCACATTGTCGCTTCCAGGACTGACAATTGGCTTGCCGGTCTGGCTCTTCTCAACCAATGTCGTTCAGAACACCACTATTCCTGAACAGTCGAATCAGCAGTTAGACGAGTCCAGAATTTCCCACCAACCTTCTACTTCCTCTAATTCTTCCTCTCTTCCTCCCTCTTCGTCTGACGGGACTGGTAAAGCTAAAAACCAAGTTCCTAAGGAGAAGAAGGAAAAGAAGAAGAAAGAGAAAAAGAAGAAGGAGCCAAAGGCAAATAAGGGAAAACAAGTGTCGTCTAATGAAAATCCACACACAGCACTGACCAGGCCTAAATCGCCATGTGTCATCTGCAAGGGAGACCACTTTCACAGAGATTGTCCTTGCATCCCTTGGATACTAAGGGACTGGTCTCCCCGTTTGCACAATCCGGTGTCGTCAACCTCTGATGGCCATGTTGAAAGTACACCGTCAACTAGCGAAAGTGAAGTTCCAGGACAAAAAGGGAGAGCTAGACCTCCCTGTAGACTGTGCGAAGGCGACCATGCCCTCCACCGTTGTCCCTTCTTGGACGAGGCTAAAAGAGTCTTGGAAGATCGTCTGGTTTCACCGTTACAACTTCCTCCTGGATATAAAAAACTCTTGCCGAGTCCTTCGTTAGTTGAGAATCCAGCTGGCCCGCTCAAGTGGTCAGCTGAAGCGTCTATCATTGAAGAAAAACCAACTGAATCCATACCAGACGAAAGTCAAAAGGTCGAGGCGGCAGTTGACCCGGTCTTGCCTTCAGAGGTTTTATCTTCGAATGATACAGTCACTGAAGAGGATAAGGATGACACCATCCAGATTCTTTTCATCAACACAGACTCCGACGAACACGGGGGCAATCCACCCATTCCTTTATCGCAGGAAGGAAGTTCGTCAGAGCGATACCCGGCCGTCTACTCGGTCCCACCACCAAGCAACCTAGTTGTATCCTTCGACTGGAACCAACTAGGCAGACCCCGTTTGCCAGCAAGCATACCATTCCGAATTATCGTTCAAATATACAGAATGGTCATGGCTGGCACCATCATTGATGAGGGGGCATCTGTGAGTATCCTTTCCTCTATTGCTTGGAAAGCGCTTGGTTCGCCATCGCTTTTGCCTGAGATGAGAAATCTAACAGGCTTCGATAAAGGAACCAGTCGACCTTTAGGGATCCTCCCCAATGTGCCCATAACATTGAAAGGGAAGACCGTTCAAATGAACGTGATGGTCGTTCAAGGACCCTTGGATTATAACCTACTCCTTGGACGACACTATATATATTGCATGGGAGCCATCGTCTCCTCACTCTTTAGAGTAATGTGTTTTCCGCACGAAGGAAGAGTGGTCAAGCTCGTGGAGCAGCTTTCATTTCGCGGATCATGCATCGCAAATAGTCATATACCATCCCTAAATGGTCTCTTCACACAAGAAATGTCTCAACCCACGGTCCGTCCTCCCGATGAGCGCGAGTGATTCAGAAAGATATGACTGGAACCCAGGGGGCATGCATCCTGGTCTGCTTCGGCAGGAAAACTTTGGGTATAGAGTAGGTTTCCGTGGGAGAATATGACTAGTCCGTACCCCGTCCGTGATTGGAAGAGGGGTTGTTCTAGAATAAGATTCTTTTGTCAAAGTTATGTGAGTTGACAGAACTGAGTCAATCACCGTTGTCTATCTCGGTAGACATCGCCGAAGAAGTGTTTTGTTTACTGTGTGAATAGAACAATCTTTGGGTGACCTATAAGAGGTAGGCCTCTCTCGCTAAAACAAATGTTTTATCGGACTAAAGTAGGGGTAACTTTGAAACTCTGTTTTATACCTGGGGGCATGCAAACCTTTTGGAATGCAAGCAAGGGGCGGCTATTTATTTTTTAAATTTTTAGGTCCTCCCTTTAAACCTGTAGGTCTAACCCTTTAAACTCGTAGGATTAGTCGTTTCCGAACTTGCATAAAGAAAGGATTCCGGAGCAAAGCTTTGTAAGGCGCAAGCTCCATAAAAAATGGGATCTTAAATGAGACATTCTTATCATATGACTGGATTAATCGAGCAGTTTTAGCACATAGTTCATGCTCGTTAAAAAATAAACATAAGATCGAGCAAGTGTTTCGACCCGCGTTTAAGCTCGTTAAAAAATGAACTATCCTCCGGTAAATAACCACTGTGAATGTAACATTATCAGCCATTAAAGCCTTAGTCGTGTTTGCACCGTCACCTCCACTTTTCCATTGGCCGATCATTCACCTCCATTTGATTGTTTACCCATTTTGAGGAACAGCTACGAAGAGTGATTTCACTAGCCATCCTTGTGACACTGCCGTGATTGGAAAATTCCAACCCTTACCTGGAATCAGCTGCTACCCGTCTTATCACTCGTTCCTCAAAAGACGAGTCTTCTTTAAGCTCTTTTCATCTGACTCGTAAAATATGAAAAGATTGCCGAGTTTTGTCCTTCCAGCTCGTTAAAGTGACCGGAAGTGCTATCCCTCCTCTAGATTTTAATCTTTTTGGACCTGAGGGATTATTGCACAAAAAGATCGAGCGCTTGTTTTGTTCGGCTCGTTAAAACTATCAAAAATTCATCCCTTCTGTATTGTTTTATACTTTTTCGGACTTAAGGGATTAGATGACGAAAAAGGACTTCCGGAGTTATCTTTACGTACCTTTTCAGACTCTCTAAAGATGAAAAGGACCGAGTTATCTTTGTCGTTAAACTCGTTAAAAACATTAATAGCGACAAACTTGTCTTTAGACGAGAACGAGTTTCACTATCGCTAGGCTCGTTAAAACATAGTGATGGGTTTGCCCGAAGGGCAAATTATAGAACAAGCATATGTTATCCTCCTCAAGCTTGACAAAAATAAAGAGGTACTGGTCAGCAATGACTGGGGAAAAATTGGGAAGAAACTCAAAGAACCTTTATTGGTAGCAAGTCGCTCTTGAACATGACACTTCCACTCCGTGCCTGAGTCGGGTTGGGTTGTTCCATTCACCGGTCACATCACCATGGTCTCGCTATACCATCCACCTTTGGGGTAATCCATCATATAAGTGTCGCCGATATGTTCAAGAGAAGTCATCCAGAGAAGTCAACCGTGTCCCATCCACTACCATACATTATACTTCATTCTTTCATGACCGCCACCCTGAACCATATATCATCAGATCATTTTCACCTCCATCAAAATCATTTGCTCCATTCCGTGTCACTGATGTGGGATACATTAAGGCCCTCCTTTGACGGATCACTTCTTGTCGACATCAGCTCATTATCCAAGAAGTTGATCTAGGAACACCCCCTTCAGTACTTTGAAGCTTGCATGCCTCAATGGCAAGTTTCTCACTTCCGGCGACAGGTATACATCAATGACCTTCGACCGAAAGATTTTGCGTGGTGTTCGACGCCAAGTCCTTTATTCACACCACGTGAATTGTACTGCAGTACCTTGAGGGTCATTATCATTATCGGTGATTCCTCTCGCGCTTGTTAACAGTTTACATCATTGACTGGTAATCAAGCGATGTCTTTCCATGTTCGACTTCAGAACATTTCTCACATGGATTGACTTGTACTTAGAGTGAAGATCGGACGAGATTGAAGACCCCGGATCTAGTTTCATCCATCCGGGCTGCGATATATATTCAGGAAAAATAAAGACATTGACATGTACAGCATTGCAGCACAGATAATCATCCTACCAAAAGGATGATGATTTCATCAAAATCGTCAGTCTACCATCAGACGATTGTCTGTCCTATGTACATAAAAATGGATTTATAAAGCTGAGCATGGGAATGCCCGCCTCAGCTAGATCATGAAAACAGTATGAAAAATAATGTATTGTATTGTATCTTATTACAGGTCTCCTCCCAGCATTGGAAGAACTTCGGATCCTCCTAATAAAGCATTTCACCCGATAAACGGCCTCATACTTTAGGGGGCAACTGTTATAGACATTTTTGTGCCTTACAGCTATAAGCATGAAATGTCCATAAACCAAGGGATCCTAAGTCCCTAATGATGTTGTTCCAGCTCCTAAAGAAACAAGGTCAACAAATGACAGCTTCTCCCAGAAGTTCTCCACCAGAAATTGCCCAAAACTAGTCAAATCAGGATCAATTCAGAGGCTCCACTAGCTGCCTGCGTTGCAAAGCACCCAAATACACTGGCTAGGTGCGTTGCAACATAGGTGAATGCACTACCAGGGTGCGTTGAGTGGGAAATGACAAATGGCAAGCTCATTCAACGAGGTGGAAAGACACTGGAAGATTCCAGAATCTTCTCCAATGACACTTGCCTCAATGAATTCGACTAGTGATGAGTAAGAGGCTCTTAACCTCCAAGTGGAAGCAAGAACTGACAGAGAGAAGCCACAAGTCAAAACATAAGCTGACTCATCCTCTCTGCTTACATCTATATATGGATCCCTCACCCAGAGATCCACGAGGCTGGAATTTTGTACTTTGCAAAGAATTGTTGTTGGTTTGAGATTGAGATTAGTGCATTGGGTGATTTATGCTTTGTTGGAGGAGAGGAAGGGATTCCTTTGCTGGGAGGTAGATGCTGGATCGGGACTCACTTGGTTGTATCTCCTCTTGGACTTTCTTATCATATCAATAAAACTATTTGAGTTTCTCCTATATGCTTGTATATCAATGATGTTTTGTTATATTTGCATGTTTAGTTTAAATCTGATCCTAAACTAGTTATGAATGTAAATCTATGTTTGTGTAGTTTTCCTCTCTTGTGATCTTGCAGGAACTTGATGAAGCCGGACCAGTGAGAGAGCAGGTAGCAGGAAGTGAACAAAGGAGAGAGCGATTGGATCAACAAACTAGCGAAAGACACAGGTTAGTTACATCCTTCCTCTTCGTTTACATTTCATAAAGAAGAATATGAAAATAGTTTTCCTTGTTTGTTGCTAAGGCACTGTCACACCTTAGAGTGGGATAGGGGCATTCTGAATGGATACTTTTCCCAACAACAGAACTAAATTCAAACACTCGTGAAATCACCCAATCAAAAGCCAGTAATTTGAACTTATCATCGAATGCGAAGAACTTTCTGTTAGGGCATGCAAGCTCTAAGGTACTAGAAGGGAATCCCTCGACCAACTTCCTGGATAATGAGTTGAAGTCAACAGGAAGTGACCATGTCGAAGGAGGGCCATGATCTATCTCACATGATCATCATGAGACAAAGGGATGCAAATTATTTTAGATGATACAGAGAATCAAGAGTAAGTGTAACTGCAAAGGGACTAACTCTTGAACATATCGGCAACACGATTCAGGAGTTTGGCAGCTTTTGGACCCATAGGATCGGTGGTCATGATGATGTGGCAGAGATCAAATGGAAAGCAAAAAATTAACGGCCCCACCCATGAAGGTCAATGATGAAAAGGAGGATATCCCAACCTGACACAAAGTGGAAAGTGTCATGTTCAAGAGTGAGCTGCTGACACAACTGATAGAATTTCCAAATTTTCCCCCACCATTTATGGTAGGTACCCCAATTATTTTTAATCGCAAGCTTGAAGACGATAGCATATTCTTGCACTATAAATCCATCCTTCAGATGAATCTGACCTAGTAAGTTTAACGAGCCCTAGGAAGGAGAATCTCATGTTCATCATGGTGATGAATCCAATGTCGTTTACTATTTTAACGAGTCTGACAAAGGTGAAACTCAGTGTTCTTTTCATGTTTAGAGAGTTTGAAAAGACATGGAAAATAAAACTCCACATGGTTCCTTTTCATACATTTGTGTCTCTCGAGCCCGAAAAGGTAGAAAACGATACTCGAGAGAATCGCTTGACCATTTTAGTCAAGGAGTACCATTTTAGTAAATAGTGTATCCCAGCCTGAAAAATGGGTAAACGTATACTGGGTAGATGACGTTTCACAGCCTTTAACGAGTTCAAAATAACAAGAGCTTGACAATATTTTTGTGTTTAAAGGCTCAGAAAAGAGCTTGAAAGTGGACCCCCCATTTTATTCTCCTTTACGAGTCAAAGGGGAAAAACGCTTGGCAACCTTTTCATTTGAGTTTTACGAGTCGAGAAAAGAGCTGAAACGTGACTCCAGTACCATCATCGAACATCCATCACTTGCCACCGTGCAAAAGGTAAAATGAATTATCCAATTCTTAAGGCAAAATAAATCAAAAATACTTAAAACCCCTAATATTTCATGAAAAACTGAATAAAAGGAGGGAAAAATAATTATTTTTTACCCTTTACCAATTTACATTTGTGTGAAAAACTTTTTACCCACTTGTGCCCTAACTTTTCTGGAGCAAATCACAGGAGATCCAGGAGGTCATTCGCTAAGCTATCAGTTCCAGGTAAGAGCCAAGCCCTTAAGCTCCATTCCCATACTGTTTTTTCCTATTTTTATCCATTTTTTGGATTTCTGAGGGAGGTTTTGGCAAAAAAAAATCACCCTCGGTCGATGCGATTTCCCGACACGAAATCGCACCGACCGAGGGTTACTAAAACTACCAACCCCGTTGTCAGCGAAACTGTTTTTAAAACAAGCACGTCGGCACCGTGAACAAAGAAAAAATCATTTTTTCTCTTAAATCCACCATTTGAATCCTAATTTTAGTTTCAAAAAATGATTATTGACTTGAATACATGGTTTTTGCAGGAAAGAATCATCGAAAATGGTGGATTGGAAGGAACGTGAGCATGAAGTTGTGGACACCGAAGTAATGGTTGATCCAAATTTCTTGGATGCCTTAAGGAACTGTGGGCTCCTCAAGTTCTTTCTCACACCAGGGATGCAAGCTCAACTTGAGCTGCTTCAATACCTGATCAGTCTCTAGGATGTGAATCAAGAAATTTTTTGTCATTGGTGACCAAAAGCTGAAGTTGGAGACTTCATATATTTATTTCATCATAGGACTGTCCCAAAGAGGGGAACCAGTAAACCTATATGGGTCAAGGTTGATTGGGGCAAGCATATCCGTGCTACTTGCCGAACATTGCCCAGAAGCTCTCAAATCAAAAAGCGGCAAGATTGAGATTGCGACATGCGAGATCTTACACTAAGAGTGCTACTATTGACCATCAACAGAGTGGCTGGTTCCCAAGTAGAGCATGAAACCAACAAGTCGAAGTTTATGTATGCTATCGATTGTACAACACCGATGATCTTCAATTTGGTGGAAGCCATGAAGATCAACATGAAACGCTAGCTATCAAAAGCTAAGGTGGGGAACCTAGGGAATTTTGCTTCGGATCTGTGCTAGTGACCTTCTTCCTGGAGCGGGTTCCGCTGTTCCAATACCAGCTAACTAAGGTGGATCCATCGATGCCACGAGACCCGCAGATGGTCTGTTAGAGTCAGTTAATGCCTAGAATCACCAGGGGCCAGCATATGTCCTACAAGCCCGCCTTTTTCTCATGGCTACGACAACAAGTGATCATAGTGGAGGATTGGCCTTACAGCGGTACCGACTTCTGCAGAGATCCAGATATGCCACTTCCAGATGGGGAGGATTTCGATGATGAAGGTAAAAAATCAATTTTTATTTTTTGATTTTTAATTGTTTATATATATATATATGTGTGTGTGTGTGTGTGTGTGTGTGTGTTTATAACATTTTGTTTTATCAATGCAAATGTTGGACCAGACCACCCTATCGGGATGTCCCTAATAGCTAGGTGCGTCGCTTGTCAGTTTGATGTTGCTCCTTATCAGGAAGGATGTGACAACAAGGAGGAGATCACAGGGAACCTCGAGGGGTTGACTCATGGGATCCCGGAGTATGCTTGGTTGGGAGACATCCCACGCCAGTACCAGAGGCATATGGTGGGGGTATCTGATCAGATCCGTCGATTTCTGACTCGTGTAGCACGAGAAGTTACATGTTACCGTGATCACCATGCTGATTAGTTCCTAGGTCCAGAACTTACAGTTTTGAGGCCTGCGAGCCGCGGATGTTATTTGAACACACATATTATTTTTTGGGGTTTTGATGTATCAAACATTATTGCCATATATATATATATATATATATATATATATATGTTGTACTTTCTTTCTTACTATGGTACAAATGATTTGTTTTAGTTTTTCACATGTTTCATAAATGTCTATCCAACACATAATTAGCTAATGCATTTGCCAATATATTCATGTCTGGGAATATGATGATATGTAATGTAATCAAAATTTATCTCCAGTAAACGAATACGTAGACACATTCTCAATATCTGAGGGTTTCTAACGTAATATTTCCCGTTGAGTTGAAGGATAATAAGATGTGAATCCAGGTTGAAAACCAATTCCCGAATGTCAAGAGAAATGGCTTCTGACAACAATTCGATAATTGCATTGTATTCAGCAATGTTATTAGTTGTACAACCTAAACAAATACCTTGAAGATAAATCAACTCACCATGAGGGTCATAAATGGCCCATGCCACAGAGGATAGATTCCGAGTACTATGGCAAGCACCATCAGCGAAACCAATTTGAGGAATCACAGACATCTACAAAGCAGGGAAAAAACATAGTAAATAGGAAAGTTGTTTGAAAACTAACACACCAAACCACACTGCACAAAAATGAATGACACACTAATGTACACAAGTAACCATGCAAAATGACCTAAGCATAATACTTTTTGAGAGAGTCCATGCTCAGACTCGAGTAATCAATCAACACAGATGAACACCAGAGTTTTATTGTTGACATGACAAGTAAGCATCGACTCGGCGAAATAATAGAGTAGAACGCATATAAGGCTTTGCCCCCATGCCCCCTAGGCAAGGGAGGGTTACGAGTCACATGACAATCCCATTGCAATAATGGGCAGTCGGTAAAAACATGGGGAGGGAGAGAAAACCTGAATTCATAAAGAGATGAAGGTGCCCTCAATTGAAAGATCTTGACAATGTTACAAGAAACTGACATAGGCAGTGGAGAAGAGAACATCTCAAAACACATAGACATGATTGTCGGGCTAGGCAGGAATGAGGAACAATGATGAGTATCGTTCTAAGGTGGTTCCTCCAGAGACATTACTTCCATGATACTCTCATCATCAAGAAAATTCTCAGCTAAGCGACCAGGAGATTCTAAATCACCAAACCACGGGGATTGAGAATATGTATCAAGATATGTCCTCGAAATAGGGAAATCAGAGGATATGGAACTTGAGGCTGAAACAATTTCCACATAATTAATTTCGGAGGGACTAAGTGGCATAACCTTGCCCCAGGTATCAACAAGATCCAGTGAAGGTGTGACCGAAGGATCAGATTTGACAGAGATCATGTTGACAGAGGCAACATGAGGAGGTGGGAGCAGAAAAATTCCCATCAAAGAAGAATCTTTAAGAAGTCCTGCCCCCACACTTTCATAAGGAGCACTGGTGTGCTTGACATATGGAACATTTCCATCTGAAGAGGAAGAGGCAAAGAAGGACAGTTGGTCGACTGTGACTATCTTCCCTTTATGGGGAAAATGAATCGCGAGGAACAAGGAGGAGGCTATAACATGCATGGCATGGGTCCAACTTCGTCCAAGTAGAAGATTATAATTGAGATTAGTGTCAACAATCTCTATCTCGACATGTACTGTCTTGCCCTCCAAAGTAATGGAAAGGTTGGGTAAGACACCGAATGATCGAGAATCGTACGTGTCGAAAGCTTCCAAAGTGTTAGGGGACTAGTTCAAAGTAGGAGGACCAATTGCCTTCCAGCAAGTGAGTGACATGATGCAAGTAGAAGCACATTCATCGATGACAGTCCTATGAATGGTTTTCTCATTGATGATTACCTGAATGAGAAAGGCAATCTGATGAGGCACTCATGGAACATGGTTCTCTAGATCAAAACATATCAAATTAGAATTAGTAGGATCAATACCTCCAATAACTGATAGTAATTATTTCCGCTGAGACAGACAGCTTTGGAGTACCTCGAGAGTAGACATAGCTGATGGCACTTGAGCCAAATCCTCAACAATATTATAATGTTGAGCAGTTTGAGCATTGGGATTATACGAGGACTTACTTAGCAAACCTCGAGAAGGTGGACAAATAGCAAAATCATGGTCAAGTCACTTGATATGGAGAGGACCAAAATTCAGCGGGGCAGAAGAAGAAGGGGTGGCATCTTTCTCTTTCCCTATTGTCGGGGTAGGAGTTTGATAATATTTTGATCTAGAAGCCACATTAATAGCCATACTCATCATGAACACTTGTGATCCTGAAGAAGCAGACGATTGAGGCTAGTCTACCATTTGAGTCTCTTGAGACGGAAATGGCTCTTTCAGGACATCTGGGGTCCCTTTGAGCAAACGACTAACTTTGAACCATCGGGGACAATCCTTTATATAGTGATCCTCCTCACAAATGAGGCATGGGTACTTAGGCTTCTGTTGTGAAGAATCACTATCAGACGAAATAGAAGGACCCTGTTTTGGGGCATTGGCTTTACCCTTTCCTTTGCCTTTCTTCTTATCTTTCGAGGATTTGTCCGTTGTGGTAGACTAAACAGTGTGGACCTCTGAGGTTTTACCAGGGCCAAGTGAATTCTAGGAGGGATTATTGGAAGCAATGTTTGAGACCAACTTCTGTTTGGAAGAATATTTCGCATGAATTTGGGACACTAAACCAATTACTCCATCAACAGGTGGTGTACCCTGTGACTTCAATGACGTTGGATCGGATGATGGCCTCGGAGCATCAGGTAACAACTCATACAAAGTGACAGACTAAGAATAAATGAGATCTAAGTACTAGTCATGAGCAATGGCTTGTTCTTCGGTAATGAATCCACCCATAGCTATATCGTGAGAAATTGGAGCGACAAATGACTTGGTAAACCATTCAGTCAGTAACTAATCAGCAATTTCAAACTTGATCAGGTGACATCTACACCTCCATTCATGGATGTGATCAGAGATGTGTGTCACAGTATGTTGCTTGAGCGATGTAAGAAAATAGATGCCACTTTCATAGTGAACTGGGAACTGGAAATGCGTGAGGAAAGCCATGGCTAAAGAGTTGAAGTCATGATAAGTACTTCAAGGGAGCTTGATGTACCACTTGGTTGCAGCACCTATAAGGGTTCGTTGGAAAAGATGGAGATGAATAGAATCATCAATGTAGGAATTTGAAGAGCACCAGAGGTGATATGTCATCACATGGGCTTGAGGATCTTCTTTTACTTTCCCATCAAACTTCGAACAATCACTCGGGATCTTGGACAGGACCGGAGGCCAGTATGGCGAATGAAGAATTGGATCATTCATGAGTCGAGACACATCTGGAAACTCTAGTGTAGCCAAGAACGGAAATTGAGTATTGAAAGGCATTGGAGGTCGATAAGCGGGTCCAACCGGAGGAGCCCATCCCTGCTGGTAAGGATTTTGTCCCCATAGTGGAGGGTTTTGTCCATATGGCATTTGATTTTTCCCCCACTATAGGTTACCTTGCCCGTAGGGAGGATTTTGACCTTGAAAGCCTTGAAACTGTCCAGCCATAGGTTGTTGATAAGAAACATACGGTTAAAAGGCTGTTGAGCCTGCTGGCTTAGGACATATGGATATTGCACCTGTTGTCCCTGAACGTATGGGTTTTGAACTTGTGGTCCCTAAACAAGAGGATTTTGAACCTACGCCCTTGGACGTAAGGATTTTTCACTTGGTGCCCTTGGACATAGGTATTTTGGACCTACTGCCCTTGGACAAAAGGATTATGAACCTGTTGCCCTTGGACATTAGGATTTTGGGCCTACTGCTACAGGACTTGACCTTGACCTTGTTCTTGCAAGGGTTGACCCTGTTGATATGTATATAAGGGTTTCTACTACTCGGGTTGGCTTTGTTACTGCAAGGGTTGACCCTGCGACTATAAAGGTTGTCCCTGCAGCTACAAAGTTTGGCCTTGTGAAGACATACGATGGGAGGTTTATTGAGCATACTGCATTTGTGGCTACATGGTTAGCTGCAACTGTTGCTAGGGTTTCCCCTGCAGTTGTTGCAATTTTCCTTGTTGTGGTATCATCTGCCCCTGTTGCTACACAGATGGCCCTTGCTGCAACAAAGGTTTCCCTTGTTGTTGCAAAGGTTTTCCTTGTTGTTTCAAGGGTACTTGAATAATTCCCAAATTAAGACCTTGAAAATTTCTGAACTGTATCTGGCCATAGCCACCGGGAAAAGTGGACGGACCAGGCTAAACATACTGTCCAGGCTGAAGGACGTAAGGTGGATTGACCATTCCTTGGGAACCATATGGAACATAAGGATCTTGATACTGAACCTGAGCCCCATCGGGCTGTTGATACTGGAAATTGCTAGACCTAGATGGACCAACGAGATTTTGGACCTGTTGGTACTGGACATTACTCGATCCAGTAGGACCAACAGGGTTTTTCATAGCACCAGAAGAAGGTTGGTTCATCCCAACCATGTGAGCTTATGAGCTACTCACATTAGTTGTACCTGACACCATAGACACATTCATATTCTTCCCCCCAGGTGGTGGCACAACCCGTGCACTGAACGAAGGGACCAAAGAACTGACATAAACATGACTCGAAACCGTTGATTGAACCAGATGAGTGACTTGGATGGATGAGACAAGAGGGTTTGGAACAGTGGGTTGTGTTAAGAAATTTACTGCATAACATAAATAATTACCGAGAGGAATAAATATAAAAATAGCCAGCAACAACCATAAACACATAAACACAATGTTTATCCAGGAAAACCCCAAATCTGGGGAAAAACCCAACCTAATAAGATCTTATTAGCATTGGCCAAAACCCTGGCCAATCTAACCAAGTGAGCCTTCACCGCTCACCTCCAGGTCTTGCATTACAATGAAGTCCTTCCAGCCTTTTATAAGCTCCATTACATATAATACCATGAGCATAATACTATGGGTGCACAATACCATGTGCCCCAAAACCATCACTGTTTAACCTGGTCAACTTTGACTCTATCTCGAGTCAAGTTTACCTAACAATTCCCCCCTTAAACTTGACTTGGGGTTCCTTGACTAACTCCAGCCAAACATGCTAAGTGAGACAATCCCGCTCACTCTAGCTCTTACCGCCCTCAGATTTTTTACCCAGGGTATTGTTAACCCGACATCCCCCTATCACCTAGGTTTAACCCAAACTTTACCGGTGATCACTGAGGGGTACACATGCCTTACTAGGTCTTACAATAGTATGCCCATTTACATCCAATAATTTCGACTTCGTTAAAAATTTTTTTGTTTATTGTTGCTGCAATTCTGATCCATCCTCTCTCAATTTGATGTGTTCAAAAACTTCTATCAAACCGCTCCAACTGCGAGCCCGACGAGAACCTCGTAGACTCCAGCACCGGTGGCCTCACTAGCAGAAAACAAACAATTTTCAAAGCCGCATGAATCCCGAACAATTCGTCAACATGTTCCAAACCGGTAAATATCGCAAATGCACTGCGATCCTTGGAAGTTACGGCACTATATTTTGCACATTCTTCTCGAGGTTCTTCCATGTACAATTGTTCCACCATTATTTTCAGACCCAGATCTGTAAAAAGATTGCATTGATCTCATCAGGTACTATAACCCCTGTCATCAAAGAATCCCTTTGAAGCCAATATCTGGCTCTAATTCCAGTTGTTAAGAAATTTACTGCATAACATAAATAATTACCGAGAGGAATAAATATAAAAATAACCAGCAGCAACCATAAACACATAAACACAAATGTTTATCCGAGAAAACCCCAAATCAGGGGAAAAGCCCAACCTAATAAGATCTTATTAGCGTTGGCCAAAACCCTGGCCAATCCGACCAAGTGAGCCTTCACCGCTCACCTCCAGGTCTTGCATTACAACGAAGTCCTTCCACCCTTTTATAAGCTCCATTACATATAATACCACGGGCAGAATACTATGGGTGCACAATACCATGTGCCCCAAAACCATCACTATTTAACCTGGTCAACTTTGACTCTATCCCGAGTCAAGTTTACCTAACAGGTTGCATCGGGACTGAAGTAACTAAAGAAATTATTGGCTATTGGGAGGTTTGAATGAACAGACCTGTGGTAGGCATAGCACCAGATGCCCAAATAGGGTTGTGATAAAGTGATGAGGCACTAAGTGTACCTAAGACCAGCTATGCTAAAGTCACATAATTAGGTGGAAAATCCTGATACACACTGATGGGAATGCTCCCCATGTAGGGGGAACCTTTAGGAGGAAATTGATGCTCTTCCTCTTCGACAGTGTGTGGAATAGAAACTTATGATGGATCCAAGAGGTATCTGGAGCTTCACCTTCGGGTTCCATAGGTGGAAACAAGCGATGACAAACGACTGAAGATGTATGAGGGGACAATTACAAAGGAACACACGACTGATCATACGGACTGTACGAACGTTGTGGTGATATCACAACAGGGTCGAACAAAGTATTCAGAGGATATATAACTAGTCCAAGCTGACCTTCAGTAGTCAGCGAACTCTCAGGAGTCTGGACGGGATTGTCCAATATTTCGGGCCAATATCAAAAGGTGACCCAGTATCTGAAGTAGGTGGAGGAAAATATGAAAAATTTTGAATCCTCATAACGATTCTGAGTTCAAAAACCTTGGTCCTCAAGTGACTCTGGTAATTCAAGAAAAGGCTCCTCAGACAATCTTTCAGACGCAGGAGAGGAAGAGGAATTAGGTGAACTAGATGGTTTAGCCACGATGACCTCGTCTGAGTTAACAGGAAAAGAGAGATAAATTTCAAGGCTTTAAAATGTACTTTAAGGAATACACAAGATTTGATCTAGAAAATACTAACAGGATGACATAAGATTGTGGGCAACAATTTTTAAAGATGCATAAATAAATTGGTGATCTTTCATGTTTTAGGAGTCAAGAAAGAAGAAAAGATGACTCTATCACTTTCGATTTGAAATGAGCTTGAAAGGACAAGCACTTGAATGATCTTTTAAGCTTAATGAGTCAAAAATATCATATGACTACCCCAGATGATCTAGGTAAAATGGATTACCAGGCAACTGTGAACTACAGAATACCTCCTAGTGAACCAAGATGTATGGGTAGGCAATCTCCCCGAATGATGTGTTCAATGTATCATGTTTGAAAGGTGGCAAACTCGACTTCCTATGGATAAAGGATTGTAGCCTAGAGGGGTCTCCCTTTATATACTCGATGGTAGGGGGAGCACAAGTCAGTACTAGCATTGTCTAGTGCAGAAGCTAGCGACAGCTGCTAGGTTTAAAGAAGCCGGAACACGTCTCTAACCTAGACCTTCTAGATGTGATCATTAGGTTTCAAATGTGACTTAGGTTAATTGAGTTCATTTTAAAGTTTATCATGAATTATGTCTTGGTTTTCAGGCCTTAGTGATGTGACTTGAAAATTCCTATGTGCAACTAAATGAGACAAGACTCTTTCCACTCGATGAATCATCTACACTAAAGAGGGTAGAAAACACAATAAAATGTAAACAACCAAGCAATTGAAAGCAAAAATGTTTTTTTCATTATTTTACTTTTCGAAAATAAACTAAGGAAAAAACTTTTTCCAATTCCTAGTTTCCTAACAAGTACACTCCAAACAGTCCTTTCAAAAGTAAAGAGAAATATTTTTTCTTTTCAAATGAAAATGCAACCCTAGTCTTCAACGATGCTAACTAAAATAACATATTGATGCAACAAACTAGAATTATGTGCTTTTCATGAAATGACAAAATGAATTTCTCATAAAACACTTCAATGAAAACGTTTTTGAGACAATCGATTCTCAAGCAATGAAAAGGCACAAAAGAAAATATCTTTCAAACTAATGAAGAAATTACTCTACCAAAAACAAGACAAGAAATGTGACCTATGTTGGAAAAGAGATGTTTAAACAAGCAAAAAAAACTTTTCAAACTTGTGTGATGGAGACCAAAGCAATAAGAGGACTATAAGCGAAATGCAAGGAGAAAATTCACCAATAACTTGACTCACTGAGTTCACAATCAACTGAATGGATGTAAACCTAGATGTCCTAAGGCTACAAACCATCCACAGACTCAAGAAATCAAGTAAAAAGAAGGCAAGCCAATAAGCAAATAAACCAACTCAAAATGCAGCTTTCCAATCAGGGAGAAAACAGTCTAAACAAGTTACAAGGCAGAAATCAAGAGAGCACGACACACTGGTTGAGATCTAGGGTAAACCCTAATCTTCACCTACAGGCATCGATGCAACTTCCTAACTGACAACAAGTGCCAGAAGGGGGTGACGCGAGTGTTTATGAGCATATCGCGCTGGTCAGCATGACTATCAACGAAATGAGCACATTGAGGGAGGATGCAAATAAAAAAATAAAAAAATTCAAATGCTGAGACCAGAATTGCTATTGTGAATTTTAGACCCAGAGCAGTAAAGAAAGAAAAGCAAACAGAACTAAAGGGAAATGGCGAAACTAGAAAAGTTCACACAAAACCATGAAATTTCAAGCAAGAAAACAAAAGGATCGGTTCCCGAGTGGAGTCACCAATTTGTGGTGTAGGTAAAATTCTAACTGCAGACACAAACAATTCTCTAGCCCGAGACCAGGTCTAGCCACAAACAAGATATTCTATGGAATATTTCCTTAGGTTAGAACCAATTAAGAGGGCCTACCTCTTAGTACTCTTATCCCGCTTTTGATGACCTTGCTTCCTCGCCCCAGCTATCTCCTGTTTCCTTCTTCGAGCACCTGAAGCAAGTAAACAACAGCAAACAACAACTGTGATAATAGACAAATTCTATTCAACCTACTTAACAAGTCAAGAAACATTAAGCCATAAACATGTGAGATGACATATTATGTAGGAAATCAATCGATAGTTGCATATTTATTAAATCAAGAAGAGATTACATGAGAATAAATCTAGGTTCCCACACACTTCTTCTAGCATTCCATGGATGGCCCCAACAATGATAGTCTCAAGGCTCTTCCCTTTAGGCTTCACACCAAAACAACTCACAATTCTCCCTTAATCACAAACTAGAGAGCTACAAAGTATGGATAACTTGTTGGTTACTCCAAACAAAACTTAATTAGCACTAGCACACGCACACTAACACTAGCTTGTGCTTGGGAAAAGTGGAGGTTTATATAGCTTAAATGGATGGAAGATGGTTCCTCTTCTCATGGGAGAAGGTCTTATCTCTTGAGGTAATTCCATGCGAATAGGGGAAAGGATCCCAATCTGACCTCCTCAATTCCATCTAGCCTAACCATTTACCAGACTTCCGTTACGAAGCTTCTAGAGTTGGAAGCTTCGGCTCCATATTTAAAAAACTTTCCAAAAGAGGATCGGTGTGACTGGGAAAAGGCTCAGTCGATCCGATCGACGCTAGGGACAGTTGTAATCCCTACATATTGGCGTGAGGAGGACATTGGTCATTACCGTCAGTCTTGTACACTGGTATAAACAGAAGATTTTTTGGGAAATTATGCCAAAAGGGAATTTTTATGCTCATGAAGAGGGACATAATGGGAGTTTCTTCATGATAGGAGAGCATGTAGGGTTCACTGTAGAGGTCCTTAAGGATCAAGGAATGGGGAGTACAAGGACAGTGACAAAATGTTGTGTAACAAATGGATGCCCAAAGAGTAGAATACATGCCAAATGGATGAAGAATATCCTAAAGTGGGATATGTATACTCAACCTGAGGCCCATGAATTTGGTTTTAGCCCAACTATTCAAGAGAAAAATACACTTTCTCTACAATGGAAAGATTTCATGGACAACACTAACTCATGGATCTCCTTTTATACCTAGAGGAAATTAAGAGACCAAACAAAAGTACAAATGGCATATGCAGAATCCTCATCTACACAGAAACATACTTCGACAACTTGCTATGGAAGCAATCTAGAAACCAGTAGTACTTTCCCTCCATTCAAGGGAATTGTGCTAGGAGAATCAACTAACACTACCAAAGCCCTTCCTTTAGTGTTAAAAGATGACTCTGCCCTAGGAATAATGTAAGGATACATAAATCCAGTGAACAAATCAACTGGACAAACTCTACAATTAAAGGGTTTGAAATGAATATGGCTAAAACCACTGAGCAAAAGGAATGCTTTGATACTATACAATTTGTTGTTGATAGTGTAAATAAGAATTTGAATGATATGATATTTTTAGTTTTAGAAACACAAAGTTGAATTTCCCTTCAAGGAAGACTATGCAAGAAAACCTTGCAAAAGTCAGCCAATTCCTATGAACATGGAATATCAAGTATTATGTTAGGAAGAGATTGCAGATCTCTTAAAAAGAGTGTTAATCAAAGAACCTAACAATCCCCGGAACTGCTATGGATTTTATTTCAAAAAACACTCAGAACAAATTAGAGGAGTCCCCAGATTAGTTATAAACTATAAACCTCTAAATATTGTCCTAGTTGATGACACATATCCAATCCCCCACAAAAGCAGTTTGATAAGAAAGATAGCGGGCACCAAAATCTTCGAAATTCGACATGAAATCTAGTTTTTTGCAAGTTGCCATACAATAAGAAGATAAGTTCAAAACTTCTTTTAGTATTCTTGTTGGACATTATGAGTGGAATGTCATGCCTTTTGGTTTAAAACATGCACCATCCAAATTCCAGAAGATAATGGATCAGATTTTCAAGCCATATTTTGATTGGCTTATTGTGTATATATATGATGTG
Source organism: Pinus tabuliformis (assembly GCA_031772625.1). Taxonomy (NCBI): domain Eukaryota; kingdom Viridiplantae; phylum Streptophyta; class Pinopsida; order Pinales; family Pinaceae; genus Pinus; species Pinus tabuliformis. Next base: position 1,353,252,667 of record CM062820.1, on the reverse strand, counting down.
CTCATTTTTTCAAAATCAGTTGAAGAACATTTTAAACATGTCCAGAAATTTTCATAAATAACAAAGAATAATGGTTTAGTACTGAGCAAGAGTAAAATGGAGTTGTTCCAAACAACCATAAAATTCCTTGGCCATACTATTGAAGATGGGCAGATCACACTACAGAAACATGCCTTAGATTTTGCTGACAAATTTCCTGATAAAATTACAGATAAGATGCAGTTGCAGAGGTTCTTAGGATGCCTAAATTATGTTAGTAATTTCTATAAAGGGTGTGCTTCAGACCGAAGCCTACTGAACCAGAGATTGAAAAAAGAACCAGTACCATGGACTAAAGAACATACTGCTGCAATCAGGAAAATAAAAGCCAAGGTAAAAACATTTCCTATTCTCTATGTTGCAGATGAAAATCTTCCTAAAATTGTAGAAAGTGATGCCAGTAATATTGGATGGGGAGGAATTTTAAAACAAATAAAGGATGGAGAAGAACAAGTTATACAATTTTCCTCAAGAACATGGAGTCCGGTCGAACATAATTATTCAACAATTGAAAAAGAAGTCAAAGCAACATAGAACTGTATTGACAAGTTCGATCTCCACCTTGTACATAAGAAATTTTTACTCAGAACTAATGCCTCTACACTCAAAAAAGTTTTGACAAAAGACATTAAAAATCCTAGTGAATCCAAGTTTGCTAGATGGCAAGCATTGTTTGCAAATTTTGATTTTGATGTAGAACACATCAAAGGCATAAAAAATTGTCTACCAGACTTCCTCAGTAGAGAATATGTGAAGAAAGAAGACATTCTAATGGTAATCATCACTAAATGGAATCCTAACAATCAACAGGAAGAATTGAGAAATATTCCAGAAGATACTCCTTGGCCAATTTATGTTGAAAAATGGAAACCTTCATGGCAGCTAAGAAATACAAAAGTCCTAGATGCTAATCTACAGCCACACATGGACTTACAACATCTTGTACCAGAGAGGAGAGTGTATCCTAAATCAAGCAAGTGGATACACGATATGGTTTACCAAAGATCAGTAATGGCTTCACATCTTGCAGAAGAAGCACTCAGTGAAAGTTTTCAGGATATCAGTGTAATATGGAATGAAGGGAGTAACCAAACTAAAGTATTCCATAAATATTACACCATTAATAGAACCAGATATCTAGAACATCCTGCACACCTTATGTGGCCTCAGAAAAATCCTAGTCTTGCTTTTCCAGATACAATTTATGATTTCAATGGCTACAAAAATCTTTGGTGGGATCTTCTATACAGAGACCAACGATCAAAAATCCATTATACTATATTAAAGTTTGGTCCAGTTTTCATTACTCAACTCTTGATGAAACCATATTGGTTAAAAATTTGGTGGGGTTGGTTCAGAGTCAACAAAACTGCCATGGATCCTAAGTATTTTGAAGTAGATTTTCAGCGGGACTGTCAAGAGTGTATGGACTATTTTCATCAACCCTACAAAACCATAATAGATATGAAAAAATTTTCTGATGACCATATACTTGATTACTTCATGAGGGGACATCATCAATGGCTTGTTCTTACAAAGATAAAACACCAAATCATTCTTGGTAAACCAATGATCGTGAGAAGAATATATACTAAAGCTTGGGATACCAGCGGTATCTATCATCATGCAAATGACAGATTTCTTGGTACAAATCCATTAGGAACAAAATAAATGGTTTCCTTGGGCTCCCAAACAAAATCCTCCACAATGTATAGTGATGTCTTGTCACTTGACTTTGGTAGTGATAGTTCTCCATGGGATTCCCTTTAAATATCCACTCTGTAAGATCTTTTATAGTAAATCACTTTCCGAGACTCCAAGCACTTCTTTGACTTTTGGTGTGATTTGATCCACATCTCGGAATCTTTGTACAAAAGGTATGTATGTCTGATTTTCCAGTGTTTTCCCCTTCTCATCCTATAAAAAAGAGAGAAGTAAGGCTCATTGGGGCATTTGGAGTTGAGAGTCTGAGAGTTAGAGTCTTTTGATTTTGAGTCAGAGATAATCTTCCTTCTCTGCATCTGCAAACATCTGTGTTTGATCTGCTTGAATCATGAAGAAAGTCTCTTTGAGTGTCGAGTTTGAAAAGCCTGCATATCAAGGCCTAACAACCCTAGTAAGAACCTAAAGTGGTTGAACTCATTAGGTTTGAATCTATATTATTTCAAAGAATTCAAAGGCAAAGTTTGCAAAGGACTAGGTAGCCTCTGGTTTGCATCTTATTTTAAGATATAGCATCTGGTAAATTCCCAAGCAGTCTATCTCTGATTGAAATTTCTCATATACTTCCTACATTGTAATCCATCTTTTGAAATCAATAAAAGAGAAAAAAAATTAAAATTGTTCAGCAGGAGTTTTTGTTCTATTATGTTATTCTAAATATTTTGTGAGAGGAGAAGTTCATCTGAGGTTCGTTGGAGGTTCACTGAGGATCGAGGGATGTTTTTCTTGTGTTGGAAGGAGGTCATTAAAGAGTGGTATTGTGTGAAGATCCAAATATTCGTGTACAGGTTCGTGTAGGAGTTCATGTATTCATCACATAAGATATAGAAATTACACAACAAGCTTCATTTTCTCCTTCAGAGGTAGCCCTTGCTTCTTATACTTTTAGAAGATAGACTTCATTTTAGATTGTTAGCATGCTTAATTATGTTGATAATGTGTTTATTTTAAATAGACTTCAAAATTTTTAATTTAACTATCAATAATTATTAGGTGGATGGTAGAGATTTAATCTCCATGGAATATTTCAAAATATTTTAGTAATATCCATAAATTAAAGGTTGAAATTTCTCTCAAAAGTAGTTAATCATTTTTTCCCTTTTAATTAAATTAATTAATTAAAACAATGGCATATAAACAAGTGTCATATGAAATGAGCTATGGGTTTTTGGGAATGCACTATTGATAAGCCATAGTATTGGTCAATGGTATTTTAACAAAACCTATTTATAGCTACAAATTTAATTAATTTTTTTATTTTTTAAATCTTGACAATGTGATATGTATCATGAGGTAAGCGTTATGATGCTTATTATGGATCACTTACTATCCACAATTATTTAACTTATATAGTTGTGCAAGTTTCCCCAAGAGACTCTCGATAGCCCAATATGGGGAAAATGTAGTGTTTAGTACAGTATGAGGGACATGTTGCAGTGTAAGTAAATAAGTGTAAACGTCTAAATGTTGGCTCAATATGGGGGGATGTTGTAGTGGTTGTAAGTGAATGTAAATATTTAAAAAAGTGATAAAATTATTAAATTTATTTATTTTTATTTGTTCTATTGTAAATTTTTTTTGTTAAGCTTCGCAGATCCATCCATTTTCTATTATATATTAGGAAAATTTACACCACACAGGTTGACCGGGTGGCCTCAACTTTCCCCGAGGGGAAACCAAGTATGTTGGCCACCGGTCAGCATTATAAGCCATCCAAAAATAGAATTTTTTTAGTCTTTCTAGCCAAGCTAGATAAGTCTCAATCTCATGTCCAGATACTACATAACTATAAAAACTAGCATATGCAATAGGAAAATTAAAAGCTAACCGCATAAACAAAAACTATGCATGGGGAATCTAGTCTTTCTGCTCATTTGAGATAGAAGCAATAGGAGCAGGATCTCCAGCAGTCGCCCCTGGCATTCCATACAGCTCCAGAATGCAAGGGATGTGGTGGTCGATTCTATCCATCCTGATCTCCTATTTGTGCAACTGAAAGAGTATTTTCTTCATATCTCTTTTATAGTTTGGTAGGCCCTGCACTGTAACAGCCATCCCCGCATAGATTTGTTCCATCGCTTTTCCAATAAGGATTTTCGTTAAGAAATACAGATAGAGGGTGTGCTTAAACTGAGTAATTCTCCCATAGGTATTCCTTGGATTTGGGAAAAGCGTCCTCCAATTGTCAAGCTCATCCTTTGATTCGCTTTCCTACTTAGTCTTCACTTCCCAGTCTTCTATCAACTTCTAAATTCCCGCATCTGTACCATCTCAGTATGTCGTTGTTGCCTCTATTATGAGGTGCTCTACAAGCTTACAACCCCTACGAGCTTCCGACGTGCTCGGCCCCTTGTTTGTCCGGGGGGTCGAACCTCTCCTACGACATCCACATCCTCTCATAGCTCGAGCCATAACCTTTGTAGTGGAGCCTTTTTGACATCCAAGCAATGCTAGGTTTGTCAAACCTTACTCAACATCCCACCTTTGCCATTCATGCATTGCCTCTCTTACATACTTCTCCACCTGAGTGTTAGGATAGCCTAGAGCTCGAAGATGGCCAAGGGAAGTGGGTTTTAGACTCTTCTCTCGAGGCTCCTCATAGTACCCCTCCCCCTTTCTATGGCTCATTTTCTGATCGTCCCACTACATCTGGAGCCAAGCCCACAGACCCGTCCAGAGCCTGGCAGGACGCCTGTAATTATACCCACTTTTTGAACCCTCAGCCAACAAATGCGAGTCATGGCTTTGCTTTTCCCTTCGCCTAGATTCCTGCCCAGGGTCCCTTGCTTTTCCCTCCGTGCCATGCGGGTTCCCATTTTCCCAAGGGTCACTCTGCATCCTACTGCCATGGCTGAATTCCCATCCCCCTACCCTCAACTCTTTCGTGCCTCTCTCTTCAGCACCCAACCCCCCAAGAATTGCAATACCACTATCCCTTATTCCCCTGGCCTAAGAAACTAAAGATAGATTCGCATATCTTCTTAGCCTGCATTTTCCTACTTTGCAACCAAGGTTCTGGTTCGATTGGGAGAGAATCAAAAAGTAGAACCAGTCCATGGCATACCCTTTCTGCCCCCAATGCATCCCATACAAAGCTAATCCCCATTGCGACGGTCACTTGCCCCTCCCTTCCCCCCAGTAGAACCCCAGCCAAATCATGGAATCAATATAGGAGCAAGACCAAATTACATACCCGAAATCTATTTTTTGTCTACAACCAAGGTTCCTTTCTTGCCTTCGCCCTTCCCCAGCTCTGAATCGCCTCTCGTCTCCACAACTGCTCTCTCCTATCCTACACATCAAATGCCTTAACCTTATCTACCACCCTTCCTTATTCCTTTCTCTGCCACCTTGCCCACTCACCATCCATGCATTCATTTTGAAGGACACCACACCCCCTTCCTTGAGCATGTGGGGGGCAGCGGTCGTTATGGCCTTCGTACTACCCATATCAAATCCCAGCCTAGTCTCTTTGACATCGACCCACATCCTGATCGAGAGCTTTATTGTTATTTTTTTATTAACAAAATTACAAACAATTTTTTACAAAGAAAAATCATAATATACATATCACATTTTAAAAAGTAAATAAACAAGAGAAACAAATTATGCAATGAAGTTTAGTCCCTGCCACACAAGTTAGAAATTATGCTCAAGGAAAATTGCAGAAAAAAAAAATATAATCTCCATTATTCAATGCTAAATTGATAGTGGGGAAAATCAAATATATTCTTGCTTTAGTAGGAACTAATAAATTTAGATTTCAAGTGGATAAATTAAGTGTTTTCTTAGGCACAAGGACTTGCATAAGTTTGGTGGGTAGTAACCACTAGTAAGTCTATGCTAAGAAAAACATAAATAAATGTTGAAAGAAATTGATGGTAAATATGTTATTTACCTGAGTATGAGCTATTTTTAAGGCTTTTGTTGTGGGTGGTTTTCCTACAAAGTTTGAGAATGAAAAATCACTTCACATATATCTAAAATTCATGCTTGAATATTGCAACTATATCCATAAATTATGGCATAAAAATATGTGAGGCAATTATCCATATGACATTATATTGTGCAAAGGCTTTGTCTAAACATGTTATGTTTTGGATTTTTTGGCAAGAATTTCGTGACATTATTTTGGGTCAAATCTTATTTTTTGTTGTTAAAAATTGAGTTTGTGAATGCATATATGGACTCAATAGTCTAAAAAAGCCCTAGGACACTCAAGTTGTGGAGAATTTTCAACCCAAACTAGTGATTCCAAAAACATCCTGCCAATTTTGACCAAATTACAACCAAAAATATACTGAAAAAACTTCCAAAACATAGCATAGGTAGACTACGGCTTGTGGAAATGTTGCAATAAGACTGTAAAGTTATGGTGTAATCAAATGTTTGAAAAATATATTTTTTATAATATTTATTTTTCAAAATAAAATAGTATAAGTTGCATTAATCAATGTTAAACTAATAATGGTCAACATGCAAATCAATTGCGAGTTGAAACTCATAATAATAATTCATATTTCAAAACATATATATTATTATTATTGTTATTACCAATTTTAAGGTCACAACCAAGCCAGACACCAAATTAATGTGTGAGACCCCCTTATTTGTGGGACAATGGACCCACATCTGCATAGTGATTCAACTGCTAAGTCTATGAAGGCATACATAATCTACCCCCCTATGGTTTTGAACCTATGACTTCCTAGGAGGAAACACATGTTCTTAACCATTAGGCTCACTCAAGCTATATAAATATTCTTTTTTACTGCATATATGGATTGAGCACCCTCAAAAACTTTTGGGGCACTTCGATTGTGAAGAGTTCACCCGTCAAACTTGTGATTTCAATATATCCCTGCCAAATTTTACACAAATTAGTCAGATCCAAAATAAACCGGAAAACTTTCAAAAAAATCACACTTAAAAACTACTTTAAAGTCTAATACTTCATATCATGTTTTATGAATAATTGACTTTTAGAGTGATAAAGAATATGCAAAGAATGTATTTAAACCCTGAAGATTATTATTAAAAATCTAATACTTCTATCATGTTTTATAAATAATTAGATTTTAGAGTGATAGTGAATCTAGAAAAAATATATTTAAACCCTAATAACTATGCATGGAAGTACTATATAATTAAGGTTTGATTAAAAAAATTAACAAACAAAAATGATTATAGATATATATATATATATATATATATATATATATATATATATATATATATATATATATATATAGAGAGAGATATAGAGATATAGAGATATATCATTCAAGTAATGTATTTATTAAATGATGAATTTGATATAAAAAAATTACATAAATTATAAAAATTTATCTAATCATTTCATTAAAAAGATGAATTCGACATTTTTAAAGGCAGATTTATTTTAGAAAAGTATTAAGACAATTACAATTTGTTTATTATATTTTATTTTATTTATATTGAAATGTCGGTGGTTTGTTTCTTAATTATAATATGAATAAGATATGTAGTAGAAGATTTTTATGGCTCTAAACTAGTATAGATTTATTTTAATTATGAATCTATCAAGTATTGAGAAGGATCAAATATATAATGATGCAAATCTCTTTTTAGTAGATATTTGTAATATGAGAATTTTAATTTCCCTTTGTGCTTGGTAGATCCTAAGTTAAGATGAATCTATGTTGCTTTTTAATAAGATTATTTACATTTATATAAATTTCACATTTCTATATATAGAGATATTCTTATTTTTAATTTTATTGAAATCTTGATGATGCATTTTTTCCCCAAGGAAAAATCATAATTTCTATTATATAAAATATTGAAAATTACATGTTGTAGATGCTAAATAGCATATCAAAATTGATTGTCTGTAACCCAACAATCATTCACTGAAAATTTAGTTGTCCAAAATTTAGCCTTTCAAAATAAGCCCAGAGCTACCTAATATATAACTCTCATATACATACAAAAAGAGTTCTTTTACTGTGCAAAAAATAAACTATCCAAAGTCTAATATTGTAAGAAATACATCAGCAACATGAATATGTATATATATGCTCAAAATTTATCACATATTAGCAGTAACCACAGTGATGTGAATGAAAGGGCGATGATAATACTGAGAGAAGTTTGTCCCATTATGTTCTGATATCAACCAAGTATCACAATCCTGGAGAGTGCCTTCTTTGGATAACTGATCGGAAAGTGCATTCCTTTCCCTATAAATATGTTGACAAGAGATACAATCAAATTGTGCTTTTAAAATAATAATCTCCTCAAATAAATGTTCGGCACCCTTTTTCCAAAGAGAAGAGGACAAGTAACTTAAGGCTATAAAGTTCCTCAAAATTATTTGAGCCATGTCCCAGTACATACTTTAATTTCACAGAGTGAGAGTTGTTAAGGTGAAGTACATCACCCCCACCACATTTCCCATTTTGAGATGAACCATCAAAATAAACCCATGGCATATCTTCATTGATGATTTCAGGGGTGATGATATGGACATTTGATTATTATTCTTCATCAGGAAGAAACTCATATATAACAATGACTTCAGCTACAATCTGATCAGGTAAGAAAACTTTCTCTGTAATTTTTTCTATTCCTACCAATCCATATGCCCCAGAAAATGAAAATAGGGATGTTCCTAAGCTTCCTAGGATTTGCCTCATGTTAACAAATCTTCCATGCTTCATTTAATGACTCATCCTCCCATCTGAGATTTAACTATAAGACTTGATATATAATGTTTCAAATTTGTGCAGATATATGACATGCCAAAAACATGTGATCCACAGATTCAACATTTGAATTACAAAAAGGACCCCTCAAAAGATAAAAACCTTGATTATACATATATTTAGATGTTTTATAATTTCTTTAAGTTAATTTTTCATATATATATATATATATATATATATATATATATATATATATTAGTCTTTAAGTGCGATTATTTGAAAAGTTTTATGGTTTATTCTCCAATCTAATTTCCGACAAGGATTCATTGAAATCACAAGTTTGACATGTGAACTCTTCACAATCAAAGATCCCCAGGAGTTTTTGAGGGTGTTGAATCTATATATGTAGTGAAAAGACCAATTTAAACAACACAAATCAAGATTTGGCCGCAAATGTTTTTTGTCGGATTCCGCCCAAATATCTGCCGGAAGCTTCAAAAAATCACACTTAAAAACTACTCCTTATACTTTTAATAATAATCCTATTTTAGATTTACAATAGTAACCAATTTCACACTATTAAAAACTAACGGTTTGGAATTGAAATTAATAAAGAGAATATGATTTATTTAATGAGTTCAAAATTAAAAATCTCTTTTTAAATAAATAATTGGAATTTGATTACTTTTAACTAAATTGAGATGGTATAAAATGATTTGCATGCGAATGAATGAGAATTTAACCAAATTATTTCTCAACATATATCTATCTAAATAGCTTCATTTAAGCCAAAGTCTCTTTTTAAATTAATTAATTAATTAAAGTATCATGGTTATCTCCTTGAATGGGAGAGTTTCAATTTATATTTTTTATATTTTGGATTAAAAAAAAAATAGAATGGTCCACAACTATGATGATGATGATTAAAATTCACTAAGACCAATATAGTTTATCAGACCTCAAGAAACTAAGATGTTAATTGAGAATCTTTAAAATTTGATTTCTAAGATCATAAAGAAGAGAAACTCAATTAATATTTTTATATTTTGGATAAAGAGATTTAGGATAGAACACAACTATGATGATGATGTTGATTAACATCCACGAAGACTAACATGGTTTATCGGACCTTAAGAAACTAAGAGATTAATTGAGACTTTAATATTTGATTTCTATGATCATAAAAAAGAGAGACTCTTTAATATTTTATTCCTATGATAAAAAAAAGGATCAACTAATTTTTTGACTTAACAAATCAAGAAGATTGGTAGTGTGGTGATGATGATGTTGATTAACATCCACGAAGACTAATATGGTTTATCGGACCTTAAGAAACTAAGAGATTAATTGAGACTTTAATATTTGATTTCTATGATCATAAAAAAGAGAGACACTTTAATATTTTATTCCTATGATAAAAAAAAAAAAAAAAACCGATCAACTAATTTTTTGACTTAACAAATCAAGAAGATTAGTAGTGTGGTGAAGCTTTGGTGATGTGATATATATATATATATAGATATATATATATATATATATATATATATATATATATATATATATATATATATATATATATTTGGTGATGTAATACATCAAAAAGACAAGTAAAAAAAAAAAATCCCCATTTTGAGATAGTTTTTTTTTCTTTTAATTTGAAAAAAAAATAATTGTAAATATAATGATAAATATTTTTTTCATTAAAAAATTATTTGGATTAGTTTATATATATATTATTTTTAATTATTGTGTCGAGAGATTCATTTTACAACCTAGTATGCCGATGTGTAATTATGTTTGTGCTCAATGTCTCTTTTAAAATCAAAATAAAATATTATTTAAATTAAAAAATAATGTCAGCTATAATCAAAATAAAAACAAAAAATATGCATACTTCCTTCGTTATACATAAAAGTATTATAAAACATAGTCTCTAAGTGTTGTTGGACTAATGGTGGTTGATATTGCAACCTAATACAAAGGAGATATGGTAAAAGTATTTGTTAGAATTGCATGTTTAAGCTATTTAATTCCATATATTCAAGGGATTTTCAACAGGTTAAATCCATTTATGCTATATATATATATATAGATAGATAGATAGATAGAGAGAGAGAGAGAGAGAGAGAGAGAGAGAGAGAGAGAGTCATCTTAACCATCATCTATCAAGTCCCGAGTGGGATGCAATCTTTGGAGTTGCAATTTTTTATGTTTTGCACAATAAAAAGGATTTCCATTTCAAGTGATTTGATCTCTTTGAGCTCTTACTAGATCCATGGTTAAAATGGATCTATATTAGGTTACATATTTTTAGTTAAGAGTACTGTTTGCGTGAGTATGATTTTCCTCTAAACTTAATGTTTTTTTTTTTTTTTTTTTTGCTGAAAATTGTTTTTTAGATTAAGAAAGTGCTTTTGTATACGTATATATGCATTTATCCAAAAGTACTTTTATTGTTGCAATTCTTGCAATGCTATGAAATATTTTCGACATATGTCCATATGTTTGAGTTTTCATATATACATATGAAAGTGCATATGTATGCACATACACAGAAGAATTTTCATATGTGTGTGAAGAGTGCACATATGGAAGCACTTCATATATGTGTATATATGACAACATGTACATATCTCTTATAGGTTTTGGAAGGTTTTTCGAATATTTTTTAGTGTAATTTGCTCAAAATCCAACCAGAATTTGTTGGATTCGCTCCCATATAAAGAATCACTTTCTAAATTTGCTCTTATATGAAAGCACTTCATAGATATATACATAGGTGCTTCCATATGTACATATGCATTTTCATCCTTATAAAAAAGTTTTTTTTTTGACATATATGAAAATAATTTCATATGAAATTTGAGTTGAAAGGCCTTTGAGGGGAGATGGAAATTATGGTTGCTAGGGTTTTTGTTGTGATCACGAAGTTTTTATATGAAGTAGATAATGTGGTGGAAGTCAAGGCCCTAGGCCTTAACAGGGAAAATGATATGGCCTTCATGTCTATGGATTTTAGACCCTTAATCCTAGATCTTGTGGCTCTCATGCAATTAAACACCACTATGAGGGCACCCTGGGACCATAATCATGACAACATAAACCCTTTTTTTGGTGATGGCTAGGATACTTAATGTTATGCAGCAAGCAACGCGAACATCACCACGCTGGTGGACTTAGTCTTCCAGGTGGATATTGGTATTCACCTGCCTATTCCACCTAGACCTCCAACATTTTTTCTTTCAATTTCCTTAATTGTAGCATAGTTTACTATTTTTGGTAGTTTTCGGGTCCTAAAATTTCTGAGCCATTTTGAGGCCCTAAATGATGTTTATTTGGAAAACAGGGAACCTGGAGCTTTTAATAAGGGTTTGTGGTCGAAAATTTTTGTTCTCGAATAGATATTTTTAACAAGGTATTTTACATGTCAAACAAACTTCATATGCCAAAGCTATGACCCTCGGAAGTTGATGTACTAACTAACCCCAATAGGGCGCAAAACTATTTGGCGCTTCATCTCATAGGGTTAGGATTTTGGATGTTTAGGGTTTTCCATTGTTTCTTAATAATAAAAAGGTCTTCAAGCCTCTTGGTAACATAGTTCAGAAGGCATGTAGTCATCACATCTCTTCTCAGAGATAAGTTATCATCGCTTAAGCTAGTTTATTTCTATTTTGCATGTAAACAGTTTTCAGTATTTTTTATTTATGAATTGAAGTGAAGTTTTCATTGTATCTATGTGTTTCTATTTTAATTTCATTCTTGTATAAATCCATATTAATGGTATCAGAGCAATATTATCTTTCTCTATGTTTCTATGCATGTCCCCAATGAGGTTGAGGTATAAGGAGTTAGGACTTGAACTAGTTGAACCCTTGCAAGACCAGCCTCGTCGGCCCTGGTGATATCCCCTAGTGGAATAAAATAAAGACAATGGATCAGGAGATCCTTTCAAAATATTTCTCAAAAAATCCCTTGAGTGACAAAGGAATGAGATGATGGATAATATTTCCCAAATCCTTCGGTCAGTATCAATAGTCAAAGCATTTTCATCCAGTAGCCACGTCGAAGGAGCCACCCCCTTCAAGGTACAAGTTAACTTTGACATTCCTATATTGAAGGCTAGATAGATGAAAATGTCGTAAATAAGTGGTTAAATCTGCTAGAAGGGTACTTTTCAGTCCATAATTTTTCCAATACGGAAAATATTACTTTTTCACTCGTCAAGGTTGCCCCCCACCTCAAATAATGGTGGGAAAACTACTATGAGTAGAGGGACGGGAAGGGACCCTCGCTATTTTTAGCTACACCCACTTAGGATTATTTTCGAGATGTCATCAAGGAACAATATTACCCTGTCGGGAGCTATGAAGATATGTACATAAAATGGACCATGCTGTGGTAGGGAAGGGACCAAGACATTTTATAGTTCACAAATATTTTTCATACCCATTACACAAAGTTGGGTATCAAGGATTCTAAGCGGCATATGGTACTCAAGTACCATGGTTGTCTACACAAATACATCTATGACAAGGTCAAGTTTCTAGACATCTCCTCATTTGGCATCGTGTACTAATATGTTGTTAATATTGAGCAAAAATTTAAACATAAGAAGTGAGATTTTGGATCTACAAATCCGAAGCAAGGGAAATGTACCCCAAACTGCATGACAAAGTACAAAGCTAAGGTGGGGTGACCCAAGACAACCCATCGAAGCCGTAAACAAATAACAACACCATGAAGACAAACAAGGACACAGGAAAGTGGTGTGAGTTCCATAAGAGCCTAATCAGAACACAAGTGAGTGTCGCACTAAGCAGTCACTAGTTGTGAAGCTTAAGGCTTTAGAATCATATGCATGCTCTGAATCTGACTAAGAACTGGACAAGAGGAATGACAAAGGGAAAAAATTATCTATGCAGAGCCTAGAACCACCATTGCCACCACCAAGGTCCAGAATATTGATCTTGGAGATCCATAGGAAGGGGAGTGTCTCTTCCACTCACAGATGTGGGTGAAGGGGTCTCCGCTACAGTTCATTGTCAACAGTGGGAGCCAAAAAAAGCTCATCTTAGCAAGGGTTGTTAATCAATTGGGCCTACCGACCACCCGACACTCACATCCATACATCATCGAGTGACTCCACCAAGGATGGGACCTCCACGCCAACCAGTAGTGTCACCTTCCCTACAACATCAATCCCTTCATGGATGAGTTAATTTTTGATATTGCTCCTCTTGAATTTTATGATGTGTTATTAGGCCAACCATATTTGAGGAAGTGGCGTGTTGTGTGTGAATTTAGGCATCACATTGTTATTATTACTTTGGGAAATATGTTATAAAGGATACCGGAGGTAGCCCCGCTTACTACTGCCTTTCTTTATCGCCACTAAGTAATGTAGTAAGATCATCTCCTCGACTGGGAAACTTGTTTTGTTTCTAATTTGCTCTCAAAATAAGGGGAAAGATCATGGCCACATCCATATCTCCCGAGAAGGGTTCCACCTCGCAACAAAAGTAGGTGGATAAGTTCGTGGAAGAATATAGGGACATATTCTCCTCACCCATAGGGGTATCTTTGCGCTGTCAATTCAACCTCAATCGATTGAGTGTCTTTACTCAATGGGTTGATACGTCACCACTCTATTCTGAAAAATGAAGAAATCAAGTGGTTGATCCATGAGTTGCTGCAAAAAGGGCACATCCGACCAAGTTCCTCACCTTGTGTAAACCCGATAATACTTGTATAAAAGAAGGATGGGACTTGGAGACTCTGCATTGATTAACAGACACTAAATAAAATCATTATCATGAACAGGTGTCCAATCCCATAGATTGATGACCATCTTGACCAAATCAAGTGGGTTAAATACTTTAGCAAGATCGATTTAAAGTTTTTCTATCACCAGGTTCCAATAGAACCCACAGATGTATGGAAGACCACCTTCAAATCCAAGGAGGGCCTTTTTGAGTGCTTGGTCATGTCTTTCGAGTTGACAAATTCCCCTGCAACTTTTATGAGATTGATGGATGACATCTTGCAACCCTTTACCAACTCATTCATGGTTGTATATCTAGATGACATCCTCATCTTCAGCAAGAATTGAGAAGAGCACTTGCAACACATTCAAAGGGTCCTTCAAATGCTACGACAGCACAAATTGTGTGCCAAATTAGAAAAATGCACCTTTGGCATGAGCCAGTTCTAATATCTAGGTTACATCATTGAAGAATAAGGCATGCATGTGGATGTAGCTAAGATACAAGTCATTTGGGATTGGCCAACCACGACCGCTCTTACATAGCTTCACAGTGTTTTGGGTCTTCCCAATTTTTATCATAGGTTCGTGTTGCGATTCTCTTATATCACTTGGCCTTTAAGTCAAGTTACCAAGGGCAAAGCAAAAGAAATGTTTTTTTGGTCTGAGTCTTAACAGAAGGTATTCATTGAGATGAAGAAACACCTTTTCTCTACACTAGCACTCACAATTCCAGACCCGCAACAACCATTTGAAATTGAGACAGATGTCTCCGACTATGATATTGGTGTTGTTCTTACCCAAAAAGGGCACCTGATGGCCTATCAAAGTGAGACCCTTTCCAAAACAATTTGGAAATACCCCACCTATGGTAAAGAGATGCATTCTATCATCTAGGCTTCTCAAAAATGGAAACATTACATTATGGGGAAGGAGATGGCCACCCGCGCAGATCATTGGCCCCTTTAGTTAATACATACACAATGAAAGTTCCAGAATAATCACCATCAGAAGTACTCCACATACTTGCAACAATTTCAATTGAACATTAACTACAAGAAGGGAAGTACCAATCATGTTGCCCACTGTCTCAGTCGCCCCCTAATTGCAACACTGATCACTGTGCTCAATTCTTGTGGCCACAAGACCTCTTATTGGTTGCAATTATGTAAAAATAATCCAGAGTTCACCACCACATACCAAACGCTAGTGGATGGCAAACAAGTTCTATACTTCAACCTCCAGGACATGTTATTATGCTACCTAGGCCAACTTTGTGTTCCTTCAAGCGAGCATGTCGCGTTGATTTGGGAGGCGCACTATAGTCAAGTCGCAGGACACTTTGGTGTGGAGAAAATTGTGGCATAACGGCAGAAGTATTTTTGTTGGCCAAAACTCCAACAAGATCTTGAAAAATAGATTAGATCCTACACTGGCTATGTCATCACCAAGCCAACCATCAAGAAGCAAGGTATGTACACACATCGACCTACTCCCAACTAGCCTTGGGAATCCATCTCCATGGACTATCTGTCTGACCTCCCTTCTACCAACCATGGTAATGAATGTGTATTTGTGGTCGTGGACAGATTTTCTAAGATGGTTGTATTGGCAGCTTGCAAGAAGAGTATCATAGCAGAGGACATTTCCAAAGTCTTCTTTGAACGAGTATGGGTACATTTTTGGATCCCGTAGACCATTATATCAGATTTGGATAGCAAGTTCCTGAGTACATTCTGGTTGAGCCTCTCGTCATTATTGGACACCAAGCTCACCAAGTCGACTGCATTACATCCCCAAACTAATGGCCAAACCGAGGTCGTCAACAAAATGATCGTGCACATAATACGCATGTACAACTCCAAGCATCCACAAACATGGGAGGAGAGATTTCCTTATGTGCAATACAATTATAATAGATATCTCAATAGCTCAATGGGCCACAACCCCTTTCAAGTGGGTCTGAGATTTCAACCATTGTGTCTCATTCATATTTCCGTTCCTCATGCGACTACACAAGCAGAATCTACATATGTACAGTCAGAGGTTGATAAAGAAACCAAGTTTATTGAATGCATATAGCATATCTTCCAGCAGGTTCACGAAATCTTGGATAAATCCAACGCCAAGTACAAACAACGACATGATCGGCATCAAGTGCCACATAAGTTTCAAGTGGGAAACAAAGTTTGGTTTCATTTGCAGAAAGAACGCCATGTCGAAGCCCATCGAAAGCTCTGACCACTCAGACACGAGCCTTGCACCATCACTAAGGTTATGGAAAACAACACTTTTGAGCTCAACATTCCCCCATTCCTTAGCCTTCACACAATGTTCAATGTAGACCACCTTTGACCATACTTTTGACAATTGTTGAACACATCAGACATTGTCGAACAACTAACACCAACAAAGCTCAACCTAGAATGCATGGAATAAGCCACAAATGATCAAATCATGGACACACAGATCAAGAACACTCACCAACAAAGGATCCAATTGTATCGGGTTGTCAAAGCTAGCCAACTCCTGCACCAAGGCAAATGGCTAACTAGGGACCAAGTTCAGCAGAAGCTTCTAGATATCATGGAGACACTCAATATAATGGGGACCATTACTTCCTGATGATGATGATGGTTGTGGTTAACGTCCACTGAGACCAAATTGGTCTATCAGACCTATAATTTTCTTAGTTCTTAATTGTTTGGCTTCTCATCATTCTTCGCGAGATTGGTGTTGTAGCTTTCTTTTTTTCCTCTACGGTCTTCCAACTTCCTTTATCTTGCATCTCCTTCATCTCTTCTGGTTCTTGGGACATTGGTGTCTTAGCTTCACGATTTGTTGTGTTCATCCTTCTAAAGATAGTCGGAGAAGAAGTTTGGTCTGAGAGATCTACTTTGCTGTTAAATGAAGATTTATTTTGTGTGGTATTTGAATCCTCATAAGGGGGAAGCACTGATTTAGGTGGATATTGGTGCCAAGCACCTATTCCACTTGGACCCCCGACACTATTTCTTTCATTTTCCTTAATTGTAGCACAATTTTCTATTTTTTGCAGTTTTTCAAGGCTTGAATTTTTAGAGCTATTATGAGCCCCTAAACAACATTTTTTTGGAAGATTGTGCCCAAAAGTTGTTGTCCTCTCATAGGTATTTCTAATGAGGTATTATACACGAAAAAAATAAATCATATGCCAAAGTTACAACCCTGTGAAGTTAATGTACCAACTAACGCCATCGAGGCCCAAAAACGTTTGGTGTTTCATCTCCTAGGGTTAGGTTTTTGGATGTTTAGGGTTTTCCATTGTTTCTCAATAGTAAAAATCCTTTGAGCCTCATGGTAACATAGTTTATAAGGGATGTATCCATCACATCTCTTCTCAAAGATAAGTTATCATCGTCCAAGCTAGTTTATTTCCATTCTGCATATAAACTGTTTTCAGTATTTTTTATTAATGAATTGAAATCCAGTTTTCATTGTATCTCTATGTTTTTGTTTTAAATTTGTATTTCATTTTATTACTGCATAAATATGGATCACTTGGGCAAAGGACGACAGGTGAGATCCTATTCACAAGTGAATCGTGGCTTCTCGGCTCGTACCATAGTAGCTAGCAGTGGATTTATCGTCATCCTAGTGCATTTCAGTGACGTCTTGCTTTGTATGGGGTGTCATCGGTATAGGTGATTTGAAAAGTGAAAACCTAAATGGTTCAGTGCTCAATCTCATGGTTATGGGTTAACATGCGCGATTTTCCTAGTCTATTTTTATGTTTGTGGTTTTGAAAAGGCTAGTGTACATGTGGGATATGTCCTTCCAAAGCAATTTCCATAACTTCTAGCCAAAATATAGACATAGACGGAAGAGGGAAATTTCCAAATTTTCCTAAAAGATATTAAAGAGAAGACCTCCATTTTCCGGATCAAGGGCTCAGATTTAGTGGAAAACCTAAAGAAGAACATACAAAACAATATTGGTACTTCTACAACCTTTCAAAGCTTGTTATTTGAAGGAAAAATGCTATAGGATTCCCACTATATGAAGGACTATGGTATTGTGCAAAACTCCACCATTATTTTAAATTTGAGGCTGTGTGGTAGAGGCAGAGCTCAAAGCTCCAAAAACACTAGTGGATCTATTTATTTCATGGATGTAGTGCAAGAGAAGTCTCACATCCCATCAGATCAAATATAAAACCTCCTAGGACCCTGCACAATAGAACAATTGGAAAAAGCACCATCCATAGAAGTTAATCTTCCAAAAGTAGATTCTCTTTTTTTTAATCTCCAATCCACGGTTGTTATATGCAAATTTAATGGTTTATGACCCAAATTTGATGCATTACACCAATGGGTTTTCTTTACTTGGACCCCCAATTGTGATATCTATTTATGCTCGAAGGGGTTCTTCATTGTTCAGTTCGATACACAGAGAGATATGGAGTATGTCCTAAATGAAGGGCCATGGTTTTGGGGTAGAGTTGGGCTCTTCATTACTCCATGGTTCATAGATTTTGATGCTATAAATATGGTGGTTTTAATAATGTCAATATGGGTGAGAGTACCCAATCTCTATGTTCCTTTCTAGCACCATAATTTCCTAGAGGATATTGGAAATACTCTAGGAAATTTCAAAAAGAGGGACGTTGACAAAATAGAAAAATGTATCTTTACTTTTGTCAAAATTTGTGTGGAGATAGACATTGTCAAAGGTCTACCTGATCACATTCAACTTAAACATAAAAAAAATTAAGTGGACCCAAGTATTAGATTACAAGAAAACGACATTTAGAGGTTGAATTTGTTTTCAAACAGGTGACTTGCAAAACACATGCCCATAGGAAAAAAAGATCCCAAAAAAGAAAAAGAGGTAGGCCCATAATCCAAACGGATGGCAAGCATTTGACCTTCACCTTTCTGAAGAAGAAGAAGAAGAAAAAACCATGGAGAACCATCCAAATACAAATGCCTAGGCTCAACATGGTAACCAAGAAAATGGAGGTGTTGTGGATTACTCAGGAACCGCAACCAACATCTAGAAGGGCACCGAATTAGTAGAGATATAAGTATCAGAACAAGAAAAAGAGAAAACACACAATGAAAAGGACACAAGGAGTATAAAGAGAACTCATGTTTCTAAGAACTCGGACTCAGACAAAGAAGTCTCTTTACAGAAAACTGGAAATGAATTGGCAAAGGTAACCGTTGATCCCAACCATGGTGTTTGGTAGAAGGTTCAGAAAAATAAAGGCAAAAAGGATAAGTTAAGTGATTTTTATCACACTTAACTTCAAGATAATTTATGTAATTTTTTACAGTTTTCTTTTTATTGCTCATCAGCGAAAAGACTTATATGACCAAATGCTTTTTAGCATCTAGAGAATGCAAATTTTTTACTTGTTTTAAGTTGAATAAAATTATTTTTTTACTAAAAAACAAAAAAAAAATACTTTCATATATCCTCAAATACAAAAATGCTTTATAAAAATATTTGGGGATATGTGCTTCTATACTGGTACAAAAAGGAGTTGTCTATAATGCGACTTTTTGAGATTCCGGTGACGGAATCCGGCGGAAGAAATTGAGATGAAATCATGATTTGTTGCAGTTAAAATGGTTTTTTAACTGCATATTCGGATTCAGCACCCTGAAAAACCCCTGGGACGGTTTCATTGTGCAGAAATTAGCTATCAAACTTGGATTCCGATAAATTGCTGCCAGATTTTCACCGGAAAAAATCGCCGGAAAGGCTTTCAAAAAGTCGCGTTAAAGACTACTGCGTACAAAAATGCTTCATACTTATGGGGAAGTGCGCTTTTCTCATATGTGAAACTAATTATCTTAACTTATGAACTTTTATGTGTATGTATAGAAGCACTTACCACTTATCATTTGAACAACTCTTACACACATATATGTATATATGAAAGTAATTATCTTAACTTATGAACTTTTATGTGTATCTATAGAAGCACTTAACATTTGAACAACTCTTATATATATATATATGGAAGCACTTTACATTTGCCCACTTAACATTTGAACAACTCTTATATATATAAGCACTTTACATTTGCCGTTATATTTGTGGAAATAAATCCTATTTAGACAGACTTGCCCCTTACAATCAATAAAGGGCAAACTCTCATATTAAATGAGTCTGTATGTCAATCACAGATCTGGCTGCTTCACCCCCTCATCGATGGATGGAACTATATTCTTCCAAAACCAGTGTTTTCTCCATTGAAGAATCATTTCTTCAATAGGTATACCCTTAGTTTCGGGCAAGAAGAAGTATACAAAGGTAGTCATGATAAAGATCCAACCTGCAAAGAATAGGAAAATCCCATACTTAAAAGTACATAAAAGAGATAAAAAGGCCTGTGCAATGGCAAATGTGAAAAGAAGGTTCACAGAGACAGTTATGGCCTGTCCAGCAGAGCGTGTTTCTAGTGGGAAAATTTCACTTGGCACGGTCCATCCAAGAGGACCCCATGACCACCCAAATGCAGCCACAAATAAACAGATGGCTGTTACCAACAGTGCTGAGAAGCCTTTGGATAGTTGTTTATCTCCTCCAAACTTTAGGCCCAAGATTATGCCTACAGCAACCTGTGAAATATAGGATAATATTATTATTAATGAATCAAACAGTAAACAACTCAGGGAAGAAGAAAATTTTCCATAATCTGCTACTAAGCTTTTATGAACTAGAGAATAATAATGCGAATAACAGGGCTTGTACCTAGTGCACATGAACTAGAGAATAGAGAATAGTAATATTAATAAGAGGGCTTTTTCAAGTGCATATATGGGTGGGATTTTTTGCAAAATGATTTTAAACACCAAAATTCTAGAGATAGGAGTTGGTGATGGGATTTGTTTTCATATTGCTTATACTTTCCTACACTACGGGCGTGTGAATGACATTTCCAGAGATTTGAACATGGGTGAAACTCTTTGCAAATCAATTCCAAACACCAAAACTCCAGAAACTAGAGTTGGTGATGGGCTTGCTTTCATATTGTGAAAAAAAGATTTGGAATGTAGAATTGTGAAAAGAGGTTCCATGTCCCTGTTGCACCCGGCATGGTATATGAACTTGAAGTGACTACAAAATCCCTCTTAACAAGGTGTTTAATGGATGTGGTTACAGCTCTTTTTAATTTAATTAGAGATTTTACAACCAAGTTTCCCCCTACAATTTCAGCAATTCCTCCTAACAAGTAATATGGACTTCTGTGTTGAATAAAGGAAATCAATAAGACAATTGAAGCATGTATCCTCCAGCTTTCTTCGCACCTAGTCAGCTGATGCAGGCAAGAAGTCAGGATTCAGATTAAAGTCTGAAAATTTAAGCGGAACAGGGCACAAAAACACTCAAGTATAGATAGCTACCATGGTTGCAGCCAACACGAGAGAATGGAAAGCATAGTATCTGGAGCTTTGTTTCTCTGTTGTAAAAATAAGGGAGTCATGCAATTCTCTGAGTTCAAACCTTATTTTGACCTAATAATCGATGACAAATCATCAGGTACATTTGGCTCCTACAATTGAAGAACAGAAACCTCTAAAAATATGAAGAGAATCTGGTTTTCCCTTCCTGGGGACCTCCTTAGCTGTGGTAAAAACATGAACATGGGTACCTAATAAGCATGGAGGTATGTTTGAACCCTGGGTTTCACCGGCTGAAAAGCCATGTCTAGGATGCATACTAACATGCTTGAAAACAAGATGCAACAAACTCTAAAAAAAATTAAAAAGGGCCTACCCTCTCTCAGCTTTGCTCTTACCTGACATACTATCATCTGAATGCCACCACCAAGGAGCAAGGGTCTGCGGCCCCACTTGTCGACAGTGGCAATTGATACGAGGGTAGAAAGCACAAGAACAGCTCCGGTCAAAACAGACGAGTACAGGGAAGCATTTGCACCAAAGCCCAAACTCCCAAAAAGAACAGGGGCATAGAACAAAATCGAATTGATTCCAGACAAGATCTGAAACATGGGCATGCAGATAGCCATCACTAACTGTGGCCGATTCCTCCTCTCAAAAATATTCCTGAATGGATGTTCTATAGCGTTAGCCACATCGCTTGCATCCAGCATATCTGCATACTCTGCATCCACATGCTTGGTTCCCCTGGTCTTCTGCAGGATAGCACGGCCTTTGTCCAGATAGCCACGTTCTATCAGACTGTTGGGGGTCTCAGGAAGGAAGATCCCTCCAACTGTCATCAAAATTGCAGGAACTGCAGCCAAGCCCAGAGAGAGACGCCATCCCCATGGTGTTATCTTCTGAGTCCCGTAATTAACCATATTTGCTGTGAAGTTTCCGAGTGTTGTAGCCAATTGGAACATCATATTAAGTCCTCCACGGAGTTTTGGAGGAGCCATCTCTGAGAGGTACAGAGGAACAGCCTAGACATTCAAACAAAAACCTGTCAATTTAGACATTCAAACAAAAACCTGTCAATCTAGTCATTCAAATTCAAACCAAAAACTATGTAAACCGAAGTCCTTCGTATCCAAGCTATCAAAAAAATCTGCAAACCCAAGCCATTCAGATCCTAAATAAAATGTCTGCAAACCCAACTAGTTCAAACTACGTCTAAAAACAGTTTCCCCAAAAAAGGCAGTTTCCCAAAATCAGTTTAAATGGAACCAAAAGTTTTAGAAAATCCCAAATCAGTCAAATTCAAATAAATGTCTGTCAAAAGCCAAAAGACTATGCCATTATTTACTGCCAAGTTTTTCAACGACTTTCAAAATCCCCAAACGCATACAACCCTACCTGATTTGCGAAGCCAATTCCCACTCCAAGCATTATGCGCCCAATAATGAGCATGGGCAAGTTCTGGGCACTAGCGTTCAGAGATGCGCCTATGATAAAACTGATACCTCCGCCGATAATACTGGCCTTCCGCCCATATTTCCTCGTAATAGGAGATGCAAACAGCGAAGCAATAAGGCCTGCAATGTACAGGGACGAGGTGAACAAAGCCAGACCTTGATTGTTGTACTTGCAGTAAGCGCTGTCCTGGGCATCATGTTTCTTGCGGTAGACTACGGGGAAGAATTTCTTGAGAAAAGGATTCATGGATGTCACTCCCCCTGTTATTCACAGCACAGCTCAGAATTCAACAAATCCTTTGAAACGGATGTGCTCCAATAATTGTCCTCTGAGCATCATCAGTTCATAACATTGTTTGCTAAATTAAACTATAAACTGGAACTGAACAATTTGCAAGAATCGACCATACATACCAGAGATACCAATATCATAGCCGAAGATGGAGCCCCCAATAGCAGCAACCATGCACGCAACAACAACATAGAGCGTTACTTGGCCCTGGTATTGCTGTGCCCTTTCCCGAGAGATTCCCACTCCAGGCAGAGAACCGCCGGCCATCCTGTACAGAACATACAGGAAATGGGTTCCTGGAATATACAAGAAGGTTTCAAGACATGTTCGATCTGAATCCTGAAGTATAAAGGCGACACCTAGTATATAAAGTCTTCCACACAGTAATGGACCGACGTCATCGCGACCATCGTTATTACTTGCCGCCCTGTCTCAACCGTGCTCAATAAAAGCTCGAATGGGACATTTTCCCATCTAGAATTCGCAGAGGTACTCTTAATGGGCAGGTCTACCTCACCTCAGCTTCCTAATTTCCGATCGAGTCTATCCATCCGGCAGATCAGCTTGAGTGAAATGCATGTGTGTGAAGGGAGAAAAAATCTCTGCATATTAATTCAAATTTATCAGTGGGTGTCAGGTGACAGTCTTTGTTTCATAATTCTAATCCACCCATCTATACCCAGGGTGAGAGGTGTCTCCTAAGCAGTGACCTATACAATTGACGAGTCTCATCTAACGTCGGATGTGCACTTGCGTGGAAGAAGAGGACAAACGTAATAACCAGAAGACGTGTAATTTTCAACTATATGTCATGACAGTCACTGTCACTCACCCGTGTTATGAGGATTTGAATACGTATAAAAGAAATCTTCATTTAACAGTGAAGCAGATCTCTTAGACCAAACTTCTTCTCCGACTATTTTCAAAAGGACGAACACAATAGACCGCAAAGCTAAGACACCAATGTCCCAAGAACCAGAAGAGATGAAGGAGATGCAAGATAAAGAATGTTGGAAGACCGTGGAGAAAAAAAAAGAACGCTACAGCACCAATCTCGCCAAGAAAGACGAGGAAACAGAGACTAAGAAAATTATAGGTCTGATAGACCAATTTGGACACAGTGGACGTTAACCACCACCACCACCACCATCATATATGGTTGAAACAATTCCAACACAAAATGTATTTTGTGGTTGAAACAATTCCAACACATGATATTTATCAGATGTTTCCAGTTTAATCAACATTTTTAAAAGATTTAGATAAGGTTTAATCAATATATTAAATATGAAATATTAATAACCATTTTTTATATAATAATAACGATTTTGAAAAAATTATAAGAGAAATTAAATTTGATTTTCTTAAATCAACATTGAATCCTAATTAATATTCATAGATGATGGATATAATTATAAATAATAATTAATCTTTATAATAATGCATATAATTATGAATACAAATTTAAGTAAATAAAAATAATACTCAAATAATATATTAATATTTAATTTTGTTATAAATATCATATGCAGTTAGGACGGTTCTTAAGTCAACATTGAATCACTGAATCAGAATTAATATTCATAGATTATGGATATAATTATTTATAAAAATTGAATAATAATTAATTTTTATAACGATGGATATAATTATGAATAAAAGATTAAGTAGAAAAAAATAATAATTAAGTAATATATTAATATTTAATTTTGTTATAAATATCATATGCAGGTAGGATGGTTACAATATAATTATTTTAATTTTTAATATTAATTGATTTCATATAATTTTATCACTGAGGTTTATTATAATTTTATTTGTAAATGTAAATCAATTATTTAATAACTTTTGAGTTTAATTAATAGATGAAATATTTTTTTTCTAGTTTATTTTCTTCAACATCTAATAATTATTTTTAAAAATTATAAGTTTATGTTGTTAAATTTGATTAGGGGTTTAAGTTGTTTAATTGTGTTTTAAGGGTTTTTTAGGGTGTTGAATCTATTTATATAGTCAAAAGTGCATTTTAAATAATAAAAAATCACAATTTTATTAAAAAATTGTATTGCTGCTTTTTTTCTCTGATTTATTATTATTATATTCCCGTGGCAAAGGCTCTGTGCATATGGTAATTCAGAGAGGTTCTGACCTTGGGGATGTTAATCTCTAGTGCATCTATTGGGCGTCAAGCATCTATGAGGGGAGAAGGTCAAAGCCAATAATGGAGGTGACCTATGGGACGTTGGTGACAGCTACAACGACATTTCAAGTAGGGGAGGGTGGCAACAGGAAATATTTTGTCCTCGCTACAATGTAGGTTCAAGTATGGTGGGCTGGCTAATACTGGGTAATTCATCTCATGTCCAATATCTCTTATTTTTTCAACTCTTTCAATTGTTTAACTTTTGTTTGGTGGCTGCTAGTATATAGCGCCCAAAGTGTAGTGGTGGTGTGCACTAGTTTTTGGTATTCCTGGTTCTTTGTGGTTGTTGGACCCTACCCAAAGTCCTTTCCTCTCTTTCCATCCGTTGCTTAATCTCATAGGGATCCGCTCCAAAATCCCCTGGCAACTTAGGTTTTCTTGGGCTTTACCTTTACTCTGTTCTCTATTTTATAGTCTCCTTGTTTTCTTTGTTTTCGGAGGTGTACTCATTTTGGTTCCTAGTAACCCAACACAGCATGCCCCAACAAAGGATGTGTTGTCGCTTAGGATCTAGTGGCAGAGGCCTCAAAGGTTGGCCGCAAGCCCAATCCCAAGCACAAAATGTAGCAACCATTTTTCACTCCTCCAAAAATCCAAGAGGAAAATCATCAACTTGAAGCCTTGACCACTAATGACTGCCAAGCCTACTCAAACTCCAAACTTCAAGTTGAAGTAGCCAATTGGGTTCTCAATCCTAGACATACCAAGAGAAGACAGAGCCAATAATTGAACTCCATTACCCTCCACTGGAAAATGAAGACACTCTTGGGCAGGGTCCTGAAGGAAAAACATGAAGACTGCAACAACATTATATCCTTCCTAAATGAAATTCAACGTGTTCAAAGTGATCAATGTTCTTTTCCTTACAATTTGGATGCTCGACTTTCTCACGTAGAAGACCATCTCTAATGTGGCTTGAAACCTCAAGCACCAGCAGGAACCAATGCCCAGGATCCAACCCCAGTCACTTCATCAGATACTTGATGGTATATTTAGCCACTAGACATTTGTCTTTTACTTTTAGTAGTTCAATTTATTTTAGTTGTCATGTACTTAGCAATTATAGTTATTGGTATTTTGATAGACCTAATATATTGTCCATCATCAACAGTATTGGTTTCTCTTGTGGCAAATTGTGACTAAAATCAAATTAACTATCTGGTTTTGTATAAAATCATTTTAAGGAAATATAATTTTAAATTAACCAAAAAACCCTTTCAAACATTTTATTATTAATTATTTACATATTTGATTCTATAGATTTATTAAATAATTTTAAAATGTATTTTTTATTTAAATGAAAGCATTCAAATTATTACTATTTAAAAAAAAAATACATATATCTTCACATTATATAAGAATATTATAGCATTTTTTAATGGAAGCATGTTTATAGAGAAACCAAGACCTCCATTAGCTTGATATCGTCACATTCAACTAAATTGCTCATATATACTTATGTATTAGCTTAATTGCATCTTATAGTTGTTCATATACCTAAAAGACACAAGAAATCAAACCAAAAATCAAATATTTAATGGTGGAGAGTCATCCTCTATGAGTGGTTTCATTGGCTCTCTTATTTCCCTCAACTCATCTTGCAAGGATCTTGAAGGCTACATATCCTCATCCAATATAATGGAATTAGCTTGATCTTTCTTTGAACCATGCAAACTTTAACTTTAACTTCGACTTTCTCATTGACCTTTTGGACAATAATTTCAATTCTAATACTTTCTCATTGATTGTACTAAAAACAATGAAATAACTTAGAAAAATGCAATATTTAGGAAAGCACCCACAAGCTGATATAACTCAAATTTATTTCACCCATTAGATATAAGTAGCTCTAAAATCATTTTTCTGCCACAAATATCCTCAAATCTACATTAGACTATAAATATCAAACCCTTTTGCTACCATAAAGATCCTCAAATTTGCTTTAAACTATAGATATCAAACCAACAATGAAGGTTAGTTGTGATCTCTATGTGAAATCACCAAAATATTCTCCAAATTATATATCTCCATAATGTGTTGCAAGGGGGTTTCATCATTACAAACCAAGAAGAAGTAACTTCCTCCAAAAAATAGCAATATCAAATATCAAAACCAACATATTAAATTAATTCGACAAATTTTATTTTATGACCCTCCCAAGAAGTTTGCCTCTCCTCATTAAGCCATGTGGGACTAAATAAAATCCCTTTCAGTCTCCCAATTAAAGGTTGCATTTCTTTGTTTTTAAATAAAACATCATTCACTTTTTAATTGGCCCTTATAGTCCCTTCATTAAAAATATTAAAATAACAATAAATTTAAATCTTTGATCTAACTTTAATTAATTTATAACTTAATATCGTTAATTTATTTAAAAACACTAGACTATACAAAATGTTGATATAGTCATCAAAACTAAACCCACCAACTATACTAAAAATAGTAACCCTACCAACTGACCCAATCGGTGCTCGAAACTAACTTACTAAAGATAGTAAGTATTAGAAAACTATCCTAAAATCATTCTAGAAAAAGAAATCCTTCTCATAATCTGTATGACATATCAATTGACCATCAAACACTACCAAACTATTGGATTAATTTCCTCCAATATTTCCTAACCCTAACTCAATCGCCTATGGAACTAACTGATAGGCTAAACGTCCATCAACTCCACTAGTTAGGAAGGGAACATTACAGTCCTCCCCTCCCAAAACTAAAAATAGTAACCCTACCAACTGACCCAATCAGTGCTCGAAACTAACTTACTAAAAATAGTAAGTATTAGAAAACTATCCTAAAATCATTCTAGAAAAAGAAATCCTTCTCATAATCTATATGACATATCAATTGACCATCAAACACTACCAAACTATTGGATTAATTTCCTCCAATATTTCCTAACCCTAAGTCAATCGCCTATGGAACTAACTGATAGGCTAAACGTCCATCAACTCCACTAGTTAGGAAGGGAACATTACAGTCCTCCCTTCCCAAAATTGTTTGTCCTCAAGCAATCTCATCTCTAGATGTTGCAAAATTTGTTTTTTTTTCATGTGGAATCTTCTACTCTCATGTTCTTCCATTTAACTAGAAACTCTTTGATGGCCCTCTTACAAAGAGTCATCTCTCTAGTATTAGTGATGGCCTTTGGAATCAATATCAACTTCCACTCCTCATCCAATGGTGGCAACTCAGATGTGGGAACCATGTTATGACCAAGTTCCTTCTTGAGTATGGATACATGAAATACATTATGAACCCTGCTACTAGTTGGTAGCTCATGTTCATAGCCAACCTCTCCAACCCGCCAAGATACTTTGAATGGTCCATAAAACCTAGGCTTGATTTCTCCGCTCCACTCTTCATGAGAGTGGACTGTCCATATGGATACGATCTCAAATAAACCATATCCCAACCTCAAAATTTCACTCTATCTGATGTTAATTAGCATATAACTTTTGTTGATTTTGTGGTTGTTGTAAAATTTCCTTCAGTGACTTCATGATGTACTGACTCTATTGTAGTAATTCCTTTGCCTTAGGCACTCTATTATCCCAAAATAGTAGATCCATGAATTTGGTATCCTCATAACCATATAAAGTCATGAATGGTGACATCTTGATAGACATGTGATAAGTAGTATTATAGCAATACTCACCAAGGTGTATCCATTTGGTCCAAACAAGTCTGTTGTCTATAAACATAGTCCCTAAGATACCCCTCCACCCATTTGTTCCCTATATCCATTTAATCATCTCTCTATGGGTGATAGCCAGTGCTAGGAGTGAGTCCAGTCCCGCTCAATCTGAAGAGATCTTACCAAAACATACTCAGGAAGTTGTTGTCCTTGTCATTAACAATATTGGTGTGCATCTTGTGCAACCTGAAAATCTCTTTAAAAAACAAATTAGCTACTGAAATTGTTGTATGTCGTTAAAATGGCAAAGAAGTGTGCAGACTTAGTCAACCTATCAACCACCAGATAGATGTTATGTTTACACAGTACCTTAGGTAATCCCATGATGAAATACATAGATATAGATTCCCATTTCTAAATAGGAGTGGGTAGGCGCTAAAGCGAACCGGATGGATAAGTATGCTCATTCTTGTTTTGTTGGCAAGTAGGACACTCTCTAACATACTTAAGGACTTCATTTTTAAGTCCTTTACATGGGAATCTCTCCCACATCTTCTTGTAGGCTTTAAAGAAACTTGTGTGACCAATCATAATGATCATGAAATGTCCTCAATATATTTACCTTAAGTTGTGAAGAAGGAACCAAATAAATTATTCCCTTATACATGATCAACTCATTTACCATTATATATTTGCCATCATGAATTGTTCCTTCCATAATTCTTGTTTCCCATGAATCTTTGGCATACTCTACTGTAATTAAGTCCCTCCGATCAACAAAAATCTCCACCAATGAACATATGTGAGGCCTCTTGGAAAGTGCATCAGTAGATACATTCTTCTTCCCCTTGACATATATAATGTCAAAATCATATTTTTCAATATGATAAACCACTTATGTTTCTTATCATCTAGATCCTTCTAGTTCATGAAATATTTGATGTTGTTATGATCTGTTTTGACGATAAAATTACCACCAACTAGGTATGGTCTGAATATATCCAAGGCATGCATAATGGCCAACATCTCTCTATCATAAATTAAGTACCTTTTTATCCACACCTCTTAATTTTTTTCTCTCAAAAGCGACGGGGTGTTTTTCCTACATCATAATGGCTCTTATCCCCTCTCTTGAAGCATCACACTCCAACTCAAAAGGTTTGGAGAAATATGGTATTGCCAATAAAAGGGATGTGGACATTACCTTCTTGAAGTGCTCAAAACACTTATGGTTTGAATAAAACTACTCAAAGGCCCCCTTCTTAGTTAGATTCATGAGTGTTGTAGTTTGTGAACATCCCTTGACAAATATCCTATAGAAATCACAAAGACCAAAGAATCCCTTAAGTTGGGAGAGATTTGTAGGTGTAGGCCATTCTAGAATAACCTTGATCTTCTTAGGATCTACTCTTACTCCCCCTACATTGATGATAAGAACAAGATAAAGAAGTTATATCATCCTGAAGTCACATTTAAACCTTTTATCATATAGAAACCCACTCTCTAAGATTCTCAATACCTCCTCAGGATGATGCATATGCTCCTCCCAAGTCTTACTGAAAATCAATGTCATCAAAGAATATCAAAACAAATTTCCTCATGTTGTCTCCTAAACATATATTTCATACAACTTTGAAAAGTGGCTAGACCATTTATCAATCCAAATGGAATTACCAAAAACTCGAAATGCCCAAAATGGCATTTGAAAGAAATCTTCTAAATATCCTCTTCTCTCATCCAAATATGATGATACCCTGACCTCAAATATATCTTTAAAAAGTATTGTGCGCCATGAAAATCATTAATCAAATTAGCTATCCTAGGAATTGGATACTTATTCTTGATTGTATTTTCTTAGGTTCCTATAAACAATGCACATCTGCATCATTCCATCCTTATTTTTTTACCAACATTATTGCTAGCACAAAAGGACGTTTGTTGAGTCATATGTGCCCAATCTCCAGTAACTCCTTAATTTCCTTTTCTATTTCATATGTATGCCTCTTAGGATGTCGGTAAGGAGTAATTATCATTGGTTTGGCTCATTCCTCTAGCCCAATGACATGCTTGATTCCCCTCTCAGGAGGAACTCCCTTAGGGATAATCTCGAAAGCCTTTCTATGTTTGGATAGAAAACCCTAAATATCAGGATGGTAATTGTTCTTTTTCTACTTCGACATTGTAGGAACCATTGGCACGATGAGACACTTTGCTTCCCACTCTACCTGTTCACGGCTGATTATTTGTTTCATCCTATTAAGAGATACCGCTCTAAACCCTCCATCTGAAAGTCCTTGGAGTACGACTTTCCTACCTTGATGTTCAAACTTTTTTTCCAACTTCTATAGATTAAAAAATAACTCTAAGAGGGATTCCATCCATGCTATACCAAGAATAATATCATTGTCCCCCATGTCTACCACATAAAATTCATCTTGCATTTAATAATCACCCAATTGTATACTTATATTTGAAATCTTATGACTACAAGGAATCTTATACCCATTTCTACCATCACCTAAGCCCACTATGTTATTTTGTTTACAAACCCCTCTTAGTCACAAGCCTTTCATCAATAAAATTATTAGTTTTCCTTTATCAATTAAAATGACAACTCATTTCCCTTGTACTACACCTCTTACCTTGAATGTGATTTCCATTTGTGCACTAGATATTTGTGCTATGGCCCTATCATCATGGGACTCTTCCTCTGAAATGTATTCCTCATCACTATTCTCTAAATGAGATTGTTGATTTGATTTTTTGGATGTAATTTTTTTAGTAGAAAAGTAATCTAACTACTTAACTTTTGGTCTCAAACTACATTTATGTTGAAGTTTCAAAGTCTAACAGTCAGAAACCCTCCATGTACTTATTGGTTTATTTCTTCCTACTTGTTCTGATTAATTAACAAGTTATTTACCATGTAAATACTGAAAATAAACACAAGTACATGCTCAACATATTACAAATCATCAATTGAAGGAAACAGAAACAAGCACACAAGTGACACCGTTGTTTTTGGACTAATGTCCCCGAAAAAAACCAATGCGAGAAAACCGGTGCAGCTATCTGAGGGTTTGATTTATTACGCAGTTTTAAAATACAATCTGGGTGCCAAAGCCGGCTCACCCAACAGAGAAAAATCTCAGTAGTAGTACCTCTCTACTCGGAAGCAGATATTCCAGCTGAAACCCCTTATTAACACTCTGGCAGCTCCACAGCTCCAATCTGCCCCACAAAACCCCAATGTCAACCTCTAGGGACTGCGTTAGCCTCCCTATGGCCTAGCGTTAGCCCAACGTCACTCCGGCTTGGCCTACATTAGCCTCTAGAGGCACTGCGTCATCCTTCTGGCCCTCTGAAGCACTACGTAGCTCCTGGATGCCTCTGCGTGAGCCCTGGCTGGCTCTGCGTGAACCCTTGGCTGCTTCTGCATCCCTCTCTTCAGCTACTGCACTGATCCTCCCAATGCTTTCTCTGCCTCTCTGCTTCTGTATTCACTACCCCTCAGCTGCAACTCTGATCACTGATTCTATCTCTCTTAGCTAACCCTGCTCCAGAGAATAGAATGACTGATCACTCTAGTGTATTCTCCAAGTGACCCTCAAGACTCCTCTTATACTTTTCTCGTTGACAAAGCAACGGCCGAGATTAAGTCCCTAATCAACGGCTAAGATTAGATCTGGCTTGATCCATGACTTTTGGACCATTCTAACACAGTTTTATATTAATTCACATTAATATTTTAATTTCCCTAAGTTTAGACTTAGGGACTCCATTAAAAATATTAATTATTTTAATATCTCCCAAACTATTTGGAATCTTTCCAAACCCTTTCTGGGTATTGGAGATCTCATGTGCCTTAGCCTCTCCACTAAGTTTTGTGGCTAGAGCACATTCAATGCTACCCCAAATCAACACTCCCTCTTAGTGAGGATTGTGCTCTAGTAATACTCCTCACTAAGCATCACTCTGATCATTTGGTAGCGGTCCCTGGTTTGATGCTAGGCATGTTGCCCAACATCCTCTACACTGTTGCACCCTGTACTACTACCCATGGCCCTGCCACTGCCATTGATGCATCCGTACTGCAACTCCCTCTGCATCCGTGCTGCTGCCCATGGCCCTGCAGCTACCACTGTTGCATCTGCATTGCAACCCCTCTCATCATGTTGCATCATGCTGCCCATAGCACTACCACTACTAATTGTTGTACTGTAACTCAGTTACTAGGAAGTAAGTAATTGATCTCCCAACTTTGACATCTCCGTCAAGCTAGAAACACTCCTGATGTTGAAGCTCCCTCTGTCATTGACAAGTGCTCCCTTTCTGACCTTTGAGCTGCTGGAACAATTCCATGCATCTCGCATTGTTTCACACCTCTTTGTGCCATCCTGCACTGGTGCAACACTCCCATGCCTCTCGCACTAGTGTAGCCTGCTAGCCTCGTGTTGTCCTGGGAATCTTGCATTATAGCTCCCTCTATCACTACATCCTTATCCATCTCTATTGACATTGCCAGTACTGATACACCTCTTTAGGGCTCCTGTAGCAAGGTCTAATCCAAGAGGCTGGGTACCTCGAGGATCCTGCCCCTCATCGCCTGTAATCTGCCTGACTACATCTTGATGTCTCCCCACTTCCACTCAAGTGGTGTGTGTGCACTCATGGCACAGTCATCGTATGTCTCCACTTCCTTCTCTGCCCTTGTTGGTGTTGCCTTGGTCTCGGAGGCCTCTCCCTTACTCTTCTTCCTTAGACACTGAGTCACATAGTGACCCAGCTCCCCACAGTTGAAGCATTTGACCTTAGAGAGGTCCTTCTTCTTCCATTTCTCTTGCTTTCCCTCAGATGCTAGGGCAACGTCCTCCTCTTCGTCCTTCTTGATTCTATCCCCTTACTGCTGCTTCCCATCTTGCTTAGCCTTCTGATCTCTTCTTGGTGAAGAGTCACCCACATTTCCTCCTAATCTGGAAGGGTCGCCCTGCCCAGTATACTTTGGACACCTCCCATTCTTCAGATACTGCGTTCAAGGTTGTTCTCACCATCAATTCTGGATCTGGCATGGCCCATATGGAAGTCAGTTGATCTTGAATCTCCTTCAATCAACCAAGGAAGAGGTCATCTGTTCTCCCTTCTTCATCTGGTATGACCGCAACTGATTTTCTAGTAACATCCTTCTCTGCACAAAAGTATGCTGGTACAATTTCTTTAGGGCCTCCCACATCTCATGTGTCATTTCCTTTTCGGCAATATGTGGTACTACATGGTCCTTGACCCCATCAAGGATGATGCTCTTGGCCCTCGCCATTGCCTCCTCGTACTTTTCGTTATCAGCTAGGTCAACTAGGATAGCTATCGTCCTCAAGGCAAAGTGCTTGACATGATTTCTATCTAGAAAGGATAAGACTCTGGCCTTCCAGACTACGAAGTTTGAGGCTCCGTCTAGCCTGTCCTGGTCTCTTACCCCATTCACTGCCATCTCATTGTTTCTCTACTTCCCTTCTGGAAGTTCTCAATGTGACTCCCTCTAAGCCTCAATTTCCCTCCTAGAGATCCTTTTGCCAATGTCGAGATGCCCCTTCTCTAATCATCTATGAAGCTACACCACTGATATGGATTTCTCAGCTAGAAAACCTTGGTAGAAACTCCCTCCTCCTTGGCCTTGCCCCATTAGGTACTATTTTGACTATAGTACCCCACCAACTCCACTCTGCAACTTACCCATAGCCTCCTAAACCCCAGCAAAATGAAGTTAGAGCTCTTAGGCTCTGCGCAATCCCGACACCAGAAAATCAACCTCCTCAGCTAGTTGCGTCAGCCCACCTAGCCTTTGTGTGAGCATGTATTTTCCTCCCTCAGCCTATGCGCTCCCTCTTCCTGGCTCAACCTCGATGATGCAGGCACTGCGTCACCCTTCCCTTGCTGTTACTCTGCTAGGAACAAGTTCTGTCACTCGGGACAGTTGTTTTCTGTTGTTGCTGCTCTACTCAGCTGATGTCCTCAGTTCTCCTGTGATTTGCAACCACGCTCTGATACCACATTAAGTTTCTAAGTCTAACAGTCAGAAACCCTCCATGTACTTATTGGTTTATTTCTTACTACCTATTTTGATTAATTAACAAGTTATTTACCATCTAAATACTGAAAATAAACACAAGTACATGCTCAACATATTACAGATCATCAACTGAAGGAAACAGAAACAAGAACACAAGTGACACTGTTGTTTTTGGACTAATGTCCCTAGAAAAACTCAATGCAGGAGAATCAGTGTAGCTATATGAGGGTTTGATTTATTAAACAGTTTGAGAATACAATCTCGGTGCCAAATATGGCTCACCCAATAGAGAAAAATCTCGGCAGTAGTACCCCTCTACACGGAAGTAGATATTCTAGATGAAACCCAGATAAACACTCTGGTAGCTCCGCAGCTCTAATCTGCCCCATGAAACCCCAGCGTCAGCCTCTAGGGACTGCGTCAGCCTCTCTGTGGCCCAGCGTTAACCCAGCATCACTCCGGCTTGGCCTGCATCAGCCTCTCTGTGCCCCAGCGTTAACCCAACATCACTCCGACTTGGCCTGCGTCAGCCTCTAGAGGCACTACGTCAGCCTTCTGGCCCTCTACGTCACCCACGCTAGCCCTCTGAAGCACTGCACAACTCCTGGCTGGCTCTGCATGAACCCTTGGTTGCTTCTGCATCCCTCTCTCCAGCTATTGTGCTCATCCTCCCGGTGCTATCAATACCTCTCTGCTTCTGTATTCACTACCCCTCAGCTGCAACTCTAATCACTGATTCTATCTCTCTTAGCAAACCCCACTCTAGAGAATAGAATGACTGATCACTCTGGTGTATTCTCCAAGTGACCCTCAAGCCTCCTCTTATACTTTTCTCGTTGACAAATGAACGACCGAGATTATGTCCCTAATCAATGGCTAAGATTAGATCTGGCTTGATTCATGACTTTTGGACCATTCCAACACGGTTTTATATTAATTCACATTAATATTTTAATTTCCATAAGTTTAGACTTAGGGACTCCATTAAAAATATTAATTATTTTAATATCTCCCAAATTGTTTAGAATTTGCCCAAACCCTTTTCTCATGTGCCTTAGCCTCTCCAGCAACTTTCGTGGCTAGAGCACATCCGATGCTACTCCAAATCAATAATTTATGTGATGGGTCCCATGGCTCTCTACAATGGAAATGCAACCTCTTCCTTCTAAGGTCATTAGTTGCTCACTATATAACCTGCTAGAATCATTTCATGGTTGTTGTGATTCTCTTTGAAATTGTTTTTTGTCTTTATCCCTCTTTTGCGGGAATCCTTTGTACTAAATATTGCTTCTAGAATTAGAAGTATCATTTTCCCTTTCTTTTTTGACATCTTCTTGCAAGGTAGGTGAATTGATGGCCTTAATCTAACCTCTCAAAGGTTCTATCAAACCATCCATGAATAACACCATGACTCTTCTTTCTAAAATATGAGCGACTAGCACTGCAAGCCTCTAAAGATATGCAATATAAGTTTCAACTAAACCCCATTACTTAATGTGTGCCAACTCTTTGAAATGCAGCTCTGGATCCTTCTTATCAAATCTCTCAATCAAACTCTCTATAAAATTTGCATATGAAGAGATCTCTTCATGTCCCATGGTTATCATCCCACGATGCCAACACTTCTCCCTAATCATTGTTGCCTCCATTGTTGTCTCGATTATTTTCCTCATTACCACCAATATTAACTCCCAATTGTCTGGACATCAACCATGTCAAAAGGTTCAATCATTGATTTTGTCCTTGGTCTCTTTACTCTACAGTTTGTTGCCATCTAACAAAGTCATCCAACAAAGTCAAAAACATTCTTTAATATTCTAATTTCCAAGGTCTCTATCACCTATATTACCTATATTATGTCCCTCAACTGTCCTCTATTTTTCTACAACCAATTTTGTAGCAGATTGGTTTCTATGAGTATTATAATGGTGTGTATAAGGTTGTTGGTCAAATCCTTACATATCACTATACTATCATGTTGAACCCTTCAGGATGGAAAGATCTACTGCTCTAATAACATTATAGCATACACCCCCCCCCCCCCCCCCCCCCCCCCCCAACCATTTTTTTTTAGCAATGATAGGACTAGCAGTAATGAAATAACTTAGAAAATTACAATATTTAGGAAAACCCACAAATTGATATAACTCATATTTATTTTTAGAGTTAGGATTACAATGTATGATCAAAATGAACAATACCTAGATAACCAAAATGCTTTAAAACCACAATTCAAGCATATCCATTAATCCAAAAATGCGTAAATCTGGTTTTGAATTGAAATCTACAAAATCATTGTAACATTACTATAGCACAATATTGTAGCAAGCTATAAAATCCTTTTATTGCCACAAATACCCTCAAATCTACTCTAGACTATAAATATCAAACCAATTATGAAGACCATATGTGATCTTTGTGTGAAATCACCAAGATACAATCCGGATAATATCTCTCAATAGTGTGCAGAATGTTGCTTGAAGTGGTTTTGTCCTCACAAACCAAGAACAAGTAATCTCCTCTAGAAAATGGCAATATCGAATATCAAAACCAACATGTCAAATGAACTTCACAAAAGTTTTCTTACAACTCTCCCAAGAAGTTTGATCCTCTTCATCAAACCATGTGTGACTAAATAAAATCAATTTTAGTCTCCCAATTAAAAGGCCTCATTCTTTTCTTTTTAAATAAAACATCTTTCACCTTATAACAAGCTCTTATAGTCCCTTCATAAAATATTAAAATAATGATAAAGTGTAATCTTTGATTTAACTATATTAATTAATAAATTATCATTATTTTATTTAAAACCACGAGACTATACAAAATCCTGAAAAATTCATCAAAATTGAACCCAATGACAATAATAAAACCCTGCCAACTAGACTAGTCGATCTCAAAAATGACTTACTAAAAATATTAGGTATTAAGAAAATATCCTGAAATCATTCCAGAAAATTGAATCATACTCATAATCCTTATGAGATATCAAATTACCATCAAACACTACCATACTACTATATTAATTTCGTCCAAGGTTCCCTAACCCTAACCCATTATCCTAAGGGAAATAACTGATAGGCTAGAGGTCCACCAACTCTACTAAGTAGGAATGGGACATTATACTACATTAATGGTGTCCTTATCTAATTTGGACAAACCCTTGGTTTTCATTAGCCTTGATGCACTACAAGAGTAGGCTATATGTTTTTTTGTCTCTCCCTCACCAATTCCCATTAAACACATGTTTTGACATCAAGGCAAAAAATCTTCAAATGAGGTCCCTCTTAGACACAATGAACATAACATAAAATTGTGTATCAAGAGAAATCTAAACAAGAATACCACTAGCAGTATAATATTCATAATCCATCCCTAAAAAATATAAGAGCTTGAACACCCAACACAACACAAAAAAGAAGAGACAAAATGAAACTCACCCCACACACTGGAAACACCAACCTAGAAAATTGAGCCAACAAAAAGAACACAAAAAGAAGAGACAAAATGAAACTCACCCCCACACACACTGGAAACACCAACCTAGAAAATTGAGCCAAGAAAATATATAGGAGAAAAAAAAGGAGCTTGATTTTAGAGTTAACTAATACCCTAGGGATATCAAGGAATTAATTCGTAGATCAATCTGTATAAATTTCTCTATGGATCAGCTAGCTCCAATACCATGTAGAAATTCCCACTGTAGACTAACAAATTATACAATATACTAAAACACAATACAAGATCTACTTCTACAACAATTTGCGGAAGCTTAATCGAATTGAGCAAGATCAAGAGAACACATATAACTAAGAATGAGAAATTAATCGCACATAACACAGAAGAAATAACCCGAGGAAAGCCTCAGCCTAAAACCCCAACTCTATATTATCATACAAGTGGAAATCTTGTTCAAGTTACAAAAAGAATAAGCTCTCAAGCTATCCTGCTATCTCTGCAATCAAACAATGCTGCTCATAGATGGTCAAAGGCTCTCACAACCTTCTCCTCTTCCCTCCAAGCCTCCTATTTCCTTGCACAGTTTTTCCTGGGGTCCAATGCTTCCACTTGTGTGAAGTCCCACCTCACACTGCTCACTTGGCTTAGAAATAACTGCACAAACCTGAAGGAGATAATTCCTTCTGCATGGATGAGTTTTCTATATAGGAAAATTCCTCCAACTGATAGTACAATGTCCCTTCCTTTAATCTCAACTGGGTCTCTGACTGAACTGACATGCGTGATTTATTTATGAGAGAATATTTAGTTATCTGAAGTGCAGCAGTTACATGCATGCATGCATTAACTAACTGAACTCACAATTAATTCCACAAACTGTTCAAACTAATCTAACTGGACTTAACTCAGTTAACTGAGCTAACTAATTACAACTCAAATCACAACTCATCCTTATCTCTTTAACTGATGGATAAATTCCTCAATCAATGGAGAAACTGGTGCATGTCCCCACATAGACTTCATGTTTGATTTTCTGTAACTAATTAACTCAAGATGAATTAATTAATTATTTTACAAATAGCTGCTAAGATCAAATTCGAATTTTACTTCTCTATTTTAGTTCAGGGACTAACTAGAATAGGAATCTAACCCAAAATTCTATTTATAGCAAAGCTATTTTTAGCACTTCCATTTTTCATTCCTTGTTGGTATGTCCAACAATGGTACCCTAACTGCTATTTATAGCAATGCAATTTTCAGCACTTCTATTTTTAGCATTTCTTGTTGCTATTTTCAACACTCCCTCTCAACAAGAACCTTTGGAATGTTCTGCATGCAACACTTCACCCAAGTTGTTACTCCAGCAACTCTAGAAACAAAAAAACTCCCAACTGACCTTCCTGTTAGGCTAGAAACATCCTCTGATGGTGAAGCTCCATCTGCCACTGACAAGTGCTTCCTCTCTAACCTCTGAGATGTTGCAACACTCCATGCATCTCGCACCATTACACACCTCTCTGTGCCATCCTGCACTAGTGCAACACTCCTGTGCCTCTCGTAATGTTGCAACTTGCTAGCTCTGCACTGTCTTGGAATTCTTCACTGTAGCTCTCTTTGCCGCTCCATCTGCATCTGCCTCTACCCACTCAGAAAGTCCTGTTACTCCGCTCCCGTAGCAAGGTCTAATCAAAGAGGTTGGGTACCTTAATGATCCTGCCCCTATTCCAGCCTTCTTGGGACTGTCACTCCACATCGCCCCACCTCCGACTTGGAGGTATGGATGCATGTGATCCCTCTGCCCACCTGGCTCGAAATTTACCCCTACTGGAGGTCTCTGCATGAGTGGATGCCTCCACTTGGTCTCCTCTCAGCATCTCCAGTTGAGGCTACTCCACAACCTCCTGAAGTTGCTTCACCAATTGTGGCTCCTTCACAATTGTCTGAGACTTCTCCTGGCACTGCATGTTGAGAGGTAATGTACTCTCCCTCTCAACCACCAAGTCTCCATCAATTGCCTTGCTCCTCAAGGCTTTGCATGCATCTTGAACCTCAAGAGCATATAAGTTCTTGGCTAGCAAGCCAATCTGTTTCATCTTTGCCGCCGTCACAAAATTTTCTAGAAAAAGAGTTGATTTTAAATCAGCGATATCTCCCTCATCTGAACTTCGATTCAGCTGGTTTTCTTTTTGAATTTGGGTATTTTTCCGCAAGGAATCTAGATCTGCTATTTTTTTCTGAAAATTTTGCACAAAAATTTTCAGATCTGCTCTGCAAACTCGCAGCCCATTTTTTTTTTTTTACTTTGAATTCTCTTCTTCGTATACTGTTCACTGCTCCGATAAACTCAGCTCTGATACCATGTAGAACTTTTTCTACAAAAAATCGCTCTAATACCATGTAGAAATTTCTTTATGGATCAGCTAGCTCTGATACATTGTAGAAATTCCCACTGTAGATCAACATATTATGCAATATACTAAAACACAATACAAGATCTACTTCTACAACACTTTGCAGAAGCTTAATCGAATTGAGCAAGATCAAGAGAACACATATAACTGAGAATGAGAAATCAATCACACATAACACAGAAGAAATAACTCGGGGAAAGCCTCAGCCTAAAACCCCAACTCTGTATTATCATACAAGTGGAAATCTTGTTCAAGTTATAAAAAGAATCAGCTCTCAATCTATCCTGCTCTCCCTGCAATCAAACAATGTTGCTCATAGATAGTCAAAGGCTCTCACAACCTTCTCCTCTGCCCTCCAAGCCTCGTATTTCTTTGCATAGTTTTTCCTAGGGTCGAGTGCTTCCACTTGTGTGAATTCCCACCTCACACTGCTCACTTGGCTTAGAAATAACTGCACAAACCTGAAGGAGATAATTCCTTCCGCATGGATGAGTTTTCTATATAGGAAAATTCCTCCAACTGATAGTACAATGTCCCTTCCTTTACTCTCAACTGGGTCTCTGACTGAATTGACATGCATGAGTTATTTATGAGAGAATATTAAGTTATCTGAAGTGCAGCAGTTACATGCATGCATGCATTAACTAACTGAACTCACATTCCACAAATTGTTCGAACTAATGTAATTAGACTTCACTCAGTTAACTGAGTTAACTAATTACAAATCAAATTACAATTCATCCTTATCTCTTTAACTGATGGACAAATTCCTCAATCAATGGAGAAACTGTTGCATGTCCCCACATCGACTTCATGTTTGATTTTCTACAACTAATTAACTCAAGATGAATTAATTAATTATTTTACAAACAGCTACTAAAATCAAATTAAAATTTTACTTCTCTATTTTAGTTCAGGGACTAACTAAAATAGGAATATAACCCGAAATGTTATTTATAGCAAAGCTATTTTTAGCACTTCCATTTTTCATTCCTTGTTTCTATGTCCAACACTGGTACCTGAACTGCTATTTATAGTAGTGCTATTTTTAGCACTTCTATTTTTAACATTTCTTGTTGC
Source organism: Pinus tabuliformis (assembly GCA_031772625.1). Classification (NCBI taxonomy): domain Eukaryota; kingdom Viridiplantae; phylum Streptophyta; class Pinopsida; order Pinales; family Pinaceae; genus Pinus; species Pinus tabuliformis. Next base: position 1,353,210,456 of record CM062820.1, on the reverse strand, counting down.
TATTTTCAACACAATCCACTCAATATTTATTGAGGAACAAATACAAGCTAGGGGAACCAACTTGCTACAAAAATAGTCCAAAATCTTCATATCAACAAAATCTTGCCACTCATTTGATTAGTGCCCCATCCTCTGTGAGGTTCCATCATGAGAGCACCCCTTGGTACACCCTCATGATGTTAAGCATATCGTGATGTTAAGCATAAATGAGTGGCCCTCCATTAACTATTTATAATTTCACTATGAGGCCATATTTTTTCATGATTTAATAGGAGGGAAATCGTACCCCTCCATGTCCCACCTCACTTGCTCACATCAAGAATCACGTAGGTTCTCTACTACTTTATTCTTTAAGTTTTTATTTCCATATGAGGTGAAAATATCTTGACTAATGCTAATAGTCATCGCTCCACCTATTAGCACCCCATCTTAGTGAAAATTATTATGATTTTTTTACATGTGGAGAGATCCTTAAATTTATATTTTTATAAGTATTTAAAAAAATCAAAAGAAAATAGCACTCATCGTCAATCTCTTTTATATCACAAATTTTATAAATTATTTTATTATTTACATTCAAAAAGGTAAATTATATCTTTCAAATGGAGATCAATCAAAGTGTATGATTATACCAAAAAAAAATGATATATAAACTGGAATGGTTATAATTAAGTCCATGGTTCATGATTATATTTTATAGTATGTGTATGCTAGATTACCAAAACAAGCTAGGTTCCTTGCTCTAACCCAACTCTTGCTTTTGAGAGCTCATTTGCAACACTATTCTTATACATATAAATATGAGATACATTCAATAGATTGAGAGCTTCATCATACAAGGATCTTAATGTGAAATTCCTAAGAGAAATATATTTGTGTATCCTTTCGATAACTAGTTTTGAGTTTCCAAAACATTGAAAAGGATTATACCATGTATTTGATTTGTTGATCTTTCCCGCTTTATGACTTGTTTTTGAAATTTTGAAATAACCTTTAATCCTTGATTCCCAAATCATTTGCAGAGAAAATGTGTGCATAATTTTTCTCCCTACTTAAATTTTAAGGTCACTTTGCATTTTATTCCCTTTCCAATTTGCTAAATTAACTAATCAGCAACTAGATGAAAAACATAGATAACAACATTCTAGATTATTAAGGAATTACTTTGTTGTTTGATGGGGTTTTCTATCGTATTCTCCACTATATTAGGGGATACAAACTTAGCTTTAACTAGTTGAACCTATAAACATGTTCTTTAATTATCCTCCATATATTTTTTATAACAATAGCCATTGACAAGAGGAGGGGATCTTTGAAGCCCCATCCTTAAATGGATTTGGTAATGCTATTTTTTCCCTAGAGGTAAACATTGTTCCTTTCTTTTTTCAATATTTAGACCAAATACATTTGTAACAAAGTTTTCTAATGGTTTTGAAAACACCTTTTGGGACACAAGAAAGTGATATCTAGTAGAATAGAATCACTTCTATTAATGTTTTTACTAAAAACAAATGACCTCCCCTTAACAACCATCTATTGCACTAAGTATTATTTTCTCCTCCACTTTTACTATCAACCATTTTAGTCATTGAAATATATAAAAAAGAAATGGAATATTAAATTTTATGTGCTAAAAGAATGAGGATTAAGATAGATGGTATATATATGTTTTGAATTTTTTTAAAATATATGTTAAGTTGTAAATCACACTTTGTATGTCTTAATTTCTTATTTCAGTAAGAAAGCATTTATATTGATAATAAATATAAATATATTTAGATACAAGTCCAAACGATACAAAGAATGGACAAATCTATAGGCCTATTTTCCAACCGAAAAAATACTATTGATCCCATAGATTATGACTTCTTGGGATTGAATGAGACCTAATCCAAACACTTAGATATATAAAATCCTACCATATAGGAAACCAATTTTTCCATAATATGATAGAGTTTATATCGGACTTATACAAAATCTTGAAATTAAAGTGTAGGCATTTCCTCTTGTCCTATCTAACTTCTGTTGATCTGATTTGAGATGGATTTTTCTTGAGTGAGTTGCAAATAGGAGAATCAAAGTTATTCATAGAATCATATTTCTGCGAAGTATTGAGGCCATCTGTGAAGAGCTCAAGCCATGCATTAACTAGATGATCTACAAGTTTTTTTGTTTATTGACGTATATGATAAAGTATAAGGGCCTAAAGTTATTCTTTGTTTGTGAGGAATAGATCAAGAATGGATTCTATTCTATTGAGTTGAGTTCATACTTGGTGATTAACCATGCTGAAGCTTTGTTACCATTGACATTATAATATTAGAGTCTCCTTGCATAATGAGTTTAAAGAAGCCCTATTGTGTAGCCACTTTGAGACCATATGTTAGGGCCTATATTTTAGCTACATTTTTGGAGATGACTCGAATACATCTAGCATATATTTAAATGATTTTCCCTAAGGAGTTCTTGATAATGCTACCATATCCTACAGGGCCTAGATTTCCCTTTGCAACACCGTCAAAGTTGATCTTGATAAAACCCATGGGAAGGGAGACCAAGAAGGGGGGAATGAAAATATAGAAGGGGATAAGGGGGAAAAGGAGGAAAATAAGAGAGGGAAATGTCCTAATGATAAAGAATCCTAGACTTATAAGGTGGATAATAAAGACCATTTTCTATACATTTGAAAATTATTAGAGGTTCCAAAATGCTTGATTTGATTTCATTCCAAACATAAGATGGATCCTTACCTTCATTTTTAAATATACAATGGTATATTTCCTTCCATATTCCCCATAGCATGAATCCTAAAATTTGGATTCAAATTTTGTTGAGGATGGGATTTTGAAAATCTAGTTGACCCTATGAAGCGAGAGTGTTGAAAATGTTTCCATGTAGAACCATTGATTCCACTAGGTACGTTTGATATCCTCCAAAGTAGTGAAAATATTATATATTTCTTCTTGTTTATCCTTTAAGACCCTTCCCAAGAGGTTCTTCATTAGCCAATGGAAGGAAATGGAATGAGGTACTAGTTCCTTCTTTCTTTGGTGTGACCAAGGTAAAGAACCCATTGTAAGACTTCTTCCAATATTTCAAAATAAGAAAACACATGTCTCTCCATAACAACTCGAGCTTCAAGGTGATGAATTTCACAGTGTGTGGAAGAAGGGATAGTGGAATGAATGAAACGTATCATCAACTTCCTCAGCCTGCTGTTGAGCTTGGCTACGACCTTCACGGCCACAACCTCCACCTCCATGATGACTTCTCATCTATTGTATCGACATGATAACCAAATGGTAGAGGAATTCATGCTCATGATAGAAGTTGAATATAACAGGAAAGATTTTTCCAAAGGGATAAGGTGGAGCTAAAGAAAACAAAGAAAAATATTAGATTAGGGATTACTGTACTAGGTGGATAGATTAATAAATAAGGTGTCAAGGGATGTAGAGGTCTGAGACAAAATGAAGATGCACAGTCACCTACCTAGTAATATCTCCCTAGCATAAGCTAATATATGGACATCACAAGAGTTAAATAAATCAAAGCAGGATAAGGCAATGAATCGAACATAGGAAACAAGAAGTACCCTTAACTAGAAGCATGGCCAGTCGTTGGAGGTGTGAATCTCAAGTGTGAGTTGTGATGCCAATTTCTTTAGTATTTGGGGAGCCCTCACTTTCACAAAAATAGCTCTGTTTGAGTACCTAATGTTCCTTTGATTTTCTTCCAAGGTATGAATCAGGTCACCCACCAGTTGATGCTACCAAGCCAATCCTTTGCCAAGGCATAATTAATTCGCCCTTATTCTAGTTGGTGTCACAACCATAGTTGGATTAGTCAGGGGTAAGATAGAAAACACTAGATCTAAGAAAATTCGAGCAAGGACCGGTCCCTCAATGCTAGTAGATATCAGGAAAGATCCCACTTGCATTAGGGCCAAGGGCACTTTTCGTTTAAGACCATGAGCAGAAAAAACAGAGAGCCATAACATCGAGGAGAGATCACATTTACCATGGAAATTTAAATTTAATGTGGTTCACATGCTTGTGCACGTCAGGGAGTGGCCCATAAATGTCACATTCAAATATGGGGTGGTGGGCTTGCTCCCCACCTTCCATTTTTTCCTCGAATACCACCCCTATCGGGGGTATATATTTTTTTATTTTTTTATTATTAACATTGTGCAAAAAATTTCCTTCCCTTTCTATTACATGTTTCATCCATACTTAGTTATAAAATGCATAGAGGTGTAATAGATCACATTATTTTAACTAAGATTTTAAGCATTTAGAATTTTATTCAGAATATTCCCCCCTTTAGATATTTTTTCTTTATTCCACAAACAAGGTCTTACACACATCAATTCAATATTTTATTAGGTTATGTTTTTAATTGCAAACTTGAGTGGACCTAATGGCTAATAATATGTATTTCCTCCTTGAAAGTCACAAGTTCAAAACTAAAAAAGATTAAAGTTGTACATATTGTTTGACTAATATTAAGCCAATGTGATGAAGTTAGTGTCTCACCCTTTTCCAAATCACAATTTTTTTACTAATATTAATTTGCAACATATCAATATTAACTTCATCTATTTTTTATAAAAACAATTATAATTTCAAAAATTAATTAATAACATAATTTTTATAAATTTATACGAAACCCTCAATTTCATAAACTAATTATAAAAAATATAAAAAATATATATATATAACTTCAAAAATTAATTATAAACTAAATATAAAAAATATAACTTCAAAAATTAATTATTATTATTATTATTTAATAACCTATTTTCCATAAATTTAAATAACGCTCCGTTTCGAAAATTAACATGAACCCTCCTTTTTCGAAAATTAACATGAATTGTCATAAACTAAATATGAAATCTTTCATAAAATTGAGGATATCATCGTTCAACTCTCTTAATCCCTTAAAAATTAAGTTTTATAATTAATATTAAAGAAAAAAAACTTAAATAAACTACATCACACTGATTCCAATAAATCATATTCAATAATATGAAAAATCGAAATTAAAACTATACCATTACAAGAGAAAGTTAAATAGTATATATTTCATTTAACCATTATTTAAGTTAAATAGTATGAATTTTCCTTTAATCATTATTATTAAATAAATGTATAACAAGTATTTATTTCCTGACCGTTACTATTTGAATGGTCTATTTAACATATATTAAAATGGCTAGTTATATGTTTAAACATGCATGAAGATGTTGTGGTTGTAGGAGTTTGAGTGAGTTAAAATGATGATAACTTAATCTTTTTGAGTTTTTTCCTAATATAATTTATTTTAATCAATAAATGGTTTGAAATTTTATAATTAATATATATATATATATATAATAAAATTTTATGTTTAATGTTTGTAAGGGCAGTTTGATTTGTGATGGTTTGAAATATCATAAAATAATATATATATATATATATATATATAAATTTTATGTTTAATGTTTTTAGGGATGGTTTGATTTGCGATTGTCATGATATGAAGTTTTTGTGAAGCGTGTGGTTTGAGGTTCAAATTTTTTATGAAAATTTTGTGGATTGTGTATGAAAGGGCACATGGGTTCATCTAGAGATATAGTGGTAGCGGTTGAAATCAACTCTATGTCATGTGAGTACGAGTGGGAAATTGTCAATTCCTCTAGATATTAAGAAAAAGGAAAAAAATAATGCCTAAAATTTATATTCATAAAATAGGATTATAATTTTTAGTAATTTTTTTATTATCAAAATTGAAATAATTTATATTTTATTTATTAATTTATTATTATTTAACTTAAATTATGGTAGTGGTAGTTAGCATTTATCAAATTTAATTTAATTTATTGAACTTTAAGAAAGGTAAAGAATTACATTACTTGCTTTCTGCATTTAAAAGGGTTTAACAAAAACATTTATATATCATTATAGTTTTGATTAAAAAGATTGATATTGTGACAAATATTTTGAATTATAATTTTAATATATATTAAATATTTATATAATTTTAAATAGACGAACCTAGATCCATCTTAATCCCAAATCTATCAAGTGCCAAAAGGGCTCAAATCTCTTGAGGTGCAAACTTCTTTTAAAGTATAAATCTTGAAGAAATGTTTGTACCTTAAAATATATGATTCTTCTTAGTAGTAGATAAACATGAGGTTAAGATGGATTTAGGCTAGTTTTAGTCATGGGTGGTTACACAAAATTTGTAGATGATCAACATTACATATATGTATATGTCTAATATTAATCCAATCATTTGATATTTACGCACTTCCTTCTATTGAATATATATATATATAAAGAAGGATCAATGTCAATTTATCTTCTTCAGTTTTTAGTACAGTGAAATAATTTGTAAATGATCAAAATTATGCATGTGTATCTCTGAGATGAATATGATCATTTTAAATTTACCTAGTTTCCTCAGTTGGCTAAGAACATAGAAAGTATTATTTAGAAGTATACTTCAAGTGTTACATTAGAACTAAGATAAATATTAATAAAGTAATAATGCTGAGTGTTGAAAAATGTACATTAGAATCAACACGTTATTTCAGTATAGCTGTCAATTTCTAGAAGCATTGTTTTTAGTCTACATGTCAATTTTTAACCCATTAGTTTCAATATACATGTCAATTTTTAATGCATTGGTTTAAATGTAAATGTCAATTTATATCCAATGCCAATTTATATCTCTATTTTAGTTTCTAATACATTGATTTTAGTGTATATGTAAGTCAATTTTTAAATGTGTTGATTTTAGTGTACATGCAATTTCTAATGTATTAATTTTAGTATACATGTCAACTTCAAATTCTGTTATGTATACATTAATATATGTAGGAAGTATACTTCAAAAGTTACATGAGGCATAAGTTGGAAAGAAATAAAGTAACAATGTTGATTGATGAAAAATGTACATTGAAATTATTAATTTTAGTATACATGTCAACTTCAAATTCTGTTATGTATACATTAATATATGTAGGAAGTATACTTCAAAAGTTACATGAGGCATAAGTTGGAAAGAAATAAAGTAACAATGTTGATTGATGAAAAATGTACATTGAAATTAATTGGTTGATTTCAATGTGCATGTTAATTTCTAATGTTTTGATTTTGCAATACACACAAATTTCAATTTCAATGTACATTTATATTCAATGTTTTTTTTTTGTTACCCAGAGGAACCCAGCAACCTGCTTGACACGTAACTACCAGTAAACCTGTGGGGGGCTATGATATGTCCTCCTCCCTGTAGCCCGGGTAACAACAGGGGGGCTTTGAACCCAGTTCTTTCAAGTTTCAACGATTTCACATTTCTCGGATTAACCAATTGAGCTGCCCCCAGGACAATTTATATTCAATGTTAATTTGTATTTTTATTTTTATTTTATAATACATTGGTTTACGTGTATTTTTTTTTTTTTTCAATTTTTAACACATTGATTTAGTGTTCATGTCAATTTTTATTTCTATTCAAAATACATATACATAATTTCTTATTTTACTGTACATGCTAATTTCTATTTTTATTCAATTTTAATTTCAAATTCTATAAATCGATCAATCAACAATGTTTAATTAATCTTAACCCATGGAATTGGTGGCAATTCCATCCACCTATAAACATAATCTTGTGAGAAATAACTTTAAAAACTTAGTTTTAACCAACTAAATTCATACATTAACCAATAAGAATTTAAGCAATAAGAATATCCCTGTGATAACTTGTGATAACTCTATAACTCATAATTTGACCTATATTGCAAGGGAAAGCTATTACATGTGGTCTACAATTTAGGGTTTTGCTAATTTTTATATTAATATATAATGTTCTCTTAAGAGGGATTATTGATAAATCTCTTATATGTAACATGACCCACAAACATATTCTTTATGCTTTCCCAATTACCAATTTATTGTTCCTATTTCATATGTTACTATTACTATTTCATATGTTATTGACTGAATTTTGTGGCAATATTATTCCTTTTAACAAACAATTTTAATAGGAGTAGGCATGAACCATCATAGATTAATTGAATAGTTTTGATCAATTATGATTTCATGGTAGCTATGCAATATAGTTAAGGAAGAACAAAAGGATTCAACATGTCTATACATTGATTTTCTTTCTATCCATGGAAGATAGTAGTAGGGCTCTACTTAATATGTTTTAGAGAGTGGTTGGTAAAACTGGAAAGAGCCAACTATGAATAACATGTACCAGACATTGTACACACTAAGAAAATTTCATTTTAACTTCAAATCTTGTCCCAACGAAACTCCTTTCTATATCTTGTGCTTCACAACCTTTGATGATATCAGTGCAACACTCCATTTCACACAAGATTGAATCCCAAGGTAACTAAAAAATGGAAACAATTACTATACATGTTCATTATGTAGTTGTCAATTAGGGTTATCTTGGGATATTGAGAGGAAAGAATGGAATCCTCCCCACCCAGGATCAATTCTTGCAAGTGACAAGACAAAGATTAACAATATTAAAAACATACATATATTCCTCGTATGAAATATACAATATTGTCTTGTTTTCTTCTCTTGAATTTGTCTACTCCTAATTTCAAATTTTAAAATAAATACCTCTCGAGTGTTACGATCAAATTATATATTTCTTTAATTTTTAATATAATATTACATTGGTATCAATATCTTACTCGTAGTAAACTATATAATACTTATCAATAAAATAATATAATTTTAAATAAAAATATTACTACCATATAAGTTAAATTACTCATTTAATACATCAATATAAGTTAAATTACTCATTTAATACATCACGATATGATGCTTTCAAAGTAGCTCACGCTATTTTAAAGTTAAACTCCAGATAATAGCAAAATAAATAAATCACGCTATTTAAAGTTAAACTCCATATAATGGAAAAAATAAATAATTAATTAAACATAACTAATTAAAGGTTATAATAGATCGGATGGTTTTAAAATTTCCACCAAATCACTTTTTAATAACATATTTGACAACCCACACTCATAAAAGCAGTTAAACCTTCCCCGATACTCACGATTGCACGCACTACAATCAACTTATAAAATTTTGATGTTAACCAGACGCACTAAAACTATTAAAACGCATTAAATAAACTTAAGGCTTTCATAATCGTATAGGATAAAATCTTGACTTGTAATTAACTGTCCCATCTTTGACTAAATATAAGAACAATAAAAATTATCCATATTTAAATTTAAATAATGTATTCAGTATTTATTACATTGTGCGTCGTTCATCATGATGTTAAAAACAAATTAAATTAAAAAAGTTTTTCTTTTGATTTATCATTATATTTATTTTGAAAAATATTTAATTTATTATGTTTTAATATATATATATATATATATATAATTATTTTCTTTTGATTTATCATTATATTTTTTTTGAAAAATATTTAATTTATTATGTTTTAATTATATATATATAATTAATTGTAATGAGAATTTTATAAGATTAAATTGTAATTTGTATAATAAGTGATTATATATAATTTTTATACATTAGTATTTTATTTTTATTTTTTACCTATTTATTAGCCTAAGAAACATAAGGTTATTAGAGCTGTAAATTCTCTTAAAAAAAAAAACCTATAAGGTCTCACAAAACTTGCAGTACATTACAAAATAAAAATAGTTTGCACTAGACTCTAAATACCATGATTGTTCTCCTTCAAAGGAGATACATTCAAATCCGACATAGACATTTTACCAAGCCTTCCCTCAGATAGACTAATGGAGAAATGTAGAGATAAGAAATTGATAGCCAACCACAAATTCTCCATTTGTTGCCTAATATTGTCCAACTCGTCTTCAATTTTCTTCTATTGTGTCCAATCCTCTATTATTTTGTCTGATGCTATCAATGTTTCGTTTGAGCCTTGGTTCAATTTTACACACAACAGATCATGATTGGCTTCCAACCTATCAAGACATCGCTCCAAAGTGTCGATGGCCAAATACACACCTAGAATTCTACATTTCCAAGTTTCAATGGCTAATGTCAGGTCGTCGGGGAACCTACTTGAGAGGGAACAAGAGATACACAAGAAAATCTTGGTCATCTTGCCATAGAGTATATGTAACATAAACTCGTGCTCAAAACGTCGGTCGAGCAAACTAAAAAAACGTAGGAGTAGAAATTTCTAAAATTAAGGCTCCATGCCATGACATAGCCTAACCTTCCTCCTTTACTAACCGTTGCTCCATGATGGAAGAGTAAAGATAATCACAAGAGATTAGTAAGGGAATTTGTATACTATTGTGCATCGACAACCTCTGAGACTAAATTTGCAACACTTTTGAACTAAATTCACATGTTAATGCATAAACCTATACGAACAAAATGCCGCACAATAACTAGATACTAGAGGGCCAAGGGAGGAAGCTGCTTGGAAGGATTTATCCCACTCCTCACACCAACACCCCCATAATGGTCGTTGTTACCCAGTCAACACAATGCCAAAACAATTCATCTTACAATAGTCATTAAAGGTCATCAATTCCTCCATGAATGCTCGGTACGTTGATGCAAATGAATTAGCCTCAACTTGCATTAATTTCAAATGATTTATCCCATTAATAATACCCCTTAAGAACGAGGTGAGGGTATAAAGTGACGATGAAGGCCACTAGAAAATCCGATGTCATTCCTTCTCAATGTAGCTAGCCTTAAGTTCGATTAAGTTGAATCGGATTCCACTTCTTACTTAATAAAAATTGGGAGGGGGTTCACAAAGGGCCTAATGATCCACCTCAACCCCAAATTTCCTTGGATTTGCTCAAACATTTGATTAAGCAATGATGGATATTGTGAGGATACCATTTCGAACAAAAACCCCTTCTTTTAGATTGTCACCTTCTTTAGTGAGTTAGTCTACAACAATGATGTTTGATCTCAAAACATGGAATAAACTAATCTTATAGATGGTTGATTTGAATGCTTGAATTCGATCAATTATACATTGTAATTTACAATCTTTATGGAGTGTTCCATGCACCAGATGTTGGATTACTAACATAAAGTCTCCCATCATGATTTGATTTTCTATCTTTTCTTTTCTTACCAGAGATAAGCCTTGCAATAACCAATATGCTTCAACTAAGTTGTTTGCAAGTTTGCCTAGACCTCAACTATACTTAATTTCTAATTTTCCTTCAAGATTAATGATAACCCTTCTTGCTCATGTCACCCCTAAATTTAATTTAATTTTAAATAAATGTAAACATCATTATTATATTTAAAATATTAGACATTATAGTATTGTAGCTATAAATAATCTATATAATTATATAAGTATAATTAAATATATTTTTAATAATAATGAATTTTAAGTTATCATAATTAAAATAGCTATAGATAATTTATATATTAACTATATTTATAATATTAATAGTTTTTTAATTACAATAATATAATTAAATTAATTATAAATTTTAATTCTCATAAAAATAAATATTTAATGATGATGTTGTATAATTTGGCTAAAATGTCCAATGTTTTGGGTGAATACTTCATCCATCTTTAGGATAGTAATCTCAAAATGATGAAGATGGGTGAAGTGTTCACTACTTTAGCGAAATTTCATAGTATTCCAGAAACACACATCATCATCAATTTATTAACTATGAAAATTTACATGCTAAAATAAATATTATAAAAAGAATTAAGATTTTAATTATAAAATGTTTTTGTATTAGGTTATATATATTAAGTTATTAAAAAAACCTTAATAAATATCACATTCTAATTAATTATAATGGTATTATTATTATTATTATTCAATTTTAAGGTCACAACCAAGCTAGACACCAAACAGTGTATAAGACCGCTTGTTTGTGGGACAAACACCAAATTGGTGTATGAGACCCCCTTGTTTGTGGGACAAGAGACCCACCTCCATGCTACGATTTGGCTGCTAAGTCTACAAAGGCATACTTACTCTAACCCCCTTTGGTTTTGAACCTGTGACCTCTAGGAGGAAACACATGCTCTTGACCATTAAGCCCACTCAAAACAATTTTACTTGTTAATTAATTCTTAAAATTGATTTGATTTGATATTTTTAATAATAATAGAAAAATTGATCATAATGTAGTTATCAAATCAATACTGAGAATAACCATTACTAATTGCTATCAAGAAATATAGATTAATTCATCACTATCCTTTAAGAAAAACCATACCACTCTAATAACCTATACTAAGCCCAATAAACACAAATGCAGCGTTCCACTTAGTGATACTCGAGTTAGCGAGGATATTGATCCATAAGTCTCGGGTTTAAGTCCTCCCTGAATAGAAACAAAATAATAAAAAATTAACAATGGAAATACAGAAGAAAAACGTCTACTAATCTGTTAGCTCCAAATTATACTCCAAAATCTATTAAAATGATAAATAATACAATTATAATATTAAAAAAATATTAATATAGTTTTAAATTAAAACTCAATTTTCCAACCAGTACTATGGGGCGCGATAAACGGGCGCACGAGGATAAAAATAAAAGTATAAAAATACAAAATCCTTGATGCTAATTACACGGGTCCTCCTTTTAAGTCAGGTAATAGGTATCACTATCACTATCGAGTTTCCATGTTCTCGTCAATGGATAAATTTAAACACTTTTCAGATTCTCAGATCTTCTCCATAAGCCGGATATTTTGATTAATTCTCTTTTTTGTGTGGCTACCTAACATTTTGCGGTAGGCATGCGCACACGTAGGTAAGGTTTATTCACTTATTTACTCAATTGGTCAATTAGGGTGTGATCTACTCATGAATATGCACGACTTTTACTACAATTGCATTTTTTTTATAATTTAATTTATGAATGGTCTCAACAACTTGTTTAAGGGGATTGACTTGATTCGGATTGTCAAAAAGGAAAGAATACTAAGTTTTGATTTTTTGGTATATAAAGCGGCATGAAAGACCGTCATTGACTATATGCAACGATGGCGACTCTCGAAAAGTTGTTTTTGACCAAATACACTTAAAATACAAAGAAAGACTTGGAATCCAAACAAAAGTGATGCCGAAGTCTAATAATAAAGGTAAAAAGATTGTGTGATGCTTAAGAATTTCTTCCTCATTCTATGATAAGCATATGTGGCTTCTCATTTTATGACATGCATATTGCCACATGCCTTCCAAAATAACATGGAAAGAAATTGCTACTTGTGTTTCAAAGCAATGCAGCTAGGTAGCTGATGTTGGTGGTTTCTCCTCCATGATCGAACACCAGCCGTATTCTTTTGAACTTGATCACCCGCCACCTGCATTCTCCTCCACCTGAATTCCTTTGTCTTTCAAGTGGTGTCACCTCCCGGTTCCCGCTGATGGCTACTGGATGCATGGTCCATGTCTCTCGAAGGGTGGTTGGAGCTCGACTCCCCCTTAAAGTTACCTAGCGATGGAGGAGCTTGATTTATTTCCGGGTTGAGCTCTGGTTTGGGGTATGGGTCAATTACCTCACGGAAATCCAACGTGACGGTGGCAATGATGACTGGCCTATCCATGGAGTAGTGAAAGAGGAATTAAGCTTGCTGGCAGGAAGCCGTGGAAGTGATATGCTGGGCTATTCCACCTAAACATCGAGCCTTGCTGGAACCCCTTCTACCATGGCCACTGCGGGTGTCCGGGTATCTACCAAGAAAGCGGGAAGTGGAAGGGCTCGGGGGTGGGGAAGTGGATGAGGAGGTGGAGATTGAAGGGGGTAGGGATGAAGGGCGAGTGGCGCCACCCCGGCTACCACCACGCCTGCACTGCATTCTATGACGTTGGTGCATGATTCTCCAATGAGAGGGCTGCAACGAGCAATGAATAGTAGGGTCAGGCGGTGGGGCAAGAACTGCAGGGGGAATGCTGAGAGGAACTGGGGAATTCAAATCTGGGCTAGAGCGAGGGGCCAGGATCTCAAAATGCAGGTTGCAGAGAAAAGACTGGGAAAAATGATGACCATTGCCCAGATCGACGCAGCAAAGAAGTCTGCAATGTCTTCCCATGGCGATGCGAAGGCTCGGCTTAGCTGCAACAGGCAGGCAAAGCAATTGAGAGGTTGAATGGGGGAATGCAGGGGCTATGCTCCATAATTCGGAAATTGCAGCGAATATCTTGATTTTCCCAGCTGGTTAATATCACCGACTGAGGCACCAGGACCTGCCTTAAGTTCCCACAGGGGAAGGCACAGGTTGCCATAAGGTTTCGCTGCCTGCATGTCCGGCGGCCGAAGGGCATTAATGGTTCATCTAAAACCCGCATCTAGGGAAAAGGTAGTGGGCTTGGCCCGGTTTAGACTAACTACTCACACGACGAGCTACGACCTTGCTTAGGATCGAACACAAGACCGGTCCATCATGACAAGGCTGACTTTACCACTACGTCGCCTCCACGACCTTGTTCCTATTTCATATGTTATTGACCGAGTTTTGTGGCAATATTATTTCTTTTAACAAACGATTTTAATGTTGGAAGTGATGAATATGTTTGAATAGGAATAGGCATGAACCATCATAGATTAATTGAAATAGTTTTGATCAATTATGATTTCCTGGTAGCTATGAAATATAGTTAAGGAAGAACAAAAGAATTCAACATGTCTATACACTGATGTTCTTTCCATCCATGGAAGATAGTAGTAGGGTTCTACTTAACATGTCTTAGAGAGTGGTTGGTGAAACTAGAAAGAGCCAACTATGAAGAACATGTACCAGACATTGTACACACTAAGAAAATTTCATCGTAACTTCAAATCTTGTCCCAATGAAACTCCTTTCTATATCTTGCGCTTCACAAAATTTGATGATATTAGTGCAATGCTCCATTTCACACAAGTTTAAATCCCAGGGTAACTAAAAAATGGAAATAATTACTATACATGTTCATTGTATAGTTGTCAATTAGGGTTATCTTGGGACATTGAGAAGAAGGAAATGGAATCCTCCCCACCCAGGTTCAATTCTTGCAAGTGACATGACAAAGATTAACAATATTGACAACATACATCTATTCCTCATATGAAATATACAATATTGTCTTATTTCTTCTCTTGAATTTATGTACTCCTAATTTCAAATTTTAAAATAAATACCTCTAGAGTGTTATAAAACTTACAATCAAATTATATATTTCTTTATTTTTTAATATAATATTACATTGTTATCAATATCTTACTCGTAGTAAACTATATAACACTTATCAATAAAATAATATAATTATAAATAAAAAATATTACTACAATATAAGTTAAATTACTTATTTAATACATCACGATATGATGCTTTCAAAGTAGCTCACGCTATTTAAAGTTAAACTCCAGATAATAGAAAAAATAAATAAATCACGCTATTTAAAGTTAAACTCCATATAATGGAAGAAATAAATAATTAATTAAACACAGTTAATTAAAGGTTATAATAGATTTTAAATTTTCCACCAAATCACTTTTTAATAACATATTTGACAATCCACAACTAATAAAAGCATTTAAACCTGCCACGATACTCACGATTGCACGCACTAAAATCAACTTATAAAATTTTGATGTTAACCAGACGCACTAAAACTATTAAAACGCATTAAATAAACGGATAAAATCTTGACTTGTAATTAACTGTCCCATCTTTGACTAAATATAAGAACAATAAAAATTATCCATATTTAAATTTAAATAATGTATTCAGTATTTATTACATTGTGCGTCGCTCATCATGATGTTAAAAACAAATTAAATTAAAAAAGAGTTTCTTTTGATTTATCAATATTACAAGACTCGTGACTCGTCACTAAAGACGTGTCAGGTAACCAAATGGAAGAGTTTAAACGTATTATGTTATTATATATATGGAAGAGTTTATATTTATATATTATTTATTATGTTATATTTATTTTGAAAAATATTTAATTTATTATGTTTTAATTATATATCTATCTATATATATAATTGTAATGAGAATTTTATAAGATTGAATTGTAATTTGCATAATAAGTGATTATATATAATTTTTTCTTAAGTCAACTATATTTATAGCCTCGTTTATATTAGTATTTTTTTTTTTTGCCTATTTATTGGCCTAAGAAACATAAGGTTATTAGAGTTGTAAATTGTCCCAAAAAAACTTTATAAGGTCTCACAAAACTTGCAGTACATTACAAAATAAAAATAGTTTGCACTAGACTCTAAATACCATGATTGTTCTCCTTCGAAGGAGATATATTCAAATCCAACATAGACATTTTACCAAACCTTCCCTCAGATAGATTAATGGAGAAATGTAGAGATAAGGAATTGATAGCCAACCACAAATCCTCCATTTGTTGCCTAATATTGTCCAACTCGTCTTCAATTTTCTTCTATTGTGTCCAATCCTCCATTATTTTTTCTGATGCTATCAATGTTTCCTTTGAGACCTGGTTCAATTTTACACACAACAGATCATGATTGACCTCCAACCTATCAAGACATTGCTCCAAAGTGTTGATGGCCAAATACACACCTAGCATTCTACATTTCCAAGTTTCAATGGCTAATGTGAGGTCGTTGGGGAACCTATGTGAGAGGGAACAAGAGATACACAAGACAATCCTGCTCATCTTGCCACAGAGTATATGTAACATAATCTCATGCTCAAAACGTTGGTCGAGCAGACTGAAAATACCCAGGAGTAGAAATTTCTAAAATTAAAGCTCCATGCCATGACATAGCCTAACCTTCCTCCTTTACTAACCGTTGCTCCACAATGGAAGAGTAAAGATAATCACAAGAGATTAGTAAGGGAATTTGTATACCTATTGTGTGTCAACAACCTCCGAGACTGAATTTGCAACACTTTTGAACTAAATTCACATGATAATGCATAAACCTATACCAACAAAATGCCACACAATAACAAGATACTACAGGGCCAAGGGAGGAAGCTGCTTGGAAGGACTTATTCCACTCCTCACACCAACACCCCCATAATGGTCACTCTTACCCAGTAAACACAATGCCAAAACAATTCATCTTACAATAGTCATTAAAGGTCATCAATTCCTCCATGAATGCTCGGTACGTTGATGCAAATGAATTAGCCTCAACTTGCATTAATTCCAAATGATTTCTCCCATTAATAATACCCCTTAAGAACGAGGTGAGGGTATAAAGTGACGATGAAGGCCACTAGACAATCCGATGTCGTTCCTTCTCAATGTAGCTAGCCTTAAGTTCAATTAAGTTGAATTGGATTCCACTTCTTACTTAATAAAAATTGGGAGGGGGTTCACAAAGGGCCTAATGATCCACCTCAACCCCAAATTTCCTTGGATTTGCTCAAACATTTGATTAAGCAATGATGGATATTGTGAGGATATCATTTCGAACAAGAACCCCTTCTTTTAGATTGTCACCTTCTTTAGTGAGTCGGTCTACAACAATGATGTTTGATCTCAAAACATGGAATAAACTGATCTTATAGTTGGTTGATTTGAATGCTTGAATTTGATCAATTATACATTGTAATTTACAATATTTATAGAGTGTTCCATGCACCAGATGTTGGATTACTAACATAAAGTCTCCCATCATTATTCGATTTTCTATCTTTGCTTTTCTTACCAGAGATAAGCCTTGCAACAACCAATATGCTTCAGTTGAGTTGTTTGCAAGTTTGGCTAGACCTCAACTATACTCAATTTCTAATTTTTCTTCAAGATTAATGATAACCCCTCTTGCTCATGTCACCCCTAGATTTAGTTTAATTTAAAATAAATGTAAACATCATTATTATATTTAAAATATTAGACATTATAGTATTGTAGCTATAAATAATCTATATAATTATATAAGTATAATTAAATATATTTATAATAATAATGAATTTTAATTTATCATAATTAAAATAGCTATAGATAATTTATATATTAACTATATTTATAATATTGACAAATTTTTAATTACAATAATATAATTAAATTAAT
Source organism: Pinus tabuliformis (assembly GCA_031772625.1). Taxonomy (NCBI): domain Eukaryota; kingdom Viridiplantae; phylum Streptophyta; class Pinopsida; order Pinales; family Pinaceae; genus Pinus; species Pinus tabuliformis. The sequence continues at coordinate 1,353,192,430 of CM062820.1, read as the reverse complement.
TATCAATTTTAACTCCCATAAAAATAAATATTTAATGATGATGTTGTATAATTTGGCTAAAATGTCCAATGTTTTGGGTGAACACCTCATCCATCTTTAGGATAGTAATCTCAAAATGAGGAAGATGGATGAAGTGTTCACCGCTTTAGCGAAATTTCATAGTATTCCATAAACACACATCATCATCAATTTATTAACTATGGAAATTTACATTGCTAAAATAAATATTTTAAAAAATATTAAGATTTTAATTATAAAATGTTTTTGTTTTAGGTTATATGTATTAAGTTATTTAGAAAACCTTAATAAATATCACATTCTAATTAATTAAAATGGTATTATTATTATTATTATTATCTATGTTTAAGGTCACGACCAAGGCAGACACCAAATTGGTGTATGAGACCCCCTTGTTTGTGGGAAAAACACCAAATTGGTGTATTAGACCCCCTTGTTTGTGGGATAAGGAACCCACCTCCACATAAAGATTTCGCTGCTAAGTCTACAAAGGCATACATACTCTACCCCCTCTAGCTTTGAACCTGTAACCTCCTAGGGAAACACATGCTCTTAACCATTAGGCCCGCTCAAGACAATTTTACTTAATAATTAATTCTTAAAATTGATTTGATTTGATATTTTTAATAATAATAGAAAATTGATCATAATTTAGTTGTCAAATCAATAGTGAGAATAACCATTACTAATTACTATCAACAAATATAGATTGATTCATCACTCTTCTTTAAGAAAAACCATACCACTTTAATAACCTCTACTAAGCCCAATAAACACAAATGCAACATCCCACTTAGTGATACTCGAGTAGCGAGGATATTGATCCCTAAGTCTCGGGTTTAAGTCCTCCCTAAATCCCACTTAGTGATACTCGAGTTAGCGAGGATATTGATCCCTAAGTCTCGGGTTTAAGTCCTCCCTAAATAGAAAATTTACTCAAAATAAACAAAATAATAAAAAATTAACAATGGAAATACAAAAGAAAAACGTCTACTACGTTGTTAGCAATTTTGTAACATTCGAAATGATGAACCGTTTAAGAAAAAAATCAAACTATCCTCCAAAATCTATTAAAATGATAAATAATACAATTATAATATTAAAAAAATATTAATATAGTTTTAAATTAAAACTCAATTTTCCAACCAGTACCATGGGTCGCGATAAACGGGCGCACGAGAATAAAAATAAAACTATAAAAATACAAAATCCATGATGCTAATTACACGGGTCCTCCTTTTAAGTCAGGTAATCGGTATCACTATCACTATCGAGTTTCCATGTTCTCGTCAAGGGATAACATTTAAACACTTTTCAGATTCTCAGATCTTCTCCATAAGCCGGATATTTTGATTAATTCTCTTTTTTGTGTGGCTACCTAACATTTTGCGGTAGGCATGGGCACATGTAGGTAAGGTTTATTCACTTATTTACTCAATTGGTCAATTAAGGTGTGATCTACTCATGAATATGGACGACCTTTACTACAATTGCATTTTTTTTATAATTTAATTTATGAATGGTCTCAACAACTTGTTTAAGGGGATTGACATGCCTCGGATTGTTAAAAAGGAAAGAATACTAAGTTTTGATTTTTTTTGGTATATAAAGCGACATGAAAGACCGTCATTAACTATACTATATGCAAGGATGGCGACTTTGAAAAAGTTGTTTTTGACCAAATACACTTAAAATACAAAGGAAGACTTGGAATCCAAACAAAAGTGATGCCGTAAGTTTTGAATTTTTTTTGGTATATAAAGCGACATGAAAGACCGTCATTAACTATATGCAAGAATGGCGACTTTGAAAAAGTTGTTTTTGACCAAATACACTTAAAATACAAAGAAAGACTTGGAATCCAAACAAAAGTGATGCCGAAGTCTAATAATAAAGGTAAAAAGATTGTGTGATGCTTAAGAATTTCTTCCTCATTCTGTGATAAGCATATGTGGCTTCTCATTTTATGACATGCATATTGCCACATGCCTTCCAAAATAACATGGAAGGAAATTGCTAACTGCTTTTCAAAGCATTCCTCATTCTGTGATAAGCATATGTGGCTTCTCATTTTATGACATGCATATTGCCACATGCCTTCCAAAATAACATGGAAGGAAATTGCTACCTGCTTTTCAAAGCAATGCGGAAGGAAAGGAAAGAAAGGAAATTATAGAAAATTATCATTAGACAACCTGATGGATATGGGTACAAGTGACGTAAATCGATAATTTGAATCAAACCATATTTGTTGGTCAACAATGTTGTTATTGATGTTAAAAGTGTAGTCATTGATGTCAAGGTCATGGGAGTTTTGTTGGTTAAAGGCATTTTTGCCTCAGGAGATCCACTCAGATCTTCTTGTAAAGTGCTCAGATGGATAGGCCTTGGAAAGATCTCTTCAACAATATAAGGCAATTTGAAAAATCCTCGAGTATCAAAAGTTATGCAAGGATGAAATTTGGTAGAGTTCCAGGGGCCTCATTGTAAGGACCTCAAGCTGCAAGTGCAGTTGGGCAAGGGCGCGCAGAGGAAAGGCGTGGCCAAGCTGAAAAAACCGCAGCACACGTGAAGGTGAAATGAAGAAATTCGAAGTGTTTGGAGTTTATACTTGTGGGCGGTCCCGTGCGAGTTGACGGGTGGGCGAACCAACAGGCGGGCGAGCCGACTTAACAACGGGCGAGCTGGATTGAACGAACAAGTAGGCTGATGAGTTAAGGCAGGCGAAACGACGCGTTATGGAGAAGTTCAGTGGGTCGGCCAGGGCGCCCCCACACGACGGACGAAGGGTATACATAACTCGGCAGTGAGGATGGATGAAGGCATTGAATCGAACGATCACAACGAAGTGCGAAGTGCGAGCTAACACAGTTCTGCGGTACGAGTAGGGCGGCGTGCGATGAGCCCACATGACAGGTGAATCGAAGGCGTGAACGAAGGACTTCAGGCAGGGTGACACGGCGTGTGCACCTGCCGAACGAAATGGTGAACGAGTCGGTTGGAGAACTCGTGTAGGGTGACCCGCGGGTGGGAGCACCCGACGAGGTGAAACGAAGTGCTACGGAAGTGTTGGTTTGTGAACAGAGGTGCGACAGACGTGTGGAGGTGCATGAGTTGTGTGGCATAGTGACATGGGTAGCAGCGCCCGAGTTGGGAAAATGACACGATGAGCTGAACGAACATGTTCAGGGGCAAACAAGGAGGTGGGCAAGTCATGCGGCGACCGTGCGGGCGTGCCGACGAGCTAACCGAGTTGCGCCGGATGAATGTAAAATTTGACTAGGTGTAAATTTGGGGTTTCTTCAAGATTGTAACTTATATATATTGATATTGTGGGCAGAATCATTATAGGGAGTTGCCCCTCCCTTTATACTGTTGTGCATTTATGGTTAATGCTATCTATGGTGAATGTTAATGGTTTTCCTTGTGTTATAATGAAAACATATATTTGGTAAAAGAAGAAAATAAACTAAGTATCGAAAGTAGGCGTAGTTTAGGATCGCAAGTATTGGTGAAAATAAAGTGGTCAATGGTGCCGCACCTCCTATAGTGCGGTTGGAAGAGTACCACCAATGTAGGGGCATGACAGGTGGTATCAGAGCTGATGAACAACGGGAAGCTGATCGGGATTTGCAGAAGAAGCTGATCCCACTGTCACTTTGTGACAGGTGGTATCAGAGGCTGGTTCAGAAATCTGAAGGGTGATTCAGGTTTGCGAAAGGGAAGTGTAATACTTCGTGACAGGGATAAGGAGCTGATCCCACTGCACTAACGTGACAGTTGGTATTGAAGCTGGTGAATGATCTATACTAGATTGCAAAGAAAGCTAATGGCAGAGATGACAGGGGAACCTCAGGTTGTGACAGGTGAATCTAGCCATAATGCAGGTGAAGCTTTCATGAACAGGGTATTGGAACGAATGGAGGAATTGGATTCTGATTGGACTTCGAAGATGGCCGAGATCATGAAGGATCGTGAAGGCAATGCGAAGATGAAAGAAGAATTCGATGAACTCAAGGACCGATACGAGTATACAAAATGGAAGTATACACAACTAGAAGAGGAAGTCAAGGAGATTGGGAAAGCAAGAGATCAAGGTTTGGCAAAAATCTTGGATTTGCAGCAAGCTCTTGACGAAGCTCGAGATGAGATCGCGGTGTTGAAGAAGGCCGTGAGACATAACTCAGGTGGAGGAGTGTCTCATGTGAAAGTCAAGGAACCAGAATCTTATGATGGTACAAGGAGTGCGAAGACTCTTGGCAACTTTCTATGGGACATGGAACAGTACTTGGAACGCTTGGGATTACCTGATGAGGAAACTAAGGTAAAAGTAGCTGCTCAATTCTTGACGAAGGATGCTAAGATGTGGTGGCGAAGGAGGATGGATCAGATTTCCAATGGCAGTGCTGACGACATAACTTCGTGGAATGACATGAAGAAGTCTTTGTAGACCCACTTAAGTCCACAAGATGAAACATGGGAAGCAAGGATGAAGATAAAGTATATGAAGAAAATAGGAAGTCTACAGCCATATCAGCGAGAGTTTGCGAGTGCAGTTCTGGATTTTCCGGACATGGCGGAGAGGGACAAGGTGTTCAACTTTGTTATAGGGTTGAAACCTTGGGCATGGAATGAAGTGAAGAGACAGAAGATAAAGACACTTGAGGAAGCTTTTGCTGCTGTAGATCGTTTGGTGGAGCATTATGACGAAGCTTCTGATGAGAAAAAGAAGAAGTTCGATAAGCCGAAAGAGAAAACTACGAAAGATGATGCTTCGAAATCGTATGATAAGACGAAGACGAAGAAACCATTGAAGTGTTGGATATGTGAGGAACCACATACGGTGAAGAATTGTCCTTCAAGACCGAAAGTGGCTGCAATGGCACAGTCCAATACGAAGAAAGAAGAGACTTCTGTGGGGGTGATGCAGATTCTTGGAGCTGCAGCTGCTACGGAAGCAGTCTCACGAAGAGATCTAGAAAGGAATAGTTTGGAATATGTTCGGATGAAGATTGGGAGTGCTGATGTGCTCACTATGGTGGATAGTGGTGCTACTCACAACTTCATGAGTGAGGATATTGCGAGAAGGATTGGGCTGAAATTTGTACCGGTGCAGGCACAGATAAAGACAGTGAATTCTCCTCCTGATTCTGTAATTGGTGTGGCTGAAAAGGTGGACACAACACTTGGTGAGTGGACCGGGAAAGTCGACTTCACTATAGTGCGGATTGATGACTATGAAGCTGTGCTGGGAATGGAATTTTTGAAACATTATGATGCAATGATTGTTCCACATTTGAAGAAGCTGTACATTTATGATGGAAGGGAAGATGTACCCATTGGTGTTCCAACCGTGGGAGTAACAAGACCCGAGTGTAAGTTGGCAGTGATGCAGATGGGGGATGAGAAGCGTATGGATGAGGTCTGTAAGCAGATGTCTGTTGCAGAGACAAAGCTTATGGAACAGTCACAGGTTATCAAGACATTGTCAGATAGCATCTTGGATTTGTCTAGGAGGCTGGAGGCAGTAGAGGATGACGATGACGATGATGAAGAATATATGAGGCCGAATGTCCAGGTGGAGGATCGGGTTGCATATCTACAGAGGATGGAAGTGGAAGATCCAGACAGATGGATTGAGTTGATTAGTGAGGGAGAGCCTTCAGGCTCTGCTCCCTCCACATCTTCTTAGATGACTTAGAAGATGGGGCTCATTGTTAGCTGCTCATGGCAGTGAGTCCCTAAACATTTGAGCAGGCATTATGATGACAGGAAGATGATGCAGGAATGAATGCGACTGCGAGGCAACACATTGGCATTAGCATCATGACATGTTGCAAATGGGATGGAGATTCCATGGACCTGAGCATGGGTTTTGAGCAGATTCTTGGTTGAGTTTGATATTGTGACAAGATGCTAAAGAAACAACCGATGGTGGCATGGAGAAGGTACATTCTCATGGGTTGAGTGTTATGGTTGGATTAGCTACCCAATCAGTTCGATGACATGGGGGCATGCATTGCATTGGGTTTGTGTCGGATAGGCGTCTTGGTTTCGACTGAGATGTTGTGTTGGCTGAAGTATTATGTAGAGGAGTTCACATGATGGAACGACACATGACGGAGACTATCGTATTATATATGTTGCAGGGATGTTTGCAATATATAAACGATTGAAGTTATGAATCAAGAAGATGGATGTTCGTATAACACATACTGATGGATTATGTGGCATTGGTATGGACATCTTGGTGACAGATGGTTGCTGGGGTGGAAAAGGGGATTGTTGAGGACGACAATGACTTCGGGTGGAGGAGGATGTAAGGACCTTGAGCTGCAGGTGAGGTTGGGCGAGGGTGCGCGGACGAAAGGCGCGGGCGAGCTGAAAAAACCATAACACATGCAAAGGTTAAAAGAAGAAATGCGAAGTGTTTGGAGTTTATACCTGTGGGTAGTCTCAGGTGAGTTGACGGGCGGGCGAACGGATGGGTGGGCAAGCCAACGGGTGGGCGAGCCGACTTAACAACAGGCGAGCTGGCTTGAACGAACAAGTAGGTTGACGAGTTAAGGTGGGCAAACTAATGCGTTATGGAGGAGTTTGGTGGGTCGGCCAGGGTGCCCCCACATGAAGGATGAAGGGTATACATAACTCGACGGTGAGGATGGATGAAGGCATCAAATCAAATGATCACAATGAAGTGCGAAGTATGAGCTAACATGGTTCTGCAGTAGGAGCAGGGCGGCGTGCGATGAGCCCGCACGACGGGTGAATCGAAGGCATGAACGAAGGACTTTAAGTAGGCGACACAACATGTGCGCCCGCCGAACGAAACGGTGAACGAGTCGGTTGGAGAACTCGTGTAGGGTGACCCGTGGGTGGGAGCACCCAGCGAGGTGAAACGAAGTGCGATAGAAGTGTTGGTTTGTGAACAGAGGTGTGACGGACGTGTGGAGGTGCCCAAGTTGGGTGGCACGGTGACACGGGTAGTGGCGCCCAAGTTGGGCAAACGACACGACGAGCTGAATGAACACGTTCAGGGGCAAACAACGAGTTGGGCGAGTCATGCGACAACTGTGTGGGCGCACCGACGAGCTAACCGAATTGTGCCGAATGAATGTAAAATTTGACTAAGTGTAAATTTGGGGTTTCCTCAAGATTGTAACTTATATATATATTGATATTGTGGGCAGACTCATTATAGGGAGTTTCCCCTCCCTTTATACTATTGTGCATTTATGGTTAATGTTGTTTATGGTGAATGTTAATGGTTTTCATTGTGTTATAATGAAAACATATACTTGGTAAAAGAAGAAAATAAACTAAGTATCGAAAGTAGGCGTAGTCCACGATCACAAGTATTGGTGAAAAGAAAGTGGTCAGTGGTGCTGCACCTCCTATAGTGCGGTTGGAAGAGTATTCCCAGTGAAGGGATGTGACATTCATGGTTCCACTAAAGGCCACATCATCAGGCCTCAGGGACATGTCTAAGAGAGAAGTAAAAAGGTTTGTAGAGGGTCCTTCGATTAATGGGTTGTGAAACAGAGACCAAGAAACAAAGAGCTTCCCATCAATGGACGATTATATTTTTGTTCGTGGGTATATGTCATCATGTCCTAGAAGGTCTTAGATGGAGAACGCAAGTGGAAGGCTCATGATTGACGAAGTTGGGGGATGAAGAATTCCCCATCAAAAGATGTGAATATTTCACATCCCCCGTCCCGGAGGTTGGACAAAATGTTAAGCTGTAAAGGAGGTCGTGAGACGAACCCTCGGGGATGGTAACTTGGACAGCACGACACTTAACGTAAAATTTTTCACCCCAAGCTTTTTCAATTAACAAGGGAATTGGTCACAAAATACAAGTCATCAGATCCTTGGTCCATACTTGATGACTCGACACAAAATATGTGTGGCATTCTCCCATTGGCTAACAACGATAAGTAGGCTTGTGATGTGGTAGTACATTCATAGCATGGCCCAATGATGTGAAAGCACATGGATGCCAATGGGGCATGACTCGATACATAGGACAACATGGCATATGAGGTGGTGCATAGGTGGCAAACAACTGGAGTATGTGAGGTCCAATAAAAGGGTGGCTCATGGCATGACATGGCAGGACTCATGATGTGGCACTCCAGACAGGTGACACATGACATATTGATTTGGAGTTTTTAGGTGGTCAAGGGGCCATATATGGATGACACATGGCACCACTTAGAGACGACCATGTGGCAATAATGATGGCTTGTCCTCGAAGTCTACACGAGGGGGATGTGTTTGTGCACAAGTTTCCCGTGTTATGGAACTTTAGTGTTTGGGTTAAATACTGACAAAGCTTGGGAGAGAAAGAGTAGTGGACAACAACTAAAGGTTTAGTAGTGTATGGTCCCACAAGACTAGAGCCAAGGGATGGGAATTGTTCCAACACCATCTACTAATGCGAAGTGCATGATAAGACCTCGATTTTGGCCCCACGAGCATATGACGCCAAGGTACAAAATCTATGGGGCACAAGAGTTGTTACGATTTGTTAAGTTAAGCGCCTCCAGCTATTTACCTATGGTCTCAACACTAAGTCACATGCACCAAGAGATTAAGGGAACAACATTGTTTAAATGGTAGATGAGGAGCATAATGAAGTAGAGATGCAGTGCATACTAGTACAAATCTTCAATGGGGTAGGTGGAACTGGTGGCCTTAGTTATGAGTCCCTCCCCTCATCGAGCTATGTTCTCAGCATGAAGTGCCATACTAAAGGATTGTGTGACATATAGAATTAATTGACATAAATAATTTGAGTTGGGCATGCAATGATGGAATTCATTCCTTGACAGTGTGAGCCATACCAATGAGTCTCCTTGAGTTATGTGATCTCGATCTTAGGCCATGATGAATTAATGGTTGCAATATGAGAGATGCAGATACAACTATTGGAGACCATACATGAGCACAATGAATTCATTATATGCTCCATCATGGGATATGGAAAATTCAATGCATGCATCTCTGTAGCTATGTGTAGACACGTACAATTTTGCCTCTTTATTTTGTGTTGTGTGAATGAGAAGATGTGTTGTTGAGAGTAAGTGGTGAAAAGGTTAAAAATAAGAGAGGTGATGTAGAGTGCTTTTAATGAGTGTACATCTAAGGAGAATAGTAGACTGAGAGACGAGTGAGCTAATATTTCTCATGTTGTTGTTGTGGATACTACAACAATTTTAGAGAGAGCCGAATGCAATACAGTTAATGTAGGGAGAAGTTGAGATAGCTTGTTTTGGTAGAGGAGACTGTAGAGGATAGTGTTCTAGAATTATATAAAATTTAGCTACAAAAATTTGGTTCCTGCACTAACTAGAGGTTGATATCACTAAGAAAATTGGTGCTTGCTAACATTAGGGGGTTGGGTCCTCCTGTGAGTGGGTGCTCATAAAAAATGACGTAATTAGAGTGGATGCTACTAATTTACATCATAACATAAACAAGCATTTGTGGTTTTTCTGCCAAAATGGTTTCCACGTTAGATATTTTGTGTACATGTGTAATACGAATGTTGTGGGCCTCTTTTCTCATGGTTATTTCATTTGATTGTATGATTGCAGTAATTACAAAGTAAAAATTGTAAATTACTAATTCATCCCCCCTCTTAGTAATTCCTGATTCCCAACAATTGGTATCAGAGCGAGGTTCCTTTAGGAACAATTTCACCCCTAGAAGACAAATACGTAGGGAATCATGGTAAGACAATAGAGTCAAGATGCTTATTCAAGAAAAATACCAGTCTTTGATGGAAAAAAATATGTATTTTGGAAGGTTAGAATGGAAGTCTATCTCATGTCCCTTGGTGTGGATGTTTGGGGCTCTGTATTAGTTGAGTATACAATTCCATCAACTCCTCCAATAAATCTAGATGAAAGAAAATCCTATGTGAATAATGGAAAGGCTAAGAATCTTATTTTCCTCAACCTCCATCAATTTGAACAAGTGAAAGTAATACACTTTCAGTAAGTGAAGGAAGTGCGGGGAAAACTCAAGAATAGTTATGAAGGGGATGTGAAAGTCAAACAAGCCAAGATTCAAGCCTTCAGGATGAAATTTGAAAGCTTGAGGATGAATGAAGATGAAAACATAGCAGAATGCTTTCTGAGGGTTGATGAGGTTGCAATATGATTAGAGGACTTGGTGAAGAACTCGAAAATGAAGTAATTGTTCATAAGGTATTGAGGTCTCTACTAATGAGGCCCAATACTAAAGTCTTTGCAATAGAAGATATGTATGACTTGAAATATCTCACAATGGAGCAGCTGCATGGAACACTCATAACCTATGAGATGAGAATCAGAAAATAGAAGGTAGAGCCAAAGGAAGTCACATTTAAAGCCTCGAAGAAGATAAAGGAAAATAGTGAACCTCAAGACTACTCCAACTGTGATTCATATCAAGAGATGGCCCAATTTGTTAGAAAATTAAAGAGAGGCTCATGTAAATACAAGGGAAAATTAGCCTTGAAATGTTTTTACGGTGGAAGAGTTGGGAATTTTGCCTCTGAGTTCCCTTATATTGAATAGGAGAAATTAGAGAAAGAAAAGTATCAAAAATTCAGAGATAAAGCTCAAAAATATTAGAAAAGGAAATCTCAAAAGAAAAAGGGACTGTATACCAAAGAGGACAATCACTCATCGAAAGAAAGCGGTGAAGAATCCTATGAGGAAGAGCATGATGAATGCCTGGTTATGGAAATAGACTTAGAATCAAAATCAAAATATAACTCAAACCTTGAGAAAGAAGAGGAAGGTGTAGTAGATCTTGAAGGGGAGCTCATCAACGCTCTTGATGAACTAAAGAAAGTCAGAAAGATGAACAAACAATTGAAAGGACCTTTTGATGGGGTGTAACTACAACTAAACACATATCGGAAATTTTTAAATTAATTAAACCTTGTTTAATTAATTATTAGACCCCAATTAATTCAGTGGAACTCAAAACAATGTAAATTCCTGTTTAAACCTTTAATATCATTATTATGCTAAAATAGAAGATTCCTTTATTTAACTAGAATACGCAAAAACTTCACTTATCACGCAGCACCGAAAGGAAATAACAATACCTTCTATAAACTTCTCGGTCCGAACTCTGAGTTATCCTGCACACTCCTTTACCATGCGATCACCATCAGATCGTGCCCTTCACAATGAATGGCTATGATCAACCGGACTCCAATTGGATTAAATCACAATCGATAACTCATCGGGTCCAAAATTTATATTAAAATCTGTTCACTTTTCCGCGTGACTACCGTAGGATCTGCCTCCTTTAATCGGATGACCCATATTAATTGAGCTATTAACCCAATTTAATAAAATATCACATCTGATTTTGGATTAACCTTCGTGCTTTTTAACCACACGATGACCGTAGATCTGTCGATCTGTTGATCGGACGACTTTCGCTCTTCTTTTGGATTTAGCGCGAATTTGTCAGGGTTTCGCCAAGATTTAGACATTCCGCTAAGTTTAGTCCTTCTCTAAACTTTATACACCGGGATCTCGAATACATCAATGCACAACATTCATGCGATACAGAGGAATTTAGCCTACATCTTAATTAACCAACGAAATCAATCACATAATAACAAAATACACATAAACAAGATTTAAACACAAAAACTCTTTCGTTCACATAGTATTTACATATATGTACAGAACATCTCTTGCTCTGTTCTGTTCTCTCTTCTACTTAGCTTTGTCTAACACTCTAACACTATGTCTCAAAACTATCTCAAAACCTATTTCTCACTCCCCTCATAGGCTTACATTTATAGAAATAAGTACATAGTTATGGATTATTCTAAATCCATAATATTCTCCATAAATCACTCAACTAATTCTTATTTAAGGATCTCGTCATCCCAAATATCTCTATGAGATCTTTACAAGTCTATCATCACTCATATTCTCTCATAATTAAAAATATTTACAATCAAGGCCTCACACACATATTTTCCACTCCATTTATATAAGATTCATAAAAATAATTAAAAACATCACCCCCCTAATTCAACCAAATGTACAATAATATTATGAGCAGGATGCTCCTGCATCAAACTCCCGATGTAGAAAAAAGTCATAGATTCATGTCTATGAGGTCTACCACTTTTCTGTAGTAATGTGACAACTACAAGTCTGAATGACTTTCTACCTCTAGGATTCCAAACTCTGTTTTGTTGATGGTCCTTCAGTCTTTCTTTTCCATGATGCTGTGTTTTTGTTCCTGTCATCCTTCTTTCTCCTGGTCTCCAAATTTTGAACGAGTCTCAAACTAATTCACCATCTTCACCTATAGCTTTTCCAGGTAACTCTATCATGCTGAGATTAGTAAGAACTAAACCTAAAATTTCATCATTATCATCACTCGAACTGTCAACCAAATTCTGTATATCATTGATCACAGGATGGATCAATGATGATCTATTACAATTTTCTCCACCATGCTCTAGGAGTAATTCCTCTTTGCTAATCACATCAACACAGTTGATGTTCTCTATGGTGTCCTTTCCTTCATTTGTTACAGGTTCTCTGGTCTCAACTTCTTTGGCCTCTGGCTCTTCAGCTACTGGTTCTTTCTCTAATTGAGCTGCAAACTCAACTTCATGGAATGAAGAACAATCATCCCAATTTCCTTCAGGTTCACAAAATACTTTTGGATCATAACAATGGTCATTAGCTGTCTCTATAGCAACAAATTCCTTACCTACATTCACAGATAAACTATTAGTTTTAAAAATACTAGACCTTTTGGTCTCTTTTGATGCTTCAAGCACCAAATTCCCACCATGGAATTTTTGGTTTTCAACAAATCCTCTTTGCTATGACTCAATTCCTATGAGTCTCTCCTTCTCCAACAAAGCAATATGTATTTTCTCAAGTTTTTTCATCAACATAGCATTCCATCTCTGTTGCAATAGATTCCACTTGACCCGTTTCCTTATTCTCCATCCATGTCTTTTGTCTTCATTCACTTTCTCTTGAAACCATTCCTGTAGTATATTCAATTCTTCTTTCATCTCTGCAATACTTATCCTATGCCCTTCATCACTCATTTGACATTTATTTGAACCTTTCCTAAGTTTCTCCATTCTAATTCTTCAAAATCAAATCTAATAAAAAAATATCTACCTCAATCAAATTCTAAAACTGACTCCTCTGCTTTTTCCTTTGCTTCCGCTGCGCCTTTGATTTTCCTTGTCATATGTCTTCTTGATCTCTAACAGCTTTAACTTGTGAGCTGAAATCAACCTCTGCAGTAACAAGTCTCCTTCTTGCTACACATGCTTCACCAAGCTTTCCTCCTCTGAGCTTAGTCTGTTAGCATTTCTTTGGTTCTCTCCTTTGGAACCATATGAGCACTCCTTGCTCTAGGCTACTAAAAATCTTCTCACCTTCCTTTGTTGTTACTCTACACAACAATTATAAAGATTAACACTGACAAATATAATCATAATTCACGTAGAATCTTCTTCTGCTCTAATACCAAAATGATGGGGTGTAACTACACCTAAACACATATCGGAAATTTTTAAATTAATTAAACCTTGTTTCCCCAATTTCTTTAGCGGAACTCAAAACAATGTAAATTCCCGTTTAAACCTTTAATATCGTTATTCTGCTAAAATAGAAAAATACCTTTATTTAACCGGAATGCGCAAAAACTTCACTTATCACACGGAATCGAAAGGAAATAACACTGCCTTCTATAAACTTCTCTGGTCCGAACTCTGATTTAACCCATGCACTCCTTTACCACGTGATCACTGTCGGATCGCACCCTTCACAATGTACGGCAATGATCAACTGAACTCCAATTGGATTAAATCACAATCGATAACTCATCATGTCCAAAATTTATATTAAACTCTGTTCACTTTTCTGCGCGACTACCGTCGGATCTGCGTCCTTTAATCAGATGGCCCATATAACTGAGCTATTAACCTAGTTTAATAAAATATCACGTCCTATTTTGAATTAACCTTCGTGATTTTTAACTGCGCGATATCCATAGATCTATCGATCTATTGATCAGATGACTTCCGCTCTTCTTTTGGATTTAATGCGAATTTGTTAGGGTTCCACCAAGACTTAGCCCTTCTGCTATGTTTAGTCCTTCTCTAAACTTTATACACTAGGATCTCGGATACATCCATGCACAACATTCACGTGATACAAAGGATTTTAGCCTACATTTTAATTAACCAACGAAATCAATCACATAATAACAGAATACGCATACACAAGATTTTAAACACAAAAACTCTTTCATTCACCCAATATTTACATATATGTACATAACATCTCATGCTATGTTCAGTTCTCTCTTCTACTTAGCTTTGTCTAACACTCTAACACTCTATCTCAAAACTATTTCTCACTCCCCTCGGAGGCTTACATTTATAGAAATAAGTACATAGTTATGGATTATTCTAAATCCATAATCTTCTCCATAAATCACTCAACTAATTCCTATTTAAGGATCTCGTAATCCCAAAGATCTCTATGAGATATTTACAAGTCTATCATCACTCATATTCTCTCATAATTGAGAATATTTACAATCAAGGCCTCACACACATATTTTCCACTCAATTTATATAAGATTCATAAAAATAATTAAAAACATCACCCCCCTAATTCAACCAAATGTACAATAATATTCTGAGCAGGATTCTCCTGCATCACCTTTATTGCAAGTTGAAGAAGATGTGTACCATTTTGATAATGAAGATTTTTTTTTATGAGAAAGAGAAACTAGAAGAAGCTGCTAAATGCAAGGACATTTTAGCTTAGTAGTTAGAGGAAAAATAAAAGAATTGTAATAAGCTAGAGAGTGAGAACAATCTTGTAAAACACGAACTGACTAAGAAACAAGAGAATATGGTCCCATAATTATATAAGGAGGGAATTTTGTCTCTAAAATTTAGTTGGAAGAAGCAAAGCTAAAAGAGGAGGTTATTATGGAACAAATGACTGAATGGGAAAAGAGTTGTCATAACTTAGAGGTGAAGATTGTATCTCCGAGGATAGATATTGAAAATTCAAAAGCTAATATGTATATGGACCCTTAATTTGCTGAAGGAAAAAAGAAATTTGACAATATTCACAATAGTCAAAGATCTCTTGAAAATAAGATAGATTTGGGATGGATAGATCCCCTGCAACCTTTAAGAGGAAAGGCCAACACCAGGTCCATGGGAAACAAAGTAATTAAAAGATATGTGAAAAAAAATGCAAGGGAGAGTCATTGAAGTTTGAAAAAAACAACATTAGAGAAGCAATCAATGAGGAGAAAAACTAGTCACTGCTCAAATTCTTTTCTGCACAAACCTGTAAGCTGATTGAAACAAGAAAAACAAAGTCCAACTAATCTACTTAAGCTCAACATTTTTCAAATTTTAGGCACCCAAAATTGTTCTATGGAAACTGTTATGTGTATCATAACTTTGGACATAGAACCATTAATTGTAGAATTGGTAAAGTTGAAAGAGATGAACATTTTAGATCTAGGTATTTCCAAAATTCTGGATCTAGAAGTTCATTTACTGGAAGTAGCAATTCATTTTATCCTCTATTGAATGTGATTGAGTGCTTCAAGTGTAATAAATTTGGGTACAAGGGCAATGAGTGTAGAAGTAAGCCTAACTATTCTCCTAAACAACAAACCTCATAACAACCAACCCATCAAAATAATTTGAAGAAATGGAAGCAAAAGACCGAGAAAATGAAGAATGTGGGCTTGCTTTGTCTGCACCTGACCAAGAAGGAAAATGGTGTGTAGATAGTGGTTGTTCAAAGAATGTGACTAGAGATAAGAGTAATTTCTTATTTCTAAAAGAAAATAGAAAGGGAAGTGTCACCTTTGGAAATAATGCTCCAACACAAATAAAAGGAAAGGGTGTAGTTAGTCTAGATGAGAAGACCAAAGCCAAAAATGTTTTCTATGTCGATGGTATTAAAAACAACCTTCTAAGTGTAATCTAGATGTTTTCTAATGGATATGATGTGACTTTTCACTCTAAAGACTGCGAGATACAAAAAAATAGAATGGTAAGATGGTAGGAAAATAAACCATGACTCCCAACAATGTATATGTCTTTGATGAATCTAGAGTAAAGTGCTATTTAAGCAAGATAGATGAGACAATGTTGTAGTATAAAAAGATGGGTCACTTAAGATTTGATAACTTAGTAAATTTCAACAAGACAGATGAAGTCAGAGGCTTGCCCAAGCTATCGAAACTAGAGAGACCAATCTACAAGGCTTGTGAGTGTGGCAAACAAGCAAGAGTTTGATTTTAAAAAAAGGAGTATTCATATTTGAAACCTTTGGAGTTGGTTCATATTGACATTTTTGGTCCTACAAGAACACAAAGACCCGGAGGAGAAATATATTTCATAATTTTCATTGATTATTTTACTAGAGCTACATGGATAATGTTGTTAAAATAAAAACCAAAAGCTCTGAGTAAGTTTAAAGTGTTCAAGGCTGATGTTGAAAATGAGGAGGAACATAAGATCAAATGCTTGACATATAACAGGGGAGGAGAATTCATCTCAAAAGATTTTTAATAATTCTATAAAAAGAATGGCTTGATGAGGCAATACTCAATTGCAAGAATCCCTCAACAGAATGGGGTAGTAGAAAGAAAGAATAGGTCTATTCAAGAGATGTTCAAAGCAATTATGGATGAAGGGAAGGTTGCAAACACCTTCCAAGGAGAAGAAACTTAGACATATGTCTATTTTTCCAATAGAACACAACTCAATCTCAATCATGATAAAACTCCTTATGAGTTGTGGAAAGGAAGGCTAACATCTGTAAAACATGTCAAGGTGTTCAAAAACAAGTTTTAAATCAAGAGAAATGATAAAGACCTTGGAAAGTTTGAATCTCGAGTAGATGAAGGAATTTTCCTTGGATATTTAATTAAGAGAAAAGGATACAAATGCTACAGCAAGAGGAAAAAAAGGGTTGAATATTGCATCAATGTCAGAGTTGATGAATCTTTTCCCCATTCAACAAAGCCTAAAAAAGATGAGAAATCATATGAGGAATAAACAAATCAAAAGCAAAAAACCCCATATAGGTATGAGAAAAAAATCCATAGAGCCAGATAAATGGTGATCTAAGGCTTGGTGTCCAAACAAGATGAAAATTCGTTGGTAGCCCCAACCATGAAAATCTTTCTTTGTTATCTCAAATTGAGCCAAAAAACTTCAGTCAAGCAAGTGAATATGAGTTTTGGATGAAGGAAATGGATGAAGAGTTGGTTTTTATTGAGAAAAATGACACTTGGAAGCTGTCCCTAAACCAAAGGACAAGAGTGTTATATGTACGAAGTGGGTGTTCAAGAATAAACTAAATGAAGAGGGGCATGTTGTAAGGAACAAAGCAAGGTTGGTTTACAAAGGTTATGCACAAAAATAAGGTATAGACTTTGAATAAACCATTTCCATTGTAGCAATACTAGAAGTCATTAGAATGTTCCTATCATTTTCTAGTCATAAGAATTTTAAATTCTATGAGATGGATGTCAAGTCAATATTCCTCAATAGTGAGTTGGAAGAGGAACTGTACATTGAGCAACCAGAAGGATTTTTCTCTCAGAGAATGAAGATTATATTTGTAGATTAAGGAAATTTTTGTATGGGATAAAACAAGCTCCAAGAGCTTGGTATGCAAGGGTAGATAAGTATCTACAACAATAAGGATTTAAGAGACGGACAACCAATAACAATTTATGTATTAAATATGGAGATGATAATTTTATAATTATTGTTATGTATGTGGATGACATTATTTTTAGTAGTGATTTGGAATAGATGGGACATCAGTTTGCTGAGGCAATGCAAAAAAAATTGATATGTACATACTGGGAGAGATGTCACTTTTTTTTGGCTGCAAATTACACAATATGAGATATCTTTATTTCAAAATCTAAATATTTAAAGAAACATTGAAGAAATTTGGGAAGGAAGAGTGAAAACCTGTCTGCACACCCATGATGGCTGGGTATAAGCTGAGTAAAGAAGTTGAATCTCCCCTAGTAAATTATACCACCTATAGGTCTATGATAGGAAGCTTACTATAGCTAATTTTCTCAAGACTAGACATAATTCAAGTAGTAGGATTGGTGGCTAGATTTCAAGCAAATCCTAAAGAAATCCACGTCAATGTAGTAATAATAATTTTCAGATAATTGAAAGCCACAATATACTTTGGCCTCCAGTATGAAAGAGGTAAATATTTTAATATAAAATCTTATAAAGATGTTGATTGGGTTGGCAAAATTGATGACAGGAAAAGTACCAGTGGAGCAACGTTTTTCTTGGGAAATTGGCTTGTGCCCTAGGCAAGCAAGAAGCAAAGTTCAATTTCTTTATCTATAGTTGAAGTAGAGTACATAGATGTAGCCACTTGTTGTACCAAAATATTTTGGATGAAGAAGACATTAAAGGACATCAGGGCACAGTTGAATGATCCAATTCCCATTATGTGTGATAACACTAGTTCTATTAGCATCTTTAAGAACCCTGTTATGCATTCGAAGACCAAATATATTCCAATTAATTTCATTTATTGAGAGATCATTTTTCTGCTAATTTTGTTCGACTTGAATTTGTGGCCACTAATAAGATTTTTGTAGATATATTTATAAAGCTCCTTGAGAACCATTTGAGTATCTCATGCAAAAACTAGGAGTAGTTTCTCCTATAGACAAATTTTGGGTCCTTTGTTTTGGGAAACATGGTGACATCTTGGAAGGATGACCAAATTTTTCCAAATATAACCATTGGGAAGTTGTGGAGGAGATAGCTGGAGAAGAGGAAGGGATCCGCTGAAGAGGAGTAATTGCGGAAACATGGCCACAGAAGTTGGGACTTAGGCAGCCATAACCGAGTGAAAATGAATATTGACAACCGAGCCACAGAGGTAGTTGAAAGAGGAAAAGGGTGAAGCATCTGAGGGAGAAGTGGTAGTCCAAGAAAGCGTTGGGATATAAAAGAAGGATGAGGGGAAAAAACTGAAAGAGAGATAAAAAGGATACCGAAATGTTGCTGTGAAGCAACTCAGGCTTGCTCTGGTTCTTAGTATATTGATTGTGTATTTATCTTTCATGTTAGGTTCATGTTCTGATCCAGGTGGATATTGGTGGCCACCCACCTATTCCACCTAGACCTCCAACCAATTTCATTTGTTTCCTTGTTTATTGTAGCATCTATTATTTTTAGGAGTTTTTAGGGTCTTGAACTTCTGGAGTAGTTTTCACATCTAAACAACATTTCTTTTGAGGTTTGCAGCAAATCCATGGCCGTAAATATGGGCTTGCTGAAAATTCAGTATTACTCGGAGAGATATTTACAACAAGGTATTGTGCATGCCAAATAGAGATAATATGGCCAAGTGATGACCCTGGGAAGTTAACTGCCCAACTAACCCCAATGGGGCCCACAAACTCTTGGAGTTCCATCTCTTGGGGTTAGGGTTTTAAATGGTTGTTTATGGTTTTCCCTTATTTTTCAATAATAAATAGGCCCTTGAGCCTCATTGTAACATAGTATAGAGGCATGTAGCTACAACATCTCTTCTCAGAGATAAGCTACCATCGCTCAAGGTAGTCTATTTCCATTCTGTTTATAAGCTTGTTTCAATATTATATTAATGAAATGAAATGTTATTTCTACTGCATCTTTATATCTATGGTTATTTATATAATTTATTGTGTTCCTGGTTAATTTCGGATCAGTGGTGTTAGAGCGATCTACTCTTTCTCTATTTTTCTTTGCATGTCCCCAACGTGGTTGGGATATAAGGAGTTAGGGCTCAAATTGGTCAAATCTTTGAAAGACCAACCTCGCAAAGCTTGGCGGCCTCCCATTACGGAAGAGAAGAAAGACGAGGGGGCATGAGATCCTTTCAAAATCTTGCTCAAAGAAGCCCTCGAGCGATAGAGGAATGCGATGATGGACAACTTTGCCTAGATCCTTTAGTGGCTACCCAAAGGTGACACATCGCCTTCCAACAACTACTCTGGAAGCGCCACACCCTTCAAGGTACAAGTTAACTTTGACATCACTATTTTTTAAGGTCATATAAATGTGCATGCCATATATAAATGGTTAAATCTACTATAAGGATATTTTTTTGCTCCTGATTTTTCCAGTTGGGAAAAAAATACTTTTGCACTTCTCAAAGTTGCCCCCCACATTAAGGATTGGTGGAAAAACTACTATGAGAAGAAGGACGAAAGTACAGCCTCGCTATTTTTAGCCGCACCCACTTGGAATTCGTTCTGGGATGCCATCAAGGAGTTGTAGTACCTTGTGGGAAGCTATGAGGATAAATACATAAACTAGACCATGATGCGATAGGGAAGGGACGAAGACATGCCAAAGTTTACCAATGTTTTTCATACCCTTTGCACGAAGTTGGGTATCAAGTATTATGAGCGACATTTGGTACTCAAGTATCATGGATGTCTACATAGGTACATCTAGGATTAGATAGAGTTCCTGCACATCTCCTTGCTTAGTATGACATACCGATACGCTGTCAATATTGATAAGAAGTTTAAACAGAAGAAGTGACACTTTGGATCTGTGAATCCAAAGCAAGGGAAAGGCGGGCCCCCAAACTGCAGAGTAAAGGACAAAGCCAAAGCAGGGTGATGCACCACAACCTATTGAAGCCACAAGAAAAGAAAAATGCGATGAAGAGAAAGGACATGAGAAAGTGGTGTGAGTTCCATAAGCGCTCCACTCACAACACAAGTGAGTGTTGAGCCAAAATGTCACTAGTGGCCAAGCTAAAGCCTTTTGAATTAGACGCATGTTCCAACTTTGAGTCAGAACCTGACAAGGGGAATGACAAAGGGAAGAAGATCATTGATGTGAAGCCTAGTGCCACCGTGGCCACCACCAAGATCTAGAAGAATGAGCCTGAAGTTCCAGAGGAGGGGGAAAAAGTCTTCCACTCACAGATGTGGGTGAAGGGTTCTTCGCTGCAGTTCATTATTGACAGCGAAAGCCAAAATAACCTAATTTTAGCAGAGGTTGTGAAGTAGTTGGGCCTACCGACTAAAACACATCCATAACAATACACCATTGGGTGGCTTCACCAAGGACAAGATCTTTGCGTCAGCCAACAATGCCTCCTTTCCTACAACATCAAGCCCTTCATGGATGACGTATTGTGTGATGTTTGTCCTCTTTAAGTTTATGATGTATTATTAGGACAAACATACTTGTGGAAGGGACATGTTGTATATGAGTCCAGACCTTGCTATGTGATTATTACTTTGGGAAATAAGTTGTACATGATACAAGAGGTAGCTCCACGTACTGCCGTCTCTTTGATCACTGCAAATCAATGTAGTAAGATCTTTTCATAGAATAGGAAATTTGTTTTCCTTATGATTCACCCTTAGGGAAAGAAGAAGATTGTGGTTGCGACTTCCATATAGGGCTCCCTTGCAAAACAACAACAAATGGAAAATTTTATGGAGGAGTACAGGGACATTTTCGCCTCACCTATGTGGGTACCTCTACACAGTCAACTCAAGCACTCCATTGATCTAACCCCAGGCACGCCGCTACCCAATGGAATGATCTATCGATGCTCTGTTCTGTAGAACAATGAGATCAAGAGGCAGATCCCGGAGCTGTTGTAGAAAGGGCATATCAGGCCAAGAACATCACCTTGTGGGAGCCTGATTGTATTGGTACAGAAGAAGGATGGGACTTGGAGACTTTCTATTGCCTATCGGGTGCTAAAAAATATCACTGTATAGAATGGGTACCCAATCCAAGGGATTAATGACCTTCTGAACCAGGTCAAGGGGGCCAAATATCTTAGCAAGATTAATTTGAAGTTTGGGTATCACTAGGTTCCAATTGAACCCTCCGATGTGTGGAAGACTGCCTTCAAATACAAGGAGGGCCTTTTCAAATGGTTGGTCATGCCTTTCAGGTTGACGAATGTCCCCGCAACCTTCATGAGATTTATGGATGAAATCTTGAGGCCCTTCACCAATGCATTTGTGGTGGTGTATTTAGATGACATCTTGATCATCAAATAGAGTTGGGAAGAGCACCTCCACCATATTCAAGAGGTCCACCAAACCATGCAACAACACAAGTTGTGTGCCAATTTGGAGAAATGCAATTTGGCATGATCTAGGTTCAATATTTGGGGTACATAATTGATGAACAAGGTGTGCATGTGGACCCAACCAAGATACAATTCATTCAGGATTGGTCAACTCCAAACACCCTAATAGAGCTTTGTAGCTTTCTGGGTATTGCCAATTTCTATTGTAGGTTCGTGTTGGGGTTCTCTCATATCACTTGGCCTTTGAGTCAAGTTACCAAGGGTGGAATGAAAGAAACTTTCTTTTGGTATGAAAACAAACAACAGGCATTTTCTGAGTTGAAGGATCGCTTCTTCTCTGCACCAGAGCTCACATTACCAAACCTGCAACAACCATTTAATATTGAGATAGATGCCTCCAACTATTCTATTGGTGTAGTTCTTACTCAACAAGGGCATCCAGTGGCTTACTATAGTGAGACACTTTCAGACATAGTTCGAAAGCATCCCACCTATGAAAACGAAATGTATTCCATTGTGCAGGCCTACTGTTAATGGAAGCATAACATTATGGGGAAGGAAACGATCATCCACACAGACCACCGACCCCTATAGTTCATATAGACAGGGGAAGTTGCAGAACCATTTTCATAAGAAATGGTCCACATACTAGCAACAGTTCCATTTGAAAATTAAGTACAAGAAGGGAGACACAATTACTATTGTAGACTACCTCAACCGAGCACTATTCATGGTGTTGATCACTGTGCTCAACTCCTGTGGGCACGAGACTTTGGGGTGGCCACATCTTTATAAGAGCATTCCAAAATTCGGCAGCACATAATAGACACTCTTGGAAGGTAAGAAATTTCCAAATTTTCACCTCCAAGATGCACTTTTATGCCACCTGGGACACATTTGTGTACCTTAAAGTAAGCATGCCAAGAGTATTTGGGAGGCGCACTACAGTCGGGTTGTTGGAAATTTCAGAATAGAGAAAATAGTGGCAGTACGGTAGAAGTATTTTTATTGGTCAAACCTTCGTCGCGATCTTGGGAAAAACATTAGATCCTGCACTGGTTTCACCATTTCCAAACCAACCATCAAGAAGAGAGGCCTATATACTTCTCCGCCTACTCCTATTGGACCTTAGGAATCCATCTCCTTGGATTATATGTCAGGCCTTCCTTCTATTAGGCATGACAATGACTGCATTTTTTAGTCGTCAAAAAATCCTCTAAGATGACCATTATGGCGGCCTACAAGAAGAGTATCGCAGTGGAGGCCACTACTAAGATCTTCTTTGAGCGAGAGTGGGTAAACTTGGGGATCCTATAGTCCATTATCTCATATCGAGACAACATATTCCTAAGTGCATTTTGGTCAAGTCTCTGGTTAATGCTAGATACCAAACTTACTAAGTCCACGACTTTCCACCCCCAAACGGATGGCCAAACAAAGGTCGTGATCTGAATTTAAATAGGAAAGCAACAAATTATAGATATAACAATAAATACAAAGGTGCATCAAAAATAACACTTCGTTTCATTAATATCAAATATTGAAATATGCTTATAAATAGAATGGAAATAAGACTAGCTCGGGGGATGGTAGCTTATCTCTAAGAAGAGATGTGGTGGTTACATGCCTTTGAAATATGTACAATGAGGCTCAAGGGCCTATTTATTATTCAAAAACATGAGAAAACCTAAACAACCAAAACCCTAACCCTAGGAGATGTAACACCAAGAGTTTGTGGGCCCCGTTGGGGTTAATTGGGCAGCCAACTTCCCAGGGTCATAACTTGATCATATTATCTTCGTTTGGCGCGTGCGATACCTTGTTATAAAGATCTCCCTAATTACTATAGGTCTTACAACATGCCCTTGCTAATGACTATGGGCTTGTAGTGAACCTCAAAAAAATAACGTTTAGGGGGTAAAAAATGCTTCGATGGTTCAGGACTCAAAAAAATGCTAAAAATAGTAAATGCTGAAATAAACAAGGAAACAAAAGAAAATGACTGGAGATCTAGGTGGGATAGGTGGTTGGTCACAAATATCCACTTGGATCATTCCTCCCCCCTTAGGAAGCAATGGTCCCCATTGCGTGCAGAGCCTCCATGAGGCGAGGAAACTTTTGTTGAACCTCCCCTTGGTGAGCCACTTGGCTTGGTGCAAGAGTTGGCCAACTTTGGCAACCCGATATAGTTGGATCTTTTGATGGCGAGTGTTCTTGACCTATGTGTCCATAATCCGATCAGTTGTGGTCTGTTCCACGCAGTCTGGTTTTAACTCGGTTGGTGTGAGCTTTTTTGCAATGTCTGATGTGTCCAACAATGGTGGGAAGTATGTTTGAAGGCAGTCCACATTGAACATTGGGTGCAGGCCAAGGAATGGGGGAATGTTGAGCTCAAAAGAATTGTATTCCACAACCTTGTGTTGAAAATAGAAACAAGAAATGATAAAACTAGAATCCAGAATATTCCAATTTTAATTTGTCCTTGAATTAAAATTCGAATTTAGTCTCACCAGCTGCTTGAAAAAAATTAATTAATGAGTTAATTAGTTGGATAAATTCAAACTAGAATTCTTTGTGAAGTCATGCAATAGTTATCCCTTAAATTAAGGAGATTATCCCTTAGTTAAGGAGATAAGATTGAGTTATATTTGAGTTGTAATTAGTTAGCTCAGTTTACTGAGTTAAGTCCAGTTAAATTAGTTCCAAACTGTTTGAGGAACTAATTGTGAGTTCAGTCAGTTAATGCATGCATGCATCCAATTAGTGTACTGTAGATAACTGAAGATTCTCTCATCGGTAACTCATGCATGCCTATTTAGAGAAAGACCCAGTCGAACTAAATGTCAAGGATAGGTTACTATCAGTTGCGTGAGTTTCCTATAAAGGAAACTCATCCATGCAGAAGGAACAAGGTTCCTTGAGGATTACGCAGTTTTACAGGGTGTGAGATCAGTGTGAGTGATCAGTGTTACACTTGGTAACATGAGGATCACCCAGGATAAACAACGCAAGGAAATAGGAGGCTTGGAGGGCAGAGGAGAAGGTTTGTCAGAAGCCTTGTTTGCCTGTGAGCATCCAGGAGGATTGTACTAAGAGTTGGCTAGCTGTGAGAGCTAAGGCTTTGTGTAATTCTGATATATTTCCACATAATACAGATAGTGGAGATTTTAGCTGAGGCTTTCCCCTGAGTATTCTTCTATGTTTCATGTGCTTTGATTCTTCTCTAGTTATATGTGTTCCGCTTGATCTTGCTTAAATATTTTAAGCTTTCACTAATTTATTGTAGAAGTAGATTACAATATATTTCTTTAGTTATATTGCGTTCTCAGGTTAATCTACAATCAAAATTTCTACATGGTATCAGAGAAAAGGTTATCAGAGTTGTGAACAGTATACTGAGAAGAGAATTCGAAGTTTGAAGTTCGAGGTTACAGGTGAAAAATCGAATTCTTATCATACTTCAAGGTTGGTCAATGGCGTTCTATGTCTTGAGACTCGAGTATGCCTTGGATGGCAGCTAGAATTACATAGCATGGAAAGATCGCATGGAGGCTGTATTAAAAGACAACGACTTGAAGGATTTCATTGATCAGGAAATCCCAAAGCCAGGTTCAATTAATGCACAAGAGTTGGTTGAGTGGAAGAAGTGTGTGGCGAGGGCGAGACAGATCATCCTTGAGGGAGTTCAAGACCATATTGTCTCGAGTCTCCATGGGAAGTATACTCCATATTCAATGTGGAAGACATTGAAGGACCTCTACCAGAACAATAGCGACCAGAGGAAATTTGCGCTGAAGCATAAGCTTCGAAGAATCAAGATGGAGAACAATGATACTATTTCCACATATCTGAACAAGCTCACCACTTGCAGAGATGAGCTTGGTAATGTGGGAATAATAACTGCTGATGATGATATGGTGAGCCTCACTCTCCTTGGCGTTCTAAAGAGCTGGAATAGCTACCAGGACTCTATGAATGGAAGGGAGAAACTGTCGGATTGGGAACAACTGTGGTCGGATCTCATGCAGGAGGAGATCAGGAGGAGCACTCGAGATGGTTCTTCATCCAAGGATGATGATGAAGAAAATCTGGCCTTAGCAAGTAAGGTAAGGAAAGGGAAGGGGAAGGATTCCCATTCCAAATCGAATTCTTCTCATAGAGGGAAGAAGGGTGACAAGTCTAAAGTGAGATGCTTTAATTGCCATGAGATGGGACATTATGTGACTAATTTCCCATCGAAGAAGTCCAAGAAGGGATCCTTGGTAGGATCAAAAGGTGAGGCATTAGCCTCTCAGTTTGAATGGACTTTACCCTCATCGCATGCATGGTGTCATCCATGATGGGTTGTGTCTGGTATATTGACAATGGAGCCTCATTCCACATGATCGGCGATAAAAGTTTATTCAGTGCCTTGGAGGAGAAAGACCTCAAGATGCGCATAGAGATGGGTGATGATGAAAGGTATAATGATTCAGGAGTGGGCACAATTGCTTTTCAGAGGGAGAATGGAGCTCTTATCACCTTGACAGATGTGAAGTATGTGCTTGGACTAAAGAATAATTTGATATCGATTGCGATGTTGGAGGAAAAAGGCTATGATGTTGTCTTTAGTAAGGGAAAGGTTTTCCTTAGACACATCACCACAGGACAGGTGAAACATATCGGTTCATGAGTTAAGAACCTGTATGCTCTTGAGGTTCAAGATGCATGTAAGGCCTTGAGGAGCAAGGGAAATGTTAGAGACTTGGTGGTTGAAAGGGAGAGTAAATTACCTCTCAACATGCAGCCCCAGAAGAAGTCTCAGACAATTGTGAAGGAGCCATAATTGGAGAAGTGGGCAAAGGGATCACACGCAACCATACCTCCAGGTGTGAGGTGGGGCAAAGTGAAGTGATAGTTCCAAGAAGGCTGAAATTGAGCAGTGTCCATTGAGAGGTTTTATCTCATGGACCATACCTTGCTACGGGAGCCCAAAGTACAGAGTAGTGGGAGGAATTAGTGGGATTGATGCAGTCAGAGATCAAAGTGACAGGGGCTAGAGCAGTAAGATACTGAAGAGCGCGGAGAAGGATTGACAACAGTTCAGAAAGGCAGAGTCAACAGAAGCACAAAGTTTTCAGTTGATAGAGGCAATAGCAGTCAGAGACTTTGATGAAAAATGCATCATACTAATTCAGGTTGGATGTTTTTTTTGTTTTTGGAGTTGCTGGAGCAACAACACTAGAGAGAAGTGTTGCATGAAGAACACTCCAAAGGTTTAGGATTGGGATCGAGTTGAATTCATTTCTTGTTGAGAGGGAGTGTTGAAAATAGCAACAAGAAATGATAAAAATAGAATCTAGAATATTCCAATTTTAATTTTTCCTCGAATTAAAATTGTGAATTAAAATTCGAATTTAGTCTCACCAGCTGCTTGAAAAATAATTACTTAATTCATCTTGAGTTAATTAGTTCGAGAAATTCAAGCTAGAAGTCTTTGTGAAGTCATGCAGCAGTTATCCCTTAAATTAAGGAGATTATCCCTTAATTAAGGAGATAATATTGAGTTATATTTGAGTTGTAATTAGTTAGCTCAATTTACAAAGTTAATTCCAGTTAAATTAGTTCCAAACTGTTTGAGGAACTAATTGTGAGTTCAGTCAGCTAATGCATGCATGCATCCAACTAGTGTACTCCAGATAACTGAAGATTCTCTCATCAGTAACGCATGCATGTTTATTCAAAGAAATACCCAGTTGAACTAAATGTCAAGGACAGGTTACTATCAATTGCATGAGTTTTCCTATAAAGGAAACTCATCATTGCAGAAGGAACAATTTTCCTCGAGGGATTGTGTAGTTTTATAGGGTGTGAGATTAGTGTGAGTGATCAGTGTTACACTTGGTAATAGGAGGATCACCCAGGAGAAACAATGCAAGGAAATACGAGGTTTTGAGGGAAGAGGAGAAGGTTTGTGAGAAGCCTTGTTTGCCTGTGAGCATCTAGGAGGATTGTACTGAGAGCTGGCTAGCTCTGAGATCTAAGACTTTGTGTAATTATGATATATTTCCACCTTGTATGATAATACATATAGTGGGTTTTTAGCTGAGGCTTTCCCCTGAGTATTCTTCTGTGTTTCATGTGCTTTGATTCTTCTCTGGTTATATGTGTTCCGCTTGATCTTGCTCAAATCTTTTAAGCTTATGCTAATTGAATATAGAAGTAGATTAAGTATATTGCTTTAGTTATATTGCATTATTAGGTTAATCTATAGTCATAATTTCTACACCTTGGTAATGGTGTAAGGACCATATCGGAGTGGTCTGAGCTTCCGATGGGCTCCGGTAAGGCATTCTTTTTTAAAATGCAACCAGACTTTGTCGCCTGCCTGAAACTTGTGTGGAACCTGATGTTGATCATGTCACTGCTTATACTTGGCATTTGACTTCTCCAAGATGTCGTGAACCTACTGACAGATGTGGTGGATGCGTTCAATAAATCTGGTCACTTTATTAGTCTTGTACAGTACATGTGTGGATTCTGTCTGCTTAGTCGCAAGAGGCATGGCAACATCAATAAGACACAATGGTTGAAATCTTAGGCCCACTTGAAAGGGTCTGTGACTAGTCTAGCTATGGAGAGTTATATTATGACTGTGCTACACATATGGAGGACTCTCATCCTAGGTTTGAGGATGCTTGGAGTTTTACATCCGAAGAATGTGCACTATCATCCTATTGACGACCTTCGTCTGGCCATCAGTTTGGAGATGGAATGTAGTTGATTTGGTGACCTTGGTGTCCAATAGTGTCCAGAGGCTTCACCAAAATGTGCTTAGGAACCTACTATCCTGATTTGATATCATGGTATGCAGGATCCCAAAAGGTACCCATATTCGTTCAAAGAAGAGTTTGGGAGTGTCCTCTATTGTGATACTCTTCTTGTAGGCCGCCAACATAGCCATCTTAGAAAATTTGTCCATGACCACAAATACACAATCATTACCATGCTTGGTAGAAGGGAATCCAGACATATAGTGCATGGAGATGGATTCTCGTGGCTAGCTAGGATTAGGTAGAGGAGTGTACAGGCCTTGCTTCTTGATGTTTTCCTTGGCGATTGTGTAGGCATTGCATGATCTAATATATTTCCCAACATCTAGTCGAAGTTTGGGCCAATAAAAGTACTTTTGAAGTACATCCATAGTTTTCTCCACACCAAAGTGTCTCGCTACCCAACCGTAGTGCGCCCCCCAAATAAGCTTGGCATGCTTGCTTCAAGGAACACAAAGGTGGTGTTGATAGCATAATAATGCATCTTCGAGGTGGAAATTAGGAACTTTCTTTCTAGTTACTAGCATCTAGTATGTCGAGGTGAAATTTGGATAATTTTTGTATAGTTCTTGCCATCCAGAGGTCTTGTGACCACAAGAGTTGAGAACAGTAGTCAGTGCTACAACTGGGGGGTAGTTGAGGCAGTATGCGACATGATTGATGCTACCCTTTTTGTATTTAATGTTTAGGTGGAATTGTTGCAAATATGTTGACCACTTCTGATGGTGATCATTCTGCAACTTCCCTTGTGTCTGTATAAATTGAAGAGGTTGGTTATTGGTGTGGATGACTGTCTCTTTCCCTAGAATGTAGTGCTTCCATTGTCGGAAAGCCTACACGATGGAATACATCTCTTTATCATAGGTGGGGTACTTCTGAATTATATCAGAAAGTGTCTCACTATGATAAGCCACTGGATGCCCGTGCTGGGTGATGGGTGCACCAATAACATAGACTGAGGCGCCTGTCTCGATTTCAAATGGCTGCTGCAGGTTTGGCAGTGTGAGTACCAGTGCATAGCAGAGGCGGTGCTTCAACTTAACAAATGCCTTCTATTGGGACTAGAACTAGGAAAGCTTTTATTTCGCCTCGCCCTTAGTAATCTGACTCAAAGGCCACGTGATATGGGAGAACCCCAACACGAACCTCTGATAGAAATTTGCAAGGTCCAAAAAGATGCGAAGCTCCGTTAGAGTTTTCGGGGCTGGCCAATTCCGAATGACTTGGATCTTGGCCGAGTCCACATGCATGCCATGCTCATCTATGTTGTAACCCAAGTATTGGACATGGCTCATGCCAACGGTGCATTTCTCCATGTTGGCACACAATTTGTGTTGCCGAAGGGTTTGAAGGACCTGTTGAATGTGTTACAAGTATTCTTCTCAACTCCGGTTGAAGATGAGGATGTCATCCAGATAAACCACTATGAACAAGTTGGTGAAGGGCCACAAGATGTCATCTGTTAGCATCATAAAAGTAGCAAGGGCATTTGTCAACCCGAAGGGAATAACCAACCATTCAAAAAGGCCTTCCTTTAATGTAAAGGCAGTCTTCTGTACATCTGTCAGCTCTATTGGAACATGGTGATAACCAGACTTCAGGTCTATTTTACTAAAATACTTGGCCCCCTTGAGTTGGTCCAGTAGGTCATTAATCCATGGGATTGGGTATGGTCCTGTTCTTGACAGTGATTTTGTTTAGTGCCCAATAATCAATTCAGAGCCTCCAGGTCCCATCCTTCTTCTGTATAAGCAAAATCAGGCTCCCACAAGGTGAGGAACTTGGTCGAATGTTCCATTTTTGCAGCAACTCCTGGATTTGTTGCTTGATCTCTTGATTTTCCAGAATAGAGTGACGATATATAAGCCCGTTGGGTAGAGGTACTCCGGGAGTCAGATTGATTGAATGCTTGACCTGACAATGCAAGGGTACTCTTGTGGGTGAGGAGAAGATGTCCATGCATTCTTCCACGACAATATCCACCTACTTTTGTGGCTTGGAGGAACCCTTCTAGGGGACCATGGTCATGGCTATGTGTTACACAACATTTTGTCACTGTCCATATACTCCCCATTCCTCGATCCTAGAGGACCTCTACAGTGAACTCTATATCCTTTCCCATGATGAAGAGCATGCCTTTACATCGCTATTCAGGAGCAGAACATTCCCCTCTTGCATCATTTCCCAAGAATCTTCCTTCAATCCTAGTTTTCAAAACTAGCGCTAGTGATCAGTTCCTTCCCCATGCCAATTTGTAGGGTTTGAAACTAGACCTAGCATTGTACGACACAAGTGAGCCCTTCCTCACTCATGCCGATCCTCTTTTGGCAAGTTTTTAAAAATGGAGTTGAAGCTTCCAACTCTAAAAGCTTCGTGGAACAGAAGTCTGGTAAATGGTTGGGCTGGATAGAGTCGAGGAAGTCAGTTTGGGCTCCTTTCCCCTATAAATATGGAACAAACCAAAGAGATAAGCCCTCTCCCATAATAAGAGGAACCATCTCCCCTCCATCAAAGCTATATAAACTCCTCCTTTTCCAAGCTGAACTAGTCTTTTTGGAGCTTGAATAACTAGCAAGATATCTATAGCTTTTTGCCTTCTAGTTTATGTGTGTAAAGGGAGAATAGTGTGTTTGGTTTGGTTTGGAACTAAAGGGAAGAAGCCTTAAACTTCCATTGTTGAGGCTAACCATGAGATGCTAGAAGTGGTGTTGGAACCCGAATATGTCAAAGGAGACCTGCAACGTCAAGGCTTTGGTTGTATCTCTTTCTAAGCTTTATATCAATACGACTAATGATTTATTTCCTAAATTGAGTGTCATATTACATTTGATGGCTTACAATTCCTTGACTTTTTAAGTAAATTGAATGGATTGTATGTTATTACGTTTTCTTTTGTCTCTTGTGTATTTGTTTCAGATATTTGAAAGAGAAGAACTCAAAAGAAGTTGGAGCAAAGGAGCGAGGTCATCATCAAGCGGAGTAGTGTTCTAAGAGGTAGGCCCTCTTATTCAATTCTAGTTTAAGGAAGTTTTCATTAGGTTTTTATGTTTGCGACTAGACCCACTCTAGGGCTAGAGGGACCACCTCAGTTCGTAGAGGAGATTTACCTACTCCACAAATTGGTGTTGATGTTGATTCAATTCTTCGCTAATGTTTGACTCTCAAGAAGGCTGAAAGAGTCTTGAATGAATGTCATTCTGGTACATGTGGCAGTCATTTGTCTGGTTATGCCACTGCTCAAAAGATACTTCGTGTTGGTTACTTCTTGCCCTCCATATTTCAGGATTGCATCCTTGCTATTCACAAATGCCATGAGTGCCAAATTTATTAGTGAAAAATGCACGCCCCACTCGCTTTCCTTCACCCCGTTATTACCATTGGTCCCATTTCCAAATGGGGCATCAACTATATGACATGTAACCCTTGTTTGACTGGTGGGAATGGTTATATTATCATTGCTGTGGATTATTTCACCAAATGGGCCAAAGCGATGCCTACATATTTAGCTGATGGTAAAATGGCAGTGCAATTTCTATTCAATCACATTATTTCTAGGTTTGGAGTGCCTCAAGCCATTGTCATTGACCATGGCTCCCATTTTTACTTTTACATGATGGGTGAGTTGACTTCTATGTTGGGCTTGAATCAAGATGGTTCAATCCCATATACCCTCAGGCCAACGACCAAGTTGAAGGTGTAAACAAGGTCTTAGTTATGATGCTTCATCGCACCATTGGGATGCACAAATGAAATTGGCATCTCATGCTTTTTTCAGCTCTGTGGGCTTACTGAACCTTGACCAAAGACACAACTAGATTCACACCTTTCGAGCTCATCTATGGTTTGGAAGCAACTTTACCGATTCATTGTGAAATTACCTCACTTAGATTGGTTGTCGAACTACTCCCCAAAACCTCGCCTCAAGAAGAGTGTTTCTTGTATTTGGAACGACTGGATGAAACCTGCCCTCTCACTGCTTTAGTCATTGAACCATGAAAAAAGCGGGTTAAGTCCCATCTTGATCAGTCAGTTTCTCCTAGTGCTTTACTTGAGGGTGATTTGGTCCTTCTATAAGACCAAGAAAATGATAAGTTGGGGGCAGGTAAATTCGAACCCATGTGGCATGGGCCCTATATTGTCAAACGCATGTTACAAAAAGGGGCCTATGAGCTGATTGATTATGAGGGAAACCCCTTAGACAAGCCCCGTAATGGGTTGTATCTCAAGAAGTACTATGCCTGAGTCATCTCGCATGGCTACTTTTGTAAATAAGTGTGTTATTCAATTTTGTGCAAGTTTGTTTTGGTGTGTTTTTTCAAGCAGTTTTCCTGCTTATTATGTCTTCACCTACTTTGCAGATGTCTGTGACTCCTTACGTCGGTTTCGCTGATGGTGCTTGCCGTAGTACCTGAAATCTATCTTTCGTGGCATGAGCTATCTATGCCCCTAATAGTGAGTTGATTTATCTTCAAGGTATTTGTTTGGGTCAAAAAACTAATAACATTGCTGAATCTAACGTAGTTATCAAACTCTTGTCGGAAGCTATGGCTCTTGACATTCGGGAAATGGTTGTTAACCTCGATTCATAGCTTGTTGTTCTTCAGCTCAATGGGCAATATTCTGTTAGAAACCCTCACATATTAAGAATGTATTTGCATATTCGTCTATTGGAAAGAAATTTTTATTACATCACATATCATCATATTCCTAGGCATATGAATACATTGACAGATGCATTAGCTAATTATGTGTTAGACAGACATTTGCGCAACATGTGAAAAACAAAACATTGCATCATAGTAAACATGAAATATAACATATATATATATGTCGATAATGTTTGAGTGTCATACATCAAAACCCCAAAAATAATATATGTGTTCAAGTACATCTGTGGCTCGCAAGGCTCAAAACTGTAAATGCTAAACTATGGACTACTCAGCATGGTGATCATGATACCACGTCACTGCTTATAGTACTTGAGTTAGTAAATGGTGGATCCGGTCTGACACTCCTACTGTGTTCAACTGATACTAGCATGGGATGTCACCCACCCAGGCATACTCTGGGATACCTCTGGTCAATCCCTCAAGGTTTCATGTAATCTCCTCCTCGTTATCAACTCCTTCTTGATAAGAAGCGATCTCAAACTGCTGAGCAACACATCTAGCGATCAAGGACATCTCGGCTGGTCGCTCTGGTCCTACATTTGAAATTACAAAAATGTCACGAATACATATATCTAAAAAACAATAAAAAACAATAAAATTAAAATTGTTTTTCTTACTTCCATCATCAAAATCTTCTCCCTCTGGGAGTGGCATATCAGGATTGCCATGGAAGCTAGTACCACTATATGGCCAATCCTCTACCATGATCAATGAATGCCTCAACCACAAAAAGAAGGTGGGCTTCTATGACATATGTTGTTCTCCACTGGTTCTAGGCATCAGTTCACTCCATCGGACCATCCGTGGGTCTCGTGGCAATGGGGGTTTCACCTCCGCCAGCTGATAGTGAAATAACAGGATCTGCTACAGAAAGAAGGTCACCAACACAGAACCATATCCAAACCATTTCAAGTTTCGTGCCTTGGATTTGGATAACTAGTGCTTCATGTTTACCTTCATGGCTTCTACCCAATTGAAGATAGTGGGTGCCATGCAGTCTATAACATACTGGAATTTGGATTTATTGGACTCATGCAATGCCTGAGCCCCAACAACTCTACTTATGGTCAAGAGCAGTGGTTTCAACACAAGGTTATTGATATTCATGGTATTAACCTTGCTAGTTTTTGATTTCAGCGCTTCTGGGCAATGATCTGCCAATAACATGTTCACACTTGCCCCAATGGGCCTGGACCCATACAGATTGATTGGTTCCCCTCTTAAGGACAATCTGGTGATGAAGTATATATATGAAGTCTCTAGCTCTAGATCTTGGTCCCATATCACAAAGACTTCCCATCCAATGTCACAAAGACCAATCAAGTACTGGAACAACTCAGGTTGACCCTGAAGACCCGTGTAAGGAAGAATTTGAGCAACCCACAGTTTCTCAGAGAATCCAAATAGTTTTGCTCTGCCAATGCCTATGCATCAATTGCCTCATGCTCACGTTCTTTCCAATCAACCATCTTTCCACTGTAATTTTCCTGCAAACACCATGAAATCAAGTCAACATCAATCCTTGGCTGAGAAATTGCGGATTTAAAGCAAGAAAATCAGGTACAAATCAAAATTTTTCTCTTCTTTGCGCCAGCGTGATTGTTTTAAAAACAGTAGCGTTGATGACACAAGTGACCGTGTTAAGAAATCCTCGATCGGCGTGATCCCGAGCCTGGATCTCGAGACAACTTAGGGTGATTTTTTTTTGCAAAAATTCCTTACAAAAAATCCAAAAATTGCCTAAAACAGGAAAAACAAGCATGAAAATAAACTAAGGGTATCATCTCTTACCTGCAACTGACGATGCATCGATTGGCCTCTTGGATCTCCCACAATTTGCTCTTGAAAATTTAGGGCAAAAATGGGTAAAAAATGATCCACACAAGGTAAAAAGGTAAATGGTAAAAAAAAAATTACTTTTCCCTTATTTATTCATTTTTTCATGACATTTTAAGGGTTCTGTAAGAGTTTTTCGCCTATTTTTACCTTAGAAATCAGATAATGCGTTTGTTTTTTGTGCAACGACAGGTGATGGATTAATAATGATGGTGCTGAGTCATGTTTAAGCTCTTTTATCAACTCGTAAAATCTCAAATGAAAATATCGCCGAGTATTTTTCCCTTTTTGACTCATTAAAGAGAACAAAAATGGGGGGTCTACTTTCAGCTCTTTTTCAAACCTTAAAACACGAAAAGATTGTCGACCTCTTGTCATTTTGAACTTGTTAAAGGCTGCGAAATGTCGTTTACCCAATATACATTTACCCCTTGTTTGGGTTGGGATAATCTAGTTACGAAAAAGTTACTCCTTCACTGACATGGTCAAGCAGTTCTCTTAAGTATTATTTTCTACCCTTTTGGGTTTGAGAGACACAAATGTACGAAAAGGGACCTTTTCGAGTTTTCTTTTCCGCATCTTTTTCACCTCTCTAAACATGAAACAGATACTGAGTTACACCTTTTTCAGACTCGTTAAACTTAAACGACATCAGATTCATCACCATGATGGACGTGAGCTTCTCCTTCCTAGGGCTCATTAATCTTACTAGGTCAAATTCATCTGAAGGATGGAATTACAGTGCAAGCACATGCTATCCCCTTCAAGCTTGCGATAAAAAATAATTGGGGTACCTGTGAGAAATGGTAGGGGAAAATTGGAAATTCCATCAGTTGTGTCGGCATCTCACTCTTGAACATGACACTTTCTGCTTCATGTCAGGTTGGGATATCCACACTTCATCATTGACTTTCTTGGGTTGGGCCGTTCATTTTTTCCTTTCCATTTGATCTTTGCCACGTCATCATGACCTTCGATCCTATGGATCCAAAATCTGCCAAATTCTGGCGTCGTGTCACCGATATGTTCAAGAGTTATCCATATGCAGTTACACTCATTCCTGATTCTCTATATCATCCAAAATCATTACATCCCTTTGTATCACATCGATAATGTGGGATACATCATGGCCCTCCTTCGACAAGGTCACTTCTTGTCGACTTCAACACATTATTCGGGAAGTTGACCGAGAGACTCCATTCTAGTACCTTAGAGCTTGCATGCCTTAATGGCAAGTTCTTCACACGCGACGACAAGTTCACATCATTGTCTTTTGATTGAGTGATTCCATGGGTGTTTGAATTGAGTTCCTTATTCACATTCCATGGATTGTGCTACCGGTACCTTGAGCACCATCCGTCATTATTGGTGGTTTCTCTTGCACTGGTTAACAGTTCACATCATTGACTGGTAATTAAGCGATTTTCTAGCATGTTTGACTTCGACACATATGAGAATTGTGTATTGGAACTTATTTATTTTGGGGCGAAAGAGGGATCCTGACTTATTGAGAGAAAAAAAGGTTGTTCTTTCAAAGAAGCTTATAGATACCTCTAATTTAGGTTTGCTCTTTCATATTTTTCCCCTTCTCTATTTCTAATAGTTGGATAAGCTTGAAGACACCAAAACAGAAAAACTGAGTATAAGCATGAGGTTTCCGGACTAGACATGGGTTCATGGTTGGACCAAAACTCTCCTTACGGACGGATCGTATTTTCTGTCAGAACTTCATCAGCCAAAAGATGTAACCAAGATAAGGAAGCTAGACAGAAGGTTATCCAAATGTTGAAGTGTCACAAGACTCTTTATAATTTGGTCACGCACATATTTAGAAGCCAAAACATATTCATGCACAACATCTATTCACATAATGGAAACCAAAAAAAAACTCAAATTCCAAATGAACAAGAAGATAAAAGACTATGTACATAGCATAGGGAACAACCCCAGATTTTCATTGAAAATATTGTTTCAAGTCTTGGCCATTGACAGGGGGAGAGTCAATGTTCCTGTTAAGTTATTAAAGATGATAAGTGTGATGGCCAAGCTTTTCATTTACTATGAATGGCCAAATCCACAGGGGCTAAAACGTAGTGTGTTTTCCTTTGTCCTCGTGGGATTTATCCCACCTTAAGATTAAGTCACCCACATTGAATCTATTTTTCCCTACAGACTTCTTGTCAAACCACCTCTTGATACAATTATGGTGAAGTGAAATTTTTTATTTTGCTTTCAACCTTTCTTCTTGTAGCTTATGAAAGGTATCCATCCTATGCTGAACTAACAAATATGGCTTGCCTTTGGATACTTTTGAGAGTTGGAGAGAATGCAAGTAGATGTTGGGTGGGAGAATGACTTATTTTATGTACACCAAGAAGTAAGGGGAGGTGTTCAGGGAAGGTTTCAGCGTGACTCGCTCAACCCACAAGGAATTTACCAAAGCGGAGTGCCAGTTTCACTGCTCAAAGAATATGGTCTTTTTAATAATGCAGATTAGGTTCTTATTCGTAGATTTAGCAAGACCATTCCCATGTGGATAATAATTAGTTGAATGTTTCAATATGATACCATTTTCCAATGCAAAATCATAGTTTATTAACGATGAAAAATATGTTGCATTATCGAAAATAAGTGAAGTAGGAATGTCAAACTTGGAAATGATGTTCTGTTGCAGAAAGCTAATGACTTCTTGATCATTCAACTGTTTGAGCGAAATTGCTTCTATCCACCGCGTGAAGTAATCTTTAGCGGTTAGGATGTAGCTGCGTTTCTTTGATGAATGTGGAAAAAATTCCCCAAAAATGTCCAAGCCCCAATATTGAAAAGGTTCTTGCACTACAATGGGATGGAGTGGGGCGACTGACTTCTTGTTTCTGTTGGCACACCTTTGATAGACTGGAAACTTTCGGGTGTAAGCATGAGCATATATTAATAATGTAGGCTAGTAAAAGCTGGCCCACATAACCTTATGTTGTGGTGTTTCCTGCGAAGTGTCCCCCGACTGGTCCATCATGGAGATCACTTAATACCTTTTCTAAATCATGTGCTTCCAAACACCTTAGCGACACTCCATTGTGGTGCTTTATAAATAATACCACGTGAACTAGTTGATAAGATAATTCTTTAAGTCTGAGTGCTTTCTTCTATCATGCGGAAAAGTGGGAGGGCACTGTGTCGTGCTGAAGGTATTGGTGCACATCCCTGTGCAAGGAGTTTGTCCTTGTAGTGAGGGAGGCTTGCTCAATGTTGTATATCTCAATTCCTTTCTCCCATCCTAGAAGATATTCTTCTTCCTCCTTCACATTTACTGCTTTAGCTGCTAGTCAACAAATACCATGACCCTTGATTGTGTGAACTAATTTGATGTCTAGATCATATTCTTGCAACCCGATCATCCAGTTCACTCTCCTTTCACCCAACTCTTGTTGAACAAGCAGTGATCCTTAAAGGAAATTTCATCTTAAAAGTTCCCATGAAATTTTCATGTAATTTCCATGTCATATTATGTAAGCTAATCAAAATTCTCTACATTTAAAAAGAGGTACATGTACCGAATAATTTTAAATTGTTTAATTTGGGTATCCGTGAAATATTTTATTATTAATTTGGGTTTAGGTGATATATTTTAACATTAATTTGGGTATTCATGAAATATTTTATTAATGTTATTTACCTATATTACCCATATGAAATAGAATATCGAAACACTTATTAATGCATTGTAAATCTTGATATTAGTGAAAAAATATAAATTAAAAATGTGGGCTCATTTGGCTTTAATAACTATGCCTAGAAAAACACTAAAAAAATAGTTAAATATAAAATATATATTGAGAGTTAAATATAAAATATAAATATAGACAGTTATAGTTATATATAAAATAGGTAAAAATAAAATATAATTATAATTAAATATAAAATAGTTAAATAGTTAAAAAGTAGTTAAATATAAAATACAAAATTTAAAATAAATAAAAATAAAATATAGTGATAGATAAATATAAAATAGTTAAATGGTAAAAAAAAGTGTATCCCAGAAAGGCCAAACTACCAGATTCATAGTTAAATATAAAACAGTTAAATAGTTAAAAAAATAGTTAAATATAAAATAGATAGAAATTGTATTCCAAAAAGGCAAATGATTACATTCTAACAAAAAAAAAATATAGGATATATTGTTAAATATAAAATAGTTAAATAATTAAATATGATTAAATATTAAATAGTTAAATAGTTAAAGAAAGGTATTCTAGAAAGGACAAATTACCGGATTCCAGCCAAAAAATATATTTCAAGTGAAATTGTGGCTTCACTAGACAATGTCATTTAAAAAAGAAACAAAAAAATAGTTAAATGTAAAAATATATACACATCGTTAAATATAAAATATAAGTATAGACACTTAAATTCAAATATAAAATATATATAGACGGTTATTTTAATAAAAGTGCGATATATTGAGGGATTTTGATAAAAGTAAAAAAAATATATTTTTTTTTTATTAAATCTCGTGCTAATAAAAACTATGGAACATAGATACAAGTAAAATAATATTAAAAACTTGTCTACATGGCATTCTTTATTGATTTCTTGATTTTTGCTTATGAGGCCACTTTTAGATTGAAATTTCCTCTAATGCTGACTACTGGGTGCGGGACAAAGATAACACAATGATTTTTCAATAGATAGGGATGAAAATGCTTTATTACCTTGTATACTGCATAAGATTGTTTTTACACGACATGGTAGTTAAGCTCTGGTCCTTGCAAACTTGCGCTCATGAAGGAGATATGCGCTCATTGTTCAGTTCATCCTTCTGAGTGAGTACAACAACAAGAGAAGTATCAGAAGAAAAAGTGTATAGAAAGAAATATTTATCGAAATCTAGGTTATACAAAGTAGGTGCTTCTACTATAGCCTTCTTAGTACGGGAAAAGACATACTTTTCTTTTTTATTCCATTTATAAATTACATCCTTCTTCACCATCTCCTATATTGTCTTGACAATCTGAGCGTAGTCAGAGATGAACTTGTGGAGGAAATTGACTTTTCCCAAGAAGGACTACATAGCCTTTTTATTCACCAGGAAGGGAATCTGCGTGATATTCTTGATCCTATCCAGGTCTACCTTAATCCCACTCTTAGCAAGAATGTGGCCCAAGAGATTACCATCGGACATTGCAAAGATACTTTTCTTAGGATTTAAGGATATCATGTACTTGTGACATCACTCAAAAATATTCTTTAAGTGGTGTATGTGGATTGACCTTTGTTTCGAGAATACAGTTACATTGTTAAGATAGACCACTATACTCTGTCCAATGATTCCGCTAAAAGTGATGTACATAACACGTTCGAATGTTGCACCAACGTTGATTAGCCCAAATGGAATTCATCTGAATGTGAACATGCCCCACTTTGTTTGAAATGTGGTCTTAAGTCTGTGAGACTCTACAACTAGAACTTGGTTGTATTTGGAATAACCATCTAACATTGAAAACATTTCAGACCCCAATACTGTTTGCAATATTTTTTCCATGGATGACACAGGTAGTTATCCTTGTCCAAGGTGAGATTAATATTTTGGAAATCTACACACAAACAGACCAAATTTGACAGCCACGTTGAGTTACACACTCTATATATGATCCACGCATCCAAAATGTTTCTCAACTCTTTCTCAATAAGAGGCTTAAGCATTGGATGTACTTTCATTAACTTTTGTTGGAATGGATTGGCCTCTTCCTTGATCGGTATCGCATGCTAGATGATTCACGTGTCATATGCCTTGAGTTCATTATATGTCCACGTGAAGACATCTTGGTATTTCTTGAATAGGTGGATAAATTCTTGCCACTCTTGTGGTGTGCAACGAGTACCGAAGTTGACATATTTTGGATCCTTATATATTCCTAGGTTAATATGCACATGCGACACTGTGGCTCTTAGCATTGACTTGTCCCCAGAAGCGATTATGCGGGTTATACCACTTTCCCAATGATACCACACCCTTGGGGATGACGTTACCTTTGCTTGCACTTACTGCATCCTACAATTCCTTTTCCTACTCGTCCTCATCTATCCTTGCATCTTTGAATACGTCAACGTTTTCCATGAAGAACTGTATGTGTCGATCATCATAAAAAATGTGTAAATTAGTGATATTGTCAGGGAAAGAAGGCTTCTAAAGAATTTCAATAGGAAAACCATCCCTTAATGGTGACAACCTAACAATACCATTTTCTAATGCATCCCTAGTTGCATTATGCATTCTTGGAACAAAAATAACATTTAAATCTTGGAAACATGAAATAAGACGCCAGACCTCTTGTTGATAACTGAGGTGACACACAATGTATAATACTACGTACTTGTTGCACCACAATTTCTGAGTCACCTACCTCTTTTAGAAGGGAAACATTGAGGTCAATGGATTTTTGTAAGCCCAAGATGAGTGCTTCATACTTTGCAGTGTTGTCCATGCACTCAAATTCCAAGCGATTAGAGATAAAATTCTTTCTCTGTAGTGGGTCTATTAAAACATAACCAGTTCCAGATCCCTCTGGCATTTTGGAACCATTGAAGTACAAAGTCTAAATATCATATGTACAAGGAATGGGAACTACACTAGTACTGCTAAAACTATTGCTAACTAATGGGCCTCTAAATTAGACATAAATTAAGGCCCATCTGACCATCCTTCAACACATTAAACCTCTCCTTTTGCATTAGATAATGTATTTTTAACTTTAATATGTTCATTAGGAAGGTTTATAGATAATTGCATATTTGTGCCTAATATTATTTATTTTTGTGGAATATTGTGAGAATATTGGGAAAATTATGGAGATTTGGAGGAGGAGATAATATAGGGACCTGCTCCCTACTACAGTAGGATCAATATCAAATAATAAATCAACAATATATTGTGGAATTATGCCACAGGTTGTGGAGCTCCAATGATTGAGAAAATCTAGGAATGTGTTCCCTGCCATTTAATGCAGATTCCCAGTATTGGGAACCCGATCCACTAATCAAGGGATTTTGGTGGAGAAAGCTTCCTCCTTTCATGGGGAATGATTCCTAATCATTTTTTATAATTACTAAGTTGAATTTGGCTCTAGGGGTGGATTTTATTATTCTTATAGTGGATAGAACTCGTACTTTTGCAGCTCCACTGTCATTTCTTGTAGGGATGTAATTGTATTGATGGAAATAATGAACATTGATGTCATGTTTAGCTTCTAAAATTTTGTATCCTTCATAGGACTCTAATTTTCCATGGCTTGGTCATCCCAGGATCCCCATAGTCCTTTTGTATCATTTACTTTTCTTCCTTTCACTTCTTATTCACATGCATGTCTTATTCTTGTTTTTCTATTTCTGCATTTAGTATTAATGATTTCTTGTTGCAGGAGTGGGTTAAATGGTTGAAGTAAGTTATTTTGCAGGATCACAAGCGTAATTTCATCATTGGAAAATATTTTTAAGGTCATAGTAATCATTGAGATACTTGGATTAGTTTCCTTATTCCCAAATCTAGATTTCTAGAACTCCTTTATGGAAAATAATAGTAAATTTCTGCTATTTTTTAGAGCATTCTAATGAGATTCAATCGAGTTGGTTCCACTTGAATTAGATAAAAAAACACTCTAGTTAATAACAAAAATTATCCCATTTCATTTGCACTTGATTAGGTTAGGCATTGGACAGATTTACTAGCTCACTAGTTCTTGAATTTTTAGATTGTAGGCTAGTAATTATCTGCCATTTTTTAGCATGTGTTAATAGAGGTATTTTTGAGTGATTCCACTTGGAAAGGAGACCTAAGACATTCTAGTCAATAAGAAAATTTGTCCCATCCAATTTGGATTTGATTTGGTTGGTCATTCGGTGAATTATAACTCCCTATAGAAAAGTTGTTGTTTCCTGTACTAGTACTACAAGAAACCCTGTAGCAGCCTTCCAACATGTATATACTTGCAAAGATTTGTTCAAAAAGCTTGCTTGTTGTCCCTTAGGGTTGAATCAAGACCCATAGGATCTAAATAATTATTAGGGAAGACTAAATACCACTTAGGACTTGCCTCTTCACCCATGCAAAACATTTCAACGATTTGGGCTAATGGACAGATTTATGAAATGGGTAATACAACGTTGATTTTATTAATTTCCACATCCAATGAACTTTGTTAATGGATCTAAAGTATTTGAAATTTAATGGTTTTTACTTTCTATAGTTGGAATAGGTTTCTTTCCTTGTACCTTTCTTTCTTGCAATAGGTAGGTTGAGGTTTCCATTTCGAGCATTTCATTTTCTGTAATTAGTTTAGGATTTGACTTCAGTACATGCACTTCATTACATCATGACAACAAAGGAAGGACACATTGTATGTTGCACATATAGTGCCGATACCTCTTAAGTTTGTACGAACCCCAGGTTGATAATTAAAGTTGGTAGCCTTGGGATTTGCAACATTCTTGTTGCAATACCAAGGCTCATCACTAACTGTACAAAGTTTGTTATCACTAGTTGGACAAGGAAGGAGATCCAATTGTGCATTTGTTGGAACTGGGATGGTTGTGCAAGATAACACCACAATTGATTTTCAAGGAAGAAATTGCCAAAAAGTAATTATGTGAAAGCCATTGGTTCATTATGCCCGTCTAAGGGAGTGACATCTTGTTTCATATGTATCTCTGATTCTACCTGGATCTGATTAATTTTTCCCTTATACAAAAGCCAAAGGTGTGGCCAGTCTATGGAAAAGTATCCTTGTAGCTTGCTAGACCAGTCTTTGCTCAACAAAACTATGCGTGCTTCCAGAATACCCACAATCACTATGTTGATACATTGGTGGACTCATCTGTCGGATGATAAGCGGATGATGACCTCTCTGAGTTCACCAATTGCCTGGACATGAAACATGTCCATCTAAATAATCTGTGCACTCTTTTTGTCCCATTTTGCATTGATTTTATTGCCAACAGATAGTGGCATTACATTCACCGATGCACCAGAATCAACCAAGAAATTGTGTACATGGAAATTGAAGATTTAGAAAGGTAACAAGAAAGATGGGTAGTGTGTATTTTCATCCATCATTAATGCATTAAGTACGGATTTGAGAGAACCGAAAGACTTACTAGATCCAATTTCTAAAGAGGTAGCATTACCTATATAGGTATTCCCAAGTGCCCATCAGAGGATGTCCCGTTGGCTCATCATCCATGTTAATTCAAACATTGAAACGTTCCCACGAACATTCTTTATGTCATCAACTATG
The DNA here is from genome assembly GCA_031772625.1 of Pinus tabuliformis. Classification (NCBI taxonomy): domain Eukaryota; kingdom Viridiplantae; phylum Streptophyta; class Pinopsida; order Pinales; family Pinaceae; genus Pinus; species Pinus tabuliformis. The sequence continues at coordinate 1,353,147,647 of CM062820.1, read as the reverse complement.
TTGTAGTCCACAGCGGGAAGAATGGTCGAGGTGTCCTTACTGCTGATGGAACCAGTTTTCATTGAGACTGCTTTCCTAGACTTGCTCTGAGTGTCTTGCGATGAGTTGGTCGGTGGGTTGATTTTCCTTGATGGATTTTCTTTAAATTTATGCTTTGGAAACTCAATTACAGTGATTAGCCCTTGGCTTCTTAGGTTGTACTGATTGGTATGCTTCTAGGATGGACCATCACTTGGAGCTTGCTTATCAGCAATATTCTTTTGGGGCATGAGTATAGAGTTAAACATGTTAATTGCATGCCCAACACTTGGAGTTTAATTGGCTGCATCAACTTCTTCCTTTTCTTCTATACAATTAGTCTTCTCTTCATCCATTACTGAATCAACAAGTTGTGTAGCAAGAATGATCATGGCTTAATTCCACTGTGGGCATGTCTTCTCTGAATGACGTTCTTGATGATACAAACAACACTGATCTAGGCTTAAGTGTTCAATGTTAAATACAACAATGGAGATCCATGCAAGCTTTGTCGGTTGGTTGCTGTTGAGAAATGGAAAAAAGAAATTCCATTTTAATTTGTCCTTGAATTAAACTTAGAATTAAAATCAAATTCTATTCTCATAGAAACTTGTAAAAAGTTAATTAAGTTTAATTAACTTAATTAGCTTAGGAATTTTGAGTTGGAAGTATTTCTGAAGTCATGTATATGTTCTCCCTAAGTTTTATGGGTCCAGTATGAGTTTAAATTGAGTTGTAAATTAGATAACTCGGTTTACTGAGTTATGTTCAGTTCAATTAATTCCAAACTGTATGTGGAACTAGTAAAGAGTTAACAGTGAGTTGGTGCACTAGTTCATCCACAAGTGTCACTCTAGTTAACTGAAGATTCCCTCATCAGAAACTAATGCATGTTGATTCTGAGAAAGACGCAGTTGAGACTAGAGTGCAGGGACAATGTACTATCAATTGTGTGATTTACTGAGTTGTATAGATCATGCTTGCAATCAGAGAAGGACCTATGTTTGGATTTTTCAGTTTTGGAAGCATGAATGCCCTTTAAATACGGGTTATTCATCCTAGGAATTATGCAAGAGATTAGGGGCTTAGAGAGCTGCTGAATAGGCTAAGCATTTGTGTTATAGCTCCAAATCTCACTCTTATGGTTTGTGATGCTGTACTCATGGCCTAGGGCAACCCCTCCTTCTAGACCTGGTCCTAAAATTTAAAAAACAGTGTTTTATCCCTTATACGCGACATTGCCCTGAGTTAAACGCATGTATACGTGGGTATGTGTATAGCCAAACCGCGTGTATGTATTAAAACACTTAAAAAAATATAAAACTCCTCATTTTCGGGCGGAGATCGCGGGTTTTACCTGCTGATCACTTGTTAGTGCCCGTGGCCCAACTGTTCCCAACCAACTCCTAACTAAAAAACTACTTTGGAGATGGTATAAAAAGACCTCAAAGGGAAGGCCTAAGGGAGGAGAGAAGAGAGAGAAAGGTTATTATGCTGAGATTTTTCCCTTGACCAGGTCTAAAGTCCCTTGTGCCTTCTGCACTTCCCCCATTTTGTACAGGAAACCTTTGTTTCCTTGTGTGTTGATGTTCATCCACTATTTATGACATCATGGAGAGAGTCATGGAAGGAGTTTGTTAGAGGCTTGAGGCTGGAACGGATCTGGAAGGAAGCTTTGCTTGGAGCCTGCTGAAGGTGACTCAGGTGAAAATATTCCTTTTTATGTACTTTATTTGTCTATAATAAAAGAAACACATGTCTTGGTTCCCGAAATGAATCTTCTTTATGTTAATGATATTCATGTTTAGAATTCATATGTAAATGGTTGTTTGGATTTCATAACTAACTACCTTTCTTTATAACATGAAGATGGTTTCTTTATAAGGTTTTGTCCATGTACTGCTGTATTCTTTGAATTGGTTGTTTTGCAGGACAAAAGAGAAGCAGGGAACTCCAAGAAGGGTTTGGACCCTAAGGGCCTTCTCAAACGTAGGACCAAAGGTACGTACCCTTATCATAGAATTTGCTTACAATAGCATAATGGCTGTATGAATGCATGTTTCTTTGAATAGATAACTTTCAGTCTGCTAGGGTTTCAACCCAAAAAGCCCTAGGGGAACATTTCCCTCTATCAATTTGGCTTGAGCTAGCTTGTGAGCTAAGAGATTTGAGCATGCTTGTGCGGAAATATTATAGTGAGAACAATATTTGTATCTTCACTCATATTTATGATATATGCAATATAGATAGCGGGTTTTTGAGCAATGGCTTTCCCCAGATACATCTTGTTTTATGTGCCATTGATTTATCTTCTTCTTATGCATATTGTTTTCATCGATCTATTGGCTTCCGCTAGTTGAAAGTAGAAGTAGATTATTGAACTGTGCTTTAGTAAATTGTATGAGCCTGTGAATCTACAATATTTTCTACATGGTATCAGAGATGAGAATAGTATACTAGAGGAGATTTCAAATTTTTGAGTTTTTGGTTATAGGTGAAATTCAAATTTGCAATACATACTTCAGGATTGGCGGATGGCGTTCTATGGTTTTCGGCTCGAGTATACCTTGGAAGGCAACTCAAATTTTATATCCTAGAGGGAAAGAATGGAGGTTGTGCTACATGATAATGGCTTGAAAGAATTTGTTGATCAAAAAATTCCTAAGCCAGCAGTATCGGATGCACAAAATTTGGTTGAATGGAAGAAGTGTGTGGCGAAGGTGACACAGATGATCCTTGAGGCAGTTCGAGACCACATCATCTCAAGTCTCCATGGAAAGGAGACTCCATATATATGTGGAACACATTGACAAACTTGTATCAGAACAACAATGACCAAAGGAAATTGGAACTGAAGGAAAAACTTAGAAAAATCAAAATGGAGAAAGGCGAGATGATTCTAAAATACTTGACCAAGTTCACTCAGTGTTGTGATGAACTTGGAAGTGTTGGAATCACGGTTGCAAATGATGATATGGTGATTTTTCCTCTTCTAGGACTCCCAAAGAGTTGTCATAGTTATCAGGACTCTATCAATGGTTGGGAGAAGCTGTCGGACTGGGAACGATTGTGGTCGGATTTGATGCAGGAGTAGATCAGGAGGAACACCAGGGATGGTTTTTCATCAAAGAATGATGATGAAGAGAACTGTGCCTTAGCCATTAAGGGAAATAAGGGGAAAGGGATAGCTTTCCATTCCAAATCGTATTCTTATCATGGAGGTAAGAAGAAAGACATGACGGAAGTTAAGTGCTTTCATTGTCAGGTGCACGACCATTTTTCTACAAATTGTCCACTCAAGAAGTCCAAGAAGAAGTCCTCATGAAGAGCAGTGGGTGAGGCTTTGGCCTCTCAATTCAAATTAGAATTTTACCTCATTGCATGCATGGTATCATCAATGATGGGAAGTGTATGGTACTTAGACAATGGAGCTTCTTTCCACATGATTGGTAGAAAATAGTTATTCAGTGACCAGGAGGAGAAATATCTCTAGATGCATATTGAGATCGGTGATGGCAGGAAGTATAGTGTTACTGGATTGGGCACGATTAATTTTCAGAGGGAGCATGGGGCTCCACTCACCTTGAAGAATGTTATGTATGTGCTCAGGTTGGAGAAGAACTTGGCATCCATTTCCATGCTTGAGGATTGAGGCTATGATGTGATCTTCTCAAAAGAAAAGGTGTTCCTTCCACACATAGTCACAGGTCAAGTAAAGAAGATAGGGATTCGGGTGAAGAATATCTATAAGATAGAGGTATAGGAGTGTGATTATTTGAGCACAAAAGCCGAAGGGGTGTAGAGCCAAGACATTGGCAAGTTGTGGCATAGGCAATTGGGCCACTTGCATCATGGGGTTTTGAAGATCATGCAATAGATCTCCACCGGTTTTCCCGAAGGTACACTAGAGCAAGTTGATAAATGCAAGGGGTGTACTTTGGGAAAATACCCCAAGTATTCCTTTCATAACAGAGACAGGGGATGAGAGGCTATTCTAGAGTGAGTCCATTTAGATGTGTGTGGACCATTATCGACAACATCCACGACCAAACAAAGGTATTATTTTTATTTGTTTATGAATTTTATAAAAAATGCTAGATATTTTTCATTCAGAAAAATGATCAAAATTTCAAAAAGTTTTGTGAGTGTAAAGCATTGGCGGAGAAATATTCGGGCAAGAACATTAAAGATCTACAGAGTGATAATGGTGGTGAGTATGTATCAAACTAGTTTAAGAAATTCTGTGTAGCGGAAGGGATTAAACAGGAGTTGATGGCACCCAATAACACTTAGTAGAATGGGGTGGCTGCGAGGAAGAACATAAGAATAGTAGGGGCAAGAAGGGCGATGTTGCATGATCAGGGCCTATCACTACACTTGTGGGTTGAGGCATGCAACACATCGGTTTATGTTCAGAACCGTATCCCACATCGGATACTTGAGGCCAAGGCACTAGAGGAGGATTATTTTGGTAAGAGGCCAGAGTTGTGTTGTGGTAAAAACACAACCCCCCATTTTTGACTTGTTCACTTCAAATAATGGGGATCCTTTCTATGCAAATTTTGGCTAAACACCTTTTTGGATTTTTATTTAGTTGATTGTCCTACGCTTTTGTTAATTTTTCGTTTTCTTTGGATTCTTGTTTTGATTGCTTTGTTAGAATCAATTTTTTATAGGCTTCCCATTGATGCTTGTTTCGCCTCATTTGGTCAACTGGTTTGAAAATGGCATGCCTTTGAAGTCTCATCATTTATCTAGCCTGGGTTAAAAATGCATAAAATGTACAATATTGCATTTTGTAAATAAATTAGTTCAATAACGCATTCATTTTAAATATTAATCCATAGCGAGTTTTTACTAACATTTTTCCATTTTTACTTATACAGCCAAATCATGAATTATCGGGATTTTAAGAAATTTACTCCAATTTCCAAGTCAATTACTAATCTTAAAAAACCCATAATTTCCAAGTGGCTGTAGTTTAGAAACTAAAAATCGTAAAATAAAACCAAAATTAGAATTGATATTTAATGTTAAATTTTAAATTAATTAAATTAATTAATATATAATTAAAATAAAATTTAATACATAAAAAATATAAAATAATAATAATAATAATAATAATAATAATTCTTTTGATCGCATCAGAGATTTTAAATCGCATCGGAGGCTTTGATCGCATCGGAGGTTTCATATGTGACAAGTTTAATGAACCCCCGACACTTCCCCCTCCCGATGTCGATCACCGATTAAACAAAAGTTTTTTATATCACATCGGAGATAAATTGTTTATCGCATCGGGGCTTTTAAATGAGCACATTTCTTAAGACTCCGATAAGCCCTCTCCACGCCGATATGCCGACTGCGAAAAGGGCATAAGGCATTAACTTGTTTTGGGTTAATATAGTTTAATAAATTTACTCATACGTATGAGTAATATGGAATAGGTGAGTGAATAAAGGTAGTGTAAGGTAGTTTGTTTTTATTTAAATTTTTTATTTATTATTTTAAAAATTTAATATTTAAATAATAAATTTTAATTTAATTAATATATAAAAATTAATTAATTTAATTAAATTAAAATTAAAATATTATTTATATTAATTAGTTTTTAATTAGATTAAATTTGTTTATAAATAATTAATTACATATTAGTTAGTTAGATTAATATTAATTAATAATTAGTTTAGTTTGCAGTTAATAATTAAATTAGAATTAATTAGAAACTAATTTAGGATTAGTTTTTAATTACAATATTTTTAGCCCAGCAACAGAATTTCCAGATTCATGCCAGATTTGACCCATCAACTTTGGAGGCTCATAGATTGGGTTATACTTGGCCAAATGAGGCCCAGGACGGCTCATTGGAAAGAGAAAATCAAGGAGAACATTTTTGAGGAGGTTTCACTAACAGATTTAATCATTTATTGGGTCAAAAATCAGGCAGAAGATCAAGCCCCGAATTTTGAAAACAAAATCAATTTTCTGAGTTATTTTCTTCATTTTCATTTGTCCAAAACCTCTTCTAATTGCAGATCCATTGGTTAATAATATCTTTGGCCAATCAAACCGTCCCATGCATCAATTGAAAGCTTACATTTTATTTTCAAGTATTTATTTAAATAGAATTTGATTGGATTTGATTTAATTGCCAGAAATGATATTTTGATTGCATCTTAATTTATTTTGATTTCTTTTGCAGGAAAACAGTGGAAGAAATATGGAGAAAAGAATCTCAATCAATGAAAATGCTCTAGCAATTGAAGATCAGAATTTTAAGCAAGTAAAATTGGATTTGGCAGATTTCTCTTCACCAAACTTTCCTCTCAAGAATTCCTTCACAAATAGTATAAGTAATAGATTGCAGAATGTAGTAAAGGGCGGCTCTCCTCTGCAATTCTAGACTTCTAAAAGCACTACTGTAATTGGAATTTAGAGTTGTAGGAGGGAGGAGAGAAAATCTCAGATCTGGGGATTATTGAGGATTTTCCCTTTGTATCCTGAATTATGCATGAAGGGCAAAGCTTGCACTATTGTGGCTTTAGCTTTGAAAGTAGAAGTTCAAGTAATGTAAAGAGCTGTTGGAGACCAAGGACAGAGAAATGGATGCAATAAATTGGTATTTCTAATACTATTGTTTCAAATATCAGTTTCATTTTTATGGTAACATGAATGTTTCATTTTATTCATGTTTGTGCACTATTTTCAACATGGGTATTGTGTCTCAATATTGTTATTAGGTATCTCTGTTATTATGAATTAAAATCTGATTTCTGAGTAACTATTTACTCAGAAATCTGTCTTATAAAACTGATTTATTGAATGGTAATATGTTGTGAACTATTTCCACATGTCATTATTCAATTATTGGATTTACTGATTTGATAATTAATATCATTTTTGTGAACTACTTCCTGAATGTTGTTGGTTTACTATTTCAGTTAAGAGGTCTCAATAGGATGTGTTTTGGTAACCATAATATCAGTTAATTGAACTACTTCATTAACTTGATATTCATTATAAACAAGACATATTTAAATCCAAATATTTTAATTATCTTGCTCTTAGTTGGGTTAGATCTATATCTGCCTAATTAAGATAGGATTTAGATTAGTTTCTTTTGCTTGCATCATAGAATAAGCTTGCATTTAGAGTAAATTCTACATTCTTTTAAGTCCTCTCCTCAAAGAGGCAAAATTTTAGTTGTGGCTTGGCTGAACCCAAATCAGCTTAAGGGTCATTCTCTTGCCTGATCAGCAAGAAGAAGTGATCTGGTATCCCTGTCTATTGGTAGTTAAAGATACATCATAAACCAATAGTGATAGGGAGAAGGTAACTGGACCTAGTTAAACCAGTCAGAGCCACCACACCAAACGGAAAAGGAGCTGCTTTAAGGTCCGGACCGGGTGGTTATCCCCCATTGTTGTTGCAGCGATTTTCGAGGCATCAACATTTTGGCGCTAGAAGGAGGGCCTGAGATTTGTTGTCTATTGGAGTCTTTTCAATTTTAACATTTTGTTTAAATCACGATGGCTCCTCTTAAGCTTCCAATTTGGAGTTGCATCCATGGACGTGCATCTTCCAACACTCCACCCGAAGTGGTAAGACTCTTGTCTCACGTAAAATTCAATTGTAAGAGAAATTCTTCTGCTTTTAACCATGTCTTTCAATTTATTCAAAATGTTTCAAATTATGATTTTCAAGGGATTGATGAAGGCATCTTATGCAGAATTTTTACTCTCACATTTGCGGCAAAAGCCAGAAGCTGGTGTAGAACTCTTCCAGTTGCTTCAATCTACAGCTGGGATCAATTTGTTACAATTTTCATTTGTAAATTTGACGGCTATAATTATGAACAGGTATGTGAAGAAATTGAATATCTACAAAGGTTTTAAAATGAATCTGTTAATGATTTTAATATTCGATTTCATTTGAATTACTTAAGATTTAAAGACGAAGATAAACCTAGGGAAGAAGAATCATTAGATTGGTTTGAATATATTTGTTCTCTTCCAACCATTCCCAATCCATATGAAATTAATTCGAGCTTTGTTCCATCCCCTTGTAATATAAATGAGAATTCCAATATGGATGTGCAAATAAATGGTGATGAAGTGGTTTCACAAAGCTTGGAAAATATTTCCATTCAAATGCAAGAAGACAACAACAACAATTTTAGAGAAAAATCCGCCTTGAAATCTGAAAGCTACTTTGAAGTAAATTCGGAAAATCAAATCGCAAATTAGCAAGTACAAGCAACAATCAAAGTAAATAAAATGCAAACTGCTGTACAAATTTATGATTTTCTCCATGATGAGCAAATGCCGAAATCACAGCAGCAAAGCAACCTTCTTCAAGAAAGCATGAGTATGCAAAGGAATGATCTGCAATCTGAAATTTACAGTGAGCATAATGCACAAGAGCTCTCAAACAGAGAGTTTTAAATGCATTGTTTCAGGTTCACATTTTTCCCTTTATCCTGATATTTTTAATGATAGTAATTTTTCCCCTCTTGGTATCAATGATATTTCAGAAATTAAATAGTCGCTATAACAATACAAATTCTTCTCAAGTTATTCAGAATAAGCAGAGATAATAAATTGTTGTTTCAATTCAAAAGGGGAGCCTATTTTTATATTTATTCCTGGTAAATTTTATATTTCCTGAACATGAATAAACAGATTTTATTTAGGCTGATTGCACACTAAGATTTAGAATAAATGATGAGACGATTTTGAACAAAGTCGAAATTTTGATAAATCAAAGGAAGAATTTGAAGATTCATTAGGTAAAATTTGCAAACAAATTCCTTTCAGGTACGCATTTACAAGTTTATTCTCATCCATTATTAGTTCATCTTTTCCTTAGTTATTTTTTTTTATTTGTGTTCTGTTTTATTTGCAGGTTTTTATTTCTTTTTAAAACATAAAGTAAGCAGTAAACCCATTTCAAATTTGCAACAGGTTCAGGGAAATTTTATTTATTATTCATTATAATTTGAGCATTCTTTAACATTGCTTTTATTCACATAGAAAACCCAATTGAAATTTCAAGGAATATCATAAGACTATTTGCATCATAAGATTTCATCGGAAGTAGTTCTTAGCATTTCTTTTGATAACAAATTGTTCATCAAAGACCTCCGATGTATTATCTTACTCATATACGATATCTCATTTCGCATATCGGAGCTTTACAGTTGAAGTATACTGCCATTATTGTGAATCGTCGATCTTCGATAATCTACTTTACCGATATTGCGATGAGCACATAATTCTGGACCCGCTATGAAATTCAAATTAAGTTTAAGAAATATCGCATCCGTTTAATCGCAATAATGGTAGGAGCACAACTTTAAAAGGGTCGAGGTTTCGGATCCGATATGTTATTAAAATCCCATCATAAAAGTTATCGGGTTCGCTCTTCATCGCATATCGGCATTGCAAGAAATATATTGTGTTACATCGGATGCTTAAGTTTGCCAATCGCCAATTAGTTATGATATCCACCACATCACCCATATTGCAATCGCTTCATCACATTTTTATGGCCATATCATTATTCCAAATTTGCAATGCGCAATGTGCAATGTGCAAAATATAAATTACGAGATGCGATGTGCGATATAAGAATTGAAGCATGACTGTCCCCGATTCACAATATAACAGCGCTTCAATGATGCGATCACTCCATCTCATAGCACATCTTTTCTTCGCATGATCTCATATTGGCAATTTGCTATTTCAACCTCCGATGCGATAGCTTCCAATGCATGCCTCTAAGCTATTAACATTTAATCAATTTATGGCATAGCAACAAAAGGTGAAGTCTTGCAAATTAGACCTGAAGCAATGTGAAGAAACATGTTATGTGAATCATCCGATACAACGATAGCTTGTCCTTAAGGCATGCAAGCTTCAAGGTGTTTTTTTTTTAAATATTTAGACTCAAGGACTATGGACTCAATGGTGTATGGAAGCAAGGTTTTATTTGCAAGTGCAGGAAAAAGGAAACTAATAATGAATATGTAAAGTGGAACAAAAAGGTTGTAGATGAGCTTCGTTGCTTTTATTGGTGGGTAAGGTTTGATGAAAATGTAATGAAGTGTATGTGGATAATGAGAAATGGTTAATGACTCTTGCTGGGAAAAAGTGAATTTTGGCATGCAAAACCTCAAATATAACAAATCTGCTCATCAATTTTGGAATTTCTACTAAAATAGCTGAGTTTGACTAGCATTGACGAACAACCTGTAGACTTTGAATTCAAAAGTGGATAGGTATTTCAGCATCCTTGGACATTTAGGAACAAACCCCAGATCTTCGAATTTTCTAATCTGTCATGCAACATGTCAAACCATTAAGCTATTACAGGAAGTTGCAAGAACTTGTAATTTTCTGGAAATTTCGTCTATGGTCATGGACCTGTTTAGAATTTAGATAGGCTTTATGATGACTGTGACAACACTTGCGCGATAGTGCTCAAGACTTTGTGTATGGATGCAAAAAATGTTTAAATAGTTAGGAAAAATCATATACACGAATACCAACCTTTGAAACCATCAGAATAGGCTTGCAAATATTGCATGACCAACAAACATGCCAAAAGATGGCAGTTAATCGAACATGCAAAGGGGACCAAATCACTGCAAGAAAGCTCATGAAATGAGCTCTAGTGTTTCCAACAATAATGTAAAATACCAAGGAGGGCTCTGAAATGGAGTGTAAACCAAAATTTTGGATAGTAGCTACAACAGTTTCCTAGGAGATCAACTTTGATCCTCATCTTATCCCATCTATTCCAGTTGGCCTGGGTGCATTATTAGAGAAGCTTCCTTACTTCTCTTCACCCTAAGCATCTACATTCATCCTCCTTAGAGACTCTCTAGCTCTTTATATACTGGTCCATCCTTGAGAGTCATGCTAGCACTAGAGTAAGAGGGAGAATTATAGAGTTATGTTTTCACTTTGATCCAAAGATTGTTACTCACTTCTTCTTGAGGTCATATTACTCGGAGAGGGGGATACTCTGCCAGAATATGGAGAGGAGATCAAATGTTTGAAGGTATACATGTATCATTATTTTTTATGATAAATAAAAATCTATGTTCCCCTTCTTATAAATTTTAATTTATGAATAATTATTCATGTTTATGCTTGTTTATCTAAGATGAAGGTCCTCTCCAAAACGCCAATTGTGTTGTTTGTTTGGTGGTGCTTGTGTGTAGGTTAGAGTTTTGTTGTAGAAGCTAAGATCTCTTGGTTGGAGTGAAGAATTTCTGCATCAAACCAAATAGTCTTCACTGATGTACAAGGATCACAGGTTTCATCTTAAACCCTAGCTAGGAAATGCATGCATTAATGATTGTTTGGATCATGTGGTTTGGGATCTAGTTGGTTGATTTATTTTTGGTCATATGTTTCTTGATGTGGTAGTCTATTTAGGGCCATAAGAGTATTGATCAATGGCTCCTAGTGGCTTGTGTAATTTTACACAACATTATTGTAGGTGATATTGAGGTTGTTGGTGTGACAAATAAAGTTTCATTTGAGGGCCCTGAAGCTATTTGTGATGATTTGCTAGAGGTTCCACTACTACTACCATTTTGTTTAGAAGTATTTTTTATTTTTTTATTGTTGTTACTATTGCTCTAGTTTATATGGATAAAGTACTACTACTGTGGGTGGTGATTAAAGATTCTATAGCATCCTACAAGAGATATTGTAGCTGCACATTATTTTTCTGTGTCTTTTGAAAATCGTGGACTTCATGGCTCCTCTGATTCACAATGTAGATTTTGGCATGTAAGGCTTCTATTAACTGCTATAAGGTTGTGTGGTTTCTAACAAAAACCACAAAGGCTCCTCAGACTCACAATTTTATTCTGGTTAGATCCTTAAAAAAAATTATAATTTATGAGGAAGCTACTTGTGGTGATGGAGAGGCATTCTCTATTGACGATCAGTGAAAAAGAGGAGAAATATTGGATTGCTATTAGTGATTAGTGAAACAATGAGGGGAAAAATGAATATGATGGGATGTATGGGCATTAGGGATTCCTAGAGACCTTTTCCTTTGCTCACAAATGGAACATTTGTATATCTGCATCCTTTGTCTGTGGTTTGTGGTATCCTATAGCAATACTAGATCTTTCCTGTAGCAATTCAGGCCAATGATTAAAATAGATGGAAGAGACCTGAGAATGATGGAGGAGGATTAGGAAAAGTTTGGGAATGAGTGATATGGATATAGATATTTTCCTTGAATGCTTTGAAGGTGAGTGCTTATACTATAGGTTGATATTTTATGTTGTTCTTGGAATTCTATTGTACCTGTATAATTGATAGAATAAATAAAATAGAGGTGATTTTTTGTGTCTTCGTCTTTCCTTTCTCTTATAGATTTTTTATTATTATTATTCTGAGGCCCATAGGCTACCTCATGGAGGTTTTCAGCCTAAGTGGGTTTTCTCCAGGTGCCTCAAGGGAGGTTTTCACTTGGGGATATTTTATTTTATTTTCTATTTTTTCTTTCTTTTTTTCTTCAGGATCATTGGCTGCCTTAAGCAGGTTTTTGGCCCATGATCCTCCCTCAGCTACCCCAAAGCAGGTTGTCACTTGGGTATTTTTCTCTTTTTTTTTTTTTTTCCTATTTTTTAATTGATTTCTTTCTTGATCAGGGTCTGGATGGATTGGGAGCTTTGATGCTCTCAATCTAATTCAATTCTTTTCTTATCGAATTAGAAAACTCAACCCTTGGGAGGGGCTTCCTGTAAAACTTCAATCTACAGCCATTCACTAAAAACGAGTTTTATTCTTCATCAATTGTCCTGATCTAAATTGAGCCATTGTCCTGGAATTTGTCCACCATATAGGGACCCAACAATCTAGTCATGAGTTTTCCTTTGAAATATTCGAATCTAAAATTATACAAGAGGTCCCAATCACCCTCCTAGAAGGTTCTATCCTTGATGTGCTTATCATGCCAAAAAAAAAAATTGTAACTAAAATAATTCAGTGTGCATTAGAGCTTGCAACTTGAGTTCATCAAGGGCGTTCAACTGTTGTAGTCCCTCTTCATAAGCTTTTGTGATGTCTAAGTCAAGTTGTACTCCCATTCTTATTGTATTTTACTCAAATTCAATGGATAGTATGGCCTTATTTCCATATACCAACTCAAATGGGGTAAACCTAGTGGTGTTCTTCTCGGTAGTGTTGTTGCCCCAAGTGGCCTCAACAAGCCTATCTACCCAATATTTCTTGTTGTCATTAAGAACCATAATGAAAATTCTTTCCAGTGCTCTATTATTTACCTCCACTTTCCCATTTTCCTAAGGGTGATATTAGATGGAATTTCTATGTATGGTGTGATGATGCCTCATTATCCCCTCTATTAGATTAGAAGTGAATCGATCACCTTGGTCTACCATTAATTCCCTTGGGAAACTAAATTTGTAAAAAATGGTCTCCCTTAAGAATGCTGCTAATTTATGTTCTATTTCCACTTTGAATTCCTTTACTTCAACCCATTTTGTCAAGTAATTTGTTCATACAGTGATGTATTTTTTCTATCTAGATGGAGGGTCAATAGGCCCAATGAAGTCCATGCCCCACTTCTCAAATGGATTGAAATTCACTTGATATTGTAGGGGAATCTCATCCCTCTAAGTAGGTTTCCTATCCTCTGATACTCATCACATTGTGCAGTGTATCTCCTGGCATCTTAATGGAGGGTAGGTCAGTAGTATCTTGCCTGAAGAATCATGTAGGTTGTCCTCTTAGTAGTAAAATTCCCCCCACTGGTTCCATCATAACACGGTGAAAGGATGTCATAGACCTCATGTTCTCTTACATATGTTCTTAGGATTTTATCATGCCCAACTTGAAGAAGGTGCCCCCAATCCAAGTATATGGAGTACTTTTCATGACAATTTTTCTCTTTTCCTTCGATGACAAGTTAGGTGGAAATTGGCCAGCAACCAATTTTTTTTCTATATCAACAAATCAAGGAGACAACAGAGATATGGTAAAGAGGTTCTCATTCATAAGTTGGTCATCCACCATATCTTCATTTTCTGTAAACAAGGTTATTCTAGACAAGAAATATGGAACAAAATTTTCTTTTGTAGGATTATCAACAATGGTTAATCAAATTGTTGTAGAAAAAATAACCATTTAATGAGTCGAGGATTAACATCAGGTTTATTTATCAAGTACTTAATGACTGCATGATTAGTGTGCACAAAAACTTGATATCTGGTAATGTAGTAGCCGAATTTATTCAAAGAATGCACAACAAACAAAAGTTCTTTTTAGGTAACTGTGTAATTTAGTTAAGCCTTAGACAAGTTTTACTAACAAAATAAATGGCATAAGGCAATTTACCTTCAAGATTCCCCAATACTTCCCCCACTTCTTTCTCTGATGCATTATAAGGGAAAAGCCCAATTTGGGCCCCTATGGACTGGTGCATCTGTCAATTTGTCTTTGAGCTCTTCAAATTCCTTTTGACATGGGTCTATCCAACAGAAATCTAAGTCTTTTGTTAGTAAACCAAACAAAGGTGAAGCAATTTTGCTGAAATCCTTAATAAATTTTCTATAGTACCCAACAAGTCCTAAAAATCTCCTAACATCCTTTTTTGTCTTTCTGGGATAGGAACCTTTATAATAATTTCAATTTTATTAGGATCAACCTGAATTCATCTCTAAAGAGGAAGTGGCCTAGAAAAATTCATGCATTCATAAAAGATTGACACTTTTCAGGGCTTAAGGAGGGATTCATTTCTATGCATCTTTTCAAAAACTTACACATGCTGGAGAGAACTTCCTTAGAAGCATCTCCATAAGGTGTGAATTCATTAATGTAAATCTCTACTTAGTCATGTACAATATCAGAAAAAAGACTCCATATTTCCCTCTTAAAGAAGGCAGGGGCATTACAAAAGCCGAATGGAAGGACCCTATAGGAAAAGATTCCCCCATGGGTAGGTGAAAGTAGTCTTATTCTCGTCTTCAAGACTTATTTGGATATAATTATACCCGTTGAACCCATCCAAAAATGAAAAGAACTTCTTTCCTGCAAGATCATCCAAAAATTGGTTAATAAAAGGTAAAGCAAAGTGATATTTATTGGTGGCTTTCTTAATTTCTTTGTAATCAATGAAAACTCTCTATTTCCCATTCTTCTTAGGCACAATTACTAAAGGTGACACCCACTCACTGTCTGAATTTGGATAGATAAAATTTGCATCTAATAATTTCTGCAATTCCTATTTTATAATGTCCTTTAGTGTAGTGTTTATTCTTCTCTGAGGTTGGCGAATATGTTTATGGTCTTCCTTAATGTCTATATGATGAGTAAATATATAGGGGTGAAGTTATTTCATCTCTTTGTAATACCAAGCAAAAGCGTCAAGATTCTACCTTAAAAGAATGAGCAATTGTTCTTCCCGATCATCTAAAAGAGAAGGGTCAATTTTTAGAGTTTTAGAGGAGTTAATTTCTACGTTTTTACATTACTTTGATAAAAAAATAGTGATTAAATCTTCCCATGAGCTATCTTCAAGTTGTCCTAAAGGTTTTTCTTTTAGACCAACAATATTCATGGCAACATGATACTTATATCGCAGAAAGTTTTCAATCAAATTGTACTCATCTAATTTCCTACTACCAATAGTGGATTCTATTGTCTAAATGGGGTAAGATGATGAATAATAGAGTTATTATTCTTATTCCTCTTCTAACACACAGGAAAATCATGCTCAACAAGGGGTTGAGTGTTGAGAAGGAGGATATAGTACAAGTTGTTTTCTTAACTACCCATTTGTCATTCTCATGTTTCTAGCTCTACAATTGATGTACACATCAACAATAGCTAACCAAGGTCTTCCTAGGATAAGGGGATAACCGTTGAACTTGGTTTTGGGCTAGAGAACAAGGAAATTAGTAGTGTACTCCTAGGAATCAATGGAAACCATGAAATCCTCAATGATACCCTCTGGTGCTACTATGGATCTATCTGCAAGTTGCAACACCATGGTGGTTATCCTTAAGTCTCCCTGAAG
Source organism: Pinus tabuliformis (assembly GCA_031772625.1). Classification (NCBI taxonomy): domain Eukaryota; kingdom Viridiplantae; phylum Streptophyta; class Pinopsida; order Pinales; family Pinaceae; genus Pinus; species Pinus tabuliformis. Next base: position 1,353,131,564 of record CM062820.1, on the reverse strand, counting down.
ATTAAGCTTGAGCATAGTCTCGTTGGTCATGAAATTGATTACAACCCCTAATTCAATGACGGTATTTGGGACTGTAATTTTATGAATGTGCACATATACTACCGAGCTTCGATGATCCAAATACTTTGGGATGATGACCTTCCCAAGCATTAGATTAACCAAATTCCTAATGACATTAATAGTAGGGGCACATTTCCTTCTCCTTCCTAGCACCTAAGATTGATTTCTTATATTTATACGACATAGGTAGGATAAGATGTCTCGCCACTATAAAATGTTTTGGCCTACTTATTATTTGGGTTCGCATTTGGTTGAGCAAGTATTTGTGGTTGTTTAGGTGAATTGTTTTGGGGTAGTCATGGTTGAGGAGGAAGAGGCATTAGGGAAGGTGGTTGGGTTTCCCAAGGCCTTGATGGTGGATTAATATATTGAGGAGGTTGGTGTTGGTATGGCTGAAAGGGGAAACGAGAGGTTGAGTATGAGCATAGATAGGAATAGACCAAGGTGAGTTATTAGGTGGATACCAAGATTGAATTGGTGCATTATGACTTATATTAAAAGAGAAAGGATAGTTCATACCTTGCTGATATGGTCTAGGGACTTGTGGCCTTTTTTGGTTAACAAAACATAGTTTCCCCATGCCTCCTTCTGCTCCTTGATACAAAAATTTCAAACCTAATAGAGATGGACACTTGTTAGTTGAATGGCTCTCTTCACACACAGTGAAAATTTCTATAGCATTTAAAGGGCACTCATTTCTAGAGTGTCTCTTAGTGCATCTAGGGTAAAATATGGCTAATGCACTTTCTACCTTTTTTTTTCTTCTTAATCTATAATATGTCCATCTACAGGGAAAAAGTATGTAATACTTCAGTTTTAAAATCCTCCAACATGCTTCTTATTTCATTCTTTATGACTGACGTAGAGGATGGAGGAGTTACCAAATCGTCACTGGATCTACCTCTTTTTTTGGTAACTCGTGAGTGGTTCTTGAACGCTATTTTGGTGTCTTCATAATTGAGTTGATAAATATCTCCATTGGCCAACATATCGAGGGTCTCCATTAGTTCTTCGCCAACTCCCCGAAGTAAGACTAGCTTCAATGAATATAGATCAAGGGTACAATTAGGTCTCTTGTAGCTTAGCTAGAATCTTTCTTCAAAGTCTTCTAGTGATTCATCTAGCCCTTGGGTAATTCTAAATATTTCTTCTCCTGTATCTCTTTCTATGCAATATTCCCTATATTTGGTGTTGAATGTTTGCTACAATTGGCCCCATGTAGTAATGTTTCTCCCTTCTAAACTCATGAACCACAGGAAGGTTGCATCCTTGAGGGTAGAAGGAAACAATTTGAGCTTCTGCTCATTATATGTATAAGGATATGTTCTACTGACTATAAAAAATTCAAAAATGAAGGTGTTAGTGTCCTCAGAATCAATCCCATGGAAATATGGAAGAGTAGTGGGGATGATATTTTCCATTTTAGCTTCCACATTTGTCTTCCTAAGAGGAAAGACTTCATGTTGTCTATTTCCAATCATATTATCAGTAGGTGATGGAGGTTCTCCTCCTCCTATAGGCTCCTAAAAAATCTCTAGTTGGTCACTTAAGAAGGCCTATATATCCCCTGTAAACAAAGTAGGAGGCCCACAATCAACTAGTGAAGGTTGGTTGATTGTAGAAGTGGGGGTTTTAGGTAGGAATTTTCCTGAATTATCCCTAAATCTACGAGGCATGAAATATATATATATATATATATATATATATATATATATATATATATATATATATATATATATATATATATATATATATGGAAATGATGATGAGATTCCTGTGTTTCTTTCATGAAATGAAATGGAAATGAATCAACTTAGAGTAGAAAATAATACCTACTTTGACACATCCCTAACAAAGGTGCAAAAATTTGATGGCCCACAATATTACAACAAGAATGTTGGAACTCCTCAAGGTATCCAATTTAATTATCAACGCGGGGTTCATTTCAACTTAAGAAATATCGACACTATATGTGCAACATGCAATATATTCTACTATGGATGATGTGTGCAACCAAAGAAAAGTAAAAATGCACAAAGACCACTAGCCTACAGGTAATGCTCAGAAAAAAGTGCTCAGAAAAGAATCATCAAGGAACAATCCTTACTTTATCTTGCAGAGATAAAATGACGGAAGGTAAAGCCTAATCTAATTGCAAAGAATTAAATGACAAGAAGTAACCATATTCTGTTTTGCAGAAAGTAAATATATTCTACTGCAGTAAAGTAAGTCATTGAAATAAACCTACACTAATGCAATAAAGAAGAAAATTACTTCAAGAATGTTGGAGGAAAATCACACCTATTGTATGGTGCATAGTGAATCAAATTGTAGTTGAAGAAGACATACAAAATAGCAAACCCTAATTGTGTAATGAAAGCTATAACTACTAGGGTAAAGTCTGTAAGGGCTATGTAAACCTCTAAACTCCATTTCCAGGGTGTAATGGACATTGTAAAATGTTAAGGAGTGATATACAAGATTTTGGTGCAATTCTAGAGGCGTTCTAAAGAAAATTGTATATTGCTACTGGATGGCCTGGTTTTGCTACAAGAAAATATCCAAGAGAAAATTTATGAGGCCTAAATACATTGTGAAGAGTGGAGAAGGTGGAGAAAAGTTGTGGAAGGGAAAATAGGTCCTTTCCAAGCTTATGTACACCTAATGGATTGGTTCAAGTGCAGTATAAGAAAATCTGGGAGTTTCCTATAGCTCATCGAAGGAAAATTCAACATACTGACATATTACAGAAATATGTGATAGTGTGTGAAAGGATGATGATGTAAGTGAACTAAATGCATAGAAACAATGCTAACTATGCCAATGAAGTAACACTACTCAATTGAAAGAAGAATGCATGGTTATCTGGTAAAAAAAAAAATGCATAAATGAGTAATAAATTACTAATTGTAGGAAATAAAAGAACAATGGAAAGGATGAATTGAATTTTAAATAAAGACTACTACTGCATGAAAGAAACTATTTTTGTGTTCATCAGAGAAAGACACATAAAAAAACTCAAAAGGAACCTTATCATAAACCCTGCAAAGGCAATAAGTTTTCATAGATGAGATTTAATGGAAAACAGAACTAAGCTAAATGCATGGAAAGTAAATGTATAAGAAGGGTGATTGAGCACCTGGGTTGGGCCCTAACCGAAGGAGACTCAGGTCCCTTAGATAAAAATCAGACTAGAGACAAAAAAAATACTTTTCAAGGTAGAAGCATGCTAATGTGTCTCATTTTATGGAAATTTTTTTGATATGAAAATAGATAAAAAAAATTGAAGAAAAAAATATTAATTGCTTTTCCAAAGTGGAAAAATTCTAAATCACAACTAGGATTGGGACTTTGGCTGGAGATAATTTCACCCAAAAGTGTGAACATTAGTTCGAACAAATTCTTATTTTATATATTGCATATATGTTCAAACAAATGTTGAATTATTGAAGTAAATCATTGTTCGTTCATGAAGTCAATAGACTCCAACCTAAAGTTTTCAAAAACTTGGATGAATATTATTGGAGTAGTTTAGTTAGATATTAAGTTGTTGTAAGGTTATAGGGTGTCAAATAGAATTTTATATATAATTTACACAATTTTATATAAAATATTAGCAGAATATTAAAACCAACAAATATATGATGATGATGATAATTAACCATCCACTAAGAGCAATGTGATCTATCACACCTTAAGAAGTAAGAGATTAATTGTGACTCTTTAATATTTTATTTATACGATAAAAAAGAAGGGAAATAAGTGCTCCTAGATCATTATAATTTTGCTCACTTAACAAATCAATAAGGTTAGTAGTGTGGAAAATGTTTTGGAAATAAGAATGGATGTGAATAAGACCAAGAGTAAGTGTTTTTCATCTTCAACCCTCTTAATATTGCAAAGGTGAAAAATTCTTTCATCCTAGGGTGTTATAGGAATAGACCAATGCCTAGTTTCACTTCGAAACTCATGAAAATTAGTTCTTATATTTGCAATATTCATTTTCTTCTTAACACTGGTACAACTCAGTTTAAATCACTGTCACTTCCCAAAAATTTGATAAGAAAAAATCAATAAATAGAAACAAAAAAATACAAAAATTTCATCATCACCATCAATTTAATTAAAACATTATTAAATTTAACAAATGAAGTAAACACATCACATATCAATTTTCTTTTAAACATTGTTCATACATACAGGATACTATAAGCCATTTTAGACAATGTACAGTCACTCCAAGAAAAATAAAACGAAGAACCCTTCATAATAAAATATAATTAAATCTTTAAATGGATAACGAATTGAAAGATCAATAAATAGTTTCACGCTATGTAATACACTTTATGTAGCCGTATATATATTAACTAGTCATTATACGTAATGACATAAAGATGGCTATCGCATACTTAATTCAATTTTCAATAGTTTCCGCACATTATGCTTGTAATTTCATAAGAATCCAAAACTGAAAAGGGCAAAAATAATATAGAATACCAAGTATGCTGAAAAAATAGAGGAAGGCATTCGTGTGGCAGACGCTTATCCGAGAAACAACCTCCACAAATCTCATACCCATAATGTGACACGTTTAGAGAATATAATATGTCACAATGTGTTTAAAGCAGAAAATAGTAACTACATCTGCCATGAGATCATTAAGATCAAACTATGGACTGACCACAATACATCTCATAAAAATCGAGAGGCCAAGAATGGAATGAATGAGGCAACAAGTAATAGTGAGGTAATGAAGGGAATTGAAGCAACCCATGCTTTCATTGTCAAGGAGATGATGTCGTCATCTTCGCTGCTTCCACTCCCACCATTATCATCCTAGCGAACAAGAGAGATATAGACATGTAGTTAAATGGCGTTGTCATTCTTGATCAAACTCGTTTCCAAGAAAATATGAATATCACACAAAACAACCAAAACTCTAAGAAACAATATTTAGTTTATGAAACTTGAACTCTTCACTCGAAAATCCAAGAGATGTCAGTTATGATTGATAGGGTTGCTTCTTAATAGTTCTCGGTTCCTCCCACTATAATTGTAATGAGATGTATCTTCTACCCTAACTACCTAAAGGAAAGGCGATTGGATCATCTAAAGCTGCCCTCGAGCCAATTACTAAATTTGTTGTTTTCTTCCGTGTAGATGATGGAAAGTCATAAAGACACCATTGTTTTAGTTACAAATTAGAATTTCCACTGCAATCGCACAGTTCCCGTTGTATGGAAAATTTTTGCTTACTTTTTCAGAGCTCGGAAGTAATCCCTCTATCACACAAATCATTTCATTTCAAAATTTTCACCCGAGAGAGTTGACTTTGAAATCCTAGGCGTTTCATTTCAAAAATGTCAAGGAACATTGGATGCATAAAAGTTTACATCTACATGCATTAACTATATCACCTTCAATGAGTTATGAAGCACGCGGGAGGAGATATGGTGGAGTCACCCGAAAATAGAAATTCATGTATGACAATACATACTCCGTTGCATGATCATAACATCATGCTGGATAATATTTTCTTTTACCTTCCCATCCACACTCTTAAAGTCGTTGCGACCAGAGCTCTCGTTCGTGAAAACGAGGTTCATCCCACTCAACACGTCATAGCAGTAGAGTGGCCCAAGAGCGTATAATTTACAAGAAGAAGAGACTATGAATGACATGGCCAAGTGTGCACCACACATATATGCAGCCATGGACAACAAATAGGCAGATCATCAGGCCTCAATAATCGAAATGGAAGGTAAGATTGATGACTATTCCATTTGTATTTTGATAGAATCTCCACGATCAAACTACAATTTCGTAAGTCCACAAGTGGCCATGAAGAGTTCCTTACCTAGGACAATGCCCAGGGAGTCTTGCCTAGTTCAATCGACAACTAGTACCAAGAAACGAGCATAGTGCACTGTCCATTCATGCCCAATATGTGACATGGCCATTGTAATTAATTTAAATTTCTTGTCCCTAGGGGCATACAAAATACTCATTGGAATGAATTGGATGGTGCAACACTCAACAAAGATATATTGTGATAGAAATTCCACTGAATGCCTCAATGACGGTGGGGAAAAGACCATATTGTAGGGGACGATGAAGCTAATGTTAGTCAAACTAGTAATGTCACTATAGCTCAAGCTCTGGGGCCACAAGGGCTATAACTTACTCATTTTTCACATCCCTAGAAGATTGGAAGTAATTAAGGACAACATGAGGGAGCATCCAATTATAAAGCAGTGTGTAGATGAATTTCTAAAATATACCCCAAGATTTCCACCACATAGGGAGGTCAGTTGCACACATGCCTGAGATTTTTCCTGCATCCAAAACTCCTTAGAGAATGAGCATGCCCAAGTTAATTGAGCTAAAGTTGCAACTAAAGGAAATGTTTGATAAAAGGCACATTAGGGTGAGTGTATCGCCACAGGGAGCACTTTTGTTATTTGTGAAAAAGAAAAATGGAAATTTGAGACTATCTATTGATTATAAATAGCTCAACAAAGCCACCATTAAGAACATATATCCATTTTCATGGATCAATGATATATTTTATCGTCTAAAAGGGGAAACAATGTTCTCAAAAACTGATTTAAGATTAGGGTACCATCAAGTGCGTATTAAAGAAGAAGACATACACAAGATGAAATTTTGAACTAGGTATGGGCACTACAAATTTATGTTTGTACCTGTCAGGCTTAAAAATACTCTTGCTACTTTCATGTTCTTGATAAATAACATTTTGAATCCTTATTTGGAAAAGATAATGCTAGTTTTCATGGACAACATTCTCGTGTATTCTAAGAATGAGGTAGAGTATCAGAAACATCTCACAACTATGCTGCAACTGTTGAGAAAGCTTAATCTCTATGTTGAAATAAGCAAATGTGAGTACTACCAAACTAAGATTCATTATTTGGGGCATATCGTCTCAAAAGAGGGCACGACAGTTGACCCAAAAAAAGTTAAGGAAATTATAGAGTGGCTTACTCCTCATATTGTGTCTGAGGTAAGATATTTCATGGGGTTAGCAGATAACTATCAGAGGTTCATTTGAAACTTCTCTAAGATTGGTTACCCAATCACATTGTTACAAAGAAAAGGGGTTGAATCCTCATGGAAATATGAATGTGCTAAAAGATTTGAACGATTGAAGCATTATATTACACATGCACGAGTGCTAAAGATTGTTGACCAAGACAAATATTTTGTGGTATTCATGGATTCCTACAATGAAGGACTTGGTGGGGTCTTGACACAAGAAGGCCAAATAATTTATTATGAGTCCAAAAAGTTAAATGAACATGAAAGAAATTATGTCACCCATGAATTAGAATTAGAATCTATAATTCATGCACTAAAAATGTGGAGACATTACCTTTTAGGAAGGAAATTTACATTGATGAAAAACCATGGGGGATTGAAGTATTTGTTTGACAAGCAAAATTTGAATGCCAAGCAAACAAGATGGTTGGTGCTAATTAGTAAATTCGACTTTGAAATCAAATATATTAAGGTGAAGGAGAACAAGGTAGCTGATGCACTAAGCAGGATGCTATAATTAGCTCATAGAGTTGTTGTGAGTTCTTGTGAATTTAGCATTCAAGAGAAGATTAAGGAGGCTAAATAACAAGATGAGAAATATCAACCAACTTAAGGAATGCTTACAACAAGAACTTGAAGCAACATTGAGCAAGGACTACTCAATTACCGAAGGTGTACTATTGAAGTTTAAAGGAAGATGGTACATACCTAGTATGGATGACTTGAAGAAGGTAATTATGGATAAGCATCACAAAATATCATATTTCGATCACCCGAGATACCAAAGGATGATAACTTCTATAAGTGAGGGTGAGTCTCTATTGGGGAATAATAAGGAACAAATGAAGGCTATTGTGGGTTACCGACTATATATTTACAACATGTGTAGCAAATTCTCTAACCAACAGTAACTGGGATTTCCACTAGAAATAAGGAAGTGCAATGATGATGGGAGAATATATTATTTTGTAAAATATTTGCACACTTGCAAAATAAATAAATAAATATTGGTGACATTGTAAAAAAAACAAAGATGGGTTCCCTAATGAAAATGTTGATTTTCATGGTGGTGAAATTAAGCATCTACAAAGGGTGTGGGGGTTAATGCCTAGTCTCTATGTGGGTTGGTGGAAGGAGAGTAATTATGAAAATGAACTTAGCTAATGATGGGGGTACGAAATTCCAATTATGAATGTGATCGAGTATTAATGGTGATCATTTGAATTGGTGACCATGAGTATGAGGATATGGGTTAGAAATATAATGAGAAATAAGCATGAGGTTAATTCTCAAGGGACATAAATAAACAATTCCTACTATAGATAATGGTTGAACATGCATGTCAGCAATAAAAGGGGTGCTACATATTGAGGTGATGCATGTGTCTAGTAAATTATTGACTTTCAATGACCATATATCTTAGGAGGAGGTGATGGAAGTAGGAATGTTCAAGAAATAAGACTCTATGGTGATCTTGAAGGGTGTGAACAAAGTAAATACAAGTAGCATAGAGGGGGGTATTCAGTATGGTTGTTGAGGAATGACATACCTATGGGGGTGAATGTTGCCTCTTTGTCATGTTCCTTGGGAACTAGAGGAACAATAAATGACTTCCTTCATAGATATACTAATTACATCAAGTGAAAGCATTGATGATAGAAAAATGAAATATGAAAATCACATGAAATACTTGAAACAACGTTTTGGTGCACCTGTGTAGAGGCATGAGTGACATGAGAGCACTTTGGCAAAATTTTAAAGCTGGAGAAACGTTAATACCAATGTGCAAGGTGGAATTCATTGATTCTAATAGTGAAATAAGTTCAAGGAATAGAGCTCATGGGATACCATAGGGTTAGAAATAAAAATAAAGAACATGGCACATAAAAGAGGTGGGGCTGAAAATGACATGTCATTTATACTTGTTGAATTGGTGAATAGATTTAGTTGGTGGAGTCTACAAAGTTCAAAAGTGACCAAGAGGCTATTTGTAAATATTTTTCAAGTGCAATAGAGATAGGTGAGTTTTATGACCATAACCATTGTGATTTTAATCTTAGGTTAGGAATGTATTGCCTTAATGGGTCCACCACATGACCTCCTTTCTACAAATATGATCCACATCCACACGGGTGACTCAAAGGGAGTTGCATGAGTCTAAGTGGTGTCGAAAGTTAGTCTCATGTGGGAGTAGGAAACTCTCTTATAGGAAACTATGCATGTGTCCATGTAGTTATTCATAGGATAGTCAAATGAATCTGCGTGATGAGGGTATGCACAGTCATACATGTACACACAACTATATTCAGCACATTCACAGAAACATGAACACAACTAAAGGGTAGAAAGTCATGTGATTTAATGTGAATGATGGGTAAATAGTCATGCAAATCTATGTTACTAAGAAGTAGTGGGCTACATGGATGGGTTGAGTTTGTATGTTTTTTGTGTGTGTGTCTATTTTATGGTTGAAGGGGGAGGGGGGGCGGATGCCATGGTGGCTTTGTTGCCAGAATTCATCATTGTGTTACATTAGGATGAGTAAGACTATGAAGACATATGAGATGCAGTGTAGAAATCATCACAATCCCAACAAGGTTTAGCCCGTGAGGGGTTACTAAAGTTCATTTAGCACGACTTGATCTTCTCCTAGGAGGAGCTATTATAGTTTTTGGTTGCATTCTAAAGGCCTAGTCATGGTGCATTTGAGGTGCAATGGAAGTGCCTTGAGATATCCACTGAGGTAAATATATAATTATTGAATAGTTTATGGTCATGTGGGGAGGCGTCCAACTAGAGATACCACGGGGTAAGAATATCATGGAGTGGGCATGTCTATATGTTGACGGTGGTGCAATGTGAGCTGGAACCATGACTATCAATCATATTTTGGATGTGAGAATCTAAGAAGTTCTTGCAATAGTTTTGAAAATGTATATGGGTTACTAAAATTCATTTAGTGCCACTTGATCTTCTCTTAGGAGGAGCTCTTATAGTTTTGGTTGTATTCTAGAGGCCTAGTCAATGTGAATTTTAGGTGCAATGGGAGTGCCTTGAGATATCCACAGACGGTATATTCCTACTTTTTTACTGGTTTACAATCATGTGGGGAGGAAGTTCTACTAGAGATACCATGGGGTAAGCAGATCATGGAGGAGTGGACATATCTATATGGTGACAATGATGCAATGTGAGGTGGAACCATGACTATCAATGTTTTCTTGGATGTAGGAATCTAACTAGTGGTTGCATTAGTTGTGAAAATTTATAAGGTCCACCATCCATATGATTACTAGGTCCTAGATGGTCATTCTTGAGAATATAGTCCAAGGCATGACCTTTCGTTAGGTGCACCTAGTCTGTGCCATGTTAGTTTCATAGTTGATGTGGAATGTACATGGAAATGTTTGCATGAGTTCATTGTTGGATTATTACTATGTAATATATTATTTGATCATTTTGTTCTAATATGGTCCTAGATGAGGGTGGATTTGATTCCTTGCACTTATACTAGGATGTAGTGGGGAGGTTCAATAATTAGAGAGGGAACTAGGTAGAGAAGACACTACTAGATGGACAAAGTAGATGATTGGTGACTCACTATGCAATAGATTATTTTGCAGTTCCTATATGCGGGGATGGATTTTTGGTGATACTGGGTGACTATTCTTCCCCTAAGGGAGGTTTGGGGACCCTCAGGTGCATATTTTTCATTTATATTATTTGGTATTATTTATTTTGTATTTGATTATATGTGTTATGTTGTTGACATTATTTGTGGTCTACAATTGTAGATATAATGCCACATAGATGAGAGATATATGTATTTCATAATAGGTTCAGTAGTGGAGTTCAAGTGCCTCTTCCAAGATGGATTGGGGGTATATGTTATGCTAAGGGGAAGCCTAAGGTCATGTAATATCCTTGGCACAAGGGTTGTCATGATCATGAGGCTAAGTCTTATCGGACCCCCAAGTAAAGGGTAAGTGTAGATGATGAGTGAGATGAGGAGATCTAGCATCTACACGAGGACAATGCTCAACTATAAAGGTATGAGATAGATATTTGATAGAGGATGGTTGTAATTGTTGGCAACATGGTGTTGGTATTGATGTCAAAAATTGAGTGAGTTGTGCGATGGGAATTGATGTCAACAGTTGTGCTTGTACATGATGGACCAATGCATGTTCGATGTGTTCTAATGCTTGACATGATGATTAGAGGTGTAATGATGCAAGTGTTGAAGGTGGTTGCAGATATGGGTGGTGTATTTTTATATTTCGCCAAATCAAGCAATAAAAACAAATTACAGGGGGAAATTTGCATTTGCAACATTGGAAGTCCAAATTTATAATGAGCAATAAAAGTTTCAAACCCATATTAGTTGCGGATTATCCACATCTGCAGTCCTCCACATGGAAAGTGAAAAACACAAGCTTTCACAGTGTAATTTCCTAAAGTAATCGCAAGCGATCAAGCATGTATGGGTTATGTTCACATTGGTTGATTTGGTCAATTGATCTGGTCTTCGAAGTAAAGGCGAAAGTGGAACGCAACAAATGTTTGAATTGGTTACCAAGAATAATGTGTAAATGGAATGAATGTTCAAGCAATTATTTTATTCTAATCATTGTGATAGGTCATATTTGATTTAATCTCGAGTGAAAATGTGGAATGTATTCAATGTGTCTAGGAAATCAATTTATAGATGTTCTATTGTGGATTAACCAAGTTTTAATTGATTGGAGGGTTGACATGACCAACCCTATGTGTTGGTATAATTGCATGAATAATATATGATGGTTGTGTGCATTCAAGAGTAAATTGATCCCCTGTTTGCCATATGATAATTATGTAACAAGTAGAGCATTCTAAATGTTATCCGCTTAGAAAATTGTGATTTGGTGCATAGTCTGGTGCGTGTGGATTGATCTAGAAATTTTGAGTATGCTTTGGAATGATGGATTGAGAAGCAATGTGGTTCAAGGTTGATTGAATAAACCTACACATGTGATCTAAATCTGTAATGGTCAAGGCTAAGATTGTGTTGCCTATGCAATTGGCAAAGTGTGTGAGATCAATGGAAGTTTGCATGGTGAGATTGTTGTAGTGGAGATGATGTTGTGAATTGAGTGATCTAAGTAATGGAAACATAGATTTAAATGAAATGTATTGTGAAATGTTGAATGGTGGTATGCATTGAATCAAATGGAAAAGTGAGTCTAGGGATAGAGTGCTGAGCAATGGATTTGGTTAGAGTTACAGGTGCGTAATAGTGATTTAGTTATGGAATAGTTGTGGAGCATTGGATAAAACCTATTGCAAAGTATTGTTAGAGTATGACTAAGTGATCCAGATTTAAACAGGAACGCAACAAATTGCAGATATAACCATAAACACAAAGATGTAGTAAAAATAACACTTCATTTCATTAATATCAAATACTGAAATGTGCTTACAAACAGAATGGAAATAAGACTAGCTCCGATGATGGTAGCTTATCTCTGAGAAGAGATGTGGTGGCTACGTGCCTATGAATTGTGTTACAATGAGGCTCAAAGGCATATTTATTATTGAGAAACAATGAAAAACCCTAAACGTCAAAAAATCTAACCACAGGAGATGAAGTGCCAAAATTGTGGGTCCTGTTTGGGTAAATTGGTACATCAACTTCCCGGGGTCATAACTTTGGCATACGATCTCTGTTTGGTTATCATAATACCTCATTTTGAAGATCTCGAAGATAAGGTTGAAAATAAAATGGGCAAGCTCAATTGGGACTTTTCTTGTCTCTCTGTTTTCCCTAAAAACGTCGTTTAGGGTCTCAAAACGGCTCCGAAAGTTCAGGACCCAAAAAACTACCAAAAATAGTAAACTGTGCTACAATTAGGGAAACCGAAAAGCTAAAAGAGATGGTGTGGGGGTCCAAGTGGAATAGGCAGGTGACCACTGATATCCACCTGGATCATTCCTCCCCCCTTAGGAAGCAATGGTCCCCATTGCATTGAGTTCCTCCATGAGATGAGGAAAGTTTTGTTGAACTTGGTCCCTAGTGAGCCACTTGCCCTGGTGAAGGAGTTGGACTGCTTTGACAACTCGATATAGTTGGATCCTTTGCTGTCGAGTGTTCTTGATCTGCGTGTCCATGATCTGATCAGTTGTGGCTTGTTCCATGCAATTTAGATTTAACTCTGTAGGTGTGAGTTGTTCCGCAATGTATGATGTGTCTAGAAATGGTGGGAAGTATAGTCAAAGGTGGTTCACATTGAACATTTGGTGTAGACCAAGGAATGGGGGAATTTTGAGCTCAAATGTGTTGTCTCCCACTGCCTTGGTAATGGTGTAAGGACCATATCAGAGTGGTCTAAGTTTATGATGGGCTCTGGTAAGGCGTTCATTTTGCAAATGCAACCAAACTTTGTCGCCCACTTGAAACTTGTGTGGCACCCAATGTTGACCATGTCACTGCTTATACTTGGCATTTGATTTCTCCAAAATGTTGTGGACCTGCTAGCGGATATGTTGGATGTGCTCAATGAAGTTGTTTGCCTTATCAATTCCGGACTAGACATGAGCCGAATCTGCATGAGTAGCTACAAATGGCATGGCCACATCAATGGGACATAGTGGCTGGAATCCCAAGCCCACCTAAAAAGGGTTGCGGCCAGTCGAGCTATGGAGAGCCCGGTTATAGCTGTGTTGTACATAGGGGAGGCTCTCATCCCATGTGCGTGGATACTTTGAGTTGTACATGTGTAGAATGTGTATGATCATCTTGTTGACAACCTCTATTTGGACATTATTTTGGGGATGGAAAGATGTGGACTTAATGAGCTTGGTGTCCAACATCAACCAGAAAATGGACCAAAATGTACTGAGGAACCTACTATCTCGATCTAAGATGATAGACTGTGGGATCCCAAAGTGTACCCACACTCGTTCAAAGAAGAGTTTAGCAATGGCTTCCGCTGTGATATTCTTCTTACAGGACGCTATAATGGCCATCTTCGAGAATCTGTTTACGACTACAAAAACACAGTTGTTTCCATGCTTAGTAGAAGGAAGGCCCCACATGTAATCCATGGAGATGGATTCCCAAGGTCGACTAGGGGTAGGCAGCGGAGTATCGAGGCCTTGCTTCTTGATGGTCGGTTTGGAAATGGCATAGGCAGTGTAGGATCTGATGTAATTCCCGACATCTTGTCAAAGATTCGGCCAGTAGAAATACTTTTGTAGTACTGCCACCGTTTCTCAACCCTGAAATTCCCAACGACCTGACTGTAGTGTGCCTCCCAAATCATCTTGGCACGCTCTCTTGAAGGAACACAAAGGTGTCCTAGGTGGCATAATAGGGCATCTTGGAGGTGAAAATCTAGAACTTGCTGACCCTTCAAAATGTGTGGCCGAATTCTGGGTTACTTTTGTGGAGGAGTGGCCAATTAGAAGTCTTGTTCCCACAAGAGTTGAGCACAGTGGTTAATGCCATGATTGATGGTCAGCTGAGGCAATCTGCAACATTATTGGTGCTGCCCTTCTTATACTTGATACTCAAATTGAACTTTTGCAGCTATGTGGACCACTTCTGATGGCGATCATTATGCAACTTCCCTTGCATCTGTATGAATTGTAGGGGCTAGTGGTCTGTGTGGATGATTATTTCCTTCCCCAAAATGTAATGCTTCCATTGTCGGCAGAGCTGCACAATGGAATACATCTCTTTGTCATAAGTGGGATACATCTGGACTGTCTCTGAAAGTGTCTCACTGTGATATGCCACTGGATGCGCCTGTTGAGTAAGGAATACCCCAATAGCATAGTTAGAGGCATTTGTCTCGATCTCAAATGGTTGTTGCAAGTCTGGTAATGTGAGCACTGGTGTAGAGTAGAGGCAATGTTTGAACTTTGTGAATGCCTTCTGTTGAGATTCAAACCAAAATAATTTTTCTTTCGCTCCTCCCTTGGTGACTTAATGCAAGGGCCAAGTGATATGAGAGAATCCCAACACGAACCTGTGGTAGAAATTGCCAGGACCCAGAAAGTTGTGGAGCTATGTCAAAGTGGTTGGAGCTGGCCAATCCCGGATGACTTGGATCTTCACTAGATCCACATGCACCCCCCGTTCATCAATAATGTATCCCAGATACTGAACCTGGGTCATGCCAAAAGTGTATTTCTCCAAATTGGCACATAGCTTGTGTTACTGCAGTGTTTGGAGAAACTGTTGGATGTGGTGGATGTGCTCTTCCCAACTCTGGCTGAAGATCACGATGTCATCCAAGTATACCACTAAAAATGAGTTGGTGAATGGCTGCAAGATGTCATCCATCAGCCTCATGAAGGTTGCAGGAGCATTCGTCAACCCGAAAGGCATAACCAACCATTCGAAAAGGCCCTCCTTGACTTTGAAGGCAGTGTTCCACACATCAGAGGGTTTGATTGGTACCTGGTGATATCCTGACTTCACATCAATCTTGCTGAAATATTTTTCCCCCTTTAATTGGTCCATAATGTCATTAATCCATGGGATCGGGTACCTATTCTGGACAGTGATCTTGTTCAGTGTCCGATAGTTAATACAGAGTCTCCAAGTCCCATCCTTCTTTTGTACCAACATGATCAAGCTCCCATAGGGAGATGAAATCGGTCGGATGTGACTTTTCTGTAGTAGCTCCTAAATCTACCTCTTGACTTCGTCGTTCTCTAGAACGGAGTGGCAATAGATTGGTCCATTGGGCAACAATGCACCTAGGGTCAAATTGATGGAGTGCTTGACCTAACAGTGCAGAGGCACCCCTGCGAGGGAGGTGAAGATGTCCTCATACTCCTCCACGACCTTGTCCATCTATTGTTGTCATGCGGAGGGGCCCTATCTGGAGGTTGTGGCCATCGTCTTCTTCTTTCCCTGAGGGCAGATCATCAAGAAAACAAATTTCCTGGTTTTGGAAATGAGCTTACTGCATTGTTTTGTAGTGACTAAAGAGATCGCGGTAGGCGGTGCTATCTTTGGTATCCTATACAACGTATTTACCAAAGTAACAATAATAGCACGAGGCCTTGACTCATACACACAATGTCACTTCCATAAGTATGGTTGGCCTAATAATACATCATAAACATCAAGGGGAGAAACGTCACATAATACCTCATTTGTGAAGGGCTTGATGTTGTATGGAAGGCGACACAACTGGCTCACGCGAAGATCCCGTCCCTGGTGAAGCCACCTGATGGTGTACGGTTGTGGAGGTGCTGTGGTTGGTAAGCCTAGCCGCTTCACGACCTCTGCCGAAATGAGGTTCTTTTGGCTCCCATTGTCGACAATGAACTATAGCGGGGAACCCTTTACCCACATCTGGGAGTGGAAGAGGCGCTCCTCCTCCTCTGGATCTTCAGGGTCCTCTTTCTGGATCTTCATGGTGGCAACAGTGGCGTTGGGCTCTGCATCGATAATCTACTTCCCTTTTTCATTCCCCTTATCGGGTTCTAACTGAGAGTCGGAACATGCATCTGATTCCGAAGCCTTTAGCTCGGCCAATAGTGACTGCTTGGCTCGACACTCACTTGCGTTGTGAGTGGAGCTCTTATGGAACTCACACCATTCTCTCGTGTCCTTCTTCGGCTTCGCGGTGTTGTTCTTTGCTTGTGGCTTTGGCAGGTTGTCCTGGGCTGCCCTGCCTTGGCTTTGTCCTTTGTTTTGCGGTTTTGGGGGATCTTTCCCTTGCTTCGGATTTGCAGATCCAAAGTCTCGCTTCTTCTATTTAAACTTTTGCTCGATCTTGACGGCATATCGGTATTCCATGCTGAGCGAGGAGATGTTCAAGAACTCCATCTCATCCTCGATGTACCTATGTAGGCAGCCGCAGTACTTGAGAACCAAATGGTTCTCAGAATCCTTGATACCCAACTTCATGCGAAGGGTATGAAAAACATTGGTAAACTCTGATACATCTTGGTTCCTTCGCTATCGCTGTGTTGTCCACTTTATGTATTTATACTCATAGCTCCCGAGACGGTAGTACTTCTCCTTGATGGCATCCCAGAATGAGTTCCAAGTGGGTGTGGCTGAAAACAATAAATTCATACTTTCATCCTTCTACTCACAATATGTTTCCCACCAGTCCTTGATGTGGGGGCCTACTTTGAGAAGTGCAAAGGTGATCTTTTCCCGTCTGGAAAAATCATGAACGGAAAAATATCCTTCTAGTATATTTAACCATTTATCTATAGCGTCTACATCTATTTGACCCTCAAATATGGGAATGTCAAAGTTGACTTGTACCTTGAAGGGTGTGGCGCTTCCAGAGTAGCTATCAAAAGTAGATGCGTCGCCCTTGGGTAGCCACTGAAGGATCTGGACAAAATTGTCCATCATCCCATTCCTTTGTTGCTCGAGGGCTTCTTCGAGCAAGATTTTGATAGGATCTCCTGCCCCCTCGTCTTTCTTTTCATTCGCCATGGGAGGCCGTTGGGATTTTTTAGGTTGGTCTTGCAAAGGTTCGACCAATTCAAGCCCTAACTAACTCCTTATATCCTGACCTCGTTGGTGACATGCAAAGAAAAACAAAGAAGGAGCAAGCCGCTATGATACCACTGATCCAGATTTAAACATGAATGCAACAAATTATAGTTATAACCATAAATACAAAGATGCAATAGAAATAACACTTCATTTCATTAATATCAAATACCAAAATATGCTTACAAATAGAATGGAAATAAGACTAGCTCAGGTGATGGTAGCTTATCTCTGAGAAGAGATGTGGTGGCTACATACCTGTGAACTGTGTTACAATGAGGCTCAAAGGCCTATTTATTATTGAGAAACAGTGGAAAACCCTAAACATCCAAAAACCTAACCCTAGGAGATGAAGCACCAAAACTGTGGGCCCCATTTGGGTGAATTGGTACATCAACTTCTCGGGGTCATAACTTTGGCATACGATCTTCGTTTGGATATTATAATACCTCATTTCGAAGATCCCAAAGAGAAGGTGAAAAAAAATAGGCATGCTAGTTTGGAACATTTCTAGTCTCTCTATTTTCCCTAAAAATTCTATTTAGGGCCTCAAAATGGCTCCGAAAGTTCAGGACTGGAAAAACTGTCAGAAATAGTAAACTGTGCTACAATTAGGGAAACTGAAGAACTGAAAGAGATAGTGTTTGGGGTCCAAGCGGAATAGGTAGGTGGCCACCAATATCCACTTGGATCACTAAGTGTAATGTTGTTGGTGTTTTTTCATGACTATTTTGTATGCTACTCTAGTTTTCCATGACTATGAATGTCTAATTTGTTGCCTGTATAAATATTGTATTTTCATCGCTATAGGGTTGAGTAAGGTCAACTATACATTGCTAAGTGGTAATTACATATTTATGCATAATGTGTCCTTGTTGGTGGTACTTGGTTGAGTGAGGTTTCCAAGTTGAGTGTTATGTATGTTACTGGTCATAATGTGTTGGTAGGGTTTGTCAATGTTGCAAATGTTGAGAAAGGATATTGTATGCTATTGTTGTTGTAGTATAAATGTATGTATGTATGCTACTCCTAAGGTATGTCGTATAGGATTTTATTGAGTCAGATTATGTTACTAATTCTTTATGTGTATGGCTGAGTGAAGTTACCATCTTGAGTGTGTTGATGCCATGCATATGCTAATAATGATGAGAGAATGTTGTTGCTAGGAGGATGACATTGAGAGTGTGTTGATATATTGAGTAGAGATGGTTGTTGCCTTAGGGTTTATATCACAAATATATTTTGATGTTTTATGTATGTTTGAGTAAAAGTGGATCTAATTTTAAAATGCATGAAACATGGTCCATGAAGAATCGAAGGTTGGTGCCTTAAAGAAAAGTGGTGGCTTGTTAGTTAGGGAGTAGAGGCTTCCTCTCTACTCCCTTCTAGTGGGTTACTATGAATAACTTGGGGGTCAGTGTAGCTTCCAACAAGTCAGTGTATGTAAAGTCAATTGGGAGTGGGTTCCTACACCTTATTCGGGGGTGGTACGTCCAACAGATGGGTGCCTGCATATAGTTGTGGATGTGGATGCTTCCATCATGTTGTGGTCTGGAGCGAGTGGGTGCTCGCATATATTGCAAGTTAGTACATTCATATTAGTGGGTACTAGTATATGATGTAAATACAATTTTATATAAGAAGAAGAGGAATATAAGCATTTTGTGGGTTTTCTCTTGTAAGGCTTTCCACCTAATATATGGTGTCCATGGTTTATGAATGTGTTATATGGGATTGTTTATTCAATACCATTGGTTATATTTGGTGTAGCTAATTAATGATTCAGATAACTATTGTAAATGAAAGTTAAAATTTGTAATCGGTGATCCATTGAGCACAATTATGGTTCACCCCCCGAGGCAATAAATTTATAGATGTTCTATTGTGGATTAACTAAGTTTTAATTGATTGGAGGGTTGACATGACCAACCCTATGTGTTGGTATAATTGCATGAATAATATATGGTGGTTGTGCCCATTCAAGAGTAAATTGATCCCCTGCATGCCATATGATAACTATGTAACAAGTAAATGATTCTAAGTGTGATTAGTTGAGAAAATTGTGATTTGGTGCATAATCTCGTGCATATGGATTGATCTATAAATTTCGATTATATTTTGGAAGGATGGGTCGAGAAGTAGTGTGGTTTGAGGCTGATTGAATGCACCTACGCATATGATGTGAGTTTGTAATGGTCAAAGAAGAGATCATGTTACATATGCAACTGGAAAAGTGTGTGAGATAAATGGAATTTTGCACATGGTGAGATTTTTGTAGTATAGATGATGGTGTGAATTGAGTGATATGAGTAATGGAAACATAGATTTGAATGCAATGTATTCTGAAATGACGAAGTGGTATGCATTGAATCAAATGGAAAAATGAGTCGAGGGATAGAGTGTTGAGCGATGGATTTGGTTAGAGTTACGGGTGCGTAGAAATGATCTAGTTATGGAATTGTTGTGAAGCATCAGATAAAGCATATTTCAAAGTATTGTTAGAGTATGATTGAGTGTAATGTTGTTGGTGTTTTTTTCATGAGTATTTTGTATGTTACTCTTGTTTGCATGACTATGAATGTCTAATTTGTTGCTTGTATAAGCCTTGTATTTTCATCGCTATAGGGTTTAGTAAGGTTGATTATATATTTCTAAGTGGTAATTACATATTGATGGATAATGTGTCATAGTTGGTGGTAGTTGTTGAGAGATGTTTCCATATTGAGTGTTATGTATGCTATTGGTCATAATGTGTTAGCAGGGTTTGTCAATGCTACAATTGTTGAGCAATGATATTGTATGCTATTTTTGTTGTAGTATAAATGTATGTATGTATGTATGCTACTCCTAAGGTATGGTGTATAGGATTTTATTGAGTCAGATTATGCTATTGAGTTTTGATGTGTATGGCTGAGTGAAGTTAACATCTTGAGTGTGTTGATGCCATGTATATGCTAATAATGATGAGAGAATGTTGTTATTAGGAGGATGACATTGAGAGTGTGTTGATATATTGAGTAGAGATGGTTGTTGCGCTAGGGTTTATATCACAAATATATTTTGATGTTTTATTTATGTTTGTGTAGAAGTGGATCTAATGTGAAAATGCATGAAACGAGGTCCATGAAGAATCGAAGGTTGGTTCCTTAAAGGAAAGTGGTGGCTTGTTGGTTAGGGGTTAAAGGCTTCCTCTCTACTCCCTTTGGGTGGGTTCCTAAGAATAACTTGGGGTTGGTGTAGCTTCTAGAAAATCAGTTTATGAAAATTAATTTGGGAGTGGGTGCTTCTAAGCAAGTGGGTTCCTGCACCTTATTAGGGGTTGGTGCCTCCAACAGATGGGTGCTTGCATATAGTTGTGGATGTGGATGCTTCCATCATGTTGTAGTCTGGAGTGAGTGGGTGCTCGCATATCTTGCAAGTCAGTACATTCATATTAGTGGCTACTAGTATATGATGTAAATAAGATTTTATATAAGAAGAAGAAGAATATAAGCATTTGGTGGTTTTTCTCTTGGAAGGATATCCACCTAATATATGGTGTTCATGGTTTATGAATGTGTTAATATGCTATTGTATATTCGGTAGGATTGGTTATATTTGGTGTAGCTAATTAATGATTCAGATAACTATCGTAAAGGAAAGTTAAAAGTTGTAATTGGTGATCCATTGAGCACAATTATGGTTCACCCTTGCCCCTTTCCTTGCCCCTTTCAGTGTTGTCAAGCTCCCAACAATTGGTATCGAAGTGGGTAGCTTCGAGTGAAACTTGACCACTGGAAGATAGATCTAGTAATTTTTTATTTATATCTAATGGATCATCAAAGTGTATATTGCTCAATAATGCAAGTTATTTGGTATGGAGAGAAGAGGTAAAGCCTAAGTTGTTATCTTTTGTATCTAATGTTTGGAGTATGGTGTCTAAAGGTTATGATAAATATCCCCTTTCAAAGCAAGTGTAGCAGTGGAATGCTCAATCTAAATGTGTGATCTTCAACAATGTTCACAATTCATATCCTAAGAAGGTAATGGATCTCAAATCTACAAAATATATATGGGATAGATTGTAGGTCCTGTATGAAGTAGAAATAAAAAAAAAGCAATTGAGAAAATAAGAACAAAAAGAAAAGGAAGAAGAAGGGATATAAAAAGAAAGTTTCTCTACTAGATGAGACCTATCCCCCTAGTGTGAATACAATAGATCATCAAGAGGAGAAACTTGAAAATGAAGGCATAAAAGAACTAGACGTGACACAACAAGGTAGATCTAAAGGTAAGGATGATTGTGATATATTTATTAGTTTTGCATTAGATGGTTTTGATGTTACCCATGCAAAGTTGGATAGTCAAGATGAATGTGATAGAGTGATGGTTCTTGAAGCTGGAATTGATTCAACGATGGTTGTAATAAAAAAGCTAATTGTTGAAGTTTAAAAGATCATAATTCAGAATAAATATAAAAAAAGTCTACTGCAATTTTGTTATGAGAAGGAGAATGATCTCAAAGAATAAATTTGTAAAAATTTCTTGTAGATTCAAAATACAGATTGTAATATGCTAAAACAATTGACTTGAATTTACTGTACTCATCAGTGGAAACACTAAAGATTGATGAAATCACGAAGCATAAAAGATAAAGAATTCAATCACAAGAAACACAATAATTTTTTGGGGAAAGCCACAACTAAAAACCCATGCTAGCTGTATATTGAATTAATCAGAAAATATGAGAAGATTACAATGTTTTTCTCAAGCCCGAGCAATCTCTGCACTATGTCTATCTATCTCATTGCTTCTTAAGCTGTCTCAAGTCAATACTTAGCCAATTTTGTTTCTTGTCAAGCTATAATTTTCTTGCGCAGTTTCCTAGGGAATTAGCCCATATTTAATTGGGAAATTCCACAAATATGAATTGCGTAATCCCCATAGGCCTTCCTCTGATTGCATGCACCACTTGTACAATTTAGATGATTATACAACTCATAGTACATTGTCCCTGAACTCCAATCTCAACTGGGTCTTTCTATGATCTGACATACATGAGTTAATTATGAGTGAATCTTCAGTTTACTAGTTGATCAGTGTTGGTTACACCCCACTACTCAATCTCCCACTAATTCCTCCATCAGTTGGAACTAGTTTAACTGAATTTAACTCAGTTAAATTGAAATAAATAATTGCAATTCAATATAAACTCAGCTAGGGCTCCTAAAGAATATGAGACACCCTCAACTCGAATTAAATTAGCCAACTAAGTCAAATTAACTTAGTTAACTATTGCAAGTTGTCATGAGATGTGGAATTAAAATTTAATTCCTAATTTAATTTGAGAACAAAATTAAATTAGGATTTTCTTGTTGCATTTTTCAACAAAATCATCCGGTTGAAGACCTAGTTAGAAGAGGCAAAAATAATTGAAGATGGGATGAGGAAACACCCAAAAGAAAGAGAGGGTCGATGTGAAAAGATAGAGGCTAAAATTTTCTCAATGAGGAAGGAGCTAGAAAATAAAGACAATCAACTAAAGTTGGAGAAGAGTACCAAGATCTTGGACAATGTGCTTAGCATCCAAAGATCTCCATTGATCAAATCTAGTCTGAGATTTCATAATGGGGAATCTAGTTCATAGGCACATGGAAACAATAATGCAGTACCTAAAAATATTGTAGCAGGAAATCATAGTAATGTGAGAAACAAGAAAGAAGGCAAGAAATAGAACCAACAATCGAGGAATGAACCAAGAAGAGAATCTATATCAAGAAGACCATTTGCTCCAAGATAAGAGTATGGAAGATTTCAAAGGAGGAATAATAACCCCTTTTCCCCCTTGATGGATGACGTTGAATGGTATATTTTCCATAATTTTAGACATGTGGTAGTCGACAATAGGAGCATAGTGTTCAGATCTTACCAGTAGAGTATGCAACAACTTGGGTCCCCTAAAGCAAATAGTCAAGGAAGGATATCCCCCTCAAAAATACTTCATCAACCTTCAAGTATACAAGCTCATTATATGGTTATTGTTTCTCATGTAACATCTTTGGCCATAAGGAAGTTGATTGTAGATCTCATGCATGATGTGGAAGTATGGTAAATGCAAAAAAAATATCTAATTTGAACATCAAAGGGTATGATCCTCTTTCCACATATCTAGGTCATTTGAGATGTTATACATGTATAAATATTGGTCACATGGTTAGATATTGTAAGCTATCTGGTTTCTCAAAGAAAATGAGGAAAAAGGAGGAGATTATCTATAGTAGGCCTAGCAAGAAGCTAGAGG
This sequence comes from Pinus tabuliformis, assembly GCA_031772625.1. Classification (NCBI taxonomy): domain Eukaryota; kingdom Viridiplantae; phylum Streptophyta; class Pinopsida; order Pinales; family Pinaceae; genus Pinus; species Pinus tabuliformis. The sequence goes on along the minus strand of CM062820.1, from coordinate 1,353,107,652 downwards.
TGAACGTTCATACCAAAAAGAAGCTTACCAAAGTGTGGAAAAGGAAAGAGGGGTAACAAGTTAAGTGTGCTCTCTTTCTATCTCTATGAACAATTGAAGAAGATCACAAATGGTACATAAACAACAGATATTCCCATCATATGTCAGGAGATAAGAGAAGGTTTGTCTCCTTGAGGAAAACCAAAGGTCGCCATGTTATTCTTGGAGATAATGCCCTAGCTAAGGTGTTAGGCAAAGGTAAGGCAAACCTTGGTGATAAGAAAACAAATAAAGAATGACATTTTCTTGGTTGAAGGATTAAAGCATAATATCTTGAGTGTGATTCAGATGGTTGATGGAGTAAAATAAGTCATCTTCAATTCCAAAGGATGTAGTATCTAAAAATAAGGATCAAATAGGGTGATAGAAAAAGGAATTAAAACCCCATATAATGTATATGTAAAGGAAGAGCAAGCAAAAGTAAGAAATTGAAAACAATTTCTTCCTCTTCAGACTCTGATTAAATGAAGAAAAGTTCCACTGCAATCCATTGTTACCTAGTTTATATTTAGAAAAGATTGCGGAATGGAATATTGAGGCCAACATAGTCTCATGGGGAGCATATGGAAGCGTCATTAGTAGTGTTGTAAGCCTAAAGACATGTCCTGGATGCAAGGAACCAGTGCCTGAGACATCCACAAAACTGATCAAGATTTTGAAATAGATGGTTGGAGGGGTTAAGCATGACATGGCAATGAATCCTCTAATTCCAAACCCTAGCCTTCAAAACTAAATTGGACAGAAATGGATCGCAAGGTCTTTAAGTTAAAGAAATGGTTTAGAAGACAAATAAACGAGGATAGGGTTTAAACTCAGGTAGTTAAGAATCTAAATTCAAACATCTACAGAAAGAATTGTGCAGAGACTAAGATGTTGTGAGAGAATTTATGGAACGTGGAGCACCCTTTAAGGGTCTGAAATTTAAATTACATGAGTACTAGAGAGTAAATTCATGAAGTATTAAATTGAGACAACCAGCTACATCATCCACCATTCCAAAAGAAGAAAAAAATAGAAATGAAATACTACATACAAGAGGGAAAAAAAACATCTACGACATTTCCCAATGCTGGAATAAAAATTACTTCCTATTATTGAGCTTTTGTGAGATTTCTCTGTTTCATAGCTTCATGACAAGCCAGACTTCAAACCCCTCAAGAAGTTTCATTCAAACTTTTGTATTCCTCCCTTGGACTCACAATCTATAATTGGTTACAAAACTATTTTTAAATAGTTATACAACTGTCCCAATAATATTTTCAAATAAATGACCTTTTTAAATATCATATATGTAATAAAGAAAGACCAATTGACGAACTAGTAGCCACACCATAGATCACAATGCTGAAAAGAAGCAGAGGCTTTTGCTCTACAAAGCCCATGTGACTGCATGCATAAAGTGTTGGAATATGTAATTCATGCTTGTCTCAGTTGTGATTATTTCTATCTAGAGGAGTCTATTCCTAACTATGTTCCTATATTTGTGTGTGGTTGAGATATTCTCTCAACCAACAGATTGTGTGTCCAAGATAGTTTTCCTATCTTGAGACAACACTTCCTCTATATATGTAATATCATATTTGATTAATGAAAGATAAATCGACCCCAAGAAAATAAAACTTTATTTGTATTTTTTTAATTTTTTGAGTTTGTCCATCTCGATCGCCGGATCAGTCTATAATTTTGTACCGAAAAACCATTATTATCGGAGGAGAGAACATTGATGTAGCTGCGTGGGAAACACACACTGTTTCAATTCGATTATTTCTTTTTTGGGTTCTATTTCGTGGATTTAGCTATTTGGTGCAAGGGATGTATTCCTATGGGGTGAATGGCCATGTGAGGCAGGCGGCGACAAGGCCTTGGAATTTGCGCCGACCAATTTTAACAATGACATGGAGAGGGATTACATCAGGAGCGTAGTCTGCGAGTCGACTGCTTATTTCGACGTGAGGATCGGCAGGCTACATTTGAGCGCTTGGTGTCGATATGGTGATCGGTTCTCTGCTCATTTTTTTGTATGAGTCCTCTGCAATGATTTTCTGATTCTCAGCACCGGATCTAGCCTTGTTTTCTCTTCTTCTGCGGTTCTCAAAGCTGCCTCTTATTCTCTTGGATTATTTTGTCATCTTCGAATCTGCAGGTTTTTGTTTCTAACCGTCAGCGTAGTTGCAGTGGTACCAATATTAGTGTTCTCAGCCTCCATTATGGGAACCTACCATGGCACTTCTTTCCATTTTTCTCTGCAAACAGGACAGATCAAGTTGCCGTGACGGACATTAGAGGCAATGCACGGAAAATCGAAAGAACGGGAACATTCCGTTGTAAAAAATTGCATGTCTGTGGCCAGGCTGATCGTCTCCAAGCATATTGCACAATCTCCTTTAGGCGTCCGAATCCCATTGCCAATAAAATTCAGCCGCGAGGTTGAGCGTGACGACGAGCTCTTCGGTACTGCTTCGGGTGACATAACAGTTTGTATAGTTCGCAACTGCGGACTTTGAACATCAGAACTCGGACTGTCATGAGGTTGACAATTCTCTTAGGGACTTGAAATCAGTTGCATGTAAGGGCTTTCTGCATGATTTTGTTGATTTTGAAAGCCAACACTTCGGCGGCTTCCGGGTTCCAACCTTGGACCTGCCGATTGTAAATCATCGAGGTTGGGAGGGACAGAGGCACAGACGCTAAGGCCCAATGCATCCCGAGGTGTTAGGAGAAGGCCATGGAGGCGATTTTCCACTGAGATCAGAGAGATCTGGACAGTGTCTTTGTCACGTAGTTAAAAGTTTACTGCCCTCTTCTCTCTCTTCCGCCTTCTTCTTTCTCTTCGGGTCAACTGGACAGAATTGGAGTTTGGCAAGGTAAACACATTCCGCCTGATCAAGTCAATGTGAAAGTGCAATTGGTTAGAATTATAGACTCACAAAAAATGTTTCAATGAGAAAAATATTAATAGCGGTGTTTATAAATGTTTTGAAATTAAAAGCATTGAGGTTAGCTAACTGAATGGAGTGGTTTTGTTAGAATTAGCTACTCTAACAAATCACGTAGGTGAATCCAAGACAATTAAAATAGAAATAGAAAAAAGAGACCAAAGGCCTCAGTGGTCAAGGTTGAAGTGCAACAAATATTGATTTTGTGCAAAGCAAGTGAAAATTTGGGATGATAGACAACTAGTTGAATGTTTGTGTGAGTGAGTGTGAGTTTGAGGGATAGACTCACCAACATGTTTTATTATGTATCACATACATTTATTAGTAAGAATGTCTAGCATGTTTTGTAGTGGTTTTTGTAAAGTATGTACCTGGTAACTCCAGGAGATGGAGTGTGAAATGTAAGCCTGATAAGGCATGTGTACTCCCATACAATTCTTGGTAATCTAAAAACCACTTTGTATTTGCATTGTCAGTTTTTGGTAAGCCAAAGACCATGTGCGAGAGTGAAGTGGATAGGGATTCCTGTTGGCATGGTTTAGGGTCAGCTGAGAAAACCCCCGGCCTAGTTGAGTGGGGTCTTTGGTGAGCCTTAGTGGTTGGAATTCCCTAGTAGCAGGTTTGTAGCCCAGAGTGGTTGGAGTGCCCTAGTGGCAAGTTTGTGGCCCAGAGTGGCTGGAGTGCCTTAGTGGCAGATTTGTGGCCTAGAGCTGTTGGAGAGCTTTGGTGGCTGAGTTGAGCCCTCGTGGTTGTGTTGAGTCTTGGTGGTTGAGTTGAGCCATGGTGGCCGAGAGCCCTTGGTGGCATGGTTGAGGGTGATTCGATAAAACCCAGAAAATGGTTATGGGTAATCTGATAAAATCCATGATGATGATATTGGAGGGGGATATGTAGGCACAGGTACATGTATGCAGTTATAAAGGTTGACAGAACCATGTATGCGAAGGACATCCTACAACACTGGCGGTTGCAGCGGTTGGCACCCATGCATTCCAGTGGATGGTTGCTCTTTTATATGGATGTTGACATATTCTTTTGTTATGTTTGACCACAATTAGACTTTGTAGATTGATATCGAAACAAGTAGTCATTGAGGGGGTGTGTTGGAATATGTAATTCCTACTTGTCTCAGTTGTGATTATTTCTATCTGGAGGAGTCTTTTCCTAACTATGTTCCTAAATCTGTGTGTGGTTAAGATATTTTCTTCACCAAAATATTGTGTGTCCAAGATAGTTTTCCTATCTTCAAACAACACTTCCTGCATATATGTAATATCATATTTGATTAATGAAAGATAGATTTCCTTTATGGAAATTTAACAGAAAGTACACCGACAAATGCAATCTGGCATCATGTTTCATTTGCATTGGGCCACCCCAACAACTACCAAATCTACATGGCACTGTTTGGATAGATCATATTTGAGTAGCTCAAACTCAAGGCTCTCCTTCTTGGTGAATTAATTGAATGTAGTCAATTGTGTAATCTGAGAATGGTATGGAACTTACATAATCAATTTTGGCTATGGTATGGAACCTACATAATTAACTTCTTCCTTAATTTCTTTCCAGCTAAGGAACCTACATAATCAATTTCGGCCAACACTTTTGTGGCAGAACCTCTATAAGCGACACAGATAAATCATTCATCATATGTTTTTCCATGCCACGGGAGCAACTTCAAATATTTTTGGCGATTGCTTTGACTATGTGGGTGAAATTTGAAATCCAGTGGAAAAGGCATTGGGGGACTTTGATAAATGGCACGTTGGTACCTACCCAAACAATGATCTTGTAGTATTCGTATTCACCTTTGAAGAAGTGTGCCATAGATCCAAAATTCAATATAATGAGAGTGTGCCAGAATTTCCAATATCTAAATTGTGCTTTTTTATTGAAGTTAACTCACTGGCAAAGAGATTATACTTGTATTGACTGGATGGATTTTAAATGTTTGGATGAATTAATCAACTCTTTTTAACATATCATGCTTTTTGCAGGTAAGGTAGGCTATTTAAGGGCCATCAAAGATAGATTGGAAAAATGAGTTAATTGCATTATATCATAATATGTATCAATGGGTTGTGAAATTGCCAAAAGTTTTTGCATCGCGGAAAACATCAAATATCCAATGAAATGAGTGCTAAGTGAACAATTCAAAAATCATGAGAAATTAGTCAGTTACGGCTACCTCTCATGGAAATGGTCATATGTTAATGACTTACTTAATGCAGTTGAATCCCAAAAAAATGATATCTAATCAAATATCCAATTCAAAGGCTCCTTAATGTCAGATTCAATATTTATAAGAGCTTCATATTTTACCAATTCAAGGATGTTTAGATATTATAATCCTTTTAACACCCACTTGAGAAGAGACATGTTCCGCTTATACCAACTCACTAGTAAGTATTTCATGCCAAAATACTTTGTAGAAGAATGAGAAGCGAAAGAAGTGAATCTCCATCTATGATTTTATTCTCATAAATAACTATGGGAAATCTGCCAATTGTAACAACAACACAAAAATATAAGGAAATAGAGAGATTCTTTGATTTCCTTGGCACTCTGTGACAAGTGGGTTTGGCCGTCACAATTATATTCATTTTCAATTTGGCCCAAATTCAATTTTGTACTATAACTCAATGCAATCTAGTCTTATTGAAATATAATTTGTTCGTATCTATGCCCCAATGTCCTTATCCTTTTATATATGTGCGCCTTGATTACTGTTTCTGCCATATATAGGAGAGATCATATAATTTGTATCATTTGGACCATAGACGCTTGAAAATTTATGCTCGGTTCACGTTGAAAAACCAGTTAATCAATATGTATGGTGCACTTTTGTTCTATAGGCTGAAGGACATATCCCACACCAATCAGATGAAATTATTTTCTATAATGTATATATATATCAAGCCTCATATCATATCTTTATGGCTTGAGGACTCACGCCATTCTTTTGTGGGTTCCTCTTCTTGGTTCCCTTAACTCCGCGAGTAACTGGAGCTTATTTGTGAGGGTTTTTTGGCTCAAGGTTCTTAATAAGAGGAAGGAGCTTATTTCTGAGGGTTTTCCGGCTCAAGTTTCTTAACACCGCTAGTAATTGGAGCTTTTTGTGAGGTTTTTCGAGCTCTAGGTTCTTAATAAGAGGAAGGATCTTATTTGTGAGGGTTTTCTGGATGAAGGTTCTTAATAAGAGGAAGAGCTTATTTGTGAGGGCTTTTCGGCTCAAGGTCCTTAATAAGAGGGGCCTTTCCAGCTCAAGGTCCTTAATAAGAGGAAGGAACTTATTTGTGAAGGCTTGTTAAGGAGCCTATTTGTGAGGGATTTTCGACTCAAGGATTTTAATAAGAGGAATTTATTTTTGAGCTATGATATTTGGGCTCCAATAACTCATACCCTATTGGCTTTCTTGTTCAAGGTTGTTAATCAGAGGAATTGAGGAATTTAATTTTGAGCTATAATATTTGGGCTCCAATAAGTCATACCTTGTTGGCTTTCCAGTTCAAGGTTCTTAATCAGAGGAATTGAGGAATTTATTTTTTAGCTATGATATTTGGGCTCCAATAACTCATACCCTATTGGCTTTCCAGTTCAAGGTTCTTAATCAAAGGTATTTATTTCTGAGTTTTGATATTTGAGCTCCAATAACTCATACTCATACCCTATTGGCTTTTCGGCTCAAGGTTCTTAACTAGAGTAATTTATTTTTGAGTTGTGATATTTGAGCTCCAATAACTCATACTCTATTGGCTTTCCATCTCAAGGTTCTTAATAAGAGGAGGAATTCATTTAACCCTATTGTATTTCCATATCCAGGTTCTTAATAAGAAGAGGAATTTATTTCTGAGCTATGATTTTTGGGCTCCAATAACTCATACCCTATTGGATTTCCGACTCAAGGTTCTTAATAAGAGGAATTTATTTGTGAGCTATGATATTTGGGCTCTAATAGCTAATACTATATTGGGCTCCAATAACTCGTACCTTATTGGCTTTGAGCTTAAAAAGGTCAAGGTTCTTAATAAGAGGAATCCCAAAAAGAGCCCTTTTGGCATAAAAGGATATTTCGGCTCCAATAACTCATACCCCATTGGCTTTCCGGCTCAAGGTTCTTGTTCTTCTTAATAAGAACCTTGTGAAGTCTTTCCAACTCAAGGTTCTTAATAAGAGGAATCCCAAAAAGATCTCTTTTGGCATAAAAGGGTAAGAGTGCTTACAAAAGCACATCTCTTCCCTATATTTTTTATTATATATATATATATATATATATATATATATATATATCTATATATATATATATATATATATATATATATATATATATATATATATATATATATATATATATAAGTTCCAATAAAATGTTATTCTCCAACATGAATTTTTTTAGCATTCCCTGAATTAAAAAATTTTCATTTTTTCACCTAGAATGGCTACATGATTTGATTGAAGAAGATATGAAGATGAGTTGCAGCAGAAGCATGGTGCGACCAAGAGCGTAAAACCAAGACCAATTCTGCATGATTAATAATAAGTTTGGAAGGCACATGAGCTTAGGGGGAGCCATGAATGGAGTTAAAGGTTTACATATTATTTTTCATGTTTCTTTCACTCCAATTTTGTAACAATTCATGAGTGAGAAGTATTGCTTCAACCATGTAAGATTTTGTTTATCATTTGACAAGTTGGTTGAGTAGCTAGTGTTTCAGTCATGCATAATAGGAAGTCTTTTGTTTCAGCCATGTATGCACTTTTAAGTATAAATATGTAGCCCTGTACTACCATTGTCTAAGCCTTATATTATCATTATTCAGCCTTGTACTATCATTGTTTATCATTGGTAATGTTGGTTGTGAAATCTTTGCCTTAGTAGATGTACACTTGCAAAGAGGCATAGAGAAGAGTAGTAGCAAATTCATTGAACAAAATTTTTGAAAATATGATTGTATCCCTAGCACACATTCGAGGGGAGAATGTTCAACAAGAGAAAGAGAAAGAGCATGCCAATCATTTCCAGATTCTATGAGAATATCATTGTCGGCATGGTTGACATTTATGTATTATTTTCTGCAGATGACACAAGACTGAGCCACAATTTTATTTGCTTTCTAATGTCTATTTTCAGGTATAGTTGATCATGCCTATCAATTATTTCATCATAAAACCTATTGTCAACATGATGTTCCAATAGATTTTTAACTACGTTTTTCCATTGATGTTAAACGTGGAGAATGAAAGCTAGTGGAGAGAACCAGTTGGTGATGTGCCTATGGTGTTGCCATCAATGTCAAAGCGGGAGATTGTTGGCAACATGGTGTTGGAATTGATATAGGTGGCTCCAGACACACTCAGAGGTCAAAGAGGGCTTATAATAACTCAAAATTAAAAGTGGTCAAATTGCTCTCGAACTAGGACCAGACCAAAGAGCTCATCACCCTGATTCCAATGGTGTAAATGAATCAAATTCGAGTTTGTATGATCCAGATATTCACGGTCAAATTTATGGTCAAACTTGGTCAAGTGGAAAGCTTAAAACGGAAACAAATTCATTGAGACCTGGGGCATGGAATTCACCCACCAGACAGACGACATTGTCGAATGGTTAATTTGTCTAATAACTCTTATTTTCGACAAAACTAAAAATTTACAATATTGTTTTAAAAAACTGAAAAATATATTAAAAATGGGGGGTGGGTCAAGCCCGTGGGACTTGCCCACCGCATTGGTCAACATACATTAAATGATAATTAAAGGTTGGGTGGCAGGCCGCAACCCCCGCCACCCCCATCAGAATTGCTATATTATTATAGCATTTCATATAAAACAAACAATGACATATGTTGTATCTGCATCCCATTTAATTCTCAACTATTATGCTAGGCGTGCTCACCTTGTTTACCCTGCCCAATGAACGATACTTCAACTCATTCATTTTTTTAGCAGGAAAAGCCAGCAGAGAATAAAGCAATTTGGCCAAACAAAACTTGTAGACATGAAACCGTGATCACCGAGCCAACATCGGGGGCAAAAGCATGAGCCCATGGAACTGTGAGAGAGTGGAACCTTGCCCAGGCAAAGAGGTTGTGGAACCCTGAACTTGGAGAATATTCCTCAGGAGGTAAAATTTCATAGTAACATAAGGTTATAAAGTTTATAGTCATTTTTCTCATGATTTCGCTGCAAGTGCGATGGTGAAGTCAAAATTTGTCATCTGAGCATCAGAATTGCAGGTGTCCCATAGTAAGGAATCTTTGAAGAATCTTGAGGAATATTTAGATTCCCTTGAAGGCTGAGTTTTTCCAGTGTCAGAATGTAGCTGACTTTATACTCATTCTTCTCATAATTTCATAAGGATCATGATGGCGAGATGAGATTTGTCATCCGAGTAGAAAATTTCTAGACAGCTAGTGGAGAGGAATATTTGGGAAATCTTCAAGATTCCCGAGGGTCTAAAATTTGATGGTATCTGAATTGGACAAGTTTATATTCGATGTTACATCATTCATCACTAGGAATTTAGTAGTGCAGTCCATTTTAGGAGCTGAGCTTTGAAATTTTCGTCCATCTTCGAAAGTGAAGGTATATGATGCAGTTATGCCATGCCTTTCTTCTTGTTTTTCTAAGATTATGTCTTATTGTTGAGATCCCTGTGTAACGCTATGTTGAGGGATACATTTTTCCACATTATTGTGAGATTTCATTAGCTTTTCATGCTGAAGGAAAGCCCATTTGAGTGAGAGTTCCTATAGGGAGAACATCTCATGGAGAGAAACACCACTTTGGTTGAGGGTATTGATCCTTGCAATGACAAATAACATGCCATGTACATCATCATCATTTGTAGCATTAATGAACTAGCCTCCACACTCTTGACACAGGGCCGAGAGGCGTAACCCACACTGGATGAATTCTGTTATCAATGCGTTTGTGTTCATTGATTTGATGGTTGGCATCATGTTTCATCTTCTTTACAGTATGAACATATGGATTTTCATGCTCTTTTGAATGCAATTATGCTAACATCACAGAAGTAAAAGATCTTGGTCAAGCCCGGTAGCTAAAGACATCTGGATCAAGAATTGATGTCAATAGTTGAGCCAATTGTGTGATGGACATTGATGTCAATAATTGTTCTTGTAAATGATGGAATGATGCATGTTTCATGTGTTATGGTGCTTGGCTTGATCCTTAAAGGTGTAATGATGTAGGTGTTAAAGGTGGTTGTAGACGTGGGAAGAGAAATTTGAGTTTTCTCCAAATTAGGAAACAAACGTAGATTAAAAGTCGACAATCTGCATTTGTAGCATTGGTAGTTATTATTTCCAATGAGAAATCAAAGTTTGCAACCTATATTAGATGTGTATTATCCACATCTGCAGTCTTACACATCGAAAATGAAAACCTGAAGCCTTCCCAGTGTAATTTTCCAATGTAATTACGAGCGATAGAACATGTATGGCTTGTGTTCATATCGATTGATCTAGTCTATGAAGGAAAGGAAAAAGTGGAACATAATGAATGTTTTATTTGGTCACCAAGAATAAATTTGTGAATCCAATGAATGTTCAACTAATCGCTTTGATCTGGTCATTGTGATAAGTCCAATTTTATTTCGTCTCCATTGAAACGGTGGAATGTATTCAATGTGTCTCGGAAATCAATTTATAAATTTTCTACTATGGGTTAACAAGTTTTAGTTGATTGGATCATGGACATTACTAGCCCTATGTGTTGTATAATTGCATGAATAAAGTATGGTGGTTATGTTTATTCAATAGTAAATTGATCTCCTACCTACCATATGATAAACATGTAATAGGTAAAGTGTTTTGATGTTTTATGTGTGTTTGAGTAGAGGTAGACCGAGTGTGAAAATGTATGAGGTGAGGTCTATAGAGAATTGAAAGTTCATGCCTTCTCGGCAAGTGGTGGCTTGCTGATTAGGGAGTAGACACTTCCTTTAGGAGGGTGCTTGAGAAAACCTTGGGGGTTAAAGCCTCTAGCAGATCGGTGTTTGCAAAGTCATTTAGGAGTAGGTGCTCCCAAGTAGGTGGGTTCTTGCAGCCTATTTGGGGTCGGTGCCTCCAGCAGGTGGGGTTCAGTGCCTCTAGTAGATGGGTGTTTGCATATAGTTGTGGAATTGGTTACTTACATTAGGTCATGGCCTAAAGAGAGTGGGTGCTCGGATATCTCGAATGTTGGTACTTGCATAATAATGGTTGCCAGTATATCATTTAAAGAATTTTATATAAGAAGAAGAATAAGACAACCATTCAGTAATTTTTCTCCGAGAAGGGTTTCCATCTAACATCTAGTGTCCATGTGTTGATGATGGTTTATGTGTTGCTTTCATGTTTTATCTGATGTTATATATGCTAATCATGATTTATGAATGTGTTAATATGTTATGATATATTTGGTGTTGTTGATTATATTTGGTGCGCTAATTAATGATTTAGGTGTTTATTGTAAAGACAGGTTAAAATTCGTAATTGGTGATCCATTAAACACAATACTAATTCATCCTCCCCTCGAGTAAGTTATCCTTATCCTTAAAAATGGGGGGTGGGTCGAGCCCGTGGGACTTGCCCACCGCATTGGTCAACATACATTAAATGATAATTAAAGGTCGGGTGGCAGGCCGCAACCCCCGCCACCCCCATCGGAATTGCTATATTATTATAGAATTTCATATAAAACAAACAATGACATATGTTGTATCTGCATCCCATTTAATTCTCAACTATTATGCTAGGCGTGCTCACCTTGTTTACCCTGCCCAATGAACGATACTTAAACTCATTCATTTTTTCAGCAGGAAAAGCCAACAGAGAATAAAGCAATTTGGCCAAACAAAACTTGTAGACATGAAACCGTGATCACCGAGCCAACATCGGGGGCAAAAGCATGAGCCCATGGAACTGTGAGAGAGTGGAACCTTTCCGAGGCAAAGAGGATGTGGAACCCTAAACTTGGAGAATATTCCTCAGGAGGTAAAATTTTATAGTAACATAAGGTTATAAAGTTTATAGTCATTTTTCTCATGATTTCGCTGCGAGTGCGATGGTGAAGTCAAATTTGTCATCTGAGCATCAGAATTGCAGGTGTCCCATAGTAAGGAATCTTTGAAGAATCTTGAGGAATATTTAGATTCCCTTGAAGGCTGAGTTTTTCCAGTGTCAGAATGTAGCTGACTTTATACTCATTCTTCTCATAATTTCATAAGGATCATGATGGCGAGATGAGATTTGTCATCCAAGTAGAAAATTTCTAGACAGCTAGTGGAGAGGAATATTTGGGAAATCTTCAAGATTCCCGAGGTTCTAAAATTTGATGGTATCTGAATTGGACAAGTTTATATTCGATGTTACATCATTCATCACTAGGAATTTAGTGGTGCAGTCCATTTTAGGAGCTGAGCTTTGAAATTTTCGTCCATCTTCGAAAGTGGAGGTATATGATGTAGTTATGCCATGCCTTTCTTCTTGTTTTTCTAAGATTATGTCTTATTGTTGAGATCCCTGTGTAACGCTATGTTGAGGGATACATTTTTCCACATTATTGTGACATTTCATTAGCTTTTCATGCTGAAGGAAAGCCCATTTGAGTGAGAGTTCCCATAGGGAGAACATCTCATGGAGAGAAACACCACTTTGGTTGAGGGTATTGATCCTTGCAATGACAAATAACATGCCATGTACATCATCATCATTTGTAGCATTAATGAACTAGCCTCCACACTCTTGACACAGGGCCAAGAGGCGTAACCCACACTGGATGAATTCTGTTATCAATGCATTTGTGTTCATTGATTTGATGGTTGGCGTCATGTTTCATCTTCTTTACAGTATGAACATATGGATTTTCATGCTCTTTTGAATGCAATTATGCTAACATCACAGAAGTAAAAGATCTTGGTCAAGCCCGGTAGCTAAAGACATTTGGATCAAGAAATGATGTCAATAGTTGAGCCAATTGTGTGATGGACATTGATGTCAATAATTGTTCTTGTAAATGATGGAATGATGCATGTTTCATGTGTTATGGTGCTTGGCTTGATCCTTAAAGGTGTAATGATGTAGGTGTTAAAGGTGGTTGTAGACGTGGGAAGAGAAATTTGAGTTTTCTCCAAATTAGGAAACAAACGTAGATTAAAAGTCAACAATCTGCATTTGTAGCATTGGTAGTTATTATTTCCAATGAGAAATCAAAGTTTGCAACCTATATTAGATGTGTATTATCCACATCTGCAGTCTCACACATCGAAAATGAAAACCTGAAGCCTTCCCAGTGTAATTTTCCAATGTAATTATGAGCGATAGAACATGTATGGCTTGTGTTCATATCGATTGGTTTGATCGATTGATCTAGTCTACGAAGGAAAGGAAAAAGTGGAACATAATGAATGTTTTATTTGGTCACCAAGAATAAATTTGTGAATCCAATGAATGTTCAACTAATCGCTTTGATCTAGTCATTGTGATAAGTCCAATTTTATTTCGTCTCCAGTGAAACGGTGGAATGTATTCAATGTGTCTCGGAAATCAATTTATAAATTTTCTACTATGGGTTAACAAGTTTTAGTTGATTGGATCATGGACATTACTAGCCCTATGTGTTGTATAATTGCATGAATAAAGTATGGTGGTTATGTTTATTCAATAGTAAATTGATCTCCTACCTACCATATGATAAACATGTAATAGGTAAAGTGTTTTGATGTTTTATGTGTGTTTGAGTAGAGGTAGACTGAGTGTGAAAATGTATGAGGTGAGGTCTATAGAGAATTGAAAGTTCATGCCTTCTCGGCAAGTGGTGGCTTGCTGATTAGGGAGTAGACACTTCCTTTAGGAGGGTGCTTGAGAAAACCTTGGGGGTTAAAGCCTCTAGCAGATCGGTGTTTGCAAAGTCATTTAGGAGTAGGTGCTCCCAAGTAGGTGGGTTCTTGCAGCCTATTGGGGGTCGGTGCCTCCAGCAGGTGGGGGTCAGTGCCTCTAGTAGATGGGTGTTTGCATATAGTTGTGGAATTGGTTACTTACATTAGTTCATGGCCTAAAGAGAGTGGGTACTCAGATATCTCGAATGTTGGTACTTGCATAATAATGGTTGCCAGTATATCATTTAAAGAATTTTATATAAGAAGAAGAATAAGACAACCATTCAGTATTTTTTCTCCAAGAAGGGTTTCCATCTAACATCTAGTGTCCATGTGTTGATGATGGTTTATGTGTTGCTTTCATGTTTTATCTGATGTTATATATGCTAATCATGATTTATGAATGTGTTAATCTGTTATGATATATTTGGTGTTGTTGATTATATTTGGTGCGCTAATTAATGATTTAGGTGTTTATTGTAAAGACAGGTTAAAATTCGTAATTAGTGATCCATTAAACACAATACTAATTCATCCTCCCCTTGAGTAAGTTATCCTTATACTCGTGTCACCAATTCAAATGATCACGACTAATTATCCATCACATTCACAATTGGAATTTCACACTGTGTTAGGTTCCCACCCTAACCCGCTTATTTATGTAATGGGATCACGTCATAGTCAAGAGTCAATAAAGCCCATATTAATAATTGTAAGTGGTTAATCCGCAATTAATGACGGGACCACAATTAGTTTCAAATGGGATGTAGTATTAGATAGATGGTATTAATAAAACCCACGGTATTGGCCCGTGGTATTGCATGTATGAGTCATATATAAAGGATAGAGACTCCCTGCGAGGAGCATCGTGTCTTATTTTGTAATCGAGCTCTGCTCTATTGGAGGTTGCCCCCTCGAAGAGGCAAGTGAACATTACTCTGAATTTGGGTATCTTTTTTTTCAGGTTAAGAGCATAATAAGTGGTATCAGAGCACTTTCCGGGGCCGGTGGGATCTCCATTTCTTAGCAATTTTTTTTTTTTTTTTGGCTAGAGACGTGTTCCGGCGTCTTTAAACCACGGGATATGTTGTTGAGCGCATAAACCTGCGGATTTAGGGATGCATGCACGCAGGAAATACAAGAGGTGGTCACGTCTGTTGGACTCCCTTGTAACCCCTGTGGGTACCCCTTCGAGTAGTAGCGCATTAGACAGAACCGCGCACGGACTGTCTTCCACGTACCCTCTGGGTATATCGGAAGTCCCCTAGGCTCCCTTGAAACCTTGCCATAGATAAACCGTCGACCGTCTTGCGGCTACAGTACACCGAGAACAACACTCGAAGAGATTACTCGCCTGTACGATAGGGTAGTCGGGTTGTACGACTAAGGGTACAGTCGATCCTCCTTAGTTAGAGCCCTGAAACATTGGGCCGAGTACTACTGCCAGACCCTTATGTATATTGCGATTTGTAGCACCTAACACTCCTCAAGACCATAGTTCCCTATTGTATCGAGGGATCACACATCATCTCTTCCAGATTGACTTGTGCAAAGGGGTGCAGCCGCAGCAGACATCAGTCCTGCAGTCTCGAGTTCGCAAATCAACTATTTCGATCTATTAGATCCATCAGATCCGCAGAAGCAGTCTGTTTCGCCACCCAGAGCTATCAGATCCGCCATTCAGATCTCTCAGATCCACGAGATCGGAGTCGTTGTGAAGGGTTCCTATACCGGGGTATAATTTTCACAGGACTTTTGGCTGCATTGACATTTTGAGGATTTGGTGACTGCAGTATTGATAAGGACAAAAACTCCATTAGGAGTTTTCGGGGCGCTTATTGGTGATCTAGCCCATTAGAATCAGGACGATGAGCTGAGCACGACGGTACCATTCACTTCTTAGTGAAATTTTTTTTAGGCGGTCCCAATTTTCAAAAAAATCAGGTTGGTGTATGGTAGAAACTAGAGCTCAAGCGATGGCCAATGAAAGGATGGACAAACTTGAAGATTCAGTACAAAACCTCCACATTCATCTTAGCGGACTATGTAGCATGGTCAAGAAAATAGTCCCGAAGGGCAAGGAGCAAGCCCACGAGGAGGCGTATAATGGAAATGGACACAATGAGGGTGAGTCTAGCCACTCTCCTCACGTCTGGCACACCCACCAAAAACCCAGTCAGCGACCTCCCAAGTTGGATATGCATAAATTTGACGGTTCTCACCCGTCGGCATGGATAACACAAATGGAGCAGTATTTCAAACTGAATCACATTTCGATGATGAGACTCAGCTTATGTTAGGGAGCATGTACTTAGACAATGAAAGGTGGCAATGGTGGGAATGCCATCAACGTTGCACTAGACCTTTTAGGACTTGGACCAAATTCACTAAAGCTCTTCAAGACCGCTTTGACCAGGAATCATCTTTTTTCGGTCGTCTTACTAATCTCTGACAGACTGGTACAATGGATGAATATATTATAGTGTTTGAAGCCTTAGCCTTCCGCACATGGGGTCTCTCAGATGTGTTCTACACAGAATTTTTTATCAGCGGTCTTAAAGAAGCTATCAAAGCCCAAGTCCTACTGCACCACCCTCCCACATGGACGGAGGCTTGCAAGGTAGCTCGTAACGTGGAACGTGCATTAGCTGCCCAATACAGTTGCCGAAATTTCTCAGCTAAAGGTTGCCCCCCACAGGCTCACAACACGACTCAAACACTTAAGGTCCAAAAGGTGTCACCTGCGGAAATGGCCGAAAGAAGAAAGCAAGGCCTATGTTACTACTGTGATGAAAAATACTCCCCAGGCCATAAATGCAAGGAGCCCAAATTTTTTCAAATTGATGCCACTGACTACAGCTCAACAGAGGAAGATCCACCACTTGAGGAACATGAGCCGCTAGAAGAAGACAACGAAAAGGACAATGTCTTTGATGAACCAGTTATTTAGTTGCATGCTTTGGCAGGGATTTCTTCCCCTCAAACTCTCAAAATCAGAGGTTTTATTAAACATCGCCCAATAGTAGTCTTGATTGATAGTGGAAGTACACATAATTTCATCCATCAAAAAGTCGCAGAAGCAGTGCATTGTTTTGTATGAGCAGTTTCTAACTTCCAAGTTCAAATTTCGGATGGAGGCACAATGAAATGTGAAGGCCGCTGTGAAAATATCAAACTTCAAATGGGGGATTATCAGTTGAAAACCCACATGTTTGCCATACACATGGGGGGTTGAGACATTGTCCTCGGCGCTGAATGGCTCCGCACTCTTGGGCCAATCACAATGGATTTCTAGGAGTTATATATGAGTTTTAAGCAGAACAACTACACACATACCCTCCGTGGACTCTAGGCGGGAGCCCCCTCTATCATCAGCTCGCATAGGATGGAAAAATTATTAAAAAAGGGCAATCATGGAGTTGTAGCTCAATTTAATGCCATCCAGGCAGTCAAAACCAAGCCTCTGCCAATTCATCCTGAGATGCAACAGATTTTAAATAACCATCTGTCGGTCTTTGACAAGCCTCATGAGCTTCCACCCTCGCGAGGGGAACATGATCATAGCATCACCTTGGTTCCAGGGGTCCAACCCCCAAATGTGAGCCCATACAGATATCCGTTCACCCAAAAGAATGAAATAGAAAAAATAATCAAGGAACTTTTGGAAGCAGGTGTCATTCGTCCCAGCATTAGTCCTTATTCATCCCCAGTGGTCATGGTGCTCAAGAAAGACGGGGAGTGGCGGATGTGTCCCGACTTCAGGGCCCTCAATAAGTTGACAGTCAAAGATAAATTTCCCATCGCGGTGGTTGATGATTTGCTGGATGAACTCAATGGGGCTCAATTCTTCACTAAGCTGGATTTTCGCTCAGGCTACCACCAAATTCGCATGAAGGAAGTCGACATTCCCAAGAGTGATTTCAGAACTCATGAAGGCCATTATGAATTCCTGGTCATGCCATTTGGTCTTTGTAATTCCCCCTCTACTTTTCAGAGCCTTATGAACCACATTCTCAAACCATATCTCAGGAAATTTGTCCTTGTCTTCTTCGATGACATCCTCATATATAGTTGCACTTGGGCCGCACATCTTCAGCATGTAGATCTACTCTTGCAACTCCTCCGCAAGCATAAATTATTTGTCAAGATGTCCAAGTGTTCGTTTGGCATGGCAGAAGTAGAGTATTTGGGCCACATTGTGGGCCGTGAAGGTGTCAAGGTGGACCCCAAAAAGATCCAGGCAATGCAGGAATGGCCTCAACCTAAGACCTTGAAGATCTTGAGAGGATTTTTGGGTCTCACAGGCTATTATCGTAAATTTGTCCGCAACTATGGTCGCATAGCGAAGCCCCTCACCCAACTCCTAAAGAAAAATTCATTCTTCTGGAATGAGGAAGCACAACAAGCCTTTATAGCTCTAAAAAATGCCATGTGTTCCACTCCAGTCTTAGCACTACCTGACTTCACCAAATCTTTTGTCATTGAATGTGATGCTTCGGGTACAGGTATTGGGGCGGTCTTAATGCAGGAAGGGCGACCTTTGGCCTTCACAAGCCAACAACTAAGTGGGAGGAATCTGGGCCAATCTACCTACGAGAAGGAAATGATGGCCATCTTACATGCAGTCGAGACCTGGCAACCTTACTTATTGGGGCGACGTTTTCAAATCCGCATAGATCATCACAGTCTTAAATATTTTTTGGAGCAACGCCTATCCTCCCCACAACAAAATAAATGGATCGCCAAAATGCTGGGATATGATTATGAGATCATTTACAAGAAAGGGAAAGACAATAGTGTAGCAGAAACATTATCTCGCCAATTTGAGGAGGAAAGTACTCTGCTAGCAATTTCCCTCCCCATTCCAGAATGGATTGAAGAGGCTCGCAGGGAATGGTTTTCACACCCCGGGCTCTCCCAACTCATTTCTCAATTGTAGGTAGATCCAAATTCCACCAAGGGCTACTCGTGGCAGGATGATATTCTTCGCTACAAGGACAGAGTCATAATATCACCAACATCCACCCTAAAAATTCGCGTTTTGGCAGAATTGCACTCATCTCCCATTGCAGGACATTCGGGCTTTCAGAAGAGGTATGCTCGCACTAGAATATCATTTTTTTGGACAGGCATGAAAAAGGACATCCTTACTTTCGTAGCAGAATGCGATGTCTGTCAACGCCACAAAGGGAAAACGGTCAACACACCAGGCACATTACAACCATTGCCCATTTCGGCATCAATTTGGACGGAGGTTTCTATGGATTTCATTACAGGTCTTCCAAAGTCAGGGAACAAGTCAGTCATCATGGTGGTTGTGGACCCACTGTCGAAGTATTCTCATTTCTACGCACTACCACACCCGTTTACACCAACTTTGGTCGCTCAATCTTTCATGGATCAGATCTTCAAATTGCATGGCATGCCCACTTCTATTGTGTCTGACCGCGACCCGATCTTCGCCAGTAATTTTTGGCAGGAACTCTTCAAGATACAAGGCACTCAACTAAAACTCAGTACTTCCTATCACCCGCAAATAGATGGTCAAACTGAAGCCGTTAACAAATGTCTAGAAACCCACCTTAGGTGTTTCACTTCAGAAAAGCAACACCTTTGGACCATAGTTAGTTGCAAATGGACCGTAGTATTAGATAGATGGTATTAATAAAACCCACAGTATTGGCCTGTGGTATTGCATGTATGAGTCATATATAAAGGATAGAGACTCCCTGCGAGGAGCATCGTGTCTTATTTTGTAATCGAGCTCTGTTCTATTGGAGGTTGCCCCCTCGAAGAGGCAAGTGAACATTACTCTCTGAATAATAAAATCATTGCTATTCTGTGTTCTGGGTATCTTTTCTTCACATATTCTGTATTTGGGTATGATTTTGCAGGTTAAGAGCATAACACACTGCCACCATTAGTAGTTCATTTGCATAATTTCCCTCCTTCCACCAACCAACACAGAGACCAAACATTATGGCTGCCACCTTTTGTAGTTTCTTACTTGCAACACAATACAAATCACCATTTTCATTAGTGAACACATCCTTTCATTTTGTACAGTCTCACCAATATTCATTTATTTTTTTAGCAAGTGTGCAAATATTTTACAAGATAATATATTCTCCCATCATCATTCCACTTCCTCATTTCTAACATAAATCCTAGTCACTGTTGGTTGGATCATTTACTAGACATGTTTTCAATATCTGCTTGGTACCTGACACTAGCCTACATTCATTCCTTAATATTCGCTACTAGACAATCACCCTCACTTATCTCCTTGTAGATACCAATTCTTCTAGATGAATACACCTGCAACCATGATTTGTCAAGTATACCCTCTAGTGCTTCTCTGCACTCCAAAGTTGTGTATGCCATAATTTGTATTATATGTCACACCTTAATCCATTATCAATTTTTCTCTCACTAAGGGATGTCCATGATCTCCACTTTTTCTTTGTTGATACGGTTTGTCATGCTCCCATATCATTTCGTTATAGTTTGGTATTTATTTTTTCTATAAGTGGATTTATAATGGGCCTTTTACCTTACCCTTTGTGTCTTTCTACCTTTCAACATCAACTCACCTATTCCAAGAATGAATTAGTATCTTGGTTCTCATTCCCATGCACAATGATCGAAATTCGAAGGAACAAGGAGAGCCATTATTTCACTTTGCGTCTATTTCCCCTTGGTGTTAAACTTTAACACTTATTCACATCAAGCTAGATCTTACCTTACAAAAATTGTAGTATCTAGTTTTTGTCAAAGATCCATGCACATAACTAATGTTCACCAACCAATAGTTTGTAGATTTATTGACCATGTTAGGTGCATGAGGTTATTCAAGTTAGAATTCCCTTCTACATTAAATAAATAGATATTACCGTTAAAGGAAAGAAGGAAGGAACAAAGAGAAAAATTAAAATAATAAATAATATCAATAGGATAAGGTCAAACATAATTAAATATTTAATATTATAAATTAAGCCAAAAAGTAAATGGTGACTAAGGGATAATAATATAAAGGTCAAAATTAATTATTAAATAATTAAAAAAATACGATTGAAATTAAGGGTAAAATAATGGATACGAATATTAGGATGAAATAAGCAAAGGAAGAATATTGATAATGGAATGAAGAGTGAAGAAATGAGAAGTGAAGACAAATATTAATGATAAATTTGTTTGATTAGATGCTTTTAGGAATGTTTTGATTTATAGCTATCTACTTGATTAAAATAGTTAGGTTGTTTACTAAATTCTAAGCATCTTCTGATAATAGATCAAGAGTAATAAGGGGTAGAAGTTAAGGTTTTGGTTTGGTTGAAGAAAATTATGTATTCCGTGTTAATGCATTTTGAAAAATGCTTATAAATGGTATTAACTATACGTTCCTCAAAATGAGTATGAATGTTTCTTAAAATGATTGTGAACAATTGGCTAACTAATTTGACCAATATAAATTTGGAATTTTAGTAGGAGACAATATCATAATTAAATAATTTATGAAGAACATTGATCAGTTGATTTTGTCATTTTATGGAAGAAAAAATAATAATAATAGGTTAAAAAAATTAAAGGGAAACAACTAGAAGAAGAATTAATAAACACAATTAGAGAGGGTAGTGGTTATATTTGAGTAGATTTCCTCGAGATAATATTGTTTCAAACCAAATGGAGTAGGATTTTAATTTCAATAAAAAAGGTTGGTTAGTCTTATAGTAAAACACAATAGGGTGGGTGAATGGATGAATGAAGAGGAGGTGGCTTGACAAGTACAAATAGAAGAAACAAACATTGCTCGAAGAAACATATTATAGTAAATATATTTTGAGGAATTGAAGAAGGGGATGTCATTAAGGGAGACATGAATTTAAATATAATGTACAAGAAGCAGTAGAGTGGCCCAAGAGGATATAATGTACAAGAAGAAGAGGCCATGAATGACATGGCCAAGTGTGCACCACACATATATGTAGTTATGGAAAACAAATAGGGAGATCATCAGGCCTCAATAATCGAAATCGAAGGTAATATTAATGACTATTCCATTTTTATTTTGATAGAATATCTAGGATAAAAATACAGTTACGTAAGTCTACAAGTGTCCAAGAAGAGCGCCTTACCTGGGGAAATGCCCAAGGAGTATTGTATATTTCAATCGAGCACTAGGAACAAGAAGTGAGTGCAGTGGGATGTCCATTCATCCCCAATAATCCTAAGTGACATGGTCACTTTAATTAATTTGAATTTGTTTCCCCTAGGAGAATACAAAATCCTCAATGGAATGGATTGGATGGTGCAACACTGAACAAATATATATTGCTATATAAATTCGATTGAATGCCTTAGTGATGACGGGGAAAAGATAATTTTGTACGGGAAGATCAAGCTAATGTCAGCGAAACTAGTAATGTCATTGTAGCTCAATTATTGTGGCCAAAAAGGTAGTAACCTATTCATTGTTCATATCTCCAGAAGACTGGAAGGAAACAAGGACAACATGAGGGAGCATCCAATTATAAAGAAGTTTGCAAATGATTTTCTAGAGGAGACCGCAGGATTGCGACCACATAGGGAGGTCAATTTATCGATTGAACTTGTGCCTCAGATTTCTCTTGCATCTAAATCCCCTTAAAGAATGAGCACACCCAAGTTAATTGAGCTGAAGGTTCAACTAAAGGAAATGTTTGATAAAAGGAACATTAGGCTAAGTGTATTGCTATGGGGAGCACCTGTGTTATTTGTTAAAAGGAAAGATGGAACTTTGAGACTGTATATTGATTATCAATAGCTCAACAAGCCACCATTAAGAACATATATCCATTGTCACAAATCAATGATATATTTGATCAACTAAAAGGGGAAACAATGTTCTCAAAAATTGATTTAAGATTAGGGTACCATCAAGTGCATATCAAAGACAAGGACATACAAAAGATGAAATTGTTGAACTAGGTATGGGCACTACAAATTTATGTTTGTACCATTCGGGCCTAAAAATACTCTTGCTAATTTCATGTTCTTGATGAATAACGTTTTGAGTCCTTATCTGGTGAAATTCATGCTAGTTTTCATGGACGACATCCTTGTGTATTCTAATGAGGTAGAGTATGAGAAACAACTCACAACTATGTTACACCTATTGAGAAAGCATAATATCTATGCTAAAATAAGCAAATGTGAGTACTATAAAATTGAGATTCATTATTTGGGGCATATCGTCTTAAAAGAGGGCACGATAGTTGACCCATAAAAATTAAGGAAATTATAGAGTGGCCTACTCCTCATAGTGTGTCTGAGGTAAGATATTTCATGGGGTTAGTATGTTACTATTAGAGGTTCATTTGAAACATCTCTAAGATTGGTTACCCAATCAACATGTTACAAAGAGAAGGGGTTGAATTCTGATGGAAAGGTTAATGTGGTGAAAGATTTGAATAATTGAAGCGTTTTCTTACACATGCACTAGTGCTAAGGATTGTTGAACAAGACAAAGATTTTGTGGTATGCATGGATTCCTACAAGGAAGAACTTGGTGGGGTCTTGAAGCAAGAAGGCCAAATGATTTATTAGGAGTCCAAAAATTTAAATGAACATGAACAGAATTATGTCTCCCATGATTTAGAATTAGAATCTATAATTAAAGCACTAAAAATGTGGGGATATTACCTTATAGGAAGGAAATTTAAATTGATGAAAAACCATGGGGGACTAAAGTGTTTGTTTGATGAGCCAAAGTTGAATGCCAAGCAGTCAAGTGGTTGGTGCTAATTAGTAAATTCAACTTTGAAATCAAATATATTAAGGGGAAGGAGAACAAGGTAGCTGATGCACTTAGCGGGAGGCTATAATTAGCTCATAGAGTTGTTTTGATTTCTTGTGAATTTAGCATTCGAGAGAAGATTAAGGAGGCCAAAAAACAACATGAGCAATATAAGCAACTTAAGGAATGCATATAGCAAGAATTTGAAGCAACATTGAGCAAGGACTACTCCATTACCGAAGGTGCACTATTGAAGTTGAAAGGAAGGTGGTACATACATAATATGGATGACTTGAAGAAGGTCATTATGGATGAGCATCACAAAATAACATATTCATCACTCGAGACACCAATGGATGGCAACTGCAATAAGTGAGGGTGACTCTCTATTGTGGAATAATAAGGAAGGAATGAATGCCAGCGTGGGTTACGAACTAGATATTTACAACATGTGTAGTAAATTCTCCAACTAATAGTAACTGGGATTTCTACTAGAAATAAGTAATTTCAATGATGATGGTAGAATAGACTCTTTTATAAAATATTTGCACACTTTCATAATAAATAAATAAATAAATATTGGTGAGATTGTACAAAACACAGAGATGGGTTCCCTAACGAAAATGTTGATTTGCATGGTGGTGCAAGTAAGCAAATACAAAGGGTGGGGGGCTTAATGCCTAGTATCTATGTGGGTTGGTGGAAGGAGGGTAATTATTCAAATGAACTACTGATGGTGGGGGTACGAAATTCCAATTATGGATGTGATTAAGAATTAATGGTGATCATTTGAATTGGTGACATGAGTATGAGGATATGGATTAGAAATATAATGAGAAAGAAGAATGAGGTTAATTATCAAGGGATGTAAAAAACAATTCCTAGTATATATAATGGTTCAACATGGATATTGGTAATACAACGGGTGCTACATATTGAGGTGAACCATGTGGCTAGAAAATTATTGACTTTGTACGACCATATAGCTTAGGAGGAGGTGATGGAAGTAGGAATGGTCAAGAAATAAGACTTTATGGTGATATTGAAGGGAGTGAACTTAGTAAATGCAAGTAGCATAGAGGGGGGTACTCAATATTCTTTTTTAGGAATGTCATACCTATCGGGGTGAATGTTTCCTCTTTGTCATGTTCCTTAGGAACTAGAGGAAACAATAAATGACTTCCTTCATAGATAAACTAATTACCTAAAGTGAAAGCATTGATGATATAAAAATGAAATATGAAAAGAACATGAAATACTTAAAACAACGTTTTGGTGCACCTATGTATTGGCATGAGTGACATGAGAGCACTATGGTGAAATTTTGAAGTTAGAGAAATGTTAATACCAATGTGCAAGTTGGAATTCACTAGTTCTAATAGGGAAATAAGTTCAAGGAATGGAGCTCATGTGATACCATATGGTTAGAAAGAAAAATAGACAACATGGCACATAAAAGGGGTGGGCTGACAATGGCATGTCATTTATACTTTTTGATTTGGTGACTAGATTTAGTTGGTGGAGTCTACATAGTCCAAAAGTGACCAAGATGCTGTCTGTAAACATTTTTCAAGTGTAATAGAGATAGGTGAGTTTTATGACCATAACCATTGTGATTAATCTTAGGTTAGGAATGTAGTGCCTCAAGGGTTCCACCATATGATCCACTTTCTACAAATATGGCTCACATCCACATGGGTGACTCAAAGGGAGTTGCATGAGTCTATCTGTTGTACGAAGTTAGTGTAACATGGGAGTGAGAAACTCTCTTATAGGAACCCATGCAAGTGTCCATGTAGTTATTCATAGGATAGTCAAATGAATCTATGTGATGAGGGTACGCACAGTCATGCATGTACACACAAATATATTTGGCACATTCACACAAACATTCACACAACTAAAGGGTGGAAATTCATGTGATTTCCTGTGGATGGGAGGTAACTATTCATGCAAATCTATGTTACTTAGAAGTAGTGGGCTACATGGATGGGTTGAGTTTGTATGCTTTTTTTTTGTCTTTTTTATGGTTGAAGGGGGGGATGACATGGTGGCTTTGTTGCAAGAATTCATCATTGTGTTACATTAGGATGAGTAATACTATGCAGACATACGTGATGCAATGTGGAAATCGTCACAATCCCAACAAGATTTAGCTGGCTAGGGGTTACTAAAATTCATTTAGTGCCACTTGATCTTCTCCTAGGAGGAACTATTATAGCTTTTGGTTATATTCTAAAGGCCCAATCATAGTGCATTTGGGGTGCAATGGAAGTTCCTTGAGATATTCAATGAGGTAGATATCTACTTTCTGAATAGTTTATGGTCATGTGGGCTAGAGTCCAACTAGAGAGACCATGGGTTAGGCAAATCATGGAGTGGGCATATCTATATAGTGACAATGATGCAATGTGAGGTGGAACCATGACTATCATCATATTTTGGATGTGGGAATCTAAGAAGTGGTTGCACTAGTCGTGAAAATGTATATGGGTTACTAAAATCCATTTATTTGGAGGAGCTATTATAGTTCTTGGTTGCATTCTAAAGGCCTAGTCAAGGTGCATTTTAGGTGCATTGGTATTTCCTTGAGATATCCACAGATGGTATATTTCTACTTTTTTACTAGTTTACAATCACGTGGGGAGGAAGTCCTACTAGAGATAGCATGGGATAAACAGATTGTGGAGGAGTGGGCATAACTATATGGTGACGATGATGCAATGTGAGGTAGAACCATGAATATCTTTCAGATTTTGGATGTGGGAATCTAAGTAGTGGTAGCATTAGTTGTGAAAATTATAGGGTCCGCCATCCATAGGATTACTAGGTCCGCGATGGGTATTCTTGAGAGCATACTCCAAGGCATGACGTTTTGTTAGGTGCACCTAGACTATGCCATGTTATTTTCATAGTTGATGTGGAGTGTACATGGAAATTTGCATGAGTTCAGTATTCACTCATTGCTATGTAATTTATTCTTTGATCATTTTGTTCTAATATGGCCCTAGATCAGGGTCAATGTGATTCCTTGCATTTATACTAGGATGATGTACTAGGGAGCTTCGATAATTAGAGAGGGAAATGGGTAAATAAGACACTACTAGGTGGATGAAGTGGATGATTGGTGACTCATTATAAAATATATTATCGTGTAGTTCCTATATGTGACGATGGATTTTTGGTGATACTGGATGACTATTCTACCCTATAAGGGAGGCTTTTTGATCCTCAGGTGTGTATTTTTCATTTATATTGTTTGGTATTATTTTCTTTGTATTTGATTATATGTGTTATGTTGTGGACATTACTTATGGTCTACAGTTGTGGATATAATGCTTCATAGATGAGAGATATATGTATTCCATGATAAGTTTAGTAGGGGAGTTCAAGTGCCTCTCCCAATATTGTTTGGGTGGATCTATTATGTTGAGGGGAAGCCTAAGGTCATGTAATATCCATAGCACAAGGGTTTTCATGATCATGAGGCTAAGTGTTATCACCCCCCCAAGTAAAGGAGAAGTGTAGATGATGAGTGAGATGAGGAGATCTAGCATCTATGTGAGGACAATGTTAAACTATAAAGGTAGTAGATAGATATTTGATAGAGAATGGTTGTCATTGTTGGCATCATGGTTTTCGTGTTGATGTCAACAATTGAGTGAGTTGGGTGATGGGAATTGATGTTAAAATGTGTTCTTGTACATGATGGACTGATGCATGTTTGATGCGTTTTAGTGCTTAACATGATGCTTAGAGGTGTAATGATGCAAGTGTTGGAGGTAGCTACAGATATGGGTGGAGAAATTTGACATTTCCATAAATCAAGTAATGAACACAAATTAAAGGGGCAAATTTTCATTTGGAACATAGGAAGTCCAAATCTCTAATGAGAAATCAACATTTGAAACCCATATTAGTTGTGGATTATCTGCATTTGTAGTCTTGCACATGGAAAGTGAAAACCAAAAACATTCTCGGTGTAATTTCCCAAGGTAATTGCAAGTGATCAAGCATGTATGGGCTGTGTTCACATTGGTTGGTTTGGTGAATTCATTTGTTCTTTGAAGTAAAGGTGAAAGTGGAACGCAATGAATGTTTGATTTGGTCACCAAATATAATGTGTAAATGCAATGAGTATTCAAGTAATAAATTTTATCTGGTCATTGTGATAATTCAGATTTGATTTAATCTCCAATGAAAAGGTGGAATGTATTCATTGTGTCTGGGCAATCAATTTATAAATGTTCTACTGTGGATTGACCAAGTTTTAATTCATTGGAGTGTTGACATGACCAACCCTATGTGTTGGTATAATTGCATGAATAATGTATGGTGGTTGTGAACATTCAAGAGTAAATTGATCCCCTACCTACCATAAGATAACTATGTAACAAGTAAAGCATTCTAAGTGTGACCAGCTGAGAAAATTGTGATTTGGTGCATAATCTAGTGCGCATGGATTGATCTAGCAATTTTGACTATGTTGTGGAATGATGGATCGAGGAAATGCGGTTTGAGGCTGATTGAAGACACCTATGCATGTGATCTGTGTGTGTAATGGTCAATGCAAAGATCATGTTACCTATGCAATTGGAAAAGTGTATGAGATCAATGAAAGTTTGCATATGGTGAGATTGTTGTAGTAGAGATGATGGTGTGAGTTGAGTGATTTGAGTAATGGAAACATAGATTTAAATGCAATTTCATGTGAAACAATGAATGGTGGTATGCATTGAATCAAATGTAAAAGTGGGTCGAGGGATAGAGTGTTGAGCGATGGATTTGGTTAGAGTTACGGGTGCGTAGCAGTGATCTAGTTATGGAATTTTTGTGGAGAATTAGATAAAGCCTATTGAAAAGTATTGTTAGAGTAAGACAAAGTGTAATGTTGTTGTTGTTTTTGTCATCAGTATTTTGTATGCTACTCTAGCTTCCATGAATATGCATGGCTAATTTTTTGCTTGTATAAGACTTGTATTTTCATCGCTATAGGGTTGACTAAGGTTTATTATATATTTCTAAGTGGAAATTACATATTATTGCATAATGTGTCATTACTGGTGGTAGTTGGTTGAGTGAGGTTTCCAAATTGAGTGTTATGTATGCTATTGGTCATAATGTACTAGTGGGGTTTGTCAATGCTACAATTGTTGAGCAAAGATATGGTATGCTATTGCTGTTGTAGTATGGAATGCTACTCCTACGATATGTTGTAAGTGATTTTATTGAGTCTGAGTATGCTACTGAGTCTTGATGTGCATGGTTGAGTGAGGTTACCAGCTTGAATGTGTTGATGCCATGTATATGTAATAATGATGATAGAATGTTGTTCTAGGAGGATGACAGTGAGAGTGTGTTGATATATTGAGTATAGATTGTTATTGTGCTAGGGCTTATATCACAAAGATATTTTAATGTTTTATGTATGTTTGAGCAGAAGTCGATCCAATGCGGAAATGCGTGAAACGAGTTTCATGAAGAATCGAAGGTTGGTGCCTTCAAGGAAAGTGGTGGCTTGTTGATTAGGGAGTAGAGGTTTCCTTTGGGCGGGTTCCTAAGAATAACCAGGGGTTTGGTGTAGCCTCCAGCAAATCAGTGTATGAAGTCATTTGGGAGTGGGTGCTTCTAAGAAAGTGGGTTCCTGCACCTTATTGGGGGTTGGTGCCTCCAAGAGATGGGTTCTTTCATATAGTTGTGGATGTAGATGCTTCCATCATGTTGTGGTCTGGAGTGATTGGGTGCCCACATATCTTGAAAGTCGGTACATTCAGATTGGTGGGTATGAGTATATGATCTAAATAAGATTTTATATAGAAGAAGAAGAACATAAGAATTTGGTGTCCATGTGTTGATGATGGTTTATGTGTTGCTATCTGTTTTCTTTGATGTTTTATATGGTTCTCATGGTTTATGAATGTGCTAATCTATTATAATATATTCGGTACCATTGGTTATATTTGGTGTTGCTAATTAATGATTTAGATAACTACTGTAAAGGAAACTTAAAAGTTTTAATTGGTGATCCATTGAGCACAATTATGGATCAAGCGCGCCCCCCCCCCGCTTTCATTATTTCCAAGCTCCCAACAATTGGTATCAGAGTTGGTACCTTCGCGTGCAACTTGACCACTCAAAGGTAGACCCGTAATTTTTTTTATGTGATGGATCATCAAAGTGTATCTTTGCTCAATGATAAAGTCATTAAGTTGTTAGCATTATGATTCTAGTATGGCTCTATGTTACAGGTGTTGTACTTGATGGCAACTCACTCAAGTGGAAATGCTCTGTTCAGGCTCTCAAAATGTTGGAAATTAAGAGGTACGTAGGTGAATGGTTCAAAAGGTGCAGACCCGCAGGTACACCGACCAGGAAGTGCGTTCATACCCGCAGGTTACCCGTTCATGAGGTGCGGACCCCCAGTTCACTCACTTCAAGGCAGAGAAGCGCGCTCACGTGGGGTTTCTTATGTTTGGCCTGTGGTATTTAGCCCGCCGTTCTTGATTCTATGGTTTTGGCCCGTGGTATTTAGCCCGCCGTTCTTGATTCTATGGTTTTGGCCCGTGGTATAGGATCTAATTTAACCCCGGTTTGGATCCCTTGTATTGGTTATTGATGGTTTTGTCCCATGGTGTGAATAAGGGCTTGACTATAAATAGGGAAGGAGATCACTTGGCTAATGTATCTTTGAAAGTTGAATATCTTAAGATCTGAATTTTGGGTTATCAGTTTTAAAAGCTAGATCTAAATCAAGGTAAAATTTGAAGGCGAATCTTTGCCAAGTCGTGATCTCTCGGGTGCATGATCAGATCTGTGGATCTGACTGTCTATAGTACATTGGAGGACTGTTAATTTGGCCCTAATCAGAGGTTCGCAGGCGATCTAAAGCGAGAGTGCGGGGGTACGCAGTACAGAAGAAGGCGCAGTGCGGGTATACGTAGCGCAGCTAAAGGCGCAGTGCGGGGTACACAGTACAGAGGAAGTCACAATGTGGGTATACGCAGAGTAGCTGAAGGCACAGTGCGAGGTACGCAGTACAAAAGAAGACGAAGTGCGGGTATACGCAGAACAGCTGAAGGTGAAGTGCGGGTATCCACAGGTTTATATTGGTGAAGTTGCGGACCTGTTTTGAAATATTTGTTGGCTGCCTGTTTTCTATTTGCTATTGTGTTCTGGGTTTAGGATACTGGTGATGGTTTTCTATTTACAACATTATGAGAAGTTCGGGTGGCTCATTGGTTTGATTGTATAAGGAGATTGGTTGATTCACATGTACTTGATGTTTATTTGATGTTCTTGGATCCAGTCTGAAAATTAATGAAAAGTGGTCCTTGAATGAAAAGAAGTAGGGGGTTGTAGCTCCCTTCCAGGAGAAATTGGAAAACAAGAGAGAGTTGTAGCTCTCCGCAGGTTGTAGCCTGCGTATTGGTAAAGGACTGCACCAGTACAAAATCATTGTAAAAAAAGTTTCTAATTGAAAGAATATAGAGACATATTGCAGCAGGTGGTTTTCACCCACATTGGGTTTCCACCTTATATCTGGTGTTCTATGGTGTGACTATCTGTTTTTCATGTTCTTGTTCATTATTATGCATAAGTTAATCATCAATATCTGAAGAATAAGTTGAAGTATAAATTTGGATGGTATATTGAAAAGTTTTAATAATACTGATTCACCCCCCCTCTCAGTATTATTTCCAACAATTGGTATCGGAGCAGGTCCTTCAGAGAATCTTGATCGCTTGAAGGAAGATCATTCATCATGAGCAACTACGAGAGGGAAGCATCAATTAGGCCACCAATTTTTGATGGGACAAACTTCAATTATTGGAAAGTAAGAGTTACTGCCTATCTTCAATCTCTTGGTACAGAAGTTTGGGATATCGTAGATACAGGCTACACTTTTCCTTCAGCTACTCCTACAGATCCGACCGAGAAGAAGAAATATGAAACAAATGCTAAAGCAATCAATACTCTGCTGGGATGCTTATCTCAAACAGAATTCGTGAAGGTCATGCAATATAAATCCGCAAAAGAAATATGGGACAAGATTGTCTTGAGCTACGAAGGAGATGAACAGGTAAAGCGTGCTAAACTTCAAACCCTTAGGATTCAGTATGAGAATCTTCAGAATGTATAATGATGAAAGTGTGGCTAACTATTTCCTTCGGGTAGACGAGATTGTTAATTGCATGGGTGAAGAAATAAAAGAGGCTATTGTGGTTGAAAAAGTTCTAAGATCATAGTCCCCCAAGTTTGAATCTAAAGTGTCTGCAATAGAAGAAAAGGAAAATCTACGAACTCTTACTATGTCTCAGCTACACGGAATTCTAACTGCCTATGAAATGAGAAAAGGAGGTCCATCAGACAGGAGAGAAGCTGCCTTTAAGGCTTCAGGCAAAGGAGACTACTATGAAGCAAGTCACGTGCCAGAAGAAGAAGAAGAATCAAATTTTGTCAGAAATCTTCAACGGGGTACTGGCAGGTTCAGAGGTAAGTTACCTTTTAAATGTTTTGCTTGTGGAAGAGTAGGTCATTATGCTGCCAAATTTCCTCATAAGGATAAGATTGATAAAGGAAAGGAACCTGCTAGATGGAACAAGAAACGGAATGCAAATAAGAAAAGCTACTACACTCATGAAGACAGTGATGGTCTATCAAATAGTGATGAAGATGAACGAAGTAATGACTATAAAATTTTAATGGCATTTGAAGATGATGATTACATGGATGCTATAGATGTGGATAGCTTTTATGAAGAGATTTCTAGACTCAAGACATGTATAGAAGAAAAGAATGTGATAATTGATACCCTACAATTTCAAATTGATGAAAAAGAAAAACTTCTTGAAAAGTTAGAATGTGGAATTGTTGGCCTTAGAAAAGAAATTGAGAAAACAAAGGCTATTAATCTTAAGTTTGTCAAAGGATCTGAAACTCTGGATGAGATCATCAATGTACAACGTTCTCCACTAAACAAGACAGGTCTGGGATATAATGGAGAAACATCTCAAGCATCCACCTCAAAGAATTATCTTGATGCAGCAAGAAGGAATGAGCAAAATCACAATGGAGATCACCAGGTAAAGCAGGGACGAATTACATCGAGAACAAACAAAGACGATCAGGTAAACCAGGGGCAATTCATCTTAAGGGTGAAAAAAAGCTACAACCAGCCACAGGTAAAATCTTCTCAATTTGCTTCAAAAATGGATGACAATAGAAATTACAATCATTTGGCTGGTAGACTTGATAATCGCAGAAGTTTCTTCAATGGACAATGTTTCTCTTGCCATAACTTTGGTCACAAAGCAGCTCAATGTGTTGCATATAAAGCAATCATGACTAGAGAAGCTCAAAAACAAAGAAGTATGACCGGGTTTACAAAAAGGACCTATAACAACTTTTCGGCTCTTGAAAATGAAGTTGAATGTTCTATTTGCAATAACTTTGGTCATGAAGATTCTGAATGCAGGAGAAAGTTTCAGCAGACAAAGGAACAAGCCTCAAGCACCAGAACATGGAGAATAAAGGAACCACAAACAGAAAGATGTGGGATAGCATTTTATGCAAAGGGACAAGAAAATCTATGGTACATCGACAGTGGATGTTCGAAGCATATGACAGGTGATAAAGAAAAACTTGAATCATATTCTGCTTTAGAAAAGGGTAAGAAAGTTTCTTTTGGAAATGATACTCCTGCAACTATAAAAGGAAAAGGCACTACTCAGTTAAAAGAAAAGGTCAAAGCTGGAAATGTTTTGTATGTTGATGGACTGAAGCATAATTTTCTGAGTGTCAGCCAGATGTGTGATCAAGGAACCGAGGTAATATTTAGATCAAATGGATGTCGTGTTCGTGATCTTAATACAGGTGAAACAGTGATCAAAGGTAGAATAACTCAAAATAATCTATACATATTTGAAGAAGGACAACAACAATGTTATTTGAGCAAGGATGATGAACACTGGTTATGGCACCAGAGGTTGGGGCATCTAAGCTTTTCAAAAATAAGGAAAGCATGCAAATATCATGCAGTTCGTGATCTTCCAAATATCAAAATTCCAGACAACACCATATGCAAATCATGTCAGTTTGGAAAGCAAACCAGAACTAACTTTCCGGAGAAGGAAGGATCAACTAGCATGCCTCTTGAGCTAGTCCATACAGATGTATGTGGTCCATTTAGGAAAAGGACACCTCGAGGAGAAGAATACTTGATATTATTCATTGATGATTTCTCCAGGTTTGTTTGGTTAGGACTTATGAAGCACAAAGACGAAGCATTCGAAAAATTCAAATCCTTCAAAGCCTTGGTTGAAAATGAATCAGGTCACAAAATTAAGTGCCTCAGGTCTAACAGAGGTGGGGAGTTTACCTCAAATGAATTCTTCGATTTCTGTGAAGAACATGGGATAAGAAGAGAATTCTCTACAGCTAGAACTCCTCAGCAAAATGGAGTGGTGGAAAGGATGAACATAACAGTCCAACAAATGGCTTGTGCTATGCTTGATGAGTCTGGAAATCCCGCAACTTTCTGGGGTGAAGCTGCATATGCTGCGGTTGTTATTCTCAACAAAACAAATGTCCGAGTGAACAACACTCAAACTCCTCATGAGCTCTGGTATGGTGAGACTCCTTCGGTAAAGCACTTCAAAATCTTTGGGAGAAAATTCTATATTAAGAATACTGATGAGCAACTTGGCAAACTTGAACCTAGAGCAGATGAAGGCATTCTTCTTGGTTATTCTCCACACAGCAAAGCATATAAGTGCTACAATAAAAGACTTGGAAGAATTATTGACAGCATTGATGTAGTGGTTGATGAAAAGGGATACATTCCTAGGCAAGTAAATCATGAAAATATCGAAGAAGATGAAGACTACCCTCAAAGACAGAATGATGAAGAAGAAGAACCTCAAGAAGCACCAGAGGAACAGATAAGGATAGAAGAGAAGACTCCATCTAGGTATGTTCAGAAGAATCATCCAGAATCTCAGATTTTGGGGGAGAAAGAAGCAGATGTACAAACAAGAAGAACAATTGCAGAAGCTTCAAGCTATCTGGCATTACTCTCTTCCACTGAACCACAAAATGTGAAAGAAGCATGCAAAGATGAATGTTGGGTCAAAGCAATGGATGAAGAACTTGAGCAGATCGAAAAGAACAACACTTGGGAGTTGGTTCCTAGACCAAAGGATAAGAATGTTATAGGGACAAAATGGGTCTTCAAAAATAAGTTGAATGAAAATGGGGAAGTAATTAGAAACAAGGCCAGACTTGTTTGTAAAGGGTATGCGCAGCAAGAAGGAATAGATTTTGAAGAAACCTTTGCTCCTGTTGCAAGACTTGAGGCCATTCGAATGTTCCTTGCTCTCTCAAGCTTTCAAAAGTTCAAATTATTTCAAATGGACGTGAAATCAACCTTTCTGAATGGGGACTTAGAAGAAGAATTATACATTGAGTAGCCAGATGGTTTCATTCTTGGAAATGATCCAAATCTTGTATGCAGACTGAAGAAGGCTCTCTATGGTCTTAAACAAGCTCCAAGGGCTTGGTACTATCGGTTGGACAAATATCTTCATCAACAAGGTTTTTCAAAAGGATCAGCAGATAGCAATCTTTATATAAAAATTGAAAATGACAAATTGCTAATACTTATTGTGTATGTAGATGACATTATCTTTGGCAGCAATGAAGAATCTATGAGTCAAAGCTTTGCCTCAGTAATGCAGAAAGAATTCGAAATGTCCTTGCTTGGAGAATTGACATATTTTCTTGGTTTGCAAATCCAACAAAAGGAAGGAGGAATCTTCTTGTCTCAAACCAAGTATCTCAAGCAGATTTTGAAGAAATATGGCATGGAAGATGCAAAACCAGTATGTACACCCATCGTCACAGGATGTAGCCTCAGTGCAAATGATGAATCAAAAACAGTATATCAACCAACCTACAGGTCTATGATTGGAAGTCTACTTTATTTGACAGGTACCCGACCAGACATCATGCATGCAGTGGGAATAGTTGGAAGATTTCAGGCAAATCCAAAGGAAACTCATCTTCAGGCAGTGAAGAGAATTTTCAAATATCTTCAAGGGACTCAAAATTATGGCTTATGGTATCCTAGAGATACAGATCTCACACTTCATGCTTATACAGATGCAGATTGGGTCGGAAGCGTGGATGACAGGAAGAGCACAAGTGGTGGTGCATTCTTTATGGGTTCCAGATTAGTATCTTGGTTCAACAAGAAACAAAGTTCGATTGCCTTGTCTACAGCTGAAGCGGAATATGTTGCTGCTGCATCTTACTGCACTCAACTCCTTTGGATGATGTAGACCTTGCAGGATTTTCAAATCACTTGTATACCACCCATCTCCATCTTATGTGATAATACAAGTGCAATCAACATTTCAAAGAACCAAGTCATGCATTCAAAGACCAAGCACATACCGATCAAGTATCATTTTCTCCGGGAACAAGTAATTGAACAAAAGGTCAAGTTGGAGTATGTTCCTTCTAAGGAACAAGTTGCTGATATACTCACCAAACCATTGCCCAGGGAGACCTTTGAATACCTCAGGCAAAAGCTGGGGGTTGTTGATGCATCATCTTGTTGATTGAATCTCTTCTGATTGTTGGTTGTACGCAAGGTTCATCTCGGGTATATGCGTACATATGTTGGGTTGCGGATTGGTCGAAGATCGAATTGCATAGGTTCAGGGGGAGCATATAATGCATTGTTGGCATTATGGAGGAAGTACAGAAGGAGATCATGGATGCTGGTCTGAATATTGCTGCAATATGTCTCTATCTCTTTCATGGTCATTTATGGTGTTTGGTGGATTATGGTGCTTCTTTGCAGATCTGGTTTATAGTCAGGGGGAGCATGTTCTTAGGGGGAGCATAACCCTTTGCCCTTGATGTCAAAGGGGGAGAATGACGTTGAGGATCTTGAGGTTGCCATCAAGTCCAAAGGGGGAGATTGTTGGCATTATGATTCTGGTATGGCTCTATGTTACAGGTGTTGTACTTGATGGCAACTCACTCAAGTGGCAATGCTCTGTTCAGGCTCTCAAAATGTTGGAAATTAAGAGGTACGTAGGTGAATGGTTCAAAAGGTGCGGACCCACAGGTACGCCGGCCAGGAAGTGCGTTCATACCCGCAGGTTACCCGTTCATGAGGTGCGGACCCCCAGTTCACTCACTTCAAGGCAGAGAAGCGCGCTCACGTGGGGTTTCTTATGTTTGGCCCGTGGTATTTAGCCCGCCGTTCTTGATTCTATGGTTTTGGCCCGTGGTATAGGATCTAATTTAGCCCTGGTTTGGATCCCTTGTTTTGGTTATTGATGGTTTTGTCCCATGGTGTGAATAAGGGCTTTACTATAAATAGGGAAGGAGATCACTTGGCTAATGTATCTTTGAAAGTTGAATATCTTAGGATCTGAATTTTGGGTTATCAGTTTTAAAAGCTAGATCTAAATCAAGGTAAAATTTGAAGGCGAATCTTTGCCAAGTCGTGATCTCTCGGGCGCATGATCAGAACTGTGGATCTGACTGTCTGTAGTACATTGGAGGACTGTTAATTTGGCCCTAATCAGAGGTTCACAGGCGATCTAAAGCGAGAGTGCGGGGGTACGCAGTACAGAAGAAGGCGCAGTGCGGGTATACGCAGCGCAGCTAAAGGCGCAGTCTGGGGTACGCAGTACAGAGGAAGTCACATCGCGGGTATACGTAGAGCAGCTGAAGGCACAGTGCGGGGTACATAGTACAAAAGAAGACGAAGTGCGGGTATACGCAGAACAGCTGAAGGTGAAGTGCGGGTATTCGCAGGTTTATATTGGTGAAGTTGCGGACCTGTTTTGAAATATTTGTTGGCTACCTGTTTTCTATTTGCTGCTGTGTTCTGGGTTTAGGATACTGGTGATGGTTTTCTATTTACAGCATTCTGAGAAGTTCGGGTGGCTCATTGGTTTGATTATATAAGGAGATTGGTTGATTCACATGTACTTGATGTTTATTTGATGTTTTTGGATCCAGTCTGAAAATTAATGAAAAGTGGTCCTTGAATGAAAAGAAGTAGGGGGTTGTAGCTCCCTTCCAGGAGAAACTGGAAAACAAGAGAGAGTTGTAGCTCTCCGCAGATTGTAGCCTGCGTACTGGTAAAGGACTGCACTAGTACAAAATCATTGTAAAAGAAGTTTCTAATTGAAAGAAGATAGAGACATATTGCAACAGGTGGTTTTCACCCACATTGGGTTTCCACATTATATCTAGTGTTCTATGGTGTGACTATCTGTTTTTCATGTTCTTGTTCATTATTATGCATAAGTTAATCATCAATATCTAAAGAATAAGTTGAAGTATAAATTTGGATGGTATATTGAAAAGTTTTAATAATACTGATTCACCCCCCCTCTCAGTATTATTTCCAACATAAGTATGGAGAGAAAAGGTAAATCCTGAGTTGTTATCTTTTGTATCTAATGTTTGGAGTATGGTGTCTAAAGGTTATCGTAAAGATACCATTTCAAAGAAAGTGTAGCAGTGAAATTTTTAGGCTAAACGTGTGATCTTCAACAATCTTCACAATGCATATCTTGAAAAGGTAATGGATCTCAAATCTACAAAATATATATGTGATAGATTGTACGTCTTATACGAAGCTAAATTTAAAAAAAAAAAAAAATGGAGAAAAGAAGAACAAAAAGAAAAATAAAAAGGGATATCAAAAGAAAGTTTCTTAGCCAGATGAGACCTATGCCCCCGGTGCAAATACAACAGATCATCAAGAGGAGAAATCTGAAAATAAAGCCACAAGAGAACTAGATGTGACAAAACAAGGTAGATCTAAAGGTAAGGATGATTTTGAGATATTTATTACTTGTGCATTAGATGGTTTTTGATGTTATCCATGCAAATTTGAATAGTCAAGATGAATGTGACAAAGTGATGGTTCTTGAAGATGGAATTGAATGGTTGTAATAGAAAAGATAATTGTTGAAGTTTAAAATATCACAACTAAGAATATATATCAGAAAAGGCTACTGCAAAGTTTTGATGAGAAGGAGAATGATCTCAAAGAATAAATCATCAATTTGAAGACCTTGTTAGAAGAGGAAAAAGAATTGAATATGTGATGAGAAACCAACTAAGAGAAAGAGAGGGTCGATGTGAAAAGCTAGAGGCTAAAATTTGCTCAATGAGGAAGGAGATAGAAAAGAAAGACAACCAACTAATGTTGGAAAAGAGTATCAAGATCTTGGACAACATGCTTCACATCCAAATATCTCCATTGACCAAATCTAGTCTGGGATTTGATAAGGCAGAATCTAGTTCATAGGAACATGGAAACAATAATGCAGTACCTAAAATGAAAAAAGAAAGCAGGAAAGCAATAAAAACAACAATCGAGGAATGAACCAAGAAGATAATCTATGTCAAGAAAACCATACATTGCAAGATAATAGTATGGCAGATTTCAAAGGAGGAATAATAACCCCTTTGCTCCCTTGATGGATGATGTCGAATGTTATGTTTTCCATAATTTTGGACATGTTGCGACCGAATATAGGAGGAGAATGTTCAGGGCTTACCAGCAGAGTATGCAATAGCTTGGGCCTCCTTAAGAAAATAGTCAAGGAAGGATATCCCCCTCAAAAAGATCATCAACCTTCAAGTATACAAGTTCATTCTATAGTTATTGTTTCTCATGTAACATCTTTGGCCATAAGGAAGTAAATTACAGATCTCATGAATAGAGTGGAAGTATGGTCAATGCAAGGAAAATATCTAATGTGCGTAGTAGAGCGCATGATCCTCTTTTCTCATATCTAGGTCATGTGATATTTTATACATGTAACAATCTTGGTCACATGGCTAGAGATGGTAAGCTATCTTGTTTCTCAAAGAAGGCAAACTTAGGAGCTTATCTATAGTAGGCCTAGCAAGAAGATAGAGGTGAATGTGCATACCAAAAGAAGCTTACCAAAGGTTGAAAAAGAAAGAGGAGCAACAAGTTAAGTGTGCTCTCTCTCTCTCTCTCTATCCACAATTGAAGAATATCACAAATGGTACATAGAAAACAGATGTTCCCATCATATGTTAGGAGATGAGAGTAGGTTTGTCTCCTTGAAGAAAACCAAAGGTGGCCATGTTATTCTTGGAGATAATGCCCTAGCTAAGGTGTTAGGAAAAGGTAAAGCCAACCTTGGTGATAAGAAAAAAAATGCAGATGATGTTTTGTTGGTTGAAGGATTAAAGCATAAGATCTTGAGTGTGATTCAGATGGTTGATGGACGAAAATATGTCATCTTCAATTCCAAAGGATTTACTATTCGAAAAGAAGGATCAAAGAGAGTGATAGAAAAAGGAATTAGAACCCCATATAATATATATGTAAAGGAAGAGAAAGCAAAAATAAGAAATTGAAAACCATTTCTTCCTCTTCAGATT
The DNA here is from genome assembly GCA_031772625.1 of Pinus tabuliformis. Taxonomy (NCBI): domain Eukaryota; kingdom Viridiplantae; phylum Streptophyta; class Pinopsida; order Pinales; family Pinaceae; genus Pinus; species Pinus tabuliformis. Next base: position 1,353,067,562 of record CM062820.1, on the reverse strand, counting down.
CTGAGTAATGAAGCAGAGTCCCACTGCAATCCATTATTACTTGGCTTATATTTAGAAAAGACTGCAGAATAGAATATGAGGCCAATATCGTCTCAGGTAGTTAAGAATCTAAATTCAAACCTCTGGAGAAATAATTCTAAATTCAAACCTCTGCAGAAAGAATTGCGGACAGACTAAGATGTTGTGAGAGAATTTATAGAACATGGAGCACCCTTTAAAGGTCTTAATTTAAATTACATGAGTACTAGCGAGTAAATTCTTGAAGTATTAAATTGAGAAAACCTGCTGCATCATACACCATTCGAAAAAGAAGAAAAACCAGAAACGAAATACTACATACAAGAGAGAAAACAACAACTGCAACATTTCCTGATGCTGGAATCAAAACTGGTTCCTATTATTGAGCTTTTTGAGAGATTTCTCTATTACATAGCTTCATGACTAGCCAGATTTCAAACCCATCCATAAGTTTCATTCATACTTTTATTTTACTCCCTTGGAATTATAATCTGGAATGGGTTACAAAACTATTTTTAAACCGTTATACAACTGTCCCAAAAATATTTTCAAATAAATATGACCTTTTTTAAATATCATATATATATAAAGAAGCACCAATCGACGAACTAGTAGCCACAGCACAGATCACAATGCTGAAAAGAGCAGAGGCTTTTGCTCTATGAAACCCATGTGACTGTATGTAGAATGTACATCGACAAATGCGATCTGGCATCATGTCTAATTGTTGCGTTTGCCTTGGGCCACCCCAAAAACTACCAAGCCTACAAACCACTGTTTGGATACATCATATTCGAGTAGCTCAAACTCAAGGCTCTCCTTCTTGGTGAATTAATTGAATGCAGTCAATTGTGTAATATGAGAATGGTATGGAACTCACATAATCAATTTCGGCCAACAAATCATTCATCATATGTTTTTCCAGGCCACGGGAGCAATTTCAAATATTTTCGGCGATTGGTTTAACTATGTGGTTGAAATTTGAAATCAAGTGGAAAAGGCATTGAGGGACTTTGATAAATGGCACGTTGGTAACTGCCCAAACAATGACCTTGCAGTATCTGTATTCACCATTGAAGAATTGTGCCATAGATCCCGAATGCAAGATAATGAGAGAGTGCCAGGATTTCCAATATCTAAATTGTGCTCTTTTTCTTCTTCAAGGAAGCCTTGCCGCCAATGTAAAATTGAAGTGAACTCACTGGGAAAGAGATTATACTTGTATTGACCGGATGGATTTTAAATCTTTGGATGAATTGATCAACTCCTTTTAACTTATCATTTTTTTTTGCAGGTAAGGTAGGCCATTAAAGGGCCATCGATTATCGATTGGAAAAATGAATTAACTGCATTATATCATAATATATATCAATGGGTTGTGAAATTTCCAAAAGTTTTTGCATCGTAGAAAACATCAAATGCCCAATTCAAAGGCTCCTTTAATGTCACATTCAATATTTATAAGATCATCATAGTTTACCAACGCAAGCATGTTCAATATTTATAAGATCATCATAGTTTACCAACGCAAGCATGTTTAGATATTGTAATCCTTTTAACACCCACTGAAGAAGGCACATGTTCCACTTGTACCAAGTCACCAGCATGTATTGCATGCCAATATACTTTGTAGATGAATGAGAAGTGAAAGAAGTGAATCTCCATCTATGATTTCATTCTCATAAATAACGATGGGCAATCTGCCATTTGTAACAACAACAACACAAAGATATAAGGAAATAGAGAGATTCTCTGATGTCCTTGGCACTCTATGACAAGTGGGTTTGGCCATCACCATTATATGCATTTTGAGTTTGGCCCAAATCTAATTCTGCACTACAGTTCAACGCAATCTAGTCTTATTCAAATATCATTTTTTCATATTTATGCCCCAATGTCCTTATCCTTTTATATCTGTGCGCCTTGATTACAGTTTCTGCCATATATAGGAGAGATCATAGAATTTGTATCATTTGGACCATAGATGCTTGAAAATTTATGTTAGGCTCACTTTGAGAAACCAATTAACCAATATGCATGGTGCACTTTTATTCTATAGATGGGAGGACATATCCCACATCAATTAGGTCAAATTATTTTTGCTAATTTATATATATCAAGCCTCAAATCATATATTGATGGGTTGAGCACTCACACCATTCTTTGGTGGGTTCCTCTTCTTGGTTTCCTTAATTCTCTTAGTAAGTGGAGCTTATTTGTGATGGTTTTCCGGCTCAAGGTTCTTAATAAGAGAAATTTATTTCCGAGCTATGATATTTGGGCTCCAATAACGCATACCCTATTGGCTTTCCCACTCAAGGTTATGATATTTGGGCTCCAATAACACAACTCAAGGTTATGATATAACGCAACTCAAGGTTATGATATTTGGGCTGCAATAATGCATACCCTATTGGCTTTCTAACTCACTCTAGGTTTTTTCACCTAGCATAACTACAAAAATTTCAATTTCTAACTAATTCAAGGTGTTTTCACCTAGCATGGCTACAAAAATTTCCAATAACACATACCTTATTGGCTTTCCAACTCAAGGTTTTTTCACCTATCATGGCTACAAAAATTTCCAACTAACTCAAGGTTTTTCACCTAGCATGGCTACAAAAATTTCCAACTAACTCAAGGTTTTTTCACGTAGCATGGCTACAAAAATTTCCAACTCACTCAAGGTTTTTTCACCTAGCATGGCTACAAAAATTCCCAACTCAAGGTTTTTTCACCTAGCATGGCTACAAAAATTTCCAACTCAAGGTTTTTTCACCTAGCATGGCTACAAAAATTTGATTGAGGAAGATGAGGGATTTCTGGCTCAGTGTTCTTAATAACGCATATCCTATTGGCTTTCCAACTCAAGGTTTTTTTTACCTAGCATGGCTACAAAATTTGATTGAAGAAGATGAGGGCTTTCCGACTCAGGGTTCTTTATAAGAGAAATTTATTTCTGAGCTATGATATTTGGGCTCTTTGGGCTCCAATAACACATACCCTATTGTATTTCCAACTCAAGGTCTTTTCACCTAGCATGGCTACAAAAATTTGATTGAATAAGATATGAAGATGAGTTGTAGCAGAAGAGAGCGTAAAATCAAGACCAAGTCTGTATGGTTTTTTCACCTAGCATGGCTACAAAAATTTGATTGAAGAAGATATGAAGATGAGTTGCAGCAGAAGAGAGTGTAAAATCAAGAACAAGTCTGTATGATCACACCAAGAGCAAAAAATCAAGACCAAGTTTGTATGATCAATAAGAAGTTTGGAAGGTACATGAACTTAGGGGGAACCATGAATGGAGTTAAAGGTTTACATATTATTTTTCAATAAGGGTTTTTTCACCTAGCATGGCTACAAAAATTTCATTGAAGAAGATATGAAGATGAGTTGCAACAAAAGCATGGTGTGACCAAGAGTGTAATATCAAGACTTTTCACCTAGCATGGCTACAAAAATTTGATTGAAGAAGATATGAAGGTGAGTTGCAACAAAAGCATGGTGTGACCAAGAGCGTAAAATCAAGACCAAGTCTATATGATCAATAAGAAGTTTGGAAGGTACATGAACTTAGGGGAGCCATGAATGGGGTTAAAGGTTTACATATTATTTTTCAATGAGAAGTTTGGAAGGTACATGAGCTTAGGGGGAGCCATGAATGGAGTTAAAGGTTTACATATTATTTTTCATGTTGCTTTCACTCCATTTTTGTAACAAACAATTCATGAGTGAAGAGTATTGCTTCAACCATGTATGATGTTGTTTAGCATTTGGCAAGTTGGTTGAGTAGCAAGTGTTTCAGTGATGCATAATAGGAAGTCTTTTGTTTGAGCCATGTATGCACTTTTAAGTGTAAATATGTAGCCCTATACTACCATTTTCTAAGTCCTATATTATCATTATTCATACTTGTACTATCATTGTTTATCATTGGTAATGTTGGTTGTGAACTCTTTGCCTTAGTAGATGTACACTTGCAAAGAGGCATAGAGAAGAGTAGTAGTAAATTTGTTGAACAACAATTTTAAAAAGATTATTATAGCCCTAGCACACATTCGAGGGGATAATGTAAAACAAGAGAAAGAGAAAGAGCATGTAAATCATTGCCAAGTTATACAAGAATATCATTGTTGGCATGGTTGGCATTTATGTCTTATTTTCTGTAGATGACACAAGATTGAGCCACAATTTTGTCTGGTTTCTAATGTCTATTTTCAGGTGCAGTTGATTGTGCATATCAATTATTTCATCATAAAACCTATTGTCAACATGATGTTCCAATAGAGATTTAACTACCTTTTTCCATTGATGCCAAAGGGGGAGAATGAAACCAACCAACTAATGGAGAATGAAAGTTAGTGGACAGAAGTAGTTGGTGATGTGCCTATGGTGTTGCCATCAATGTCAAAGGAGGAGATTGTTGGAAACATGGTGTTGGAATTGATTCAAGTGGCTCCAAACATACTCAGGGGCCAAAGAGGGCTTATAATAACTCAAAATTCAAAGTGGTCATATTTCTCTTGAACTAGGACCAGACCAAAGTGCTCGTTACCCTGATTCTAACGATGCAAATGACACTCAAATCCGAGATCGTATGATCCAGATATTCGCAGTCAAAATTTTGGTCAAAGTTGGCCAAGTGGAAAGCTTAACGATGCAACAAATTCACCAAGACCCGGCACACGGAATCCAGCCACTAGATGGGTGAAATTGTTGAATGGTTAATTTGTCTAATAACCCTTATTTTTGACAAAATTAAAAATGTTCAATATTATTTAAAAAACTAAAAAAATATATTGAAGATGGGGGGCGAGTCGGGCCTGCAGGACTTGCCCACCCCAACAGTCAACATACGTTAAATGATAATTAAAGGTTGGGTGGCAGGCCACAACCCCTCCCACCCCCATGAGAACTGCTATATTGTTAGAGAATTGCATAAAAAACAAATGACGACATATGTTGTAAAAGAATCCCATTTAATTCTCAACTGTTACGCCAGGCGTGCTCACCTTGTTTACCTTGCCCAATGCTTAAACTCATTCATTTTCCCAGCGGGAAAAGCCAACAGAGAATGAACGAATTCTGCCCAACATAACTTGGAGGCATGAAACATTGAGCAAGGAGCCAATATTAGGGGCAGAACCATGAGCCTATGGAACCGTGACAGAGTGGAACCTTACCCGGACAAAGAGGGTGTGGAACCCTGAACTTGGAGAATATTCTTTGGGAGGTATAATTTCATAGTAACATAATGTTATGAAGTTTATAGTCATTTTTCTCAGGATTTCGCAGGGAGTGCAATGGTGAAGTCGGATTCTCCATCTCTACAACAGAATTCCTGGTGCCTCATAGTAAGTAATCTTTGAAGAATCTTGAGGAATCTTTAGATTTCTTTGGAGGCTGAATTTCTCCAGCGTTGAAATGTAGTTGACTATATACTCATTCTTCTCATAATTTCACAAGGATCGTGATGGTGAGATCAGATTTGTCATCTGAGTAGCAGGTCCCCACTCAGCAAGCGAAGCAAAATCTTTGGGGAATCTTCAAGATTCCCAAGGGTCCAAAATTTGACGTGCCATAATTTGACAAGTTTAGAGTCGATTTTACACCACTCATAGCCAAAAATTCAGTGGTGTAGTCCATTTTAGTAGCCGAGCTTTGAATTTTATGGCCATCTTCGAAAGTTGAGGTATATGATGCAGTTATGCCATGCGTTTCTTCCTTTTTTGGTGATATGATGTATTATTGTTGAGATCCCTGTGTAACACTATGTTGAGGGATACATTTTGCCACATTATTGTGATATTTCATTAGCTTTTCACGTTGAAGGAAAGTCCATTTGAGTGAGAGTTCCTTTAGGGAGAACGTTTGGTAGAGAGACACGCCACTCTGGTTGAGGGTATTGGTCGTTGTAATGACAAAGAACATGCCATGTATGTCATCATCATTTGCAACATTAATGAAGTAGCCCCCACACTCTTGACACAGGGCCCATAGATGTAACCCACACTCGGTGAACTCTGTTATCAATGTGTTTGTGTTCATTGGTTTAATGGTTGTTGTCATGTTTGGTCTTCTTTATAGTATGTACATGTGGATTTTCATGCTGTTTTGAATGCAATTCTAATAACATCAAACAAGTAAAATATCTTGGTTATGTTTGGTAGCTAAAGTCATCTGGATCAGGAATTGATGTCAATAGTTGAGCCAATTCTGTGATGGACATTGATGTCCATAGTTATGCTTGTAAATGATGGAATGATGCATGTTTCATGTGTTATTGTGCTTGGCATGATGCTTAGAGGTGTAATGATGGAGGTGTTAAAGATGGTTGTAGATGTGGGAAGAGAAATTTGAGTTTTCTCCAAATCATGCAAAAAGTGTAGATTAAAGTTTGTAATCTTCATTTGTAGCATTACTAGTCTGTATCTCCAATGCGAAATCAATGTTTTCAACGTAGATTAGTTGTGGATTATCCATATCTATGGTCTTGCACATGGAAAATGAAAACCTCAAGCCTTTTGAGTGTAATTTTCCATGGCAACTGCGAGTGATATAAAATGTATGGGTTTTGTTCATATCGGTTGGTTTGATCGATTGATCTAGTCTACAAAGTAAAGGAAAACGTCAAACATAATGAATGTTTGATTTGGTCCCCAAGAATAAATTTGTGAATGCAATGATTGTTCAAGTAATCGTGTTGATTTGGTCATTGTGATATGTTAGGGTCCCACCCTAACCCCCTTATTTATGTAATGGGATCACGTCATAGTCAAGAGTCAATAAAGCCCATATTAATAATTGTAAGTGGTTAACCCGCAATTAATGACGGGACCACAGTTAATTGCAAATGGGTCGTAGTATTAGAGAGATGGCATTAATAAAACCCACGGTATTGATCCGTGGTATTGCATGTATGAGTCATATATAAAGGATAGAGACTCCCTGCGAGGAGCATCGTGTCTTATTTTGTAATTGAGCTCTGCTCTATCGGAGGTTGCCCCCTCGAAGAGGCAAGTGAACATTACTCTCGGAATAATAAAATCATTTCCGTTCTGTGTTCTGGGTATCTTCTCTTCGCATATTCTATATTTGGGTATCGTTTTGCAGGTTAAGAGCATAACAAGTGGTATCAGAGCACTTTCCAGGGCCGGTGGGATCTCCATTTCTTAGCAATATTTTTTTTTTTGGCTAGAGACATGTTCCGACGTCTTTAAACCACGAGATCTATCGTTGAGCGCATAAACCGGCGGATTTGGGGAGGCATGCACGCAGGAAATACAAGAGGTGGTCACGTCTGTTGGACTCCCTTGTAACCCCTGTGGGTACCCCTTCGAGTAGTAGCGCATTAGACAGAACCGTGCACGGACTATCTTCCATGTACCCTCTGGGTATATCAGAAGCCCCCTAGGCTCCCTTGAAACCTCGCCATAGATAAACCGTCGACCGTCTTGCGGCTACAATACACCGAGAACAGCACTCGAAGAGATTACTCGCCCGTACGATAGGGTAGTCGGGTTGTACGGCTAAGGGTACGGTCGATCCTCCTTAGTTAGAGCCTCGAAACATTGGGCCGAGTACTACTGCCAGACCCTTATGTATATTGTGATTTGGGGATCACACATCATCTCTTCCAGATCCGCTTGTGCAAAGGGGTGCAGCAGCAGCAGACATTAGTCCCGCAGTCTCGAGTTCGCAGATCAGCCATTCCGATCTATTAGATCCATCAGATCAGCAGCAGCAGTCTGTTCTGCTGCCCAGAGCTATCCGATCCACCATTCAGATATCTCAGATCCACCAGATCGAAATCGTGGTGAAGGGTTCCTATACCGGGGTATAATTTTCGCAGGACTTTTGGCCGCATTGACATTTTGAGGAATTGGCAATTGCAGTATTGATAAGGAAGGAGTAAAACTTCGTTAGGAGTTTTCAAAAAAAAAAAAGATTCTGAGATCTTCCGGGGCGCTTATTGGTGATCTAGCCCATCAGAATCAGGACGACGAGTTGAGCACAGTGGTACCATTCAATTCTTGGTGAAAATATTTTAGGTGGTCCCAACTTTCAAAAAAATCAGGTTGGTGTATGGTAGAAACTAGAGCTCAAGCAATGGCCAATGAAAGGATGGACAAACTTGAAGAATCCATGCAAACCGTCCACGTTCAGCTTAACTGACTAAGTAGCCTGGTCGAGGGCATGATCCAAAAGGGCAAGGAGCAAGCCCATGAGGAGGTGTATATTGGAAATGGACACAATGAGGGTGAGTCTAGCCACTCTCCTCACGTCTGGCACACCGACAAACAACCCCGTCAGCGACCTCCCAAGTTGGATATGCATAAATTTGACGGTTCTCACCCGTCGTCATGGATAGCCCAAATGGAGCAGTATTTCAATCTGAATCACATCTTAGATGATGAGACTCAGCTTATTATGGGGAGCATGTACTTGGACAATGAAAGGTGGCAATAGTGGGAATGGCATCAACGTTGCAATGGACCTTTTAGGACTTGGACCAAATTCACAAAAGCTCTTCAAGACCGCTTTCACCAGGAATCTTCTTTTTCGGGTCATCTTACTAAGCTCTGACAGACTGGTACAGTGGATGAATTACAGCTTTTGAAGCCTTATCCTTCCGCACTTGGGGTCTCTCAGATGTGTTCTACACGGAATGTTTTATCAGCGGTCTTAAAAAAGCTATCAAATCCCAAGTCCTACTGCACCACCCTCCCACATGGACGGAGGCTTGCAAGGTAGCTCGTAACGTGGAACGTGCATTAGCAGCCTAACACAATCGCCCAAATTTCTCCGCTAAAGTTTTCCCCCCACAGGCTCACAACACGACTCAAACACTTAAGGTCCAAAAGATGTCACCTGCGAAAATGGCCGAAAGAAGAAAGCAAGGCCTATGTTACTACTGTGATGAAAAATACTCCCCAGGTCATAAATGCAAGGAGCCCAAATTTTTTCAAATTGATGCCACTGACTACAGCTCAACAGAGGAAGATCCACCACTTGAGGAACATGAGCCGCGAGAAGAAGACAACCAAAAGGATAATGTCTCTGACGATCCAGTTATTTCGTTGCATGCTTTGGCAGGGATTTCTTCCCCTCAAACTCTCAAAATCAGAGGTTTTATTAAACATCGCCTAGTAGTAGTCTTGATTGATAGTGGAAGTACACATAATTTCATCCATCAAAAAGTCGTAGAAGCAGTGCATTGTTTTGTACGAGCAGTTTCTAACTTCCAAGTCCAAATTGCGGATGGAGGCACAATGAAATGTGAAGGCCGCTATGAAAATGTCAAACTTCAAATGGGGGATTATCAGTTTAAAACCCACATGTTTTTCATACACATGGGGGGTTGTGACATTGTCCTCGACGCTGAATGGCTCCGCACTCTTGGGCCAATCACAATGGATTTCCAGGAGTTATATATGAGTTTTAAGCAGAACAACTACACACATACCATCCGTGGACTCCAGGCGGGAGCCCCCTCTATCATCAACTCGCATAGGATGGAAAAATTGTTAAAAAAGGGAAATCATGGAGTTGTAGCTCAATTTAATGCCATTCAGGCAGTCAAAACCAAGCCTCTGCCAATTCACCCTGAGATGCAACAGATTTTAAATAACCATCTGCCAGTCTTTGACAAGCCTCATGAGCTTCCACCCTCGCGAGGGGAACATGATCATAGCATCACCTTGGTTCCAGGGGCCCAACCCCCAAATGTGCGCCCATACAGATATCTGTTCACCCAAAAGAATGAAATAGAAAAAATAATCAAGGAACTTTTGGAAGCAGGTGTCATTCGTCCCAGCATTAGTCCTTATTCATGCCCAGTGGTCATGGTGCTCAAGAAATATGGGGAGTGGCGGATGTGTCCCGACTTCAGGGCCCTCAACATGTTGACAGTCAAAGATAAATTTCCCATCCCGGTGGTTGACGATTTGCTGGATGAACTCAATGGGGCTCAATTCTTCACTAAGTTGGATCTTTGCTCAGGCTACCACCAAATTCGCATGAAGGAAGTCGACATTGCCAAGACTGCTTTCAGAACTCATGAAGGCCATTATGAGTTCCTGGTCATGCCATTTGGTCTTTGTAATGCCCCCTCTACTTTTCAGAGCCTTATGAACCACATTCTCAAACCATATCTCAGGAAATTTGTCCTTGTCTTCTTCGATGACATCCTCATCTATAGTTGCACTTGGGCCGCACATCTTCAGCATGTAGATCTACTCTTGCAATTGCTCCGCAAGCATAAATTATTTGTCAAGATGTCCAAGTGTTCATTTGGCATGGCAGAAGTTGAATATTTGGGCCACATTGTGGGGCGTGAAGGTGTCAAGGTGGACCCCAAAAAGATCCAGGCAATGCAGGAATGACCTCAACCTAAGACCTTGAAGAGCTTGAGAGGATTTTTGGGTCTCACAGGCTATTATCGTAAATTTGTCTGCAACTATGGTTGCATAGCAAAGCCCCTCACCCAACTCCTAAAGAAAAATTCATTCTTCTGGAATGAGGAAGCACAACAGGCCTTTACAGCTCTAAAAAATTCCATGTGTTCCACTCCAGTCTTAGCACTACCTGACTTCACCAAATCTTTTGTCATTGAATGTGATGCTTCGGGTACAGGTATTGGGGCGGTCTTAATGCAGGAAGGGCGACCTTTGGCCTTCACAAGCCAACAACTAAGTGGGAGGAATCTGGGCCAATCTACCTACGAGAAGGAAATGATGGCCATCTTACATGCAGTCGAGACCTGGTGACCTTACTTATTGGGGCGGCATTTCCAAATCCGCATAGATCATCTGAGTCTTAAATATTTTTTGGAGCAACGCCTATCCTCCCCAAAACAAAATAAATGGCTCGCCAAAATGCTGGGATATGATTATGAGATCATTTATAAGAAAGGGAAAGACAATAGTGTAGCAGATGCATTATCTCGCCAATTTGAGGAGGAAAGAACTCTGCTAGCAATTTCCCTCCCCATTCTAGACTGGATTGAAGAGGCTCGCAGGGAATGGTTTTCACACCCCGGGCTCTCCCAACTCATTTCTCAATTGTAGGTAGATCCAAATTCCACCAAGGGCTACTCGTGGCAGGATGATATTCTTCGCTACAGGGACAGAGTCATAATATCACCAACATCCACCCTCAAAAGTCGCATTTTGGCAGAATTGCACTCATCTCCCATTGCAGGAAATTCGGGCTTTCAAAAGACGTATGCTCGCACCAGAAGATCATTTTTTTGGACCGGCATGAAAAAGTACATCCTTACTTTCGTAGCAGAATGCGATGTCTGTCAAAGCCACAAAGGGGAAACCGTCAACACACCAGGCACATTACAACCATTGCCCATTCCGACATCAATTTGGATGGAGGTTTCTATGGATTTCATTACAGGTCTTCCAAAGTCAGGGAACAAGTCAGTCATCATGGTGGTTGTGGACCGACTATCGAAGTATGCTCATTTCTGCGCCCTACCCCACCCGTTTACACCAACTTTGGTCGCTCAATCTTTCATGGATCAGATCTTCAAATTGCATGGCATGCCCACTTCTATTGTGTCCGATCGCGACCCGATCTTCACCAGTAATTTTTGGCAGGAACTCTTTAGGATACAAGGAACTCAACTAAAACTCAGTACTTCCTATCATCCGCAAATGGATGGTCAAACCAAAGCCGTCAACAAATGTCTAGAAACCTACCTTAGGTGTTCACTTCAGAAAAGCAACACCTTTGGGTACAGTGGTTACCTCTGGCTGAATGGTGGTATAACACCAACTATCATGCCACGACCAAAATGACTCCCTCTGAAGCAGTATATGGTCAACTCTCGCCTTCACCTAATTCGTATCTCAAGGGGTGCTCAAAAGTACAAGCAGTGGATCAACTCCTACAACACCGCGCAACCATGCTCACCCATCTTAGAGAGAATCTTCATCAAGCTCAGAACTGCATGAAGCAAAAGGTAGACCAGCATCGCTCAGAGTGCCAATTTCAAGAAGGGGATCAGGTCTTTTTACAACTACAACAATATAAGCAAACATCACTCAAGGACAAGGGGTGTCAGAAACTATCTCCCAAATTCTACGGACCTGTTGATGGCCCTAAAATCGGGTCAACAACAAGGGGGATACCCACCCGGTCCGGAACCTGGTTGGCGGCTCCTTGCCCGTTTGGTGTAGCGGGTCCGACTGGGATAATGGGACCAGCTTCCCAATCTAAAGGATGTGTGTGTGTGTGTAGATTTTGATGATGCTAACCTAGAGGTAATTTTAAGCTAATTTGATTCTAAACTCTAAACTGACTCTATACTACTGTAATCTAACAAAAACAACACATCTAATCTATACTAACCCGCGGTAGAATTCTTCTATTATGCGATCTAAAAAGATTTCATACAATAACTAGTAATAAAGATCATTCAGCTATCATAAGAATATAAATCAATTAAGATAAACCATTCTGCATAAGAAGTTAGGCAAAACAGTTGTGAACAGTATATCGCATAATCATTTATTCATATGTCAAGCACAAACAAATGACTCCACCGTACAAAAGTGCCAAATGGTAACCCACACATTCATACATTAACATATAAACAACTCAGCTGTATATCACTCCAAGAATATGAGCAGAAATTAATCAAGAGATAAAAGTACCATTTATGACTGATTTCACTCACAAAATTCAAGCAATAACGATTTATCTCTACTTACTTCTAACATCTACTAAGAGTACAGAAGTGCAACGTCAGTAGCAGACATTAAAATGCAAACATAAATAAATCTCGATCCATCCATTCATCAAAAACCCCCTCCGAGGGTGCAAAAGTGCATGTTCTGAGGACAAGTTTTTTGACAAATTTCCGGACCCTTCTCCAAATGCCATGAGAAGGGTTAAATACTACTATCTAACTAATCTTAATTACACAAATTTAGGAAACGGCTTCAAATGACCGCCCTTTTACTAAAACAAATTTATTTCTAAAAATTGAATCTAATTTCTAACCGTTTCTGTATCTGCTCCTTAGTGCTGTAAGCAATGCAAGGTTCGCCTGGAAAGAGTCGGCTGGTTGTCTTTTCCTTTTGTTCGAGTGATAAAAGTAGAAATAACAAAAGCTGGCACCTCTTTCCGACAAACTAGAAGATATTTTTGAAAATCTTCCTCTGGCTGGGTGTATTTGCTGTGTGTATACTTAGTATAACCCAGATTTCTTTCAAACTGATTGTGCTGTTGCTATTTCGGTTTCCGGCCGTGTGAATGACTCAATGAGTTAGGGATTTCGTTGCCTGAACAATCTTCCGTTCTTTGTTCCAGGCTTTTCTGGAGCGTCCTCCCTCTTTAGCGTTTTTCTTTTTGCTTTACCCAGTCTGAGCTTCAGGATCTTTTGCAAACATGCTCCTTTTGCGCACCTTTGACTCTGAGTCTTGGATAGTCTATTTTCATCAGTGTCTGTTGAGTGATACTCTGGAATCCACGACCCTGCTACATGCGGCATCCATTTGCGAAGGCATCTCCTCTCTGTTCTTCTAGTATTGGCGCTTTCCCCTTTTCCTTAGATGTTTCCTACATATAGATTTATATTAGTTGCTGCCTTACAGTTTACGCAAAGGAAAAGAGAATTGACGAAAAGATTGACATGAAAGCTTTAAGTTCTAATGAATGCATAATCATGACACTCATAATGACTTGACTCTTCGAAAAACGCAACATGATCATCCTTGGATACTCAGGCGTGCGATCATTAATTTCCCTTAAGGTGCACACTCAATTTTGGGTTTACAGATCATGCTGAGGAAACTTTGCGATGAGTAGTTTCTGCGATTCGCATCGCAGCATCGAGGATTGCGATGTCGAGAAGTGTCATCGCAGCAATTGATAGTCTCATCCATCGCAGATCGCAGATCACAAGATCGCAGTTTGTAAGATCGCAGATCGCAAATCGCAAGATCGCATTTTTCATTTGATCACTGTGCGCTGCTTATGCGACGTTGCGATGCGCGACGTCACATATCGGTCGTCGGCGATTCCTTAGGTTTTCTTTTAAGGGCACTTTCAAAATATGCGATGCGATGAATTTCGCATCGCTTCTTTGCAGCTTATTTATGCGCATAGGAAAACGCTTCACTCTCTCTTTGCGATGCGATATAGCTTTTAGGGAGTTAAATACAAAAATTTTGATAAAAATATTTTTGGGATTTTTTGTTAAGGGTCCCCCTTTGCTTGATGTTATTGCTAATACCAAACAAAGGGGGGGGGTTGTTGGTGACCACAACAATGGCGATTCACTGTGAAGAACCAGTTATCTCTGCTTTTCTATTGACATTTTCCACTTCCGAAACAATTTTTTTTTCATATGTCTAAATTTTGTTATGGACAGATAGAGTAGATTACCCCTTATCCTGTTAATGATACTTTGTCTCAACATTTCTTTTATTCCAATTGTCTACTTCCTTAGGCTTAGTTCTTGCATTCACACCAGACATTACTCGGTCCCTTTTTAAAGATAAAATAAGGTCTTCTCTGCGTACTGGCTTTAAAATATGCTCATTTGTCGTAGGTAGAGCCTCTGCTGCCCGCAAGCGTCCATAGCCTCGACAGGGTTACCATGTTATCCAGCAATGATCCTTTTTCCTGCTTGAGGTTATTTACAACATTTAAGAGAAAAATCCTTTTCGACACTTTTTTTTTTTTTATTCTCTAAAGAACAATGTCTTGGTTTGGTGGCCAAATTATGACACAGTCATTCACTTGATTTACACTTTTCCTGAACAAGCTGGCTCGTGATGAGACCCCTTGTCTTTTGATTGCAACAATCTTGAGTCGTTGCCCTGTTTTGATAGACAGTATTGGCAAAGTCAGCAAGTTATAATATCTGTGATCATGATAAGCCGGCTCGTGATGAGACCTCTTATTCTTTGAGATATAGTGTTTTCTCGGATTGTTTCTCTGAATGCTGCGGTTTCCTTTAGCAGGGAGGAAGTCATTGTTTTTCCTTAAGAAAGCTCTGGACGACAATAATAGAGTTTGAAAACAACAGCTTTACAGAGAATATTTATTTTATTATTGATGATACCTTTCATTGTGCTGACATAAAACAATTTTTTACCAAAGGTTGCTTTCATCAAAGTTTTCTGAGAGGTTGAAACTAATATCATATTCAGGTTAAATTTAACTCTATTTGTCAATAATAAAAGTCAGATTTTTCGAAAAGTTTTGTTATTTGTACAAGTGAAATCAAAATTTGATAGAGAGTTGGTGTGCTCTTTCATGAATCCTTTTTGATGATCATTTACAACCGGTTTTATTTATAATAAAAGAGAAAAAAAAAAAACAAAATAAAATAAACTAAAACTATCCTACAAAAATAGAAGAATGATCTTCTATGGAAAATACATTTTAAGAATCTGTCCATTCACAGGCAAAGAATCTCTTCTACCTGCCAAATCCTGCAACACAAACGTCGATGGGCCTATGACTTCTACAATCTGAAAAGGACCAAGCCACAGCTTCTGAAATTTCGTATGTTTGCCCTTTTCTTCATGAGCCTTATCCCATTTCAAAACTAAATCTCCCATCTGAAAGTTCTTTCTGGTTATGATGTTTGAGTCAAAAGAGGATTTTATTAGCGCTTGGTGATGAGCATGGGTTTTCTTAGCTTGTTTTCGTCGTTCTTCTAGTTTGATTATCTCCATTTGTCTCAATTGTAAGGAGGAAGTAGATACTTCATCGATGTGTTGTACTAAAGACAAAGAGGGAATGACTAAGTGAGTTGGAAGAACCACTTCTTTCCCATAAACTAAATTAAAGGGAGAAGTGCCAATTGAAGCTTTCTTCGTAATTCTATCCGCCCATAAAGCATTTACCAGCGCTTTGTGCCAATTCTTTTGGATTTGGTCGACTGTTCTTTTAATAATCCTGATTAGGTTTTTGTTTGTTGATTCAGCCAACCCATTACCTTGCGGATAGTAATTGGCAGAATATTTCAGTTTGAACCCTCTTTTAAGTGCAAACTCAGTCATTGCATTTCCAGAAAAGTATGATGCATTATCAAACATTAAGGCCGTTGGCAATCCAAACCTAGTGATGATAAATTGATCTATGAATTCAATAATGTTTTCAGAATTAACTGTCTTGAGAGGAACTGCTTCTACCCATTTAGTAAAATAATCTGTTGCCGTGAGGATATACCTATGCTGCTTAGAAGAGTGAGGAACGATCTCACCTATTATGTCCAAGCCCCATTGGCTGAATGGTTGCTCGATGATAACCGGCTGTAGTGGCATGGACGATTTCTTTTGTTTCCCCGCAGCAGTCTGGTAGATTTGGCATTTCCTTACGTAATTGTATGAGTCTTTGAACAGCGTGGGCCAATAATATCCTGCACGCAAGATCTTATGTGCAGTAGCTTCTCCAGCATAGTGTCCACCTGCTGGTCCATCGTGGAGTTCCTGCAAAACCTTTTCGGCTTCAGTTTTCTCAAGACACCTAAGAAGTACAGAGTTGTAATTCCTTTTAAACAGAACATCATTTATGAGCTAGTATTGTTTAGCTTTCAATCTCAGAGCTCTTTTCTTGGTGTGATCCAGGTGTGATGGAGCATACCCGTTCTTAAGATAATAAATGGTGTCGACATATAATGATTCTGCGTCGTTTAGGCTTACCTCATATGTATGTACCTCTTCAGATGAGTTCTCAGGAATTTGCGATGCTCCAGCTAACATCTTGCGGAAGCCTTGACCTCTTACGATGTTTGCTGGCTTGATCTCAAGATCGTATTCTTGTAAAGCGGTAATCTAATTTTCTCTCTTTTCGCCCACATCCTTCTGTACCAGTAGGTTTCTTACCGCTGGAAATGGTACTACGACTTTGGTATGGGCTTTAAGTAAGAAAGGTCTGAAATATTTGATCGCTTTGAAAACAGCATATGCCTCTTTCTCCACGTCTGAATAATTGAGCTCAGCACCTTGTAAGTTCGAGCTAAAGAATGCGATTGGAGCTTCCGCCTTCTCTTGATTTGCTTGAGTTAAAATCGTGGCATAAGATTTCTCTGAGGCAAAAGTGTATAAGATAAAAGATTCTGAAAAATTTGGGGTAGCTAAAGATGGAGCGTTGATGATAGCTTATTTGATCAAGTTGAATGCTTCGTGCTCATCTTGACCCCATTTAAAATTTGAATTCTTTTTTATCATATTTTGTAAAGGAGAAATAATACGTGAAAAATCCGGGACAAACCTTTTTACAAAATTGATTTGTCCAAGGAAAGATTGCATGGCCTTTTTGTTATGGGGCATGGATATTTCGGAAATTTCTTTGATTTTGTCAGGTTCAATGTGAATACCAGATTTCGACACTATGAATCCTAGCAATTTCCCTTCACTTAATGCGAAAAAAGATTTCTTTGGGTTAAGTGAAATCCCATACCTTAAACATCTTTGAAAGATTTGTTTCAAGTCTTTGAGATGGTCGCTTCGTTTCTTGGAGTAAACTGTTACATCATCCAGGTAAATCACTACCGATTTATTGACTAAACCTTTAAACGCGATGTCCATGGCTCTCTGAAAGGTAGCGCCGGCATTGATCAGACCAAATGGCATCTTCCGATATGCGTATGTGCCCCATTTGGTTCGGAATGTGGTTTTCAACTGATCATCGGGATGTACCAGCACTTGATTGTATCCTGAAAATCCATCCAGGAAAGACATCAATTCTGAGCCCGCTACTGCCTGTAGTATTTGCTCCATAGGTGGGAGGGGAAAATTGTCTTTCTGACAGGCTTTGTTGAGATTCCGGAAATCAATACAGATTCTAATATCTCCATTTTTCTTTCTAACGGGCACCATATTGGATACCCATTTGGAATGTCTGACGGGGAAGATTATTCTAGCTCTAAACAACTTATTTAGCTCAGTCTTTATCTGATTTTCTAAGTTGGGGTGGATTTTTCTGAGCTTCTGCTGGACAGGTTTTTCATTGTCAATCATAGGAATAGTGTGTTGAATGATAGAAGTGTTGTATGTTTTCAGCTCATCGTAATTCCATGCAAAAACGTTTTTGTATTGTCTCAGAAGACGGATATATGCTGATTTTTCTTCAGGAGCTAGGTCGTGGCCCAGATTAACGTTTTGCGGCTTCTGATCGGTTCCTAGGTTCACTAATTCATAATTCAGAGTTGAACTGTAGAGTTTAGAATTGGCAGACCTTTTAAACCGACTTTTTAAATCATATAAATCTTCTAACTTAACCACCGATTTAGGTATAGCATTATTAGTGCTATTTTGTTGTATTTGGTGATCATGATGGTCTTCGTCAATTATTTGATTTGAGTAGGATCCTTCAGAAGTGAGGAAATTTACAATGTCAGGATCTTCGTTGAATACTCTCCAGTTGGTGATGTTGTCAGGGATGGATGGTCTAAAGATTAATTCTATTGAGAACCTATCTGGACTAAAATCTTCAGAGGGAATAAGTCTAGAGGCTACGTTAGCTAACAGGTCTGCGCTCGCATTTTGGAGTCTTGGGATTGACGAAATATTGAATGCTATGAAATGTGAAGTCAGATCTTGTACTAAAGATTGATAGTGCTTTAAATGACTTGACAGGCAATGTGTTAGGCCCCTATACTATTAGTATAACCCCTTATTTTTATTAGTAGAACCCAGTTATTATATTGATGTACCCATGTAGTGCCCATATTGTTACTATTGTGCCCCATAGAAGCCCACTATTATTATTATTGTGCCCTTACATTATTATTGTTATGTCGGCTCTGATTATGTGATGACCCCTTAGACTCCTATATATAGAGAGGAGGTCTTTTCATTTGTATCATCCAAGAATTGTTCATTTATGTAATGTAAAGGAGGTTGCACCCTCGAAGAGGCTGAATTCTAAGGCGTTGATCTATCTTTTCTATCTTTTCTTGAGCTGGTTTCATAACATTTGGTATCAGAGCTTTGGATTCTAGGGTTGCACTGCTCCAAACAGGTTATCGTGGCATTTTCGCCATAACTTTTTTTCTGTGATGTTTCAGAAGTCGCAAAAGAAACCCATTTCATAAGACATCGCGCTGAACCTTGGGTCCAAATTGCAGAGCTTTTCACGCTATATTTGCGGAGTTATGATCTGAGGAAGTTGGTCTTTTTGCAGACTCCTGAATTACATTCAAAACAGGTGACCTGGGGAAAATCGTCATAACTTTCTCTCTGGGGATTGTATTGAAATTTTGTAAGAAGGTACAGAAAGAGGACGAACTGTAGTTTCATCTATATCTTTTTCAGCACCAAAGATCTAAAATTTGACACGTGGCACTTCATACAAGTTCGCTCTTCTGGAAAGGTCTATAATCAGGTCATCTTGGGAGATTGTGCATAACTCTTTCTTGGAGAATCCAATTTGGCTTAGACTGGTGGCATTAGAAAGAGGACACATAGGGCTACTATAGGTAGTAATTTCAGAACTTAAATATCCAAAATTACAGAGTTACAGTCGTTTCACGATTGAGGTCCTAAAGTTAAGAAAAAGCAAGATGAGGAAGTTTGATGGCAAGGATCCGGTAAATTGGATACTTCAGATGGAGCAATATTTTGATATACATGGTGTACAACTATTACAAAAGGTATGTATTGCATCTTCATATTTATAACCAGATCAATTTTTATGGTATAAAGAGCTTTGTTCTCGTAAAAAACTTGTTACGTGGTCAATTCTCACGGAGGAAATGATAGCACATTATGAGGATACAAAGAGCAACACCTTCTTTAGAGCAACACCACAACAATTGGAAAGAGTAAAAGGGCTTTGTGACATATTGGAAAGTAAAATTATGGCAACAAAGAAGTCTACCCCTCACAACTATAAAGATGGAAGTGTTGTTTCTCCTAGCCTTCCACAACCTACAAGGGTTACGCCACAACAATTGGAAGAAAAAAGAGAAAAAGGGCTTTGTTACAATTGTGATAGCAAATGCACTAAAGGTCATAAGTGTGCTGAGAAGAAATTATTTTACATAGAATATGAAGAGGAGGAAGAAAAGGATCAAGAAACATCAAAAGAAGAAGATATACACCAGGACCCCACCGAAGAGAAAGAAGCAATGAATCAGACCATATCTTGTGAAGCATTGGCAAGAATTACCACTCCTCAAACTCTCAAGATAGAAGGACATATCAAGAAGAAAAAGGTGCAAGAAGTGAAATATCACACCGAGAAAGAAGAAATGAATCCAACCATATCTTATAATTCATTGGTCAAAATTACTACTCCTCAAACTATCAAGATAGAAGGACATATCAAAAAGAAAAATGTTCAAGAAGTGAAAGATCACATCGAGCATCAAGAAATGAATCCGACCATATCTTGTAAAGGATTGGAAGAAATTACCACTCCTCAAACTCTAGAGATAGAAGGACATATCAAGAAGAAAAAGGTTCAAGCAGTGAAAGATCACATCAAGCATCAACAACAAGTTCTCCAAATTTTAAAGGATAACGACACTTCAGTGCAAAATCAAATGAAACAATAGGTAGATCAACATTGTAGTGAAAAACGTTTTGATTGGGTATTTTTACTGCTACATCTCAAGCAAGGTATTTATGAGAAGGAAATGTTGGCAATACTACATGCACTTAAAAAATGGCGACCTTACCGAATGGGAAGACTCTTCAAGGATGAGGATATGGAAGCATTGTTTTGTGCTATTTCTATTATCCAACCAGATTGGATAAAAGAAGCAAAGGATGAATGGAAGAAGGACGAAGAAGTATGGCCACTTATTCAAAAGTTGCAAAAGTTCCCAATTCAAACAATATTGCCAGAAATTGAAGAGGAAGGAAAAATCATATTGGAACCTAGAGCAGTCACAGAAATAAGAACCCAATAGCTACGAAATCGATCAATTTCAGAGTATCTCATCAAGTGGAAGAACTTACCTGCTAAAGATTCCACATGGGAGGACAAGAATTTTTTACAGAAACATCAAGAACTACTCAAGCGTTGAGGACAACGCTTTCTGAAGGAGAGGGGCATGTTATGCCCCTATACTATTAGTATAACCCCTTATTTTTATTAGTAGAACCCAGTTATTATATTGATGTACCCATGTAGTGCCCATATTGTTACTATTGTGCCCCATAGAAGCCTACTATTATTATTATTGTGCCCTTACATTATTATTGTTATGTCGGCTCTGATTATGTGATGACCCCTTAGACTCCTATATATAGAGAGGAGGTCTTTTCATTTGTATCATCCAAGAATTGTTCATTTATGTAATGTAAAGGAGGTTGCCCCCTCGAAGAGGCTGAATTCTAAGGCGTTGATCTATCTTTTCTATCTTTTCTTGAGCTGGTTTCATAACACAATGTATGGTGTTACGTACCTGTATTGTTTGTGCAATCGAACTCAAGTCTACATGTAAGCATGATCTTGTTTCCGTCTGGGCTAATCAGAACGCATCCTGCTCCTGCTCCCTCGTTAGATTTAGAGCCATCAAAATATAATTTCCAAAATAAAGATGTAGTTACAGAGTTATCTAAAAAATTAAAACACTTTGAATCATCAGTTTGGGAAAATTTTTCAACTTGGGACAAAACTGAATTTTCTAAGTAAGGTGAGGTGTGAGCATTGAAATTGCCGAGGAAAGAATCTACCGAGTAATTGCCTATGATATTGCTGTTGTATGCTATTGCTTCATTCTCTCCTTCCAATTCAGTCACTATGTACTTTTGGTGCAACTCTCGTTCAACCTTTATTTGATTGGGTTTACCATTGTAGGGTAACCACATGTGCGACCAGTCGGTTGAGAAATATCCGTGGAGTTTTTCGCACCAATCCCTGCTAAGAATTAAACCATAGAATTCAGGTATATCAGCTACTAGAATGTCGATAACCTGGCATACTTTCGAGTTAGACAACAATCTTATGGTCACCTGGTTAAGTTCACCAATCACTTCGACTTGAGATCGATCAAGTTGAACTATGTGCATTGCGGATTTTTGTGGCTGAACATTCAATTTGGCACATATTGATCTGGGTAAAATATTCGTAGAAGCACCAGAATCAACCAAGCAATTGTGCACATTTTTATTGAAAATTTCATAAGTGAGAAGAAAAGGAGGAGTATGGGATCTTGATCTTCCTCCAATCAAGGCAATGTCATTTGGATCAATCTTATTGATCATGTTGGTTGGAGGTCTTCCCATGTTGTGGGAAGCTACAACTGTAGGTAAAGATGTAGTAGGAACGAAATGTAATTCTTTCATCATTATTTTCTGTTGATGTTTCAATTTGCTCAATTCGTAAAGAGTGATATTAGCCCTAGTCTTTTTCATGTCATCGATAATGTTATACTCCATTTCATCCGACACTATCAGTGTTCTTGATGGAGGTGCTTGATCTGATTGGATTGGACTAAATTGGGTCGCTCTAGCGGTTGTTTTCTTTGTTGCGACCTTATCTTTTGTTGCGGGGCTTGCGCCCTTCTGTTTAGGGGTAGTTTGGGGAGGATCAAGTTGATTTTTGCTTCGTGTGCTAACCGGAAATGCTTCTTGATCTTCTTCTTGTGGGAGGATGAAATCCCACATTCCTCGTAATTCCACAACTTCTTCATCATTGGTCTGCCCTTCAGTGGTATTCTCCTCTTCTTCTTCTTCTTTTTCAGATTCGACGTTTGAGACAGCATTGGGTGGTTTCACCTCCATGGGAGGATTTCTTTTAAAATATCTGTAGGGCTTTTTTGAAGAAGTTTCTGCTACTTGTTTTCTTATGTCAATCATCTCATTGGACATGGCCTTTAACACTTTTTGTAATCCTTCCATATCGAAAGGATCTCTCATTTGTTTCTTCTTGGTGTCTTCTTTGAAAGAGATTTTCTTAGATTTGCGTTCTTCTATTGAAGATCTCTTTTCTAGGGCAACTACGCGCTTTTCTACTGCTAACGCCTCTGTCAAGTTTCTAACTAAGGTCGTCTTGTTTGCCCTATCTACGAAGATAGCCAAGTTTGATGGTAAGGCCATGATGTACCATTCACATCTTACTTCCTCGCTGGGTTGAGAAGCAGCGGGAATTTTGTTGAGGATCTTATTGAACCGTAAATTAAAATCTTTAATGGGTTCTCTAGCCTCAGCTTTAAGATTAGATAGGTCATTGATCAATGTCGCTGTTGATCTGTCATCGCCAAACTTGGTGAGGAATTGACTTTGAAAAATGTCCCAACTTGTGATGGACCCGGAAGATAACGAAAAGTACCATGACCTGGCTGTTCCTTGCATTGTATAAGGAAAAAGCCGGACGACAGCATCCTCGTTGGTAACTCCATTGAGATTAACAGAAAGCATGAAATTATTGATATGCTCTTCAACTAGCATGCCTATTTCTGGATTGAATTTAGGTAGCCATTTCTCAGGATGGGCCGGTATTGGGCTCAGGGGTGGAGGCATTAAAACCGCCCCAGGATTGTTCCATGGAGACTGGGCCATCGTTGAGCCGCTAGTTAATGAAAGTGCAGAAGATGGTCCCTGATGCTGAGAAGATGAAGATATTATGACCTTTGATGATTGAAGAGGAAGGGTTGTGGAAGATGGATGAGTGATTTGGGATGAGGATGTGGGTGGTTGACTTTGCGGTGAGGGGGTTGAAATGGACGAAGTAGATGAAAGAGTCTCACGGTCAGAATCTAGTGGTGTTTTCCTTGCTCTTTTCCTAATAGGGAGAGGGAGTTCACTTGGTTGAATACCAAATTTTTCACTCTTCAATCTGGTCAGGGGATGAGCAGGATTGTACTGCGAAGTCGCGCTGCTGTGAGATTTATCAGACTTCTGAGAAAAAATAGAGAATCCCTGGAGTTTACGAATCAAAGTTTGAATTTCAGGGGGTTCAATGATGAGTTGGTCTGATATATTAGGGTAGGTAGCAGTGGTGGATACTCGAGCGACTTCTAACTCCGGGTATAACCATACTGGAGAAGTCGGGGGAGTTGATGAGGGTGATTTACTCTCAGAATGGTATTTAGATTTTGACTTAGTTGCCATTCATAGTTCGTGACCTCCTTCTAGCACCAAATATGTTGAGGGCCCTAAAATCGGGTCAACAACAAGGGGGATACCCACCCGGTCCGGAACCTGGTTGGCGGCTCCTTGCCCATTTGGTGTAGCGGGTCCGACTGGGGATAATGGGACCAGCTTCCCAATCTAAAGGATGTGTGTGTGTGTGTAGATTTTGATGATGCTAACCTAGAGGTAATTTTAAGCTAATTTAATTCTAAACTCTAAACTGACTCTATACTATTGTAATCTAACAAAAACAACACATCTAATCTATACTAACCTGGGGTAGAATTCTTCTATTATGCGATCTAAAAATATTTCATACAATAACTGGTAATAAAGATCATTCAGCTATCATAAGAATATAAATCAATTAAGATAAACCATTCTGCATAAGAAGTTAGGCAAAACAGTTGTGAACAGCATATCACATAATCAGTTATTCATATGTCAAGCACAAACAAATGACTCCACCGTACAAAAGTGCCAAATGGTAACCCACACATTCATACATTAACATATAAACAACTCAGCTGTATATCACTCCAAGAATATGAGCAGAAATTAATCAAGAGATAAAAGTACCATTTATGACTGATTTCACTCACAAACTTCAAGTAATAACGATTTATCTCTACTTACTTCTAACATCTACTAAGAGTACAGAAGTGAAACATCAGTAGAAGACATTAAAATGCAAACATAAATAAATCTCGATCCATCCATTCATCAAAAACCCCCTCCGAGGGTGCAAAAGTGCATGTTTTGAGGACAAGTTTTTTGACAAATTTCTGGACCCTTCTCCAAATGCCATGAGAAGGGTTAAATACTACTATCTAACTAATCTTAATTACACAAATTTAGGAAACGGCTTCAAATGACCGCCCTTTTACTAAAACAAATTTATTTCTAAAAATTGAATTTAATTTCTAACCGTTTCTGTATCTGCTCCTTAGTGCTGTAAGCAATGCAAGGTTTGCCTGGAAAGAGTCGGCTGGTTGTCTTTTCCTTTTGTTCGAGCGATAAAAGTAGAAATAACAAAAGCTGGCACCTCTTTCCGACAAACTAGAAGATATTTTTGAAAATCTTCCTCTAGCTGGGTGTATTTGCTGTGTGTATACTTAGTATAACGCAGATTTCTTTCAAACTGATTGTGTTGTTGCTATTTCGGTTTCCGGCCGTGTGAATGACTTAATGAGTTAGGGATTTTGTTGCCTGAACAATCTTTCGTTCTTTGTTCCAGGATTTTCTGGAGCGTCCTCCCTCTTTAGCGTTTTTCTTTTTGCTTTACCTATTCTGAGCTTCAGGATCTTTTGCAAACATGCTACTTTTGTGCGCCTTTGACTCTGAGTCTTGGATAGTCTATTTTCATCAGTGTCTGTTGAGTGATACTCTGGAATCCATGGCCCTGCTGCATGCAGCATCCATTTGCGAAGGCATATCCTCTCTATTCTTCTAGTATTGGCGCTTTCCCCTTTTCCTTAGACGTTTCCTGCATATAGATTTATATTAGTTGCTGCCTTACAGTTTACGCAAAGGAAAAGAGAATTGACGAAAAGATTGACATGAAAGCTTTAAGTTCTAATGAATGCATAATCATGACACTCATAATGACTTGACTCTTCGAAAAACGCAACACGATCATCCTTGGATACTCAGGCGTGTGATCATTAATTTCCCTTAAGGTGCGCGCTCAATTTTGGGTTTACAGATCATGCTGAGGAAACTTTGCGATGAGCAGTTTCTGCGATTCGCATCGCAGCATCGAGGATTGCGATGTCGAGAAGTGTCATCGTAGCGATTGATAGTCTCATCCATCGCAGATCGCAAGATCGCAGATCGCAAATCGCAAGATCACATTTTTCATTTGATCACTGTGCGCTGCTTATGCGACGTTGCGATGTGCGACGTCGCATATCGGCCGTCGGTGATTCCTTAGGTTTTCTTTTAAGGGCGCTTTCAAAATATGCAATGCGATGAATTTCGCATCGCTTCTTTGCAGCTTATTTATGCGCATAGGAAAACGCTTCACTCTCTCTTTGCGATGCGATATAGCTTTTAGGGAGTTAAATACAAAAATTTTGATAAAAATATTTTTGGGATTTTTTGTTAAGGGTAGCCCTTTGCTTGATGTTATTGCTAATACCAAACAAAGAGGGGGGTTTTTGGTGACCACAACAGGACCATATCAAGTACTTCAGCGCATTGGAGAAGTGACTTACAAGTTGGCCTTGCCACCTACTGCAAAAATCCATCTAGTTTTCCATGTCTCATGCCTCAAGAAAGTGATTGGGAACAATTGCAGAATTCGGACCAGTCTACCTGAAGTAGACGAAGAAGGGTCCATCTGGCTTCAACTCGAACAGGTACTAGACACATGAGACAAGCAATTGCGCGTCCACATGATTAAGGAAGTCCTCGTCAAATGGAAATACACCTCTTCGGAAGATGCAACTTGGGAACCAGCCACTATTCTTCAGCAGTTTCCGCAGCTTTAGCCTTGAGGACAGGCTAGTCTTAAGGGGGAGGGCATGTTAGGGTCCCACCCTAACCCCCTTATTTAAGTAATGGGATCATGTCATAGTCAAGAGTCAATAAAGCCCATATTAATAATTGTAAGTGTTTAACCTGCAATTAATGATGGGACCAGAGTTAGTTGCAAATGGGCCGTAGTATTAGATAGATGGTATTAATAAAACCCACTGTATTTATCCGTGGTATTGCATGTATGAGTCATATATAAAGGATAGAGACTCCCTGCGAGGAGCATCGTGTCTTAGTTTGTAATCGAGCTCTGCTCTATCGGAGGTTGCACCCTCGAAGAGGCAAGTGAACATTACTCTCGGAATAATAAAATCATTGCTGTTTTGTGTTTTGGGTATCTTCTCTTCACATATTCTGTATTTGGGTATCGTTTTGCAGGTTAAGAGCATAACATGATAAGTCCAATTTTATTTGGTCTCCAGTGAAAAGGTGGAATGTGTTTAATGTGTCGTGGCAATCAATTTATAAATTTTCTACTGTGGGTTAACAAGTTTTATTTGATTTGAGAATGGACATGAGTAGCCCTATGCATTGTATAATTGCATGAATAAAGTATGGTGGTTATGTGTATTCAAGAGTAAATTGATCTCCTATGCAACAAATGATAAATATGTAATAGGTAAAGCATTTTTATGTTTTATGTTTGTTTGAGTAGAGGTAGATCGAGTGTGAAAATGTATGGGGTGAGGTCCATAGTGAATTGAAGGTTTGTGCCTTCTAGGCAAGTGGTGGCTTATTGATTGGGGAGTAGTGGCTTTCTTCAGGTGGGTTCCTGAGAATAACTTAGGGGTTAAAGCCTCTAGCAGATCGATGTCTGCAAAGCCATTTAGGAGTGGGTGCTCCCAAGTAGGTGGGTGCCTTCAACTTATTGGGGGTCGCTGCCTCCAGCAGATGGGGGTCGGTGCCTCCAGTAGATGGGTGTTTGTACATAGTTCTAGAAGTGGGTGCTTCCATCGGGTCATGGCCTAGAAACAGTGGGTGCTTGCATATATTGAAAGTTGGTACTTGCATACTAATGGTTGTCAGTATATGATTTAAAGAATATTTTATATAAGAAGAAGAATAAGACTAGCATTTAGTGGTTTTCTCCCAGAAGGGTTTCTACCTAACATCTAGTGTCGATGTGTTGATGATGGCTTAGGTGTTGCTCTCAGGTTTTATTTTATGTTCTATATGCTACTCGTGATTTATGAACGTGTTAATATGTTATGATATATTTGGTGTTGTTGATTATACTTGGTGAACTAATTAATGATTTAGGTGACTATGTTAAAGACAGGTTAAAAGTTGTAATTGGCGATCCATTAAGAAAAACACTGATTCACCCTCCCCTTGAGTAAGTTATCCTTATAATTGGGTCACCAATTCAAATGATCACGATTAATGATCCATCACATTCACAATTGGAATTTCATACTGCCACCATTAGTAGTTCATTTGCATAATTAATCTCCTTCTACCAACCCACATAGAGACCATACATTAGGGCCCCCACCTTTTGTAGTTGCTTACTTGTAGCACAATACAAATCACCATTTTCATTAGGGAACACATCCTTCCATTTTTTACAGTCTCACCAATATTCATTTATTTTTTTAGCAAGTGTGCGAATATTTTACAAAAGAATATATTCTCCCATCATCATTCCACTTCCTCATTTCTCACAAAAGTCCTAGTCACCATTCGCTGCAGAATTTACTACACATTTTTCGAATATCTACTTGGTACCCCAATCTAGCCTTCATTCATTCCTTATTATTCCCTATTAGAGAGTCACCCTCAATTATCTCCTTGTAGATACCAATCCTTCTAGATGAATACACCTGAAACCATGATTTGTCAAGTATCCCCTCTAGTGCTTCTTCGCACTCCAAAGTTTTGTATGTCACAATTTATATTAGATGTCACCCCTTAATCCATTATTAGTTTTTCTCTCACTACAGGATGTCCATGATCTCCACTTTTTCTTTGTTGATATGGTTCATCATGCTCCCATATCATTTTGTTATAGTTTTGTATTCAATTTTTCTTTAAGTAGATTTATGATGGGCCTTTTACCTTACCTAGTGTCTCTTCTTTCAAGTTAGCATCAACTCATCTACTCCATGAATGAAGTAGTATCTTGGTACTCATTCCCATTCATAATGATGGAAATTCGAAGCAACAAGGAGAGTCATTATTTCACTTTGCCTCTATTTCCCCTTAGTGTTAAACTTTAACACTTATTCACATCAAGTTGGATCTTACCTTACAAAAATTGTAGTATATAGTTTTTGTCAAAGACCCATGCAGATAACTCATGTTTATCAACCAATAGTTTGTACAAGAATTGTAGTATATAGTTTTTGTCAAAGACCCATGCACATAACTCATGTTTATCAACCAATAGTTTGTACATTAATTTATCATGTTAGGCGCATGGGGTTATTCTAGTTAGAACTCCCTTCTACATCAAATAAATAGATATTAAGGTTAAAGGAAATAAGGAAGGGACAAAGGGAAAAATTAAAATAATAAATAATATAAATAGGATAAGGTCAAACATAATCAAATATTTAATATTATAAAGTAAACCAAAAGAGTAAATGGTGGCTAAGGGATAATAATATAAAGCTCAAAATTAATTATTAAATAGTTAAATAAAAAAAAAGAGTTGAAATGAAGGGTAAAATGATGGAGACAAATATTAGGATGAAATAGATAAAGGAAGAATAATGATAATGGAATGAAGAGTGGATAAATGAGAATTGAAGACAAAAATTATTGATAAAGTTCTTTGATTAGATGCTTTTAGGAACGTTTTGTTTTATAGCTATCTACTTGATTAAAATATTTAGGTTGTTTACTAAATTCTAAGCATCTTCTAATAATATAACAAGAGTAATAAGGGTTAGAAGTTGAGGTTTTGGTTAGCTTTGAAGAAAATTATGTATTTAGTGTTTATACATTTTGAAATATGCTTATAAATGATATTAGCTATATGTTCCTCAAAATGAGTATGAATGTTCTTTAAAATGAGTGTGAACAATTGACTAACCAATTTGACCAATATATATTTGGAATTTTGGTAGGAGACAATATCATAATTTAATAATTTGTGAAGAACATTAATAAATTGATTTTTGTCATTTTATGGAAGAAAAAATAATAATAAAGGTAAAAAAAGGAAAGGGAAACAACGAGAAGAAGAAACAAGAAACACAATGAGAGAGGGTGGTGGTTATATTTGAGTAGATTTCCTCAGGATAATACTGGTTTAAATCAAATGGAGTAGGATTTTAATTTCAATAAAAAATGTTTGTTAGTATTATAGTAAAAAACAATATGGTGGGTTAATGGATGAATGAAGAGGAGGTGGCTACACAAGTACAAATAGAAGAAACAAAGATTGCTTTAAGAAAGATAATATAGTAAATATATTTTGTGGAATTGAAGGAGGGGATGTCATTAACGGAGACATGAATTAAATATAATGTAAAAGAAGTAGTAGAGTGGCCCAAGAGAATATAATGTACAGGAAGAAGAGACCATGAAAGATGTGGCCAAGTGTGCACCACACATATATGCAGCTATGGACGATAAATACACAGATCATCAGGTCTCAATAATCGAAATGGAAGGTAATATTATTGACTATTCCATTTCTATTTCGATAGAATATCTAGGTTAAAACCACAATTACATAAGTTTGCAAGTGTCCAAGAAGAGTGCCTTACCTAGGACAATTCCCAAGGAGTATTGTCTAGTTAAATCGACCACTAGGACCAAGAAGTGTGTGTAGTGCATTGTCCATTGATCCCTAATATTCCTAATTGACATGGCCACTTTAATTAATTTAAATTTGTTTCCCCTAGGAGGTTACAAAATCCTTATTGGAATGGATTGGATGATACAACACTGAACAAATATATATTGCGATAGAAGTTCGATTAAATGCCTCAACAATGATGGGGAAAAGGCCACATTGTAGGGGAAGATCAAGCTAATGTCAGTAAAACTAGTGATTTCACTATAACTCAAGCACTGTGGCCAAAAGGGTTGTAACCTATAAATTTTTCAGATCTCCAGAAGATTGAAAGGCAACAAAGACAACATGAGGGAGCGTCCAATTATAAAGCACTTTGCAGATCTTTTTCCAGAGGAGACCACGAGATTTACACCACATAGGGAGGTCAATTTCTTGATTGAACTCATGCCTTAGATTTCTATTAGATCTAAATCCCCTTAAAGAATGAGCACGCCCGAGTTAATTGAGCTGAATTTGCAACTAAAGGATATGTTGGATAAAAGGAACATTAGGCTGAGTGTATCACCATGGAGAGCACCTGTGTTATTTGTTAAAAAGAAAGATGGAACTTTGAGACTGTTTGTTGATTATCAATAGCTCAACAAGCCAACATTAGGAACATATATCCATGTCACTGATCAATGATATATTTGATCAACTAAAAGGGGAAACAATGTTCTCAAAATTTGATTTAAGATTAGGGTACCATCAAGTGCGTACCAAAGAAGAAGACATGCACAATAATTTTTTTTGAACTAGGTATGGGCACTACAAATTTATGTTTGTACCATTCGGGCTTAAAAATAATCTTGCTACTTTCATGTGCTTGATGAATAATGTTTCGAGTCCTTGGATAAATTCATGCTAGTTTTGATGGACGACATCCTTGTGTATTCTAAGAATGAGGCAAAGTATAAGAAACATCTTACAACTATGCTACAACTCTTGAGAAAGCATAATCTCTACGCTAAAATAAGAAAATGTGAGTACTACCAAATTGAGATTCATAATTTGTGGCATATTGTCTTAAAAGAGGGCACGATAGTTGACCCAGAAAAAGTTAAGGAAATTATATAGTGGCCTACTCCTCATATTATGTCTGAGGTAAGATATTTCATGGGGTTAGCAAGTTACTATCAGAGGTTCATTTGAAACTTCTCTAGGATTGGTTACCCAATCACTGTGTTACAAAGAAAAGGGGTTGAATTCTGATGGAAAGCTTAATGTGCTAAAATATTTGAACAATTGAAGCATTTTCTTACACATGCACTAGTGCTAAGGATTATTGACCAAGGCAAATATTTTGTGGTATGCATGGATTCCTACAAAGAAGAACTTGGTAGTGTCTTGATGCAAGAAGGCCAAATGATTTATTATGAGTCAAAAAATTTAAATGAACATGAAAAGAATTATGTCACCCATTATTTAGGATTAGAATCTATAATTAATGCACTAAACTTGTGGAGACATTACCTTCTAGGAAGGAAATTTACGTTGATGACAAACCATGGGGGACTGAAGTATTTGTTTGATGAGACAAAGTTGAATGCCAAGCAGGCAAGATGGTTGGTGCTAATTAGTAAATTCAACTTTAAAATAAAATATATTAAGGTGAAGGAGAACAAGGTAGCTCATGCACTTAGCAAAAGGCTATAATTAGCTCATAGAGTTTTTGTGATTTATTGTGAATTTAGCATTCAAGAGAAGATTAAGGAGGCCAAAAAACAAGATGAGAAATATGTACAACTTAAGGAATGCTTACAACAAGAAATTGAAGCAACATTGAGCAAGGACTACTCCATTACCTAAGGTGGACTATTGAAGTTGAAAGGATGGTGGTACATACCTAGTATGGATGACATAAAGAAGGTCATTATCGATGAGCATAAAAAAATAACGTATTCCGATCACCTAAGATACCAAAGGATGATAACCACTATAAGTGAGGGCGACTCTATATTGGGGAATAATAACGAAGGAATGAATGCTAGTGTGGGATACCAACTAGATATTTTCAACTTGTGCAGTAAATGATCCAAGCAACAGTGACTAGGATTTCCACTAGAAATGAAAATGTTGATTTGCATGGTGGTGCAAGTAAGAAACTACAAAGGGTGGGAGGCCTAATGCCTAGTCTCTATGTGGGTTGGTGGAAGGAGGGTAATTACACAAATGAACTATTGATGGTGGGGGTATAAAATTCCAATTATGAATGTGATCAAGCATTAATGGTGATCATTTGAATTGTTGACCATGAGTATGAGGATATGGATTAGAAATATAATGAGAAAGAAGCATGAGGTTAGTTCTCAAGGGAATTAAACAAACAATTCCTAGTATACATAATGGCTCAACATGGATGTCAGTAATACAAGGGGTGCTACATATTGGGGTGATCCATGTGGCTAGAAAATTATTGACTTTGTACAACCATATAGCTTAGGAGGAGGCGATGGAAGTAGGAATGGTCAAGAAATAAGACTTTATGGTGATAGTGAAGGGAGTGAACTTAGTAAATGCAAGTAGCATAGAGGGGGGTACTCAATATTCTTGTTTAGGAATATCATACCTATGGGGGTGAATGTTTCCTCTTTGTCATTTTCCTTAGGAACTGGAGGAAACAATAAATGACTTCGTTCATAGATAAACTAATTACCTAAAGTGAAAGCATTGATGATATAAAAATGAAATATGAAAAGAACATGAAATACTTGAAACAACATTTTGGTGCACCTATGTATTGGCATGAGTGACATGAGAGCACTATGGTGAAATTTTGAAGTTAGAGAAATGGTAATACCAATGTGCAAGTTGTAATTCACTAATTCTAATAGTGTAAGAAGTTCAAGGAATGGAGCTCAAGGGATACCATGTGGTTAGAAAGAAAAATAGACAACATGACACATAAAAGGGGTGGGGTTGACAATGCCATGTTATTTACACCTATTGAGTTGGTGACTAGATTTAGTTGGTGGAGTCTACATAGTCTGAAAGTGACCAAGAGGCTATCTGTAAACATTTTTCAAGTGTAATAGAGATAGGTGTTTTTTATGACCATCACCATTGTGATTTTAATCCTATTTTAGGAATGTATTTCCTCAAGGGGTCCACCATATGACCCCCTTTCTACAAATATGGCCCGCATCCACATGGGTGACTCAAAGGGAGTTGCATGAGTCTGTGTGGGGTAGGAAGTTAATGTCACGTGGGAGTGGGAAACTCTCTTGTGGGAACCTATGCAGGTGTCCATGTAGTTATTCATAAGATAGTCAAATGAATCTGTGTGATGAGGGTATGCACAGTCATGCATGTACGCACAACAATATTTGGCACATTCACACAAACATGAACACAACTAAAGGGTGGAAATTCATATGATTTCATCTGGACGGGGGCGGGGTGAGGGGGGGGGGTAACTAGTCATGCAAATCTATGTTATTGAGAAGTAGTGGGCTACATGGATGGGTTAAGTTTGTATGATTTTTTTTGGTATTTTTTATGGTTGAAGGGGGGGGGGGGCATGACATGGTGGCTTTGTTGCAATAATTCATCATTGTGTTACATTAGGATGAGTAAGACTATGTAGAAATATGCGATGCAATGTAGAAATCATCACAATCCCAACAAGATTTAGCTGGCTAGGGGTTACTAATATTGAGTTAGTGCCACTTGATATTCTACTACGAGGATCTATTATAGTTTTTGTTTGGGTTCAATAGGCCCAATAATGGTGCATTTGAGGTGCAATGGTAGCGTCTCGAGATATCCACTGAGGTAGATATCTACTTTTGAATAGCTTACGGTCATGTGGGGAGGAGTCCAACTAGAGAGACTGTTACACAGTAATTTGTCACCATCCCTGTTACTCCTCTTGTCGTACCTTGGAGGACTCATCCCGGGAGTTATAAGAAGTGACAAAGTCTAAAAACACTTGCATTATGTTCCCCTGAGTATGTACTTCATGTTCCCTGAAGACACCTCCTACAGATTATCCCTGAAAAGTGCTCTTTTTCCATTGGCGCAAGTCCACAGTATCTTACCCGTGCCAATCATGAAGATCCTCAAAAGAGGGCGCGACCATTGGCGCTCTGTCTTAGAGCAACAGTTGCGCCAACCAAGTTTGGTCATGCTTTTTGCCTTAACGCACGCCCGACTGTTGTTTCCTTCATTACATGGAGCTTTTTGAGGATAAAAAATCAGTCTTATGTCGAGCTCTATCCTATCTCCATCTTTAATGGCTTTTGGGGATAATGTTAATCCACAATAGGTGTCCCGGTTCATCGTATCCTCCTCCCTTCTTCATCTATATAAGCTTGTCCTTATGCATTGAACAAGCTAGTGATAGTCATTAGTCATGGAGTGCTAGATGTTGAGT
The DNA here is from genome assembly GCA_031772625.1 of Pinus tabuliformis. Taxonomy (NCBI): domain Eukaryota; kingdom Viridiplantae; phylum Streptophyta; class Pinopsida; order Pinales; family Pinaceae; genus Pinus; species Pinus tabuliformis. The sequence continues at coordinate 1,353,032,782 of CM062820.1, read as the reverse complement.
TCTTGAGTTCTTGGAGGAATGCTAGTGAATGCTAGAGAGGTTATGCTGCCGGAGAGGAGATGCATTGCAAGACACATATAGTTACTCACCCAGCCAGGAGAGGTTCAACGTCAGAACCATGGTTGTAACTTTTCCTGTTTATTATTAATTAATGAGCGACTGCTATTATAGTTCCAATCTCATTGTCTATTATGGTGATGTGTTGATTTATTTCCTTTCTGACTGAAATATAGTTGTGCCTTGGTAGATGTTATGTTGGTATCTGTCTCTTCCTTTGCATGTGCAGGTGTTCGTTTATGATCTGCTGGAGCGAGGGAGCGGGAATATCAACTCTGCTTCAATCATAGCGTTGGACTCCAGGTTGGTCTTCTTAATTCACCTTTGATGCATAACTAGGAACTTGCGTAGTAGCGTGGTTTGATTGTGGCTAGTTTTGTTTTAGGCTAGCGGGATCGCCTCTGTCCGCAGAGGGGATTTACCTACCCAACAATTTGGCGACTCCGCTGGGGAAGAAGCTATTTGATCTTTGTCTTGCATGTTAATTTTCTTCTGCTTTCTTGAGTGAATGAGCTTCCTGAGTCAGTTTTGAGTTTATTCTTTACTGTTTGACCCATCTGAGCACTGTCAACCCGACCTGAGGTCATATTATTTATTTTTCTAGCCGGCAAGCTTAATTGGCGCGGTTATTACGCTGACAGTCGCGCCAGTTGGCGCATGTTGCTCAAAAGCAACTCGCGCCAATCCTGTGGTAGCGCAAGTTGCAGGCTAACAGTCGCGCCAGCCCTGTAAATTTTGCTTGTGTGTGGGTGGAAAGCTCTTTCAGTCTCTTTTTATATCTCTTACAGCTTCTGGAAGTGTGTTGAACCTATGCTTGACTGGTCTTAGCCTTTATCCTTCAGCTGCTTGCTTATTTCTATTGATTTTCGTCTCAGCCCTAGAACATCTAGTGACTTTGCATGTCTAGCCTTCTGTGGGAAGTTTCGGTCTCTTGATTATCCAGTCAGCTTGTTGGTTGTGTTCTGCACCTATCCAATGATTTGTTAAAGCTTGATCTTCTATACTCTGAGTGCTTCACTTCTAGCCTCTTTGGATTTCACTTGATTTCATTCGAACTTAGATTACATGGTTTAGTGAAAGTCTTTGTGTTTTTTCCTTGCTTGCATGGTTCATTTTGGTGTTTCAGAATTGGTTCTATTTCATTGAGTGAACTTGGATTGTGCATATCTCTTAAGATTTGTTTAAATGCATCATGCCATCTTAAAGGAAAGAAAAACAAAAAATCTTTTGCATCATATTAGTTAGCGTTTATTGTTATTTGTTGCTATTAAAAAGGAAAAAATTTTCATTTCTTGTTATTAGCTGCATTAGGATCTTTGTTGTTTGTTGAGTGATCATTTCGTTTGTGAAAAGATCTCAACCCTCCTGTAGATAGAATTCATCGAATAAAATGATATAATTTTGGCATATAGTTTGCATTTAAGAAGTTTTTGAGATATCACATGCGGTAGGACCAAAAACTGAAACATAATCGAAGATAAACTTTAAAATAAACTCAATGAACATAACAACGCATTGGAACATAACGCAAATACTCTAGAGGTCTAGGTTAGAGACGTGTTCTGGCGTCTTTAAACCTGGTAGTTTATCGTCGAGTGGTTGGGTGATTCCTCCACGGTGAAACGATAGGTGCCAATATGGACTATGCTCCCACGTACCGTCGCGTATATATTGGGAGACCCCTATAGGAATAAAGCCTTTATCCATAGGAAGCCGTGTCAGCCGCCCTATGATTCGCAATGCAGTGAACACAACATTCATGAAGATTGACCACCCGTACCCTAAAAAGTATTCTGTGGTTTTGCGAAAAGTTTGGCACACCCTCTACCTAGAACTCCAGAGCAGTCACTTTCGATCCTTTTCGGACTCCATAAACGAAAAGGTGCCTGTGAGTGTCTTGTCACTTCGTGCTCATTAAATATTCGAAGGAGACTAGAGTCATCTTTTATCCTTTTCTCGACTCTTAAAAAATGAAAAGGTTAAGTCCAGTGTCTTAAAATTTATTGGCCACGATAACATCTACCCAATTAGATTTTGTTTGCGTTAGCTTGAGTAGGATTATTTCTCGTTCAATGGTAGCCTTCCCGGCGCCCACCGGCCAAGGTGTTCCTCCTGATGGGAACCCTCGTCCATTTCCTTCTGTTGGAAATGTTGGTGTTCAGTATATCGCAACATTGTCTTTGCCTGGGTTGACCATTGGTTTACCCGTATGGTTGTTTTCAAACTCGGTGGTCTCGAGTGTGATAACTTCTGCTCCAAATGAACCCACCTCCCAGGTAATACCCACTTCGAATGTTACTTCCGAGGTCAATGCTGTCCAATCCAATACGGCAAACAAAGCCTCGAAAGAAAAGAAGAAAGGGAAAGCAAAAAATAAGCCAGAACAACCTAAACAGGAAACCCCAAAACCTCAACCTGAGGACGGCACTAAACACAAACCCAAGTATCCTTGTTTTATCTGTGATGAGGATCACTATATCAAGGATTTCCTGAGGTGGTCCGAAGTTAGTCGTTTGTTCAAAGGCACCCTTGGGATGCCTGCGGTGCTTAAAGAACCCTTTCCCTCACAGCAAACTCAAAAACTCAAATGGTGGCTGACCCATCTCAGCCTCCCTCTTCCTTTGGTTCTCAAGTGTTTATGGCTGGAACGATACCCATCAATATCAGTACTCGAACGAAATATTACCCGCCATCTACCGGGAAGGAGCCTGAGATACCCTCTAGTGCTCCTTCGTTCAATTCGGGTCCACCACCACCTCCTCCACCTGAACAACGTCTTGCTGATTCCAAGGTGGACCCTTCCCCTTCTTCACCTACTGCTGCGTCCTCATCTTCTACTTCGCCTGGTGAAAGTCTAGATTCAAGTAACCAGGTGGCTAAGAAGAAAAAGAAGAAGAAGACCAAGAAGAAGAAGACTCCTAAACCAGAGGTTAAAGGTATAACCCAAGTCGAGCCACCTTGTGCTCCTCCGCGGAAGGTCAAATTTCCTTGTAAGTTGTGCAAGGAAGACCACCTTCTCCGCGATTGTCCTGGCATTCCCAGGGTTTTAGAAGTATGGTCTCATGATCCGGACCGCCCTGCATCGTCCTCGGTAGATCGTGGCGATGTTACCTTATCACCTGGAAACGGTAAGGGAAAAGAGAAGATTCGAATCCCTTGTAAACTTTGTGAAGGAAATCATCCCCTTCACCTTTGTCCATTCATGGATAGAGCCTCTATTGTATTGGAAAGTCTTACAGCTCCCTCAACCCAACTTCCTACTGGTTATCAACGTCTTTCTGCAACTTCAGAACGTTCCCCTGCTGACAAAGAAATCAACCAAGATTCCTCTCTTGTCCAGCCTCCTCTTCCTGAATCTGGTTTTGCCAAGCCTGTTCCAGACCAACCATTGGTCGGAAAGAGTGTCGACTCGAGTTCACCACCCGCCGACCACTCTATTTTGGAAGAGCATCAAACTCATGTTCTTCTCATCTCCTCAGATTCTCCTACATCTGGAAATACCCCTACATCTGAGAGTCCTACTGCGCTCTCCCCCAAGCAGGGGGGCAATCATACGATTCCCCCACCAAGTAGTTCAGTCGCTTCCTTCGACTGGAGATGTTTGACTACCTTCCGCCTCCCGTCTCATGTGCCTTTTTGGGTCATGGTACACGCCTATGACAAGGCAATACCTGGCACTGTTTTGGATGAGGGTGCATCTGTTAGTCTTATGTCTGCTACTACTTGGAAAGCTTTGGGTTCCCCACAGCTTGTGCCCGTAGCATCAAATCTGACTGCTTTTGACGGAGGAACTAGCCAACCATTAGGGATCCTTCCAAAGTTCCCTATTACTTTGGGAGGCAAGACCGTCTATATAGACGTATCGGTTACCCAAGGTGCTTTAGATTTCAATCTTCTCCTTGGTCGTGACTATGTTTATGCCATGGGGGCCCTTATTTCTTCACTTTTCCATGTGGTTTGCTTTCCACACAATGGACGAATTGTGACTATCGATCAATTATCGTTCGTTAGTCCACGAGTCCCCCCTGCGCAGTCGTCATCCCCTTCTGGTGTTCATCCACCAGTTGCATCTGCTTCACCGCAGGTCAACTACGTGGCCACCTATCCCATGCCTGTATCCAGCGATGCCACCGTCGTGCATAGTGTCCTGGGGGCATTGGGTCTTGACTTCTGAGATGTTGTCCTTCCACCGGGAGTGGCACTCTTGGAAGCCCCGACTTCCTGTTCATTATGATGAAGTTCGGGTGGAGCACAGTTCCTTGTCTTGTGTCAAGCTCGCTAAAAAATGAAACAAGGAGGCTCGGAGCATAGTTCGTTTTCCTATGTCAAGCTCCTTAAAAAATGAACCTAGGTGTCCGGAGCATAGTTCTGATCTCGTGTCAAGCTCATTAAAAAATGAAACAAGGGTTATGAGGATAGTTCTTTTACTGTGTCAACCTCATTAAAAAATGAAACACCTCCCTTTCCAAATCGAGTCTTTTGATTCAGATCTCGTAAAATACAAGTCGAGTCTTTCATAGATCTTGAGATTGAAGCTTCATTCCATCCACTCCGTGAATGCCATGAAGCTTGGGGGGCATGTACCTCGATTTGCATTATCATGCTGGGGGCATGCAAATTTATAGCAAGCATAGTTTTTCATTTCAAGCTTGTGTAAACATGAAACCGAATCCAAGCAGAGTTCTCCATGGTTCAAGCTTGTGTAAAAATGAACCCATACCTAATTTACATCCCGTGATTGCCTTTTATCTGCTAAATTCTGCTAGATGAGCCGTGGTTGTTTCATTCCATCGCCACCATCTCTTTGGCCGATCATATGCTTTCACTTGGTTGTTTCTCCTTTCCTAAGGAACCGCAACGATGAGTGGTTTTATTAGCCAGCCTCTTAACCTTTACATGTTTCGAGCAAGTTCCACCATTACCGGAACCAGTCGCTACCCTTTATACCACTCGTTCCTTCAGGACGAGTCACCTTTACGCTCTTTTCTGACTCGTAAAATATGAAAAGATTGCCGAGTATTTTTCCTTTTTGACTCGTTAAAGAAAATAAAAATGGAGGTCTGTTTTCAGCTCTTTTCTGACCATTTAAAGAGGAAAAGATTGCCGAGTCGCTCCTCTTGACTCGTTAAATGGTAATAAGGGGCGGTCGTTTTAAGTTCTTTTTGTCGACCGTTAAAACATAAAAAGATTACCGGGTTTTTGTCGTTCCAAACTCGTTAATGGTTACGAAATGACGTGGTTTTGACCGCTTTTTTACTTTTTCAGGTTGAAATCACTAATTATGAAAAGTACTCCTCGATCATAATGATCGGGCGGTTCTTTCGGGTATTATTTTATACTTTTTCGGGCCCGAGAGACACAACTTTACGAAAAAGGACATCCCTGGAGTTTCCTTTTCTGCTGTCTTTTCAAACTCTCTAAACATGAAAAGACGCCGAGCTCTTCCTTTGTCAGACTCGTTAAAACTTAATGACATCGGATTTTGCCACAACACAAGCATATGCTATCCCCATCAAGCTTGTTAAAAATAACTGGGGTACTCGCCAGAAATGGCGGGGGGAAAAGAAAATTTTTGAACCATAATTATTACCGTGACGGCAGTATGTCGCTCTTGAACATGGCACTTTTATGCTTTCGTGTCCGGGGTGGGGATATCTCATCTCATATCTTTCACTTGCTTCCATGGACTTGGGGACCTTATTTGACCTCTCATCCACTCATTGCCTCGTCATCATGACCTTTGATACATTGATGTCAAATACTGCCGATTCCATTAATGTGCCGCCGATATGTTCAAGAGAAGTTGACCTCTGCAAAGAAACAACCTCCCTCTGATAGTTCGCACAATCTTGATTCACAACATTATCTCTCTGTCTCGTGTCGATGATGTGGGAAACATTATGGCCCACCTTCAATCAAGATCACTTCCTGTCAACTTCAACTCATTATCCAGGAAGTTGATCTAGAGACTCCTTTCCGGTGCCTTGGAGCCTGCATGCCTCAATGGCAGGTTCTTTGTGTTCGACGTGAGGTTTTCATCATTGGCCTCCGATCGAATGATTCTGCGGGCGTTCGACTTCAGATCATTAATTCACGTGCCGTAGATTGTACCTATAGTACCTTGAGGACCATTGTCATTATTGGTGGTACCTCTCGCGTCTGTTAACAATTTCCACTATTGACTGGTAATCAGACGATGTTCATAGATGTTCGACTTCAGCTCATGTATTCACATGCTTGAACTTGTACTCTTGTTCGGGTCGAGATGGAGCGCAAGACCCTGGATTGTGTTTGTTGTAATCCAGGCGTGATTCTTGATACTTGACTCATTCACTGGATGGCTGCGACCATACCTGAGTCAATTCATTGGTCCTAACCAGATGGCTGCGTCCATACTATGGATCTAGATTATTTATGGATGGCTACGACCATACCACGTACATCATGTAATTGAACTATCAGTCATGTCTCTTAACACAGATCCTCGGCGGCAGTAACTATATGTGTTCTTATGTGTTCTTGTGTGTTCTTGTAAAGCATTTCACCCCTCTCCACCTCTCGAACTTCATGCTTTAGGGGGCATCTGTTACACAGTAATTTGTCACCATCCCTGATACTCCTCTTGTCGTACCTTGGAGGACTCATCCCGGGAGTTATAAGAAGTGACAAAGTCTAAAAAAACTTGCATTATGTTCCCCTGAGTATGTACTTCATGTTCCCTGAAGACACCTCCTACAGATTATCCCTGAAAAGTGCTCTTTTTCCATTGGCGCAAGTCCACAGTATCTTACCCACGCCAATCATGAAGATCCTCAAAAGAGGGCGCGACCATTGGCGATCTGTCTTAGAGCAACAGTCGCGCCAACCAAGTTTGGTCATGCTTTTTGCCTTAACGCACGCCCGACTGTTGTTTCCTTCATTACATGGAGCTTTTTCGAGGATAAAAAATCAGTCTTATGTCGAGCTCTATCCTATCTCCATTTTTAATGGCTTTTGGGGATAATGTTAATCCACAATAGGTGTCCCGGTTCATCGTATCCTCCTCCCTTCTTCATCGATATAAGCTTGTCCTTATGCATTGAACAAGCTAGTGGTAGTCATTAGTCATGGAGTGCTAAATGTTGAGTTCTTGAGTTCTTGGAGGAATGCTAGTGAATGCTAGAGAGGTTATGCTGCCGGAGAGGAGATGCATTGCAAGACACATATAGTTACTCGCCCAGCCAGGAGAGGTTCAACGTCAGAACCATGGTTGTAACTTTTCCTGTTTATTATTAATTAATGAGCAACTGCTATTATAGTTCCAATCTCATTGTCTATTATGGTGATGTGTTGATTTATTTCCTTTCTGACTGAAATATAGTTGTGCCTTGGTAGATGTTATGTTGGTATCTGTCTCTTCCTTTGCATGTGCAGGTGTTCGTTTATGATCTGCTGGAGCGAGGGAGCGGGAATATCAACTCTGCTTCAATCATAGCGTTGGACTCCAGGTTGGTCTTCTTAATTCACCTTTGATGCATAACTAGGAACTTGCGTAGCAACGTGGTTTGATTATGGCTAGTTCTGTTTTAGGCTAGTGGGATCGCCTCTGTCCGCAGAGGGGATTTACCTACCCAACAGAGACCATGGGGTAGGTAGATCATGGAGTGTGCATATCCATATGGTGACAATGATGCAATGTGACGTGGAACCATGCGTATGAATCATAGTTTGGATGTGGGAATCTAAGAAGCAGCCACACTAGTTGTGCAAATGTATATGGGTTACTAAAATTCATTTAGTGCCACTTGGTCTTATCTTAGGAGGAGATATTATAGTTCTTTGTTGAATTCTAAGGGCCTAGTCATGGTGGATTTGAGGTGCAATGGGAGTTCCTTGAGATATCCATAGATGGTATATTTCTACTTTTTAACTAGTTTACAATCATGTGGGGAGGAAGTCCTACTCGAGATACCATGGGGTAATTAGATTGTGGAGGAGTAGGCATATCTATATGGTGGCAGTGATGTAATGTGAGGTGGAACCATGACTATCAATCATATTTTGGATGTGGGAATATAAGTAGTGGTAGCATTAGTTGTGAAAATTTATAGGGGCCACTATCCATAGGATTACAAGGTCCTAGATGGGTATTCTTGAGAGGATAGTCCAAGGGATGAGCTTTCATTAGGTTCACCTAGTTTGTGCCAGGTTAGTTTCATAGTTGATGTGGAGTGTACATGTAATTTTTCATGAGTTCACTATTGGCTTATTTCTATGTAACTTATTATTTGAGCATTATTTTCTAATATGGCCCTAGATCAGGGTCAATGTGATTCCTTGCATTTATACTAGGATGATGTAGTGGGGAGATTTGATAATTAGAGAGGGAATTGGGTAGAGAAGACACTACTAGGTGGATGAAGTGGATGATTGGTGACTCATTATGCAATAGATTATTCTGTAGTTCCTATATGTGCAGGTGGAATTTTAGTGATATTGGATGACTATTCTCCCCTTAAGGGAGGCTTGGGGACCCGCAGGCATAAATTTTTCATTTATATTATTTGCTATTATTTCATTATATGTGTTATGTTGTCGACATTATTTGTGGTCTACAATTGTAGATATAATGCAACATAGATGAGAGATATATGTATTCATGATAAGTTGAGCAGGGGAGTTCAAGTTCCTCCCCAAGATTGTATGGGTGGATATGTTATGTTGAGGGGAAGCCTAAGGTCATGTAATATACATGGCACAAGGGTTGTCATGATCATGAGGCTAAGTTTTATCAGGCCCCCAAGTAAAGGGGAAGTGTAGATGATGGGTGAGATGAGGAGATCTAGCATCTACGCGAGGAAAATTCTCAACTATAAAGGTAGGAGATATATATTCGATAGAGGATGGTTTTCATTGTTGGCAAGATGGTGTTGGTATTGATGCCAAAAATTGAGTGAGTTGGGTGATGGTAATCGACATCAACATTTGCGCTTGTACATGATGGAATAATGAATGTTTGATGTGTTTTAGTGCTTGACATGATGCTTAGAGGTATAATGATGCAGGTGTTGAAGGTGATTGCAGATATGGGAGGAGAAGTTTGAGATTTCCACAAATCAAGCAATGAACACCAACTAAAGGGGGAAATTTACATTTGCAACATTGGAAGTCCAAATTTCTAATGATCAATCAATGTTTTGAAACCCATATTAGTTGTGGATTATCCAGATTTGTAGTCCTGCACATGGAAAGTGAAAACCAAAAGCTTTCCCACTGTAATTTCCCAAGGTAATTGCATTTGATCAAGCATGTATGGGTTGTTTTGACACTTGTTGATTTGGTGAATTGATCTATGCTTTGAAGTAGAGGTGAAAGTGGAATGCAATGAATATTTGATTTGGTCACCAAGAATAATGCGTAAATTCAATGAATGTTCAAGTAATCATTTTTATCTGGTCATTGTGATAATTCATATTGATTTAGTCTCCCGTGAAAAGGTGGAATGTATTCAATGTGTCCGGGCAATCAATTTATAAATTTTCTACTGTGGATTAACGAAGTTTTAATTGATTGGAGTGTTGACATGAACAACCCTATGTGTTGGTATAATTTCATGAATAATTTATGGTGGTTGTGCACGTTCAAGAGTAAATTTATCCCTTACCTTTCATAAGATAACTATGTAACAAGTAAAGCATTATAAGTGTGACCAGCTGAGAAAATTGCAATTTGGTGCATAATCTAGTGTGTATGGATTGATCTAGCAATTTTTACTATGTTGTGGAATGATGGATCAAGGAAATGCAATGTGAGGTTGATTGAAGACACCTATGCATGTGATATGTGTGTGTAATAGTCAAAGCAGAGATCATGTTACCTATGCAGTTGGCAAGGTGTGTGAGATCAATGGAAGTTTTCATATGGTGAGATTGTTGTAGTAGAAATGATGGTGTGAATTGATTGATCTGAGTAATGGAAAAATAGATATAAATGCAATGTCCTGTGAAAGGATGAATGGTGGTATGCATTGAATCATATGGAAAATTAAGTCGAGGAATAGGAAAATTAAGTCGAGGAGTAAAGTGTTGAGTGATAAATTTGGTCAAAGTTATGGGTGCGTAGCAATGATCTAGTTATGGAATTTTTCTGGAGCATTGGCTCAAGCATATTGCAAAGTATTGTTAGAGTATGACTAAGTGTAATGTTGCTGGTGTTTTTGTCATGAGTATTTTGTATGCTACTCAAGTTTCAATGACTATGAATGGATGATTTGTTTCTTGTATAAGAATTGTCTTTTAATCGCTATAGGGTTGAGTAAGGTTGATTATATGTTGCTAAGTGGAAATTACATATTGTTGCATAATGTGTCATTTCTGGTGGTAGTTGGTTGAGTGAGGTTTCCAAACTATGTTATATATGTTATTATTCGTAATGTGATGTTGGGAGTTGTCAATTCTACAATTGTTGAGAAGAGATGTTGTATGCTATTGTTGTTGTAGTATTGATGTATGTATGTATGTATGTATGTATGTATGTATATATGCTACTCCTAGGGTATGGTGTAAGGTATTTTATTGAGTCAGAGTATGCTACTGAGTATTGACTTGTATGGTTGAGTGAGGTTACCAGCTCGAGTGTGTTGATTCCATGTATATGCTAATAATGATGAGAGAATGTTGTTTCTAGGAGGATGACAGTGAGAGTGTGTTGATATATTTTGATGTTTTATGTATGTTTGAGCACAAGTGGATCCAATGTGAAAATGCATGAAACGAGCTTCATGAGAAATCGAAGGTTGGTACCTCCAAGGAAAGTGGTGGCTTGTTGATTGGGGAGTAGAGGCTTCCTTCAGGTGGGTTGTTAAGAATAACTAGGGGTTTGGTGTAGCCTCCAATAGATCAGTGTATGAAAAGTCATTTGGGAGTGGGTGCTTCTAACCAAGTGGGTTCCTGCACCTTATTGGGGCTTGGTGTCTCCAACAAATGGGTGCTTGCATATAGTTGTGGATGTAGATACTTCCATCATGCTGTGGTCTGAAGTGAGTGGGTGCTCGCATATCTTGCAAGCGAGTATATTCATATTGGTGGGTACCACTATATGATGTAAATAAGATTTTATATAGAAGAAGAAGAAGATAAGCATTTGGTGGTTATTTTCTTGGACAGTTTTCCACCTAATATATGGTGTCCATGTGTTGATGATTGTTTATGTGTTGCTATCATTTCATTTTGATGTTTTATATGCTGCTCATGGTTTGTGAATGTGTTAATTTACTATTGTATATTCATTATCATTGGTTATATTTGGTGTTGCTAATTAATGATTCAGATAACTCTTGTAAAGGAAATTTGAAAGTTGTAATTGGTGATCCATTGAGCATAATTATGGATCACTCCCTCCCATCTTTCAATATTTCCAAGCTCCCAACAATTGGTATCAGTGCTGGTACCTTCACTTGTAACTTGACCACTGGAAGGTAGGCCTAGTAATTTTTTTTTTATGTGATGGATAATCAAAGTGTATCTTTGCTCATTGCTACAAGTTATTAGGTATGGAGAGAAAAGGTAAATCTGGAGTTGTTATATTTTGTATCTAATGTTTGGAGTATGGTGTGTAAAGGTTATGGTAAATATACCCTTTCAAAGAAAGTGTAGCAATGAAATGCTCAAGCTAAATGTATGATCTTCAACAATATTCATAGTGCATATCTTGAGAAGCTAATTGATATCAAATATACAAAACATATATGTGATAGATTGTAGGTCCTATATGAAGAAGACATTAAAAAAAACAACAGAGAAAAGAAGAACAAAATGAAAAAGAAGAAGAAGGGATATCAAAAGAAAGTTTCTCAGCCACATGATACCTAGCCCCCTAGTGCAAATACAACAGATTATCATGAGGAGAAATATGAAAATGAAGGCACAAGAGAACTAGATGTGACACAACAAGGTATATATAAAGGTAAGGATGATTTTGATATATTTATTACTTGTACATTAGATGGTTTTGATGTTAGCCATGCAAAGTTGGATAGTTAAGATGAATGTGACAAAGTGATGCTTATTGAAGATGGAATTGAATGGTTGTAATAGAAAAGCTAATTATTGAATTTCAAAAGATCACAACTAAGAATAAATATGAGAAAAGGCTACTACAAAGTTTTGATGAGAAGGAGAATGATATCAAAGAATAAATCATAAAATTGAAGACCTAGTTAGAAGAGGCAAAAGAATTGAAGGCGTGATGAGCAACCAAATAAATGAAAGAGAGGGTTGATGTGAAAAGCTAGAGGCTAAAGTTTTCTCAATGAGGAAGGAGCTAGAAAATAAAGAACACCAACTTATGTTGGAGAAGAGTATCGAGATCTTGGAAAACACGCTTCACATCCAAATATCTCCATCGATCAAATCTAGTTAGGGATTTCATAAGGGAGAATCTAGTTCATAGGAACATGGAAACAATAATGCAATACCTAAAAATATTGTAACTCAAAATGATAGTAACATGAGCAACAAGAAAGGAGGCAAGAAATATAACCAACGACCAAGGAATGAACCAAGAAGAGAATCTATGTCAAGAAGACCATTCGCTCCAAGAGAAGAGTATGGCAAATTTTAAAGGAGGAATATTGACCCCTTTGCTCCATTAATGGATGACATTGAATGTTATATTTCCCATAATTTTCGGCATGTTGCAACTAACTATAGGAGAAAAATGTTTGGATCTTACTAGTAGAGTATGCAACAACTTGGGCCTCCTCAAGCAAATAGTCAAGGAAGGATATCCCCATCCAAGAGATCATCAACCTTCAAGTATACAGGTTCATTCTATAGTTATTGTTTCCCATGTAACATGTTTGGTCATAAGTAAGTTGATTACAAATCTCATGCATAGAGTGGAAGTATTGTCAATGCAAGGAAGAGATCTAATGTGAATAGTAGAGGGTATGATCCTCTTTCCTCATATCCAGGTCATGTGAGATGTTATACATGTAACAATCTTAGTCACATGGCTAGAGATGGAAAGCTATATGGTTTCTCAAAGCAAATTAGGAAAAAGGAGGAGCTTATCTATTGTAGGCCTAGCAAGAAGCTAGAGGTGAATGTGCATACCAAAAATAAGCTTACCAAAGGTTGAAAAAGAAATAGGAGCAACACGTTAAGTGTGATCTCTCTCTCTCTCTCTCTCTCTCTCTCTCTTATGCAGGAACATCCAGACTTATCCAGCAATGTGAAAATTTGTTCACATGTTGTGGCTAAACAAGTTGAATTTCATTGACCTGATTGGTCAAAAGCCAGTTTTACTAAGAGGGTTAGATCTCTCAAGAAATGAGTTGTATTTTATTATTGTAATAGTTAGAAATTGTCTTATTTTAGGTTCAAAGATAAGTTGTTAGCATAGGTGTGTGGTAGAGCTAGGAATTAGAGATTTACTATTAGATTGATTAAAAATAGAGATTGAGTTGTTAAGCACAGTTAGAGTAATCTTCGATTTGAAAAAAGGAAGAAAAAATGTAATATAGGGAGAGATAGAAGAACCGAGGGAGAGAGGATGGAGTGGAGCGAGAGTCAAGAAATAGTGTGTGTATTTCTGTTGAAACAAAGGTATTTTATTTGTTGTAATCGGGCCAAGGCCGAGACTCTGTAATCTCTTTTATTATGAATAATTGATGTTGTGCGTGTGATTAATTATCAAGCCTGTGGAAACCCTCATTGTGCTTTTGTTTTCTTTGTATTCGGGATAGAATTGATGATTTCTCTGTTTTCACGCTTCGTAATAGAAAACACAGAGTTAATAGAAAAATCGCGGGCCTTTGTACTTTTAACAGTGTTGAGTTGAATAAGATCTCAGCCATTGATTCCAATTTGAACCAATGGATCAAACCTTTCCCGACCATTGGATTACCATATATTGCATCACAAGATTAATTAAGAGAAGAGCAGGTTTTAAACAGTGAAAGTGGTATATTAGGTAGACAAAAAGTGGTAAGTGGTATTTCAAGGAAGGCCTCTGATTCCACTCACTATCGGACACATAGCACTCAGGTGGAGAGAGAAAACCGCTTTTTTGGGTGGTTACTCTCCGTGCAAGTTGTGCCTCCGAAATTCTTATGAACTATTGGATTTAGTGTAGGTTGATTTATAGTGGAGGATCAATGATTAGTTTCACTGATCGGATGTAACGTCACCCGTTGGATCGGAAAATGCAATGGATGACAGAGATTTATTTGATAGAGTTCGTGTGAAAAGAGAGGATCCGAGAAATTTATAGATGCGGGCATAATGGATTTGAAGTCCGGCCTTATGTGTTGAAGTGCGTTTTTCCTGTGTTTCTCGTGTGGTTCCGATTTTATGTGTTGCCGGGGTTTAAAGCCAATAATGCTTCCGATAGGTTTTGTGGGCCCATAACCCACAGGCCCGTGCATATTGATTTCAGATTGCAGTTTTTCTACATCAAAGTGGTATCAGAGCACAAAGATTAAGGTTGATTGCAGAAAAAATGCCACCAAGGAGAGGAGTTGGCATTGGTCGAGGAAGACCTGAAGCAAATGCAGTTCTACTGGAAGAGATCCAGAGTCTGCATACGAGAATGGAAACAATTGAGATTGCTCAGAGGAGAACACCTGATGAAGGAGCTGGCAGTACTAAAGAAGAATCTTCTGAGAAGAATAAGAGGAGGAAAATGAAACTACCAAAGTTATCAAGATGTTGGCAAAATTAGGAGGAAAACCAAAGATGGAAATTCCTACGTACGAAGGGAGTCTCAATGCAGAAGAGCTAATGGATTGGATCAGTTCATTGGAAAAATATTTTGACTATGAAGAGGAAAATGATGAAAAAAATAAGGTGAAATTTGCAGTTACCAGATTGAAGGGTCATGCAACTATTTGGTGGGATGAATTACAAACATCCAGAACAAGAAAAGGAAAGTCCAAGATCAAGCAATGGGATAAAATGGTGAGTAAAATGAAAGCTAAATTTATGCCTAAATATTATCAGTTAAATCTTTTCAAACAATTGCAGAATTTAAGGCAAAAAGGAATGTATGTTAAAGAATATACAGAAGAGTTTTATAGATTGAGTATTAGAGCAGGACATGCAGAAGATGACATGGAAAAGGTAGCTAGATATATTAATGGCTTAAGGTATGAGATACAAGACGAGATTAGCTTGTTAAGTCTGAAGACTATTGAGGATGCCTATCAAGCAAGTTTGAAGGCAGAAGAGAAGATATTGAGAAAACAAAATCAGAGGAATAGAGGAAGAAGCTCAGTAAGAGGTAGAGGAACTACCAGACCAAGGGGACAACAACATTAGCATGAAGTAGGCAGCTCAAGTAGCAGACTACCACAAAGGGGAGATTTTAATAGAGGAATATTTGCACCCAGAGGAAGAGGTCGAGGAAGAGATGTTCGGTGTTACACATTTGGAGATTGGGGACACGTGTCATGGGACTGTCCTCATAATAAACCAACAAGTCAGAGGAATGCGAATGTGGCTAAGGAAAAGCCAAAACGACATCTACTTATGGAAAAAGAAGAACCCCCTAAAGTAGGAGAATCCCTGTTATTGAGAAGGACTTTGCTTAAGATAGAGAAGGAGATTGAAGAACCAGTGCAGAGGAAGAATTTATTTAGAACTACTTGTAAATCAAAAGGTAAGTGTTGTAAAGTAATAATTGACAGTGGAAGCACTGACAACCTTGTTTCTACAAAGATGGTGGACAAGCTCGGATTAGCAAAGACAATACACCCTACTCCTTACAGAGTGTCATGGTTATAGAAGGGACATCAGATTATTGTGACAGAACAATGCAAGGTTGAGATACAAATTGGTACGTATAAAGATGTGATATTATGTGATGTAATGCCCATGGATGTATGCCATGTATTACTGGGAAGACCGTGGCAATTTGATTGAAAAGATATTCATGATGGGAGGAGAAACATTTATACTCTGGAGAAGGATGGAAATAAACATACATTGCTACCATTGAAGGACGACACTGACAAAGGAACACCTGGGAGTAGTGTTATGTTGATGAGTGGGAAGAAGCTATTACAAGAGGTTGAAAAAGATGAAGAAATGCATTTTGTTGTCATAGGGACACCTAAGGTAAGTTTGAATTCCACAAACTTAGACTATTTACTTGAAGAAATCAAAACTTTGTTGAATGATTTTGCTGATATTGTTGTGGATGAGTTGCCAAATGCATTTCCACCAATCAGGTGAATTAGTCATTATATTGATCTAATACCAGGAGCAAGTTTGCCAAACAAAGCAGCATACAAACTAACTCCTCAAGAGAATGCAGAAGTTGGAAGACAAGTGCAAGAATTGATGAATAAGGGACTAACCAGAGAGAGTCTTAGTCCATGTGCTGTACCAACAGTACCTAGTCCAAAGAAAGGAGGTGAATGGGAAATGTATACAGATTCCAGACCCATAAACAAGATCACTATCAGGCATATATTTCCTTTACCACGTATGGATGATTTGATGGATTGTTTAAGTGGATCCAAATATTTTATTAAAATGGATTTGAAGAGTGGATATCATCAAATAAGAATTTGAGAAGGCGATGAATGGAAGACTGAATTTAAAACAAATAGTGGGTTGTCTGAGTGGTTAGTGATGCCTTTTGGACTCACTAATGCACCTAGCACATTCATGAGATTGATGAATGAAGTTTTGAAGGAATATGCAGGAAAGTTTGTTATTGTTTATCTTGATGATATTCTAGTATTTAGTATAAGTAAAGAAGAACATCTAGAACATATTAAGTTGGTTCTAAAAACTCTACAGAAAGAGAAACTACTAATAAATCTGAAGAAATGTAGTTTCATGAAGGAAAAATTAATTTACTTGGGATTTGTAGTTTCTAAAGAAGGATTGAAAATGGATCCAGAGAAAGTCCAATTAATTTGGAACTAGCTTATTCCCAGAAATATATTTGAGGTAAGGAGCTTGCATGGTCTTGCAAGTTTTTACAGAAAGTTTATTAAAGGCTTTAGTCAGATTTGTGCACCAATTCTTGAAACATCAAGGTGACTAATCAACCATTTAAGTGGACAAAAGCAGTAGACAGGAATTTTAAGTTGCTGAAGGAGAAAATCACAGAGAAACCAATTTTGGCTTTACCTAATTTCAAAAAGGTATTTCAAGTTGAAACAAATGCTAGTGGAGTTTCAATTGGAGCAGTTTTGAGTCAGGAATAGAGACCAATAGCATACTTTAGTGAGAAACTAAATGAAGCTAAGAAGAAGTATTCTTCTTATGATAATGAATTTTATGCTATTGTACAAGCCTTAAAGAAATGGAGACATTATTTGTTGCCAAAGGAATTCACATTTTATTCAGACAATCTTGCCTTAAAATTCATCAATAACTTGCCGAAATTAAACGAGAAACATGCCAAGTGGGTAGAATTTTTGTAATATTTACTTTTGTGATAAAACGCAAGAGTGGTAAGTCAAATAAAGTCGCTAATGCATTGAGCAGGGTAAGTTTTATTGTGCAAGAATTCAAAGTGGGTGTTGTAGGATTTGAAGAAATGGTTGAAATGTATAAAGATGATGCAAATTTCAGAGATATTTATATAGCAGTTCAAAATCCAATAGTTCATAACAGAAGTCAGTGGTTATATTATCTTATCCAAGGAGGGTTATTGTTTAAAGGTAACAAGTTGTGCATTCCCAAATGTTCTATGAGGGAAAACATAATAAAGGAGAAACATAGTGGGGGATTATCTGGTCACTTTGGACAAGACAAAACCTTTGCACAAGTAAATGCTTTTTATTATTGGCCAAAAATGCAGACTAATGTTAAGAAATTTGTTGAGAAGTGCAGGATATGTCAGCATGCTAAAGGGAAAAGCCAGAATACAGGATTGTACCAGCCATTGCAAATACCAAACCGACCATGGGATGCAATTAGCATGGATTTTGTTTTGGGCTTACCTAAAACTCAAAGGGGGAATGCTTCTATTTATGTTGTGGTAGATAGATTTCCTAATATGGCACATTCTATTGCATGTAAGAAGGCTAGTAATGCAACACATATTGCTAATCTATTTTTTTTTAGGAATTTTAAGATTACATGGATTGCTTGTAAGTATTGTGTCTAATAGAGATACAAAGTTTGTAGGGCATCTTTGGAGAACTCTTTGGAAGAAATTGGGAGCTAACCTTAGTTTCAGTTTAGAATACCATCCTCAAACAAATGGACAAATCGAGGTAGTAAACAGAAGCTTGGGGAACATATTGAGAAGTTTAGTGTATCAAAGTCCTAAACAATGGGATTTAGCATTAGCTCAGGCAGAGTTTGCTTATAATGACACTTTAAACCAAAGTACTGGGATGAGTCCATTTCAGATTGTTTTTGGGATGAATAGAAGAGGTGTATATGAGCTCAGAGATTTGGGTACAGGAGATTAGAAGTGCACAAGCTGAAGAGTTTGCAGAGAAGATGCATAGACTACAAGAAGATGTCAAAGGTAGATTGCAGGAAAGCAATGGAAAATACAAATAGAGAAAAGATATGAAAAGAAGAGAGAAGGAATTCCAAGTGGGAGATTTAGTGATGGTGTATTTGAGAAAGGAAATATTTCCTGCTAAGACTTACAATAAACTGAAAATGAAAAAGATAGGACCATGTATAATTATAAGAAAGTTTTCAAGTAATGCTTATGAAATTGAATTTCCGGAAGGAATTGGGATATCACCTATATTCAATGTTGCAGATTTGTATCCATACAAGGAGCTAGAGATAGATCTACAGGAGGAGATTATAGAAGATGAAGTTCAAACTTTGAACTAGGAAGAACAAATGCCAAAGACAGTTAAGAAAAAGGTGGAAGTTGTCTTGGAAAAAAGAGTTACCAAAAGAACCAGAGGACAAGTTTATTTTAAATATCTAGTCAAATGGAAAGGAGAGCCAGTGGAGGATGCCAGTTGATGAACAAAAACAGAGTTGCAGAAGTATGGGGTAAACCTTGAAAGTCTAAGGGATAATTCTTTTCTTCCCCGGGAGTCTGATGTAGGAGCATCTCGACATAGTTAGCAATGTGAAAGTTTGTTCACATGTTGTGGCTAAACAAGTTGAATTTCATTGACCTGATTGGTCAAAAGTTAGTTTTACTAAGAGGATTAGATCTCTCAAGAAATGAGTTGTATTTCATTATTGTAATAGTTAGAAATTGTCCTATTTTAGGTTCAAAGATAAGTTGTTAGCATAGGTTTGTGGTAGAGCTAGGAAATAGAGATTTATTGTTAGATTGATTAAAAATAGAGATTGAGTTGTTAAGCACAGTTAGAGTAATCTTCAATTGGAAAAAGGAAGGAAAAAGTAATATAGGGAGAGACAAAAGAATTGAGGGAGAGAGGACAGAGTGGGAGCGAGAGTCAAGAAATAGTGTGTGGATTTCCGTTGAAACAGAGGTATTTTATTTGTTGTAATCGGGCCAAGGCTGAGACTTTGTAATCTCTTTTATTATGAATAATTGATGCTGTGCGTGTGATTAATTATCAAGCCTATGGAAACCCTTGTTGTGTTTTTTTTTCTTTGTATTCGGGATAGAATTGATGATTTCTTTGTTTTCACGCTTCGTAATAGAAAACACAGAGTAAATAGAAAAATCGTGGGCCTCTGTACTTTTAACAATGTTGAGTCAGATAAGATCTCAGTCATTAATTCTAGTTTGACCAACAGAGCAAACCTTTCCCGACCATTGGATTACCATATATTGCATTACAAGATTAATTAAGAGAAGTGCGGGTTTTAAATAGTGAAAGTGGTATATCGGGTGGACAAAAAGTGGTAAATGGTATTTCGAGGAAGGCCTCTGATTCCACTCACTACCAGACACATAGCACTTTTGTGGAGAGAGAAAACCATTTTTTCGGGCGGTTACTCTTCGTGCAAGTTGTGCCTCCGAAATTCTTGTGAACCGTTGGATTTAGTGCGGGTTGATCTACAGTGGAGGATCAATGATTAGTTTTGTTGATCGGGTGTAACGTCAACTGTTGGATTGGTGAATGCAATGGACGACGGAGATTGATTTGATAGAGTTCAGGTGAAAAGAGCGGATCCAAGAAATTTATAGATGCGGGCATAATGCATTTGAAGTCCAACCTTATGTGTTGAAGTGCGTTTTTCCTGTGTTTCCCGTGTGGTTCCGATTTTATGTGTTGCTAGGGTTTAAAGCCAATAATGCTTCTGATAGGTTTTGTGGGCCCATAACCCACAGGTCCGTGCGTATTGATTTTAGATTGCAATTTTGCTGCATCACTCTCCCTCTCTCTCTCTATGCAGAATTGAAGAAGATCACAAATGGTACATAGGCAATGAATGCTACCATCATAGGTTAGGAGATAAGAGTAGGTTCCTCTTCTTGAAGAAAATCAAAGATAGGCATGTTATTCTTGTAGATAATGCTATAGATAAGGTGTTAGGCAAAGGTGAGGCCAACCTTGGTGATAAGAAAACAAATGTAGATGATATTTTTTTGGTTGAAGGATTAAAGCATAATATCTTAAGTGTGATTTAGATGGTTGATGGAGGCAAATAAGTCATAATCAATTCCAAAGGATGTAGTATCTGAAAATGAGGATCGAAGAGGGTGATAGAAAAAGGAAATATAAACCCATATAATGTATATGTAAGGGAAGAGCAAGCAAAAGTAATAAATTGAAAACAATTTCTTCCTCTTCATACTCTAAATAAATGAAGCCAAGTTCCACTGCAATCCATTGTTACCTGGTTTATATTTAGAAAAGGCTGTAAAGTGGAATATTGAGGTTAATGTAGTCTCATGGGGAGCATATGGAAGCATCATGAGTAGTGTTGTAACCCCAAAGACATGTCCTGGCTACAAGGAACCAGTGCCCGAGACACCCACAAAACTGATTAAGATTTTGAAATAGATGGATGGAGGGGTTAGGCATGAGATTTCAATGAATCCTATAATTAAAAACTCTAGCCTTCAAATCCACATTGGCTAAAAGCATTGAGGATTGCAGGGTCTTTGATCTAAAGAAATGGTTTATAATATAAATGAAGGAAGACAGGGTTTAAACTCAGGTAGTTAAGAATCTAAATTCAAACCTCTGTAGAACGAACTACAGAGAGACTAAGATGTTGTGAGATAATTTATGGAACGTGGAGCACCCTTTAAGGGTCTTAAATTTAAATTACACGAGTACTAGAAAGTAAATTCATGAAGTATTAAATTGAGACAATCTACTACATCATACACCATTCCAAAAGAAGCAAAAAATAGAAATGAAATACTACATACAAGAGGGAAAACAACAACTACAAAATTTCCCAATGCTGGAATCAAAATTGGTTCCTAGTAGAGAACTTTTGAGAGATTTCTCCATTTCATAGCTTCATGACTAGCCAAACTTCAAACCCCTCAATAAATTTCATTGAGACTTCTATTTTCCTTCCTTGGACTCACAATTTGGAATTGGTTACAAAAATACATTTAAACAATTATACAATTGTCCCAAAAATATCATTAGGAGATTTTTGAGGTCTAAAATGGGCCTCCTAAGGAAATTATAAAATAATAGTGGAAACAATAAGATAAGATTAGATTACATAATCAAAATTTAGAGGGAAAAAAGAAAAAAACTATTTTTTCAACTCGTATTTTCAACTTATCTCCCTATGGGTTTACTCAAATTTCGAGTGGAAACACTTTTTGGATGAAATTTTTGATTCCTCATCCAAGGAGTACCCATGTTTAATACTTTCGATGGATACTACTACAGGAAAAATGAGAAATACATGGAAAACATTATTGCAATCACATTTTTTCATGTATTTCTCATTTTTCATGTAGCACGATCCATCGAAAGTATGCAACATGGGTACTCCTTGGATGAGAAACTAAAATTTTCATCCAACAAGTACTCTCGCTCGAAATTTGGGTAAAACCTTAGGGAGACAAGTTGAAAATATGAGTTGAAAAAGTAGTTTTATTATTTTTTATTATTTTTACTTTTTTACTCCAAAAATGGTGAATCATCCCCATGGCTGACATCATTATCTTGAATCCTATTGGTTCTTATAAAGTTTATTTTGGTTGTACATTTTTCTTAGGAGGCTCATTTTAGACTTCAAAATTCCTGTAATGTTTCCAATAAATATGACCTTTTTTAAATATTATATATGTAATAATGAAGGACCAATCTATGAACTAGTAGCCACACCTGAGATCACAATGCTGAAAAGAGTGAAGGCTCTATGAAACCCATGTGACTACATTTAGAAAGTACACTGAGAAGTGCGATTTGGGATTATGTCTCATTGTTGCGTTTGCTCGAAGAGTTGAAAATCCATTATTCCAGTCATGCTATTATACTGAGATAACTCACTTCTTTGGGTTATATTATCTTTAATGTTGGAGTTTGGTTTCTAACAGAACTGGATAAATCATTTTCTTACATTTCAACAATGCCTAACCATGTTGTATCCAGGAAATCTAGGAGGTCAATGGCCTCAAATTCATCCACCAACATGCCATATTGTTAAGCCAAATGTTCTATGGGGATGAGCCTATGCAACATACCAAAATTCCTTCTTCTGAAAACTGTTGGGTAACAACACATTGCGTTGGGAGACCCTAACAACCACCCAACAACTACCAAGTCTACAAGCCACTGTTTGGATAGATCATATTTGAGTAGCTCAAACTCAAGGCTCTCCTTCTTGGTGAATTAATTGAATGCAGTAAATTGTGTAATCTGAGAATGGTATCCATAACTTCTTCCTTAATTGATTTCCAACTATGGAACCTACATAATCAATTTCGGCAAATACTTGTGTAATAGAGCCTATAAGACTGACACATAAATCATTCATCATATGTCATAAAATAACATAACATATATCAATAACATATTGAAAAAATGAGTTAACTGCATTATATCATAACATATATCCATGGGTTGTAAAGTTTCCAAAAGTTTTTGCATCGCGGAAAACATCAAATGCCCAATTCAAAGGCTCCTATAATGTCACATTCAATATTTATAAGAGCTTCATATTTTACCAATGCAAGCATGTGTACATATTATAACTCTTTTAACAACCAATAGGTAAGACACATGTTCCACTTACACTAACTCACGATCAAGTATTGCAAGCCAATATACTTTGTAGATGCATGAAAAGCAAAAGAAGTGAATCTCCATCTATGATTTCCTTCTCATAAATAACTATTGACAATTTGCCATTTGTAACCACAAAAACACAAAAATACAAGGAAATAGAGAGATTCTCTAATGTTCTTGGCACTCTATGACAAAGTGGGTTTGGCCGTCACCATTACATGCATTTTCAATTGGACACAAATTCAATTCTGCATGGGAGTTCAACGCAATCTAGTCTTATTCAAATATCATTTGTTCATATTTATGCCTCAATGTCCTTATCCTTTTATATATGTGTGCCATGATTACTGTGTCTACCATATATAGTAGAGATCATAGAATTTGTATCATTTGGACAATCCACCTGATATAATGTTATATACCTAGGGGGGATAACATGGGGTACAAAGGGAGGTATCCAAGGGAATAATGTAATAATAGGATGGGCCATAGTAATAAATAAGGTGGTTAACCCATATCATGTAAGGGACCACAAGTAGTTAGTAATAATGTAATGGGCCCATGGTATTAGATAGATGGTATTGAGGGAACCATGGTAATGACCCATGGTATTGTATGTATGAGGCCTATAAAGAGGCTAGAGACTCCACATTGAGGGATGTGAAGGAATATTGTGTGAACAAGCATATGGCTTGTGGAGTGTTCTCCTTCCTTAAGGAGTGAATGTATGGTGTTGCCCTACCTTAAGGGTTTGATATCAATAAAGAATCATCTCATATTATTTCTATTATCATATATTTCTGGGTTAGATCTATAACAAGTGGTATCATATATTGCTGATACATCAAATGAGGGCTCAGTGGTTGAAGTAATATTGGAAGATAAGACACCACAGTAGGCACCACAACAGGGTGAATTAAATAAAAAGACACCGTGGGTTAAAACTTCAACATATCATCACCCACATCACCCCGCAAGAAAACAACCAACAAAATGGCAACCAATTAGCCACAAGGACAACAACCCCCGCATGACAGATAGAGAGGAGCGAAGATCCACCTACTACACATCAACACAGAAGAGCTACCACGGTCAAATTCCATCTCAAGCGAGCGAGGCACCAGCAAGATCGAGGGTTCACCTTTCTCTTGGATGGCTAGATGCACGTGCATGGTACCAGTGGACTACGCTTTTGAGTAGATCTTATTATTTGTGTTCTTCTCATGTTTCAGGGACGAAACATGTTAAGGGGGCTGGAATGTTATATACCTAGGGGGGATAACATGGGGTACAAAGGGAGGTATCCAAGGGAATAATGTAATAATAGGATGGGCCATAGTAATAAATAAGGTGGTTAACCCATATCATGTAAGGGACCACAAGTAGTTAGTAATAATGTAATGGGCCCATGGTATTAGATAGATGGTATTGAGGGAACCATGGTAATGACCCATGGTATTGTATGTATGAGGCCTATAAAGAGGCTAGAGACTCCACATTGAGGGATGTGAAGGAATATTGTGTGAACAAGCATATGGCTTGTGGAGTGTTCTCCTTCCTTAAGGAGTGAATGTATGGTGTTGCCCTACCTTAAGGGTTTGATATCAATAAAGAATCATCTCATATTATTTCTATTATCATATATTTTTGGGTTAGATCTATAACATATAACAACTGTTGGATCGTGAATGTGTGAAAAATTATGTTGGGCTCACTTTAAAAAACTAATTAGTCCATATGCATGGTGTGCTTTTGTTTTATAGGCTGAAGGACATTAACCACATCAATTAACTGAGATTATTTTCGATAATTGATATATAACAAGCCTCACAGCTTATCCTAATGCGTTGATCTCATGTACCATTCCTCGGTCGGCTCTATGTCTTGTATATGTGCTGGTTTGGTTTTGCATCTTTTTTTGTGTGCTATCAGATTTGGGCTCCAATAATACATACCCCATGGGATTTACAACTCAATTTTCTTGATCTTCATAATAAGAGGCTCCAATAATACATACCCCATGGGATTTCCAGCTCAATATTCTCAATCTTCTTAACAATAGGAATCCCAAAGGGAGCCCTTTTGGCATAAAAGGTTGACCGTTCTTTTCATATTAAGTATTTTAAAAAAAAAATTCATAAGCTCCAATAAAATGTTATCTTGAACTTTCCCCACAATTTTGTTTTTTATATTATATATTTCTTTAAATTTTGTCTTAACCTCCAATAACTGTTATCCTTGAGCACCCGTATTTTACCATTCCATAAACTTCACTTGAAAATTTTTCATTTTTCTCTGGGTATGATTACACTGCAACAATTTTATTTAAGAAGGAATTAAGATGAGTTGCAATAGAAACATGGTGTGATCAAGGGGGTAAAATCAAGACCAAGTCTGTAAGATCAATAAGAAGTTTTGAAGGTACATGAACACAGAGGGAGCCATGAATCGAGTTAAAGGTTTACATATTATTTTTCATGTTTCTTTTACTCCATTTTTGTATCAATTCATGAGTGAAGAGTATTGATTTATCCATGTATGATTTTGTTTATCATTTGTCAAAGTTGGTTGAGTAGCTAGTGTTTTAATTATGCATAACAGGAAGTATTTTATTTTCAGCTATCTATGCACTTGTAAGTGTAAATAAGTAGCTTGCACTACCATTGTCTAAGCCCTATTATCATTATTCAAACTTGGACTATCATCGTTTATCATTGGTAATGTTGGTTGTGAAGTCTTTGCTTTAGTAGGTGCAGTCTCTTGCATGTTGCAAAGAGGCATAGAGAAGAGTAGTAGCAAATTCATTGAAAAAAAATGTTGAAAAGTTGATTGTAGCCCCAACACACATTCAAGGGGAGCATGTTCAACAAGAGAAAGAGCATGTGAATCATTTCCAAATTCTACAAGAATATCATCATTGACATGGTTGGCATTTATGTTTTATTTTTTGTAGATGACAAAAGAATGAGCAAGAATTTTGTTTGGTTTCTAATGTTTATTTGTAGGTGTAGTTGATCATGCTTATCAAATATTTCATCATAAATTCTATTGTCAACATGGTGTTCCAATAGAGGTTTAAATACCTTTTTCCATTGATGTCAAAGGGGGAGAATGAAACCAACTAGCTAGTCGAGAATAAAATCTAGTGGAGAGAACCAATCACTGATGTGCTTGTGGTGTTGCCATCAATACCAAAGGGGGAGATTGTTGGCAACATGGTGTTGGAATTGGTGTCAATAGTTGAGCCAATTGTGTGATGGAAATCGATGTCAATAATTGTGCTTGTAAATGATGGACTGATGTGTGTTTCTTGTGTTATGGTCCTTGGCATGATGCTTAGAGGTGTAATGATGAAAGTGTTAAAGGTGGTTATCGATATGGGAAGAGAACTTTGATTTTTCCCCAAATCAAGATACAACCATAGATTAAAAGTGGGAAATTTGCAATTGTAGCATTGGTAGTCCATATTTCCAATGAGAAATCAACATTTGAAACCTAGATTAGCTATGGATTATCCACGTCCATGGTCTTTCACATGGAAAATGAAAACCTCAGGCCTTCCTAGTGTAATTTTCCAAGGTAATTGCAAACGATAGATCATGTATGGATTATGTTCACATCGATTAGTTTAGTCGATTAATTTAGTCCATGAAGTAAAGGTGAAAGTGGAACATATTGAATTTTTGATTTGGTCACCAAGAATAATGTGAATGTAATGAATTTTCAAGTAATCTTTTTGATCTGGTCATTGTGATAAGTCCAATTTTATTTAGTCTCTCGTGAGAAGGTGGAATGCATTCAATATGTCTGGGCAACCAATTTATAAATTTTCTACTACGGGTTAACAATTTTTAGTTGATTGGAGTGTGGACATGACTACTCCTATGGTTTTTATAATTGCATGAATTAAGTATGGTGTTTATGTGTATTCAAGAGTAAATTGATCTCCTACCTACTATATGATAACCATGTAATAGGTACAACATTTTGATGTTTTATGTATGTTTGAGTAGAGGTAGATTGAGTGTGAAAATGTATGAGGTGAGGTCCATAGAGAATTGAAGGTTTGTGCCTTCTAGTCAAGTGGTGGCTTGCCGATGGGGGAGTACATGCTTCCTTCATGTGGGTATTTGAGAACAACTTGGGGGTCAATGCCGCTAGTAGTCTGGTGTCTGAAAATCCATCTGGGAGTGGGTGCTCCCAAGTAGGTGGTTTCCTAAAACTTATTATGGGTCGATGCCTCCAACAGATGGGTGTTTGCATATATTTGTTGAAGTGGGTGCTTCCATCAGGTCATGGTGAGGAGCGAGTGGGTGCTCGCATATCTTGAAAGTTGGTACTTGCATATTGGTGGTTGTGAGTATATGATTTCAAGAATATTTTATATAAGAACAAGAATAAGACAAGCATTCAATGGTTTTTCTCCTAGAATGGTTTCCACCTAACATCTAGTGTCCATGTGTTGATGATGGTTTATGTGTTTCTCTCATGTTTTCTTTGATGTTCTATATGCTACTCATGATTTACGAATGTGTTAATCTATTATGATATATTTAACGTCGTTGGTTATATTTGGTGTGCTAATTAATGATTAAGATGACTATTGTAAAGAAAGGTTAAAATTTGTAATTCGTGATCCATTGAGCACAATACTGATTCACCCTCCCCTCGAGTAAGTTATCCTTATACTCAGGGTCACAAATTGAAATTATCACCATTAATGCTCCATCACATTCATAATTGGAATTTCATATTGCCACCGTTAGTAGTTCATTTTCATAATTATCCTCCTTCCATCGACCAACATAAAGACCAGACATTAGGGCCCCCAACTTTTGTAGTTTCTTACCTGGAGCACAATGCAAATCACCATTTACATTAGGGGACACATCCTTGCATTTTGTACATTCTCACCAATATTCATTTAGTTTTTTTAGCAAGTGTGCAAATATTTTACAAAAGAATATATTCTCCCATCATCATTCCAATTCCTCATTTCTAGCAGAAACGCTAGTCACCGTTGGTTGAAGCATTTACTACTCATGTTTTCAATATCTGCTTGGTACCCCACACTAGCCTTCATTCATTCCTTATTATTCCCTACTAGAGATTTGCCCTCATTTATCTCCTTGTAGACACCAATCCTTCTAGTTGAATACACGTGAAACCATGATGTGTCAAACTACCCCTCTAGTGGTTCTCCCCATTCCAAAGTTGTGCATGCCACAATTTGTATTGGATGTAACCCCTTTATCCATTATCATTTTTTCTCTCTGTAAGGGATGTCCATGATCTCCGCTTTGTCTTTGTTGATATGGTTCATCATGCTCCCATATCATTTCATTATAGTTTGGTATCTATTTTTTTCTTTCTATAAGTGGATTTCTAATGGGCCTTTTACCTTAGCCATTGTGTCTTCTTTCATGTCAGCATCAACTCACCTATTCCAAGAATGAAGTAGTATTTTGGTTCTCATTCCCATGCATAATGATAGACATTCAAAGGAGCAAGGAGAGTCATTATTTCTCTTTGCCTCTATTTTCCCCTTGGTGTTAAACTTTAACACTTGTTCACATAAGCTGGATCTTACCTTACAATAATTGTAGTATCTAGTTTTTGTCAAAGACCCATGCACATAATTAATTTTCATTACCCAATAGTTCGTACATTTTTTTGATCACATTAGGCTTATGAGGTTATTCTAGTTAAAAATCCATTTTCAATTAAAGAAATAAGAAAGAAACACAGAGAAAAAAATAATAATAAATAATATAAACAAGATAGAGTAAAAAATAATTAAATTATTTAATATTATAAATTAAACCAAAAGTCTAAATGGTAAGTAAGAGATAATAAAATAAAAAAATATTAAATAATTAAATAAAAAATTACACTTGAAATTAAGGGTAAAAGGATGGATAAAAATATTAGGATAAAATAGGTAAAGGAAGAATGATGATAATGGAATGAAGAATCCAGAAATAAGAAGTGAAGACAAAAATTAATGATAAAGTTGTTTGATTATAATCTTTTCGGATTTTTTTAGTTATTTATTTGATTAAAATATTTAGTTTGTTTACTAAATTCTAAGCATCTTCTAATAATACAACAAGAGTAATGAGGGGTAGAGGTTAAGGTTTTGGTTTGGTGGAAGGAAATTATGTTTTTAGTGTTTACTTATTTTGAAATATGCTTATAAACGTGTTAGATATATGTTCTTCAAAACGAGTATGAATGTTTCTTAACATGAGTGTGAACAATTGACTAACCAATTTGACCCATATATATTTGCAATTTTAGTAGGAGACAATCACATAATTAAATAAAATTTGAAAAATATTGATAATTTGTTATTTTATGGAAGAAAAAATAGCAATAATAGATAAAAGAAAAGGAAAGGGAAACAATTAGAAAAAGAAACACAATGAGAGAGTGTTGTGGTTATATTTGAGTAGATTTCATCAAGATAATAAGGAAAGGGAAACAATTAGAAAAAGAAACACAATGAGAGAGTGTTGTGGTTATATTTGAGTAGATTTCATCAAGATAATATTGGTTTAAACCAAATGGAGTAGGATTTTAATTTCAATAAAAAAGGTTGGTTAGTCTTATAAAAAAACACGATAAGGTGGGTGAATGGATGAATGAAGAGGAGGTGGCTTGACATGTACAAAGAGAAGAAACAAAGCGGTGGGTGAATGGATGAATGAAGAGGAGGTGCTTGACATGTACAAAGAGAAGAAACAAAGATTGGTTGAAGAAAGAAAAGATAGTAAATATATTTTGAGGAATTGAAGAAAGGGATGTCATTATGGAAAATATGAATGAAATATGTAATATAAAAGAAGATCTAGGACAATTGTGGTAAATACAATGAGGTAAGAAAACAAAACATTATAATATATTCTAGAATATATCAATCCCAAAATCTACTATCACATGTTAGGATATATTAACACATTTAAACAAACTCAAAACATATGACAATATGAAAATATTGCATGGTTAGAAAATTTGTAGCCTAGCTCTTCGAGGCTTTTGGCCTTTTTTTTAGTAAAATTTCTAGCCACTTTTACTTGATATTAGGAAGAAATTTGTGGATATATTAACCTATTTAAACAAACTCAAAACATATGACAATGTGAAAATATTGCATGGTTAGAAAATTTGTAGCCTAGCTCTTCGAGGCTTTTGGCCTTTTTTTAAGTAAAATTTCTAGCCACTTTTACTTGATATTAGGAAGAAATTTGTGAGAAACACAAGTTTCAATTGTGCTGTGTGTGCACAATGCTAGTTCCTAAGCATTTTTACATTTTTTTAAGAATGATAAATTATTTGTTTTTACATTTTTTTAGAATTGTAAATTATTTATGCATTCAAAAAATTATTTAAAAAAAATAATATTAATCAAAATCTTATTAGAAATTATATCATCTATTTCTAACATAAAATCTAGACTAAAAAATATTACTATGTCAATTTTAGTAATCACTCGTTCTAAAATATATGATTTTTTCCTCTCTTACCACTATCATCCATCTAATTAATTTAGTTGTAGATTTCAGAAATATTTTAAAGAATATGTTAAAAAAAATCAGAATAGGGCAATTTTTTTTACAAAAAACCCGATCAGGAATATTTAAATAGTGTTTTTGATAGTGGAAATAGATTCAGCACCATCAAAAATCCCTTAGACACCCAAAATTTTAAAACTTGACAGCTGTAATTTGGATTTATAAAATATTTAATAAATCTATCCAAAAATCCAGAAACATTCAAAATCTTAAAACATAACAGCTATAATTTATATTTATAAAAAAATTTGACATTTGTCCATAATGCAAATTTGAAACTCCTCAAACTAAAGCATTTAAATATTTATAGAATTTTAAAATATTTTTATAATTTACCATAAAAAATAAAAACAATACAGAGAAACCAAAAATAAAAATTGCCAATAAAAACCAGTACATAGAAACTAGAAATAACCGAAGAAAATCTTAGAGATCAACTCATGAAGACCTAGAGGGCGCTGCTAAGACAAAACCCTAGCGAACTGGATTTAGCCACCACTAAACCAGGTGAGAATGCGAAGGCGTTCATGAAGACCTGGAGTGATGGCCCAGCCCCCCAACGTTGCGTAGTGTTGTTTCAATCGTGTGGAAATTAATGTGAACGTAGTTGGTAACCGTGCTAAGGTTACAGGCCCCTCTTGTCCCTTCGGTGATTAACCTATGGTTATATTAGCTGTCATGTTATGGTGCGATGATATTAAACCCTCCGTGGATTTGGACTCACTTGCAATCTGCTTGTATTGATTACTGTCCCTTCTCACCGGTCATGGGACGCCACCTGTCGGTCTCCTCGGTCTGGCCGCTCCCGCCTTTTGACAAACCCTACCCTCGTTTGGCTGTCATTCTCATTTGTTCATTGTGCTTGGCTCTTCGCTCTGCTCTGCCGAGGTATGTTGGTGCCTCCGGGCTTTCTCTGTTCTGTGCGTTGAGCTTCTATGAGGGCGACAACACCGTCAGTTCCCTGCTCTGTGCTATGGTATGGTTGCTGTTACTCTGGACTGTTTCTGTCGTATGGGTTCGTTTCTCTGCTTTGGTAACTTGTTGGTTTTTAATTGTGACAGGGTAACCTTCAGTTCCACGCTTCTGGCTTGATTCGTTCGACCTTGCCTCCGAGGTATGCACTTGTTCTATGCCATACTCTGCCTTCGCACCTGTTTCAGACTCTTACGGACTCGTTCCTTGTCATCAGGCTCTGGTTGTCGGTTTCGGCTTTGCAATGCCGCCTTATCAACCACAGGTAAACGCCAATGTATTTGTGGCTTTGTTTTGTTTGCTGTGTTAGCTCGTTCTCTCCTTCCGGTTCTGCACTTCCAACAACTAACCCTCGTCCTCCTCTGTTTGCAGGTTATTTAAGGTGGCTGGTCGCCGAGGGCTTGCTCTCTCTGCAATCTCCGGGGAGCAGGACAAAGCCGGCCAGACTCACACAACGGGTAGGGTCATTCCGACCACGATTCGATTGTTAGCTTTGTGATGGGTTTTGATACTCCTGGTTCTCGTTCCTTTATAGTTACAGTCACCTGAGTTGTAGTTGGGTCCGTGTTCCACTCTGTCACTTTATGGCTCGAATAGCCCTGCTATGTTGTATTTAGCTTAAAAGGTTTCTTTTAAAATCAATTTGTTTTTGTTGAGCGCTGTCTGGCTCAGAAAATCTTTCTGTGCGCTCTTGCTTGTAATGGACGGTGGTTAACTGGTTAATTGAATTAAACTGTTTCACATTTGCTTTCAGTACTTGTATTATTTTTGTAAATGGTTTGAAGGCATCGTATTCGTTACCTGGTCGTTCGTCGGTGACTGTTGAATGGTTCTCCCTCCTTTGCTGGAAATGGTTTCCTGTATGCAATGCTTTTCCCTTTTCGACTTGTGTAAACCCTGTTACAACATTTTATTCACAGTAGAAGGAAGTATGAAATAGACATAGGACTCAACGTATGAAATAATTAGCAATGGATTCTTAGTTGGCAAAGAAAATGATTTGTTTTCTTTATTACAGAAGACTGTTTTCCTATCTGTTTCTTCGTACTGGAGATTCTCCTCCCCAACTATTTTTCTCTTTGTTTTAATACTTGTAAAGTATAACTGCTTCTTGTTTTCGGTTGAACTGTTCAACCAGAATCTGTCCAACTGTTAGCCAGTTCTTTTCCCTTTTTTTTTTTAACAAAAATAATAACTAACTGCTAATTATTTCCTAAACTAAAACAATTCACAACTGTAATCCTACGGTCTTTAACGGCCTTCTGGAAAATGAAACAAATAACAAAAAGAAACCAAAAATGACAAGTTTAATAACCTGTCCAGCAATACATGTAGTCTTCGGCTTGTTCTTGTTTTCTTTTCGAGACAGTCAACCACCTTCTGTCTCCTCGGAGCTGGATGCTCCTGCATCATGGAGGGCGCTGCTATGACTAAACCCGAGCCACCTCGGTTTAGCCACCGCTCCTCAGAGAGCAGTTCATAAACCCTAGAGCGGTTCATAAACCCTGGAAGTGTCTCTTAGGACAAAACCCTAGCCACCTGGATTTAGCCACCGCTCAGCCCTCATAGTAGTAACTGACTCACTACCCACTTTATTCATTAAAGGAATAAATCAAATCAAATCCTTTTCTAACGAATTTAGTCAAACATGTTACCCACGAGAAATAATAAAAAAAAACAGATTCTCACCGACCTATGTGCCCGATGGGATTTGTCGATTCCCGAGTCATGACTCGGAAAAAAAAACAGATTATCATCAACCTATATGCCCACTGGAATTTGTCGATTCCCGAATCATGACTCGCTGTTTTAACCTTGTATTTGACATTATTGGTAATAAAAATGCAAATGGGCACCAAAAAAAACTAATTTTCCCGCATTTTATGAATAATGATTATAATAAATTTAATATCGTGCCAAGGATGCGGCGACTATGGCGCCAGCAGCAAGGTTGCGAAAATAGGGATGATCCTCGCCGGATTCAACCTGATGATTCCGGTAGGTTCGTAAATCGTCGGATTCAATCTGATGATTTTGGTGAGAATAGTTTAGGGAGGGAATAGTTCCGACGATGTGGTTTGGTTTTTACCGGTCATGTTTTACGTAGGTTTGAGAGCTGTTTTAAATAAGATTTTCTGGTTGGAAAAATGTTTAAAAGGAGATTTTAACAATTTCAGTTAAATTTAACAAATTTCACAATTTTTTTGGAAATCAAAATAACAACTATCAGATTTTAATAAACAATATTAAATCTATTTTCACCCTAAAACAATATTCAAAACAATATTAAATCTATTTTCACCCTAAAACAATATTCAAACACTCCCATACACTCCCATGATCAAATTTCCAATTTCCAGATTTCTTGATTGTCACCCAGATAGACAACGCGGATTTCCAGATTTCTTGCGTCGGAAATTGTCAGCCAGTTAGACAACGCGGATTCTGCCGATTCTGGTAGGTTCGTTAAATACCGAGAACATGGAGAGTCCCCCGATTTAAGGAGCCGGAAACGGATTCGGGAAAACGAAAACATGATCAAATTGGACCACAGTTGATTAACAATTTCGAGAAGAGTCCGGCTCCTCTATTTATGGCAAAGCAAAAAGCATGAATAACTGCTAGAGCCTTGCAATTCTATACGGTCGCTACATTCGCAATTGGTTACTTGCCCATCTAATTCTTACCCTGTTACCCTGTTCTTGAGCAGAATTGCCATGGGTTCATCGGCTGTAATTTTTTTGGGTATCCTAATTTCCGCGAGTCTGGTTTCAGCAGCAACGAAGGACCTGAATCCCCCACAGAGAGACACCAATACCGCTCAATTTATCAAAACCTCGTGCGATCTGACTCAGCATCCGGCGCTCTGCGTCTCATCGCTGTCTTCCTTCCCGGGTTCTCTGAAGCCTACATTGACGGACATGGCGAAGGCGACCGCGAATGTGAGTCTGGGTCATGTCCTTAATGCTACCGTCTGGATCTCTAGCCTGAAAGGCAGAAGCCCTAACTTGAGTGAACCAGAAAAAGCGGCGCTCGAGAATTGTATTCAGAATTTCAATGACATCAAAGACGAGCTTCGCGAATCTCTGGCGGCGCTGAAGCACCTGAGGCGGAACACCTTCGACGCTCAGATGGACGACGTGTTGAGCGGGATGAACCAAGCTTTCACCAACGAGGACTCCTGCCGCAGCGGCTTTAAGGGTGTGGATGGGCAGGTTAAGCTCCAGGTCACGGACCGCGTGCAGAACGTGCATGCATTTATCGCTAGCTAATAGCCTCGCTCTCTTTAGCGCAGTGGCTGCCACTGGAGCTGATGGAAATGCGATCGAAGTGTGAGCGCAAAGAGGGTTACTGGTCTTTCAGAATCATTCATTCCACTACTTGATATTTATTATTATAATTTGGTTATAGTTTTTGCCTTCTATTCTTCTCCCAGTGTTCCAAATTTTAGGGTTTTGGATTAATTCTGCTGGGTTATGAAAAAACAGACGTCCGTTATGCTGTGAGAAATTCTTGCGACTGCGACTGGTCAATTGCAGTGGGTATTATTTTATTTTAAGTTTTACTTTTGATTTGATTTGAATAAGAGAAAATGACCTACAGATCTGTAGGTGCTCGCTGGATTTTAGCCCCTTCATGGAGCTGTTTTCTTATTAGCCCCTGGAATATAAGGATCACCTTGTACTGAAAAGGCCAGTTGACTTTCTAATCTTTCTAATTAATCTATGTGTTTTTTTTAATGTTGGTTTTGCGAAAAACTTGTTAATTTAGAGTTGTTGTTTTTATTGGTTTAAAAAAAATGATAATCCATATAATAGCGAAATGTTTAATCAATATTAATTTTTTTTATGTGATTCAACAAAAAGAATAGAACACATTTGAAAAAACCAGATGTCACCTAACTATTTAGGTCAAAAATTGATTTAAATCTTTTACATATGTAAACAGAGGAAGGACATCTTCTCGATCTCATACCTATATCACCATTTTCAACTCTATTCAGTCTTCCGAGTTATCCCGATTGTGCATTGTTTATGGTCATGAAGGTAAATTTGGCTCGTCTGATCCGTACATAAATGCCAAAGAGCATTATTGATTAATTTTTTAACGTAACAAACAAAGATATAGAAATGGTGGATGGTAAGGAAAGTATTATACCATGATTTGTGAAGTCTAATTAGTTTAACTTTGAAATTGTATTAAATGAATTTTATATTATGAGATATTAAATAATATTTTTAATTTTATTTATTTCATCAAAAATTTTAAATTTAATATCAATTAATTATATATATAATTTCCAATGATTATAATATATATATTTATTTTTTTCTCAGTTTTAAATTAAAATAATGATTTACAAAGTGAAGCTTCCATGATATCATCCCACCCGATACCCCAAATTTATAGATTGTGACGGAGTGCATTATGATTGACCACAAATTTTTTTATAATGATCGTGTTTTGGAAGTTCAAAAGTAAATGAAACTTTAGAATGAGTTCATAAATTCATAAGTGGGGTATTTCATGACTATAATATTTTTTTTCACAAATTATATGGTGTAGGGGAAGTTATCTTTATTTCAATTGGGTTATTGTCTTTAGAGATGTTGTAATGTAATGTTTAATATTTTAATGGAGTTTAATGATAAGTTTCGTTGGGTGAAACCCACGAGTTGAGGGTTCAAATCTCATTGAGTATATATATGACCTATTGTGTCTTGGCTAGAAGAGTAGGCGACCCCATAGCAGACGTCTGGCTCTTGCTGAGGCACCCAGTTAGATTTGATCCTCCGTCCGTTCAGGATAAAAAAAAACATTTTAAATAAATGAAATTACATAAAAAAATAAAATAAAAACAAATAAAGATTAATATATTGTAATTTAAAAATTTTAACTGGGTTAAAATAAAATAGATTTTTATTTTTTATTTTTATTTATTTTATTTTATTTAATTAAAATAATAATAAAAATAAAAGTGGATCATGGTTTTGAGAACCCATGGTATTAGCCCATGATATTCGTGTGGAATATACCCTATTTAAAAAAAAACATTTTAAATAAATGAAATTACATAAAAAAATAAAATAAAAACAAATAAAGATTAATATATTGTAATTTAAAAATTTTAACTGGGTTAAAATAAAATAGATTTTTATTTTTTATTTTTATTTATTTTATTTTATTTAATTAAAATAATAATAAAAATAAAAGTGGATCATGGTTTTGAGAACCCATGGTATTAGCCCATGATATTCGTGTGGAATATACCCTATTTAAAGGGGGAAATTAAACCAACCTAGATCCATTTTAATTGTGGATCTACTAAGTGACGAGAGGATCAAATCTCTTGATATGTAAACCTTAGTGAAAAGAGATTTGATCCCTCTAGAAACTTGGTTAAAAAACCTTTATAAAACTAAAATAATAATAAAAATAAAAATGGACCAGGTCTTGAGAACACATGGTATTAGCCCATGATATTCATGTGGAATATACCCTATTTAAAGATGTTGTTGGGAAAAGTTCATTCGGAATGCCCCTATCCCACTCTAAGGTGTGATAGTGCCTTAGCAACAAACAAGGAAAACTAATTGAGTATTCTTCTTTATGGAATGTAAATGAGGAGAAAGGATGTAACTAACCTGTGTCTTCCGCTAGTTTGTCGATCCAATCGCTCCTCTCTTCAATAGCTCCCAGCTCTCTGCTCCCTTACCGGCCCAGCTTCACCGAATTCCTGCAAGATCACAAGAGAGAGAAACTACACGAAGATACAGATATACATTCATAAAAATCTCAAGATCAGATTAAGCTAAACATGCAAATATAACCAAACATCATTGATACATAGCATGTAGGAGAAACTCAAATAGTTTATTGATAGAATAAGAAAGTCCAAGAGGAGATACAACCAAGTGAGTTCCGATCCAGCATCTACCTCCTAGCAAAGGAATCCCTTCCTCTCCTCCAACAAAGCATAAATCACCCAATGTACTAATCTCAATCTCAAACCAACAACAATTCTCTGCAAAGTACAAAATTCCAGCCTCCGGATCTCTGGGATAAGGGATCCATATATAGATGTAAGCAGAGAGGATGAGTCAGCTTATGTTTTGACTTGTGGCTTCTCTCTGTCAGTTCTTGCTTCCACTTGGAGGTTGAGAGCCTCTTACTCATCACTAGTCGAATTCTTTGAGGCAAGTGTTATTGGAGAAGATTCTGGAAGCTTCCATGGTCTTTCCACCTCGTTGAATGAGCTTGCCATTTGTCATTTCCCGCTCAGCGCACCTGGGTAGTGTATCCAAGTGCGTTGCAATGCAGGCAGCTAGTGGAGCTTCTGAATTGATCCTGAATTGACTGTTTCTGAGTGGTTTTTGGTGGAGAACTTCTGGGAGAAGCTGTCATTGGTTGACCTTGTTCCTTTAGGAGCTGTAACAACATCTTTAGGGACTTTGGATCCCTTGGATTATGGACATTTTATGCTTATAGCTATAAGGCACAAAAATGTCTATAACAGTTGCCCCCTAAAGTATGAGGTCGTTTATCGGGTGAAATGCTTTATTAGGAGGATCCGAAGTTCATTCGATGCTGGGAGGAGACCTGTAATAAGATACAATACAATACATTATTTTTCATATTGCTTTCATGATCTAGCTGAGGCGGGCATTCCCATGCTCAGCTTTATAAATTCATTTTTATGTACATAGGACAGACAACCGTCTGATGGTAGACTGATGATTCTGATGAAATCATCATCCTGTTGGTAGGATGATTATCTGTTCTGCAGTGCTGTACATGTCGATGTCTTTATTTTTCCTGAATATATATCGCAGCCCGGATGGATGAAACTAGATCCAGGGTCTTCAATCTTGTCCGATCTTCACTCTAAGTACAAGTCGATCCATGTGAGAAATGTTTTGAAGTCAAACATGGAAAGACATCGCTTGATTACTAGTCAATGATGTAAACTGTTAGCAAGCGCGAGAGGAATCACCGATAATGATAATGACCCTCAAGGTACTGCAGTACAATTCACATGGTGTGAATAAAGGACTTGGCGTCGAACACCACGCAAAATCTTTCGGTCGAAGGTCATTGATGTATACCTGTCGCCGGAAGTGAGAAACTTGCCATTGAGGCATGCAAGCTTCAAAGTACTGAATGGGGTGTTCCTAGATCAACTTCTTGGATAATGAGCTGATGTCGACAAGAAGCGATCCGTCAAAGGAGGGCCTTGATGTATCCCACATCAGTGACACGGAACGGAGCAAATGATTTTGATGGAGGTGAAAACGATATGATGATATATGGTTCAGGGTGGCGGTCATGAAAGAATGAAGGATAATGCATGGTAGTGGATGGGACATGGTTGACTTCTCTGGATGACTTCTCTTGAACATATCGGCAACACTTATGTGATGGATTGGTAGCATTTACCCCAAAGGTGGATGGTATGGTGAGACCATGGTGATGTGACCGGTGAATGAAACAACCCAACCCGAATCAGGCACGGAGCGGAAGTGTCATGTTCAAG
Organism: Pinus tabuliformis; assembly: GCA_031772625.1. Lineage (NCBI taxonomy): Eukaryota > Viridiplantae > Streptophyta > Pinopsida > Pinales > Pinaceae > Pinus > Pinus tabuliformis. The sequence goes on along the minus strand of CM062820.1, from coordinate 1,352,993,541 downwards.
AGCGACTTGCTACCAATAAATGTTCTTTGAGTTTCTTCCCAATTTTTCCCCAGTCATTGCTGACCAGTACCTCTTTATTTTTGTCAAGCTTGAGGAGGATAACATATGCTTGTTCTATAATTTGCCCTTCGGGAAAACCCATCGCTATGTTTTAACGAGCCTAGCGATAGTGAAACTCGTTCTCGCCTAAAGATAAGTTTGTCGCTATTAATCTTTTTAACGAGTCTAACGACAAAGATAACTCGGTCCTTTTCATTTTTAGAGAGTCTGAAAAGGTACGTAAAGTTAACTCCAAAAGTCCTTTTTCGTCATCTAATCCCTTAAGTCCGAAAAAGTATAAAACAATACAGAAGGGATGAATTTTCGATAGTTTTAACGAGCCGAACAAAACAAGCGCTCGATCTTTTTGTGCAATAATCCCTCAGGTCCAAAAAGATTAAAATCTAGAGGAGGGATAACTCTTCCGGTCGCTTTAACGAGCTGGAAGGCCAAAACTCGGCAATATTTTCATATTTTACGAGTGAGATGAAAAGAGCTCAAAGAAGACTCGTCTTTTGAGGAACGAGTGATAAAATGGGTAGCAGCTGATTCCAGGTAAGGGCTGGAATTTTCCAAGCACGGCAGTGTCACAACGATGGCTAGTGAAATCACTTTTCGCAGCTGTTCCTCAAAATGGGTAAACAATCAAATGGAGGTGAATGATCGGCCAATGGAAAAGTGGAGGTGACGGTGCAAACACGACCAAGGCTTTAATGGCTGATAATGTTACATTCACGGTGGTTATTTACCGGAGGGTAGTTCATTTTTTAACGAGCTTAAACGCGGATTGAAACACTTGCTCGATCTTATGTTTATTTTTTAACGAGCATGAACTATGCGCTAAAACTGCTCGATAAGTTTGCATGCCCCCAACATAATAACTCAAATCGAGGTGCATGCCCCCCAAGCTTCATTGCATTCAACTCGGTGGTTGGAATGAAGGTTTACCTTTGAGATTTGGAAAGGGGATTTGTTTCATTTTTTAATGAGGTTGACACAGTAAAAGAACTATCCTCATGACTCCTTGTTTCATTTTTTAACGAGGTTGACACGAGATAAGAACTATCCTCGAAATCCACCATATTTACAGTATTTGATAGAAAATCAAAAACTGATGGATGATTAAGGTTGCTGGAATAATCTTCATGGTAATCCGGAAGATGGGAGCGATGGTGGTAATCTTCCCATAGTGCCTCTCTAAACATCATTGACTGATTGATTCCTTTGTCTGCAGAATGTACATGTGACCAAGGATCTAAAGAGGTACCATATTCCTTAGACCTATCTATCCAAACACTCGATGAGCATTGATTTGGGTTTGCCCCCCAGGCCAAGAAAATTGATTGCTACAATATTTCTATTATGGTGATGATCCATGCTGACAAAATGTTTAGGAGTCTTCCGAATCCATTAGATATAGAAGATTTCATACTGCAGGTTTCCACTGTGGCCACTTCCACCAAATTACTCGGAGGTGGTAGGGAAAAAGTACCCATTATGGCAGGGTCTTTTAGGAGGCCTACTCCAATATTTTGAAGCGAATGATTGTTTCCATGGATCATTGGGATGCTTCCCGTAACTTGTGAACTGTTGGGGAGAAATGTTTGTTGGTCGACGATTGTAATTCTTCCTTGCAAGGGAAATGCAATCTTCCTGAAGTAGGTCGACACAACTGCGGCCATGGCATATATCCAGGGCCTTCCCAGTAGGATGTTGTAATCGAGGTTTCCGTCGATTACTTCAACATTAACTTCTACTGTTTTTCCCCCCAGTTCAACTTGCAAGTTACTTAAAATCCCGTATGGAGTGTATGATCGTCCATCAAATGATTTTAATGTCGTTGACGATCTCGACAAGGGTGGTGAGCCTAATTTTTTCCAGCAACTCATCGACATAATACATGTAGATGCCCCCTCATCAATAATTGTCCGATGAACGGTTTTGTTGAGGGCTTTCACTTGAATAAGGAAAGCTAGTTGAGCTGGTAACTGAGGGTCATATCCTTTATGATTAAAGGCCACAAGATTGGAATCCATTGGGTCAATCCCACCTATTGCTGATAATAAAGCTTGCTCTTGGGAGGGGCAATTTTGCGGTACCTCAAGTGTCGACATAGCGGACGGCAATTGGGCCAGGTCCTCTACTATATTATAATTCTGTGCTACTTTGGCACGAGGATTAAATGTCGATTTGTGTACTACTCCCTTTGGCGACTTTATCATTGGTTCAGGAATGATGGGTGGCACAACTTCAGTCAAAGTTGTTGTCGAACTACTAGGTTGTTCATTAGCCTTGTTATTCGACAGCTGTGGATTCTCGTAATCTTTATTCCTTGTCAAAGCATCACTTTGCTGCTTTGAGATAGACAACATAAGCACTTGGGATCGGGAAGCATTTTGATTAGCAACCAGTTTGGTTCCCGGGTTTGGAAACGGATCAGTCAATACTGCTGAGGTTTTTGAACTCTTAAAGAGTTTCTTAACTTCAGCTTTATGTGGAAAATCTCTCGTTCGATGATCCTCATCGCATATATGACACCCCGCAGGGGGTTTCCTTTGCCCAGAAGGGTTTGCAGAAGCTTTTCTAGGAGATGACTCATCCTGCTTCCTTTTTCTCCCTTTCTTTTTCTTCTTGCCCCCTGGTTGCTTCAGTTGTTTGCCCTTGTCGGCCGACACGGCATTTACTTCCGAGGCAAGAAGTTCCTCATTTGCATTATGAATAGAAATCTTACAGACCTTTTTAGATGTAGCCTTTGTCGATTTCATGTTTGTTGTGCCAATCACGCCATCGCCGACGTGAGAGTCATTGTTTGATTTAGGAGGAGGAGGAATTGAGAATTCCGGTCTAGGGGCGTCAGGTATTTTGTCGTAGAGCGTGCCAGACTGAGTATAGACCAAGTCTAGATATTGCGCACGAGCGATAACTTGCTCTTCCGTTATGACTCCCCCCTTTGCCACATTTTCTGTTATGGCCGGAAGTAATGACTTGATAAACCATTCAGCTAATAGCTGATCGGGAACGTACGTTTTTACCATCCTACGACGACATCGCCACTCATGTATATGATCAGATATGTGAGTGGCTGTTGTCTGCTTGAAGTTGGTTAGGATTTCCATTCCCGTTTCATACCTTATCGGTAATTGAAAATGGGTTAAGAAATTCGTGGCTAAGGTACTGAAGTTGTCGAACGAAGCTCTAGGCAATTCAATATACCATTTTGCCGCTGGACTCGTTAACGTCCTCTGAAAAAGGCGAAGCCTTATCGAACCATCGTTTAGGGTGTTTGATGAACACCATAGATGGAATGTCATCACGTGATTCGATGTATCTTCACCTGGATTTCCATTGAATTTAGGAATGTCTGATGGAAGTTTGTGAGGGATCGCTGGCCACCAAGGGGCGTAAGCAATTGGATCGTTGGTTAACCAGTGTAAATCAGGTAACTCTAAAGTTGCCACGAATGGTAACTGCTGATTCAGGTTAGGTGAAGCATACCCAGGATATGATGGAATTGCCTGAGCAGTTGGCCTTTGCATACCAGCATAATGTAGTTGATGCTGGTATGACTGATACGGTTGGTGGACATGATCATTGTAAAGTGGTTGATTTTAACCGTTTTGAACGTACGGCTGTCCACTGTTCGCAAAGATCTGCTGCTCAGAACCTTGGTATACTTGTTGGAATTGTGGTTGTTGATATTGCACCAGCCACGGTTGTGAAGCCATGTTCTGTTGCGCTATATTAACCGTTGGACCAAGGTGTGGGGTAATTGTACCCGTTTGGACCTGTGTCGCCCCACCAGTCGGCGATTGTGGTTGAGTCACAGGGTCAAGGGGCTGTTGCATTACAACCTGAGAAATCTGAGGTTGACATACAACAGGCAACGTTTGAACTTGCGACACTGTCACAATAGCTGGTGTAGTCGGGATGTCCGACATAGGTACACATTGTTGCATAGAATACACAACCCTTGGTTGTTGGGGTAGTATAGGTACCCAACCACTTGATGTAACTCCAGTATAACCTGAATACTGTTGTGAACTGCCATATGGATATCCTCCCGGAGGGGGTAATGAAAGGGCATACTGCCCCCCATACGGTGGCAATCCGGAGCTCAAAGGGATTGTTTGCCCTTGGGGACTGGATTGCCCAAATTGACCTCCAAATGGATCAATTTGGCGAGTCTCAACATAAGAGTTGCTGGATATTATTCTGGAGGAACAAACAGGAACGGACCATACTGTCGAAATAGCCCCTAGATGGACTCGTTCTAGCGGTTGTGAGCTAGTCGGGACAGATGGTATGCCGGAAAACATTGTCGGAGTGACGACAGGGAGTTCTGCTATCGCTGTGTCAGTTGACACAGTCCTAGATGTTGACGGTTGTTCAGACATTTTGAGTCTATCCAAAAGATTACCTAGCGATTCTACAGGAACTTCCACTGGTGGTAGACTAACTTCTGATGTCGAGGGAAACAGAGTGACCCCGACTCCAAAATTTGTTGGAGTACTTGCTTGCGGATCTTCTACAATTTCCTCTATCGCAATCAAACCAGGTGGAAGGGGAAGACCGTCAGGTCCGTAAAATATTTCTGGTGCCGAAGAAGGGGTTGAATCAACAACGACAGATGTTTGAGGAGCAAGACTCTCTGAACCGGTTACAGATGGAACTGGTTCAGTAACACAAGTGTTTGCTCTCAAACTAGGATCAGTATCACTGTCCCTCTGTGGCTGTTGAAATTCTTCTGTAGAGGCAGGGTTTCCAGAAATGTTTGCAGTAACCGGAATCTCAGATGTTGTTGGAACACTTGTTCTAACTTTGATAGGAGATTTCGAACCGGTTAAACGAGTCTGCTTTGTCCGTACTGTTTTCGATTCCGGAGACAAAGATGGTTGACTCGTAAGCCTCCACGAACGACGAGTTTTCAATTGACTTTCTTCCACGATTGCGGATTACTCGATCAACCAAAATACAAAAAGGGGGAAAAATGTTTCTGAATTAAATGAATTTTAGACGCTTTAGACACAACTTGCTTTTTCAATTTTAAAGAGTCGAGAAAAAGCAAAAGATGACTCCAGTCACCTTCGATGCTTTAACGAGCCCGAAGTGACAAATGCTCGGATAGACTTTTTCCGTTATAGAGTCTGAAAAAGGCCAAAAGGAACTGCTCTGGAGTTCTAGGTAGAGGGTGTGCCAAACTTTTCGCAAAACCGCAGAATACTTTTTAAGGTACGGGCGGTCAATCTTCCCGAATGCTGTGTTCAGTGCATTGCGATCAGTAGGGCGGCCGACACAGCTTCCTATGGATAAAGGTTTTATGCCTATAGGGGTCTCCCAATATATACTCGACGGTACATGGGAGCACAATCCATACTGGCACTTATCGTCTCTCAGGAGGAATCACCCAACCATCAGCGAGATCGACAGTCACCAGGTTTTACGACGCCGGAACACGTCTCTAGCCTAGACCTCTATGTTGTGCGTTAAGTTACAAAGCATTGTTAAGTTCATTCAATTTATTTTAGGTTGATCTTTCTTAGAAGTTTGCCTTTTTGGATCACCACGAGATGTATGATACAATTCCTAAATGCAGTCTAAAGATGATAAGCAAGCTTTTATATCTTTTCAACAATGAAAATCCTAGCTACAAGGGGAAAAGAAATACACAATCTTTTCTCAAAGAGCATAGAGCACACTGTAAATGCACTTTTCCTAAATCAACATACAAACTGTCAAAATGCAAATGCACAAATGCATGTATTTGTTTTCACTTTCTTAATATTGATGCCTAAAAAGAAAGCTGTTGTACAAAATTTGAATTCGATTTCAAGTGAAAACACAAACAAGTTTCTTTTTGAACTAAAAAAGACGATTACGACACTTTATGATTTTGAAGTAGACACTTGTTTCAACACTATAAATGCATAAATTCAAACCAAAAGACAAAAGTAAAAGCGTAATCATCTGTCAACAGCAATAAACCTACTCCTAAGATCAAAACAACACCTACGACAGGTCTAGATCTAAGGGCGACAGTATGACTAGTTTACTTTTGTAATGGGAAACTGCAAATGATGTAACAAATACACAAAGAACAAATACAGTTTCTTTATACAACTGAGGCAGAATTGAGGCAAAGAAAAGGGGTTTCAGATAGGTACACACACTGATAATAGGCTGCAAAAAACAAAGATAAAACTGAGCAAAAGGAAGCAGGGAACCACAACTGCACAAGGCAAAGGCTGATCAGCGCACCCCCAGCACAGAGAAACTGAACTTCAGAGCAGGTAGCCCTCTCGGGACCTGCGTTGAAATGCAGAACATCTTCACAGAGCCTGCGCTGAAGCAGAAACGAGAATTGTCTCTGGGTTCTGGGTCACGGTTTGCAGTTTAATCTACAGTTTTTGGCCGGATAAAAGCTATCAATTAGGTACAATTAGGAGGATGATTTAAAGGAGGACTAGGATCTATCACAAAGGGCTATTAGAGCATTTGTGGATTAGCTGTTCAGATCATAAACAGACCCAGTGAGTGGACTAGAGTGGCAGATCTCTACTTTGCATTTGAAAATGGCAAATGCATTTCGATTCGGCACTCCTGAGTTTATGAGAAGAACAACAATGGAAACACAAATAAACTAACAAGATACGGTCCCCAGCGGAGTCGCCAATTTGTTGTTGGGAAAAGTATCCATTCGGAATGCCCCTATCCCACTCTAAGGTGTGATAGTGCCTTAGCAACAAACAAGGAAAACTAATTGAGTATTCTTCTTTATGGAATGTAAATGAGGAGAAAGGATGTAACTAACCTGTGTCTTCCGCTAGTTTGTCGATCCAATCGCTCCTCTCTTCAATAGCTCCCAGCTCTCTGCTCCCTTACCGGCCCAGCTTCACCGAATTCCTACAAGATCACAAGAGAGAGAAACTACACGAAGATACAGATATACATTCATAAAAAGCTCAAGATCAAATTAAGCTAAACATGCAAATATAACCAAACATCATTGATACACAACATGTAGGAGAAACTCAAATAGTTTATTGATAGAATAAGAAAGTCCAAGAGGAGATACAACCAAGTGAGTTCCGATCCAGCATCTACCTCCCAGCAAAGGAATCCCTTCCTCTCCTCCAACAAAGCATAAATCACCCAATGTACTAATCTCAATCTCAAACCAACAGCAATTCTCTGCAAAGTACAAAATTCCAGCCTCCGGATCTCTGGGATGAGGGATCCATATATAGATGTAAGCAGAGAGGATGAGTCAGCTTATGTTTTGACTTGTGGCTTCTCTCTGTTAGTTCTTGCTTCCACTTGGAGGTTGAGAGCCTCTTATTCATCACTAGTCGAATTCATTGAGGCAAGTGTCATTGGAGAAGATTCTGGAAGCTTCCATGGTCTTTCCACCTCGTTGAATGAGCTTGCCATTTGTCATTTCCCTCTCAGCGCACCTGGGTAGTGTATCCAAGTGCGTTGCAACGCACCTAGCCAGTGCATTTGGGTGCTTTGCAACGCAGGCAGCTAGTGGAGCTTCTGAATTGATTCTGAATTGACTGTTTCTGAGTGGTTTTTGGTGGAGAACTTCTGGGAGAAGCTATCATTGGTTGACCTTGTTCCTTTAGGCGCTGTAACAACATCTTTAGGGACTTTGGATCCCTTGGATTATGGACATTTCATGCTTATAGCTGTAAGGCACAAAAATGTCTATAACAAAAGGGGAAAATTTAACCAACTTAGATGCATCTTAACTCTGGATCTGCCAAGTGCCCAGAGGATCAAATCCCTTGATATGTAAACCTTTTTCAGAGTGAAATGAGATTTGATCCCTCTAGAAACAACTTAGTAAATCTAAAATTAAGATGTATCTAAATTAATTCTTATATAAAATTTAGATTTCATCTATCAAACTAATAAAAATTAAAAAAATAAAAAATAAATAAATTATTCACACTGTTACATACCCATTGAATACTGACTAGACTTGACATTTGTATAATTATGTTATGATTTTTCTTTGATGTTAAAATATACGACACTCTCATGTACCATATGTGATGGATATTGCACTACCGCAACAACCCACCTCAAAAACCATATGGAGCTTGTGGGAAGACAATATCCTTTATTCATATAAGTCAAAAGAACCAAAAATGCGGTTTTTTGTTTGTTTGGTACTTTAAGAGGTTTCTCGGAGATTAGACAAGCTATCGCAGGTCAAGAATGTGAGGTGGGTTATAATCGCTTATTGATACGATCACTAGAGATGCAATTGCATAGGTTAGGTTATCTTTTATTCTTTCTTCATTTATCCATTTTGAGGGTGATCAAATTTGAATAAATTTTAAAACAAAATTTTTATTATAAATTCGTAATAGTATTTAATTTTTTGGTTGAAGATGAGAATATTTCAAGAATTTACATGGAAGTTGCCTAAGAAACATTGTGAGGGATGGCATTCCAAGAAAACCCATTTAGCCATTTAGAATGAAAGACGTGATAAAAAGAATTTAATGAGGTATAAATGAAGGAGAGTGGTAATTGAGAGATTAAATTTGCAAATTACGAGTCTAGAGGTAATAATATGCTAAATCATCATATAGCTCACCCCTTGTAATGGGTTTATGGGATAATGAAATCCCCAATTTCTAATCTGTTTTGTTGTGAAACTTTGTTATTATGTGTATAAATATTGATGATGTGACTAAATAACTTATCACATGGTGATTTTATTTGTTTTATTATGGTTTCATCCAGGAATGGAATATGGTGATGTGAATGAGTAGCATTCACTTTTAAAACCCTATTTGGAACATTTGCATTATTTGGAATTAGGCAAGCTGCCATTGAATGTTGAATACTTACATATATGTAGTAGCCTAAATGTTGGGCTTGGATTTTTTGTTATTAGAATTGAGGTTTTATATCATATATGTAATAGCTTAAATGTTGGGCATTGATTTTGTTTGATTGGATTTGAGGTTTTATATAGTAAATTTCAAACTGTATAAGTTATTATTATTTTCAAGTATAAATTCTAACTTTTTATTGGCATGATAATTTTTTAGTTTTATAACTTCCATTTTAGAAAATAGTGTACATATTTTAATTCAACACTATAGAAATTGTAGTATTTCAGGTATTGTGTTAGTGTAATCAAACAGATTTTGTTGATTTATTAGAGTGGACACATATATGAATGGGTAATGTATTTGAATTAAAATGCATTCAAATATGTGTAACAAAGTTGTAGCTTGTATTTTGATTTCAACAATAATGGAGAAAGTAAATAGAAGCCTTGAACCAAAATTAGAATAGGGCACCCATTTGAGCATAAGGAGCAAAATAACCTTTCAATATAGGATTCATCCTAATGAAACAAATAGGAGATAGACCCACCATTTATAGATCGTTTGGTATCATAAAATGTTTATTAGAGACCTAGAAGTTGTTATCATGGGAAAACCTTGAAGAGGGAAGATAAAAGAGTTGAGACACTTTAGCAAATAGATTTAAGAGGAAATTCAATATTGTAAGTAGAAAGACAATGAGTTGAAAGAAAAATCTCCAAACTCTAGGACTCCACCTTCATGATGGTAGAATCTAACAAGAGTAGATTACATCCTCTTATGGTTAGAGTAGAACTTCCATTACCTAGATAATTGCAAGAGGAAATCACTAAGGTGTCTACCCAACTATACTAAGGTTTTGTGGAAAATAAAGAGACCTTAAAGAAGCTACAAGTTCTTTCCTAAGAGGCCAAGCAATCTCCTTCCATTTATACTATGGAATCTTACACTATGATGGTGTTAGGCATGGTAAACTCACTTTCCAAGACCATTCCTCAAGAGATATTTAGTGACTTTGAAAATCATAGTAGAAATTGTAGACTTTTAGTTGCCGTGTTAGTGTAATCAAGAGTTCTTGATAATATATTAGAGTGGAAAAATATATGAATGTGTAATTTATTTGAATTAAAATGCATTCAAATATGTCTAACAAATTTGTATCATGTAGTTTTATCTCAGCAATAATGGAGAAAGTAAATAGAATCCTTGAACCCAGATTAGAGTAGGATACCGATTTAAGCATAAATAACAAAAGAAACTTTCAATAAAGGATTCATCATGATGAAAAAAATAGGCAATAGACCCACCATTTATAGAGCATATGGTATTATAGCATGCTCATTAGAGACCTAGAAGTTGCTATCATTGGAAAATCCTTGAAGAGGGAGAAGCTAGAAGAGTTGAGATACATTAGTAAATATATTTAAGAGGAAATTCAACATTATAGGTATAAATACAATGAAATGAAAGAAAATTTTCCAAAATCTAAGACTCCACCTTCATAATGGTAGAATCTGAGAGGAGTAGATTACATCTCTTATAGTTATATGAGAACTTCCATTACCTAGATAATTGTAAGAGGAATTCACCGAGGTTATCAAGGGCTTTTGGAAAATAAAGAGATATTGAGGAAGCTACAAACTGTTTTCCAAGGGACTGAGAAAGCTCCTTACATTGCTACTTTGGAATCTTACACCATGATGGGTTTAGGAATGGTAAACACACTTTCCAAAACCCTTCTTGGAGAGACCTTTAGTGACTTTGAAAAGCACAATAGAGGAATTTCTTTTAAGTTCAAGAATTAAATGGTCTATGATTTCCAAGGGCTAAGCAAACAAGGGTAAGGGACTATGATCCTCATTATAGATCAATAGAGGCCCAAGAATGAAGGACTAAGATTTGGTTTAAAAGAAGCTAACACAATTTTATTTCAAACCACATTTTTCAAGGCAAGAGGAATTACACAAGATGTCATTCCCATGGAAGAACATAATGTTGGAAAAGTGTTTAGCCAAACAATCAATTCTACTTGTGAAGGCTTGGAAGAGGGAAGCAATGACATGATCCTACAATACTCCTTGGGGATTATGGAAACAAGATGGAAATCATCATGAGAAATAAAAAATACCTGGGATAACGTCGTTGGTGTTTTTTGTTGCAACAAAATGGGTCACAAGGCTAACAATTATTTCACTCTAATAAGGATAAGAAACAAAATTATGAAGTGTTTCCACTTACATGTTTATAGCTAGAAAAATTCCTTTACCATCAAAGGGAGAAGGACTCAATGGAAATCCCCAATTAAATTTGATGTGAATTGGTCTAGCGATTTCCATCAATATGTTAGCCAAGTTTCCACCAAATAGATTTCCTATTGAAAGGAGACTTTCCTAGTGAATTTATTTTAAATCATAAGTGCAATCCTATTTTATTATGAAAATTCAATCATATATCGAGTCTTAAAATTAACAATGATAAATAGCTTGATTAAATGCATGCAATTCATTAATGGAATACAAGAAGAAATTGCAAGAGTTTTCTAATACTCACAATGTTGTAAAAATAGAGAGAGAAGTCCTTCATCTCTAACAATGGAGGAGACCCAATGTCCAATTGGATAAATACAAATTGTATGTTAGCTTACAAATAACAACACTTAGCTCATTGAATAATACCAACATTAACACCCCCCCTTAGGTAAAATGTAAGGAGTAAACATAAAAAATATTTGGTCCCAAGAACAAGCCTTGATAAGGTATGAAAGTCCAAGCTCTCATAAGTGTGGAAAAGGATAAAAACACATAGGAAAAAAATCCTTTTAGAAAGGGAGAAAGAAGGTAGTGTTTCGATAAACATGGAGTTGAAAATGCAAATACCACAATGATATATGGTATGGAAAGAAAAAAACAAGATCTAAGTAGGAAGTACCAAACATGAAAAGGAGATGTTGTAGAGGCACAAGAAAGAAAAGAATTAACAACTTCCATATAATTGCTTCAGAGAAAGGAGGCACTAGTAAAGAACAAAGGCAAAGGCTTCAAACACAAGCAATAGCATCAACCATAAAATAAACAATGAGGCCTATAAGTATGGAGAGCTTATCTTAAACACCATAGAACAACACCCATGTTAATTTCTAAATATTTTCACCATAAACACTAATCAAAGACAATAAACAACAAAAAAGAAACAATATTTATCATCATTGATCACATGGAAAAGCCACCATCTTATGAGCATGGGATTATACTAACCACTCGAGGAAATGGTAAGTGTTTGGAGATTTACTAATGCCAATAGGTTTTGGTGTAATGAAAAACCTCGACATAGTGTCAGAGGATCGTAGAATTAGGGAGAACATCTAGTTGCTCAAGCTTACAATTTTTCTCATGTGAGACAATCATAGAGTTTCTCATAATTCGACTTTTTTTGAAGTCATTGGGAAAAAATAATGATAAATTGTAGTTGTTACAAGTAAGTATATTTGTTAAAATATGGTGGAGTCAAGCACTATAGAGCTCCTTACTCCCTATAATTAACATACATCGAAAATCAAAACGCAACATATTTTACAATCAAAAGGGATGTCACAAATGTTAAGATATAGGGGTGAAAACATGAAGCTGGGTTACACTTTTGTGAGAAATGCCTCCGAATATTTCACATTCTCAATTTTTTGGTGAAACAATTTTTTCTTTTGGCCTAATTTTCTAAATTTATTTGTGCCAGATATATCCAATTTGTTAATAATCGGTTTTACCCAGCTTCTTCTATTGTTTCTTCTAGATTTATTCCTAAAACAAAGATAAACACATGAAGACAAATTCTTAATTAAGCTATTACGAGGAGAAAAGATACCTTTTCCTCGGCCCAACATACTCCCTTGCTTACCTTTTTTCATGTCCTCATGCAATAAGATGGTCGAGGTGTAGTTGAGTCGAGGGGTAAGTCGGATATACTTCCTCCTTATACAACCTAAAACTATTTTTCTGTTTGAGCACTGCAAAAGCCTGGTTCACTCGATGATCTGGCAAAGTATAATCACTATGATACCCATCAGAAGGATACCAGATAATCAGACTTCTATATCGGCACCCTATCTAATCAGGACCCATGATTAGGACCATAATGTTGCATTTGTGTAGGCGAGTGGAGGTAGATTCGGAATTTCTAAACCCAAATGCCTCTTTGTTCTTGACATTGTTACTAGAGGCTTCCCATCTTTGTCTGGCTGCATACAAAGCTTCTTCTTTGATTTCCTGAAAGTATTCCTTCCCTACCTATATGATGTCAGTATGAAGTGGTCCTAATTGACCCACAACACCTGTTCATTTCATGAACTATTTGTGCTGGACAGAGAGGTGTAGAGGTTTTGTGGGCTCTCCCCTAATCGATAAGTTTATGCCATATTTCGTTCTTTGAAAAGTATTATGGTATTTAGCCCATTTAATCTGATTAGTGGCAAAGGAAAGAAAATATTGAAATTGGATATCCCCTATGAAGGGGCCAGGATTACTATCTAAGTCATCCTCTAAGAAAAATTATGCATGTACAATTCGCACAAAAGGCGTTGTACCTATTCATTATGTTCTTTGAAACACTTGACAAAGTCTGGAGTGGTCTTTATTTCTATTGAATTACCAGCCTTAATGGCTTTAACCTTCAATAAGAGGTATATTTCTAGCAGAAATAGTGCATAGTTGGTGGCAGGTGTTCGACATGATAAGGCATCTCAGTAGAGAGAGAAAATGGTCTCCATTTGCTCCTTAGATTTCTGCAGCTTGGCCTGTACTTATTTGACTTTCTCTTGTTCATCCTTGTAATTAGCAAAAGTCTCATCCTCTGGGACAGTAAGTGCCTCAAATTTCTTTCGCAATTCCTGGTGGACTTGTAGTGGCACTACTTTTTCCTTATGCCGAACCAACTCTTGTTGAGCCTTGGCTAGTTTGTTTTGCAATTTTATAATGACCGCTTCCCTTACCAGAGGAATGTAATCAGGTGTTTCCTCTGTCTGGACTTCATCATCCTGTGTTACCATTAATTCAGTTTGAACAACAGCCTCTGCCGCTTCTCGGATCATACAACAACCAATTTGGGTGTTTTCTTCAGTATCAGTTTGAACAACAACTTCAGCTGTTCCCTCGGGCATATGGCAGTGTTCCTGAATATTTTCTGCATAATTGGTTTGGAAAACAGGATCAGTAGTGGGGAAATCCATTTGGGTTTCCACTTGGCAAATGCAAGGATCTTCTGTCTGCATTTCACTACTCTTTAAAAGACATTGCTCTGTTTGGGTTCCTTTTGAACAAACCAAAGGGGTCTCAGTCTAGGTTTCAATATCTTCCCAAGAGCAGTGTTATGTTTGAGTCCCTATAGTCTCTAATTCTGTTTTCACTTTCTGGACCCTAACTGCTTCCTTCAACCACTCTCTCAGCTGCTTAACTGTCTTCTTCTGCTTCCTGTACTTTTTGAGCATCTTCCTCAATCTATCCTTATATGTTTTCTTTTTTGTGAGGTCTTTGATTGGTGGTGGCACTATTGTCTTTTCTTCAAGTTCAGGTGGAATTGTGCCAATATCAGGGTGAGGTTCTAATGGGATCGTGTCTCCCGATGGATTCTCTCCTTCCAGGTACCTTTCTTCATGAGCTTCCTTTGGAGGAGATTCTAATGGAATGGTGTCTCCTGAGCAATTATCATTTTTAGGGTCTTTTCTTATATGGGCCTCATCCTCCAGGGACTTCAAAAAAATAGTGCCCCCTGGTTGGTTTTCACCTTCTAGGGTTTCTTTTGTAGGGTTTTCCTTTACTAGGAGTTCCAGTGGAGCAGTAGCTTCTATTTGATTTTCCTTCCCAAGAGTTTCCTATGCATGAAACTCTGCTTCAAGGGGCTTCTCCCTAGAAGGAATTAGTTCCCTCCGTCCCTCCAAATTATCAGTACATGGCAAGGTTTCATCATGACCAGACCTTCCAGCTGGGGCATAATTCTTCCCTTCAAAATATCCAGATATCTCTCTTCCTTCATGGAATGTCCCCATGTTCCCCGTACTCGGGAAACCTCTTCCTGATAATCCTGTAAAGGGTCATCTTGTGGGTTTGGAGGGGGCATGTGAGATGGTGCTCCTCCTTCTATTTGAATTGGGGTGTGCCACTGTGATTTCACCCTCGCAGAGCGTCTTCATTTTATTGGGCCTGAGGCCAAAGAGGGATTCTTTATTTTCTGTGTCCTTTTGGGACCTATCACTCTCGCCCCCTGTTGTTCAATCTCTGGGTTTTCTACAGGTGGGGTCAAAGTAGGATTTACAAGGTTATCCCAGGTTAGCTGCTGCTGGGCCAGTTCATGAATGATGATTAATTTGATTAGCCCATGATGGCTGATGACTAGATGTGGGTCCTTTGCCTTTCTGACCTGATGAGCAACGTCATGCAATACAAAATTTAAATAAAATGGAAAATTAACTGTGATTTTTTGTTTCAAAATAGCTAACAGTTTAAGTTGACGAGGTTTTACCATGTCCTGATGTCCGTTGCATGTGATATACCTCTACATAATGGGTTCCAATTCCCGCCATGGTTGTCTTAAAGCTGCAGGGTGAATTCCTTTTCCTTTTCGCACAAATTTCTCATCTGGGTCCTGGAATACTTTGACTATGTCCCACGGAAGAACATAATTTTACGTCCACCTCGTTCTTTCTGCTGGAAGTCTAGAGACTTCAGCTATGACTACCTCGGAGACTGTTATGTTCCTGCCTTTCACCTTGGTGTGACCATTCTATAAATTCTGCAAAAATTCAAGTGTCATTTCCTCATGAAATCCCTGCAATCTGGTCAAGTATTGTAGCCAATCGACGCGCTCAAGAATCAAACGAGCCTGGTCTAATACCCTGAGCACTGTGGGTTCACTTTGAGTGGATTTTCCTCCCATGGTTGTTGTTTTTCAGTGGCTGGTTGACTTGCAATTTTGAATGCACTCTTTTCACACTTTCATAGTTTGGAACAACACCATAGAACGTTAAACCTATTGATAGAGCACTGACGTTATTTTGATAGTTAATATCAAATGCAATTATGTTATTTGTCTCGTTAGAAATATTTGGCGCATGATCATAATTAATTCACATGCTACCCATATGGTTTCCTTCCCCCCTCCAATAAAAAATGGTTTGATAATTATTACACACGTGCATTCATAATGCAGTCCTTTAACTAGAAATCAGTTAATAATTATCATACAAGCTATTCATAAATCATCACACATGTTGTTCATAACACAGACCATCCCCCCTCCAATCAGAAAAGGGTGTCCACTACTACCAAGCATGGAGAAAGGGCGAAAGCGTCGATAAACCATAAATGCAGGCGAACAATAAAATAAAAGCAACGTAAAATACAACAAAGGAAATCAAAGCAGTACACATCAAAAGATTTGAAATTCTCGTAAAAAGAATAAAACAAAGATTTAGATCATTATGTAAATAGGTATTTACCTTAGGTGGAAAGGTGACAAATGCATGACTGGCAATAAATATTAATGATTGGCGGTAAAGTGATTGGACAATAATGATATAATGCATATAAGATATAGGTTACCATGCATGTTGGTTAATTGAATTAGAAATGATGTTTGAATGGAAATTCTCCTTTAGAAATGTATCCATAGGTGGTAATAGGATAGAGAATATTTGGCAGTGTAACATAGTACTTCAATACTAGAAGTAGAGCCACTGCTGCCAACAAACGTTCATAGCCTGGATAAGGTTGCTTTTTAACCTCAAGAATGAGCCAGAGTCCTCCTTTTAGTTATTTAGATGATTTTCTTTATCCTTGCTATAAAGAGACCACTATGTTGGCATGGGTAACTAGATAATCATAGTGTCATTCACCAGGATATAACAAAGTGATCAAGCTGGCTCGTGATGAGGCCTCCTGTCCTACTCACAGTTTTAATCTATCAAGAAGGTCATTACCTTGGTGTGGTGGCCATAATGGAATGTCACCTGTTACATCCTTATGATCATGGTAGGCTGGATCGTATTGAGACCCCCTATCCTCTTTAAGGCAATGCTTGTTGCATTCTCATATTTTCATATTTTCATGCTTTTATTGTAAAGGGAGGAAGGTTCATCTACTCCTTAAGATTCAGGTATGGTGTAAGAAGTAAAAAAAAATGGGATAAAAGTTATGCTTTTATCCCTATATCATCATACCAAAGGGATTTGTCCATTTGAAAGTGTAAAAGATAAATTGACATGGTATAAGATAATAAATCATTTTATGATGTGTCCAAAGAAAAGATATTCGACCAGTCATTGTATAAATGCACCATGTTAGCTTTGGAATAAATATGACCATCAAAAGGTTTCACAAGTCATAATGGTATTAATATTACTATTTTTCCTTATATCAGGTACAAATTTCCAATCCAATCAGATGGTTTTCATTCAAAGCATGGAAGAAGAAGAAAATGGTGAAAAAGAATAACCGGCGATGGAACAGCAAAAAGAAATCAAAGCTATTCATTCTATCAAACAACGGTTGTTCAATCGATTGAACAACAGTTGTTCGGTTGATTGAACAACAAACACACAAAAAGAATCAGTGTTGTTCAATTGATTGAACAACAAACACACGAAAAAGAATTAGTGTTGTTCAACTGATTGAACAACAATCGTTCAATCATTTGAACAACAAACATACAAAAAGAAATCTAAGTTGTTTAGTCAATTGAACAACAATCATTCAATCGATTGAACAACAAGATTTGAACAGTAATCGTTCAGTCGATTTGAAAATCAAAGCATGAAAAAGAAATTGGTGTTGTTCAATTGATTGAACATCAATCATTCAATCGATTGAACAACAATCGTTCAATCGATTGAACAAAAAACCATGAAAGAGAAATCAGTGTTGTTCAATTGATTGAATAAAAATCATTTAATCGATTGAACAACAAATCGTGAAAGAGAAATTGGTGTTGTTCAATTGATTGAACAACAATCGTTCAATCGATTGAACTACAAAACACATAAAAGAAATCAGTGCTAGTGAATTGATTGAACAACAGAATATACAGAAAAAGTCAGTGTTGTTCAATTGATTGAACAACAAAACACATAGAAAAGGACAATCAATGTTGTTCAATTGATTGAATAAAAATCGTTCAATCGATTGAACAATAAAACACACCGAAATAAATTTGTGTTGTTCAATGGATTGAACGACAATCGCTCAATTGATTGAACAACAATTATTAAACACACCAAAAAAATAAGAGAACTCCTCATATCTGCATGTGATGCCTAACTAAATTGAAACTAACCGAAAGAGAATATATACATTATTTACAGTTGAAGAAAGATACATTTTTATGAAAATAAAGCTGCCAAGTCATCACTCCCTGTAGCTAAATTTTTCATAGTGGGATCATCATGTACCTGTTGACAAAAAGACTCTTTGGTGAGTGGTTTGTGATAAAGACGTGCCTGACATCCATTCACCTTGAAAGAATGGCTGGACTCATCAATGGTAGTCAAAGTAAGTGTGCCATTGTTATGAACCTCTTGAATTTCATAAGGGCCAAGCCACCTTGTCTATAACTTGTCCGGAAAGTCTTGGAATTTGGAATGATAGAGAAGCGCCTAGTCTCCTTTCTCAAACGTCTTCTTTTCAATAAGACTATCGTGCCACGTTTCCCTTTGTTGCTAAATAATTGCAGTGCGTTGTAGAGAAAGTAGTCGAGCCTCGTCCAATTCATTTATTTGTTGAATTCATTTGGTTGGGCCTATATCAGATCCAATCCCACTTCCTAGGCTATTTTGAGAGTCTTTATTTCAAATTCAATAGGAAAGATAGGTTCTTTGTCAAATAAAAGTTGGTACAGAGAATATCCAGTAGTATTTCACCAAGTTTGTGGGATAGGCCCATAAGGTCTCTGGTAGTCTAGCAGCCGAGTCCTATCAATGTGTCAAAACTGTCTTGGTCAGAATTGCTTCTATGACCTTATTGGTGCTTTCAACCTACCTGTTTGCCTATGGGTGATATGGGGAAGTGACTCTATGTGTGATGTGGTGGTTCCTTAGAGTGGCTGTAATTTTGTGTCCTACAAATTTCCCTCCTCCATCTGTTATCACTTCCCGAGGTAAACCATATCGCACAAGTAACCCAAAAAGGAAATTAATTACAGTTTCTTCTGTAGCCCTTGGCAAATCTATTGTTTCTACCTACTTTGTTACATAGTCTTTGGCAACCAGTATGTAGGCCTTTTGGTTTGATGGTAGATGAAATGGGCCAACAAAATCCAATGCCCATGATTCGAAAGGTTCTATTACCAATTAGGGCTTCTGCAGCATTTCATCAGATTGGCCAGGATGACCCATCCTTTGGCAGCTATCACAAGCCTAGACATATTTATTAGCATCTTTAAAAATAGTGGGCCAATAGTAGCCCATCTGTAGTACCTTATGTCCCGTTCTACGATCTTCGAAGTGTCCCCCGTAGGGCTCGTCATGGCAAGCCTTCAGGATGCCATAAATTTCATCCTCACGAATGCATCTACGTATACACATATCAGACTCTGTATGAAAAGGGTATTTACCAATCCAAGAAAATCAGGCGCTGCGCTGGGAAATTTGTTTCCTTTCCCTTACTGTCATGTGTCTGGGAAACTTTCCTACTACCGGATAGTTTGCTATATCTGCATACCATGGCGTTTTGACTGCTACGACAAACAAATGTTCGTTTGGAAACTTGTCATCTACTTCCAGCGGATCATTTATCATTGGAACCCAAGACAGAAATTCAGTGAATGAGTTTTCTTTCCCCGGACGATCTTTGATAGTGATATAAAATTCCTGCAAAAGTAACAACCAACGAGTAGCTAGACCATTTGTAATAGGTTTATTAGCTAAATATCTTGTGGCCAAATGATCAGTATAAAAAAAAAAACTTGATAGTGAGTTATATAATGTCTAAATTTGTTTATGGCATAAATGAGAGCTAAGAATTCTTTAATGTTACTATATAATTAAGTTCAGCAGCAGTAATATTTTTGCTAATATAATATATAGCATAAGGTTTTATGTCCTCCTCTTGGCCGAGGACAATGCCTATTGCTGCATCTGACGCGTCCGTAGAAATGTGGAAAGGCAGTTCCCAGTTGGGTCCACGCAATACTGGTGCTGTCGAAACTAATTTATTCAAATCTGTAAAAGTTGTGTCACATTTATCAGACCATTTAAAGTCAACATTTCTTGTTAAAGCATATAAAGGCGTAGCAATTTGTGAAATATTTTTGATAAATCTATGATAATAACCTGCATATCCAAGGAAGCTATGTACCTTCGTCTGAGTATAGCATGTAGGTAGTAGGGGAATTACTTGTATCTTTGCTAGATCTACCTGATCCCCAACTGCAGAGATGTAGTGTCCTAGGATTACACCTTCTATCATCATCATGTGACACTTAACATTGATTAAACACATCCTGGTGGTGATGCATCGTTCCAAAAACTTCTCTAATGTTTGTAGCACTTGATCAAATTCATCCCCATATGGAGTAAAGTCATCCATGTAAACTTCAAGTCCTTCATTTATCAGATCAGCAAAAATGCTGAGTATGGCTCTTTGAAATGTAGCTGGGGCATTGCACATGCCAAACGGTAATACTCTGTAAGAGAATGTACACCACGGGTAGGTAGAGGTCATTTTGTCTCGGTCTTCAGGGGCGATTTGAATATGATTTTAGCCGCTAAAGTCATCTAGAAAAGAAAAGAATTGCTTCCATGCCATAGTATCAAGGACTTGATCAATAAATGGAATAGGGAAGTGATCTTTCTGTGTCGCCTTGTTCAATTCCTGGTAATCCACACAGATACGCCACTTCCCATTTTTCTTGGGAACAACTACCAGCAGAGAGACCCACTTACTATCCAAAATTGGATAAATGAAATTCACATCTAGCAGCTTCTATAGCTCTTCTTTTACAATATATTTGAGGTGCAGATTCAATCTCCGCTGAGGTTGCCATATAGGACGAGCATCCTTTTCGGTGTAGATATGATGCATACATAATTGTGGGTTTATGCCCTTCATGTCTGGATAGTCCCAGGCAAAAGCCCCTTTATAATTTTGCAGGACCTGAATGAGCTTTTGTTGTTGGTCACTATCCAAGCTATCATTAATGTTTAAAACCTTGCTTGGTTCAATTTCAATAGGTTTGCTGTTATGAACAACAGTTGTCTGGATATGTTGATCTTAGTATCTTTAAGAGGGTCTTCCGAGGCTTCATTACCAAGAATTTCTTTCAACATTTGACATTTGACATTGTTCATATTAGCTGGTTGATTAATAAAGTGATTGATTACATCATCTTCAGTCTGATTCTTGAATTCAAGTGCCTCTGCTACTATAAGCGGTGAAAGAATGCTTTCTTCCAGGTATGTGGGTGGTTGTTTATGTATTTTTACATTGGGTAGACTTGGTTTGGCAGGAGGATATAAAACAAGATTTTTTACAACATCCCCCTTAGCAATGGTCATGATTCCTTCTCGGTAACCTATATAAGCATCAACTGTTGCCAGCCAAGGTTGACCCAAAATTAGAGGGTGCCCATCTAATCGAATCTTTGGGTTTATAACGAGAAAATGTACTAGATACTCCCATGAATCAGCAGAAACTGTAATATCCTACAAAGTTCCTTCTCATCTCACCACTGAATGATCAACAAGTTCTAGCATGGTGGTGGTTGGTTCCAGAGTGGTAATACCAAGTGTCTTACAGGTTTCTGTTGTTAAGATGTTAATGGCTACACCCAAATCAACTAGTGTGTTTGGAAAGGAGCGGCCATATATTTGAACTGTAACTATGGGATTCCCATGATCTTCATACTTTATCAGAGTTTCCCCTCCCAAAAGCAAATCAGACAAGGTCCCTACAACATGAATGGTGGGTGGAGCTTTTTCTTTCCTCATAGGCGTTTTGCACATAGCTCTTTAATTGTTTTAGCATAAATAGGAATGTCTTGGATGGCTTGGAGGAGAGGAATTTTAATGCAAATATTTTTCAGTTCCCCTACAAGATCAAAGTTTGGATAAACAATTGGTTTAGGTATTGTTAATCTTTCACGGAACGAAGGAGAAGTAACTATGAGTTTTTGAGGGTCTTTATGCTCAACTGTATCTTCTCCTTGTTTTATTTTTGTGTCAGTCACAGTCGATGGTATATGTATAGGTGGGGTTTTTAACTTAATTAATGGCTGGTCTTTGTCTTCCTCAAGAGTGATAACACGTCCTGATCTCAGTCTAAGTTCGTTACATTCTTTCTGTTCAATCTCATAGTCTGAGCTTTTGATAATTTGCACCAGCTGAACTGATCTATTATTGGGATTTGGATTTGGTTGGGCTAGCAATTGGGGACGCAGAAGGGGCTAAGGATTTTGTTGCAATCGATATGGGGTTGATAATGTAGGTTGCAGTTGCAGACCCTTCCTCATAGGCATATTGGTTCTCCCTAAAGGTTGCTACCAATTCAGAGACCAGTTGGGATTTTGTGAAGTAGAGGCAGGCCATTGGGATGGATATGGATTGCCTTTCCAAACAGGAGTAAAAGGAGAATTCAGCCAACCATTACCTGGAAAGGACTGAGTTGGCCAAGGTGTCATAGTAAATGGTTGGTATTTCCAATTCGAGTAAGGTGATTGACCTTGCCATGCTGCCCCAAAATTCTGTTGCTGATTAAATGATGAAGAAGGAAAGAAATGGGTTATGTCTTGTGACATACCTATGGGTTTGGCCTACCACTATCGACATTGGTTCATCAAGTATATTGATTCTGTCCCTTCTTCTGCTTCTTTAAAAATTGCCTTTAGGCCTGGAAGTGATGGACATTTCTCAGTGGTGTGGTCCTTGGTGCAGATAGCACATGTCTGGACCATCTCCAATGGACACTCCTGCTGGCTGTGCTTCTTTTGGTAGCATGGGAAAAAAACAGCCAAGTTCTCTTCTTCTAAGGCTTGTTTCTATTTAGCCCATAGGATGTCCAACTGTGTTGTGAGGGTGCCTAGGATGTCCGTCTTGAAGTCTTCTAGGAGGTTACCAATTTCCATTCTTGTTACACCTCCACTGTGCGGTTTTCTTCCTCTGGTCATAGGATCTCGGCCTCCTGACCTAGTGCGTATGCTACCTCGCGAACATCTGATACACAAGCGAACAATTTCATCATAATATTCTGGATAGATATCTCCTTTTCCCATCAAATTGAGAATTTCTATCCATTCTTATTTCACTCCCTTAATTAAGATGGCTATTAGGACTTATTTTGGTAATGTGGTGTGAGGGGATCTCTACAAATTACAGTGAAACCATTCGACATATTATTCTAGAGTTTCATTATCCTTTGTAGCCATCTTTAAGATTTCATCTTTTAATTCCCTAGTCTTGTAGAAGTCTTGGTACCTTGTGAGGAAATAAGTTTTCATGTCATCCCAAGAGTTAATAGTATGTCTGCCTAAACCCATGAACCACCTCAAAGCTACTCCTTTTAGAGTAGAAGGGAACAATTTTAATTTTTTAGGGTCAGTGGTATAGTCATACCCTCTACAGAGGACATCAAACTCGAATAAGAAGGCATCCAGATCCTCTGTGATCATCCCATGAAAGGTTGGGATGCTTTGCAAGGGAATAGCTTTCATCGGGGCATTGGCCACTTGGTCGACTATGGGGTATTCCAATGTCGAGGTCTGAACTTGAGGTAGTTGGTTTGCCATTTGGTCCAAAATGTGGCAATATCCTTGGGGGATTTCAGAGGATGCTATTCGGGTAAGCGAAGGATTCCCAATTTGAGTTGGTTTTGTCGAACTACCTAGATTTAGGATCATAGGAGATCCTCATTTAGACAACTGTGGTCCTGCCTTAGCAGTCCCATTGGTTTCTCCCCCTCCTTCACTTAAGTTGCATGATTTTCCCTCTTGTAGAGGATCAGAATGTAAATTTGTTGTAACCTAAAAGATCTGTTCAGATCCTCCAATTTGGCTATGAATCTCAAGGTAAGTTGCAGATGGTGAGCCTGCTGCCCGAGGGATTACAGTAGGGATTTTTCTAGATACTGTCTAGAATCGTACTGATGCCTGAGACTCTACTTTTCTTACGATTTCATCTATAAAAGTTGATCTCCCAAGGTTCACCGATACCTTAGGTTTTGTGGATTTAGGTGGGGGGTTATGATCTTTTTCTATCTTTTTGTTCCTAGTCATTCATAAAAAGACCTATTCCTATTTATGAAATTGTTGAAAAGCAGGCTAAAGAGAAAGCACTTTACTTGTTGGTTACGCAGGTTCTTACCTCCCATTTTTAAAACCTAATTCTTTTACAACAAAATAAATAGAAATCACTTTGAAACACTCTCCCCAACAACAACGGCAAAATGTTGGTGCACTAAGATGTCTTATTAAAAGAAATCTTAATACCTACATTAATCATCAACCCAGGGTAAGTCTGTTTATTTCAAGAGTGTCAGCATTGTATATGCAGTGAGTTTAGAGGTCAATTCATAATGAAATGATTGGAATCATTGCAATCACTAATATCTATTTCTCTAATTTAAATCCAAATAATTCTGAAAGAAACCTTTAGAACATTCTCAAATCTACCTAATCTATTCTACAAGAAACTGAATTGGAATGCAAGTAGAAAGAATCACTCTTAGAAATCTAATTGGTATTGACACTAATTCATTTGATATGAAGGAAAACTACAACAATTGAATCAACAAGTAACTAGGTAAACATCTCATGGAAAGCAATCAACTATAACCTTGAGATCTGTGATAATGAACATCAATCAAATGTCTAAATCAACATAATCAATTCGATAAAGATTATCACGCAAATGTAACACACAATGAAATCTAGAGTCTCATCTGAACAACAACACAAACCAAAATCATCAATGCTAACATCAATCAAAACAACGCTAACTTTACATACTATCAGTGATGAACAATTATAAAGATAAACAGAAATGATTATAACACAATTGAAGTAGCATATCTCCTATTGACTGGGCCCAAGTCTCCAGAAGTCCTTGCTGAGAGATATTCAGAATACGATTATGGATGAAACGCAATCTTCTTCATTAAAATTAATAACAGAGTTACATAATCACAATATTTAAAATATATGTGTTCCAAAAGAATAGTTACAATCTCAACATTCCTAACTAGTTGTTCAATTCGCATCATGTCTTTATATAACTTTTGGAAAAATAAATGGATAGGAGCGAATACTCAAGATCAGGGGATCCTGAGGATTTTGCAACCATCGATCTTATTTCATCACAGAATAGCATTGGTCCTCCTGGTTTTTCGTTGTCCTTTTCATTTCCTGGATGTTTTTGTTCTATCGTTTGAACAACAATCATATAATCCGCGTCCCTCCATAAAAATATGGTGAAAGTTAGTTTTTCATGCCCGATTTATCCAATTTGTTAATAATTGATTTTACTCAACATCTGCTATTGTTTCTTCTAGATTTATTCCTAAAACGAAGATAAACACATGAAGGGAAATGCTTAATTAAGCTATTACGAGGAGAAAACATACCTTTTCCTCGGCCCAACACTTGTTCTACCTTGATTCATCTGATAGAACAACCTTGATGCTTCTTGGTAACATACTTTCCTTGCTTTTGTTGTTATATGTTTATTATTTTTCATTTTTCATTATGTGTAATTCACTTTGCTTCCCTATTTGCTTGGAACATGGGTCTTATTAGCTTCCTAAGATGAGGTAGAACACACTTAATTGAATGTTCTTGTACTTTATCTTTTCAAGTAGTCGTTTCTTTCTGAAATGCATCTTTTTAATTTCTATTTTGTTGGGTGCATCAGATTGAAGATAATTAGAGTGTTGACATTGCTTTGTCATTTATTTTAGGTGTTTTAATTTTAATGTTATTGGGTTTCTAATTAAAGTGTTTGCATTGCTTTGTCATCCATTTTTGGTGTTTGAATTTTAATGGTATTGGGTTGCTAATTGAAGGGTTTCCATTGCTTTGTCATGTATTTTTGGTGTTTTAATTTTAAATTTATTGGGTTGACTTGTGCTATCTTAATTTATGTCGTAGAGTTAAACCTTGATGCTTCTCGGTAACATACGTTCCTTGCCTCTGTTGTTATATGTTCATTTATGTTTCCTTTTTCTTCATGTTTAATTCACTTTGCTTCCCTATTTTCTTGGAACACGAGTCTTATTAGCCTCCTAAGATGAGGCATAATACACTTAATTGAATGTTATTGTACTTTCTCTTTTCAAGTAGTAGTTTCTTTTTGAGATACATCGTTTTCATTTCTATTTTGTTGGGTGCATGAGATTGAAGCTAATTAGAGTGATGGCATTGCTTTGTCATCTATCTTTTGTGTTTTAATTCTAATGTTATTGGGTTGCTAATTAGAGTGTTGGCATTGCTTTTTCATCCATTTTTGGTGTTTTAATTTTAAGGTTAATTGGCTTGACTTGTCCTACTTTGATTTATCTTGTAGAACAACCTTGATGCTTCTAGGTAACATACTTTCCTTTCTTCTGTTGTTATATGTTCATTTATGTTTTCTTTTTCATTATGTGTATTTCTCTTTCCTTCCCTATTTTCTTGGAACATGGGTCTTGTCATCTTCTTAAGACGAGGAATAATACACTTAGTTGAATGTTCTTCTACTTGCTATTTTCAAATAGTAGTTTATTTTTTAGATACTTCTTTTTCATTTCTATTTTGTTGGGTGCATGAGATTGAAGCTACTTATAGTGTTGGCATTGCTTTGTCATCTATTTTGGTGTTTTAATTTTAATGTTATTGGGTTGATTGTTATACCTTGATTTATCTCGTAGAACAACCTTGATGCTTCTTGGTAACATACTTTCATTGCTTTTGTTGTTATGTGTTCATTTATGTTTCCATTTTGATTATGTGTAATTCACTTCAAGCTTCCCTATTTGATTGGAACATGGGTATTATTAGCTTCCTAAGATTAGGCTGAATACACTTAATTGAGGGTTTTTGTATTTTCAAGTAGTAGTTCCTTTTTGCGATGCTTCTTTTTCATTTCTATTTTGTTGGGTGCATGAGGTTGAAGCTAATTAGATTGTTGCAATTGATTTGTAATCTATTTTTGGTGTTTTAATTTTAATGTTATTTGTTTGACTTGTTCTACCATGATTTACCTCATAGAACAACCTTGATGCTTCTTGGTAACATATTTTCCTTTCTTATTTTATTATATGTTTGTTTATGTTTTCTTTTTCATTGTGTGTATTTCATTTTTCTTCCCAATGTGCTTGGAACATGGGTCTTATCATCTTCCTAAGATGAGGCAGAATACACTTAATTGAAGGTTCTTGTACCTTCTCTTTTCAAGTAGTAGTTTCTTTTTGAGATGCATCTTTTTCATTTCTATTTTGTTGGGTCCATGATATTGAATCTAATTAGAGTGTTGGCACCATTGTGTGTATTTCATTTTTCTTCCCTATGTGCTTGGAACATGGGTCTTATCATCTTCCTAAGATGAGGCAGAATACACTTAATTGAAGGTTCTTGTACCTTCTCTTTTCAAGTAGTAGTTTCTTTTTGAGATGCATCTTTTTCATTTCTATTTTGTTGGGTCCATGATATTGAATCTAATTAGAGTGTTGGCACTGCTTTGTCATTTATTTTTGGTGTTTTAATTTTAATGTTAGGTTGCTAATTAGAGTGTTCCCATTTATTTGTCATCTATTTTTGGCATTTTAAGTTTAGTGTTATTGGATTGACTTATTCTCCCTTGATTTATCTCATAGAACAACCCTGATGCTTTTTGGTAACATACTTTCCTTGATTTTGTTGTTATGTGTTCATTTATGTTTCCTTTTTCATTATGTGTAATTCTCTTCAAGCTTCCCTATTTGCTTGGAACATGGGTCTTATTAGCTTCCTAAGATTAGGCAGAATACACTTAATTGAAGATTCTTGTACTTTCTCTTTTCAAGTAGTAGTTTCCTTTTGAAATGCATCTTTTTCATTTCTATTTTGTTGGTTGCATGAGATTGAAGCTAATTAGAGTGTTGATATTTCTTTGTAATCTATTTTTGGTGTTTTAATTTTAATGTTATTGGGTTGACTTTTTCTACCTTGGTTTATCTCGTAGAACAACCTTGATGCTTCTTGGTAACATATTTTCCTTGCTTATGTTGTTATATGTTCATTTATGTTTCCTTTTTCATTATGTGTATTTCACTTTGCTTCCCTCTTTTCTTGGAACATGGGTCTTATCATCTTCCTAAGATGAGGTAGAATACACTTAATTGAAGTTTATTTTACTCGCTCTTTTAAAGCAATAGTTTCTTTTCGAGATACATATTTTTCATTTCTATTCTGTTGGGTGCATGAGATTAATGATAATTAGAGTGTTAGCACTGCATTTCCATCTATTTTTTGTGTTTTAATCTTAATGTTAGTGTTTTAAATTTAAGACGGCAACATAGATATTAAATTTACTAGAATAAAACTCGGTCTATATGTTTCATTTTTTTCCCTCTTTCTTAAGTATATTTTGAAAGATGCATATATAAATAGACCCATTTAGGCCATATAAATAAACATGACACCATTCTAGAACAAAGTAGAATAAAATTGGACTGTCATTTTTGATTTTAATTTTATAACAAGGCATGAATAAGTGTTAAATTTCCAAGAATGAAAATAAAAATAAATTAAGAAATACTTTCAAACTTAGATGCTTTGAAGCTAAGTTGAATTAGAAAGATTTGTATACGTTGAATCAACATAAAAATAAATTACTAAATACTTTCAACCGTCAGTTGATTTGAAGCTAAGTTGAATGAATTAGATATTTGTAGTTGAGTTGAATTAAAGATCTCTAGTTGTTTTCTTGTTGCAATTATCCAACCATCCAACCAAGTAGAAACAACCTTTCTTTCTACCTAGCCTTTCGACAAGCTTGTCTAAACAACAATCTTTTGAATAACCTAACAATACCTGTATAAATATATTAAATTCATTTTATTGAATTTGTTTTTTACAGGGATCTGGGAAACGCATTGAACATGGTTGAAAAATGGACATTATGCATAGAAGTTTCTTGTTATCCCAATCCAGGGCAAGCAGTGATTACTTATGTGGTATGCAATACTGTGACAAACAAAGTCCTCCAAAGGAAAAAGAATGTAGCTAGAAGAACAACAAACAATGAAGGATATTATATTGCATTGACAGAAGGCTTAGGAAAAGCTAGGGAGTATGGATCCAATGGAATTGTAGTCTACACCAATTCTGAACTTGTATGAAACTAGATGAAAGGTGTGTACCAAGTTAAAAAACAAAGGTTAAAATAACTACATGGAGAAGAAAAAAATATTGTCAGACGATTTCAATCATTTAGCATAAGATATTGTGCAAATGTTTTTTTTTTTTTTGATAAGTAAGAGACGAACCTTCTATTAATCAAAGTAGATTACATAATGTACAGAGTGCCCCAGACAGTAGGGGTGGCAAGGAAGCCAACAGGACCGAAACAATCAGGTCAAAAAAGCCCAAACATCAACCCCCAGATTGACTTACCACCAACCACGAACAAGCAACCAACACGTTCAATCCCCACCATTGAGGACAAGGTCCCGATCCAATGGCTAGCACGATATCGCATGGCCAAGATGCTCGGGGAATAGCCTCATGATGAGAGCGGTTTCCTCTCAACCCTCAATGCCACGCGTCACCCCCTGACAGGAATCGCTAGCATTAACCAGAAACTAGAAACCAACATAGTGCCGCGCAAAAACCATTCAAGGAAATGGAATCTGGTTTTGCGGAGAGCCGGGCCCACAGAGGGACCCACCATGGACCATCGGGTCCGGAGCCTTGAGTAACCCGCCCGACAAATCCCAACCATAGAAAGAAGCTGCCCTATCCAATGCCCCACAGAGATATCGCGCGTCCGAGATGCATGGAGGTTAACCATGCGATGAGAGTGGTTTCCTCTCTCATCACGCCACCACATGTAACCCCCTGAGTGGAATCACGTGCTCCTTCCACTAAACCAGATACCATCCGAAGCCCACGTGATATACCACTTGTGGTTTTGCATTCGTGGTATCGCCAATTGAAGACCATCTGTCTGATCCCGCTGAGCCAACTGTTCACTGGCAGTCCAATTTGTGTCATTGCCCGACTCGAAACCTTCATCCATCCTCCAAAAGCCATGAAAGTTGTGAGGAGTAACCATGATCAGAAAACAAAGACGGACTAGGTGATGTCATCCTCACCCCTTTCCTCTGGATCAACAC
The DNA here is from genome assembly GCA_031772625.1 of Pinus tabuliformis. Classification (NCBI taxonomy): domain Eukaryota; kingdom Viridiplantae; phylum Streptophyta; class Pinopsida; order Pinales; family Pinaceae; genus Pinus; species Pinus tabuliformis. Next base: position 1,352,963,339 of record CM062820.1, on the reverse strand, counting down.
TGTCCATCCATGAATCCCAATCTGCATTTGCCAGCATGACACAATCCTCTCATAGTTTCCTGGCAGGAAGCAACTCCCAAGGATGCCGAGAGTCCCTGTCCTTATTGGCCACTCCTTCATTGGCCAACCTATCTACAAGAATATTTGCTTTCCTTCTAACATGAACAAATCTTAATGTTTTGAGGATTTGTAAGTGTGCGTGGATACAGTGAAAAACCTGCAGCAGCTTCCAGTGCTTTGAAACTTTATCTGGTGAGGTTCCATTTTGTATCTTCTTGGCTGCTTTGATGACCAATTTCGAATCTGCTTCAATGATAACATTCTGTAAATTTGCCTCCACCAGGATCTCCAAACATTGATCTAAAGCCAAAATTTCAGCCATGTTATTGGTACCCTTTTCCAGGTGGCCATGGAAAATGTAATTTGTGTGCCCCTCAGGATCCCTGATGGCACCCCCGAAGCCAGCTTCCCCGGGATTTCCCTTAGAGGCTCCATCAATATTTACTTTGAAGAAGCCCTGAGGAGGGGGCTGCCAACCCCTATCCCCAGAGTTTATTGCTCTCACTTCCTTCTTTATTCCTTGAGGGTTGATGGATTGAAGACCCAAATTAATAATAATGTGTTCCTCATGAGGCAGAGGAGGATTCGAGGGATTTGTTCTCAGAATGCTCCTAACTGTTTCCTTGAGCTGTTTTGAAATCTGATTGATGATAAGCAGGGGCTCCCTGGCTTTATTTTTGAAGATCCACATATTGCGTTCTTTCCAAATATTCCAAATGACAAAGCCTGGTACAAGAATCCAGGCTTTGTTGATGATCTCATTCTCTGAGAAGTTCTTCCTCCATTTTGTTAAAGTGTTGGATATGCTAAGCCTATCCCTGTCAGTCTGTCTAAAGCTTGAGGCCACCCAATCCCAAATTTTAGCAGAAAAGGAACAAATATTTAGAAGGTGTTCAATCGTTTCCTCATGAGAGCCACAAAGGTGACATTTAGAGGGGCCAATGAAACCTTTCTTAAGAAGGTTTTCCCAAGTTAGGATTTTCCTTTGATGAAAAATCCAAATAAATAATTTTATTTTCATCCAATGAGGAGTTTGCCACAACTCCTCCCAGACTTTCTCAGCATTTACAAAGCTAAATCCTGTGATTGCCTGTTTTTCCTCTTTGAGGTTATAGTTGCCTTCATTATTATTTCCCCATATTAATTGGTCAGGTGAGGAGGAAACTAGAATCCTTCTTTTCTCTAAGTTCATGGCAAGAACCTCTACCAAGGCCTTCAGAGGGCTCTCTTCATTGTAAATTAGGCCCTTCCATTTCCTCCATTTTTCCCTATCCCTCCCCTTATCCCAGAAATCTTTTACTAATAAAATACCTTTGTTGTCTGTGTCTCTCTTGAGGGCTTCCAGTTCATTCTTGTTCAGGATGGGTTCTTGTTTCTAGTTGTCCTCCTAGAAATGAGCCCTGTCCCCTGCTCGAATTTCCCAAAAACAGTGTTGCTGAACAATCCATTTGTTCTCCCATGCAAGGTTCCATATGTGTGAGCCCCTGATTTGCCCTATCATTCTAATGTGATCTTGTTCCTGCCAGTGCCTAGCATACTTTTGTGTCCAAAGCTTGCCCTAGGGGACTCTTGGCTCCTTGATCCATTGCCATCAGAGCTTGGCTCCCGAAGCTTGACTCAGAGTTTCCGGATCATGCAGCCCCAAACCACCATGGCTTTTGGGCTTGCAGAGCTTGTCCCAGGCAACTAGAGCCCACTTATTTTTCTCTTCCCCTCTGCCCCACAGAAATTTTCTTTGAATGCTTCTTATTTGCTGCTTAATACCTTGAGGAGCAGGGATAGCTGCAAACATGAAAATGGGAATGGCCTGCAATACCACTTGAGTGAGCACAAGTCGCCCTGCAAAGTTTAAAGCTCTATAAGTCCAATTGCTGATTTTGTTCTGAAGTTTGTTTAAAATAGGTTACCATATTTGTTTACACAGAGGTTTGTCTGTAAGAGGAATGCCAAGATATTTGGAAGGCAACTAGTCCCTTTGAAAACCAAGAATCTTGGTGCTATTTCTCTGTATAGCAATATTAGTGTTAAAGTAAAAAACTTTGGACATGTTTTGGCTTACTTCTGTTCCTGCTGCCATAGTGAAATCATTTAGGATGTCTTTGATTGCCTTTGCTTCCCTGATTGTGGGTATACCCTGCAACATAGTATCATCGACAAATTGTTGATGAGTGTTAGCCTCTCCATCCGGGGTGAGCTTGATCCCTTGAATTCTACCTTCAACATTTGTCAATTTGATTGCCCTACCAAACCCTTCCATCATGAGGACAAATAGGAAGGTGGAGAGCATATCGCCTGGAAGGTGTAAAAGTATTGGAGGGAGCTCCATTAAGCAGAATGGAGAAACTGGTCGAGGTGACTAGTGCCATAACCCATCTTATCCAGTTTTGGTCAAAGCCATAGGCTTTTAGAATGGCACTAATGTAAGACCAGTTGAGTTTGTCATAGGCTTTTGCAAGGTCTAATTGAATGATCATACCTGCTTGCTTGTTGCTTTTGAGAGAGTGTACCACCTCATGTGCTTGGATGATGTTGTTCAGAATCTGTCTTCCTTCCACATAGCCTGTTTTCTCTTCTGAGATGAGAGAAGGTAGCAGAGGCTTGAGTCTATTGGCTATCACTTTGGAGATGATTTTATACACCACATTACATAAGGCGATGGGCCTAAACCCATCTGGAGTCATAGCATTTTCCTTTTTGGGGATTAAAGCTATAAAGGTGGCATTTAGTGCTTTCAAAACCTTTTTGTGTTGTCTTGAGTCTTCCACAACCTCGAGGATGTCCTGTTTGACTGTATCCCAGTAGGATTTGAAGAAATCAACATTGAAACCATCTGGGCCTGGTGCTTTTCCACTTTGCATTTCCTTGATCACCTCACTGACCTCCTCTTCCGAGACTGGCCTATTGAGATTGTGGTTGTCCTCGCTGGTGACTAACTTGGGAATGTGCTGGGTGAACTTATCAATGAACCTAGATCTGTCTTCCATTGGCTCCTTTGCAATGTTAGAGAAGTGTTGTACTAGGGTTGATTCCATGTCCTTGTGAGTGACAAGCTCAATACCTTGAGAATCCTTTAGCTTTGTGATTATGTTATGTGCCCTATGGGCCATAGTGGATTTGTGGAAGAAATTAGTGTTCCTTTCTCCCTCTTTTATCCATTGAATTCTGGATTTCTGTCTCCAAAATGTTTCCTCTTGTAAGCAACGTTCCTCCCATTCTTCCTGCAAAGAGTTAGTTAGTTTTTACCTTTCCTCATTGAAGCCCTCTATGATGTTGATCTAATTGATTTCCTGGAGTTTCTGCTTAGTACTCATTCTGGCCTTGATGATATCACCAAATTCCTTTTTGTTCCATTCCTTAAGTTTGGATTTAATGTGTTTCAGTCTCTGCTGGAGCATGTACATCTTAGTGCCCTGAATATTCAAATCCTCCATCCACCATTTGGCAATGTTACTGGTGAATTTGGGGTGAGAGAGCCAGGCATTTTCGAATCTAAACGACCTATTTCTCAGAGTGCCCATAAAGGAGGCTTCTAGCTGAACTGGCCAATGATCCGAGCCTCCAAAGGGCAGAATGGACGCTGTGATGGCTGAACCTGTAAGGAGGAGATCCTCAGAAACAATAAACCTATCCAGTTTTGATGCCACTTGGGAAACCCCTCCTCTTTTGTTGTTCCAAGTGAAGGTTCCATTTATAGTCTCGGTATCCACCAGTCCCATGTTCATGAGGAAATCTTGGAAGGCTTCAGAGTCTCTGCCAAGCTGTCTAGTGCCTCCTTTTTTTTCCGAGAGAGATCTTATCATATTGAAATATCCTGCAAGTATCCAGGGTATATTGGGATAGCGTGCTCTGAGACCTTCCAAGGAGGTGAGCAGCTTGAGTTTATCAGCTTGCTGTTGAGGGCCATATACATTAGTTATCATGTAAGTCTCCTTGTCACCTACGGGACTACACACCAAAGAAAGATAGTTCCTGGATGCTTCAGCATCCAGGATTCCCAATTTCTGTGGATCCCACAACGTGAGAATCCCACCTGCAGAGTTATTAGCTTTAACTTCCAAATAATCATACTTGATTAACCATTTATTATGCATTTCTCTTATTTTCTCCATAGAACATTTTGTCTCCTGAATAAAGACCATATCTGGTTTTACTTCTTTTATTCTATTGCTGAGATTTCTCTGTTTCCTTCTACTACCTAAACCTCTAATATTCCAGGTTGTAAGCTTCATTAAGAAAGGTTGGTAAAAGAGTAGCTGGTAAGATCTTTCATCTTACCTGAGTTAATCAGTAGTTTCCCACATTCAGTTAGCAGTTCATTCTGTCTTTTCCTTCCTCTTTTCCTTCCTGGGTTTTTTGGAGATAGTGTCTGTGGGTTCTCCATCATTTTGACTCCACTCTGCTCTTGGCTTTCGTGGTTTCTTTTGACTCCAGTTCCCTTTGTTTGTGCCCTCCATAGATAGAGTTGTTAGACTCAATCATAATCTTCTTTTGGCAATGAGTCCACTCCTTTGTTCTTTCCTTGTTCTAGAAATTGTTCTAGATCTAGATTTTCCCTATCTAGAATCTCCTGCAGTTCATGATCCTCCGTACCTGCCTCACTTGGGGTCATCTCATGGTCCTTGCTGATCTCCATGTAGCTTTGTAGCTCCTCTATCTACTGGTTGTTTACTGGGATATCCTCCATTTCAGTTTCCATATCCTGCTCCTTGGGAACGTTCTCCTTGACTTGGGTTGTCTCCATGCTCTCTTCCACTTCCTCTAGGATTTTGAAACTATTGTGTCTTGTCTGTTTGTCTTCTCTTGTCTTCTTATGTGATATTTTACCCCCTTTCCCTTTGCCCCCAACCTTGGTAAAACCCTCATGATCTTTGTCCACAAAGGTTTTCCCATTGCTTTCCACATTGTTTATGGGGCAGTCTCTAAATAGATGGCCATGTTCATGACATTTGCGACATCTGAATGGAATGTGCTCATAGTCTACCATTTGCACCCATTCTTCATCATATACTTCTAAGATTATTGCTTCTGGAAGGGCTCCAAATAGATCCATTTCCACACATATTCGGGCGAAGGAGGTATATTTACCTTTGAGAGTTGCCTCTGATATTTTGAGAAAATGCCCCAGCTTATTGCCTATAATTTTCAAGGACTCTGGTTGCCAGTAGTCCAGAGGTAGAGAGTATAGCCTGATCCATACCGGTACGGATGTGAATGTTTCACGTTCCGGCACAAAGTTCACCGTCCAAGGACGCATGTAGAGTCTTGCTGCAGCGTAGAAGTAAGGTCCCCCCTCAAACACTCTATCTTTGTCCTCTAGGGTCGCAAACACCACCATGAAGAAGCCCTTAGAACCCAGATGCAAATGTATTTCTCCCTTGGGCTTCCAATGGCCCCTGATCCAGATGTATAAATCCCTCTCCATTGGCCATAACCCCATGAACTTGTAGATGATCACATGTTCTCTCATATGGTCTCTGTGCACTTGAATCGTTGGATCACTTAATATGACCCTGGGGATGATGCTCGATTTGGGTTTGCAGACTCTCGTAGTTTTCATATGAGGCATTTTCTTGCTACTGCCTCCCTTCTCCCTTTCCTGACTCGGATTCTATTGTTTTTCTTCCTGATTCTGGATCTCATTCCTTCCCACTGTTTCCTTGCCTCTTGTTTCTGAAATCTTTTCCATCGGTATTTTGAATTGCTTCCCTCCTGCCTCCTTGCCTCCCTCCATGAGGGCTTGACTGTAGGAGGCAGCAACACTCCCCCCTGCACGACCCGCCATAGAACCCTAAAACCAGACTCGGCGCCAACTTCAAACCTTTCACTAGTTGCGGAGCTCCCCAGTTCCCTATTGTCATGAGCACACACATTTTCGACATTGTGCAAATGTTAATATGATGTCTAGTGATCTATTGTATGGGGCAATGCCAATTCAAGATTTGTGTGTGAAAGATGAATTAGTGTTAAGAATTTATCCATCAATATTTATTGATGGATATTCTAAGATATTTGTTATATGTGTGTGTTTTTTAGTTATCAATGTGTCATTTTTAATGACCATGTGATTTTTTCAAATCTATATCAAGTGTGCCCCCACTATTTGATGAAGTTGACATGTTTTAGAAGTTGATGGACTTGATTGTTTTAATGTTTTTAAATAAAAAATTTAAGATCTTAAAATGCATGATGTATTTTCAAGGGTTACATTAATTAAATGCATGAGGTAACTCCAAGGGTAATATGATCAATTTTCTGAATTCCTAATCTTTTTAAATAGAAATTTCAAGATTTTTAAATGAATGATGTAACTTCAAGGGTTACGACAATTTTTTGAATTATATATATATCTATATATATATATATATATATATATATATATATATATATATATATATATATATATATATGATGATGATGATGATGGTAGTTAACGTCCACTGAGACCAAATTGGTCTATCGGACCTACAATTTTTTTAGTTTTTAATTATCTGGCTCCTCGTCTTTCTTGGCGAGATTGGTACTGTAGCTTTCTTTTTTTTCTCTACAGTCTTCCAACTTCCTTTATCTTGCATCTCCTTCATCTCTTTTGGTTCTTGGGACATTGGTGTCTTAGCTTCGTGATCTATTGTGTTCGTCCTTTTGAAGATAGTCGGAGAAGAAGTTTGGTCTAGGAGATCTGCTTTGCTGTTAAATGAAGATTTATTTTGTGCGGTATTCAAATCCTCATAGCTGCTGATTTGTTGGGCGGGGCTTTCTCCCTCCTTGTCTTGAGAGTTGTTTCTTTCTTGCCCGATTTCTTGTGATTCATAGTTTTCTCTAGAGTATTCTTCTTTGATGACAGTGTAATGTTCTTTTTGTGCTCCTTCCCACCATGTAGATCTGTGGTGGTTTTTTCTAGCAGAATTTTTCTGGCAGGCTTTTGGGCAATTTTTGGCTAGATGGCCTGTCTCAAAGCAGGATCGACATCTGAAGAGGACACTTTCATAATCGAGTTTCTGGTTCCACACATAGTCTTTACTTGTTAGGTTTATTTCAGCTGGGAATCTGGCGCTGAAGTCCATTTCCACACAAATGCGTGCATAGGTGGTTCTCGCATACTCCTCTATTTCTGGGCACCTGCAGTAAAATTTCCCAATTGCATTTCCAATGGCTTTTAGCGAGGAGAGATTCCAGAGATGCAAGGGTAGGCTTGGCAATCTCACCCAAACTGGTGCTGAGGTTATCACTGCTGTAGAGGGATCGAATGATGGGTTCCATGGCTTCATGAATAGGTCTGATTTTTCCCAAAACCAATGGCCGGAATCTAGAATACATTGTCTGCTTTTGGGATTTTCAAAATCTACTATAAAGAAACCCCTAGCACAGGGGTAGATATTAATTTCCTCAGAAATGAAAGGATTCCATACCTCTGAGATCCAATTATGGAGAGCTATTAGCCGTGGCCAAAAGCCATTGAACCGACAGATAAGGGCACTTTCAGAAAACTTCAAAGCCTCATCAAGTGAGGCTTGGACCACCTGGACAGTTGGAGCTGGGGCTTCACTGACGATATGGGCAAGAGCTTGCCCTCCAGAAGCGGATGAGCCAGTGGCTATTTTTGCGAAGCTGAGAGCCACATTTTACTTGCTCGTAGACCCCAGCCGCAGAGAAATAAGGCAGAAGATAAGATTAGATCTAGATCTAGCACAGAAGATTAGATCTAGAACCTAGCCGCCTAGATCTAGAACTGGCTGAAGAAGATTAGATCTGGAATGCAAAATGTGCAAATAAACTTATTCACTCAAAATTTCAGATGCCAGTGATCTCACCTAAACAGCCAGTGCAGATCAAAATTATTAAAAACTAGATGCCCACTTGATGGATCAGGGATGCCCACAAGACATTCATGAACGATCTTGTGGAGAAGACCTCCAAATCAATACTGCTGCTTCCTGCAAAAATTTTGAAATCGAGGATCTCCACTTTACAATTACGAAGCAACACCACTATCAACTTAGCAGTCGCAGCCGCAGCCGCACCCAGAACTTAGCAGCCGCAGTGCCGTACCCAGAATCGAACCGCAGTGCCGCACCCAGAAGTGGATCGCAAGGCTGCAGAACCTATTGCCGTTTAAATAAAATGCGAGAGGACCGTAGGCTACACAACCTATTACCCATGCGGTGAAGAGCCGCAGAACCTATGGGCAGGCCGCGAGACCTATTACCCACGTGGTGAAGAGCCGCAGAACGTATTATGAAGAGCCACATATATATGCATTTACTTAAATGATAAATAAGTAGAATCATATGTATGTACACATAAATATTGAATTGATTTTCTACTTTTTCATAGATGCTTCACTCACAATGTCGTCGCCTGACGATGGTCAACATTCTCCAAGTGGTCATCAATCTCAGGGTGGTAAATCTTCTCCAGGTGGTCATCAATATCAAGGTGGTCAACATTCTCCAGATGGTCATTAATCTTAAGGTGGTCAACATTCTTTAGGTGGTTAGCATCATATTGGTAAATTATATAAAAAGAAATTATGTTAAAACAAATTTGTACATGTAAATGAATTATATGTACATATGGATATACATGTCTATCTTGCATACATGTTGAATACATTTGTTCACATGTTTTTATATTTATGTAATTTTATATATATTGATCCATAGGGAGAAAATTTTGGTCCAAGTAGATGTAAACGAAGTTGGAAAGTTCAAGAAGAAGGCTAGACACCAACTACCATTTATGCATTTGATATTCTAGATGAGCTTCCCTAGGAGACAATCCTACAACAATGCACATTAGAAAGGTGCAAAACTCGTTATTCTAAATTAAGGAAAGATCTTGGGAGTTTGGTGCTCCATGCAAAGAGTAGAGAAATCTTAGAAATAGTTACACACTCTCTAAGCTCATTTCTTAATATTTACGAGAAGCTTGGGCCAACCAAAAATTCATTTATAGATATGATGAGGCATAGAAAGGATGCAGTGATGGGTCCTGATAAATGGGTCAAGGTTAGTAAAAGGGTTACAAAATAAACTGCAAAATCTATGTTTAATTTCAAAGAAGGTTTGAAAAGAAAGATGCTCAAGGTGCAATATTTCAAGCACCTTGATATAGCCAACCATTTATATTATAGGTTCCTTGCAGCATATGGAAAGTTGTCATGGAATGATGAGGTTCTAGTTTATTTTGTAAAATTATTTTATGCATAATTTTTGTTGGGTATGAAACATGATTATACTGACATTCCATCTGAATATTATGGTACTGGGAAAGGTCAGTTATATGATTGTAAGTGCACATTACGTGATATTGAATTGCCTCGCCCTGAACCACCATTGGTACGTAAGCCTCCTTGTCTGGTAATGTTGCAGTAAGAGATGGATGCGACTTGTAAAATTAGTCAAGAAGGAAGGGATGCCATTATAAACAACATACATAGTGCATTGACTAGAATTGATATCAGTCTAAATCGGCAAAGAGCACGAGCTACTGCATGTGCTAATTTTGTATATAAAACAAATGAGGAGATATATAATATGAATACTGAGGAGCTTAAATAATATGAAGAGGCTTGTCGTAATGGTTGGAAAGATCTAATTGTTCATGAAGAAGAGAGTGTGGGATCATTATGTGTTAATGGTTAAGGTGGATATTTTAATGTAATTTGTAAAATATGTGTTACTATCGATTCACATACATTTTGTTATTTTTTTTTTCAGATATAATCTAACACAAATGTATCGTATGTTCACCATTTGCTGTTAACTTGTTTGTTGAATGAAAATTTTGATAATCCTACTTTTATTATATCGGTATATTGTGAGGACATATTTTTAAAAGAAATAATTATTTATATATAATTAAATGTTAAGATATTCTGATTCTGATTGATGTTTTGGACATAGTGCCACCTTCTTCCTCCCTATTAGAAGATGTAACACAAGTATTGAATATTTCACTTATGTTTTGTTATAAATTGAAGTGCAAGTTTCATTAAAAAATGAGATAGATTTATCTTATAGTTTTAAAATTTTAGAATTTTAGGATTGGGGAGATGATTTCCATTCTCTAGGGACTTTAGTGATGGAGTCAACAACGGGGATAGGATCATCTAAACAATTTGAAAAATTTGTGTAACATTTTTTTTTAACATTGCGAGTTTATGCATAATTTTCATGTGCAATTTAATTTTTTTAACCAATACATGTACATGTATTGTACAGGGCATCCAAGAGTGCGCGATGCATGGTGAACACCAAAAGGCCACAATGGAGGGGGAACACCATGAGGTATTGCATGGAATTTGAAATTTTTTATAATTTTGTTTTGATTATCTTACGCTCTCATTTAATTTTAAAACATTAAAATTTAATTTTAAAGTACACAATCGTATGTATATATGCCATTACACATGTTGTGTAGGGCACCAATGATACTAATGAGAGCACAAGGATGCTGATAAATCACATATTTCAACGAGATTCTCTTTGATGCAACTTTTTATCTGACAATCTTTTTATATTATATTTACTTTTATCATGATATAAATTTTGAACATATTTAATGTAAAACTCTTTCTTATGAATTGATTCATATTATTATTTGACAACTTTTTATTATTTACTTTTATAATGATATAAATTTTGGATATAGTTTAAATCTTAAACTCTTTATTATGATTTAATACATACTAATTTTGGAGTTTATGTACATTTTGCAGGATACAATTTGCATGATGTATGCTTTGATGCTTACAACATGGTTTTACATATTTAAGTTCATGAGTATGTAGCAATGAAAGTAAATTTGCATTTGGTTGGTACATTTTGTATTCAATCATTCCTATAATGTTAGTAGATGATTCTTAGGTTTTGTTTAAAGTTGTTTTGTCTTGACTTATTTAAAATGAATATAAATTACAAATTACAAAATGGGAGGTCTACAAATTTTCTTAATGAATCTTATAATTCGATATAGATGCCTAAAATAATGATAACTTAAAATTGTATTATAAAATATGGTATGTACATAAATTGCATTTATGTATAGAAAGGCTACTATGGATGTCAGTTGATAGTTAAGTTTTAATATAAAGTTGTTTGAATGCACATTTACATATGTTAGATAACATTGCATTATAAGACATGGCCCACAATTTTCATGATGCATGCATGGTTTGATGCTTTTAAATGTTTTACATATTTGAATTTAGTTGGTACATTTTGCATTCAATCATTCCTATAATCTTAGTAGACGATTATTAGGTTTTGTTTAAAGTTGTTTTGTCTTGACTTACTTAAAATGAATCTATTAAAATTGCAAATTACAAAATGTGAGGTCTACATTTTGCATTTTAATGAATCTTATAATTCAATGTAGATGTCTAAATCAATGATAACTTAAAATTGTATTATAAAATATGGTATGTACATAAATTGCCTTCATGTATAGAAAGGCTACTATGGGTGTCGGTTGATAGTTAAATTTTGATATAAAGTTGTTTTAATGCACATTTTCATAAGTTAGATGAAATTTCATTATAAAACATGGCCCACAATTTGCATGATGTGTGCATGGTTTGATGCTTTTAAATGTTTTACATATTTCTTTTAGTTGGTACATTTTGCATACAATCATTCCTATAATGTTAGTAGATCATTCTTAGTTTTTTTTTTTAAGTTGTTTTGTCCTAACTTATTTAAAATGAAACTATTAAAATTGAAAATTACAAAATGTGAGGTCTACATTTTGCATTTGAATGAATCTTATAGTTCGATGGAGATGTCTAAAACAATGATAACTTAAAATTGTATTATAAAACATGATATGTACATAAATTGCATTCATGTATAGAAATGCTACTGTGGATGTCGGTTGATAGTTAACTTTGATTTTAAAGTTGTTTGAATGAACATTTACATAAGTTAGATAAAATTGCATTATAAAACATCACCCACAATTTGTATGATGCATGCATAGTTTGATGCTTTTAAATTTTTAACATATTTTTATTTAGTTGGTACATTTTGCATTCAGTCATTCCTATAATTTTAGTAGATGATTCTTAGTATTTTTTTTAAGCTGTTTTGACTTGAATTATTTAAAATGAATCTATTAAAATTGCAAATTACGAAATGTGAGGCCTACATTTTGCATTTGAATGAATCTTATAATTCGATGTAGATGTCTAAAACAATGATAACTTAAAATTGTATCATAAAATATGTTATGTACATATATTTCATTCTTGTATAGAGAGACTACTATCGATGTCAATTGATAGTTAACTTTTAATATAAAGTTGTTTGAATGCACATTTACATAAGGGTTGGTAGGCTAAATTTTCCTATTTCTTAACCTCTATCGTAGTCTAGACACATGAGCTAAACCTTTGTTTTAACCCAACAACCTATTCATTCCCGTACTTTTCTCTAAAATAATACACATTCCTACACTCTCTTTATATTTTCATATTTAATGGTTTGTCATGGAATTAATTATTTATTTATGGATTTTATACCTTTAATTATCCTTGAAACTAATATTTGTCTTTCCTAAAGTATTTGATAAGAAAATGTATTAATCATTGTGTTAGCATGGTCAAGTGTAGGTGGGATTCCTGCACCAGCTGGCAGATTCCTACACTCCCATGACAGCTTGCCAACGGATGTGTATCTTTGGCAAAGGATCAGTTGACCTCAAGTTGGGCTCGGTGCTAGGGAGAAATCAGTGGATTGAAGATCATGACCTCGGTTGGATAACTTATATTATCGTTTTGTAAACATATGAAAGGCTTAGTTAATCTACTGTTGTGATTTTGTTACCGTCCTAGCCCTAAGGCTTGTATATATTGTAAAATTTTGATAGGCATTAGGGAGGGATGCCATCATAAAATTTTGATAAGAGACTATGGTTATTTTGGAGTATCACCTCTCTGGGATGGATTGCAGATCCAAGATGTATTTTTCTTTTGAAACTAATATAAAGGAATGCAGCAGTATGTAGTTTCATTCCTATTTGCGTTGTGATGAATCTTTGAACAACTATGTTTCTTGATTTCTTAACAGGGAAACGAGCTGGTTGGCTAGGGCTTGGTCAACACTCATTCTCCCTTTCTGTAAAGGTGTGTTAATTTACCTTAGTGTGCATGCATGAATTCATTATTTACTTTAATCTTTCTCACAAGTTACAGGTTTGATTTCATTTATCATGATTGTGTTACGGATCCGTGGTGTGCAGAATTAGAAATATTTGATTCCAATTTACATAATATTTCCTTCTTATGATTGATTTCATTTCTGCAAGATCGGTACAAACACGATGTCTATCCAAGCATGCCGCCTGTACTAGTGCATTTCTGATTCTTCAATTCAATTCTATTGGTTAAGTTTCACAAAGTCTTTTATTCCTTTATTTTTGCACAAGTTCTTTTATGTCTTCAAGCAAGACTGATGTTTTTTTCTAAACCTAAGGAATTATTAATATCTGAGATTTCACTTAAGATTTAATTGTGCTGCATATGGAACAAACATTGTAGTAACTTACCGGTCTGTGCTTGCACTAAACACTTTCAAAGAAAGGATTGAATTTCATGATTAATTATTGAATGAACCCTATGAGTTAAAGCATTAAAAAGCATATCTAAATTACATGCACAGCTACTCAAGAAAATCCTAATCTACACAACCAAATGATTTCCATAATCATATAAAAGAGTTTTCTATTTAAAATAAAGATTTACTTTAATGCTTTTGAAAATCATTTCCTGTTCAGAATCTAAGTTTGTTTTAAGCATATTTCTGTCTGTGAGATTTTTCTTTCGAATTATGTTTTCTTTGCACTTTATTTCATTGAACGCACTTTTTATTTTTTTTTAAAGAAATCTAGAAACCAAGTGCAGAAATATTGATTATTTGGTGCAAGAACCTCAGATCCTGTACAGGATTAGAGTGTTATAACCCAGAGACTTAGAACTACTGCATGAAGGTCAAAACTTGAGTACAAGTACAAAACATCCTTCCAGTATCTAAACCTCATTCCAGTGTAGGCACAACATTCTGGTACAAGAACTTTGTTGTAGTATAGGAATAATAGTTTAGTGCAGGCAGGAATATCATTAAAGAAGACAGATACACATAATAACTTATTTATCACAATGTCTCACTATAGGTAAATATAAAGGGTCATTTCTTTAGTTAAGTTTGTTCACAATGAATTAGGATTTTATTTCAGTTTCTGCAAAAGTACTTTTCATTTATTCTAGCACCAGAATTTCTTTGAGTATCAATTGCCGCTTGATCATAATTCTTTTCGATTCTGTAAATTTGTGGTTTAAGAGGTTGGAATACAATTAGAAAAGGTTCATATCATTTCTTGGCATTTCTTGTGCTACGCCTCGAAGTGTATGAAACCCTGGGTTGACAAATTAAGTGTTGAAAGGAGCTTGCTTAACCGCATTTCCTGCACCCAACATTTTGGTGTCGTTGCGAGGGAGGCGTTTCTAAATATTGGTAAGAAATTTCTTGTTTTCTTTCCTTTGTAGTAGGGGTAAGTCTTCTTTTATTTTTTCTGCAGTGTGCTTCTATTGTTGAAGGATTTCATAATGCCGATTTATTTATTCATTTGTAGCATTTGATTTAAGATTTTTTTTTTTTAATAAATTTAAAATTTTTGTCATTTTTGGATTTTTATTTTAAGATGAATGCCTAAAAGGGGTAGAGGACTGAAGCCCAATAAGGGCCAAGGGAACGTTGATAAATATAAAAAAATTTCTCATATTGGACCTTCTTTTGTAGGCAGAATGTCCACATAGACGCAAACTCATCACGCAGGAACTGTTAACTTGGATTCTCGAAACAATAGTTTAGGTGTGACACAACCCTAGAGGGGAAAGGAGGAAACTAGTGGTTCTCAATAGACAAATTTGAACCACTGTCAACCTTCTCACTTTAACAGGAGTGGTTTGATTAAGGGAAAAAAAATGGCAGAGAATGAGGATCATGTTGAGGGGACTGGCGAGAATCAGGTAGTTGATGAATAATCCACCTTTGGATTTCCAATAGTGGGTCCTGAAACAACTAATCAAATTAAAAACATCCCACCGTTGGATCTCCCTCATTTCTATGGTAAGGTGCACGAAGATCGTGATTCTTTTCTTTTTGAGTTTGACTTCCTATGTAGAAGCTATGATTACTCTTTAGAATACCAAAAATTAAATTTATTCCCCACCACTCTCAAGGAGTCAGCCTTGCGCTGGTTCATGGGACTCGGAGGGATAACTATAACTTCTTGGGACCAAATGAAGAGGGTGTTTTTGACTAAATACCAAGAATATTGGAGAACTAGAGAAATGCAGGACAAGATCTTTACCATTGTGCAAGGCGATGATGAGACGTTGGAGGGTTACCTAGAGAGATTTGTATACATCCTCCAGAGGTCGAAACACAAATTTGACATAAGTACTATCAAGACCTTGTTCTTACTTGGAATTACTGACTATTCTAGGCATAATTTGAATTTATTAGGATAAGGGGATATTGCTCAGAAATATTGTGATCAAATTTGTGACTTATGCAGGAAAATTTCAAGGAATCAATCTAGATCCAAAAGAGGAAATAAAAAAAAACTACTAAACTTGGATCTGCATATGCTACGATTATTTGTTTGGAGAGCAAAATGGACAATATGAAAATCGAGATAATGAGTATTGTTAGCAAGCAAATAGACTCTTTAAAAATTCAGCATAAATTGGTAGATGAACAAGAGTATTTGTCTATTATTTGTCCGAAATGTAGGAAAAAGCACCTGTTAAGATAATGTCCTATTGATTTAAAATGTGTGATTTGTGCAGATAACCATGCCACCGAGAAATGCCCCTCCATACTAGGATTTAAAGTTTTATTTACAGGAGAACATTCTGAACCTGAATCATTACATGCTATGGGAGCATGGAGAAAATGGCCTTAGGTAGGTGCAGATATGGTTCCTGAACCTTCACAACATTTTTTGGTCATAATCCACATCCATTTTCCTATTGTAACAGTCAACACTCTCAACCTTGGCAACATGGGAACCATTATCAGTATGGGAAACCCCCTCAATTGTGGAAAAAGGATGGAGAGGGTCAAACCATTCACATCAGTCCTATTTTGCATAAATGTCATCATATCCTCCTACATATGCACCTCGCCATATGTCACATCCATCCTTTCCTCCCTTACCTCAACAAAGTCAACTGATGCTAACACTACCTTTACCACAACCTTTTCGACCACGCCAAATGCCTACTGAACTGGTACCAAAACCTAATAATAAGGTGGTACAATCAATTCATTCTGTTAAACTGTCCCCTTCTCCTATTCATCAAACCTTGCCAGTTAGGATACATGAGCTTCAATTGAGATAGGGAGGGGTAATTAAACCAAAAAAACAAAAACATCCCATGGTGATCATTGAGGAGAAAAATGAGGAGGAAACTCTTGATCATTTGAAGAATAATGAGACCATTCAACCCATTCCTGCACCATCAGAGTTACCATCTTCTTCAAACCAACCTCCCTACCCAGAGAGGCTAGTTATGAAGAGGAGTGACCTTGAGTCCAGTATGGCTTCTGAGCTTAGGAATATTTGCATAAAGGTACCTTTGCTTCAGGCTATTAGAGAGATCCCCATCTTCACAAACATGATTAAGGAACTCTATGTCAAAACTCTAGGGAGGAAGAGAGTAAAACCTCAGACCATTCAATTTGTTGGTTGAGCAGCCGAGTTAATGACAGGTCGTACACAAATGGAAAATTATAATCATCCTGGAAACCTGGTTGTATCTGTTTAGATAGGTGGTATCCTTGTCCCCAATGTGTTAATAGACCTGGGTGCAGGCATCAATGTCATGGCTAGGAAAACCATGGATCAGGTTGGATTGGTCCATATTCATCCTACCCCTACTATGCTTGAACTTGCAGATAGATAAAAAAAAAAGCTAGAATGTGTACTGGATGATGTGGTTAACTCCATAGACTCTTGGGAATACCCCACAGACTTTATTATCCTTCAACCAAAAAATATTGTGGGTGGACATCCCTTGATTCTAGGGAGACCATGGCTTGCCACAACTGATACTTACATTGGATGTCTCTCTGGTGACATGTGTGTTTCACATGGAGACTCTAGGAATAAATTCACCTTATAGTCACCTACTACATCTATTTAAGAGCTCAAGGACACCTTGTGGTTAGATTACGACAATAGTGATGAGGAGACTCAACCTATTTCTTTGATCCACCATTATATAGAGTCTACCCAGGAGGGTGAATTACAAGATTTCTTGTAAAATTTGGAAACAATGCCTAATTTTGACAAGTTTCGTCAAATCTTTAGTCCAGATTTTCAAGAAAATTTTGATTCTCAACCCTCCTCATCACCAGCCTTAGTAGCATCTTCCTACATTCTTGAGCCCAAGGCTACTCTTATTGAAATTAGTCCAGGAAAATCCTTACATATCAGTTCATACATAGACTCATCTCAATGAGAGCAGCTTGTTGATTTGATCCGTGATCATCTTGATGCCTTTGCATGGAGTTATGAGGACATGAAAGGAATACCTCCTGAAACCTATACTCACCATATTTATATTTAGGAGGGAGCCCGACCTGTTCATCAACCCTAAAGGCGCATGAATCCTGCACTAAGAAATTTTGTGAAAGAAGAATTACAAAAAATCTTAGATGCGAACTTTATATATCCTATATCTGATAGCCAGTGGGTCTCCCCTTTGGTAATAGTCCCAAAAAAGGATGGGATATGGTGCATTTGCATTGATTATCGAGAACTTAATAAATCCACTCTGAAGGATTACTTTCCCCTTGCTTTTATTGATCAGGTGCTAGATACCCTTGTTGGTAAAATGTACTTTTCATTTTTAGATGGCTTCAATGGGTACAACCAAATTCAGATCACACCTGCATATTAAGATAAGAACACCTTTACATGTCCATGGGGTACATTTGCTTACTGAGTGCTTCCCTTTGGGATATGTAATGCCCTAGCCACCTTTCAAAGGGTTGTGCTAGCCATTTTTGTTGATCTCGAGTGTGTTGAAACCTATATGGATGATTTTTCAGTGTTTGGTAACTCATTTCAGGAAGTCCTCAAAAGCTTAGAAAAAGTTCTTTTACATTTTCCAAGAGGCTCACCTTTCTTTGGGTGATAAAAAATGTAGATTAATGTGCAAAGAAAGTGTAGTCCTTAGATATTTGGGTTTTGACAAAGGTATCCAGGTAGACTTGGCCAAAATAGAAGTTATCTTGCATCTTCCTGCACCCAAAACACAAACAGAAGTAAGAGGATTCTTGGGACATGCAGGCTATTATAGGAGATTCATTGAGAAATTTTTGAGTATAGCTACACCCCTTTCTCAATTGTTAGCTAAGGATAGTGAGTCTCTCTGGTCCACAACTTGCCAACAATCTTTTGAGACATTAAAGGAAAAATTAGTGCAAGAACCAGTTTTGAGAGGTCTCAATTGGTCCCTTCCATTCCACATTTCCTTTGATGCCTCAGATACCACTATTGGTGTAGCTTTAGGACAAGAAGAAAACAAACAATCCTATGTTATTTACTTCATCAGTAAAAATTTATCACCCGCTAAATTGAACTATACAGTGACCGAGAAAGAGTTTTTGGCCGTAATTTTTTCTATCAATAAATTTATACACTACATCATAGGATATGAAGTCTTTGTGCATACTGATCATTCTGCAATTAAATATTTAATGAATAAACCATTGACTAGCAGTAGAGTGACTAGGTGGTTACTATTGTTAGAAGAATTTAATGTGACTATTGTTGATAGACCATGAAAATCAAATGTTGTAGCTGGCTATATTTCTAGATTGAAAAATCTTGGTGAAGTAATTCCTGTTAATGATGATTCCCTTGACGAACATCCTTTTTCTATGTCCACAAAGTCTCCATGGTTTGCTAACATAGCTAACTATTTAGTCACCGAGAAAATACCACCTCACTTATCCACTCATGAAAAGAGGAATATTGTACTAAAAGGTGTTGCATATTCTTAGGTCCAAGGATACCTCTTTTACACTGGACCAAATCTTATCATTTGTAGATGTGTAAGACAGGAAGAAGTGTTTGATATGCTGAAATCTACCCATGATGAACCTTGTGGTGGTCAGTTTGCTGATGAGAGAAATACATATAAAATCTTACACGTTGGACACTTTTGGACTTCTTTGTTTAATGATGCAAAATAGTATGTCAAGTGATGTGATAACTATCAACGAATCAGTCAACCAATTCAAGCCAACAAAATGACTTTATGTCTTCAGATTATGATTGAGCCTTTTGAAAATGGGCTATCGATTTCGTAGGACCAATAAATCCAACATCTTTGAATACAAAATATATATTGGTTTGCATTGATTTTGTTACAAATGGGTAGAGGCTAAAGTTGTTTCTTTTGCTATAGAAAAATTTGTTGTTGAATTTTTGTTAGTGAAATTTTTACTAGATTTGGTCTTCCTAGAGAGATTGTTACTGAGAATGGACCATTGTTTATTTATAATATGGTACAGGAAGTCATCAATCAATACAAAATTCAGCATAGAAATTCCACCCCATATCACCCACAAGTAAATGGCTAGGTCGAATCTACCAACAAGGTGATCGAATCCATCATCACCAAAATAATAAATTTGCATTGGAAGGATTGGGCCAACCGGTTACCTAAAGCCTTATGGTCTTACCAAACCACTTGGTGGAAGAATAGGACATACACCATATGAGTTGGTATATGGGAAACAAGTTCTTTTGCTAATAGAATTCTAGATAAAAACCTTTCGAACAACAGTTTATTTGGGGTTAGATCTTTCAGAAGCACATCAACAAAGTCTATTATAGTTAAATGAGTTAGATGAATTTTGAAGAGATGTTGTTCAACATAATGTGTTAGCACAAAAAAACACAAAAATTGGCATGACAAGTCTATCAGGAACAAGTAGTTCCAACCAGGTGATTAGGTTATTCTCTATGACTCTAGATTTAAACATTTCAAAGGGAAATTCCATACGCACTGGATGGGAACTTATGAAGTAGTTAGAATTTTTGAGAATGGGGTTGTGGAGATCAAAACTGTTGATGGGAAAAATTCAATATTCCTTGTGAACTAGCATAGACTGAAGGTACATTTCAATGCCTCACAAAGAAGGATTTCTTGTAGCAAGTGCAACAACAACCTGAGATAGAGATGGTAGGTGGCCATGCACACATATTATAGATCTGATTCTCTCTTTAAAAAAAAAATGAAAAATGGAAACAATAAAAAGAAAAAAAATGACAAAAACTAAAAATAGAACAAGAAAAAAAAGTCTTGTGATTGTGAAAATCAGTTTGCTGAAATGGTTATAGAAGGATCATCCTGAAAACTAGCATGTTGGCAGGAAGATCAAAATTTTAATAAAATGGGAATGTTCCTTGATCTTTATATGTGCTAACTATCATCAAGAAGAATTAGGTTTTAAGTGCAGGAACCGAGTCCTTATCCAAGTTTGGGACAATTGACACGAAATTTTTTATGCAAGCAACACTCAATTCCCACTGCATTTATTTTTGGTTCGGAACTATCCAGGAATATTTTGAGGTGAAATTATGCCCTTCTTCTATTTCCTTTTTTGTAAAATTCCCTCTATTTTTGTTCTTTTTATCCCATAAAGTTTGCCACCCCTTTCTTCATACGAAAACTATCCCTATCTGATTTTGTTCTTCCCTCTTTTTCCCATGAATTTTTTTTCCCAGATCCCTTTTTCAATATGTCACTCTTAGTAGTCTCACTCTTGAAATTACCTGTCATAATTTCCTTCCCATTCTGAAAATTTACCCCCTTTCCCACCTCCTTTATCCCTCATAAGATCATATTGCAGAGTTTGGTTCAAGCATATGAAGCAGATCATGTAGAAATTCTCACTGTAGATTAAACTGATTATGCAATGTACTAAAGCAAAATACTTAATCTACTTTTACAATCAAACTTGCGGAAGCTTAATCGATGTTGAGCAAGATCAAACAGAACACATATAATGGAGAGGAAGATTCAATCACACATGAAACATAGAAGAATACTCTGGGGAAAGCCTCAGCTAAAAACCTCGCTATCTGTATTATCATACAAGTGGAAATATATCAAGATTACGTGAAGCTTTAGCTCTCACAGCTATCCAGCTCTCAGTATAATCCCTCCTTGCACAGTTTTTCCTAGTGCTCCAGCTGTTACCTAGTGTGATTATGATCACACACACTGCTCTTGCCTCTGTAGAAACTGCGCAATCCTCAAGGAATGAATTCCTTCTGCATGCAAGAGATTTCCTCATGGGAATATTCTTGCAACTGATAGTACATTGTCCCTACCTTTAATCTCAACTGGGTCTTTGTCTGAACTGACATGCATGAGTTATTTATGAGAGAATATTCAATTATCTGGAGAACACTAGTTGCATGCATGCATGCATTAACTGACCGAACTCACAATTAGTTCCTCAAACTATTTGGAACTAATTTAACTGGACTTAACTCCATTAACTAAGCTAACTAATTACAACTCAAATACAACTCATCCTTATCTCCTTAATTAAGGGATAGCTTCCTCAATCAAAGGGATAATTGTTGCATGACTTCACAAAGACTTCATGTTTGAACTTCTCCAACTAATTAACTCAAGATGAATTAATTAATTATTTTTCAAATAGCTAGTGAGACTAAATTTGAATTTTAATTCTGAATCTTAATTCGACAAATTAAAATTGGAATATATCTTGAAATGCTATCTATAGCAATGCTATTTATAGAATTTCTATTTTTAGCATTTCTTGTTGCTATTTTCAATAGATCAAAAGGCATGTATTGATACAGAAGAGATGGAAAATAAAACCTCCTTTATGATTCAACAAATTCTTCAAAATCTGGCCTATGAATTTTATCAGAAATTTTTGGCCACAATATCCCTGGTGCAGGTATATGTGTTTAGTGGAGGAATGTTCAGTGCAAGAATATTTGGTGCAAAAATATCCATTGTAGGAATTTCAAATGTAGAAATATCTAGTGCAGGAATGTTTGGTGAAGAAATCCAATGCAGGAATGTTCGGTGCAGAAATGTCCAGTTAAGAAATGTTTAGTGCAGAAATCGACACTGTTGAGCACTCTCGAGTACCAAACTAGATGTCCTGTTGTAGGAACAATGGTCTTTAATGCAAAAATTGTAGTATGGTGTAGGAACATCTGGTGCAAAAATGTGCATCTGGAAAGTTTTCTCTTGTTTCATGAAAATCATGTGTAGGAAGAATGACAACACCACTTCCAGATTGATAGCATTCAATAAATTTTTATTATGATTAAGAATTGTTTTAATATTTCCTAAATAGGAAGGAAATATTTTAAGTATAGGGATAGTTAAGTTATGAAATCTTATTTTTTAAAGTACCATGTACACCTTGTGTGATTGCATGATGCGTACAGTTTAACCTGTCATACCATACTGTTTTGAAAAATCTCGTTACCTGTTAATGATGACCTGACCTTATACCATACCATGAATGATTTTCATATTAATCATGTTACCTTAACCACAGCCTTCACCAATAGTTATCTATGCCTACACCACAACCTATCCATATCGTATTTGTCCCAAGGTCTACATTTAATGATGAAGCATGACTATTAGGAGGTGGTCAATATAGTGGTGGGTAGACATCTCACTTATCATAAGATTAGTTTTAGACGGAGTTCCTAAATTCCCATGAGATTTTTTCTAAAGAATGTTTAGACAGGGTTCAATGAATTAAGGATGGTGCCCATGAGAATTGAACCTTGTTCCATTAAAGTGTTAGAAAAAATGGCCGAGTAAAGGAATTGTATTCCACTATTGTAGGAATTTGGGTTCCTGCTATTTTTGCTAAAATTTAATGGCTTTGACTTGGTCGTGATGTTAGAGTTTTCTTAGACCTTTGATGGGAGCCAAGCCAAGGTAGGATCACTGGAATTTTAAGTAACAGAACAGTCTATATCACACACCACGAGATTACTAGCAGAAGGCGAGAAATGTTTCAAAAAGGAGAAGGCCGAGAGGAAAAAGTGGCACCAGTTTGTGGTCAACAAGAAACAAAAAGTGAATTGGATGAAAGGATTGCCACACACTGCCATGGAAGGAAAATGGAAAGACCTGATGTACATACTACAAAAGTTCCTCACCTGTGAGGGTCGCTACTCGTTGACCTTCTTATATCATACTTAGCTTTTGCTAAATTCTGAGTCAGGTAAAATTATCAATTTCCCTTATTTTTGCTAAGAATTTTAAAGAAAATGGAAAAAGGAGTGCAGAAAAGTAAAGCGAGCCAAGTTGCATGAAAATTATACCATCATGGGTTGATTACAATTTTAGTTAAGTAGGAATTGGGGGTTAGGAATATGACCTGGGAAGCATTTTTTAATGAGGTATAGAAAAGACGTGCTAGGAGATCCTCCAACAAGAAGAGTGCAAGCAAGAAGGGGAAGCCTGAAACCCTAACCCCATGCCCTACCAAGACTAAAGACAGAAAAGAGTTAGTGAAAGAAGAGGAGTGAGAGCTTGTTGTTGAAACCCCATCTACATAAAAAAGGAGGACCCAAAGCTCAGTCAAGAGGGCTGCCTCTTTGAAGGAAGACCACATTCAATCGACTTCCCCAATAAATTTGGATAACTCCCCACCTCCTTCACTAGCCACAGACAACCTTACAGCGCTTTTGTATGTTGTGGCTCATACAGTGATTAGCAAGGGGGATATTGATGAAGAAGGCAACACACCCTTGTCGGTTTTGCTTTGAAAAATGAAGAGAAGGAAAATGACACCGACACCTAGTGTAAGTGGAGATAACAGCCCGACAGAGGATCCAAAGGATGTTGAAGTGCAGGGTACTGAAACCCTTCATGATATTGAAGTGCAAGGTACTAAAACCCTTCATGATATTGAAATGCAGGAGGATAATGATCAAGGTGATCTCGACCTCAATGACTAGGGTGAAATTGACCTCGATGACGTCGGCACTAGTCTAGAGTCAACTGTTGAGAAAACTACTGCACAGGAAGAAGTCATTAAGGAAGACCCCACTCTCCACCTGAACAATTAAATAGAAGAGCTCAAGAAATGTATTTATGGGTTGGAGATACTAAACCAGGATTTGAAAGTGCAAGGGGCAGTGCAGAAACAAAAAAATACAGAACTAGAAGGAGAAGTGAAGCAACAAAAATGCCAAGTGAAGATATGGAAATTTCGGGCATCAAAGTGCTATGGCCATCTCATAACGGTGACCAAACAGTGCAAGAAGGTTCAAGGCAAGAAGCGGAAGACAATGAAAGCAGGAATTAGCATGCAAATACAGGACTGAGAGAAGGCTCCCTTGTTTTGGTTTTTTTGTAGCACGTAAAGGTTTTGTGAGGACACACAACAAAATAGGGATGGCAGGATTTTGGTAGGCTAATTTTTCCTATTTTTTAACCTATATCGTACTCTAGAAACATGGCCTAAACTTATGTTTTAACCCAAGAGCCTATTCATTCTCATACGTTTCTCTAAACTCATGCACATCCCTGCACTCTCTTTATATTTTCATATTTAATGGTTTGTCATGGACTTAATTATTTATTTACGGATTTTATACCTTAAATTATACTTGCAACTAATATTTGTCTTTCCTAAGGTATTTGCTAATCAAATTTATAAATCATTATGTTAGCATGGTCAAGTGTAGGTAGGATTCCTACACTCCCGTGACACCTCACCAATCGACGCATATCTTTGGCAAAGGATCAATTTACCTCAAGTTGGGCTCGGAGCGGGAGAGAAATGAGTGGATTGAAGATCATGACCTTGACTGGATAACTTAGATTAGCATTTTGTAAACAGCCGAAAGGCTTAGTTAAGCTACTATTGTGATTTTTTTTGCGGCCGTATGCCTGAAGGCTTGTATATATTGTAAAATTATGATAGGAATTAGGGAGCGATGCCATGGTAAAATTTTGTTAAGAGACTATGGTTATTTTGGAGTATCGCCTCTCTGGGCTGGATTGCAGATCCAAGATGTATTTTTTCTTTTGAAACTAATATAAAGGAATGCGCCAATATGCAGTTTCGTTTCCTATTTGCGTTGTGATGAATCTTTGACCAACTGCATTTCTCGATTTCTTAACAGGGAAACGAGTTGGTTGGCCAGGGCCCGACCAAACCAACTCGTTGTCCCTTTCTGTAAAGGTGTGTTAATATATCTTAGAGTGCAGGCATGAATTCATTATTTACTTCAATCTTTCTCACAATTTACATGTTTGATTTCATTTATTGTGATTGTATTACGGATCCATGGTGTGCAGACTTAGAAATATTTGATTCCAATTTACATAAGATTTCCTTCTTATGATTGGTTTCATTTCTACAAGATCGGTACAAGAACACTTTCTGTCAAAGCACACTGCCTGTACTAGTGCATTTATGATTTTTCAAGTCGATTCTATTGGTTTAGTTTCACAAAGTCTTTTATTCCTTTATTTTTGAAAAAGTTATTTAATTTCTTCATGCAATATTGATTTTTGTTTCTAAATGTTGTGGGGAAAAATGCCTATTTAGGACGATCCTATCCACCTAAGGTGTGACAGCGCCTTAGAAACAAACGAATACAGCTATCATGATTTCTTCCTTTATGAAATATGAAAGAGAGGAGATCGGCAGACTTACCATTGTCTTTCGGTTGTCCCTCGAACTAAATCCTCTTCTCTTTGTGTGTCCACAGCTACTTGCTTCCTCGCTTGATCAAGAGAACAGCTACTTGAATCCCACGAGATCACAAGAGAACAGCTACCTATGACAAGAGAACAACTACTTGCAACAAGAGAAGAACACAATACAAAGGCAAATATACATATTCATAAATGATTCAGGATTAGAAGTAAATCAAATATACTAATGCAATCATACAAAATACACCAGCATATAGGAAAGAATCAAGATAGCTTTATTGAAAGTAACAGGGTTCAGGAAGAGATACAACCCATAGGGCTCCAACCCAGCATCTCCTTCCCAGCAGAATGGAATTCCTTCTTCAGCTCCTTTCAAAGCATAACACACCCAATATTTCTAGCCACAAACCAACAACAATTCTTTGCAAATACCAAATTCCAGCCTCCCTGATCTCATGTAGGAGAGATCTATATATAGGGATATTGGAGAGAGGATGAGTTAGCTTGAGACTGGTCTGCGACTGACTAGTGTCCTCTCCCACTTCAGTTCTTGAGTCCACTTGGAGGTCCTTGCTTCCACTTGGAGATTTGGAACCTCTTACTCATCACCAGTCGAATTCCCTGATCCAAGTGTCATTTTGGAAGCTTCCTGGGCATTGACACCTTGAGGAATGACTCTGCCACTTGTCCAAACTCGCTCAGCGCAGGTAGCCTTCTTTGCAGTTGACATTCAACGCAGGTAGACAGTGGAGCAGTTGACATTCAGCGCAGATGCTCAGTGGAGCAGTTGACATGATCCAGAATTGCCTTATTTTTGAGTGTTTTCAGGTGGAGAACTTTTGTGAATTGCTGTGGTTTGCTGGCCTTGTTCCTCTAGGGGTAGGAACAACATGTTTAGGGACTTTGGATCCCTTGATTATTGACATTTCATGCTCAATGATGCAAGGCACAAAAATGTCTATAACACTAAGACTAAGGGCATTATTAATATCTGAGATTTGACTTAAGATTTAATTATGCTGCATATGGAAGAAACATTGTAGTAACTTACATGTCTATTCTTGCACTAAACACTTTCGAAAAAAGAATTGAATTTCATGATTAATTATTGAATGAACCCTCTAAGTTAAAGCATTAAAAATCATATCTAAATTACATGCATAGCTATCTCAGGAAAATCCTGATCTACACAACTAGATGATTTTTATAATCATATAAAAGAGTTTTTTGTTTAAAAGAAAGATTTACTTTAACACTTTTGAAAATCATTTCCTATTTAGAATCTAAGTTTGGTTTAACCATCTTTCTGCTTGTGAGAATTTACTTTCGAATTCTGTTTTCTTTGCACTTTATTTCACTCAACACACTTTTTATTTCTTTTGAAAGTAATCTAGAAACCAAGTGCAGAAATATTGATTATCTGGTGTAGGAACCTCAGATTTGGTACAGGACAAGAGTGTTCTAGCCCAGAGACATAGAAATACTGCACGAAGGTCAGAACTTCAGTAGAAGTACAAAACACCTTTCCAGTATCTAAACCTTATTCCAGTGCAGGCACAACGTTCTAGCACAAGAACATTGTTGTAGTACACAAATAACAGTTCAGTGCAGATAGGAATATCTTTAAAGAAGATAGATACGCTGAATAAGTTATTTATCACACGATCTCACTAAAGGTAAATATAAAGGGTCATTTTATTAGTTAAGATTGTTCACAATGAATTAGGAGTCTATTTCAGTTTTTGCAAACAGTACTTTTCATTTATTCCAGCACCATAATTTCTTTGAGGATCAACTTCCGCTTGATCATCATTCTTTTTTATTCTGTAAATTTGTGGTTTAAGAGGTAGGAATACAATTATATAAGGTTCATATAATTTCGGGGAATTTCCTGTGCTACGCCTCGAAGAGTACAAAACCCCGGGTTGAAAAATTAAGTGTTTAAAGGAGCTTGCTTAACCACAATTCCTACACCCAACAATAAGTTAGATAAAATTGCATTATAAAATATTAAATTTACTTAAGTTATGTAAGTTTGAATGCCCAAAATTTGCATGATGCATGCATGGTTTGATGCTTTTAAATTTTTTACATATAATTTAAGTTCATGAATATGTAGAAATGAAAGTAAATTTGCATTTAGTTGGTACATTTTGCATTCAATCATTCTTATAATGTTAGTAAATTATTTTTAGTAAATGGCTCAACCAACCACAATAAAAAATTGACAGAGCAGTAACAACACTCTTCTCAACTAGCCACAATCACAAATTCACATAGAAGTAACATCGCAATATACATCACAAATTAACATAGTAGTAAATCCTTAATACAAGTCTACATAACATGAAATATACATATAACTTTGTAACCCTATACAAGACCCAATGAGTATCACTTTCACATCACCACATTCTTAAGAATGTACAACTTAAGAGCTCATAAAAAGAAATGCTAACAATGTCGTTAAACTCTAAGTTCTCAAAGATGAATCCAAGTAGAATAAGTTGTTGGGCAGTTCAATTAAACAAATTCTAATGGAATTCCATCTTCAATGAATCTCTGTTCATGGTCAACTTTTGACATTCTCCATTTTTTAACTTTCAATCATTTTTTTGATTGAACTTCTATCAACTTTATGCACGCTGCACACACCAAGTGACTATATTGACAACTTACAACATCTGGTTGATAGTCTTGAAAGTAAACATTACTCTCAGTTTGGTGAGTTTCTTGGAAAAAAAAACCTTTCAGTATAATACCTCTTTCATATATGAAACTATTATCATCATTGTCTTCCAATAACTTCATTTTTCGTTCAGTGCACTACATCAAATAATACTTGACATTTTCTATGTTGTTAATGGGTGTAACTACAACAAAAACATCTCTTGCACAATAAAACAAGTGTAAATTTAGATCACAATCAACATGAAATTAACTAATTATCAATATGGACATAATTTTATTATCTATTTCTAGATCTCTATATTATAACTATTATCTCTAGAAATTTATAAGCATCGATTTTAAATACACAAAACATATAATATATATATATATATATATATATATATATATATATATATATATATATATATATATATATATATATATATATATATATATATATATATATATATATATATATATATATATATATATTGAAATCAATTGAAATGTTATCTTCTCTAACAAGATTAGAAACTCGATCATATTCAGATGATACTATAGTCTCCTTTGATTCCATCTCTTCGAAGCTTGCAACTGACATTTTCCCCTTTGTATTTAGTTCTGTATGTTGGCAAGGTTTTACATACATATTTTTTTCACAAACATCATTGGATTGTGTGCCCTCTATGCGAATAGGACAAAAACAAGAATATTTTATTTCATCAATTGCAAACGCATTTCGCTAATCCTTTGTTTTAAT
Source organism: Pinus tabuliformis (assembly GCA_031772625.1). Classification (NCBI taxonomy): domain Eukaryota; kingdom Viridiplantae; phylum Streptophyta; class Pinopsida; order Pinales; family Pinaceae; genus Pinus; species Pinus tabuliformis. The sequence continues at coordinate 1,352,934,081 of CM062820.1, read as the reverse complement.
TGAATACAATTTTCAAGACCCTTTTACTCTTTCAGCTTCATATGTAATTTATCTATCTACATCTTCGACTCCAATATGCCAAAAAAGCCTATAGTAAATTCAAAAAATAATTTAAATATGTTATTTAAAATACAATTTATATATGTTGAAGATAATCATCCTCACACTGTTTAAACTGTATAATTCATAAATATTTAAAATTAGAAAATTAATTAAAATGATCATATATTAAAACTATATACAAGTTAATTTGTATATATGTACATACGTTTTTACCTCCCTTGATGGGTTATTTTGATGGATTAGTGCAACGTCACACCATTGAACAACTTGTTTAGTTGAAACAAGTCTATTTGCAAAGTAGTCCATTTGATATCTTCGAAGTTCTCATTTTGTACATGCCCATGCACCATCAATTCTCATTTTCCATGATCAGTCTCAAAGGGTTTCCAACGATGTTTAATGTGGGTTTTATTATGAAGACGACACAACCAAAAGAATGATCATGAATATTTGAATTGACCTGCGCATCCATCTGACCATATCCAATGTTCATTGAATTTTATTCCACGACATTTCAATGAGTCATAAATCTTATCAAAACAATGTTGTACAAAATGTGTATCATGTGTACGATCATCACTGATATAAAAGTGATATTCTTTAATAACATGTCAATTCTCACTAGTGCTTTCTATATCATCAACATTTTTTTTAGCATGTCTATATAGAATATGGACAAGCATAGAGACTTGGTTAGAATGATAATATTCACTATGTATTTCATTTTCTGCAACAAATGTGTAATTCTCTGCAAAATAAACTATTGAAAAAATGGTCCCTAGTGGAAACATTTCACGGTATTTTTTGAATTGTAGGTCCTACCATTGAGGTCTATGCGAATGCTTGGCGTACTTATAAATTTCTACCTCAAATTTCTTCAAAAACTCTATCACAGGAATTTCTTCTTCTTGTAATTCAATCCTTTTAGCATTTGTACTATTATTTGAACTAATTGATGTATGGATATATTCATATCTCTTCCATTTCACTTTTAGGTTAGACAATGATTGATCATTTATATCAATAGAATATTTGTTGTGAAATAAATTCAAATTTCCGCAATGATGACATTTTTTACCATTGACACTTTCTTTTGGTAAAATAATTAATCACTTTCTCTTTCACATAGAATTTCGGATATGAAACCATGGATAGTGGAAGGAGGAAGTGAATTTTTCCAAAATGTTTTACCAAAATTAAGGAAGGTGTCATAATATAATTGAAATTCCACATGATAATGAAAACAACAAGTGTCGGGTACATTGATAGGTATAAGATACCATGGTTTTTGTTGCACAAAATTACTGATTGAGACATTAATTCCACGATTCTCTTATATGAACTTATTGAAAAACTCTATATGAGTGGTGTCGAAGATGTGTTTTGCATGTCCTTCATATTGATTTCATGCTATTCTTTGACGCATCACATCTCTTGCTTTTGGTGAAACACGTGAATTTTTCATCGAATATTCATATATTATTTTTTTAACATCTTCTCCAAGTCTATCTTTGTATGGTTTCCTATAAATAACTATCCAACAAGTGATCTCATCATTTACACCTATTTGTAGTTGAAATTTCCTATGTTTGTGCAATGTTTTTTGTGAGGTCACTAATATTTTTGCTATAGATTTTACCAAACGATTTTCTATAGTACTTGATGAAACCACTGGCATTTGTATTTCTCTACATCCAACTACATTGTTTTTCTTTCTAGAGCTTCCAATTTTTTTGTAGAGCACTATTTATATTTTGAATCACATTTTCCTCACCTTTCTATCTTTTGTTGATTTTTGAATACCCAATAGATTTGTAGCATCTTTTAATTTCTTTTATGTTAAGGGACCTTTCAAAATTTGAGCTTGAAATGTCACACTTTCATCAAATAAAAAGTTAAATTTCACAATACACTAGTTAAATTTTAAATATCATTTATAATATTTACAATTACATCCATGCTTCAACTTTTAGTTGAGATTGATTTTCCCTTTCAATATTTGCGCGCTCTTCCTTCTTCCTTTTGTAAAAGTTTCTCACGTATTCTCTACGAGCCTCAATGTCTCTTCTTCAATCATATTTTCTCTTGCAATTTCTTTGATTTCCCATGATAATTCAATCTATGTAGATTTTTAAAATCCAACCCAAAAAAGTAAAATTCAAAATCCTACAAAAAAAACTCACTTTCAAAATTTAGACCAAAAAACACACTTTAAAAATTCAGCACAAAAGATTTACTTTAAAAATTCAACCAAATTTTTTTCTTTCAAATAAACTCACTTTAAAAATTCAGTGCAAAAGAGTCAATTTAAAAGTTTAATCCAAAAGACTTACTTTAAAAATTAAGCCAAAAAAGCTTACTTTAAAAATGTTGGGAAGAATACTGAGAGAGGGGGGGCGAATTAGTATTTTAAAAACTCACAATAATAATTTTCTTTTCTAAAATAGGTATGTGACTTTATTGAACCCAACTCGCGTATGTACGCGACTGTTGTAAAAGAAACTAGCATATGCTTAGTAAACTTGTAAAACAACTAATTATTTATATGTTAAACTTAAACCATAATGTAAGAGATTTATCAGGCATTTGATAAGCATTAAGCAAGTGCAGTAAGAACATAATAAAGTATCACACATAAGCAACACACATGAACACCGAGATTTAAGGTGGAAACCCAATGTGGGAGAAAACCACCGTTGTTGTCCTTTGAGTCTTCAAACTTAGTAATATCAAAAACTTCTTACATTCTTGTATTGGTGCAGACTCATGCTAGTACATAGTTGCCCACTTGCTGAAGGCTACAACCTTCACTCATTCTCAAACTCCTATTGGATGTGAGCTCCAACCCCCTGATCTGATTACTAGCTACTACTAACAGGAAGCTTCGACTTCCTCACTGATGGCTCCAACCCTCAGCAACATCCATGGACCATGTTTGATAAATTTTCACACTAGATCCACCTACTTTAATACATCACAACTTGTAGATCAACTGAATCAAACACCAACTCAATTCATACAGAACAGTGATATCATTGTAACCAAAACACATAACTGAACTCAGAATACTACATCAACACACAGAATCAACTGCAACCCTAATCATTCATATGCCAACATGTATATGTTACTTCACTTAAGGTAACCTGCGTGTATACGCACTTTTCTGTAGAGAAACCTACGTAAATCTCAATATACTAAAAACTTGTAATTGTGAATCAGACAAAGAGTTTACCAAAGTTATTCTGGAATATTCTGTTAGCTTACAGAACCATAATACAATTAGTAGCATTAATAATCATTTCAACCAATCAACATGTAACCAAATTCAACTTCATCATTCAATATTTCTACTTCAGACGTTATCACTCAACCCAAATCAATAGGTTGACATAATTGACAGACAATAGAGATATAGCAGCATTGATCAGGTTGATCATTCATTTATGAACAAAAAACCTTCCTTTATGTACGTGACTTTGAAAAAGAAAACCCATGTGTATATGAAACTTAATCGAGACCAACCTCTGTACATATATGCAAATTTTGACCTAATATTACACAACTCTTCAAAATTTCAGAAAGACCCAGATCATATTATTCAGAGATAAAAACATGAGCCAATACTTAGATCTAGTCAATCCATGAGCAGATCATACAATGGAAAATCATTTCAAGTCTCATGATACCAATCCATCATTGTATTCATCGGTACATAATTATTTCAGATCTATGTGCCAACTATGGCCCTTACAATGCAAATATACTTAAGATTGAAGTATTCATCAAAAACCCTTTCACATGCACACTAATCACTTTGATCTTCACCTCCTTATATAGTTAAAGCCTTAGCTAATACCATCGGTCAAAACTACACTAGTGCAGGTGGTAATCTTGGACGGGATCAATTAACCATTACTGTGCTCAATATTTTGGGTTAATACCATGGTAAGGACCCTTGGTATTCTTAAATTAGTTCACCATCGTGTACGTGATTTTTCTTCTTTGTACCTGCGTGTATACGCGACTTGGGCTTGACGAACCTGTGTAAAGATCTTCAAATATTCACATTTATCAAAATTTTGATTCTTATCTGTAAACCTTTGTCCCATCATTTTGTTCCATAACTCTATCACCTCTGAACTAGCCTATCGATTCATATATTTACCATATACTTGTTATGTTACAAGTGAGTTTCCATCAAGGAAAGCACATGCATCATAATGACAACAATCTCCCCATTTAGACTTGACGACAACCATGTTGGTGTTGATAACCTCAACCTGTAGAAACCTATTAGATAAATCAAATAACCGTTATTGAAACACCAAGATACTCGCCCCCTTTGACATCAAGGGAAAAGGGCAGACCAAAGCTCCCTCTTTGGATCTGATTTACACTATATTGTCCATGCTCCCCCTGAGCACATAATGAATCTTCATAAATATTTTCAAATGAATAACATGACTCTATAACTCAACTGAGTATGACATTCCTATCACCAAGGACTCATACTTACATCAATCACCCAACCAAGTGGGGACACATATTTGACTCGACCACCCAACCAAGTGGGATTACATTTTTGACACTACCACCCAATCAAGTGGGATTACATATTTGACATGACCTCAAAAGTCCATACATGACTGAATATGACATTTATTACATCACAGCTCTCCACATTACCTTTACATGAAATGAAAGATATGAAATTAATAACTGAGGCCAAAATATCTTAATAGTAGCATCATTCAACAACCATAGTGCCAACAATGCATTATATTCAGCAAGGCTAATGCTCCCCCTAAGCTTCTGCTACATGTTCATTTTCAACAACTCATTCATCAAAGAATATTACTCAATCCAATATATATCAATGAGAAAAACATAACTCAATACCATATCAACAGATTGTACCCATCAATGCCATAAAAGGAAAAATCAAATCATAGCTTTTATTAGTATGTTCAAGGTTGATCATCAAGATGTCCCACTATTTTTCTATCAGAGAACAACAGACGCGACTATGTGCAAAAAATATCATGTATATACGCAACTATACTTCATGAAACATGCATATAGAAAACAACCTTATGAATTTTCACTTGTAGACTGAGCAGACTAGATTAACAACAAAATAAGGCAGAGACAACAACCCGTTTTTGTCTGAGATATTCAAATGCTTCTCTAGGAAGAGGTTTAGTAAACATATCATCAACTTATTCTTTGGAATGAACATACTCCAATTTAACCTTTTACTCAAGCACTTGTTCTCGTAGAAGGTGATACTTAATAGGAATACGCTTGATGTTGGAGTTCATAACAAGATTTTTTGAAATACTAATAGCACTTGTATTATCGCATAGGATGGAGATGGGTGGAGAACATTTGATTTATATATCTTGTAATGTTTGAATCATCAAGAGAAGTAGTGTGCAACAAGATGCAACAACCACATATTCTGCTTCCACTGTAGATAAGGAAATGGAACTTTGTTTCTTGTTGAACCAAGATACCAATCGGGGGCCCATGTAAAATGCACCTCCACTAGTGCTTTTCTGATCATCGACATTTCTAGCCTAATCCGCATCTATGTATACATGAAGGGTAAGATTTGCATATTTAGGATACCATAGACCAAAGTCTTGGGTTCCTTCGAGATATTTGAATATTCTCTTTACTGCCTTAAGATGTGATTCCTTTGGATTCCCTTGGAAACGTCCAACAATCCCAACTGCATGCATGATATCTGGTATGGTACTTGTTAGACAAATCATAGTTGAAATCATAGATATGTACTATGGTTGGTTTACTGTGGGAGAATCATCATTATAACTAAGGTTACATCCTGTCATCATGGGAGTACATACAGGTTTACAATCTTCCGTCCCATACTTCTTCAAAATTTGTTTGAGATATTTTGTTTGTGAGAGAAATATGCTATCTTTTCTTGTTGCACTTGTAGACCAAGAAAATAGTTTAGTTCCCCAAGTAAAGATATTTCAAATTATTTCTGTATAACAGAAGCAAATTTTTGATTCATAGATTCTTCTTTACTTCCAAAGATGATATCATCAACATAAACAACAATAATTAACAGTTTATCATCGTCAATTTTTGTGTCCAAGTTGTTGTCTATGGATCCTTTAGTGAAACCTTGTTGTTGAAGATCTTTGTCAAGATGATAATACCATGCCCATTTAGCCCATATAAAACCTTTTCGAGTTTAGATACAAGGTTTTCATCAGTCCCCAAAATGAATCCTTCTAGTTGTTTAATATATAATTTTTCTTCTAGATTTCCATTATGGAAAGGATATTTTACATCCATTTGATAAACTTTGAAATTTCGAAAACTTGACAATGCAAGAAACATTCTTATGGATTCAAGTTCGGCTCCTAGTGAAAATGTTTCTTCAAAGTATGTACCTTCTTGTTGAGCATAAACTTTACAAACAAGTTTATCTTTGTTCCTATTCACCTCTCCATTTTCATTCAATTTATTTTTGAATATCAATTTTGTCCCAATAACATTTTTATCATGAGGCCTTGGAACAAATTCCCAAGTATCATTCTCTTCAATTGGATCAAGTTCTTCATTCATGGCCTTAAACCAACATTCATATTTACTAGCTTGATTTACATTTTGTTGTTCAATAGTGGATAACAAAGCTAGATAACTAGGAGATCCTACAAGGGTTGTTCTTGTTTGTACCCCAGATCCCTTGTCTCCTAGAATTTGAGTTTCTGAATGATTCTTTTGAACATGCCTAGATGGAGCCTTTTTTTCATCTGATGTGTCTTCTTATGTTGCTTCATTAGTTTCTTCTTCTATATCATTGTGATTTGATGTGTGAAAACATTCATCATCATCATCCTCTTTTGTTGATGTTACTTTTTTGGGATTTGTGCATGCTTCATCAATCATAACATCAATGCATTTAACAATTTTTCGAAGTCTCTGATTGTAACATTTGTATCCTTTACTTCTAGATGAGTAACTAAGAAGTATTCCTTCATCTGCTCTAGCCTCAAACTTACCAAGTTTTTCATCATTACTTTTGATGAAACATTTGATTCCAAAAACTCTAAAATGCTTTACAGTGGGAGGCTTACCATACCAAAGTTCATACGCAGTTTTATCACTATTCAGACGAACATGAGCCTTGTTGAGAATATTTACCGAGGTATGTGTAGCCTCACCCCAGAAGGTGCCAGGAGTTCTAGAGTCATCAAGTATAGCATGAGCGATTTGTTGAACAATTCTATTCATTTTTTTCTGCCATGGCATTTTGTTGAGGAGTTTTAGCTACAAAAAATTGTCTTTTTATGCCATGTTGTTCACGGAAATCAAAGAATTCATCTAATATGTATTCTCCTCCTCAGTCATATCTGAACATTTGATTTTTATATTTAATTCATTTTCAATTAATGTTTTGAAGACTTTAAATCTATCAAATGCTTCATCTTTGTGTTTCAATAAAAGGATCCATCACATTCTAGCAGAGTCATAAATGAATAAGATATAGTATTGTTCTCCATGAGCTGGCTTTTTCTTTACTGGTCACACAAATTAGTATGTATAAGTTCAAGAGGCTTACCTGATAATCCCTCTTTAGCATTGAATTGAACATTGGTTTGCTTACCAAATTGACATTACTTACATATGGTACTTTCTGGTAGGGTGATGTTGGGTAGATCATGAATAGCTTTGAGTCTGCTTAATTTGCTTATTTGAGAGAAGCTTAGATGTGTCAATCTTTTGTGCCATAACCAATTTTCCTCTGCCTTTCCTAGGTAACATTTTTCTTGGACACCTTTCAAAATATACAAATTGCTCGAGGTTCTTGTTCCTTTTATTATGGTCTTTCTTGTGTCAATTTCACAAACCACACATTCTTTTGATCAGAATACCACCTCATTTCCTTGGTCACACATTTGTCTAACACTCAACAAGTTATCCTTTAATCCATCAACATACATAACATTACCAACTTTAACCTTTTCTTTTAGAAAAACATAACCTTTACCCTTAATGACAGTAGGTGAGTCATTTCCAAAAGTGACATTCTTTTCTTTCTCTAAATCATTGTATGGAATAAGTTTATCTTTATCACCTTCCATGTTTTTTGATCATCCTCTATCAATGTACCATTGATTTTCTTGTCCTTTTGCAAACAATGTTATGGCACAACTTTCAGACTCTAACTCCTTCCTTTACTGTACCTTGGAATTTGTTGATATTTTCTCTTTTTGAGATGTTGGCTGTAATTTGCTCCTGCATTCAGATTCTTCATGTTCAAATTTATTTCAATTTCATCTTTAAGAGGTGAGAAGTAGATATAAGTGTTCTTCTTTACTCATGTCTCATTCCTTTATTTTCTTCCTTCTCTAGTCATATGGTTTTGTATGCAACACATTGAGCAGCCTTATGACCAAAATTATGACATGAGAAACATTGTCCATTAAAGAAGAAATTTATATGATCATAGAATCTTCTGTTGTTTTTTACCTTTTGGTTGGTGCTTTTGTTGTTGTTCAGCCTTGGATTAGAGTGAACATGATTTACTTATTGAATGCCTTTATTCTTTTACTGAGGAATGAAGCTTTGCTCATTGGTTTTTGCTGCATTTAGACAGTTTCTTGTGCTGGTTTAAGAATATTTTGTTTGAGATGTTTCTCTAGTTTATCCAAGTCCTCACTTCATAAGAGGAGAGCGTTGTACCTTGATAATTTCATCTAAGGTTTTAGATCCTTTAGCAAATATAAGATTCAAAGTTTTTATTTTCTCAAGTTCCTTTCTTAGAGTTACTACTTCACATTCTAACTTCTCATTATGCTTTTCTTTTTCTATGAGTTGATGCTTCAATGTATCTATGGCTACTTTCTTTTCTTCCAAGACAATTTTGAGTTGATTTATTTCTTTAAAGAAATATTTTTCCTCTATAGCATCCACAAATTTATCATTAGAATCATTAGTATTTTTCTCAAAAGCCATGAGTAATTTAAGATCTTTATCAGATTCTCGTTCTTCACTATTTGACAAGCCATCACTATCTTCATGAGTATAATAATTGGTTCTATTGTCAAATCATCTCCTATTACATTTTACAGTATCCTTCCCTTTGTGATGGTTATTTTGATGAGGGAATTTAGCATCATAATGACCAACTCTACCACAAGAAAAACATTTGAAGGGAAGCTTACCTCTGAACCTTTTGGTTCCTAGTTGAAGTTTCTTTACAAAGTTCACCTCATCCTCTTCTAATATATATCCTGATTCCTTGTGTTATTCATTTTCTTTTCCTTTTGAAGGTGCTTTAAATGTGGCTCCTCTATCTTATGAGGGACCTCCATTCCTCATTTCAAAAGCAGTGAGGATCCCGTGAAGTTGAACAACAATAAGAGTCTACAAAGCCTGCTTCTCTTCAATGGCATACACTTTTGAATTGAATTGAGGAGTTAGAGATCTTAATATTTTATCTACTAAAGAAGTGTCCTTTATTTCTTCACCCAGAATTTTCATGCGACTTACAATCTCATCTATACGTAGAAAGAAACTAGCAATACTTTCATCATTATGTATTCGGGGAGTTTCATATTTAATTATGAGATTTTTGAGTTTAGCACTTTTTACCTTGATATGGCCCTCATATATTTTAATGATTCTGTACCATATTTCTTTTCTTGTGTTTAACTTCATAACTTTGACAAATTGTAATTCTGTTAGACTTCCCAATAATGCATTGACAACTTTGGCAATGGTTTCATACGTCTTATTTTTTGCTGCATCTGTGGGAACTGCAGCTGGATATTGGTAACCTCCTTCCACAATTTCCCAAAGATCTGATCCAAGGGACTGAATATAGGATCTGGTTCTTGTCTTCAAATATATTAAATTATTTCCATTTAAGAGTGGTGGTTTGATAGATGTCGTTCTGTCTTGATTGCTCATCTTGGGAGATCTTCCTTCAAGCGATCAAGCTTCTTTTGAAGGACTTATTGTGATACCAATTGTTGCGAAAAATAATGAGAGGGTGGGTGAATCAGTATTTTAAAAACTCAAAATAATAATTTTCTTTTCTGAAATATGCACACGACTTTACTGAACCCAACTCATCTATGTATGTGAATGTTTTAAAAGAAACTAGCGTATGCTTAGTAAACTTGTAAAACATTAACTGTTTATCTGCGAAACTTAAACCAGAATGTAAGAGATTTATAAGGCATTTGATAAGCAGTAAGAAGGTACAGTAAGAACAAAATGAAGTATCACACATAAGCAACACACATGAACACCAAGATTTAAGGTGGAAACCTAATGTGGGAGAAAACCATTGTTGTTGTTGTCTCAGTATTCAAACTTATTAATATCAAAAACTTCTTACATTATTGTACTGGTGCAGACTCATGCCAGTACATAGATGCCCACCTGTTGAAGGCTACAACCTTCACTTGTTCTAAATATCCTACCAGAACGGAGCTCCAAACCCTGATCTGATTACCAACTACTACTGGAAAGAAGCTTCAACTTCCTCACTGAAGGCTCCCACTCTCAGCAACATCTGTGGACCACATTTCATAAATTTTCACACTAGATCTTCACCTCCTTCTATAGTTAGATCCTATGGTGAAGTTAAATTATAAGTGCGGACACAAACAAATTCCTCTAGCCCGATAACGGTTCTATACACAACTGATACATTCTATGGAATATTTCTTTAGGTTAGAACCAATTGAGAGGGCCTACCTCTTAGTACGCTTATCCCATTTGATGATGTCCTTGCTTTATCCGTCCAGCTATCTCTTGCTTCCTTCTTCAAACACCTGAAACAAGTAAACAACAGCAAACAACAGTCGTGATAATAGACAAATTTTAATTCAACCTACTTAACAAGTCAAGAAACATTAAGCCATGAACATGTAAGATGAAAAATCATGTAGGAAATCAATCGTTAGTTTCATTTATATTGAATCAAGAAGAGATTATAACCATTGTCTTGACGTTGCCGTTCTCCTCTAACAAGACTAGGTTCCGACACACTTCTACTAGCATTCCATGATGGCCTCAACAATAATATTTTTAAGGCTCTTCCCTTTAGGCTTCAACACTAAACCAAATTCACACTTCTCCCTCACACAACTAGAGAGCTACAACTATGAATAGCTTGTTTTTTACTCCAAACTTAATTAGCACTAGCACACCCACATTAACACTTCAACACTAGCTTGTGCTAGGGAAAAATGGAGGTTTATATAGCATGAATGGATGGGAGATGGATCCTCTACTCATGGGAGAAGGTCTTATCTCTTGTGGTAGTTCCATCATTTAGGGGAAAGGATCCCAAACTAACATCCTTGACCCCATCCAACCAAAACATTTACCAGACTTCCGTTACGAAGCTTCTAGAGCTGGAAGCTTTGGCTCTATATTTAAAAAACTTTCCATAAGAGGACCAGTGTGACTGGAACAAATCTCAGTCACTTTGGTTAGTGCTAGGGAAAATGTTAATCCCTTCATATCGGCATGAGGGGGACAAGGGCCATTAACGTTTGTCTTGTAAACTTGGCAATTTTTTTTTTTTTGGGGAAATGGTGCAAAAGGGAATTGTTTTTCTCATGAAGAGGGACAAAATGGGAGTTTCTTCATGAAGGAAAAGCATGTAGGGTTCACTGTAGAGGTCCTCTAGGATCAAGGAATGGGGAGTATAGTGTTATCCAAATTTAAACAAGAATGCGACAAATTACAGAGATAACCATAAATACAGATATGCAATGGAAATAATACTTCATTTCATTACTATAAAACACTGAAATATGCTTGCAAACAGAAATAGAAAGAAACCAGCTAGGGCGATGGTAGCTTATCTCTGAGAAGAGATGTGGTGCCTACATGCCTCTAAACTATGTTAAAATGAGGCTCGCAGGCCTATTGATTGTTGAGAAACAATAGAAAACCCTTAACATCCGAAAACCTAACCCTAGAGGATGAAACGCCAAACTGTGGGCCCCGTTTTGGGTAAGTTGGTACATCAACTTCCCGGGGTCATAACTTTGGCACCCAATCTTCATTTGATGCGTACAATAGCTCGTTAGAAAGATATATCCAAGCACTACAACTTGGGAAGAGCAACATTGGTCCATGGTCCCATGCTACCAGATTTTCCAAAAAACGTCGTTTAGGGCCTCAAAATGGCTCCAGAATTTTAGGACCCGAAAAACTGTTGACACCTAATCCTCAACGGATGGGTGAACTGGAATGTGAACAGTCATCAAGAAGATGAACTGTTCAGTCACACTCATGTATATAAACAATAGCTACCTAATGAAATACATGAATGAGTTTTTCTTTCCAGTTTGGAGTTACTCTTGGTCTGACATGGTATCAGAGCCAGTTCTAAGAATAGTCGTAACTCCTCTCATTGATTCTCTACGCCACAATACTTGAGCGCTGCCTCTGTCCTGCGCATGAATACCTGAGCATTGCCTCTGTCCTGCGCATGAATACCTGTGCGTCTCATTGATTGTCCTACGATTCTCATCGGTTATGAGTCTTTTTCGCTGCCTCTCCACCGCTGACAAAGGCTCAAGATTCCATCGTGGTTTCGCTGCCTCATCAGTGTATGAAAGCTCTGGGTTCATGTCACGATTGGTTTTAACCACTCGCGTATAGATCAGTTGACGAGTCTCAAACTTCTCAAACTTTGGTGTATACCTTTCTTTGTGACCCTTCAACCCAACATTTGTTTGGCTTTGTATACCTGAGGCTACCAACCTTTGTTACAGTAACATTGTCACAGTCCTGACGGAGACCGCTGCCCAGTCTGAGAGTCTGATTATCGAGTCACGTTAGGTCTAGCACTGTGTCTCCAAGAGCCAGAGTTTTGTCTACGAAGGGCGAAGAAGCGCCGGCAACTGAGGGCTTTGTTGTCCTCTCTGCCTCCACCTCCAAACGGTAGCACATTGCATACTTGGTCACCAGTTTGGTTGCTAAGAAAATGTTTTGATCCAACCCCTGAATAAATATATGGGCATGGATTTGCGTTAATGTTTCTATATCTGCACAGAGCTGCAAGAGAGCTGCGTAAGTATTGGCGTTGTATTCGACTGCGAGCTCAACGACATCCATAATCCTTTTCAAGCGATCCTCTCTGAGCAATGACAACATTGGTATCGGCTCTTACCTTTAATTGCAAAATTTTTTTGATAGATTTTCTGGAGTTAAGGTGAATTCACACTTGGATTTGTGAACTGAGTATAGTTTTTGAGACTTTGAAACTAAACTCGTGGAGATCAGAAGCACGAACCGAGCAGGGATATTCTAGTTTTTGTTTTTGCGTGATCAATTCTTTGTATCTGACTACGTAAAGTTTTGGCACCGTGCGTTGAGCTATGGAGCAGCTGAGAATATTCATGAGATTCAAGTAGATCTGTGGGTAGTAAAACAGTTACATCTTGCAGACAGAATTGATAATAGACGGGTGCATTGTGTCAGCGTTGTGAAAAGTTTTTTTTTGTGATCTTCCTATCAAGAGCGACATGCTTCTGCCATTACGAAAGCAAATTTTTGAATAAAGGATGTGCTGACCGATTGGTTTCTGGTATCAATTGGTTTCAGTCTTTTTGAATGAAATACTCTTCAAACTCTTTGAACATAGATTTTATCATTTAGTAGCAGCAATTAGTCAAGAAAACAGAGCTCCTGCCTGTCATCCTTTCTTGTGAAATTTGGAGAGAATGTTTGAAATTTAACACCGTCATATTTTATTACTATCTAGAGAATCAAAGGGATTTATGGTGATTTGATTGATTATTTCCCACAGAGATTTTTTTTTCTCACTGTATATCAGCAGAAATAATTTTTTACAGAATGCATTCAATCATCTCTATGGTAGGAATAGTTCTCACTGGCAAGGAGAACTATCATGAATGGTCTCGGATGGTAAAACACACCCTCATCTACAATGAGTTGTGGAAAGGAGTGTGTGTCGAAGAAGAAGACAAAGACCCTGTGCAGCCTACATCAGATAAAGAACTTGTCATTTGGGAAAACAAGAACAGCAAAGCCTATGCATTGATCGCAGCATCTGTAAATGAAGAAGTAAGTCGTCATATTTCATCTTATTCCACTGCCTTTGAAGCTTTACAAAAGCTGAAAGAACTCTATGATTCACATTCTGCACTTGAAGTTGTTCAGCTCATGATTAAACTCTTCACTCTTGAACTGAAAAATAATGATCCTCTTGCTCTTGCATCTGAAGTAAAGTCTATAATGCATGATATTAAATCCACTATGGTTGAGCTGGATATCCCTCTTATTGCTTTTCTCAAAGCACTCTATCCTACCTACTCCAATTATCTTGAGTCATTACAAGCGAATGGAAATCTTAAAGATATAACCTTTGACTCTCTTGTGAAAAAGTTTGCTGAAAGAGAGAAAGCCTTTGGAAAGAAGACAGTCCCTGAATCTTCTAAAGAGACTGTTTTCCTTGCTCATAAAGAAAAGCATCCTGCTCAAGATTCTACAAGAGGAAGAGGTGGACGAAGAGGAAGAGGAAGATACTTCAGAGGCAGGGGGTAGACATTCCCAAGAAGAAAAATCAGATCTGCATTGCATTCGCTGCAAACGAAATGGATCACATGATGCTTCTACATGCAAGCTACCATGGGAAAAAATTGAGCAGAGAAGAAACCAGAAGAAAGGTAAAACTGATGATACAGACAAAGGTAAAGCACCTGAATCCGCTCACTATATTGAGGCACAATGTAACATTGGAGTAAATGAAGATTTGTTTAATGCTTCACTTGCTTCTTCGAAAAATGATTGGCTACTTGATTCAGGAGCAACCTGTCATATGACTCATAGGAAAGATTTTTTTGAAGATTTCACTGACAATGTTGATGGAGCAGTATACTTTGCAGATCAGTCAAAAATCAAGCCCTCAGGGCTTGGCACAATTAGGCTTAAACTGCCTGGTCTTCCAGACTTTCTTCTGGATCATCTTCTATATCTCCCACAGCTCAAGAGAAACTTGCTGTCCTTGGTCCACATCCGCCAGCAAGGTCACTCCATTCATATGTTTGATGGAAAGCTTGAGGTAAGAAAGGCATCTGACCACTCACTTGTCATGAGGGGAATAGAAGAAGAAAGAATTCTTAAACTGCAAGGAACCTATGCTCATGCACAACATTTCTCATATATTTCTCATCATGAAGAAGGTACACTTCCATCAAGTTTATTATGGCATGCTAGATTTGGACATTTAAACTATGACAGTCTTCGCTTATTGAAGAAAAATGGTGTTGTTGGTTTGCCTACAATTCCTAGAAAACATAAGCAATGTGATGCTTGCATTCTAGGAAAGCATAGCAAACAGTCTTTTCATGATTCACATTCAAGAGCACATAGGAAGCTTGAACTCATTCATTCAGATTTATGTGGTCCAATGCCTGTTCCTTCTGCAAATGGAAATAAATATATCATGACATTTATTGATGATTACACCAGAATGTGTTGGGTTTATTTATTGAAGAACAAATCTGATGCTTTTCAAACATTCAAGAATTTTCATAAATGGATTGAAAATGATGCACAATCTCATATTGGGTCTATTCGCACTGATAATGGAAAAGAATATACATCAAATGAATTTGAACACTATCTTCGCCAACATGGGATTAAACATCAAACAACTGTGCCTTATAATCCTCAACAGAATGGTGTAGCTGAAAGAATGAATAGAACAATCTTGAATATGGTGCGATCCATGCTTTTCTTTAAAAATGTAAAGATAATGTTTTGGGCTGATGCTGTTCTATGTGTTGCATATATAAAGAATAGATGTCCATCTAGTGCTATAAGAAACAAGATTCCTCATGAATTATGGTATGGACATGTTCCTTCAGTAAAATATCTCAGGATTTTTGGTTCCACCTGTTATGCTTTAATACCAAAGGTACATAGAAACAAACTTGGTGCTAGAAGTCGTAAGTGTATCTTCCTGGGGTATTCAAACATCTCTAAAGCATACCATCTCTATGATGAAGTAAATAAAAAGTTTGTTGTATCTAGAGATGTCATTTTTCTTGAATCATCCAAATCTGATAGTGTTGTTGAGCGGCAACTTGATCGCTTGGATAGATTCATAAAAAAAAAATCATTTCAAGAGTTTGATAATCAGATTCCACATCTTGAAGGGGAGATTCCTATATTAGATCAACATGTGGAATCTTCTTCTGAAGAACAATCTACCCTGCATGAAAATCCAACACCGGATGATCCTTTAAGTGATGTAATTGATAGAATTGGGAGACTCAATCTTGATTCAGTCCCAACTCAATCAACAGAGCAGCCTGGACCATCTCAGAAAGGTCCCCCAAAGTGGCTGACAAAGACACTTGAAAGTGTTCATCCTGATGAAATTGGAAAAACAGGAACCAGAAATTCAAACCAACAAAATGGAGGTGATGTAGATGACTCTAATTCACCTATTGATATGGATGTTACTCATGATTGTGAATTGAACTTGTCTACAGATTTTGAACCAACTTCCTTCAAAGAAGCTGCTTCTCATGATGAATGGAAAGAAGCGATGAAAAAGGAGTATGATGCCCTCATAAAGAATGGCACTTGGAAGCTGGTTGACCCTCCATTTGGAACCAAACCAATTGGCTGCAAGTGGGTCTACAAGAACAAATACAAAGCTGATGGCTCACTTGACAAGCACAAAGCTAGGCTTGTGGCAAAAGGTTTTGCACAGAAGGAAGGGGTCGATTATGAGGAAACTTTTGCCCCCACAGCAAAATGGGCCACCATCCGGACACTCTTTGCACTAGCTGCTCAGAACGGTTGGAAAGTCCATCAAATGGATGTAAAAACTACATTCTTGAATGGAGATCTAAAAGAGAATGTTTTTATGTCCCAGCCTGAAGGATTTGCTGTGAAAGCACATGAAAATAAAGTATGCAAACTTGTGAAGTCCTTGTATGGCCTCAAACAAGCACCATGAGCCTGGTATGAAAAACTAATTGAGCATCTTCTGAAACTCAACTTCAATCATTTTGATCTTGATGATGCAACTTTATTTGTCAAGAAAGTTGGCAAAACAGTTGTATATCTTGTGGTATATGTAGATGATCTTTTAATGACAGGGAACAATGAAAGCTATATTGCATCCATAAAGAAAGAATTAGGAAAAAGTTTTGAAATGACTGATTTGGGCTATGTTCATTACTATCTTGGCATTGAAGTAACCCAACATCCAAAATTCATATTTCTTTATCAAAAGAAATACATTTGAGATTTGTTAAACAGATTTGGCATGACAGAGTGCAATCCTCTTTCTACTCCAATGGAACAAAACTTGAAGCTCACATCTATTGAAGGAAAGGAATTTGAGGATGCAACAAAGTATAGACAGCTTGTAGGAAGTCTCATCTACCTCACTACTACTAGACTAGACATTTCATTTGCTGTTGGAATCCTCTCCAGGTTTATGCAAAAGCCTTGTGAGGGACATTGGTCTGCTGCAAAAACACTTCTAAGGTACTTGAAGGGAACTCAAGACCTTGGAATCAAGTATACACAGGTGGACGACTTCAAATTTATTGGATACTCTGATTCAGACTTCGATGGAGACAAAGAAACTGGGGTATCTACTTCAGGATATGCTATGAGTCTTGGATCAGGAGCTGTCTCCTTGAGATCACGCAAACAATTAGTACCAGCAGATTCCACAACAGAAGAAGAATACGTGGCAGCAGCTGAAGCAATGAAAGAAATTGTGTGGCTCAGGAAAATTCTTGAAGATTTGCAGGTAAAACAAATACAATCAACTCCACTCATGATTGATAACACCTTTGCAATAAAGTTGGCCAAGAACCCAAAGTTCCATGATCGTACTAAGCACATCAATACTAAATATCATCTGATCCAACATCATGTTGAGGCCAAAACAATCCATCTCCGTCATTGTTCCACAAATGAACAAATTGCAGACATCTTCACCAAAGCGCTTGGAATAGAAAAGCTTGAAAGATTCAGAATGATGCTTGGACTCACCAACATCCCTTCAGATTAAGGGGGGGATTGTTGACACCTAATCCTCAACGGATGGGTGAACTGGAATGTGAACAGTCATCAAGAAGATGAACTGTTCAGTCACACTCATGTATATAAAAAATAGCTACCTAATGAAATACACGAATCAGTTTTTCTGTCCATTTTGGAGTTACTCCTGGTCTGACAAAAACTACTAAAAATAGTAAATTGTGCTACAATTATGGAAACTGAAAAACTAAAAGAGACAATTGTGGGGGTCCAAATGGGATAGGTGGGTGGCCACCAATGTCCACCTGGATCATTCCTCCCCCCTTAGGAAGCAATGGTCCCCATTGCGTTGAGTTCCTCCATTTGCTGAACTGGGTCCCTGGTGAGCTGTTCTGCAATCTCTGATGTGTCTAGTAATGGTGGGAAGCATGGTCGAGGGCGTTCCACATTGAACACTCAGTGCAAGCGAAGGAATGGAGGAATGTTGTGCTCCAGAGCATTATTTCCCATAGCCTTAGTAATGGTGTAAGGATCATGTCAACGTGGTTGGAGCTTCTGGTGGGCTCTTGTAAGGTGTTCTTTATGCAGATGCAACCAGACTTTGTTACGCACCTAAAGCTTGTGTGGTACCCCTATGGGTGAGCAGAAGTTGTTCCTGTGTTCTGTCATGACCATATCCCTTTGTTGCTACTGTTGTGTGGAGGAACCCTTCATGGGGGCATGGGTGTGGTGACGATCTTCCCCTTACTTTGGGAGCGAACTAGACAGAAAATGAATTCCTAGTCTGGGAGATGAGCTTGCTGCCTTTCTTAGCAGTGATCAAAGAGGTTGTGGTAGGTGGGGCTACTTCCGGTATCCTGTATAATTAATTACCCAAAGAAATAATAACAGTGTGAGGCCTTGAGTGATGCACAGCATGTCACCTCCACAAGCATGGCTGGCCTAATAATACATCACAAACATCCAGAGGCGTAACATCACACAATACCTCATCTGTGAAGGGCTTGATTCTGTAGGGAAGGCGGCACTGCTGGTGAACTCAAAGATCTCATCCTTCGTGAAGCCACCTGATATTGTACGGCTACGGGTGTGGTGTAGTCGGTAGGCCCAACCGCTTCACGACCTCTACTAAAATGAGGTTCTTTTGGCTCCCACTGTCAACAATGAATTGTATTGACGAACCCTTCACCCACATCTGTGAATGGAAAAGACACTCCCCCTCCTCTGGATCTTCGGGTTCATTCTTCTGGATCTTGGCAGTGGCAATAGTGGCGCTGGGATCCGCATCAATGATCTGCTTCCCTTTGCCATTCCCCTTGTTGGGTTCTGACTCAGGGTCGAAACATGCATCTGATTCTGAAGCCTTCAACTCAGCCACCAATTACTGCTTGGTCCGACACTCACTTGTGTTGTGAGCGGGGCTCTTATGGAACTCACACCACTTTCTTGCATCCTTCTTCGACTTTGTGGTGTTGTTCTTATCTTGTGGCTTCGATGGGTTGTCTTGGGTTGCCCCGCCTTGGTTTTGTCCTTTGATCTTTGGATTCGCAGATCCAAAGTCTCGCTTCTTCTGTTTGAACTTCTGCTCAATTTTGACAGCGTATCGATACGCTGTGCCAAGCGAGGAAATGTTCAGGAACTCCATCTCTTCCTGGATGTACCTATGTAGGCAGCAGCAGTATTTGAGTACCAAATGTAGCTCATAATCCTTGATACCCAATTGTGTGCGAAGGGTATGAAAAATATTTGTGAACTCTAGCACATCTTGGCCCCTTCCCTACCTCAGCATGGTCCACTTTATGTATTTGTCCTCGTAGCTTTTGGCAGGGTAGTACTGCTCCTTGATGGAATCCCGAAATGAATTCCAAGTGGGTGCGGCTGAAAATAGTGATCTCGTACTTTCATCCTTCTGCTCGCAGTAGGTTTCCCACCAATCCTTGACGTGGGGGATGCTTTTAGAAGAGCGAAAATAATCTTTTCCCGACTGGAAAAATCATGAACAGAAAAATAACCCTCTAACAGATTTAACCATTTATCTACGGCAACTACGTCTATTTGACCCTCGAAGATGGGGATTTCAAAATTAACTTGTACCTTAAAGGGCATGACGTTTCCAGAGTAGCCGTTGGAAGCTGATGCATCGCCTTTGGTTTGCTGCTGAAGGATCTGGGCAAAGTTGTCCATCATCACATTCCTTTGTCGCTCGAGGGCTTCTTCAAGCAATATTTTGATAGGATCTCCTACCCCCTCATATTTCTTTTCATCTGCCATGGGAGGCCATCGAGATTTGTGAGGCTGGTCTTGCAAAGGTTCAACCAATTCAAGCCCTAACTCCTTATATCCCAACCTCGTTGGGGACATGCAAAGAAAAACAGAGAAAAAGCAAACCGCTTTGATGCCATTGATCCAGATTTAAATAGGAACACAATAAATTACAGAGATAACCATAAATACAGATGTGCAGTGGAAATAATACATCATTTCATTACTGTAAAATACTGAAATATGCTTACAAACAGAAATGGAAAGAAACCAACTAGGGCGATGGTAGCTTATCTCTGAGAAGAGATGTGGCAGCTACATGCCTCTGAACTATGTTACAATGAGGCTCGAAGGCCTATTTATTGTTGAGAAACAATGGAAAACCCTTAAAATCCCAAAACCTAACCCTAGAAGATGAAACGCCAACTTGTGGGCCCCGTTTTGGGTAAGTTGGTATATCAACTTCCCGGGGTCATAACTTTGGCACCCGATCTTCGTTTGACACGTACAATAGCTCGTTAGAAAGATCTATCCGAGCAATAAAACTTTGGGAAGAGAAACATCGGTCCATGGACCCATGTTGCTCCAATATTTCCCAAAAAACATCATTTAGGGCCTGAAAAACGGCTTCGGATGTTTAGGACCCAAAAAACTGCTAAAATTAGTAAATTGTGTTACAATTACGGAAACTAAAAAATTGAAAGAGGCAGTTGTGGGGGTCCAAATGGGATAGGTGGGTGGCCACTAATGTCCACTTGGATCATAGTGACAGTGACAAAATGTTGTGTAACAGATGCCCCCTAAAGCGTGAAGGCCGAACTATAGCGAGGGATGAAACACTTCATGAATCAGTGCGGGGAACCGTAGTCTGTTGTCGGAAAAAATGCAAGCAAGTACACATACATATACATAATTGAGAACTATGTCAAATGATACATGAATCATGGTGTGGACACAACCATCTAGAGAATGATCATCTGAATGGATACAAGCATGGGTGTAGCCATCCGTCAAAGAGGATCATATTATTATTATTATTATTATTATTATTATTATTATTACTATTATTATTATTTGGTAATATACTCCTCATCTATCATTTGGCCCAATTTGAGCTCTTATAACTCCTTAGCCTTGCTATCAAAATATCTATCAAATATATACCTTTTCCTAAAATATCCTTCAAATTTGTTCTAGGATAGCTCTTCTTGTTTTATGCTTTATAAATTCCTTAAATGTTCCTACTAGATGTCAGCTTTACCTTTCAAGCTGAAGGTGGCTATCTTAGCTTTCATGTTCTCCGAATAGCTATGAATCCTAAAAAAATTCTTCATTCCAAGGTGACATGCGTCAACATATTTTGACTTCTTCACTTTACCATCAAATGTAGCACACTCAGAATCCTCAAACTCCTCAGGTATATTCTTTTTCCCTCCTTTATTCATGGTGTTCTTGGTTAGGATGTTTTTGTGGTCTTCTATGAGTATTTTCATGCTATTTTCTAGGGGTGCTTTGAGGAGTATCCATCAGCCTCCTTTCACAATCTCTTCATTTGAAAACCTTTTCCTTTTCTTGGATCCACTACCATCTACCCCATTAGTTCTTTCTTCATGTCCCAAACAGATTTCCATGTTTATATGATTGACTCCCAATTCATGTTGCTCTTGCCTCTATAAATCTAAGAGGCTATATAATATCAAAACATTCACTTATTCTTGCCTTTATTCTACTTTGATAAGCCTTTATTGCGCCTCAACAATTCTTTCATTATCAAACTTACAACTCCTTATTTCGTCTCTTAAGCTCCTCAAAGTGTCCATCCAATCAAGATATTTTTCCTCCCTTCATTGTCCAACTGATCTTTCCTCTTCAACTATACTTTCTTATTCATATCGATGTTGTGAATGATCAAAACTATATTGCACCATTCCTTTCCTCATCTCCTTTGAATCGTAGTGTATTCTATGTGATTTCATACACACATATAACTGTTAGATATTAACGAAATGCTAGTGCATAATAAACATTATCACCTTGGATTGTTGTTGGAAATATGGTAATGTAAAGCTACCTACAACATTACACCTATGTTTGCACATCAATATCAATAAAGGTCGGTTGATGCATCTAGTTTGTTTCTTTCCTCTTTCGATACATGAAACTATACGGGACAACCAAAAATTCTAAAATGTGAGACAAGACCTCTTACTGGTGGATACTTCTTTAGGTGTCTTGAAGCCCAAATATTGATGTGGGCATTGTTTTTGTACATACACATCGGTGTTGGCAGCTTCTCCCTATAAGAACTTCAGAAGACCTTGATCCTGAAGCATAACTTGGGTAGCTTTTATGATAGTACGATTCTTCCTTTCGGAAACACCATTTTGTTCAGGAGTATAAGTAGTTGTCATCTCCCTCTTAATGACAACTTATCTACAATAGTCTTTGAATTCATTAGACTCATATTCATCCCCATTTTCGGTCCTGATTATTTTGATCTTCTTCCCTATTTGATTCTCGACCAAGGCTTTGAAGGAAAAAAACCATTTTAATATTTAATCCTTCTTCTTTAAGAAAAAAATCTATGTCTTGCAAGAGAAGTCATCCACAAAAATAACATAATACAAATATCCACCAAAAGATGTCAGGAGAAACATACCTGATAGATCATAATGGACCAACTGAAGAATATCAGTAGTTTGAGTCTCACTTGAGGGGAATGGTCCCCTTGTATGTTTTCTAGATTCACGTCCCTGACAAACACCTTCATGATTTAATTTGAATTTGAGCATCCCTGTGACCATCTTCCTTACATTGGGTAATGCTTTGAAATGAAGGTGAGAAAATATCTGGTGTCATAATTTGGATTGAAGAGAAGTATCACAAGTCATTGCTCCCAACAGAGTTCCTCCAACTTGATAAAGACCTTCAACCCCGAATCCTAGAGTGAATGCATCTCTTGGATTCCTTTACCAAATACTAACCTTCCCGTAAACGAAGGACATCTTAAAACCTTTGTCTTTCATCGCAGAAATAGAAACCAAGTTATTTTTCAAGTGAGGTACATATAACACTTCTTGTAGGTGAAGGGTTTGACATTGATTTAAGTCAAGAGTAATAGTCTCAATTCATTTCATGGGATAAGTGGCATTATCCCCAAGTATAATCTCCATATTTTTCTTCTTTTCAACCAAGTTTGAGAGATTTTCTTTGTACCCAGTGAAGTGCCTTGAGGCACCACCGATGGTCCAATGTATCCAGAGGAGAGGCGGTGGAGAGAGCATAAATAAGATAAAATTATTTTTTCTTTACAACATTAACTTCATCATACCTGGATTTTCTCGAATTCTTGGGAGGACAACCACCTCTATTTCAAGCAACATAAGCATTCCTCTTTCCTTTGTTATTGAACCTGTTGTTCCTTTGATTGCCATTTCCCTCGAAGTTGTTTTTGTTATTATCATCATCTCTTGGAGTATCCTTCTTGTGAGGACACTCTCTAGTGAAGTGGGAAAACCTATTACAATTGAAACACCTTTGTTTTCTTCCTTCTTTGAATCTTGGCTTCAACCCTTGTCCTTGATCATTTGGACCAACATTGTTCCTTCTCTTAGAATGAGCGGAGAAGGTAGTAGGATTGTTTCCATTTGAGGGCTTGTCTCTTTCCATCATCCTTATTTCTTCTTGAGTGCATTTCGCCAATAATTCATCAAATCCAAAAATCCTGTCATTATTGAGAATGGTAGTGTTGAACACATCCCAATCTCTCATAAGGCCCCAAGTGAAATAAGATAAAGTTCCCGGTCACCAGTGATTTCACCTATAGATATGAGATCATTCTTGATCTCAGTAATCCTTATGAATTAGGATTGGATGGATTCTCCTTTATCCATGTTGATATCTTTCAGCTTGTTCTTGAGAAAGAGAATTTCATTTTCATTGTTTACTTTAAACATCCCTAAAAACTTTTCATACATCTCCTTAGTTGTTTACAAATTAGAAATATAGGTAACTAAAGCCTTATGAATGGAATCAACAATAATATTCTTATTTTTTTACCTCACCTTTCTTGTACTTGGTTTGAGTAGTAGCGGATGCATTTGAAGGAGGCTTGGTTATTCTTCCTTTGACATAGTCCATGGCATCATTATCTTCCAAATTCAAATACAAATTCATCTTCCATGCATGATATTCAGACTTGTCCTTAATCTTGTCCTCAAATTTAAATAAAGTAGTAGTCGTCAATGGGACTAATTCCAAGTCCTTTTCCAACATCTTCTCTTAGTGATTGCTTTGATTCACTCTTTCTTGGTATTTTTCTTCACCTGATCTTTTATACCATGTTAATTTTATATAAAAATGCTATGTTATATGCTTAAGCACAATTTACTTCAATGTTCCTTCAGCATCCCAATGACAATTTCCAATTATATCTAGTAGCAGTCACAAAAAATTATAAACATTGACAATAAATGCAGATAGAACATAAAATCATATGCGGAAGACAAGCCAAGACAAGAGGACATAAGATGTGATGGATGTCAGGGACAAACCCCAATGTGGGGAAACCCTTTGATCAAATCTTCTTATTATTCTTCAATAGTTCAGCGGAGAGAGAGAGAGAGAGTAGCCCTAACTAGAAAGTCAATGGTGGCCAAAGCTACCCCAAAATGTCCTCCAAGAAGCTTGGTCAACAATAGTTCAATTTGGCCTTCTAGGAGAGTCAAAGTCAGTGCAAAAAAATTTGGTCAAACCTAGTCAAAGGAGAGAGAAACAATGCTATAATTTTCAGTGGTCAAATCTAAAGTCAATATTGTTGAAACTATCCCAAATTCCTCGATTTTTGTGCCAAGAAATGTGGCCTAGATAATTCATAATTCTAGCCCAAAAACAGAATTCAAAGATGGTCAAATATCCCTTGGTCAACGTTGGTCAACACTAAACTGAAGCTCCAAAATTTCGTCCTGTTTTGAATAGGAAAAACTCAGCCTCCTTCCATAACTACGAAGAAGAGCGAGACTACCTCCAAGAAATACGAACAAAGTAAGAGAAGAGAGAGATCATGTGATATGTGTTGATGTCCAAATGATAGAAGCACCACTCTTCTCTATACAATTTTTTGAGGGTGATGAGACCCATCCATTGGGCTTCATGAGCCTACATTTGACTGAGGCCAACCTTGAAAATTTGACCATAAGAAGAAAAAATTCATAATTCCATTTCTTCTTGTCAGAATTAGATGATACTTATATCAAAATTATACCTCTCTGAAAGAGGAATCCAATGCAATAATCATCTCCATCATATCAGTTGTCTTAAGGTGGAAGCTCGCCCTAGTTTCCAATTTTAACAGAGAATCTCCGGAACTATAGTCTACCACATTGCTAATCATCTTTAATATTATTTTTGCAAGGTATATCATGCAAGCTAAACCAAATAACAGTAAACCAACGTACCTTAGAATAATTCAGGGAGGATACCTTGTTTGCAAGATTAAAAAAACAATGTAATGCATGTATAACCTAATCATGTTAGCATATAGAAATATAACACATAAGTATGTAACCATATATCCATGATTCTAACTAGAGTATAGTCATCAATGCATGCCCATATCAACAACACACACCATGAACTCATGGATGACAACAACAACCATACTAATGTATATTGACAGTATGCAAGCATAAACAACATGTAACCAATCATACACTCATGATGACACACTTCACAACAAAAACATCCTCGTTCATATGATGACAAACTTACAATCATGACTGACACCATGCATATGAAACAAGCATATAAACCACAAGGATGATTAACACACATGCAACCAACATGAATGCATGACCAACAAAAAACCCATCGAGTATAAGGGGTGAACCATGCTTTGATACCACTGTGTAACACCCTCCTCCCACATCTACCCAAGTAATCGACCAATCGAGGTAAACATGTGATGAGAAGTTACCATCATATGATTCAACCTCTTAAGTGACCTCATGGAAGTGGGATTGATGGAAACACACCACACCAGACCTTATGCACCTACTATAGGACTCCCAGAATTAATCCTAGTGATTCCACTGACCAACTCCTTGGTCCCACCGAAATTTTAGACCACTAAACCCCTGGAAACTCCTTTGATATGGATAAGGGTGCATCTAAGGACCTCTAGATGCATGCACAGGATGGGTACGCCAACATCTAGAGAATTTTCTTCTCAGACTTGTGTCTGTGACTCTAGGATTTGTGCCACTTTTCAAGCCCAAAATTAGGGACACTGCCCATAAAACCCTACAGCTTTCAGAATCCATAAATTACATTATGAAAAGACTTATGAATCAAAAATTGACTCCAAGAATAGGCCTGACCATCCCTAATCAGCGGTGACATTTTGTCAAACACTTGGCATCAATACAATCTACAGTAAACAAATATAAGAAAAAGCATAAATGGCTGATACTCACATGGAACTTGACAAGAAGGATCCCCACCCTCTTCCCTTAACTATTTTGACACCAATTAGGTCTTTCATCCTGTTAAGACCTAATCATCAGGATTGGGTGAATAAGTGTAACTGATGTAAATAAATAATAAGAAATATGAATAGTCACTCGGAGATGAAGTGAAGAGTCTCTCCCTCATGTATATAATAAAGACCAACCTGAATGAATATGAATGAATTGTTTTTCAGTATTTACTGCCTAGTCTGACATGGTATTAGAGCCAGTGCCATTTTTGGCTTCTATCTGCCACTGTAACTCCCTTGTGTCATTTCTTCAGAAGTTTGTGAGTTTGTCCTGCATTTTTTTGCCAATTTTGTAACCTCCCATGCTCCTCTGACATAGTCCAATAACGTTGCTCTGCTACGCTACTCGAATTGTGTTAAGAATGTGAATTTGGAACATTGACTGCATTGTAATGAATGTGAGACCATGCGTTGTGTGCTCAAAGGTCTGCATGTAAATGTCCTAGCATGCGCTGAGGGTGGCTATTTAAAGCTTGAATATGTTGAAGTCGTAGAAACCTGCATTAAATTTGGAAATTGTTGAATGGTATGCTGGCACTGTCCCACTATCCAATTATACTATAAGTTGTTCTTTTTAATGGCAGTGCGTTGAAGTGAAAACTATTCAAGCTGATTTATTAATGAATTAACTTGGTATGTTGAAGTGAATACTATTCAAGAATTCATATAACATTATAAATCTTCTCCAATTTATATGCGGTTGAATACGATGTTATTGTTGGAGAGATCTGTAGTTGTGTCTCGTTGATGTCATTGTTGGATACCACGTTGTTGGTCTCCGAATTCGTTGTTGGCCTCCATATCATATCACTCTCCCTCCATACATTGCTCTCTCCATGCTGCTGGCCTCCATATCATATCACTCTCCCTCTCAATACACTGCGTTTGGAATTCCAGTATTACATTGTTGCCAGCGTTCCATTACCAGAACTGAGACCTTCGTTGCTCCCAACAATACGCATTGGTAATACTGCCTCCATATCCCCTCGACATCATGCCTATCTACTCTACTATGCACTGTAACTATGGTGCATGTGTTATGAAAAGACCTCATTAAAAATTGGTTGAAATCTTTTATATGTTGAGCCATATGTGATTGATATATAATGGGCATATAATATGTGAAGTGCACGTCAACTTTAGAAAATATTCTATCAGCAGAAGTATTTTTCCTATCAAAAAAAGTATTTTTACAACACTTAGATTTTACAATGCATTCAATCATATCCATTGTAGGAATAGTTCTCACTGGAAATGAGAACTATCCTCAGTGGTCCTGGATCATAAAACACACGCTCATTTTCAATGAGTTGTGGAAAGGAGTGTGTATTGGAGATAGAGACAAAGAGCCAGAACAACCTACCTCAGATAAAGAGTTTTCCATTTGGGAAAATAAGAACAACAAATCCTATGCATTAATTGCAGCATCTGTAAGTGAAGAGGTGAGTCGCCATATTTCGCCATTTTCAACTGCTTTCAAAACCTTACAGAAGCTAAAAGAACTCTATGACTCACATTCTGCACTTGAAGTTGTTCAACTCATTATTAAACTCTTCACTCTTGAATTACAAAATAATGATCCTCTTTCTCTTGCATCCGAAGTAAAATCTATAATGAATTATATCCAAGACACTAAGGTTGAATTGGATATCCCTTTTATCACTTTTCTCAAGGCACTTTATCCTACTTACTCTAATTATCTTGAGTCATTGCAAGAAAATGGAAATCCCAAAGATATTACCTTTGACTCTCTTGTGAAAAAATTTGCTGAAAGAGAGAAAGATTTTGGAAAGAATACAGCCCCTGAATCTTTTGAAGAGGCTGTGTGCCTTGCTCATAAAGAAAAGAATCTTGCCCAAGATTCTTCCAGAGGAAGAGGTGATCGAAGAGGAAGAGGAAGATATTTCAGAGGTGGGGGGGGGCAGACACTCTCAAGGAGAAAAGGCAGATTTGCACTGCATATGCTGCAAAAGAAATGGATCATATGATGCCACCACATGCAAGTTACCTTGGGACAAAATTGAGAAACAAAGAAACCAACAGAAAGGTAAAATTAATGACACAGAAAAAGGTAAAGCACCTGAATCTGCTCATTATGTTGTGGCACAATGTAATATTGGAGTAAATGAAGACTTATTTAATGCTTCACTTTCTTCTTGGAAAAATTATTGGTTGCTTGATTCAGGAGAAACTTGCCACATGACTCATAGAATTATTTTTTTTGAAGAATTTACTGACAATGTTGATGGAGCAGTATACTTTGCAGGCCAATCAAAAATCAAGCCATCAGGGCTTGGCACAATCAGGCTTAAATTTCCTGTTCTTCCAGACTCTCTTCTGTATCATGTTCTATATCTCCCACAATTGAAGAGAAACTTGTTGTTCTTGGTCCACATCCGCCAGTAAGGTCACTCCATTCATATGTTTGATTGAAAGATTGAGGTGAGAAAAGCATCTGACCACTCACTTGTCATGAGGGGGATAGAAGAAGAAAGGCTTCTCAAGCTACAGGGTACCTCTGCTCGTGCACAACATTTCTCATACAAATCTCATTATGAAGAAGGTACACTTCCATCAAGTTTATTATCGCATGCTAGATTTGGACATTTGAACTATGAGATCCTTTGCTTGTTGAAGAAAAATGGTGTTGCTGGTTTGCCTGCAATTCCTAGGAAACTTAAGCAATGTGATGCTTGTATTCTAGGAAAGCGTAACAAACGGTGTTTTCATGATTCACATTCCAGAGCACATAGAAAACTTGAACTCAAATCTGATGCTTTTCAAAGATTCAAGAACTTTCATACATGGATTGAAAATGATGCACAATCTCATATTGGATCTATTCTCACTGATAATGGAAAAGAATACACTTTAAATGAATTTGAAAACTACCTTCACCAACATGGGATCATACATCAAACAACTGTGCCTTATAATCCCCAACAGAACGGTGTAGCTAAAAGAGTGAATAGGACAATCTTAAATATGGTACGCTCCATGATGTTTTTCAAAAATGTAAAGTTGATGTTTTTGGCTGATGCAGTTCTATGTGTTGTATATATAAAGAATATATGTCCATATAATGCTATCAGAAACAAGACTCCCTATGAAATGTGGTATGGGCACGTTCCTTCAGTAAGGCATCTCAGGGTCTTTGGTTCCACCTATTATGCCTTGATACCAAAGGTACATAGAAACAAACTTGGTGGAAGAAGTCGTAAGTGTATCTTCTTGGGGTATTCAAACACCTCGAAAGCATACCGTTTCTATGATGAAGTCAATAAAAAGTTTGTTGTATCTAGAGATGTAATCTTTCTTGAACCATCCAAAACTGACAATGTTGTTGAGCGGCAACTTGATCGCTTGGATAGATTTGCAAATGCAAAATCATTTCAAGAATTTGATAATCAGATTCCACATCTTGAAGGGGGGATTCCTATACTAGATCAACATGTGGAATCTTCTTCTAAAGAACTCTCTCCCTCGCATGAAACTCCAACAACGGATGCTACTTTAAGTGATGTGATTGATAGAATTGGGAGACTCAATCTTGATTCAGTCCCAACTCAATCAACAAAGCATCCTGGACCATCTGAGAAAGGTCCCCCAAAGTGGCTGACAAAGACACTTGAAAGTTTTCATCCTGATGAGGTTGGAAAGACAAGAACTAGAAACTCAAATAGGCAAAATGGAGGTGATGTTGATGACTCCAATTCACCTGTTGATATGGATGTCTCTTATGATTGTGAATTGAATTTGTCTACAGATTTTGAACCAACTTCCTTCAAAGAAGCTACTTCTCATGATGAATGGAAAGAAGCGATGCAAAAGGAGTATGATGCACTGATAAAGAATGGCACGTGGAAGCTGGTTGATCCTCCATTAGGAACCAAACCAATTGGCTGCAAGTGGGTCTACAAGAACAAGTATAAAATTGGTGGATCACTTGACAAACACAAAGTGGAAGGGGTCGATTATGTGGATACTTTTGCCCCCATAGCAAAATGGGCTACCATCCGGACACTCTTTGCCCTAGCAGCTCAGAACAGTTGGAAAGTCCATCAAATGGATGTAGAAAATTCTTCCTTGAATAGAGATCTAAAAGAGAATGTTTTTATGTCCCAGCCTGAAGGATTTACTGTGAAATGACATGAACATAAATTATGAAAACTTGTGAAATCCTTATATGGCCGGAAACAAGCACCGTGAGCCTGGTATGAAAAACTAACTGAGCATCTTCTGAAACTCAATTTCAAACATTATGATCTTGATGATGCAACTTTATTTGTCAAGAAAGTTGGCAAAACAGTTGTATATCTTGTGGTATATGTAGATGATATTTTGATTACCAGGAACAATGAAAGCTACATTGCATCCATAAAGAAGGAATTGAGGAAAGTTTTTGAAATGACTGATTTGGGCTATGTTCATTACTATCTTGGTATTGAAGTAACTCAACATCCGAAGTCCATATTTCTTTCTCAAAACAAGTACATTGGAGATCTGTTGAACAGGTTTGGCATGACAGAATGCAATCCTCTTATTACTCCAATGGAACAAAACTTAAAGCTCACATCCATTGAAGGAAAAGAATTTGAGAATGCAACAAAGTATAGACAACTTGTAGGAAGTCTCAACTACCTAACTACTACCAGATCAGACATTCCATTTGTTGTTGGAATCCTCTCCAGGTTTATGCAAAAGCCTTGTGAGGGACATTGGTCTACTGTAAAAAGAGTTCTAAGGTACTTGAAGGGAACTCAAGAATTTGGAATCAAGTATACACAAGTGGATGAATTCAGCTTGATTGGATATTCTGATTCAGACTTCGATGGAGACAAAGAAACTGGGGTATCTACTTCAGGTTATTCTATGAGTCTTGGATCAGGAGTTTTCTCCTGGAGATCACGCAAACAATCGGTTCCAACAGATTCCACAACACAAGCATAATATGTGGCAGCAGCTGAGACAACAAATTGTGTGGCTTAGGAAAATTCTTGAAGATTTGCACGTAAAATAAGTACAATCGACTCCACTCATGATTGACAATACCTCGGCAATAAAGTTGGCCAAGAACCCAAAGTTCCATGATCGAACGAAGCACATCAATACTAAATATCATCTGATTCAACATCATGTTGAGGCCAAAACAATCCATCTCCGCCATTGTTCCACTAATGAGCAAATTGTTGACATCTTCACCAAAGCGCTTGGAAGAGAAAAGCTTGAATGATTTAGAATGATGCTTGGACTCATCAACATCCCTTTAGATTAAGGGGGGGAATGTTGACACCTAATCATCAGGATTCGGTGAATAAGTGTAACTAATGTAAATAAATAATAAGAAATATGAATAGTCACTAGGAGATGAAGTGAACAGTCTCTCCCTCATGTATATAATAAAGACCAACCTGAATGAATATGAATGAATTGTTTTTGAGGAGTTACTGCCTAGTCTGACACATCGATTATCCTTTTAGTTACCTGTAAATACATGGAACAACCATGAAAGCAACCAGTCACATAGCAATTCTTATAACCAACATTAAACCATGAAAATAAAAATGAGATTAAAAACATTAAAGCCACATATAAAGAAGTACAAAAGTAAGAGAACTTAGCTTTTATTAAACATAGGCAAAGCCAACCAAGTTTGGGACTTCCACATACCACCCTGTTTTAGACATGGTTGAACTAAATATATCTTTCGACCATCACCCCCCTATGATATTCCAAGCATGAATGTGGGATCTCATGGATAAACCAATCCAAAAACAACCAAGGGAATCTAGAGGTTAAACCACCTCCACCTTCACCAAACCACGATCTCACCAAAACTGGCACCGAGATCACAAAACCAAACCAATATTGTAATTCCTCCGAACTCCATCACAATCCTTGAGGAATTTTGCGTCTCCTTGTATCTCAGGCTTTACCGCAATCCACACTAGATCACTAGGTCGTAAACCAAAGCACCAATCTCTTAGGATTTACTGCAATCCACACCATATCACTAGGCCCTAAACTGACACTCCACCCTCATGATTTACTGTGTATCCCAGCAAAATCGGTCAAGGGATTCCTATGCCTTTAGGAATTTTCTTGAGACCACCTTTGCCCTTGATTCCAAAACTATCTGATAATTCTAGAGCTGAAAACCAAGAAAAAGATGCCATCACACCACGACTATTCGAAAAAATGCAAGGTGGAAAACCACTATCATAGCACGTCAAAACCATGCCACTGACAATACGAGAATCATATACCAACATGCAATGTTATGCATGTCAAAACCAACTAGGAAATAACGCATGCAATATGTTACCTGCAAGTATTCCTACTAAATTTGATTGATCCTGCTCTTTCTTGCTTCATCCTTGCTCTCTTTCCTTTCATTTTCTTGCTTTTTTCTTCCTTTCTCCAAAGAGAATGCAACCTGCTCTGATACCACTGTGTAACTGCCTCCTCCCTCCTTTACCCACTTCCACCAGCTTGCCCAGGGTAAACATGAGTTTAGGGTCACTATGATATGAGTCAACCTTGTATGCAACCTTAAGGAAATGGAGTCAACAACTTAAGACCTTACTAACTTTCCTCATGTGTCACACGACCTTTAGGAGTAACCCTAACCCTCTAGGTGTCAAACCTGTGAGAAAACTCACTTTTTCCCTTAACTTGATCCCTAATCACTCCCTTGCTGAGGCCTCCATGTGATTATGGGTTCCCATTTGCTCCCATAGTCTTGCATCAATGCGACTCTTGCATTTTTAAGTAAAAGCCAATGCAGTGCCAACCACTGCATAAATTAAGGCTACTTTCTAGGGTTGGGGCCATGCCTTAGGCCATAAATCCATGAAACATCCAGAAATCATAAAATACATGAAGACAATGCTTACAAAAAAAAATTGGAACTAGGACTTAACCTAAACATCCCCAACCCGGACTAACATTTTGTCAAACACTTGGTAGATATGAAAGGCTTAACATAAGGAATGAATGCAAGGTTGAACATAAGGGACTGAAAAATTAACTGAGGTTTAACCAGAAGCGTTGTCACATTAGTTGTCGTATCATCAATTATTTCTTTCATTCATTATATTCAGTTACACATAAAAGCATGAATAAAGCCATGACCGAGAAGTGTCATATAACCATGCATATAACCAATATACAACCATATAAATAACCATAAGAAAACAACCATTAAATCCATATAATAACCCA
The DNA here is from genome assembly GCA_031772625.1 of Pinus tabuliformis. Lineage (NCBI taxonomy): Eukaryota > Viridiplantae > Streptophyta > Pinopsida > Pinales > Pinaceae > Pinus > Pinus tabuliformis. Next base: position 1,352,899,946 of record CM062820.1, on the reverse strand, counting down.
TACATTTCTTTAGCAAAAATAAGAGAAACTTAGCTTTTATTAATCATATGCAATTACCACGTTCCACCTATATATATATATATATATATATATATATATATATATATATATATATATATATATCTATATATATATATATATATATATATATATATATATATATATATATATATATATATATATAGATATATATATATATATATATATATATATATATATATATATACATTTTATTTTATTTTTTGAATTCATTTCTTATTGTTATGCAATTTTAGTGCATCAAAATATTTTAATTAATAATTATAATCAAGAATATTTTTTTTTAAAGATTTACTTTTGGCTTTTATGTAATCTTATCGAGTCGAAATGTTTACATAACATGACAATTCAGCATCTCTCGATGGAAAGTATCTCTCTTTTCAAAAATGTAACAAACTTAAATTCAAAAAACATTATAAAATATTTTCGTTGTGAAATGAGGGATGGTTCTTTGGCATGTATTTATGAGCAATAGTATTAGCCCATGGTATTTTTAAAAAACCTATTTGCAATTTAATAATATCCATGGTAAAGTGGAGGCAAATATGAGCAATTAAAAATCTTGTTAGACCCTAAGTCTCACGCCCCTACACCTGCGGTAGTCTTCCAACCACTTGTAGCAAGGTGTGGCACCACTGAACGCTTTCTTTTCACCAATACTAACATTCGTGGACTACGCCTACTTTCACATTAACATACTTAGCTTGTGTTTCACAACTAAGTAAAAGAAATTATCCTTTATACTTAATGAAGCCCATACTCATTCATTATCATCATGCAATTAAACTGAGAACAACAATTGCAACAAGTATAAAGGGGAGGGGCAACTCCCTGTAATGTGAGTCTGCCCGACAATATATATCAGTTTTTCAATAATACAATCATCAAGTATACTTAGCAAAACTCCAAGTCTATACTTAGAATATTTTACAACCAAGGCATAGAACAGCCTTTTACAATCATGTGCACCCTTGCACAAAGAGAAGTGCTCACCCGAGCCACTTATCCTCTCTACCAAGTCCTGCACATACAACCCGAACCTCGACACGCTTGCCTACACTTCAACCGGCATAAGAAACTCCAAATCTGCACTTGGGTAGAGCGCATGAGCTATGCGCAGCTCCTCCTCTTCCTTGCACAGATTTTACCCCTTCCTCATGCGCATAAGTGAATGAGAGTTCGTTGGTTTATGAGCCTTCATGCTCCACATACTTATACCATATTCAACGTGGGTTTACATTGGGTGTGCAGCCCCATGGCCGACCCCCCAAAGCCACTAACGCGTGCCCATATGCTCCATTAATAAGTCAGCTTTCATACTTTCTTACTTTGCATATAAAAGCTCACGCTCAACACTTAGTCGCATAAGTGTTCATGTTATCGTCGCATCGTCGTGCAAGGTTTCGTCACATTTCTGCCTGCCCGCGCGCCCGTCTGCACCCTCGTGCACAAGAACTCATCGTCGCCCGTCGCACCGTAGCTCGGAGGCCTTACATCCTCCTCCACCTGAAATTGTTGTCGTCCTCAACAACATACCATCCCAGTAGCCATCCACCAAGATAATCACCAACCATGATGTTGACTCCTCTGCACAAAGCAAACATCGTTGCAACATGTGTAGAGCCTCATCTCCATCATGCTTCGACTTAGTGACCAACTGCCACCAAGCTCACCATACCAAGGTATGCACCTCCACGGTATGCACTCCATCAGATGTCATCTTGATCCATGATTACCGACCCTGTCTTCATCATGTGTCCTCATGTGAACTGCTGTCATGATACTCCAACACAATGCCGACACATCTTTATACACTACTAGTCCCCATGTTTGAACTAGTCGGATGGCCAGTCCAACTGTCACGCTCAAACCATGAGAGTGAACATCCTCATGCCACCATCAGTCGTTTCTCAAAACATTCTGCCACATCCTTGACTCATCAAGAATCTATCTCCATAATCCATGCTCAGGTCCATGGAACTCCATCCACCTCATCTGCAACATGTTGTCCATGATGTTTGGTGTCAATGTGCTACATGAAATCAGCCACATCTATCCCAACATCATCATGTGTGTGTGTGTGTCTTCCATATGAAGAGATCATCTCCTCAAACCGACTCTCGATGTGCCACATCTAGATCCATGAAGCACCCCTTCATCATATCTACAATGTGTCATCCCTCAAATCTGCTATCGAAACAAGTATGCACTTGTCTCATCTATCCATGTGCTACTCAATCAGCTCCCATGTGCCAAAAGTAGTTGAGCCTCGGCTCAACCCATGTCCAAGTCAAGGCATCATCATCATCGTAACTCCATCACTCCAAAGTGTCTCATATCGATCCTCCACATCAAGTCACTCTTCCAAGCCATGCCCATACATGTACTTTGAAAGTATGCATCCCATACTGCATCAAAGTCTCCTGACCTCAGCTCCTCAATGCATTAGATCCTCTAAGTCCACCATATATGAAGTCCCTAAAAGTCACAACAATCTCATGTCATCATGAGCTCCATAAATCATCCCCAACCAATATCTCAGCAAGCATACAAGTCTCGGCCCAAAGGTCTCTGCAAGATGCCTCAGCTCTCCATGTAGTAGGAATGCTCCATAGCCTGCTCACAAATCCATCTAAGTCCATGGCCTTGTTGTACAAGAGTGCACAACCTCTCCATCGGCTCATAAGTAATAAGTCTCCATGTCACACTAGCAAATCCATCTGCACAACATTCCTGCCTTGGCACTCCTCCTTGGATGCCCATAAGTGACACCTCTACAAGTGCTCCCACACAATGTCCTTGCATAAGACTGCCATGCTCCATGTCTCCAACCTGATGTCCATGACTAAGTTGCCCATGTAGTCCAACCAAGTAGACTCATCACAACAATTGGTCATCCTTATCCAAGTCTTCAATCTTCGATTTAGTGAACTCGGTCACCCAACCATATCATCATCATCATGAGTTCCTTCCCTCATAGTTCCTCCACTAAAGGTTCCACCAAGACTATCTCTTGGTCTCGGCCATGAGAAGTCCACCCAAGCATCATCAAATGTGTGCCCTCCTCAACCTGTCCATGAGTCATGCCAGGCACTTAGCCAAAGTGGCTAAAGCATGACCCAATCTTCCACAACGATCATCATGTTCCTCCCTTGTCACGGGCCCTTGCACCTTTCATCACAAGGTCACAAGCAACCCCAACAAGTCCTGACACAATCGACAATCCTTGCTTCTCCATACAAGGTCTCATCATAGACATCCATGGTAAGATCCTCCCTAGCATTGGCAAACTGGCTTTGCCTGTCCCTGCATGTGGTCCATCCACCAAATGCTCAAATGAAACACAAGTATCAATACTTGCTTCATCATCATCATGAGGTTCTTCCTCATTCATACATGTTTGCAAACCACACGATCTTGGTCCAACTTGATCATCCTCAAGTTCATCCTCCATCATGGTCATGTCTACAACATCTTCAATCATGACGGCTTCCTCTTCTTGGCCAGCACAATCTGCAACTTCATCTTGCCCCATTGTCCCACCAAGTTGAAGAAGTTCGATTTCAACATTCTTCTCCAAGACTTCAAGTTCCTTTCAGATCCGGGGATTCTCTTCTTTCAACCGCTTCAACCTATATAAGGTAAGTAAGAGCTTCCCTTCACCTTCTCCCAAACTTGCCATGCCTTGTCGTTCAGCTTGGCCCAAGCACTAAGCTTCACCTCTGCTAAACCTGCTGCCACTGTCACGAGCAGCCTTGCTCAAACCGAGTCTTGAAACTACCTTCAAATGCTTCAACACCTGAACCTTGTTCAAGTCTCAACATCACTTGTCATCAACTTCAAACCTTCACGAGCAAACCTTGCTCAACAGCTTCATTGAACCAAAGCTTTGATACCACCTGTCACGCCCCTACACCTGCGGTAGTCTTCCAACCGCTTGTAGCAAGGTGCGGCACCACTGAACGCTTTCTTTTCACCAATACTAACATTCGTGGACTACGCCTACTTTCACATTAACATACTTAGCTTGTGTTTCGTGACTAAGTAAAAGCAATTATCCTTTATACTTAATGAAGCCCATACTCATTCATTATCATCATGCAATTAAACCGAGAACAACAATTGCAACAAGTATAAAGGGGAGGGGCAACTCCCCGTAATGTGAGTCTACCCGACAATATATTATATCAGTTTCTCAATAATACAATCATCAATTATACTTGGCAAAACTCCAAGTCTATACTTAGAATATTTTACAACCAAGGCATAGAACAGCCTTTTACAATCATGTGCACCCTTGCACAAAGAGAAGTGCTCACCTGAGCCACTTATCCTCTCTACCAAGTCCTGCACATACAACCCGAACCTCGGCACGCTTGCCTATACTTCAACCGGCATAAGAAACTCCAAATCTGCACTTGGGTAGAGCGCATGAGCTATGCGCAGCTCCTCTTCCTTGTGCAGATTTTACCCCTTCCTCATGCGCATAAGTGAATGAGAGTTCGTTGGTTTATGAGCCTTCATGCTCCACATACTTATACCATATTCAACGTGGGTTTACATGGGGTGTGCAGCCCCATGGCCAACCCCCAAAGCCACTAACGCGTGCCCATATGCTCCATTAATAAGTCGGCTTTCATACTTTCTTACTTCGCATATAAAAGCTCACGCTCAACACTTAGTCGCATAAGTGTTCATGTTATCATCGCATCGTCGTGCAAGGTTTCGTCGCATTTCTGCCCGTCCGCGCGCCCACCCGCGCCCTCGTGCACAAGAACTCGCCGTCGCCCGTCGCACCATAACTCGGAGGCCTTACACTAAGTATTAAGTTTCTATGGCCTTTTTAATAAGATTTAAATATGATTGCAAAATTATTATTTTAATTTATATGGTAAAATAAATCTTAATTTATAGTTACTATTTATATATTTAATGTGATATAGGGTTTGGATATAATTGAAAAGTAATTATAACATTTTTCCTTTTAGATTTAATTAAAAAATTGCCAAATTAAATTAAGATAATTTTTTTTATAAAATATTTTGATTGTGAAATAAGTTATGGTTCTTGGGCATACGGTATTGATAATACATGGGATTGGTCCATGGTATTGTAACAAATCCTATTTAAAAGTTAATAATATCCATGATAAAATGAGGATGAATATCCATGGTTAAGAAACTTATTGTATTCCAATAAAATATTCTGATTGTGGAATAAGTTATGTTATTTTGGGCATGTGGTATTGATAAACCATGGTATTGAAACAAAGCCTATTTACAGGTTAATAATATCCATGGTAAAGTGGAGGTGAATATCCATGGTTAAGAATCTTTTCATATTGTTATAAAATATTTTTGTTGTGAAATAAGTTATGGTTTATGAGCAATGTGGTATTGATAAGCCATGGTATTTTCCCATGGTATTGAAAAAACAATTATTCATAAGTTGATAATAAATCAACATATAAAAAAATTAATTTGATTATTTTTATCACTTTAATGTTCTATTAGTAATTTACCAATCTATCTTAATCCGTTATTTTATTTTATTTTTAAATTAAAATTTTATTTTATATGAAATTTTACTTAGTCAAAATATTTTTAATTAATAATTATAATTAACAATTTTTTTAGTTTTACTAGTTATTCTTATGTAATTTTATCTAGTGAAAATGTTTACATAACATAACATAATGAGATATTACAACATCTCTTTCATAGTCCAAATGTAATAAAATTATATTGAAAAACAAAGTTATAAAATATTTTTAATTAATAATTAATTATATATATATCTATATCTATCTATATATATATATTTAGTTTTACTTGTTATTCTTATTTAATTTTATCTATAGGATATTACAACATCTCTTCCATAGTGGGCTCGAAAGTGTCTCCTGGCCAAAAAATGTCATAAAATTATATTGAAAAAAGAAATTATAAAATATTTTGGTTGTGAAATGAGGGATGGTTTTTGGGTATGTATTTATGAACAATAGTATTGGCCCATGGTATTATAACAAATCATATTTATAAGTTAATAATATCCATGGTAACATGAAGGTGAATATACATGATTAAAAATCTTGTTATACTGTAAGCATTAAGTTTTTATGTGCTTCTTAATGAAATTTAAACATGCTTGCAAAATTATTATTTTAATTTATATGGTAAAATGGATCTTATTTTATCTAGCTATTATTTATATACTTTAATGTGATAAAGAGTTTAGATATATCTGAAAAGTAATTATAACGTTTATCCTTTTAGATTAAACTAAAAGTGTTAAATTAACTTAAAATGAAGTATTTTTAAAAATATGTTGATTGTAAAATAATTTATGGTTTTTTGGCATATGGTATTGATAAACAATGGTATTGGCCCATGGTATTGTAACAAAGTTTATTTAGGAGTTAATAATATCCATGGTAAAGTGAGATGAATATTTATTGTTAAGAATCTTGTCATATTGTTATAAAATATTTTGATTGTGAAATAAGTTATGGATTTTTTGGCATGTGGTATTCATAAGCCATGGTATTGGCCCATGGTATTAAAGCAAAGCCTATTTACAAGTTAATAAAATATTTTGGTAGTGAAATATTTTTATGGGTTTTGAGAGTCGTATTGAAAGGTATTTGCCCATGGTATTGTAACAAAGCTTATTCATAAGTTAATAACAAAATAAAAATATAACAAATTGAATTCTAATATTTTTATCACTTTAAACTTTTCTTATTAATTGAGCCAACATTTAAATGTTACAAGTTGTCTTTGTTTGATTCTGCAGGGGTGAAGAGAATCCTGCAACTTGGGCACCAAAGCTTGCAAACAACTAGAGGACTACAAAAGACATTCAAGACAATTGGGACATATAATGGACAACATAGGTTCATATGGAGAGTTTATTGTCTTATAAAACATTGAAACTGAACAATATACATTCCTATGTATGATATATATTTAATCCCAGTTTTGAATGTTGTTGAATGTGATTTGTGTCTTACAGAATGACATCTAGGGCAGACTAGAATGACCAGTCGGCAGATTTTGCAATGCTTGGTGGATGGAATGGTAAATTAATAACCCTATTGATATCATATAAATCATTATGAAACTTCTGCTATTATCAATGATAAACTCTGACCTCTCTGTCTAATTTAAGTTTTTTTGGTCATTGCTTGAATCAGATCCTGACATGTTGGAGGTTGGAAATGGGAATATGAGCACTATGGAATACAGGTCACACTTTAGCATATGGGCTCTGATGAAGGTAACAAATGGTTCGCAAATAAAGTTGAATAAATAGCCCGGAAGTCAATAATATCTGTGCAAAAGGATGCTAAAACAAAACAGAATAGGAAAAATAACATTACCAAAATAGAGTGTACATAAAATAATTGACTAAAAGTCAAAGAATCGCCCCTCCTATAGGTTTAATTTCAATGTTTCATGATGATTTAATTGATAGATTGCCCCTCTGTATATGTTTAATTTCAATGTTTCATGATGATTTAGCTGATAATCTTATATACTGCAGGCACCCCTTTTGATTGGATGTGATATAAGGTTTTCAACCTCAGAAACATTAGAGATTCTAAACAACAGTGAAGTCATCAATGTCAACCAAGGTTAGCTTGATAAAATTTAGATATTTTTCAGTATGAATTTCAATGTTTATTTTGACTCAAATGATATCTTTTGGTTCTTCTTGCTTTGTGCAGATCCACTAGGACATCAAGGGAAGAAAGTCGACAAGCAAGGGGATCTTGAGGTACATAATTCTTGTATGTTGAATATTTAGTTTCCGTCAAAACTAATTCTGTGTCAGTATTCTATTTACCACATGTACCAGTGAGTAATAGCAAAGGTTGTTGTAATTTCTGTTCATCTACTTGTGTTTGTTCTCTATGTAGAACACCTCACTTTCTATGTAATTTACTTACAGTTTCCTTGATAGGTTGCTTATTTCTCTTACAGGCTACTTATTTCTAGGAAATCACAGAGCCTATGGGTCTCTACATACATTTTTCATTTGTACAATTCTCAGGAGTAGTGGTATAGGTTTCTAGTTTGATCATTTCCTGCCTTATTCCTCCCTTTATAAGTTTAGTCATGGATTGCGGTCATATGGAGATGTTAGACATTTCTATTTTGCCCATGTATTCTTCACATTGCTTCTTACCTTTTTTCCATAGACAGGGCTTGTATATAATATCGCATGTCTATGTTTCTCGTGCGTTTGTTGTTTTCTTTGAGCAGTGTTTTAAGCTTCTATGCTTTCCTTTTATTTTCCCCTTTTTTGTTTGACTCAAGTACAATTTTTACTAGTTGATTTTGCTGCAGTAATATTTAGGTCCCTGTTCCAAGCATCTATGTTCACAAAATTTGTCTTCAATGTCATATTTTTCTTTATAGTTTCTGTAACCATGGTTATAGGCCATGTTTGGACAGTAATGTAATCTGTCTTTGTTTTTAGGGTGTTATTTTTCACTTCATTTCCTTTTAATTATAAACTTTTTTTGTATAAAGGGTATAGGACTCCATCTTTAGAATGAGGAACATTTATTATAGATTGTTTACCTAGAGAATGTATGGAGACTCTTCTTCCAGCATGATAGCTTCAGTATTATTTGTGCCCTTTGTCATTTTCGTTGCTTGTGTTAACTTGTTTTCGTTATAGTGTTCTCATTTGAAGATAAGCTTCTTGTTTTTGTTCTCTGCAATTTAAGTAACATCGTATTCTTGAAGTGACGTTACAAGTTATAAATTGGCAATGAGAAATAATTTTTCTCTGGAAAACTACTCTCTCCTCAATTTTTAAGATTTTTATTACAAATTGTATTTTCACAGTAATGTTATATGTTTCTGTTTGTGTACGTTTTCTTTGATTTTCTATATGGAAAGCAAATATGCAATGGGTAGCCCTTAAGATAGTCTATCACTTTATGGCAAAAATATGTTTCAGAGATTTTCTGGATTTATGGTGTTTCTATAGAAGTGGGGCTTTTGTTGTTTCCATGTTATCCAGATGTCAGACATTTTATGTGAAATCAACTGTTTGATATACCGGCGGACATTGTTTACAGAATTCATCCATGTTTATATTCTAAAGGAGCAGTAGCTGTCAAAGAGGTATTTCTGCAACTTTCCCCTTGGAATAATTAACAGCTATACAATTATTAGATTGCCTCCAGGATGATATTTATGGATCAGCATTTTATGCAGTCACCTGGATCAGGAGAGAAAATTGGCCAACATGTTTGCAATACCAGCTGAACTTGAACATTCTTAAGGAAACTTCCAATTCAACCTTGCGAAACATTTCATTGTTACAGCTTTCCCAGGTGTTGAACTTGATGCCATGTAATATTATGTTTCTGAAGTGCTTGATAAACCAAATTTTCATTAAATTCAATCTTTCCATTGAAAGGGGCTCGTATATGTTCTGCAATATCACCAGTAAATACCCCCTCGGTATGAAAAGTCCTTAGTGTTAGTTGAGTTCCTGGTTCTCCAATGGATTGGCCCGCAATAATTCCTATTGCTTCTCCTAATTCAATCAAGTGACTGTGACTCAGATGTCGAGACTGATCAGTCTAATCCTGACTGAAACTGAAAGTGTAAAATTGGAACATGTTAAAATTACTACCAAAGACATTGTGGCAACTCAAAGAATTGGAGTTTCTCAACCCCGGCAGGGACTACCGCTATGATAGTGGCTCCCTTATTTAGTACAGTACTCAGTGCGCATGATGACCACATATCTATTTTGGAATTTAGGCATGGGTAGCATTATCACCTTTGATGGTAGCATTAAGTAGATTTAGATCATTAATGATCAATTTTGACTCATTCTACACCATCGCGTTAACCCTCCCCATTTCGGCAACATCTTGGTCAATGGAGGATGCACTCATAGATGTCTACATGTCATTAGTTTGAGAGTTGAAAGTGTTTCACTTCCACTGCTCCATCTTCGTTGAGTTTGGAAAAATATATACATTCATAAGAAACCATTCAATGATGTAGATGCTAAATCCTCTATTGCAATATTCATATGATCTTTGAGTTATACAACTCATGGTGAATAGATGTTGTGAGGTAATTTTATGTTAATTTATATGACCCAAAAATAAATAAATAACTACATAGTACAACGGCAAGGTGCTTTACATTTTAAATTTTATTATGGTGAGATGTTGTCTCATCCAAATAAATAAATAAATGGATATTATGTGTTATAATATTTAAAAAATAAGTCATCTTAATTGTGGATTTATTATGTATTAATAACTATTCAATTTCCAAAAGTGTATTTAAATGGAAAAAAAATTACACATTATAATGGATCTTTCTTTATAAAATGTTTATAGAAATATTTTGTAAAGTTTCATAGTGATAATTACCTAGGGATATTATTATTATTATTATTATTATTATTATTATTATTATTATTATTATTATTATTATTATTATTATTATTATTATTTGGTAATATACTCCTCATCTATCATTTGGCCCAATTTGAGCTCTTATAACTCCTTAGCCTTGCTATCGAAGTATCTATCAAATATATACCTTTTCCTGAAATATCCCTCAAATTTGTTCTAGGATAACTCTTCTTGTTTTATGCTTTATAAATTCCTTAAATCTTCCTACTAGATGTCAGCTTTACCTTTCAAGCTGAAGGTGGCTATCTTAGCTTTCATGTTCTCCGAATAGCAATGAATCCTAAAAAAATTCTTCATTCCAAGGTGACATGCGTCAACATATTTTGACTTCTTCACTTTACCATCAAATGTAGCACACTCAGAATCCTCAAACTCCTCAGGTATATTCTTTTTCCCTCCTTTATTTATGGTGTTCTTGGTTAGGATGTTTTTGTGGTCTTCTATGAGTATTTTCATGCTATTTTCTAGGAGTGCTTTGAGGAATATCCATAAGCCTCCTTTCACAATCTCTTCATTTGAAAACCTTTTACTTTTCTTGGATCCACTACCATCTACCCCATTAGTTCTTTCTTCATGTCCCAAACAGATTTCCATGTTTATATGATTGACTCCCAATTCATGTTTCTCTTGCCTCTATAAATCTAAGAGGCTATATAATATCAAAACATTCACTTATTCTTGCCTTTATTCTACTTTGATAAGCCTTTATTGCGCCTCAACAATTCTTTCATTATCAAACTTACAACTCCTTATTTCGTCCCTTAAGCTCCTCAAAGTGTCCATCCAATCAAGATATTTTTCCTCCCTTCATTGTCCAACTGATCTTTCCTCTTCAACTATACTTTCTTATTCATATCGATGTTGTGAATGATCAAAACTATATTGCACCATTCCTTTCCTCATCTCCTTTGAATCTTAGTGTATTCTATGTGATTTCATACACACATATAACTGTTAGATATTAACGAAATGCTAGTGCATAATAAACATTATCACCTTGGATTGTTGTTGGAAATATGGTAATGTAAAGCTACCTACAACATTACACCTATGTTTGCACATCAATATCAATAAAGGTCGGTTGATGCATCTAGTTTGTTTCTTTCCTCTTTCGATACATGAAACTATACGGGACAACCAAAACTTCTAAAATGTGAGACAAGGCCTCTTACTGATGGATACCTCTTTAGGTGTCTTGAAGCCCAAATATTGATGTGGGTATTGGTTTTGTACATACACATCGGTGTTGGCAGCTTCTCCCTATAAGAACTTCAGAAGACCTTGATCATGAAGCATAACTTGGGTAGCTTTTATGATAGTGCGATTCTTCCTTTCGGAAACACCATTTTTTTCAGGAGTATAAGTAGTTGTCATCTCCCTCTTAATGACAACTTCTCTACAATAGTCTTTGAATTCATTAGACTCATATTCATCCCCATTGTCGGTCCTGATTATTTTGATCTTCTTCCCTATTTGATTCTCGACCAAGGCTTTGAAGGAACAAAACCATTTTAATATTTAATCCTTCTTGTTTAAGAAATAGATCTATGTCTTGCAAGAGAAGTCATCCACAAAAATAACATAATACAAATATCCACCAAAAGATGTCACGGGAAACATACCTGATAGATCATAATGGACCAATTGAAGAATATCAGTAGTTTGAGTCTCACTTGAGGGGAATGGTCCCCTTGTATGTTTTCTAGATTCACGTCCCTGACAAACACCTTCATGATTTAATTTGAATTTGAGCATCCCTGTGACCATCTTCCTTACATTGGGTAATGCTTTGAAATGAAGGTGAGAAAATCTCTGGTGTCATAATTTGGATTGAAGAGAAGTATCACAAGTCATTTCTCCCAACAGAGTTCCTCCAACCTGATAAAGACCTTCAACCCCGAATCCTAGAGTGAATGCATCTCTTGGATTCCTTTACCAAATACTAACCTTCCCATAAACGAAGGACATCTTAAAACCTTTGTCTTCCATCGCAGAAATAGAAACCAAGTTATTTTTCAAGTGAGGTACATATAACACTTCTTGTAGGTGAAGGGTTTGACATTGATTTAAGTCAAGAGTAATAGTCTCAATTCATTTCATGGGATAAGTGGCATTATCCCCAAGTATAATCTCCATATTTTTCTTCTTTTCAACCAAGTTTGAGAGAGTTTCTTTGTACCCAGTGAAGTGCCTTGAGGCACCACCGATGGTCCAATGTATCCAGAGGAGAGGCGGTGGAGAGAGCATAAATAAGATAAAATTCTTTTTTCTTTACAACATTAACTTCATCATACCTGGATTTTCTCGAATTCTTGGGAGGACAACCACCTCTATTTCAAGCAACAGAAGCATTCCTCTTTCCTTTGTTATTGAACCTGTTGTTCCTTTTATTGCCATTTCCCTCGAAGTTGTTTTTGTTATTATCATCATCTCTTGGAGTATCCTTCTTGTGAGGACACTCTCTAGTGAAGTGGAAAAACCTATTACAATTTAAACACCTTTGTTTTCTTCCTTCTTTGAATCTTGGCTTCAACCCTTGTCCTTGATTATTTGGACCAACATTGTTCCTTCTCTTAGAATGAGTGGAGAAGGTAGTAGGATTGTTTCCATTTGAGGGCTTGTCTCTTTCCATCATCCTTATTTCTTCTTGAGTGCATTTCGCCAATAATTCATCAAATCCAAAAATCCTGTCATTATTGAGAATGGCAGTGTTGAACACATCCCAATCTCTCATAAGGCCCCAAGTGAAATAAGAGAAAGTTCCTGGTCACCAGTGATTTCACCTATAGATATGAGATCATTTTTTATCTGAGTAATCCTTATGAATTAGGATTGGATGGATTCTCCTTTATCCATGTTGATATCTTTATGCTTGTTCTTGAGAAAGAGAATTTCATTTTCATTGTTTACTTTAAACATCCCTAAAAACTTTTCATACATCTCCTTAGTTGTTTACAAATTAGAAATATAGGTAACTAAAGCCTTATGAATGGAATCAACAATAATATTCTTATTTTTTTACCTCACCTTTCTTGTACTTGGTTTGAGTAGTAGCGGATGCATTTGAAGGAGGCTTGGTTATTCTTCCTTTGACATAGTCCATGGCATCATTATCTTCGAAATTCATCTTCCATGCATGATATTCAGACTTGTCCTTAATCTTGTCCTCAAAATTAAATAAAGTAGTAGTCGTCAATGGGACTAATTCCAAGTCCTTTCCCAACATCTTCTCTTAGTGATTGCTTTGATTCACTCTTTCTTGGTATTTTTCTTCACCTTATCTTTTATACCATGTTAATTTTATATAAAAATGCTATGTTATATGCTTAAGCACAATTTACTTCAATGTTCCTTCAGCATCCCAATGACAATTTCCAATTATATCCAATAGTAGTCACAAAAAATTATAAACATTGACAATAAATGCAGATAGAACATAAAATCATATGCGGAAGACAAGCCAAGACAAGAGGACATAAGATGTGATGGATGTCAGGGACAAACCCCAATGTGGGGAAACCCTTTGATCAAATCTTCTTATTATTCTTCAATAGTTCAGCGGAGAGAGAGAGAGAGTAGCCCTAACTAGAAAGTCAATAGTGGCCAAAGCTACCCCAAAATGTCCTCCAAGCAGCTTGGTCAACAATAGTTCAATTTGGCCTTCTAGGAGAGTCAAAGTCAGTGCAAAAAAATTTGGTCAAACCTAGTCAAAGGAGAGAGAAACAATGCTGTAATTTTCTGTGGTCAAATCTAAAGTCAATATTGTTGAAACTATCCCAAATTCCTCGATTTTTGTGCCAAGAAATGTGGCCTAGATAATTCATAATTCTAGCCCAAAAACAGAATTCAAAGATGGTCAAATATCCCTTGGTCAACGTTGGTCAACACTAAACTAAAGCTCCGAAATTTCGTCCTGTTTTGAATAGGAAAACTCGGCCTCCTTCCATAACTACGAAGAAGAGAGAGACTACCTCCAAGAAATACGAACAAAGTAAGAGAAGAGAGAGATCATGTGATATGTGTTGATGTCCAAATGATAGAAGCACCACTCTTCTCTATACAATTTTTTGAGGGTGATGAGACCCATCCATTGGGCTTCATGAGCCTACATTTGACTGAGGCCAACCTTGAAAATTTGACCATAAGAAGAAAAAATTCATAATTCCATTTCTTCTTGTCAGAATTAGATGATACTTATATCAAAATTATACCTCTCTGAAAGAGGAATCCAATGCAATAACCATCTCCATCATATCAGTTGTCTTAAGGTGGAAGCTCGCCCTAGTTTCCAATTTTAACAAAGAATCTCCAAAACTATAGTCTACCACATTGCTAATCATCTTTAATATTATTTTTGCAAGGTATATCATGCAAGCTAAACCAAATAACAGTAAACCAACGTACCTTAGAATAATTCGGGGAGGATACCTTGTTTGCAAGATTAAAAAAACAATTTAATGCATGTATAACCTAATCATGTTAGCATATAGAAATATAACACATAAGTATGTAACCATATATCCATGATTCTAACTAGAGTATAGTCATCAATGCATGCCCATATCAACAACACACACCATGAACTCATGGATGACAACAACAACCATACTAATGTATATTGACAGTATGAAAGCATAAACAACATGTAACCAATCATACACTCATGATGACACACTTCACAACAAAAACATCCTCGTTCACATGATGACAAACTTACAATCATGACCAACACCATGCATATGAAACAAGCATATAAACCACAAGGATGATTAACACACATGCAACCAACATGAATGCATGACCAAAAAAAAACCCATCGAGTCTAAGGGGTGAACCATGCTTTGATACCATTGTGTAACACCCTCCTCCCACATCTACCCAAGTAATCGACCAATCGAGGTAAACATGTGATGAGAAGTTACCATCATATGATTCAACCTCCTAAGTGACCTCATGGAAGTGGGATTGATGGAAACACACCACACCAGACCTTATGCACCTACTATAGGACTCCCAGAATTAATCCCGGTGATTCCCCTGACCAACTCCTTGGTCCCACAGAAATTTTAGACCACTAAACCCCTAGACACTCCTTTGATATGGATAAGGGTGCATCTAAGGACCTCTAGATGCATGCATAGGATGGGTACGCCAACATCTAGAGAATATTCTTCTCAGACTTGTGTCTGTGACTCTAGGATTTGTGCCACTTTTCAAGCCCAAAATTAGGGACACTGCCCATAAAACCCTACAGCTTTCAGAATCCATAAATTACATTATGAAAAGACTCATGAATCAAAAATTGACTCCAAGAATAGGCCTGACCATCCCTAATCAGCGGCGACATTTTGTCAAACACTTGGCATCAATACAATCTACAGTAAACAAATATAAGAAAAAGCATAAATGGCTGATACTCACATGGAACTTGACAAGAAGGATCCCCACCCTCTTCCCTTAACTATTATGACACCAATTAGGTCTTTCATCCTGTTAAGACCTAATCATCAGGATTGGGTGAATAAGTGTAACTAATGTAAATAAATAATAAGAAATATGAATAGTCACTCAGAGATGAAGTGAAGAGTCTCTCCCTCATGTATATAATAAAGACCAACCTGAATGAATATGAATGAATTGTTTTTCAGTAGTTACTGCCTAGTCTGACATGGTATTAGAGCCAGTGCCATTTTTGGCTTCTATCTGCCACTGTAACTCCCTTGTGTCATTTCTTCAGAAGTTTGTGAGTTTGTCCTGCATTTTCTTGCCAATTTTGTAACCTCCCATGCTCCTCTTACATAGTCCAATAACGTTGCTCTGCTACGCTACTCGAATTGTGTTAAGAATGTGAATTTGGAACATTGACTGCATTGTAATGAATGTGAGACCATGCGTTGTGTGCTCAGAGGTCTGCATGTAAATGTCCTAGCATGTGCTGAGGGTGGCTATTTAAAGCTTGAATATGTTGAAGTCGTAGAAACCTGCATTAAATTTGGAAATTGTTGAATGGTATGCTGGCACTGTCCCACTATCCAATTATACTATAAGTTGTTCTTTTTAATGGCGGTGCGTTGAAGTGAAAACTATTCAAGCTGATTTATTAATGAATTAACTTGGTATGTTGAAGTGAATTCTGTTCAAGAATTCATATAACATTGTAAATCTTCTCCAATTTATATGCGGTTGAATACGATGTTACTGTTGGAGAGATCTGTAGTTGTGTCTCGTTGATGTCATTATTGGATACCACGTTGTTGGTCTCCCAATTCGTTTCTAGCCTCCATATCATATCACTCTCCCTCCATACATTGCTCTCTCCATGCTGCTGGCCTCCATATCATATCACTCTCCCTCTCAATACACTGCGTTTGGAATTCCAGTATTACATTGCTGCCAGCGTTCCATTACCAGAACTGAGACCTTCGTTGCTCCCAACAATACACATTGGTAATACTGCCTCCATATCCCCTCGATATCATGACTATCTACTCTACTATGCACTGTAACTATGGTGCATGTGTTATGAAAGGACCTCATTAAAAATTGGTTGAAATATTTTATATGTTGAGCCATATGTGATTGATATATAATGGGCATATAATATGTGAAGTGCACGTCAACTTTAGAAAATATTCTATTAGCAGAAGTATTTTTTCTATCAAAAAAAGTATTTTTTACAACACTTAGATTTTACAATGCATTCAATCATATCCATTGTACGAATAGTTCTCACTGGAAAGGAGAACTATCCTCAGTGGTCCTGGATCATAAAACACATGCTCATTTTCAATGAGTTGTGGAAAGGAGTGTGTATTGGAGACAGAGACAAAGAGCCAGAACAACCTACCTCAGATAAAGAGTTTTCCATTTGGGAAAATAAGAACAACAAATCCTATGCATTAATTGCAGCATCTGTAAGTGAAGAGGTGAGTCGCCATATTTCGCCATTTTCAGCTGCTTTCAAAACCTTACAGAAGCTGAAAGAACTCTATGACTCACATTCTGCACTTGAAGTTGTTCAACTCATTATTAAACTCTTCACTCTTGAATTACAAAATAATGATCCTCTTTCTCTTGCATCCGAAGTAAAATCTATAATGAATGATATCAAAGACACTAAGGTTGAATTGGATATTCCTTTTATCACTTTTCTCAAGGCATTTTATCCTACTTACTCCAATTATCTTGAGTCATTGCAAGCAAATGGAAATCTCAAAGATATTACCTTTAACTCTCTTATGAAAAAATTTGCTGAAAGAGAGAAAGATTTTGGAAAGAATACAGCCCCTGAATCTTTTGAAGAGGCTGTGTGCCTTGCTCATAAAGAAAAGAATATTGCCCAAGATTCTTCCAGAGGAAGAGGTGATCGAAGAGGAAGAGGAAGATATTTCAGAGGTGGGGGGGGGGGGCAGACACTCTCAAGGTGAAAAGGCAGATTTTCACTGCATATGCTGCAAAAGAAATGGATCATATGATGCCACCACATGCAAGTTACCTTGGGACAAAATTGAGAAACAAAGAAACCAACAGAAAGGTAAAATTAATGACACAGAAAAAGGTAAAGCACCTGAATCTGCTCATTATGTTGTGGCACAATGTAATATTGGAGTAAATGAAGACTTATTTAATGCTTCACTTTCTTCTTGGAAAAATTATTGGTTGCTTGATTCAGGAGAAACTTGCCACATGACTCATAGAATTATTTTTTTTGAAGAATTTACTGACAATGTTGATGGAGCTGTATACTTTGCAGGCCAATCAAAAATCAAGCCATCAGGGCTTGACACAATTAGGCTTAAATTTCCTGTTCTTCCAGACTCTCTTCTGTATCATGTTCTATATCTCCCACAATTGAAGAGAAACTTGTTGTTCTTGGTCCACATCCGCCAGTAAGGTCACTCCATTCATATTTTTGATGGAAAGCTTGAGGTGAGAAAAGCATCTGACCACTCACTTGTCATGATGGGGATAGAAGAAGAAAGGCTTCTCAAGCTACAGGGTACCTCTACTCGTGCACAACATTTCTCATACAACTCTCATTATGAAGAAGGTACACTTCCATCAAGTTTATTATTGCATGCTAGATTTGGACATTTGAACTATGACATCCTTTGCTTGTTGAAGAGAAATGGTGTTGCTGGTTTGCCTGCAATTCCTAGGAAACTTAAGCAATGTGATGCTTGTATTCTAGGAAAGCGTAACAAATAGTATTTTCATGATTCACATTCAAGAGCACATAGAAAACTTGAACTCAAATCTGATGCTTTTCAAAGATTCAAGAACTTTCATACACAGATTGAAAATGATGCACAATCTCATATTGGCTCTATTCTCACAGAGAATGGAAAAGAATACACTTTAAATGAATTTGAAAACTATCTTCACCAACATGGGATCATACATCAAACAACTGTGCCTTATAATCCCCAATAGAATGGTGTAGCTGAAAGAATGAATAGGACAATATTAAATATGGTACGCTCCATGATGTTTTTCAAAAATGTAAAGTTGATGTTTTGGGCTGATGCAGTTCTATGTGTTGTATATATAAAGAATATATGTCCATATAATGCTATCAGAAACAAGACTCCCTATGAAATGTGGTATGGGCACGTTCCTTCAGTAAGGCATCTCAGGGTCTTTGGTTCCACCTGTTATGCCTTGATACCAATGGTACATAGAAACAAACTTGGTGCAAGAAGTTGTAAGTGTATCTTCCTGGGGTATTCAAACACCTCCAAAGCATACCGTTTCTATGATGAAGTCAATAAAAAGTTTGTTGTATCTAGAGATGTAATCTTTCTTGAACCATCCAAAACTGACAATGTTGTTGAGCGGAAACTTGATCGCTTGGATAGATTTGCAAATGCAAAATCATTTCAAGAATTTGATAATCAGATTCCACATCTTGAAGGGGGGATTCCTATACTAGATCAACATGTGGAATCTTCTTCTAAAGAACTCTCTCCCTCGCATGAAACTCCAACAACGGATGCTACTTTAAGTGATGTGATTGATAGAATTGGGAGACTCAATCTTGATTCAGTCCCAACTCAATCAACAAAGCAGCCTGGACCATCTGAGAAAGGTCCCCCAAAGTGGCTGACAAAGACACTTGAAAGTGTTCATCCCGATGAGGTTGGAAAGACAAGAACTAGAAACTCAAATAGGCAAAATGGAGGTGATGTTGATGACTCCAATTCACCTATTGATATGGATGTTTCTTATGATTGTGAATTGAATTTGTCTACAGATTTTGAACCAACTTCCTTCAAAGAAGCTACTTCTCATGATGAATGGAAAGAAGCGATGCAAAAGGAGTATGATGCCCTGATAAAGAATGGCACTTGGAAGCTGGTTGATCCTCCATTAGGAACCAAACCAATTGGTTGCAAGTGGGTCTACAAGAACAAGTATAAAGTTGATGGCTCACTTGACAAACACAACGTGGAAGGGGTCGATTATGTGGATACTTTTGCCCCCATAGCAAAATGGGCTACCATCCGGACACTCTTTGCCCTAGCAGCTCAAAACGGTTGTAAAGTCCATTAAATGGATGTAGAAAATGCTTTCTTGAATAGAGATCTAAAAGAGAATGTTTTTTATGTCCTAGCCTGAAGGATTTACTATGAAATGACATGAACATAAAGTATGAAAACTTGTGAAATCCTTATATGGCCTGAAACAAGCACCGTGAGCCTGGTATGAAAAACTAACTGAGCATCTTCTGAAACTCAATTTCAAACATTATGATCTTGATGATGCAACTTTATTTGTCAAGAAAGTTGGCAAAACAGTTGTATATCTTGTGGTATATGTAGATGATATTTTGATGACCAGGAACAATGAAAGCTACATTGCATCCATAAAGAAGGAATTGAGGAAAGTTTTTGAAATGACTGATTTGGGCTATGTTCATTACTATCTTGGTATTGAAGTAACTCAACATCCAAAGTCCATATTTCTTTCTCAAAACAAGTACATTGGAGATCTGTTGAACAGGTTTGGCATGACAGAATGCAATCCTCTTATTACTCCAATGGAACAAAACTTAAAGCTCACATCCATTGAAGGAAAAGAATTTGAGAATGCAACAAAGTATAGACAACTTGTAGGAAGTCTCAACTACCTAACTACTACCAGATCAGACATTCCATTTGTTGTTGAAATCCTCTCCAGGTTTATGCAAAAGCCTTGTGAGGGACATTGGTCTACTGTAAAAAGAGTTCTAAGGTACTTGAAGGGAACTCAAGAATTTGGAATCAAGTATACACAAGTGGATGACTTCAGCTTGATTGGATATTCTGATTCAGACTTCGATGGAGACAAAGAAACTGGGGTATCTACTTCAGGTTATTCTATGAGTCTTGGATCAGGAGTTGTCTCCTGGAGATCACGCAAACAATCGGTTCCAACAGATTCCACAACACAAGCATAATATGTGGCAGCAGCTGAGACAACAAATTGTGTGGCTCAGGAAAATTCTTGAAGATTTGCACGTAAAATAAGTACAATCGACTCCACTCATGATTGACAATACCTCAGCAATAAAGTTTGCCAAGAACCCAAAGTTCCATGATCGAACGAAGCACATCAATACTAAATATCATCTGATTCAACATCATGTTGAGGCCAAAACAATCCATCTCCGCCATTGTTCCACTAATGAGCAAATTGTTGACATCTTCACCAAAACGCTTGGAAGAGAAAAGATTGAATGATTTAGAATGATGCTTGGACTCATCAACATCCCTTTAGATTAAGGGGGGGAATGTTGACACCTAATCATCAGGATTCGGTGAATAAGTGTAACTAATGTAAATAAATAATAAGAAATATGAATAGTCACTAGGAGATGAAGTGAACAGTCTCTCCCTCATGTATATAATAAAGACCAACCTGAATGAATATGAATGAATTGTTTTTGAGGAGTTACTGCCTAGTCTGACACATCGATTATCCTTTTAGTTACCTGTAAATACATGAAACAACCATGAAAGAAACCAGTCCCATAGCAATTCTTATAACCAACATTAAACCATGAAAATAAAAATGAGATTAAAAACATTAAAGCCACATATAAAGAAGTACAAAAGTAAGAGAACTTAGCTTTTATTAAACATAGGCAAAGCCAACCAAGTTTGGGACTTCCACGTACCACCCTATTTTAGACATGGCTGAACCAAATATATCTTTCGACCATCACCCCCCTATGATATTCCAAGCATGAATGTGGGATCTCATGGATAAACCAATCCAAAAACAACAAAGGGAATCTAGAGGTTAAACCACCTCCACCTTCACTAAACCATGATCTCACGAAAACCGGCACCGAGATCACAAAACCAAACCAATATTGTAATTCCTCCGAACTCCATCACAATCCTTGAGGAATTTTGCATCTCCTTGTATCTCAGGCTTTACCGCAATCCACACTAGATCACTAGGTCGTAAACCAAAGCACCAATCTCTTAGGATTTACCGCAATCCACACCATATCACTAGGCCCTAAACTGACACTCCACCCTCATGATTTACTGTGTATCCCAACAAAATCGGTCAAGGGATTCCTATGCCTTTAGGAATTTTCCTGAGACCACCTTTGCCCTTGATTCCAAAACTATCTGATAATTGTAGAGCTCAAAACCAAGAAAAAGATGCCATCACACCACGACTATCCGAAAAAATGCAAGGTGGAAAACCACTATCATAGCACGTCAAAACCATGCCACTGACAATATGAGAATCATATACCAACATGCAATGTTATTCATGTCAAAACCAACTAGGAAATAACACATGTAATATGTTACCTGCAAGTATTCCTACTAAAGTTGATTGATCCTGCTCTTTCTTGCTTCATCCTTTCTCTCTTTCCTTTCATTTTCTTGCTTTTTACTTCCTTTCTCCAAATATAGAGTGCTCCAAGAAAACTCTTAAGTGTCCAAGAGTGTGAGAGAGAGAAGGTAATGAGAGAGCTCCAAAACTAAACTGACAAAAGGTTACGAACTGATCCTCAGAAGCCTTTTTAACAATAAGGTCTCTATTTTCTTCATTTTCCATTATTTTCCTTCAACTTCCTCCTCACATACAACGTGTGACCTTTCACCGTCCTTTTCTCCTAATTTCCATTATTTTCATAAATAACTGTGTCAAAAATACCTTTTTGCCTTTTTAATGCCTTAGCCATTGCCTTTGCCAATTTCCCTTAACCATAAAATACATCCAGTGATTCCCACTAGGATATCCTTGCCCAACATTCAACTTGGATTCAACTTGGAATACATGTCCCTATACTGTGGTTTTATTTTTCCTTTATTTACTTTTATTACATGCACTTTCAACTATAATTTGTTACACTCTTGCATGTAAAACACCTCTTATTACTCTTATTTGGTTGTTCCTTCTCTTCCGGTTCATGTTTCTTCACTTCTTGTATTATCGAGTTGGATGGGGCAGTTCCCATGGCCATTTCCCCTGTTGTTACTACTTCCACCAGCAAGGTATCGCCACCTGAGGGCACCAACGACACGAGAAGAGGAATCGATGGCTGCTTTGCATTCAGCTACTAAAGCATTGAGTGTTAGGATTTCAAGTGAAAAGAATGAGAAGGTTGTTTGTTGTGACACTCTCTATAGCACTTGAAACTCAAGTTCTTGGTAGTTGCACTCTCGAAGAAGCCACAATAATTCAAACTGTGAATAGGCCCTTCCTACACTTGCCTCCCACTCCCTTGCTCTTACATTTTGGAGCTCTCCTTTGACGACATAGCTACAATAAGGTTGTACCTCATGAATATTATCTTAATCATGAATATAAATTTAACCATCATCAATATTATTATTGTTATTTTATTTTAATTAATATCCATAATATAAACTTATATATTAAGTTAGGTATGATTTCTCCAAATATTTAATTACAATAAAGTTGCAAAGGGATGAAGTGATGAAATTTGTATGATGGTTCTCACTTCCAGTTATTTTAAACATTTACCCTATATAAGAATTTAGTTTAATATTAAATAGTTATTTTACAAAATATTAAGGGTGGTTAAAAATAAATTAAAATGGAAAAATCAACCTTTAATTTATTTGGAATCGAGTATTCAAATAATATTTCTAAAACATATCAATAAGAAGATAAATTATATTATAAATTTAAATTAAAAAAATATAAGAAAATAAGTAATTTTGTATTATTTTATATACATGAAACAAGTAAATTTTGAAAATATATATTTGAAAATTAAATTTTATTTTTATTAGTATAATACCTTATAATAATAGATTGTAAATATTTTTAATTTACTTTTTCACATAAATGATTTAGCAAATTATGGGCCATATAAATGTGGTAATAAACCTAAATATTTAAAGTATTTAAAATTTCATTAATAAATTGGTTATCATCATCCCTAGAAATTACAGAGGGAAAATATACTAAATGAAAGTTTCACATACGAGAGAATTATAATACAGTTATTCCCCTTTCTAGAGATAAATCATCTCAGTTGGGAAAAAGAGGCAAGAGGGTTTGAGGGAGAAAGCTTCAGGGTAACTACTGACTTAGAGTCTGGTTGGAGATTACAGAAGAGAGGAACATGATTCTCCAAGAGAGGAACATGTGAACAATTGTACCTCAGATAGGGCATTTCTGAGGAAGGCAAGACACTTCTAGGAGAGTAATTATCGATTTGGTTTACCTAGTTAGACTTGTGAGGTCTGAGAACTCTAGACTGGACTTAGTGTGGTGAGATAAGCCTTAGGTGAACCACGTGGGGTCCTTGTTAATAGACTGCTCTAGAAATGAAAGTGGCTCGGTGGAGTTCTAGTATTGAATACCATTCTTATTGGCTCCGTGGAGTTCTAGTATTGAATACCATTCTTATTGGTTTGGAGTAGTGATCTTCTTCATCTGCAAATTGCCCAGCAACCCAAACCAAATTAACAAATAAGTGTCACATGAATGTTTTTTTTGGTTTCCTTCCACATGCATGAATTTTTTTTTTGCAATTATTGTGGTATGGTTCTTTCAGAAAGGGTGGACTTCTATTGTGATTTACTATAAATAGACCCAGTGGACAATGAACAATAGTTTGCTTTGATTTACTATAAATAGAATTAATGGACAATGAATAATGAATAGTAGTATGTTGTTATTTACTATGAAAATAATGGATAGTTAATAGTATTTTGTTATGATTTTAGGTAGAAAGGACTATGGACAAATAGTGTTAGTCTAATATATACAAGACCAATGGAGTAATTATCACTATAAGGTGAGTTATATTAATTTCTGGGTCAACTTAGGTCAACATCAAAAACCGAGGAATAATTATGAATTCAAAAGGGGTGAAGGTCTAGAGAGAAAAGGCAGGCCTGAAGTACAAGCATGCACATGTTACTCTAAACTAATTAACATTACAAAAGAAAAACAAAATAAACCCTTCTGAAATTATTTCTGTGTGTAAAAAGAAAAAACATTATTAACTTCTGCATAGATACATGAAATGTCCAGAAAAAGATAAAATTACAACTTAAAAACAAAAAACTTAAATTACCATAAAGATGGTACAATTCTAAAAATCATATTTTTCCACAACAAAAAGAAAAAATGAAAATAGAGCCTTATTAATAAGGTTCAATTAATAAAACCTATAATAAATAAATAAATAAAAAAATATATTAATCCTTATAAGTACGAGTACATTAACTTATGCCATTTCAAAACTACACCGTACAAATCAGTTTGGAGAGCGAATGTAAAAGAAACTCCCTTCTCTATATATATATGACAAATTAGGAATTAAAATTTCCTATCAGTAAAACTGCACACCGTCCCTTTTACATTAACATATGCCCTGGCTTCAGAGAAAGAGTGAAGGCCTGACAACTATCGCATAAACACTGAAGTTTTTATTTCCACAAGGGAAAGGATTGTAAAGAACTACAAATTAGCCTAACGACCAACTATGAAAATTGATTTTTTCAAGCCTAAACCCTTGAGTGAGTACCGTAGGCTCTGAGGACCGTGACTCTCTTCATGCGAAAATGAAAGAACGTGTTAGGGTTCCATCGTTAAGCGAGGACCGTGACTCTCTTGAAAGAACGTGTTAGGGTTCCATTTTTAAGTGATAAACCCTCATGAACTTGATTAAGAACTGTAAGTGAATGGGAAAGAACAGTGAGAACTTAGCCATAGAAGAAGAAATAAACCTCACCATCTAAGAGCATGCCATCACAGTCAATACCTTTCAACTCATGTTAAACTTTAATGTGATCGTCTACCGATCCATCTTCTTAAGTCTTGTTTCGGTACAGACAAATAATTTTTCGTGTGTCTCGACAATTTCAGTCCGGAAAGCATGAACATTGCTAATTGGGACTACACCCTTGAAGACATTCACCATTAGACTGCTCATGACGTTGGTTTTGCCACATTGTCACTTTTTCCATGCAGACTTGTGGAGGGCACTCTGCATCTTTTCCACTTGGTTGCCATTGAATATATGGTCATGAATCCTCTCGCTATTGGGTTAGACCTCTTGCAACATCAAAATTGAATTTCCCCTGTTTTGGAGACTTCTCTCGGCTTTTCGCCTTAGCCCTTATTCTCCGACTTTCTTTTGGTTTCTTTCTGCATTATTTCTGGGTTTGGCTTACATGTCTCCATAATTACCCAGTGTTATGGTTGAGGTGGCTTCACATCAATCTGATTATCTAGGCTTCTCAACACCCCTCAAAGTTCTGCTTCCTTGGTTTTGAGTCCCCTCACTTTCTCTTTCTCTCACTCGCTCCCTTCCTTGATTCTCTGTTAGTTTAGTTTTTCTCTCTTTATCTTGGAGGTATTCGTTGTTTCATCACCCTCCAGTGATTTTCCTATGCATAGCTTTTCGCTAGCTCTTCAATATCCACTTTTTGCTGTCTTTGTAGGAGAGCGACATCTTACCAACAATACCTTAGTTGGGGGTAATACATGAACACAGTTGTTTTTGGAAATTGATGCCTAACAGAGCTTATGGCGGGCTCGTCGAGGATGAGATCACCCATGTCGAGAGAAGGAAACTTCCATAGGCATGACCTCTGAGTCTTCCTGCTATTATTGTTCATGATATAATCCGAAGCCTAATTCTCAATAATTTAATATCAATGGTGCAAATTTGTATTTCATGAGTGTGGGGGTGTCGTGATTAATTTTTTTTTTTTCTCGGTAAGACTAATCTAAGTACCCACGGGGGATTTGAACCAGTGACCTATCGCAAGGAGTGCCTTAACAGAACACCCATTCACCGTCAATCCAAAGCCCCGTGGGCTGGTGTCGTGATTAATTTTAGTAATAGTTTTTTTTTATAATTATATTTTTTAATAAATATTTAAAAAAATTTATGCTTGAGATTTGCAGTCTTTAGAATAACAATTTATTTGGTTTTTTAAGGTGTTGAATCTATTTATGCTTTCAAACATACAGTTTAAATAATAAAAAATGACAATCTCACCCAAAATTATAAATTATATGGTAGAATTCTATAAAAAGAAACAAAAAAAAATCAGATAGCCAGATTATTTGTATTACTTGATACAAGGGCATGAACTTCTGTTGCTTAATCTATATAAAGGAAACAGATTCATGCATTTCTATTATTTATTTTATTATTTAATCCACATGTAAAGAGAATGGTCCAACCATATGTATCATGAATGGTCCAAACAATATGTATCATGATGAAGCATATATAAGAGCATCGCACCATTTACTCATTATTCATTTCTATTGCTTAATCTAAATACAAAAGGAATAGTAAAACAATATGTAACAATGAAACATATATAATAGAAAAACAAATAAATTTACTCATTATTCATTTCTATTGCTTAATCCAAATGCAAACAGAACGGTGAAATAATATGCAACAATGAAACATATATGAAAGAAAAACAAATAACATAAAAGAACTACGAACAATGAACCACGTTTCCTAAGATCTAGGAAAACCAACAATGTATAGCAAAGCAAAATATATGAAAGGAAAAAAACATAACAGAAAGGAACCACGAACAATGAACCATATTTCATAAGAATGTGCAGCAATAAAACATATATGAAAGAAAAACAAATAACGGAGAGGAACCAAGAACAATGAACCATATTTCATAGGAATGACAAGGAGATACATACAAGTTGACCGAAGCCAATGTTTAGGTACCTGTCCAAGGTTAAGTCCATTGCTGATTCTTTGAATATTCTGGAATCAGACTAACATGGGCGCGGTCAAAAAAATTGATGGTCCATGTCCATCCGATTCCTAAATATTTAAGAAATCAGCAATATAAAAATGGCAGGTAGACATAGATAGCAGCTCTGAGAATCAGCAATATAAAAATGGCAGGTAGACATAGATAGCAGCTCAGAGAATCAGCAATCAACATAAAGATGGCCGATAGACCTAGCTCACCCTTCGCAAGCAAGAACAACTCCCCTCGACAACTCAAGATAGTGGCGGTTATCATTATTCATAGTAAAAGCGCAACAGACTCGGCTAAAGCTGTTGAAAGTGTGATAATACCTTAGTATACCGCAATCAACCAAAGAAATATAGAACATTTTAAAACATATACTTACTCCTTCGGCGGTCGTTAAGAGTGAGCTCGCGCAGGAAAACTATACATATATTTGATTCAACATTGTTGAGTACATATTTAGCGGAGCAATCGGTGCCTTGAAGAGGCATAATGACCACTTAGCCGTTTTGAAGTTCATCATGTGTTTGTATTTTACCATTATTACTTGGGTGGCAGTGAATGCGTTATGAAGAGTTGGAACGTTGAGCTTTTTTTCAACAGAAAGCTAGACCGTTACTCGTCAATTTAACAGAAGCTTGTTATTCAAACGCGGGATGCAAAATTTAACCGAGTCACTACAGGATGGAAGGATGAATTAGTGTAACTCCATTACTTCATCACTTCGAAAACTGTATCACTATTTTTACAACAAAAACATTAATTTTATTATTTATACTTACTACTATTAACTGTTAATTTTAAATTTCTAAAACATAAAACTTTAAAATAAAATGGTGTTTTCTACTCTACCATGATCCATCATTTTAAGGAAAAAAACTATAAATAGACATTAATAAAAATTGCGGAGTACATATTATTTATTTAGTAGAGTAGAGGAGAGTACTAAGTGAAGACGGCCACACTGCTTTTGCAATAAGATTATTTTATTATTTATGCTTCATAATACAACTGTTGTTTTTCCATTTCTAAAACAAAAGCTTTAAGATAAAATAAAGCTGTTCAAATTCTAACACTGGCGCTAATAGGCCATGATCCACCATTTAAAGTGAAAAAACCCACAAGGCAGAAAAACTATGAATAGACAATAATAAAATTTGTGGAGTACATATCATTTATTTATTTAGTAGAGTAGGGCCACACAGCTGTTTTGGGGTTCAGGCATGGATAGCATTATTTCCGGTGGCAGCGAATGCGTTAAGGAGAGCTAGAGCGTTGCTGATCAACTCTGACTCATTCTGCACCACCAACCTCACCATCGCGTGAACCCTCCCCTGCGCCTTCACATCCTCAAATCCGCCGAGGCAGGAGTCTTGGTCGGCGGAGGCGGCGCTCATAAACGTCTGCATGTCGTTCACTTGAGAGTGGAAGGTGTTGCGCCTCAGCTCCTCCATCTCCGTCAAAGATTTCTGAATCTCGTCAACGGCGTCCACGAAATTCTGAATACAATCGTGCAGCGCCGTTCCTTCTCTTTCGCTCATCTTGACGCCTCTCTTTTCCATGTCGGCTGCCCAAACGGAAACATTGCGGGCGTTAAGCAGGCTCACGTTCATGGCCACCTTTACCAGGTCGCTCAGCCTGGGATCCAGAGATACCGCGTATGGAGAGAGCGATGAAACACAGAGCTGCGGATACCGGGTCACGTTGCACGACGATTTGATAAATTCAACGATGTTGGTGTCGCTGTGCTGGCGATTCACCTCCTGATCCGTCGTAGCTGAAGCCATTATCGCAGCAGAGACTAGGATAATTAAACAAGTTGCAGCGCCGCGTGATTCCATGGCAATACAATACAAAAAACAGAGAACCAGAGATGATGGCAATACAATACAAAAGCAGAGAACCAGAGATGATGGCAATACAATACAAAAACAGAGAACCAGAAACGAAAAGCACCCAAGGCGAACGCAGGGACGGAAGAGAGTTGTAACTGTAAGTGGGCAGACGCGCTTTAACGCCCATATATAGCCGACTTCGCGCGCCTCTGGAAATGGTCAAATAGCCATTACGCCATACTGTCCCGGAGGATTGCCGATTTTTGGGGGAGGGTTCATTTGTTCGATGTTTTCATTCCCACGATATTAAGATATATATTTTTGGGGAGGGTTCATTTGTTCGATGTTTTCATTCCCACGATGTTAAGATATATATTTTTAAATTAAATCTTTTGGTCGGATTTAGTGTTCTCTTACTAATTTAATTTAATTATATAAAATTTTAAATATTTCGTTGTGGATTGTATATTGAAAATTTTAAATATTTAGTTGTGGGTTGTATATTTATAGTTTATGATACTAATTTTCGTTCACTTAATATTAGATTTTATTTTTTTAATTATATAGATATTGGGTTTTATTTTACTATTGGAATGAATTTATTTGATATGGTCAAAGTGGACACAATCTCTCCAAATCAAATACCGTGGGCCAATGGACAAATTACACAAGGGGTTTTAGCCCGTGGGATCAAACTGGAAGGGGTCATGTCAAGTTCTCAAGAAAACACAATAGGATAGATGATCACATTATCAAGCTCCTATCCATTTTTATACGTGGACTCTGCAAAGACTTTATGTCGTACAAGGCCGAGGTATTTCACATGTCAAAGTT
Source organism: Pinus tabuliformis (assembly GCA_031772625.1). Lineage (NCBI taxonomy): Eukaryota > Viridiplantae > Streptophyta > Pinopsida > Pinales > Pinaceae > Pinus > Pinus tabuliformis. The sequence goes on along the minus strand of CM062820.1, from coordinate 1,352,869,539 downwards.
TCCTATGGGAGATGTTGTCTCATCCAAATAAATAAATAGGTAGTATGTATGTGATAATAATTAAAAAATAAATCATCTTAACTTTGGATTTTATCATGTATGGATAACTATTTAATTTCTTAAAGTGTAATTAAATGGAAAAAAAAATTACACCTTTATAAATTCTATCCCTCTCCATGATGTAGGTTTAAAATGGATCTCTTTATATAAAATGTTTATAGAAATCTTTTATAAAATTTCATAATCATAATAACCTCATGGTCAATATATTATTATTATTATTGAATATATTTTACATTTTTAATTAATTATTTTTTATATTAATAATTAGAGTACAATAATTTTAAATAAATAAAATGTCATTGTGAGAATGTAGAAGAAGCAAACAATATGCTCTAACTAGTAGTTTTTTATTTATTATTATCTAAATATAATTTGTCATAATTTTGAATTAATGAAATCATTGTTTTTGGATGTAGAAATAGATTCAATACCCTCTAGTAATCTTAATGCAACCAAAATTTGTAGTATTAAATCCAATATGAATCCTCTTAACTTGTATGCCAAAAATGCCTTCTCTACCAAGATACTTGTTCCCACCTCAATAATAATTTTCTAGCAAAAATATTTACTCCTTCTACTACATTGACAAGTAATATAAAAAATACCACCACTAAAAGTAAGGAAATTAGGAACTCATTGTTATGCTCTTGACCCGCGAGAAGATCCCAGAATATGAAATATACGAAGAAATACAACCCAGAACACAGAACAAAATGAGAAATAACAAGAAGTATTTTATTATTCAGAGATGAGAGCAATGTTCACTTGCTTCTTCGAGGGGGAAACCTACAACATATCAGAGCTCGATTACAAAATAAGACACGACACTCCTCAAAGGGGAGTCTCTATCCTTTATATAGTATTCATATATGCAATACCATGGGTTAGTACCATGGTTCTCTCAATACCATCTATCTAATAACATGGCCCATTTGCAACTAATTGTGGTCCCTTTCTTTAAATGCGGGTCAACCACTTACAATTATTAATATGGGCTTTATTGACTCTTTAACTAACTATAACTATGACTCGACCCTATTACATAAATAAGGGGGTTAGGGTTGGACCCTAACATGCCCTCCCCTATAAAAACAACCTTGTCCTCAAGGCTGAAGCTGTGAAAACTTCTGAAGAATAGTGGTTGGTTCCCATGTCGCATCTTTTGGAGAGGTGTCTTTTCACTTGACGAGGACTTCCTTGATCGTGCGGCCTTGCAGATGTCGTTCTCGTGTGTGGAGGACCTGTTCAAGTTGGAGCTAGAGTGAACACTCTTCATCCAATTTAGGTAGACTGGTTTGAATTCTGCAATTGTTCCCCACCACTTTCTTGAGGCATGATACATGGAAGACGGGATGGATTTTTGCAGTTGGTGGCAAGGCTAGCTTGTAGGCTACTTCTCTTATGCACTAAAGTATTTGATAAGGTTCATAGAATTTTGGAGCTAATTTCTGACAACCCTTGTCCTTGAGTGATTTTTTCTTGTATGGTTGTAGCCTCAAGAATACCTAATCCCCTTCTTGAAATGTGCGCTCTGAATGATGTTGGTCTACCTGTTGCTTCATGTGATTCTGAGCATGATGAAGATTATCTTTGAGATGGGCTAGCATGGTTGCATGGTTCTGTAGGAGTTGATTCACTGCTTGCACCTTAGAGCATCTAGGGATGTAAGAAGTAGGTGAAGGTGGTAGTTGACCATACACTACTTCATCTGGAGCCATCTTGGTGATGGCATGATAATTAGTATTATACCACCATTCAGCTAAAGGTAACCACTGTACCCATTGATGTTGCTTTTCGGAAGTGAAGCACCTTAGGTAGGTCTCCAAACATTTGCTGACTGCTTCAGTTTGACCATAAGTTTGCGGATGATAGGAAGTACTTAGTTGGAGTTAGATTCCTTGTAGCTTGAAAAGTTCTTGCCAAAAGTGACTAGTGAAGGTCAAGTCACGATCAGACACAATGGAAGCGGGCATGCCATGCAGTTTGAAGATCTAGTCCATGAAAGCTTGTGCCACCAAAGTGGGGGTAAATGGGAGGGGTAGGGTGGAAAAATGAGCATATTTAGAATGTTTGTCCACAACCAGGATGATGATTGACTTGTTGCCTAACTTCAGAAGACCAGTAATGAAATCCATAAAAACATCCATCCAGATTGAGACAGGGATGGGCAATGGTTGTAAGGTGCCTCAGGACTTGACTGTTTCTCCTTTGTGGCGTTGACACACATCACATTCAGCTACAAAAGTAAGAATGTCAGTTTTCATGCTTGTCCAAAAGAAGGAATGACGAGTGCGAGCATAAGTCTTCTGAAAGCTTGCATGGCCTGCAGTGGGAGATGAGCGCAACTCTGCCAAAATGTTTGTTTTTAGGGTGGATGTTGGCGATATCACTACTCTATCCTTCTAGCGAAGAATCTCATCCTTCCAAGAGTATCTCATTGTGGAATTAGGATCTTCTCTCAAGTTATTAATGATTTGGGAGAGAGAGGAATGTGAAAACCATTCCTTGCGGGCTTCTTCAATCCAATCTAGAATGGGAAGATAGATTGATAACAGGGTGTTTTCATCCTCAAATTGGCATGATAAAGCATCCGCTACTACATTTTCATGCCCTTTCTTGTAAATTATCTGATAATCATATCCCAACATTTTAGCCAGCCATTTATTTTGTTGGGGAAATGATAGACGTTGCTTCAAAAAATATTTGGGGCTTTGATGGTCAGTGCAGATTTGGAAACGCCGCCCCAATAAGTATGGTCGCCAGGTATCTACTACATGCAACATGGCCATCATCTCCTTCTCACAGGTAGATTGTCTCAGATGTTTCCCACTTAGTTGTTGGCTGGTGAAAGCCAAGGGTTGACCTTCCCGCATTAAGACAACCCCAATACTCGTGCCCAAAGCATCACCTTCAATCACAAAAGATTTGGTGAAGTCGGGTAGTGCCAATACGGGAGTGGAACACATGGTCTGTTTAAGAGCCATAAACGCTTGTTGTGCTTCATCAGTCCATAAGGATGGATTTTTCTTGATAAGGTTAGTGAGGGGTCTAGCAATGCGACCATAATTGCGGATAAATTTGCGATAGTAGCCTATGAGACCCAAGAATCCCCTCAAACTCTTAAAGGTCTTTGGCTGGGGCTAATCCTGCATTGCCTGGATCTTTTTGGGATCCACCTTGATACCTTCATGACCCAAATACTCGACTTCTTCCATGCCAAAAGAGCACTTGGACAATTTGAGAAATAATTTATGCTTCCGGAGTAGTTGCAAGAGCAAGTCTACATGCTAAAGATGTTTCTCTGAGGTGAGGCTGTAGATGAGAATGTCATCAAAGAAAACGAGGACAAATTTTCTGAGATATGGTTTGAGCAGGTGATTCATGAGGCTCTGAAAAGTGGATGGAGCATTACAGAGACCAAATGGCATGACCAAGAATTCATAATGGCCTTCATGAGTTCGGAAAGCAGTCTTGGGAATGTCTACTTCTTTCATGCGTATTTGGTGATAACTCGAATGAAGATCTAGCTTAGTAAAGAATTGAGCACCATTTAGTTCATCCAACAAATCATCAACAACCAGGATAGGGTATTTATCATTGACCATGAGATTGTTGAGGGCCTTGTAGTTTAGACACATGCGTCATTCCCCATCTTTCTTGAGCACCATGACCATTGGTGATGAATAAAGATTGATGCTAGGATGAATGGCACCAGCTTCCAGGAGTTCCTTAATGATTTTTTCAATTTCATTCTTTTGGGCGAAAGGATATCTATATGGGCACACATTCGACGGTTCTACCCTTGGGACCAAAGTGATGCTATGATCATGTTCCCCTCTAGAGGGTCAAAGCTCTTTAGGTTTGTTAAAGACCAGCTGGTGGCAGTTTAAGACCTATTGCATCTCAGGATGAATATGAAGAGTAGTGGGCTAGATGGCCTGGATGGCATTAAATTGGGCAATAACTCCATGATGGCCCTTTTTCAACAAATTTTCCATTCGATGCAAGCTGATTATATAAGGAACACCTACCTGGAGTCCACGGATGGTATGCATGTGGTCGTTCTGGTTAAAACTCATATATAACTCCTGGAAATCCATTGTGATTGGGCCTAGTGTGCAAAGCCATTCAGCACCCAAGGCAATGTCACAACCACCCATGTTGATGGCAAACATGTGGGTCTTTAGGTGGTAATCTCCCATCTGAAGTTTGATATTTTCGTAGTGGCCTTCACATTTCATTGTCCCCCCATTAGCAATTTGGACTTGGAAATTAGAGACTGCCCTGACAAAACAATGAACAACTTCGACGACTCTTTGATGGATAAATTTATGAGTGCTGCCACTATCAATCAATACTACTATAGGGCGATGTTTAATAAAACCTCTGATTTTGAGAGTTTGGGGCGCATAAATGCTTGCCAAAGCATGTAGCGAGATAATTGGTTCTTCTGGCGTAGCTGGGAGCTCATTGTCCTACTGGGTGTCCTCATCTTCCTCCTCTGGTCCCTGAAGGGGTGGGGCTTCCTTAGATGAGTTGTGATCAGTAAAATCAATTTGAAAGAATTTGGGTTCCTTGCATTTATGCCCTGGGGAGTATTTGTCATTACACTAGTAACACAAGCCTTTTTTCCTATGTTCAGCCATTTCTGCAAGGGACACCTTTTGAACCTTAAGTGTTTGGGTAGTGCCCTGAGCCTGGGTGGAGTGTCCCTTGGCTATGAAATTTGGACGAGGCTACTGGGTATCTAAAGCACGTTCCACTTCGATAGCCGTGGTGTAAGCATCCATCCAGGTGGGTGGGTGGTGCATCTAGACATGGGCTTGGATGGCTTCTTTGAGACCACTTATAAAACATTCAAGTAGAATGCATCTCCCAGACCTTCTGTGCGGATGGCCAATGTCTCAAAGGCTGCAATGTAGTCTTTTATTGTGCCTGTCTATAAGAGCTTAGTAAGACGACCCAGAAAATTATATTCGTGGTCAAAGCGGTCACAAATGGATTTTGTGAACACCTCCCAAGTAATGTTCCCGAGATAGCATTTTTGATGCCATTGCTACCATTGCCATCTCTCTTGGTCCAGGTAAAGGCTTCCCACACGTAGTTTAGTTTCATCCTCTATGATATGATTCAGAGTGAAATATTGGTCCATTTCTGCTACCCATACTGTCAGATTAGAGCCATCAAATTTGTACATGTGCAGCTTGGGTGGTCGAGGGTGGGAATGTTGGTAATTTCCATGGAAGTGGAGATGATGGCTAGGTTCTCCTTCAAGGTCTTCATTAAAACCATGTGCCTCTGACTGCGACACTGACTTTCCCCTTGTGAATGTGGCCATGAATGTCTGCATCTGGTCTATTAAAGAAGCCGGTTGTTCTTCAATGCTCTCCATATTCTTGTTGGCCATGGCTTGAGCTTGGGTTCTTACCATACACAGATACAGGTCACTTGTCGTCACTTTGAAAAAAATTGGGACCACCCAAAAATTGAAGTTGACAAGTGAATGGTACCACCTCGATCAGCTTGTCGTCCAGATCCTTATGGGCTATGTCTCTTATAAGCATCCCGGGAAGGCCTTAGATTTTTTATTTGTTTTTACTCCAAAAGGAGTTTTACTCCCCACTTATCAATACTGCAGTGGCCAATTTCCAGAAAACCTAATTCTACCCAATGTCCTGTGAGAATCGCCCCAGGGTATATGCCACAACCCTCCCTGCACAAAAGGTCAGATCTGGCTACGAAACCCTTACTACTGAATGTGAGTTGGACTGTGGCGGTGACAAGACCCTAGCTGCTAGATCTGAATGGTATTGTGGTAGTAGACCCTCAACTGGTGGATCTGATTATTGTGGCAGCGACGAAACCCTAACTGCTAGATTTGATCTGGTAAAGAAGATAATGGGAAATCTTCAGAGAGACGAGGGAACTATGGTCTTAAGGAGTGTCAGGTGCTATAGATGGAATTATACATAAGGGTCCAAGAGTAGTACTCGGCCCAATATTTTAGGGAACTAACTAAGGAGGATCAATCGTACCCTTAGCCATATTACCTGACTACCCTATCCTATGTGCGAGTAATCTTCCCGAGTGTTGTTCTCAGTGTACTGTAACAGCAAGACGGCCGATGCTTTATCTAAGGCGAGGTTTCAGGTAAGCCTAGGGCGCTTCTGATATACCCAAAGGGTACGTGGAAGACATTCTGTGTGTGATTCTGTCTAATGCGCTACTACTAGAAGGGGTACCCACAGGGGTTACAAGGGAGTCCAACAAGCGTGACCACCTCTTGTATTTCCTGCATGCATGCCACCCCAAATCCATAGGTTTATGCGCTCAACAATAGATCTTGTGGTTTAAAGACGCTGGAACACGTCTCGAGCCTAAAAATATTCTGCTAAAAAATGAGATACCATCAGCCCTGGAAAGCACTCTGATACCACTTGTTATGCTCTTGACCTGCGAGAAGATGCCAGAATAACAAATATACGAAGAAATACAACCCAGAACATAGAACAAAATGAGAAATAACAACAATTATTTTATTATTCAGAGATGAAAGCAATGTTCACTTGCTTCTTTGAGGGGGCAACCTCCAATAGAGCAGAGGTCAATTACAAAATAAGACATGACGGTCCTCAAAGGGGAGTCTCTATCCTTTATATAGGATTCATACATGCAATACCATGGGTCAATACCATGGTTTTCTCAATACCATCTATCTAATACCATGGCTCATTTGCAACTAACTATGGTCCCTTTCTTTAAATGTGGGTCAACCACTTACAATTATTAATATGGGCTTTATTGACTCTTTAACTAACTATAACTATGACTCGACCCTATTACATAAATAAAAGGGTTAGGGTTGGACCCTATCACTCATGGCTTGGCAAGGGCCAACATCTCTAGAGACGCTCCAATACAAGGGTCTCAGTCCAACAGGAAATATTAATCATTCAACTTGTATACTCTCTAACCCCTCTAGTTCTAAACTTATGAAATTTAACGATAAAACACATGTTCATATAAATCTAGAATATATTTTGGCACATAATATATACGGTACGCTATAACTAACATTTTTCCATAAATTTTGATCCAAAACATTGTTTTAAGAATGTATTAATAATTAGAGTAGATTACTTTAAAATAAATAAAATATAATTACACGGATATCTAAATCTAGTTGGAATCTAATTATGCAATCTTCATTGAAGTAATAATTTTTAATTAATGAAATCATTGTTTGTGGATGCAAAACATACTCAATACCCTCAAATAATCTTAATGCAACCAAAATGTGTAGTGTTAAATCAAATATGAGTCTTCTTAATTTTTTTTTTCCAAAAATGCATTCCTTCTAGAGATACTTGAGCCCATCTCAAAAATAGTTTTCCACAAAAAAAGTGTAATTCCTTGTAGTGCATTGACAAATGGTATAAAAAAATAACATCACTAAAACTAGAGAAACTATGAACTTGTGGCTTCAAAAGGGCGAATACCCCTAAAGACACTCCCATATGAGGGTATCATTCCAAGGGAAAATATCAATCATTCAACTTGTATAGACTCTACCCCTTCTAGTTCTAAACCTTTGAAAAATTAAGGAGAAAACACATGTTAACATAAATCAATAATATCCCTTGACCCATAGGATACATGGTAAAATATAACCAGAATTTTCCCATAATTTTTATCCCAGACATTGTATTAAAAATGGATTATACCATTGTAAGGGTCAGAACAACGTATAACAACCCTGACATTATATAATTTTGAAATTGATGTACAATGTTTTCTATAACTCTAGAAGAAAAATGTAGCCATGTTTTGACACTTAGAGTATATGATAGAGGAGAGTAAAACCCAATTGTTATTGTTAATAGTTTGTCTCTTGGTGAAGATTGTGGTAGGAGGCTTCTTGCTCATTTTTTTTAATTTGCATGCTTTCTCTTCATTTGATTTCAAATCTAGAAACAAAAATCTATAAAACATTTGCTTCAAAGTTAGGCTTTAGTGAATTATGGAAGTTAAAGTTTTCAACCATGCTTTCTTTCTTCTATATACTACATGAGGGTGAGTGTAAAAATGGGAAATAAGAGAGCGTTGAAGAGAACTTTGGTATCTTCCTCAAATTAAATTACAAAGTAGTTTTTAGATAACATCACTCCATTTGGAAAAACAAGGTTGTTCAATTGCGAGTATGTTTCATGATTCCTTCCTCAATTTATCTAAAATTTGTGTTGAAACACTATTCAATTTCATTCCATAAGAATTATTTAGTAAATAACATACCTAAGAGAAACATGAAATTAAAATCAACTTGGATTGCTTCTATTTTATAGAGAAAGTAGCATCAATGTAGGTGATATGGGATTAGTGGTAAGTTTGGAGTGCAAATTCTTGAATGCTAATTAAACAAGACTAGGATTCCATTAAATAGGGCAAAGTCCATTAGTAGAAAAAGGTCCTTCTTGGGAATGTAGTTTTCACATAGATCAAGTTCAATGTAGAGATATCCTCTCTCACTCTTATTAATGGGTAGATGCATACTAAGAGGTTTTGGTAGAACTCGTAGATCCTTGGAGTGATGCCTCTTATATAAAGTTTAATTGTAGGAAGGAGGTATTTTATTTCCTTATCTCACATAGAATCTTGAGTAACAACCATCCAACTCAACTACTAATTTTTGAGTGTTAAAATAAGTGGTTTTTGTTAGGTTTCTCAAAGGTGATGCAAGTGAGAACTATTCATGCTAATTGAGGTGCATGCATAATGTTCCCCTTAAACCCCTTACGAGGTGCTCATGTTGACAAGGGTACATGAACCTTGGGTGATTGTTGCATGAAGGATGTTCTATGTATATCTTCTTCCTTCATTGGTTGACATTTTGACTCACTACCTTAGGGTATTTTTTGAAAGGATATTTCTGTCTATCCACTAAGTGTGGAATTAAAGATTTCATCACATTTGTAATTCTTTGGACTAGTGCATTATGTTGTTTTTCCTGTTTAGGAATGTTTGAATGGAGTGTTGACAAGTGGTGCACATAGTTGAACTTAGGACTTTTGTATCGAGTGAAAATTATGTCTTATGTGAGTCAGTTCCTATTTTTCTAAAGTGGTTGACTAGTACCTTCATTGGTCTCAAAGGAACTAGGATATTTCCCTTGAGCTCACGAAGGAACTTTCCATGAGGAGTAGATTATTAACCCTTTAGGTGATTCTTAGGATGAAGTGACGATTTATTTTAATAGTATAGTTGAAGAAGTTCATGTTATTGAGGAGTTTCTAGTTGAAGGTGTAAGTCAACATATTATTCTACAAGAGTTGGACGTTAGTGATAGTTCTACAATGGATTATTTTCAACCTCCTTTGGATAATTAACAGATCTAGTAGCAATACAAATGGGTTTATTTTGACACGGAAATCTATTTGTTTGTATGTAACATGGTCTTGGTTCATGAGGTATCAAAGGTTCTATGATCATTAGTATTATTTCTACTACTTGGGTGCATGAGTAACCCTATTGTCACATAGGTTAGTGGCAGTAATCCTTCTGGTAACTTCCCTTAAAGAAATATAAATGATCATTTTGGGATGTTACTTGGGAGCATTACTATAGGTCCATAATTGGGTTTCATTTCTATTATACTATCAACTAGGGGAATTATTTCTTCTAGTTTCATATCTACTTTTAGGGGTAAAAAATATTTTTGGATTTGGATTTTACCCTTTCAACTACATTTTATTGTATATCTATCTTTTCACCTATAAGTCCATTCACTCATATTTCTATAATTCCTGTAAAAAGTACAACCATACCTAACATGGTTTTTTCTTTTGGAGGAGGGTTTAAGCCTAGCACTAGTTACTAAATGCACTCTAGACCTATCCCTAGTAGTGGAAACAATACTAGGGGTATTTATCCAAGAAGTAATGTGAAATATGATCGGGTGAATTTTTTTCCATTTAGAAACCTAAAATCTATTTCCATGACTTGGTTTCCACTTCTGGTGATGCTAAACTTGCCTAATTTTTCTCATCTTATGAATAGCCCAATCAACCATAGTTATTGATGGAATGTTATTTTCTTTAAGTTTCATTTATTTATAGAATATTTAAAGTTCTATAATATGATTACATATGTAATCATAAATTTTGAGATCATATTAGTATGAGTTGTTAATCCTTATTTATGGTGATGGATTTTCATCATTGAGTAGTGAGCTACTAGTGTTAAATCATGATCTAGAATGGTGAAATTCATGTTCCATAAATTCATATCCTAGTGTCAAAAATGTGTTGAGAATTTCTTAGCCCTTTTTTGCTATATACTATCACGCTTTTCCTTGTGCTCAATTACTAACACTGATTATTGTTTGAAGGAAAAGAATATTGATTTTCAATATTAGTTTTTGAGTGATTTGATTGCAGAAATGAAGGTCTTACTAGTACAATTGGACACTTTGAATAATGTTTCTAATTGATTAACGAAATCTATGAGCATCAAGAAGTTCTCTTCATGTAGAGAAACAATATGTATCACTACCCTATATTGTTGGTAATGTACTCTTGTGAGCCATGACTAACCCTCTTGTTGGTAATGTACATGTGGAGCATTATTATATTATTTCATCACTAACCCCATGCAAAATTTATATGCACCATGCACATGGGGGTTCACATGTGGGGCTATCATTCTACCTTATTTAGGGGATACGTAGGGGGCATTAGTGCTCATCAAAAAGTTTGTGGAAGTTCCTTGAAAAATATTTTCGATGGTTTTTTTGCATATATTTTTAGCATATTTTGGCAAGTAGTTTTCACTTTTAGCTTCTTTCAAGAGCATGGTGATTTCTCCTAATGTCAATAAGATTTTTAAAGGAACATCTAAAGAAATGCATTGGAAAGCACCTTATGCCAAGATTGTAGTTTTAAAACAATGTAAACTTTGAAACGAGAACTATAAATTCAAAACGGTAACTCTGGCAAAAAACCCCGAAAAAACATCAAAAGTGTTGATGCTGGAATAACACCTTTTTTATTCTTGGGTAAATTTTCAACATGTTTTAAAAATGGCGGTGAAAACCAATTTTTTGTGCAAAAATTATCCAAAAAGCACCCTCAAAACGAAAAGTGTTAATGCTGGGAGAACGCTCTTTTTTTTGAAAAGTAAAATTTCAACATTTCGAAATAATGGCGTAAAATATTTTATCATGACCCCGAAAAATTAAATTAAAAAAAAATAATGAAAACATAAAATAAAATAAAAGTAAAAAAAAATTAAAACAATGAAAAAATACAAAACAGAAAAAAAGTTAAAAAAAAAAATAACAAAATATAAATTAAAATATATACTAAAAACAAAACATAAAATAAAAAAAAAAAAACGAAAAAAAAATTCAAAAACAAAAAACGAAAAAAGGAAAAAAATCAATCATAAAAGTGTAAAAATAAAATAAAAAATTAATGATAAGAATTAAAAAACTAAAAAAAATAAAAAATTATAAACAAATAAATAGTAAATATATATATATATATATATTATCTTGTAAACCATAAAAATAAATTGGCAAAAAAAAAAAAACATAAAACATAAAAAAAAAAACAAAAAAAACACAAAACAAACATTTAAAACAAACTAAAACTTAAGTAGGTAAAAACAGAGAAATAAAAAATAAAATAAAAAAATAAACAAACAAAAAACAAAAAAAAAAAATTAAAAACAAACTAGATTTAAAAAAAATAGAAAATTAACCAAAAAAAAATAAAACTACTAAAATTAAGATTAAAATGTTCATTACTTAAAAATATATATATATAAAAATATATATAAAAGATAAAAATAAATAATAAAAAAATGTTAAAAAAAATTATCTCACAAAAGATAAAAGAATTTGGAAATATATATATATATATATATATATATATATATATATATATATATATGTATGTAAATAAAAATAGAGAAATTAAAAAAAAAAAACATTAGCAAGAACTGGGAAAAAAAGAAGAAGAAAATTAACGAAAAGAATTAAAAAACTAACAAAATTATTATTAAAAAAAAATAAAAAAAAATTCAAATTATCAAAAAAAAAAAGAAAAAAGAAAAAAAAAGAAAGAAAAGAAAAGAAAACCAACCAAAAAAATGAGTATTTTTTATTAAAAAAAATGTAATTATTTTGTATTAAAGCTACATTTAAAACAAAAAAAATAAATTAATTTTTTTTTTAAACTATATATATATATATATATATATATATATATATTTTAAATACAAATCATTAAAAATATTTTAATTTTTTTTAAAACCAATTTAATTGTTTAATTTAAAATTAAAAAAAATTATTATAAAAAAAATAAAAAATTAATATTGGTTTTTTAACTTTTTTTGGTTAAAAAGAAAAAATAAAATTATTGTGGCCCTCCGCCCCCGGCCACCAGTGGTGGCACGGCTGTGGGCGGAGGGGCCTACACGCAGGCCCTCCGCCCACGGTCGCGCCACCACGGGCGGCCTGGGGGCGAGCGGGCGATTCCGAGAATCGCCCGCCCGACCCCTGGCCGCTCGTGGTGGCATGGCCGTGGACGGAGGGCTTGCACCACGACCGCACCACCATGGGCAGGCGATTCCCAGAATCTTAGGCCCTCTGCCCACGGTCGCGCCACCATGGGCAGTCAGGAGGCGGGCGATTGATTCCGGGAATCGCCCGCCCGGCCCCCACCCGCCCGTGGTGGCACGGCCGTGGGCGAAGGGCCTGCACCCCAATTGCGCCACCACAGGCAATCGTGGTGGCATGGCTGTGGGTGGAGGGCTTCCACGCCGGGGAGCGAAGGGCCACAATAATTTTTTATTTTATTTTTTTAATAAAAAAAAACGTTAAAAAACCAATATTAATTTTTAAATTTTTTTAAATAATTTTTTAAATTTTAAATTAAAAAATTAAATTTGTTTAAAAAAAAAATTAAAATATTTTTATTGATTTGGCCCTCCGCCCACGGCCGTGCCACCACGAGCGGTCCGGGGCCGGGCGGGCGATTCACCATGGGTAGCCGTGGGTGGAGGGGCCTGCATGTAGGCCCTCCGCCCACTGTTGCGCCACCACGGGTAGCCTAGGGGCAGCCGGGCGATTCCGGGAATCGCCCGCCTGCCCCCCGACCACTCGTGGTGACGTGGCAATGGGCGGAGGGCCTGTGTGCAGGCCCCTTCGCCCACGACCACGCCACCATAGGCGGCTAGGGAGCGAAGGGCCACGATAATTTTTTTTATTTTTTATTTTTTTTAATAAAAGAAACATTAAAAACCTAATATTAATTTTTAATATTTTTTTTAATAACTTTTTAAATTTTAAATTAAAAATTTAAATTTGTTTAAAAAAAAATTAAAATATTTTTAATGATTTGTATTTAAAAAAAAATTGCTTAAAAAAAAATTTAAAATTTGTATTTTTTAAATAAAAAATGTAGGTTTAATAAAAAATAATAATTATTTTTTTTTAAATAAAAAAGACGCATTTTTTTGGTTTTATTTTATAATTTCAATTTATTTTTTGGTTTTTTTTTTATGATTTGAATTATTTTTTTTTTTAATAAAAAAAAGGCATTTCTTTATAAACTGTAAATGTTTTTTTTATTTTTTATTTTTATTTACTTTTTTCATTTGAAAAAGACATATATTTTACGTCATTTCCTTTTTTTTTTTTTTTTTTTAATAATTTGAGTTTATTTTTGTTTTTTTTAATATTAATTTTACTAGTTTTTTATTTTTTTTCGTTAATTTTCTATTTTTTTTAAACTAGTTTGTTTTTAATTTTTATTTTTTCGTAGTTATTGCTAATGTTGTTGTTGTTTTTTTTTTTTTTTTTTTTTTTAATTTCTCTATTTTTACTTATATATATATATATATATATATATATATATATATATATATATATATATATATATATATATTTTGTTTTTTTTTTTCCAAATTCTTTTATGGTTTATGAGATAATTTTTTTTTAACATTTTTTATTTTTTATTTTTGACTTTTTTATATATATTTTTATATTTGTTTTTTAGAGACAATTATTTCATGTGGATTGAAAATTTAATTAACGATGTATAAATATGTAGAATATTGAAAATGCAAAATATCGACCTTCTTCTTTAAATATGCAAAACAATAAAAACCTCACTACAAAAAAAATAAAAGTAAAAATAAAAACAAGAAGATATGAAGAAGAGGACCACTTCCAAAATTATTAAATTTACAAAATAATTATTTACATTTCATACATTAGAAAATTTAAAGTCAAAAAATAGGTCTTTTAAAAAAAGTGTCTGATGCAGAATAACCACTTTTTTAAATCAGCAAGAAAAACACTACCATTATAAAAAGCAATGTACATAAAAAAATTAAAGTGCCAAAAATTGTGCTCTAAAAAAAGCATGTGTGTTCTGCATCACCCCTTTTCAAAATTGGGTCACTTTTTTGCTATCTCTATAAAACGGGTAACAGTATCAGTTCCCATTTTAAAGTTTACGTTCTTTTAAGCATCAAGAAGAATAAATATGGGGTTATTGTTAGGTAAAAATATATGTATGATTTTATATAGTTGTTGGAAACCATGGCCTATATGACTGCTTCTACTAGTGAAGCTACTTCCACCTCACCTCTGCGATCTCCCCTTTCCTCGTGGGAGGTCATCATCTAAAAGCAAGTGATACTTAAGCTTTGGCAACGCACAGAAAATGATAAGAAATAGAAGAAGACACCAACGAGGAGGCCCTTATGGAGCCCTAGTGCCAAGACCCCGAAACAAATGGAAAAGTCTCTCGAGAGTACCCATGACTTCAAGACACTTGGCCTCAACAATCTCGTGGCATGCTTATAGGTCAAGGCCCCTGAAGGCCTCCTTGGAAACCTCATTGGCTTCTCTGATTTAAAAAACCTCGCAAAGAAAATGATGATGTACCAGGTTCCCTCATAGAGGAGTGTTTTGGTGTCATATACTATCAAGATAGCAGAGTGAATGATGGTGGTCGAGGCTTGGTTGTTAGGGTTTCTTGGGACGACATCGCCACTATAAGGCACCATGTAGCTAATGGAACAACTAGGGTTTTAAATAGGATGGTGAATCCCAATATTTACCCACTCTAGCCTCAATATCTAAAGTAGAAGAGGATTTCTCATTCACTTCAAATTTATTCTTGCATCTTAGATGAGGGTTTTATCCCAAATTTGGTGATTCTTTTTGTCTTTGTATGAACATTATTAGGGGTTTCCTTCTGAATGTTGGTCAAAGCCTTGGACCTCGTCTTTAGACTCATCGTTAGAATCTAGGATAAACTGTGAATCAAATCTAGAAGCTTTCAACTCTTATATGGTGGAAGACAACCTGAAGACGGGTTGTACCAGCTACAACCACCCTCCAAATTTTTTTCTATGCTTCGATTTTAGAGCCTCCCTTCTTATCCACAAAAACATCTCTTTCACTGCTTCAAGTATTGATGCTTCGACTGAGATTTATATCTTCATTTTTTCTTGTGTTTGCTTACTTAGTTGATTCTTTTATGTCATAAGTTGATCTCCCAACTTGGTCTCACAATAGTTATGGGCTTTCCTCCAAAAGTTGCGCAATCCTTGAGCAAAAGCATCTTTGATGATGGGAATTGCACATTCATGGCTGCTTGTCATCCTTGAGGTTAGAAACTATGTAGTCATGGTATAAAACCCAACGCTCGGCCCAGAAATTGTGCAACCCTCACTAAGCTTTGAAACTGTGTAGTGCACTTAGCTCGAAAGTTACTTAGTTCCCTAGAACTGCACAGTGTTTCCGAGCAGTGTGCATAACAAATTTTGCCAAAAAATAAAAAATGAAAAAAGATTAAAAGAATCCATAAAATTAGGGATCTACTTTTAGTATTCTAAAGGAGGCACTTGTGCTATTTTTAGAAACTTTCGCCAAGTGTCATTTTTTCCTTGATTTTAGGCATGCACGTCATAAACCCTAATTTGTCCAAATATATTTAATCGACTCTTATAGAGCTCACTTTCAAACTCGATCTTGGGGCTCTCGCATTCCCTAGGATACCAAGGAACCTTTGGTGTGATC
The DNA here is from genome assembly GCA_031772625.1 of Pinus tabuliformis. Classification (NCBI taxonomy): domain Eukaryota; kingdom Viridiplantae; phylum Streptophyta; class Pinopsida; order Pinales; family Pinaceae; genus Pinus; species Pinus tabuliformis. The sequence goes on along the minus strand of CM062820.1, from coordinate 1,352,853,383 downwards.
GTTATCGCTTTTTTGGGTAAGTTTTGATTTTGTCATATTTCACCACTTTTTTTGTCGCTTTTAGTCATTTGGCTTGTGTTAGTGTTGTTTCAGTTGTTCCCCTAAGTGGTATTTGGCCTTTTGACTTCTTTTTTTTAACTTGTAGAAGTCTTTTTTAAAGTTTTATATCATGTTTCCCAAGTGTTGCACTATTTTTCATACTTTTTCATTAATGGTCATCGTTGCGGCAACACTCCTCGCATACTTCATTTTTCCTTCTATTTGATTAATTATTGCACTTGATTCACATGCATTTACTCACACTTAGTCAGGTCTGCACTCAAATTCACACAATCTCTCAGATCTTCTTGTTTTCCATACATCCCTTGGGCAGATATGGGTTTCCCTTGGTTCGATTCCACTTTTCCCACCTAGCACTGCGAAATCCTCAGGACCAAGGGAGAAGCTTGGCCTATAGGATTGTGTAGTGTGTAGTCCAAGCTGGCTCCAGCTATGCGCTTCGAAGTTATAGGAGCCAACCTATCTCCTTGGTCACTGAGACTATGTAATGTGCAGTCTCTCTCAAGCTTCTTGCTAGGTTGAACTGCTTAGTGTGCAGTTTCAACCATCAAGCTTCCACCTTGGCTACTGGGACTGCGCAGTGCACAGTTCCCACAGGTAGCCAGTCCCTATTTCCATGGAAAATTTTGCAACCCTCCCTATCAAATGCCTGTTTTGCTGCCTGAATTTGCCTCATAAGTAGATTTCCTTAAGACCAACTTTTTCTTGCCATGAGTATCCTTTCTGTCCCACAGGTACAATAATTATTGAGCACCTCTCTAGGAGTCACTGTTACCATGGCCCCTAAGAGAGTTACTTCAAAGGAAATCACTGAGAGAAGTATTGGGGAAGCAATTGAGAAAACATCCGTTGATTTTCCAGTTTGTGCAGATATTTAATTGTTTATAGAAATGGATCATCACTGACATGGCACTAGATTAAAGATTATTTTTCAAAAAACTTTGAGGTAGACTTAGAGGACCAATACATTTATCTCAGCATCCAGAAGTCAATACTATACAATGTTTCATGCATGTATCCTGCCTTCTTGTGTGTAGATATAATCATCTAGATTGTCTCACACATTGACGATAAGACCATGACATTGAGTAGTGCCAGCAGACAAAAGCTTTCCACCTTTCGGGCAGAATAATTTCAGCAAATGTATCACTTTCCCGAGTTAGTAGAGTTCATGGACTTACTCTTTTATGCCAACCATAGCTATGTAAATAGAAGAGACATTGTCAAACAATGGGTGAAAGAGCCATTGAGGTTTTGACATACACCCACCCATGTGTACAAGGCAAAGTCCCTTGGGAAGGCTTATCATCTCTTGTTTATTTTTGCTTACAAGATCCATGGTCAATAGAGCGTCAAAACCTTTCGTAAAGGGTGGGAAGTATTATTGGACTAGGTGGTCAGTGATGGAAAGTCGTTCAATAGGCTCGGATTCCACCCGAGGGTGAGCAATCAAGGTTCTATATGTCTGCGTACTTACTCGATGCATTATGTGCACAACAATAGTTCCCTGGCATGACCTGGACATGGATACTCCGAGAAAATTCCATGCACATCTATTTCAAGTTGCTTTCAGAATGTTGTTATCAAGGAGTAATCACTTCATCATCTCGCTTTACAAGCTTCTCTTTAAAGAAGATCTACCTTGCATGTCACAAGAAGTAATGGAGGGAATAATAGACATCACAGATTGGTATGCCTCACCAGGTGGCACCTTCATAGAGTGTTTGGCGGAGAGAATCCTCTGCAAGTGTTACCAAGGTATGCCACTGACAAACTTATCATGTAAGAAGTATTATACCATCTCGCCACAAGGTTGTCAGGATCACTCGATATGAAGAATAAAGCACCATGGCCCACTCTTCCCTTGTATATTGGATTATGGGAGATAAATAACTTGAAAGTCACAAATGTAGAGGCAAAGGAGATAGTAATATTTAATTTGACACTCGGTACTTTAATCCGTATGATCCTTGTAGTATTGGTAAGGACCACTGTGTGAGAATTTACTTTCCGTGAATCGGTGGGGAATTTCAGTGGCCAGAGAAGGATCCTTGGAGGTACTACTAAAATGCCTCAAGACTTAATGAGTTGGTTAGTTTACCAGGGACTTCATAGTCTTCTCCATAGATAACAGCAACTATAGAAGCACCAACAATAGAAGGAAACAATCTCGTGCAGGACAAGGGAAAGAGGAAAATTGTTGACAACCCAGAGGGAGGAAAAAGTTGCAAGATGAAAGAAGATCCTATTATCAGGAAAGAAACTTTGGCAGTAGATGCAAAGAGAAAGTAGAGGATGCAAAGGGTAGAAAGGAGGAAGAGAGAAAAATAGAGGTTGTAGGAAGAAAAATTGAAGTTGCAGCAGACGGAGCAGAAGCCGAAGGAAGAATAGGAGTTGAGGAGGAGAGAATGAGAAGAGAAAGTGAAGCAGGAAGAGGAACAAGGGAAAGGCGTGATGACAGAGGAAACAATGTATATAAAGGTTGAAGAGAAGGAACAAGAACAACCACCAGCTCAGGAGGAAGGTGAACAAAAGTAGGATTGGGAGCTTGCTCGGCGGATTGAGAAAATTGTAGAAGCGAAAAACATGGAGATGGAACACAACTCATTTATCTTATGTGGCTATTACAGGCTTCCAAGGAGTGCACTTCCGTTTCCCTTCGTGTGTTGGAAACTTCACACATCACACTTGAATCTCTGCAGGGGTCACACACTTTCTCTTAGCCCAAGTTATCATACTTCCTCTCCACGTTTCCGCATGCAAGGCATAACATTACCACCCACTGTTGGGACTCCTACTCCAAATGGTGTGAGGTCTAGTTTGGACTTGATATAGGGGAGATCCCCTGAATGTTGGTGGGTCTAGAACCATCAACATTTATGGTGCTAAAAGGAGGGTCAGATGACAAGTTGAGCCCTTGATGTTTGTTTTAAATCTCTACACTCATTTAATGACTTTTCACCATGGCATGAATATGAGAATGGATCTAAATATTTTGGTTCAAATCTTTCATGGTTCCAAAAACGATGATTATGAATGCTTTTTTTTATACAAACAAGATTCAACTCTCATTAAACTTCAATTGAATCCTCTTCAATCCCATCTTCAGGAGTCTTAGTTGGGCACATATCGATAACTTTCCATATGTCTCCACAATTTCGGTAAGGAAAGTTTTCACTTTGCCAAGTGGGACTATATCCTTGAAGATAGTCACCACTAGACTGCTCGAGAGCTTGGTTTTTCCATGGTGTCACTTTTCCTTGTAGGCTTTTAGGGCGTTATGCATATTTTCCACTTGGTTTCCAATGCATATATGGTCATGAAACTTCTAGTTGTTGGATTGCACCTCTTGTAGATTCAAGACTAGATTTCCTCCGTTCAAGAGGCTCCTCTTAGCTCTTGGTCTTACCTATTATTGTAGGAATCTTCTGGTGCCTCTCTACATTATTTATTTTTTTGTCTCACTTGTCCCCATAAGTACCCAGTGTTAGTGTTGTGGTGGCTACTCATCAATCTGCTTCTTTAGACCTCTCACCAACCGTCAAAGTTTTCCTTGGTTTTGAGTGTCCCCACTTTATCTTTCACTTGCTAGCTACCCTCCGTGATTCTTTATCAGTTGTTTATTTTTCCCTTGTATCCCAGTCATATTTGTTGTTTCGTCACCCTCCTTTTATTTTCTTATGCATGGTTTTTTGCAATCTCTTCGAACAAACTCTTTTCACTCTATCTTCGTAGAGGAGAAACATGTTACCAACAATGGGCTAGTCGAGATAACACATGCACACAGTTCTTTGGAGGAAACCAATGCCTGGTATCTATAGCTTACCCTAGGCCCCATCCAAGATGAGCTCACCCATGCCAAGAGAGAAGGAACCTCCCATATGTATCACCTATTGGACATTGAAGTTCCTACTCATTGGGTTCTTGACATTGGGTATATATTTGGACAATTCAACTAGTACATGCACATCTTGTATTTGTATTGGAAAATGAAATACCTTTAGAGTCTCTTTGGATGGGTTTGACCATCTAGCAAATGTTCTCCACTCCATGGAACATTTGTATCACGACATAAATAACGTAGATCAGAAATTGGAGCCCATTGAGTAGCACCTTAGTATCCCAACCCTCGACAGGAGGCACCATAGGAGACAACAAGGATCCTACCCAAGTTGTGACTATGGATTTAGAGCCCTATAACTAGTCTCTTGATGTGTTACCAATTTCCTCTTTTCTTGAATTATGAGTAGTTTGATATCCCATGCCTCTTTAAGGAGAGTAAACTTTTGGCTACAGTTTGGTCTTCCTAGTGATAGACCAACCTAAAATTTCCAATATTTTATTGTAGATTTATGTTTATAAGATAGCGCAATATTTACCACAAAAAAAACATTATTAATATAATAATAACATAATATGATGGTTGACCATGGCCAAGAACAATCAACATTTCTAGTCAAATCACTGCTTAGAAATTAATGAGTGAGGAGATTTAATACAGGGTTTCTTTATCCATGATCCATTTTAGTGACATTCTTTTGTCTTTTATAGTCATATTTTATAATGAGGATTTGTTAGAATCTAGGTTTGAGATTTTTAATCTCTAGAATAAGAGTATCTTACATCTCTTAGGTGTTGAATCTATTTATGCATTTAAAAATACATTTCAAATAACGGAAAAGGACAATCTCACACAAAATTATATGGTAAAATTCTATTAAAGAAACATTATTTTTGTTACTTGGTACAAGTGCATGGATTTCCATTGCTCAATCCACATGTGAAGAGAATGGTCCAACAATATGTGTCATGATAAAGTATATACAGAAGGATCACACCATTTATTCATTATTCATTTATATTGCTTGATCTGATCAAACATAATGGTCAAACAATGTGTAGCATGAAACATATATGAAAGAAAAACAAATAATAGAGAGGAACCACGAAAAATGAAGCATGTTTCATAAGAAAAACAAGGAGAACATTTAACAATATTTTCATAATGGTACCACGTTTCATAAGAATTTGAACAATATTTTCATAATCGTATTTGATGTGAATTTAAATGTTGTATATGTACTTCTTCTTCCACTTTTGAGTTAAGCTTGATATATGACCATTAACAAATGTCATGACAAATTGACAAATTGATAATCATATTGACTGTGAAAATATAAACATGAATTTAAAATAGAAAGTTTGTTTCTTAATATATAAAAAGGAAAATATATTCTTATCTTTTATTAAAAATTAAATTGATCATAAATCACCAACAAAGCCAGAAAAATAAGATTAACGTTATCTATACTAAGTAACATTTTATCAATTCTAAAAGCCACATCCCCTTTCACACAAAAGGAGAAATCTATCCATACAATTGGTCCAAGGGCGTCCTTATCTTTCGGGAATCTGAAGGTGAGGAGAGGGGGAATCTTCGACCTCTTTGGTGAGATTCTAATGGGGGATATTCCTGGAATCGGCAATCAAGCAAATTCTCTTCCAAAAACCAGCTTGGTGGAGACCCATCTGTTACTTGGCAAGATGCCAACAACACTGAAAGAGAGATACTTTACAAGTTAACCCAACAGTTACAAGTTAACCCAAGAACACTAAGAGAGAAATGATACATACAAGTTGACCAAAACTAATGCTTGAGAAAACCTAGATGGCAGATCACATGCCCCGGTACCCTTGGCAAAAAAGAACAACTCCCTCCACAAAATATAGTGGTGGTTATCATTCGTCACAACATTCTAGCCATGGGCAACAAACTAGGCTAGAGCTGCTGTTAAAATTGTGATAATACCACAATCAACCAAAAAAATATAGAGCATTTTAAAATATATACTCACTCGCTGGGGTCATTAAGAGTGAGCGGGGCAGGAAAACTATGCATAGATTTGATTGAACATTGTTGAGTACATATTTAGCAGAGCAGTCGGTGCCTTCGAAGAGGCATAATTACCACCTAGCCGTTCTGGCGTTCATAATTTGATACCATTATTACCAACCTCTCGGATGGCAGCGTGCGTTATGCAGACCGTTACTCGTCAATTATTCCAACACATTATTATGCTATAGCGGTTTTTTTTCCCTGTTAACAGAAGCAAATTATTCAAATTTAACCGTCACTGATGGATGGATGGATTGATTGGTGTAACTCCCACACTCAATCATTTCATATAAGATTGTGTGAATCTAAACACTATTTTTACAATAACATTATTTTATTATTTATACTTCATAATAAAACTGTTATTTTTCTGTCTCTGAAACAAAAGCTTTAAAATAAAACAAAGCTGTTCAAAATGCTAAGGGTGCCACTAATCTACCATGATCCACCATTTAAAGTAAAAAAAAAACCATAAGGCAGAAAAACTATGAATCGACATTAATAAAAATTGTGGACTACATATTATTTATTTAGTCGAGTAGAGTGAAGTAGAGTAGGGCCACACAGCCGTTTTGGGGTTCCGCCATGGATAGCATTATTTCCAGTGGCAGCGAATGCGTTAAGGAGAGCTAGAGCGTTGCTGATCAACTCTGACTCATTCTGCACCACCACTCTCACCATCGCGTGAACCCTCCCCTGCGCCTTCCCATCCTCAAATCCGCCGAGGCATGTCGTTCACTTGAGAGTGGAAGGTGTTGCTCCTCAGCTGCTCCATCTCCCTCAAAGACTTCTGAATCTCATCAACGGCGTCCTCGAAATTCTGAATACAATTGTGCAGCGCCGCTCCTTCTCTTTCACTCATCATGGCGCCTCTCTTTTCCATGTCGGCTGCCCAAACGGAAACATTGCTGGCGTTAAGCAGGCCCACGTTCATGGGCGCCTTTACCAGGTCGCTCAGCCTGGGCTCCAGAGATCCCGCGTATGGAAAAAGCGATGAAACACAGAGCTGCGTATACCGAGTCACGTTGCACGACGATTTGATAAATTCAACGTTGTTGGTGTCGCTGTGCTGGTGATTCACCTCCTGATCCGCCGTAGCTGAAGCCATTATAGCAGACACTAGGATAATTAAACAAGTTGCAGCGCCCAGTCATTCCATGGCAATACAATACAGAAAACAGAGAACCAGAGATGATGGCAATACAATACAAAACCAGAGAACCAGAAACGAAAAGCACCCAAGACGAACGCAGGGACGGACGGAAGAGAGTTGTAAGTAGGCAGACGCGCTTTAACGCTCATATATAGCCGAGTTCGCGGGCCTCTGGCAATGGTCAATTACCCATTAAACCTTACTGTCCCGGAGGATTGTCGATTTTTGGGGCAGGGTTGATTTGTTCGATGTTTTCGTGCGCAAAAACTCGGGTGACACTCATGCGGCAGAGTAAATATCGGAGGACGATATAAATAACATGGTAGCTATAAGAAGGCAACGCTCTCTTCGCTTACGCAATTTCAGATTCTTATGTTTTAGAGATTTTTTAATTATATATATATATAGATGTAGTTTAATTATTTTTAGTTAGTTTTAAAATTTGAGTTTAAATTGTATAATTTAAGTCTTCGAAAAGTTATCTAAGGTGTTCAATCTAATTATGTTTTTATAAATATATTTTAAACAACAAAACATCTCTAAATTGTATTTTCTGATTTTAGTGAATTTTTGTGAAAAAGACTATTTCCTTTAAACTACACTTATATAGAAAGACACGTTAAATGTTAAAATATGCATTTTTTAAATTACATCCTTGTGATAGAATTTACATTTTTCTTAATATTTTAATTTGAATATATTAAATATTAATTTTGTTGTGGGTTGTATATTCCTAGTTTATCAGATTTTGTTGCACTTAATATTAGATTCTTTACATAGATATTGTGTTTCCATCATATTTGGAGTGAATTTATTAATGTTTATTAATTTTTATAATTGGAGAACAAGATACATCTATATGATTAGCTGGTTGTAAAAGTGGGTGACTTTTATAGGATTTTGGATTAGGATTATGCTTTCATAATACTATAATACTAGATTGATCAATTTTTACAACTAGAAAACAATATTTCTTTGGACACATAGGCTATGTAATAGATGAAATGGTCTTTTTCCCAATTCTTTTTTAGATGAAATGGTTTTACAGCTCGAAAACAATATCTTTTTTGACACATAGTCTATATAATAGACAAAATGGTCCTTTTCCATGCTCTTTTTTAGACGAAATGGTTATTTTCCAACCTTTTTTTTCATTGGTAAATTCTGTTCAAAACCCATTTTTTAAGGAGGAAATGATCCTTTTCTGACCTCCCTTTTTTTTATTAGTAAATTTTGTTCAAAATCCAATACATGCCTTTTAAAATCAAAAGGAATCCATTTATGCTTTCAAAAGCCTATTTTACACAACAACATTTCACTAGAAACTTGGGTCAATAAACCATTTCCTCTATTAGTTACACTCACATTTTTAAATACATCTCTAGAAACTTCCGCCAACAAACTATTTTGTCTATTACTTACACTAGCATTTTTAAATACCTATAACAGTTATAAATATTCCATAAAATCTATTAATATTTATTATTTGTTAATTGTGAATATATGTTGCAAGGTAATGTTTTGTTAATTTACATGACCCATAAATAAATAAATAACTATGTAGTACAAGACCCACATGTTTCCCATATCAGAGTTTAGTATAGGGAGATGTGCCATCCAAATAAATAAATAAAAAAGTATTATGTATGTGATAATATTTAAAAAATAAATCTCAATTTCTTAAAGTGTAATTGAATGGAAAAAAAAGTAAGCGTTTATAAATTTTATCCCACTCAATGATGTAGTTTAAAATCGATCTTTCTATTTAATATGTTTATACAAATCTTTTGTAATGTTTCATAGTCGTAATAACCTCATAGTAAGGATATTATTATTATTATTATTATTATTATTATTATTATTATTATTATTATTATATGAAAATATTTTACATTTTTAATTAATATTAATTATATTAATAATTAATAAATAAAATGTAGTGGTAAGAATATAAAAGAAGAAGACAATATGCTCTAAGACATAATTTTTTTGTTTGTTTGTTATTATCTAAATTTATTTGGGATCTAATTATCAAATCTTCATTGAAATCATAAATTTGAATTAATGAAATAGTTTTTTTGGAATAGATTCATTACGTCCTAATAATCTTAATTTAGCGAAAATTTGAAGTATTAAATCCAATATGAATCCTCTCAAATTTTATGCCAAAAATGCCTTCTTTCTAGAATAGTTGTGCCCACCTAAATAATAATTTTCTACAAAAAATATTATTTCCTTGTATTCCAACTACAAATCATATAAAAAATAACATCACTTAAACCAAGGAAACTCGTGATTTGGCACGGGCCAAGATTTCTAAAGACACTCCCATATAGGGTCCCATTCCAAGGTGAAATTTAATTCATTCAACATGTATACTCTCTATCTGCTCTAGTTCTAAGCCTATGAAATTTAATGATAAAACACATTTTCACATAAATCTACAATATCTTTTGGCACATAGGATACATGGTAAACTATAACTTGCATGTTTCCATAACTTTTGATCCCAAACATTGTTTTAAGAATGGATTATACCATTTGAAGGGTCAAAACATCGAGCACAATCCTCACATTATATAATTTTTAAAATTTTGTACAATTTGTTTTATATCTCCAAAAGAAAAATTTCCCCATCTTTTGACACTTAGAGTATATAGTAGAGGAAAGTAAAACCCTATAGTTGTTGTTACTAGTTTGACTCTTGGTAAATATTGTGGTAGGAGGCTTCTTTCTCATTTATTTTAATTTGCATGATTTATCGTGGCGTGATTTCAAAATCTAGAAACAAAAAAACATAAAACAAAAAAACATAAAACAATTTCTTAACAGTTAGGCTTGAGTGAACTGTGTAATTTAATGTTTTCAACCATGTTTGTTTTCTTCTCTATATTGCATGAGAGTGAGTATAAAGATCAGAAATAAGAGAGCATGGAAAAAAACTTTGGTATCTTCCTCAAATTAAATTACAAAGCAGTTTTCAAATTACATCACTCCATTTGGAGAAATAAGAGTGTTGATCTGAAAACACATTTCATGATTCATTCTTCAATTTATGCAGAATTTGTGTTAAAACACTATTTAGTTTCATTGAATAAGATTTTTTAGTAAACAACATGCCTAAGAGAAACATGAAATTTAAATAAAATTGGCTTTTTATTTTATTTTATTAAAAAACTAGCTTCAATCTAGGTGATACATGATTAGTTGCAAGTTTAGAGGGTATACTCCTCAAGGTCGTTGAAACAAGACTATGATTCCATTACATAGTAAAAATTACATTAGTAGAAAATGGTGCCTATTGGTAATGCAATTCTCACATAGGAAACAAGCACTAATCTAGATCATTTTCAGTGTAGAGATACCCTCTTTCACTCTTATTAGTGGGTATACGCATACTAAGAGGATTTTGTAGAATTTGTACATCCTAGAGTGATGCATCTTATATAAAGTTTTATTATATGATGGATGTATTTTTTGTCCTTGTATAATATAGAATCTTGAGTCATGACCATCCAACCTAGCTACTATTTTTAAAGTGTTAAAATAAACAGTTTTTGTTAGTTTCTCACATGTGATGCAAGTGGGAACTTTTTTTGTTAATTGAGACATATGCATAGAATTCACCTTAAACCCCTTGCAAGGTGCTCATCTTCACAAGGGTACATGAACCTTAGGTGATTTTTTGATTCCTCACTCAAATAGGAATAAACAAAAAGGTATCAAGTGTACACAATGAATATTTCCCATATTTGGGCTATGAACACTCCACACCACACACACAGTCTATATCCTCAGATGACACAAAGTAATTGAGAATAAAAGAGAGAGTACCAAACAAATAACACAAGAATTGAACACTTTAATCAATAGACATTCAAACCACTCTAATGTATTTTAGGAATAAGGCACACAATACTATATAATAGAGGAGCGATGATCTGGACTGGTTGGTTTCAAACAAATCAACTCATAGCCTCGTTAAAAAGAAGTTAAACTACAGATAAAAAGAATTCATTAATAGGATACGGAAAAAATAGAAGGAGAACCTCACTTTGAATCTTTTTATTAAGAAAAACTTAGTGCTTAATACATATTGAGCTCAGTAGTCTAGCTCCAAAATGATCTGAGTGATATAGAGTTTCAACTTAACAGTATACCATCTCACAACATCGTAACCTAGTTTCTCTCATGGCTCATAGTATATAGACATTTTTACATTACATATCATGGCTATGACCAATCCATTATGTACAAAACAAGATAAAACTAGCTACAACAAGTTCCTAACGACAGTTTTCAGGTGAACTATCGGCTATTCGTTGAGCTTTGCTCCATATCATACTTGTCTCTTTTAAAAGAAATGGTCATGCAATGTGTGTTCTTTATTGAATTCTAGGGGGGTATGACATAATTTCTTCTCAATCATGATCCTAGAAGATCTCTGACAACTTGGTTGACTTGCCATCTCGACTTTTTACCCAATGGTTTGTGCTTTTAACTTTGGTGCAAGAATACTCATACTAGTGTAGGAACCCCAAAATGTATGAGGTTGCTTCCTATGAAGTACCATTTGTGCTTCATATGGGTTATTGACTCATAAATGATACAATACCTTAGGAATACATTAAATGTAAGAATTTTGACCACTAAAACTTAATATATAAACCTTTTTTAAAGATAAGAAAATCTATACCCATATTATGAGGATTACCACAATAGAGACTAGGGAATTTGTAGATAAATTCCTTTAAATTGTGAAACAGAGGGTAAAAAGGAGGGTTATGTAGGTGAAAATTGAGACATTCCTGGGGCTTGACATTCCCCCAACCCGATTTCATTGTGTGTCCTCACACAATTGAGGGAATTGACGTTTCGCAAAAAATAAAAACTTGAGACTCCACTACTTCACTTCTAAATTTGAATATTGATCCAAGAACCTACACTTTGAACCTTTTTTAATTGCCTTTTAAAAAATTTGGCTCTAGTATTCATATGAGTTGCATGCATCCTCCATTATATCACTTTCTCCCTTAATTCTATTGCTTCTCTTACGAACTCTTCATTCCTTGCAAACAATGATGTATTTTGTGACTTTACATATCTATCTAAGACCTGAATCTCCTTAATTTTCTGTTTCAAGAATTGAGTTTTCTTTTCTCTCTAGTTTTTTCTCATTATAAATGCAAGAGGGAATGAATCTTCTTACTCTTATAAACTCCCTTGTTTCAAACTATTATCAGAGGTGTCCAATGTAATTTCTCCATCCACCAAAATAGATTTTTTTTCCTTTTCACATGCATGCCTCTTTCCACGACATGACACCATGTATTTAGTTGCACCCTTAACTTTTTAGTCTCTTGAACATCCTATGGAGGGTTCTCTCCATTGAAAATATGTCCTTTTTGTGAGGCATCACCTTACTCTTGTAACCATAGCTCCATGTCAGGCTCATTTTTGTCAGCATTTACATCTACTGGGACTTTCTCAGAGGAAGGAATATGCATGCTTTTTCAGTACCCCTCGCGTTAATCTCCAGGGTGGTTTTGGTACCACTACCTTAGATGGGATGTTCTCTTTTACCTATTCTATTTATTAAAACCCTTATATTCTCTTTTAATAACAAGCTCCTAGGCTTGAGAAGAATTAGAACGAGTCTTGGAACCTCAAATTTTTACTATGAATCCCTCCTTTGGCTGCTCCTGTATATCAACCATTTGAATTAGGTTTCCAAATTTGTTCGACTCAAGAATACCATTCCATGTGGTATCTTTGTTCTTCAATTCTTCACTGATCAATATTTTAATTAACCCTTAGTGGCATAATTTGTACCCCATCTAAGTCTTAGATCTCTTTTGTACCCCCTCAAACATTTTAACTATAATTTCTAGAAAGAAATAAAGAAAATTAATAAGTTTCCCAAAATCAAAATGGAGTAAGAGTCATATCTTTAACAAGAGAGTTACCGAGTAGCGTCCCTCATGGGTAAAAAATTTTTGTTGGGTTGTGTTATATTCTTTCCATGACTAGTTGGGGGGTTAGAGAGGGGATGGAGACCCCCCTTCATTGCATCAGGTGTAGCGAGGGGCGGTAGCCCCCCTCTACGGGGTCTGGGACAGCACCTTAGGAATTTTTTTTTGGACCCTATATTAGGTGGGAAGACTTACCTATTGTTTTGTGCATGGATTTCACACATGGATTTGGGCGCGATACTTTTTGGTCCATGGTATTTTGTAGATTCGGTCAAGGGAACTATGGTTATGTTCTAATCCAGGGCTAATGGATTGGGGTTTATGGATGCTTCGACATGTATATATATGTATTGTAACATTGGAAGGAACATAATGAAAAATCAAACTTGTAGTTCCAATTTTGGGATCTAGGGGAAAATATCTGTGTATATTTTTTTTATGTGTTATGCTTTGACCATTGTTTATTTTTTGTTTTTAGAATTCGTATGCAGGTAATTTCTGTACGAGGTTAAAACCTACAATTTTTGTAGGAAGAAGAGTAGTTTCCTCCACTTTTCAATCATTTGATGTCAAGGAACTCCTTTTTTTTAACAAAACCTATAATATGATTTCTCTAGGAACCTACAACAAGCCCGCTATTCGAACACTAACTTTTTGAACCACTGTTCTCCAACACATCGTAGTCTTGTTGCCTAGGAAATGAATTTCTCAAAAACATTGAATACTAATGTGCCAATGGTAATTGTATTATCATCAAATCCCTTTGAAAAAGATTTAGCAATGGCTATATTGAATCTATCAAACTTGTACAAGAATGACATTCACCTTGCCTCTTTAAAAATAGGAATACTGGATTTGTACTCTAGGGTTCCTTCTACCTCTTTAATTGACCACAATTCCATTCTAACAAGTGTTATGGTACCTCCAAAATAGAATGCAAACCTCATTTTTTTTATGCAATTCAAATTCTCCACCTTTGATTCCTGGTTACCAAAGATTAACAAGTGGAGGAAGGATTTTCCAATATAAACATGCAATCCACACAGCTGATGGAGTGCGATAGCATATCAATTTGTACTTAATACAATCAAAGCCACCTGAGGTTTCCAAATATAAATCAACAATGATAATGAATATGAACCAAGAACATCAGTACAAGAATTGGTTGTAAGTAATAGGACTAGGTGGGGGTTTCAAAACAAGAAAAGCGTAATGATTATACGGCGTGCACAAATATTTCGGTAAAGAATAAAGATCATAACTGAATCATATTGGTGTCTCAACCTTTGAAATGGTATGTGATATTTCTTGTCATCATGATAGGGGAGGATGGATAGGAGTCAACCTTTATTGTCAAATCCTAGTCCTACTAATTGCAATGCATGGAATAGGGTGATTTCTTTAGTTAAGATAAAAATTTGGTATAGATTATAATGTTATGTTAGACATTCATGTACCAATAAGAATATTTATTAATGATATCCATAATTACCCAAAAATTAATGTAGTTATCCCTTGGTTTTTTTTCATTTTCATTTCTATTCTGAGAGATAAATCACCATATAATTTAATTATATGACTTAAACCTCACATGATTAAATTCTCAAACTAATCAATTTGTAGAAAACCCTATGCATGGAAATGATAGAATAAAGAAGAATTTACACATTCCTGCATTGTTAAAAATTTCCCACACTTAAGATCCATTCCTACACTCTAATTAGAAGAAATAATCCTTTGTATTCAAACTGATTCACGAAAAATAATAATAGTTGATCGGTTACCCTGAGAGAGAAACTTACTCCTGTGTTAGACCAATACTGATATGACACTCATCTTTTTCTGTAAAATGAAAATCTTGATGTGAGATGTTGCCATCTTGTGACATTCTATTTTTTAGGCACATAGAGTCTTTAAAAAAATTGATAGAATTTAGAAATAGAGGGAGTAAAGAAGAGGGAATAGGAGTGCATTTAAAAGAATTGGAGGGAATATCATTAGGAACATTTAGAAACCAAGATAGAATAGAGTAACAGTGATAGAGAAATGGGGAAAATATAAAAACGGAATAGGGGTAAAATTTTAGGGGTAATAAAAAGGGAAAAACAAAAATAGGACAAGGAATTAGATTTAGAGGAATGAGCAAGATATGTGTGTGTGTGTGTGTGTGGAATAAAGAAATAAATAAGAGGGGTTTCCAAAGAGGGAAAATAGGAAAGACAGAGTACTCGATTCGGAAATGATAATGTCTCTTTCAAAAAGATAATGTTATAAGCCATGGATCCAAAAGTAGTTGCAGTGGAAAATTCATATTGATTGTACAAAAATGAAGGAAGTCATCTTACTTAAACTTAGGGCAATGTTTCTGCAGATTATTTCCTGTTGCCACCAAAACCATTTGTAGAGACCTACTAGAGACAGATTATAATTGCATACTAGTTCAACCAACATTCCAATTTTATAAAAAAGGAGGGGATAAGCCTACAACTAACCGAGTTTTCAAGCAAACCCCTTGCATAACTGTGCCAACAAGCTGGTTTTCACGGTTATGCAATTATTATTTTTTCTTTCTTTTTATTTTTCTGTTTTTTCCCCTTTTTTCTCTTATATTTATATTTACTTTTATTTTATTATTTTATTATAAGGGAAAATATATCATAAAATACTCACATTAGGTCGAGTATCAACTATGCGTACTATTTTCAAGTCTTCTTGTTTATCAACGTACTTGATGAATTCTTCCCTGGTAATGGGGATGCTAATACAACTTGACTCTATGACCATTTACCATGAAATTAGTCCCATGCTCATCAATTATTTTGATTTCAACAACTCCATTGTTGAAGGATCTGACCACCTCATATGGTCCCAACTAGTTGGTGTGAAACATAACTTTACAAATCTTAAATTTTTAGTAAAAGAGAAGTACCTAATCAACTGGCTGAAATTTATTTCTCTTCATCATTTTGTCATGCCACTTCTTGTGTTGCTATTGTATAAAAGTAGTCTACTCAATTGCATCTCTTCTCATCTCATCCAATTCATTTAGCTGCAAGAGACATTGTTTTTTTCCTTAGAAAGGTCTAGGCCCAACTGAACCACAGTCCTATAAGTCTTGATCTGGAACTTGATTAGTAATAAGACTTGATTCCCATAAATCAGTTCATATGGTATATGAATGGTGTTGTTCCTCTAGGTAGTCCTATATGCCCATAAAGCCTTTGGTAACGTCTTTTCCCAACCTTTTTTGTTCATATTGAACATTTTGGTAAGGATCATTCCAATCACTTTGCTTGTGGACTTCACATAGCCATTGGCCTGTGTATTATAAGGAGATGATTTGTTGTGGTGAATGCTATACTACTCCATAATTCCCTTCACAAGGTTAGAAGTAAACTATGTTGCATTATCAATACTAGCTCCCTAGGCACACCAAATCTCACAAAAATATCTTCAAATAGAAAATTAATGATAGAGTTTTGAGTAGCATATAAAGAAACTTGAGCCTCTATCCACTTGGTAACAAAATCAGTGCAAACAAGAATATACCTTTTATTTAAAGATGGAGGTGAAATTGGTCCTACAAAATCAATTTCCCATTTTTCTAAAGGTTCAATATTCACTTCTAGACATAAGGGAATTTCAGCAGCTTGCACGGGGTTTCCCATCTGATGATATCTGTCACACTTGCTGACATATATTTTGGCATTGTTAAAAAGGGATTTCCAAAAGTATCCTGCACAAGGTACTTTGTATTTTTTTCTCTTGTCACCAAAGTGGCCCCCACATGGTTCATCATGGGCTTCCTTGGGGATGTCAAACATGTCTTTTGTCGTGTTTTTCCTATGAAAAAATAATAAGTTATGTCTGCAAACCATGGAGAATTAGTAGACATAACAAACAAATTCTGATTCGGAAATGAATCATCAGTAGGAACAATTTTACCTAGATTATTAAACCTAGTTAAAAAATCAGCTACAATATTCAATTTACCAGGCCTATAAGTTATGGTAATGTTAAATTCCTGGATCAATAATAACCACCTAGTAATTTGCCCACTAGTCAAAGTTTTATTCATTAATTATTTAATTGCAGAATGATTAGTGTGAAAAAAAACTTCATATCTAGTAATCTAATGTCTGAATTTATTAATGGTGAAGACTACAACTAGAAATTATTTTTACATTACCGTATAGTTCAACTCAGCAGGGCATAAGTTTTTACTAAAAAAATAGATGGCATAGGATGCCTGATTTTCTTCTTGGCCCAAAGCCACACCAATAGTAGTCTTTGAGGCATCGAAGGAGATATGGAATGGAAGGGAACAATCACGTCACCTTAGGACTTGTGTCCTTACTAATTTCCCCTTCAAGTCCTCAAAGGATCGTTGGCAAGATTCAATCAAGGAGAAATCAATGTCCTTATCTATAAAAAAAAAAAAAAGAGGAGAGGTTATCCTAGAGAAGTTATCAATGAACCTCAAGTAGTATCCCGGATGACTTAGAAAAACCCCTCAATTACCTTTGTGTTCTAGGTATTGGTAGGTGTGTGATAACTTTTATTTTAGTTGGATCTACCTGTATACCCTTATTGGAAACAAGATGATCAAGGACCACTCCTACTTTGCACATTAATCTACACTTCTTCTCACTCAAATCAAGGTGGGCCTCTTGTAACCTAGTCAACACGTTCTCTAAATTTTGGAGGGATTCCTGAAACCAATCACCAAATACTGAAAAATCATCCATATAAATTTCCATGCACTCCAGGTCCGCGAGGGGCATGACATAGTCCAAAAGGGAGCACTCGATAAGCTAATGTCCCCCAAGGATAAGTGAAAGTGGTATTTTCCTCATCCTCTAATGTGATTTGTATTTGGTTATAACTACTGAAACCATGGAAAAAAAGGTACTTTTTACTCATGAGGGTATCTAGTAGTTGGTCAATGAAGGGAAGTGTAAAGTAGTCTTTAAGTGTGGATTTATTCCATTCTCGATAATTAATACAAATCCGCCACCTCCCATCCCTTTTTGGGACCACTACCAACAGGGAGACCAATTGTATGTGAGATATAGGATACATGAAGTCAATGTCCAAGAGTGTTTGAAGCTCTTATTTAACAATATCTCAGAGCATATGATTTATTCACCTTTGGGGCTATCGAACGGGTCAAGAACCCTCCTAAATATAAATGTTATGAATACAAGTTTAAGGAGGAATGCCCTTCATGTCCGCATAGCTCCAAGAAAATGCATTAAGGTGATCTTGCAATAATTTTTCAAGTTGATCTTGCTGAGATGGGTCAAGCTCTGAACTAATATGTAAGTATTTTCCTAAAATCATCTCAATAAGTGTAGTGTCAAGCTCATGAATTTATGTTGTAGCTATCAAGTTTTGTAGAAGTGGCGAGGATTATGGACCACAATGTTCTTGGAAACTTGGACTGAATATCTGATGAAGCAGTTCAAAGTCCTACGTAGTATCCAACATACCAAGAAAGTCATCAGTCTAACTCCCCTCAATACACTCATCATACTGATGGATCTAGTTTATCATAGAGAGAGCTTGAGTTTCCTTGTCATTATTATCAACATTTGAGCACAAAGTATCACAAAGCTCCTCGATAGATCTGGCAGGAGGATACAAGGTGACCTTCTTCATAAAGTCCCCATGCATAATAAACATGTCACCAGAGTGATAACCAATGTAAGCATTAGCCTTAGCAATCCATGGCCATCCCAGAATCAATGGATCTCCCCCACAATAAATTTTGGGTTGTAGGACAAAAGAGTATGCACATTATTCCCATGAATCTATCAAGATCATCACATCATCTAGTACCCCCTATTGTTTAATTTTAGATCAGTCAACTAATTTTAACCCAGTGGGATTTGAACGTATTTGAGTTAGCCTAAGCTACTCCACAGTATGCCTGGTCATCACATGGATTACCACTCCAAGGTCAATCAAAACGTTGGGGACTAGGATGCCACCAATTTCTACAAAGACAACTGGATTTGTAGGATCAATGTATTTATCTACAAAAGAATGTCTCGTCATCAAATTCACCGCCTTACCGATAAACTAGATATTATGGGGTTCTTCTCTCTTCATTTTTGGCTTTTTAATACATACATCCTTAATAGTTTTCACATAAATGGAGATCTCTTTTAAAGCCTTAAGGAGAGGAATCTTAATACAAATATTCCTCATCTCAGTAGCCAGGTCAAAATCAGGGGAGGAATGAATTTCTCCAAAACCAACTCCTTTGGATATGGAGGTGGGTTTGAAGAACATATTAGGGAATCTAAGTTTATGGAAATAAGTTTTACTCTAGTGTCATATTTTGTATGGTTAGGAGTTTCCTCATCCTCATGTCTCTCCTTGATGACAACAGATTGGGGTTTTTTCTTTTGTGGTTCAGTCACCATTTTTTATCTCAGTTGAAGGTCATAAACCCAAAATGGTGTGATATGGAAAGTTGGGAAAAGGTGTGGCTCAGGAGAATGAATTTATTGTACCACCTTAAAATTTGGATTGGGTATTCGTTGTGTAGGCAACTAAGGTGGCCTAAAAGGTGGTGGTAATGACAATGGAGGTGGCATATGTTGCACCTGTTATGGAAGGAAAGCTGGTAATAAAGTTTGAGCCTATAAAAAATATTAATATGGTGTATAATATGATGGATACAATGCCACTGGGTGAAAATTGAGGCTATATATGCCCCCTCCACCCTTGTTGTCAAGGGGGAGATTGACAAAACTATTGTGAGTACCCTAGTTTCCATTGATGAGAATAGTTCCAATATTGATATGGGTGTTGTAACTGACAATGAAAATTTGGAAAATAAGGTTCATGTTCATAATGCATACCTGTACCTACATGTTTCCAATTCTTCTTCATTCTGATGGCATGCAACGATTCACGTACTGAATTCTCCCCTTCAAATAATGCTTTCAATCTTGGTATACTAAGAGAATTCTTCTATAGTCTGGCGTTTACCTAAACACACAACATAGCTTTTGATAACATGGACATCTACATTACATTCATGTAAAGGGTGTTTTTTCCTACATTTTGGACAAAAAATGGACAAGACAACTTTTTCGTCTTCTAATTTTCTTTGAAATTTTACATAATATATCTACCTACCTGAAGTTTTCATTAATTTAATTTTCATATCATCCATTTTATGTTCAAGTTGCATTCTAACAACAACAAATTTTCTTGACTAAAAATTATTCAAACCACTTCTTAATCCCTTACCAGTTCTAGGATGATTATGTGAATATTTTCTTCAAAGATCACAAACGTCATCAAACGTTAATTGAGAAATATCTCCCTGTGCTAAGAAATTCAAAATATTCATAAATTCATCCAAAATTCCTCTTAAAAACAAATTCCTAGTAGTACTAGGCTCTAATTTATGCTTGTACCTTTGGATAATATCTAAAAATATCTCGAGATAATCCTCTAAACTTTCTTTTCCTACAACACAATTGTTAAAATCTCATCCTGTATTTCACGTGTTTTACATTACTCTTTATATTTCCCTAGAAAATATCTCCCCATTTGATTCGAAGTATCTATAGTGCTTCCCCCCAACCCCATAAAACAATGCAAAGCAAAATCATTAAGGGTTGTGGAAAAGAGTTTTAATTTCGAGGCATCTATGGAATAATTGGAACATCTACACAAAGACTTAAAATCAAACAAAAGGCATCAAGATCTTCATGCACCTTACCATGATTTCTGGGAAGAAATGAAGGTGGAATGTTTTTCATCTTCACATTAGCATTAGGGTAGACAACTAGGAATTCAAAAGTGAGTTCCCCTTGATCATTCCTTCTAGCTCCTCCATCTACCATTCATGGATTATGCTCACTAGTCCCTTCACCAGTGCCACTCTCATAGTGGTCCATGCCTCCTCATCCAGATAAACTAAACCTTATGTTTGATGAAGGTATAATAATTTCAAATTCGGATGAAAAAATTACCTTCTTTCCTAGTGTTCACTGTGAAATACTTGAACTACTGCTTTTAGAATCCAATTGTAATGTACTAGCTTGATTGGTTTGAGTAGATTTAGAGTGTTGACCTCCAAAAGACATAGTCCTAGAATAAGAGCTTTTCAAATTACCTTTCGGCCTACCTCTCCTATCTCTCTATCCTTTGCCCCTAGTCATTCATGTTTAAAATAAACAAAAGGGAAAATCAAATTAGAAAAACTCCAAACCCATAAAAACACTTGCTGGCAAAAATCAAGCTAAATTTCAATGTTGCAACTATCTAAAAAACAAATATACCTACAATAGTTTGGTAATTAAAAAGAAATCATTCCTCTACCAACACACAACAGTAAAATCACACTGCTAACAAAAATAATGCAGAACTCACTTCTACTACTGAAAGAATTTGGTAAGAATTTACCAAAATTTCTACAAACGCATCCTCGATAATGATGCTAAAATGTTGGGTGTCACAAAATGTTGATATAAATGACTCAAAACTTATTTTTCAGTCCAGAGATCATAATCTTTGAGGCGTAGGATAGCTAATGCCAAAAGATTCCAGAAACCCTACAAAAAGTACTCCTATTTCCAAACCAACATAAACAATCTTCTAAGTTTTGAAATCAAAAGGTAAAATTCTGTCCCCAATTCCCACACTATTGTTATGGAAAATCTATTAAAATAAAAACACACTAATCAATTTGAACATTGGCTACTTAACCCACCAATTTGTTAATAAAAATTAGTTTCAAACTGAATGAATGATAAAGAAATTTTAAAAGGAACATAAGCCTCAATCCAATAATTCCAAAAGAATGCTTAAAGAAATCCACATAGATATCTAAACTATTCCTGCACTATCTCAACTCACACTCTACTCGTGCTTCTGATTCTTGCACTACTTCAGCTTCTCATTTCCTGCACATTCAAAATTAAAATGTGGCAACCCTGGTGTGTTGATCAAATGCATAAAGTTGGATAAAAAAAAAAGATCTAGCTTTAGTCTATTTTCTCAAACCCAAAAAGTTTCTTCAAACCAAAGATATGAAGTTGTGCCTAAGAAAAATATTTACAAAAGGAAGAAAATAAAACCAGTCCTGAGAATAAGAACCAAATCCTAAAATATCAATGATAAAAACAATGCATTAGTTCTCAATCAAACCATTTTCACACCAGCCTATTTAAACATAAAAAACACCTACTCCAAACATGTTCCAACTAAACAATTTAATCACATAATGTAATGAGTTTCACTCACTGACCTGTCATACTGTATCTAAAAGAATCTTGTTGGAACCCAACTAATTATTGATAGCTAGGTTATATTAGGATTTACCCTCAATGTAGCTCGGTAACTTAACCGAAGAGAAAAATATCATAACAATAGGAAATTCTTAGGTATGAAAGAGGAATGGGTTCAAATCTTCTTTTGAATATGATTTGAATAATTGCAAGAAACTTTAGGATTTAGAAGCTTCAATACTGTTGTATGAATACTTTGTATCACATAATATTCATGAAATAATCAAGATACCCTCGGTGTTTTAGATATGGAATGATTGGAATATTTCAAAGGGATATATCATTAAGATTAGTTTGTCAAATCCTTTAGACCAAAGACACCAATACCCAAAAAAATTATTTCAAATGAAAGTTCTATAGTCACCAAGTCATATATAAATGATATTAACTATTTCATAATAGATCTCGTACAACCCAAAATATGGAGATATTGGTGGAACGATATTTTAGCGAAAAAATATTTCATAAATCAATGTTAAATCTATGTTTTTACAAAACCCTTTGAAACTCAGTGCTACCTGTTATAGACATTTTTGTGCCTTTCAGCATGAAATGTCCATAATCTAAGGGATCCAAAGTCCCTAAACATGTTGTTCCTACCCCTAGAGGAACAAGGCTAACAAACCACAGCAATTCACAGAAGTTCTCCACCAGAAACTGCTCAAAAACAAGTCAATTCAGGATCATTTCAGTGGCTACACTAGCTGTTTGCGCTGAATGTCAAAGCCAACACTGGCTACCTGCGTTGAATGTCAACTGGAACACTGGCTACCTGCGCTGAACGAGAGTGGACAAGTGGCAGGCTCATTTATCAAGGTGTCAAAACCCAGGAAGCTTCCAAAATGACACTTGCCTCAGGGAATTCGACTGGTGATGAGTAAGAGGTTCCAAATCTCCAAGTGGAAGCAAGAACCTCCAAGCGGACTCAAGAACTGATAGAGGGAGAGGACACTAGTCAGATCTCAAGCTGACTCACCCTCTCTCCAAACATCTATATATGGATCTCTCCTCCATGAGATCGGGAGGCTGGAATTTTGTTATTGCAAAGAATTGATGTTGGTTTGAGACTGGAATCATTGGGTTCTTAATGCTTTGAAGGGGGAAAAGAGAGGAATTCCATTTGCTGGGAAGGAGATGCTGGATTGGAGCCCTCTGGGTTGTATCTCTTCCTGAACCTTGTTATTCATCAATAAAGTTATCTTGGTTCCTCCTATATGCTGATGTATTTTGATGTATGAATGTATTAGTGTATTTGGTTTATTTCTAATCCTAAACTAGTTATGAATGTGAATATTTGTCTTTGTGTAGTGTTCTTCTCTTGTCGCAAGTAGCTGTTCTCTTGTCGCAAGTAGTTGTTCTCTTGTGATCTTGGAGGAAGTGGAAGCTGGATAAGCAAGAAGGCAAGTAGCTGTGAACACCCAAAGAGAAGAGAGACCTGATCGAGGGACAAACGGAAGACACTGGTAAGTCTATTGATCTCTCTTCTTTCACATTTCATAAAGGAAGAAACTAGAATAGTTGTACTCATTTGTTGCTAAGGCACTGTCACACCTTAGGTGGATAGGATCGTCCTGTATAGGCATTTTTCCCCACAACAAATTGGCGACTCCGCTGGGGATATTTGTTTAGTCATTTTATTTGCGTTTACATCATTGTTTGTTTCATAGACTTGACAGCAACAATCGAATTGCATCTTTCCCGGATGCAAAGTAGACAGTTGCTGCTTTGATCCAATTGCTGGACTTGTCTATGATCTGAACAATGGACTCACAAATGATTTGATGATCCTTGTGATATGTCTTAGTAGCCTTTCAAAGCATCCCTTTGATTACACCTTGCTTGTTGCTTTTATTTGGCCTAAAACAGTGAATTAAATAGCAATCTGTGACCCAGAACCTGAGGGAAACGAGAGTTTCTCCTTTAGCGCAGACCCAGTGAAGGGATTCTGCATTTCAACGCAGGTCCCGTGAAGGCTACCTGCGCTGAATGTCAAAACCCCTGTGTTGAGGTTGCGTTGAACCAGTTTGCTCTTGTGCAGCTGGGGTTCTCTGCTCTATTTTGCCTTGTTTTGATCTCTGATTTTTGCAGCCTGTAACCAGCATAGGTACCAGTCTGAAAACTCCTTTTCTCTGCTTAGATTCCGCCTCCTTTTGTACAAAATACTGTGAGTGTTTTTATGTGTTTGTGGCGTCACTTACAGTTTTCCTTTGCATGAGTGAAATAGTCATTCTGTAGCCCTTGATTCAGATCTATTGATTGTGATCTTAGAAGAGAGTTCATTGGCTGTTTGCAGATTGATTATACATTTACTTTTGCTTATTGGTTTGAATTTGTCTCTTTTAAGTGTCGAAACAAGTCTTTATTTCGAAAATCGTTAAGTGTTGTAATCTCTTCTACCCTCTCTGATTTCGAAAAAATAAACTTGTTTGTGTTTATCATTTAAAAGCAAATTCAAAGTTGTACAAAAAGCTTTCTTTGTAGGCATCAATACTAAGAAAGCGGAAAACAAACACCTACATTGTGCATTTGCATTTGATAGTTTGCATGTTGGATTTAGGAAAAGTGCATTAGGGTGTGCTGATTGCTCTTTGAGAAAAGATGGTGTCTTTCTTTTCCCTTAGTAGCTAGGATTTTCAAAGTTGAAAAGATATAAAGCTTGCTTATCATCTTTAGACTGCATTTAGGAATTTGTATCATACATCTCGTGGTGAACCTTGAAAGGCAAACTTTAAAAATATCAACCTAAAATAAATTGAATGAACTTAACAACGCTTTGCAACATAACGCACAACATAGAGGTCTAGGCTAGAGACGTGTTTCGGCGTCGTTAAGCCTAGTGACTGTCGATCTCGTGGATGGTGGGTGATTCCTCCTGAGGGACGATAGCGCCAGTACGGATTGTGCTCCCACGTACCGTCGCGTATATATTGGGAGACCCCTATAGGCATAAAACCTTTATCCTTAGGAAGCCGTGTCGGCCGCCCTACTGATCGCAATGCACTGAACACAACATTCAGGAAGATCGACGGCCCGTACCCTAAAAAGTATTCTGCAGTTTTGCGAAAAGTTTGGCACACCCTCTGCCTAGAACTCCAGAGCAGTTCCTTTTGACCTTTTTCAGACTCTATAACAGAAAAAGTCCATCCAAGAATTTGTCACTTCGGGCTCGTTAAAACATCGAAGGAGACTAGAGTCATCTTTAGCTTTTTCTCGACTCTTTAAAACCGAAAAAGAAAGTTGTGTCTAAAAGCATCTAAAAAATTCATTTAATTTGGAAACACACTTTCCCCTTTTGTATTTTGGTTAATCGAGTAATCCGTGTTAACACCCAGGTTGTTCCCTTTGACTCCCAAGGGAATACGGCCAGGGTAACCACTAACCAATCTTTGGATTGCAGCTTCTAGCCAGGCTGTAATCAGAGAGGGCTCTCTCTTTACGGTTTAGTTCTTTTTGTGCTGAGATTTCAGGCTAGTTATGATTTTCAAGATTTGTTTTTTGTATTTGGTTGGAGAATGTTTCAGTCAAGATATATATGTGCTCACACTAGAATGTTATAGGTCATTGGGCATGGATTCAGTGGTCCTTTAGATGTTTGGTGTGCTATGTTGATATGATAGTGATGCTGCAGAACTGGATAACTTATCTGGGAAACAACGCTTTGGAAGTTTGATTAAGTGTGATGTATTCAGTTTATGAAAGGCAGTTAAGAATCTTTCAATAAAAGGATGTGTGAAGAAGTGAGAATATTATTTAGAAGCAACTAAGAATTTCTAGATAAACATTCACAGTTATTGAATTAACGCAAACATGAGCACTCAAGATTTCATGTCCATGGTTAATTCAGAAGAAAACATTTACAGCAATAAAAGATTGACCACAGAGTGTTATGAATCATGTCCTGTACTATTCCTTTTCTCTATTGCTAGATTTGATGAAAACATGAGTATGCAATAACATAAGAAGACAAACAGAGATTAAGAAGACTTACTATTCCACCAGACAGCACAAGAATTCTGCAATAGCACGCAGGTCATCAGCAAGACATCAAAACTTCAGGAAATCACTGAGCTAGTCCAGCCCTTTGTATTGGATAATTCTGAAAGTGTACAATATATTTTCCTTAGAGTAAAAATTACCAACCCCTTATGCGTTACTAAGGGGGGTATATATACAAAATTTACATGAAAAATATCAAGGAAATGAGTTAATGGCTCATTGATGTTATGCCAACTCCTGGAGCGTTGTAGCTGAGAAGGTTAATGTTGTAATAACTCTTCAGTGCTTTAGCTGTCAAAATGGTCAGAGACTGTTGACTTGGTGGCTGCTGGAGTCGGCTGAAGATACACTGTCAAAGATATGTGTTTTTTCTTATCCTTTAGGCTAGCTGTCGTTGTACATGTGCTGAGTCATTTTTCAGCTGCTTAAAATGCTAACCTTTTTCTGCTGTTTGTCTTCTAGTGAGCTGGGGATGGCAGTGACCGAGCAACTGACGCTAACATGGCAAAATTTGAAGCATTGCCTGCCACCAATCCTCCTTAGGCATTTGATGTCTTCGAATCTTAATCAAAGTTTCGTCGGCCTCTGTATACCTGTAAAAATTAGGAGGAATTTCAAAAAGGTGCTTCACCTCACTCTCAATAAAAAACAGGCCTTCAAGTTTATTATATAAGCTCTGTCCTGTTGGAGGCCCTGTTTCCTGAGAGGTACTGGCAGATGCAGTGATTTGGTTTTCAATATAAGCTGCCATCCTGTTAGCAAATTGATCTCGAGAGATCAGCTTTCCTGCACCGCTTAGTAGGCTGGGCAGTCCTTTTGCTTGCAGTGCTGCCATCTTGTGCTGGTACTCATGTACTTCAGCTTGTATCTCAAAGCACTTTCTCTCCATTGTCTGTATATAATTCCTGAGAGTGAGTACTTTCTTGGCTGTAAGGACGGCCTCTGTTCTGTTGACTATGCCCATGGCTGCCAGTTCCTCCTTTTCTTGCCTGTTCAAAAAATCTATCATTCTGTTGGCCTGTTCTGGCTTGTCTCCCAGTGTTGTCTTGGCCCTCTGAATCTCTGTTTGTGCTAGAACAATTAAATCCATCTGCTCATGTATGGTTTTAATTGATCTCCATTGTTTATCGATGGATTGGCCAATTTTGGCCCACAGAATTCTCCTTATTTCGGCCATGGCACTTTCCAGATTCAGCTCCTTTTCCAAGGCCTTTATCTTTTCTTTTAGGGCCTTTATTTCTCTGCCTTGTTCTGCCACTGTCATCTTTGATTTGTCATACTTGGCATCCAATTCTGCCAATTTTTCTTTGGCCTTCTTTATTTCATCTGCCTGGAGCTCCATTTCCTTAATGGCCTTGGTTAATTCTTCCACACTTGCACTGGAGCTTGGAGCTGTTGCCGCTGCTTCTGTTGTGGGAGCCACTGCTGGCTCTGTAGTTGTTGCAGTGGTTGAAGTAGTTGGGGGGGCTTGGGATGTGGATTCTCCCTGTTTGTCTTGTAATGCCCCCTCAAGCTCTTTCTCCAACTCAAGAATTTTCTGATTTAACTGCATTATGAGGTCTAGCTTCTCATCGACCTGTTTTTCCTTCTGTAGCTCTGCTGTCTAAGGATGCTCTGTAGGCAGTAGCTTTAACCTCTTCTTTAATGCATTGAGGTCATCCTCCTTTTTTTTCATAAGGGCCCTTACACCCTTTGGATCCTTAGGATCATGCCCTAGGTCGACAATGATGTCCTCAAGTGACTTTATTCTATTATCTTTGGCTAGGGAGGACATTCTCTCAAAATCCAACTGAGTGTTGGTATTTTTGAGTGACTCTTTTAGTTCATGGGCCAAGGTTGCCCTCTCCACCAAGGTTGCATAGACCATTTCTCCAGTCTGTTCGTGGAGTTCAATCTGGTCCATTGGATGGATGTCTTTGGCTAAGACCTCCACCCTTGTCTTCACATAATCTGCTGCGGATTTTGGATGGGGCACTGTAGGCTTGAAATGGCTGAGGATCATTTTCTCCTCCTGGATGTCATACACAGACATTAGCCTTTCCTTTTGGGTTGGTGTGGCATTGAGAAATTGCTTATAAACCTCCACCCTCAGCAGGTCATTCTGTGCCTTTATTTGTTTGAAGAAGTCCTTAGTGCCTTTGGGCTTCTTGCTCTGTTGTGAGGAGGAGGACACCTCCAAACCAACTTGTAATCCTTGCTCCTGCTGAAAGGAGCTTGTACATGTGTGTTGGCTGCCCTCCCTGTTTTTCCTTGAACTGTCAAGGAATTCTTCAGTGATGTCTTGTACCTCCAGGGAATCAACTCTTGGCCTCTTGGTCTAGGGTTGCTGGGAGGATCCACTAGCAGGAGTGGACTCTTCTCTGGCTCTTTTCGTACCCCTGTCCTCTTGTGCTGGGGTCTGCAAAATTGGAGCTGTGGGTGCCTCAGTTTGTGGAGGGGGAGTATGCTCTTGCTGCTGCTCCAGTTGCTGCCCTTGTGGCTGCTCTTGTTGCTGTTCTTGTTGCTGCTCACTTGAAGGGGCAGACTTTTCTTTCATGGTTTCTTCCTCAGCACCCATTATGCCTTTCCCTTTGTCTGTAGCTGGTGCTGCTGTGGAAGGTGCCTGTGCGACTGGTGCAGTCCTTGAGACCGAGGTCCCTTCTCCTGCTGAATAAGGCCGTTTGAAAGGTACCTGCTGCACAGAGTCTAGGTCAATAGTTTTTTCAAGCTCCTTTACATTCTTTAGCATTGTCTCTTTTTCAGTTAGTTTTTCAACTATAGTACCCTGCTGCCATTCTTGCTGGTTGGCATATCTTTCAATGTGTGGGTATTGAAAATGCCTATAACCTAGAAGCCTGTACTTGATTCTTCTATCAGTAATGAAGCCTTCAGGGTCATAAGGGACCCACCGAAAGCTATATGATAACTTGTGTTTGTCTTTGAGGATTAGGTCAGCATCTTCCCATCCTTCTTTCTTATTCATGATGAAGGGGCCCAACTGGTGTTTGAACTTGAGGTGGGCCTTCTTTTTGGAGCTGTGGAAGTGGGTGAGGTCGGACTGAATCAACTGCCTGTCATACTCCAAGGCAAATAACCTCATAGGCACATATTTTGGGAGGCTGTATGGACAGAGCTCACAGCCATAGACTCTGATGACTGTATGATTCTCATATAGGTACCAATCACCTATTTTGTATTTTTTGGAAAGCTGCAGAGCTTTCTGTATCTCAGTTGATATTTTGGGAGGAGGGGACCTCATCAATAGGCAAGAGACTGGGTATACAAATTGGTCAACAAATTCACAATAGGAATAGGGTGAATTTGAGACTTTGTGATAGAAAGAGGTCCAGAAGATAACATATCTTCTTTCCCCTCTATAATCCAGCTTTTTGATGTAGCATGGAAAAGCCTCAGACTGATAGTACATGAAAAGGTGATAGATGTAGGCCGAGTACTTGAAGACACCCTGTCTATCCACTTTGCCCAACTGATCATGGATCTTGTTAGCTATGAACTTGGCAAAGTTATATTTGCGGGCAGGGGGTTGGCCTGGGCTGTAAGCAGCTAGCAATACCAGCATTGTTTCATCCACATGCTCGCTGGTTTTGTATCCCAGCACATAAGCAATCATGTCCAGTAATAGTCTGCCTACTTCAGTAAAATAGACATCCAGATAAGGAGGTGGCCCTGTAGGCTGGCACTCAGGTCTCATGAATGTCCTGGTGACCTTTTGAATCTCCTCACTGGTCATCTTGGCACCAGTGTCCAGCAGATAATTCATGGAAAATGGGAACAACAGCTCTGTCTGATCAAAATGGAGCATTTTATTGATGGATTCAGGATTAATGTAAAAGAGGATCCTCCCAGATGGAGAGCTAATAGCTCTGTGCTGCACATCATAGTTTTCTGCACATAGGCGAATGATCTCAGGAAAGACATTGACAGAGGGGAGACAATAGTATGGCAGGTTTGACTCCCATATCCCATATGTATCATGACCATTCAGGTAGTCCTCTCTCAATTGCCTGAAGGTCTGCAGAAAGTCCCTGTTACCCACAAAGTCTTCAATGAGGTAGTCCTTGTCAGCAAAGGGCAAGGCCTCCAGGTCTTTATTTGGTGGATTTAATGGAGCTACATTGAGGGCTGAGGGTGCAGGGGCAGCCATTGTATAATCTGATTTTGAACAAGGTGAGTGCAATGGATTGCAAGGTTCCTCAGAGCTTAAGTGATAGACTCACTGTAGACAATGTTTGAAATGTTTTTCACAGTGGAATAGGCACGCTTGTTTCTGCAGTTTTTGGTAAATTCACAGGGATTGTGAATTGCTAGGGGTAAATTGCAGAGGGTATGTGAGATTTACTTTGGTAAGAAGCTGCAGCTGGTCTACACCCGGCAAAAGGGAACAATGTCGGGCACCTCGAGGACAAATTTACAATTTTGGTCCGCGAATTGTCTGTTTTAATGTTAAATTATGGTGCTGGGGCAATGCAGGTTACCTTAGCTCACTTTTAGGTAGCAGACAGAGTTTAATTTGGAATTTGACAAGTTCTTTAATGGTAATTTGCAGAGAAATGGTATGTATGGGCGAAATGGGAAAATTATGGTGAATACCTGGATAAAATCGCTTGACAAGCCTGCGGGCCGAACTGTGAAGGCTCAATGTAGCTGAGTTGATAAGCTTGGACGGTCGCAAATTCAAATTCGGAGGATCGGGAGCAATCTGGCGCGGAAGAAGCGACAAGAGCTCTATGTATTTCGCTCAAAAATGACATAAAATGGCTATTTCGGGCGTTTATAACGACAATTTTGGTAAAAGCGGGTTATTGGAACTTTTCCACCGATGACGTCAGCATGACGTCATGGTGGGCCCGGGTACGGAGGGTGACGTGGGCGCTGAGGTGGAGGCCAGCGTGGCCGGACACGGTGGCGGGTGGATAAGGTGGCAGGGCTACGTGGAGGGCCACGCGGCGCGGGGCGGGAGATGGTCCGACGTCATGGTGACGTAGGAGGGAAGGTGGTAACGGGGAGGGTGGTAAGCGGTTTCCCCGCACCACCTTTGGGCAAAGGCGGTATCGGGGAGGGGGGCTCTGAACAACCCCGCTGCCTGCCACGCGTCCCATGTACGGGGCGGAAAACCACCGTTCCCCGGACGCTAAAGGACGACAGATCCAAATCTGGAAATACCCGCCCACCGTTGGATCGGGGGTGGAAGACGATGGACGGCTGGCGGGCCTTCCGACGGATCGTGCATGTTGGGGGGGTCCCGCTGGCATATTAAAATATTCAAATTAATATTTTGGGCGGAGAACTTTAGGTTTAAGGGCTTTTTTTGGGTTTTTCGGGGCAAGGGTTAATCTGAGGGGGGAAGAAGGGTTAAAAAGTTGGTTTTAAGCAGAGGGAAGGGGTTTTTGTGGAATTCTTGAGCAGAGGGAAGGTGAGGGCTTAGGGGGAGGTTATCACTCCAACCAGAGGTTAGAGCAATCCCATGATAGGGTTGACCATATTCCTTGGTGGACTAAAGTTCCCCCAAGACAAACTTATTTAGCTATAGTGCTAAAAAGGGAGGATATCTATACAATGCTTGGGATTTATACACCATAGTGTTATAATAGTAGGGAAAGGGTAAGATAGGGGATTTAGATAATAGAAGTTAGGGGTTAATATGGATGGAAAAGTGAATGAGGAGTGATATTACTAAGTTAATTTGAAAACCACTTAGCTTAGGGAGTAGATCAAAATGAAAAGAATTTTACATAGGAAATGTGGCTTTTAAAGGTATAAGAACCAGCATAAAACCTCAAATTCTTCCATGGATCTTAACTGATGAAGGGAGGTTAGTTATGAATTTGAAAAGGGGAAAGAAGGGGGGTTAGACATGCTCCTTTGCTTTGCTGCCCATGATGGAGAAGAGAAGCTTATCAATACACTGATATTCCTTTTTGACTAGGTTATCAAACACTTAATTAAAAGGAATGACATTTCTGCAACCCCCTCTGCCTACCCATCTACTTGCCTAACATTTTTTGTTTCTTCATGGAGGGTGCACTTAGACTAGCAGACCCTTCTGTGCCTTTTCTTTTGTTTGGATTTTTTATTTTGATTTCCTATCTGGAACTACCCTTATTGCTTCCAAGGTCCCAGATTAAACAGTTGGGAACCTTACTTCTCTACCTAAGCTGCTAGTCTGCCAAGATTAAAGAGTTTGTAGAGACTTCTTTCTCTATTCTACAACAAAAATTGAAACATGGCATGATCCAGATTAGGCTTTTGCACCATCCATCAAAACTTAATCAATATGAAGCTATATACACAACTTGTCTCCTTTTGGAAATATGGGATCTTTGTATCACCAAAGTAGAGCATATTTGGACCTTTCTTTGTCAATCATGAAATATGAAACCTATTGGTATAGGTAGCTAACGGTGGCTCCACATGGGGATGGTTTTTCCATATGAAAGACCAAGAACAGCAGGTCAGAATGCCTTAGCCCTTGACTGATTTTACCCAAAACTTGAAGTGTGCTGCTTTGTATTTCAAAACTAGAGGCTGTTACCTCTGTGGAATTTCTGGGATGTAAAGCCCACTTTTCTGCTTATTTGTAGTGATTTTTCAAACTGAACTATTTACCTGCTAAAAGAGAATATATACAGCTGATTATGTACAGGGGAAACTTATGCTGCACTCATGGATAGTAGTCAAAATAGTGCTTCAACATCCTGCCATTCATAGGACCTTCATCCAAATCAGTTTCATTAAGACTTTTAAGGAAATAAGTATTGTTTCCTAGTACTGCTTGAACAACAAATGGTCCTCTCCAAAGGGAATCAAATTTTCCATGTTTTCCCTTATCTTCTCTTCTTGAATCCCACTTGAGGACTTTGTCTCCAACATTAAAATCTTCTGCCTTAGTCCTTCTGTCAAAGGCTTTCTTTAGCTTTTCTTGTAAAACTTGAACTCTGCTGTAAACTTGGTCTCTAGTTTGCTGCAAACATATTATTTGATTGATTCTTCTTTGCATATCATTTGGCTCAGCTTGACTTTCTTGAAGTAGTTTCATAACAGGAACCCCTAATGATGAAGGGAACTTGGCTTCTATTCCATAAACTAACTCATATGGGCTGATCCCAATTGATCTCTTGGTTGTTAGTCTATCCGCCCACAAGGCATTCACAAGCTTCTTATGCCAATTCTTCTTATTTTCTTCCAATACCTTCTTTATGATTTTTACAAGGCTTTTGTTTGATGACTCAGCAAGGCCATTTCCTTGGGGATAATATGCAGTAGAATGGCCCAAGGTAATGTGAAATTTGTGGCAGAAATTGACCATCTTCTTTGATCTGAAGGCAGCAGCATTGTCTGTTATTATTTTATCAGGACAACCAAATCTAGAAAGAATATTGGTCTCAAGGAACTGAATGATAGTGGAATCATTTGCTTGTCTGCATGGAACAGCTTCAATCCATTTAGTAAAGTAGTCTGTAGATGTTAGAATCCATCTATGTTGGCCTGAAGATGAGGGATGAATTTCTCCAATGAAATCCAAGCCCCATTGTTGAAAAGGCCTCTCTGTTGCAATAGGCCTCAAAGGAAGTGGTAGTAACTTTCTCTTTCCCTCAAACACTTGAAATTTATGACATGAGGTGGTGAATTTCTTGACATCAGAGAAAACAGTGGGCCAATAGTAACCAGCCCTCAGTATTTTATCCACAGTGGACTTCCAATACAAGTGTCCACCACAGTCACCTGCATGAAATTCTTTGGTGATATTATTAGCTTCATTTTCAATCAGGCAGTTTAACAGTATACCTTCATGGTTTTTCCAAAGCAAATTGCCATCCATGACACAAAATCTTGAAGCTTTCATTTTCAGGAACCTACATTTAGTTCTGGACAATCCTGGGGGAGCACACAGGTTTTGTAGTACATAACATATATCAGAATACCAAGGGGATTGTTCAAAGGCTACATTGATCTTTGGAGTCGCCAGCTCCGGTTCATTGTCCAGCTGGTTTATGTCTAAGGCTTGGAAGTTTGCTTCTGTCATTAGTTTGGCCAAACCTTGCCCTTTTATTAGTTTTGTAGGTTTTATCTCAATATCAAATTCCAAGATGTTGGCAATCCATTTTCCTCTTCTACCCTCTAGGTTTTCTTGAGTGAGAATGTCTTTTACAATGGGACTTGGCACGTAAGCTATAACATGGGAATAAAGGATGTAGATCCTAAAGTGTTTAATGGCCTTGACCAAAGCATAAGCTTGTTTCTCCATGATTTGATATTTCAGAGGTGCATCTCTAAGAGCTCTACTAAAGAAAGCAATGGGTTTCTCATTTCCTCGGTCATCTTTCTGTAATAGAACTGCAGCAATAGTATGCTGGGAGGCAAAAGAGAAAATAATAAATTCCCTGTCAAATTGAGGATTTGTTAAAACTGGAGTTTGGGTAAGGGCCAATTTTATGCCTTCAAAGGCTTGATTTGCTTCTACTGTCCATTTTACCTTTGAATCCTTTTTTAGCATGTTGTTCAATAATCTGATCAGTTCTGCTAAGTTTGGGATAAACCTTCTTAAGAAATTAATCTTCCCTAAGAAGGCTTGCAATTCTTTGATGTTTCTTGGATGGGGCATTTGCAAGATAGCTTGTATCCTGTCCGGGTCAATTCTGATGCCATCCTTTGAAATGATATGTCCTAAGATCTTTCCTTCTTCCAAACCAAATAGAGACTTCTTTGGGTTCAAGGAAATTCCATATTTCCTACATGTTAGGAATATCTGTCTCAAATGTTTCAAATGTTCTTGGTCTGATTTTGAGAAAGGTGTGAGGTCATCCAAATAGATGACAAGGAAGTCATGAATCTCTTTGGCAAAAGCAATATCCATTGCTCTTTGAAATGTTGCCCCTGCATTCTTCAATCCAAAAGGCATTTTTACATATTTGAAAGTTCCCCATGGGGTTGTGAATGCAGTTTTGTCTTGATCATCAGGGTGCACTAGGATTTGATTAAAACCTGAGAATCCATCAAGTAGTGAGATCCTTGATGCTCCTACCACTCTTTGGAGAATGTGATCCATCTTAGGTAAGGGATAGTTGTCTTTGAGGGACACTTGATTTAGGTTTCTAAGATCAACACAAAGTCTTATTTCACCAGTTTTCTTTCTTGTAGGTACCAAATTTGAGATCCAATCAGAAAACCTGATTGGTGCTATGATACCAGCCTTGAACATTTTTTGTACCTCTTTCTCAATTGCAGGGAGGAGCATAGGGTTTATTCTTCTCAATTTTTTCTTAAATGGCTTTTGATTTGGCTTGAGAGGGATTGTGTGTTGGATAACAGAGGTGTCATAGGATTTCAAGTCCTCATAACTCCATGCAAAGACATCCTGGAACTCTTTGAAAAGGTCAATGTATTTGGGCTTCTGATCATGAGGTAGGGATGCAGACAATTTTATTATCTTGGGCTTTTCCATGGTTCCAATGTTGCATTCCTCGATGGCAGAGTTAAGGGGCTGCATTTTTGGTTTTCTAGGGACATCATTTGAATCAAAAATATCGTCTAGTGGAGTTAGGCCTGTTGGAAGAAAATTATCTTTCAATTGTATCACTTCAGCTTCAGCATCAGCCACTTCTTCACAACCGATTTGTTGAATTTCTAGTATGTTGTCTTTGTTGAAAATTGTTGGATGTAGGATTTGGTTAGCTGTTTTAGGTGATATTGGCTTATGATTCTGTTGATCAGGTATTTGTGATTGACTTGCTCTTTCAAGTATTTGTGATTGACTTGCTCTTTCAGTGTCAATATTTAGTCCTACAAATTCTTGTTGCAAGGTCAAGAAAATATTTATTTGTGCATCATCTTCAAATACTTGCCAGTCCTTGACATTGTTTGGGACAGAAGGTTTGTGTTTTACCTCAGCTGTAAAGCAATGGTGGGGCTCAAAAGGTAGCTTGCATGTACTTGCAAATGTGGCCAAGCTATGGGCATGCAGATTATGGGTTCTAGGAATTTTGGTAATCTGGAATTCAGTGAAGGACTGTAGTAGTTCAGCAGCAGCAGACCTATAAGATCTCAGTCTTTTATCATTAGTAACAAAATTTCCCTATACTTGTTAGATGATCAAGTCTGAATCTCCCATAATTGAAACCTTTATGGCCTGTAAGGATTTTACTAGCTTAAGGCCTAACAAGAGAGCTTCATATTCTGCCATATTGTTGGTGCATCTGAAGTTTAACCTATAGGCTCGGCCCTCTGCATGACTGTTTTGTTTATTATGTATCCAAACCCCTGCTCCTGCCCCTAACTTGTTGACTGACCCATCAAATTCAAGGAACCATAGGATCTCTTGTTCTGGGGGAGACTTAATAACTTGCCTGTGATCTGGGATCATAAGTTGAAGTTCTGGTTTTTCACCTGGTTTGTCTTCTAGGACAGTCTGATCACTTGCTTGAATTAGCTTGATTTCTAGAGCAGCAGCTTGTTCATTAATATCCTGGTCTTGCTCAAGTGTTTTGGTTTCAACATCATTATTTGTAAGACCTGTATTGTCATTGAAAATAATATATGAGTCTATACCAGAATGAACAACATATATGGGAAAATTTTGAGGTTTTTCTTCACTGCTGACCATGTATTTCATAAGTGTTTCTCTGTATAGTCTTTTTGGTTGCCCAAAGACAGAGATGGTTGCATATGACATGTCTAGTTGTAGGGAACCTTGGAGTTTAGCCCCCCATGATCTTGATAACAACATCCCATATTTAGGTGGGATATCAGCAACCACAACATCCATGAGAATTTTTTTATTTGGGTACTGAACAAGGGACACACATAAGTCTTTTATCAAGCCTAGACACTTGACTTGGCTGGAGTCAAATGAGAATAGGTCCTTATATGGTCTTGTAATATCTAGATTCAATCTTTCCATGACTGATTTGGGCATCAAGTTGTGAGAGGCACCTGAATCAAACATTGCATTGTGTAGTATCTTATCATGAACATGTAAACTGACATAAAAAGGTAAGATACCTGCAACGGCTGTTTTTCCATCAACTTCTGGACCGAAAAGCAATTCTGGGGTGTCATCTAACACATTTACATTATCTTTATTACGAGTTAGCTGAAGGGACTTCTTGATTTTTTGTTTATAAATGTCATGCTTGGCTAGTTCTGAAAGAGGGACAGCTACCTTCAATTTGCCAATTTCAGCTTCTAAGTCAAAGGGTCTTTCAGATTGGATCTTGGTGTTGTGGGTGGCAGCCTTTTCCTTGTTCACTAGGTTTTCTTCTTGATTCTTATCTTGATCTTGAAGCTTGTCCTTGTTACTGACCTCTTGAGGAATGTTAGTTGGGTTGGGCTGCAAGGGTGATGACTCTACTGGTTGTTCTTTTGAGGGAGAAGTTACAGCTATTTCCTCAACCGTTACCTCATCTATACTTGGACAAGTTTTGTCACTTGGTTCTGTGATAATAGCTTTCTTAGGCTGTGTAGTGTCCTTTGTCTTGTCAGGCTATGTCACATTTATAGTTCTGCTTTTTAACTTATATTGTTTATGAACTTCATAAACAGCTGTGTCATATCCTTGTTTAAAGTCAAATGACTCACCTAACCTGGTTTGGAATTGCTGAATGTCATCATCTTTGTGATCCTCTTGACTTAGAAAAACTTGCTGCTCATCATTCAGGCCCATCAGGTTAATGTGGGTGTCATCTGTTTGTTCATCCGAAGTGGATGCCTCAGTATAGTTTTCCTGGAAAGGAGGTCTTATGTCTGGGTCAGAACCGGTCTTGCCAACGTTTGGGTTTTGATTCCTCCTAAAGTTTGGATTCCTGTTAGGTTTATTTTGTGGTGCATCCCATGATGACTTTCTCTCAACTGATTCTACTCTGTCCCCCAATCTCTTCATACCAGTGAGTATTGCATCCAGTTTTTGATCAAAGGCAGAGGGTTCTTCTTTGAAGGTGGTTCTCTTTTCCAATCTTGCCCTGTTTCTTTTGGCAATCAGGTTAGCCTCTACTGTGACAGCAACCTTCTGGGCTTCTTCAAGGGTTTCAGGTGCCCTTTCTTTTAATTGATATGACATATCAGGGTCAAAACCATCAGGAAATTTGTACAAGGCTAAATCAGGGGGAGGTCTTAAATTCTGTGGTATTGCATTATATACATTATTGAATCTTGCACAATACTCCAAAACGGTCTGTTGAGGATCTCGTTTGATTGTGTCATATTCACCAAGTATGTGCAGGGGATCTTTCTTCTTCTCCCATCTATTAGTAAAGGCTTGATAAAGGTCATCAGGAGTTGTGATGGTATTTGCAGCTAGTGATCTAAACCAAGTTCTTACATCCCCAGTGAGGCTCTGAACAAAGATTCTCATTCTCACACTGTGATCATCTATTTCATAGTTCTCAAAGTGGTCTTGCATCCTTCTGGCATGCTGAATTGCTGTGAAAGGGCCATTGGAGTCAAAATATGAGATTTTGGATTGATAGTCCTGAGGTAGAGCTGGAGCATTGGCAGGTAACTGCAGGGGTGCATATCTATTAGCCATATTTGCGGGATTTAGAGGGTTAACAGGGATGACTGGGATAGCATGAATGACTGGTATAACAGGGGTAGTGGGAATGGTGGAAACTAGGGTGTTGGTTAAGGGAATATGTGCAGTGGATGAAGGTGTAAAAGGAGGACTATGAGATGTGGATGGTGAACTGGGGGAACCAAGGGTAGACCGAAATAGAACCTTGATTGGAGTTGGAACAGGGTTTGGATGAGCTGTCTCAGGACTTGAGTCAGCAAGGGTCTCCTGTTCCCGCTGCTTCCTAATGATCTTGAGGATGGTATTAGGATTTTCAAAAATAGATGGTGGATTGGGGTCAGGGTTTGACCTAGTGTGTCTAGGTTCCCTTTTAGGAGCCAGCTTCTGAAATTGTTTTTGATATTTTAGGATATTTTTAGAACTGTTTCAAGGGACTGCTCAATTTTTAGAACCACTGTCTATAGACAGACAACAGTTGAAAAATAAGTTGTTCCCAGTGGAGTCGCCAATTATGTTAACACCCAGGTTGTTCCCTTTGACTCCCAAGGGAATACGGCCGGGGTAACCACTAACCAATCTTTGGATTGCAGCTTCTAGCCAGACTGTAATCAGAGAGGGCTCTCTCTTTACGGTTTAGTTCTTTTTGTGTTGAGATTTCAGGCTAGTTATGATTTTCAAGATTTGTTTTTTGTATTTGGTTGGAGAATGTTTCAGTCAAGATATATATGTGCTCACACTAGAATGTTATAGGTCATTGGGCATGGAGTCAGTGGTCCTTTAGATGTTTGGTGTGTTATGTTGATATGATAGTGATGGTGCAGAGCTGGATAACTTATCTGGGAAACAACACTTTGGAAGTTTGATTAAGTGTGATGTATTCAGTTTATGAAAGGCAGTTAAGAATCTTTCAATAAAAGGATGTGTGAAGAAGTGAGAATATTATTTAGAAGCAACTAAGAATTTCTAGATAAACATTCACAGTTATTGAATTAACGCAAACATGAGCACTCAAGATTTCATGTCCATGGTTAATTCAGAAGAAAACATTTACAGCAATAAAAGATTGAGCACAGAGTGTTATGAATCATGTCCTGTACTATTCCTTTTCTCTATTGCTAGATTTGATGAAAACATGAGTATTAAATAACATAAGAAGACAAACAGAGATTAAGAAGACTTATTATTCCACCAAACAGCACAAGAATTCTGCAACAGCACGCGGGTCATCAGCAAGACATTAAAACTTCAGGAAATCACTGAGCTAGTCCAGCCCTTTGTATTGGATAATTCTGAAAGTGTACAATATATTTTCCTCAGAGTAAAAATTACCAACCCCTTATGCGTTACTAAGGGGGGTATATATACAAAATTTACATGAAAAATATCAAGGAAATGAGTTAATGGCTCATTGATGTTATGCCAACTCCTGGAGCATTGTAGCTGAGAAGGTTAATGCTGTAATAACTCTTCAGTGCTTTAGCTGTCAAAATGGTCAGAGACTGTTGACTTGGTGGCTGCTGGAGTCGGCTGAGGATACGCTGTCAAAGATATGTGTTTTTTCTTATCCTTTAGGCTAGCTGTCGTTGTACATGTTCTGAGTCATTTTTCAGCTGCTTTAAATCCTAACCTTTTTCTGATGTTTGTCTTCTAGTGAGTTGGGGATGGCAGTGAC
Source organism: Pinus tabuliformis (assembly GCA_031772625.1). Taxonomy (NCBI): domain Eukaryota; kingdom Viridiplantae; phylum Streptophyta; class Pinopsida; order Pinales; family Pinaceae; genus Pinus; species Pinus tabuliformis. The sequence goes on along the minus strand of CM062820.1, from coordinate 1,352,812,815 downwards.
CGAGCAACTGAGGCTAACGTGGCAAAATTTGAAGCATTGCCTGCCACCAATCCTCCTTAGGCATTTGATGTCTTCGAATCTTAATCAAAGTTTCGTCGGCCTCTGTATACCTGTAAAAATTAGGAGGAATTTCAAAACGATGCTTCACCTCACTCTCAATAAAAAACAGGCCTTCAAGTTTATTATATAAGCTTTGTCCTGTTGGAGGCCCTGTTTCCTGAGAGGTACTGGCAGATGCAGTGATTTGGTCTTCAATATAAGCTGCCATCCTGTTAGCAAATTTATCTCGGGAGATCAGCTTTCCTGCACCGCTTAGTAGGCTGGGCAGTCCTTTTTCTTGCAGTGCTGCCATCTTGTGCTGGTACTCATGTACTTCAGCTTGTATCTCAAAGCACTTTCTCTCCACTGTCTGTACATAATTCCTGAGAGTGAGTACTTTCTTGGCTGTAAGGACAGCCTCTGTTCTGTTGACTATGCCCATGGCTGCCAGTTCCTCCTTTTCTTGCCTGTTCAAAAAATCTATCATTCTGTTGGCCTGTTCTGGCCTGTCTCCCAGTGTTGTCTTGGCCCTTTGAATCTCTGTTTGTGCTAGGCCAATTAAATCCATCTACTCATGTATGGTTTTAATTGATCTCCATTGTTTATCGATGGATTGGCCAATTTTGGCCCATAGAATTCTCCTTATTTCGGCCATGGCACTTTCCAGATTCAGCTCCTTTTCCAAGGCCATTATCTTTTCTTTTACGGCCTTTATTTCTCTGCCTTGTTCTGCCACTGTCATCTTTGATTTGTCATACTTGGCATCCAATTCTGCCAATTTTTCTTTGGCCTTCTTTATTTCATCTGCCTGGAGCTCCATTTCCTTAATGGCCTTGGTTAATTCTTCCACACTTGCACTGGAGCTTGGAGCTATTGCTGCTGCTTCTGTTGTGGGAGCCACTGCTGGCTCTGTAGTTGTTGTAGTGGTTGAAGTAGTTGGGGGGGCTTGGGATGTGGATTCTCCCTGTTTGTCTTGTAATGCCCCCTCAAGCTCTTTCTCCAACTCAAGGATTTTCTGATTTAACTGCATTATGAGGTCTAGCTACTCATCGACCTGTTTTTCCTTCTGTAGCTCTGTTGTTTGAGGATGCTCTGTAGGCAGCAGCTTTAACCTCTTCTTTAATGCATTGAGGTCATCCTCCTTTTTCTTCATAATGGCCCTTACACCCTTTCGATCCTTAGGATCATGCCCTAGGTCAACAATGATGTCCTCAAGTGACTTTATTCTGTTATCTTTGGCTAGGGAGGACATTCTCTCAAAATCCAACTGAGTGTTGGTATTTTTGAGTGACTCTTTTAGTTCATGGGCCAAGGTTGCCCTCTCCACCAAGGTTGAATAGACCATTTCTCCAGTCTGTTTGTGGAGTTCAATCTGGTCCATTGGATGGATGTCTTTGGCTAAGACCTCCACCCTTGTCTTCACATAATCTGCTGCGGATTTTGGATGGGGCACTGTAGGCTTGAAATGGCTGAGGATCATTTTCTCCTCCTGGATGTCATACACAGACATTAGCCTTTCCTTTTGGGCTGGTGTGGCATTGAGAAATTGCTTATAAAACTCCACCCTCAGCAGGTCATTCTGTGCCTTTATTTGTTTGAAGAAGTCCTTAGTGCCTTTGGGCTTCTTGCTCTGCTGTGAGGAGGAGGACACCTCCAAACCAAGTTGTAATCCTTGCTCCTGCTGAAAGGAGCTTGTACCTGTGTGCTGGCTGCCCTCCCTGGTTTTCCTTGAACTGTCAAGGAATTCTTCAGTGATGTCTTCTACCTCCGGGGAATCGGCTCTTGGCCTCTTGGTCTGGGGTTGCTGGGAGGATCCACTAGCAGGAGTGGACTCTTCTCTGGCTCTTTTCGTAACCCTGTCCTCTTGTGCTGGGGTCTGCAAAATTGGAGCTGTGGGTGCCTCAGTTTGTGGAGGGGGAGTCTGCTCTTGCTGCTGCTTCGGTTGCTGCCCTTGTGGCTGCTCTTGTTGTTGTTCTTGTTGCTGCTCACTTGAAGGGGCGGACTTTTATTTCAGGGTTTCTTCCTCAGCACCCATTATGCCTTTCCCTTTGTTTGTAGCTGGTGCTGCTGTGGAAGGTGCTTGTGCGACTGGTGCAGTCCTTGAGGCCGAAGTCCCTTCTCCTGCTGAATAAGGCCGTTTGAAAGGTACCTGCTGCACAGAGTCTAGGTCAATAGTTTTTTCAAGCTCCTTTACATTCTTTAGCATTGTCTCTTCTTCAGTTAGTTTTTCAACTAGAGTACCCTGTTGCCATTCTTGCTGGTTGGCATATATTTCAATGTGTGGGTATTGACAATGCCTATAACCTAGAAGCATGTACTTGATTCTTCTAGCAGTAATGAAGCCTTCAGGGTCATAAGGGACCCACCGAAAGCTATATGATAACTTGTATTTGTCTTTGAGGATTAGGTCAGCATCTTCCCATCCTTCTTTCTTATTCATGATGAAGGGGCCCAACTGGTGTTTGAACTTGAGGTGGGCCTTATTTTTGGAGCTGTGGAAGTGGGTGAGGTCAGACTGAATCAACTGCCTGTAATACTCCAAGGCAAATAACCTCATAGGCACATATTTTGGGAGGCTGTATGGAAAGAGCTCACAGCCATAGACTCTGATGACTGTATGATTCTCATATAGCTACCAATCACCTATTTTGTATTTTTTGGAAAGCTGCAGAGCTTTCTGTATCTCAGTTGATATTTTGGGAGGAGGGGACCTCATCAATAGGCAAGAGACTGGGTATACAAATTGGTTAACAAATTCACAATAGGAATAGGGTGAATTTGAGACTTTGTGATAGATAGAGGTCCAGAAGATAACAGATCTTCTTTCCCCTCTATAATCCAACTTTTTGATGTAGCATGGAAAAGCCTCAGACTGATAGTACATGAAAAGGTGATAGATATAGGCCGAGTACTTGAAGACACCCTGTCTATCCACTTTGCCCAACTGATCATGGATCTTCTTAGCTATGAACTTGGCAAAGTTATATTTGCGGGCAGGGGGTTGGCCTGGGCTGTAAGCAGCTAGCAATACCAGCATTGTTTCATTCACATGCTCGCTGGTTTTGTATCCTAGCACATAAGAAATCATGTCCAGTAATAGTCTGCCTACTTCAGTAAAATAGACATCTAGATAAGGAGGTGACCCGGTAGGCTGGCACTCAGGTCTCATGAATGTCCTGGTGACCTTTTGAATCTCCTCACTGGTCATCTTGGCACCAGTGTCCAGCAGATAATTCATGGAAAATGGGAACAACAGCTCTGTCTGATCAAAATGGAGCATTTTATTGATGGATTCAGGATTAATGTAAAAGAGGATCCTCCCATATGGAGAGCTAATAGCTCTGTGCTGCACATCATAGTTTTCTGAACATAGGCGAATGATCTGAGGAAAGACATTGACAAAGGGGAGACAATAGTATGGCAGGTTTGACTCCCATATCCCATATGTATCATGACCATTCAGGTAGTCCTCTCTCAATTACCTGAAGGTCTGCAGAAAGTCCTTGTTACCCACAAAGTCTTCAATGAGGTAGTCCTTGTCAGCAAAGGGAAAGGCCTCCAGGTCTTTATTTGGTGGATTTAATGGAGCTACATTGAGGGCTGAGGGTGCAGGGGCAGCCATTGTATAATCTGATTTTGAACAAGGTGAGTGCAATGGATTGCAAGGTTCCTCGGAGCTTAAGTGATAGACTCACTGTAGACAATGTTTGAAATGTTTTTCACAGTGGAAAAGGCAGGCTTGTTTCTGCAGTTTTTGGTAAATTCACAGGGATTGTGAATTGCTAGGGGTAAATTGCAGAGGGTATGTGAGATTTACTTTGGTAAGAAGCTGCAGCTGGTCTACACCCGGCAAAAGGGAACAATGCTGGGCACCTCGAGGACAAATTTACAATTTTGGTCCGCGAATTGTCTGTTTTAATGTTAAATTATGGTGCTGGGGAAATGCAGGTTACCTTAGCTCACTTTTAGGTAGCAGACAGAGTTTAATTTGGAATTTGACAAGTTCTTTAATGGTAATTTGCAGAGAAATGGTATGTATGGGCGAAATGGGAAAATTATGGTGAATACCTGGATAAAATCGCTTGACAAGCCTGTGGGCCGAACTGTGAAGGCTCTAGCTGAGTTGATAAGCTTGGACGGTCGCAAATTCAAATTCGGAGGTTTGGGAACAATCTGGCGCGGAAGCAGCGAGAAGAGCTCTATGTATTTCGCTCGAAAATGACATAAAACGGCTATTTCGGGCATTTATAACGACAATTTTGGTAAAAGCGGGTTATTGGCGCTTTTCCGCCGATGACGTCAGCATGACATCGTGGTGGGCCCAGGTACGGAGGGTGACGTGGGCGCTGAGGTGGAGGCCAGCGTGGCCGGACACGGTGGCGGGCGGATAAGGTGGCAGGGCTACGTGGAGGGCCACGCGGTGCGGGGCGGGAGATGGTCCGACGTCATGGTGACGTGTAGGTGACGTAGGAGGGAAGGTGGTAACGGGGAGGGTGGTAAGCGGTTTCCCCGCACCACCTTTGGGCAAAGGGGGTATCGGGGAGGGGGGCTCCGAACAACCCCGCCGCCTGCCACACGTCCCATGTACGGGGCAGAAAACCACCTTTCCCTGGACGCTAAAGGACGACAGATCTGAATCTGGAAATACCCGCCCACCGTTGGATTGAGGGTGGCAGACAATGGACAGCTGGCGGGCCTCCCGACGGATCGTGCATGTTGGGGGGGTCCCGCCGGCATATTAAAATATTCAAATTAATATTTTGGGCGGAGAACTTTAGGTTTAAGGGCTTTTTGTGGGTTTTTCGGGGTAAGGGTTAATCTGAGGGGGGAAGAAGGGTTAAAAAGTTGGTTTTAAGCAGAGGGAAGGGGTTTTTGTGGAATTCTTGAGCAGAGGGAAGGTGAGGGCTTAGGGGGAGGTTATCACTCCAACCAGAGGTTAGAGCAATCCCATGACAGGGTTGACCATAGTCCTTGGTGGACTAAAGTTCCCCCAAGACAAACTTATTTAGCTATAGTGCTAAAAAGGGAGGATATCTATACAATGCTTGGGATTTATACACCATAGTGTTATAATAGTAGGGAAAGGGTAAGATAGGGGATTTAGATAATAGAAGTTAGGGGTTAATATGGATGGAAAAGTGAATGAGGAGTGATATTACTAAGTTAATTTGAAAACCACTTAGCTTAGGGAGTAGATCAAAATGAAAATAATTTTACACAGGAAATGTGGCTTTTAAAGGTATAAGAACCAGCATAAAACCTCAAATTCTTCCATGGATCTTAACTGATGAAGGGAGGTTAGTTATGAATGTGAAAAGGGGAAAGAAGGGGGGTTAGACATGCTCCTTTGCTTTGCTGCCCATGATGGAGAAGAGAAGCTTCTCAATCCATTGATATTCCTTTGTGACTAGGTTATCAAACACTTAATTAAAAGGAATGACATTTCTGCAACCCCCTCTGCCTACCCATCTACTTGCCTAACATTTTTTGTTTCTTCATGGAGGGTGCACTTAGACTAGCAGACCCTTCTGTGCCTTTTCTTTTGTTTGGCTTTTTTCTTTTGATTTCCTATCTGGAACTACCCTTATTGCTTCCAAGGTCCCAGATTAAACAGTTGGGAACCTTACTTCTCTACCTAAGCTGCCGGTCTGCCAAGATTAAACAGTTTGGATAGACTTCTTTCTCTATTCTACAACAAAAATTGAAACATGGCATGATCCAGATTAGGCTTTTGGACCATCCATCAAAACTTAATCAATATGAAGCTATACACACACCTTGTCTCCTTTTGGAAATATGGGATCTTTGTATCACCAAAGCAGAGCATATTTGGACCTTTCTTTGTCAATCATGAAATATGAAACCTATTGGTATAGGTAGCTAACAATCCGCAATCGTGGAAGAAAGTCAATTGAAACCCCATCATTCGCGGAGGCTTACGAGTCAACCGTCTTTGTCTCCGGAATCGAAAACAGTACGGGCAAAGCGAACTCGTTTAACCGGTTCGAAATCTCCTATCAAAGTTAGAACAAGTGTTCCAACGACATCTGAGATTCCGGTTACTCCAAACATTTCTGGAAACCCTGCCTCTGTAGAAGAAGTTCAACAGCCACAGAGGGACAGTAACACTGATCCTAGTCTGAGGGCAAATACTTGCGTTACTGAACCAGTTCCATCTGTAACCGGTTCAGAGAGTCATGCTCCTCAAACAACTGTCGCTGTCGATTCAACCCCTTCTTCGACACCAGAAATATTTTACGGACCTGACGGTCTTCCTCTTCCATCGGGTTTGATTGCGATAGAGGAAATTGTAGAGGATCCGCAAGCAAGTACTCCAACCCATTTTGGAGTCGAGGTCACTCTATTTCCTTCATCAGAAGTTAATCCACCACAAGTGGAAGTTACTGTAGAATCGCTAGGCAATCTATTGGATAGACTCAAAATGTCTGAACAACTGTCAACATCTAGGACTGTGTCGAACGACACAGCGACAGCAGAAGCCCCTGCTGTCACTCCGACAATGTTTGCCGGCATACCATCTGTCCCGACTAGCTCGCAAGCGCTAGAAGGAGTCCACCAAGGGACTATTTCGACAGTGTGGTCTGCTCCAGTTTGTTCATCCGGAATAATATCCGGCAACTCTTATGTTGAGACTTGCCAGACTGATCCATTTGGAGGTCAGTTTGGGCAATCCAATTCCCAAGGACAAACAATCCCCTTGAGTTCCGGATTGCTACCGTATGGAGGGCAGTATGCCCTTTCATTACCCCCTCCGGGAGGGTATCCATACGGGAGTTCACAACAGTATTCAGGTTATACTGGAATTACATCAAGTGGTTGGGTACCTATGCTATCTCAACAACCGAGGGTTGTATATTCTATGCAACAGTGTGTACCTATGTCGAACATCTCGACCACACCGGCTATTGTGACAGTGTCGCAAGTTCAAACGTTGCCTGTTGTATGTCAACCTCAGATTTCTCAGGTTGTAATGCAACAACCCCTTGACCCTGTGACACAACCACAATCGCCAACTGGTGGGGCGACACAGGTCCAAACGGGTACAATTACCCCACACCTTGGTCCAACGGTTAGCATAGCGCAACAGAACATAGCTTCACAACCGTGGCTGGTGCAATACCAACAACCACAATTCCAGCAATTGTACCAAGGTTCTGAGCAGCAGATCTTTGCGAACAGTGGACAACCGTATATTCAAAATGGTCCAAACCAACTGCTTTACAGTGGTCAGGTCCACCAACCGTATCAATCATACCAACATCAATTACATTATGCTGGTATGCAAAGGCCCACTGCTCAAGCGATTCCATCGTACCCTGGGTATGCTTCACCTAACCTGAATCAACAGTTACCATTCGTGGCAACTTTAGAGTTACCCGATCTACACCAGTTAACCAACGATCCGATTGCTTACGCCCCTTGGTGGCCAGCGATTCCTCACAAACTTCCATCTGACATTCCTAAATTCAATGGAAATCCAGGTGAAGACCCATCGAATCACGTGATGACTTTTCATCTGTGGTGTTCATCAAACACCCTAAATGATGATTCGATAAGGCTTCGCCTTTTCCAGAGGACGTTAACGTGTCCAGCGACAAAATGGTATATTGAATTACCTAGAGCCTCGTTCGATAATTTCAGCTCCCTAGCCACGACTTTCTTAACACATTTTCAATTACCGATAAGGTATGAAACGGGAACAGAAATCTTAACCAACTTCAAGCAGACAACGGCCACTCATATATCCGATCATATACATGAGTGGCCTCGTCGTCGTAGGATGGTGAAAACATACGTTCCCGATCAGCTGTTAGCTGAATGGTTTATAAAGTCGTTACTTCTTGCTATAACAGAAGATGTGGCAAAGAGGGGGGTCGTAACAGAGGAGCAAGTTATTGCTCGTGCATAATATCTAGACTTAGTTTATACTCAGTCCGGTATGCTCTACGACAAAATACCTGACGCCCCTAGACCGGAATTTTCAATTCTTCCTCCTCCTAAATCAAATAGTGACTCTCATTCCGGCGATGGCGTGATTGGCACGGCAAACGCGAAATCGACAAAGGCTTCGTCTAAGAAAGCCCGTAAGAATTCAGATCAAAATGCAAAAGATGAAATTCTTGCTTCGGAAGTAAATGTCGTATCAGCAGATAAAGGCAAAGAAACCAATCAACCAGGAAGCAAGAAGAAGCAAAACAAAGGGAAGAAGAAGAAACAGGGTGAGTCATCCCCTGGAAAAACTTCTTCAAACCCTCCTAGGAAAGGGAAACCAAAAAGTCCATGCATGATATGTTGTTGACACCTAATCTGAAACGGATGGGTGAACTGGACAGTCATCTAGAAGATGAACTGATCCGTTTTTATTTTTGTATATAAACATGAGTTACCTAATGAATAAGATCAATCAGTTTTGTCTCTCGTTCAATGTGGAGTTACCCTGGCCTGACATGGTATCAGAGCACAAGTCCCAAAATAGTGTAACTCCTGCTGAGCGCTGCATTATCCTGAGCGATTCTCTGCGCATATAGCGCTGCCACTTCTGGAGATTGCGCCCTCTGTCCTGAGCGCCTCTGGAGACTGCGCCCTCTGATCATGAGTAATTGATGTGCATTTTTTTTTACCTGAGCGTTGATGAATGCATAGAAGCGTTGTTATACTTTTTTTTTGCTTTGCTGCCTCTCTGCGCATGAATACTGGTGCATATGCCATAGCCGCTTTTCATCTCTTTCCCAAACTACCAGTTCTCCCATAGCCCGACAGAACTGCATATCAATAGTTGTGACGAATCCGGAGGCCTATCTTTGGGCATAATGGTGAAGCGCTCCATCGCATATTGACATCCCAGATCTTGTGGAATGAAATGCAGCCCACTGAATGCGGTTTGAAGAAGGAATTCAGAGATATGCTACCTACAGTGGTCTTCAATGAAAACGTTTTAATAGAAGACACACAGTGAGTTTTTCTATGCTTTCTCCTACTTGAATTTGCTTGACAGAGAATCTTAACAGTCTCGATTTAGCATCCATTCAGTTTTTCCAGCGCCTGGTGAGAAGACTCTCCCCTCATGTCAAGGTTTCTGATTGCGGGCAAATGGAACGGCCCCGGGAGTAGCTCTTGTTTCTGGTAGGACGAAGAAGACCCATAGCCTCCATGCCTATTTCAATGTAGCAGAGTTGCGGTGCTTTCACCAGTTTCAAATTACTGTTTGGGAATTCGGCCGCTGCTATTGGGGTTTGGCCGTGTGATAGCCACTCTCATTTGGCTGTTAAAATTCAATCTCTTCTCCATCATATTGTGCTTCACCAGAGCCAAAGGTGTAAGCTTGCATTCGTTTGCTTCTTTCAGTACACTACTTATAGTTGATTATATCTGATACCGATGCCATAGAATCATATATTGAGACCGATGCCGAGGTTTTGTATTGACAAATTGTATTGAAACCGATGCCATAGAATTATGTATTGAGACTGATGCCGAGGTTATATAAACTGTATTGAAGACCGATGCCGAGGTTTATATAAACTGTATTGAAAACTGAAATTCTAAAGGTAGATACATAGAATACTGCAATGAGCCGAGAACAGTAAAATGTATAGAATTACTCAGTAGCATGTGAGAGTCTTTGGCTATAAAGGAACGAGTGTCTTAAACATCTAAAGATTGATATTTTTTTTTGGAATCTGTGGCAGAAGGAATAGGCTAGGAAAGTTTTTTTTTGTCATCAGAAGTTCCTTCTATCAGCAAAAGTTTTTCTTTTCAGAAGAAGTTTTTTTTATAAAATGCATTCAATCATCTCTATGGTCGGAATAGTTCTCACTGGCAAGGATAACTATTTTGAATGGTCTCGGATGGTAAAACAGACCCTCATCTACAATGAGCTGTGGAAAGGAGTGTGTGTCGGAGAAGAAGACAAAGACCCTGTGCAGCCTACATCAGATAAAGAACTTGTCATCTGCGAAAACAAGAACAGCAAATCCTATGCATTGATCGCAGCATCTGTAAATGAAGAAGTAAGTCGTCATATTTCATCCTATTCCAATGCCTTTGAAGCTTTACAAAAGCTGAAAGAACTCTATGATACACATTCTGCACTTGAAGTTGTTCAGCTTATGATTAAACTCTTCACTCTTGAACTGAAAAATAATGATCCTCTTGCTCTTGCATCTGAAATAAAGTCTATAATGCATGATATTAAATCCACTAAGGTTGAGCTGGATATCTCTCTTATTGCCTTTCTCAAAGCACTCTATCCTACCTACTCTAATTATCTTGAGTCTTTACAAGCAAATGGAAATCTTAAAGATATAACCTTTGACACTCTTGTGAAAAAGTTTGCTGAAAGAGAGAAAGCCTTTGGAAAGAAAACAGTCCCTGAATCTTCTGAAGAGACTGTTTGCCTTGCTCATAAAGAAAAGCATCCTGCTCAAGATTCTACAAGAGGAAGAGGTGGACGAAGAGGAAGAGGAAGATACTTCAGAGGCAGGGGGGGCAGACATCCTCAAGCAGAAAAGGCAGATCTGCATTGCATTCACTGCAAACGAAATGGATGACATGATGCTTCTACATGCAAGCTACCATGGGACAAAGTTGAGCAGAGAAGAAATCAGCAGAAAGGTAAAACTGATGACACAGACAAAGGTAAAGCACCTGAATCCACTCACTATATTGAGGCACAATATAACATTGGAGTAAATGAAGATTTGTTTAATGCTTCACTTGCTTCTTCGAAAAATGACTGGTTGCTTGATTCAGGAGCAACCTGTCATATGACTCATAGGAAAGATTTCTTTGAAGATTTCACTGACAATGTTGATGGAGTAGTATACTTTGCATATCAGTCAAAAATCAAGCCATCAGGGCTTGGCACAATCAGGCTTAAACTGCCTGGTCTTCCAGACTTTCTTCTGGATCATGTTCTATATCTCCCACAGCTCAAGAGAAACTTGTTGTCCCTGGTCCACATCTGCCAGCAAGGTCGCTCCATTCACATGTTTGATGGAAAGCTTGAGGTAAGAAAGGCATCAGACCACTCACTTGTCATGAGGGATATAGAAGAAGAAAGACTTCTTAAACTGCAAGGAACCTCTGCTCATGCACAACATTTCTCATATATTTCTCATCATGAAGAAGGTGCACTTCCATCAAGTTTATTATGGCATGCTAGATTTGGACATTTAAACTATGATAGTCTCCCTTGTTGAAGAAAAATGGTGTTGCTGGTTTGCCTACAATTCCTAGAAAACATAAACATTGTGATGTTTGCATTCTAGGAAAGCATAGGAAACAGTCTTTTCATGATTCACATTCAAGAGCACATAGGAAGCTTGAACTTATTCATTCAGACTTATGTGGTCCAATGCCTGTTCCTTCTGCAAATGGAAATAAATATATCATGACATTTATTGATGATTACACCAGAATGTGTTGGGTTTATTTTTTGAAGAACAAATCTGATGCTTTTCAAACATTCAAGAATTTTCATAAATGGATTGAAAATGATGCACAATCTCATATTGGGTCTATTCGCACTGATAATGGAAAAGAATATACATCAAATGAATTTGAACACTATCTTCGCCAACATGGGATTAAACATCAAACAACTGTGCCTTATAATCCTCAACAGAATGGTGTAGCTGAAAGAATGAACAGAACAATTTTGAATATGGTACGATCCATGCTTTTCTTAAAAAATGTAAAGACAATGTTTTGGGCTGATGCTGTTCTATGTGTTGCATATATAAAGAATAGATGTCCATCTAGTGCTATAAGAAACAAGACTCCTTATGAATTGTGGTATGGACATGTTCCTTCGGTAAAACATCTCAGGATTTTTGGTTCCACCTGTTATGCTTTAATACCAAAGGTACATAGAAACAAACTTGGTGCTAGAAGTCGTAAGTGTATCTTCCTGGGGTATTCAAACACATCTAAAGCATACTGCCTCTATGATGAAGTAAATAAAAAGTTTGTTTTATCTAGAGATGTCATTTTTCTTGAATCATCCAAATCTGACAGTGTTGTTGAGCGGCAACTTGATCGCTTGGATAGATTCACAAAACCGAAATCATTCCAAGAGTTTGATAATCAGATTCCACATCTTGAAGGGGGGATTCCTATACTAGATCAACATGTGGAATCTCCTTCTGAAGAACGATCTCCCCTGCATGACACTCCAACAACGGATGATGCTTTAAGTGATGTAATTGATAGAATTGGGAGACTTAATCTTGATTCAGTCCCAACTCAATCAACAGAACAGCCTGGACCATCTCAGAAAGGTCCCCCAAAGTGGCTGACAAAGACACTTGAAAGTGTTCATCCTGATGAAATTGGAAAAACAGGAACCAGAAATTCAAACCGACAAGATGGAGGTGATGTAGATAACTCTAATTCACCTGTTGATATGGATGTTACTTATGATTGTGAATTGAACTTGTCTGCAGATTTTGAACCAACTTCCTTCAAAGAAGCTGCTTCTCATGATAAATGGAAAGAAGCGATGCAGAAGGAGTATGATGCCCTCATAAAGAATGGCACTTGGAAGCTGGTTGATCCTCCATTTGGAACCAAACCAATTGGCTGCAAGTGGGTCTACAAGAACAAGTACAAAGCTGATGGCTCACTTGACAAGCACAAAGCTAGGCTTGTGGCAAAAGGTTTTGCACAGAAGGAAGGGGTCGATTATGAGGAAACTTTTGCTCCCACAGCAAAATGGGCCACCATCCGGACACTCTTTGCACTAGCTGCTCAGAACGGTTGGAAAGTCCATCAAATGGATGTAAAAACTGCATTCTTGAATGGAGATCTAAAAGAGAATGTTTTTATGTCCCAGCCTGAAGGATTTTCTCTGAAAGGACATGAACACAAAGTATGCAAACTTGTGAAGTCCTTGTATGGCCTCAAACAAGCACCACGAGCCTGGTATGAAAAACTAACTGAGCATCTTCTGAAACTCAACTTCAAACATTTTGATCTTGATGATGCAACTTTATTTGTCAAGAAAGTTGGCAAAACAGTTGTATATCTTGTGGTGTATGTAGATGATCTTTTAATGACAGGGAACAATGAAAGCTATATTGCATCCATAAAGAAAGAATTAGGAAATTTTTTTGAAATGACTGATTTGGGCTATGTTCATTACTATCATGGCATTGAAGTAACCCAACATCCAAAGTCCATATTTCTTTCTCAAAAGAAATACATTGGAGATTTGTTAAACAAATTTGGCATGATAGAGTGCAATCCCCTTTCTACTCCAATGGAACAAAACTTGAAGCTCACATCTATTGAAGGAAAGGAATTTGAGGATGCAACAAAGTATAGACAGCTTGTAGGAAGTCTCATCTACCTCACTACTACCAGACCAGACATTTCATTTGCTGTTGGAATCCTCTCCAGGTTTATGCAAAAGCCTTGTGAGGGACATTGGTCTGCTGAAAAAAGAATTCTAAGGTACTTGAAGGGAACTCAAGACCTTGGAATCAAGTATACACAGGTGGACGACTTCAACTTGATTGGATACTCTGATTCAGACTTCGACGGAGACAAAGAAACTGGGGTATCTACTTCAGGATATGCTATGAGTCTTGTATCAGGAGCTGTCTCCTGGAGATCACGCAAACAATCAGTACCAACAGATTCCACAACAGAAGCAGAATACGTGGCAGCAGCTGAAGCAACAAAAGAAATTGTGTGGCTCAGGAAAATTCTTGAAGATTTGCAAGTAAAACAAATACAATCTACTCCACTCATGATTGATAACACATCTGCAATAAAGTTGGCCAAGAATCCAAAGTTCCATGATCGTACTAAGCACATCAATACTAAATATCATCTGATCTGACATCATGTTGAGGCCAAAACAATCCATCTCCGTCATTGTTCCACAAATGAGCAAATTGCAGACATCTTCACCAAAGCGCTTGGAAGAGAAAAGCTTGAAATATTCAGAACGATGCTTGGACTCACCAACATCCCTTCAGATTAAGGGGGGGAATGTTGACACCTAATCCGAAACGGATGGGTGAACTGGACAGTCATCTAGAAGATGAAATGATCCGTTTTTATTTTTGTATATAAACATGAGTTACCTAATGAATAAGATCAATCAGTTTTGTCTCTCGTTCAATGTGGAGTTACCCTGGCCTGACATATGTGACGAGGATCATTGGACATCCGATTGTCCATACAAAGCTGAGCTTAGAAGGTTCTTCAAAAGTTCACAGACCTCAGCTGTGTTAACTGATCTGTTCCCACACCCAGGTCAAAATCTGGTTGATAGTGGAAATGCTTCCCCGTCGCAAGTGCTTATGTTGTCGGTTTCAAAACAGCAGAATGATGCTTTGATTACGACAAGGAACAAAGATTACGGGAATCCGCAGCTGTCGAACGACAAAGGTAAAGATCAACCAAATAGTTCGACAACAACTTCGACAGAAGTTGTACCACCCATCATTCTTGAATTAACGATAAAACCGCCAAAGGGAGTAGTACACAAGTCGAAATTTAATCCTTGCGCCAGAGTGGCGCAGCATTATAACATAGTGGAAGATTTGGCCCAATCGCCATCCGCTATGTCGACTCTTGAAGTACTACAAAATTGCCCATCCCAAAGGTAGGCTTTGTTATCGGCTATTGGTGGGGTTGATCCTAAGGATTCCAATCTTGTATCCTTTGACCACAAAGGATACGATCATCAGTTACCAGCTCAACTAGCTTTCCTTATTCAAGTGAAAGCCCTCAACAAAACTGTTCACCGAACGATTATTGATGAGGGGGCATCTACATGTATTATGTCGATGAGTTGCTGGAAAACTTTAAGATCTCGAACCTTGTCGCGATCTTCGACGACATTAAAAGCATTCGACGGAAGGACATATACCCCGTGCGGTATCCTTAATAACTTGAAAGTTGAACTGGGAGGAAAAAAAGTAGAAATAAATGTTGAAGTCATCGATGGGAATCTGGACTACAACATCCTACTAGGAAGACCATGGATATATGCCATGGCAGCTGTTGCGTCGACTTATTTTAGGAAGATCGCATTCCCTTTTCAAGGAGGGATTACGATCATCGACCAGCAAGACTTCCTCCCTAATGGTTCACAAGTTACAGGAAGCATTCCCATGATCCATGGAAGCAACCATTCGCTTCAAGACATCGGAGTAGGCCTACTGAAGGACCCCACATTAATGGGAACTTTCGCACTTCCACCTCTAGTCTATATAGGAGAAGTAGCACTGGTAAGAACCTGCAACATGATATCTTCCACGAAGATCTCAAAAGACGGTGTCGACATGGATCATACAATGGTTTTTCCCCCAAGCCCTATAGAAATATTGTAGCAATCAATGTTTCAAGCATGGGAGGCGAACCCAAATCAACGCTCATCAAGCGTTTGGGTAGATAGGTCTAGAGAATATGGTACCCCGTTAGATCCTTGGTCAAAAGTACATGGGACTGATGAAGGAATCCTACAATCAATGTTGATTGAGGGGGCACCATGGAATGATTGCCACCATCGTTCCCTTCTTCCGGAATATGAAGAAGATACTTAGCATGACCTTTACCACCCTTCAGGTTTTGAATTCCTATCAAATACTGTAAATACGGTGGATTCCGAGCGAAACTTATCCAATATTGAAGAGACTATAGCCATAAATATCTCGACTAAAACAATTGTTGTAGAGAATATTTATGTCGGCAAAGGTTGTTCTCCTTCAGAACTGGAAATATATAACGCTCTTTTTCGCGAGTTCAGAGATGTCTTTGCTTGGTCATATGATGAAATGCCAGGTATTGACTCGAGTATCGTTGAACATGAAATTAAAATTTATCCTGATGTCAAACCAGTAAGACAACAGCTTCGGCAGGTGCACCCCAAGAAAGCCGCTGCCATTAAGGCAGAAGTTGAAAAACTTCTCCATGCTAGATTCATCTACCCCATTCCTCTAACCGATTGGGTATCGAATATTGTCCCTGTTATGAAGAAACAAGGGACAATTAAAGTGTGTGTCGATTATAGCGATGTAAACGAAGCTTGTCCGAAGGACAACTACCCTACACCCTTCATCGACCAGATAATTGATGAATGCGCCGGATGTGAAATCTTTTCATTTATGGATGGATTTTCCGGGTATAATCAAATAAATATCCGCCCACAGGACCAGTCAAAGACTGCATTCATCTGTCCGTGGGGCACATTCGCTTATCGAAAATTACCCTTTGGTTTAAAGAACGCAGGGGCAACGTTTCAGAGGGCAATGAATTATGCCTTCCATGACATCAAGAACATCATTCAACCTTATCTCGATGATCTTCTGGCTCATTCGCGAAAGCGGACTGATCATCCGCAGAATTTAAGAGCGATATTTCTATGTTGCCGACACTACAAGATAAGACTCAATCCGCACAAATGTGTGTTTTGCGTCGGTTCTGGTCGTCTACTTGGCTTTGTAGTCTCTAAGGATGGGATTCGGCTCGACCCCTGCAAGGTTCAGGTGATCATTAATTTGCCTCCACCTTCAAATTTGCTTCAGATTCAGAAACTCCAAGGGAAAGCAAACTTTCTGAGGAGGTTCATTCCAAATTACGTAGAACTTGCTAAAGGTTATACTCGTCTTTTGAAAAAGGATGTACCTTTTGTCTGGGATCAGGTGGCGCAAGCTTCCTTTGATGCTCTGAAAGATTCTCTAGTAAAGGCATCATTAATGTATGCCCCGGACTATCAAAGAGATTTTAACCTGTATCTGGCTGCAGCAGATACGACCATTGCGATGGTTTTAGTTCAAGAAGTCGATGGAATTGAACATCCTATATATTATTTAAGTAAAAACTTGAATGATACAAAAAGCAAATATTCTTATGTTGAAAAGCTAGCACTCGCTGTTGTTCAAGCGATACAAAGATTTCGACATTATGTCCTCTTTTGGAAAACTACCATTCTATCAGATTGCAACCCCATGACTTATATATTGTCGCGAGAATTGCTGGGGGGCAAGTATTCAAAATGGATAGCCATCCTTCAAGAGTTTGATCTGGAATTTGTTAAATCCAAATCAAAGAAAGCTTTAGTTTTCGCAGAATTATTGTGCGATCTCCCATCTTCGTCCAACGATGAAACATCAGAAGAGTCAATCATGGACGAAAGTTTGTTTCTAATATCTGCAAGCGATGAGTGGTATGGAGATATAATAATATATCTCCAAACCCAAAAATTCAGGCCTGGCACCTCTCACTCAGAACAGAAACGTATACAATACCAAGCAAAAGACTACATGATCGTCGGTGATACACTTTACCGTCGTGGTATCGATACAGTTCTGAGGAGGTGCCTCACCCATGAAGAGGCCGAAAAAGCCCTGAATGAGTGTCATTCAGGCGCGTGTGGGGGGCATCAATCTGGATATGCTACAGCATAGAAAATCTTACGAGCAGGATACTTCTGGCCAACCATGTTCAAAGATTGCATAACCACAGTCAGAAGTTGCCATGCTTGTCAAATTTTCGATAGCAAAACCAGAAGACCACCCGCACCTTTACAGCCAATAGTTGCTGTTGGGCCTTTTGCCAAATGGGGCATCGATTTCATGCAATGTAACCCCACCTCGACCGGGGGGCATGGGTATATTATAGTCGCTGTTGACTATTTTACCAAATGGTCCGAGGCGATGCCTACATTAGATAACACTGGTGAAACAGCTGCCCTTTTCTTTTTCAATCATGTAGTCGCCAGATTCGGCGTACCACAGGCCATAGTTACAGATCATGGGTCGCATTTTCGCAATCACATGATGGTTGAATTAGCTGCCAAGCTAGGGCTATCTCACGACAGCTCTACCCCGTATTATCCGCAAGCCAACGGACAAGTTGAAGAAATCAACAAGGTCCTGAAGCGTATGTTGCAAAGGATGATCGGGGTTCACAAAAGAAGGAGGCACCTAATCCTGTACTCAGCCTTGTGGGCTTACCGAACATCGGTAAAGAACGTGACCGGGTTCACACCTTTCCAACTGGTGTATGGCCTGGAAGCAGTCTTGCCAATCCAGTGTGAAATTTCGTCGCTTAAACTCGCAATTGATCTTCTCCCCGGAACTTCGGAATAAGAGGCTCGTTTCTTGGAATTAATCCAATTGGATGAAACCCGTCATGACGCCGCTTTGGCTAACAAAGCCCATAAGAAACGAGTCAAGGCGCAGTTCGACAAAAATGTCAAACCCCGTGTCTTCTCAGAAGGTGACTTGGTCTTGCTTTATGACCAAGAATCCGATAAATTGGGAGCAGGTAAATTTAATTCTTTATGGATGGGCCCCTATATTGTTAAACGAGTGTTAGCAAAAGGAGCCTATGAGTTAATAGATTATGAAGGAATTCCACTGGCGCAACCCCGTAATGGGTTGTACCTCAAGCGTTACTATGCTTAAATAATAACCTGTATGCTTTTGTTGTATTTTGTTTTCGCTAAAGTGTTTGTTTTGGTCGAGTGATCCACCTTTTCACATTTATTGCAGATGTCAAACCTTCTGGAGACATGTGTTGGATATGCCGATGGAGCGAGTCGTAGTTCGCGGAACCTATCCTCCGCAGCCTGGGCCATTTTTGATCCAAGCGGCGAGTTAGTAAGTTTCAGAGGTGTGTGTATTGGGCAATCAACAAATAACATCGCTGAGTATAGCGCGTTGATAGAACTACTCTCTGATGCCATCACCCATGGTATACGTTAACTAATTGTCAGGCTAGACTCACAGCTCATAATACTACAACTCAATGGTATATATTCCGTTGGCAATCCAGCTATTTATCGCATGTTCCTAAGGGTTAAGATTTTGGAAAGACAATTTGATTCAATTCAATACCAGCATATTTCCAGAAACTTAAACACATTAACTGACTCATTAGCAAACTATGTGTTAGATAGACATTTGTGACATTTATAAAAAGAGAGACACATCATCAATGTTGTACATATGGATCATATAAATCAACCAGAATAAAACTCGAAAATCAAAATATATATATAAGTTGTTTAACGTTCATACATAATGTTCTGTAACCAAGACAAAATCGTTCATATGACCCAAAAACTCAAAAATGCTAGGGGGCACCCTAGCCTAATGATGCTCATGATAGCACGTCACGGCCTGTGCAATCATGCGCAAGAGACGAGTCCATCGTCTAGGCACACCAGTAGTATGCCGCTGCAACTGTAAAGGTAACTCATCAATCCTCACATCGGGAATGCCGAGAGTAAGGCTCTCAACCTGCTCCTGCACGGCTGTAAGGGTCTCGGCTACGTCAAGGTCGCGGAGGATAACTCTCCCAACAGTCTCCCCTGCTGGGGCAGCAACTGGCGCTCTCGGGCGAACTGCTGGATGAACAGGACCAACATCTGCATGCACACATGAGTTTGATTAAAGTCTTGATAGAATAAAGCACAAGGACATTATAAACAAGAACAGTAAACAGTAATATGGTCGAAGATTTTACCAATAGCGCCCCACTGTTCACCCTCCGGCAGTACCAAGTCCGGATCACCTTGGAAATCCATACCAACATATGGATACTCGGAATAGACCATCTCCTGATGCTCGAACCACCTGAAGAAGGTATCAGTGAAAGAAATCTGAGATTGACCGGCATGCCTAGACATGTGATCAACCCATCTCTGCATGCGTAGCTCGGTAGGAGAAGGCAAGTCGAGTGCGATATACTGAGGCTGCATCAGTGGTATTTTCTCCAAGGCAAAGGCAGTCAGAATAGAACCAAATCCAAAGTTCTTCAGCTTCCTGTCCTTTACCTTGTTCAACTGAATTTTCATCTGAAGAAGTATTGCATCACACCAGTTGAATACTTTCGGTTGGAGACACTCCAAGGCGTGCTGCACATAAGATCTGTTGGAAACATGAAGAGATGCGCTACCGGCCATCCTACCAATAGTATACAGAATGGACCTGAGAGACCTGTCAGTAATCTCACGGATAACAACCTTGCCGTCTCTGCTCGGCTGGGACCCCTCCCTGCAATACTGGCGGACATAATCTCTCACGGAGTCATTCCCTCGGGCCGAACTAGACAAAGAAATGGGGGCACCCCGCCTCGAAAAACCAGTCAAGAAGTAAATGTCTACCACAGTCAAAGGGATGGATTTGCTCCTGATCTGAAATAATTGGTTAATAGGATCCCAAGCATCAAGCATATACTGCAGTAAAGAAATTTGTGCTCTCATACTAGAGATACGAAAGAACTTCAGCAGGCCACAGTTCCGCAGCGCGTTCACCGTGACAGGGTCATGGAGGGCAATCATGTCCTCTTCTTCATGTTCTCGTTCTCACCATGTGAGGGTCATTTTGCTCAAAAGTCCCTGCAAAACAAACAAGAGAAAGAGTAAGATCCTGGATTTGATGAAAAACTGGCAAAATTTCATCAAGAACTGTGCAATAGAACTGCTTTTCTATGATCAACTCATCTGGCTAGTGTCCCACCTGCGTTGAAGGTCAAACTGCCTTCATGCAGCTTGACATTCAATGCAGGTTTCGAATGGACTGCCTGCACTGATGGCAGAGCGCCCTAGAAAAACCACAGGGGCTCATGAGAACAGGAAAACAGGCACAGAATGGAAAAAGGAAACCATGAAAAGAAAAAGCTAGAGTTTAGCTCCTACCTAGTCCAGACGGCACCGAAAATCGTCCGCAGAATCTCCCGGCATCAGCTGGTGAAAATCAAGTGGGAAGTGGCACCTCCAAAGCTCCAACAAACCAAGTTCAAATGAATTGGTAAAATGAGAGGTAAAAACACCTTTTAATTGCTTTTTACGTAGTTCAAAGCGAAATATTAGGGTTCTAATCTCATTTTCATGCAAATGTTATTCATTTCTAACTAGTTTGATGCAGCAATTGAGGATACAGTACTATCTTTGAAAAGGGCAAAGCTAGTCATGGTAAAAATAAAAAATTTGACCATATAAGATCGAGCAGTTTTAGCACAAATTTCATGCTCGTTAAAAAATAAACGCAAGATCCGAGCAGTTTTAACGCGGACTTCATGCTCGTTAAAAAATAAACATAAGCAATGAGCAAGTGTTTCCACCAGCGTTTAAGCTCATTTTAAAATAAAAAATTAACCTACCCGGTAAATAACCACTGTGAATGTAATATCATCAGCCATTAAAGCCTTGGTCGTGTTTGCACCGTCACCTCCACTTTTCATTTGGCCGATTGTTCACCTCCATATGATTGTTTACCCATTTTGAGGAACAGCTGCGAAGGGTGATTTCACCTAGCCATCCTTGTGACACTGCCGTGATTGGAAAATTCCAACCTGTACTTGGAATCGGCTGCTATCCCTGTTTATCACTCGTTCCTCTAAAGACGAGTCTTCTTTAAGCTCTTTTCAACTGACTCGTAAAATATGAAAAGATTGCCGAGTTTTGGCCTTCCAGCTCGTTAAAGCGACCAGAAGAGCTATCCCTCCTCTAAATTTTAATCTTTTTGGACCTGAGGGATTATTGCACAAAAAGATCGAGCGCTTGTTTTATTCGGCTCGTTAAAACTATCAAAAACTCATCCCTTCTGTATTGTTTTATACTTTTTTGGACTTAAGGGATTAGATAACGAAAAAGGACTTTTGGAGTTAAATTTATGTACCTTTTCAGACTCTCTAAAAATGAAAAGGACCGAGTTATCCTTGTCGTTAGACCCGTTAAAATCATTAAATAGCGACAAACTTGTCTTTAGACGAGAACGAGTTTCACTATCGCTAGGCTCGTTAAAACATAGCGATGGGCTTGCCCGAAGGGCAGGTTATAGAACAAGCATATGTTATCCTCCTCAAGCTTGACAAAAATAAAGAGGTACTGGTCAGCAATGACTGGGGAAAAATTGGGAGAAACTAAAGAAAACTTTGATGGTAGCAAGTCACTCTTGAACATGACACTTTTCCTCGTACCACAATCGGGTTGGGTTGTTTCATTCACCGGTCACATCCATGGTCTCGCCATACCATCCATATTTGGGGTAATGCTACCGATCCATCGTATCAATGTTGCCATATGTTCAAGAGAAGTCGTTCAGAAAAGTCAACCGTGTCCCATCCACTGCCATACATTATCCTTCATCCTTTCATGACCGCCACCCTGAATCATATGTCACAGATCGTTTTCACCTCCATTAAAATCATTAGCTCCGTTCCGTGTCACTGATGTGGGATTCATTAAGGCCCTCCTTTGACGGATCGCTTCTTGTCGACATCAGCTCATTATCCAAGAAGTTGATCTAGGAACAACCCCTTCAGTACTTTGAAGCTTGCATGCCACAATGGCAAGTTTCTCACTTCCGACGACAGGTATACATCAATGACCTTCGACCGAAAGATTTTGCATGGTGTTTGACGCCAAGTCCTTTATTCACACCACGTGAATTGTACTGCAGTACCTTGAGGGTCATTATCATTATTGGTGATTCCTCTCGCGCTTGTTAACGGTTTACATCATTGACCGGTAATCAAGCGATGTCTTTCCATGTTTGACTTCAGAACATTTCTCACATGGATCGACTTGAACTTAGAGTGAAGATCGAACGAGTTTGAAGACCCCGGATCTAGTCTCATCCATCCGGGCTGCGATATATATTCAGGAAAAATAAAGACATTGACATGTACATCATTGTAGCAGATAATCATCCTACTCAAAGGATGATAATTTCATCAAAATTATCAGTCTACCACCAGACGATTGTCTGTTCTATGTACAGACAAATGAATTTATAAAGCTGAGCATGGGAATGCCCGCCTCAGCTAGATCATGAAAGCAGTATGAAAAATAATGTATTGTATTGTATCTTATTACAGGTCTCCTCCCAGCATTGGATGAACTTTGGATCCCCCTGATAAAGCATTTCGCCCGATAAACAGCCTCATACTTTAGGGGGCAACTGTTATAGACATTTTTGTGCCTTTGAGCATGAAATGTCCATAATCTAAGGGATCCAAAGTCCCTAAACATGTTGTTCCTACCCCTAGAGGAACAAGGCTAACAAACCACAGCAATTCACAGAAGTTCTCCACCAGAAACTGCTCAAAAACAAGTCAATTCAGGATCATTTCAGTGGCTACACTAGCTGTTTGCGCTGAATGTCAAAGCCAACACTGGCTACCTGCGTTGAATGTCAACTGGAACACTGGCTACCTGCGCTGAACGAGAGTGGACAAGTGGCAGGCTCATTTCTCAAGGTGTCAAAACCCAGGAAGCTTCCAAAATGACACTTGCCTCAGGGAATTCGACTGGTGATGAGTAAGAGGTTCCAAATCTGCAAGTGGAAGCAAGAACCTCCAAGTGGACTCAAGAACTGACAGAGGGAGAGGACACTAGTCAGATCTCAAGCTGACTCACCCTCTCTCCAAACATCTATATATGGATCTCTCCTCCATGAGATCGGGAGGCTGGAATTTTGTTATTGCAAAGAATTGTTGTTGGTTTGAGACTGGAATCATTGGGTGCTTAATGCTTTGAAGGGGGAAAAGAGAGGAATTCCATTTGCTGGGAAGGAGATGCTGGATTGGAGCCCTCTGGGTTGTATCTCTTCCTGAACCTTGTTATTCATCAATAAAGCTATCTTGGTTTCTCCTATATGCTGATGTATTTTGATGTATGAATGTATTAGTGTATTTGGTTTATTTCTAATCCTAAACTAGTTATGAATGTGAATATCTGTCTTTGTGTAGTGTTCTTCTCTTGTCGCAAGTAGCTGTTCTCTTGTCGCAAGTAGCTGTTCTCTTGTGATCTTGCAGGAAGTGGAAGTTGGATAAGCAAGAAGGCAAGTAGCTGTGAACACCCAAAGAGAAGAGAGACCTGATCGAGGGACAAACGGAAGACACCGGTAAGTCTATTGATCTCTCTTCTTTCACATTTCATAAAGGAAGAAACTAGAATAGCTGTACTCGTTTGTTGCTAAGGCACTGTCACACCTTAGGTGGATAGGATCGTCCTGCATAGGCATTTTTCCCCACAACACTACCAAAAACTAAGGGCGAGCCTTGATTTGAAAGAACTTAATCATAAAAGATTGACAAGGTGAATAAATGGTTTAGACAATATATATGCACACAAATCACTCAAATATGAATAGAATAAAATGTATCAAGTCTATGCAATGATTCTTTCCCATATTTGGGCTATGAACATGCAACACCACATGCACAATCTATACCATCAGATGAGACAGAGTACTTGAGAAGAAATGGGCAAGTACCAAACAAATCACATAAGAATGCATTGATTTAAACAATAGACACAAACACCACTATGATCTATTTCAGAAATAAGCCACACATTACTATCTAATAGAGGAGTAACAAGCTGGACTGGTTCGGCCCAAACCTACTAGCTCGTACACTCCCTAAAAATAAGTTAAACTATAGAGCAACAAAAGTCATTAATAGGATATGGTAGCAATAGAGGAGAACCTGGCATTGAATCATTTTATTACGAAAATCTCAGTCCTTAATACATCTTGAGCTCAGTAGTCCAACTCCAAAATGATCTAAGCGTTATAGAGTTCAAACATAATAGTGCATCATCTCATAACATCGGTAACCTAGTTTCTCTCATGTCTTGTAATATATATACATTATTGCATTACAAATCATGGCTATGACCAAGTCATTATGTATGTAGAGTCCAAATATTGTCTTACCATGACACTCCTTTTTGCCTATGTTTCCTTTCTTTTCCTACATTTTCCACCTAAATAATGCCATATCCACCAAATTTTGATAAAGGTAAGCAATAATATGTCTTATTCTTCATGTTTGATTATATACCCTATTGTTTTGTTAAAGAATTCAATTGGCTACATAATTGGTCCGTTTCCACAGCTAATCCAAATTTCTGTAGCTGTCTCCATTGTTTGCAAGGTTCAAAAGCTTCATGTCAGTGATGAAGTATACAGATGGATAAGGAATGCTCCCCTCATGTATCTCTTCCTATTCCTCTCAAACAAATTATCAAGATAAGCGCATGACATCATGGTCAAACCCCAATTCAACCATAGGATTGTCGCTGGAACGAAATTAAAGTTTCATCAAAACTTTATCGATTTTATTTCGTAATAGCAAATAAAAGGTTTAGCGATATATTTAGTCAGAATAAGGATATTTAGGCTTGAATTATTCATGATTGTTATGCCAAAGACTTGTTATAAAAACTATGGCTGCATTGTGATTTGGTGCGCGCCGAATGATGTAATTTTGAGATAGTTTGTTAAATTTCATTTGCAAGCAATAGAACTGGTTTTGTGTGTGTATGTGTTGCGTTGATGGGAGATTATGGACTGATCTATGGAGGTTCCCTGTGATAGTGACATGTCTTTAACCAAATGCAATTAGATTTCTTTTCATTCCTTTGAATACTCTGTTTTTGTGTGAGAAATGCAGTATGATGAGTTCACTAGTGAATCGTTGTATGCATGAGTACTTCCATATGATTTATACCTAGATTAATTTTATATTTGAATTGCTTTCCACCTGGTACAACATGGTTCTTTCATTTTCTTTTTATCTAGAATAGTCTAATTGTTGGGTCCCTATAATACTAGTGATTACCCCATTACTATTGTAGTTATACCCCTTATTTATATTGTTGTGCCCCTATTACCCCCATATTATTATTTTTGTTCCCCATAGAATCCCTCTATTGTTATTTTTGTGGCTTTATATTATTATTGTTAGGTCGGCTGCATTATATTGTGACTCCTTAGACTCCTATATATAGAAAGGAGGTTTTGTCATTTGTATCATCCAAGAATTGTTCATTTATGTAATGTAAAGGAGGTTGCCCCCTCGAAGAGGCTGAATTCTAAGGCGTTGATCTATCTTTTCTATCTTTTCTTGAGCTGGTTTCGTAACATTTGGTATCAGAGCTTTGGATTCTAGGGTTTTGCTGTTCCAAACAGGTCATCGTGGCATTTTCGCTATAACGTTTTTTCTGTGACGTTTCAGAAGTCGCAAAAAAAACCCATTTGAGAAGCATTGGCGCTGAACCTTGGGTCTGAATTTCAGAGCTTTTCGCACAACATTTTCGGAGATATGATCTGAGGAAGTTGGTCTTTTTGGAGACTCCTGAATTACATTCAAAACAGGTGACCTGGGGAAAATCGTCATAACTTTCTCTCTGAGGATCGGATTGAAATTTCGTAAAAAGGTACAGAAAGAGGACGGACTATAGTTTCTTGTGGGTGTTTTTTTAGATCCAAAGGTCGAAACAGTGACTCGCAGCACGTCGTACAAGTTAGCTCTACTGAACTAGTCTATAATCAAGTCACTATGGGAGAGTTCGCATAAATCTTCCTTGGAGAATCCAATTTGGGTCAGACTTGTGGCAGTGGAAAGAGGACACAGAGAGCTACTACAGGTCACAATTTTAGAACTAGATGACTGGAAGGTACAGAGATACTTTAGAGGCAATATCGAGCTCCTACAAAGTGAAAAAAGGTGTGTAGATTTTTTAAATTTTTGCTTAAGCTTGGTTTGAAAATTTATTTTGAAGGAATTCAAAGGGCATAGTAGAGCATTATTATCGGTAACTGATGCCCCGAGGAAAGAAAATGCAAACACCTAGTAAGGAACCTGAAAGCTCTAGCATGACTCATGAAGAAGAGGAAGAAATGCTACATGATATATCAAAATTACAAGAACAAGTGCAATAAATGTCACGCTCACAAAAGTTAACAGATGCTAAGATAAATGGCGTGGAAGCTAAGATGAATGGCATGGAAGCTAAGATGGACAATTTGAAGATAGATTTGAACACAAATTTGAAGACAGGCATGGCAGATTTGAAGACAGATTCGACTAATTTTCTACAAGAAATACTTACTAATGGTGAAAAGGTAGTAAAGGAAACTCATGATGAGAACAAAAGAAATGTTAATCATGATTCCATAGATGCTAATGTTGGATCAAAGAATCACCATATTCCAAAAATCGATATGAGGAAGTTTGATGGCAAGGATCCCGCCACATGGATATTACAGATGGAGCAATTCTTCGATCTCAATAATGTGCAAAACACACAAAAGGTACGTATGGAAACTTTATATTTGGAACCAAATCAGTTTGTATGGTATCAATGGCTTTGTTCTCGTAAACAATTTATCACTTGGGCAATTTTTACGGAAGAATTGATAGCACATTATGAGGATACAAAAAGCAACACTTTTTTTAGCCAATTGATAAGTCTCAAACAAA
The DNA here is from genome assembly GCA_031772625.1 of Pinus tabuliformis. Classification (NCBI taxonomy): domain Eukaryota; kingdom Viridiplantae; phylum Streptophyta; class Pinopsida; order Pinales; family Pinaceae; genus Pinus; species Pinus tabuliformis. The sequence goes on along the minus strand of CM062820.1, from coordinate 1,352,785,515 downwards.
AGGGTTCAATAATGGAGCACATTGAGGAGTTCCAAAAATTGAACATAAGGGTAAAAGATATTCCAGAGGAGCATAGGATTGATGTGTTCATAGGGTCTTTAAAGGATAATATCCAACATGATGTGCGCCTTTGGGAACCTGATTCATTAGAGAAGGCATTCAGGTTAGCAAGAAAAATGGAAAGCAAAATTATGGCAACTAGGAAGCATACCATTCACAACTATAAAGACGGAAGTGTTTTTGCCCATAGTCTTCCACAACCTAAAAGGTTGACACCACAACAATTGGAAGAAAAAAGAGCAAAAGGGCTTTGTTACAATTGTGATAGCAAATACACAAAAGGTCATAAGTGTGCTGAGAAGAAATTATTCTACATAGATTGTGAAGAGGAAGAAGAAAAGGAGCAAGAAAGGTCAAAAGAAGAGAATATATTCCAGGAACAAAGCCTAGATGAAGAACAAATAAATCCGACCATATCTTGTAATGCATTGGCGGGAATTACCACTCCTCAAACCATCAAGATAGAAGGACAAATCAAGAAGAAAAAGGTAATAGTGTTGATTGATTCAGGAAGCACCCACAATTTTATTCATTGTAGGGTAGCAAAAGAATTGAATTGCTTCCTATATCCAGCACCAGAGTGTCAAGTGATGATTGCAAATGGAGGAACAATAAATTGTTCTGGAAAGTGCCATAATATCAAGCTATCCATGGGAGAATATGTATTGACTAGCCCAATGCTTTCCATTCCAATGGGAGGTGCTGATGTTGTACTAGGAGTCCAATGGCTACAATCCTTGGGTACAATAGCTTTTAATTTTCAAGAACTTTTCATGAAATTTTCTGTGGAAGGAAAGGAAGTTGAATTAAGGGGTATTGCAGGGAAACCAGGAAAGATAATCAGCTCTAATGGCATGACAAAGCTTCTAAAAAAGGAGCAAAGAGGTGTAATTGCACAATTATGTTCGCTAGATGTTTCCACATTGGAATCATCTATTTCTCCAGATCTCCAAAAAGTCCTGGACAATCATTCCAAGGTATTTGAGACTCCCAAAGGTCTCCCACCTATGCGTGATCATGATCATGCTATTCATCTGATTCCAGGAAGTGTTCCTCCAAACATCAGGCCGTACAGATATCCATATGTCCAAAAAAGTGAAATTGAACGTATGGTTGCAGAAATGCTAGAGGCTGGTATAATTCAACCAAGTCAAAGTTCTTTCTCAGCTCCAGTAGTATTGGTGCACAAGAAGGATGGATCATGGCGCATGTGTCCAGATTATAGGGAGCTCAACAAGCTCACTATTAAAGATAAGTTCCCCATTCCTGTCATTGATGAATTACTGGATGAATTGCATGGATCAATTTACTTCACCAAGTTGGATCTTCGTTCGGGATATCATCAAATCAGAATGAAGATTGAAGACATTCCGAAAACGGCATTTAGAACTCATGAGGGTCATTATGAATTTTTGGTCATGCCTTTTGGCCTTACCAATGCACCTTCAACATTTCAAGGTTTGATGAATTCAATTTTCAAACCATTCCTTAGAAAATTTGTGTTAGTATTTTTTGATGATATACTAATCTACAACAAGTCTTGGAAGGATCATGTTGAACATGTTGACAAGGTGCTACAACTATTGGAGGAGAAACAATTATATGCAAAAAGATCCAAATGTTTCTTTGGAGTCCAGGAGGTGGAATATTTGGGTCATATTGTATCTCATGAAGGAGTTAAGGTAGACCCTAGCAAAATTAAAGCCATTAAGGAATGGAAAATCCCCACATCCATAAAGCATCTGCGAGGATTTCTTGGGTTGACAGGGTATTATCGCAAGTTTGTTAAGAATTATGGGAGAATAGCAGCACCTCTAACAACATTATTGAAGAAAGATTCATTTTCATGGACTCCGGAAGCAACAAAGGCCTTTGAACATCTTAAAGAGGCAATGTGCCAAGCACCGGTCTTAGCTACACCGGACTTCACAAAAACCTTTATTGTGGAATGTGATGCTTCAGGAAATGGAATTGGTGCTGTTCTAATGCAAGATGATGAAAGACCCATTGCTTTTGAAAGTCGTCCAATCAAGGGAAAGTTTTTAAGCAAAGCTATTTATGAGAAGGAAATGTTGGCAATACTCCATGCACTTAAGAAATGGCGACCCTACCTAATGGGAAGACACTTCAAGGTAAAAACGGATCATGATAGCCTTAAATACTTTTTAGAACAAAGATTATCCTCTGAAGAGCAACAAAAGTGGGTCACAAAGATGTTGGGTTATGACTTTGAAATCATCTACAAAAAAGGGAAGCAAAATGTGGTGGCAGATGCACTCTCAAGAAAGGATGAGGATGTGGAAGCATTGTTGTGTGCCATTTCTATTATCCAACCAGATTGGATAAACGAAGCAAAGGAGGAATGGAAGAATGACGAAGAAGTGTGGGCACTTATTCGAAAGCTACAACAAGATTCCAGTACTTCTGATACATTTAGCTGGAAAAATGATTCGTTATGGTACAAAGATCGCTTATACCTCTGTAAGAATTCCCAGCTAAAACAAAAGATTCTTATGGAATTGCACACTTCTCCCTTAGGAGGGCACTCAGGATTTTTAAAAACTTACCACAGGGTTAAGAAGGAATTTTTTTGGGATGGCCTTAAATCAGATATTCAAAAGTTTGTGGCGGAATGTTTGGTTTGCCAACAAAATAAAGTTGAAACAATTAAGACACCGGGTCTATTACAACCTTTATCCATTCCAAGCCAACGTTGGGAGGAGGTTTCAATGGATTTTATCACAGGTTTACCCAAGTCTGAGGGAAAGAGTGTCATCATGGTGGTAGTTGACAGACTTACCAAGTATGCACACTTTTGTGCATTATCACATCCATTTAAAGCCAGTACAGTTTCTACTGCATTTATGGAAACAGTTCAAAAGCTACATGGAAACCCAAAGATTATTGTAAGTGACAGAGATCCCATTTTCACTGGAAATTTTTGGACAGAATTATTTTCTTGTCTTGGTACTCAGTTAGCTCATAGCTCATCTTATCATCCTCAATCTGATGGGCAAACTGAGATAGTAAACAAATGTTTGGAAGGATATCTTCGTTGCTTTGTATCTGATAAACAGACACAATGGGTCAAATGGTTGCCTCTGGCTGAATGGTGGTATAACACTTCCTTCCATACAGCAACAAAAATGACCCCATTTATGGCACTTTATGGGTATCAACCACCATCAATCACATCATATTTAAGAGAAAATTCTAAGGTTCAAGCAGTGGAACATCACATCGAACATCAACAACAAGTCCTCCAACTCTTAAAGGATAACCTCGTGTTGGCACAAAATAGAATGAAACAACAGGCAGATCAACATCGCAGTGAAAGAAGTTTTGATGTAGGTGATTGGGTATTCCTACGGCTACAACCATATAAGCAAATGTCCCTAAAGCAAGCTAAGAAGGATAATAAATTATCACCAAAGTATTATGGTCCGTACAAGGTGTTGGAAAAGATTGGTACTATGGCATACAAATTGGAGCTTCCTGCAGCTTCTCGATTGCACCCAGTTTTCCATGTTTCATGTTTAAAGAAGGTTATAGGCGACAAGCTCCCAGTTCAAACAATATTGCCAGAACTTGACGAGGAAGGAAAAATTATATTGGAACCGGAAGCAGTCACAGAAACAAGAACTCGACAGCTACGAAATCGATCAATTTCAGAGTATCTTATCAAGTGGAAGAACTTATCCGCTGAAGATTCCACATGGGAGGATGAGAATTTTATGCAGAAGTATCCAAAACTACTCAAGCGTTGAGGACAACACTTTTTTGAAGGAGAGGGGCATGTTGGGTCCCTATAATACTAGTGATTACCCCATTACTATTGTAGTTATACCCCTTATTTATATTGTTGTGCCCCTATTACCCCCATATTGTTATTTCTGTGCCCCATAGAATCCCTCTATTGTTATTTTTGTGGCTTTATATTATTATTGTTAGGTCGGCTGGATTATATTGTGACTCCTTAGACTCCTATATATAGAAAGGAGGTTTTGTCATTTGTATCATCCAAGAATTGTTCATTTATGTAATGTAAAGGAGGTTGCCCCGTCGAAGAGGCTGAATTCTAAGGCGTTGATCTATCTTTTCTATCTTTTCTTGAGCTGGTTTCGTAACACTAATTGTGTTTACTTCATAAGTATAGATGTTATTTAGAATGTCTTGTTTGAAAGAAATTGAATAAGTAAAAGTGAGAGAGCCTTCTTCTTAACAATTGAATTCAAACAGTACTTCTTTTCCATTTGATAGAATAGATTTTTCTTGCACTTAGTGAATTAGAGCTGCAGCCTAAAGACTCAAGACAAAAATCACAAAATAATCTAACATAAGTAGAAGTTAGAATCACTCTCATCTCATCCATAAACTAATCCAATAAAGGATAACTCTTAAGAAATCAACTGATAACTTTAGGGATTGATACATTAATATAATCAACAACACCATATCCATACTAATTTTAATTTTAGACCCTAACAAGAACATAATGACATAATGAATAACTTCTAGCATAGACAGTGCACCTGTACTTCATCAGTCCACGCACCCCGGTTGACAATTTATGATTGACAATTTAAAGACATTAAATTGGCCAAACATTTTGGCGCCATTGTCGGGGAAGTACGAATAGAAGTTAAAAAAAATCAAAACATGATATGCATAGGGATAGAGACTCTAGAGGTAGATTTGTAGGGTGAAGAAGAAGTTTAATTCCTACAAATCCACTCACTTCACCTAGATTTCGAGAATCCACACCACCTACTCAAACCCAAATTCCTTTTAGAGGTCGACAAAGGCTTCCTGAAATCTCAAGATCAGAAATCCAATCCATAAATTCACCCACTTCCTCTACTGAAGCTATAATTGAAGAAAATCCTACATCCCCAACTACAGGAGTAATTTTTCTATCCTCCAATGGTGATAAAATTTTGGGAGAAAAATTAGAAGTTCCTAGTTAAGAAGAGGAATCATAAACTTATTTTGAGTAACCATTGATAGAGGAACCAGAAAGGTTAGCAGAACATTATATTAGTTCTGAAGAATCTATCATGGCTGAAGAATGGGAAGGAGAAGTACACAATGTCCATGGTGAAAATAATAGGATTGGAGGAAGAGGTAGAGGTAGAGGTGGAGATAGGAATAGAGGACAAGGTAGAGGCAGAGGAAAGAAAAATCCTTATGGATTCCCTATTCTGGATGAAGATACAACCCTCACAATGAAAAATATATCACCCTCAATTCTTCCTAATTTCCACTGAAAAAGAAACGAATATCTAAAGACATTTCTCTTCGAATTTGAAGTATTACGCGGATCATATGACTATCTGTATGATGCTCAAAAGTTAAAATTGTTCCCTTCCACATTAAAAGTCTCAACATTAAAATGGTTCATGAGTCTAGGAGTGCATTCTATAACAACCTGGGGACAAATGAAAGAGGATTTCTTAGGAAAATATAGAGATTATTGTATGCATGGTAACCTTAAAGATGAAGTCTTCAAAATGACACAAAAAGAAGATGAAAATCTTGAAGATTTAGTAGAAAGGTTTGTTTACAACATTAAAAGAGCAAAAATGGATAATTTTGATGTAGAAACCTTAAAAGCCCTCTTACTCAGAGCTATTAAAGATGAGTGGATTGATCTCCTTAACCTAAATGGGAAAGGAGATATTTCCCAACTACCATTTGTAGATATTTGTGATTTATGTGTACATATATCAAGGGGTAAAGCACGAGTTGGAAGGAGTCCTTGAGACCCTCTCTTGTCAAGAATTAACAAATCCGTATCTAGGACAATCAGCAGGGCGGAATTACGAAATTTGCTTGATACCTTCAAAATAGATATTTTAGGGAGCCTAAGTGAACAGATAGACACCCTTAAAATACAAAACAAGAAAAATTCTAAAAATGTTGCATTATCTATCTTCTGTCCCAAATGTCAGAAGAAACATCCTCTAAGAGAGTGTCCCTTAGGTTCAAAAGCCATAGAAACCTATGTCATATGTGCAAATAATTATGATACGAAGGAATGTCCATCCTTACCAGGTCTTAAGGTTGTATTTAATAATCGAGGTATATCAGAAACGGTAGACCCTTTCTACTTTATAGCCAAAAGACCATGGCAAAATCCCCAACCAAATCAATCATAAGGATTTAGACCACAACAATTCACCCAGTCTTCACAACATAATTGGAATTCAGCCTAGCAACCTTGGGCTCAGCCATAGTCACAACCTTGGAATCAAGGATGGAAAAATCCTTATGGAGCCTATGCTCAATATCAACAATACTCGCCATCTTACCTTCCACCACAATTTCTACCACCATCTAATCAAATTCCCTGAGCTAACCAATTACCACAAATTCCAATTCATAATCAAAACCCACAGCTCTCCCTACCATTTCCACAAAAACCAAATCAATTACCCGCTCAACCACTTCTGAATCCTAATAATAAAATACAACAACAACCGGTATATAACATGGAGGGGAAGAATCCTCAAGCTTATGTAATAACTTGACTAGACCTAACTAATGTCCAATTAAGGTCTCGAAAAATATTACCAAGAAAACCCCGTGTTGCCATTAAGGAAACAAGATCTGATCCTCAAAAACATGAAAACCAAACAGAAGAAGGGGAGTCCTCTCTCCCTCATAAGGAAAATAAACAAACAGAAGAAGTTCCAATAAACAAACCCATCATAGAACAACCCTCGATATCAATTAGACCACCTTTTCTTGAACGGTTGAAAATTGATGAAGGAGTAGAAAAACAAATTATCTTGTCTGATTACAATATGATGGATGAATTGAGAAATGTTTGTATTAATATTCCTTTATTACAAGCCATAAAAGAAATACCAATTTTTGCAAAAACAATTAAGGAATTGAGTACACAAAGATTAGGGAGAAAAAGAAAAGATATAAAAAGAATTCAGTTAGTTGGAAAAATTGCAGATATTATGATGGGGAAGATGACAATTCAAAAATAATTAAATCTAGGAAGCCCCATCGTAAAAATTCACATCAATGGAACTGAAATACCAAACACACTGATTGATCTAGGAGCAGCCATAAACATAATGAGTAAAAAAGTAATGGACACACTTAGGATTCCTAACCTTCAATACACACCAACCTTATTGCAATTAGTAGATAGGTTTAAGATTAAACCCGATGGTGTGTTGGAAGATGTTTGTGTATCCTTAGATTCTTGGAAATATCCTGTTGATTTCATGATCTTAACACCCAAGAATAATTTAGGAGGACATCCCTTAATTCTAGGAAGACCTTGGTTAGCTACAGCTGATGCTTTCATCTATTGTAGATTCGGTGACATGCTTATCTCAAATGGAAATTCTATGAAGAAATTTACATTATATCCTCCTGCAAGAACAACAATAGATACAGAAATTGAAGAATGGATAGAATATGAAGAAGATATACAACCTATTTTTACTACTGAACAAGTAAAAGAGGAAGACCAAGTTCTAAATTTACTGGAAAATAATGAGTTTTCCTCACATTATGATTGTAGTCGCAATGAGTATCTCTCATCTAAACAAGTATCATTTCTCTCCATGGAAAAAATTTGGAATTCCTCAAGAGAAATTTTTCCAGGAAAAACCATGAATGTCAATGAAACCTCGAAGAAGTTCAAAAGAATTAGTTGATAGAAATTTTACAGAAACATTCTTCTGCTTTTACATGGGAATACAATGAAATGAGAGGGATTGATCCTAAAACTTGCATACATCATATCTACATTGAAAAAAATGTAATATCTGTTAGACAGCCTCAACGGAGAATGAACCCAAATTTAAAATAAATTATTAAGGAGGAGTTGCAAAAATTTTCAAATGTGAATTTCATCTATCCAATATCCGACATTCAGTGGGTTTCACCCCTAGTACTCGTTCCTAAGAAAAACGGAAAATGGAGAGTATGCATCGATTACATGGAACTAAATAAAGCAAAATTAAAATACCACTTTCCACAACCTTTTATAGATCAGGTCTTAGATACACTAGCAGGAAAAAAATATTTTCCCTCTTGGATGGGTTCAGTGGATATAACCAGATTCAGGTAGCCCCTGAAGATCAGGAAAAAACCACATTCACTTGCCCATGGGGAACTTATGCTTACCAAGTACTTTCGTTTGGATTATGCAATTCTCCAGCAACATTCCAAAGAACAGTCCTCAGAATTTTCTCTGATCTTATTCATGATTATTTGGAAGTGTACACGGATGATTTCACAGTTTATGGAGATTCTTTCAATGAAGAACTTGAAAATTTGGAAAAAGGATTAATAAGATGTAAAGAAGTAAATCTCTCGTCAAGCCATGAAAAATGTTTCATGATGTTTAACGAAGGAATTGTTTTAGGTCATCATATTTCAGGAGATGGAATCAAGGTAGACTCATCTAAAGTTGAGGTCATTTCTCAATTATCAGTGCCAAGTTATCAAAAATATCTTAGAAGTTTTCTCGGTTTTACTGGATATTATAGAATATTCATAGAAAACTTCACAAAAATTTCATCCCCACTCTTTAAATTTCTCACCAAGGACTATGAATTCAATTGGGATTTTGAATGTCAAGCTTCCTTTGAAACTTTGAAAAAGAGAACTTCTAAAGAACCTATCTTAAAAGGACCTAACTGGAAATTTCCTTTCTATATCTCAACAGATGCTTCAGATTCAGCCTTAGGAGCCGTCTTAGGAAAAAAAGATCTTACTCATGTAATCTATTATACCAGTAAAAATTTAACTCCTGCAAAGTTAAATTATATTGTAACTGAAAAAGAGTTTTTAGCTATAGTTCATGCCATTAACAAGTTCAAACATTACATAACTGGATATGAAACTTTTGTTCACATAGACTATTCTGCCATTAGATACATAATGAATAAACTAGTCACTAATGGAAGAATAACTAGATGGCTCTTACTGTTACAAGAATTCAACATAACCATTCGAGATAGGCCAAGACAACAGAATACAATTGCCGACTTTTTATCTAGAATACAAAATGAAATGATGATCAACTCGTAGAGGATAAATTTCCTGTTGAATATTTTGTGGAAGTATCTACTAAATCACCTTGGTATGCAGATATTGCTAACTATTCAGTCACAGGAAAAATTCCATTTCATTTATCTCCTAGAGAAAAGACAAGAATCACCCATAATAGCACATATTATTCATGGATAAATGAAGAGTTATATAAGACAAGACCAGATCTCATCATCAGAAGATGTGTTCGAGAAGAAGAAATACTAGAAATACTTAAAGCTTGTCATGATGAGCCATGTGGGTGACATTTTTCTAACATAAGGACTTCTTACAAAATCTTTCTTTTAGGATATTATTAACCTTCCATTTTCAGGGACACCAAAGAATATGTTAAAAGATGTGACAGTTGTCAAAGAATGAGCAAACCCACTCTTTCAAATGAAATTCCACTACAACCACAAGTACTCATCGAACCATTTGAGAAGTGGGCACTAGATTTTTTTGGACCAATCAGCCCACCTTCAAAGAAAAAGAAGTATATTCTGCTATGTATTGACTATGTCACTAAATGGGTAGAAGCTAAAGCACTTCATTTTTCTACTAAAAATGTTCTAGTTTCATTTCTTTTTGAGGATATTTTTATTCATTTTGGTGTTCCAAGAGAAATTGTAACAGATCAAGGAACACATTTCACATCCAAATTAGTGCAAAAGCTTGTGGATCAACACCAAATCAAACATCAGAAGTCCACTCCATACCATCCACAAGCCAATGGACAAGTTGAGTCCACAAATAAGGCGATTGAAGCTATCCTTATCAAGACTGTACATCTACATAGGAAGGATTGGGTGGAAAAGCTTCCAGAAGCTTTATGAGCCTATAGAACTACATGGAAAAATACTACATGACATACTCCCTATGAACTTGTTTATGGGAAGCAAGTCTTACTTTCGATAGAGTTCCAGATCCAGACCTACAAGACAATAGTATAGTTAGATGTTGACTTATTAGAAGCACAAAATCAAAGGATGACACAACTAAATGAACTTGATGAAATCAGACAAGAAGCCTTCCAGAGAACTATCCTAGTTCAACAACAGAGATCTAGATGGCATGATAAGTATATTAAGGAAAGGAAATTTCATCCAAGAGATTGGACATTACTCTTTGATTCAAAGTTCAAGAATTTTCAAGGGAAATTCCAAACCCACTTGCTTGGACCTTATGAAATTGAAAGTGTTTTTGACAATGGTGTATTTAGAATTAGGACTATTGATGAAGAGAAAATTCCTCTATTAGTAAATGGAAATCGACTCAGATTGTACCAGAAGCCATTGACAAAAGAGGAGTCTGTTAAAATGTTCCAGGATAATTTAAAACTAAAAAGAATTAAGAGGAATTCTTCTTCTTTTCCACCTTAGAAATTTTTAATCGGTTTACTCTCTAAAAACAAATTAAAAAAAATAATTAATCATATGTAAATTATATGTATCTATATATATATATATATATATATACATATACATATATATATATATATATATACATATATATATATATATATATATATATATATATATATATATACATATACATATACATATACATATACATATACATATACATATACATATAATAATCATAATAATAATAATAATAATAAAGTATAAACATGAAAACCAACATGCTATTGGCAGGTTTATACATCAAATTTAGAGTGAAAACCAATTTTTGTTGGCACTTCAAATTTTCTTTTCAAAAAGAAAATAATAAAGTTCCTTTATTAAATTTTTTTCTTTCTCAGCTGCAAAATCAACAACTTTCCATAGCTTGGACAAGTGTCCGCAACTTGGACAAGTTTCTTTAGCTATAACAAGTTTCTGCAACCTAATAATTTTTCAACCTACAAGGACACTTGGTGATTTGAATTAAAGGACAACTAACAAAGCAAAGTACCTATAGGAGATCTTAGAACAACAAACAAGATTATAAAAAGTGGATCAAAGGTATGTGCTAATTTAATTTAGCAATAGGGATTGATATATTGCATATATGACTAAGAAGACATAGTACTACGTAAGATTAAAACGAAATCATTATAACTTAAGGGTGATGGTCGTCTAACAAAATAGCATAAGCCACCACTTAAAAGTTCATGTCACGTCCTCATTCCAAATCAGCCGAAGTAAATACCGAATCATCATTTTAAATGCACCTAGCAGTCCAATTCATTCCTATAACCCTTATTATAATCCACATGTTCTTACACTCCTATGAATTTTCATAGCCACTCCATCCTTCTGCCACTTAGCAAAACCCTACCAACACAATTCTCCTGTCAAGGTAACCAGTCTTTGAGGCAAAACATCTTCCATAATGAGGATAATTGTTCGAACTGAGCTAGTAGGGAAGAAATTCCTGGAGGGATACCCTCATACCAAGGAGCTGCTGCAAAAGAAACAATGGTTGTTGTTCATTGAAAAATTCAACGGTTTCATAGGGAAGTGACCAAGGCATTTGCGCGCTCATTTGATGGAACTGAAGTTGAAATAGGAGACATTAAGATCACCATAACAAAATCCATGATAGAAGAGGCTACGTAATTACCAAGGAGCAGTGAAAAATGGTTCAAGAATAGGGTAATTAATGGAGAGGATTGGAAGGGCTTCCTCAAAAATCCAAATATGGACACCACTGTCTTCAGGAAAAGTATTCCCAGAACAACCCTTAAGAGAAAAGGGGGATATTTATTGTTTATACTTCAAAAATTTGTCACATGTGTGGGTAGGTTTGGGCATATATATTTTTACCATGTTAGGATGATGATCTATTTTCTTGAAGATCACCATATGAACCTTCCTTACTTTCTCTTAAATAGTCTCAAGGAAATGTCTACAAACGTTCAAAAGTAGATTTAGTGTATAGAAAACACCATTTATCATCATGGCCTGATAAGGATATTAGTTGAGTTCCATCTTCGAAGTATTGGGGATAATTGGGAGAGTTTCCTGGTTAGGAACCATTTTGAAGGAAGATCCCCAGAAAAAGCTAACAGCAGTAGGACCCTCAGAGGAAGGAAGAGAACCATAGAAAGGGTAAAAGAGTAGGAACCCCAGACTCACCCAGAATTATCAGAAGAAGAGCTACACATAGTAGACATATTACAGAGAATGAAGAAGGGGAATCTTAAAAAGAAGAAAATTAGCAAAAGAGCAAAGGAAATACCACAAACCAGGACCCTTCCTCAAGAGGAACACTCAGAAACTAAAAGAAATAAGGTTCATGGATTACAAACCTCAAGACTGAGGAGGAGCACAAGGTTGAGCACAGTCTAACAGAAAATCCTAAAAGCTACAAAGTACATTGGTCTCGAGGAAAACGAGCCAACTTAGGATGATCCAATTGAGAATGAGCCAACTTAGAACAAGCCAACTAAGAACCCTGAAAGTCCTCCAAAAGGGTCACCAAAATCATCACCGAGGGTATAACCACCACCTTGCAGCTCACCTCTGAGAAGCCTAGTGCATATTTTGGGTATTAACCCTGTCCAGTAGGAGATATATGATTATATAGAGTCATTAGAAAGAAAAGAGACATCAACCAAGGAAACAATTCAAAGTCCTGGAGAAGGGAGAAACCATTTAAATACCCCACAGGAACCCTCAGTGACAAACATCTTAAAGCAGGAGATTTTTGAATTAGAAACATTGAACAAGTGTCTCAAGAATGAGAATCAAGCATTGAAGGAACAAAGTGAGATCCAGATTGCAAAAAGTGACAATCTAAACCTTCATTTGAGCTTGTGGTATAAAGAGAACAAAATGTCGAAGAAGGAAAACATGATAATCCAAAGAGAGATTATCAGCTTAAAATACAAAATTCTCATGAGAAAACCTAGGACGCTAGTAGCTTCCAAAAAGAAGAAAACAGTGAAACTTGGAGGTCATGAACAAAAGAAACAAGTGACTAACAAGGATGAAGTGTATGAGGACATACAAAACCTCCAACCTAGGGGAATGTAGATTCCAAAGATTGTCTTACCTTGACACCCCTATTTTCATATGTTTCCTCTCTTTTCCTACATTTTCCACCTAAATAATGCCATATCCACCAGCTTTTGATAAAGGTAAGCAATAATATGTCTTCTTCTTCATGTTTGACTATATACCCTATTGTTTTTTTAAAGAATGTAATTGGCTACAGAATTGGTCCGTTTTCGCAACTAATCTAGATTTCTATAGCTGTCTCCATTGTTTGCAAGGTTCAAAAGCTCCAGGTTAGTCACGAAGTATACAGATGGATAAGGAATGGTCCCCTCATGGATCCTTTCCTATCCCTCTGAACCAGTTCATCAAGATAAGCATAGGACATCACGGTCAAACCGCAAGTCAACCAAAGGATTGTTGCCCGAACAAAATCCGAGTTTCATCAAAACCTTATTGATTTTCCTTCAGAATATAAAATCGAAGGTTTAGTGATATAGTTAGTTAGAATAAAGATATTTAGGTTTAATTACTCATGACTGTTATGCCAAAGAATTGTTATAAAAACTATGGCCGCACCGTGATTTGGTGCACGTTGGATGATGTAATTTTGAGACAGTTGGTTAAATTTCATTTGCAAGCAATAAAACTAGTTTTGTGTGTGTATGTGTTGCATTGATTGGAGATTATGGACTGATCTATGGAGGGCCCCTATGACAATGGCAGGTCTTTAACCAAATGCAATTAGATTTCTTTTCATTCCATTGAATACTCTATTTTGTGTGAGAAATGTATTATGATGAGTTCACCAGTGAATCGTTGTATGCATGAGTACTTTCATCTTATTTATACCTAGATTAATTTTCTATTGGAATTGCTTTCTATCTAGTATAGCATGGTTCTTTTTTATCTAGAATAGTCTAATTGTGTTTACTTCATAAGTATAGATGTTATTTAGAATATCTTGTTTGAATAAAATTGAATAACTAAAAGTGAGAGAGCCTTCTGCTTAACAATTGAATTTAGACGATACTTCTTTTTCATTTGATAGAATATGTTTCTCTTGCACTTAGTGAATTAGAGCTGCAGCCTAAAGAGTCAAGACAAAAATCCCAAAATAATCTAAGACAAGTAGAAGTTATAATTACTCTCATATCATCCATAAACTAATCCAATAAAGGATATTTCTTAAGAAATCAGCTGGTAACTTTCGGGATTGAGACATTAATATAATCAATGACGCCATCTCCATACTAATCTTAAGTTTAGACCCTAACGGGAACATAATGAAATAAGGAATAAATTTTAGCACATATAGTGCACCTGTACTTCATCAGTCCATGCACCCTGGTTGACAATTTATATTGACAATTTAAAGACATTAAATTGGCCAAACAATGTACAAAATAAGATAAAAACTAGTTACAAGAAGTTCCTAACAATAATTTTTAGGTGAATAGTGAGTTAGTCGCTAAGATATGCTCCATATCATACTAGTCCCATTTAGAAGAAATGGTTATGAATTGTGTGTTCTTTGTTGAAGACCAAGGGAAGATAGTGCACTTTGTCTTTGTTAAATTTGGCAACTAGGGCCAAACTCCACCTTGGACAGATCATATGATGTAGCTGATATTTTTATTTGATTCCTCTTTCTGAGAGGTGTAGGATTGATCTAAAGGGCATCTCATTCTAACATGTACAAATGGAATTATGAATTTATTTTGTTTATGGACAAATTTTCAAGGTCGGCCAACAATCTAATGTAGGCTCAAAAGCCCAAAAGACGTGTCTACTCATCCTCAATGTTGCATATAAATAGAAGGTGCATCTACCTCATTTGGAAATCATTCATTCTCACACATCTCTCTCTCTCCTCATCTGATTGGGTCATATAACTTCAAGGCAACCTTCTCTCTCTCTCCACATGTGCGAAGGACAGACTGCGTTTTTTGTTTTGGGCATTGACTGAATTGCAGGAAGGGTTTGATGACCATTAACTAAGCTGCAGTTGACTGAGTTTGATTGTGTTTTTCTAGAGGAAATTTTTGTTTGGGCAAGTCGCATTTTTGGGCATAGAAATCGAGGAAAACATAGTTGTTTGACCAACATTGACTGCAGGTTTGATCTCTGCGTTGACCAAGTTTGAATGTCATTTTTGGGACTATTTTGGGCTGATTTGGATGACTATTGGATGCCAAGTTGACTAGGTTTAACTGAGATGATTTGAAGTAGAAATTATGCCCTGTTGAACAGTGTGGACTTTCTGGTTAGGGATTCCTGTGGCTACTGTTTGACTAGACAGATTTGACTTTGATTTCATATTGTTCTCTCTCTGTCCAATGAACATTTGAAGAATAATAAGAAGAACTGATCAAAGGGTTTCCCCACATTGGGTTTGTCCCTGGCATGCGCCACATCTTGTGTCCTCTTATCTTGGCTTGTCTTCTACTATTTTTAAAATTTATTTTCTATCTGCATTTATTGTCATGTCAATGTTGTTAGGTTCCTATACCAATAGGTTTCATTTTTCATGATTGACTATAGAAGGGCCAAATATGTTCATCCTTGCATGCTGCAAAGGTTCCATATTTTGTAAACAAAGGAAGAAAATTAAAAAATGAAAAGAGGGTATGCCCTAACAGAAAAAATCAAAGGGAAAAAAGAGTAAAGTGGTCAGAAAAATGATGAAAATGAACCCCAAACCAAAAGACCAAGAAAGTGTGCTAGTTTAAATGCCACTACTATTCCATTGTTGCAGAATTTCATTGTGTACAGGTGGTTGATTCTGTATACAGTTGATGAAAAGCCAGATAGTTCAATCCTAGTTAAATCATGTTTGGATTTACTTGTCTTTAGAATAGAGAATAAAGATCTGTCCAAACAGTGTAAGCTTGGAAGATGAGTAAATAGGTAGAGAAACAAAGGAGCCCAACTGCTTAATCTGGGCCCTTTGAAGAGATAAGGGTAGACTTAGATAGGAAGGCATTCAAAAGAAAAAGAGGAAAATCGGGGTTTGCTAGTCCAAATGCACCCAATCAAAAGGAAGAAAAAATGTTAGGTGTATTAGGCTGGGTAGGCAGTTTGAGGTTGCAGAAGCAAGTTTGTGATCACCCTTTTTGTCTTGTCAAGAAAGACTTATTTCATGGATGACACAAGTATCATGGCAGTTGTTTGGTTGTAAAACAGTGGAAGCATGACTAATTTCCCCTTTCATTCCTCCAGAAATCATTTACTAACATCCCCCTCAAGGACCTTGGGATCTACCCAGTAGTCCTATTTCACTTCATTTTATGAGAAATGCTAAGTTGAACTTTGAGTTTACTTAGTGAAAAGAAGCCACATTTCTTGTGTAAAAGATCTTACCATTTTACTTCATTTCCCTAAAAAACCTAAGTTATTATCTTGTAAACTTAGCGTTACCTATCCATACAATCATATTAACATTAACTTTATTATTTAGCTCCTTTATAATTGGACCTACCCCTATTCTACAAAAACTATATAAAAAACCCAAAAATACATAATATTCCCACCCCTGGCAACTATATCCTTATAACACACTTCCGAGAATTATTAGTCCATTTGGGACCTTAATAATAGCCCCCCCCCGCATTCAAAACCTCGGGGTTTATTTAACACCAGGTTAAATAAATAACCGCACTGAAACCCCCCACATGAACCATAGATTAACCCCTCCGCGCACATTAAAAAGGGATTTGTTTGACGTTTGGTTAAACAAATAACCATACCCGCCTATATGAACCACATAAATACCATAACCCAAAGTTTAAAACCCCGACGAAACATTATTAAATGTTAAAATAATGCGCGGGTCCCGTGTCATAACCACCCGCCACCTACCTCACCCGTCGACCGTCTGATCCAGCGCCGTAGATCCAACGGCTGGTGGCAATATCGGAGCCCCTCATCTGCCGAGAGTTAGCGTCCGGGGGATGGGCGGTATTTCTGCCGTACCCCTGCCACACGTCGGTTTCCCGGCGTGATCGGAGCCCCCTCCTCCAAAACCACCATGGGCCAAAGGCGGTGCGGGGAATACAGCTTACCGCCCCGCCGCCTCCCCTCTGATGTCATACCCACGTCACCTCATGACGTTGGATCCACGTCGGCCACCAATGCCATGTCATCTGCTAACATCACCACCACGCCATCGTGTCATCTACCACATCATCAAACACGTCAGCTGCCGCGTCATCCTCTGTACCCACTACACGACAAAAGTACATCATGATGATGTCATCATAAAAAAGCGCCAAAAAGCCCAAAAAGGCCCAAATTGTATTAAAAGTCGCGAAAATGACTGTTTTTTGTTATTTCTATTTGTTCGATAGTGGAGAGTTCTGCATGCGAATTACGACCAATTCGCCACCAACACTCCTGTCCGCCACCTAGGCAAGCTTACTCTACAAACTCGGCCTCCTCAGCTCAGTATTGTACCTGCAATTCGTACCAGTAGCCTGTAAAACAGGTATTTACCCACTTTTCGCCCGAAAACCCTGTTTTTTCCAAAATTCTCCGTTAAAATTGCCTGAGGATCTAGAATTAAAACTTAAATGTGCTCCTGCCTATGAACCACTGCATTTTAATTCACTGGGTGACCCCTTTCTACTAAGAAAACCTGCAAACTCTACTCTCCTCTGCAAGTTGGTCGTTAAACTGCACTTCAAGACCATTTCCGCCGGCAAATTCTTCAAAACTACCCATGTATTGAGTTAATTTGTCAAAATCCCCTGCAAAAGAGCACCATTTCCTATGTTTCATCCAGCTTCCCAATTTAACTTTGCAGACTTTGTCCTTCCTGTGAAATTTACCCAGTAAAGCCATTTTTATATAAGTTTCAGTCTGCAAATTCCCTGACAAAAGCCTCAGAGCCAGTTTTTAATGTTCTATTGTTGCACAAACCCAAATTCCAAGTTACAAATGCAGAGAGTTTAAATATGGAGACTCCAGTGGCTTTAAACATTACTCCTCTCAATGCACCCCACAGGGAATTAGAAGCACTACCTTTGGCTGATAGGGACTACCTAATCCAAGACCTGGTTGGTGACAGAAACCACCTGCAGACATTCTGTGAGATGAGGAACAATTATCTAAACAACAATGATATTTATGGGATATGGGAATCAAATTTGCCCATATATTTCCAACCCTGTGTCAATATCTTCCCTGAGATAATTCACCTTTGCTGTGAAAACTATGAGCCAACTCAAAGGGCAGTCAAGTCTCCATATGGGAGCATCCTCTTTCATATAACTCCTGACTCCATCAATCAAATGCTAAACTTCAAGCCAAGTTAGCTTCTGGTCCCTCTCTCTATAAAATTCTTTCTTGATGAAGGTCCCAAACCCTCCAGCTTAGAGATAGCCCAGATTTCCCAAGTATTCATGAGAGCAAACCGCCAGCCTATAGGGCCACATCCTTTTCTCTATGTATGTTTCAATGAAGTGGGTAAATTACCTGTTGATATGATATCCTATGTTCTAGGTTTCAAGAACAGTGAACATATTGATGAAACCATATTGGTCTTACTGTCTGCATTTACCCCAGGACAGCCCCCTGCTCTCAAATACAATTATGCCAAATTCATTGCCAACAAGATACATGACCAACTACTGAAGCTAGATAGGGAGGGAGTCTTCAAGTATTCATCCTACATCTATCATCTATTCCTGTATTATCAGCCAGACTATTTCCAATGCCCCATCAAAAGGTTGGACTCTAAAGGAGAAAAGAGGTATATGATTTTTTGGACCTCAGTCTTTCATGAAGTCCATAGCTCTCCCTACTCTTACTGTGAGTTCATTGACATGTTTGCTTATCCAGTCTCTTGTCTCCTAAAGAGAAATCCTCCTCCTAGACTATCCTATGACATGCAGAAAATATTACAGCTCTCAAAAAACTACAAAATAGGTGACTAGTACTTTTACCAGAATCACACTGTCATCAAGATATATGGCTGTGAGTTGTGTCCCTACAGACTGCCAAGATATGTGCCAATGAGACTGTTTTCCTTGGAATATTACAGGAAATTTATCAATTCAGATTTAACTCATTTCCATAGCACCAAGAAAAAGGCTTAGTTGAAATTCAGAGACCAACTAGGCCCCTTTCTCATGAACCAAAAAGAAGGATGGCAAGATGCTGATCAAATATTAGGGGAGAAACTCAGGTTAAAGAGAAGTTTTTGGTGGGCACCTTATGACCCAAGTGGCTTTATCAATTCCAGAAAAGTAAAATTCGTTTAGGGCCTAGTGATCCCTTGACCCGTTTTGGCGGTATTATGGTAAAGCCTGGTAGTGTATGTTTTTGTTTGGGCCTAGGAATCCCTTGACTAGTAATGAAAAGATTACAGTAAAGCCTAGTTACAGGTGAGGGTTTCATGCCTAGGAGTCCCTTGACCGGTTTTGGTAGGATTGTGTTAAAGCCTGAGGAAGCACTATTTGATTTGTTGTGAGTCCCACATTCATGCTTGGAATATCGCACGAGGGTGATTGGCTAAAAGAAAGATTTGGTTAAGCCCAATATATGCTAGAGTGGTACATGGAAGTACTTGACTTGGTTGGCTTTTGCATATGTTAATAAAAACTATTTTCCTCTTGTACTTCATGAGTATTTATACTTGTTATTATGTGCCCTTGATGGTTATTTTATCATTGTTATTATTTTGATTATATGTTGGTTATAAGCATGGTTTTATGACAAACTTTAGTTATGGCCCTCATCATGTTTTGATTAGCAAATGAATGGTTAATGAATACATCACCTAATAGATGATAATGCAACTGTTGTGAGAGGGCATCAGACCTTCTTGTAAATTCTCAAATAAGTATGAGCCCCTATGTTTAGATATGTAATTATGACCTATAGATCTCATGTTCACTATGTGTTTGATGGAATGTTTGTCATGGTTAGGCCTCGTTAGCTCAATTTCTTGTCTAATTTTTGCATTAAAGGCTTTGTCCTTGTGTCATTCATCATTCTGGAAAGTTGTATCAAGTTTTGGGTAAAGGTATAAATCCTAGCCCTAAAAAAGTGGCTCAGATCTCAGGGTCACATACATAGAACTGGGTGATTTAGACTGCAATCACTGGGAGGCAGAGTTATCTATGCAATTGGAGGTTTACATTCATTAGCTTGCCTTATTATGCAAGTGACTAGGAGTCTAGGTGAGTGAAAAGCATTCTAGCTCAAGGTTTGAGCACCTAAAGTGGTTGTTTAGCTCCTCGGGGTCTTGTTGCTCTTGATGAAGGTCAATAAAGTTTCAGTTTTTTGATTCCACTTCTTTAACTATACCTAGGAGGTTGAGTCATATCATAGTAACTCTTCATCACATATTTACCCCGATGAAGTAGTGAACTTGGGTAAGTGTGGGAGGAGGGTACTACATTTTGCTTATTTTAGGTGATATGACATCACTTTGCATACTGTAAGTTGCCAATTTTCACATCATTTGACATACATTTCTTGATTCTATTTAGCATTTATTGAATGAATCGAATCGTATTTAGTTTATTGTTCTAGTGCTCAGTAACATTTAATTTAAATAATTGTGTAATTATTATTGGTTGTAAACAAATCAAGAATGTGAAAAGGGCTTCTCAACAAGTATTTATTGTAGCAAATTGCAATAACTAGAACTGTCAACACCTACAAAAAGGCTTTTTCTAATTAAATTAAATTTAATTATCTTTCAGTTTTAAATCATATTAATAATTTGACTCATGTGCAGAAAAGAAATATGTGCGGGAGATCCATTATACATTAATCTCCCACCCTTATTTCACACCTGATATACATGTAACCCAAACTTTTCATGCCCCAAACTTTAATAAGCCAAAATCACAAATTAATTGATTAACATGAAGTGTGTGGGAATGTATGTGGAGGTATGGAACATTTCTGAAGAAAAATAAAATTCCTTGCTCCACACACTTATTCTCCCACACAACATTGGCTAGGTGTTTAACATGGTTGTTGCAACACATATTCTACTAGTTCAAGAGGGGGATTATGATGAATGGATTTCTCCAAAGTGTTTCGCTAAGGGTTTTTCTTCCTCACTTTTGCATCTCCACACCTTTGCACACATTCCATCTCCACACACTTCTCCCACACACTCCTTTGTTTTGAACAAAATGTTTTTTCGAATTCACATAAAACCAATCAATCTCTTGTTTTGTTGAATCCATGCATAATCAAGAAATGGTTAAAGTGAATAATAACATTTACTCTAAAAGTCCATCAGTATCCATTGTAACAGATTGTAGAAAGGGGAGGTTCTGCCATGCAAAAAAAAAACAATTTTCATAAGGGAAAAGTGTTGACCCTGCACTACCTAAACTTTAACAAGCCAAAAACACTAATTAATTGATTAATATGTAGTGTGTGGGAATGTATACAGAACTATGGAATATTGTGGAAGAAAGTTTGTATTCCACACACCCGTTCTCCCACAAAACACTTCCTCTTCTGACACAACAATAGACTTAGATTTATCATTAGCGATGTTGATTTCGATTGTCCGGTAAGATACTTATCTACATAAGGATATGCAAATGTTGTGATCACGGTACATAATTAGTTAGAATGTTGGTATTAACCCTGTATAGAAATTAGCTGCATATGAATTCTAAAACACAAAAAATAAACAATGAGAGAGCATAACACATAAAACACATATACACAGAGCTTTTCCCTTGGATCGCAAAACCAGGACTACCAGCTTGATTTTTCATTATGTTCCTTTAAATGTTATAATACATATTTATACATGTCGAAGCATCCAACACCATGGACCGAAAACCATTGCATCCAAAAACATGTGCAAAAATCATGCACAAAACCATAGGTGGGTCTGCCCAACCTAACATAGGTTCCAAAACCAAAATTTTCCGGGGCACTGCCCCAAACCCAATAGAGTGGGGTTACCTACACCCCTCAAACCCCCTGTGACCCCCCCACTATGCAATCGACGCAACGAAGGGGGGCTCCGCCCCCCCTCTAATCCCCCGGTTAACTACATGGGCTAGTAGTGGAGATAATATAACACAACCCAACATTCTCCCACTTGTTGTTTTCTTTCCATAGGGGCCACAAGAGAGCTTAGTCATTTATCCAACTGTGCAACGCTCATTGTTTCTATAAACCAAGAGAACTTCTTAGAGCTCACAGATTTTGTCAATGCATATACAGTATTCTTCAAAGTGTCCTCCTTTACCAGAAACACCTTTTTGTCTTATATCATATCCCTCACAAAGTGATACTGAACATCAATGTGCTTTGTATTTGAATGATATGCGGGGTTCTTTTTCAAGAAAATTGCACTTTGGCAATCACAGTCTATCCTTATAACTCCCTGTACTAACCCCATACTTGAACACAATCTTTGCAACCAAACTACTTCCTTGCTTGCATGAGTGGCTACCATGTATTCTACCTCTGTAGTTGATAGTGCCACTACAGATTATTTCTTACTCATCCAACTAACGGAACCTCCAAATAGGTTAAACACATACCCACTTGTAGATCTTCTCTGATCCTGATCTCCAGCCCAGTCTGCATGAACAAAGCCACGAATATCCAACACTCTGTGCAATCCTGGTCTTCCTTGGTAGCACAAACCATAATTTCTAGTGCCATGCAAATACATGAAAACCTGCTTCACTGTTGTCCAATGCTCCTTTCCTAGTTTTGACATAAACTTGCTCAATACTCCCACTACATGTGCAATGTCTGGTATAGTACATACCATTGCATACATCAGGCTACCGACTACACTTGCATATGGAACACGGGACATGTCCTCTTCCTCTTCTTGTGTCTTGGGACACTGTTTAGCAGATAACTTTACACCTACAGGAATAGGAACCTTCACCGGTTTACTATCCTGCATATTAAATCTCTGCAATATTGTCTCGACATACTTCCTCTGGTTTAACCAGAGCTTCCTCTTTGCCCGATCTCTTTTAATTTCCATGCCCAAAATATAGTTTGCAGCACCAAGATCTTTCATGTCAAATTTGGAGGACAATTGGGTCTTCAAATCTTGGATAATTTCTTTGTCATTTCCAACCAGCAACATATCATCCACATACAAGACCAAATAAATAACACGGTCACCAATTAATTTAAAATACACACAGTGATATGCTTTGCTTCTAGTGAAGCCAAGTCCCCGTATAAATGTATCAAATTTTTGATACCACATCCTTGGTGAGTGTTTTAACCTATACAGAGACTTCTTTAACTTGTATACGAGTTCTTTCTTACCCTTCAGCGCACAGCCTTCAGGTTGCTTCATGTAGATTTCCTCTTCCAGATCCCCGTGAAGAAATGTTGTCTTCACATCCATCTGTTCTACTTCAAAATCAAAAGAAACAGCAACAGATAAAAGTAATCTAATAGAAGTTACCTTGGCAACAGAAGAAAAAATATCACCAAAATCAATTCCCGGCACCTGGGAATAACCTTTTGCTACCAACTGAGCTTTGTATTTCTCCACCTTTCCTTCTGCATTTGTCTTTTTCTTGAACACCCATTTGCTGCCAATGGGTTTCCTTCTAGCCGGCAACTCCACCAGATCCCAAGCCTCATTTTTGTGAAAAGATGCCATTTCATCAACCATGGCCTCTTTCCAGAGTTTTCCATCCTTTGAATCTACTGCTTCCTTCACAGTTCTGGGATCATCATCAATAATAGATAAAGAAAAATTTGAACAGAAAGAAGATGGACTATACCTTTTTGGTTGCCTTCTTTCTCGAATTGATCTTCTCACACTTGGAGTTTGTGGCTCTTCATCTTCTGATTCCTCCTCTGCTGTAGAGTCTGATTCTTCCTCCTTTAGCTCAGACTCTAACTTCTCAGGTTCCTTTGGGTGGACTTCATGTTTAATAACATCTTTCACCTATCCGAACGCCACATCTCGGCTATACACAACCTTCCTTGTTACTGGGTTCCAAAGATTATAACCATTTAAACCATCCTTGTACCCAATAAAGATGCACTTTTCAGATTTACTATCCAACTTGGTTTGTTTCTCCTTTGGAACATGTACATATGCATCACATCCAAATACCCTCAGATGTGAAAGAGAGGGTTTCTTACCAGTCCATACCTCTTTTGGAGTTTTATCCTCCAACACTGATGAAGGTGATATGTTGACCAGGTAACATGTTGTCTCCACTGCCTCTGCCCAAAACTCCTGTCCTAACCCCACACCATTGAGCATGCTTCTTGCCCTTTCCATCAACATCTTGTTCATTCTTTCTGCAACTCCATTTTGCTGAGGTGTGTATGGAGTAGTCTTCTGCCATTTTATACCACACTTCTTACAGAATTCTTCAAATTCCTTACTGCAAAACTCTCCACCGTTATCTGTTCTCAACACCTTTATCTTCTTCTGTATCTGGTTTTCCACCGAAGCCTTGAATTCTTTAAACCTGTCAAAGACATCAGATTTCTTCTTAAGGAAATATATCCATGTATTCCTTGAGAATTCATCTATAAATGATACATAGTACACAGACTTACCCAGTGATGGAACCTTCACAGCTCCAAACACATCACTATACACAAGCTCTAATATATGTTTCGCCCTCTTACCACAAGAGGGGAAACTCACCTGATTGTGCTTTCCATATACACAATTTTCACAGAAATAAAAATCCAGAGAGTTATTACTCATACCTTCTACCATACCTCTACCATGAAGTATTCGAAGGCCCTTCTCTCCAATATGTTCAAGCCTTTGATGCCACAACATGGTCTTCTCTCTAGAGACCACTAGATTTTCCGCTCCACTTTCAGGAACCACAAAACTATTGCACTCGTCAACAACCGTGCTAGCTTGCAACTTGTACAGAGATCCAATCCAAATTCACCGCATCAATACCAGTGCTCCCCAAACCATCTTGCAGGTATCCTTCTCGAACACTATTTTGACACCTGCATCATCCAACTTGCTAAGAGAAATCATATTTATGGCCAATGCAGGAATATGTAGAACACCCAGAAGTGTTTTAACCCTTCCGCCTTGCAACTTCAACTTTACTTTTCCATGAAAAATAATTCTAGCCTTCCTATCATCCCCTAAGAAGACATCACCACCATCATATCTATCATACTCGCAGAACCACTCTCTATGGGGAGTGAAGTGAAAGGATGCACCTGAGTCAATCAACCATGCCTCATGATCTACATGTGTACTTGAAGAAGCCAAGTACACATCCCCACCTTCATCTGAGGTGGTTTTCGCCTCTACAAAAGGAGCATCATCAGATCCCTTTCCTTTATCAAGATCTTTAGATTTACAGTCCCTTTTGTAGTGCCCTTCCTTTTCGCATTTCCAGCACACCACCTTTATAGGTTTTCCTAGAGATTTAGATCTCGTTCTAGATTTAGATCTCCCACTTGATGACTTATTTTTGTTCCTGTTTTGGGATCGTCCTCATACAGACAAGGCATCACCATTCTAGCTCTCCATGTTTTTCTATCTCATCTCCTCCATCAGCAAGGATGAGACTATTTCATCAAACTACAAGGCAGTTGCATTGCTATCTATTGCAATAACTAGACTATCGCACGAATCTGGTAGAGAACACAACAAACTGATGCACTTATCTTCATCTGAAATTTTAATATCAATAGATGCTAACTGACTTACCACAGTATTAAATGCGTTCAGATGCTCTGTCACCGAGTCTCCATCTTTCATCCTCAGGTTATAAAGCTTTTTCCACAGGAATAGTTTATTCACCAGAGACTTAGATTGGTACAAAGTCCCTAACTTGTCCCACAAAGCCTTCGCCATAGCTTCCCCTTATACATTCAGCAATACTGAATCTAAGACCCACAATCATATTGTGCTCTTTGCCTTTTGATCCAACTTCTTCCATTCTTCATCAGACACTCCCATTGGTTTAGTACCCGGATCTATCACGATCCACTGATCTTTATCCACCAACAGATCCTCCATCTTGAGTTTCCACAACTCAAAACTCTGACCATTAAATTTCTCGATCTCTATCTTTCCACTGCTAACCATCTTCTTTGACCACCAGAATCGATCTCGCGGATCTCCCATTGAACAAGGTCTACCATAGGCCCATGCAAAACCCCTCAGAAACAAAGGCGTCCCCTTGAAGCCAAAATATCTCTGATACCAAATTTAGGTTTTAACCTCGTACAGAAGTTACCTACATACGAATTCTAAAACACAAAAAATAAACAATGCAAGAGCATAACACATATACACAAAGATTTCCCCTGGATCCCAAAACTAGGACTACCGGCTTGATTTTTCATTATGTTCCTTTCAATGTTATAATAGATATTTATACATTCCGAAGCATCCAATACCATGGACTGAAAACAATCGCATCCAAAAACATGTGCGAAAATCATGCACAAAACCATAGGTGGGTCCGCCCAACCTAACATAGGTTCCAAAACCAAAATTTTCTGGGGCGCTGCCCCGAACCCCATAGAGTGGGGTTACCTACACACCTCAAACCCCCTGTGACCCCCCCACTACGCAATCGATGCAATGAAGGGGGGCTCTGCCCCCCCTCTAACCCCTGATTAACTACGTGGGCTAGTAATGGAAAGAATATAACACAACCCAACGTAGAATAACATAGGGAGAATATATTCTTTTTTTTTAAGTAACGTGTCTATAGTTGCATTGACACGGTGTTTATTATGCATTTTTTGGCATGCATGTTGCCAACGCATATTCTATTAGTCTCGAGTGAGTTTGTTACAAATGGTTTTCTCCAAAGTTCTTTGCTAAATAGTTTTATTCCACAGTTTTGCATCTCTACACTTCTACACCTCCAATCACCTTTTTTCAAATAACATGGAAGGGATATACAAAGGAGGAGTGTCAATGGAAGAACCACTATTCCCCCACATCTACACCTCTACACAGGTTCCCCTCTGCACAACCACTATTCCACCACTTCTGCATCTCTGCATACATTCCCTATCTACATACTTGTCTCGCACATTCTTACATTCCACAAAAACATTTTTTGAAATTGTCACATAAATTCAATTCATCTCCCATTTTTTTGAATCCACACATAATCAAGACATCATTCAAGTGCTTAATAGCATTTACTCTGAAATTATAAAGGTATCCATTTTAGCAGATTGCAAAAAGGGAGATGTTGTGACATACAAAATCTATTTTCATAAAGATAAAGCATGGACCCTATGCTACCTTAATCGCCAAGATACTAATAACTATCAAAATATAGAGGAACTATACTACTATATAACTATCACTCTTATTATAGTGCAATTTATGCCATTGTTCATTCTCCACTGTAAATTTTGAAGACAAAATTGATGAGTATATATATGGTAATATGTGATTAGAGATTAAAAAACTAATAAAACGAGTGTATATTATTAATGTTTCTAATGTGGTTCACATACACTGAGTGTGTGCTACATCCACAGGAAATTCCAAGTAGATCAGCCCGAAGGGATCTACCCATCGTCTAAACTAGCAAAGCCTAACCCTAAGGGCGTCGAGAATATTTGAACTCATGACCTCCCAATAGGTGACACACTTAGCAATAAGAACTCGACCAAGTTAGGCCAACCGAGGGATGAAAGCTGTAAGGGAGTGACATCCTTCAGGTTGAGGAAGTTCTTGATTCCATCCTCGTGACTTCCGGCTAGTGAGATGGAATCCAATGAAGGACTACCCTTAGCTATAGCCGGTGTGGGAGGGGAGAAAGAAAGAGAATCGGGGGGCCCAACTATCATCCACCCACCCACCCCTGGAAGGACTTCACTACATAGAATTCTTCAAATGCCGGGTAACCGATAGAAACAAAGGATCTTGCCTCCTCTCGAGCTACCTTCCCTCCCTCCCATCGATAACCCGGGAGTTCGATGAAAGTAAGCTATGGCCCGATATAACGTAACAAAGGATGGTGGTCCAGCTGCTTGCCTTCCAAGCACCGGTTGCGGGTGGGGGGGGAATTATAGCTTATTATAGTTACAATCCTTCTTTCTATGTTAGTCCCTTTGTTCATTATGCTGAGGCCCCACCCCCGGTGTTGACTATAGAACTGAGTTATCCCTTGAAACTATGTATATTAGTAATATTATATAAATTCAAATATATCTAATAAATTTATTTTGATCTATAAAATAATGAAAATGGATTGTGCCAGTCATAATAGGGAAATTCGCAATTCGCTCATCTTCCATATCGTCATATCATAGCATTCATATTATTTTTATGATTTTGTATTATCGTTGTATGAGAAAAACTACATTCTCAAATAAAATGACTAGTATAAATATGGTAATACTTTATTATAATTTATAATTATTAAAGGTAAGTCATTGAATATATTATTATATAATTAATGGAAGATGTGGAATATAATACCTAATACATAATTTATATATATATATATATATATATATATATATATATATATAATTATAATACATAATTTATATATATATATATATATATAATTATAATTATAATTATAATTATAATTATAATTATAATGGATAATGAATGTGAATGTTTTTTCAAAATGACTTCCGTATGTTTATTGCCAAATGAATAGATAAATAATAAATTTGGCACCTAGGTGGAAAGAAAAGTTTAGATTTATATGTATAACTTTTTGATAAAATTATTTAATAATTAACCAATTTTAAATTAAGTTCAGAGTTTGAATTTTTTTTTTTAAGTTTATTTTATTTTTTTAACATTCTTTTTATCAAAATGTTTGCGTATTTATAATTCTTTTCACTATTTTTTTTAATAAATATTGTATTTTTTTCAAATTGATATTTATATAGATATGCAAGTGATACTAGGCCATTTTTTTACTAGGGAGACCACACCATAACCAAAGTGCACTTTTCACCGACATGCAGGCGAGATCATGGTTCACAAAAGTTAGTAGAGAGTATATACACTAAAAAATTGGCAATAATGGCCTAGAGATAGAACTGTTTGATTCAGAACCAAAATGTCCATGTACATAACAAACTAAGTCTAGGAGTCAAAATATGTAGCTACCACCTATTTATTTCGTATTGTTGTGGGTGTTTTCTATTGGTGGATGAATGCCCCAGTGGTGCTCAATATGGCTCATACATTGATTGATGTCAATCAAATTCTAATGGAGGTGCTCCAAGGAATGTAAGATGTCACTGTTATGTGCAACGCGGTCCAACAATATTCTTCCTAGGAGGAACTTCAGATTCCAATACAAATCAATCGTGTGCATATGTTGATTAAAACTGCCATGGTATGCCCAACATTAGGTACTAAATTAGCCAGGTCCACTAATTTAAACTTTTGTGTCTAAAATCTATTATTGATGGGAGGCCCCTTCCCTTTCTAGGTGGGAAAGTTCATCGTGGATGGGTCCTAGGGTGAGGTCTTGAAACTAATTGGTGGATTGCTAAAGCTTATGATGCGCATGTTTATGTCCCCAAGAGGCACATTCTTGATAATAGGTGGCCCCTTGGTGGACGTGTGCTTGCCAACAAGGCATGGCTTTAGACTAAGAAATGATACTGAAAAGGACATGGGAGAAAGTTAACATGTGGGCACTGGCATCGATGGAGGGGGCCATGAAAGGAAGGGGAGTGGACATGTAAACAAGAATTCAAAGTGATTCCAAGGAGGGGGAAGAGAAAAGTCGTCAATCAGCCACAATGAAGAAAAGAAGGTGCGGAGATGGATGCTAACAGATGGTGAGATGGCTAGGGAAGTTGGAACCAAGGAATGAGTTGCCACATGATAAGGAGTAGAGAACTATATTTCATTTCCAGTAGAGATGAAGAGGGGAAGAGAAATTTAGGAGCAAATAGAGCCCAAAGAGGAAAACAATATAGAACAAGCTAGCAAGGAAAGAATGGATAATATTATTGAGTACAAGGATGAAATTTGGGAGAGAAATTTTGTACAGACCTGAGATTGTTATGCGAGGGAGAGCTATAGGTGTTTCGTTGTAATGGGAAGTGGTGTCATCTTTGCTTCTGCATCATCATTCCAACCTAGCATTCCGTCCTACATGCTAGGAAGATAAGTCAAGAAACAAAAACAGTAGGCTTGAAATTTTCAACTAGAGGGATAAGTAGTATGTAGTTGTGTAATACCAAGAATGCCAAATAGTGTGACTAGAGCTCTGGCTACCGAAGACGAGGATGGAAGTTATGACAGGGCCTAATCGAGCTTCACTGAGGTGATTCACGCAGAACCCTCTATAGAGAGAGCTCAAAGCAGATGCTGGGGTGACTAACCACAAGGTGAGGTGGTTAGTATTAGAGTTCAAATAGGCTCACACCCAAAGGGGAGCTAGATTATAATCAAACGAATGTTGTTCATTTCCCACACAGGTATGGTACCATCCTAGCAAAGCAGTTTTTCCTCAAGGTGTCTATGATACATGGTCTTCGGATCAAGGATTGGGCACACTGCTCACCTTAGGCGAGATGTTAATATGGTGAGAGTAATTTATTCTTTTATGAAAGCATGCTACCACATCTCCAAGCCACTTGGCTAAATAGAATAATAAGAACCCATCCTTTTTACTAAAATTGAAATTAACTACTTAAGCTTTTGACTAAATTTTAATTTTACAAATTTACTATATTTATTTCTATATAAAAAAATAAAAAAATAAATAATAATCTTATAATGTCACTCTCCTAATCATTTGTAGTTCATCTTATAATATCACACTCCTAATCTTAAATTCACGCTCTTCCCCAACTACATCATAGTATGAATGGACATTTTTTTGTTAAGGTTTCACTCTTGGTAAGTCACTAAGTGTTTGACTCAAAGGTGATGTGTTTAACTGTATTGTCAAAAGAAAATTCTCTCACTTTTCTCTTATGAAGGTGATTTTTGTGATAGGCGTTGTTTAACATGAATTTGTTGGGAGGGTAAAAGCTTATAGGAATTTGACTATTTCTTACTATCAGTAAAACTCTCACTTTAACTCGTTAGTAAAATTGATACAAAGATTATCTATCTACGCGTGTAGTTTGTTCATCTACTATAAACTGGGTATGCAATCTGATCAGATCAGATTTTGTATATTAAATTCGTCGAAGAGAGTATGCATTCAGGTTATTATATAAAAATTCAATAGAGCCCATATAGTTTGACGCAAGAGAAAGGGAGGAGTACAAAGGGTGCCAAGATGTGAGAACAGCCTGTAATATAACAATTTGAATGTCCAGAACAACTATGTTATGTGTGACGAGGGTTTTTAAATTGTGTAAGCTATGCTTGATTCTATTGAAAGGTAGTGTGTGAGATTTATTTAGATTATAAATTTTGTAGTGTGTGATTTTTATGTAGATTATAAATTTGGTACTAATTTGAAAATTTGATTACATCATTGAAGTTAACTACTTTCGGTATAACAATCTAAAAGTCTATGTATTAAAGGTTTGCTTTACTCACAAATAAAGTGAACTTTTGAACCAGCCTTATATCCATCGTAAATTTTATAATATTTTGAAATTTTAATAAACATGAATAAAATTAACGGTTTATTTTTCACATTTTTTAAAATTTATAATCATTAGAGTTAAAGTTAAATATTTGGGAAAATCAATAAAAAACATCAAGCATATTAAATATGATGGCAATCAGTATTTCCCAGACCATAGGCTCATTTAGAGTTGTATATGCATGATCATTAGATTTAAACAAGTACAAATTTAACTGTAAGCATATACAGCCTAACCCATATGGCCTTATAAATAAGTCATAAATAAGCTTCGCCAAATATGATGTTATTGAATAAAATTATTAATTAAATTTATCTTAGTGGCTCACCCCAAAAGGGCGCATATGTATTTTAATTCCCAATCCAGTAGTACATATTAGTCTCAGCCAACGTACATGCATTTTAATGCCATAGTTTAACGAGTTCACAATTTTGTTTGGAAAATAATGGGATGGAAATTCTTGTAAGATTTAAAAACAAATTATAGGTTATAATTATCAAACTTCGGTGCTTTTTGTGCCTCATGGGTTCTTGATGTTGTCGGATCCATTTCCATCATTAAAAACAGATTTTTAAAATTTTTCTCACCAGATTTAGGTGAGAATTTCATCATCGGCAAAATTCTAGCCTTAGTAGACAATATGTATTTTCATTTCCAATCCAATAATACTTATTAGTCTCTGCCAGCCCACATGCATTTTAATTGGTAATCCAATCGTACTTTAATTGTCAATCGAATAGTACTTATTAGTCTCTTTAATTGTCAATCCAATAGTACTTATTAGTCTCTGCCAGTCAATCCAATCATACTTTAATTGTCAATCCAGTAGTACTTATTAGTTTATAATGAGACAAGACTATAGCAATAGATTTGTCTCTTGATCACTATTAGTTTAACATTCACCATAACAAATTATACTGTTTATCTTTATAAATATTTAAAATATTTTTTATTTTAATTAAAAAAATAAAAATTTCATTGAATAAAAATTTGTATATCTTATTTGAGATTTCTAATATTTGAAGTTGCCAATTCTCATGGGAATCATGCTTGAAATCTTATAATTTAATTAAACAAATTGATAGAAGTGAAATCTTATAATTTAATTACGCAAATTAATAGAAGTTAATACTTTTCCGATAAAAAATTATTATCTATATAATATTAACTTAACATTTCCAGTTTTCTATAGTTTTGAACCAAATCTTTAGACCCTTCGATACAACAATATTCGAAAAACCATAATATTGTACAAGTGAGTGAAGAGGTACAACATTACCAACTTTCACAAGAAGTCTTCTAATTAACTAACAACCCACGAATAGCAAAAATCAAGAATCGGGTGTGCTCCAGGGTGCTCAAACTGCCCTTCTTCGACTTTGAGGTTTTCTTGACATTGTCCCTTCCGTGTCGATAGAACAAGTTCATACGGCGTGACCGAACAAGTTTAAAAAGACACTGAAATGAGCAACAACTCATCAATCATAATAATAATCCGTTTCTAACTATAATCAGTTTCTAACTAAGAATAAAATTTATTTTATTATAATATAAAATATAATAAAATTAAAATAAAATAATTATTATTTTTAATAAATTAATAATTATTGTTATGAATTATTTTTATAATTAAAAACTAAACAAAAAATTTAAATTATCTATAAATAAGAATAGTTTAATTATAATAAAAATTATTATCAATCAAATTAAATTCTTAAAAAAAATTAAATAAATATTATTCTTAATAAATTAATTATTATTATTATTAATTGTAAAAAATTAAAACTAGTATTATTTAAAAATAAAAATAAAATCTATAAATAAAAATAATTTAATTATGATAATCATAAATAATAATACTAATAATAATAATAATAATTTATTTATTTAGAATATTAATTATTAATAATAAAAATGAAAAATTTAAATTTAAATTTAAAATAAAGTTATTAGCCAACTTTTAATAAAAATATTTCTTTAACTATTTATCTTTTCACAAAGCGCTCTTCTTGTATAACCATTCAGATTGGTCTTGATGTTGGATTCCTGTTGGTATTGGAAAAGTTGACAGAAATATGATTTTTACTGTGGATACTCCTAAAATAAACTCAAAAGGAACAACTCATTTACTGAAAATGAACTTTTTTCTTGGTACAACAAAGGAAAAGCAACCCAGCATTGAGAATACTGGCATGTTTATTTTCATTGTCTTCTCTGTTTGCACAACACGTTATGTTGTCCATACCTCATTTCTCCTTCACTGTCACTTGATTCATGAATAAATTTTTCACGATGAGTAAATCTTTATAGTTGGAGGCACCAGTTGTTTCTGAAAATATTAAACGAAAGCTAATGTTTCACACATGTTATGTTTTAAAATTGTTCACCTAAATATTTTAGTTCATTTCTCACAATTATTTATTATTAGAAAAATAATATTTACTCTTTTTTTCACTGTCATAGTATCAGTTTTCACTGTCATAGTATCAGAGCTTTCCCTGCATAAAACTCCATAAAAGAGCAGCAGAGAAGTGTGGACAAACTTGTCATGCCGAAGGACAAGTCGCTATCTGTCACCTTTACATGTGAAAGTAGATCCGAATTGTGGATTTGTAACGAGATTGGTTCATGCTTTGCAGCTCAGGTAATGTAACATCTGAACTAGCAGCAACATGTCATTTGCGTGAGAAGCACACAATCGAAAAAAAAACGAGCGGCAGTAACGCCAGCATCTGTGCTAGCTTCGTACTGGCCGCGTTACCCTCAAACACTTTCCAGAACACTAACGCAGACTGAGTTCATTGACAGGTGCGTCGGTACACGATGCACGGAAAGCCGAACACAGGAAATTATCGAATGCATATTAGTTTCCGTTGAAAATTGTTTTATCTCATGGTTTTTCGTCCATAATCTTTATCCTATAGTATTTTTCGATTTTGGAAAAGATTTTATATGAAATGCTTCATAGTGGAATCGAAGTGTGGCTTCATACAATGATTTATGAAACATTTTAATGGGGCTTCAAGGTAAAATCATGTAATTACATTAAAGCCCAAAGTGTGGCGGGATTATTTTAAGAAAGGTTCTATCCTAAACAAAGAGGGTGTTTAATATTTTTATTTTAAGAAAGAGTTTTTGAAAGTGTTAGAAAAATTGTAGATATATTTGTTTGTAGAAGTAGAGAAGTTATTATATAGATATTTTCATTGTGGTTAGTCATTATGTTTGTAAGTTGATTTGTTTGTTGAGCTGTAGTGAGCCATTGCTCAATAAATGAGAAAAGGCAAGAGACTAAGAAAGTCTAAGTAGCAACTAGCGATGTATGAAGTTTTTTTGAAAAAATTGAAAGTGAAGAGGAAAAATGTTGCCTTCACATTAAAATGTATAAAAGAATCTGTAGATGACAACATTCGTCCCCTCATTTCAAATGCCAAAACAACCAAGGAAGCCTTAGATACCCTTTGACAAGTGTTTTGGTCTGCATTGAAAAGTTTGTTGAATCCCACTGTGCTCAGCCACAAGTGGATGATGTCTGTGAAGAATTAGTAGAAGAAGCAGAGAAGGAGCACATAAATGCTAGTGAATCCCACTACACAATTGCAAGTGGATGAGGATTTGGTAAATCTAGCAACAAATCTTGCAGATGACAATTTGATGATTCTAACAACACGATACGCAATGACAATTTGGTGATTTCAGCAACAGAGCTTCATGATGACAATTTGGTGATTCCATCCAGTGTTATGGTTAATCTGGCAATTCAATTTGTTGATGTTAAATTTGGTGAATATTTGTTACCTAATGATGAATGGTATCATAAACATCATATCTACATAATGTTATTCGTTAAGAGAAGCCCACTTGAGTCTAAAAACGAAGTGGCAGACAACCTGTTTGCAACAGCACAAGTTAATAAATAAGTTGAAGAGACAAAGGCAAAGGCAAAAAAGGAAGCACACAAAGAAAAAGCTCTCATTGCAGAGCAAAAGGAACAATATCAATGTGGTTATGCAGATGTTTTTACACTTACCATTAATTTTCAATGTATAGGTAAACACAACACGATTATGAAGAAGAGTTAAATTTCCTTGAGGCATGGCTTGCAACACCATGTTTAGATGAGGTCTACAAAATGAATGTTGATGACATCATGTATGATGAACACATCAATGAAATTTTCAAGTATTGGAGTTTTGAAGAGATAAAATTACATTCTCATTTTATGTTGCAACAGATTGATGATGAAAAAACGCACTACAGAAAATAGTATGTGATAGCAGCCCACATACAAGTCATCTTTTGATAGTATGTTTAACTTTATAAATATTTAAAGTATTTTTTATTTTAATTAAAAAAAATATTATTAACATTTCATTGATTATAAATTTGTATATTTTAATTGAGATTTCTAATATTTGAATTTGCCAATTTTCATGAAAATCATGTTTGAGATTTTATAATTTAATTAAACACATTAATAAAAATTAATACTTTTCCGATAAAAAATTATTATTTGTATAATATTAACCTACCATTTACAATTTTCTATAGTTTTGGACCAAATCTTTGGACCCTTCAACACAACAATATTCGAAAAGCCATGATATCGTACAAGTGAAAATTAAAACATTACCAACTTTCCCAACAACTCCTCTAATCAACTCCTCTAATCATTAACTAACAGCCCACGAATGGCAAAAATCAAGAATCGAGTGTGCTTCAGGGTTGACACTTGCTCAAACTGCCCTTCTTCTGCGTAGAGATTTTCTTGACATTGTCCCTTCCGTGTCGATAGAACAAATTCATACGGCTGGACCTAACAAGTTTAAAAAGACACTGAAATGAGGAACAACTCATTTGCTGAAAAATGAACCTTTTTCCTGCTGCAACAAAGCATTGAGAATACAGGCATGTTTTCTTTCATTGTCTTCTCTGTTTGCACAACACGTTATGTTGTCCATATATCATTTCTCCTTCACTGTAATTTTTCTCCTTCACTTCATTTGGTTCATGAATAAAAATTTTAGGATAAGTAAATCTTTGATAGCTGGAAACAGAAATATCAGACGAAAGCTAATGTTTCACATATTGGAGAATCTAATTCCAACAAGATGTTATGTTTTAAAATTGTTCATCTAAATATCTTAATTCATTTCTCACAATTATTTATTATTAATGTATCCTATATAATCTTATTTATTTGCTTGATAATATTAAAAATATAACTTTTACTCCACCTTTTTTCACTCTCATAGTATCCGCTTTCACTCTGTCATAGTTCAGAGCTTTCCCTGCATAAAACTCCATAAAAGAGCAGCAGAGAAGTGTGGACAAACTGGTCATGGCGAAGGACAGGTCGCTATCTGTCATCTTTACTAATCATTTAAAACGTGACATAGAGTATATGTGAAAGTAGATCCGAATTGTGGATCTGTAACGAGATTGGTTAGGTAATGTAACATCTGGACTAGCAGCAACAACTCATTTGCGTGAGAAGCACACAATCGAAAAAAAACTAGCGGCAGTAACGCCAGCACCTATACTAGCTTCGTACTGGCCGCGTTACCTTCAAACACTTTCCAGAACACTGACGCAGACTGAGTTCATTGACAGGTGCGTCGGTACACGATGCACGGAAAGTCGAGCACAGGAAATTATCGAATGCATATTATTTTCCGTTGAAAATTGTTTTATCTCATGGTTTTTCGTCCGTAATCTTTATCCTATAGTATTTTTCGATTTTGGAAAAGATTTTACATGAAATGCTTCCTAGTGGAATCGAAGTGTGGCTTCATACAATGATTTATGAAACATGGAAACATTTTAATGGGGTTTCAAGGTAAAATCATGTAATAGTTGAAAATAATTAATATTATTTTGTATTAATGGAGAAAATAGTTACATAGTTGTAACGTTCTTCATAGTTTAGGATTAGTTCCTAGAATTCAGGGGTTTGGTTGCAACTTTCTAATTCCTAGTGTTGTACTTAAATGATATAATCTTTCATTGATGAATAATAGAGTGTACGATAGTGATGTCTCTGTTTTGAGTGTAGTCTCTAGGTGCAGGCCTCACCTGTGAGCTACATCTCCTTCTTTTTCAATTCTGTTCACATTTTATCTTGGTATCAGAGCTCAGATTGGGTGAGCCTGATCTTGTATCACCTCTTGTGACTGAAGTGCCTTTGTGGCCAGCTTGCCCTTGTGGCAGAATTGCCTGTGTGGTGTGAGGTGCCTCTGTGGCCACGTGTACACAAGGAGCTTTGTGCTCAATTGAGCAGGTGGACTGCAGAACACCTGGCTCGGACTGGATGTTTTTTATTTTTCTGAATAGAAGGAGATTGGCGCGCTTTTCGCACTGACAGTAGCGCCAGGAAGGGGAATTGGCGCGGATATTAGACTATTAATCGTGCCAGAGCGCCAAAATACCTGATTGGCGCGGAATTTCATGGAAAAATCGCACCAGCAAATTTTACTCTAAGCGATTTTTTCTTGGCACGGATTTTTCGCTCGGGAACGCGCCAATACGCACGGGGACGCGCCAAACCACCTTCAAGGAGATCTGCGAGAAGCCTCATCTTCGTTTAGCGATTTGCAAAGGGAGAAGATCACAGAAGTTGCAGATCTATCTGGGAGACGCAGATCGAATCAATTTTGATCAGATCGATTTTTTTGGCTGTATTGAAAAACAACGAATTTGCTTATCGGAGCGCGACTGATTTCGCTGAGTTGTTAGATATTAATGGATCTGAATGGGTGACATATCGATTTGACAGGTGTTGATTTTTTGTTACTGTTGGGTAGATTCATTTCTTAAATCTCATCAGAATGAGTAATACGATGGAATCTTACCTGCACGAGTCTGGCAAACTTGATGGATCTAACTTCACAAACTGGAAGTTTAAGATCCAGAACTTGCTTGAAGGTGCAAATGCTTGGTCCATAGTTACAGGTGATGAGCAGAGGGTGAATGCGGGGGCGCAGGAGCAAGACTGGGATAAGCGAGAGAACAAGGCGAAAATTTTGCTGAAAATGTCCGTGAAGGATAACGTTATCCCGCACATCAGAGACTGTAAAACGTCCGTGGATATCTGGACGACCATCAAAAGTCTGTATCAGACCTAGAACACAAGCCAAGTTATGGCACTTAAAAACAAGCTATTTTTGATGAGGATGAACGAAAATGAGACTGCTGCTATATTTGTTGCGCAAATCAAAGATGTAAAAGATGCATTGGGGAACATTGGAGAGGTGGTGTCTGACTCTGATCTTGTCTCAATCACACTGAACGGGATGCGATATGAATTTCAAATGTTCATCACTGGATTGGTGGCAAGGGAGAAAGCGCCCACATTCGATGATCTGACAGGGATCTTGCTGCAAGAGGAGGGGCGACGGCATAACTTGAACCCCCATAGTGATGATCTTGCGCTGATGGCGAAACGACGATCATTCAGAGGGAAGCACCCATAACAACAATCACAGTAGAAAGGAGGAACATCGCAGAAGCGTTCACATAAAGGTATGATTGCAAATAATTCTGCAAAGAAATGTTATTATTGTGGAAAGAACGGCCATATACAGAGTGTATGCTTTAAGAAGCAGGCTGATGATGCAAAGAGGAAGTAGGCAAAGCATAGAGGATACTTTGTTGAAGATGAGGTTGAAGAAGATAAAGATTTTCGACTGTTCATAGTCGACCATGCCCTTTCAGCATCTGATGAGGACGATATATGGTATGTTGATTCCGGAGCATCCTCTAACATGACAGGTAAAAAGGAATTTTTTGATAGTCTTGGGGAAAGTACATATGGATCAAAAATTTATTTAGGAAATGATAGTGGATATGAGATTCAAGGTTGGGGGGTTATTCCAGTCAAGTTACCAAATGGAAAAATTAGTCATCTTCATAATGTTTTATATGTACCTGGAATTAAGAAAAATCTGATATCTGTATCCATGATAACTGATCAAGATATGCAAGTCGAGTTCTTCAAAACTCACTGTGTGATAAAGGATTGCAGGAAAGAAATAGTTGCAACAGGAGTGCGTGTTGGAAGCCTATACAGACTAGATGTAAAGAGTATATCAAAGCGAGCCATGGTTGCAGGAGGATCAACAGCCGAACAACTCTAGCATCAGAGATTCAGTG
Organism: Pinus tabuliformis; assembly: GCA_031772625.1. NCBI lineage: Eukaryota > Viridiplantae > Streptophyta > Pinopsida > Pinales > Pinaceae > Pinus > Pinus tabuliformis. The sequence continues at coordinate 1,352,745,763 of CM062820.1, read as the reverse complement.
ACTTGAATTTGCAGGACCTCATGCTATTGCAAAGAAAAGGTATGGTTGAGGGGCTCCCTATCTTTCGTAATATTCAGTTAAATTGTGATGGATGTGCCTTAGGTAAAATGCATAGAGAACAGTTTCCTGTGCATGATTGGAGGAAGGAAACAGATATTTTAGAACTAGTGCACACTGATATATGCGGACCCATGCAGACAAGGTCGCTAGGTGGAGCATATTATTTTTTGCTATTTACTAATGACTGCATTAGATACTCATGGGTTTATTTTCTGAGTAAGAAAAGTCAGACTTTCTAGTGCTTTAGAGAATTTAAAACCTTGGTGGAAAAACAATTTGGTAAGAGTATAAAAATTCTTTGATCCGATCAAGGGGGAGAATACAAGCTAGGGGAATTCATAAAATTCTGCAAATCTCACGGGATTGTTCAGCAGTTTATAGTGCCACACACACCACAGTAGAATGGAGTTGCAGAATGCAAAAATAGAACCTTAGTGGAGTGCGCAAGGAGCATGTTACAAGGTAAGGATCTATCTAAAAGATTTTGGGCAGAGGCTATTAACACTGTTGTCTATTTGAAGAACATAAGTCCTACCAGGTATCTTAGCTTCAAAACCCCTTTTGAAGCTCTATATGGATTCAAACTAGTAGTAAATCATTTAAGAGTATTTGGGTCAAAAGAATTTCCCCATATACCCAAAGTTGATAGGAAGAAATTAGATCCTAAAGCTATGAAATGCATCTTTGTTGGTTATGGCACAGAATTTAAAGCATATAAATTGTTCAATCCTGAGACTCATAAGATATTTGCAAGTAGGGATGTAGTGTTTCATGAACAGGTACAGGAAGGGAAAGATGACATTGGTGATGATCATTGGCACATTCCATTGCTGATGGATGAAAGCAGCGATGATGAAAGAGACTAGAAAGAAGAACAGGAAAAAGGTGATAAAGCAAGCCCATTTAGAGCTGAAAAATTTGAGGTAAGTCCCCTACCAAGGAGATCTAGTAGGAAGACTCAATTAACATTAAAATTGAGAGACTATGCTTTGATGTCAAATGTTTTGAACATTGTAGAGCCCACTAATTACAAAGAAGCTAGTCAATTTAAGGAGTGGAGAGCTGCAATGAATGAAGAGATGGAATCAATTCTTAGAAATGACACTTGAGATTTAGTTGAATTGCCTAAGAATAAAACACCCATAGGATGTAAATAGTTGTTTAAACCAAAAATGAATGTAGATGGAAGTATAGAGAAAATAAAAGCTAGGCTGGTTGCAAAAGGATATTCACAACAGGAAGGTATAGATTTTGATGATACTTTTGCACCTGTAGCAAAGTTAAATAGAATCAGAATGCGTATTGCTTTAGCTACTAAATAGAATTGGGAGCTACACCAGCTTGATGTCAAATCTGCATTTTTAAATGGTGAATTAAAAGAGGAAATTTCTTAGTACAGCCAGAAGGGTTTGTAAAGCAGGGGCAGGAACATCTTGTTTGCAGATTGAAAAAGGCTTTATATGGTTTAAAACAAGCACCCAGGTCTTGGTATGAAAAGGTTGATTCTTTCTTTTTAGAGTATGGCTTTTATAGAAGTTTGAACGACCCAAATTTGTATACCAAGTACAATAAGCAGGGGCATATTATTCTGATTTCTTTGTATGTAGATGACATGATTATAATAGGAGATGCAGATGATTTAATCAGAGGAATCAAAAGGCTTATGGAACAAGTTTTTGAGATGAAAGACCTTGGAAGACTTCATTACTATCTAGGATTAGAAGTATGCAGAGATACTGGGCAAACTTTTCTTACCCAAGGGAATTATGCCAAAAATCTGTTAGAAACGTTTGGTATGGATGAGTGTAGATCAGCAGCGACACCTTTGCAGCAGAATCTGAAGTTGAGCAGTGACGATGGCACTAAAGAGGTTGATGCTACAATGTATAGACAACTGGTTGGCAACTTGATATATCTTACAACAACCAGACCTGACTTAGCATACTCTGTTAGTGTGTTGAGCCAATTCATGTCAAAACCGCTTGAAAGTCACTGGGTAGCAGCGAAAAGTGTGTTGAGGTATCTTTGTGGTACTGTTAACTATGGCATTTTATACACTGACGCATCTGATGTTATTCTAGCAGGTTTTTCAGATTCAGACTGGGCAGGTAACTTGGATGATCGAAGGTCCATCACAGGTTACGCATTCAGCATAGGATCCGGGGTCATAACATGGAGCAGCAAGAAGCAGAGTACTATAGCCTTGTCTTCATGTGAAGCTGAGTATCAAGCATTGTGTGTAGCGACGTGTGAAGCAATCTGGTTGAGAAGACTTCTCAATGATGCAGGAAAAGAACAGAAGAATCCCACTTCCATCAAAAGCGACAACCAGAGTACCATTAAATTGGCATACAATCCAGTGTTTCACAAAAACACCAAACATATAGACACTCAGTCCCATTTTGATAGAGAGAAGATACAGTCAAAAGAAATTACTGTTGAATATTATAAAACTTGTGACAATATGGCTGATATTTTTACAAAGCCACTTGCACGTGTAAAGTTTGAATTGTTTAGAAGGATGCTAGGAGTCCAAGAGAACCCTTTCTCCATTAAGGGGGGAGTTGAAAATAATTAATATTATTTTGTATTAATGGAGAAAATGGTTACATCTTCCTAGTTTAGGATTAGTTCCTAGAGTTTAGGGGTTTGGTTGCAACTTCCTAATTCCTAGTGTTGTACTTAAATGATGTAATCTTTCATTGATGAATAATAGAGTGTACGAAAGTGATCTCTATGTTTTGAGTGTAGTCTCCAGGTGCAGGCCTCACCTGTGAGCTACATCTCCTTCTTTTTCAATTCTATTCACATTTTATCTGTAATTACTTTAAAGCCCAAAGTGTAGTGGAATTATTTTAAGAAAGGTTCTATATTAAACAAAGAGGGTGTTATATCTATATATATATATATATATATATATATATATATATATATATATATATATATATATATATATATATATATTTCCTTCTTTTTTTGAAAAGAGAGAGTTTTTGAAAGTGTTAGAAAAATTGTAGATCTATTTTTCCGCGGAAGCAGAGAAGTCATTATAGAGATATTCTCATTGTGGCTAGTCATTATGTCTGTAAGTTGATTTGTTTGTAGTCATTATGTTTGTAAGTTGATTTGTTTGTTGAGTTGTAGTGAGCCACTGCTCAACAAATGAGAAAAGGCAAGAGACTAAGAAAATTTAAGTAGCAACTAGCCATGTATGAAGTTTTTTTTGAAAAAATTGAAAGTGAAGTTGAAAAATGTTGCCTTCACATTAAAATGCATAAAAGAATTTGTAGATTAACACATTCGTCCCCTCATCTCAAATGCCAAAACAAACCAAGGAAGCCTTAGACACCTTTGAGGGGTGTTTTGGTGTGCATTGAAAAGTTTGTTGAATCCCACTATGCTTAGCTGCAAATGGACGATGTCTGTGAAGAATTTGTAGAAGGAGCACATAGATGCTAGTGAAACCGACTACACACAGCTGCAAGTGGATGAGGATCTGGTATATCTTGCAACAAATCTTGCAGATGACAATTTGGTGATTCTAACAACACGATATGCTATGACAATTTGGTGATTTCAAGAATTTGGTGATTCCATCCAATGTTATGGTTAATCTAGCAATTCAATTTGTTGATGTTAAATTTGATGAATATTTGTTACCTAATGATGAATGGTTGCATATGATGCAACAAAAACATCATAAACATCATATCGACATAATGTTATTTGTTAAGAGAAGCCCACTTGAGTCTGAAAACGAAGTGGAAGACAACTTGTTTGCAACAGCAAAAGTTAATAAATAAGTCAAAGAGACAAAGGAAAAGGAAAAAAGGGAAGCCCACAAAGAAAAAGCTCTCATTGCAGAGCAAGAGGAATAATATCAATGTGGTTATGCAGATGTTTTTACACTTACCATTGATTTTCAATGTGCAGGCCAGGACGATTATGAAGAAGAGTTAAATTTCCTCGAGGCATGGCTTGAAACACCATGTTTAGATGAGGTCTACATAGAAGTTGCAAAAATGAATCTTGAAGACATCATGTATGATGAACACATCAATGAAATTTTCAAGTATTGGAGTTTTGAAGAAATAAAATTGTATTCTCGTCTTATGTTGCAACAGATTGATGATGAAAAAACGCACTACAGAAGATAGTATGTGGTAGCAGCCCACATACAAGTCATTTTTTGAAGAAGTACACGACATGCTTAAACAACCTGGAATGATGGAAGACCTACACCAGCAAATGAAGAAACTAAGGTTTCAAGGATACAACAAAAAGAAAATGTTGAAACAATTTAGAGGCTACATGATCTGGAAAATAATAAAAATAAATAAATAAATAAATTGTAACTTTTTTTTAAAATTGTAAGTGTAAGTGAGACATAGACTAGCAGACACTTTAATTAAATTTTTATGTGGTTGTAATTAAGGGGGGCGTTGGAAAATCTAATTCCAACCACCTGCTAGGTGTCAAAACCGTCCAAATATCCTAATTATGTTTCACTTAGTCCAATTTAGTTTAGTCTCACTACATTCATTTATTGTTGATGTCTCATATGATAATCTTATTTAACTATTTAATAATATTGAAAAAAATAACTGCTGCTCCAAGACCATCAAACTTTTGTCTTTCTCTATCTTGCTGCATCCACAACTTTTGATTCCTCAAAGCAAAATAGAAAATATACTTCAAGAATTAAAAGAAAATGGAATTCATACTTCAAGAATTAAAAGAAAATGGAATTCATATTGTTACCGTAAATGATTCATTGTTATTTTCCAGAAGTTCATGCAATATTCTTTGATTATTTTCACATTTGCATTAACATAGTGTTTATTATGATATGCAACATAAGGGTAATAGATTTTTTCCTTATGGCTCTTTATCAGGGAAGTTCAGATGATCACAACAGCCTTATGGATGCAATCAAGAAAATAGACATAGTAATATCCGCAGTGTCCATTCCTTAGAATTTGGAACAGTTTAGTATCATAAGGGCCCTTAAAGAAGTTTGAAACATCAACGTATCAACGTATATACAACACTGCATATTTCTTGAATAATTTCGCCCTCTACAAATATTTACAACTATCTTGATTGGTTTGCTTTCTATGGCCTTTTCATTTATGGAAGGAGTGATTTATACTCCAACGGGTTTGACCGAGTGGATGTCGTTCTCCCTCAATTTCAGAGAGTTTGTGAGACTAAAAGGAAAATTCGCATGGAAATTGAAGAGGTGGGCATTCACACTGTTTCATTTCTGCAAATTCTTTTATGACTTACTTTGATGATTATTTCCTTCATCCCCGTCAAAAACTGGCTTGAATTTTTCATTACTCTTTTCAAACCTAAACGATCCCTTCGACACACGTGTTACAATATGGCCCTATGATTATATTTGCCAAAAACATGAAGTAGCAAACAAATTAAAACTGGCGTTGTTCTTATATGCTGCAGCTATCACATCACAACTTTCACTATTAGGGTGGCAAATATTCCATTGAATTCATGGACAACTTATTTGAATATATTTTTAAGGAAAACATAAGAGATAAGATACGTTTATTTACATTGCCCCACAGCACAGTTTATTTAAATGGAAATTATTTAAATAGAAAAAAACTTTGATCCCATTGATCCACCTCCTCCTCGAAAAGGAGACCCTCATGACTTAGGGAAATTCTTGAAGATGCCGAGAGACATGTTGCGCCAAGGGGGACATTTCATAAAAGTAAGAAGCCAAATAGGTACCAAGGTTACTTAATTTCCATGAGCACCATTTTTCAATATGAGCCTAGCACATTCGAAGAAGCTTTGAAGCCCCAAGTTTAAAAGGATGCTATGAACGAAGAGTATGAGTCGATTATGAAGAATGATGTCTGGGATGTGGTTCCTATACCCAAAGAAAAATCTGTTGTCACCTTGAAATGGCTCTACAAGATCAAACATGGAGCTGATGGAAGTGCTGAAAAGTTCAAGGCTAGATTTGTTGCTCGAGGCTTCTCTCAAAAGGAGGGTGTGGAATATGATGATATATTTGCACTTGTTACCTAATATACCACCATCCATTCGATTATATCCCTTACAGCATCACAAGGATGAAATCTGAACCAGATGGATGTCAAGAACGCCTTCTTACATGGTTCAATTAAGGAGGAAGTCTATGTAGAACAACCCGAGGGGTTTGAAGTTCAATATCGTCATACACATGTATGCAGGTTGAAGGAAGCTCCCCAAGCTTGGTATGCAAGGATCGACAACTATCTGATGAAGCTGGGATTTACAAGAAGTGACGCTAATCCAAACCTTTAATTTAATGTTGAGATTTATAGACCTCTCATCTTGGTACTCTATGCGGATGATCTCTTTCTGATAGGTGAAAACCATCTTATTCATCAATGTAAGAGGGAGTTGGATTCCAAATTCAAGATGAAGGACCTAAGGCTGATGCATTATTTCCTAGAGTTGGCGGTTTAGAAAAAGCCAGGTGAGATTTTCCTTTTGCAAGGAAAATACATTGTGAATTTACTTGAAAGATTTGGCATGGTGGACTGCAACTCCATAACTACTCCGATGGAACTTCGAGAATTTATGTGTAAGTGTTGCTGGGCCCGATCTGGGAAATCCTTGTAAGTGTCGTCAAATCATGGGGAACTGATGTTCTTGGTGAAATCTTGTCTGGACATATGTTTTGCAGTGAATACATTGAGTCATTTTATGGTCGAGCCTCATCACATACACTGGATTGCTGCCAAGAATCTCATGAGATATCTCAGAGGCACAATCACCAATGGACTGAGGTACACTACTGGGAATGTGGAGCTCCATGGTTATTTTGATGTTGATTGGGCTGCGAGTGTGGTGGATCGTAAGAGCACATATAAATGTTGCTTCTCTCTAGGTTCTGCTTCAATATCCTAGATGAGGAAGAAGCAAAAGTCGGGTTCTTTGAGCATCGCTAAGGCTGAATACATTTCTACTAGTGTGGCCTCCTGTGAAGATGTTTGGTTGAGGAACCTCTTTAGTGAGCTATTTGGACATGTGTTGGATACCACTGTGATCTATTGCGACAAACAAAGTGGGATTCATCTTTCTGAGAATCCTATGTTTCATGACTTCTCCAAGTGATCCAGGTGGATATTGGTGGCCACCTGCCAATTCCACTTGGACCCCCACCATTGTTTCTTTCAGCTTTTTAGTTTCCTTAATTGTATCATAGTGTACTATTTTTAGCAGTTTTTCGAGTCCTGAACTTCCGGAGCCGTTTTGAGGCCCTAAACGACGTTTTTTGGCAAAACTGGGAGCAACATGCATCTATGGACCGATGTTTCTCTTTCCAAAGTTCTAGTTCTCGGATAGATATTTCTAACGAGATATTGTGCGCGTCAAATGGAGATCGTATGCCAAAGTTACGACCCGGGAAGTTGATGTACCAATTTACCCAAAAGGGGCCCACAGTTTTGCGTTTCATCGTCTAGGGTTATCTTTTTGGATGTTTAGGGTTTTCAATTGTTTCTCAACAATAAATAGGCCTTCGAGCCTCCTTGTAACACAGTTCAGAGGCATGTAGCTGCCACATCTCTTCTCAGAGATAAGCTACCATCGCCCTAGCTGGTTTATTTCCATTGCTATTTGTAAGCATATTTTAGTATTTTACATTAATGAAATGAAGTATTATTTCCACTGCATCTCTGTGTTTATGGTTATCTATGTAATTTGTTGCGTTCCTGTTTAAATCTGAATTAGTGGTATCAGAGTGGTCTGCTTTTTCTCTGTTTTTCTTTGCATGTCCCCAACGAGGTAGGGATATAAGGAATTAGGGCTTGAACTAGTCGAATCTTTGCAAAGCCAACCTCGCAAATCTCGACGCCCTACCATGGTAGATGAAAAGAAAGACGAGGCGGCAGGAGATCCTATCAAAATCTTTCTCAAAGAAGCCCTCGAGTGACAAAGGAATGCGATGATGGACAACTTTTCCCAGATCCTTCAGCGGCTACCCAAGGGCGATGCATCGGCTTCCAACAGCTACTCTCGAAACGCCACACCATTTAAGGTACAAGTTAATTTTGAAATCCACATATTCGAGTGTCAGATAGACGCCGATGCCATTGATAAATGGTTACATTTTCTACAGGGTTATTTTTCTGTTCATGATTTTTCCAGTTGGGAAAAGATTATTTTCACTCTTCTCAAAGCAACCCCCCACATCAAGGACTGGTGGGAAACATACTGCGAGCATAAGGATGAAAGTACAGGCTCACTATTTTCAACCGTACCCACTTGGGATTCATTCCGAGATTCCATCAAGGAGCAGTACTACATTGTCGAAAGCTATGAGGATCAATACATAAAGTGGACCATGCTGTGGCAGGGAAGAGACCAAGACGTGTCAGAGTTTACCAATACTTTCCATACCCTTCGCACAAAGTTGGGTATCAAGGATTCAGAGCAACATTTGGTACTCAAATACCGTGGTTGCCTACACAAGTACATCTAGGAAGAAATAGAATTCCTAAACATCCCCTCGCTCGGCACGACATACTGATATTCCATCAAAGTTGAGAAAAATTTTAAACAGAAGAAGCGAGACTTTGGATCTGCGAATCCAAAGCAAGGGAAAGGTGCCCCCAAACCGCAGAACAAAGGACAAAGCCAAGGCAGGGCGGCCCAAGACAACTCACCAAAGCTGCAAGCAAAGAACAGTGTCATGAAGCCGAAAAAGGACACTAGAAAGTGGTGTGAGTTCCATAAGAGCTCCACTCACAACACAAGTGAGTGTCGTGCCGAGCAGTCACTGGTTGCCGAGATAAAGGTTTTAGAATCAGATGCATGTTCTAACTCTGAGTCATAACCTGACAAGGGGAATGACAAACGGAATTAGATTATCGATGTGGAGCCCAATGCCATTGTTGCCACTACGAAGATCCAGAAGGAGGAACCCGAAGATCTAGAGGAGAATGAGTGTCTCCTCCACTCCCAGATGTGGGTAAAGGGCTCCCCGCTACAGTTCATTCTCAACAACGGGAGCCAAAAGAACCTCATTTCGGTAGAGGTCATGAAGCGACTGGGCTTACGAACCACAACACATCCATAAATGTACATCATTGGGTGGCTTCACCAAGGGCGAGATCCTCGTGTGAGCCAACAGTGTCGCCTTCCATACAACATCAAGCCCTTCACGGATGAGGTATTGTGTGACATTGCTCCCCTTGAAGTGTGTGATGTATCATTAGGACAACCATACTTGTGGAAGCGACATGTTGTGTATGAATCAAGGCCCCGTGTTGTTATTGTTACTTTGGGAAATAAGTTGTACAGGATACTGGAGGTAGCACCGCCTACCGCCATCTCTTTGATTACTACAAAACGATGCAGTAAGCTTGTTTCCAAAACCGAGAAATTTGTTTTCTTGATGATACGCCCTCAAGGAAAGAAGAAGACAGTGGCCATGACCTCCAGATAGGGCCCCTTCACACGACAACTACAGATGGACAAGGTCGTGGAGGAGTACAAGGACATCTTCACCTCCCCCACAGGTGTTCCTCTACACTGTTAGGTCAAGCACTCCATTGATCTGACCCCAGGTGCGTCGCTGCCCAATGGACCAATCTATTAGCGCTCCGTTATGGAGAATGATGAAATCAAGAGGCAAATTCAGGAGCTACTGAAAAAAGGTCACATTTGTCCAAGTTCATCACCCTGTGGGAGCCCGATCGTGTTGGTACAGAAGAAGGGTGGGACTTGGAGACTCTGTATTAACTATCGGGCGTTGAACAAGATCATTGTCCGTAATAGGTACTCGATCCCACGGATTGATGACTTCTTGGACCAACTGAAGGGGGAAAATTATTTCAACAAGACCGATTTGAAGTCAGGATATCACTAGGTGCCAATCGAACCCTCTGATGTGTGGAAGACTGCCTTCAAAGCCAAGGAGGGTCTTTTCGAATGGTTGGTTATGCCTTTTGGATTGACGAATGCTCCTGCAACCTTCATGAGGCTAATGGATAACATCTTGTGGCCATTCACCAACTCATTTGTAGTGGTATACTTGGATGACGTCCTGATCTTCAGCCAGAGTTGGGAAGAGCACCTCCACCACATCCGACATGTTCTCCAAACACTATGGCAACACAAGTTATGTGCCAATTTGGAGAAATGCACTTTTGGCATGACCCACGTTCAGTATCTAGGATACATTATTGATGAACAGAGGGTGCATGTGGATCCATCCAAGATCCAATTCATTCAATATTAGCCATCTCCAACCACTCTGACAGAGCTCCACAACTTTCTAAGTCTTGCCAACTTCTACCATAAGTTCATGTTGGGATTTTCTCATATCACTTGGCCCTTGAGTCAAGTCACCAAGGGAGGAGCGAAAGCAAAATTCTTTTGGTCTAAATCTCAACAAAAGGCATTCACGGAGTTGAAAGATCGCCTCTGCACGACACTAGTCCTCGCATTACCAGACTTGCAACAACCATTTAAGGTCAAGACAGATGCCTCTGACTATGCTATTGGGGCAGTCTTTACTCAACACGAGCATCTAGTGGCGTATCGCAGTGAGACACTTTCAGACACAGTCTGGAAGTATCCCACTTATGACAAAGAGATGTATTCCATTATGTAGGCCTGCCGACAATGGAAGCAATACATTTTGGGGAAAGAAACGGTCATCCACACAGACCACTGAACCCTGCAGTTCATACAGACCCAAGGGAAATTGCAAAATGATCACCATCAGAAGTGGTCCACATACATGCAATAGTTCCATTTGAATATCAAGTATAAGAAAGGTAGCACTAATAATGTTGCAGATTTCCTTAGTCGATCACCGATCATGGCGTTAACCACTGTGCTCAACTCTTGTGGGCACGAAATTTCTGATTGACCACTTCTCTACAAAAGCGACCCAGAATTTGGCCACACATACCAGACACTCTTGGAGGGCCAGCATGTTCCATATTTCCACCTCCAGGATGCCCTGTTATGCCACCTAGGTCTCCTTTGTGTTCCTTCAAGCGAGCGTGCCAAGATGATTTGGGAAGCACACTACAGTCAGGTTGTTGGACATTTCGGGGTTGATAAAACGGTGGCAGTACTGCAGAAATATTTCTATTGGCCGAATCTTCGACGGGATGTCAGGAAGTACATCAGATCATGCACTGCCTACGCCATTGCCAAACTGACCATTAAGAAGCAAGGCCTCTATACCCTGCTGCCTACCCCTAGTCGATCTTGGGAATCCATCTCCATGGATTGTATGTCAGGCCTCCCATCCACTAAGCATGGAAATGACTGTGTTTTTTTGGTCGTCGACAGGTTCTCGAAAATGGCCATTATGGCTGCCTACAAGAAGAATATCACAACAGAAGCCACTACTAAACTCTTCTTTGAACGAGTGTGGGTACACTTTGGGATCCCATAGTATATCATCTTAGATCAAGACAGCAGGTTCCTTCGTACATTTTGGTCCAGTCTCAGGTCGATGCTCGATACCAAACTCACTAATTCCACATCCTTCCATCCTCAAACTAATGGCCAAATAGAGGCTGCCAACAGGATGATCATACACATTCTACGCATGTACAACTCAAAGAATCCATGCACATGGGATGAGAGCCTCCCCTATGTTCAGCACAGCTACAACCGGGCTCTCCACAACTCGACTGACGACAGCCCTTTTAAGGTGGGCATGGGATTCTAGCCACTATGTCCCATTAATGTGGCCATGCCATTTTCAACTACTCACACATGTTCGACTCATGTCCAATCCGAAATAGATAAGGAAAACAGATTCATTGAGAACATCCAACATATTCGCCAACAGGTCCATGACATTCTGGAGAAATCAAATGCCTAGTACAAGCAGCGACAGGATCAACATCGGGTGCCACACAAGTTTCAGGTGGGCGCAAAGTTTGGTTGCATTTGCAAAATGAATGCCTTACCAGAGCGTATCGGAAACTTAGACCACTCTGATATGGTCCTTACACCATTACCAAGGCTATGGGAGACAATGCATTTGAGCTCAGCATTCCCCCATTCCTTGGCCTCCACCCAGTTTTCAATGTGGACAGCCTTCGGCCATACTTTCCATCATTAATAGACACATCCGATATTGCAGAACAACTCACACCCACATAGTTAAATCTAGATTGCATGGAACAAGCTGCAACTGATTGGATCATGGACACACAGATCAAGCACACTCGCTAGCAGAATATCCAATTGTATCGAGTTGTCATAACAGGCCAACTCCTTCACTAGGGCAAGTGGCTCACCAGGGACCAAGTTCAGCTGAAGTTTCCTCATCTCATGGAGGAACTCAATGCAATGGGGACCATTGCTTCCTAATGGGGGAGGAATGATCTAGGTGGATATTTATGGCCACCTGCCAATTCCACTTGGACCTCCACCATTGTTTCTTTTAGCTTTTCAGTTTCCTTAATTGTATCACAATTTACTATTTTTAGCAGTTTTTCGGGTCTTGAACTTCCGGAGCCGTTTTGAGGCCCTAAACGACATTTTTTAGGAAAAATGTGAGCAACATGAGGCCATGGACCAATGTTTCTCTTGCCAAAGTTGTAGCTCTTGGATATATCTTTCTAACGAGATACTGTGCGCGTCAATGGAGATCGTATGCCAAAGTTACGACCCCGGGAAGTTGATGTACCAATTTACCCAAACGAGGCCCACAGTTTGGCATTTTATATTCTAGGGTTAGGTTCTTGGATGTTTAGGGTTTTTCATTGTTTCTCAACAATAAATAGGCCTTCGATCTTCATTGTAACACAGTTCAAAGGCATGTAGCCACCACATCTCTTCTCAGAGATAAGCAACCATCGCCCTAGCTGGTTTATTTACATTGTTGTTTGTAAGCATATTTTAGTATTTTACATTAATGAAATGAAGTATTATTTCCGCTTCATCTCTATGTTTATGGTTATCTCTGTAATTTGTTGCGTTCTTGTTTAAATCCGGATCACCAAGCATATTGATATCAAGTACCAATTTATACAGGATATGGTACAACGGGGAGCAATAAGGCTCTTTTATATTGGGAATGATGATTAGGTCACAGATATTCTTATGAAGCCCCTGGGGAAGGTCAAATTCTTAACCTTTCGTGAATGACTTGGATTTGTGGAGAGACCCTCTTATGAGGGTCCTGTTTTATTTGGATATTGAGATCTGGAAGCTTTAGGGGGCTTGGGGTACTTGGAGTAATGAGTGACCATAGGGTGAGTGGTTCACCTTCCCCTAGTGGTGCGTGATGTATAGGGTGAGTGGTTCACCTTCCCCTGTGATACCCCATGTTGATATATGCATAGGATGAGTGGTTCACCTTCTCCTATGGAATATGAGCAGGATGAGTGGTTCACCTTCTCCTGCCAATACATCCTACTCATGCAGTGAGGTACTCATGGGAAGTACCTTTCATCTGGCCAATGAGTAGGGAAATGAGGATAGGGACCATAGTACTACCAATGGATGCATCGTGTACCACCTTACTCCCTATACTAGGATGTTTTATATTGATCTCAGATCAATGGACACTGACTTCAGGTTAGTGCATAGTAGTATGATACACTCTCGATTATTGGAGATTAAATTCGTGTTAGTGGATAATGGTATGATAGACTCTCCATAATTTCTTTATTAATTATTTCTTAATGGTTCAACACAGTAGAGCATAGCATAACAGGGATGTCGGGATGGTACATACTATCGGATGGTTTGGCAGGTGGAGTTCTTACTTGTTGAGAGGCAGTGTTAAATTTGGAAACTAGGGCCAAACTCCAACTTAGAGAGCTCATATGATGCAACTAATATTTTTATTGGATTCCTCTTTCTGAGAGGTGTAGGATTGATCTAAAGATCATCTCATTCTGACATGTACAAATGGAATTATGAATTTATTTTGTTTATGGACAAATTGTCAAGGTCGGCCAACAATCTAATGTGGGTTCAAAAGCCCAAAAGACATGTCTATTCATCCTCAATGTTGCATATAAATAGAAGGTGCACCTACCTCATTTGGACATCATTCATTCTCACACATCTCTCTCTCTCCTCATCTGATGGGGTCATACATCCTCACAGAAACCTTCTCTCTCCACATGTGCAAAGCACAGAGTGTGTTTTTTGTTTTGAGTGTTGACCGAATTGCAGGAAGGGTTTGACCAATGTTAACCGAGCTGTAGTTGATCGAGTTTGACTGGGTTTTCCTTGGGTAATTTTCTATTTGGGTGGGCCGCATTTCTGGGCACAAAAATCAAGGCAAAAAAAGTTATTTGACTAGCATTGACCACAGGTTTGACCTTTGCATTGACCAAGTTTGACTGCCATTTTCGGGACCGTTTTGGGCTAATTTGGATGACTATTGGAGGCCGAGTTGACTGGGTTTGACCGAGCATATTTGAAGGAGAAATTCTGCCCAATTGATTAGCGTTGACTTTCTAGTTAGGGCTTCGTGTGGTTGTTGTTTGATTGGACAGATTTGACTTAGATTGGGCAACTGAATTTTGCATATTGTACTCTCTCTCTCTACTGAACTTTTGAAGAATAATAAGAAGAATTGATCAAAGAGTTTTTCCACATTGGGGTTTGTCCCTGGCATGCACCACATCTTATGTCCTCTTGTCTTGGCTTGTCTTCTATTGTTTTTATTTATGTTCTATCTGCATTTATTGTCATGTTAATGTGATTGCTAATCTGGAAATTGGTATTGGGCTAAAAGGAAAATTGAACTAAATTTCTCTTAAGCATAGAACATACCATTATTATCTAAAATTAACAGTCTTCAATCACAATCCTAGAAAATCTCTAATAGCTTGGTTGAATTTCCAACTGGACTTTTTACTGAATGGACTGTGCTTCTAACCTCGGTGCAGGAATCCTCATACTGGTGCAAGAATCCAAAAATGTATGAGGCTTCTTCCTGTGAACTACCATGTGTGGTTGATATGGGTTAATGACTCATAAAGTATAAAATACCTTACCAATACATTAAATGTAAGCATTTTAACCATTAAACCTTAATCTATCAACATTTTTTAAAGATAAACAAATCTATAACCATATTCTCAGGATTACAATAATAGAGACTATGAAATGTGTAGATAAAGGCCTTTAAATTGTGAAATGAAGGGTAAAGAAGAACTTGAGGGTTGTGCTGATTACAGCTGGAGACTATAGAGAACTATCTCTTTCCTTTACTCTACATGTCCTTTTGATGTAGAGTGTTGAAGACAAAATTGGCTTCATTTGCTCTTTTATCTCTATTCATCCTTAATGGATGACATGCTTCATTTTTTTGCTTCATCTGGGACACATGATTCGGATTCTCATGTCTACATCCTACTTCCTTGTGCCCAAAGCTGCCATAATTGTATCATTCGATTTGGCTTAAGAATGGGGAAAATTAATTGACATATCTTCGTGAAACATTGCCAAAACCTCTATCACTCGAAACATGCCTTATCGTAGCCTCGTTATGCTCTTTGGTTTCTCCTACCCAACACATCTTATTTTCAAGAATGGAATCTACAGTCCATGGCTTTATGTATGAAATTATGGCAAGAAAAGCAATACCCATGAAAAGGATATTGATGATCAAAGTTACATTTTCTTGAAGGTTTTGTCCTTAAGGGGGAAATGAATTCTAGTGGTTCTTTATGTACCATCTATGGTAGTCTGGAATTATGCCTTGCATTTGTTCTTGCAGTTGCGTGGCTTTCTTCTGTTTCTTCTTCTTATCCTTCTGCTGTTGTTATCCAAAAACGTATTTTTCTTTGTTGTTATTTCAACCTCTAACTACCCTTACTTATAGGTATATGCTTATTTTTATTGTTAGTTGTTTATGTGCATTAAAATCTGTTATGTATATTGATATGTAAATACATACAATAAATACTAATGCAACAAGAAACAAAACACTCAAAACAACAATTTAATTTGGAGTTCACTCAAAACTCTTGGGCTTAATCTCCTTGAGCTTTAGTCAACTCAACTAGGCTCTCTGGGATTATGATATAAGTCCTTTTTACAAGCTCTTGGCTCAACTCCTACTGTTTTTCATAGAAACAACGGGTTGAGACACCATGTTATCCCTTGGCTCTTGAAGCTCTCAGTTTCTAGCTCTGGGGTCTTGCTCTGGCTCTTCGGCTCTGGCTTTGACTCTTGGCTTTGGCTCTTAGCTCTAGATCTAGCTCTCTAGCTCTCTAGCTCTGGATTTGGGTCTCAATCTTCGGCTCTGGCTTCTTGGCCCTCTATAACCTTCAGCACTCTGGCTTTTCACTTGAACTTCAAGTGACCCAAAAGGCTCCCTCAGCTACTCTGCACAATAACTCTTCGGCTCTCTCTACTGTCTTGGCTCTATGCTACTACTTTCAACATTCAGCTTGCTCTCCATTTAGCTCTCTACCTCCTTTGAGGTGAGCTTCTGACTTTTTGGCTACTCGACTCTTGGCATGTTGTTCAACCTTCCATGCTCTCATGGCTCTCTACTGCTCAAACTCATAGGCTCTCTGTCCTTTCCTCATCTTGAGGAAACATCCCTTTCGAAGTCGCCCCAACCTCTGTGGCTCTATGCCTCTGTCAGCTCTACGGTTGTGGGATGTTACAGCGTGAGCTCTCCGGCTCTATTGTGAGCTCCCTGAAAGGAAAAAATTGCTTCTCCACTTCGATCTCTAGCATTTTGAGGAATCCTCTGACTCTGCAGCTTCCATAGCTGTTCCTCTATCCCTTCGATCATGGGGAATCATTCTTTCCTTGACTCTGCCTCTTCGCGCTTCAAAATGTATCCTTATTGCACAAACGCCCGCATGTAGCGTGGCACAGGGAATGATGGCTGTTCTCCCATGGAAAATGAACCAATGGCCTCCTTTCAAGCAAAAATTCACGAAATATTGTGTTTCAGGCTTGAAATGGAAATACACAGGAAAAGCACTATGAAGCGCGAAATCGAGACGTGAAAGTCCATTAAATCGCCCCTAAAATCTCTATCGGTTCCACCTTCCATCACATCTTGCAATTGCTTCGGTGGCATGGCCAATGGCCAAAAATCCATTAAACACGAAATACAAAGGAAAATCCGAATTCCTGGATTTGAAATTTTATGAAATCGGGCTTTTAAACCCCATTGGGTCTGGTCCCGATTGCAGTCGCAAGTTGCATGGCCTGGGGGCTTCCCCTTTGGTATCGCCGACACTGATCCGCCGATATCGGCAATTGCAGTCGCAAGTCACACAGCTTGGGGGTCCTTCCCTGTTGGGATCACCCACAACGATCCACTGATATTGGCGATCATAGTCAGACTATCGCATCGGCTAGGGGCATTTGCCTTATGGGTGCATATGCCTGCCTCCGACCCGAACCACTGATCCGATCATCGGAGATCGCTGATCGGGGGTCCCTTCTGCCCGACCTTAAGTCCTCCTCTTTGCCTTATGCGATGCAATTTCCTCAAATAGCCTTTTAGGCCATTTTTAATGGAATTTTCCCCTTTTTCAAAGGATAAAGGGAAACTTCTTCCTGCGATAACTTCTTCATCTGAAGTTTTCTTTTCCCATTCAATTTGTGTAGGATTCATAATGAGGAGATCTCTGCAATGAAACTATTTCCGATAACAGCCTGCGACTTTCATTTTCCTCTGATTTACAAAGGATTTGTGCCATTTGGCTTCTTTTACCTCTTGTATGAAGTCTTTTACACTTAGAGGTTTATCTAGGATCCACTTTTGGATCAGAGCTTGATTCCTTTTTGAAACCCAAACTAGCCTTGATGAGTGGGGATCTCTACTTAGCAAGCATCTCATCCAATACTTTCTTGCTGTCCTCAAGATTTTGATAGTGAGACAACTATTTATTTGAATTTTCTAAATCATGTCTCAATGATACTACTTCAATGTGTAGTCTCTCATAGTAGGCTTCCTTCTCACTCAGTTGATTGGTCAACATGCCACTTAGCCTGCTAGCCTCTTCTTGTTGAGAATTAAGATTTAATATTGTTTTGCTCAACTTTTCATTCTCAAGCTCATAAATTTTCAATTTCTCCTCTTGCTTGAGATTTTCCTTTCTTAGGTCCTTGATCTCCTTTATAGAAGAGATCGTTTTCTTTCTAAAGTATATACTTTCATTAAGATACTTCTCTTCACTATCATAGGTGCTAGAGTCACCAAAGAGATCTAAAACCATCTTTGTTTCCATCGAGTCTTCCACATGTCCAAGGGGTATCCCATATTCATCAATTCCATTGATACCACTATTTTCTTCATGGGATTTAATCTCTTCTTCTTTAGAGGATCCCTCATTTTCTATTTCTACTAAAGTGATTCTATCTTCATTACTACTACTACATGCATGATTAAATCTACCTTAAAGTGATTCACATTAATCTATTTAATGAATAACCTATTTCTTTAGATTCATCACAAAGACACATATTACGTTCAGAATAGCCTAGCCTCTCTTCTGCTTTTTCATCATCATCTTGAGAGTGATGAGAAGCAACTTGAGCATTAAGAGGAACACCTTCAATCTTCTCAGCATATCTTTTCTCGGATTCTTTATTCGACTTCTTCCTTCTCTTCTTCTCATTATTAGAAGCCTTTACAGATTTAGGTTCACTACTTTAGGATCATGGTTCTTCAACCTCCTCTTGAGATGTCTACCTTTCTCCTCCATATAGATATTGCAATCGGTCCAATATTTCATTTGATGACTCACAATGCCTCACTCTATCAACATCTGGCTTAGATATCCCTTTCATGATGGTTTCCTTGACTTCTGTATTGAACTCATTCCTCTCTGTATACATCACAGACATCTAAATGTCATCATTAACTATCATCATGTACGCCCAATTCCATTGTTGCCACTACGAAGATGCAGAAGGAGGAACCCGAAGATCTAGAGGAGGACGAGTGTCCCTTCCATTCCCAGATGTGGGTAAAGGGCTCCCCGCTACAGTTCATTCTCAACAACGGGAGCCAAAAGAACCTCATTTCAGTAGAGGTCATGAAGCGACTGGGCTTACAAACCACAACACATCCATAAATGTACACCATTGGGTGGCTTCACCAAGGGCGGGATCCTCGTGTGAGCCAACAGTGTCGCCTTCCATACAACATCAAGCCCTTCACGGATGAGGTATTGTGTGACATTGCTCCCCTTGAAGTGTGTGATGTATTATTAGGACAACCATACTTGTGGAAGCGACATGCTGTGTATGAATCAAGGCCCCGTGCTGTTATTGTTACTTTGGGAAATAAGTTGTACAGGATACTGGAGGTAGCACCGCCTACCGCCATCTCTTTGATTACTACAAAACAATGCAGTAAGCTTGTTTCCAAAACCGAGAAATTTGTTTTCTTGATGATACGCCCTCAAGGAAAGAAGAAGACAGTGGCCATGACCTCCAGATAGGGCCCCTTCACACGACAACTACAGATGGACAAGGTCGTGGAGGAGTACAAGGACATCTTCACCTCCCCCACAGGTGTTCCTCTACACTATTAGGTCAAGCACTCCATCGATCTGACCCCAGGTGCGTCGCTGCCCAATGGACCAATCTATTAGCGCTCTGTTATGGAGAATGATGAAATCAAGAGGCAAATTCAGGAGCTACTGAAAAAAGGTCACATTTGTCCAAGTTCATCACCCTGTGGGAGCCCGATCGTGTTGGTACAGAAGAAGGGTGGGACTTGGAGACTCTGTATTAACTATCGAGCGCTGAACAAGATCACTGTCCGTAATAGGTACTCGATCCCACGGATTGATGACTTCTTGGACCAATTGAAGGGGGCAAATTATTTGAGCAAGATCGATTTGAAGTCAGGATATCACTAGGTGCCAATCGAACCCTCTGATGTGTGGAAGACTGCCTTCAAAGCCAAGGAGGGTCTTTTCGAATGGTTGGTTATGCCTTTCGGATTGACGAATGCTCCTGCAACCTTCATGAGGCTAATGGATAACATCTTGTGGCCATTCACCAACTCATTTGTAGTGGTATACTTGGATGACGTCCTGATCTTTAGCCAGAGTTGGGAAGAGCACCTCCACCACATCCGACAGGTTCTCCAAACACTATGGCAACACAAGTTATGTGCCAATTTGGAGAAATGCACTTTTGGCATGACCCAGGTTCAGTATCTAGGATACATTATTGATGAACAGGGGGTGCATGTGGATCCATCCAAGATCCAAGTCATTCAATATTAGCCATCTCCAACCACTCTGACAGAGCTCCACAACGTTCTAAGTCTTGCCAACTTCTACCATAAGTTCATGTTGGGATTTTCTCATATCACTTGGCCCTTGAGTCAAGTCACCAAGGGAGGAGCGAAAGCAAAATTCTTTTGGTATAAATCTCAACAAAAGGCATTCACGAAGTTGAAAGATCGCCTCTGCACGACACTAGTCCTCGAATTACCAGACTTGCAACAACCATTTAAGGTCAAGACAGATGCCTCTGACTATGCTATTGGGGCAGTCTTTACTCAACACGAGCATCTAGTGGCGTATCGCAGTGAGACACTTTCAGACACAGTCCGGAAGTATCCCACTTATGACAAAGAGATGTATTCCATTGTGTAGGCCTGCCGACAATGGAAGCAATACATTTTGGGGAAAGAAACGGTCATCCACACAGACCACTGACCCCTGCAGTTCATACAGACCCAAGGGAAATTGCAGAATGATCACCATTAGAAGTGGTCCACATACATGCAACAGTTCCATTTGAATATCAAGTATAAGAAAGGTAGCACTAATAATGTTGCAGATTTCCTTAGTCGATCACCGATCATGGCGTTAACCACTGTGCTCAACTCTTGTGGGCACGAAATTTCTGATTGACCACTTCTTTGCAAAAGCGACCCAGAATTTGGCCACACATACCAGACACTCTTGGAGGGCCAGCATGTTCCATATTTTCACCTCCAGGATGCCCTGTTATGCCACCTAGGTCTCCTTTGTGTTCCTTCAAGCGAGCGTGCCAAGATGATTTGGGAAGCACACTACAGTCGTGTTGTTGGACATTTCGGGGTCGATAAAACGGTGGCAGTACTGCAGAAATATTTCTATTGGCCGAATCTTCGACAGGATGTCGGGAAGTACATCAGATCATGCACTGCCTACACCATTGCCAAACTGACCATTAAGAAGCAAGGCCTCTATACCCTGCTGCCTACCCCTAGTCGATCTTGGGAATCCATCTCCATGGATTGTATGTCAGGCCTCCCATCCACTAAGCATGGAAATGACTGTGTTTTTTTGGTCGTCGACAGGTTCTCGAAGATGGCCATTATGGCTGCCTACAAGAAGAATATCACAATAGAAGCCACTACTAAACTCTTCTTTGAACGAGTGTGGGTACACTTTGGGATCCCATAGTCTATAATCTTAGATCAGGACAGCAGGTTCCTTAGTACATTTTGGTCGAGTCTCTGGTCGATGCTCGATACCAAACTCACTAAGTCCACATCCTTCCATCCTCAAACTAATGGCCAAATAGAGGCTGTCAACGGGATGATCATACACATTCTGCACATGTACAACTCAAAGAATCCATGCACATGGGACGAGAGCCTCCCCTATGTTCAGCACAGCTACAACCGGGCTCTCCACAGCTCGACTGACGACAACCCTTTTAAGGTGGGCTTGGGATTCTAGCCACTATGTCCCATTAATGTGGCCATGCCATTTTCAACTACTCACGCATATTCGACTCATGTCCAATCCGAAATAGATAAGGAAAACAGATTCATTGAGAACATCCAACATATTCGCCAACAGGTCCATGACATTCTGGAGAAATCAAATGCCTAGTACAAGCAGCGACAGGATCAACATCGGGTGCCACACAAGTTTCAGGTGGGCGCAAAGTTTGGTTGCATTTGCAAAATGAACGCCTTACCAGAGCCTATCGGAAACTTAGACCACTCTGATATGGTCCTTACACCATTACCAAGGCTATGGGAGACAATGCATTTGATCTCAGCATTCCCCCATTCCTTGGCCTCCACCCAGTGTTCAATGTGGATAGCCTTCGGCCATACTTTCCATCATTAATAGACACATCCGATATTGCAGAACAACTCACACCCACATAGTTAAATATAGATTGCATGGAACAAGCTGCAACTGATCGGATCATGGACACACAGATCAAGCACACTCGCTAGCAGAATATCCAATTGTATCGAGTTTTCAAAATAGGCCAACTCCTTCACTAGGGCAAGTGGCTCACCAGGGACCAAGTTCAGCTGAAGTTTCCTCATCTCATGGAGGAACTCAATGCAATGGGGACCATTGCTTCCTAACGGGGGAGGAATGATCTAGTGGATATTTGTGGCCACCTGCCAATTCCACTTGGACCTCCACCATTGTTTCTTTCAGCTTTTCAGTTTCCTTAATTGTATCACAATTTACTATTTTTAGCAGTTTTTCGAGTCTTGAACTTCCTGAGCCGTTTTGAGGCCCTAAACGACATTTTTTAGGAAAAATGTGAGCAACATGCAGCCATGGACCAATGTTTCTCTTCCCAAAGTTGTAGCTCTTGGATATATCTTTCTAACGAGATACTGTGCGCGTCAATGGAGATCATATGCCAAAGTTACGACCCCGGGAAGTTGATGTACCAATTTACCCAAACGAGGCCCACAGTTTGGCATTTTATCTTCTAGGGTTAGGTTTTTGGATGTTTAGGGTTTTTCATTGTTTCTCAACAATAAATAGGCCTTCGATCCTCATTGTAACACAGTTCAAAGGCATGTAGCCACCACATCTCTTCTCAGAGATAAGCAACCATCGCCCTAGCTGGTTTATTTCTATTGTTGTTTGTAAGCATATTTCAGTATTTTACATTAATGAAATGAAGTATTATTTCCGCTTCATCTCTATGTTTATGGTTATCTCTATAATTTGTTGCGTTCTTGTTTAAATCCGGATCGCCAAGCATATTGATATCAGGTACCAATTTATACAGGATATGGTACAACGGGGAGCAATAAGGCTCTTTTATATTGGGAATGATGATTAGGTCACAGATATTCTTATGAAGCCCCTGGGGAAGGTCAAATTCTTAACCTTTCGTGAATGACTTGGATTTGTGGAGAGACCCTCTTATGAGGGTCCCGTTTTATTTGGATATTGAGATCTGGAAGCTTTAGGGGGCTTGGGGTACTTGGAGTAATGAGTGACCATAGGGTGAGTGGTTCACCTTCCCCTAGTGGTGCGTGATGTAGAGGGTGAGTGGTTCACCTTCCCCTGTGATACCCCATGTTGATATATGCATAGGATGAGTGGTTCACCTTCTCCTATGGCATATGAGCAGGATGAGTGGTTCACCTTCTCCTGCCAATACATCCTACTCATGCAGTGAGGTACTCATGGGAAGTACCTCTCATCTGGCCAATGAGTAGGGAAATGAGGATAGGGACCATAGTACTACCAATGGATGCATCATGTACCACCTTACTCCCTATGCTAGGATGTTTTATATTGATCTCAGATCAATGGACACTGACTTCGGGTTAGTGCATAGTAGTATGATACACTCTCGATTATTGGAGATTAAATTCGTGTTAGTGGATAATGGTATGATAGACTCTCCATCATTTCTTTATTAATTATTTCTTAATGCTTCAACAGAGTAGAGGATAGCATAACAGGGATGTCGGGATGGTACATACTATCGGATGGTTTGGCAGGTGGAGTTCTTACTTGTTGAGAGGCAGTGTTAAATTTGGAAACTAGGGCCAAACTCTAACTTAGAGAGCTCATATGATGCAACTAATATTTTTATTGGATTCCTCTTTCTGAGAGGTGTAGGATCGATCTAAAGATCATCTCATTCTGACATGTACAAATGGAATTATGAATTTATTTTGTTTATGGAAAAATTGTCAAGGTCGGCCAACAATCTAATGTGGGTTCAAAAGCCCAAAAGACATGTCTATTCATCCTCAATGTTGCATATAAATAGAAGGTGCACCTACCTCATTTGAACATCATTCATTCTCACACATCTCTCTCTCTCCTCATCTGATGGGGTCATACATCCTCACGAAAACCTTCTCTCTCCACATGTGTAAAGCACATAGTGTGTTTTCTGTTTTGGGTGTTGACCAATATGTAGGAAGGGTTTGACCAATGTTAACCAAGCTGTAGTTGATCGAGTTTGACTGGGTTTTCCTTGGGGAATTTTCTATTTGGGTGGGCCGCATTTCTGGGCACAAAAATCAAGGAAAAAAAAGTTGTTTGACTAGCATTGACCACAGGTTTGACCTTTGCATTGACCAAGTTTGACTGCCATTTTCGGGACCGTTTTGGGCTAATTTGGATGACTATTGGAGGCCGAGTTGACTGGGTTTGACCGAGCATATTTGAAGGAGAAATTCTGCCCAATTGATTAGCGTTGACTTTCTAGTTAGGGCTTCGTGTGGTTGTTGTTTGATTGGACAGATTTGACTTAGATTGGGCAACTGAATTTTGCATATTGTACTCTCTCTCTCTCTACTGAACTTTTGAATAATAATAAGGAGAATTGATCAAAGAGTTTTTCCACATTGGGGTTTGTCCCTGGCATGCACCACATCTTATGTCCTCTTATCTTGGCTTGTCTTCTATTGTTTTTATTTATGTTCTATCTACATTTATTGTCATGTTAATGTGATTGCTAATGTGGAAATTGGTATTGGGCTAAAAGGAAAATTGAACTAAATTTATCTTAAGCATAGAACATACCATTATTATCTAAAATTAACAGTCTTCAATCACAATCCTAGAAAATCTCTAACAGCTTGGTTGAATTGCCAACTGGACTTTTTACTGAACGGACTGCGCTTCTAACCTCGGTGAAGGAATCCTCATACTGGTGCAAGAATCCAAAAATGTATGAGGCTTCTTCCTGTGAACTACCATGTGTGGTTGATATGGGTTAATGACTCATAAAGTATAAAATACCTTACCAATACATTAAATGTAAGCATTTTAACCATTAAACCTTAATCTATCAACATTTTTTAAAGATAAACAAATCTATAACCATATTCTCAGGATTACAATAATAGAGACTAGGGAATGTGTAGATAAAGGCCTTTAAATTGTGAAATGAAGGGTAAAGAAGAACTTGAGGGTTGTGCTGATTGCAGCTGGAGACTATAGAGAACTATCTCTTTCCTTTACTCTACATGTCCTTTTGATGTAGAGTGTTGAAGACAAAATTGGCTTCATTTGCTCTTTTATCTCTATTCATCCTTAATGGATGACATGCTTCATTTTTTTGCTTCATCTGGGACACATGATTCGGATTCTCATGTCTACATCCTACTTCCTTGTGCCCAAAGCTGCCATAATTGTATCATTCGATTTGGCTTAAGAATGGGGAAAATTAACTGACATATCTTCGTGCAACATTGCCAAAACCTCTATCACTCAAAACATGCCTTATCGTAGCCTCGTTATGCATTCTTTGGTTTCTCCTACCCAACACATCTTATTTTCAAGAATGGAATCTACAGTCCATGGCTTTATGTATGAAATTATGGCAAGAAAAGCAATACCCATGAAAAGGATATTGATGATCAAAGTTACATTTTCTTGAAGGTTTTGTCCTTGAGGGTGAAATAAATTCTATTGGTTCTTTATGTACCATCTATGGTAGTCTGGAATTATGCCTTGCATTTGTTCTTGCAGTTGCGTGGCTTTCTTCTGTTGCTTCTTCTTATCCTTCTGCTGTTGTTATCCAAAAACGTATTTTTCTTTGTTGTTATTTCAACCTCTAACTACCCTTACTTATAGGTATATGCTTATTTTTATTGTTAGTTGTTTATGTGCATTAAAATCTGTTATGTATATTGATATGTAAATACATACAATAAATACTAATGCAACAAGAAACAAAACACTCAAAACAACAATTTAATTTGGAGTTCACTCAAAACTCTTGGGTTTAATCTCCTTGAGCTTTAGTCAACTCAACTAGGCTCTCTGGGATTATGATATAAGTCCTTTTTATAAGCTCTTGGCTCAACTCTTACTGTTTTTCATAGAAACAACGGGTTGAGACACCATGTTATCCCTTGGCTCTTGAAGCTCTCAGTTTCTAGCTCTGGGGTCTTGCTCTGGCTCTTCGGCTCTGGCTCTGACTCTTGGCTTTGGCTCTTAGCTCTAGATCTAGCTCTCTAGCTCTCTAGCTCTGGATTTGGCTCTGGATCTTCAGCTCTGGCTTCTTGGCCCTCTATAACCTTCAGCACTCTGGCTTTTCACTTGAACTTTAAGTGACCCAAAAGGCTCCCTCAGCTACTCTGCACAGTAACTCTTCGGCTCTCTCTACTGTCTTGGCTCTATGCTACTACTTTCAGCATTCAGCTTGCTCTCCATTTAGCTCTCTGCCTCCTTTGAGGTGAGCTTCTAACTTTTTGGCTACTCGACTCTTGGCATGTTGTTCAACCTTCCATGCTCTCATGGCTCTCTACTGCTCAAACTCACAGGCTCTCTGTCCTTTCCTCATCTTGAGGAAACATCCCTTTCGAAATCGCCCCAACCTCTGTGGCTCTATGCCTCTGTCAGCTCTGCGGCTGTGGGATGTTACAGCGTGAGCTCTCCGGCTCTATTGTGAGCTCCCTGAAAGGAAAAAATTGCTTCTCCACTTCGATCTCTGGCATTTTGAGGAATCCTCTGACTCTGCAGCTTCCATAGTTGTTCCTCTATCCCTTCGATCATGGGGAATCATTCTTTCCTTGACTCTGCCTCTTCGCGCTTCAAAATGTATCCCTATTGCAGAAACGCCCACCTGTAGTGTGGCACAGGGAATGATGGTTGTTCTCCCATGGAAAATGAACCAATGGCCTCCTTTCAAGCAAAAATTCACGAAATATTATGTTTCAAGATTGAAATGGAAATACACAGAAAAAGCACTATCAAGCACGAAATCGAGACGTGAAAGTCCATTAAATCGCCCCTAAAATCCCTATCGGTTCCACCTTCCATCACATCTTGCAATTTCTTCGGTGGCATGGCCAATGGCCAAAAATCCATTAAACATGAAATACAAAGGAAAATCCGAATTCCTGGATTTGAAATTTTATGAAATCGGTCTTTTAAACCCCATTGGGTCTGGTCCCGATTGCAGTCGCAAGTTGCATGGCCTGGGGGCTTCCCCTTTGGTATCGCCGACATTGATCCGCCGATATCGGCGATTGCAGTCGCAAGTCACACAACTTGGGGGTCCTTCCCTTTTGGGATCACCCACAGCGATCCACTGATATTGGCGATCATAGTCACACTATCGCATCGGCTAGGGGCATTTGCCTTATGGGTGCATATGCCTGCCTCCGACCCAATCCACTGATCCGATCATCAGAGATCGCTGATCGGGGGTCCCTTCTGCCCGACCTTAAGTCCTCCTCTTTGCCTTATGCGATGCGATTTCCTCAAATAGCCTTTTAGGCCATTTTTAATGGAATTTGCCCCTTTTTCAAAGGATAAAGGGAAACTTCTTCCTGCGATAACTTCTTCATCTGAAGTTTGTTTTTCCCATTCAATTTGTGTAGGATTCATAATGAGGAGATCTCTGCAATGAAACTATTTCCGATAACAGCCTGCAACTTTCATTTTCCTCTGATTTACAAAGGATTTGTGCCATTTGGCATCTTTTACCTCTTGTATGAAGTCTTTTACACTTAGAGGTTTATCTAGGATCCACTTTTGGATCAGAGCTTGATTCCTTTTTGAAACCCAAACTAGCCTTGATGAGTGGGGATCTCTACTTAGCAAGCATCTCATCCAATACTGTCTTGCTGTCCTCAATATTTTGATAGTGAGACAACTATTTATTTGAATTTTCTAAATCATGTCTCAATGATACTACTTCAATGTGTAGTCTCTCATAGTAGGCTTCCTTCTCACTCAGTTGATTGGTCAACATGCCACTTAGCCTGCTAGCCTCTTCTTGTTGAGAATTAAGATTTAATATTGTTTTTCTCAACTTTTCATTCTCAAGCTCATAAATTTTCAATTTCTCCTCTTGCTTGAGATTTTCCTTTCTTAGGTCATTGATCTCCTTTATAGAAGAGATCGTTTTCTTTCTAAAGTATATACTTTCATTAAGATACTTCTCTTCACTATCATAGGTGCTAGAGTCACCAAAGAGATCTAAAACCATCTTTGTTTCCATCGAGTCTTCCACATGTCCAAGGGGTATCCCATATTCATCAATTCCATTGATACCACTATTCTCTTCATGGGATTTAATCTCTTCTTCTTTAGAGGATCCCTCATTTTCTATTTCTACTAAAGTGATTCTATCTTCATTACTACTACTACATGCATGATTAAATCTACCATAAAGTGATTCACATTAATCTATTTAATGAATAACCTATTTCTTTAGATTCATCACAAAGACACATATTACGTTCAGAATAGCCTAGCCTCTCTTCTGCTTTTTCATCATCATCTTGAGAGTGATGAGAAGCAACTTGAGCATTAAGTGGAACACCTTCAATCTTCTCAGCATATCTTTTCTCGGATTCTTTATTCGACTTCTTCCTTCTCTTCTTCTCATTATTAGAAGCCTTTACAGATTTAGGTTCACTACTTTAGGATCATGGTTCTTCGACCTCCTCTTGAGATGTCTACCTTTCTCCTCCATATAGATATTGCAATCGGTCCAATATTTCATTTGATGACTCACAATGCCTCACTCTATCAACATCTGGCTTAGATATCCCTTTCATGATGGTTTCCTTGACTTCTGTATTGAACTCATTCCTCTCTGTATACATCACAGACATCTAAATGTCATCATTAACTATCATCATGTACGCCTCCATTCTAATCTTCCAAATCTCATACTCTGATCCATTTAAAAATGGAACTCATTATGCTCTTAACCAAATTCGATTAGTCATTGTTTCCATTTTATCTACCTTCTAGCGATTAAGTTATTCCTGAAGGAACCATGCTTTGATACCAATTGTTGGAAACAATTTTTATTCTGAGAAGGGTGGTGAATCAATATTAAGGCTAATTTTAACTTTTATGACAATTTATATTTATTCATTCAAACTTGGAATCCACTATACGTGACAAACCATTAACAACCATATCAACCAACACAACGTACACATCATGAGAAGAAAACACATGAGACACGGAGGTTTTACATGGAAACCCTTTCGGGAAAAAACCACCAAATCTTGATGCTGTTATTGATGTAAAATAAGAGCACCTACTCTATTACATCAATATTTTTGTGAGAAACCACTCACATGAAGCACCAACTCCCTTTTATTATTTATTACAACCCATTAGCAAGAAGCACCAACTCCCTCCATTTGTAGATACCTGTCCAACCTACCAAAAGCACCATGTGAAGCACCAACTTAATGGATTTGTTGCAAGAACCAACTTGTAGCTCCTTGGATTTATGAAAGAACCAACTTGCAGGAGGAATGAACCCCCAAGCCTTCTCATACATCCACTAAATATGGAAGCAACAACTTGTTGTATGCAGGTTCCAACCCACACTTAATAAGGAACTCAATGTTCTTTGTCAATGACAACCACTCTACATGATATCAACTATGTTCTTTGCTCACTCTACCAAAACCTGCTGCTCTGATCAACAACAGTCACTCGTAACATGCACACAATGCTTGTTTCTTTGCTCTTCATCAACATACCCTTAGTTTTCAGCCTTCTATTCCTTAGGCTCTCTCGACCTCTCACACCATAGTACCATATTACTCTCGAACCTCTGTTCTCATAGCATACATTCAACTCTTAATGTATTTCCTCTACAAAGGCGCTCTCATCCTCTCGCTAGAGAAAAAGCTCACATTGCCTCACACAACAGCACACACACTCACACATAGCTCTCCTCAACTCTCACTCGCGACAATTTTTCTTTCCCCTACATTGTTCATTTTTTCTCCTTTGTTTTATTCCTTTGTTGCACACTAGCCAATGTTGCCTCTGATGCCCATCACTCTGCCATTCATGCTACCCACATGTGTACTCTTTCATTGCTCTCCATCCTGCTATTGTTGTCTTAGCCACTGTTGCCTCATTATCCACTGAGAATGGGCATCTGAGTGATATCCATACTGAGAATTATTTCTCGGTCAACATGGACACTCAATTATGGGTGTCCATGCTTATTCATGGTTCACATAGTACTTTTAAATGACCTCTCTACTCTTCATATAATTCAGTGAGGTGTGGACAGGAATATCACGGATGGATTTCTTTCAATTTAAGATAGCTTGATGCTCTACTCTATAAATGAAGATAAGCGAACCGATATTGATTCACCCTTAAACGGAAATATCTATGGAGATGCAAATCATTATGAATTAAATTTTTTTCTCCTTGCTTCGCACGCCCATTGTCCGCTCGACACTCATTTCTCAAACACATTAAAAAGCGACTTCATTTAATATTAGACATTAATTTTATGTTTAAGGTTAAAATAATTTCATGGCTATGTAATAAAGTTCCCTTTGCACCGTCGTTCTTTGGCTCATACCCCTTTTTGCACATGCTTCATTATGCACAGACTCACAACTTCATGCAGTTGTTCTTTCCCACAACTAAATTTGTAAAAGTTAAAAATAAAATTAAAATGAAATAAGAGATGAACGCAATAGAAATACGTGTCTTGTTCCCTTGACCCAAATTATGTAGAGGAGTTGCTCACAACACACACATACTGATTGACCACTTACAAAATTAACCACCTTTTAAAATGAAAATCCCTCCACCACGGGAATTATGTAACATCAAGGCTAACTCAGGTAATGGAAAATCCCAAAAACAGAAAATAACCAAGAGTCAATTTGGCCATACAAAAGCCAATAAATAGTTTGGATTTCTATTTAAAAAACAAAAAAAGAATTTGATATTTCTTAAAATAAGAATACAACTTATTTTAAATATGGCATATTTTTAAGATTTTCTAAAATGATGCTAACCTAATTTTTCTTTCTATGGATTTTTATTAATGTTCTTTGAAATATTGAATTTTCTCCTTTCAAATTATAATTTTTTTTATATTTAATAAAATATAAATATTATATATATCTATATATATATATATATATAAATTAATATTAAATAATAAAAAATCTCATTAATGTTGAAAATTAACTTATAATTTTTTTTTTTTTATAAATTAAATTATAATAAAAATTCCCAATAAAATATTGTTTTATTTTGAATCAAATTTTCATGTTCAATGTTTTGTCATCGCAAAACACCAGATCACTCGACAATAAAGAATTAGTATCAAAATGTACAACACCAAAGCACTCAACCTAAAGAATTAGTATCAAAATGTACAATCTAATGGAGTTTGCTGCAATATAAAATTGAAAATGAATTAAGCCTACACAATTGCCTTCTCTAGAGAAAGCTTGATGAACAGGGTTTTCAATATGTACTAGCTATGCCTACCTAAATAAAGGACGAGGAGACATTCCTTGCTACAACTACAAAATCCCGCATTTTTATAGACTTGATAGGGAGCATCATCTCCTTCTAGTTCAACACCATTTTCTCGTATTATTTTTTTTGCTTTCATTTCTATCTGTAATAACTTTCTGCATTAACATTTTTATTTTCCAATACATATCAATGGTAAGGAGGTAATGGTTATACTTTCTATGGGTATCCCTCACGAGTCTTATAAGGAATGTTTTTCATAACATTTGAATGTGAATATGTTAAAATCATTAAACTTAATAAAATAATATTATACATTTAAATTGTAAAATAACATTTAACATTTTAGCTCAAATTAACATTTAACATTTTAGCTCAAAGGATTTAGAGTAAATTAAATGGTGAGAGGGGACTGTCACAAAACTCTTGAACAGAATTGATGCACCAAATGAATTTAGATCCCTGTCGCTGCTCAAACCATAAATTAAACCAATTTTATTAAAAAAAAAAAAATATTAAAAAATACATTGATTTAGTTAAATGTTATTTGACATAGTAGAACTGAAAACTTCAACCCCTTCTCTATATGTTTTAAACTTAATCTTTATTTAAACGGAAATAAATTAGTTCAAACTAGACTTAAAAACAATATTTATATTTAAAAATGAAATCGTTATTAGTATTCCTGTATGAAACAAAAGCTTAAGCATACGCATAAAATCCTTTTCTTCAAATATGAAATAACGCCATGATTGCACTCCAAACCCAATCAGCCATTTTAGGAAACAGAAAGTAGTAGAGGCTGTCGTGAAGAGTTAGCAGTGGCAGCAAAACCATAAATATATTTTATTAAACATTATTGGGTACATATATTATTTATTTAGAAGAGTACTGAGTGCGGCGTTTTGGCATTCACGCATGGATACCATCATCAACTCCGGTGTTAGAGAATGCGTTAAGAGCGAGCGCGTTAAGGAGAGCTAGAGCGTTACTGATCAGTTCTGACTCATTCTGCACGCGGATCTTCACCATCGTGCTAATCTTCCCCGCCGCCGCCTTCACATCCTGATATCCGTTGAGGCAGGAGTCTTGGTCGGTGAGGGCGGCACTCATAAACGTCTGCATGTCGTTCATTTGAGGGTTGAAGTTGCTGTGCTGCAGCTGCTCCATCTCCTTCAGAGATTTCTGAATCTCGTCAACGGTGTCATCGAAATTCTGAATACAATCGTTCAGCGCCGCTCTTTCTCTTTCGCTCATCTCGGCGCTTCTGCGTTTGAGGCCTGCTGCCCAAACGGAAACCGTTCGGGCATTAACGAGGCTCACGTTCATGGCCGCCTTGACCAGATCGCAAAGCGTGGGCTTCAGAGATCCGGCGTATGGAGAAAGCGACGAAACACAGAGCTGCGGATACCGAGTGACCTGGCACGACGATTTGATAAATTCAGCGATGCTCGTATCGCTGTGCAGCGGATTCATGTCCTTCGCCGTAGATGAAGCCATTATCGCAGAAACTATGATAACTAAAACAGTTGCAGACCGTGAATCCATGGCGATATAATATAAAAAGAAAGAACAAGAAATGAAAAGCAGCGAAGGCGAACGCAGGGACGGAAAAGGGTTGTAAGTGGGCACAAGAACATACTATTGACGCGCTTTCATCCCGATATATATAGCCGAGTTCGCTCTAGATATTGTCAATTAGCCATTCCAGGTCAGTGTCTCGCTGGACGGCCGATTCTCGAGGTCTGATTTGTTGCATGTTTTCATTCCCACTGGGTTGACCCTATGTAGTGGGATGTAATGCACGTAGTTTAAGAATGAAATAATGTTTTCTGCCGAGATTTTGGGTAACACTTGGTCAAATTTTTTGAGGAGAGATGTCTCGTTTAGATTTTAGATTTTTTATAATTTTTGATTGTATTTAATCTATTTCTATTATTAAAAAATAAGATTTAAATATTATTATTATTATTTAAAAAAAAAAAATTATTCAATCCGTTTTTAGCCAATTTACTCAATATGTACATAATTTTAGATGTAATGAGCCAGCCGTAAATATCTAGATGAAAATGTGAAACAAAAATATAGGTTTTGAAGATTTTGTTGGAATTTGGTCAATATTTTGTTTTGTCAAATTTTAATTTTTATTATTTTAAATGGGTTTTTGATTGTATATATGAATTTAACATTTAAAATTTTTTTTGACCATTTAAATTGGGTGTTGCACATGATTCATATTCCAGGGAAACATTTTTGTTGAAAATAAAGTTTCTTTTTTGGGTGAGTTTTCTTTAAGTGCAATCTTTGAGGTATTCATTGAAATCACAAGTTTGGTTAGTAAACAGTTTTCTAATTTATTTTCTTATCTAATTTGTCTAGAATCCGTGAGGGTTTCATTGAAATCACAAGTTTGGATAGTGAACTCTGTGCTATCTAAGTGCCCCAAGGTTTTTTTAAGGGTGTTGAATCCCGGTTTTTAAGGGTGTTGAATCCATATAACACAAATCAAAATTTCAATGCAATTGTTTTTACTAGATCTAAAAAGATCAACTAAAAACTCTAAAAAATCACAGCTAAATATATGTAAAAATTAAAATAAAATAAAATATTTTGTTTAGTTAGATTGTATTTTTAAGATTTAAATTCTATATTTTTAAGATTTAAAGCTTTTCATTTTTATATAATTCCTCTAATAACAACGATATTAAATATTTTGGTAAAATTATAAATTATATAGATTTTAAATTTTAAATTTTATATCAGATTACTCGATTTAATATTGGATAATGATCCCTTTTTGAATGGTCATCATTTTTTTATAATATTACAGCAAATTTATTAATTTTTTATAATTAGTAAAAACATGTGAAATTGTATTTTTATTTCTAGATCTAGATGATCTCAATGAAAACTACAACGCATATGAAATGGATATCCTTTTCCAACTGTAAATGTTGTTGAGATTTTTTAGATTAGGGAGACTATGGTGACTACAAACTCATAAAAATAAATACACTATTAGTATACACTTTGCAAAAGAGCATTTAGCATATACAACATTCAATGCTATCATGGGAGATGCATATCCTCTACGAGCTGTAAAAGTCAATGAGCTTTATCCTAGATTGCGAAAACTATGGGCAATACAACCTACTAAAAATAGATAGGCTATTAACATACACCTTTCAAAAGAGAATATGGTATACACCACTTTTAATGGTGGTATGTGACATGCATATCCTTTTGATATTTGTAGGCTATGAACATACACCGTTCAAAACATACACCTTTCAAAAGAGCATGTGGTATACACAACTTTCAATGCTATTATGTGACATGCATATCCTTTCACATCTGTAGGCTATTAACGTACACGTTCAAAACATACACATTTCAAAAGAGCATGTCGTATACACAACTTTCAATGCTATTATGTGACATGCATATATTTCGACATTTGTGAAGGTCGTTGAGCTTATTAATTGTTATATGTACTACATTATGTCTTACAATGTGTATATTAATAACTTACCTATTTTTACAAGGTTGTATCTCCATCGTCACAACATAGTTTGCATGATGATAGATTTTGATTTTTTCATAATATTATATTATTGTTTTTATTACTTTTACCAAGAGTAAGAAGGCTCTTTACAACTTAGAGTAGATATTGTGAGATAATTTTATGTTGCTTTACTTGTGTAAAAATTAAGTAAATATAGATTTATGTCATACAAGGGAGAGTTGGTTTGCAAATCAAGGTTTGTACAAGGAAATGTGGTCAAAAAAAATATTATTTTATATTTAAAAAATTAAAGTATATGACAATAATGAAAATTTTAAATTAACATAAATTCATCTTAAAACTGAATTCATTATATTATAATAAAAATTTAATTTATTAAAATGTATTTTTTGTTTAAGGTTCAATATGAAAAATTAATCACTTATTAAATTATATTTTTGTATGAAAAATTAACCACTTATTAAATTATATTTTTGTATCTTTAGAAATTTGATTCCTCTTAACAATTTAGGTTTAAAACAAATCCTCATAAAAATATATAAGTTACTATGATATACGTTATTGGAGACTATTTAGTATTTATAACTTTTAATAATATTATACCACATGCATATCCTTTGAGTTCTAAAAGTCAAAACTTTACCTAAATTACTGAGACTATGCCTACTACACTTAAGTAAAAATAAATACATTACCAATATGCACTTTGGAAAAGAATATTTAGTATATAGATGTGGCATGCATATCCTTTACCAAATGTAAAGTTTATTCAATTTGGTATTTTCTACATACTATATTGTAAGCTCTATATTAATAGATTATATATTTTTTTAAGGTTGTATTTTACAAAGCCATAACATAGTGTATGATGAGGAAATTTTATAAGGAGTAGTCTTTAATTGTGAATTTTTGGAGCTTTCGGGGAAACTTTTTTCTGTTCAAATCTTGATTAATTCTATTTTAATGGTTTTTTGACTATATATATGAATTTATCACCCTTAAAAACTAGGGAACTTCCATTGTGAAGTGTTCACATGTAAAACTTATTAATTCAATGAATCGATTCCATGTTTTGGACTATTTATATGAATTTATCACCCTCAAAAGCCTGGGAACTTCCGTTGTGAAGTGTTCACATGTAAAACATGTTAATATGAATTTACCACCCTCAAAAACCTTGGAACTTCCATTGTGAAGTGTTCACATGTAAAACTTGTTAATTCAATGAATCCCTTCCATTGTGAAGTGCACACATGTAAAACTTGTTAATTCAATGAATCCTTGCCTAGAAAATTAGATCGGAAAATAAACCCGAATTTTTCCTAAAAAGTAACACTTAAAGAGTAATTGATTTTATAATGTTAGATTTTATTATTATTATTTTTATTACTTGTACCAAGAGTCAAAATGTTCTCTAAAACTTAGTGAGTAAATATGGTGAGATAATGTTATGTTGATTTTCATGTGAAGGAATTAAATAAACATATAATTATGTGATATATGGGAGGCTTGTTTTAACAAGCCTAGATCTACCAAGGACCAAGAAGGATCAAATCTCTTTTTACTGTAAAATAGGCTTGCATTTTAAGATATTTGGACCCTCTTAGCACTTGTAGATAGAGAGTTAAGATGAAACTAGAATAGTTTTATTATTAATTATAAATAATTATATTTATAATTATTAATTATTAATTTTATATTTTTAATTTTAATTTTATGTAATTTGATAAGATGCAATTATTATTATTTATTTTAATTTACTTTATTTGTATTTGTATTTCAATTTTATTTTGATCGAGCCAAAATGTTTATAAGACATTACAACATCTCTACATAGCCCCTCTCCTCGAATTTTTTTTTACCTTTTATAATTTTTTAATCGAGCCCAAACGTAAATTTTTACAAATGTTTACATCACTACAACATCTTCCCCATACCTATTTTCTTTTAGATTTAAATTAAAAAATGTTATAAACTAAAATTAAAGTTCAAATGGCCTTGATAGATGGTGATTGGGTGCTTTGTTAAGGTACTCCCTAATATGAAGTCACTGGTTTAGTTCCTTGATTTGGATTTAGACATGAACACAACAAATTATAGATATAACCATAAATACAGAGGTCCAATAGAAATCATACTTCATTACATTAATGTAAAATACTGAAATATGCTTACAAACACAAATGGAAATAAACTAGCTCGGGTGATGGTAGCTTATCTCTGAGATCTCTGAGAAGAGAGGTGGTGGCTACATGCCTCTAACTGGGTTACAATGAGGATCAAGGACCTGTTTATTATTGAACAATAAGAAAAAACCCTAAACAACCAAAACCCTAACCCGAGGAGATGTAACACCAAGAGTTTATGGGCCCCTTTGGGGTTAGTTGGATAACCAACTTCCTGGGTCACGACTTGGTCATATTTTCTTCGTTTGACGCACACGATACCCTGTTGGAAATATCTCTCTAAGGACTACGACGGAAAAGATGATTTGAATTAAATAATTGATGGTACAATATTGCCAAAAAAATGTCGTTTAGGGCCTCAGAATGGCTCCAAAAGTTTAGGACCCGAAAAAATGCTAAAAATAGTAAAATGTGCTACAATTAAGGAAACTGCAAAAATGAAAGAAACAATGGTGGGGGTCCAAGTGGAATTGACGAGTGGCCACCAGTATCCACCTAGATCATTCTTTCCTATGATCAGGGTGATATAGTGGACATGATGAAGATGTAGTCCCACCAAACTTATAAAAGAAAAAATTAAAATAAAATATTTTGATTTGGAAATGAGTTATGGTTTATGTGAAAGTGGTATGTATATGCCATGGGGTAAATATTCATGGTTAAGAATCTTGATATATTGTAAGTATTAAGTTTTAATTTAAAAGATGTTATAAAATTAAATTAAAATAAAATATTTATAAAATATTTTGATTTTGAAATGAGTTATGGTTTTTGGGCATGTGGTAATGAAAAGTGATGTTATTTTATTTCCCCATGGTATTATAGCAAAGCCTCTTTAGAAGTTAATAGTGTCCATGGTAAAATGAGGTTGAATATTCATGGTCAAGAATCTTGTTATAATGTAAGTATTCAATTTTTATGTTCTTATTAATTAAGTTCAAATATAGTTATGGAATCATTGTTTTAATTTATACAGTAAAATGGATCTTAGTTTATAACTACTATTTATATGATTTTTATACACTAGTGTTCTTTACCTGCAACTTTTTGGAAAGTTTTTACGTTTATTTTCTGATCTAATTTATCTATAATCTAATAGAGATTCATTGGAATCACAAGTTTGATAGGTGGACTCTTCAAAATCGAAGTATCTCAAGTTTTTGAGAGTGCTCAATCGATATATGCAGTAAAAAAAACCAGTTTAAACAACACAAATCAATATTTGGACAAAAACATTTTGTTGAACTTTGGTCAGAAATACCCCGGGAACTCCAAAAAGATGCAGTTAAAGACTGCTACATTTATATATGCTTTTGGTTCAAATTAGACGCAATATGTTTTGGCCAAATCTTTTTTTTTCTTGTTTAAAATGGGTTTTTGATTGCATATATGGATTTATCACCCTAAAAATCCCCTATTATGGAGAGTTTACAACTCAAACCTGTGACTCTAAGAATCCGCTGCTTCATTGTAGACAAATTATAGTACAAATTATGTTCGAAAACCTTGAAAAACATATAATAGATAGACTATGACTATTCTCTTATATATATATATATATATATATATATATATATATAATCTGGTTTTATCTAAAAAATTGTTTGTAATTTTATTAATAAAAGTAGAATTACAATATAAAAAGACAAAATGAATTTAAAAAATGTTTACATCTAATGTCTAACATCGTGCAAATCTCCCTTATACTCAAGGGTAGAGTGTCTCTCCATGCATAAATCAAAACTGGTATAAGATTTTGTCACAAAACGTTAATTTATGTTGTATGACATCTCTTGAAAAAAACTAAATATGTGATAACCTTTAAAAAAAATTAAGATCACATAAATGCATTTTAAACTTGAATTCATTATATAATAATAAAGATTCAATTTCTTGATGTGTTTTTTTTGGTTTCTTAATACGAAAGAATTACATGTAATTAATTACTCTTTTTATATCTTTATAAATTTGATCCCTATTTACAAGTTATATAAGTTATATCGACTTTAATTTTGATATTCTATATAACTGCTTTAATATTGGATAATGTTTTGTTTTTGGATAGGTATCTTTCTTTTATAATATTAAAATGAATTTATTAAAGTTAATTAATTTTTCTAACTTGTAATAAATTTGAAAATGTATAAATTAGATGTTTAGTTTGAGGGCCTCTATGGTTTGAATGGGGACTACAATCTCGTAAAATAGATAGGTTATTAATATATGCTTTACAAAGAGAGTATTTAGCATGCAAAACATTCAATGTTCTAATATGAAATGGATATATTTTTCCGACTATTAAAGTTGATGAGATTTTCTTAGATTAAGGAGACTATGGTGACTACAACCCCATAGCAGCTTATAGGCATAAAAAAAACTCAATGCTCTCATGGGAAATGCATATCTCCTGCCAGCTATAAAAGTTTCACATGACAAGGAAAACAATGATATTGGGATTCCTAGAACAAATTAGGCCATGAATGTAGTTTGATATCTCCTGCAAGGTTATAGTATTGGATGGCTTCCACCATGATATTCCCTTTCTTCAATCTTGATTAGTTGTAAGAAAAAATCTTGTTCTCCTTTGACCAATCCTAAATGTTGTTTTCAGGTTTTACATTGGAGATGTTACAAGTAAAGAGATCACTACTCAGGTAACCAATTACCTAAGACATTTTATCAGTTGCTTCCCCACTTTACATGAAGCATTGCAATGAAGTCTAATATCATTCCACTTTGCTCTATTTATTTATGGCAGTTAAGCTATGGAAGGCAACTATCAATACTGCCATTGGATAATTTCATATCATTCCCATGTTCTTCTTGACACGATATTATAAAATGCATTGTGGGGGCTTAGAGAGTGCACATGGTTAAAGTTATTTCATAGGAATTCCATATAAGTCTTTCCAATGCTATATAATTCTTGATTTCAGATTGATTAGGGCCTTAAGATAAGTTATGAGTTTAGATATTCAGCATGCATCAAGTTCTAAGCATGATGATCAGCGACCAATACCCTCTTGAAAGTTTACCGATCTGTTTACTATTTAAATGTGTACGGTTAATAAAAAATTTCTTAGGAAGTGTATTCATGTCTCATTTGAGAGACTGCCACATGGGGCCTCCAAAGCTATTGTTACTTACATTTATTTCTTTAATCTCATATTTGTAAGGTTACAGTTAGTTCCTTTTTAAAATAACATAATTTTGTCTTAATATCAATTTTCGTTGCATAAACATTTTCCTTTTTCCTCATGTATAATGTTGCATTATAAATTGTCTGTGTGTTCTAGAGAACCTTTTATTAAAATTTCTACTTTTTGTTCTTTCTACTTCGATAGGGATTCATCAGAGATGAGACTTGAATTTAGCCCATGGTCTCTTAATTTTGTAGAGGGTCAAGCCCTTGTTTTTCAAAATTGTTTTAGGTGCAAGGAATTTTAGGATTATTTAATATTATGCATTAATATTGTACTCCCTTAGCTTTAGATTGTGGCCTCCTCCCTAGATGAGAATATGAATTTTGTACTATGGTTACAACTCTTTTATGAATTAAACTATCTTTTCTACATTTGATCATAATCTAGTCCAAGTTATCATTCCAATGTCATTAACATTTGAACCCTAGACGGTTTTTATTTTGGTAGTTAATATGACAGACCTGTTTAATTACTTGTTTATATAAATTTGGTGTCCCTAGAGTAGTATCTTTCCTTCTACAAAGTTTTTCTTAGTTTAGCCATAATCGACATACTCTGCTCTCTATTATTAAGTAATTTCTCTTTATTAAGGTTTTTAAGGTTGAAATATTGCTCAGTTATATAAACATATTGTGGCACATAGGAAGTAGCATTAGGTGGCATGAAAATGTATTGATTTTCTATGATTTATATGTATATAGTCAGATTCTTATTATCAACTTCAATGTATTGGTTTTCCCACAATGTTCAGATAAAAAAATAAAAGTTTATCTTGATCATAGTAAGGGATTGTTTCATAATAGTTCTTTTTTTTGTTTATAATAGTTTGATGTACTTTCATCCTTTAGCTATTAGAATTTTTTATAGTTCCTTTTCTAGTTCTGTGGAATTACTTACACAAATCAAGAATTCCCATGAGTAGGGCCTGTTTCTCAAGGCCTCCTTAGATTTCTAGTCCTTTATCAATTATAAGTTAGGATTGCTCAAGGCTACTCGTACCTATGGCATGATGCTAACTTACTTCACTAGTTGGTTGCATAGTATCCCTTTTTTCTTACACAATGACTACACATATTGTTATAATATGTACTTATATGCATGAAACAAGAAAATACGAAAAAGAACAATTCAT
Organism: Pinus tabuliformis; assembly: GCA_031772625.1. NCBI lineage: Eukaryota > Viridiplantae > Streptophyta > Pinopsida > Pinales > Pinaceae > Pinus > Pinus tabuliformis. The sequence continues at coordinate 1,352,704,193 of CM062820.1, read as the reverse complement.
TGTAAACATTAATTTAGTTACTTATCTCTAATCAAAATTTTGATTTAGGCACAAAATAATTGGTACAGAGAGTGCTCCACCTGACCAACGAGTGCTCTCTCTTCACAATAGGACCCCCCTCCCCCCGCCCCCCAAGCCAGTTTCCTTCCAAAGAAGTTGTTTGATAGTGACCTAATAAGGTATGTCCAAAGGCATCAAGACTTTACTAGTCCATCTTAGGAGCTCAGACTCACAAAGGAATTCCACTAACCACCCACCAACTTAAGAGTGCACTAATTGGAAGCATCCTCTTAACCTTCAACAACGTCATGTTTCAAGTTCCAAAGATTAAATTTTTCATTCCTCTCTTGGACCTCCTCCAACTAGGTGTCAAGCACTAGTAGAAAATGGTGAAATTAGTGACTAAGTGACTGAAAAAGTTAGTAACCACAACTTTTCCAAGTGAAATACTACAAAAAATTAGCAATATTAAGAGACTCAACTAAAAATGACTAACATAAATAAATAATTTAGTATTGAGTTAAAATATACGATTGGCTAATAAGTAATACTACTAAAAATGACTAACGTGAATGACTAATTTAGTCTAGGAACAAAAATATGACTACCTAACAAGAGCTACAATAACATGAATTAGTCGTTTATGTTAATCATTTTAATTGTGTCACTTCAACGATCTAATCTTAGAAGTGATAGGAGATTCAAAGGCTTTTATAGAGTGGATGAAAGGTTATACTTCCTTATACACTTCTTTATTGGATCAGAGGATTATTATAATTATGGAGCTTATTAGAATCTTTAGGGCTATATCATTTGATCACATTCACAAGGAATTAAATTCAAGGGTTAACAAATTATCGAAAATGGGAGTGGGCCAACACCTCTTTTTGCAACACCCTTTCCAACTTATTTAGTGGGTTTCACATTTATTTCTCATTTCTTCTTCGTCTTGCAAAGTGGTAGTGCTAAGGAGAGGTTATGCACTTTGATCAATTACTGTTCAGTTAGTACCACTACTAATTTTCCTTCATGCAACTTGTCAAATGTCTTAAGTTGGCTTCACAACTTCTCATGGTGCTTAAATTACTTGTCTAAACATCTAATTGAGACTAAAACCTTCTCACTAATCTCTCATTAATCACTAAATTCCCATATTCTTGCTAGAGGTCTTTTTCATGACAATTGAGGGTGAGAAATATTAATTTAGGGACTAACGCCATTGGTTTCCTATCCTTACCATAGAATAGACACTAACTCCCATATGTGGTGAGAAACGCCTCCTATGGTTCCCATATCCAAACTTAAAACCCAAGATCCATTAAAAAATATCTATGTGGTTTTTAAGTCTAGCTCATAGCCCTTGATACTAAAAAGCTTCTAGTAAGGCCTAATGCCCTTTTTTACATCCCTTACCCATGTTACATTCCTTGACTGCTATACATGGTGTGAAAAAATTCCTAATGGAATCAATATCCCATATATCCCTAATATTAATTAGAGAGGATCTATGTGGTTGTTCAATGCACAATTCATGGTCCTTAGGCATGAGAAGCTTCATTTTAGAAGTAAAGGCCCATTTCTCATTCCCTAATAGTAATAAGTCCTATTATGTAAAGAAAAATAATGGTGCCACTTTGGGTTAACTTAGGGTTTTTGCCACTATCACCTTAGGAGTTAATCCTCCCACTTTAGATTTCTTATTGAATCCTCGGGGTATCCCAAAGCACAAATTTATGGGGTCTTTTATGTGACTAGATCACTAGCACTAAAAACCATCATTACATTGGATAGTTCAACATCTTGATGATCCCTATCATGTTGAACACAAATTTTGTGTCCATTACTTCTTTCATTGCAAAACCTCCAATATATATTTATGGTGTTCATGAGCCTATTTTTGATTCTCTTCTTTATGGAAACAATATTGTCTTCAACGCCATTATTCCTACATTTGCAACTATCAGTTTTCACTTCTATCCCAATATGGAAGTAGCTTTCCTCGATGAATGGCTATAGAAAAGGGACCCTATGAGCCAATCATTCATGTTGTTGATGTAGTACCAACATGACATGAAAATTCAATGGCCTATAATATCCATAGACTCTATGTTGGTTTTCATAGATACCCAACCTATGACAACGAGTTGCATTCTATTACCAAAGCTTGTAAGTAGTGGAAGAATTATATTCAAGTTTATTGTGACATGTTGCACTCACTTTCTTATCTAAGTGTTGATAAGCATGCTTTCATCACACTTTGTTTAATCCACTCCTTAAATTATCACTTCAAAGGAATGCTACAACTGTGTTTGTGAGGTGTGAGATTGATATCCTTCTACCAAAAACAAAAGACATTTTTATATCCTAGTTTTATTTATGTTTTCCCTCTTTTTTCTCATTTCATTTTCTTATATGTATGTGTGGAGATGTAAATACCTTTGTTATCTTTTATAGGAGGATCACGACATTCTGGGTGAGTAAGGAGGCCTAACCCCTTTCGATTTGTTTGCATGTTATTTAATCTCTTTTCGCATATTCTAATAACATGGCACATTATAGATCTCACATAATCATGGCCTATTGTTCTCCTAGGAGGTCAATCATTCTTCATTCTACTACCTTAACTTGAACACTGAACACAATTATCAATATCCTCCAAATGATGGATTGTAGAATTCTGTGGTTTGGTTTTTTAGAATCTGAACTCAAATATTCCACAGTTTTCATCTTTGCTTTGTCGACGTTTTGAGTCTAGACCAAGCAAATGAAAAACACTATTTCAAGCAGAAAGTCCGAGAAGCTCTTGAGATCATAAAACACCCTCATAACCTCAACAAGGATGGGGGCTTGGAAATTAGTAGGAATTAGACCTCACTCCTCATCCCCTTGGATTAAATTGACCCTCCCTTTTTCTCCTTACCCTCCCTTCTGTAGATCAAATCAGCTCCTCTCCTAGCCAAAAAACTTTGTTTAAAACATTATCAAGCTTATATAAGCTTAGAAACTTAGCATGAATAATACATCAACTTTCCAAGTAACTAAGAAACTTGCTAGAATTAAATAAATTAAATAAAAATAAACTAAAATAATCAAAATTAGCATGAAATTACAATTAGATAAACAATTCAACTCAAGCAATCAATTAACAACTATAATAATTATATACATGTACAATGAATAAAATTAAAAGAACTTTAATTTATCAAAACTTATAAGGAATATTAAAAATAATCCTAACCAAAAAACTTTTTAGGAATACATTAACAAACATATAAGCTTAGAACTCAACATTAATAATACATTAATCTCCTGAGTAACTAAAATCTTGTAAAAAAAATAAAAAAATTAAACAAATATAAACAAAATTACTATAGTTACAATTAATTAAAACAAAATCATTAAGATATATTACTAAATAAAATAAAATAAAAAACTTATTACATCAATAATTCACTTAAATGCAATTAATAAAAAACTTTAATACTTATATCCATGTATAATAAATAAAATTAAAAAAGAGCTTTAATAGATTAGGACAATTATAAAAATATATAAAAATATTAAAAATCTAGTTAATTCAAATCAATAGACTGGTCGGCTCTCAGACTGGACATCTCAACCTAACCTTATTTATCACTACTGTCTCTCTCCATTGTAAAACAAGTCCTGATGATGAGTCTTGGTCTAGACTCGAAACGTCGACAAAGCAAAGATGAAAACTGTGGAATATCCTTCAAATGCTTGAACATTAAACAAAATTGGTAATATACTCCATCCAAGGGCTACTTCGATTTTCTTGACAAAAATTTAAAATATGTTTAATTTTAATACATAATCTAAAATGATTTTTAATTGATTTAATATTTTTTTAATATAAAAAATGCATTAACTATTGAAAATCCAAAAATATATAAAAAAGGGAAAATTGATTTCCTTATAAATTACCACTAATATTTTTTGGTTTGCTAAGTTGTTTGAGTCTTGAGATGACCTCGCACTTAACCTTTGGCTTGAGTAATCATGACGCATGGACATCTAAGTCATTAAAATCATGAGGGGATCGCACCTAACTTGGGCCACACCACCCTTAAGATGACCATATTTTTGCATACGGAGTTCCAAATCCGTGACCTTAACACCACATAATGCCTTAAGAAAACACCCTATCATCATCTATTCTATGCCCCATAGACATAAATTACCACTAATTATTTTAGATAATTTACTTCCATTTATATGGCTTATAAATTTTAATTAGAAATAATTGGTTCAATACCATATCTCCCCTTGATACTTTAATCCATTGTATACTAAAATCCTTAATTGCACCAAAGGTGCCCCTTTTTCTTAAATTGGTGAGGCTAAGAATTGTCTAATACCCTTTTCAACTCCATTTGAAATCTATCCCAATGTACACCTATCAAGATTTCCGTTGTTATCATCTGAATTATATTGTTGAGGACTTTTGGGAGACTTGCTCATGCCTATCGAATAAATTCTTGGTAGTTTGACCATGGACTTGGTCCAAATTACTCCAACAAATTATTACTCCAATAAATTATGGATTTAGCACAATAAGAATAATGGAATAAGATGCAAAAATTATGTGAAACTATCAAAAACAACAATCATCCACAAGCATTATACAACTCTTTAAAAATTTTCTAACAAACTCAAAAATATAAAAAATAAATATAATAAAAAAAATATCAATTATTTTTTTTTTATTAAAAAATACTAAAAAAACATTCTTTATGTTAAAAAGATTTTACACAATTTCTTAAAAAAAAGTGCATTTCTTCTAAATACTTCAATCTCTAAACCACCTATTTCGCTTACATAATTTTAAAAAAACATTATTAATATTTGAAAGTAAAATTTATACATATTTTACATTATCAATATTAATTTCTACAAAGATACATTAACTCTAATTCGATTACATCTATAGTATATTATCATATCCAATCTCATTTAAAATATATTATTATAAGATAATATATTAAAAGTTGAATATTATTAAGTTCTTAAAAAATTATAATTATATTATAACTGAAAAGTTAGATTTACTAAAGTATGTTTTAATAAAATCATGAAGAAGATTGAAAAAGATATACCAAAAGAAGAGCAGAGTGGAGTGCTTTATTTTCCTTTTGCACATTTAATTACAAATTATTCAGTTGATTTAATATGTATTAAAATATAAACGTTATTTTAAGCCCATTTTATGAGGATAATTTTTAGGGCTTACACAATGAACCGAAAAAAAAACAAACCCTACCCAAAATGAACAAAAGGAAATTAGAGTCTTTTGGATAAAATGTTAACTAGGTTTAGGCGAGAACTTAACAAATATTTCATCTTGCATGAGGGGTTTATAAAAACCCTCTTTTCTGATATTAATGCCTAAAAATGTACTTCATGAGCCTCGACAATGCACAGAGAAGAGAGGCCAGGAAGACTCATTATTAAACATTTACAAGGAGAAGCATCTGGATCCTCGTTCATGTCAAGCAGTCATGCTTTCAGGTGGAAATTGTTAAGTGTGAAGCCAAATTCACGCGGGATTCTAGATCCTTCTAGATCAGATCTTTCTAGATCTCCACACCGCTATTAGTTTCTAGATCTTAACATCACCATTAGTTTCTAGATCATTCTAGATCTCCATCTAAATGACATACATGATTCTAGATCCTTATTCTACCTCTATAAATTTGTAATTTCTCTGGCCAATGAAAGCAAGCCAAGGCCCAAGCCTCTTATGTAATGCAAAGTGATTTTTGTTCTCCAATGATTGTTTTATCTATTCCACTGTTTGTAACTGAGTAATATTGTTGTTTCTCCATTTGTCTGTCTCTGTGAATTATTCTCTACTATTGTCGTCTAAGTCTCCGAGTATAAATCTGCTGTGTTATGTATGCTTTGGTCTAACAACTGGTATCAGAGCTAGGGTCAAATATCCAATGTGCAAACCGCTTAGTGCCATCGCCTTACTCTGGTAGCATTTGTTAAAACATTGGTTGTTACCCCTAGAGCTGTCGAAGGATCTGTCCATGAAATAGTTGAGGAACGTTGGAACTAAAAGACAGTTGTTGCAAGAAAAACAAGGTCGTGGACCTATGTTGAAACGTGTTGCTGGAGTTTGAAACGTGGAGATCCGTGTGTGTTGCTGGAGTTTGAAAAGTGGAGATTCATGGAGATTGGAGTTTAAACATGGTGTTCGTAAGTTTTTTTACATCAAGCTTGCACGTATACGTCAAGTTTTTTCTCAAACCAACATATGTATGTGTGAAATGTGAAAAGGTTAAAACGTTATATATGTTTTTATATTTATTATGAAACATATATAATTATATGTTGGAATTTTGAAAAGTATATTTTAAAAAGGAGCGGGAATTTTGAAAAGGGTATTTTAAAATGAGGAAGGTCATTATTACTAAATTTTAAAGAGTAATAATTAAAGTTTTATTTTTAAGTGGAGTTTTTGTGTTTCGGGGCGTGAATTTGATTGAAAATGGAGACAACAATTACAAATATGGAGAATTTGAGCGGGGCTAATTTTCCCTATGGAAATCACAGATGGAGGATATACTGATTTTAAAGGATCGGTATTCGCCGATTGAGGTCACAAGAAAGAAACCCTCATCGATGACAAATGAAGAGTGGAATAAGCTAGATAGGAAAGTGATTGCAACAATCCGCCAATATTTAGCAAAGAATGTTTATTTCAATGTGTTCGGAGAAAAGACGATTGAAGGATTATGGAAGAAGCTCCATGATCTATATGAGAAGAACACGGCATCAAACAAAGTGTTCTTGATGAAGAAGATTTATAATCTCAAAATAAAGGAGGGTGCTTCAGTTGCTGAGAACTTGAATGCATTTAATATTATGACTAATCAGCTTGCATTTGTTAAAATCATTTTAGATGATGAAATTAGAGCTATTTTGCTAATGTGTTCTATGCTAGACAGCTGGGAAAATTTAAATGTAGCTATGAGCACTTCAACAACTGTAGGGACCCTAAAGTTTGATGATGTTAGCAACAACTTAACGAATAAGGAGCTGCGATGCAAATCAATTGCAGAAAAACAGGGAGGAAAGGCTCTAGCTCCACTTGATCATGGTAGGAGAATTGATCGAGGCCAGCAAGGGCGATCAAGATCGAGAGGCTAATCAAAATCAAGTAGAGGCAGAATCATCTATTTTCATTGTGGCAAAACCGGGCACATGAAGAAAGAATGTCGATTCTGGAATAAAGGACAAAAGTATTAGAAGCCGTCTAGTACAAATCACAAGTCATCCAGCACAAATGAAGGTGAGACTACTATTGTAGCCACAGATGGTGATATGTTATTTACTATTTCAGTAGAGGATGCATGTGTATATACATCTAGTAGTAGCTTTGATTGGATCCTTGAATCTGGGGAATCTCACCATGGAACCCCATGCAAAGATAGTTTTGTTTCATATAATCCTGGTGATTATGGTAGAATGCATTTGGGGAATAATCATTTTTGCAGTATTGTTTGAGTGGGAGATGTCCAGATCAAAATGAAAGATGGACAAGATATATTGTTGAAACAGGTCACGCATGTACTAGAAATGTGCATGAGTTTAATCTCTATGGGACCACTGGATGATGAAGGCTATTCAACAAGCTTTGGAAAGGAGGCTGGAAAATTAGCAAAATTGCATTGGTTGTGGCCAAATGACCCAAGACAGGAACATTATACACATTGAAGACATTGATAGCAAAATCAGATTTGGTTGTTGTCACAAAAGAAGGAAATTCAGCAGATCTGTGGCATAAGCGTTTGGGTCACATGAGCGAGAAGGGCTTAAAAATCCTTGTTGGTAAAAATTCACTGCCAATTTTGAAATCCTACAATATTGATCTTTGTGAGCATTATATATATGGTAGACAAAGAAGGGTTTCATTCCTTAGAGGTGGCCATGATAGAAAGAAAAATGTGTTAGAATTGGTACACTCAGATGTGTTTGGGCCTGCTAACATCAAATCATTAGGAAGAGCATCATATTTTATAAGATTTATAGATGATGCATCCAGGAAGGTTTGGGCATATCATATGAAAGATAAAAGTGAACTATTTTGAATATTTCAAAAATTCCATGTTGTTGTTGAAAGAGAGACTAACAAATTGCTGAAGTGTTTAAAAACAGATAATGGTGGAGAATATTTCTCAAATGCATTTAAGGAACATTGTAACAAGTTCGGCATAAAGCATGAGAAGACTGTGCCTGGTACTCCTCAATAGAATGGTGTCGCAGAAAGGATGAATCGCACCTTTATGGAAAAGGTGTAAAGTATGCTATCCAATTCTGGTTTGGAGAAGAATTTTTGGGTTGAAGGAGTCAAGACCACTTGCTACCTCATAAATAGATCTTCAACTACAACTTTGCATGATGATATCCCTGAAGAAGTTTGGACTAGTAAGAATTTGAATTATTCTCACTTGAAAATATTTGGATGTGAAGCATTCGTACACATTCTCAAATAAAATAGAACTAAGCTAGATGATAAATCTATGAAATGCATTTTTTTGGGATATTCAGATGAAGATTTTGGCTATCGTCTATGGAAGCCAATTAAACATAAAATTATTAGAAGCAAGTATGTTATATTTAATGAGTCAAAAATGTTCGTGAGTTAGAGGTCAAGAAGGTTATTAACAGGTTTGAAGAGCAGCAGGAAAACATACCACCAATACAAGAAAATGAACAACAAATTCAGGAGCATGAAGAACAACAAGTGGAAAATGATGAGCAACAAGAAGAAGAAATCTTGCAGGAACCCTTACAGGAGATTCAACCTGATAATGCACCACCACAGTTGGTTCGCATATGTTCTAGGCCTCATAAGCCTTCACAAAGGTATCCTCCTTCAAACTATATTTTGTTGATTTATGAAGGTGAACCTAATTGTTTCAAGAAGTCTGTAAAGTCGAGCATAGTAAAGAATGGAAGAAAGAAATGGAAGAAGAAATGAACTCTTTGCAAGAAAATAAAACTTGGGAATTGGTAAACCTCCCAAAAGGTAGAAAGGCTCTACAAAACAAATGGGTGTACAAGATTAAGCATGAAGGCGACGAAAATAAGGAGAGGTATAAAGCATGGCCGGTGGTGAAAGTTTTTGCCCAAAAGGAAGGTATTGACTTCACTGAAATTTTCTCACCTGTTGTTAAAATGTCATCCATTAGAGTCATTCTTGGTCTAGTTGCTCCTTTAGACCTAGAATGTGAATAGTTAGATGTAAAAATTGCATTCCTTCATGGTGAATTGGAGGAAGAAATTTATATGGAGCAGCTAGAAGGCTTCATAGCAAAAGGCAAAGAAGGCCTTGTTTGTAGGTTGAAGAAGAGTCTCTATGGGTTGAAATAGGCATCTCAACAATGGTACAAGAAATTTGATTCATTCATGTTAGAACATGGTTTTCAGAGGTTGGAAGCTGACCATTGTGTCTATATCAAGAGATATGATCAAGGAAAGTATATCATATTATTGTTATGTGTTGATGACATGTTGATTGTTGGGCATGATAAGAATAAGATCAATAGGTTAAAGAAATATTTTGGTATCAAATTTACAATGATGGATTTGGGACCAGCACAACAGTTATTGGGCATGCAGATTATGCATGACAGGAAAAACAAAAGGTTATGGTTATCGCAAGAAAAATATATCAAGAAGGTGTTTGAAAGGTTTAATATGAAGGATTCCAAGCCAGTTGGTAGACCCCTTGCAGCCCACTTCAAGCTGAGTACTGAATTATGCCCTAGTGATGACAAGGAGAAAGAAGAGATAAGCAAGATTCCTTATGCTTAACAGTTGGCAGTTTGATGTATGCCATGGTATGCACACGATCAGAGTAGTCCGTTGGTACCATGCACGTGCATCTAGCCATCCAAGAGATAGCTGAACCCTCGATCCTCCTTCCACACAGAGACTTAGACGACAATAGCAAAGAATAATTTCAGAGATAGACAAATGGAGAAACAACAAGATTACTCAATTACAAACAACGGAATAGATAAAACAATCACTAGAGAATAGAAATCACTTTGCATTACCTAACAAGCTTGGGCCTTGGCTTGCGATCCCTGGCGAGAGAAATTACAAATTTATAAAGGCTGAAGAAGGATCTAAAATCCTGTATGTGATTTATATGGAGATCTGGAATGATCTAGAAACTAATGGCAGTGTAGAAAGATCTAGAATCCCGGAGATCTAGAAACTAATGGCGGTGTAAAAGAATCTAGAATCGTGCATGTGATTCATGAATTTGACTTCACACTTAACAGAAATTCGGTCAATGGTTTTGCTTCTCACTAAGAAGATCACATGGGAATAGATAATTGGAACTACCCACACAAACCGCCATCAAGTTCCACCTCCTCGTTTGCATTCAGTTTATCGAAAAGAGCGCCCACCACAGCGACTTTCACATGCCCTATCGATTTTCTATACATCAATTTAATAACAGGTGCTGCTGTGATTTATTTCTCTTCCATTGTACTATGTTCTTAGAATAGAGTTACAACAACTGCTATAATTTCCATTCTTTCAGATCTAATTGCTTTAAATCCAAATCTGTCACATAAATGTATAATGGAGCAATTAATTCTTCGAAATCAATACTACAGGAGCAACATTACCATTTTGCAAATAAGGGCCATATTCAGTTGGGGAGAGGTGCATTTTGATGTCATTTAACGTCTTGCACGGTCTTAGATGGTTATAATCGTCCATTTTCAAGAGGCCCTACCTATATCCTTGCACAATTTCTTCCAAGTATCCTCCATAGATATTGAATGTCAATGCCTCGAACCCATACATGATTTCTAATTTGATTTCCAAAACTTATGTTAGTACATAGGAGATCTGAACCTTTAAACCTCTAATGTGAACGTATCACTTTATGGGTATTGGCATCGGGCTAGAATCTGTTGTGTCCCACCAACCGTGCTCAGAGAATATTGTTTTGAATAAATAGAATCCCAACCGAGATTAAAGCTCGTATAAAGCACATAAACTCACCTTTGGACAGCTCACAATATTACTCTATGGTAGATCATTGAGTGTCTATGCTAACACAGCCACCTATACAAAACCTCTATCTCCACCCGATCGAGATTCCATTGTAGCCAAGACAATCACGAAGAAGCCGAAGATGGCCCTCTTCCATGATGGAGGCTCGACAATGGTGTCTTTGGACCATCGGTTGAGTTGTTTCTGATGTATTTGGATGATCCTGATTGGCGAAACATCATGTTGATCTCATTATTGTCACCCAAAAGCATGTGCCAAGGTATGCTCACACTGAATCTTTGTTTTAAGGAGAGCAAGAATGGAGATGGTTAGGCCATAGGCATAAGGCCTATTGGCACTGCACAAATCTGATTCTATTTCAGATCCGCTCCAACCCTAGCCACAGAACTATCACTTTGCTCACTGTACATAAGTGTTAAGGCTTTTTTTCATTTTTTATAGCATATATACAAGAGAAATCAGAAATTTGATGAGTATTGGGTAACTATATGTAGATATTGATCAAATCAAAGTAGTTCCCCGATCTCCCCATATTAATATGTGCGGACAATGCACTCAGACTTGTAAATATGCCCTTCCCTCGGTCATCCCCTGGCTACTCTAGGGTCCGACCGGTCTGTCTCTTTCAGCATGCCGCCGCCTTGTTGGTGAGGCAGTGACTACCCATTAATCAACTCTAAATAGAGTATAAACAGGGGGATGTGGCGCCACTGGATTCCTTTCACCCCAGGTTGGATTTACTGTTAAATCCTTGTCATGCATACTATTTCTGTATTCTCGAGTGGGATAATGGTTAAGGTACTATTTTGTTGATCTATGACTTTCAGGTGGGCGGGAGAAAGATATGCCTAGAAAGAGATCTGTTCTCGATGCCTTATAACTAGATTACTCTACATCTACCGACCCAATAAGAAGTCTGGTATGCATAAAGATTAAAGCGATAAGACTACCTACTAGCAGTGATGCCCTAAAGAATAAGTAACACGACCATGAAATCCCTCCCTAAAGAAAAAGAAAGACGACCAACTATGCAATAAGAAAGTGCTAAAGGGAAGCTCATGACTATGGTTTTATAAACCCCAACCCAAGCACAGGAGCTCCCCCTCTCTTGCCTTTCCACGCTAACAACTCCCTCACTCAATACATCATGTTTCACTGATCACTTTGGAACAAAGGCCAACCAGGAATAAGGAAAGACACATTCTATCGGCATTTACTCTAGTGAATGCATTCTCTTGTGTGTACAACTCTAACTCTCACCCTACCAATAAATCCCTCGATAACTGCTTTATCACTGCCTCATATTGCCTTCTGATCTTCGTCGATCAATTCTCCGTGAGATTCTGCCGGGAGCGCCTCATTGTTCCATAAAAGTGCATCATCCCTTCGCTAACCTACTCACTCTTTAAGAATGATTGAATCCTAACACTTGCATCTAAAGTCTTAATTTTATATTTTAGCCTAGCAGTGTTGACCCTCAAGCCAATTAAAATCTTTGCCCTGCCTTAACCAGCACTTGGACTTTATGGAGGATTTGCAGAAACTATACATATATATAATTTAACAATTCTGCAGAATATATAGACACGCCAGCCTAGCGTGTCTTTTATATATCGCTTTAGCGGAAGGTAGTGGAAATCATAAAGTTCTCAAATGAAAAATCTTAGTTCTAGACCCCAGTGGAATATGATGCCTTCGAACCTAGAAATGAGGTTCTTACTAAAAGACATATCGCATAAGATTTTTAGGATCGACCACGACAATTACAGGGTATTGCTTGCCTTTTTTGTTTTCTTACTTCTTGCTTGATTTAGCGACACGCTGGATGGGGAGGAATCACCTAAAATGTAATTATGAATTTCTTTAACTATGTACAAATGCAAGTTATAAATCCCGATAGAAGGATCATGCACTCTTTCGTCATGCCTAAAGAGAGCTTATTTTAGCACCTAAGGACATCAATTCGAGACACCTTTCTAATTGGAAGCACATATGAAGAGTAGGCATATAAAAAAATCTGATAATTATTGTTTATCTCATGCTCTCTAGACTTCGCACAGCCTCTCTAAGTGGACGTGTATTACACATTTTCTTCCATCAGAATGTTCTTCGACATGTGCACTAGTACTCTCTTTCACATTGTAACCTAATGGGTTAAACAAGTTTGTCTTGCTAGTTCGCTTCTAACAGGCATCAAATTGAGGACGTGGTTTTTTTTTTCAAAACTCTATCATGCCTTAAATGGGTACTCTACGTAATCCTTAAGTTGTTGGATTTTTCCTTTTTCCCTCACAATACTTTCTTTGCTTCACATACATTATCTCCTTCACCTTTTGATTAGAAAAATAGTGGACTCCCCATCTATGCTTCACTTGGATAAAAATATTCGACGCTTGGTGATTCTTCTCGAAAATCACTCTATTGTTCAACACTGTAAACGCTTGACCACTTTACCTTCACAAAATTAGACTCTTGCTATGACAGGAGGTATTCTTCACTAGCTTAGTGCCTTAGCTTGTGAAGAATATTAATCAACCTTGTAAACGCTTACTTAAGTAGAGTAAGTAATTAATAAAATGCTTCCTAAGTTTTAACTTAGGAAAAGTACAATTGTTGTGTTTTATTATTTTGTTGACTTAATGAATCATAGTCTAAAGTTACGAAGATAAATAATTTTATTGTCCATAGATCTAAGCCATTGATCTGAAGAGATGAGATGAGGGCTTGATTAGGAGGCTCAAGGGAATATTGTCTTCACTGAACATGCTTTTCTTCCTTCATAAACTTTGTCTCATTTTACTACATCTACTTCCAAGTGAAGCTTTCCACACATACGACTCCAACTTCTCAAGACGTCCAACTTTTTTCGAGCCCATAACTCTATTGCATCATCATTTTGATCATAGAAAAAGAAGAATCCCCTTTGCAGAGGAGATTATATTTTTGCATTATTTTAAATTTTCTTCTTGCTATGTGTTTTTTTTCGTGGTGGGGTTGGGGTGGGAGAGGGTTTCTCAACACTCTACTTTGATTTGCAAAATAGTGGAATCTGATCTATGCTTTATTTGCACAAACAAATTCAACACTTGGTGATTTTTCTGGAAAGTCACTCGACACTGAAAAATACCTCACCACTATACCTTCACAAATTAAGATTGAATCTTTACATAGAAATGTTCTTTTCACCATTGAGCCTAAGTGATTTGGCTCCCTTAACCTTTCTTTAAAGACTATATCGTTGGGATGTTTTTTTCTTACATTTGTTATAAGATATTTTTTATGAATTTGGGAAGGTTGAATTAGAAGATTTTCTAGATCCTCAAAATAGAAAAAGAAGTTTTGTGCCATTAGGTTTCTAGATTTGATGTGCAGCCTTACCTAGAAATATTTTCAAAGGTAAAAGATGATGAATTATCAAGATTAAAATTCTTAATATTTTTTCTATCTGTCTTGAGTTTGTACGAACATATCCTTTTCAACAGTATTGTAATTGAATGTGTACAGTCATGGAGATCGATTGAAAAAATAAACGAAAGAATAAAAAACCTTCTGACATGAAATGTTATCAATGTAGAAAACATATCATCATATACAAATATATTTCTTAGTTTTATGCCCACAATAGACCAGATGGAACTAATTTTGACAAAGGTGATACCTACAAGGTAGGTTAAAGTAGATATTTATTGCTCATTATAAGAAGTGGATACCCTATGATTCCTTAGTTAGAAGCCGCAACCTTAACGGTGTTCCTCTTATCTTCTCCAAGCCCCATTGGAGCTAGAAATTCCCCCATGATTTTATCTAGAGCATTTTGATTATTAATTATATCATATTTAGTTTGTAGCATTTGTATATTGTGACTACTTAAGTACACTAGTTTTTTGGTTGTTGCACTGTACAAGTGCCAATCTAGTTCTGTAGCCGTATTAGGGAATTATAGAACCATCTCATGCATCAAGTGGTATTAGAGCAAGGTTTAACTCTAGTTCAAAATTTGCATAATTATTAGAACTAATTATCTCTTGAAATTTTGTTTCCAAAAGATCAATTCTTGTGCGAATGTGGCAGCAAGGAAACAAGTAGAGGGTTGTTTCAACTTGAATTTACTGGAATAAAAGTGGTGGGAAGTAGTGTAGAAATAAAATGAGTTCCTAACAAATATAAAGATTAGGCCCTCTTTATCTTTAAGGACTCCACCATCGCTTGCCAACCCAACGTTACATCTGGTTTCTACGTTAAAGTGAAGTTTAATCATCTCATCCTTTGGATAGATCTTAGTCACTTGAGTATTTGGAGTATCCTTTTTAATGGGACAATTTTTAATAATTTTTACATTAATACATCATCAGCTTATGAAACTAAGAGACTGTGTATAAGTTTCTCATAAAAATGCCTTCATGCATTGTGGTTATCTAGTAAAAAATTAAATTAAGCATATAAGATGTTTATTTAGGATAGATAACAACTTCATATGTTCCAAACAATCATTTGTTGTCAAATGAGATAATACTATATGTTATTGCACAAACTTCTTTATGATGGAAACTTTCAACTGCAACCCCATACCCTTATTTTCATATGAAGCTAGCATAGTATTCATTGAATCCTATCCCTTGTTATGTTGCCTGTATATATATTCAAGTATGTAGAGGTAGAGACTTTTTATATGGAAAGATGTAGAATTAGTATATAAGAGGGCATAGGAAGTGTATAAAGTGTTTATTTGGAACAAAAAGTAACTTCATATATTCTTCAATCATTTTTTTAAGATGAGATAGTATTATATACCATGGCACAATCTTCTTTATGATGGAAATATCTAATTTTAAATCCACATCCTTCTCATATGAAAGTATCCTAGTATTGGGGTGAATCACTCAGTGGTTTTCCCTTGTTATGTTGTCAGCACATATTGAAGAACTATATAGAGGTTGAGATTGGTTCTATGATAAGATGTAGAATCTATATATAACAAGGTATATGGTAGTTCATTTCGTGGGCACCACCCCATCCCACCCCCCCAAAAAAGGAAAAACACCCCTTCCTCCTAGCCATTCCAGATTTGTTAGTGACCTCATTCCAGTGACAATTTTTTGGGTGGTTGTATTTCCAATATGGAAATGGGCCATAATCTAAGTTGTACAAGTTTTTGGAATGAGGGAATGTCAACGACATGGGTATGAGTGTATGGAATATTTAGAGGCTTTGCCTAAATTTCAAGGGAATGGAAGGTTGGAAGTGGATATATATATATATATATATATATATATATATATATATATATATATATATATATATATATATATATATATATATATAGATATATATATATTTTAAATACAAAAAAAAATCCAAAAATAGGAAATAAATTCAAAAAATACATAGGAACATCTATTTCCCATGTATGTACCTTATTACATTTTTTTTCCTGAAGGAAAATAGTAATTTCATTAAGTGTAGTGAAAATTACATTTTTACATATGCACGTTGTGCATGCCAAAAAAATGTTTTGTGTGAAAATAGTTAGTCATCAAAAGATCAAAATTGAGATTTAATACCCATATCAGGCCCCATTGCATAAAATATCCATAGATAAATACATATCAACTTATTACATATTAATAACATTCATGATTACACAGAGTATTAGAGTATTAATAGTTGTAGACACATTAGTAATGATGAAGGGTTAGAAGAACCAAGTAAAGAGAAGTCCATAAAGGTTTCTAAGATTGAAACTAGAGTTATATTTCACTAACTTTAAGAACGGAAAAAACTTATCCTCCATAAGGCATATCCAACAACAATTTTTCCAAAAACAATAGCACATTTGGTGGCTAAATTTGTCATGAACAAAGGAAGACCACATGTGTTATCAAGAAATACAAAATGCATATAGCATTACCATTAGAATATTGATTTTACATAAAGAATAATGGCATGACTACCTCAGTAGTGATTATTTCACTCATTTATATGATGGCATCAGGTGATACTATATGAATTCAGGAATCCATAACACCTCTAAGTGGTGAGCAGGTCCAATGTAAAAGAGAAGTCTTAATTCCATTCATAAGAAAAATCTCTGCATCACCTTGCAACTGAGTCTGCAAATAATCAATATGATTTTTTAGTCATAAATATTCCTAACACAATATTCCATGAACTAGGCACTCTATTACTTATTCAGCAAAAAATAATTTTTCCACGCAGACATCAGTGTCAACGACAAGCAAAATATTTTTGAAATTAGACTAGGAAATGGGAAAATAGATAGTAGAACGTTTCCTAGACCTGAAACATTCATAAAAAGGCATAGTAATATGAGGCACCATGCTAAAAATAAAACTAAAATTAAAAGGAATAATTTAAAAAAAATTGATTTGAGACGTCCAAAAATGTTAAAAAACAATGCACATTTGTGGCATCAGAAGGCACCTCTTTGGGTAGCAGAGGTGGAGGTGTGACATGAAGAAAGATTATAATGTTTGAGGTACATAGAAAAAGTATAGGTTCAAAATTCTCTAGACATTAAAAGGGTGAGATCTTAGGTGTCTTCTTGTTGAGAAATCTAAGGGCTTGATATGTTAATGATTTCTCTTTCTTAGATAACTACTTGTGAAGTATTTTTGTGCTTTAGACTTATTCAAACAAGAATTTTCATATGTGTATGAGTCTTAACTTCATCAACCATCATGCATAACAAAAAAAATAACAATATTAAAAGATATAGGCAACAACCAAGGAAAAAACTTCTCCAAACCTGAGAGGACAACCCACGATAGTTATTCTTATAGAATATTCACTTGAAAAATTTTCCAAGACAAATACAAGGACCCTTTGACAAAGTTGACTCGAAGATCAAGGCTAAAATATTCTATTACTATTGCTCTTTGAAATGCTATACCTTGGATCAGATCTGCAACTTGTAGATCAACTTCCTTCTACCTTCCTCCTTCCACCAATCCTTACTTGAATGAAATTGTTCGCTTGTCAAGTTGTTGTCCTCGGGACTTTAGTTAGATAAAATAATTTTATTCCTTGACATGAACTATTTCACTGGCTTAACTGCACTTCTAAATATGTCACTTCTTCTTCGTACATGTGAGATACAAGTGCTAGAAGCCTCTCCTATCCATTCACAAGATTCAGATCTTTCTTTTGATGAAAACCGAGTTCTTTTGAACTTGGATCAACCTCCTTTTGTGAAGAATGATAAGGACTATAATGCATCGATAGAGATGTCCTGCATATTCACATGTCTGGAAGGTTTAGGGCTCTCCTAGCCCTCCCAAGCCCTCGCTCCACTTGTCACTACTCTTCAAATAATTCTCGCATTCAAATAGACTTGAGACCAAATCATTTTCTTGACAATTAGGGTTTATAGAAAGATTTCCTAGCCTCGCACGTGTGGATGAGATTTCTACGGTTATGGAGGATAGAACAAACTTCACTTTTGATTTCCTGTGGCTCCTTGATCTTCTCCTTTACCTCACACCCAAATACAATCTTCTTCACATTGATTGGAGATCGAAGTTGATCTTGAGTGTGTGCCTAAATAGAAGAGGAGAGACCCTTATTTATAGTATTAAGGGCTACTCATTACGCCGACACATCATTCCTTTAGGCCGACTTGTATATGAGATAGAGCTAACATGAATATATATATATATATATATATATATATATATATATATATATATATATATATATTTAGGCCGAAAATATATTGCGTCTTTTATCTTCGCTTGGAGGAGACTTTTACTAGCCATTTGTTCTTGAACTTCGATGAGTCTTTCCACATGATTCTACCCTTGATATTGGAGTCATACATTATAAATTTTTAGGTGTAAACATTTATATTAATGACACAAACCTATCACCTAGCCTAGAGCTCACACTGAGAGCTACTAAAACAAATTTTGAGCATGAATCGCGTGACTCAAACTTTCAAAATATTTTGCTAGATACAAATCACATAATCTAGGTTGGCATGTGTCATTATGAAGACCGGACCTTGTTACACTTTCTTAAACACTTCTCAGCCTTCCCTTTGGGGATATTGAAAAATACCATTGAGACTAGTTTAATGATGTTGATCCATACATCAGTTTCACAGGTTCTTAGAGCACTAGAGGGACCAACTCCATATAGTTCCAGAGCAATGTCCTTGTGACATGTCTGACTACATCCCAATCCCATAGGAGTGGGCACAGACCTATTTAGAGTTTCTTGCTTTTGACTACATATTCTAGGAGTATCCCTTTCTCGTACACCCCCCAGGATCATATGATTGGATGCACTAGTGGCCCTAGGGGACTTTCATAGTGCACCTGTACCTAATTCACCTTCCTTGCCATTAGTCATTAGACTCAAGATCACCTGACATATCTAGCTCCATTGCAATACCTTACCATCTCACTCATTCGTTCCTTTTTAGTAGGGCATTGAGTATTTTGTATTATACCACAGTCTATTATATACATGTTCCAATAACATTACCACTAATTTCTTTCTCTCTATATGTTATTTTTAGCATTTTTTCTAGGATATGAACTTGCACCCTACATTGTAGTCATATTGACTACACTCTTCCTCAGTCCCATTGACATACTTTTGTGATTTTTAGTAGGAAATTAATAGCTTTACTTACAGGGTTTTATGACGAGAATTTTAGGTAGCATTTAAATGCCCAACGGTGGTGTCACATGTAGGGATATGCAAGTAAGTAGTGTCAAAACTATCCCTAAGGTTGGTAGTGTGTAAGAAGCACCAAAAGGAGTGGTGTGAATATGATAATGAAGTAGCTAGAATGTTTTTTATGCTCTCAAATCCATTAGTGGGAATTTAAAAACATTTCATTACTGCTCCGAAGCTCATGGGTATGGGTCCCCTGAAACATATAAGTAGTTCTTATGTAATCATGGTTATAAATTTGTAATCCACAATCTGCTTCCATTTTTTAGGAAGTACAATAGATATATCCAATTATAAGTTTTATTTTCCACCATTTCCTTAATCTAGGCTCTCTAATTGTAAGGATGCTTGTCTTAAATTTTAATTAGGTATGATAGACATTATCTTCCATGCATGCATGTAATGATTTCATAATTTCCTTACATACATTCTACATGTGGATATATAGGTCAATTTCTACACTTGGTCATGAGTTCATATGTTAGTGTGTCAATCTCTTAGATCACTTTATAGTGTATCATGTGTGTTATGCATTGAGGATGATGTTGCATAGGGGGACTTGTCCCTTCTTCTTGGATTCATCCTCTGGATTATCCCCTCCTTGGGGATTGCAATGGGAAAGTCCCTATTTTGAACGAGAGATCTCTGAGGATGTGTGATCCTCTCCCACATTGTCTGAATGTTTCTTGCCAAAAAATGGGATGTTTGAAAGATGTCTTATGATTGTTTTTGGGACTTATCTCAGATCCTCTAGATGGTTCTTTCCAATAATAGGGAGTTCTGGGAGATCTGTTGAGATAGTTTCGAGGAAATTTGAATAACCCTATCAAAACTAGTGCCCATTTGTTTCCAATTGTCAAATAAAAATATTCACCAAGTTATTCTACATTGAAACTTGGACAAAGGTTATCTATGCATTACATGCATGAATATTATGTAGTATGTTTTCATAATGAGGGCTAATTTGCTTCATAGTTTTGACTCCCATGTTTGGTAGGTTTGTGTATCCTATATAAACTCTTTCTTTTGGGAGGGTTATAATATCTATGTATACACAATATTTAAGATCTATTATCTAAGACTTGTTACTTTTATTGAGTTACATTAGATCTATTATCTATGGAAATTACTTTTATTGACTTATATTATAGCACTATATTCTAGAATATTTGTTTTTTAATTTTGCATTTCTTTAAATTTTTAGTTTTTTTAAAATATTTTTGGTTGTTGCATTGAAATTTGGGGTTAACTTCTAGCCATCCTTGAAACCCTTCCCCTCACCCCTATCCCTGAAACACCATGCAAAATAGCCCAACTAGTTCACAAGTTGTAGGATTTTGTATGAAATGTATTAATTTCTTAAAAGATTAGAGATTTTCCCCTTTTTCCCACTTATCATTTGAAAGTTGACATCATTTTACTTTTGTCCATTGATTTTCTCCTTGGGTTCTCCATGCAAAATTGCTTTAGTTACTAATTTACCTCGCATCTTCCTTACCCCTTTATTTTCCATTCATTAATTTTTTCAAAGTTATAAAGTATAATAAAAGGGATATGGAATTGTATCTCGGGTTCTATTAAAACTGCCATCTTATTTTTTGAGTTTTCCATTTTCACTTAAGACCTTCAATAAATGGAAGCACACCTCAATACAATATGTAGGATCAAACTTTAAGGCTTTGTGAAAATGAACCAATTATTTACTTTTTGTATTTCTTGGAGTTTGATGAATTGGGATAATGGTGGACCATGTTTCTATGCTTTGCTATTTAATTTGTATGTTTGTCTCGTTGTTTCCATGCATTCATTTTTCCAAAGTTATAAAGGATGTGAAAATTGTATCTTGGGTGTTATTATAACTGCCATCTTATTTTCTGAGTTTTCCATTTTCACATAAGACCTTCAATAAATGGAAGCACATCTCAATACAATATGTAGGATCAAACTTTGATTCTTTGTGAAAATGTTCCAATTATTTATTCTTTATATTTCGTGAAGTTTAATGGATTGGGTCATAATGGTGCACCATGTTTCGATGCTTTTCTATTTTTCTGTTTGGCCAGTTGTGGTAAAATACTAAAACTACAAGTTTTTATATGGTTTCTAGTTAGTTAGCTTAGGATTGATATTTTTCAATCAAATTACTTAAGATGGTAGTTAGCTTGTTCAACATAAAACTGACTCAGATGGCGTTAATGTATAGGGAGATGTTTTCTACCTATTCGTTGAGACAAAGTATGCTATCATAATGTCAGGGGACATTAGTGTGGAAAAGAACATTAATCAAGAGCCCCCTTGCAACATTTAGGCATTACTTTAGATTAAGAGTTCTATCTTTCTTATCCTTATGTTTCTCACTTTGATAGGTAGGTGAGGAAACATATATCTTATTAATGTGATTTCATAAACATATGTTTGGAAGTGAAGGATGTATCAATGGGGTTCTTGTTTAATTAGAACTAAAAGTTGACTTCTTAAAATCTAGGTGACTATTATATAATTATTATGTCACTTTAAGTATAATATTCTTATTAATAAATGCATTTATTAGAACCTTTGTCCGCATTTTCTCTTCTATGTTATTGATATTTACACAGTCATTGAGCAAATACCTAAACTGGTAGGACCTGTACTCTCCTTAGGGTAAGTATAGGTCAGCTAATGGGGTTTTACCATTCACACTCTCCATTGTGATCATGGAAAAGTCCCAGGTCATGGTGATTTCAATATAGAGTTATCAAACTGGTTAACGTGAACTTCATAAGCCATGATGATAGCATGGGTGCGTAATAAAAACACAATTTTGTTAAGGCTTTGACTTTCACCAACTCTAAATCAAAATAAATTTGCACTTTTCAAACTTCCTCTTATCAAATATAAATGAGACAATTTGTTTAGTAAATGGTTTTGTTAAATTTTGAGCGTCATTAGGATTAATTGGTAAAATTTCGTAGAAGAAAATTGTGATGTGGTGAAAGAACAAATGCATTCCTTGGGATTTTGGTTAATGCATCTTTGCTTTGTAAAGAAGGTTATTAATTGAAACAATGTTTCTGGAACCTAGAAATATCAACAATATTTTTTTGCTTGTTTTAATATTATTAGATTGAAATCATGTGCATTTCTCCCTTTATCACCCTCTTCATGGTACACTTAAAATAGAAACACTTTTTAGTAACAATAACTTGATGATGTTTAGGAGCAATAGTATGAACAAAATGGCAATAAGGGTGGAATTATTCTTGTGTAAATCTTGATATTTGTTTTTCTTTATGCAAATAAATCAAGTTTCTTAATTTTCATTCGTTTTTCTCATTATGTCATCGTTGTCATCTATTTCAATTTTATAGATATTTTTTCTGCACACTTTCCTCTTACATTGTTTTTTCTATATGCAGATGTACATGATTCTTGAGAGTAGCCAGAAAGGGGATCTTCATCTTTACTGGGCATTGAATTTTCCTTTTAAGTGGAGAATGGAAAAGGTGATTCTTAAGAAGTTGCTTGTAGAAAATATCTTGATCCATTGTAATGAAAATTATTGGCTTTTTGGATTAGATGTTAGTTGGTTTGGTGCAATTAAAAATGGAGAGCTGGAAATAGGATATGCTAATTCACCACTTGGCCCTTAGAACATGTAAATTATTTTGCATGATTATGCGTAAGGTTTTTCTTGAAGGTTGAATACTAAGTTCCTAAGGTGTTCTTTTCTTTGGTGATGTTTTATTTTATTTCTTTATACAGGTCATCTAGCAACATAGTGGCCACTATTTCCCAACTAAAGGAAACTTGTTCGAGTTTCTAGTAGGGATTCCTATGGTTTTTAATGTTGTTATTATTTCACCTCATGGTTATTTTGGGCATGAAAATGTTTTAGGAATGGTAGACAAAACACCAGTGGACAGGTAAAGTTTTTTTTTTTATAATTGCAATGTCCATTCCATGATATCCTCTCTTTATTGTTTGATTGTGTTTTGAATGTTTCTTTTGATTTTGTTTTTTCTTCTAACTATGAAATTGAAATTACTTGGTATCATGTCCATTTAAACAACAACCAAAGGTTGAAGGTGAATTTTATATTACACTTAATTGATTGAAATCCTTTTAGTTGTTTTGTGGTAAAATGTTTTCATGACTATTAGAAAAGTTTAATTTCATGGTTTTATTTGAGCATAGGTTGTTATATACTTGACCAAATTCAAGCGTTACAGAATAAAATGTTGTTGCGTATAAAATTACAAGGATTAGACATCACACCTTAGATTATTTTTTTTCACAAGTTATCTACATCTTGAGCTTTTTAGCATGTAACTTAGTTGACATCATTTTGGCTAAGCTTTCCCTGAAAGTTGAATACTAAGTTACTAAGGTGTTCTTTTCTATGATAATGTTTTATTTTCTATGTTTATACATGTCATTTGGCCACATAGTGGCCATTATCGCCCAATTGAAGAAAAATTCTTCGATTTTCTTGCTTTCATGGGAAAAATGGCTTTAACATTGCTGATGTTGAGGTATATGTCATATAAATCCTTTATAGTCTACTCTATTTTATGTTCCAGTGTTCATGTTAGGTCCCTATAATACTAGTGATGCCCCCATTACTATTGTTGTTGTATCCTTTATTGTTATTGTTGTGCCCCTATTGTCCCCATATTGTTATTATTTTGCCCCAGAGAATCCCACTATTATTCTTTTTGTGCCCTTCTATTATTATTGTTAGGTCAGCTTTGATTATATTGTGATCCCTTAGGCTCCTATATACAAAAATAAGGTTTTGTCATTTGAATCATCGAAGAATTTTTCATTTGTGTAATGTAAAGGAGGTTGCCCCCTCGAAGAGGCTTATTTATAAGGTGTTGATGTATCTTTTCTATCCTTTTGTGAGCTCGTTTCATTACATTTGGTATCAAAGCTTTAGATTCTAAGGTTTCACTGTTCCAAACAGGTCACCGTGTAATGTTCGCTATAACTTTTTTTCTGCAACGTTTCAGAAGCTGAAAAAAACCCATTTGAGACGAAATCTTGTTGAACCTTGGGCCCAAATTTCAGATCTTATCACGCTATATTGTCGAAGATATAATCTGAGGAAGTTCGAGCTTTTAAAGACCCCTGAATTACATTCCAAACAGGTGACCACGGGAAAATTGTCATAACTTTCGCTCTCAGCATCAGATTGAATTTTAGTAAGAAGTTACAAAAAGAGAACGGACTCTAGTTTTTTTGGGTATCATTTTTAGAACCTAAGGTTGAAAAAGTGACCTACAACACGTCATACAAGTTTGCTCTATTGACCTAGTCTATACTTATCTCATCGTGGCAAACTTTGCATAACTCTTCATTGGAGAATCCAACCTTGACCAAAACTATGGAGTTAGAAATATTACTCAGAGGGTTACAACAAGAAGAAATTCCAGACCTTGGAGATCCACAATTAGAGAGATACATCAGATTCAATATCAAGTTCCTACAAAGTGAAAAAATGTGTGTAGTTTTTTTAAATGTTTGCATAAGCTTCATTTGAAATATTATTTTGAAGGAATTCAAAGGGCATAATGAAGCATTATTATCGGTAATTGATGCCTCGAAGAAAGAAAATGGAAACACCTAGTAAGCAACATGAAAGCTCTAGCATGACTCCTGAAGAAGAGGAAGAAATGCAACATAATATATCAAAATTATATGACCAAGTGCAACAAATTTTACTCGCACAAAAATTAACAGAAGCTAAGATGGATGGTTTAAAGAAAGATATAGAAGCTAAGATGTATGGTGTGGAAGCTAAGATGGATGGTTTAAAGAAAGGTGTAGGAGCTAAGATGGACGACGTGGAAGCTAAGATGGACAACGTGGAAGCTAAGATGGAAGATTTGAAGACAGACTTGAAGACAAATTTGACAAAGTTTCTACAAGAAATGCTTACTAATGGTGAAAAGGTAGTAAAGGAAACTCATGATGAGAACAAAATAAATGTTAATCATGATTTCATAGACCCTAATGTTGGATCGAAAAACCACCATTTTCCAAAGATCGATATGAGGAAGTTTGATGGCAAGGATCCCGAAACATGGATACTATAGATGGAGCAATTTTTCGATCTCCATAATATGCAAAACACACAAAAGGTGCGCATTGCAACTTTATATTTGGAACCAAATCAGTTTGTATGGTATCGATGGCTTTGCTCTCATAAACAAATTGTAACTTGGGCTATTTCTATGGATGAAATGCTAGCACATTATGAGGATACAAAAAGCAACACTTTTTTTAGCCCATTCACAAAAATCAAACAAAAGTGTTTAATGGTAGAGCACATTCAGGACTTTCAAAAATTGAATATAAGGGAAAATGATATTCGAGAGAAGCAGAGGATTGATGTATCCATAGGGAATTTAAAGGATAACATTCAACATGAGGTTCATCTTTGGGAACCTGATTCATTGGAGAAGGAATTTAGGTTGGCAAGAAAAGTGGAAAGCAAAATTATGGCAACAAGGAAGTCTACCCCTCACAACTATAAAGATGGAAGTGTTGTTTCTCCTAGCCTTCCACAACATACAAGGTTGACACCACAATAATTGGAGGAAAAAAGAGAAAAAGGGCTTTGTTACAATTGTGATAGAAAATACACTAAAGATCATAAGTGTTCCGATAACAAATTTTTTTAGATAGATTGTGAAGAAGAGGAAGAAAAGGAACAAGAAATGTCAAAAGAAGAGGATATACACTAGGAACAAACCCTAGAAAAGGAAGAAATGAATCCCACCATATATTTTAATGCATTGGCTGGAATTACCACTCCTCAAGCTATCAAGATAGAACAACATATCAAGAAGAAAAAGGTAATAGTGTTGATTGATTCAGGAAGTACCCGTAATTTTATTCATTGTCAGATAGCCACAAAATTGAATTGCTTCCTATACCTAGCACTAGAGTGTCAAGTGATGGTTTCAAGTGGAGGAACCATAAATTGCTCAAGAAAGTGCCATAATATCAAGCTATCCATGGGAGAATATGTATTGAATATACCAATGCTTTCCATTCCAATGGGTGGTGCTGATGTTGTACTAGGAGGTGTAAAGCAAAATTATGGCAACAAGGAAGTCTACCCCTCACAACCATAAATATGGAAGCATTATTTCTCCTAGCCTTCCACAACCTACAAGGTTGACACCACAACAATTGGAAGAAACAATAGAAAAAGGGCTTTGTTAGAGTTGTGATAGCAAATACACTAAAGGTCATAAGTGTGCCAAGAAGAAATTATTTTACATATATTTTGAAGAGGAGGAAGAAAATGAATAAGAAACGTCAAAATAAGAGGATATACACCACAAAAAAAACATAGAAAAAGAAGAAATGAATCCAACCATATCTTATAATGCATTGGCTAGAATTACCACTCAAACTATCAAGATAGAACATCATATCAAGAAGAAAAAGGTAATAGTGTTGATTGATTCGGGAAGTACCCATAATTTTTTTCATTGTAAGATAGCCAAGGAATTGAATTGCTTCCTATATTAAACAATGGAGTGTCAAGTGATGGTTGCAAGTGGAGGAACCATAAATTGCTCAGGAAAGTGCCATAATATCAAGCTATCCATGGGAGAATATGTATTGAATAGCCCAATGCTTTCCATTCCAATAGGTGGTGCTAATGTTGTACTAGGAGTCCAATGGCTACAATCCTTGTGTACAATAGCTTTTAATATTCATGAACTTTTCATGAAATTCTCTTCAAAAGGAAAGGAAGTTGAATTAAGGGGTATCGCAGGGAAACTGGGAAAGATAATCAGCTCTAACATAATGACAAAGCTTCTAAAGAAAGAGAAATAAGGCATAATTGCACAATTATGTTCACTAGAGATTCCCACATCGAAATCATCCATTTCTCCATATCTCCAAAACTTCTTGGACTAGCATTCCAAGGTATTTGTGACTCCCAAAGGCCTCCCACCTATTCGTGATCATGATCATGCTATTAATTTGATTCCGGGAAGTGTTCCTCCAAACATCAGGCCTTACAGATATCCCTATGTCCAAAAGAGTGACGTTGAATGTATGGTTGCAGAAATGTTAGAGGCCAGTATAATTCAACCTAGTCAAAGTTCTTTCTCTACTCCAGTAGTATTCGTTCACAAGGATGGATCATGGTGTATGTGTCTAGATTATAGGGAGCTCAACAAGCTCACTATTAAAGATAAATTTCCTATTCTTGTCATTGTTGAATTATTGGATGAATTTCATGGATCAATTTACTTCACCAAGTTGGATCTTCATTCAGGATATCATCAAATCAGAATGAAGACTGAAGACATTCCAAAAACAACATTTAGAATGATGAGGGTCATTATGAATTTTTGGTCATGCCTTTTGGCCTTACTAATGCACCTTATACATTTCAAGGTTTGATGAATTCCATTTTCAAACCCTTTCTTGGAAAATTTGTGTTAGTATTTTTAATTATATACTAATCTACAACAAGTCTTGGAAGGATCATGTCCAACATGTTAACATGGTGCTTAAACTATTAGAGGAGAAACATTATATGCAAAAATCTCTAAATGTTTCTTGGGAGTACAAGAGGTGGAATATCTGGGTCATATTGTATCTCATGAAGGTGCTAAGGTAGACCCTAGAAAAATTAAAACCATTAAGGAATGGAAAATCCCCACATCCATAAAGTATCTACAAGGATTTCTCAGGTTGACAGGGTATTATCACAAGTTTGTTAAAAATTATGGGATAATAGTAGCACCTCTAACAACATTATTGAATAAAGATGCATTTTCATGGACTTTAGAAGAAACAAAGGCCTTTGAATATCTTAAAGAGGCAATGTGCCACGCACTAGTCTTAGCTACACCGAACTTCACAAAAACCTTTCTTGTGGAATGTGATGCCTCAAGAAATGGAATTGGTGTTGTTTTAATGCAAGAAGAAAGACTCATTTCTTTCGAAAGTCATCCAATCAAAGGAAATTAATTTCACAAAGCTATTTATGAGAAGGAAATTTTGGCAATACTACATGCACTTAAGAAATGGTGACCTTACCTAATGGGAAGAAACTTCAAGGTAAAAAAATCATGATAGTCTTAAATACCTTTTAGAACAAAGATTATCTTCAGAAGAGCAGCAAAAATGGGTCACAAAGATGTTGGGTTATGAATTTGAAATCTTCTAGAAAAAAGGGAAGAAAAATGTTGTGCAGATGCACTCTCAAGAAAGGATGAGGATGTGGAAGCATTTCTTTGTTCTATTTCTATTACCCAACTAGATTGGATAAATGAAGAAAGGGATGAATGAAAGAATGATGAGGAAGTGTGGGCACTCATTCAAAAGATAGAATAATATCCCAGTATGTCTAATACATTTATATGGAAAAATGATTTGTTATGGTACAATGATCGGTTATACCTATGTAATAATTCACAACTCAAACAAAAATATTTTTACTAAATCGCACACCTCTCCCTTAGGAGGTCACTCAAGATTTCTAAAAAGCTACCACAGGGTTAAGAAAGATTTTTTTTGGGATGGCCTTAAATCGGATATTAAAAATTTTGTGGTGGAATGTTTGGTTTTATAACAAAATAAAGCTGAAACAATTAAGACCCCAAGACTATTACAACCTTCATCCATTCCAAGCCAACGTTGGGAGGCGATTTCAATGGATTTTATCATAGGTTTATCCAAGTCCGAAGGAAAGAGTGTTATCATGGTGGTAGATGATAGAATTACCAAGTATGCACACTTTTGTGCATTATCTCATCCACTTAAAATGAGTACAGTTTCTACTGCATTTATGGAAACAATTCAAAAGCTACATGGAAACCCAAAGATTATTCTAAGCGACAGAGATCCCATTTTAACTTGAAATTTTTGGACATAATTATTTTCTTTTCTTGGTACTCAGTTAGCTCATAGCTCATCTTATCATCCTCAATCTCATGGGAAAACTGAGTTAGTAAACAAATGTTTGGAAGGATATCTTCGTTTCTTTGTATTTGATAAATAGAAACAAAGTGTGAAATGGTTGCCTCTGGCTAAATGGTGGTATAACACTTCCTTCCATACTACAACAAAAATGACCCCATTTATGGCACTTTATGGATATCATCCACCATCCATCACATCATATTTAAGAGAAAATTCTAAGGTTCAAGCAATGGAAGATCACATCGAGCATCAACAGCAAGTTCTCCAACTCTTTAAGGATAACCTCACCTTGGCACATAATAGAATGAAGTAGTAGGCAGATCAACATCGCAGCGAAAGAAGTTTTGATGTAGGTGATGGGGTATTCCTATAGTTACAACCATATAAACAAAGTTCCCTCAAGCAAGCTAAGAAGGATAATAAATTATCACCAAAGTATTATGGTCCGTACAAGGTGTTGCAAAAGATAGGTATTATAGCATACAAATTGGAGTTTCTTGCATCTTCCTGAGCGCACCCATTTTTCTATGTTTCATGCTTAAAGAAGGTTATAGGTGACAAGCTTTCAGTTCAAACAATATTGCCAAAACATGATGAGGAAGGAAAAATCATATTGGAACCTGAAGCAATCAAGGAAACAAAAACTCGATAGCTACGAAATCGATCAATTTCAGAGTATCTCATCAAGTGGAAGATGTTACTTGTTGAAAATTCCACATGGAAGGATGAAAATTTTATACATAAGCATCCAAATCTACTCAAGCATTAAGGAAAACACTTTTTTGAAGGAGAGGGGCATGGTAGGTCGCTATAATTCTAGTGATTCCCCCATTACTATTGTCATTGTATCCCTTATTGTTATTGTTGTGCCTCTATTGTTCCCATATTGTTATTATTGTGCCCCATAGAATCACACTATTATTATTTTTGTGCCTTTGTATTATTATTGTTAGGTCGACTTTGGTTATATTGTGAGCCCTTAGACTCCTATATATAGAAAGGAGGTTTTGTCATTTGAATCATCAAAGAATTGTTCATTTGTGTAATGTAAAGGAGGTTTCCCCCTCAAAGAGGCTTATTACTAAGGCGTTGATCTATGTTTTCTATCCTTTTGTGAGCTAGTTTCATAATTGTTTATCATCTTTAATCTCTTATACTCTACATTGTATCTTATTTTGTTTTCAGAAAAGGAACTCAATATTGATGGTAAGAAGCAAGAATTGAAGAAAGACAAGAACGATAGCACTAGAGTGAAAAATGGAAAGAGAGAGAGAAGAGAATTGATCTAGTGATGCCCTTAGAGCCAATATCCTGCATAAGGCACACACATAGAGACTATTGGTCAAGACTTCAAAGTTGGTGAATTCACCTCCAATGCCTTGGAAACACAATGATAATGTTTTGAAGTAATGAAATAATATTTCATATGTAAATCATAGTCCAACCAATATTAAGTTGGAAACTCATATTGTAATACTTGACATTTCATATAATATAATTTTTGTGGTTGAAATTATTTGTAGTTGCACTTGATATTGTTTAGTATTGTAATTAACATATGTAACTTTGTATGACATTGTATGACATTTTTTTAATTTAGTGACAGAGTCATATTAATTAATTTATGTTGATAAATAATTAACACATAAAATCAATCTAAAACTATTAAATTAATAGTTTATATTGATTAATGATAAACACAAACAAAATGAATATACGATTAAATTAGTCATTTCTAATGATTGTTAATGAAAGTAAATGAAATGAATATAAAATACTAAGTTAGTTGTTTATATATTGAATATGAAACTACCAAGAAAAAATAAATGACTACTGCAAATGATAAATTTGTGATTACAAATGAGGACTAAATTTTGCATATATACGACTATCAGTAGCTAATTTACAGTATCTTATAACATGACTAAAATTTAGTCATATTTCTTTGGTCATTAATTGGTTTCAAGTGATGACTAAATTTTTCATATATATGAGTATTAGTAGCTAATTTAGAATATCTTATAACATGACCAAAATTTAGACATACATCTTTGGTCATTAATTGGTTTCAAGTGATGACTAAATTTTGTATATATATGACTATTAGTAGCTAATTTACAGTATCTTATAACATAACTAAAATTTTGGTTATATTTCTTTGGTCGTTAATTGGTTTTCTACGGTGATCATATACTAATATATTTTGTTGTGTATTTAGTCATTAATTGTGGCAATTAACGACTAAATTAATGATCAAATTTATGACTAAATATACTACTAGATGATAAAATTGAGACAACCAATTAATGACTAAGTTAAAAACGACTAAAAGTTGGTCGTGTTATAAGATACTGTAAATTAGGTACTATTGGTCACTGACTAAAAAATGCTCATTTATATGCAAAGTTTAGTCATTTTTAAGTAACTAATTAGCCATTTTTTACTAGTGAAGTCTCCAAGGCTACCTCAGGTTTTCGAGAGAATTTTGTTTCATACTTTAAAAAATATAGCCAGGAGAGATAGGAGGTAGAGAACACACAGAGGGTATGTCTACTATAGCATCCCACGAGCCACATACATTAATTTTTTGTAAATGCAACCATATTTATAGAAAGAGAAAGGGATTGAAGCAACCTCACTTTCCAGTTGGGTTTTTTCCATAAATGGCTTCCGAGAGAGAATATCTTGTCTCTTATGTGTGTGTGTGTGTGTGTTTATTTTGTTGTTATCTACTTTTCTGCATAATTTCCATTCGCATGCATGCACTAATTAATTATAGTTAAATCTATATATCTTAAAGTTTAATAAAACCATAATAGTGTAGAATCTCAAAATTTTAATATAATATTATTAGATATGTTATGGTGAACAGTCCAACGGAATATCAATGGAAGTTTATGGATCATTAAATTTATGGTAAATGAAACTTGGTGAGCACCAGTATTGCAGCAATAATGCTATAAATCCTAGGCTTTCAACTTTACTTTTATCAACCAGTAGTTCGTAGCAATCTTGGAAGTGATGGTGTTGTATACACAAGTACTAGTTCTTACTGTAGGTTGTCACTTGGTCAGTTGGTGCAAGATCACTAGGAGCTCAAGCCAACTTCTATGGATTCCACAAGAATCTCTATATGTGGTGAAAGAAAGGAAATCTTACTCTACAGAGGTTACTCTACTTGCAAAAAGGAAACGAAGACTAAAATGTAAAGTAAACCTAGCAAACCCTACTTAACCAGCTAATCCTACTTTTGCAGACAGAGAGATGAAAAACCATGAAATGAGTGCCATTACCTACTTAGGAAGTAAAAAACATCTACTCAAGCTATTTCTAGAAGGAAAATGGGCTAAAAACATCTTTTTGGATTTTTATGTATTTTTATGCAAAATTGTCATGCATGTAATTTATTTGATTGCGAATGTGGCAGCGATTAGGTGGCGAGGGAGGGAGACTTTGGGATTTGCAGAGATATATGATGGTGTGGATGGGTTTTAGCAGGACTCAAGTGGCCTTTTGGAGGCTTTTCCAGCAATTGGACTTCAAAAAGAAGCCTACAGGAAAATCTATAGGAGGCTGCAAGGGATCTACAGGAGGTCTACAAGAGGTCCACAACAGGATGATGAGAGAAATTTTGGAGGTTTTGAAGGTAGGAAAGAGGCTGGAAAGGGTAGCTAAAGACTAGGATGCTGTGTTAAGGTTTTTAGGGTCCATCAATAGTGATTGGGAGAGAGAATGATGGTCGGATTTGTTCAATGAAAGAGAGGAAAGTCTATGGAAAAGTGCAGAAAACTAGGGAAGATTTGAGATGAACTATGGGTGACCTGTGAGGCATACATCAAAGAGAGATTGTGATGGCTGATTGCCTAACTTGTTGTGAGAAGAGATTCACTATTAGAGAATTGAAAATCAAACAATGAGATTAAGTAAGCAAGGAAACTAAGTACATAAAAAAAAAAAAAAAAAAAAAAAAAAAAAAACGAAACCAAACAAAACAAAAAAACAAAATTTTGCATCAATCAAATCTAAACTCTGATCTAGAAAAGTAAATGTTGAGAAATGCTATGATGAGAGAAAGCATGGAAGTAAACTTATTTCAAGACAAAAATGAGCATGGTGAAAGAGATCTAAAGCAAAGCATTGATCTTCTAACGAACTGTAACACTAGAAATCCTATGGAGAAGGCAAATTTGTGTTTTTTGTGGCAGCAAGAGGGTCCTGGCCTCAGTTCATGGTCCCAAAGGGAGGAAAGGAGGCCAAGGTTCTGTTGATGGCCTTTTTGTATCTTCTTTCTATCACTTTTTAGCTTGCTATAGAAAACTCAAATGGAAACAACCTTCTAAATTACCAAAAGCAACCTATTCAAGAAAGAAATTCATCTAACAACAACTAATCCATAAACTGAAACAAAGCATATAAATCCAAACAAGAGGAGCTTGGCCTCTTGGATTGGGCCTTAACCCAAGAGATTCAACCATTTGAGATAACCCAATGCTAACTTGAAAAGGACTTCATCTTTATTATCAAAATAATAATAGGATTACGTGAAACTGTCAACAAAAGTGAGCTTGAAGTTGAGCAGAGCAAAGCTGCAACAAAAATTCAAAAATTTGACTAACTTCCTAATGAGGCCCTAGGCCTCTGTACTTATACAATTGAAGCTCCCAATAGCTTCCTTAAAATCAGGGAGGCTTGGCTCCCAAAACTTGAGATAAACAAACGTTATCCTCCACTTGCTCAGCTGCCTCTTTAGTGCATTGATGTGGTTGTTTGTGCTTCGAGCTGCATGATGGAGAATTCGAGGTGAGGAGTCATAAATGAGGGGGATACCCTCCTATAAATCCTTTCGCTTCTCTACTTCGAATTATTGCTACCAATTTTCCATTAAATCTTTGACTTTATCTCCAAAATTGAACAAAAATCTGCGTTAAACACATATTAGACTCCATGGCATAATGACTAACCCAACTCACTCCATAAGCATAAATATAATCAAAAAACATTTAACAAGCTAATGAGAATAGTTGATTAAACTATGTTAGAAGGAAAAATGAGCCCATATAATTACCCATTCATGGAGCTCATCGTCACCCCCCTACTAAAGGTGTTTCTCATCCTCTGAGCAACTCAATCCATCTCCTCATCTTTGATGGCTCTAATGGCCCCCTTGACATCTCATGCTTCTGATGTGAGGTCCTCTTATTTTTCATGGAATCCTACCATTTTGTCCACCTCTTCCCACTGCTGTTGTTCTTCTTCCTCTTTTCTACCTTCTAGTAGGCCTAGCAGCAGTGGGGGATTTAATTTGAGGCCAATCCAATTGACCTTCAAATTATGCATAGAGCACGTGTACAGTGGCACTATCCTTAATGCTTCTTTCATCCTTGTTGGGGAGTGATACTCCCTAATCTGCAGACTGTGTGGTAGGGTGTTCCACCTCCTCATACAAGCATGAATACAGTCTTCCCCAAGCAACCTTTCTATGTCCTCAAAATGTGTAATGGCCTGAGCCTGATCATTGACATACTTAGGGGCAATTTTGGGATTATTTACAAGCAGCTGGTGTGTGCTGATGAAAGCCATGGGGTCTGATGGCTCAGCTCTGATCATAAAGGACTCATCCTTCTCCTTTATCATCAACTTCCTTATCTCTAATGCCCTTAATTCCTCATGATTCATCCATGATGCCATGGCCATTAGTTGTAGGTCCCCTAGCCTAGCATTGGGGTCCCACATGTTCATATCGGTGAGGGCCATGTTATGCAAATAGAACTCTGCTATTTTTGCCTCGTCTTCTACTAAACATTGGTCACATAGGTCCATAAACTATCTATAATCTTGGAAAGGAATTGTTCCTCTCTGTGCCAAAGTCTTGATCTGAAACTATAGCCATTAGTCCTTGAAGTATAATCCATATGATTTTGTTGGTGTTCTGCACTGCAGTGCCTCCATAGAACAACTAGACATGCATGCTAGTTGTATCTCCCTCGCTTGCAATTGTCTTCTAAGTAATGCATTTTCTGTTTCCAAGTGTGTTCTTATGATTACCTCTCTATGTCTTACAGCACTTAACTCCCTGCCCATTTCTATAAGCTTGTTCTCCATGTGGCCAATATCCTCTACTCCCTTGGATTTGGCGATTTACATACACCTATGGCTCTTTATTCTCTGTTTCTCCAACTCAAAGAAAAGTGGGATTGCAAATTTCTGTGGAATGATTTCTCCCCCTCATGAAAGTTGTAGTAAGAGCCCAAACTAGGCTGGAGATCAGGTTCTTGAGTCTCTGTTGCTTCTTCCTTCCCTTGTGACTGTCCTTCTAGTCTTTCTTCAATTTTTTCGGTCTCCTGTAGTCTTGACAGGGTCTCCTGTAGAACAGTCTGTGCCTCCTGTAGAACCATTTTTGAGTCCTGTAGTTGTACTCTTTCCTTCTCGGTGGAAGATCTAGGAGTCCCTCTTTCATATCTGATAGGGGATTTAGAGGGAGATTATTCCCCTTTGATAGTGGGTGAATCTTCAATTACAATGGGCACTTTAGAAGGAGGGTGGGGCTTCCCTTGTTTGATCCTTGTGCTCTTTCGAGCCCTGAAATATTTTGAGGTTTGCCTCTTCCTCTTTTGATTGCGTTTAATTGGGGTGTTGAGGGTAGTGAGAGAAGTTGTTACCTCCCTTTCTAGGGTCTCGGGAGACACTTCTGTCTTTTCTGCCCCTTTTTCCTCTCCTTTTTTCTTCTTCTTTGTCTCTGTTGGTTTTGTTTCCTTTTGTTCTATTTTGGTTTCTTCCTCCTTTGGTTTGGTTTCTTCCTCCTCTATATTGGTTTCCTCCTTCTCTGTTTTGGTGTCTTCCTCCTCCGTTTGTTCCTCAGTTTCCTCCCCTTCTCCCCCTTTCTGCTCTTCCCCCTCGCTGTT
Source organism: Pinus tabuliformis (assembly GCA_031772625.1). Lineage (NCBI taxonomy): Eukaryota > Viridiplantae > Streptophyta > Pinopsida > Pinales > Pinaceae > Pinus > Pinus tabuliformis. The sequence continues at coordinate 1,352,667,579 of CM062820.1, read as the reverse complement.
AGAAGGACTAAGATCATATGTGAGGGCCTTTACATCATCTTCTGTTGTCATGTTTTGGAAGATTTCCCAGGCTATGGGGATTGTGAAGGTATGGAGGGCTTCTTCCACTAACATTTCAGTTAACCCATGGTGAGCCAACTGATCTAGACCTCCTTCCTTCAACTTAATGTTGGAGTCTATGAGGGACTGCATGAGAAAATAGGGGATGATGAGTTTTTGGGGTGTTGCAGTGTCCATGCCATATCTCAGCTCATGGGGAAGTCTAAAATGGTAGCCATAAACTATGCTATACCTCTCTTCATAGGAAATATATTTGATAATATGGTAACTAACCTAATCCCAAGGGTAAGGTATGCTTGTCTTTCTAATGCAATCTTTGTCTTCTACAGGATGTTCATTGTTTTGGAAGAAGTTTTTCTTAGCAGACTGTCCAATTGGCTTTTCATCTTTGCTCCAAGGTAATCCATGAGGAGGGTGGTAACCCTACTGATAAATTCTGGGGTGATTTCCATGGAGAGACTTCTGAAAGTAACAATGGCATGGGTCCTTGAGTAAGGGACTAAAGAAAGGAAAACTCCTAAGCCACTACTTCAACAAACCCTTAGAATTTCTGAAAAAATGGCATCCAATTTCCTCTAGTGAAAATAGCTACTACTTCGGGATGTTCATGGATCCCAACTGAATTTGTAGGCTCCTTCCTCATGAATACCACTATCATTGTGCTTATACCCCTTTGGAACACCCAAGGTAGAGATGGAGACAAGAATTTTAAAGAAACAGGAAAACAGAGGAAAAAATGTGTTTTTTTAAAGAAAACAGGCATAAAGTTTTATGAAATTCCTCTTCTTCTATGGACTCAATTTCTCCTTAAAATTATATCATTCCTTGCACATATTGTTCATCAGGGTGGGTATGCACAGAACCTACCTCATCAAGCCAAAAATCGAGAAAAAACCTCGTGTTTTCTCCTTAAAAACAGCTTACTGCCCCTCCTGTAGAACTACCTGTAGGTGCTCATGTAGAACGCCGATAGCAGGAGGATGGATGAAAGTGATGGAGAGCAATGGTTTCGAGGCTGTGGGGGTGGAAAAGAGCTTGCTGCAGCTAAGTGGACGAGGATGAAATGGAATAAAAGGTGGTGAAGGAGTTTCGAGGAGGAGTACTTATTTCTTCGTTGAGATATTTCCGGTGATGGGGTGAGGTAGAAAAAATGTACGTTTCCATATTTGGACCATTGGTCCCAACTACCCTGTCATCATGGCTCTTTCCCGAAATCACTTTCCATCATTTCATCAGAGTTTGCAGGTGCTCCACTACATATCCTTTAGATTTTTCTCTAAGTTGACTAGGGACATGTGTGGTGGCATCTCCGGATGAGTGCAGTCAACTAGATGAGGGTGGCTAGTTAACTGGACACCTTTTCTTATTCAACCCTAAGCATCTCATTCACTTATGCATATTTTCCAATTACACAAATGTAATAGAGGAGAGGGTTAGTCACTTACCTGCAAGTCGAATACACACGCTGTGAGGCATTTTGATTCCTTTTGCTACTGCATGCTCGTGTTTCAATTGCTGCATGCCTGTATCTCCTCTACTATTATGATTTCTGCTTCCTGATGTGTGGCTTGTTTTCTTTGTGTAGGTATCCTCTGGCTGGATTTAGCTTTAGATGTTCCCTTCAATCCCATGGTTGCACTTCTTTTGCTGTTGTGGCTTGATTTTAATGGGATTCGGTGCTACATGAATTCCTAGAGGAGCTCCTATAGTTTCTTCTCCCTTTAAAATTTTTAGCTAAATTTTATGTTGGGAGCTATGACGATGATGCTAGAGATGTTGATGAAGATGGAGAGGTACTTGGTAAGCTATAGGTGAGATTTGGAGTTGTTTCTCCCTTTATTTTTGTTTTTTTCTAAAAAACTGGTTTCTGTGTTTTTCGACACGAAGGGAAAAAAATGATGATGATGAGGTGGTGCAGGCATGGGATGGATGGAAAGGAGGATGGATAGCTGTAGGAGGGTCTACATGCTCTTCATGGGATCTCCCAGTCCCTCAAAATACTTTTTAGAACCATTTCTAGCTCTCTGTGATTTCTACAGGAGCCTCCTGTAGAACACACAGGGCCTCCTATAGAACACACAATTTCTGGAAAAAAACACAGTGGGGTGGAAGAAAGGTCAGAAATGATGGAGAAGAGTGTGGGGGAGATGAAATAGGCTATGTGGAATCTTCTATTGCTCCTTGTGGTCCACCTGTAACCTGCAATGCACATTAAAAGTCAATTTTCTTTTCCTTCTTTTCTCTGTTTTTCTTCTCTTTTTTTTTTTTTTTTGAAAGAAAACTAGGGCTCCTCAAGGAGGCTTTCAGCCTATTTTCCTACCCTGGGTGCCTCCAAGGGAGGTTTTCACCCAGGGATCTTACTCTCTTTCTCTTTTTTCTGTCATCACTAGGCCGCCACAAAAGAGGTTTCCAACCCAATGATGGGACTTCAGCACCTCATGGAGGTTTTCACTTGAGTCCTTATTATTATTTATTTTTTTTCTTCAGTGAGTGGATGAAGTGGAGGCTAAGACCTACTCCACTACCATCACTATCTTATTCAAATATTCAATTATCTCTTTCTTGGAGAGGGGTTTCTTGTAAATCTTCATCCTATGTCCATTGACACGCATGGGGATGGCTTCCTCATCAATGGTTCTGATCATAACTGAACCATTGTCATTGCATTTTTCCACAGCATAAGGTCCTATCCATCTTGTCCTTAGCTTGCCTTTGAAGTCTTTAAACCTTGAGTCATAAAGCAGTGCCCAATCTCCCTCTTGGAATTGCTTCTCCTTGATATTCTTGTCATGCCATATCTTCCTCTGAAGATGAACTACCTATGTGTGGAGAAGGGCCTGCAATATTTGTTCATCCAATCCATTGAGATGGAGTAGTCTTTTCCTCTGTGCATGGCTGAGGTCTAGGTCCAGCTGAGTTGCCATTCTTAGTGTATTGTATTCAAATTCTATTGACAGCAAAGCTTTCTTCCCATAGACTAGTTCACAAGGTGTGAACACTGTGGTGGTCTTCCATGTTGTGTTGTAGGCCCGAGTAGCCTCAACTAGTCTATCCACCCATTCTTTTCTGTTGTTGCTGACTACCTTGGTCAAAATTCCTTCCAAAGCTTTGTTAGGGACTTCCACCTGCCCATTGGCTTGTGGATGCTAAGGGGTGGAAGTCCTGTGCTTGATTTTATGATGTGTGAGCAAGTCTTCAATCAACTTAGAAGTGAACTGATTGCCTTAGTCTGTGAACATTTCTCTTGGATACACGAACTTATAGAATATGTTTTCTCTAAAAAACTTAGCTACTTTTTCCTTTTTTGTTGCTTTGATTGCTTTGTTTCTTCCCATTTTGTCAGATAATCGGTGCACACAATGATGTATTGCTTCTATTCTAAAGGAGGGTTCATAGGACCCACAAAATCCATGCCCCACTTCTGAAATGGCTCGAAGATCACTTGAGGTTGTATGGGAATCTCATCCTTTGGAGTAGGTTTCCCCATCCTTTGAGACCAATCACATTGGCTGGTATACCTCTTCACATCTTGATGAAGAGTGGGCCAATAGTAGCCTGCTTGCAATATTTTTAAGGCAACCCTCTTTGTTGCAAAATGGCCTCCACAAGGCCCATCATGACAGGTTAGGAGAATGCAAAAAAATTCCTCCTCCCTGACACATCTTCTCAAAATCTGATCTGGGCCAACTTTGAAGAGATTGCCCCCAATCCAGGTGCAAGGGGCACTTTTCCTCACGATCTTGCTCTTCTCCTTTGAAGACAGGTGTGGTGGGAAATGTGCTGAAACCAGGTAGTTTGCTATATCAAAAAACACTGGAGAGAGTACTGAGATAGAAAATAGGTGTTCATATGGAATTTGATCATCCACCACTACTTCTTCACCTACGGGCAAATTTACTCTAGACAAAAAGTGAGCAACAACATTTTCTTTACCAGGCTTATCAACAATGGTCAAATCAAACTGCTGTAGTAAAAGCAACCATCTAATGATGTGAGTATTTACATCTGGTTTGTTTATTAAATATCTAATTGCAGCATGATCAGTATGTACAAAGGTTTGATAGCCTGTGATGTAATGTTTGAATTTGTTTAAGGAATGCACTATAGCTAGGAGTTCCTTCTCGGTTACCGTATAGTTTAACTCTTCCTTTGACAAATTTTTACTTATAAAGTATATGGCATAAGGTAATTTTTCATCAATTTGTACTAAGGCTACTCCTATTGCTTTTTTCGAGGAATCTGTGTGAATGTCAAAAGGCAGGGCCCAATTTGGGCCTCTCAAAATTGAGGCAGTCACAAGTTTTCTTTTCAAGGTATCTAGGGCTTCTTGACAGTTTTCAGTCCATATGAACTCGACATCTTTTCCTAAAATACCAAACAACGGAGAGGCTAACTTAATGAAATATTTAATGAATCTTCTATAATACCCAACTAAGCCTAGGAAACTTCAGACATCTCTCACCTTTTGAGGATGTTGGACCCTTTGGACGATGGCAATTTTGTTGGGGTCCACCTGCAATCCTTGTTGAGATATTGCATGACCTAGCACGGTCCCTTCAGTCATCAAAAATTCACTTTTTTCGGACTAAGGGATAGGTTCATTTCAATACACTTGTCTAAGACTTTTCCTGGGTTAGATAAAGTTTCCTGAGAGTTAGAACCATAAGGAGTAAAATCATCCATATATATTTCCATTGCATCATGAACGAAGTCAGAAAATATACTCAATACTTCTCTCTGGAAAGTTGTTGGAGCATTACACAAACCGAAAGGAAGGACCCGATATGAAAAGGTACCCCAAGGACAAGTGAAAGTTGTCTTATCTTGGTCCTCTGGGCTGATTTGAATCTGATTGTACCTGCTAAACCCATCTAGGAAGGAGAAAATCTTTTTCCCCGCCAGACCATCTAACACTTGATCTATGAAAGGCAAAGGAAAATGGTCCTTTTTAGTTGCCTTGTTCAGTTCCCGATAATCGAAATAGATTCTCAACTTGCCATTTTTCTTTGGCACTAGCACCAAAGGAGAGACCCATTCACTGTCAGAGATGGGGTAGATGAATCCCGTGTCAAGTACATTTTGCAATTATTCTTTAACAATGTCTTTAAGGGCCGGATTCATCCTCCTTTGAGGCTACCTAACTGGCTTGCAATCTTTCTTAATGTATATATGATGAGTACATACTGAAGGGTGCACTCCCTTCATCTCCATATAACTCCAGGCGAAGGCATCTAAATGTTTTCTTAATAAGCTGCACAGCTCCTTCTCCTGGGAAGTGGATAGGGATGAATTGATTTTCAAGGTTCTTTTTGGGCCAAACTCTATATTCTTAACATGGAGAGAGGTCTGGTTGGCCACAAAAACATCAGTTAAGGGATTGTTTTGGGTTTCTTTCACTATATATTCTAATGGCAAGGCATTGGAGGGGTGGATTCTGAATTAAATTTTCAATGATATCATCCTCATTTTGCATAACTCCCCTAATGATAGTTTCTAATGCACAAAGTGGTGCAGAATAGACTTCATCCTCATCCTCTTCCTCCAACCAGAGAGGTAGATCATATTCTAGCAAGGGTTAGGCAGGAGGGTATAGAAATAATTGTTTGGACATATGCCCATTCTTGATGGTCATGTTCCCAACTCGACAGCTGATGTAGGCATCGACTGTAGCCAACCAGGGTCTCCCCAGGATGAGAGGATACCCAGTGAGCTTTGTCTTTGGCTGGAGAACTAGGAAATCAATAGGGTACTCCCAAGAATCAAAGGAGACAGTTACATCTTCCACAATCCCTTCAGGGGTCACGATGGAGCAGTCTGCTAGCTGCAGAACTATCGTGGTCTTCCTCAAGGAGCTCTAGAGGTTAATCTTGAGTATGGTGTCTTTTGTCATCACATTAGTGGCAGCTCCCAGATCAATCAAGGTCTGTGGGATCATGGTGCCATTGATGTGGACATCAACTACTAGGCTTCCAGGGTCTAGATATTTCAGACAGATTACATGCCCCAACATCAGGTCAGACAGTTTTCCTATGACATTGATGGTTGGGGCATCTCTCTTGCACCTGCCTGGATGCCTAAAGCACTTTTCTTTGATCATCCTATTGTATATAGGCACATCTTTGATGGCTTGGAGAAGTGGTATCTTGACACATAAATGTTTCAATTCTCCGAGAAGTTCAATTTCTTATGGGGTGGGTTGTGTTGTCCTAGATAGTCTCTTAGGAAAGGTTGGAATTACTTTAGGTTCACTTTTCTCTTTATCTTCCTCAACCTCGTTATGGGGATTCTAGCTATCTGGGAGGACCTTCCCAGATTGTAAGTTAATCTTCTGAATCTCCACAACATAAGTTTGGCATGATGGTTCCCCACTATATACTTGTTGAGCCTGTCTATTGTTCAGCTTCGGGTTTGGCAGGGCAGGTAATTGGGGTTGCCTTGGTGGAGTAGGAGGAAATGGTTGTCGTTGAGTGGGTGGTGGAGGCAAAATAGTGGGAGGAGAGTGTACTAAGGCCTCCACCCCTGATGAGTTGCATTCCACTGAGGTTGTGGTTGAGCATAGGATTGAAATGAATGAGTGGTTGGTTGGGCATGATACTAAGATGGATAGGACCAAGGAGGAGGCATGGACCAGGAAGGATGAGTAGGAGGGCCCCAAGAAGGTATGAGAGTGACTTGGTTGGGGTTATAGTATGCTTGGTATGTTCCTTGCATCCCCTGCAGGTATGTTCTAGGTCCATGCGGTCTCCTCTGGTTCATGAAATAGAGTGGTTCAGTGGCTCCTTCAGCTCCCTGGTATACAGCTTTAAGTCCGAGCAAGGAAGGGCACTTGTTTTTAGAATGATCTTCTTCACAGGCTGAACAAACCTATATAGAGTTCAATGGGCATTCGTTCCTAGGATATTTCCTGGTGCACCTAGGACAAAAAATGGCCAAAGCCCTCTCTACCTCCTCTTGTTTCCTTTTGATATGCAAGGTATCCATTTGCATGGCAAGAGTCTGCAGCATCCCAATCTTGAGGTCTTCTAGAATGCTTCCAAGTTCACCTTTGATGGATGAATTGGATGAGAAGGTACTGACTATGGGTTGACTCCCCCTACCTCTCTTTCTTGCTGCTCTAGAATGATTTTTAAAGACAGTCTTTATGTCCTCATAAGGTAGTTGGTAGATATCTCCCCTGGCTAGTAAATGGAGAGTGTCTAGAAGGTCTTCTAGAATTCCCCTGAGCATGATCAACTTTAGAGATTTAGGGTCAAGTGTACACCTAGCCCTTTTGTAAATGAGCTGGAACCTCTATTCATAATCTTCCAAGGATTCATCACTTCCCATGGTCATTCAGAAGATTTCTTCGTTGGTATCTTTTGGCCTACAGTAGTCTTGGTATTTTTTGTTAAAGGCCTACTGCATCTGAGCCCAAGTTGTGATGTTATTGCTAGGTAACCCCATGAACCAACGCAATGCTGCATCCTTGAGAGTAGAAGGAAATAGTTTCAACTTTTGCTCATCTTCTGCATAGTCATACGTTCGACAGATGACAACAAACTCAAACAAGAAGGTGTCAGGATCTTCTATGGTCAACCCATGGAAGTGAGGTAGGGCTGAAGGGCTTATGTTCTTCATTTTGGTGTCCCCGTTGGTCTCTCAGATGGGAAAGGTACCCTCTACTCTTTCTCAATTCCCCCTAACATTTCTATTTTCAGCCATTGTCTCAGGAGGGATGTCTTCTTCTTCTTCTTCCCCTATAGGTTCTTCAAATATCTCTGGTTGCTCACCTAAAGATTCTTCTTGATCACTACCACCGAAGAAGAGAGAAGGGTGTCTATGTGATGTATTGGGGGTGTTAGGAAAGAATTTCCCTGAATTATCTATGTTCCTACGAGGCATGAAAGGAAATCTTTTTGGTTGGTTTTTGTTTTTTTCACTTCTTGTACCAACAAAACTAAAATTAATTGACCAAAAAAATTGCAACTAACTGAAATGAACTTGTTGAAATGAAATTGCAGAACTGAAAAGGAAAGCAAATGAAATGAAGACTGAAAGCAAGGAAATGACTAATCTACTTTTTCTTAAATGAAGTTGCTAAAATGAAATTGCAGAACTGAAAAGGAAAGCAAATGAAATGCAAAACTGAAAGCAAGGAAATGACTACTCTACTTTTTCTGAAATGGAAATTGTAGAATTGAAAATGAAAGCAAATAAATGCAAAAACTGAAAGAAACAACTACTCTACTTTTGTTGAAATGGAAATTGAAGAATTGAAAATGAAAGCAAAGAAATGCAGAAACTGAAAGAAACAATTACTTTACTTTTGATGAAATAAACTACTTAGCAGAATGTTGTAATAGAGAAGTAGAAGAAAGCAGTAATCACAAAATACTATGACGCTTCCCTGGAAACGACTCCAAAAAGTGGTGAGCGCCAGCATTTCAACAATAATGTTGCAACTCCTGAGCTTCCTATTTTACTTTTATCAACCCAGTAGTTCGTAACAAACTTGGAATGGGCGGTGCTGTATGCACAAGTACTAGTTCTTACTGCAGGCTGTCACTTGGTCAGCTGACCCAAGATCACTAGGAGCTCAGGCCAACTTCTATGGATTCTAGAAGCAGCTCTATATTTTATGAAATAAAGGAAAGCTTACTCCACAAAGGCTACTCTACTTGCAGAAAGGAAAAGAAGACTGAAATGTAAAGTAAACCTAGCAAACCTTACTTAACCAACTAATCCTAAATTTGCAGAAAGAGAGATGAAAAACCATGAAATGAATGCCATTACCTACTTAGGAAGTAAACAATATCTACTCAAGCTATTTCTAGAAGGAAATAAGCAAAAATCATCTTTTTGGATTTTTATGTATTTTTATGTGAAATTGTCATGCATGTAATTTATTTGATCCTGAATGTGGCAGCGATTAGGTGGCGATGGATGATGACTTTGGGATTTGGAGAGGCGTAGGAGGGTGTGGATGGGCCCTAGGAGGGCTTAGGTGGCTTTCTGGAGGCTTTTCTAGCAATAAGACTTCAAAAAGAATCCTACATGAAAATCTACAGGAGGTTGCAGGGGATCTACAAGAGGTCTACAGGAGGATGCTGAGAGAAATTTTGGAGGTTTTGAAGGTAGGAAAGCAGGTGGAAAGGGTAGCTGAAGGCTTGGATGATATGTTAAGTTATCTAGGTTCCATCAAGAGTGATTAGGAAAGAGAAATATGGTTGGATTGGTTCAAGGAAACAGAGGAAAGTCTATGGAAAAGTGCAAAAAACTAGGGCAGATTTGAGATGAACTATGGGTGACTTGTGAGGCATAGATCAAAGAGAGATTGTGATGGCTGATTGGCTAACTTGTTGTGAGATGAGATTCGCTACCAGAGAACTAAAAATCAAACAATGAAATTAAGTAAGAGAGGAAACTAAGTACATAGAAAAAAAAAAAACAGAATTTTGCATCAAGCTAATCTAAACACTGATCTAGAAAAGTAAATGTTGAGAAATGCTATGATGAGAGAAAGCATGGAAGGAAACTTATTGCAAGACAGAAATGAGCATGGTGAAAGAGATCTAAAGCAAAGCATTGACCTTTTAACAAACCGCAACACTAGAAATACTATGGAGAAGACAAATCTGTGTTTTTTGTGGCAGCAAGAGGGTCTTGGCCTCAGTTCATGGTCACAAAGAGAGGAAAGGAGGCCAAAGCTCTGTTGATGGTTTTTTATCTTCTTTCTATCATTGTTCAACCTACTATAGAAAACTCAAATGCAAACAACCTTCTAAATTACCAAAAGCAACCTATTCAAGAAAGAAATTCATCTAACAGCAACTAATTCATAAACTAAAACAAAGCATATAAATACAAACAAGAGGAGGTTGGCTACTTGGATTGGGTCCTAACCCAAGAGCTTCAGCCCTCTGAGGTAACTCAGTGCTAGCTCGAAAAATAATTCATCTTTATCATCAAAATAATAATAGGATTACATGAAATTGTAAACAAAAGTGAGCTCGAAGTTGAGCAAAGAAAAGCTGCAACAAAAAATCGAAAATTTGACTACCTTCCTAATGAGGCCCTAGGCCACTCTACTTATACAATTGAATTTCCCAACAGCTTCCTTAAAATCAGGGAGGCTTGGCTCCCAAAACTTGAGATAAATAGAAGTTATCCTCCACTTGCTCAGCTGCCTCTTTAGTGCATTGATGTGGTTGTTTGTGCTCCAAGCTGCATGATGGAGAATTCGAAGTGGGGAGTCAAAAATAATGGGGATACCCTCCTATAAATCCTCTCCCTTGTCTACTTCAAATTATTGCTTTCAATTGTCCATTAAATATTTAACTTTATCTCCAAAATTGAACAAAAATCTGCATTAAACACATATTAGACTCCATGGCATAATGACCAACCCAACTCACTCCATAAGCATAAATATAATAAAAAAACATGCAATAACCTAATGAGATTGGTTGATTAAACTATGTTAGGAGGCAAAATGAGCCCATATAATTACCCATTTATGGGGCTCATCAAAACTCTCTTTATCACTTTTTCCCATAATTTTATGGTTTTCCATAGCTTGTATTATTTACAAAAATAAATTCAATTAAATAAAATAACATTTATGTCTTACCATCCACCTAGACCTTTATCTACCTCACAATTTTGCCAAGTCTTTTGCGGTAAAACAAATCATTTACATCTTTTACTAATGGATGTTACATATCCCCCCCACTTCAGTGAAACGTCATCCTCAGTGTTTTCTTAGCCCTCCCCATAGGCTAGAATATGCCTAGCACAAATAATCTTCATCTTTTAGGTAAACTCTCCCTGGAGTGATTTCACTGCACATAGTCTGGGTGATTTCTCATCTCTGAAACATGATTTCTTTTGTCCAGTAAGGAATACATAGAGGTTTGATCAAGAAATTTCCATCTAATTCAACCTACATTCACCATCACCGAGGCTATCATTAGCTTTCATCAATTACTATTTAAGAATGATATATACATATATAATCATTCCACATGTTATCACATACATCACCAATTGTTACTTTATGTATTCAATAAGTTCTTCAGAATACTTCACTAATCTACAAGGTTAGCAACTTGCACTCAATAAGAGGCATCATTATAGCTCATTAACAATAGTCTTAATCATTTTTACTTAGCCAATGGCTATGTGAACTACCAAGAACTCCATCAAGTGGTGCTATTATAAATTCCAATTCATGGATTGTGTACATGGTATTAATATTGCAAAAAACTAATATTGTTCTTTTTTTATTGTTTATTTGAAATGACAAATTATAGCTAGTGCATTATTGTACTAGGTAGCATTTCTATGTTATCATGCTTTTATGTTACATATGAATTAATTATGCTTCAAGTAGATTTTGAGACAACTTCCTTCTATTCCTTTTATTGTCTAGTTATTCAAGTAGCTCCTTTATTTCCATCTTATATTGCTTGTTTTCTTCTTCCTCGCATCAACAAGAGTTGGCATTCCTTCAATTTTGGCCTTTTTCCATGTTGCATTATAGGTGATAAGTAAAAGCTGTATGCAATTTACTTCTATGTGTGGCCATGAAATTTCTCTCTTTTACATTTAGACTCCTCCGTTAGTATAGTATGGTGTTTCCATATATATATAATTCCATTCCTTTCCTTTGCTTTTTCCCAATAACACCAAGATTTAAAAGTACATGATAATATTAATGAAGTCACCAAATTTCACAACAATACTTGCTAACCTACATCGCTTACGAATTCCTCTTAATCTTCATCTTGGTGTTATGTCCTTTTGTTCTCAAACTATTAATTATGATGTTTGGGAAATTCCTTTCCCTTCAATACATCATCTTCATGTGGTTACCTTGATCACCTGAACAAAATTCATTTTTGTGTCTATCAAATTCATGTTGAGATACTTGTCCCAATAAGGTTATGTGGTAGTGTGCTATATTCCCTTTTTCTTTTACCATCACTTTTGCTATATTCATTCATTATCTTACTTAACTAACTATTCATTTCTAATCATTCTTCCTACACCTGGTAATGTACCTCTCACACACACACACACACACACACACCATCAAAGACACACACACACATATATTCTTATGTCACCCTTTTCAATTTTATGATTTTGGCCAAAATTTTAAAGGTAATGTATCAAACTAGCAAGACTTGGTTAAGAGTTCCCACCATAATTTACAGTCATATCATTTGGTCTTAATATAGTTTCTCGGAGTTCCACTAAATTTCCCTTAAAATTTACAATGCATTTACTTCTATTCCTATCTCAAATATTTTGTATATCATAGTCATTTAAACTAATCAAAATTTAATTATATCTTGTTTTTCAATCACACTTAGTCTTCTAAATTGCAGGGTGGTTGCGAAATATACCATTTAACGATTCATTCTAGGATTATTATTGCAAGGTTTCAATTCACAGAACCCTTGAGCCCTCTGCCCTCTCAAGGTGTAGGAATTTTCAAAGATATCTAGATTCCTTTACCACATTTTAGAGCCATTGCACTCCTTTGTAAATTTTCATGTTTGGACTCTGATCTTACTTACTTGTACTTGATAAATTTTGATATAACCCGGATATCTTTTCTAGATAAAAACAACACTATTGTGATGTGCTTTCATGTCTATTTGGCATGAGGGAATAACCCAGATACAATTACCACTCTCCTTCCAACTTAAAGGTTCCAATATATTGTTTACTTATTATTTCTGAGACTAATTTCCTTCCTTCATATATCTCACAGCTTGTCTCTATTTTGTTGGTTCTTGAGAAGTTACCTTACCCAACCATTCTACTACTGCTCACGAACACTTAAATGTTATAATCCTCTATGTTAGTAGTATTTTTCAGTTGCTCCATTATAGTAACCATTCTTTTTGTGTCTCCCATTTTAAAAACATTGTTTAGTGAAAAAATACTTTATAAATTTGGACTTTATTTCCTATTAATCATGAAATTTTCACTTCTAAGTATGATTGCATCGGATATACTTATACCTAAGGTATATTATTGGGCTACATTTTTTTATCTTCCATTAATTTTTATCACTAATAATATATCTCATATCAATTAAAGGAATTCCACAATTCCAACCATTCACCTAACATGGACTACATTTATTTTGATATTACAGGCATCTTACATCCCCATTCAACTTGAACAAGAGTTATCCTTAAGTATGCTCAACCATCTTTCTTAGGTATATTTGTATACCCTACATTTTTCTTTATGTATAACAAGGGTTCTTGATTTTCATTTTATTTGAATTCATTCATTATATTGAGTGTTTTTATTTATTTATTATTATCTTGCTCAGATGGATCCAAAGTTACAACCTGTGCAAGTTTAATCCTTACTTACGAGTTTAGAGTCATATCTAGGTTGTTGGGATTTAAACACCTTGGCCTGGAGACTAAGCTAAATTCTTACAATTATTAGTATTCCATTATCTCGGTTGCTATATTTCACTTGAATAGTTATGTACATTAATAAATAATTTCCTTTGTGATATGTGGGCATTATCTCTCTATCATATTAACGTTATTTCCTGTATAATGTAGTCAATGTTTCCATATTTTATGGACAAGGTTCTCTATCTTATACAATAATGGTTTTCTTTCATTTAATATTCTATGTACAAGTCTTAGTGAAGATAATACAAACACACTTTTGTTACTGTGTCTGTCAGTACCTTTTGTACGCAGAAAAAATGATCCTTATGTAAATTAATAAAATAATTTCACAACCACTAATAGGAAGTCATCCTACAGATAACCCAAAACTTATAATAATGATATTACAAGAAACACCCATCTTTCTTCTCAAACGTTTCCATACATTACTTAGTTTATCCATATTTATACTCTGATTTTTTGGTGCATCCATTCCCTCATCATTTCATATTCTGTTAGGTCCCTATACTACTAGTGTAACCCCTTATTGTTATTAGTACAACCCCCTTATTATATTTTTGTGCCCATGTAGTCCCCATATTGTTATTATTGTGCCCCATAGAAGCCCACTATTGTTATTATTGTGCCCTTACATTATTATTGTTATGTCGGCTCTGATTATTTTATGACCCCTTAGACTCTTATATATAGAAAGTCGGTCTTCTCATTTGTAATCATCGAATAATTGTTCATTTGTGTAATGTAAAGGAGGTTTCCCCCTCGAAGAGGCTTATTTCTAAGGCGTTGATCTATCTTTTCTATCTTTTTGTGAGCTGTTTTCATAACATTTGGTATTAGAGCTTTGGATTCTAGGGTTTCGCTGCTCCAAATAGATCATCGTGGCATTTTAGCTATAAAACATTTTCTGCGACATTTCAAAAGCCAAAAAGCAACCCATTTGAGATGCAATCTCTCTGAACCTCGAATTTGAATTTCAGATATTGGACGGCTATATTGTCGGAGATATGATCTGAGGAAGTTAGCATTTTTACAAGCTCTAGAATTACATCTCAAATGGGTCATCGTGGCAATTTCACTATAATTGCTTTTCTACAAAGTTTCAGACTCTAAAATTAAAACTCATTTGAGAAGAAAACATCGCGAAGCTTGAACCCAAATTTCATATCTTGTTTTGCTATATTTTTGGAGATACCATCCAAGATGTTTAGGGTTTGTCCAGGCTCCTGAATTACATCCCAAATAGGTGACCTTGGGAAAATCATCATAACTTTCTCTTTGAACATCATATTGAAATTTTGTAAGAAGTTATAGAAATCAGACGAATGATAGTTTTCTTTGTATTGGTTTCTAGTCCTAAGGTTGAAAAAATGACACGTGGCACTTCGTACAAGTTCACTCTACTAAAATATTCTATAATTAGGTCATCGTGGTAGATCTGACATAACTCTTGCTTGTAGAATCCAATCTTGATCAGACTTACAGGGTTAGAATCAGGACTCGGATGGCTACTACAGGGCACAATTTCAGAACTTGGAGATCTGAAATTATAGAGTTATAGTCATTTCAATATCGATCTCCTAAAATTAAGAAAAGACGATTTGAGAAAGTTTGATGGCAAGGATCCGGTAAATTGGATACTACAGATGGAGCAATATTTTGATCTACATGAGGTGCAACTGTTACAAAAGGTACATATTGCATATTTATTTTTAGAACCAAATCAATTTTTATGGTATGAAGGGCTTTTTTCTCGTAAACCACTTGTCACGTGGTTAATTTTCACGGAGGAAATGATAGCACATTATGAGGATACAAAGAGAAACACCTTCTTTAGCCAATTGATAAATCACAAACAAAAGGGTTCAATGGACGAGCACATTGAGGACTTTCAAAAATTGAATATAAGGGTAAATGATATTCCAAAGAAGAAAGGATGGATGTCTTCATAGCGAATTTAAAGGATAACATCCAACATGAGGTTTGTCTTTGCGAACCTGATTCATTGGAGAAGGCATTCAGGTTGGCAAGAAAAATTGAAAGTGAAATTATGGAAACAAGGAATCCCACCACTCACGACTATAATTATGGAATTTTTTTTTCTCCTAGCCTTCCACAACCTACAAGGTTTACACCACAACAATTGGAAGAAAAAAGAGAAAAAGGGCTTTGTTACAATTGTGATAGAAAATTCACTAAAGGTCATAAGTGTGCTAAGAAGAAATTATTTTACATATATTATGAAGAGGAGGAGGAAAAGGATCAAGAAACATCAAAAGAAGAGGATATACACCAAGAAAGAACCCTAAAGAAAGAAGAAATGAATCCGACCATATCTTGTAAGGCATTGACATGAATTGCCACTACTCAAACTCTCAAGATAGAAGGACATATCAAGAACAAAAAGGTTCAAGAAGTGAAAGATCACATCGAGAAAGAAGAAATAAATCTGACCATATCTTATAATGCATTGGCCGGAAGTTCCACTCCTCAAACTATCAAGATAGAAGGACATATCAAGAAGAAAAATGTTCAAGAAGTGAAAGATCACATCGAGCATCAAGAAATGAATCCGTCCATATCTTGTAATGCATTAAAAGAAATTACCACTCCTCAAACTCTCAAGATAGAAGGACATATCAAGAAGAAAAAGATTCAAGCAATGAAAGATCACATTGAGCATCAACAACAGGTTCTCCAACTTTTAAAGGATAACACCACTTTGGTGTAGAATCGAATGAAACAAAATGCATGTCAACATCGTAGTGAAACAAGTTTTGATGTAGGCGATTGGGTATTCTTACGGCTACATCTCAAGTGAGCTATTTATAAGAAGGAAATGTTGGAAATACTACATCCACTTAAGAAATGACAACCTTACCTAATGGGAAGACACTTAAAGGTAAAAATGGATCATAATAGTCTTAAATACTTTTTAGAACAAAGATTAAATTTAGAAGAACAAAAAAAATGGATCACAAATATGTTGGGTTATGAATTTGAAATCATCTACAAAAAGGGAAGCAAAATGTTCTTGTAGATGCACTCTCAAGAAAGGATGAGGATGTGGAAGCATTGTTTTGTGCTACTTATATTATCCAACTAGATTGTATAAACGAAGCAAGGGATGAATGGAAGAAGGATGAAGTAATGTGGCCACTCATTCAAAAGTTGCAGAAGATCCCAGTTCAAACAATATTGCCAGAACTTGACGAGGAAGGACAAATCATATTGGAAGCTCGAGCAGTCACAGAAACAATAACCCAATAGCTATGAAATCGATCAATTTCAGAGTATCTCATCAAGTGGAAGAACTTAACCATTGAATATTACACATGGGAGGACAAGAATTTTATACAGAAGCATCAAAAACTACTCAAGCATTGAGGACAAAACTTTTTGAATGAGAGGGGCATGTTAGGTCCCTTTACCACTAGTGTAACCCCTTATTATTATTAGTACAACCCCCTTATTATATTGTTGTGCCCATGTAGTCCCCAGAATGTTATTATTGTGTCCCATAGAAGCCCACTATTGTTATTATTGTGCCCTTACATTATTATTGTTATGTTAGCTCTGATTATATTATGACCCCTTAGACTCCTTATATAGAAAGGAGGTCTTATAATTTGTAATCATCGAAGAATTGTTCATTTGTGTAAGGTAAAGGAGGTTTCCCCCTCGAAGAGGCTTATTTCTAAGGCATTGATCTATCTTTTATATCTTTTTGTGTGCTGGTTTCATAGCATATTCACGTATTTTCATTCTCCAAATCAGTGAAAGAATATGATTTACTTAATTATCAATCATTAAATAAATCTTTCAAGTAGTTGCTTATTCTCCTAGGATCTCAATAAGTCAATATTTATAGATAAACGTGGCCTCAACAATGAGTAAATTAATACTTTGATAATTAATATTTTGATAATTTAACTCAAGCAATGGAACTACTTCAATGCAGTACTAACATAATTTTTCACTCCTTTTACCCTTAATAAGGCCACATTCTTGAACCCTTAAGCTTTGATACCACTTGTAACATCCCCAAGAAAGAAAGATTTAAATTATTATTATTATTTTGTTGTTTTCTTTGTGTTCCAGTTCTAATTTCTTTTTCCTTGTGTCGATGAGTTAATATGATTTGGATTTAAATAGGAACACGACAAATTATAGATATAACCATAAATACAAAGATGCATTAGAAATAACACTTCATTTCATTAATATCAAATACTGAAATATGCTTACAAACAGAATGGAAATAAGACTAGCTCGGGGGATGGTAGCTTATATCTAAAAAGAGATATGGTAGCTACATGCCTTAGAACTATGTCACAATGAGGCTCAAAGGAATATTTATTATTGAGAAATAATGGAAAACCCTAAACATCAAAAAACCTAACCCTAGGAGATGAAGCGCCAAAATTGTGGGCCCCGTTTGGGTAAATTGGTACATCAACTTCTCGAGGTCGTAACTTTGGCACACAATCTTCTTTTTGTTATCATTATACCTTGTTTTGAAGATCTTGAAGAGAAGGTCAAAAGGAAAGAAGTAAACTAGATTTGGATGTTTTCGGTCTCTCCATTTTCCCTAAAAACATCATTTAGGGCCTCAAAATGGCTCCGAAAGTTCACGACCCGAAAAACTGCCAAAAATAGTAAATTGTGCTACAATTAAGGAAAGTGAAAAAATGAAAGAGACAATATTGGGGGTCCAAGTGGAATAGGTAGGTGGCCACCAATATCCACCTGGATCATTCCTCCCCCTTAGGAAGCAATGGTCCCCATTGCATCGAGTTCCTCCATGAGATGAAGAAATTTCTGCTGAACTTGGTCCTTGCTAAGCCACTTGCCTTGGTGAAGGAGTTGGCCTACTTTGACAACTCGATATAGTTGGATCCTTTGCTGTCGGGTGTTCTTGATTTGTGTGTCCATGATCTGATTAGTTGTGGCTTGTTCCATTCAATCTAGATTTACCTCTGTATGTGTGAGCTATTCTACAATGTCTAATATGTCTAGTAATGGTGGGAAGTATGGTCAAAGGTGGTGCACATTGAATACTGGGTTCAAGCCAAGGAATGGGGGAATTCTAAGCTCAAATGCATTGTCTCCCACTGCCTTGGTAATGGTGTAAGGATCATATCGGAGTGGTCTGAGTTTCCGATAGGCTCCAGTAAGGCATTCCTTTTGCAAATGCAACAGACTTTGTCGCCCACTTGAAACTTGTGTGGCACCCATTGTTGATCATGTCATTGCTTGTACTTGGCATTTTATTTCTCCATAATGTCATGGATCTACTGGCGGATATGTTGGATGTGCTCAATGAAGCTATTTTCATTATCGGTTTTGGACTAGACATGAGCTGGATCTAAATGAGTAGCTGCAAATTGCATGGTCAAATCAATGGGACATAGTGGTTGGAATCCCAAGCCCACCTAAAAAGGGTTGTGACCAGTCAAGTTGTGGAGAGCCCAGTTATAATTGTGTTGGACATAGGGGAGGCTCTCATCCCATGTGCGTGGATGCTTTGAGTTGTACATGCACAAAAAATGTACGATCATCCGGTTGATGACCTTTTTCTGGCCATCAGTTTGGGGATGGAAAGTTGTGGACTTAGTGAGCTTGGTGTCTAGCTTCAACTAGAGACTAAACCAAAATGTATTGAGGAACCTGCTATCTCGATATGAGATGATAGATTGTGGGATCCTAAGGTGTACCCACACTCGCTGAAAGAAGAGTTTAGTAGTGGCTTTCACTGTGATATTCTTCTTGCAGGCTTCCATAATGGCCATCTTCGAGAATCTGTCGATGACTACAAAAACATAGTCATTGCCATGCTTAGTAGAAGGAAGGCCCAACATGTAATACATGGAGATGGATTCCAAAGGTCGACTAGGGATAGGCAACGAAGTATAGAGGCCTTTCTTATTAATGGTCAATTTGGCAATGGTGCAGACAGTGCAGGATCTGATGTACTTCCTGACATCCTATTGAAGATTCGACCAATATAAATACTTCTGCAGTACCGCCACCATTTTCTCGACCCTGAAATTCCCAGCGGCCCAACTGTAGTGTGCTTCCCAAATCATCTTGGTTTTCTCTTTTGAAGGAACACAAAGGTGTCCCAAGTGGCATAATTGGGCATCCTAGAGGTGAAAATCTGGAACTTGCTGACCCTCCAAGAGCGTATGGTATGTGTGGCTGAATTCTGGGTTGCTTTTGTAGAGAAGTGGCCAATCAAAAGTCTCGTGCCCACAAGAGTTGAGGACGGTGGTTAACGCTACGATCAGTGGTCGGCTGAGGAAATCTAAAACATTATTGGTACTTCCCTTCTTATACTTGATATTCAAATAGAACTGTTGCAGGTATGTGGACCACTTCTGATGGTGATCATTCTGTAACTTCCTTTGCGTCTGTATGAACTGCATGGGTTGGTGGTCTGTGTGGATGACTGTTTCCTTCCCCAAAATGTAATGCTTCCATTGTTGGTAGGCCTACACAATGGAATACATCTCTTTGTCATAAGTTGGATACTTTTGTTCTTTGTGTGAAAGTGTCTCACTGTGATATGCCGCCGATGCCCCTGTTGAGTAAGGACTGCCCCAATAGCATAGTTAAAGGCATCCGTCTCGATCTCAAATGGTTGTTGCAATTTTGGTAATATGAGCATTGGTGCAGAGTAGAGGAAATGTTTCAAATCTGTGAATGCCTTCTATTGAGATTCAGACCAAAAGAATTTTTCTTGCACTCCTTCCTTGTTGACTTGACTCAAGGCCCACATGATATGAGAGAATCCTAACATGAACCTGCGGTAGAAATTGGCAAGACCCAAAAAACTATAGAGCTCTATCAAAGTGGTTGGATCTAGCCAATCTTGGATGACTTGGATCTTGGCTAGATCCACATGCACCCCCCATTCATCAATATTGTATCCTAAATACTGAACCTAGGTCATGCCAAAAGTTCATTTCTCCAAATTGGCACATAGCTTATGTTGCCACAATGTTTGGAGAACCTGTCAGATCTTGTGGAGGTGCTCTTCCCAACTCTTGCTAAAGATAAATATGTCATCCAAGTATACCACTACAAATGAGTTGGTGAATGGCCACAATATGTCATCCATCAGCCTCATGAAGGTTGCAGGAGCATTCGTTAACCTAAAAGGCATAACCAACCATTCAAAAAGGCCCTCCTTTGAAGGTAGTCTTCCACACATTGGAGGGCTCGAATGGTACCTGTTGATATCCTGACTTCAAGTCAATCTTGCTGAAATATTTTCACCCTTCAGTTGGTCCAGAAGGTCATCAATCCATGGGATCGGGTACTTATTTCGGACAACGATCTTTTTCAGCATCCAATAGTCAATACAAAGTCTCCAAGTCCCATTCTTCTTCTGTACCAACACAATCAGGCTCCCACAGGGTGATGAACTTGGCTAGATGTGACCTTTCTGCAACAGCTCCTGAATCTACCTCTTGATTTTGTCGTTCTCTATAATGGAGCGCCAATAGATTAGTCCATTTGGTAGCAACGCACCTGGGGTCAGATCGATGGAGTTCTTGAACTGATAGTGTAGAGGCACCGCTGCAGGGGAGGTGAAGATGTCCTCGTACTCCTCCATGACCTTGTACATCTGTTCTTGTCATACGGAGGGGCCCTGTCTGGAGGTCGTGCCTTCGTTTTCTTCTTTCCCTGAGGGCGTATCATCAGGAAAACAATTTTCTTAGTTTTGGAAATGAGCTTACTACATTGTTTTGCAGTAACGAAAGAGATGGCGGTAGGCATTGCTACCTTTGGTATCCTGTACAACTTATTTCCCAAAGTAACAATAACAGCATGAGGCCTTGACTCATACACATCATGTCACTTCCATAAGTATGGTTGGCCCAAATATACATCATAAACATTAAGGGGAACAACGTCACATAATACCTCATCCATGAAGGGCTTGATGATGTATGGAAAGCGGCATTGCTGGCTCACGTGAAGATCTTGTCCTTGGTGAAGCCACCTAATGGTGTATGGTTGTGGACGTGTTGTGGTCGGTATGCCCAACCGCTTCACAACCTTTGCTGAAATGAGGTTCTTTTGGCTCCTGTTGCCAACAATGAACTGTAGTGGGGAACCCTTTACCCACATCTGGGAGTGGAAGAGGTGCTCCTCCTCCTCTGGATCTTTGGGTTCCTCCTTCTAGATCTTTGTGGTGGAAATGGCATTGTGCTCAACATCAATAATCTACTTCCCTTTGCCATTCCCCTTGTCAAGTTCTGACTTAGAGTCAGAACATGCATCTGATTCTAAAGCCTTTAGCTCGACCAGGAGTGATTTCTTGGCCTGAAACTCATTTTTGTTGTGAGTGGAGCTCTTATGGAACTCACACCACTTTCCTGTGTCCTCCTTCAGCTTCGTAGTGTTGTTCATTGCTTCTGGCTTTTGCAGGTTGTCCTGGGCTACCCCACTTTGGCTTTGTCCTCTGTTCCGTGATCTAGGGCTACCTTTCCCTTACTTTGGATTCACAGATCCAAAGTCTCGCTTCTCCTGTTTAAACTTTTTCTCAATATTGACAACATATCGGTATGCCATGCCGAGTGAGGAGATGTTTAGGAACTCCATCTCGTCTTGGATGTACCTGTGTAGGTAGTCGCGGTACTTGAGAACCAAATGGTTCTCAACATTGTTACAGATCCCTTTCGACACATCAATCCCATCATCGAGATTAGTGTTTTAGGGTTCATGAAACCCTAATTTCAGTGGCTACATGCCCTAAACAAGTCACCCCTGTGAATGCCTCCTTCCTAAAAGGTTTCATTACTTGAAGACATCCTAAAATGGCCTCTAGAGGAACCAGTGCAGGTAGTCCCATGTAAGGGTGCGCTACAGAGAAGTTAAGTCCATGCCAGGGTGCTCGGAAAAGCACTTAGGCTTCCTTTCACCTGCGTTGAGGGCGTTTGAGTGAAATTCACATAGGGTTTGGGGAATATTCCTATATTTTTGAGTCATCTAGAAGGTTCCCTCACTTATCATCTCCTATGAGCTCGAAAATGGATGACGAATGAGTTAAGATGCATCTTATCCTCTCATCATTTCCTCCATGGAACTAATTCTAAGTATGGAAGGCCATTCAATGCCACCATTTATGACAAAACCTCCTAATCTCCCTATAAATTGACCACTCATCTAAGTGATCAAGGGTTGGATTATGTTGAATTATAAGGAGATAATGTTGCTATGAGATTTGGCTTTGAAGCAAGTATTGTCATACTACAAGTTTGTCATGCTTTTGATGTGATGTGGATGGGATCCAAGCTGGAGGAATGGCTTTAAATCAGACACAAATGGTTGGAATTCCTTCTTCTATTCAATAAAGTGTTTGAACAATTCTCCCATATGTTTGTATTGTCTTATAACGATTATAGGTGTGAAATGTATCTGATTCCATTCACTTATATTCAATAGATCTTTTGCTTTGATCGATTCTTTGTTTTCTATTGTGTTTACAGGTACTTCTCAAGCGTATTACGTACGGGAAGGAGCGACAAGATCGATACAAAAAGAGACGAGAGGAAAGAGGAACTACAAGTAGGTCTTCTCATCTTCTCATATTATCTATTGCTTATAGGAAAATACTAAAACACTTTAAATGTTATTCTAGATATGGCTACTTATCTAGGGAATTAGTATTTATCCGTAGATACCAAATTCTCCAAAACAAATTGGCAACCATAATGGGGAACTATCACCTTTCCTAGTATCTTATCCACCTCCTAGGACATCCTTGCAGACCCTACTTGTGTTCATATATTGTAATTCAACTCTCTTTTGTTGAAAATTTGGTCAAAATTGTGTCAAATTTCCTTTTGAAATGGCTCACTGTCACCAGCGCATGCTTGTGAGGGACACAGTGCACTGCAGAGCACCCCTAGCTTAGGGATAGTGCTCTAAAGTGCACTATATCCCATTCAGGGTTGCGCTGATCCTCATAGGGTCAATTTCCCATCTTCAGAAAGTTTTTTTACCAACTTTTCTCTGTTTGTTTGTTTGTTGATTGATTAATGAATGTTATGTCTCAGAAAACAAGTTTATATCTCCTTTACTAGCCCTACTTTTACTTTCTTGATTAATTTTTCTTAAATGTTTTCTTTGTCATTATCGATCCATAGTCAAAGTTAGATTATATTCGATTAATCTTTTTTCAAAAGAAAGTATCATAAAAGTATTCTTTTCCTTCGAAACAAAACTGTCGTAAAGTCTTCATTCTTACTAAATATTGGTTGATTGTATGTGCATATTTCTTTTTGTTCATATTAACATTAAAGGAAATCGAAAAGAAAAACTTGCATCATTCATTTGTAGTTTGTGAATGATTGAAAGGAATAGCTAGGGAAATTGCATTAGTTGTACTCTTTTCTTGTTGTCAAAGATCTGATAGCTCTATCCCTACTAGCTAAGATTTTTATTGTTCAATTGAATGGAAAGACTACTTATCATGATAGTTTCATTTTAGGAGTTGCAAACAACATCATATGGTGAACCTTGAAAGGAAAATTCTAAAGAAGATAAACTTAAAATTTATATGAATTTACCTAATGGAACATTGTCACCTAACAAAAAACATTTAGAGTTCTAGGCTAGAGACTTGTTCTGACGTCATAAAACAAAGCAGTTGTCGCTAACTTGTCGAAAATACATCCCAAGTGTGATACCTCATTCCACGTACATGAGTATATCGTAGCTTGTCCACATACCTCGGGTATATAGGGCAGTGTTACAGTACGTAAAGTATATGGGAATGCTCTCACTGTGTAGTTTTGCATTAGACAACACTTACATGGATTGGGCCTCCACATACTTTCAGGTATATATGGGAGGACAACACTAGGTTGCTATCCATCCTTAGGTAACCGAGTCAGCCGCCTTGTACACTATGATACACTGAACACAAAAATCGAGGAGATTGCCTTCTCGTACTTCTCAGTTCGTCGGGAGGTATTCTGCAGTTCACAGTTTCTTGGCAAACCTTTTTCCTAGTTTATCCCTCTTTTGTTTTGTTATGTTAATTTGATTAAAATAAATTTAATTGACCACGGATGAAATCCTCCATGCTCGCTCATTAGTTGATCTTAGGTTGAAACAAATGGCAACAAATCTGGAGTCCACCAATCAAGGAATTCCTTTTGATGGGAATCCTAGTTCTTTTCCTCCTTTTAGAAATATTGGTGCTCCTTATATGGCTACATTCTGCCTTCCGAGATTTACCATTGGCTTGGAAGTATGGTTGTTTTCAACTTCCTTGGTTCAAAATGTCATGATTTCTTCGCAATCGAGTACATCTCCAACTGGAAAAAATCAACCTCCAGTTGATCCTAAAGTTGACCCTTTTCCTTCTTCCTCAGTTGTTTCTTCCTCCCCTTCTTCCTCTTCGCCTGATGAAAGAATTGGTACTAGTAACCAAATGACTAAGAAGAAGAAGAAGAAGCCAATTCAACAGAGGGACAACCAAACAACCATTGCCTTGAATGCAACATCTAATGAGAAACCATCCGTCAAGACTCACAAATTTCAATATCCATGCAAACTTTGTGTGGGAGAACATCTTCTTCGAAATTGTCCTGATATTCCTCAAATCTTAGAAGAATGGTCTTCCCGTTCACATCATCCTATGTCATCAACATCTGGAGATGATGCTGGTGGCACACCATCAACTAGTGGTAGTAAAGTTCATGGAAAGAAGGGCAAAGTCAAGTTTCCCTATAGGTTATGTGAAGAAAATCACCCCATTAACCTTTGCCTCTATCTCGATGAAGCCAAAAAAGTGTTGGATAACCATCCTGCTTCACCGCAGCAACTTCCATTTGGTTAAAGTAAACTATCCCTCAATCCTTCACTAATTGATGAATTGACTGACTCAAATCAACCGTCGGTCAAACCCACTCTCTCTGAAAGTGAATCCTATGAGTCTATACCTAACCCAAATCAACAGGTCGAGGAAACAGTTGACCTGATTTCACCTTCAGTTAATCATACCTTTCCCGAAGAGAGTGAATATGGTACCACTCAGGTTCTTTTCATTTCTTCAGATGGAAATGAGATTGGGGGAAGTCCTCTTGTTCCATCAAGACAGGAGGAAAATCCTCCCGTTATCGTAACTCAAGGGGTTAATTCTCCTATTTCTACGGTACCCCCTCCAAGTAGTGTGGTCACTTCATTTGATTGGAATCAACTGGCAGGATTTCGTCTCCCTTCTTATGTGCCTTTCTAGATCATAGTACAGGTTTGTAATATGATTATATCTGGAACTCTTATAGATGAACATGCATCTATGAGTATCCTTTCCTCCATTGCTTGGAAAACGTTTGATTCACTGCCGATTGTGCCTGTTACCCAAAATTTATTGGCTTTTAACAGAGGAGCTAGTCAACCATTAGGGATCCTTCCTCAGTTTCCTATTACTTTGGGAGGAAAAATTGTTTATCTCAATGTGATGGTAGTCCCAGGCCCTTTATATTACAATTTACTTCTTGGGCACGACTATGTTTATGACATGGGAGCCATTATTTCAACACTCTTTCGAGTGAATTGTTTCCCACATGAAGGTAGAATTGTCATTGTTGACCAGCTTTCATTTCCTGGTCCAAATATGGCTTCGAGTCAACCATCTTCCCTAAGTGGTACTTTTCTACCAATGGTATCATCCCTGCCACAGGTCAATTATGTGGCAACCGGTTCCATGCCTACATCAATGGACGATAAATTTCGTGATGTTGTACATTATGTACTGGGGGCATTAGAACTAGATCGCTCCTTCCAAAGCATTGTTCTCCCATCAGATGAGAACCTCTTGGAAGTCATGAGCTCCTATCATGGGTCGTAAAAAACAAGGATATGAGGAGAGTTCCTTGTCATATGAAAATCTTGTTAGAAAATGAAATAAGGAATATGAGGATAGTTCTTTTACTGTGTCAACCTCATTAAAAAATGAAAGAGCTCCCATGAGTATAGTTCCTTGTCTTGTTTCAACCTCGTTAAAAAATGAAACCAAGGATATGAGGATAGCTCCTTGTCTTGTGTCAACCTCATTAAAAAATGAAACCAAGGATATGAGGATAGTTCCTTGTCTTGTGTCAACCTCATTAAAAAATGAAATCAAGGATAAGAGCATAGTTCTTTGTCTTGTGTGAAGCTCATTAAAAAATGGAACCAAGGATATGAGGATAGTTCCTTGTCTTGTGTCAACCTCATTAAAAAATGAAACCAAGAAATATGAGGATAGTTCCTTCTCTTTTGTGAACCTCGTTAAAAAATGAAACCAAGGATATGAGGATAGTTCCTGCTCTTATGTCAACCTCGTTAAAAAAAGAAACAAAGGGTATGATCATAGTTCCTTGTCTTGTGTCAAGCTCATTAAAAAATGAAACAAGGAGTATGAGCATAGTTCCTTATCTTGTGTCAAGCTCATTAAAAAATGAAACAAGGAATCTGAGTAGAATTCCTTGTTTTGTATCAAGTTCATTAAAAAATAAAACAAGGTCCCCTGGAGCAAAGTTCCAATTCGAGTTATGATTAGATCTCATAAAATCCCAGTCGAGTCTTTCACTTGATCTCGTAAATGAACC
Organism: Pinus tabuliformis; assembly: GCA_031772625.1. Lineage (NCBI taxonomy): Eukaryota > Viridiplantae > Streptophyta > Pinopsida > Pinales > Pinaceae > Pinus > Pinus tabuliformis. The sequence goes on along the minus strand of CM062820.1, from coordinate 1,352,640,479 downwards.
TTCATTCCGTCTACCTCATAGCCACGAGTAGTCTACTTAGGTGAATGTAATGAATCTTGGGTGGCATGCTCCTAGTGGTAAAGTTAAGTTTCCTTGTAGGTTATGTGAAGGGAATCACCCCATTCACCTTTGTCCCTATCTGGACGAAGCCAAAAAAGTGTTAGATAACTGTCTTGATTTACCACAACGACTTCCATCTAGTTACAGGAGACTCTCCCTTTCATCATGTTGGGGGAATGTAAACCAATCTCAAGCATAGTTATTCATTTCAAGCTTGTGTAAAAATGAAACTGAATTCAAGCATAATTCTTCGTTTTAAGCTTGTGTAAAAATGAAACTGAATCCAGGCATAGTTTTTCATTTTAAGCTTGTGTAAACATGAAACTGAACCCAAGCATAGTTCCCTATGGTTCAAGCTTATGTAAAAATGAACCCATTTCAATTTTTAACCCTCGTGATTGCCATTCTATCAGCCTCTTTCATTAGATGAGCCTTGGTTGTTTTCATCCCATCGCCACCATCCCTTTGGTCGATCATACACTTTCACTTGGCTGTTTCAACCTTTTTGAGGAATAGTTGCAATTAGTGGTCTTATTAGCCAGCCTATTCACATAAATCAACATGTTTTGAGAAGTTCCAACATCAGCTGAACCGGTTTCTATCCTAGTGTCGAGGCCTCGAAAATCGCTGCCACAACAAAGGGGATAACCACCCGGTCCGGACCTTAAAAGCATCTCCTTTTCCGTTTGGTGTGGTGGCTCCGACTGTTCATCTAGGTCCAGTTACCTTCTCCCTATTGCTATTGGTTTATAATGTATCTTTAACTACCAATAGACAGGGACATCAGATCACTTCTCCTTGCTGATCAGGCAAGAGAATGACCCTTAAGCTGATTTGGGTTCAGCCAAGCCACAACTAAAATTTTGCCTCTTTGAGGAGAGGACTTAAAAGAATGTAGAATTTATTCTAAATGCAAGATTATTCTATGATGCAAGCAAAAGAAACTAATCTAAATCCTATCTTAATTAGGCAGATATAGATCTAACCCAACTAAGAGCAAGATAATTAAAGTATTGGGATTTAGATATGTCTTGTTTATAATTAATATCAAGTTAATGAAGTAGTTCAATTAACTGATATTATGGATATCAAAACACATCATATTGAGACCTTTTTACTGAAATAATAAACCAACACTCAGGAAGTAGTTCACATAAATGATATTGATTATCAAATCAGCAAACCCAATAACTAAACAATAATATGTGGAAATAGTTCACAACATATTACCAATCAATAAATCAGTTTTAACAAGATAGATTTCTGAGTAAATAGTTACTCAGAAATCAGAAATTAATCCATAAAAAACAGAGATACATAATAACAAGATTGAGACAAATTACCCATATTGACAATAGTGCACAAACATGAATAAAATGAGACATCCCTGTCACTATAAAAATGAAACTGATATTTAAAACAGTAGTATTAGAAATACCAATTTATTTCATCCATTTCTTTGTCCTTGGTCTCCAACAGCCCTTTACATTGCTTGAACTTCTGCTTTCAAAACTAGAGCCACAATAGTGCAAGCTTTGTTCTTCATGCATAATTCAATATACAAAGGGAAAATCCTCAATAATCCCCAGATCTGAGATTTTTCACTCCTCCCTCCTACAACTCTAAATTCAAATTACAATAGTGCTTTTAGAAGTCTAGTATTGCAGAGGAGAGCAGCCCCTTTTACATTCTGCAATATGTTATTTATAATATTTGTGAAGGAATTTTGGAGAGGAGAGTTTGTTGAAGAGAAATCTGCCAAATATAATTTTACTTGCTCCTAATTCTGATCTTCAATTGCTGGAGCATTCTCATTGCTTGAAATCCTTTTCTCCATATCTTTTCCACTGTTTTCCTGCAAAAGAAATCAAAATAAATTAAAATGCAATCAAAATATCATTTCTGGCAATTAAATCCAATCCAATCAAATTCTATTTAAATAAATAATTAAAAACAAAATATAAGCTCTGTATTGATGCTTGGAATGATTTGATTGGCAAAGGATATCATTGGCCAATGGATCTGCAATTAGAAGAGGCTTTGGACAAATGAAATTGAAAACAATAACTCAGAAAATTGATTTTGTTTTCAAAATTCGGAGCCTGATCTTCTGCCTGATTTTTGGCCCAATAAATGATCAAATCTGTTGGTGAAACCTCCTTCAAAATGTTCTCCTTGATTTTCTCTTTCCAATGAGCCATCCTGGGCCTCATTTGGCCAAGTAGAACTCAATTTATGAGCTTCCAAAGTTGATGGGTCAAATCTGATGTAAATCTGGAAATTCTGTTGCTGGGCTAAAAAATGAGAATTTAAATTAAAAATTAAATCCTAAATTAGTCCCTAATTAATTCTAATTTAATTGCTAATTATAAACTAAACTATTTATTAATTTAACTAACTAATGATTTATAAACAAATCCATTCTTAATTAAAAACTAATCAATATTAATATAATTAAAAAACTAATTAATATTAATCTAACTGATATTTAAATTAATTACATATTACATATAATTAATTAATTTAATTAATATAATATATTACATATTAATTAATTTAATTAATATAATATAATATATTATATTACATTTAACATATATAAACTAATTAATATTACAAATACAACCCAACCATATTAACATATCTAATATATATATATAAAATACTAACACTTACCATATTACCATACCATACGTATGAGTCATGGAACAAGTCGTTGGAACCAACGTATAAGACTTTGATTTTATTCCTTTTTGTTATCGGCACCTTCCTCATCGCCACATACCTTATCGGCACATTGCATCGGGAGATGGATGGGTTAACGAACTTGTTTCGCATACATATAAGTTCCGATGCGAACGGTTATTGCCTTTTGCTTCATCGCATCGGCAAATCGGGAAGGAGGTGTCGGGGCTTTTTAATATAATGCGAAATGCCGATGCGATATATCGCATCGGGGGGGTGACTAATAAGCTTGTCGGGGTTCCTTAAAAATTGTTGCGAATAGAACTCCCGATGCGATCTTTTATTTATTTTTTTTATATTCTTTTTTTTGTTTGTTTTAAATTTTAATTTAATTAAATTAATTATATAATATATTAATTAATTTAATTAATTTAAAATTTAATTTTAAAACTTAAATTTTCATTTTTTGTTTTGTTTTTATGAACATAAGTTTTTAAACTATAGCTAAAAATAAAACTACAGCCACTTAGAAAATAAATGAAAAATAATAAAAATAAACTACAGCCACTTGAATGTTTGGTTTTTCGAGATTAAGATTTCATTAGAAAATTGGAGTGAATTTCTTAAGTCCCGATGCTTAATTATTCGGCTGCATAATGAAAAATGTTAGTAAAACCCTCTACGAGTTAATATTTAAACTGAATGCGTTATTGGACAAATTTATTTACAAAATGCGATATTGTACATTTTATGCATTTTTAACCCAGGCTAGATAAATGGTGAGACTTCAAAGGAGTGTCATTTTCAAACCAGTTGACCAAATGAGGCGAAACAAGTGTCGATGGGAAGCTTATAAAAAATCGATTCTAACAAAGCAATCAAAACAAGAATCCCAAGAAAACTAAAAATTAACAAAAACGTAGGGCAATCAACTAAATAAAAATCCAAAAAGGTGTTTAGCCAAAATTTTTATAGAAAGGGTCCCCATTATTCGAAGTGGACGCATCAATAATGGGGGGTGTTGTGTTTTTACCACAACAATTGGCGACACACGGGAGAAGAACCAGTTATCTCTTTTTGTTATGAATGAGATTTTCCTAAAATTACAGTAAAAATAATTAAAGAAGAGAAAATTTTGCGTGAAATGCTTGACTAGGTTCATTAGTCTGACTAAAAGCAAGAATCATCTAACTGTAATTTTTCTCATAAATTAAAATATTTCAAAACTCTATATCAGTCATTAATTAGCTGAAGGGATAAAGCAGGGGTAACTTTACAGCTTAGCTTTTAAGATATACTCATTTGTCACAGGTAGAGCCACTGTTGCCAGCAAACATCCATAGTTTCGACAGGGTTACCTTTTAATCATCAATGATTCAGAATCCCATCTTTAGAAGAATTATTGACCTAGAGATAAATCCATTTATATATGTATTACTTTTTATTTTTTTATTTTTTATTAAATCTTAAAAGCCATTGTCCTAGTATGGTAGCCAGATAGTTGACAATGCCATTCACTGGTTAAAATTGGGCTGAACAAGCTGGCTCGTGATGAGACCCCTTGTCTTATAATTGTTTGCAATCATAAGCCATTACCCTGGTTTGTTTAGCAGTGTTGGTAATGTCAGCCTATTTTTCCCCTATGATCATGGTAAGCAGGCTCATGATGAGACCTCTTATCTTCTAAGTTTAAATATATTTCAGGATTATCCTCTAGAAAAATAAGACTCTTTGGGACAGGGAGAATCATTGACTCCTTAAGAGTTAAGAATGACAATTTCAGAGTTAAATGTGCTTTGCTGTAAAGTGTCTTTACTTGGTTAAAAATAACTTTTCTTGACTGATAATAGAATTCTGAAAGATCTTAATGAAATTTTGAAATCTCAAAATGATTACAATTTGATGAAAAAGAAAATTTTCAGATTTTATGATACTTTGCCAACTTCCCTTAATTGGTAATCTCTTCCTTAAGTATGTCTACCTTTATAATAAGAAAATCAAACTTTACTAAGAGATTTAAGAAAAAGCTAATAGGTGATTATTAACAATTTTCCTCCACGTATCCTGACCATTGTTAGGTAACAAATAGGCCTTCCATATAAATAATGACAAATTCACCAAAATCAAAATTGAAATCCAAAGGAAAAAAAATTTATGCTAAAATGAGAAAAGAAATCAGCGAACAAAAATAAAAACAAAGAAATCTCTAAAAATGGAAAGGAAAATCCAAGTCTCGAAAGATAAACTCAAACAAGAATGTTTATACCAATGTCTCCAACAATATGAAGAAAAAGAAAATAAGCATGTAATCATTCCTTCTTATGTTGAGATTTAGAAAAAAAACATACCTTGCAGAGTTGTGAATGCTTTAGGCTTTTAGATAACAGTGATCGTAAAATTCAGCCACAATGAATAATTTCTGTTTGATATGAATCTTCTTGTTCTCAAGCATCATCTTAATCATTTTCTAAAAGAAAAGGAATGCTTAAAGAAACAGATTAAAGGTTCAGAAACTTCCTGGTGTAGCTGTTTCGATGAAGATTATCGCTGCTTATTGAAATGAAGCCAGGAGAAGAGTATGGACTTTGAAAATATGATCTGGCGGAGGATTGGAAACTTCAAACGGAGAGCTGCAAAACAGAGTTTTATATCAGCATAATTTAAAAACAAAAATGAAACTAGAATGATGAAATGGAAATTAATGAAAGTGGGTACATGAATCTTACCATTGGATCATTGCTTTTGATCTTACCTGAAGGGTATCAGTTTCTCCAAAGTGGCTGACTTCTTATATTAATTATCATTAAAAGCATGAAAAAGTCAAACTAACCAAAATCATATAACCCAAAATCATTATTTATTTTATTTAAACTAAAGCAAGCAGTAAACAAATGGAATGCTTAGTGCTTAAGGGAATTGAAATTAAAAGAAATGCATTAGAAACAAAAATGAGAATTTGCAGCAATGACTGTTTCTCAAAATATCATTAGTTTCATATAAATTCCAAGATTTTATAAATTGTCCAGAATCAAGACCAAATTCAAGATAATAAAATTTAAATATGAAGATAGAGAGGTCTTGAATTCCATTTTTAATTATGGAATTATATATTTAAACTAAAATGTATGAGAAATTGAAATAATTTGAATATGCTGCAAATTGGTTATTAACTGCTTTCTTACCATAGTGGTTACCCAAGCTCGCTTTTTAAAATAACACATTGCCGTATCGGATGATTCGTATCAAATGTCTCTTCACCATGCTTGAATTTTAATTTGCAAGACTTCACTTTTGTTGCCATGCCATATATCGATTAAATGTTAATGGCTCAAAGGCATGCATTGGGAGCTATTGCATCGGAGATTGCAATGGCAAATTGCTGATAAGAACATGTGCAATGAAATGAAGCGGTCGCATCATTAAAGAAATATTATATCGGGGATTAGAAAATATTTACATTGTGCTTCCCGTATCGCAAAACGCACATCGCAGATTCAGAGAAGTGACGTGAGCATAAAAATGTGATGAAATGATTGCACTATCGGCGATGCGATGGATGTCGTAGCTAATCGGCAATCGGGAAACTTTGGGTACCCGATGTAACACAGTGTATTTTTTGCGATGACGATATGCAATGAAGAGCGGACCCGATTACTTTTTATGATGGGATTTTAATAACATATCGGATCCGAGACATCGGCCATAAATAAAACTGCAAGGAAGCGATTGCGATATCGGCGATGCAATGGATGACGTAAATCGGCGATCGGCAATCTTAAGCACCCGATATAACAATTCTCAATATGCCGATATGTGATGAAGAGTGGACCCGATAATTTTATGATGAAAATTTGATAACATATCGGATCCGAAACATCGGCCTCCTTTAAAGTTATACTCCTACCATTATTGCGATTGAACAGACGCGATATTTTATGAATTTGATTTGAGTTTCATATCGGGTCCGGAATTATGTAGTCATCGCAATATCGGTAAAGTCGATTATCGGAGATCGGCGATTCATATTCATGGAAGTATACTTCACTTGGAAAGCTCCGATATGCGAAATGCAATATGGCATATGAGTATGATAATACATCGGAGGTCTTCGATGAACAATTTATCAAAAGAAATACTAAAAACTTCTTCCGATAAAATCTTATGATGCGAATGGTCTTATGATATTTCTTGAAATTTCAATTGGGTTTTCTAATGAATGAAAGCAAAGCTAAAAAATGCTTAAATTCTAATGAATCAGAATTGAATTTCCCTGAATCTGTTTGCAAATTTGAAATGAGTTTGCTGCTTACTTCATGTTTTGAAAACACATGAAAACCTGCAAATAAAACAGAACACAAATAAAAAATAAACTAAGAAAAATAGAAACTAATAAGAGATGAGAACGAACTTATAAATGCGTACCTGAAAGGAATTTGTCTGTAAATTTTACCTGATAAATCTTCAAATTCTTCCTTTGATTAATCAAATTTTCCCTTCGTTTCAAATTATCTCATTATTTATTCTAAATCTAAGTGTGCAATCAGCCTAAAGAAAATCTGTTTATTCATGTTCAGGAAATATAAAATTTATCAGAAATAAATATTAAACTATGCTTCCCTTTCGAAGTGAAGTAACAATTTATTACCTCTGCTCATTCCGAATTAATCTTGAGAAAAATCTGTATTGTTATAGTGACTTTTTAATAATACCTTTAGTAAATAGACATGATGCGTTTTTACAGCATCAGATAATAAACTAAAGATTAGAATGAGATTAAGCCACTAATTGTAGAAAAATGTCAAAACAGAGTTAAATGTGTGCACTTGGCAAAATGGGCATCCTTAAGATCAGCTTTTGGCAAATTCCGAGGAATATAATATGAACTTCATATGATTGCTGTGACAGGTTAGATTGACTGATAATGATTGAATTAGAATTAGGCTTATCATAGTCAATCATACATCTCATAAGATAATGGGATCATGAAGCTTTTATATCCTCAAATCCTTACCATATAAATTTCAAAAGAAAATCTTAGAAGGAAATCTCGAAACGAAGAAAAGTGGCTTTGAGGCAATTGATACCAAGTGCAACTTTAATTGAATTTAATCAAGACATTATTCAAAATAGGCAGAGTAGAAATATCGCTATAAGAAATTTCAAAAAGGAAAGCAAGAATTAAAATTTTTTGATAAGGAAAAATGTTTCCACTGAACATGTATGAGAAGGCTGATTGCTTTGTTTTATTTTTTAATCTACAGAACTATTGCAAATAAATTAACTACATAAAACAAACTAACTAAATTAATTCTACTCCTATTCTAACCATATACATGAAAATGACTAGGTATAGTCATATTTCCAATGTAGCCATTTTCTCATTTTTATTCCTGCGTTTATGTACAATTCAAATGTTAGCAATAAGAATAAAAATCTAACTAAACTAAGGAAAATAAATCTGAAATAAGAATGTACAGTTATTGTTAGCAACTTAATTAAAATCTCTCTCTCCTGAAATTTCCTTTCCAATTGACTACCAATTGGATCATAGAAATCTGGATGGATTTCTATTAAAAATTGGGAAATATTCAAAGGAAGAGATAACAGGCCAGATTGTGAAGATGAGCATTTAGATTCTTTGACCTGAAAAAATTTATTAGTGTTATGTACAAATGTTAAATCATCGACAATTTTCCTTGAAGGAAAAATTTCCAAACAATTTTCAAATGAGTCAATGAAAAATGGATGGAAGCCTTTCAAATGACATGGAAAATTATTAATTGAATTGGTTAGCTGGCCAAATTGCAAAAATACACTCTCTTGTTGATATTGCCTTTGAAAAAATAGAAGCTTTTGATGAGACATTAGCATTGATATAAACTGGAATATTAATATCTTTTGATGCTGATGATTATAATATGAAACTTGAATTTCCCGATTGGGCAATGCATCAATTGAGTGTTTGATAGTAAGGTGTTCAATATGCCAGCGAAGAGTGTGAAAATTTTGCAAATTAAAATCAGAAAATAAATCTAAATTTAAACAAAATAGCTGTGAAAGAAAAACTAAAATGAAATCACTATTTGTACAACTAATGTTACAGCACATTTGGGATCGTTTTGAAATGATTTCATTTTCACAAGGAATGGCCAGAATTATGGAATTTGGGTGATTTCGAATTCCAACTTGTGAAATAGAAAACGAATTATGATTATGAATAGGAATGGGAGTTTGATCCTCATATGAATCATAAATTGGAATGATTTCTTGAATGGTGAAATCATGAAGATAATTTGCTGCTCTAAAATGAGGATTAGTTGAGATAATTCCTAAATTGAAGCGTTCTTCATCCTCAGATGTTATTTGAATTTTATTAAGAGGATTCTCTTGAGAAAAATTGAAATCAACATCCTCAATATCAGAGTAATCATCATAAATGACCTCACAAGATTCTCTAGAATTTCCTTCAATCTCATCCAATATATCAAAACAAGGAGGGACAAGAATTTCATGTTCATCAGTGGCAAAAGAATGATCAATTATTGTTTCTTTATCTTGATAAAAACTTAATGGTAATTCATTTAGATCAGCCTCTTTAATTTCTGGAATATCATTAACATCAAGAGGAAAAATATTACCATTATTGAAAATATCAGGATAAAGGGAAAAATGTGAACCTGAAACAATGCATTTAAAACTGTCTCTGTTTGAGAGCTCTTGTGCATTATGCTCATTGTAAATTTCAGATTGCAGATCATTCCTTTGCATGCATATGCTTTCTTGAAGAACGCTGCTTTGCTTCTCTGATTTTGGCATTTTCTCATCATGGAGAAATTCAGAAATTTGTACAGCAGTTTGCATTTTGATTGCTGCTTGTACTTGCTGATTTGCGATTTGATTTTCCGAATTTACTTCAAAGTAGCTTTCAGATTTCAAAGCAGCCTTTTCCCCAAAATTGCTATTGTTGTCTTCTTGCATTTGAATAGAAATATTATCCAAGTTTTGTGAAACCACTTCATCACCATTTATTTGCACATCCAAATAGGGATTCTCATTTGTATTGGAAGGGGATGGAACAAAGCTTGAATCAATTTCATATGGATTGGGAATGGTTGGAAGAGAACAAATATATTTAAACCAATCTAATGATTCTTCTTCCGTAGGTTTATCTTCGTCGCTAAATCTTAAACAATTCAAGTGAAATCGAATATGAAAATCATTAACAGATTCATTTTTAAACCTTCGTAGAATTTCAATTTCTTGACATACCTGTTCATAATCGTAGCCATCAAATTTACCAATGAAAATTGTAACAAATTGATCCCAGCTATGGATTGAGGCAACTGGAAGAGTTTTGCACCAGTTTCTGGCTTTTGCCGCAAAGGTGAGAGTAAAAATTCTGCATAAAATGCCTTCATCAATTCCTTGAAAATCGTAGTTTGACACATTTTGAATAAATTGAAAGACATGGTTAAAAGCAGAAGAATTTTTCTTACCATTAAATTTTTCCTGAGACAAGAGTCTTACCACTTCGGGTGGAGTATTGGAGGATGCACATCCATGGATACAACTCCAAATTGGAAATTTAAGAGGAGTCATCACAATAAATATTAATTAAAATTGAAAAGACTCCAACAGACAAATTTCTCAGGCCCTCCTTCTAGCGCCAATTTTGTTGAGGCCTCGAAAATCGCTGCCACGACAAAGGGGATAACCACCCGGTCCAGACCTTAAAAGCAGCTCCTTTTCCGTTTGGTGTGGTGGCTCCGACTGTTCATCTAGGTCCAGTTACCTTCTCCCTATTGCTATTGGTTTATAATGTATCTTTAACTACCAATAGACAGGGACATCAGATCACTTCTCCTTGCTGATCAGGCAAGAGAATGACGCTTAAGCTGATTTGGGTTCAGCCAAGCCACAACTAAAATTTTGCCTTTTTTAGGAGAGGACTTAAAAGAATGTAGAATTTATTCTAAATGCAAGATTATTCTATGATGCAAGCAAAAGAAACTAATCTAAATCCTATCTTAATTAGGCAGATATAGATCTAACCCAACTAAGAGCAAGATAATTAAAGTATTGGGATTTAGATATGTCTTGTTTATAATTAATATCAAGTTAATGAAGTAGTTCAATTAACTGATATTATGGATATCAAAACACATCATATTGAGACCTTTTTACTGAAATAATAAACCAACAACACTCAGGAAGTAGTTCACATAAATGATATTGATTATCAAATCAGCAAACCCAATAACTAAACAATAATATGTGGAAATAGTTCACAACATATTACCAATCAATAAATCAGTTTTAACAAGACAGATTTCTGAGTAAATAGTTACTCAGAAATCAGAAATTAATCCATAAAAAACAGAGATACACAATAACAAGATTGAGACAAATTACCCATATTGACAATAGTGCACAAACATGAATAAAATGAGACATCCCTGTCACTATAAAAATGAAACTGATATTTAAAACAGTAGTATTAGAAATACCAATTTATTGCATCCATTTCTTTGTCCTTAGTCTCCAACAACCCTTTACATTGCTTGAACTTCTGCTTTCAAAACTAGAGCCACAATAGTGCAAGCTTTGTTCTTCATGCATAATTCAATATACAAAGGGAAAATCCTCAATAATCCCCAGATCTGAGATTTTTAACTCCTCCCTCCTACAACTCTAAATTCAAATTACAATAGTGCTTTTAGAAGTCTAGTATTGCAGAGGAGAGCAGCCCCTTTTACATTCTGCAATCTGTTATTTATAATATTTGTGAAGGAATTTTGGAGAGGAGAGTTTGTTGAAGAGAAATCTGCCAAATATAATTTTACTTGCTCCTAATTCTGATCTTCAATTGCTGGAGCATTCTCATTGCTTGAAATCCTTTTCTCCATATCTTTTCCACTGTTTTCCTGCAAAAGAAATCAAAATAAATTAAAATGCAATCAAAATATCATTTCTGGCAATTAAATCCAATCCAATCAAATTCTATTTAAATAAATAATTAAAAACAAAATATAAGCTCTGTATTGATGCTTGGAATGATTTGATTGGCAAAGGATATCATTGGCCAATGGATCTGCAATTAGAAGAGGTTTTGGACAAATGAAATTGAAAACAATAACTCAGAAAATTGATTTTGTTTTCAAAATTTGGAGCCTGATCTTCTGCCTGATTTTTGGCCTAATAAATGATCAAATCTATTGGTGAAACCTCCTTCAAAATGTTCTCCTTGATTTTCTCTTTCCAATGAGCCGTCCTGGGCCTCATTTGGCCAAGTAGAACTCAATTTATGAGCTTCCAAAGTTGATGGGTCAAATCTGATGTAAATCTGAAAATTCTGTTGCTGGACTAAAAAATGAGAATTTAAATTAAAAATTAAATCCTAAATTAGTCCCTAATTAATTCTAATTTAATTGCTAATTATAAACTAAACTATTTATTAATTTAACTAACTAATGATTTATAAACAAATCCATTCTTAATTAAAAACTAATCAATATTAATCTAATTAAAAAACTAATTAATATTAATCTAACTGATATTTAAATTAATTACATATTACATATAATTAATTAATTTAATTAATATAATATATTACATATTATAATATATTACATATTAATTAATTTAATTAATATAATATAATATATTACATTTAACATATATAAACTAATTAATATGACAAATACAACCCAACCATATTAACATATCTAATATATATATAAAATACTAACACTTACCATATTACCATACCATACGTATGAGTCATGGAACAAGTCGTTGGAACCAACGTATTAGACTTTGATTTTATTCCTTTTTGTTATCGGCACCTTCCTCATCGCCACATACCTTATCGGCACATTGCATCGGGAGATGGATGGGTTAACGAACTTGTTTCACATACATATAAGTTCCGATCCGAATGGTTATTGCCTTTTGCTTCATCGCATCGGCAAATCGGAAAGGAGGTGTCGGGGCTTTTTAATATAATGCGAAATGCCGATGCGATATATCGCATCGGGGGGGTGACTAATAAGCTTGTCGGGGTTCCTTAAAAATTGTTGCGAATAGAACTCCCGATGCGATCTTTTATTTATTTTTTTTATATTCTTTTTTTTGTTTGTTTTAAATTTTAATTTAATTAAATTAATTATATAATATATTAATTAATTTAATTAATTTAAAATTTAATTTTAAAACTTAAAATTTCATTTTTTGTTTTGTTTTTATGAACATAAGTTTTTAAACTATAGCTAAAAATAAAACTACAGCCACTTAGAAAATAAATGAAAAATAATAAAAATAAACTACAGCCACTTGAATGTTTGGTTTTTCGAGATTAAGATTTGATTAGAAAATTGGAGTGAATTTCTTAAGTCCCGATGCTTAATTATTCGGCTGCATAATGAAAAATGTTAGTAAAACCCTCTACGAGTTAATATTTAAACTGAATGCGTTATTGGACAAATTTATTTACAAAATGCGATATTGTACATTTATGCATTTTTAACCCAGGCTAGATAAATGGTGAGACTTCAAAGGAGTGCCATTTTCAAACCAGTTGACCAAATGAGGCGAAACAAGTGTCGATGGGAAGCTTATAAAAAATCGATTCTAACAAAGCAATCAAAACAAGAATCCCAAGAAAACTAAAAATTAACAAAAACGTAGGGCAATCAACTAAATAAAAATCCAAAAAGGTGTTTAGCCAAAATTTTTATAGAAAGGGTCCCCATTATTCGAAGTGGACGCATCAATAATGGGGGGTGTTGTGTTTTTACCACAACACCTAGACATGAGTCGTTCATCAAAGTGGAGCCCGCTTTAAGCTCTTTTCAGACTCTCGAAATATGAAAATATTGCCGAGCACTTCTCCTTTTTAGCTCGTTAACAGATTGAAAACGACAACTACTCAGTATAAGTTTAGCCCTTTTCCGAACTAAGATAGATTATTTACGAAAAATGAATACGTTGATTGAACATGATCAATAGGTTCTGTCTCGTATTGTTTTATGCTTTTTTCAAGCTTGAGAGACAAATCAACGAAAAAGAACTTGTGGAGTTTTCTTTTTGTCCATTTTCAAACTCTCTAAACATGAAAAGGACTGAGTTATATTTGTTGTTAAACTCGTTAAAACATCAAATAGCGACAAACTGGTCCATCTGGACAAGATTGAGTTTCACCTTCACTGGACTCATTAAAACATCACATAACAATGGATTCACCCAAAGGGTGGAATTATACAACAAGCATATGTTATCCTCTTCAAGCTTGATAAAAAATAAAGAGGTATTGGTCAACAATGACTAGGGAAAATGGAAAAAGGAAAACCACTTTGTGGTAGCAAGTCGCTCTTGAACATGACAGTTTCACATCATCTCTGTGACTATTTGGGTTAGGTTATCTACTTGACGATTATCATGCCTATGGTCTATCACACCATCCATCATTTTTGGTTTTGGGTCAATGCTACCAATTCATTCAGACTATTTGGGTTGGGTTATCCGCTTGATGGTTATCATACCTATGGTCTATCACACCATCCATTACTTTGGTTTTGGGTCAATGCTGCCAATTCATTCAGTGTCACTGATATGTTCAGGAGAAGTCATTCAGTTAAAATTCATCCATGCCATAAATGTTCATTTTCATAACCATCATTCCTGAACCTTGTGTTGTCAGTCAAATTTTGTCTCCTAAATCATTACACTCATTTCGTGTCGTTGATGTGGGATACATCAAGGCCCTTCAGTGATGAGTCACTTCTTATCAACATCAACGCATTATCCAAGAATTTGACTTAGAAACACCCTTCCAGTACCTTGAGGATTGCATACAACAATGGCATGTTTCTCGCTTCCGACGACAGGTTGAAATCAATGGCCTTTGACCGAAAGATTTTGTATGGTGTTCGACATCAAATCATCCATTCACACCATGCAAAATGTACTACAGTACCTTGAGGATCATTATCATTATCAGTGATTTCTCTCGCGTCTGTTAACATCTCACATCATTGGCTGGTAATCAAACAGTGTCTTCCCATGTTCGATTTCATATCAAATATTCACATGGTTAGAATCGTGCTTGAGCGAACGATTGAACACGATAGAAAACCCCGGATCTAGTTTCATCCATTCGGGCTGCGATTTCAGGAAATGTACCAAATCATCCATGCAATGGTTTTACATTGATGGTCATTCTAATCATGGGTCTATATCTATAGATGATTATCTATGTACTTGTAATGAAAGTTTATATATTGAGCATGGGTATGCCTTCCCCCAGGAATTCATGAGAATAAATCAAAATATCATGATTGTAATTGATGCAAGTCACCTTCCACTTCGATACCTCCTCATCACATCGTAAAGCATTGCATTTGACATTGGCATTTTTTCTGACTTCATGCTTTAGGGGGAAGCTATTACAGATACATTTGACCAAATCAATCCCATCATCCAAATTAGTGTTTTAAGGCTCATCAAACCCTAGTTTCAGTTGCTACATGCCCTAAACAATTCGCCCCTTTGAATGCCTCCTTCCCAGACAGTTTCATGACTTGAAGATATCCAAAAATGGCCTCTAGAGGGACCAGCGCAGGTAGGCCCATGTAAGGGTGCACTGCATAGTAGCTAAGTCCATGCCAGGGTGCTTTGTAGAGCACTTAGGCTTCCTCTCACCTACGTTGGGTGAGTTTGAGAGAAATTCGCTTAGGTTTAGGGGAATATTCTCATCTTTTGGAGTCATCTAGAAGGCTCCCTCACTTATCAACTTCTATGAGCTTAAAAATGGATGAGGAATGAGTTAAGATGCATCCTACCCTATCATCCCTTCCTCCATGGAACTAATTCTAAGTATGGAAGGCCATTCAATGCCACCATTTATGACAAAACCTGCTTCATCTCCCTATAAATTGACCACTCATCTAAGCGATCAGGGGCTGGATTATGTTGAATTGTAAGGAGATAATGTTGCTATGAGATTTGGCTTTGAAGCAAGTATTGTAATGCTACAAGTTTGTCATTCTTTTGATGTGATGTGGATGGGATCCAAGATCGGGGAATGGCTTTGAATCTAACATGAATGGTTGTAGTTCCTTCTTATATTCAATGAAGTATTTGAACCTTTCTCCCATATGTGTGTACTGCCTTATAATGCTTATACATGTGAAATGTATCTAATTCCATTCACTTATATTCAATAGATCTTTTGCTTTGATTGATTCTTTGTTTACTCTTGTGTTTACAGGTACTTCTCAAGCGTATTAAGTATGGCACAGAGTGACAGGATCGATACAAAGGAGACAAGAGGAAAGCGGACTAGAAGTAGGCCTTCTCATCTTCTCATCTTATCTATTGCTTACATGAAAAGACTAAAACACTTTAAACTGTTGTTCTAGATATGGCTACTTATCTAGGGAATTAGTATTGATCCGTAGATACCAAATTATCCAAAGCAAGCATCCTTTATACCCAACTTCGTGTGAATGGTACAAAAAACATTGGTAAACTCTGGTACATCTTGGTCCCTTCCCTATCACAGCGTTGTCCACATTATGTATTTATCCTCACAGCTCCCGACAGGGTAGTACTGCTCCTTGATGGGATCTCAGAATGAGTTCCAAGTGGGTCTAGCTGAAAACAGTGAGCTTGTACTTTCATCCTTCTGTTCACGGTAGGTTTCCCACCAGTCCTTGACTTGGTGGGCTACTTTGAGAAGTGCAAAAGTGATTTTTTCTGGTTGGAATAATCATAAACAGAAAAATATCCTTCTAGAAGATTTAATCATTTATCTATAGCGTCTACATCTATTTGATGCTCAAATATCGGAATGTCAAAGTTAACTTGTACCTTAAATGGTGTGGCGCTTCCAGAGTAGCTGCCAGAAGTAGATGCATCACCCTTGGGTAGCCACTGAAGGATCTAGACAAAGTTGTCCATCATCGCATTCCTTTGTTGCTCGAGGGCTTCTTCAAGCAAGACTTTGATAGGACCTCTTGCCCCCTCGTCTTTCTTTTCATTCGCCATGGGAGGTCGTCGGGATTTGTGAGGCTGGTCTTGCAAAGGTTCACCAGTTGAAGCCCTAACTCCTTATATCTCGACCTCGTTAGGGACATGTAAAGAAAAATAGAGAAAGAGTAAACTGCTCTGATGCCATTGATCCAGATTTAAATAGGAACGCAAAAAATTATAGATATAACCATAAATACAAAGATGTTATAGAAATAACACTTCATTTTATTAATATCAAATACTGAAATATGCTTACAAACAGAATGGAAGTAAGACTAGCTTGAGTGATGGTAGCTTTCTCTGAGAATAGATGTGGCGGCTACATGGCTCAGAACTATGTTACAGTGAGGCTGAAAGGCCTATTTATTATTGAGAAACAACAAAAAACCCTAAACATCCAAAAAGCTAACCCTAGGAGATGAAGCGCCAAAATTGTGGGCCTCAGGTAAATTGGTACATCAACTTCCTGGGCTCATAGCTTTGGCATATGATCTTCGTTTGGCTATCATGTTTCGAAGTCTCGAAGACAAGTTTGAAGAAAAATTGGGAGGCCAATTTGGGACATTTCTATTTTGTTTGTTTTCCCTAAAATCACCGTTTAGGGCCTCAAAATGGCTCTAGAAGTTCAGGACCCGAAAAACTGCCAATAATAGTAAATTGTGCTACAATGATGGAAATGGAAAAACTGAAAGAGATAGTGTTGGGGGTCCAAGTGGAATAGGCAGGTGGCCTCCAATATCCACCTAGATCATAATACCTTACCTTGCCTTATAGGGGAAAACAATGATGTTGGGATTCCTAGAACGATGAGACCATGACTTTAGTTCGAGATCCCCTAGAAGATTACAATACTGGATGGATTCCACCATAGTAAATATATTCCTCTCTTCAAACTTTGTTCTCTGATAGAAAACTCTTTTTTTACCTCAGAGTAATCGTAAATGTTATTTTTGAGGTTTATGTTGGAGGCATTATAAGGAAACTGAGCATTGCTCATGTAACCCATTACCTAAGACATTTTATCATTTTCTTCCCTACTCTACATGAAGCATTGCAATGAAGTATAATCTCATTCCACCTTGCTTTGTTTATTTATGAAAGGTAAGATATGGAAGAAAACTACCAATACTTCCATTGAATATTTACATATCATTCCTAGGTTCTTCTTGACATGATACTCTCAAATGAATTGCAGGGGCTTCGACAAATCGCATGGTTAGAGTTATTTCATAGGAATTCCATATAAGTTTTTCCAGGGCTATATAATTATCTATTTTGGATTGAATGGGGTCTCAAGTAGAGTTCTAAGTTTGTATATTCAGCATGCATTAAGTTAGTGACGATGGTTAGCAACCACTAGCCTCTTGAAAGTTTGTTGACCTATTTACTATTTAAATGTACAGGGTGAAAAAAAAAATCTTAGGAATTTTATTCATGTTGCAACTGAGAGACTGTCGCACGAGGCCTCCAAAATTATTGTTAGTTACATTTTTTTTTAATTGCATACTTGTAAGGTTAAAGTTAGTGCCTTTTTTTAAATGACAAAAATTTGTCTTAATATCGGTTTTCATCGATAAATATTTTCCTCTTTCCTCAAGTATAATGTTGCATTGTAAATTGTATGTGTGTTCTAGAGTAGCTTCTTTTAAAATTTCTAATCCATTTTATTTCCACTTGGATAAGGTTTCATTAGAAATGAAGCTTGAATTTGGGTCATGGTCTCTTCGTGTTGAAGAGGGTCAAGTCCTTAATTTTCAAAATTGTTCTAGGTGCAAGGAGTTTTAAGATTAATTGAGATTATGTGTTAATATTTTACTCTTTTAGCTTCATATTGTGGCCTCCATCCTGGATAATAATATGATTCTTTTATGATGGTTACAACTCTTTTATGAATTAAATTATTTCGCTACATTTGATTATAATCTGGTCTAAACTATCATTTCAAATCCGTTAACCTTCAAACCTAGAAGGTTGTTCCTTTCGTAGTTAATCTGACACTCCTGTTTAATTATATGTTTATATATATTTTTTCTTCCTAGACTAGTAGTTTTTCTTCTACGAAACATTTTCTTAGTGCATCCATAATCAACATACTCTGCTTTATGTTATTAAGCATTTCCTCTTTGTTAAGGGTTTTTGGGTTGAACTTTTTCTCAGTTATACAATGGCATGCAAATGTATTACCTTTCTGTGATTGATATGTATTATTTTTCCCATAGTGTTCAGATAAAAAAGTGAAACTTTTTATGGTCATCATAATTAAGTATTATTTCATAATAATTATTTTTCTTTTTCTTTATAATAGTTTGATGTAATTTCATTCTTTATCTATTAGCGATGTTTATAGTTATATTTATAGTTTTGTGTAATTACTTACACATATCTAGAATTCCCTCAAGCAGGGCCTATTTCATAGGGCCAACTTAGATTTCCAACCCTCTATCAATTAAAAGTTAGGATTGTTCATGGCTACTCTTACCAGCAGATTGATGCTAACCTACTTCACCAGTTTGTTCTATAGTACCCCATTTTTTTACACCCTGATTGCACATTTGGTTGTAATAGTAAGGTATATGCATGAAAAAATATTAAGTCAGGTAATCTCTACTCAACAACCTGATTTAGCCATAGAATTATTTGGATAGAGTGTGCTACACCCAACTAATGAGTGTTTTTTTTTCACAACAGGACTTCCCCTGAGCCAGTTTCCTTTGAGAATAGTTGCTTGAGAGTGACCTAGAAAGGTTTGTCCAAATGCATTAAGATTATACAAGCCCAACCCAAGAACTCAAACTCATAAGTTTATCTTTGCAATCCCACTACCCACCCACCAGCTCAATAATTCCCTAACTGATAATGTCCTATTTCAGGTTCCATTGCTTAAAGCTTTCATTCCTCTCTTGAACCTCCTCCAACCAGGTACCAAGTCTCCAAAAGTGCCTTAGTTTTTCAACCCTCTCACCTCTTGGCTCCATTATCCCATCTAAGAATATTTATCTCTAGGGAGAGGATTAAATGTCTTAACTTGCTTGTAAATGAAACTTTCTTTTATCACCTTTTCCTATAATATTATGGTTTTTCATATCTTGTATTATTTAAAAAAATAAATTCAATTAAATAAAATAACATGTATGTTTTACATCCACCTAGGCCTTTACCTGGCCCACAATTTTACCATCTCTTTTGCGGTAAAATAAAGCATTTACAACTTTTGTCGAGGGGTGTTATAGTATAGATATGACTTATTTATATTTACAACGTTGTAGTCTCCATAGTCACAACATAGTTTGCATGATGTTAGATTTTTCATTTTTTATGTTGTTAGATTTTTTATTATTGTTGTTGTTATTACTAATACCGAGAGTACAAAAGTTCATTACAACTTCGAGTGAGTAAATATTGTGAGGTATCCTTATGTTGATTTACATGACTAAAAAATAAACAAATAAAAAGTTATGTAATATAAGGGAAAGCTGTTTTTCAAATTATGGTTTGTATAGGGAGACGTTGTCATAGTGTTATTTTAAGTTATATGACCCACAAAAAAACCAAGTATGTGACAACACTTAAATTAAATTAGTATAAATCCATCTTAAATTTTATTTCATTATATTATGATAAAAATTCAATTTCTTAAAGTGTAATTTTCTTATTTCTTAATATGAAAGAATATACACTTAATAAAATTACATTTTATATCTTTATAAATTTGATTCCCCCAAAATATATAGGTTATTAGTATACCCCTTATATCAAAGCATTTAGAATATATTTTTTCTCCACTCTAAAAGAGAGTGAGTTTTCCCTACATTATTGAGACTATGGCTACAACAAAGTAATAAAAATAGATGGGTTATTAATATGCACTTTGCAAAAGAATATTTAGTATATGAAAAATTCAATGTTCTTATGTTACATGCATACAACTATAAACGTTGATGAGCTTATCATAGCTTCCACAACCATGTTATTATAGATTTAATGTTTTTGGGCATTACTTTGTTTTTACCAAAAAAAAATTCTACAACTTCTCCATAGTTTAACTTTATGGATTAAATTTTATTAATATTTAAAATTAGTTATCTACAATATGATTGGTTTAGGTATTATTATGTAATGATTGTTATTGTCGAACGAAAGAAGGGACACAGTTGGAATCCTATGTGGAGGAGGATATGAAGACCGATAGCGATCTGAATCATGCTACTGAAATGAGATTTGTCACCACCTTATATTTTTGGTATGCAATAAGTGGATTGACAATCCTATGGCTCAACAAAATTGATATTCAACATTTTTTCAGCATCGAGCAAGGAAAGTGTTTGGTTTTAAAGATTTTTTGCTAGACTATTTTGTATTTTTTTTTCACATGATGCTTCTTAAAGTCAAAAGGGTTTTTGATCTACACTTCCTTATTTTATTCGAGTATGTTTCTTTAAAATATGTCTTCGTAGATGAGTTTCTCACTTGTAGGAGTTTTTTGGTCGATGCTCATGAGTCCTGGATCACTCTAGAGGAACATGGCACTCACCACTGGGGACATCTGTTGCATGGGCCAAATCTATTTAGTATGAAGGAGATCATGGATATTACCTTTTCTCTTAAGTGGCATATCAAAGAAACCTATAATGTATGGACTCTTCTTTGCAGGATATTTCCTATCACAGTCATAGTGCTCCAACCTATAGATTCATCTAATTTGACCATAGATATGTTCGTAAAGGAGGGGGGTTGTGTAAGGAGTCATAGTGCTCCAACCTATAGATTCATCTAATTTGACCATAGATATGTTCGTAAAGGAGGGGGGTTGTGTAAGGAGGAAAATGTATAACCTAGGGGAATCTCTAATAATTTCTTTCCTCTCAATTTCATATCTATAATGTGTGTCTAGATATGGAAGAAACTAATGTAGAGAAGAGTTTTCAATGCCTAGATCTGGATATGTCAATTATAGATTTGATCGAAAATTGCTTAGATCTGGTAGATCCCTCGAGAATATAATATAGGAAGGAAAATGTTTATATTTTTATTAAAAACCAAAGTTAAAAATCAAAAGAGGATGGGAAGTTCTAGATCTTCATAAAAACATTGGATGGTACATCTATTTTAATTTGGGCAAACGATGAGGTTTTAGTGGAGAATATGAAATGAAAGATAAAAAAGCAAGAGTGAATCCCAAAAACTACTCAAAATCTCATTTCAAGAAGAAAAATACTTCAAGACAAGAGGGCTCTCAAAGGGTACAACATTACTAGAGGTTCGAGGGTTGAAGTTGCTGCGCTGCAGCTGCTCCAACTCCTCAGGGATTTCTGAATCTCGTCAACGGTGTCATCGAAATTCTGAATACAATAGTTCAGCGCCGCTCTTTCTCTTTCACTCATCTCAGCGCTTCTGCCTTTCAGGCCTGCTGCCGAAACGGAGACCGTTCGGGCATTAACGAGGCTCACGTTCATGGCCTCTTTGACGAGATCGCTCAGCGTGGGCTTCAGTGAACCGGCGTATGGAGAAAGCGACGAAACACAGCTGCGGATACCGAGTGGCCTGGCACGACGATTTGATAAATTCAGTGATGCTCGTATCGCTGTGCTGGGGATTCACGTCCTTCGCCGTAGCTGAAGCCATTATCGCAGAAACTATGATAACTAAAACAGTTGCAGGCCGTGAATCGATGGCGATAGAATATAAAAAGAAAAAACAAGAAATGAAAAGCATCGAAGGCAAACCCAGGGACGGAAAAGGGTTGTAAGTGGGCACAAGCACATATTATTGATGCTCTTTCATCCTGATATATATAGCCGAGTTCGCGCCTCCGGATATTGTCAATTAACCATTCCAGGTCGGTGTGTCGCTAGACGGCCGATTCTCGAGGTTTGATTTGTTCCATGTTTTCATTCCCGAACACTGGGTTGACCCTATGTAGTGGGATGTAATGCGCTAAGTTTAAAAATGAAATAATGTTTTCGACTGAGGTTTTGGTAAAATTATGCAAAATTTTGTGGTACTCTCATATAGTTGTGTTTCAAGATTTTGGATGGTTTGTTTTTATGGGGTTTAATTTATTTTCATCATTAAAAGTAAGATTTAAATATTTGACGTGCATGATGTAATGGTTGGGGCTGATGGCTTTCACACCGCCCAGCCAAGTTCGAATCCTGTGGAGGTTGTAAAATGAGAGGTAGTAGAATGAGAGGGTCCCGCCGAAGATTACAAAAAAAAAAAAAAAAAAGATTTAAATATTATTTTTTTAGGAAAGGTATTTAGCTGATTAGTCTTCTAATCAATTTACTCAATTTGTACTGAACTTTAGATATAATGATGCAACAAGTAAATATAAGAAATGAAAATATGAAACAAAAATTTAGGTTTGGGAGATTTTGTTGGAATTTTGTTAATATTTTTTTGCTCAATTTTAATTTTTATTATTTTAAATGGATTTTTGATTGTATATATCAATTTAGCATTTTAAAAAAAATTTGGACATTTAAATTGGGCATTGCACATGATTCATATTCTAGCAAAAATTTTTTTTGTTGAAAATAAAGTGTTTTTTGGGTGAGTTTTCTTAAAGTGTGATGTTTTGAAAAGTTTTCTAGTTTATTTTCCAATCTAATTTGTCCAAATTCCTTGAGGGATTCATTGAAATCACAAATTTGGCTAGTGAATTCTATGCTATAAAGTGCCCAAGGGTTTTTTTTTTTTTTAACCACATGGTGAATCGGTAACTGCGAGGCCTAATCTATGGGAGACCCAGGATCAAACCTCATAGCTGCCACTATAACACCAAGAGCATAACCAACCACCTGCAAGTAGGGTATACTAAGTTCCTATGCTTCTAGCAAGCGCAGACTCACGGGAAAGGGGAATCCACCTCTCTAGCTGCCACCACAGCAGGTCCCAAGGGTTTTTTAAGAGTGTTGAATCCCGATTCTTAAGGGCGTTGAATTCATATAACACAAATATTCTTAAGGGCGTTGAATCCATATAACACAAATCAAGATTTCACCGCAATTTTTTCGTCAAATCTAGCAAGAAATCCACTAGAAATTCCAAAAAATCACACTTAAATACAACTCTTTTTTAGATATGTAGAAGTTAAAGTGAGGTATTAAATGCTTTTTTCCGTTTGTGTTAAATTTTTAAGATTTAAGGTTTCTTTAAATCCTTTTTATTTTTATGTAATTTATATAATATTTCAGTAAAGTTATAAGTTATACGGATTTTAATTTTTAGTTTATATAAAATTACTCTATTTAATATTGGATAATGATAATGATCCATTTTTAGAGGGTAATCATTTTTTATATATTAGAGTGAATTTATTAATTTTTATAATTGGTAAGAAATGTAAAATTGTATTTTATTTCTAGATTTATATGGTTTCAACTTAATGATGAGCTGTTTTAGACTAAGGAGACTATGGTGACTACAACCTAGATACATTATTAACCTCATAAGAATAGATAGATTATTAATATACACTTCGCAAAATAGCATTTAGCATATACAACATTCAATGCTATCATGGGAGATGCATATCCTTTGTTAGCAGTAAAAGTCAATGAGCTTTACCTAGATTGCGAAGACTATGGCAAATACAACCTACTAAAAATAGATAAAAATAGATAGGCTATGAACATACACTTTTCAAAACCTACACCTTTTAAAAGAGCATGTGGGATACACAACTTTCAGTGCTATTATGGGACACGCATATCCTTTGACATTTGTCAAAGTCGTTGCGCTTATTAAATGTTGTATCTGATAGGCTATTAACATACAGCTTTCAAAACATACACCTTTTAAAAGAGCATGCGGGATACACAACTTTCAATGCTGTTATGGGACAAGCATATCCTTCGACATTTGTGAAAGTAGTTGCGCTAATTAAATGTTGTATCTGCTACATTATGTCTTACAAGGTATATATTAATAACTTATTCATTTTTACAAGGTTGTATCTCCATAGTCACAAGATAGTTTGCATGATGCTAGATTTTGCATTTTTCATAATATTATATTATTGTTTTTATTACTTGTCCCAAGAATAAGAAGGCTCTTTACAACTTAGAGTGAGTAGGTATTGTGAGGTAATTTTATGTTAATTTACATGTTTAAAAATTAAGTAAATATAAATTTATGTAATACAAGGGAGAGTTGGTTTGCAACTAAAGTTTGTATAAAGAGATGTGGTCAAAAAAATATTATTTTATATTATATTATCCACTAAAAAGTTAAAGTATATGATATTAATTACATATTTAAATTAACATAAATCTATTTTAAAACTAAATTCATTATATTATAATAAAAATACAATTTTTTAAAATATATATTTTTTATTACTTAGTATGAAAACATAACCATTTATTAAATTATATTTTTATATATTTATAAATTTAATTTAGCCTAGGTTTAAAATAAATCTTTATAAAAATGTATAAATTACTAGGATACACCTTACCATTTAAAGTTTATAACTTTTAAATATGCATATCTTTGTGAGCCCTAAAAGTCAATCAACTTTACCTAAATTGTTGAGACTATGCGTCTACACTAAGTAAAAATAGATAGGTTATGAATATGCACTTTGGAAAATAATATTTAGTATATAGATGTGGCGTCTACACTAAGTAAAAATAGATAGGTTATGAATATGTACTTTGGAAAATAATATTTAGTATATAGATGTGGCATGCATATCCTTTACCCATTGTAAAAGTTGATGAGTTTGTTCAATTCTGTATTTTTGGCGTATTATATTGTAAGTTTTATATTAATAGATTATATATTTTTATAAAGTTGTACTTCATACAATTATAATATAGTGTATGCTGAGGGAATTTTATAAAGAGTAGTTTTTAAGTGTGAATTTTGGAGTTTTTAAGGAAAAATTTTGTAGTCAAATCTCCATTTGTGTTGTTTAAATTGGTATTTTGATTACATATATATATTCATCACCCTAAAAAAAACTGGGGAACTTCCATTGTGAAGTATTCACATATAAAGCTTTTAATTCAATTTATCCCCTATCTAGAAAAATTAGAACAACAAATAAACCAGAAAAATTTCCAAACCATCCTACTTGAAGAGTACTTGATTTTATAATGTTAGATTTTTTTATTACTTGTACCAAGAGTCAGAAATTTCTCTTCAACTTAGTGAGTAAATATTGTCAGATAATGTTATGTTGATTTTCATGACTCAAAACTAAATAAACATATAATTATGTGATAAATGGGAGTGTTGTTTTAACAAGCCTAGATCTATCTTAACTCTTGATCTACGAGGGGCCAAGAGTGATCTGAAAATCACTTATGAATGATCTCAGTTAATTAATGTAGGTATTACAGACTCATGCGCTAGGATATGGCTATGTTATTTTAAGCAATGGATTGATAAGATTGTGAAAAACATAGGCATTGGAAAACAGTAAGAGAAACACAGCAAGCAAATGCAAAACACAACAATTTAATAAGGAGTTCACCCAATCCTCCTGGGCTACGTTTCATGGTCCAACTTTTAGTGGTGGCCTTTTCTATTATGTCTTTAAGTAGAGTTTTTACAATGAGAAGCTCAATTTGAGTCTCCTATAACAGACGATGCTCAGTAGGGTGGTACTTGGATTCCCCAAGCGACCAAAGTACACATGCTCCCCCTTACTGAGTCTTGACCTCAACTGGTCTTAATGGGATGAGTCCAATCTGGTACTCAGTTCCCAACCGATATCCTCACAGGGGTTGCTTGAACCTCTCAAGCCTTCATGGTTCTGTCTGCTTGATGCCGCCTTAGCTCTGTAGGTCAACTCAACTTCTCTGTTCTCTACTTCTTGCTTCACTCTCTATTCTGTCTCCCCTCTGTTCTCTGTCTGTTTGTGGCTTAAAGCCAATCTGTCCCTTGACTATTCGCTTCCTCTTCCGTCTCTTCGAATCACTTGCCTCTATCCACTGGAATTCCCTACTTCTGTGTCATCGCCACTTTGTAACGTTTCACAGAGAGGTAGCCACTTGTCTCCTTATGAGTTGGGCACCAGCTTTTCCTCGAACGGTCGTTATTTCGGTTATTCTGCGAAATGATTCATCCGGCAGCTCATTGGTCATGTGGGACCCCAAATGTAATATGCCTCAGCCTATTCTTCTATCAAATTCGGTCTCCCATCAGGTGCAATCTCCATCGTTGATATGGGGCATCTAGATCCTATGGTCATCGCTTTTACCGCACGGGTGAGCTACTCGACCATTACCGTGCAATTAGAGTGGTTTTCTCTCTCATCCACCAGACACATGTCATTCAGTGTATGGCATCGCTTGGTCCTCTGCCAAACCCACTTACCACCTGAAATGCCTCCGATAGTCCGTCGGTTTTGAGTACGGGACCTGCCTTCTAATGTATCGTGTATTTCATCATGGTTTTACCTGTTTTTCACATGACCAGGTGCTAGGACTTTTCCTTCTTTGAGGTTTTTATCCTATGATACTGCTTATCAGAAAAGGCCTTTATTTTTTGATCTAGACTCCCTATTTGCTAGTTTGCGCAACTGTGCAGTCTCCATGGGCCAATGGTCAGCGCGCTTTAGTCGAGGGTCCTCGTTGTTCTGTGCTAGCTACAAACTGCCACTATCCAGAGGTCCTTCCTGATAGCTCATTGTTTACAAGCTTTTGAAGTTTGACATAATTTGAAACAATCATAGAAACTCTGATAATTTTCAAGGATCCAATTCGGATCGTGGCCTTCCCACTGAGAAAGCTTTTGGACCACCAAAAGTTGGTTTTCAAGCATCGACTAAGTGAGGGTACAATTGTCTCACTTTTCAAATCTCTATTCACTTTGCACTGCTTGGCTTTGAGCCCCTGAGCCCAATTCTGAGGTACTCAACGTCTCCCCTGTGCGTCGTTTTCACCTTCCTGTCCAAAACTGTCTTCCTACAGTTCATTAAGATATTCAAGTAGCAGGTCATCAATAGAAGGCAATTGATTCTCTTCTTCAGGATCTTCAATTAACTAAGGTTCAAATAGTCTCAAGCTATCTGCATTGATGACTGAGTGGATGTGCAAATAAGCTGGCAAATCAAGGCAAAAAGCATTCTCACCAATCTTCTCAAGGATCCTAAAAGGTCCATACGTTATTGGTTTCAGCTTTCTACCTTCACCTTGCATCCTGTCCTTGCTGATATACAGCCAGACTTGATCACCAACTTGGAAACTATGCTCCATCCAATGCTTATCGTGCATTGCCTTGTATTTGGCCTGGCTCTTTTCCAGTTGTTCCTGTACTGCTTGATGGATCTCTTGGATTTGTTCAATGAACCTAGTTGCCTTGTCCACATCGTTGTGTCCCTCAACTATTTTGTCTTTACCAAAGACAAAATCCAAGGGAGACCTTGGTGTGAAACTAAAATAGGTCTCAAAAGAAGATCTCTGTGTGGAAGAATGTTTGGCTCTGTTGTAAGCATGCTGCACATAACACAAATGTTTATCCCAAAGCTTAGGATGCTTACTACAATATCCCCTGAGTAACTGGATCATTGTTTTGTTGAATACTTCTGTCTGGCCATCGATTTGTGGATGGAAAGTTGTGCTTTTATTCAGTTTGATGTCCATCAGTTCCCACAGACTTGATCAAAACTTTCCCACAAATCAGGTGTCTCGATCGGACATAATGGAAATCGCAATCCAAAATGAACCCATACATGTTGAAAGAACAATTTTGTAGTTTTTTTAGCTGTAATCTATTTATTACAAGGTATCAAAATACACATTTTGTTTAACCTATCCACAACAACATACAGATAATCATGACCTTTCCTAGATTTAGGCAGTCCTCCAACAAACTCCATGGAAACACTTTCCCAGGGATGAGAAGGAACTGGTAATGGAGTGTACAAGCCTAGTTTTCTATTGCTGGGCTTTATTTTAGAACACATAGTACACCCTCTTACATATCTAGAAACCGTCTCGTTCATTTTTGGCCAATAACAAAATCTTTGCAGTTGTGCAACTGTTTTACTTTCCCCTAAGTGACCTGATATTAGAGAAGTGTGTGCTTCTCGAATTATCTTTACTCTTTCTATTTGTGGAATGCATAGCTTCCCACAATGATACAAGAGTCGGTCCTTAATATGATAATCCAATTCTTCTACTCGTTTTCCTTGACTTAAAGTTTCATATACATCTTTCAAGTCTATATCTTGAGAATATTGTTCAATGTAGCTCTCATGTAACACAAAATTATGCTTAAGTATAGTAGATGCATTTATAATGGGTCTAGATAACATATCTGTGGCTTTATTGTGTATGCCTTTTTTATATCTGATGACTAAAGGAAACTGTTGTAAAAAGCTCATCCATCTATAATGTCTTGATTGCTGCAACTTAGTTTGAGAGTGTAGATACTAAAGTGGTTGATGATCAATATGTATAACTATTTATTTGCCCATTAAGTAATGTTTCCACTTTTTCACACTCTATACTAATGCATACAATTTTTAATTTTATGTGGGATGGTTAACTACTGCAAAATTAAATGTCTCAGAATGATAACATATGGGTTTACCGTGCTGTGTCAACACTGCTCCCATGGCATAGTCACTGGCATTCATTTCGATCTCAAATGGTCTTTGAAGATTTGGTAGTACTAGTACTGGTGCTGTACTAATATTTTCTTTCAAAGTGTCGAAGGCTTTATGCAGTTTGCCTCCCCACTGAAACACCTTGTTCAATCCTGTTAAAGCATGTGAGGGAGCTGCAATTAAGGAAAAGTTAGAAATGAACTTTCTCCAATATTGTGCTACTCCTAAGAAGCTCCTAACTTCTGTAGCAAATTTGGGTTTAGGCCAGTTTACAACGACTACCACCTTAGAGGGATCTATCTTCAATTCACCACCCCTACTATATGTCCCAAATAATTCAAAGATGTTTTGCCAAATTCACATTTTGAGATTTTAACATAAAGTTTTTCTCTTTTTAAAACATCTAGTGTCTACTTAACATGCTTTAAATGTCTTCCCATGTTTTACTAAATATTAGAATGTCATCCAGATACACAATAACAAAATCATCAAGAAAAGGTCTGAGTACATCATTCATTATTCTCATGAAAGTAGCAAGAGCATTAGTTAAGCCAAAAGGCATAACTAGCCACTCATACAATCCCTGCTTTGTTTTGAAAGAAGTTTTCCATGCATCTTGTTCTGCAACTTTGACCTGATGATATCCACTATGCAAGTCTAACTTGGAAAAATAAACAACTTCTTTCAATTGATCTAATAGATCATCTATGCGAGGAAGAGGATAACAATTTTTTATTGTTATCTTATTTAGTGCCCGATAATCAATGCACATTCTCCACGAGCCATCTTTATTTCTCAACAAAACGATTGGTGACCCACATGGTGATGTGCTAGGTCTGATGAACCGCTTCTCGAGAAACTCATACACCTGCTTCTTGATTTCTGCATTCTCTAAAGTGGACGACCTTTTATACATGTGGCTACAATGGTTGTTTCATCTCTTGAGTCTGACCCCAAATCTTTCTGAATAGCTACAACAGTCTTCTTCTTCTTGCCCTCGAACTTCCTAGGTCTCAGCTCTGGATGCAGGATCTAATACTGCTCATCATCATGCCCATCCTTCTTACAGTGAGTGCATGAAGACTTGCTTTTCTCTGCAGTGTTTTCCTTCCTTGCATTCCATTTCTATTTTCTTTTCTCCTTATTCTTGCTTGCAATGGGCTGGAATGATCCCCCAAGTTCTGGGTTCCCATTCTTTCCTCTAGCTTCTAGATGCGTAGCTTGAACAGATACTTCATCTATACTAGTTGGATTAAACATGAGGATAGTCTGCCTCATATAGTCGTGTAGACCACCGATGTACTTCAACGGAGTCTCAGGTGAGTCTAATGAGATTCCTAGAATCAAAGCTCTTCCTAAATTCTTGGGTGTAACCTTGTACACTTTGCCCTTTCAATTGTCGAAGGGTTTGCCAGCTCATCATGGCTTGCTGCATGTTGGCCAGTGGATAGAACTGCTTTTTGATTGCAGAAACAAATTCACTCCAGACAGAAAGAATCTTACCATGTCTCTTCATGTTAGCTTGGGTCTTGTCTTCCCACCAAACTATGGCAGTGCCTCCAAGGTGTAGTCTGGATAGCTAAATCTTGCTCTTGTCTGAATCAATACTTTGTACTCTGCAATAAACATCAATTTGTTTGAGTCAATTGTCCAGCTTTTCTGCATTCAACTCTCCATCATATATTGGTAAATCAAATTTAACATCTAGTTTAATCGAATATGCCTTATTTTTATGTTCAGGGCTATTAGGAGGTGTGAGAAAGCTTCCTTCTTTCCCTTTGCCTTTTGAGTGGTCATGGAGGAGAGACTCTTGTTCTCCTTTATCGTGTTTGGAGCCAGATGAATCTTCATCTTTATGTTTTCTAAAGACCTTATACATTTCCTATACCATGGGCCTTATGGCCAGGAAACTATCTATAAATTTAGGGTCTAGCCCACAGAACCTTCCTCCAACATTATCTTCTGACGATAGACTCTTCCAATTCTAGGATTAGTTTCAACCAACTCTCCTTTTCCTAATTTGAGCTTTGATCTAGTTAGCATTCAACAGCTAAATCCAACACAAGCTTTTCTAACCTTAACAACCTATAGCTCTAATACCATTTGACCTGAAAATCACTAATGAATGTTCTTAGTTAATTAATGTAGGTATTACGGACTCATGCGAAGGGATATGCCTATGTTATTTTAAGCAATAGATCAATAAGATTGCGAAATACACAGACATTGGAAAATAGTAATAGAAACACAACAAGCAAATGCAAAACACAACAATTTAATAAGGAGTTCACCCAATCCTCCTAGGTTACGTTTCCTGGTCCAGCTTTCAGTGGCGGCCTTTTCCATTGTGTCTTTAAGCAGAGTTTTTACAATGAGGAGCTCAATTTAAGTCTCTTGTAACAGACGATGCTCAGTAGGGTGGTACTTGGATTCCCCAAGCCACTAGAGTACATATACTCCCCCTTACGGAGTCTCGACCTGAACTGGTCTTAATGGGATGAGTCTAATCTGGTACTCAGTTCCTGATCGATATCCTCACAGGGGTTGCTTGAACCTCTCGAGCCTTCTCGGCTCTATCTGCTCAATGCCACCTTAGCTCCGCAGGTCAGCTCGACTTCACTATTCTCTGCTTCTTGCTTCACTCTCTATTCTGTCTCCCCTTTGTTCTCTGCATGTTCCTAGCTTAAAGCCAATCCATCCCTTGACTGTTCGCTTTCTCTTCCGGCTCTTCGGATCGCCTACCTCTATCCACTAGAATTCCCTGCTTCTATGTCATCGCCACTGTGTAACGTTTCACAGAGAGGTGGCCACTTCTCTCCTTACGAACTAGGCGCTAGCTTTTCTTCGAACGATCATTATTTTGGTTATTCCGCGAAATGATTCATCCGCCAGCTCATCGGTCATGTTGGACCCCAAATGTCATATGCCTCAGCCTACTCTTCTATCAAATCCAATCTCCCATTGGGTGCAATCTCCATCGTTGATCTGGGGCCTCCAGATCCTACAATCATTGCTTTTATCGCACGGGTGAGCTACTTGATCGTTACCCTGCAATGAGAGCAGTTTTCTCTCTCATCTACCGGACACACATCATTCAGTGTGTGGCATCGCTTGGTCCTCTGCCAAACCCGCTTACCGCCCGAAATGCCTCTAATATTCCGTCGGTTTTGAGTTGAGGACCCGCCTTCTAATGTATCGGGTATTTCTACACGGTTTTACTTGTTTTTCACATGACTAGGTGCTGGGCTTTTCCTTCTCTGAGGTTTTGCACTAATCACATATCAGAAACGACCTCTGTTTCCTGATCTAGACTCACTATTTGCTAGTTTGCGGCACTGTGCAATCTCCATGGGCCAACGGTCAGCGTGCTTTGGCCGAGGGTCCTCGTTGTTCCGTGCTAGCTACAAACTGCCACTGTCTAGAGGTCCTTCCCGATAGCTCATTGTTTACAAGATTTTGAAGTTTGACATAATTTGAAACAATCATAGAAACTCTGATAATTTTCAAGAATCCAATTCAGATCAAAGAGGATCAAATCTTTTAACTCTTGATCTACCAAGGGCCAAGAGGGATCAAATCTATTTTTACTCTAAAAGAGGTTGGTATTTTAAAAGATTTGAACCCTCTAAGCACTTGGTAGATCCATAATTAAGATGAATCTAGGCTAGTTTTATTATTTATTATAAATAATTATATTTATATTTACTAATTTTATATTTTATAATTTTATTTTTAGTTTTATGTAATTTGACTGAGCTACAATTATTATTATTATTTATTTTAGTTTACATTATTTCTATTTGTGTTTCAATTTTGTCAAAATGTTTATAGGACATTACAACATCTCTAAAATATTTATAAGATATTTAACTGAACCCACATGTGAATGTCTGCAAACTTTTACATCACTACAACATCTTCCCCATACCTTTTTTCTTTTAGATTTAATTTAAAAAATGTTATAAAATTAAATTAAAGTTCAAAGGGCCTTGGATAGATGGTGATTGGGTGGTTTGTTAAGGCATTCATTGATGTGAAGTCACTAGTTCAATTCCTTGCTCTGATCTATGTAATATATTGGACATGATGAAGATGTAGTCCCCCAAACTTATAAAAGAAAAAATTAAAATAAAATATGTTGATTTTGAAATGATTTATGGTTTATGTGCACGTGGTATTAATAAGTCATGGGGTGAATATTCATGGTTAAGAATCATGATAAATTGTACATTTCTTGTAAGTATTAAATCTTAATTTAAAAAATGTTATAAAATTAAATTAAAATAAAATATTTATAAAGTATTTTGATTTTGAAATGAGTTATGGTTTTTTGACATGTGGTATTGATAAGCGATGTTATTTTATTTTACCATGGCACTGTAGCAAAACCTCTTTAGAAGTTAAGAATATCCATGGTAAAATGAGGTTGAATATTCATGGTCAAGAATCATGTTATATTGTAAGTATTCAATTTTTATGCGCTTATTAATTAAGTTTAAATATGGTAAAATGAAACTTAATTTATAACTACTATTTATATGTTATTTATATACAAGTATTCTTTAAGTGCGACTTTTTTGGAAAGTCTCCTCATTTTTTTCCGATCTAATTTATCTATAATCCAACAGGGATTTCATTGAAATCACAAGTTTTATAGGTGAAATCTTCACAATCGAAGTGTCTAAGGGTTTTTTGGAGTCAATCAATACCAAGAATATGCCGGGAACTCCAAAAAGTAGCAATTATAGACTGCTACATTTATATATGCTTTTGGTTCAATTCGGACGCTTTTTTTTTTTGCCAAATATTATTTTTTGTTGTTTAAAATGGGTTTTTGACTGCATATATGGATTTAACACCCTAAAAAGTCCATACTGTAGAGATTTTACAACTCAAACATGTGATTCCAAGAATCCGCTGCTCTATTCTACACAAATTAGAGTACAAAATATGTTGGAAAACATTGGAAAACGTAGAATAGATAGACTATGACTATATTTTAATTTGATATATATATTATAATTTCATTTTATCTAAAAAATGTTATAAATTTATTAATAAAAATAAAATTACAATATAAAAAGAAGAAAAAAATAAAAAATGTCTACATTTAATGTCTAACATCATGCAAATCTCTCTTACACTCGTCTGTAGAGTCTCTCTCTATGCAAAAATCTAAGATCATGCAAATCTTTCTTATACTAGACTGTAGAGCGTGTCTCCATGCAAAAAATCAAAATTTGTATAAAATGTTGTCAGATTAAATTAATTTATGTTATATGATATCTCTCGAAAAAACTAAATATTTAATAACCTTTAAAAGTTAAGTTCACATAAATGCATTTTAAACTTGAATTCATTATATAATAATAAAGATTCAATTTCTCAATGTGTATTTCTTGGTGGCTTAATATGAAATAATTACACGTAATTAAATAATATTTTTATATCTTTATAAATTTGATCCCTATTTACAAGTTGTATAAGTTATATTGACTTTAATTTCGATATTCTATATAACTGATATATTTGAAAATGTTTTGTTATTGGATAATGTTTTGTTTTTGGATAAATATCATGTTGTCATAATATTAAAGTGAAGTTATTAAAGTTTATTAATTTTTATAACTAGTAACAAATGTGAAAATGTATGAATTAGATGTTTAATTTCAAAACTTCTATTTCTTCAATGGGGACTATAACTTCCCCGGATGCGGGTGGCACAAATGCATTAAATGAATGTCATGCAAGATTGTAAAACCAGGTACTGCCAGCTGCAGGGCAGCGTGGCTTCCCAGGTTCTCACCTCGCGCAAGAGGGATGGAGTTATTAAGGTTGGATACTGTAGGATTTTTGCATTTATGGAGTGTGTTGTTCAACGCAACACTGTGGCTATTATAATCATGTCGATCTTGTATGTTCTACTCACACCTCGCGCTCAGTCTTACTACTCCAGGCCCTAGTTTGATGTGGTTTATGGTGACAGGTAGAACCTTGCAAACAGAGGCAAGCTCCAGGCCAACTCTTTGTATCTCTGGAAGAGGTTCTATTACGCTAAGGTTCCCCACGGAAGGATTAGCACGGCTTTAAGGGGTAAGCTCTCCAAAGCTCTTGAATTTAGAATTGGACGTGTTGCATCTCCGTCTCGGGCTTTCTCTGTGCGTTTAATTCGGTCTCTGTGTCATTCTTTCCATCCCCCTGTTGTTGTCTCTGGTCTCTCTGGTCTCTCTGTGCCTTCCCCTTCGCTTTTCATAATGGTTCGCCAGGGCAGAAGGAATCGTTTCGGGGGGCGACGTGGAAGCGGCAAATGTCCAACCACTAGTCATTCTGTGGACCCTGAATAGTCGCCTATTAATCTTCCCTCCTCTCATGAGGATGTGCCTCCTTTGAGCTCAAGGCGTAAGCCAATTCCTAATAGTGCTTTCCAAACCACGCATTTCAAATTTCAAAGCAATCTGAATAGGCCTCTGATTACTGCTCACATCACTATAATCCTTTCGGAAGAAGAAAACCATATCTCCCCTCTGGCTTGCATCACTCTTGATCCTTCTCAAAGCAGTGAGCATTCAATGGATGAGGGAAACCCGGAGAATCGGAAGAGTGATAAGTCTGGTCAGGATGAAATTCCTAAAAGCATTCCGCCCCTTGAAGACATAAGCCCAGTAGTTGGGGAAGGGACTCTTGGCGCCACAAGTCATTCCTTGGTGAACCCTGTCAGCGAGACGGATGGAAATGAAAGTTTGAGGATTGGCAGCACGTGTCTGGTAGCGGAGAAGACTCCTGGTGAGGATATGGAAGTTTAATGCCACCTGGGCCTGTTTTTCTCCTTTTTTTGTTTTTGATATCGCTCAGATGACCAACTCCAGGCATTTCTGCTCACAGTCAAGGTTCAACATCTTCAGCGTGTTGTTTTGGCATCCCTTCGGGGAAGTGGTGATTTACTTACCGGCTGGATTGCTAAGAATTTAGGCTTTTCTACTGACAATGTCTCTATCTTCGTTCTACAAGTCTTTCTCTGGGTTTTATATCTGTTTTCTAGATCTATGTAACTGGTCTCCCCAGGTTCTTTTTGTAAGGTGGCAGTTCTGCTGTGTTGAGTTCTCTCGGGTTCTGATCTCTGAGGCCTCAACTCCATGTAAAAATATTCCTCTTTTCAGTTAATAGATTTTAGTATTTGCAGAGAAAAAAAATGGGGACTATAACTTCATAAAATAGACAGGCTATTAATATAACCAGAGTGTATTTAGCATGCAAAAAATTCAGTGCTCTAATATGAAATAGATATATTTTTCCAACTATAAAATTTGATCAAATTTTCTTAGGTTAAGGAGACTATCGTGACTACAACCCCATAACAACAACGTATAGGCATAAACAAAACTCAATGCTCTCCTCGGAAATGCATATCTCAGGTATAAAAGTCAATGAGCTCTACCTAGATTGTGAATACTATGGCTACTACAACCTACTAAAAATTGATAGGCATAGCATCCCTAAGTGAGAAAAGATTTAAATTATTCTTATTATTTTGTTGTTTTCTTTCTTTGTGTGAACAAAAGCCTCCAAGTTAGTGTGACACTTACTACTCTAGGTTTTACATTGCAACGTTAGTTACTGAATTGAGTTATTATGTGGATGACTCCAAGGCAATGCTTATTCTTGAGTATACATACTTATAAGACAATAATCATATAGTTTCTTGGGTAAATAATGTTGAATAATATTTAGTGTTCATCTTAATGATGACCTTGACCTTGATATTATGAGAAAATTTTACGAACTTTCCCAAGAGATCTAATCACCTGCCACCTGGCACTTTGATGCTCTTAGGAATGGTGAGTTTTGATCTAAGACTCATGAAGTTTAGGGTTCCCTTGGATGATTTAATGGGGAGGAGGTGGTTACAGGGTAACCACCCTCTCTCTCACGCCATAAGCAACTCATTTCCCTTGCACTCTTCATTGATCTATTCTCTACAACTACTATGGAAAACTACACACGATGAGCTCTTGGTTTAGCCTCTCCTCTGATGCAGACCACAACAAGTAACCCATGTTCTCGAAGATTTGTTTTTAGTGTCTTGGGTTTTTGTTTTTATTTTTCTTCTGTGTTCAAGTTATAATTTCTTTTTCCTTATGTTTATGAGTTAATACCTTACCTTTCCTTTGCAAGGGAAAAAAATGATGTTGGGATTCCTATAACGGATTAGGCAATGACTGTAGTTTGATACCTCCTGCAAGGTTATATTATTGGATGGCTTCCACTGTGATAAATATATTCCCTTTCTTCAATCTTCGTTCTCTATAAGAAAAATTTTTGTTCCCCTTCGAGTAATCCTAAATGTTGTTTTCAGGTTCTACATTGAAGACATTACAAGGAAAGAGAGACCTACTCAGGTAACCCATTAGCCAAGACATTTTATCAGTTGCTTCCCAACTTTACATGAAGCATTTCAATGGAGTCTAATCTCATTCAAATTTTCTCTATTTATTTCTACAAGGTATGCTATGGAAGGCAGGTACCAATACTGCCATTGGATAATTTCATCTCATTCCCATGTTCTTGTTAACACGATATTCTAAAAAGCATTGCAGGGGCTTGGAGAGCTCACATGGTTAGGGTTATTTCATAGGAATTCCATATAAGTCTTTCCAATGCTATAGGATTCTTCATTTCAAATTGATAAGGGTCTCAAGATAAGTTATGATTTTCCATATTCGGCATGCATCAAGTTCTAGCCATGATGGTCAGCGTCCAATACCCTCTTCAAAGTTTTGTCGATCTGTTTACTATTTAAACATACATGGTTAATAAAAAAATTCTTACGAGGTTTATTCATGTACCAACTGAGAGACCGGCACATGGGGCCTCCAAAGTTATTGTTACTTACATTTATTTTTTTAATTTCATACTTTTAAGGTTATAGTCAGTGGCTTTTTAGAAGAACATACATTTTTCTTAACATCAATTTTCGTTGGATAAACCTTTTAATTTTTCCTCAAGTATAATGTTGCGTTGTAAATTGTATGCGTCTTCTAGAGAACCTTTTATTAAAATTTCTACTTTTTCTTACTACTTCGATAGGATTTCATCATAAATGAGGCTTGAATTTAGCCCACAGTCTCTTAATTTGTTGTAGAGTGTCGAGCCCTTGTTTTCCAAAACTGTTCGACGTGCAAGGACTCTTACGATTATTTAAGATTATCTATTAATATTCTACTGATTGTGGCCTCTAGCCTAGATGAGAATATGAATTTTTGCTATGGTTACAACTCCTTTATGAATAAAATTATATTTTCTACATTTGATTATAATGTATTCTAAATTATCATTTCAATGTCATTAACCTTCGAATCTTGGAAGTTTGTTATTTTGGTAGTTAATCTCTCTGAGAACTACACCTGCTAATGTGATTTATTTAGCAATCACTAAAGAAATTTTGCCAAAAAGATGTCATTTAGGGCCTCAAAACGGCTCTGGAAATTTAGGACTCGAAAAACTGCCAAAAATAGTAAACTATGCTACAATTAAGTAAACTGAAAAACTGAAAGAAACAATATTGAGGGTCCAAGTGGAATAGGCGGGTGGCCACCAATATCTGTCTGGATCATTCCACCCCACCCCTCCCCCCAAGGAAGCAATGGTCCCCATTGCGTTGAGTTCCTCCATTAGATGAGGAAACTTCTCCTGAACTTTGTCCCTTGTAAGCCATTTGCCTTGGAGAAGGAGTTGGCCTACTTTGACAACTTGATATATTCGTATCCTCTATTTTCAAGTGTTCTTGGTCTGTGTGTCCATGACATGATCAGTTGTGGCATGTTCCATGAAGTCTAGGTTGAGCTCTGTTGGTGTGAGTTGTTCTGCAATGTCAAATGTGTCCAACAATGGTGGAAAGTATGGTCGAAGGTGATCTACATTGAACACTAGGTGTAAACCAAAGAATGGTGGGATGCTGAGATCAAAGAAATTGTACCTGGCGGCCTTGGTGATGGTGTATGGCCCATATCGGAGCGGGTGAAGCTTGTGGTGGGGTCAAACAAGGTGCTCCTTCTACAAATGTACCCAAACTTTGTCACCCACCTGGAACTTGTGTGACACTCGATGATGATCATGGTGTTGCTTGTACTTAGCATTGAATCTGTCAAATTTATCATGGACCTGTTGGCGAATGTGTTGAATGCGCTCAATGAAGTTTATCCCTTTCAGCTTCAGACTGCACGTGAGCCGAATCTTCCTGAGTGGCTACAAATGGTATGTTCACATCAATGGGGCATAATGGCTGAAATCCCAGCCCTACCTGAAAGGGGTTGTGGTGTCTTGAGCTGTGGAGAGCTTTGTTGTAGTTGTGTTGGACATAGGGGAGAATTTCATCCCATGCGCATGGATGCTTCGAGTTGCACATGAAAAAAATGTGTACGATTATCCTCTTGACAACCTTTGTTTAGCCACCAGTTTGGGGGTTGAAAGCCATGGACTTAGTGGGTTTTGTATCCAATAGCGACTAGAGATTCGAACAAAATGAACTTAGGAATCTAATGTCCTGATATGAGATAGTGGATTGTGGGATCCCAAAGTGTACCTACACTCTCTCAATGAAGAGCTTAGTAGTGGTCTCTACTGTGATACTCTTCTTGTAGTTTGTTGTGATGGCCATCCTAGAGAGTCTGTCGACGACCACGAAAACACAATCATTGTCATGATTAGTAGAAGGAAGGCCCACCATATAATTCATGGAGACAGATTCCAATGGCCGACTAGGAGTAGGTAGAGGATTCTACAGGCCTTGTTTCTTGATGGTTGGTTTGGCAATGGCATAGGCGTTGCAGGATATAATGTACTTCCCAACATCCTGACATAGTTTCAGCTAGTAAAAATACTTATGCAATATCGCCAATGTTTTCTCTACTCCGAAATGTCTAGTGACCCGACTATAGTGCACCTCCCAAATCATCTTGGCACACTCACTTGAAGGAAAATATATGTGTCCCATAACAGTGCATCCTAAAGGTGAAATTTGGAACTTTCTTCCCTTCCAAGAGTGTCTAGTATATGCTGTCGAATTCTAGATCGCTCTTTTAAAGATGCAACCACCCCGATGTCTCGTGCCCACAGAAGTCGAACACAATGATTAGCGCCATGACCAGTGGTCGTATAAGGAAAATTGAGAAGTTGCAAGAAGCTCCAATTTGTATGCCATGGTACCAATCTTTTGCAACACCTTGTACGAACCATAATACTTTGGTGATAATTTATTATCCTTCTTAGCTTGCTTGAGGGACATTTGCTTATATGGTTGTAGCCGTAGGAATACCCAATCAGCTACATTAAAAGTTCTTTTGCTGCGATGTTGATATGCTTGTTGTTTCATTCTATTTTGTGCCAACACGAGGTTATCCTTTAAGAGTTGGAGGACTTGTTGTTGATGTTTGATGTGATGTTAAACTGCTTGAACCTTAGAATTTTCTCTTAAATATGATGTGAAGGATGGTGGCTGATATCGATAAAGTGCCATAAATGGGGTTGTTTTTGTTGTTGTATGGAAGGAAGTGTTATACCACCATTCAGCCAGAGGCAACCATTTGACCCATTGTGTCTGTTTATCATAT
This sequence comes from Pinus tabuliformis, assembly GCA_031772625.1. Lineage (NCBI taxonomy): Eukaryota > Viridiplantae > Streptophyta > Pinopsida > Pinales > Pinaceae > Pinus > Pinus tabuliformis. Next base: position 1,352,599,532 of record CM062820.1, on the reverse strand, counting down.
ACAAAGCAACGAAGATATCCTTCCAAACATTTGTTTACTATCTCAGTTTGCCCATCATATTGAGGATGATAAGATGAGCTATGAGCCAACTGAGTACCAAGACAAGAAAATAATTTTGTCCAAAATTTCTAGTGAAAATGGGATCTCTGTCACTTACAATAATCTTTGGGTTTCCATGTAGCTTTTGAATTGTTTCCATAAATGAAGTAGAAACTGTATTGGCTTTAAATGGACGTGATAATGCATAAAAGTGTGCATACTTGGTAAGTCTGTCAACTACCACCATGATGACACTCTTTCCATCAGACTTGGGTAAACCTGTGATAAAATCCATTGAAACCTCCTCCCAACGTTGGCTTGGGATGGATAAAGGTTGTAATACACCCGGTGTCTTAATTGTTTCAACTTTATTTTGTTGGCAAACCAAACATTCCGCCACAAACTTTTGAATATCTGATTTAAGGCCATCCCAAAAGAAATCCTTCTTAACCCTGTGATAAGTTTTTGAAAGTCGTGAGTGCCCTCCTAAGGGAGAAGTGTGCAATTCCATAAGAATCTTTTGTTTTAGCTAGGAATTCTTACAGAGGTATAAGAGATCTTTGTACCTCAACAAATCATTTTGCCAGCTAAATGTATCAGATGTACTAGAATCTTGTTGTAACTTTTGAATAAGTGCACACACTTCTTCCTCGTTCTTCCATTCCTCCCTTGCTTCGTTTATCTAATCTGGTTGGATAATAGAAATGGCGCACAATAATGCTTCCACATCCTCATCCTTTCTTGAGAGTGCATCTGCCACCACATTTTGTTTCCCTTTTCTGTAGATGATTTCAAAGTCATAACCCAGCATCTTTGTGACCCACTTTTGTTTCTCTTCAGAGGATAATCTTTGTTCTAATAAGTATTTAAGGCTATCACGATCAGTTTTTACCTTGAACTATCTTCCCATTAGGTAGGGTCGCCATTTCTTAAGTGCACAGAGTATTGCCAACATTTCCTTCTCATAAATAGCTTTGTGTAGAAACTTTCCCTTGATTGGACGACTTTCAAAAGCAATGGGTCTTTCATCTTGCATTAAAACAACACCAATTCCATTTCCTGAAGCATCAGATTCCACAATAAAGGTTTTTGTGAAGTCCGGTGTAGCTAAGACTGGTGCTTGGCACATTGCCTCTTTAAGATGTTCAAAGGCCTTTGTTGCTTTTGGAGTCCATGAAAATGCATCTTTCTTCAATAATGTTGTTAGAGGTGCTGCTATTCTCCCATAATTCTTAACAAACTTGCGATAATACCTTGTCAACCCGAGAAATCCTCGCAGATGCTTTATGGATGTGGGGATTTTCCATTCCTTAATGGCTTTAATTTTGCTAGGGTCTACCTTAACTCCTTCATGGGATACAATATGACCCATATATTCCATCTCTTGTACTCCAAAGAAACATTTGGATCTTTTTGCATATAATTGTTTCTCCTCTAATAGTTGTAGCACCCTGTCAACATGTTCAACGTGAACCTTCCAAGACTTGTTGTAGATTAGTATATCATCAAAAAATAATAACACAAATTTTCTAAGGAATGGTTTGAAAATGGAATTCATCGAACTTTGAAATGTTGAAGGTGAATTGGTAAGGCCAAAAGGCATGACCAAAAATTCATAATGACCCTCATGAGTTCTAAATGTTGTTTTTGGAATGTCTTCAGTCTTCATTCTGATTTGATGATATCCTGATCGAAGATCCAACTTGGTGAAGTAAATTGATCCATGCAATTCATCCAGTAATTCATCAATGACAGGAATGGGAAACTTATCTTTAATAGTGAGCTTGTTGATCTTCCTATAATCCAGACACATGTGCCATGATCCATCCTTCTTGTGCACCAATACTACTAGAGCAGAGAAAGAACTTTGACTAGGTTGAATTATACCAGCCTCTAGCATTTCTACAACCATACGTTCAATTTCACTCTTTTGGGCATAGGGATATCTGTACGGCCTGATGTTTTTTGGAACACTTCCTGGAATCAAATGAATAGCATGATCATGATCACGAATAGGTGGGAGACCTTTGGGAGTCTCAAATACTTTGGAATGATTGTCTAAGATTTTTTTGGGATCTGGAGAAATAGATGATTCCAATGTGGAAACATCTAGCGAACATATGTGTGCAATTACACCTCTTTGTCCCTTTTTTAGAAGCTTTGTCATACCGTTAGAGCTGATTATCTTTCCCGGTTTCCCTGTAATACCCCTTAATTCAACTTCCTTTCCTTCCACAGAAAATTTCATGAAAATTCCTTGAAAATTAAAAGCTATTGTACCCAAGGATTGTAACCATTGGACTCCTAGTACAACATCAGCACCTCCCATTGGAATGGAAAGCATTGGGCTAGTCAATACATATTCTCCCATGGATAGCTTGATATTATGACACTTTCCCAAGCAATTTATTGTTCCTCCATTTGCAACCATCACTTGACACTCTGGTGCTGGATATAAGAAGCAATTCAATTCTTTTGTTACCTTACAATGAATAAAATTGTGGGTACTTCCTGAATCAATCAACACTATTACCTTTTTCTTCTTAATTTGTCCTTCTATCTTGATGGTTAGAGGAGTGGTAATTCCCACCAATGCATTACAAGATATGGTCAGATTCATTTATTCTTTATCTAGGCTTTGTTCCTGGAGTATATCCTCTTCTTTTGGCCTTTCTTTCTCCTTTTCTTCTTCCTCTTCACAATCTATGTAGAATATTTTCTTCTCAACACACCTATGACCTTTAGTGTATTTGCTATCACAATTGTAACAAATCCATTTTGCTCTTTTTTCTTCCAATTGTTGTGGTGTCAACCTTATAGGTTGTGGAAGACTAGGGGCAACAACACTTCCATCTTTATAATTGTGAGTGGTATGCTTCCTGGTTGCATAATCTTGCTTTCCATTTTTCTTGCTAACCTGAATGCCTTCTTTAATGAATCAGGTTCCCAAAGGTGAACATCATGTTGGATATTATCCTTTAAAGTCCCTATGAACACATCAATCCTATGCTCCTCTGGAATATTTTTTACCCTTATGTTCAATATTTGGAACTCCTCAATGTGCTCCATTATTGAACCCTTTTGTTTGAGATTTACCAATTGGCTAAAAAAAGTGTTGCTTTTTGTATCCTCATAATGTGCTATCAATTCTTCTGTAAAAATTGATCAAGTGATAATTTTTTTATGAGAGAAAAGCAATTGATACCATACAAATTGATTTGGTTCCAAATATAAAGTTGTAATACATACCTTTTTGTGTGTTTTGCACATTATTGAGATCAAAAAATTGCTCCATCTGTAATATCCATGTTGCGGGATCCTTGCCATCAAACTTACTCATATCGATTTTTGGAATATGGTGGGGGTCTTCAATCCCACATTAGAGTCTATTAAATCATGATTAACATTTCTTTTGTTCGCATCATGACTTTCCTTTACTACCTTTTCACCATTAGTAAGTATTTCTTGTAGAAAATTTGTCAAATCTGTCTTCAAATCTGCCATGTCTCTCTTCAAATCTGTCTTCAAATCTATCTTCAAATCGTCCATATTAGCTTCCACACCCTTTATCTTAGCTTCTATTAGCTTTTGTGAGAGTGACATTTGTTGCACTTGGTCTTGTAATTTTGATATATCATGTAGCATTTCTTCCTCTTGTTCATGTGTCATGCTAGAGATTTCAGGTTACTTACTAGGTGTTTGCATTTTCTTTCCTTGGGGGACCAGTTACCGATAATAATTCTCTTCTATGCCCTTTGAATTCCTTCAAAATAAATTTTCAAACCAAGCTTAAGCAAAAATCTAAAAAAATCTACACGCCTTTTTTCACTTTGTAGGAGCTTGATATTTCCTTTGATGTATCTATGTACTTTCGGATCATCCAGTCCTGAAATTATGATTTGCAGTAGCCCTTTGTGTCCTATTTCCAATGCCACTAATGTGATCCAAATTGGATTCTCCAAGGAATATTTATGCGAAATCTCCCATAGTGACCTAATTATAGACTAGTTCAGTAGAGCGAAATTGTACGACGTGCCGCAAGTCACTGTTTTGACCTTTGGATCTAAAAAAGATACACAAGAAACTAAAGTCCGTCCTCTTGCTGTACCTTCTAACTAAATTTCAATCCGATGCTCAGAAATAAAGTTATGACGATTTTCCCCAGGTCACCTGTTTGGAATGTAATTCAAGAGTCTACAAAAAGACCACCTTCCTCAGATCATATCTCCACAAATATGGCACGAAAGATATGAAATCTAGACCCAAGATTCAACATGATTTCTTATCAAATGGGTTTTTTTTTAGCTTCTGAAACATCGCAAAAATAAAGTTATAGTTAAAATTCCACGATGACCTATTTGGAGCAGCGAAACCCTAGAATCCAAAGCTCTGATACCAAATGTTATGAAACCATCTCAAGAAAAAGATAGAAAAGATAGATCAACACCTTAGAATTCAGCCTCTTCAGGGGGGTAACCTCCTTTACATTACATAAATGAACAATTCTTGGATGATTCAAATGACAAAACCTCCCTTCTATATATAGGAGTCTAAGGAGTCACAATATAACCTAGATGACCTAACAACAATAATATAAAGCCACAAAAATAACAATAGAGGGATTCTATTGGGCACAATAATAACAATATAGGGATAATAGGGGCACAACACTATTAATAATGGATACAACTACAATAGTAATGTGGTAATCACTAGTATTATAGGGACCCAACAATGGACCATTTCTGATGGCGATCGTTCTGTAACTTCTCTTGTGTCCGTATGAACTGTAGAGGCTAGTGGCTTTTGTAGATGACTATTTCCTTCCCTAGAATGTAATGCTTCTATTAACAACATGCCTCCAAAATGGAATACAATTCTTTGTCGTAAGTGGTTACTTTCAAACTATGTATAAAAGTGTCTCACTGTGGTAAGCCACTCGATGCACATGTTGAGTAAGAACTACACCAATAGTATAGTTGGAGGCATTTGTCTCAATCTCAAATGGTTGTTGCAGGTCTGGTAATGTGAGCAATGGTGCAAAAAAAGGGTGATTCTTTAACTTGGAGAACGCTCATTGTTGGGTTTCCGACCAAAATAACTTTGCTTTTGCTTTGACCTTGGTGACTTGACTTAAAGACCAAGTGATATGAGATAACCCGAACACGAACCTACAGTAGAAATTGGCAAGACCCAAAAATCTACAGAGCTCTATTAAAATAGTTGGGGATGGCCAATCCCTAATGAATTGCATCATGGATGGGTCCACATGTACACCCTACTCATCAATTATGTACCCTAGATATTGAACCTGGGTTAGGCCAAAGGTACATTTCTCCACGTTAGCAGACAGTGTGTGTTGTTGAAGGATTTGAAGGACCCGTCGAATATGGTGGAGGTGCTCTTCCCAACTCTAGATGAAGATCAAGATATCATCTAAATACACCACCATGAATGCATTGGTGAAGGGCCAAAAGATGTCATCCATCAGTCTCATGAAGGTTGTAGGGGCGTTCGTCAATACGAACACCGTGACCAACCATTCAAAAAGGCCCTCCTTAGATATGAAGCCAATTTTCCACAAATCAGAGGGTTTGATAGGCACCTGGTGATAACTTGCCTTCAAGTGAATCTTGATGAAATATTTGGCCCCCTTGAGCTGGTCCGGAAGGTTATCAACCTGCGGGATTGGGTACCTATTCCGGGCAGTGAACTTTTTCAGCGTCCGATAGTCAATACAGAGCCTACAGGTCCCATCCTTCTTATGTACCAATACAATTAGTCTCCCACAAGGTGATGAGCTTCGCCTAATGCACCCTTTCTGCACTAGTTCCTAAATCTGCCTCTTGATATCATCGTTCTCTAGAACAGAGTATCGATAGATCGATCCATTGGGCAGCAACATGCCTGAGGTAAAATCGATGGAGTGTTTGACCTGACAGTGGAGAGGTACCCCAATGGATGAGGCGAAAATTCCCCTGTACTCCTCCACGACCTTGCCCATATGTTGCTTCTATGTAGAGGAGCCCTTCTTGGAAGCCATGGCCACATCCTTCTTCTTGCCTTGGGGGAGAATCATAAGGAAAACAAATTTGTGGTGTAGGAAATGATCTTACTACATCTCTTTGCAGTGATCAAAGAGATGGAGGTAGGCGGGTCTACCTCCAGTATCTTGTACAAATTATTAGCCAAAGTAATAATCACATAGAAAGGTCTATACTCATATACAACATGTCGCTTCCACAAGTATGGTTGTCCTAAGAATAAATCACAAACTTCAAGAGGAGCAATGTCACAAAACAAAGCATCTGTGAAGGGCTTGATGCTATAAGGAAGGCGACACTACTGGCTGACGTGAAGATCTCGTCCTTGGTGAAGCCACCCAATGGTTTTTGGTTGTGGATGTGTTGTAGTCTTTAGGACAAGCCTTTTCATGACTTCTGCTTAAATGAGGTTCTTTTGGCTCCTGCTGTCGACAATGAACTATAGTGGAAAACCCTTCACCCACATCTATCAGTGGAAGAGGCATTCCTCCTCCTCTAGATCTTTAAGCTCAATTTTCTGAATCTTTTTGGTGGCCACAATGGCACTCAGCTTTGCATCAATGATTTTCTTCCCTTTGTCAGTCCCCTTATTGGATTTTGATTCAGAGTCGGAATGTGTGTTTGATTTGGAAGCCTTCAGCTCGGCCACCAGTGACTACTTGGCTCGACAATCACTTATATTGTCATTGGAGCTCTTATGGAACCCACACCATTTTCTTGTGTCCTTCATCTTCATGGTGTTGCTCTTTGCTTGCGGCCATGGCGGGTTGTCCTCAGTAGCCATGCCTAGGCTTGGTCCCTTGTTCTAATTGGTTTGGTGATGCCTTTTCCTTACTTTGGATTCATAGATCCAATGTCTCACTTCTTCTATTTAAACTTATGCTCAATCTTTATAGCATACCGATATGCTGTGCCAAGTGAGGAAATATCTAGGAACTCCATCTCATCCTGGATGTACTTGTGTAGACAACCGTGATACTTGAGCACCAAGTTCTCCTCAGTATTCTTGATACCCAGCGTCATGAGAAGGGTATGGAAAGAACTTGTGAAATCCAACACATCTTGGTCCCTTCCCTACCATAGCGTGGTCCAATTTATGTATTTATCTTCATAGTTCCCGACATGGTATTATTGTTCTTTGATGGCATATTAGAAAGAATTCTAAGTGGCTGTAGTTGAAAACAACGATGGTTCACTCTCGTCCTTTTGCTCACAATAGGTTTCTCACCAGTCTTTGATGTGTGGGGCCTCTTTGAGAAGTGAAAACATAATCTTTTCCCAATTGGAAAAGTCATGAACTGAAAAATATCCTTCCAATAGAGTTAACCATTTATCTACGACGTCTACATCTATCAAGCCTTTGAATATGGGAATATCGAAGTTCAATTGAACCTTAAAAGGGGTGGTGCCTCCAGAGTGGCTTTTGGGTGAAGATGCATTGCCTGTGCGTAGGTGTCGAAGGATCTAGGAAAAGTTGTCCATCATCACGTCCCCTTGTCGCTCGAGGTCTTCTCCGAGAAACATTTTGAAAGGATCTCCTGCTTCTTCATCTTTTTTCTTTTTCTGCCTTGGGAGTTCGTCGGGTTTTGCGAGGCTCATCCTGCAATGGTTCAACCAAATAGAGCCCTAACTCCTTATACCCTGACCTCGTTGGGGACATGCAAAGAAAAATAGAGAAAGAGAAGATCGCTCTAATACCAATGATCCGAACTTAAACTTGAACGCAACAACTTACATATATACTAATAAACATAGAGATGCTGCAGAAAAACAGTTCATTTTATTAATAAAAAATTACTAACTATGTTTATAAACATAATGGAAATAAGATAGCTCGGGTGATGGTAGCTTATCTTTGAGAAGAGATGTAGCGTCTACATGCCTCTGAACTAAGTTACAACAAGGCTCAAGGGCCTTCTGTTTATTGAAAAATAAGAGAAAACCCTAAACAACCAAAACCCTAACCCGAGGAGATGTAACACCAAGAGTTTATTGGCCCCGTTGGGGTTAGCTGGTCAGCCAACTTCCCTGGGTCATAACTTGGTCATATTATCTTCGTTTGACACATATGATACCTCATTGGAAAGATATCTCCAAGGAATACAGCTATCTAGGTGATGACCATGGGAATCACTCATTAAATTTTTCCAAAAAAACATTGTTTAGGTCCTCAAAATGGCTTCGAAAGTTCAGGACTCAAAAAACTGCCAAAAATAGTAAATTATGCTACAATTAAGGAAATTGAAAAACAGAAAGAAGCAATGGTGAGGGTCCAATTGGAATAGGCAGGAGGCCATCAATATCCACCTGGATCATACATTCTAGCGATTAAGCTATTCTTGAGGGAACCATGCTCTGATACTAATTGTTGGAAATAATGTTAATACTAAGAAGGGGGGTGAATCAATATTAAGGCTAATTTCAACTTTTATGCCAATTTATATTTCTTCATCCATACTTGGAATCCATTATATGCGAGTAACCATTAACAACCATAACAATGACCATATCAACCAACACAAGCATACACATTATGAGAAGCAAACACATGGGACACAAAGGTTTTATTTGGGAAGCCTTACGAGAAAAAACTACCAAATCTTGTTGTTGTTATTGATGTAAAATAAGAGCACCTACTCTATTACATGAATATGTAAGCACCAACTCCCTTTGATTGTTTATTAGAACTCACTATCAGGAAGCACCAACTCCCTCCATTTGTAGACACCCGTCCAACTTACTAGAAGCACCATGTGAAGCATAAACCTCATGTATTTGTTGCAAGAACCAACGTGCAGGAGGAACCAGCTCCCAAGCCTTCTCATACACCCACTAGAGATGGAAGCACCAACTTTCTGTATGCAGGTTCCAACCCACACTTAGTAAGGAACTTAATGTTCTCTGACGATGGCAACCACTCTGCATGATATCAACTATGTTCTCTTCTCACTGAGTAGTGACCCACTACTCTGATCAACAACAACCACTCATAAAAATGCACACAACACTTTTTTCTATGCTCATCATCAACATATACTCAGTTGTCGACCTTCTATTCCTCAAGCTCTCTTGACCTCTCACACCACTACACCAAACCTCTCTTGAACCTTTGTTCTCATATCATAAATTCAACTCTCAGTCTCTTTCCTTTGCAAAGGAACTCCCAACCTCTCTCTACAGAAAAATCTCACTTGGCCTCACACAGTATTGTACACACTAACACAAAGCTCTCCTAACAACTCACTCACGACAAGGATGCTTTCCCCCACATTGCTCATTTTTTCTCCTTTGTTTTGTTCCTTTGTTGCGCACTAGTCGATGTTGCCTCTGGTCACTCTACCATTCACACTACACAAGTGTGTACTCTTGCATGGATCTCCATCATGCTATTGTTGTCTTGGCCATTATATCCTCATTATCCACTAAGAATGGGTATCTGAGTGATATTCGTACTGAGAATTAATTCTCGGTCAACCTACACACTGTAATGAGGCTCTCCATGCTTATTCATGGTTCACATAGTACTTTAGGATGGCTTCCATGCACTTCAATTGATTCAATGATGTGTGCACTAAAATATTAGGGATGTATTTCTTTCAACTCGAGATAGGCTCGACGCTCTTCCCTACGAATCATGGTCATCGCTGCCTTGACCCGATGATCTCTGTCTGTCTCCTGCCATTGACAATTGCCATTAAATCCATCGTCCAACTCCTACACGTGATTGTGGTCCTTTCTGTTGACTCATCCATCTTCTATACAACTTTGTGCTGCCATTTTAGAGCTTTTACACCATAGTGCCATTTCAGAGCCACAACTTATTGCATTCTTTCATTAAAATGATATTACAATATTATGAGATTTCGAATATTTACCCCTCTTATGCTGACACTTAGCCTATTTTCCGCCATAGGACTATTTCTTGTGACCGAGGGCATATCACTTAGGTGGTAAGGCATTCAGGATCATGTCGGGGGTCTTTATCCTCGTGTTATTACTCTCGCCCTTAGTTCTTTTGTCTTTCATGAATAAACACAAACACATTATAAGCCCTTGGTATCGACACTTCTCTCCAAATTACAATTACAGAGGAGTTCTAAAACTCTTACCTCCAAAATACTTCCCACATGGCATCACATAACACTTAGGTGCTAAGCACTTCTCTACGCCCTTGGTTTTCTTCGATCTCCACAACCAAGCACCAAAAAACATCATAGCTATAAGGCATCGGGTATTTCACAAAAAGTAATTACAAAGGAGTTATAAAAACTCCAACCCCCATAATTGTTCATTGCACTTAGGTTTTAAGCCTATTCTATGCCCTTGGTTCTTTTGGGTCCCCACGACCAAGTGCCACTCAACATTGCAAGTTCCTTGTATCATAACTTTTTCAAAAAGGAACTAGAACAAAGTTACTATGTGTACTTCTTCTGAAATACTCCATAGCACTTAGGTGATAGGCCCTGCTCTGCACCCTTGGTTGTTTGGGTCTCCACAACTAAACACCAATTTATCTCGGAAGCCCTCTATTATTGTAACATTTCTCAAATATGCATTTAAACAGGGGTTATGAGGTCTTCCACATCCGATATACAAACTTTGACATGATGTCATGCTGATGTCATAATTTCCACATGGCGTCTCCTTCGTTCTTCCTTATCAGCTTCTCAAGGCCAATCACCTATTACCATGTTTCCCATTTGAAGAGAGAGAAAAAGTCCCTCGGTATTTTGGTTTTGCAATGAAATCCTTTATAATTCCTATTATTTGCAACCTCGACGCTTTTAAAGAATTTCAAAATTCCTTTGAAATCTTTTCACATCCATCATTTGAAGTGTTACCTTCATGGCCAAACCACTATGGTTTAATTGCTATTCACCAAGCTAATTTAATATTTTGGTCAAACAAGTTGATTAATTCTTTATAGAGGGCTCTCCTTACTCTTTGTACTTAAAAATGATTGCTTAGTTAGCAATGTTCTCAATGTTGTTTAACTATCGATTTCTTGTTCCCCTATATCATAACCACGTGTTACTATTTTTCATATGAAACATGTTAAAAAAGAAACATCATATACACTTATGTACCATAAGTCATAGAAATGTACAAAATGAAATAACTACTAAATATTTGTATTAGAGATTAATCTAGAATCAAGATTCTTTATCATCGTAATGTTTGTCCTAATTGACCAATTTCGTGCTAGCATGTGTATATATGTGTCCTCATCACTTGCACGTCTTACGCTAATAGGTTGATAGCATCAATTTTCTTATTCATTATCAAATAATATTCTTGTCCTACCATAGCACAATCATAAAATGTCATAAAAAAATTTCCCATAACATGTGATTAAAGTTAATTACTATATATGATTAATCGAAAACAAATATACGGGTAAATATAAACCTTTTTAACATTAAATTCATCGAGTACGTCGATGCATAGGTCATTAAATTATATGAATATTAAATTTCTTTTACTCTGAAATTTTATGAAATTATTCTTGTTTTCTAAAACTATGAATAAGCCTTGTAGATGTAAACTAACTCCCTATTTGTATTCTTTCCTTTTCTCTCTACTCATGCTTCGAACTCCACAAGATTTTGTATTCTTTCCTTTTCTCTCTACTCATGCTTCGAACTCCACAAGATTTTTTGAGAACTCAATTTAAGTTATTTGAAATAAATATTACTATCTCGAGACCAAATAACCTCATCTACATCATCTAGGGCTTTTGACAATTAAGTTTCAATTAGCAAAGGCCATGAAAAAAAGTTGTACGCATATACGATAACTATATATGATACCTCTTGGAATTTCCTTGTAATTTCCCATTATATATTTCACATATACATGATATCGCTTGGAATTTCGATGCCAAATGCATCATATAAAATGTTTAGAAGTTTGTTAAGAAAGGCAATATTTCAACTTTTCTCATCTTAAACCGTAACATCATCCTCTTATTATGAAATTTAATATTAAAACTAGCTTTAATTTAAACACTGACTAAAATTAAAAATGCTAATTAATTTATTATTATTTATTGTTGCGCAGGAAGAAGATCTATGGAATGCATACAAATATATTGAACATTGCGGCGAAAATGTTTTTGTTCCTTTCTCACACCTTTTCTTCCACACAAAACTTCTTCCTCAAAAACATTAAAAAGACACTCTATTTAATTTTCAAAGGTATTTAATTCATAAATATAAGATCACAAATTCATATATTATTTGAAAGCAGTGAATATGAAGGCTCGCTTTCTACTTTGATATTGTTTTAAAATGATCAAAGCCTTCAAACAATGTAGCGTGGACAGTTAACTACCCACCTTTATTTCACACTTGGTATGCACATAAACCAAACTTTCCATGCCCCAAAATTTAATAAAACAAACCCGCTAATTAATGTATTCATACGTACTATCATGTAAGAGGGAGGTATGCATAAGACATTTATAGACATGGAAATTACGCAAAGAACCAAAACATCGTGGAAGAAAGTTTATGTTCCTTGCTCCGTACAACTGTTTCCCCACACAACAATTCATCTTCATACGTATTAAAAAGACACTTTGTTTGATATTGCATAATAAGTATTTAATTCAAAAACAAGAAATCACAAATGCACATAGTATTCATGAACATTGAATACCAACATTAGTTGTTTTTAGTTTTTAAATTTTCTAAGAAGTTGAACATAGTTTTGAAAACTGCACATTGGATCATCAAATCATCCTGATATAAAATAAAATGATCCCTCGTCAACCCAATCTTAAGGAGAAATGTATCCATAGATGCAGAACATTACAAATTAAAGTTTATGTTCCTTGCTTCACACACCCATTCTCTAACACTACACTCTATTCTCACATGCATGGAAAAGTGACTTCATTTAATATTAGATACTATGTTTATGCTTAAAATTAAAATAATTTCGTGTCTACGGAATAAAGTTCCCTTTGCACCCTTAATTCTCATTAATTAATTAATATGTACTATCATGTGGGAGGGAGGTGTGTGGAAGGAGAATCAAAACATTATCGAATACTTCTTATTCACACACATTAAAAGATACTTAAATTATTGCATAGCAGTAAGTGTTTAATTCTAATATATGAAGTCACAAATGCACATAGTATTCAAAATCTTTGAATAAGAAGATTTGATATTTTTAAATTTTAAACGATCAAAAACATTGAACAAAGTTTTGAAAACCACACATCTGGTATGAAGCTAAACGAACCCATGTTGATTCACCGCTAAAGGGAAATATGTATGGAGATGCAAAGCATTATGAATTAAATATTTTTCTCCTTGCTTCACACACCCATTGTCTGATCAACACTCCTTTCTCACACACATTAAAAAGAGACTTCATTTAATATTAGACACTAATTTTATGTTTAAATTTAAAATAATTTCGTGCCTATGGAATAAAGTTCCCTTTGCACCTTCGTTCTCTGGCACATACCCCCCTTTTGCACATCCTTCATTCTGCATAGACTCACAACTCTATGCAATTGTTCTCTCACACAACTAAATCTGTAAAAGTTAAAAAAAAAAAAAAGTTTAAAATGAAAGAAGAGATGAACACAATAGAAATACATGTCATGTTGTCAATTTCAAAGCACTAATCTAAGAAACATACTCGTCCCTCCCCCCCCTTAACTTATGAAAGGAATTGGTAAGAGCACTCACTCACAAAATGACCACTTAAAAAATTAACCACTTTAAAATGAAATAAGAGATGAATACAATAGAAATACATGTCTTGTTGTTGATGTCAAAGCACTAACCTAGGAAGCATACTCCCCCCGACGCCCCCGTAGCCCCTCCTTGACTTATGTAGAGGAGTTGGTCAAAACACTCACCCACGGAATGACCACTTACAAAATTAACCAGTTTAAATTGAAATAAGAGATGAACACAATAGAAATACATGTCTTGTTGTCAATGTCAAAGTACTAACCCAACTTATGTAGAGGAGTTCGTCAATCCATAAAACTCAGTAAAATAATCAAGAGTCAATTTGGTGAGACAAAGATTAATAAATGGTTTAGATTTCCACATAAAAAAGGAGAATTTGATATTTCTTAAAATAAGAATGCAATGCATTTCAAATTTTGCATATTTTTAGGATTTTCTAAAATGATGTTAATCTAATTTTTCATTTTATGATTCTTATTAATTTTCCTCCAAACATTAGATTTTTTTCCTTTCAAATTATAATTTTTTTTTATATTTAATAAAATATAAATATGATATATATATTTGAAAAAAAATTAATATTAAGTGATCAAAAATCTCATTAATGTTGAAAAATAACCTATAACCTATTAATATAAATTAAATTAAAATAGAAAATTCCTAACATAATATTGGTTTATTTTGAATCAAATTTTATTGGTCAATGTTTTATCATCCCAAAACACGAGAGCATTCAACAAAGAATGAGTATCAAAATATACAATCCAATGGAGTTTGTTGCAATATAAAATAGAAAATCAATTAAACTTACACAATTGCCTTCTCTAGAGAAAGCTTTGATGAACAATATTTTAAATCTGTACTAGCTATGCCTACCTTAATAAAAGACTAAGAGACATTCCTTGTTACAACTACTAAGTCCCTCATTTTTATAGGCTTGATAGGAGACATCATCTCTTTTTTGTTCAACACTATTTTCTCGGGCACAAATAATATTTCTTCTTTTGCTTCATTTCTGTCTATAATAATTTTCTGCACTAACATTTTTATTTTTTAATACACATATTTTCCAATACAAATCAATGATAAGGAGGCATTGGTATAGGAGGCATTGGTTATACCTTTCATGGGTGTGCCTAGCGAATCTCATAAGAAATGTTTTCCATAACATTTGAATTTAAGATGCAAACCATTATCATATTAATATTAATATGTTAAAATCATTAAATTATAAAATAATATTATACATTTAAATAGTAAACTAACCTTTAACCTTTTAGCTCAAGGGATTTAGAATAGATTAAATAGTGACACAGTTCCAAATTCTTTTGAAAAGCCTAAAGTACCCTGTCACCAGTTCGAAATAAGTACCCTTGCGCCAGTTCGAAATTCTTTGAACAAAATTGATGCACCAAATGATTTTGAAAGCCTAAAGATCCCTGTGGCGGCTCAAACCATAAATTATACCAATTTTACTTATTTAAAAAAATAAAAAATACATTGGTTTAGTTAAATGCTATTTAAGATAGTAGAACTGAAACCTTCAACCCCCTTTCATATATGTTTTAAACCTAAACTTTATGTCAACTGAAATAAATTAGTTCAAACTAAAAATGATATCACTTAAGAAAAGTTATTTATATTTAAAAATGAAATAGCTGTTATCATTCCTGTATGAAACAAAAGCTTAAGAATACGCAATAACGCCATGATAGCACTCCAAACCCAATCAGCCATTGAAGGAAACAGAAACTAGTAAAGGGTGTAATGAAGAGTTAACAGTGGTAGCAAAACTATAAATATATTATTGGGTACATATATTATTTTATTTAGAAGAGTATTGAGTCCGCCGTTTTGGCATTCACGCATGGATACCATCAGCAACTCCGGTGTTAGAGAATGCGTTAAGAGCGAGCGCGTTAAGGAGAGCTAGAGCGTTACTGATCAGTTCTAAATCATTCTGCACGCGGACCTTCACCATCGCGCTAATCTTCCCCTCCGCCGCCTTCACATCCTCGAATCCGTTGAGGCAGGAGTCTTGGTCGGTGAGGGCGGCACTCATAAACGTCTGCATGTCGTTCATTTGAGGGTTCAAGTTGCTGCGCTGCAGCTGCTCCAACTCCTTCAGGGATTTCTGAATCTCGTCAATGGTGTGAAATTCTGAATACAATCGTTCAGCGCCGCTCTTTCTCTTTCACTCATCTCAGCGCTTCTGCCTTTCAGGCCTGCTGCCCAAACGGAGACCGTTCGGGCATTAACGAGGCTCACGTTCATGGCCGCCTTGACCAGATCGCTCAGCGTGGGCTTCAGAGATCCGGTGTATGGAGAAAGCGACGAAACACAGAGCTGCGGATACCGAGTGGCCTGGCACGACGATTTGATATATTCAGCGATGCTCGTATCGCTGTGCTGGGGATTCACGTCCTTCGCCGTAGCTGAAGCCATTATCGCAAAAACTATGATAACTAAAACAGTTGCAGACCGTGAATCCATGGCGATACAATATAAAAAGAAAGAACAAGAAATGAAAAGCAGCCAAGGCGAACCCAGGGACGGAAAAGGGTTGTAAGTGGGCACAAGCATATATTATTGACGCTCTTTCATCCCGATATATATAGCCGACTTCGCGCCTCTGGATATTTTCAATTAACCATTCCAGGTCAGTGTCTCGCTGGACGGCCGATTCTCGAGGTTTGATTTGTTCTATGTTTTCATTCCCGAGCACTGGGTTGACCTTATGCAGTGGGATGTAATGCGCGTAGTTTAAAAATGAAATAATATTTTTTTCGCTAAGATTTTGGTAGATGTTTTTGTACTTTTTCATGGTGGTAAATCTATTTTTAGCATTAAACAAACAAGATTCAAACACTATTATCATCATTATTATTATTTTTTAAGGAAAAAATTGTCCAATCCTTCTTCCAATTTACTTAATCTATACACAACTTTAGATGTAATGAGGCAGCCGTAAATATATGAGATGAAAATATGAAACAAAAAAATTAAGTTTCGGAGATTTTGTTGGAATTTGGTCTATATTTTTTTTCCAAATTTTATTTTTTATTATTTTAAATGGGTTATTCAATGTATATATGGATTTAGCATTTTAAAAAATTCTTGGAGCATTTAAATTGGGCATCGCACATGATTCATATTACAGGGAAACTTTTTTCTTGAAAATAAAATGTTTTCTGGGTGAGTTTTCTTGAAGTGCCATGTTTTGAAAAGCTTTCGAGTTTATTTTCTGGTCTAATCTATCTAGAACCTGTGAGGGATTCATTGAAATCACTAGTTTGGCTAGTGAACTATGTGCTATCAGTGTCTAAGGGTCTTTTTAAGGGCATTGAATCCCGGTTTTTAAGGGCATTGAATCTATATAACACAATCAAGATTCTACCACAATTATTTTCACTAGATCTAGTGAGAAATCTGCTAGAAACTCCAAAAACTCACACTTAAATACAACTCTTTTTAGATATGTAAAAATTAAATTGAGGTATAATGCTTTTTTTTTTTTTTAACTTAAGTTGAATTTTTAAGATTTAAGTTTTCTTTAAATCTTTTTCATTTTTATATAATTTATATAATAACAGTTGCATAAAATATTTTGGTTAAGTTATAAGGATTTTAATTTGTAGTTTTTATATAAGATTACTCTATTTAATATTGGATAATGTTCCATTCTTGGATGGTAATCATTTTTTTATAATATTACAGTGAATTTATTAATTTTTATAATTAGTAAAAAATGTGAAATTGTATAACTTAGATGTTTGTATTTCTAGATCTATATGGTTTGAATGGAAACTACAAGGCATCTGAAATGGATATCAGTTTCCAATTGTAATAGTTGATGACCTTTTTTTAGATTAAAGAGACTACGTTGACTACAAACTCATAAGAATAGATGCACTCTTAGTATACACCATATACAACATTCAATGCTATCATGGGAGATGCATATCCTTTACACGCTATAAATTTCAATGAGCTTTACCAAAATCTCGAAGAACATGCCCAATACAACCTACTAAAAATAAATAGGCTATTAACATACACCTTTCAAAAGAGCATGTGGTATACACAACTTTTAATGCTATTATGTGACATGCATATCCTTTGACATTTGTAGGCTATTAACATACACCTTTCAAAACATACACTTTTTAGAAGAGTATGTGGTATACATAATTTTCAATGTTATTATGTGACTTGCATATCGTTTGACATATGTGAAAGTCATTGAGCTTATTAGTCCCCGCCATATGGCAATGGCATGGGATTATAGTAATCGGAAATGAGGTGGTTACTATTAGTTGATTTGTTTATTAGGGCCGATTAATATGGTATAATCAAACTTGAGGTGCATATAGTCATTTACCGTCTTATTTGGTCTCTCTCCGAGGCATGGAGGCAAAAACATTACTTTATAATTATTTATTTATTTATGATCACAGTTAGACAAGTGCGACAAAAACAATGTTAGCTTAATGTTAACATTAATTCCTAGACATTTAATATTTGGGAGAATGTTCACTGATATCTCATATAATTTCCTACATTGATATGCGCATGACAAGACTGCATCAAAATGTTGGCGAGACTGCTGTGGGGAGAGTGGCAAGCATGCAATAATTGTTCCTCCTTCATGCAGCTGCAACTCTAAATGGGCTTGCTGTTATGTTGAAGAACATATATGTTGTCAATAGCCACGTGATCAGAATTGTTCATCAACCCAGTCTCCTCTTTCCACTGAGGCATTTGGGATTATTCTTTTGAGGCATTTGGGTGCATGCATGTAACATTCCATGGTGCTCTGTGGCAAGAGGAGATTAACCCATGGCATACTGCCTCATAATCTGGCAATCTAGTGTTGACTCATTTGAGTTCCATGTCCCACTGTGGCAGGACACTGCCTGTGAATTCAACAACTTTTCTTTTCCTGCATAATTATCAATTTTCATTTATAATTTTTTGCCCTGCAGAATTATGAAAAAATTCATTTATGAGTTTGCAGAATTATCAATTATAAGTTTAGAACATTAACTCAAATTTACACATTAAAAAAAAAAAAAAAAATTGGTTATCGTTACTTACTGAACTTCAGGGCTGCATCAACTTAGGTGTACTGAAAGGTTGGAAATCAATATTGAAGGCTCAAGTACTGATTACTCAAGCTACTATATGCTCAACCTCCCACTACTCAAGCTACTATATGCTCTAGCTTATGTTCCAGCTCCCACCTCTCGCTCGGCTCATCACACCTTTGGTTTGGCTAATCAATTGTATCTTGATAGTCTACTCTTGCTTTCAATCTTAATATCATACAACTATTTAATATCATGTTGCTGGATTGGATCTCATGGCATACCTTTCACTCTATTGAGTGTTGGTCCTCATTCGTCGAACATTCAACTATTGTGTCTCATAGCTCTAGCAGAGCCCTAGATGAAAAAAGATAGGGAGAGGGTGGATGATTCACTAACTCCATTAGCTTAGTTCCCCTTGACCCACCCTTCGATTGGATTGCTATTCAACTTGGTATGAGGGCATTTATTTTGATTTATTCACTGCTTCCGAACTCCGATTATGATTCTGATTAATGATGATGTCAGAGCTTGATATGAAAATATTTTCCTTTGTCCGAAAGACATCCATACACAGGTGGAATGTGATTTCTTCCTTTGTTGATGAGCAATCATGCCCCCTTCTTCTGGTGGAGGAACAACTTCATCAGATTAATTCTTTTGCTAATTATCCTTCAAGCCTTGTTCCTTTCTTCGGTGTCATCTATCTATTCCATAACCTTGGTCTCTTCTAGATCAAATGAATTCTATTGACCCACCCTACCTTACCTTGGTTCCACATAAACTATTTACCATAATACCTAGATCTTACGCATCTCCCTTTCGTTATCCGGTCCAACACCGAAGCCATAATGTATTAGAACGAGGAGGTCGTAGGGAAACTGATTTTTTCTCCTTCGTTTTGTTGGCCAAATACTCTCAGTTGAGTGCTTCCCACTCCCTCGATTATAGATGGATTGGCGAAATGGAGTTGGGTAGACAAAGCTAGGTTACCTCAAACTACTGCGAGATGTCTACTGCATTTAATGGAAAAACTACTCCTCAAAGACAAACTAATAGAACAATTGCTCTCTTCTCTTTCAACAAACCATATCTATACCTATTGCCTATGCTCTTGAATGTAGGAAGTAGCAACATAGTCCGTGCCATCCCGGTTGTTCTGGTCAATTATGAAAACGTTTGGAGATGCGACTGAACTAGGGGGAGTTGTTGAGGTGTTTTCCTCCACCCCGATGGTTCGTTTGAAGGCAACACAACATTAAGAAAATTGTGTAACCAACATTAAGAGTATCTCTTAGAATGCAGGTAAGGGAAGGAAAAGCCACAAGTGGCGACCATACAATGCAACCGTTATCGTGTCTATCTTAGTTTTCTCGATCACAAGGATAAAAAAATGTGCCAACCAATGTCATCTTCCCAGAAATTTAAGAAACTGTACTGACTTTTATGAACTAAACATTTCTAGTTTATTGAATTTTGGGTGCTTTGACATTTAATTTCATCTTTATCTTTCTCTTCTCTCCTTCTTGTCATTTCTGCTCCTTGGGTCAGGGCCACATCCCTGACCTCATTATGTTGCATGACTTCCTCCACCTGAGTGCTACTCGTCCCTCCTACCTCTACCATAGGCCAGAGCCAATCTTAGTCGATCATTGCCAATAGAGGCACAACATATTCGAGCATATTTGTCTCATGGTCAAGCCAGCAGCCAGGGTCCCACTCATCCAGCCATCGATCAAATCGAGCCATACCATCCACCCCATATCTTCCAGTCCCCAAACCCACAACTTGCATTGTTGCCACAATCCTGACATGACCAATTAGTTTCTTCCTCGCCCCCACCACCCCCGCCAACATTCCTCAATTGTAGGTTATACCCTTAATGATATAAGTTTTCCCCCATCCTACCTCTTAGCTCTATTAGCTCCCTCTCTAAGCAACTCTAACTGATCTAACTGCTTCACTCCTTCTACGCTTTGTGCCTTGCCTCACTCTCTATCCTTCTTGTTACCGTTAAACTAATTTAATAGGATTGACTGTAACAAGAAGGACAGAATGTCAAACTAAGAGAGCCCTATGGTCAGTGCGTTTTAAGCCCAACCTGAAAGGAGCCCAGGGAGGTGAGACTTGATATGCTAAAGCGTGTTCTATCACACTCTCCTTCCCACATAAACATCCTTACTAGCCTTTCCACTTTTCCAAACTAATTATCTACAGATCGAGCACGTACCATCGTAGTAACACTCCTCCCATGACGATAATTTCGAGTTGTCCTCATGGTCCACAATACAATTTGATTCTACCCATCATTCAGATCGATACTCATTCCCAGTAGGATCCTCCTTCCTCCCGATAGATTGTTGTAGATCCTCACATTTATTCAGAAATATAGAATATATGCTTTTGATTCCATAATAAGAATTTGCTCAATCAAGCTTTATAAATTCGGGAGTTATTCAAGAGTTGGAAAAGCTGGTAGACTTTGTACCATTCAAAAGATAGAGAATCTATGGCACAGTTGAGAAATAATGCCGGATTAGAATATATTTTCAACCAGTGTTTGACTTCAGACCCTATTGCACCTACCTCTGTTTCTTTCTCGAATACTCTTCTATTCCCTTCTGAGAAAGAAGAATATATATCCTATTGTATCTGATATTATTACATTAGGTCTTGCTAGGATGAGAAACCCTTATTTCCCATCATATTCTAACTCAATGTCATAGCCGGCTCGGAAGCTCAAGGATTTTTTGCAATTGCAAATCCAAATCCAAATCACCTTAAATTCATTGGACTCATCGACCCATTTCGAGTTTCCAATGTTTGAGT
This sequence comes from Pinus tabuliformis, assembly GCA_031772625.1. Classification (NCBI taxonomy): domain Eukaryota; kingdom Viridiplantae; phylum Streptophyta; class Pinopsida; order Pinales; family Pinaceae; genus Pinus; species Pinus tabuliformis. The sequence goes on along the minus strand of CM062820.1, from coordinate 1,352,577,818 downwards.
CCACGAAAGGTTCTTATTCTTTGTCCCATGGCTGGGGTTTTCTTATTATTAGAAACTCCAGGTCTTGGGTCCAAATCGAGAAAGGTTTTTGGTAAAACTCAATTTTTGGGAAAGTTTTGGCATCTTTTTTTGTAATTCTTGGTAGCCATAGGTGTCAAGGAGAGAATCTGGGGGCAATTTTCTAACAATTCAGTTTCAGAATCTATTCATAGTGGGATTTTTGACTTACTGGATTGGCTAGATTTTTCTTCGGGCAGGTAGACGATAGTTAGGTAGGAAGGTAGGGCTTTCACAAGGTAGAAAACCTAGAGGTGGGTAGATACGATAGTTAGGCAGGACAAATGGATGCATTGAGCCATCCTGGAAAGATGGACGAGCAAGGCTTGTTGTTTCTGCGATGGCCTATCTACTTAGGATTTTGAATGAGGACTACAAATATATGCTCTTGCTTTTCTATGAAGCATAGAAATGATGATGGAGATCGAGTATTTCCTTGAATTTTAAGCACTGAAGTCACTAAAGGTTACAGTGAATACATGTTTTCAAGTTAAAGAAATAAGTAAAGAAATAAAAGAATCTTATAGCAACAAATCAAAAGGTGGCCTTGAGTCATCAGGTAGGCCAATATCTTCTCGTTAGTGTGACATTGATACACATTCTACATCATTGAACAAAATGCATCTCTGTGACATTGATACATGTTTTGCATCTCTAAACAAAATGCATCTCTCGATGACATGGCTTGATGGATGGTCGAGTAGCCAATAGGTTTTCCCTTTAGTAGAGCAAAGCTATATCTTTTCAAGAAGCTCTTTAGCTCTTCATTACATGACTTATTACATGAAATTACAATACACTGAAGGATCAATATATGAAATTACACAGGTCTTTATCTCTTCATCACATGACTTATTACATGAAATTATAATACACTGAAGGATCAATATATGATATTATGGTACACTAAGGGATCAATATATGAGTCTTCTCCAAACAAAACCCTTAAAATATTATTGACCATGATTACATCACAATACTAAAAGTCAGGTAGATGTGGGCCCACATTTCATTATGAGTGGAACGCTTACTGGAAGGTGAAAATACCAACAGAGCTCCCCAAATCAAGTTTTTGTCCTTGAAACATGGTACTGTAAATGTAGAGGTTGCAATGTGAAATCTCCAGTATTAGAAGTTCTGATCTGAAATCTCTACATGCATGCCTATGTTTCCATTTCCCCGCTCAAGGAAGGAACTAGCTGTTATGCAACCTCCCTCGTTAAATGTTGTATCGGCTACATTATGTCTTACAAGGTGTATATTAATAACATATCTATTTTTACAAGGTTGTATCTCCATAGTCACAACATAATTTTTATGATGTTAGATTTTGCATTTTTCATAATATTATTGTGAGGTAACTTTATGTTGATTTACATATCTGAAAAATAAATAAATATAAATCTATGTAATATAAGGGAGAGTTGGTTTGAAAATCAAGGTTTGTATAGGGAGATGTTATCAAAAAAATGTTATTTTATATTATATAATCCATAAAAAAATATTAAAGTATATGACAATAATTAAAAATTTTAATTAACATAAATCTATTTTAAAATTGAAATCATTATATTATGATAAAGATTTAATTTCTTAAAATGTACCTTTTTTTAATTGCTCAATATGAAAAAATAACCACTTATAAAATTATATTTTTGTATCTTTATACATTTGATTCCTCGTAACAACTTAGGTTTAAAATAAATCCTCATAAAAATGTATAAGTTACTAGGATACACCTTCTAGGAGATCATTTAGCGTTTATAACATTTAATGATATCATGCCACATGCAAATCCCTTGCTAGTTATAAAAGTCAATCAACCTTACCTAAATTGCTCAGACTATGCCTACTACAGTTAATTAAAAATATATAGGTTATCAATATGCACTTTGAAAAAGAATATTTAGTATATAGATGTGGCATGCATATGCTTTACCACCTGTAAAAGTTGACTACATCCACAGGAAGGTTGACTTCTATTATCTCTAGAAATATCCTACAATCTTTCAAAGAGAGAAACTACAAATAACCCAATACAAATAAAAGTATACTATGAGCACAGGATAATATACCATGGTATCACAAAAAGGCATATAACTTAAGAGTATCCCTTGAACCTATTATAAACCCAGAGATGTGGAGGAATTACTCTCACATATTGAATGTCAGATAATATAATTCTTCAAAATAACACCTCTTTATATAATAAATGGATACAAGAGTATATTATGCCATAATAAATATGGGATATAATGTATTACTCTTTTACATGAGATTGTGGAGAACTTCTGAAATAATACAAAGACATTATTACCTTCCAAGGAATATAATATATTCCAAATATCCTCGATAATATGAGGCCTTTGTTTTGTGGAGACCAAGATGATCTCAATGGAGAGAATAATGAAGTATTCTCATATTCCCACCAATCCACTAGTGATCATAGGGAATTATACACCAAACTCCAACTGTCCACCCAGAGGAACAATAGATCTATCTGATTTGTAGATGCATTCTGGACCACATATTCTACTTGTATTTAAAGGCCTTAGGTGCACTTTCCCTGGGGGCACAAAGGTGGGAGTTGTGGGGCAAACAGGAAGTGTAAAATCTACTCTTATTCAATATTTTTTTGGCATTCCGGAACAACAAAGGAATTGAGGGAGTCAACATCTCAACAATAGGCCTCCATGAGCTAAGATCCAAATTAAGCATTATTCCCCAAGAACCAACCATACCTTGGGTAATATAAGAAATAATTCAGATCCTCGGGAAGACTACTCAAATGATGAGATTTGGTAGGCTTTTGAAAAGTGCCAATTTGGTGAAATTGTACAGGAAAAAATAAGATAAACTTGATTCCTTAGTGATTGAGAATGGAGGAAATTGGAGTGTGGGTTAATGCCAGCTTGTCTGTTTGGGACGGGAACTACTAAAACAAAGTTGTCTATTGGTCGATGATTAAGCCATTACCGTAGTGAACACTGGAACTAATGCATTTAGTCAGCAAATAATTCACCAACAATTTTTTGCTTGCATAGTCATGACTATTTCACATAAGCTTCTATCTTTTATTGATAGTGATTAGGTTCTCCTACTAAAGGATGGAAAAATTGCTAAGTATGACACTCCATCATCACTAGTGAGAAAAAACTCTCCTACATTTGTAAAATGTGTTTCAGAATATTCCATGACATAGATATCTTAACTCGATCCTTGGACATTGGTTATATTGGGTTCAAAGTAGAATGGAGAAAAACCTTCACTTCCCTGAAACTCATGCTGGATAAATTCAATTATTCATCCTCTATAACATGGATAGAGATACAATATAGTAGGCTATGAGCTATCATGTAAGCTCATTATTTTTTTATAGTATTCTATACCAATGTCCTTAAGAAGGGTTTAGTTACTCTTATCAATGACTTTGACTTCAGCCTTAAGTTATGATTTTTCACTTGTTATATACAAATGGATTTTACCCTTTAGAAAAACGGTCACTATGAGTCTTTGAGATGATGATGTAATTGTTGTCCATGGAAATCAATTGGTAAGTGCAAGTGGATATATTTCCTTAATAGAGGTTGATCATGATGTTGGGTTGGTTCAAGGTTCATATACTTACTCCATTGTTTCTTATGCTAGGTATGCATATAGATATACTATTAGGTGTACTTTTAGATATACTAATAGAACTGGAACTGCTCATGTTGCTTCAAAAGGAATTAGTGAATTAGAAATAGCATAACATTGAGCTTGAGTGGACCCTCAGGTGGACTCTATACGAACTAGGATTTGTGCAAATTAAACCTCAATCACACTTTCACAACCCAACACTGGATATTCATTGAGTTTGAAAGGAAACATACTTTAAATATACTTTAAGGATTTTAATTTTTAGTTTTTATATAAGATTACTCTATTTCATATTGGATAATGTTCCATTCTAGGATGGTAATCATTTTTTTATAATATTACAGTGAGTTTATTAATTTTTATAATTAGTAATAAATGTGAAATTGTATAACTTAGATGTTTTATTTCTAGATCTATATGGTTTCAATGGAAACTACAACGCATATGAAATGGATATCAGTTCCCAACTGTAAAATTTGATGAGATATTTTTAGATTAAAGAGACTACGTTGACTGCAACCTCATAAGAATAGATGCACTATTAGTATACACCATATACAACATTCAATGCTATCATGGGAGATGCATATCCTCTACGGGCTATGAACGTCAATGAGCTTCACCAAAATTGTGAAGAATATGCCTGATACTACCTACTAAAAATACATAGGCTATTAACATACACCTTTCAAAAGAGCATGTGGTATACACAACTGTTAATGCTCTTATGTGACATGCATATCCTTTGACATTTGTAGGCTATTAAAATACACCTTTCAAAACATACACTTTTCAAAAGAGCATGTGGTATACATAATTTTCAATGTTATTATGTGACATGCATATCGTTTGACATATGTGAAAGTTGATGAGCTTATTAGTTCCTACCATTTGGCAATGGCATGGGATTATAGTAATCGGAAATGAGGTGGTTACTATTAGTTGAGTTGTTTATTTAGGCTAGTTAATCTAGTATAATCAAAGTTTATAGGAATATAGTCATTTACCGTCTTATTTGGTCTCTTCCTGAGGCATGGAGGCAAAAACATTACGTTATAATTATTTATTTGTTTCAGATCATGGTTAAAAAAGTGCAACAAAAACAATGTTAGCTTAATGCTAACATTAATTCCTAGACATTTAATGTTTGGGATAATGTTCACTGATATCTCATATCATTTCTTGCATGAAAATGCTTGTGACAAGACTGCATGAAAATGTTAGCGAGACTGCCATGGCGAGAGTGGAAAGCATGCAATAATTGTTCCTCATTCACACAGTTGCAACTCTAAATGGGTTTGCTGATATTTTGAAGAACATATATGTTGTCAACACGCACACGATTAGAATTGTTCATCAACCCAATCTCCTCTTTCTATCGATGCATTTGGGATTATTCTTTTGAGGCATTTGATTCCATGTATGTAACATTCCATGGTGCTCTGTGGCAAGAGGAGATTAACCAATGGCATACTGCTTCATAATCTGGTATTCTAGTGTTGAGGTGTTTGAGTTCCATGTCACATTGTGTCATGACACTCCCTGTGAAGTCAACAACTTTTCTTTTCCTGCATAATTATCAATTTTCATTAATTTTTATTTATCATTTTTTTCCTTGCTGAATTATGAAAATTTTCATTTACGAGTTTGCAAAATTATCAATTATAATTTTAGAATAATAAATCAAATTTACACATTTAAAAAAAAATAAAAAAAATTGGTTATCGATACTTACTGAACTTCATGGCTGCATCATCTTAGGTGTATTGAAAGGTTGGAAATCAAGATTGAAGGCTCAAGTACTGATTACTCAAGCTACTATATGCTCTAGCTTATGCTCCAGCTCCCACCTCTCACTCGGCTCTTCACACCTTTGGTTTCGCTGATCAATTGTATCTTGATAGTCTACTCTTTCTTTCGAACTTACTATCATACAACAATCTAATATCATGTTGCTGGATTGGATTTGATGGCATACCTTTTATTCTATTGAGTACTCGCCCTCATTCGTCGAACATTCTACTATTGTGTCTCATAGCTCTGGCGAGGCCATAGATGAAAAACGTGAGGGGGTGGGTGGATGATTCACCAACTCCATTAGCTTAGTTCCCCTCCATCCACCCTTCTATTGGAGTGTTATTCAACCTATTCTGAGGGCATTTCTTTTGATTTATTCACTGCTTCCGAACTCCGATTATGATTCTGATTAATAGCAATGTCAGAGCTTGATATGAAAATCTTTTCCTTTGTGCAAAAGACATCCATACACAGGTAGAATGTGATTGCTTCCTTTGTTGATGAACAATCATTCCCCCTTCTTCTCGCGAACGAACAACTTCATTAGATTAATTGTTTTGCTAATCATCCTTTAAGAATTGTTCCATTCTTCGACGTCATCTATCTATTCAAAAACCTTGGTCTCTTCTGGATCAAATGAATTATATTGACCCACCCTACGTTACCTTGATCCCACACAAACTATTTGCCATAATACCTAGATCTTATGCATCTCCCTTACGTTACCAGGTCCAACCATGGAGCCATAATGTATCAGAAAAAGCAGGTCGTAGGAAAACTTCTGTTGGAAATAATACTGAGAGGGGGGGTGAATCAGTATTATCAAGACAAATATTCCCTTTTTCAAATACAAATAACATATGCTACTCCAGTTAATTAAACCCGCGTATATACGCAACTACATAGAAGGAAACCCATGTATACAATGCAAACTTATAATTTACTTTATCTTTCAAATGTTGATTGTTAATCTGTGTATCAGAATTAAATAACCAATAACCAGAAATAGTAAAACAGAGCAGAAGACAATCACACGCAAGAACACAAGATATAAGGTGGAAACCCAATGTGGGTGAAAACCACCTGCTGCAATTTGTCTCTATCTTCTTTTAATTAGAAACTTCTTTTTACAATGTACTAGTGCAGTCCTTTACTAGTACACAGGCTGCAACCTGCAGAGAGATACAACCCTCTCTCGTTCTCCAGCTTCTCCTGGAAGGGAGCTACAACCCCCTTAGCTCTTGCACTAGCCAAGATACTAGTACGTAGGTGCTGGCCTACAGAAGGCTACAACCTTCTCTTTCTTCCAGGGACCACGTTTCATAAATTTTCAGACTGGATCCACATCAATCAAATATCAAGAATTTTTGCATCAACCAATCACCTTTTCACCAATCAAAACTGAAAAATAAACACTTCTCTGACAGCTGTACCCAGAACACAGTAACTGTAACCACACACCAATTCTGAACCCAGACCACTGTAGCAATAAACAGAAGCAGCTAGAACACAAATTAAGAGATGTACGCTACTTCACTGTTCAGAAACCTGCATGTATACGCTTCTGTGTCAAAGACAACCTGCGTATACGCTTCTTTCCCTTATCAAAACAGCGTGTATACGCGCCTTCGCTTCACTGAACCTGCGTATAGATCTATAAAGGATAATTCACTCTTTCAAAAATTCAGACACTGATTAGCCCAGAGTATCAGATTTATAGATCAAACATGCGCCACATATAACATATCAAAATCATACAAAAATACTATCATTCAAGCCTTAAGATTATGACCCATCAATAGAACTTATCTTTCTCTTTGCGCTAAGGTTACTCCTTCATTCAGATCCAGATCTGCACCATCACCCCAATCAACAATATTTGAGATCTAGCACTTATTAGATATTTAATTAATTCAGATGATTCTTTGCCAAATGATCTCCTTCCTCTTTTATAGTCTTAGGACTTTCACAATACCACGGTCCAAAACAATAATAAAACAATACCATGGACTCAATACTTGGGATAAATACTTCTGACGAGATACCATGGTCCAAAACCATAGGTTCAAATACCAAGGACTAACTACCACAGACCAAAAGTAAATTCTCCAACATATACGTGCTTTTACTTGCGTGAAAGTGTGTGTATACGCATATGCGCCTTTGTAACATCCAACCCGTGTGTATATGTGCCTTTGTCTAGGTGAACCTGCGTATATGTCTTTTCCTTCATTCTGAAAGCCTGAACTGAGATCTGTCAATAGAGAGAGTTTCCATCAAGGACAACACCTGTGCCATAGCTCCAAACCTGATCCATAATGCCAACAATCTCCCCCTTTGGACTTGATGGCAACCCCAAGATCCTCAAATTCATTCTCCCCCTTTGTCATCAAGGGAAAAGGGTTGTGCTCCCCCTGAGTACATGCTGAAATCTCTGCCCTGCTGTGCTGACCATGCTCCCCCTGACTGTAGGCAAGATCTGCAAAAAGATGTTCTTCAAGAAGAACCCTGACATATACATCATAAAAGACCTTCCTATCACCAAAAGACTCCAAACATACATCCATCACCCATCCAAGTGGGGAGACATCATAAATTTACATATGATAATCAAGTACATTACATCTTCCTCCCAGGCATAGTGGGGAAACCAAAATAGGCCGTTACATGACTTTGACACCTTAAAAGAGATACATGACATAGAGACGAAATAACTAGAGCAAGACTTATGAAAGTCACCAATAACTGATATCAGCAGTGTTTGTCAATCACCATTCAGATTAGCAACTAAGATTTCCTTTTGTTCTCCCTCTGCCTCTGTTTCACCTGAAACCAACAATAGTTGTGAAACTTCTAAGATAATGCCAACAATGCATTATTAGAAGATTATCTGCTCCCCCTGAACCTGTGCCGGATGGTCTCTGCCAAACCCATATTGGAATATCTTCAACCAGAGCCTATCCCTACTGATATCCATCAAACCTCCATATACGCAAATGTCTCTGCACAAACCGGCCTATGTACATGAATCCTCCTCATGAAACTCGCGTACACCCATTTTTGTCAGAAACAGACAAGTTTTAATAGCAAGATGATGCATCAACTACTCCCATCTTCTGTCTGAGGAATTCAAAGGTTTCCCTGGGCAGTGGTTTGGTGAGAATATCAGCAACTTGTTCCTTAGAAGGAACATACTCCAATTTGACCTTTTGATCCAACACTTGTTCTCGGAGAAAGTGATACTTGATCGGTATGTGCTTGGTCTTTGAATGCATGACTGGGTTCTTTGAAACGCTGATTGCACTTGTATTATCACATAAGATGGAGATAGGTGGTGTACAAGTGATTTGAAAATCTTGCAAGGTCTGTATCATCCAAAGGAGTTGAGTGCAGCAAGATGCAGCAGCCACATATTCCGCTTCAGCTATAGATAAAGCAATCGAACTCTGTTTCTTGCTGAACCAAGATACTAATCTGGAACCCATAAAGAATGCACCACCACTTGTGCTCTTCCTGTCATCCACGCTTCCGGCCCAATCTGCATATGTATAAGCATGAAGGGTGAGATTTGTATCTCTAGGATACCATAAGCCATAGTTTTGAGTTCCTTGAAGGTACTTGGAGATTCTCTTGACTGCCTGAAGATGAGTTTCCTTAGGATTTGCCTGAAATCTTCAAACTATTCCCACTGCATGCATGATGTCTGGTCAAGTGCCTGTCAAATAAAGAAGACTTCCAATCATGGATCTATAGGTTGGTTGATGCACTCCTGCTGATTTATCATTTGCACTGAGGCTGCATCCTATAACCATAGGGGTACATACTGGTTTTGCATCTTCCATGCCGTATTTCTTCAAGATCTACTTGAGATACTTGGTTTGAGACAAAAAGATACTACCTTCATTTTGTTGGATTTTCAATCCAAGAAAATATGTCACTTCTCCAAGAAAGGACATTTCGAATTATTTCTGCATCACCAAGGCAAAGCTTTGACTCAAAGCTTCTTCATTGCTGCCAAAGATAATATCATCTACATACACAACAAGTATTAGTAATTTGTCATTTTCAATTTTTATATAAAGATTGCTATCTGCTGATCCTTTTGAAAAACCTTGTTGACGAAGATATTTGTCCAAACGGTAGTACCAAGCCCTTGGAGCCTGTTTAAGACCATAGAGAGCCTTTTCTAGTCTGCATACAAGATTTGCATCATTCCCAAGAATGAAACCATCTGGTTGCTCAATGTACACTTCTTTTTCTAAGTCTCCATTTAGAAAGGCTGATTTCATGTCTATTTGAAATACTTTGAACTTCTGAAATCTTAAGAGAGCAAGGAACATTCGGATGGCCTCAAGTCTAGCAACGGGAGCAAAAGTTTCTTCAAAGTCTATTCCTTCTTATTGAGCATACCCTTTACAAACAAGTCTAGCCTTGTTTCTAATCACTTCCCCATTTTCATTCAACTTGTTTTTAAAGATTGTTGGAAGTAATACTGATAGGGGGGGTGAATCAGTATTATCTAATCAATAAAACTTTTTCATTTTCATACTTTAGAATCATATACGCTACTTCAGTTAAGTATACCCGCGTATATACACGACTGTGTCTATTACAACTAGCGTATAACCATTAAAATCATGATTCAGTTATGTGATCTTCAATGGGTGCATCAGAAAATTATTAGACATATTAACAGTCAAAAGTAGCAGTAAAACAGATAGATCAACACACATAAGCAACACACATGAACACCATGATATAAGGTGGAAACCCAATGTGGGTGAAAACCACCTGCTGCAATTCGTTTCTATCTTCCTTTATTAAGAAACTTCTTTTACAATGTACTAATGCAGTCCTTTACCAGCACGCAGGCTACAACCTGTAGAAGGCTACAACCTTCTTTCGTTCTCCAGACTCTCCTAGAAGGGAGCTCCAACCCCCTTTGCTCTTGTACTAGCTAAGATACTAGTACGTAGGCGCCGGCCTACAATATTTTCTCCTCCAGGTACCACGTTTCATACATTTTCAGACTGGAAACTCCTGAAGCACAACACTATAATCTGAAGGCCACGTTTCATTCAATTTTCATACTGGACCCATAACTTCATTCAAAACAATCACTACTAGCATCATCAATCTCTGAATCACTGAAACACTGAAACCCTGTCAATCAACACAGTCACAGAACTCTGCAAAATCAATCAGAACCAACTGTATCATAAAAAACATGCATCAGAGTGCATACGCTACTTGGAAGTGTTGAATATGCGTGTATACACATCTTCATCAAGGGGAACCATCGTATATGTCATTAATTACTTATTCATAACTTCTCTGCACTTCCTGACTTCAGACATAACCAGATCATTACATATACAAGGATAATATATGTGTTAGCACCCAGATCTAGTCCATCGGATCTCATGAATATGAGTCATTATGATCTTGATCCATATTAGTTCTCATCCATCAATACACAATCATCCAACCAAGATATGCAGAATACTGACACCATTAAACAGACATCAGAACTCATCAACAGTCAGAACCACCTGTAACTTCAGACATCATAGCTCAAATGGTATATGCTACTATGATGAATCAAACCCGCTTATATATGCGCTTATTCAAAGGCCAACCCACGTACAGATCTAAAAATATTTTCTTATAACTTTGCAGCTGTACCAGACATTAGTCATACTCATAACATTTATAGAACATTACTTGTGTCAGTATGTAGATCTAGAATAAGCATAATCAACCATATAAAGATAGTTCATTTCAAACCATTTGATCCCGATCTATCCTTAGATCTTGTTCTCCATCAACCGGTGAGGTCCCTCCTTAGCTCAGATCAATCAATGCATGATCAACCCATAACCTGTATACTAGATCTCATCCTTCCTCAGATATTCAAGACTTTTCGGATGCCCTTGCCTAATGATCTTCTTCTCCTTTTATAGACGTAGGCCTTGCTCAATACCATAGTCCAAAACCATAATAAATCAATACCAAGAGCCCAATACTTGGGATCAACACACTTGTCGAGATACCATGGTCCAAAACCATAGGTTCAAATACCGAGGACTAACTACCACGGACCAAAAGTAAGCTTTCCGACATGTTCGCGCTTTTCTGTGCATGAAACTGCGTGTATACCCTACTTGGTATATAGCGAACCTGCGTATATGCAACTTGGTATATAGTGAACCTGCGTGTATACCCTACTTGGTATATAGCGAACCTGCGTATACGCGACTTGGTATATAGTGAACCTGCGTGTATACCCTACTTGGTATATAGTGAACCTACGTATATACTCTTCTTTCTTCATTCTTTGTAGTCTGATCATCAATTCTTTGCTACTGACCTACTGCACTCTAATCTGTCATCTGTGTGATTTTTCATCAAGGACAACACTTGTCTCATAATGCCAACAATCTCCCCCTTTAGACTTGATGGAAAAACTAACTTGTCACACTTAGAACTATCCTCCATCTGATATCCCTTCTGAAGATTCATCCAGTTATAAGTAAGTGAGATGTTCTTCTATGAGAGGGTTGCCATCAAGTACAACACATGCATCATAATGCCAACAATCTCCCCCTTTGGACTTGATGGCAACAACACCAAATCACTCTCCCCCTTTGACATCAAGGGCAAAGGGCGAACCAAGATATTCTCTTTCCAAGATAAGCATTCCGTTGTTCATACTCCCCCTGAGTACCTGCTGAACTCTCTGAATGAGCTCCCCCTTTGTATATGCCAAGGTGTACCAATCTGTCCATGCTCCCCTTGAGTACATGCTGAAGTCTCTGCTCTGCTGAAGTGTGTTGATCATGCTCTCCCTGACTGTAAGCAAGGTCTGCAAAAAGATGTTCTACAAGAAAGAACATGACTCTATACATCATTAGTGACCTTCCTAGCACCAAAGACTTATACATACATCCATCTCCCAACCAAGTGGGGATATACCAAAATTTTACACATGATAATACAAGAGTATAACATCATTCATCCCAGGCATGGTGGGGAAACCAACATAGGCCGTTACGTGACCTTGATAAAAATACATGACTGAAATATTTCAATATTCATCATATGACCATATAGAGACACTCAATTACATCATGAGTCATGAGACCAGACATCTAAATAATACCACGATAGTCATCAACAGTTATACACAATGTATGATATGTTCCATAAGCATCTAGACCAGCAATTATATTCTCTTTCTATTCTCCCTCTGCATGAGAACTTGAACCAAAAGCTTCTAAGGTAATGCCAACACTGCATCATTAGAAGATTATCTGCTCCCCTGAACCTGTGCCTGATGGTCTCTGTCAAACCCATATCAGACTATCTTCAATCTGAGTCTATCCCTGCTGATTTCCTTCAAAACTCCATAGACGCATCTGCACCTGCATAAATCGGCGTATGTACGCGGATACCCCTCATCCAACTTGCGTACACTAATTTCCATATCAACAACCTGTAAATGTCTTGTAACAAGGTATGTCTGAACATAGATGTCAACTCATCCTTTTAAAACATCATCATGAAATCATTCACATTATATCATATGTGAAACCACCATAGCCATTTCATCAACATCAAGCTCTACATGATCCAAGTATCATTACTTGGGAAAATCTGCATCAATCAACATATGTAAGTATCAACCTATCATCATATAGATACGAACTCATCATCATGTCTCCAACAAAGCAACTTTGAGTAGTCATCCATGTATCAACACTATGTATCTTGAGCTCAAGCTCTTTTGACAAAACTTCTTAATATCATCAACAACAACAATCCTTATCCACATGAGTGCCTGCATCATAACTGTATGATCTTTATGCATATGACAACAGTAGTATATGAGTGACTCATCATCAAGTGAGGAAGATGTGTATTCAAGCTTTGTACTTCTCCTTATCCTTATGAAGATCACCATGTAAGCACCATATATGCATCATCAAAGAGTCAACCATAAATATGATCTGAACATTTACTATGTGACCCCAAGAATCATATGAGAATTTATCATGGACAACTCATAACCACATTATAGCAAGATATATCATTTAGCCATATAAGCATCATCACCAAGGACTATTAACCATAATGCCAACAATGAATTATTAAAGGCATATGCTCCCCCTCAACCTATGCCATCTATTAGATCTGATCATGCATATATCAGCAATAAGCATCAAGACATCATCATCATCAAGTTAGGATCAAAACACTTCTAGACATCTTACAAGTATCAAGATATTTCCACACATCCTCAGCAGACTGTAAACATTATCAAACAGAGAAAATAATGGACTAAAACATAAAAAATCCTTTTCCTGAACCTGTCCCTACTTCATTTCTTCAGATAATCATATACGCGACTGTGCAGTATCCAACTCGCGTATATACACGACTTCCCTTTATGGAACTTGCATATGAGATTCAGGACACTGAAGTTTTACACTTCCAGCTCCCTCTGATTCTGTTATGTCTGTATGTTGTGCTGTGCCGCCTCTTTCTGACTGTACTTCTTTCTTCTTCCACATCTTCAAGTGTGATGTTGTTTTCTCCTTTTGGTGTGATGTCCGCACTTTGTTCCTGCATTCCTTTGCTATATGTCCAAGTTTGGTACATGCATAACATCTTACATGTTTCATTTTTCTCCTGTAGCAATCAGTCGCTTTGTGACCAAACATATTGCAAGAAAAACAATATCCATTAAAGTACCTGGAATGTGATGATCTTTCCATGTGATGATCTTGAACCATTCTTCTTCTACATCTAGCTGCAACATGTCCAAGATTATGACATTCATAACATTCAATATTATTCATCTGAGTAAATGGCCGACTATTACTTCCATAGTTAGGAGTAAAAGATTTTCTTTGAAGAATCTCTTTCCTTGATTGTTGATGGGGTTGACCTTTCATCTCCTTGATGATCATTTTAGATTTCTCCTTAGAGTTCCTTGCCTCACCTTGTGAACTAGATTCACCTTCAACAGCTTCATGAAAACCAAGACCAGTCTTGATAGCAGGAGACCTTTGACTATTAAGAATATCATCCAAGGCTTTAGTACTATCTTGAAATCGCAATAGTTTATCCTTTTCTTCTAGTTTACCTTTCAAGATATTTACCTCAACTTGAAGTTTTTCTTCCTTTTCAAGATATTGCTTCTTCATGTCTTCTTCAGCTTTCCTTCCTTCTTCCAACTGATGCCTTAGTTTGAGAATCTCCTTTTCTTGTTCTTCATTCAGATCCTGTTGCATTTGACGAATTCTGAGGGCACATTCTAGCTGAGATTTTAAGCTGATAACTTTGTTTACCTGTTTTTCATTAGCTTGGAGTAGATCTTTATTCTGCTTCTTTGACTCTTCAAGATCTTCCTTTAGCAAGCGGATCGTGGCTTCAAGACATTCATAGTAATTGGATCTATCTCTGAGTTTCTTGATGGTTTTGCTTCTTTCATTGACTTCATCTCTTAGAGATGTTACTTCATCTTGCAACTTTTGATATTTGTCCTTGAATAACTCTCGTTGAGCCTTTAGTCTAGTAACAGCTTCTTTCAGGGCACCACTCTTTATGTTCAAAAGTCTTTCTTGTTCACTAATTTTGTTTGTCAGCCTGTTAAATTCTGCCTCTATTTGATATCCTTCTTCCTCACCCATAAGAGCACATTCAGTTGTTTCGTTACCACTTCCATCTTTTCCAAATGGATAGATAGCTGGAACATTAGAGGATAGCAAATTCGTACCTGATAGTTCATCTTGATTCTAAAATGATTCTGAATCTGATTCTGAATCTGAAGAGCTTCTTATACCTAATCCCCAATCGATTATCCCACTGTCATAGCTCTTCTGAGATGTCTTCTTCTTCTTAGGTGCTTTCTTCTTAAGCTTCTTTCCCATAGTTCCACGGATCTCCTTCAAGCGATCAAGCTTCTACCAAAGGACCTGCTCTGATACCAATTGTTGGAAATAATATTGAGAGGGGGGGTGAATCAGTATTATCTAATCAATAAATTTTTTTCATTTTGATACTTCAGAATCATATACGCTACTTCAGTTAAGTATAACCGCGTATATACGCGACTTTGTCTATTACAACTAGTGTATAACCATTAAACTCATGATTCAATTATGTGATCTTCAATGGGTACATCAGAACATTATTAGACATATTAACAGTCAACAGTAGCAGTAAAACAGATAGATCAACACACATAAGCAACACACATGAACACCATGATATAAGGTGGAAACCCAATGTGGGTGAAAACCACCTGCTGCAATTCGTTTCTATCTTCCTTTATTAAGAAACTTCTTTTACAACGTACTGATGTAGTCATTTACCACCACGCAGGCTAGAACCTACATAAGGCTACAACCTTCTCTCGTTCTCCAGACTCTCCTGGAAGGGAGCTCCAACCCCCTTTGCTCTTGTACTAGCTAAGATACTAGTACGTAGGCGCCGGCCTACAATATTTTCTCCTCCAGGTACCATGTTTCATACATTTTCAGACTGGATACTCCTGAAGCACAACACTATAATCTGAAGGCCATGTTTCATCCAATTTTCATATTGGACCCATAACTTCATTCAAAACAATCACTACTAGCATCATCAATCTCTGAATCACTGAAACACTAAAACCCTGTCAATCAACACAATCACAGAACTCTGCAAAATCAATCAGAACCAACTGTATCATCAAAAACATGCATCAGAGTGGATACGCTACTTGGAAGTGCTGAATATGCGTGTATACACATATTCATCAAGGGGAACTAGCGTATATGTCATTAATTACTTATTCACAACTTCTATGCACTTCCTGACTTCGGACATAACCAGATCATTACATATACAAGGATAATATATGTGTTAGCACCCAGATCTAGTCCATCGGATCTCATGAATATGAGTCATTATGATCTTGATCCATATTAGTTCTCATCCATCAATACACAATCATCCAACCAAGATATGCAGAATACTAACACCATTAAACAGACATCAGAACTCTTCAACAGTCAGAACCGCCGGTAACTTCAGACATCATAGCTCAAATGGTATACGCTACTATGATGAATCAAACCCGCGTATATACGCGCTTATTCAAAGGCCAACCCGCGTACAGATCTAAAAATATTTTCTTATAACTTTGCAGCTGTACCGGACATCAATCATACTCATAACATTTATAGAACATTACTTGCGTCAGTATGCAGATCTAGAATAAGCATAAACAACCATATAAAGATAGTTCATTTCAAACCATTTGATCCCGATCTATCCTTAGATCTTGTTCTCCATCAACCAGTGAGATCCCTCCTTAGCTCAGATCGAGCAATGCATGATCAACCCATAACCTGTATACTGGATCTCATCCTTCCTCAGATATTCAAGACTTTTCGGATGCCCTTGAATAATGATCTTCTTCTCCTTTTATAGACTTAGGCCTTGCTCAATACCACAGTCCAAAACCATAATAAATCAATACCAAGAGCCCAATAGGGATCAACACACTTTTCGAGATACCATGGTCCAAAACCATAGGTTCAAATACCGAGGACTAACTACCACGGACCAAAACTAAGCTTTCCGACATGTATGCATTTTTCCGTGCATGAAACTGCGTGTATACCCTACTTGGTATATAGCGAACCTGCGTATACGCAACTTGGTATATAGTGAACCTGCGTGTATACCCTACTTGGTATATAGCGAACCTGCGTATACGCGACTTGGTATATAGTGAACCTGCGTGTATACCCTACTTGGTATATAGTGAACCTGCGCATATACTCTTCTTTCTTCATTCTTTGTATTCTGATCATCAATTCTTTGCTACTGACCTGCTGCACTCTAATCTGTCATCTATGTGATTTGCCATCAAGGACAACACTTGTCTCATAATGCCAACAAAGATCCATTTTGTCCCTATGAAATTCTTATCTTTTGGTCTAGGAACCAACTCCCATGTGTTATTATTTTCGATCTGCTCAAGTTCTTCATCCAGTGCCTTGACCCAGCATTCATCTTTGCATGCCTCTTTTACATTTTGTGGTTCGGTGGAGGAGAGCAATGCCAAATAGCTTGAGGCTTTTGCAATTGTTCTTCTCGTTTGTATACCTGCCTCTTTCCGCCCCAATATTTGAGATTCTGGATGATTCTTCTGAACGTACCTGGATGGAGTCTTATCTTCTATCCTTATCTATTCCTCTGGTGCCTCTTGAGGTTCTTCTTCATCATCAGTCTGATTTCAAGGATGTTCTTCATCCTCTTTGATATTTTCATAATTTACTTGCCTAGGAATGTTTCCTTCTTCATCAACCACTACATCAATGCTGTCAACAATTCTTCCAAGTCTTTTATTGTAACACTTATATGCTTTGCTGTGGGGAGAATAACCAAGGAGAATGCCTTCATCTGCTCTAGGTTCAAATTTGCGAAGATGTTCATCATTATTCTTAATATAGCATTTGCTTCCAAAAATTTTGAAATGTTTTACCGAAGGAGTCTCACCATACCAGAGCTCATGAGGAGTTTGAGTGTTGTTCACCTGGACATTTGCTTTGTTGAGAATAACGACCGTAGCGAATGCAGCTTCACCCCAGAAGGTTGTGAGAGTTCCAGACTCATCAAGCATAGCACGAGCCATTTGTTGAACCATTATGTTCATCCTTTCCACTACTCCATTTTGCTAAGGAGTCCTAGCTGTAGAGAATTCCCTTCTTATTCCATGTTCTTCACAAAAATCGAAAAATTAAATTGAGGTAAACTCCGCACCTCTATCAGACCTGAGGCACTTAATTTTGTGATCTGATTCGTTTTCAACCAAGGCTTTGAAAGATTTGAATTTTTCGAAGGCTTCATCTTTGTGCTTCATAATTCCTATCCAAACCATCCTGGAGAAGTTGTTAATGAATAATATAAATTATTCTTCTCCTCGAGGTGAACTTTTCCTAGATGGACCACATACATCTGTATGGACTAGTTCAAGAGGCCTGCTAGCTGATCCTTCCTTCTCAGGGAAGTTAGTTCTGGTTTGCTTACCAAACTGACATGATTTGCATATTGTATTGTCTGGAATTCTGATGTCTGGAAGACCACGAACTGCCTGGTATTTGCATGCTTTCCTTATCTGTGAAAAGCTTAGCTGCCCCAACCTCTGGTGCCATAACTAGTGTTCATCATTCTTGCTCAAATAGCATTGTCGTTGTCCTTCTTCAAATATGTATAAATTATTTGGAGTTCTGATGCCTTTGATCACTATTTTTCCTGTATCAAGATCATGAACGCTACATCCATTTGATCGAAATATTACCTTAGTTCCTCGATCGCACATCTGGCTGACACTTAGTAGATTATGCTTCAAGCCATCAACATACAAAACATTTCCAGCCTTGACTTTTTCTTTCAATTGAACAACGCCTTTTCCTTTTATGACTGCAGGGGTATCATTTCCAAAAGAAACTTTCTTTCCTTTTTCTAAAGCACTATATGATTGAAGTTTTTCTTTATCACCTGTCATATGCTTCGAACATCCACTATTGATGTACCATTGATTTTCCTGTCCTTCTGCATATAAAGTTATCCCACATCTTTCTGGTTGCAATTTCTTCATTCTCCATGTTTTGGCATTTGAGATATGTTCCTTCTGAGTTGTCTTCTGAAACCTGCTCCTGCATTCAGAATCTTCATGACCGAAGTTATTACAAATAGAACATTCAATTTCACTTTCAAGGGCGGAAAAGTTGTTATAAGTCCTTTTCGTGATTCTAGTCATACTTCTTTGTTTTTGAACTTCTCTAGTCATGATTGTCTTACAGGGAACACAGTGAGCTGCTTTGTGACCAAAGTTATGGCAAGAGAAACATTGGCCATTGAAGAAACTCCTGCGATTATCAAATCTATCAACCAACCAATTGTAGTTTCTACTGACATCCATTCTTGAGGCAAATTAGGAAGATTTTACCTGTGGCTGGTTGTGGCTTCTGATTGTCCTTAAGGTAGATTGCCCCCGATTTTCTTGATAGTCTTTGTTCATTCTTGAGGTAAATTTTCCCTGATTTACCTGAAGATTTTTATTAGGCCTTTGCTCGCTCCTCCTTGCTGCATCTAGATAACTTTTGGAGGTGGATGCTTGAGATGATTCTCCATTATATCCCAGACCTGTCTTGATTAGTGGAGAACACTGCACATTGATAATATCATCTAGAGTTTCAGATCCTTTAACAAATTTATGATTAAGAGCTTTTGTTTTCTCAATCTCTTTTCTAAGACCAACAATTTCACATTCCAATTTTTCATGTTTTTTTGCCCTTTCAGCCAGTTGACATTGCAAAGAATCAATAATCAAATTGTTCTCTTCTAAACAAATTTTGAGTTTAGAAATCTCTTCATAAATACCTTCTTCATCTATAGCATCCATGTAATCATCATCTTCAAAATCCATTAAAAGTTTATAATTATTACCTCGTTCATCTTCGTCACTATTTGAAAGTCCATCACGATCTTCATGAGTGTAGTAGCTTTTCTTATTTGCATTTTGTTTCTTTTTCCATCTAACAAGTTCCTTCCCCTTGCCAATCTTATCCTTATGAGGACATTTTGCAGCATAGTGACCGACTATTCCACAAGCAAAGAATTTGAAAGGTAACTTACCTTGGAATTGTCCAGCACCCCGTTGAAGGTTTTTGACAAAATTTGATTCTTCTTCTTCTTCTGACACGTGTCTTGACTCATAATAATCTCCTTTGCCTGAAGCCTTGAAGGCAGCTTCTCTCCTATCTTATGGTCCTCCTCTCCTCATTTTATAAGCAGTCAGAATTCCGTGCAGCTGTGACATGGTAAGGTTTCGTAGATTCTCTTTTTCTTCTATTGCATAAACTTTAGATGCAAACCTAGGGGACAAATATCTTAGAACCTTTTCAACCGCAACAACCTCTTTTATTTCTTCACCCAATTTTTTCATACAATTAACAATCTCATCTACACGTAGGAAATAGTTATCCACACTTTCATTATTGTGCTTTCTGAGATTTTCATACTGAATTCTGAGGGTTTGAAGTTTTGCTCGTTTTACCTGTTCATATCCTTCATAGCTCAGAACAATCTTGTCCCATATTTCTTTTGCGGATTTATACTGCATAACCTTCACGAATTCTGATTGAGATAGACATCCTAATAGAGTATTGACAACCTTTGCATTTGTTTCATATTTCTTCTTCTCAGTCGGATCTGTAGGAGTTGCTAATGGAAAAGTGTACCCGATATCTATGATATCCCAGACTTCTGTACCAAGAGATTGAAGATAGGCAGCAACTCTTACCTACCAATATACGAAGTTTGTCCCATCAAAAATTGGTGGCCTGATAGATGCTTCTCTCTCGTAGTTGCTCATGGTGATGGATCTTCCTTCAAGCAATCAAGCTTCTTCAGAAGGACCTGCTCTGATACCAGTTGTTGGAAATAATACTGAGAGGGGGGGTGAATCAGTATTATCAAGTCAAATATTCCTTTTTTCAAATCTAGATAATATACGCTACTTCAGTTAATTAAACTCGCATATATACGCAACTATGTAGAAGGAAACCCGTGTATACAAAGCAAAATTATAATTTACTTTATCTTTCAGATGTTGACTGTGAATCTGTGTATCAGAATTAAATAACCAGTAACCAGAAACAGTAAAACAGAGTAGAAGACAATCACACGCAAGAACACAAGATATAATGTGGAAACCCAATGTGGGTGAAAACCACCTGCTGCAATTCGTCTCTATCTTCTTTTAATTAGAAACTTCTTTTTACAATGTACTGGTGTAGTCCTTTACCAGTATGCACGCTGCAACCTGCAGAGAGCTACAACTCTCTCTCGTTCTCCAGCTTCTCCTGGAAGGGAGCCACAACCCCCTTAGCTCTTGCACTAGCCAAGATACTAGTACGTAGGTGCTGGCCTACAGAAGGCTACAACCTTCTCTTTCTTCCAGGGACCACGTTTCATAAGTTTTCAGACTGGATCCACATCAATCAAATATCAAGAATTTCTGCATCAACCAATCACCTTTACCAATCAAAACTGAAAAATAAACACTTCTCTGATAGCTGTACCCAGAACACAGTAACTGTAACCACACACCAATTCTAAACCCAGACCACTGCAGCAATAAAAAGAAGCAGCTAGAACACAAATTAAGAGATGTACGCTACTTCACTGTTCAAAAGCCTGTGTGTATATGCTTCTGTGTCAAATACAACCTGCGTATACGCTTCTTTCCCTTATCAAAATAGCATGTACACATGCCTTCGCTTCACTAAACTTGCGTATAGATCTATAAAGGATAATTCACTCTTTCAAAAATTCAGACACCGATTAGCCCAGAGTATCAGATTTATAGATCAAGCATGCACCACATATAACAGATCGAAATCATACAAAGATACTATCATTAAAGCCTTAAGATTATGACCCATCAACAGAACTTATCTTTCTCTTTGCACTAAGGTTCCTCCTTCATTCAGATCCAAATCTGCACCGTCACCCCAATCACCAATATTTCAGATCTAGCACTTATTAGATATTCAATTAATTCAGATGATTCTTTGCCAAATGATCTCCTTCCTCTTTTATAGTCTTAGGCCTTTCACAATACCACGGTCCAAAACCATAATAAAACAATACCATGGACTCAATACTTGGGATCAATACTTCTGACGAGATACCATGGTCCAAAACCATAGGTTCAAATACCAAGGACTAACTACCACGGGCCAAAAGTAAATTCTCCAACATATACGCACTTTTCCTTGCGTGAAAGTGCGTGTATACGCATACGCGCCTTTGTAACTTCTAACCCGCGTGTATACGCGCCTTTGTCTAGGTGAACATGCGTATATGTATTTTCCTTCATTCTGAAAGCCTGAACTGAGATCTGTCACCAGAGAGAGTTGCCATCAAGGACAACACCTCTGCCATAGCTCCAAACCTAAGCCATAATGCCAACAACTTCTTTTTGCTTCTTCATCTCACTGGATGAATACTCTTAGTAGAGAGCTTCCCACTCCCCTGATTATAGATGGAATGAAGGAATGGAGTTGAGTAGACAAAGCTAGGCTACCTCAAATTGTTGTGAGATGTCTAATGCATTTAATGGAAAAACTACTCCTCAAAGACAAAGTAATAGAAACAGCTACTTTCTTCTCTTTTAATAAACCATATCTCTACCTACTACCTATGCTCTTGAATGCAGGAAGTAGCAACTCAGTTCATGCCATGTCGGTTGTTCTGGTCAATTCCGAAAACATTCTGAGATGAGATTGAACTAGGGGGAGTTGCTAAGGCTTTTTCCTCCACCCCAACTATTCATTTGAAGGCAACACGACATTAAGAAAATTGTGTAATCATTTTTTTATAATATTACAGTGAATTTATTAATTTTTATAATTAGTAATAAATGTGAAATTGTATAACTTAGATGTTTTATTTCTAGATCTATATGGTTTCAGTTGAAACTACAATGCATATGAAATGGATATTAGTTTCCAACTGTAAACGTTGATGAGATTTTTTTAAAATTAAACATACTATGGTGACTACAACCTCATAAGAATAGATGCACTATTAGTATACACCACATACAACATTCAATGCTATCATGGGAGATGCATATCCTCTACGGGATATAAACGTCAAATGAGATTTACCAAAATTGCGAAGAATATGCCCAATACAACATACTAAAAATACATAGGCTATTAACATACTCCTTTCAAAACATACACCTTTCAAAATAGCATGTCGTATACAAAACTTTCAAAGCTATTATGTGACATGCATATCCTTTGACATTTGTAGGTTAATAACATACACCTTTCAAAACATACACTTTTCAAAAGAGGATGTGGTATACATAATTTTCAATGTTACTATGTGACATGCATATCGTTTGACATATGTGAATGTCGTTGAGCTTATTAGTCACTGCCATTTGGCAATGGCTTAGGATTATAGTAATCGGAAATGAGATGGTTACTATTAGTTGAGCTGTTTATTAGGGCCAGTTAATCTGGTATAATCAAAGTTTCAAGGATTATAGTCATTTACCGTCTTATTTCGCCTTTTCCTGAGGTATGGAGGCAAAAACATTATGTTAAAATTATTTATTTGTTTCTGATCACAGTTAAACAAGTGCGACCAAAACAATGTTAGCTTAATGCTAACATTAATTCCTAGACATTTAATGTTTGGGATAATGTTCACTGATATATCATATCATTTCCTGCATGAAAATGCACATGACGAGACTGCATGAAAATGTTGGCAAGACTGCCGTGGTGAGAGTGGCGAGCATGGAATAGTTGTTCCTCCTTCATGCAGTTGCAACTCTAACAGGGGTTGCTGTTATGTTGAAGAACATATATGTTGTCAACAGGCACATGGTCAGAACTGTTCATCAACCCGGTCTCCTCTTTCTACTGAGGTGTTTGGGATTATTTTGCTGAGGCATTTGAGTCCATGTATGTAACATTCCATGGTGCTCTGTAGCAAGAGGAGATTAACCCATGGCATACTACCTCATAATATAGAAATCTGATGTTGAGGCATTTGAGTTCCATGTCGCACTATGGCAGGACACTTCATGTGAAATCAACAACTTTTCTTTTCCTGCATAATTATCAATTTTCATTAATTTTCATTTATCATTTTTTTCCTTGCAAAATTATGAAAAGATTTCATTTATGAGTTTGCAAAATTATCAATTATAATTTTAGAACAATAAATCAAATTTACACATTTAAAAAAAATGGTTATTGATACTTACTGGACTTCAGGGCTACATCAGCTTAGGTGTACTGAAAGGTTGGAAATCAATATTGAAGGGTCAAGTACTGATTACTCAAGCTACTATATTCTCCACCTCCCACTAATATGCTCCGCCTCTTACACAAGCTACTATATGCTCCATCTTATGCTCCAGCTCCCACCTCTCGCTCGGATCATCACACCTTTGGTTTGGTTGATCAATTGTATCTTGATAGTTTACTCTTGCTTTCAAACTTACTATCATACAACCATCTAATATCATGTTGCTGGATTGGATCTGATGGAATACCTTTCATTCTCTTGAGTACTGGTCCTAATTCGTCAAACATTCTACTATTGTGTCTCATAGCTCTGGCAGAGCCGTAGATGAAAAATGTGAGGGAGTGGGTGGATGATTCACCAACTCCATTACCTTAGTTCCCCTCCACCTTCCCTTCGATTGGAGTGTTATTCAACCTAGTGTTAGGGCATTTATTTTGATTTATTCACTGCTTCCAGACTCAGATTATGATTCTGATTAACAGGGATGTCAGAGCTTGATATGAAAATCTTTTCCTTTGTTCGAAAGACATCCATAAACAGGTAGAATTTGAATGCTTCCTTTGTTTATGAACAATCATGCCCCCTTCTTCTCGTGGAGGAACAACTTCATCAGATTAATTCTTTTGCTAATCATCCTTCAAGCCTTGTTCCATTCTTCGGTGTCATCTATTTGTTCAATAACCTTGGTCTCTTTTGGATCAAATGAATTCTATTGACCCTCCTTACCTTACCTTGGTCTCACACAAACTATTTTACCATAATACATAGATCTTACGCATCTCCCTTTCGTTACTGGGTCTAACCCCAGAGCCATAATGTATCACAACGAGGAGGTCGTAGGGAAACTGCTTTTTTCTCGTTCGTCTCACTGTCGAATTCTCTTAGTAGAGTGCTTCCCATTCCCCCAATTATATATGGAATGACATAATAGAGCTAGGTAGAGAAAGCTAGGCTACCTCAGATTGATGTGAGATGTCTACTGCATTTAATGGAAAAATTACTCCTCAAAGACAAACTAATAGAAAAACTGCTCTCTCCTCTTTTAACAAACCATATCTATTCCTACTGCCTATGCTCTTGAATGCAAGAAGTAGCAACTCAGTTCATGCCATCCTAGTTGTTCTAGTCAATTCTGGAAATGTTCTGAGATGCGATTGAACTAGGGGGAGTTGCTGAGGCTTTTTCCTCCACCCCAACTGTTCATTTGAAGGCAACACGACATTAAGAAAATTGTGTAAGGCTGGTTGTTTCTGCGATGGCCTATCTACTTAGGATTTTGAATGAGGACAACACATATATGCTCCTGCTTTTATATGAACCATAGAAATGATGATGGAGACAGAGTATTTCTTTGAATTTTAAGCACTAAAGGCACTGAAGGTTGTGTGAATACATTCTCAAGTTAAAGAAATAAGTGAAGAAAGAAAATAATCTTATAGCAACAAATCAAGATGTGGCCTCTAGTCATCAAGTAGGCCAATATATTCTCATGAGCATGACATTAATACATGTCTTGCATCTTTGAACAAAATACATCTCTGTGACATTGATACATTTTATGCATCTATAAAATGAATGCATCATTTTTCATCTGTAAAATGAATGCATCGTTTTGCATCTGTAAACAAAATGCATCTCTTGATGACATGGCTAGATGGATGGTTGATTAGCCAATAGGTTTTCCCTTTAGCAGAGCAAAACTATATCTTTTCAAGCAGCTCTTTAGATCTTCATCACACGACTTATTACATGAAATTATAGTACACTGAAGGATCAATATATGAAATTACACAACTCTTTAGCTCTTCATCACATGACTTGTTACATGAAATTACAGTACATTGAAGGATCAATATATGAAATTAGAGTACACTCACGGATCAGTATAGTAGTCTTCTCCAAATACAACCCTTAAACTCTTATTGACCACGATTATGTCACAATACTAAAAGTCAGGTAAATGTGAACCTACATTCCATTATGAGTGGAATGCTTACTAGAAGGTGAAAATACCAACATTGCTACCCAAATCAGGTTTTTTTCCTTGAAACATGGTACTCCAAATCCACATGCTGCACTCTGAAATCTCCAGTATTAGAAGTTTGGATCTAAAATCTCTACGTGCATGCATATTGTTTTCGTTTCCCCACTCAAGGAAGGGACTAAATGTTATGCAACCTCCCTTATTAAATGTTGTATCTGCTACATTATGTCTTAGAAGGTGTATATTAATAACTTATTTATTTTTACAAGGTTCTTTATATATTTGATTCCTCTTAACAATTTAGGTTTAAAAAAATCCTCATAAAAATGTATAAGTTACTAGGATACACCTTCTAGGAGAGCATTTAGCATTAATAACATTTAATGATCTTATGCCACATGCAAATACTTTGCCAATTCTAAAAGTCAATCAACTTTACCTAAATTACTCAGAATATGCCTACTACAATTAATTAAAAATAGATAGGTTATCAATATTCACTTTGAAAAAGAATATTTAATATATAGATGTGGCATGCATATCCTTTACCACCTGTAAAAGTTGATGAGTTGATAAAATATTTAGTATATAGATGTGACATGTATATCCTACTATATTGTAAGCTTTATATTAATAGCTTATATATTTTGACAAGGCTATAGCATACATAGTTAGATGGATTCATCACTCTAAAAAACCCTTGGGGCACTTTGATTGTGAAGTGTGCACTTGTCAAACATATTAATTCAATGAATCCCTACAAGATTCTAGATAAATTAGAATACATGAAAACTTTCCAAAAAGTGGCACTTAAAGACTACTTGATTTTATAATATTAGTTTTTTCTGTTATTGTTTATATTACTTGTACCAAGAGTTTGAATTTTCTCTGCAACTTAGTGAGTAAATATTGTGAGATAATGTTATGTGAGTACATTTATCTTAGCTCCTAATCTACCAAGCACCAAGAAGGATCAAATATATTTTACTCTAAAATTGATTTTCATTTTAAGAGATTTGAACCCTCTTATCACTTGTTAGATCCTTAAGATGGATCTAGGTTGAATTTATTATTACTTATAAATATAATTTTATATTTATATTTCATATTCTAATTTATTTTTCTTTTTAGTTTTATGTAATTTGGCCAAACTGTAATTATCATTATTAATTATTTTATTTTATTTTTATTAATATTTCAATTTTATTTTGACCGAGTCAAAATGTTTAGAACACATTTTGACATCTCTACATACTACGCTCAGAGTGTCTCTCCAGGAAATTCCTTTTAACCTTTTATTAGTGTTTTAATAGAGCCCACATGTAAATGTTTACACACAATTACATCACTAAAACATATTCCCCATGTCTTTTTTCTTTTATATTTAATTTTAAAAATGTTATAAAATAAAATTAAAATAAAATATTTTGAAAAGTGCGATGTTTTGAAAAGTGAGATTTCTTAAAATGCCATGTTTTGAAAAGTTTTCCAATTTATTTTCTGATCTAATTTGTTTAGAATCTGTGAGGTATTCATTGAAATCACAAGTTTGGCTAGTAAACTCTATGCTATCAAGTGCCCCAGTGTTTTTTAAGTGTGTTGATAACACAAATAAAGACTTCACCACAATTTGTTTCATCAAATCTAGCAAGAAATTCCAAAAAATCACACTTAAATACAACTCTTTTTTAGATATGTAGAAGTTAAAGTGAGGTATTAAATGCCTTTTTTTACTTTCTGTTAAATTTTAAAAATTTAAATTTTCTTTGAATCTTTTTCATTTTTATATAATTTATATAATAACAACGATATTAAATACTTCGGTAAAGTTATAAGTTATGTGGATTTTAATTTTTAATTTTTATATAAAATTACTCTATTTAATGTTGGATAATGATACATTTTTGGATGGTAATCATTTCTTTTATAACATTATATTGAATTTATTATTTTTTATAATTAGTAAAAAATGTGAAATTGTATTTTTATTTCTATGTCTATATGGTTTCAATGAAAACTACAATGCATATAAAATGGATAACTTTTTCCAACTGTAAAAGTTGATGAGATTTTTTAGATTAAGAAGACTATGGTGACTACAACCTCATAAGAATAGATACATTATTATTAACCTAATAAGAATAATACATTATTAGTATACACTTTGCAAAAAGAGCATTTAGCAAATGCAACATTCAATGCTATCATGGGAGA
The DNA here is from genome assembly GCA_031772625.1 of Pinus tabuliformis. NCBI lineage: Eukaryota > Viridiplantae > Streptophyta > Pinopsida > Pinales > Pinaceae > Pinus > Pinus tabuliformis. The sequence goes on along the minus strand of CM062820.1, from coordinate 1,352,549,227 downwards.
TGCATATCCTCTGCGAGTTGTAAAAATCAGTGAGCTTTAGCTAGATTGCGAAGACTATGGGCAATACAAGCTTCTAAAAATACGTAGGCAATTAACATACACCTTTTAAAACACACACGTTTCAAAATAGCATGTGGTATACACAACTTTCAATGCTATTATGTGACACGCATATCCTTTGACAATTTGTGAAAGTCGTTGAGCTTATTAAATGTTGTATCTGCTGCATTATGTCTTACAGGGTGTATATTAATAGCTTATTTATTTTTACAGGGTTGTATCTTTATAGTCACAACATAGTTTGCATGATGTTAGATTTTGCATTTTTCATAATATTATATTATTATTTTTATTACTCGTACAAAAGAAGGCTCTCTGCAACTTAGAGTGAGTAGGTATTGTGAGTTAACTTATGTTGATTTACATGTTTAAAAATTAAATAAATATATGATAATTAAAAAAAAATGAATTTAAAAAATGTTTACATGTAATGTCTAGCATCATGCAAATCTCTTTTATACTCGAAGGTAGAGTGTCTTTCCATACAAAAATCAAAATTTATATAAAATGTTGTCACATAACGTCAATTTATATTATATGATATCTTAAAAAAAAACTAAATATATGATAATCTTTAAAAAAAATTAAGTTCACAAAAATGCATTTCAAACTTGAATTCATTCTATAATAATAAAGATTCAATTTCCTAATGTGTATTTTTTGGTGGCTTAATATGAAATAATTACACAATAATTAAATAATATTTTTATATCTTTATAATTTTGATCCGTGTTTACAAGTTATATAAGTTATATCGACTTTAATTTTAGATATTTTATATAAGTCATCTATTAGATAATGTTTTGTTTTTGGATAAGTATCATACTGTCATAATATTAAAGTGAAGTTATTAAAGTTTATTAATTTTTATAATTAGTAAGAAGTGCGAAAATGTATAAATTAGATGTTTAATCTAAAGACCTCTATCTTTTCAATGGGGACTACAACTTCATAAAATAGATGGTTACTAATATAAGTTTTCCATAGAATATTTAGCATGCAAAACATTCAATGTTCTAATATGAAATGGATATCTTTATCTTTTGTCAACTTAAGTTGGTCACATTTTCTTAGATTAAGGAGAATATGGTGACTATAACTCGATAATAACATATAGGCATAAACAAAATTCAACACTCTGTTGGGAAATGCATATTTCTTGCCAGTTATAAAAGTTAGTGAGCTTTACCTAGATTATGAATACTATGGCTACTACAACCTACTAAAAATAGATAGGCATAACATCCCTAAGCAATAAAAGATTTAAATTATTATTATTATTTTGTTGTTTTCTTTCTTTGTTTGAACAAAAGCCTCCAAGTTAATGTGACACTTACCACCCTAGGTTTTCCAATGCAACGTTAGTTATTAAATTGAGTTATTATGTAGATGACTCCAAGGATATGCTTATTCTTGAATATACATACTTATAAGACAATAATAATATAGTTTCTTTGGTAAATAATGTTGAATAATCCTTCGTGTTCATCTTAATCGTGACCTTGGTATTATGAGAAAATTTTATGAACTTTCACAACAGATCTAATCACCTGCCACCTAGCAATTTGATGCTCTCAAGAATGGTGAGTTTTGATCTACGATTCATAATGTTTAGGGTTCCCTTGGACAATTTGATGTGGAGGAGGTGGTTACATGATAAGAACCCTCTCTCATAGTGCCAGAAGCAACTCATTTCCCTTGCACTCTTCACTGATCTATCTCTGCAACTACTTTGGAAAACTACACATGATCAGCTCTTGGTTTAGCCTCTCCTCTGATGCAGACCACAACAACTAACCCATGTTCTCTATTATTTGTTTTCAGTGTCTTGAGTTTTTGTTCTTAGTTTTTTTCTTTCTGTTCGAATTCTAATTTCTTTTTCCTCATGTCAATGAGTTAATATCTTACCTTTCCTTGCAAGCGAAAACAATGATGTTGGGATTCCTATAATGAACTAGGCCATGACTGTAGTTTGATACCTCCTGCAAGGTTATAGTATTGGATGGCTTCCACCATGATAAATATATTCCCTTTCTTCAATCTTTGTTCTTTGTAAGAAAAATTTGTGTTCCCCTCCGAGTAATCCTAAATGTTGTTTTCAGGTTCTACATTGGAGACATTACAAGGAAAGAGGTCCCTTCTCAGGTAACCCATTACCCAAGACATTTTATCAGTTGCTTCCCAACTTTACATGAAGCATTTCAATGGAGTCTAATCTCATTCCACTTTTCTCTATTTATTTATGGAAGTTATTCTATGGAAGGCAGTTGCCAATACTTCCATTGGATCATTTCATCTCATTCCCATGTTCTTCTTGACACGATATTCTCAGATGCATTGCAGGGGCTTAGAGAACCTACATGGTTAGAGTTATTTCACAGGAATTCCGTATAAGTCTTTCCAATGCTATAGAATTCTTGATTTCAGATTGATCAGGGTTTCAAGATAAGTTATGAGTTTACATATTCGACATGCATCAAGTTCTAGCCACGATGGTCAGTGTCCAATACCCTATTGAAATTTTTTCTGATCTGTTTAATATTTAAATGTACACAGTTAATAAAAAGATTCTTACAAACTTCATTCATGTCCCAACTAAGAGACCGCCACATGGGACCTCCAAAGTTATTGTTACTTACATTTATTTTTTTAATTTCATACTTGTAAGGTTACAGTCAGTGGCTTTTTAAAAGAACATACATTTTTCTTAACATCAAGTAATTCATTGGATAAAACTTTTCCTTTTTCCTCAAGTATAATGTTGTGTTGTAAATTATATGTCTTCTAGAGAACCTTTTATTAAAATTACTACTTTATTTTCTTGCTACTTCGATAGGGTTTCATCAGAAATGAGGCTTGAATTTATCCCACAGTCTCTTAATGTTGTAGAGGGTCAAGCCCTTGTTTCTCAAAACTGTTCGAGGTGTAAGGACTCCTAGGATTATTGTTTTGGAGAATTTAGCATCTACGGATAAACACTAATTCACTAGACAAGTAGTTGTGCCTAGAACAATAGTTTAAAGTGTTTTAGACTTTTCCTATAAGAAATAGATAAGAAGAGAGGATAGAATCTCTACCTGTAGTTCAGCTTTCCTCTCGTCTCCCTTGTATCGATTTCATCGCTCCTTCCCGTACTTAATCCACTTGAAAGGTACCCTGTAAACACAACAGAAGATGAAAACCAACCAAAGCATATGAGCCATTGAATATAAATGAAAGGAATCATAAGAAATTCATACATATAAGCATTATGAAAGAACACATCATATGGAAAAAGGTTCAAACACTTTATTAGATAGAAGAAGGAATTACAACCATCAATGTCTGACTCAAATTCATTCCTCCAGCTTGGATCCCATCCACATTAAATCAAAAGCAAGACAAGTTTGTGGCATCACATTGTTTGCTCCAAAGTCAAGTCTCATAGCAGCATTATCTCCTTACAATTCAACATAATTCAGCCAGCCCCCGATCACTTAGATGAGTGGTCAATTTATAGAAGGATGAAGGAGTTTTTATCATAAATGGTGGCATTGAATGGCCTTCCATACATAGAATTAGTTCCATGGAGGAAGCGATGAGAGGATAGGATGCTCCTTAACTCATTCCTCATCCATTTTCGAGCTCATAGGAGTTGATAACTAAGGGAAGCTTCTAGATGAATCTAAGAGATTAGAATATTCCCCAAACCCCAATTGAATTTCATTCAAATTAGCTCAGCGCAGCCTAAAGAGGACTTAGGTGCTCTGCAAAGCACCCTGACAGTGTATCTACTTGCTCTGCGGAGCACCTGGGCAGTGTATCTACCTACGCTAGTCCCATTAGAGACCATTTCTGGATGTCTTAGGTTATGAAACCTTTTGGGAAGGAGGCATTCAAAGGGGTGACTTGTTTAGGGCATGTAGCAACTGAAATTAGGGGTTGATGATCCCTAAAACACTCATAGGAATGTTGGGATTTAATGTGCACAAATGGATCTTTAACAGCTGCCCCCTAGCTGATGAAGTCAGAAAAATGCCAATGTCAAATGAAATGTTTTACAATGTTATGAGGAGGTATCAAAGTGGAAGGTGACCTACATCAATTACAATACATATATCATGATATTTTATTTTACATGAATTGTTGAGGGAAGGCATACCCATGCTCATCTTATAAACTTTCATTACATGTACATAAACAGTTGTCTACAGATATATACCCATGATCGAAATTACTATCAATATAAAGCCATTGTACATATGTTTTAGTACTCCTGATATCGCATCTCGGATGGATGAAACTAGATCCGGGGTCTTCAATCTCATTCAACCATTCTCTCTAGTATGAGTCTAACCGTGTGAATATTTGATCTGAAGTCAAACATGGGAAGACACCAACTGATGATGTAAGTTGTTAACAGATGCGAGAGAAATCACCGATAATGATAATGATCCTCAATGTATTGTAGTACATTCTGCGTGGTGTGAATGGATGATTTGATGTCGAACACCATACAGAGTATTTTGGTTGAAGGCCATTGATGTATGCCTATTGGAAAAAGTTAGAAACCTTCCATTGATGCGTACAAGCCTCAAGGTACTGAATGGGTGTTTCTAAGTCAAATTCTTGGATAATGAGTTGATGTTGACAAGAAGCGACTCGTTGTAGGAGGGCCTTCATGTATCCCACATCAACGACGTGAAATGAGTGTAGTGATTTTAGAGATGGAATTTCACTGAAAACACAAGGTTCAGGAATGGAGGTCATGAAAATGAAGATTTATGGTATTGCAAAAGATGGATTTTGACTGGATGACTTCTCTTGAACATGTCGGAAACATTAAAGTGAATTGGTAGCATTGACCCAAAACAAAGCGACGGATGGTATGATAGACCCAAAAGAAAGCGATGGATGGTATAATTAGTAAGAAATGTAAAATTGTATAACTTAGATGTTTTATTTCTAGATCTATATGGTTTCAATGGAAACTACAACGCATATGAAATGGATACTAGTTTCCAATTGTAAAAGTTGATGAGCTTTTTTATAGATTAAATAGACTATGGTGACTACAACCTCATAAGAATAGATGCACTATTAGTATACACCATATACAACATTCAATGCTATCATGGGAGATGCATATCCTCTACAGGCTATAAATGTCAAATGAGCTTTACCAAAATTGTGAAGAATATGCGCAATACAACCTACTAAAAATACATAGGCTATTAACATACACCTTTCAAAAGAGCATGTGGTATACACAACTTTCAAAGCTATTATGTCACATGCATATCATTTGACATTTATAGGTTATTAGCATACACCTTTCAAAACATACACTTTTCAAAAGAGCATGTGGTATACATAATTTTCAATGTTATTATGTGACATGCATATCATTTGACATATGTGAATGTCATTGAGCTTATTAGTCCCTGCCATCTGGAAATAGCTTGGGATTATAGTAATCGGAAATGACATGGTTACTATTAGTTGAGCTATTTATTAGGGCCAATTCATCTGGTATAATCAAAGTTTCCTGGTATATAGTCATTTACCATCTTATTTCGCCTCTTCCTAAGGCATGGAGGAAAAAACATTGCATTATAATTATTTGTTTGTTTCTGATCATAGTTAAACAAGTGCAACCAAAACAATGTTATCTTAATGCTAACATGAATTCCTAGACATTTAATGTTTCGGATAATGTTCACTGATATCTCATATCATTTCCTGAATGAAAATCCGCGTGACGAGACTGTCATGGTGAGAGTGGCGAGTGTGCAATAGTTTTTCCTCCTTCATGCAATTGCTACTCTAACTGGGGTTGTTGTTATTTTGAAGAAAATATATGTTGTCGACAAGCACATGATCAGAATTGTTCATCAACCCAGTCTCCTATTTCCACTGATGTGTTGGGGATTATTCTATTAAGGCATTTCAATCCATGTATGTAACATTCCATGGTGCTCTGTGGAAAGAGGAGATTAACCCATGGCATACTACCTCATAATCTGGAAATCTGGTGTTGAGGCGTTTGAGTTCCATGTCGCACTATGGCAGGACACTTCCTGTGAAATCAACAACTTTTCTTTTCCTCCATAATTATCAATTTTCATTAATTTTCATTTATCATTTTTTGCCGTGCAGAATTATCGAAAATTTTCATTTATGAGTTTGCATAATTATCAATTATAATTTTAGAACAATAAATCAAATTTACACATTTAAAAAAAAAAAAATATTGGTTATCGATACTTACTGAACTTCAGGGCTGCATCAGCTTAGGTGTACTGAAAGGCTGGAAATTAAGATTTAAGGCTCAGGTACTGATTACTCGAGCTACTATATGCTCCACCTCCCACTACTCAAGCTACTATATGCTCCACCTCCCATTACTCAAGCTACTATATGCTCCAACTCCCACCTCTCACTCGGCTCATCAAACCTTTGGTTTTGTTGATTAGTTGTATCTTGATAGTCTACTCTTGCTTTCAAACTTACTATCATACAACCATCTGATATCATGTTGCTGGATTGGATCTGATGGCATACCTTTCATTCTATTGAGTACTAGTCCTCATTCGTCGAACATTCTACTATTGTGTCTCATAGCTTTTATGGAGCCGTAGATGAAAAACATGAGGGAGTGGGTGGATGATTCACCAACTCCATAAGCATAATTCCCCTCCATCTGGTCTGAGGGCATTTCTTTTGATTTATTCACTGTTTCCATACTCTGATTATGATTCTGATTAATAGCGATGTCAGAGCTTGATATGAAAATATTTTCCTTTGTTCGAAAGACATCCATACACAAGTAGAATGTGAATTCTTCCTTTGTTGATGAAAAATAATGCCCCCTTCTTCTCACGGAGGAACAACTTCATTAGATTAATTCTTCTGCTAATCATCCTTCAAGCCTTGTTCCATTCTTCGGCATCATCTATCTGTTCAATAACCTTGGTCTCTTCTGGATCAAATGAATTCTATTGAACCACCCTACCTTACCTTGGTCCCACACAAACTATTTACCATAATACCCTTTCGTTACCGGGTCCAACCCCGGAGCCATAATGTATCAGAACGAGGAGGTCATATGGAAACTGCTTTTTGCTCCTTCGTCTCGCTACCGAATAATCTTATTAGAGTGCTTCCCATTCCCTCGATTATAGATGGAATGACAAAATGGAGCTGGTTAGAGAAAGTTAGGCAACCTTAGATTGTTGCAAGATGTCTAATGAATTTAATGTAAAAACTATTCCTCAAAGACGAACTATTAGAACAATTGCTCTCTTCTCTTTTAACAAACCATATATATCCCTGCTGCCTATGCTCTTGAATGCGGGAAGTAGCTGCTCAGTTCATGCCATGCCAGTTGTTCTGGTCAATTCTGAAAATGTTCTGAGATGCGATTGAACTAGGGGGAGCTGCTGAGGCTTTTTCCTCCACCCCAACTATTCGTTTGATGGAAACAAAACATTAAGAAAATTGTGTAACCAACATTGAGAGTATCTCTTAGAATGCAGGCGAGGGAAGGAAAAGCCACAAGTGGTGACCATGTAATGCAACTGTTATCGTGTCTGTCTTACTTTTCTTGATCACAAGGATAAAAAACATGTCAATCAATGTCATCTTCCTGGAAATTTAAGAAACTGTATTAACTTTTATGAACTAAACATTTCTAGTTTATTGAATTTAGGGTGCTTTGACATTTAATTTCATCTTTATCTTTCTCTTCTTTCTTTCTTTTCATTTCTGCTCCTTAGGTCAGGGCCACATCCCCAACCTCATCATGCTACATGAATTCCCCCACCTCAATGCTACTCGTGCCTCCTACCTCTTTCATAGGTCAGAGCCAATCTTAGTCGATCATTGCCAATAGACACACAACATAGTCGGGTCTCTTTGCCTCATGGTCAAGCCAGTAACAAGGGTCCAGCCCAGCCAACGATTGATGAAATCTAGCCATACCATCGAGCCCATACATGCTAGTCCCTAAACCCACAACTTGGATTGCCGTCACAAGCCCTATGTGATTAATGAGTTGCTTCCTCTCCCTCCCCATTCCTCAATTGTAGGTTATACCCTTAATGATATAATTTTTCCCCCGTCCTACCTCTTAGCTCTATTAGCTCCCTCTCTAAGCCACTCTAACTAACCTGACTACTTCACTCATTCTACGTTTTTTGCCCTGCCTCACTCTCTATCCTTCTTGTTACTGGTAAACTAATTGAATAGGATTGACTCTAACAAGAAGGATATAATGTCCAACTAAGAGAGCCCTATGGTCAGTGAGTTTCATGCCCAAGCTTGAAGGAGCCCAGGCAGGTAAGAGTTAATATGCTAAAGTGCATTCTATCACACTCTCCTTCCCCCATAAACATCCTTACTAGCCTTTCCACTTCTCCAAAACTAATTAGATGCAGATCGAGCATATACCATCATAGTAACACTCCTCCCATGACAATATTTCCAGTTGTTCTCATGGTCCACAATAGAATTTGATTTTACCCATCATTCAGATGGACACTCATTCCCAGTAGGATCCTCCTTCCTCCTGATAGATCATTGTAGATTCTTGCGTTTATTCAGAAATATAGAATATATTCTTTTGATTCCATAATAATAATTTGCTCAATCGAGATTTATAAATTCGGGAGTTATTGAGGAGTTGGACAGGTTGGAAGACTTTGTAATATTTCGAAAGATAGAGAATCTATGGCATAGCTTAGAAGTAACACCAGATCAGAATGATTTTCCAAGCGGCGTTTGACTTTGGACCCTATTACGCCTACCTATATTTCTTCCTCGAATACTCTTTTATTCCCTTCTGAGAAAGAAGAATATGTATCCCTATTATATATGATATTATTACATTAGGACTTACTAGGATGAGAAACCCTTATTGCACATCATATTCTAATTCAATGTCATAGTCAGCTCAGAAGCTCCATGATTTGCTGCAATTGCAAATCCAAATCGCCTTAAATTCATTGGAGTCATCGACCCATTTCGAGTTTCCAAGGTTCGAGTCCACAAAAGGTTCTTATTCTTTGTCCCACGAATAGGGTTTTCTTATTATTAGAAGCTCCAGGTCTTGGGTTCAAATTGAGAAACGTTTTTGGTATAACTCAATTTTTAGGGAAAGTTTTGGCATCTTTCGTTGTAATTCTTGGCAGCCATAGGTGTCAAGGACAAAATCTGGGGGAAATTTACTAACAATTCAGTTTCAGAATCTATTCATAGCAGGCTTTTTGACTTGTCGGCTTGGCTAGATTTTTCTTTAGGCAGGTAGATGATAGTTAGGCAGTAAGGCAGGGCTTTGACAAGGCAGAAAACCTAGAGGTGGGTAGATACAATAGTTAGATAGGATATATGGATGCATTGAGCCATCCAGGAAAGATGGACGAGCAAGGCTAGTTATTTTTGCAATGGCCTATCTACTTAGGATTTTGAATGAGGACTACACATATATGCTCCTGCTTTCCTATGAAGCATAGAAATGATGATGGAGATAGAGTATTTCTTTGAATTTTAAGTACTGAAGGCACTGAAGGTTGCAGTGAATACATGTTTTCATGTTAAAGAAAAAAGTAAAGAGAGCAAAGAATCTTATAGCAACAAATCAAGACATGCCCTCCAGTCATCAAGCATGCCAATATATTCTCATGAGCGTGACATTAATACACGTTCTGCATCTTTCAAAAAAATACATCTCTATGACCTTGATACACATTCTGAATCTATAAAAAAATGCATCATTCTGCATCTGTAAACAAAATGCATCTCTTGATGACATGGCTGGATGGATGGTTGAGTAGCCAATAGGTTTTCCCTTTAGTAGAGCAAAGTTATATCTTTTCAAGCAGCTCTTTAGCTCTTCATCACACGAATTATTACATGAAATTACAGTACACTGAAGGAGAAATATATGAAATTACATAGCTCTTTAGCTCTTCATCACATGACTTATTACATGAAATTACAGTACACTGAAGGATCAATATATGCAATTACAGTACACTCAAGGATCAATGTAACAGTCTTCTCCAAATACAACCCTTAAACTCTTATTGACCATGATTACATCACAATACTAAAAGTCAAGTAGATGTGAACCTACATTTCATTATGAGTGGAACTCTTACTAGAAGGTGAAAATACCAACATTGCTACCCAAATCAGGTTTTTTTCCTTGAAACATGGTACCGCAAATGCATAGGCTGCAATCTGAAATCTCTAGTATTAGAAGTTTGGATCTGAAATCTCTACATGCATGCCTATTGTTTCTGTTTCCCCACTCAAGGAATGGACTAACTATTATGAAACCTCCCTTGTTAAATGTTGTATTTGCTACATTATGTCTTACAACGTGTATGTTAATAACTTATCTATTTTTACAAGGTTCTTTATACATTTGATTCCTCTTAACAATTTAGGTTTAAACTAAATCCTCATAAAAAAGTATAAGTTACTAAGATACACCTTCTAGGAGACCATTTAGCGTTTATAACATTTACTGATATTATGCCACATGCAAATTATTTGCCAGTTCTAAAAGTCAATCAACTTTACCTAAATTGCTCAAAATATGCCTACTACACTTAATTAAAAATAGATAGGTTATCAATATGCACTTTGAAAAAGAATATTTAGTATATAGATGTGGCATGCATATCCTTTACCACCTGTAAAATTTGATGAGTTGATAAAATATTTAGTATATATATGTGACATGCATATCCTACTATATTGTAAGCTTAATATTAATAACTTATATATTTTTACAAGGCTATAGCATACATAGTTATATGGATTCATCACTCCAAAAAACCCTTGGGGCACTTTGATTATGAAGTGTGCATTTGTGAAGCTTATTAATTCAATGAATCCCTACAAGATTCTAGACAAATTAGAATACCTGAAAACTTTCCAAAAAGTGGCACATAAAGACTACTTGATTTTATAATATTAGTTTTTTTTGTTATTGCTTATATTACTTGTACCAAGAGTTGGAATTTTCTCTGCAACTTAGTGAGTAAATATTGCTTAGTGAGTAAATATTGTGAGGTAATGTTATCTGAGTAGATCTATCTTAACTCCTAATCTACCAAGCACCAAGAAGGATCAAATATATTTTTACTCTAAAAGTGATTTGCAATTTAAGATATTTGAACCCTCTGATCACTTGGTAGATCCTTAAGATGGATCTAGGTTAAATTTCTTATTAATTGTAATTATATTTTTATATTTTATATTTCATATTCTAATTTATTTTTCTTTTTAGTTTTAAGTAATTTGGCCAAGCCATAATTATCATTATTAATTATTTTATTTTATTTTTATTAATATTTCAATTTTATTTTGAGTGAGTCAAAATGTTTACAACACATTACAACATCTCTACATACTACGTTCAGAGTGGAAATTCTTTTTAGCCTTTTATTAGTGTTTTAGTAGAGCCCACATGTAAATTTTTACACACATTTACATCACTAAAACATATTCCCCATACCTTCTTTCTTTTGTATTTAATTTAAAAAATGTTATAAAATTAAATTAAAATAAAATATTTTGAAAAGTGTGATGTTTTGAACAGTTTTCCAGTTTATTTTCTGATCTAATTTGTCTAGAATCCGTGAGGATTCATTGAAATCACAAATTTAACTGGTGAAATCTATGCTATCAAGTGGCCAAGGGTTTTTTAAGAGTGTTGAATCCCGGTTTTTAAGGACGTTGAATCCATATATCACAAATCAAGATTTCACCACAATTTTTTTCATCAAATCTAACAAGAAATCCGCTAAAAATTCCAAAAAATCACACTTAAATACAACTCTTTTTTAGATATGTAGAAGTTAAAATGAGATATTATTAAATGCTTTTTTTACTTTCTTTAAATTTTTAAAATTAAAATTAAAATTTTCTTTAAATCATTTTCATTTTTATATAATTTATATAATAAAAACAATATTAAATACTTCGGTAAAGTTATGAGTTATATGGATTTTAATTTTTTTTAATATAAAATTACTCTATTTAATATTGGATAATGACACATTTTTGGATGGTTATCATTTCTTTTATAACATTACAGTGAATTTATTAATTTTTATAATTAGTAAGAAATGTGAAATTGTATTTTTATTTCTAAATCTATATATGGTTTCAAATGAGAACTACACCGCATATAAAATGGATATCCTTTTCCAACTCTAAAAGTTGATGAGATTTTCTAGATTAAGAAGACTAGGGTGACTACAACATCATAAGAATAAATAAATTATTAGTATACACTTTGCAAAAGAGCATTTAGCAAATACAACATTCAATGCTATCATGGGAGATGAATATCCTCTGCCAGCTGTAAAAATCAGTGAGCTTTACCTAGGTTGCAAAGACTATGGGAAATACAAGCTACTAAAAATAGATAGGCTGTTAACATACACCTTTCAAAAGAGCATGTGGTATACACAACTTTCAATGCTATTATGTGACACATTCTTTGACAATTTATGAAATTCATTGAGCTTATTAAATGTTGTATCTGCTACATTATGTCTTACAATGTGTATATTAATAGCTTATTTATTTTTACAAGGTTGTATCTCCATAGTCACAACATAGCTTACATGATGTTAGATTTTGCATTTTTCATAATATTATATTATTATTTTTATTACTTGTACGAGAGTAGGAAGGCTCTTTACAAATTAGTGAGTAGGAAGTGTGAAGTAACTTTATGTTGATTTACATGTTTAAAAATTAAGTACATATATGATAATTTTAAAAAATAAATGAATTTAAAAAATGTTTACATGTAATCTCTAAAATCATGCAAATCTCTCTTATACTCGACGGTAGAGTGTATCTCCATACAAAAATCAAAATTTGTATAAAATGTTGTCGCATAACGTCAATTTATATTATATGATATCTCTAAAAATACTAAATATATGATAACCTTTAAAAAAATTAAGTTCAAACAAATGCATTTTAAACTTGAATTCATTCTATAATAATAAAGGTTCAATTTCCTAGTGTGTATTTTTTGGTGGCTTAATATGAAATAATTACAAAATAATTAAATAATATTTCTATATTTTTATAATTTTGATCCGTATTTACAAGTTATATAAGTTATATTGAGTTTAATTTCGATATTCTATATAACTGATTTATTTGGATAATATTTTGTTTTTGGATAACTATCGTGTTGTCATAATATTAAAGTGAAGTTACTAAAGTTTATTAATTTTTATAATTAGTAAGAAATGTGAAAATGTATAAATTAGATGTTTAATTTAAAGACCTCTATCTTTTCAATGGGGACTACAACTTCATAAAATAGATGGTTACTAATATATGCTTTACCATAGAATATTTAGCATGCAAAACATTCAATGTTCTAATATGAAATGAAAATCCTTTGTCAACTTAAGTTGATCAAATTTTCTTAGATTAAGGAGACTATGGTGACTATAAATCGATAATAACATATAGGCATAAACAAAACTCAATGCTCTCCCGGGAAGTGCATATCTCCTACCAGCTATAAAAGTTAATGAGCTTTACCTAGATTGTGAATACTATGGCTACTACAACCTACTAAAAATAGATAGCCGTAACATCCCTAAGCAATAAAAGATTTAACTTATTATTATTATTCTGTTGTTTTCTTTCTTTGTGTGAAAAAAAGCCTCCAAGTTAATGTGACACTTATCACCCTAGGTTTTACATTGCAACGTTAGTTATTAAATTGAGTTATTATGTGGATGACTCCAAGGCTATGCTTATTCTTGAATATACATACTTATAAGACTATAATCATACAGTTTCTTTCGTAAATAATGTTGAATAATCTTTCGTGTTCATATTAATCATGAACTTGGTATTATGAGAAAATTTTGCGAACTTCCACAACAGATCTAATCACCTGCCACCTAGCAATTTGATGCTCTCAGGAATGGTGAGTTTTGATCTACGATTCATAACGTTTAGGGTTCCCTTGGACGATTTGATGTGGAGGAGGTGGTTACATGGTAACCACCCTCTCTCTCATCACCATAATCAACTCATCTCCCTTGCGCTCTTCACTAATCTATTCTCTGCAACTACTAAGGAAAACTACACACGGTTAGCTCTTGGTTTAACCTCTCTTCTAACATAGGCCACAATAAATAACTCATGTTCTCTGACATTTGTTTTCAGTGTCTTGAGTTTTTTTTTTGAGTTTTTTTCTTTTTCTTTGAGTTCTAATTTCCTTTTCCTTATGTTGATGAGTTAATATCTTACCTTTCCTTGCAAGGGAAAATAATGATGTTGGGATTCCTATAACGAACTAGGCCATGACTGTAGTTTGATACCTCCTACAAGGTTATAGTATTGGATGGATTCCACCGTGAGAAAATATATTCCCTTTATTCAATCTTCATTCTCTGTGAGAAAAATTTGTGTTCCCCTCCGAGTAATCCTAAATGTTGTTTTCAGGTTTTACATTAGAGACGTTACAAGGAAAGAGATCCCTACTCAGGTAACCGATTACCCAAGACATTTTATCAGTTGCTTCCCCACTTTACATGAAGCATTTCGATGGAGTCCAATCTCATTCCACTTTGCTCTATTTGTTTATGGAAGGTATGCTATGAAAGGCAGCTACCAATACTGCCATTGGATAATTTCATCTCATTCCCATGTTCTTCTTGACAGGATATTCTCCAATGCATTGTAGGGGCTTAGAGAGCTTACATGGTTAGGGTTATTTCACAGGAATTCCATATAAGTCTTTCCAATGCTATAGAATTCTTGATTTCAGATTGATCAGGGTCTCAATATAAGTTATGAGTTTACATATTTCGTCTGCATCAAGTTCTAGCCACAATGGCCAGTGTCCAATACCCTCTTGAAAGTTATTTCGATTTGTTTAATATTTAAATGTACACGGTTAATAAAAAAATTCTTACGAAGTTCATTCATGTCCCAACTAAGAGACCCCCACATGGGGCCTCCAAAGTTTTTGTTACTTGCATTAATTTTTTTAATTTCATATTTGTAAGGTTATAGTTAGTGGCTTTTTAAATGAACATACATTTTTCTTAACATCGATTTTCGTTGGATAAATCTTTTCCTTTTTCCTCAAGTATAATGTTGCGCTGTAAATTGTATGTATTCTAGAGAACCTTTTATTAAACTTTCTACTTTATTTTCTTGCTAGTTCGATAGGGTTTCATCAAAAATGAGGCTTGAACTTAGCCCACAGTCTCTTAATGTTGTAGAGAGTCGAGCCCTTGTTTTTCAAAACTATTTGAGGCGCAAGGAATCTTAAGATTATTTAATATTATCTATTAATACTGTACTCCCTTAGCTTCAGATTGTGGCCTCTAGCCTAGATGTGAATATGAATTTTGTACTATGGTTACAACTCTTTTATGAATTAAATTATCTTTTCTAAATTTGATTATAATCTAGTCTACACTATCATTTCAATGACATTAACCTTCGAACCATGGAAGCTTGTTATTTTGGTAGTTAATCTCTTTAAGAACTACATATGCTAATGTGATTTCTTTAGCAATCACTAAAGAAATTTTGCCAAAAAAACGTCGTTTAGGGCCTCAAAACGGCTCCAAAAGTTCAGGGCTCAAAAAACTGCCAAAAATAGTAAAATGTGCTATAATTAAGGAAACTAAAAAATTGAAAGAAAAAGTGTTGAGGGTCCAAGTGGAATAGGTCGGTGGCCACCAATATCCATCTAGATCAGTTCCCCCCCTTAGGAAGCAATGGTCCCCATTGCGTTGAGTTCCTCCATGAGATGAGGAAACTTCTACTAAACGTATTCCATTGTGAGCCATTTGCCTTGGTGAAGGAGTTGGCTTGCTTTGACAACCCGATATAGCTGTATCCTCTATTGTCGAGTATTCTTGATCATTGTGTCCATGATATGATTAGTTGTGGTTCCATGAAGTCCAGGTTGAGCTTTTTTGGTTTGAGTTGTTCTGCAATGTCAGATGTGTCCAAGAATGGTGGAAAGTATGGCTGAAGGTGATCTACATTGAACACTAAGTGTAGACCAAGGAACGGTGGGATGCTGACCTCGAAGGAATTGTCCTCGATGGCCTTGGTGATGGTGTATGGACCATATCGGAGTGGGCGAATCTTGTGGTGGGGTCGGGCAAGGGGCTCCTTCTACAAAGGTAGCCAAAATTTGTCACCTACCTAGAACTTGTGCGACACTCGATGTTGATCATGGTGTTGATTATACTTAGCATTGCATCTGTCGAATTTATGATGGAGCTATTGGTGAAAATGTTGAATGTGCTCAATGAACTTGTTATCCCTTTCAGCTTTGGACTGCACGTGAGCCGAATCTTCCTGAGTGGCGTCAAATGGTATGGTCACATCAATGGGGCATAATGGCTGAAATCCCAGCCCTACCTCAAAGGGGTTGTGGCCTGTTGAGCTGTGTAGATCTCTATTGTAGTTTTGTTGGACATAGGGGAGAATTTTATCCCATGCGCATGGATTCTTCGAGTTGTACATGCCTAAAATTTGTATGATTATCCTCTTGACAACCTCTATTTTGCCACTAGTTTGGGGGTCGAAAGCCGTGAACTTAGTGAGTTTTGTATCCAGCATCAACTAGAGACTTAACCAAAATGCACTTAGCAATCTACTATCTTGATATGAGATAATGGATTGTGTGATCTCAAAGTGTACCCGCACTCGCTCAAAGAAGAGCTTAGTGGTGGCCTTATTGTGATAATCTTCTTGTAGGTCACCATGATGTCCATGCTAGAGAATCTATTGATGACCATGAAAACGCAATCGTTGTCCTACTTAGTAGAAGGAAGGCCCAACATATAATCCATGGAGACAGACTCCCAAGGCCGACCAGGAGTAGGTAGAGGATTATACAGGCCTTGCTTCTTGATGGTTGGTTTGGCAATGGCGCAGACGATGCAAGATCTAATATACTTCTCAACATCCTGATGAAGTTTCGGGTAGTAAAAATACTGATGCAATATCGCCATTGTTTTCTCTACTCTGAAATGTCCAGCAACCCGACTGTAGTGCACCTCCAAAATCATCTTGGCATGCCCACTTGAAGGAACATATATGTGTCCCAAGTGGCATAACAGTGCATCCTAAAGGTGAAAATTTGCAACTTTCTTCCCTTCCATGAGTGTATGGTATATGTTGTCAAATTCTAGATCGCTCTTGTAAAGATGTCACCACCTTGATGTCTCGTGCCAACAGGAGTATAACACAGTGATTATTGCCATGACCAGTGGTCGACTAAGGCAATCAGCGACATTATTGGTGTTTCCCTTCTTATTCTTAATGTTCAAATGGAATTGTTGCAAATAGATGGACCGTTTCTGATGGCGATAGTTATGTAGCTTCTATTGTGTCTATATGAATCATAGAGGCCTCCACAACAGAATACATTTCTTTGTCATAAGTGGGTACTTTCGGACTATGTCTGAAAGTGTCTCATTGTTATAAACCACTAGATGCCAATGTTGAGTAAGAACTGCACCAATAGCATAGTTGGAGGCATCTGTCTCAATCTCAAATGGTTGTTCCAGTTCTAGTAATGTGAGCACTAGTGTAGAACAAAGGTGATTCTTCAACTCGGAGAAAACTGGTTGCTGGGTTTCAGAAAAAAATAACTTTTCTTTTGCTCTTCCCTTGGTGACTTGACTTAAAAACCAAGTGATATGAGAGAACCTAAGCACGAACCTATCATAGAAATTGGCAAGACCCAAAAAGTTACAAAGTTCTATTAGAGTAGTTGGTCATGGCCAATCCTAAATGACTTGTATCTTTGATGGGTCCACATGTACATCCTGCTCATCAATCATGTACCCTAGATATTGAACCTGGGTCAGGCCAAAGGTACATTTCTCCAAGCTAGCACGCAACTTGTGTTGTCGAAGGGTTTGAAGGACCTATCGAATATGGTGGAGGTGCTCTTCCCAACTCTATTTGAAGATCAATATGTCATCTAAATACACCACCACGAATGCATTGGTGAAGGGGCAAAAGATGT
The DNA here is from genome assembly GCA_031772625.1 of Pinus tabuliformis. Lineage (NCBI taxonomy): Eukaryota > Viridiplantae > Streptophyta > Pinopsida > Pinales > Pinaceae > Pinus > Pinus tabuliformis. Next base: position 1,352,531,124 of record CM062820.1, on the reverse strand, counting down.
CGTCCATCAGTCTCATGAAGGTTGCAGGGGGGTTCATCAATACGAATGGTATGACCAACAATTCAAAAAATCCCTCCTTAGATTTGAAGGTAATTTTCCACAAATCGGAGGGTTTGATAGCCACCTGGTGATAACTTGCCTTCAAGTCAATCTTGCTGAAATATTTTCCCCCCTTGAGCTGGTCTAGAAGGTTATCAATCCGCGGGATTAGGTACATATTCTAGACAGTTATCTTTTTCTGCACCCGATAGTCAATACGGAGCCTACAGGTCCCATCCTTCTTCTGTAACAATACAATCGATCTCCCACAGGGTGATGAGCTTGGCCTGATGTGCCCTTTTTGCACTAGTTCCTGAATCTGCCTCTTGATCTTATTATTCTCCATAACAGAGCTTCAATAGATCGATCCATCAGGTAGTGGCACGCCCAAGATCAGATCGATGAAGTTCTTGACCAGATAGTGGAGATGTACCCCAGTAGGTGAAGCGAAAATGTCCTTATACTCCTCCACAACCTTTTCCATATGTTGCTTCTGTTTAGAGGAGCCCTGCTAGCAAGCGTGGCCACAACCTTCTTCTTTTCTTGGGGGAGAATCATAAGGAAAATGAATTTCCTAGTCTAGGAAATGATCTTACTACATTTCTTTGCAGTGATCAAAGAGATGGAGGTAGGCGAGGCTACCTTCGGTATCTTGTACAAATTATTATCAAAAGTAATAATCACATAGAAAGGTCTACACTCATATACAACATGTCGCTTCGACAAGTATGGTTGTCCTAACAATACATTAAAAACATCAAGAGGAGCAATGTCACACAATACCTCATTCATGAAGTGCTTCATGTTATAAGGAAGGCGACACTACTGGTTGATGCGAAGGTCTCTTCCTTCGTGAAGCCACCCGATGCTGTACAGCTATGGATGTGTTGTAGTCTTTAGGCTAAGCAACTTCATGACTTGTACTGAAATGAGGTTCTTTTGGCTCCTGTTGTCTATAATGAACTGCAAAGGAGAACCCTTCAACCACATCTGTGAGTGAAAGAGGCGTTGCTCCTCCTCTAGATCTTCGGGCTCAATTTTCTGAATCTTTGTGGTGGCCACAGTGGCCCTCGGCTCCGCATCAATGATTTTCTTCCCTTTGTCAGTCCCCTTATCGAGTTTTGATTCGGAGTCGGAACATGTGTCTAATTCAGAAGCCTTCAGCTTGGCCACTAGTGACTGCTTGACCCGATAATCACTTGTATTGTGATTGGAGCTTTTATGGGACTCACACAATTTTCTCGTGTCCTTCTTCGTCTTCGTGGTGTTGCTCTTTGCTTGCGGCTTTGGCAGGTTGTCTTGGGTAGCCATGCCTTGGCTTGGTCCCTTGTTCTATGGTTTGGGGTGCATTTTCCTTGTTTTCGATTCATAGATCCAAAGTCTCGCTTCTTCTATTTAAACTTCTGCTCAAACTTTACAGCATACAAATACACTGTGCCAAGCGAGGAAATATCTAGGAACTCCATCTCATCCTGGATGTACATGTGTAGACAACCGTGGTATTTGAGCACCAGATTCTCCTCAGTATCCTTGATACCCAATGTCGCGCAAAGGGTGTGGAAAGAACTTGTGAACTCCAACACATCTTGGTCCCTTCCCTGTCGTAACGTGGTCCAATTTATGTATTTATCTTCATAGCTCTCAACATGGTATTGTTCCTTGATGGCATATCAAAAAGAATTCCAAGTGGGTGCAGCAGAAAACAACGATGGTTCACACTCATGCTTTTTCTCACAGTAGATTTCCCACCAATCCTTGACATGTGGGGCCTATTTGAGAAGTTCAAACGTAATCTTTTCCTAATTGGAAAAGTCATGAACTAAAATATATCATTCCAATATATTTAATCATTTATCTACAACTTCTACTTGTACCTTAAAAGGGGTGGCACCTCCAGAGTGGTTGTTGGGTGAAGATGCATCGTGTGTGGGTAGGCGTCGAAGGATCTGGGTAAAGTTATCCAATATCACATCCCTTTGTTTCTCGAGGGCTTCTTTGAGCAACATTTTGAAAGGATCTCCTGCCCACTCATCTTTTTTTTCTTCCGCCATGGGAGGTCATCGGGTTTTGCGAGGCTGATCCTATAATGGTGCATCACACACCACTTAGGTGTTAAGCACTTCTCTACACCCTTGGTTTTCTTAGATCTCCACAACCAAGTGCCAAAAAACATCATAGATCCGAGGCATTGGGTCTTTCACAAAAATTAATTACAAAGGAGTTATGAAAACTCCAATCCCAATAATTCTTCATTGCACTTAGGTGTTAAGCTTACTCTACGCCCTTGGCTCTTTTGGGTCCCCACGACCAAGTTCCACTCAACATCGCAAGTTCCTTGTATCATAACCTTTTCAGAAATGAATTAGAATAGTGTTACTATGTCTCCTTCTCCCGAAATACTCCTTAAGACTTAGGTGATAGGCCATGCTCTACACCCTTGGTTGTTCGGGTCTCCACGACTAAACGCCAATTTATCTCGGAAGCCCTCTATTACCATAACATTTCTCAACTATTCATTTAATTAGGAGTTACGAGGTCTTCCACATCTGATATACAAACTTTGAGATAATGTCATGATGATGTCATCATTTCCACATGGCGTCTCCTTCGTTCTTCCTTGTTAGCTTCTCAAGGCCAATCACCTGTTTCCATGTTTCCCATTGGAAGAGAGAGAAAGAATCCTGGGGTCTTTTGGTTTTGCAATGAAATCCTTTATAATTCCTATTCTTTGCAACCCCAACGCTTTTAAAGAATTTCAAAATTCCTTTGAAATCTTTTCACATCCATCATTTGAAGTGTTACCTTCTTGTTCAAACCAATCTGGTTTAGTTGGCTATTCACCAAGTTAATTTGATATTTTGGTTAAACAAGTTGACTAATTATTTATAGAGGGCTCTCCTTACTTTGCTAGTCATTTCTATTTTGTACTTAAAAATGCTTGCTAAGTTAGCAATGTTCTTAATGTCGTTTAACTATCAATTTCTTGTTCCCCTATATAATCACCACATGTTACTATTTTGCATGTGAAACATGTTACAAAAGAAACATCATATACATATATGTACCGTAAGTCATAAAAATGTACGAAGTGAAAAAACTACCAAATATTTGTATTAGAGATTAATCTTGCATCCTTGGAATTTCCCATTATATATTTCACATATACATGATACCACTTGGAATTTCAATGCCAAATGCATCATTAAAATGTTTACAAGTTTGTTAAGAAAAGTAATATTTCAACTTTTCTCATCTTAAACTGTAACATCATCCTCTTACTATGAAATTCAATATTAATACTAGCTTTAATTTAAACACTATCTAAAATTAAAAAATTCTAATTAATTCATTATTATGTATTGTTCTATAGGAGGAAGATCTATGGAATGCATCAAAATGTATGCAACATTGCGGTAAAAATGTTTTTGTTCCTTTCTCTGCAAACCTGTTCTCCCACACAACACTTCTTCATCAAAAACATTAAAAAGACACTCCATTTAATTTTCAAAAGTATTTAATTCATAAATATAATATCACAAATTCATATATTATTTGAAAGTAGTGAATATGAAGGCTCGCTTTCTACTTTGATATTGTTTTAAAATTATGAAAGCCTTCAAACAAAGTAATGTGGATAGTTAACTACCCACCTTTATTTCACACATGGTATACACATAAACCAAACTTTCCATGCCCCAAAATTTAATAAACCAAAATCGATAATTAATGTATTAATACGTATTGTCATGTAGGAGGGAGGTATGCATAAGAAGTTTATAGATAGGGAAATTATGCACAGAACCGGAACATCGTGGAAGAAGTTTTATGTTCCTTGCTCTGTACACCTGTTGTCCCCCACAACAATTCGTCTTCATACGCATTAAAAAGAAACTTTGTTTAATATTGTATAATAAGTATTTAATTCAAAAACACGAAATCACAAATGCACATAGTATTCATGAACCTTGAATACCAACATTAGTTGTTTTTAGTTTTTAAATTTTCTAAGGCATTGAACATAGTTTTGAAAATTGCACATTGAATCATCAAATCATCTTGATATAAAATAAAATGATCCCACTTCAACCCAATCTTAAAGAAAAATGTATCCATAGATGCAGAACATTACAAATTAAAGTTTATGTTCCTTGCTTCACACACCCATTCTCTTACACTACACTCTATTCTGATATGCATGAAAAAGAGACTTCATTTAATATTAGATACTATGTTTATGCTTAAAATTAAAATAATTTCATGTCTACGGAACAAATTTTCCTTTGCACCCTTAATTCTAATTAATTAATTAATATGTAGTATTATGTGGGAGGGAGGCATGTGGAAGGAGAATCAAAACATTCTGGAATACTTCTTATTCACACACATTAAAAGATACTTAAATTAATATGATATAGCAATAAGTATTTAATTAAAATATATGAAGTCACAATTGCACATAGTATTCAAAATCCTTGAATAACAAGATTCGATGTTTTTAAATTTTAAACAATACTCATTGAACAAAGTTTTGAAAACCGAACATCTGGTATCAAGCTAAACGAACCCATGTTGATTCACCCTTAAAGGGAAATATATATGGAGATGCAAAGCATTATGAATTAAATATTTTTCTCCTCACTTCGCACACCCATTCTCCGACCAACACTTATTTCTCACACACATTAAAAAGAGACTTCATTTAATATTAGACAATAATTTTATGTTTAAATTTAAAATAATTTTGTGCCTATGGAATAAAGTTCCCTTTGCACCCTGGTTCTTTGGCACATAACCCCCTTTTTCACATCCTTCATTCCACACGGACTCACAACTCTACGCAATTGTTCTCTCACACAACTAAATCTGTAAAAGTTAAAAAAAAAAAAAAAAAAAAAAAAAAAAAAAAAAAAAAAAAAAAAAATTAAAATGAAAGAAGAGATGAACGCAATAGAAATACATGTCTTGTTGTCAATGTCAAAGAACTAACCTTGGAAACATACTCCTCCCCCTCCCCCCCCTTAACTTATGTAAAGGAGCTGGTCAAACCACTCACCCATAGAATGAACACATAAAAAATTAACTGCTTTAAAATGCAATATGAGATGAACGCAATAGAAATACATGTCTTGTTGTCAATGTCAAAGCACTAACCTAGGAAACATACTCCCCCCCTACACCCCCTCCTTGACTTATGTAGAGGAGTTGGTTAGAGCACTCACCCATGGAATGACCACTTACAAAATTAACGACTTTAAAATGAAATAAGAGATGAACACAATAGAAATACATGTCTTGTTGTCAATGTCAAAGCACTAACCCAACTTATGTAGAGGAGTTGGTCAATCCATAAAACTCGACAAAATAATCAAGAGTCAATTTGGCGAGACAAAGATTAATAAATGTTTTAGAGTTCTACATAAAAAAGGAGAATTTTATATTTCTTAAAATAAGAATACAATGCATTTCAAATATTGCATATTCTTAGGATTTTCTAAGATGATGTTAATCTAATTTTTCATTTTATGATTCTTATTAATTTTCCTTCAAATATTAGATTTTTTTCTATAAATTTATAATTTTTTTTATATTTAAGAAAATATAAATATGATATATATATTTGAAAGGAAATTAATATTAAGTGATTAAAAATCTCATCAATGTTGAAAAATAACTTATAACCTATTAATATAAATTAAAATATAATAGAAAATTCCTAACATAATATTGTTTTATTTTGAATCAAATTTTGTTGGTCAATATTTTGTCATCGCAAAACACCACAGCACTCAACAATAAATAATGAGTATCAAAATATACAATGTAATGGAGTTTGTTGCAATATAAAATAGAAAATCAATTAAACCTACACAATTGCCTTCTCTAGAGAAGGCTTTGATGAACAATATTTTAAATATATACTAGCTATGCCTACCTAAATAAAAGACTAAGAGACATTCCTTGTTACAACTACTAAGTCCCTCATTTTTATAGGCTTGATAGGAGACATCATCTCCTTTTAATTCAACACCATTTTCTCGGGCACAAGTAATATTTCTTCTTTTGCTTCATTTCTGTCTATAATAACTTTCTGCACTTACATTTTTATCTTTTAATACACATATTTTCCAATACAAATCAATGATAAGGAGGCATTGGTTATACCTTTCATGGGTGTGCCTCGCGAATCTCATAAGGAATGTTTTCCATAACATTTGAATTTGAGGTGAAAACCACTATCCTAATATTGATATGTTAAAATCATTAAATTATAAAATAATATTATACATTTAAATAGTAAAATAACATTTAACATTTTAGCTCAAGGGATTTAGAATAAATTAAATAGTCACACAGTTCAAAACTCTTTGAATAAAATTGATGCACCAAATGATTTTGAAAGCCTAAAGTACCCTATCACCAGTTCGAAATAAGTACCCTCTCACCAGTTCGAAATTCTTTGAACAAAACTAATGCGCCAAATGATTTTGAAAGCCTACAGATCACTGTAGCTGCTCAAACCATAAATTATACCAATTTTACTTAAAAACCTAAAAAGAATTATTAAAAAAATACATTGACTTAGTTAAATGCTATTTGAAATAGTAGAACTGAAACCTTAAACCCCCTTTCCTATATGTTTTAAACCTAATGTTTATGTCAACTGAAATAAATTAGTTGAAACTAAAAAAGATCTCACTTAATAAAAAGTATTTATATTTAAAAATGAAATCGTTGTTATTATTCCTCTATGAATATGAAATAACACCATGATTGCACTCCAAACCTAATCAGCCATTGAAGGAAACAGAAAGTAGTAAAGGGTGTCATGAAGAGGTAGCACTGGTAGCAAAACTATAAATATATTATTGGGTACATATATTATTTTATTTAGAAGAGTATTGAGTGCACCGTTTTGGCAGTCACGCATAGGAATCATTTTTTAATAATATTACAATGAATTTATGAAATTTTATAATTAGTAAGAAATGTGAAATTGTATAACTTAGATGTTTTATTAAAATTTGATGAGGATTTTTTTAGATTAAAGAGACTACGTTGACTACAACTTCATAAGAATAGATGCGCTATTAGTATAGTGCCATATACAACATTCAATGCTATCATGGGAGATGCATATCATTTACAAGCTACAAATGTCAATGAGCTTTACCAAAATTGCGAAGAACGTGCTCAATACAACCTACTAAAAATACATAAGCTATTAATATACACCTTTCAAAAGTGCATGTAGTATACACAACTTTTAATGCTCTTATGTGACATGCATATCCTTTGACATTTGTAGGCTATTAATATACACCTTTCAAAACATACAATTTTCAAAAGAGCATGTGGTATACATAATTTTCAATGTTATTATGTGACATGCATATCGTTTGACATGTGTGAAAGTCGTTGAGCTTATTAGTCTCTACCATTTCGAAATGGCATGGGATTATAGTAATAGGAAATGAGGTGGTTACTATTAGTTGAGTTGTTTATTAGGTCTGGTTAATCTGGTATAATCAAAGTCTCCAGGCGTATAGTCATTTACCGTATTATTTGGTCTCTTCCCGAGGCATGGAGGCAAAAACATTACGTTATAATTATTTATTTGTTTCTGATCATGGTTAGAAAAGTGCGACAAAAACAATGTTAGCTTAATGCTAATATTAATTCCTAGACATCTAATGTTTGGGATAATGTTGACTAATATCTCATATCATTTCCTGCACGAAAATGCGCACGACAAGACTGCATGAAAATTTTGGCAAGACTACCATGGCGAGAATGGGAAGCATTTAATAGTTGTTCCTCCTTCATGCAGCTGCAACTCTAAATGGGCTTGTTGTTATGTTGAAGAACATATATGTTGTCAACAGACACGCCATCAGAACTGTTCATCAACCCAGTCTCCTCTTTGTACTGAGGCATTTGGGATTATTCTTTTGAGGCGTTTGAGTCCATGTATGTCATTCCATGGTGCTTTGTGGTAAGAGGAGATTAACCCATGGCATACTGCCTCATAATCTGGCAATCTGATGTTGAGGCATTTGAGTTGCATGTCACACTATGGCAGGACACTGCCTGTGAAATCAACAACTTTTCTTTTCTTGCATAATTATCAATTTTCATTAATTTTTATTTATCATTTTTTGACCTGCTGAATTATGAAAAAAAATCATTTATGAGTTTGTAGAATTATCAATTATAATTTTAGAACAATAAATCAAATTTACACATTTAAAAAAAAAAATTGTTAATGATACTTATTGAACTTCAGGGCTGCATTAGCGTAGGTGTACTGAAAGGCTGGAAATCAAGATTGAAGGCTCAAGTACTGATTAATCAAGCTACTATATTCTCCACCTACCACTACTCAAACTACTATATGCTCCATCTTATGCTCTATATCCGACCTCTCGCTCGGCTCATCACACCTTTGGTTTGGCTGATCAATTGTATCTTGATATTCTACTCTTGTTTTCAAACTTACTATCATACAACCATCTAATATCATGTTGTTGGATTGGATATGATGGCATACCTTTCATTCTATTGAGTACTCGTCCTCATTCGTCAAACGTTCTACTATTGTACAGTCTCATAGCTCTGGCAGAGCTGTAGATGAAAAATGTGAGGGAGTGGGTGGATGATTCACCAATTCCATTAGCTTAGTTCCCCCCACCCACCCTTCGATTGGAGTGTTATTCAACCTGGCTGAGGGCATTTCTTTTGATTTATTCATTGCTTCCAAACTCCGATTATGGTTCTAATTAACAACGATGTTAGAGCTTGATATGAAAATCTTTTCCGTTGTCCGAAAGACATCCATACACAGATAGAATGTGACTGCTTCCTTTGTTGATGAACAATCATGCCCCTTCTTCTTGCGGAGGAACAACTTCATCAAATTAATTCTTTTGCTAATCATCCTTCAAGCCCTATTCCATTCTTCGGCATCATCTATCTGTTCAATAACCTTGGTCTCTTCTAGATCAAATGAATTCTATTAACCCACCTTACCTTACCTTGGTCCCACACAAACTATTTGCCATAATACCTAGATCCTACACATCTCCCTTTCATTACCAGGTCTAAGGAGGTCATAGGGATACTTCTTTTTGCTCCTTTGTCTCGCTGGATGAATACTCTTAATAGAGTGCTTCCTGCTCCCCTGATTATAGATGGAATGATGGAATGAAGCTAGGTAGACAAAGCTAGGATACCTCAAACTGTTGTGAGATGTCTACTGCATTTAATGGAAAAACTACTGCTCAAAGATAAACTAATAGAACAACTTCTCTCTTCTCTTTTTAAAAACCATATCTATACCTACTGCCTATGCTCTTGAATGCAGGAAGTAGCAACTCAGTTCGTGCCATGTCGGTTGTTCTGGTCGATTCTAAAAATGTTCTGAGATGAGATTGAACTAGGGGGAGTTGATGAGGTTTTTCCGTCCACACCGACTATTCGTTTGAAGGCAACATGACATTAAGAACATTATGTAATCATTTTTTATAATATTACTATGAATTTATTAATTTTTATAATTAGTAAGAAATGTGAAATTGTATAACTTAGATGTTTTATTTCTAGATCTATATGGTTTCAATGGAAACTACAACGCATATGAAATGGATATCAGATTCCAACTGTAAAAGTTGATGAGACCTTTTTTAGATTAAACAAACTAGGTGACTACAACCCCATGATAATAGATGCACTATTAGTTTACACCATATACAACATTCAATGCTATCATGGGAGATGCATATCCTCTATGGGATATAAACGTCAAATGATCTTTACCAAAATTGCGAAGAATATGCCCAATACAACCTACTAAAAATGCATAGGCTATTAACATACACCTTTCAAAACATACCCCTTTCAAAAGAGCATGTGGTATACACAATTTTCAAAGATATTATATGACATGCATATCCTTTGACATTTGTAGGCTATTAAAATACACCTTTCAAAACATACAGTTTTCAAAAGAGCATGTGGCATACGTCATTTTCAATGTTATTATGTGACATGAATATCATTTGACATATGTGAATTTTGTTGAGTTTATTAGTCCCTACCATCTGGCAATGGCTTGGGATTATAGTAATCGGAAATGAGGTGGTTACTATTAGTTGAGTTGTTTATTATGGCCGGTTAATCTGGTATAATCAAAGTTTCTAGGCATATAGTCATTTACCGTCTTATTTGGCCTCTTCCTGAGGCATGGAGGCAAAAACATTATGTTATAATTATTTATTGGTTTCTGATCACGGTTAAACAAGTGCTACCAAAAAAATGTTAGCTTAATGCTAACATTAATACCTAGACATTTAATGTTTGGGATAATGTTCACTAATATATCATATCATTTCTCGCATGAAAATGTGTGTGACAAGGCTCCATGAAAATTTTGGCGAGACTACCATGGTGAGAGTGGCGAGAATGCAATAGTTGTTCCTCCTTCATGCAACTCCAACTCTAACTGGGGTTGTTGTTATGTTGAAGAACATATATGTTGTCAACATGCACATGATCAGAACTGTTCATCAACCCGGTCTCCTCTTTCTACTGAGGTGTTTGGGATTATTCTGTTGAGGTGGTTGAGTCCATGTATGTAACATTCCATGGTGCTTTGTGGCAAGAGGAGATTAACCCATGGCATGCTGCCTCATAATCTGGCAATCTGGTGTTGAGGCATTTGAGTTCCATGTCGCACTGTGGTAGGACACTTCCTGTGAAATCAACAACTTTTCCTTTCCTCCATAATTATCAATTTTCATTAATTTTCATTTATCACTTTTTGCCTTGCAAAATTATGAAAAAATTTCATTTATGAGTTTGCATAATTATCAATTATAATTTTAGAACAATAAATCAAATTTACACATTTAAAAAAAAAAATTGGTTATCGATACTTACTAAACTTCGATGCCGAATCAGCTTAGGTGTACTGAAAGGCTAGAAATCAAGATTAAAGCCTTAGGTACTTATTACCCAAGCTACTATATGCTCCACCTCCCATTACTCAAGCTACTATATGCTCCACCTCCCATTACTCAAACTTCTCTATGCTCCATCTTATGTTCCAGCTCCCACCTCTCGCTCATCTCATCACACATTTGGTTTGGTTGATCAATTGTATCTTGACAATATACTCTTGATTTTGAACCTACTATCATACAATCGTCAAATATCATCTTGCTGGATTGGATCTGATGGCATACCTTTCATTCTATTGAGTACTTGTCCTCATTCATTGAACATTCTACTATTGCGTCTCATAGCTCTGGCAGAGCCATAGATGAAAAATGTGAGGGAGTGGGTGGATGATTCACCAACTCCATTAGCTTAGCTCCCCTCCACCCGCCCTTCTATTGGAGTGTTATCCAACCTGGTATGAGGGCATTTCTTTTGATTTATTCACTGCTTCCAGACTCTAATTATGTTTCTAATTAACAGCGATGTCAGAGCTTGATATGAAAATATTTTCCTTTATCTGAAAGACATCCATACATAGGTAGAATGTGAATTCTTCCTTTATTTATGAACAGTCATGCCCCCTTCTTCTCGTTGACGAACAACTTCATCAGATTAATTCTTCTGCTAATTATCCTTCAAGCCTTGTTCCATTCTTCAACATCATCTATCTATTCAATAACCTTGGTCTCTTCTGGATCAAATGAATTCTATTGACCCACCCTACCTTACCTTGGTCCCACATAAACTATTTACCATAATACCTACATCTTACGCATCTCCCTTTCATTACCAGGTCTAACCCCGGAGCCATAATGTATCAGAATGAGGTGGTCATAGGGTAACTGCTTTTTTCTCATTCATCTCGCTGCTGAATTATCTTAGTAGAGTGCTTCCCATTCCCCCGATTATAGATGGAATGACGTAATGGATCTGGGTAGAGAAAGCTAGGATACCTTAGATTGCTGCGAGATGTCTACTGTATTTAATGGAAAAACTACTCCTCAAAGATAAACTAATGGAACAACTACTCTCTTCTCTTTTAACAAACCATATCTATACCTACTACCTATGCTCTTGAATACAGGAAGTAGCAACTCAGTTCATGTCATGCCAGTTGTTCTAGTCAATTCTAAAACGTTCTGAGATGCGATTGAACTAGGGGGAGTTGTTGAGCCCTTTTCCTCCAACCCGACTGTTCGTTTGTAGGCAACATGACATTAAGAAAATTGTGTAAGACTGGTTGTTTCTCCGATGGCCTGTCTACTTATGATTTTGAATGAGGACTACACATATATGCTCCTGCTTTTCTATGAAGCATAGAAATGATGATGGAGATAGAGTATTTATTTGAATTTTAAGCACTGAAGGCACTAAAGGTTGCAGTGAATACATGTTTTCACGTTAAAGAAATAAGTAAGGAAAGAAAATAATCTTATAGCAACAAATCAAGACGTGGCCTCCAGTCATCAAGCAGGCCAATATATTCTCGTGAGCATGATATTAATACATGTTCTGCATCTTTGAACAAAATACATATCTCTGACATTGATACACATTCTGCATCTATAAAAAAATGCATCGTTCTGCATTTGTAAACAAAATGCATCTCTTGATGACATGGCTAGATGGATGGTTGAGTAGTCAATAGGTTTTCCCTTTAGCAAAGCAAAGCTATATCTTTTCAACCATCTCTTTAACTCTTCATCACACGACTTATTACATGAAATTACAGTACACTAAAGGATCAATATATGAAATTACACAACTATCTAGCTCTTCATCACATGACTTATTACATGAAATTATAGTACACTAAAGGATCAATATATGAAATTACAGTACACTCACGGGTCAATATAGCAGTCTTCTCCAAATATGACCCTTAAACTCTTATTGACCATGATTACAACACAATACTAAAAGTCAGGTAAATGTGAACCTACATTACATTACGAGTGGAATGCTTACTAGAAGGTGAAAATACCAACATTGCTACCCAAATTAGGTGTTTTTCCTTGAAACATGGTACTCCAAATCCATGGGCTGCAATCTGAAATCTCCAGTATTAAAAGTTTGGATCTAAAATCTCTACGTGCATGCCTATTGTTTTTGTTTCCCCACTCAAGGAAGGGACTAGATGTTATGCAGCCTCCCTTATTAAATGTTGTATCTGCTACATCATATCTTACAAGGTGTATATTAATAACTTATCTGTTTTATAAGGTTCTTTATATATTTGATTCCTATTACCAATTTAGGCTTAAAATAAATCCTCATAAAAATGTATAAGTTACTAGGATACACCTTCTAGGAGACCATTTAGCATTTATAACATTTAATGATATTATGCCACATCCAAATACTTTGCCAGTTCTAAAAGTCAATCAACTTTACCTAAATTGCTCAGAATATTCCTACTACACTTAACTAAAAATAGATAGGTTATCAATAAGCACTTTCAAAAAGAATATTTAGTATATAGATGTCACATGCATATCCTTTACCACTTGTAAAATTTGATGAGTTGATAAAATATTTATTATATATATGTGACATGTATATCCTACTATATTGTAAGCTTTATATTAATAGCTTATATATTTTTACAAGGCTATATCATACATAGTTATATGGATTCATCACTCGAAAAAACCCTTGGGGAACTTTGATTGTGAAGTGTGCACATGTCAAACTTATTAATTCAATGAATCCCTACAAGATTCTAGGCAAATTAGAATACATGAAAACTTTCCAAAAAGTGGCACTTAAAGACTACTTGATTTTATAATATTAGTTTTTTCTGTTATTGTTTATATTTCTTGTACCAAGAGTTGGAATTTTCTCTACAACTTAGTGAGTAAATATTGTGAGATAATGTTTTGTGAGTAGATATATCTTAACTCCTAATCTACCAAGCACCAAGAGGGATGAAATATTTTTTACTCTATAATTGATTTGCATTTTAAGAGATTTGAACCCTCTTATCACGTAGATCCTTAAGATGGGTCTAGGCTAAATTTATTATTAATTATAATTATAATTTATATTTCATATTTCATATTCTAATTTATTTTTATTTTTAGTTTTATGTAATTTGGCCAAGCCCTAATTATCGTTGTTAATTATTTTATTTTATTTTTATTAATATTTCAATTTTATTTTGACCAAGTCAAAAATTTTACAACACATTAAAACATCTCTACATACTAAGCTCATAGAGCTCACATGTAAATGTTTACACACATTTACATCACTAAAACATATTCCCAATACTTTTTTTTATTTTATATTTAATTTTTAAAATGTTATAAAATAAAATTAAAATCAAATATTTTGAAAAGTGTGATGTTTTGAAAAGTTTTAAAGTTTATTTTCTGATCTAATTTGTCTAGTATCCATGAGGGATTTATTGAAATCACAAGTTTGGCTAGTGAACTCTATGATATCAAGTGCCCCAAGGTTTTTAAGAGTGTTGAATCCTGTTTTTAAGGGCGTTGAATCCATATAACACAAATCAAGATTTCACCACAATTTTTTTCATAGATCTAGCAAGAAATCCACTAGAAATTCCAAAAAATCACACTTAAATACAACTTTTTTTTAGATACGTAGAAGTTAAAATGAGGTATTAAATGTTTTTTTTACTTTCTGTTAAATTTATAAAATTTAAAGTTTTTTTAAATCTTTTTCATTCTTATATAATTTGTATAATAAAAACAATATTAAATACTTCAGTAAAGTTATAAGTTATTTGGATTTTAATTTTTAGTTTTTATATAAGATTACTCTATTTAATATCTGATAATGATGCATTTTTGGATGGTTATCATTTCTTTTATAATATTAAAGTGAATTTATTAATTTTTATAATTAGTAAGAAATGTGAAATTGTATTTTTATTTCTAGATCTATATGGTTTCAATGAGAACTACACCGCATATAAAATGGATATCCTTCTCCAATTTTTAGATTAAGAAGACTAGGGTGACTACAACATCATAAGAATAGATACATTATTAACCTCATAAGAATAGATACATTATTAGTATACACTTTGCAAAAGAGCATTTAGCAAATACAACATTCAATGCTATCATGGCAGATGCATATCCTCTGCCAGCTGTAAAAATCAGTGAGCTTTACCTAGATTTCGAAGACTATGGGAAATACAAGCTACTAAAAATAGATAGGCTATTAACATACACCTTTCAAAACATAAACCTTTCAAAAGAGCATGTGGTATACACAAATTTCAATGCTATTATGTGACACGTTCTTTAACAATGTGTTAAAGTTGTTGAGCTTATTAAATGTTGTATCTGCTACATTATGTCTTACAAGGTGTATATTAATAACTTATTTATTTTTACAAGGTTGTATTTTCATAGTCACAACATAGTTTGCATGATGTTAGATTTTGCATTTTTTATAATATTATATTATTATTTTTATTACTTGTACAAGAGTAGGAAGGCTCTTTACAACTTAGAGTGAGTAGGTATTGTGAGGTAACTTTATGTTGATTTACATGTTTAAAAATTAACTAAATATATGATAATTTAAAAAAAAATAAACGAATCTAAAATTTACATGTAATATCTAATATCATGCAAATCTCTTTTATACTCTACGGTAGAGTATCTCTCCATACAAAAATCAAATTTTTTATAAAACGTGGTCGCATAACGTCAATTTATATTATATGATATCTCTAAAAAAACTAAATATAGGATAATCTTTAAAAAAATTAAGTTCACATAAATGCATTTTAAAATTGAATTCATTCTATAATAATAAAGGTTCAGTTTCCTAATGTGTATTTTTTGGTGGCTTAATATGAAATAATTACACAATAATTAAATAATATTTTTATATCTTTAAAATTTTGATCTATATTTATGAGATATATAAGCTATATTGAGTTTAATTTCGATATTCTATATAACTAATCTATTTGGATAATGTTTTTTTTTGGATAACTATCATGTTGTCACAATAATAAAGTGAAGTTATTAAAGTTTATTAATTTTTATAATTAGTAAGAAATGTGAAAATGTATAAATTAGATGTTTAATTTAAAGATCTCTATCTTTTCAATGGGGACTACAACTTCATAAAATAGATGGTTACTAATATATGCTTTACCATAGAATATTTAGCATGCAAAACATTCAATTTTCTAATATGAAATGGATATCTTTGTCAACTTAAGTTGATCAAATTTTCTTATATTAAGGAGACTATGGTGACTATAAATCGATAATAACATATAGGCATAAACAAAACTCAACGTTCTCCTAGGAAATGCATATCTCCAGCCAGCTATAAAAGTTAATGAGCTTTACCTAGATTCTGAATACTACGGTTACTACAACCTACTAAAAATAGATAGGCATAACATCCCTAAGCAAGAAAAGATTTAAATTATTATTATTAGATTGTTGTTTTCTTTCTTTGTGTGAACAAAAGCCTCCAAGTTAATGTGACACTTACCACCCTAGGTTTTACATTGCAATGCTAATTATTAAACTGAGTTATTATGTGGATGACTCCAAGTCTATGCTTATTCTTGAATATAAACACTTATAAGAAAATAATCATATATTTTCTTTGGCAAATAATGTTGAATAATCTTTTGTGTTCATCTTAATCATGACGTTGATATTATGAGAAAATTTTATGAATTTTCAAAAAAAATATAATCACCTGCCACCTAGCAATTTGATGCTCTCAGGAATGGTGAGTTTTGATCTACGATTCATAACGTTTAGGGTTCCCTTGGATGATTTGATGTGGAGGAGGTGGTTACATGGTAACCACCCTCTCTCTCAGTGCCATAATCAACTCATTTCCCTTGCGCTCTTCACTGATCTATACTCTGCAACTACTATGGAAAACTACAACTAGTTAGATCTTGGTTTAGCCTCTCGTATGACGCAGGCCACAACAACTAACCCATGTTCTTTTAGATTTGTTTTCAGTGTCCTGGTTATTTTTTTTAGTTTTTTTCTTTGTATTCGAGTTCTAATTTCTTTTTCATTATGTCGATGAGTTAATATCTTACCTTTCGTTGCAAGGGAAAACAATGATGCTGGGATTCCTATAACGAACTAGGCCATGGCTATAGTTTGATACCTCCTGCAAGGTTATAGTATTGGATGGCTTCCACCGTGATAAATATATTCCCTTTACTCAATCTTAATTCTCTATAAGAAAAATTCATGTTCCCCTACGAGTAATCCTAAATGTTGTTTTCGGGTTTTACATTGGAGACGTTACAAGGAAAGAGAACCCTACTTAGGTAACCAATTACCCAAGACATTTTATCAGTTGCTTCCCCACTATACAAGAAGCATTTCAATGGAGTCTAATCTCATTCCACTTTGCTCTATTTGTTTATGGAAGTTATGCTATGGAAGGCAGCTACCAATATTGCCATTGGATAATTTCATCTCATTCCCATGTTCTTCTCGACAGGATATTCTCAAATACATTGCATGGGCTTAGAGAGCTTACATGGTTAGGGTTATTTCACAGGAATTCCATATAAGTCTTTCCAATGCTATAGAATTCTTGATTTCAGATTGATCAGGGTCTCAAGATAAGTTATGAGTTTACATATTCAGCATGCATCAAGTTCTAGCCACGATGGTCAGCATCCAATACCCTCTTGAAATTTTTGATGATCCGTTTAATATTTAAATGTACACTGTTAATAATTTCTTACGAAGTTCATTCATGTCCCAACTAAGAGATCCCCTCATGGGGCCTCCAAATTTATTGTTACTTAAATTTATTTTTTTAATTTCATATTTGTAAGGTTACAGTCAATGGCTTTTTAAATTAACATACATTTTTATTAACATCGATTTTTGTTGGATAAACCTTTTCTTTTTTCCTCAAGTATAATGTTGCGCTGTAAATTGCATGTCTTCTAGAGAACCTTTTATTAAAATTTCTACTTTATTTTCTTGCTACTTCGATAGGGTTTCATCAGAAATGAGGCGTGAATTTAGCCCATAGTCTCTTAATGTTGTAGAGGGTTGAGCCCTTATTTTTTAAAACTGTTCGAGCTGCAAGGACTCTTAGTATTATTTAAGATTATCTATTAATATTGTATTCTGTTAGCTTCAGATTGTGGCCTCTAGCCTAGATGTGAAGATGAATTTTGTACTATGGTTACAACTTTTTTTGAATTAAATTATATTTTCTACATTTGATTATAATCTAGTCTACACGATAATTTCAATGGCATTAACCTTCGAACCCTAGAATGTTGTTATTTTGGTAGTTAATCTCTTTGAGAGCTACAGATGCTAATGTAGTTTCTTTGGCAATCACTAAAGAAATTTTGCCAAAAAAACATCATTTAAGGCCTCAAAATGGCTCCAGAAGTTCACGACTCAAAAAACTGCCAAAAGTTGTAAATTGTGCTACAATTAACAAAACTGAAAAACTGAAAGAAACAATGTTGGGGGTCCAAGTGGAATAGGCAGGTGGCCACCAATATCCACCTAGATCAGTTCCCCCCCCTTAGGAAGCAATGGTCCCCATTGCATTGAGTTCCTCCATGATATGAGGAAACTTCTTATGAACTTTGTCCCTTGTGAGCCATTTGCCTTGGTGAAGGAGTTGGCCGACTTTGACAACCCGATATAGTTGTATCCTCTATTGTCGAGTATTCTTCGTCATTGTGTCCATGATATGGTCAATTGTGGTTCCATGAAGTCCAGGTTGAGCTCTATTGGTGTGATTTGTTCTGCAATATCAGATGTGTCCAACAATGGTGGAAAGTATGGCTAAAGGTGATCTATATTGAACACTAGTTGTAGACCAAGGAACGGTGGGATGATGAACTCAAAGGAATTGTCCCTGACGGCCTTGGTCATGTATGGCCCATATCGGAGTGGGCGAATCTTGTGGTGGGGTCACGCAAGACACTCCTTTTGCAAATGTAGCCAAACTTTGTCACCCAGCTAGAACTTGTGTGACACTCGATGTTGATCATGGTGTTGATTATACTTAGCATTGCATCTGTCAAATCTATGATGGAGCTGTTGGCGAATGTGTTGAATGCGCTTAATGAACTTGTTATCCATTTTAGCTTCGGACTGCACGTGAACCAAATCTTTCTGAGTGGCTTCAAATGGTATGGTCACATCACTGGGGCATAATGGCTAAATCCCAGCCATACCTGAAAAGGGTTTTGGCCTGTTGAGCTGTGGAGAGCTCTATTGTAGTTGTGTTGGACATAGGGGAGAATTTCATCCCATGCGCATGGATTCTTCGAGTCGTACATGCGTAAAATGTGTATGATTATCCTCTTGACAACCTCTATTTGGCCACTAGTTTGGGGGTCGAAAGATGTGGACTTAGTGAGTTTTGTATCCAGTATCGACCAGAGACTTGACCAAAATGCACTTAGAAATCTACTATCCCGATATGAGATAATGGATTGTGGGATCCCAAAGTGTACCCGCACTCGCTTAAAGAACAGCTTAGCAGTGGCCTGTGTTGTGATACTCTTCTTGTAGGTCACCATGATGTCCATGCTAGAGAATCTGTTGATGACCATGAAAACACAATCGTTGTCGTGCTCAGTAGAAGGAAGGCCCGACATATAATCCATGGAGACAGCTTCCCGAGGCTGACTAGGAGTAGGTAGAGGATTATATAGGCCTTGCTTCTTGATGGTTGGTTTGGCAATGACGCAGGCGATGAAGGATCTAATATACTTCCCAACATCTTGATGAAGTTTCGGGTAGTAAAAATACTGATGCAATATCGCCATTGTTTTCTCTACTTCGAAATGTCCAACAACCTGACTGTAGTGCACCTCCCAAATCATCTTAGCACGCCCACTTGAAGGAAAATATATGCGTTCCATGTGGCATAACTGTGCATCCTAAAGGTGAAAATTTGGAACTTTCTTCCCTTCCAAGAGTGTATGGTATATGTTGTCGAATTCTGGATCGCTCTTGTAAAGATGTAGCCACCTCGATGTCTCGTGTCCACAGGAGTCAAGCACAATGATTAGCGCCATGACCAGTGGTCGGCTGAGGCAATTAGGGACATTATTGGTGTTTCCCTTCTTGTACTTAATGTTCAAATGGAATTGTTGCATATATATGGACGATTTTTGATGGCGATTGTTCTATAGCTTCTCTTGTGTCTGTATGAACTGTAGAGGCCTCCACAATGGAATACATTTCTTTGTCATAAGTGGGTACTTTTAGACTATGTTTTTAAGTGTCTCATTGTGGTAAACCACTGGATGCCCATGTTGAGTAAAAACTGCACCAATAGCATAGTCAGAGGCATCTCTCTCAATCTCAAATGGTTGTTGCAAGTCTAGCAATGTGAGCAATAGTGCCGAACAAAGGCGATTCTTCAACTGGGAGAACGCTCATTGTTGGGTTTCAGAAAAAAATAAATTTTCTTTCGCTCTTCCCTTGGTGACTTGACTTAAAGACAAAGTGATATGAGAGAACCTAAACAAGAACCTACAGTAGAAATTGGCAAGACCCAAAAAGTTGCAGAGTTTTTTTAGAGTAGTTGGGCATGGTCAATACCAAATGACTTGTATCTTTGATGGGTCCACATGTACAACTTGCTCATCAATGATGTACCCTAGATATTGAACTTGGGTCAGGCCAAAGGTACATTTCTCCATCTTAGCACACAACTTGTGTTGTCAAAGGGTTTGAAGGACCTGTCAAATATGGTGGTGGTGCTCTTCCTAACTCTAGTTGAAGATCAAGATGTCATCTAAATACACCACCATGAATGCATTGGTGAAGGGCTGAAAGATGTCATCCATCAGTCTCATGAAGGTTGTAGGGTCGTTCATTAATACGAACGGTATGAACAACCATTCAAAAAGGCCCTCCTTAGATTTGAAGCTAATTTTCCACAAATCAGAGGATTTGATAGCCACCTGGTGATAACTTGCCTTCAGGTCAATCTTGTTGAAATATTTTCCCCCTTGAGCTAGTCCAAAAGGTTATCAATCTGCGAGATTGGGTACCTATTCCAGACAGTGATCTTGTTATTTGCTCAATAGTCAATACAGAGCCTATAGGTCCCATCCTTCTTCTGTACCAACACAATCAAGATCCCACAGGGTGATGTGCTTGGCCTGATGTGCCCTTTCTGCACTAGTTCCTGAATCTGCCTCTTGATCTCATTGTTCTCCAGAACAGAGCATCGATAGATTGATCCATTGGGCAGTGGCGCGCTTGAGGTCAGATCGATGAAGTTATTGACCAGACAGTGGAGAGGTACCCTAATGGGTGAGGTGAAAATTTCCTTGTACTCCTCCACGACCTTGTCCATATGTTGCTTCTGTTTAGAGAAGCCCTGCTAGGAAGCCGTGGGCACAAACTTCTTCTTGCATTGGGGGAGAATTATAAGGAAAACGAATTTCCTAGTCTAGGAAATGATCTTACTGCATTTCTTTGCAGTGATAAAAGAGATGGAGGTAGGCGAGGCTACCTCCGGTATCTTGTACAAATTATTAGCCAAAGTAATAATCACATAGAAAGGTCTACACTCATATATAGCATGTCGCTTCCACAAGTATGGTTATGCTAACAATACATCAAAAATTTCAAGAGGAGCAACGTCACACAATACCTCATTCATGAAGTGCTTGATGCTATAAGGAAGGTGACACTGCTGGCTGATGTGAAGGTCTCGTCCTTGGTGAAGCCACCCGATGGTGTACGGCTGTGGATGTGTTGTATTCTTTAGGCCAATCCACTTCATGACTTCTGCTGAAATGAGGTTCTTTTGGCTCTTGCTGTCAACAATGAACTGCAGCGGAGAACCCTTCACCCACATCTGTGAGTGGAAGAGGCGTTCCCCCTCCTCTGGATCTTTAGGCTGAATTTTCTAAATCTTTGTGGTGGCCACAGTGGCACTGTTAGGACCTCACATTGTCCCTTTCTGACCATATATTTTTCTATTATGTCATCCCTTTTCAACCTATATTTGAAGTCCTTGCTATTGCTTTAACCCACTTTTCCAAAGGTATACAATATATCTTCTCATTACTATACGTTTAATTTATTTTACATATAATTCCATTACTTTCATAATTTATTGAATGGAATGGATAGTTGCTGGAACAGTTATCATTGCAATCTACGTTGCTCAAATAGCTCGAAGACTGTAGGGTTATCATTACAGGTCATGTTGTTGTAACAATTAGAACAAGGAGCAAATCTTGTTGCTGAAGCAGCCGTGATTTCATTCTAGATTCGATAGCAACAGAAGAAGATCGCCAAAGGAGCTGCTACATTGGCTATAACTACCACATTCCAAAATCAACATTACCATAACCATTGTAACAACATTTTGTTAATGGGAAAACTGATTTCCCTATTTTGGTATATTGGGTTAAAGATAGGACTTACAATGTAATCAATTGTAATAGTTGTCTCCTCTTTAAAAAGCAGAGACATCTACAGTAGAAGTGGAGCGACAGACTGCGGGAAGGTTTAGCTGAAGGAGAAGAACTGGAATCTTTTTGTAACATGACATATTGATGGATGAATAAAATACTATTCTGAACATTTGTTTCTAGTTCTCGTTTCCTGGGGAATATTGTGAGAAGGACAGGGCCCACCTTCATCACAAGATTCACCCATTATATTTTTGCAGTGTGTTAAGTGTGTTTCCTATCCATACCTTGTTAAAAGTTTTGTTTACTAAATGTTGCTTATCTATTATTTCTGAACTCTATTTTTCCAATTGATTGTTGCATTATCTCGTTCATTCATGAGTGTTCCACTGGTAATTGAGTTTACAGAGTGAGTTGGCAAGCATGATAATCAAAAACAGGTGCTGAAGATTCCTGCTTTGGGAATAGGGTCCTGTTCTCTATTACAGCATAGCTAGTGCTTTCCTTTACAGGTTGATTCCTTTTCATTAGATTACTCTTTTAATGAGATTAAGCATTCTTTGGTAATTGTCTCCAATAGACTGTTTTTGCTGTAACTCAGAGTGGAACTTCAATTTTCTTAGAGCAAGGTGCGACTAGTTTATTTATCACTACAACTTTTATTGCTTTAAAGATTGAGCACATACAGTGCGTAGTTGCCTTTGAAATAAATAGACTTCCCTGGGTTGATAATTTATGTAGCACTTAGTTGTTTGAATTAATAAGCAATTAAAGTGACCAACATTTTGGCGCCATTTCCGGGAAAGGCGATCATAGATTTTAAAAGAATTAATGATTTTCTTTTATTTATGCAGAATGTATGAGAGGATGCAAGAAAAATAATCCTACAGGTGGTAAGGGCAAAGGAAGAGGAGGAAGAAAAACCTTCATTGATGAGATTATCTCAAAAGATGAAACTTCTGAGAGGCTAAGCTCTTGGAAGCCAAAGACTCAACATTGTCTCCATACAAACTACAAAACGGAGGAAGTTGTGGGCCCTGAAATGGTTGAATAGATAGTAGAAAATATTGAGGAACCAACAAAAGATATTGAAGAACCAATAGAAGATATTGAAGGACTAGTATAAGACGTTGAGGGACCAGTACAAGACATTGAGGGACCAACAGAAAGCATTGAGGATCAGGTAAGTGCAACAGGAGAACAATCAATGGAAGGAAACAATGAAAGACTCTTTGGTGGAGGACAGGTAGGAGGAGAGGGAAGAGGTGAGAATTCTCTCTCCACCTTGGGATTTCGTATTAGGGATCTTCCCAGGGGGGCAACTCCCATGAAGAATATCCCACTCGCAGCCTTACCTAACTTCCATGGTTTATCTTCTGAATATCCTGATGAGTTCTTTTTGAGTTTGATATATTGTGCAGAAGTTATGATTATGTTACTAATGCTCAAAAATTGAAGCTATATCTAGCAACACTAAAAGGAAATGCACTAAGATGGTTTATGAGTCTAGGAAATCATGTAATCATGACATGGGAACAAATGAAGGAGAAGTTCTTGACCAAATATCAAGACTACTGTCGAACAAGAGAAAAGAGGGAGGAATTATTTAAGATGGTTCAAAAGGACGATGAAAATCTAGAGGACTTTGTGGAAAGACTACAATACAATCTACAGAGATCCAATCACCCCAATGTAAGTAAAGATATTCTTAAGACAATATTATTGAAAGGGGTAAGGGATGATTGTTTAGACATGCTAAATATGTTTGGTAAAGGGGACATATCTAAAGAATTGTATGATGAAATTGTCAACCTCTGCAAGAGATGTTCAAGAGGAGATGCAAATAGATCAAAAAGCAGGGATAATACATATTCAGGAGTCCAAAAATCAACTAGTGGAGGAGCAACAAGAGCTGAAATAGGTAATCTACTTGAGGAACTCAAAACTAAAATGTTAAGTTCTTTTGCTTCACAGATTGATACCTTGCAGGTTATGAAGAAACAAGCAGAGGCAGAAGCTACTTTGGCCATCTTCTGTCCTAAATCTAGAGAAAAACATCCACTAAGGGAATGCCCATTGGAAAAGCTAACAATTTGCACCATTTGTGAGAAGGACCATGAAACTCAACAATGCCCTTCTTTACCAGGAATAAAAGCAGCGTTGCAACAAACCGAGGAGGAAGCTGAAGCAGTTTATTTGCTGACACAAAGGAGGCAATGGAAACCACGAGGACAAGGTATGAACTCGAATATGGCATTTAATCGTTGGAATAATTATCCTTCTTTTAATCAAGCAAACTACCCGCCTTTCAATCAAATGCAATACCCACCCTTTAATCAAATAAATTTCCCACCCATGCAACAAACAAACCCTCCCTTTGTAGACCCTGCAATGTGGACTCCTTGGCCCCCACAACAATCTTATTTTAATCAATGGAACCCAAACTAGAGAGCTCAACAAATCCCATTCCCAAACAAATTTCCTAAGTTTTAGAAACCACTCTCTCTACCATCAGGTGCTCCACCAAATAATCAGACAATAAGACCCCAGGTGCCTATACAACCAAACCCTAACCTTAATAATAATAAAACTGTGCAAGTCATTGATATTCAGAACCAGCCTATATCTCATGTTCTCCCTTCGCAGTGTAATGATATTCATTTACGATATGGGAGAATAGTTGAGCCTATTATTGATGATATTGCCTCTTTTGACTCTAACAAAGAAGAGACAGAAAAGAATAATTTACCTAATAATGGTGCAGAAACAGTTGAGCCACCCTCTAATAAAGGTGCTGAAACAACAGAGCCACCATTCCCTGAGCGTATAGCTCTCACTAAGACACCTGAGCCACCTGCTTTTAATCTTTTAGGGGAATTGCAGAATCTTTATGTTAAAATCCCACTTTTACAAGCACTTAGAGACGTACCAATTTATGCTAGAACTGTCAGAGATATTTGTATTAAGAAACCTGGTAGTAAAGCTATTGATCCCCTTATAGTTCATGTGATGGGTGATCTAGCTGCTTTAATGTCCGGAAAAACTCCCCCTATTAAATATGGTGATCCCGGCCATCCTACAGTTACAGTACAGATTGGAAAAACTATTGTTTCACGAGTTCTGGTAGACTTAGGTGTTGTTATAAATATTATGACCCTTGAAACCTCACAACTATTACAACTAAAGAATGTAATCAGAGAGACACCAACCATCCTGGAGTTAGCTAATCATTCCACAATCAAACCAAAAGCAGTTATTGAAGACCTGATCATTTCAGTTGAATCCTGGAATTACCCAGCTAACTTTGTTATATTACAGACTAAAACAAAGTTGGGGGGACATCCTCTAATTTTGGGGAGACCATGGCTGGCTACAACAGATGCCTTTATCAGCTGTAGATCAGGTTCAATGAAAATTTCTAATGGATGTGGAACTAAGTAGCTTACTCTTTATCCTCATGCCACACCTACGATTAATAATGATGATTCTGTATGGTTGGACTATGATGATAATGCTACTCAACCCATTTTGACTATTGGACAAGCCTTAGCTCTTAAAGATACCACGGAGGATGAAGTAATTAGTAATTTTATTTCCAAACCTTCCTCAGTAACTTCTGAAACATATAACCAATTGACTACAATTTTGGAACCTGAAACCCAGGAAAAGCTTAAATCTGAAAATCTACCTCAAACATCAACTGCTATCTCCTCTAAAAGCATAACAGTAGAAATCGAACCTGGCAAGACATTGAACATAAACCCCAACTTATCAGATGTTGAAACACAACAGCTAATGAAGTTACTTCATGAAAATAAGGAAGCATTTGCATGGGACTATACAGATATGAAGGGGATCTCTCCTGAATCATGTACTCATCGTATCTATATTAAGGAAGGGTGTTGACCAATTTGTCAACCCCAACAGCGAATGAATCCCAATTTGAGGGAAATTGTTAAAGAAGAACTTCAAAATTGCTTAATGCAGGGTTTATATACCCCATATCTGACAGTGAATGGGTTTCTCCATTGGTGATAGTACCTAAGAAAAACGGGAAATGGAGAGTGTGTGTATATTATATAGCCTTAAACAAAACCACTCAAAAAGATCATTTCCCCTTGCCATTCATTGATCAGGTTCTACACAGTTTGTAAGGGAAGATTTTTTTTTTCCTTTTTAGATGGTTTTAGGGGATATAACCAAATCAAAAATGCACCCCAAGACCAAGACAAGACCACTTTTACTAGTCCTTGGGGAACTTTTTCTTATAGAGTTCTCCCATTTGGATTATGTAATGCTCCAGCAACGTTTTAAGGAGTAGCGATAGGAATCTTTTCTGATATGCTTAATGACTCTATGGAGATATTTATGGATGACTTTACTCCTTATGGTGTGACTTTTGAAGATGCATTACAAAACCTTGAAAAAGTACTTAAACGTTGTATACAGTCTCACCTTTCCTTAAGTACTGAGAAATGTCATATGATGGTTAATGAAGGATTGTACTTGGGCACTTCATTCATTCCTAGGGATTCAGGTAGATCCATCCAAAGTACAGGTAATTCAGACCCTTCCTATCCCTAAAACACAAACTGATGTAAGAATTTTTTTAGGAAATGATGGATACTATAGAAGATTTATCAAAAAAATTTCTAAAATAGCTTCTCCTTTGTTTGTGTTACTTATGAAAAATGTTGAATTTAAGTGGACTGATCTTTGCCAGAAAGCATCTGATGAACTTAAGCATCAGTTGTCTACAACTCTTATTCTAAGAGGACCTGATTGGGCACTTCCCTTTCATATATCCTCTGATGCTTTGGATACTGCAATTGGAGTTGTCTTGGGACAAGAGGAAAACCATCTTCCCTATGCTATCTATTTCATTAGTAAGAATATGACCCCTGCTGAACTTAATTACATAGTTACTGAGAAAGAATTTTTAGTGTCATTTATGCTATTAATAAATTTTGACATTACATTACTGGTTACCCTACTTTTGTTCATACTGACCACTCAGCTATTAAGTATTTAATGAACAAATCTATCACAAATGCTCGAGTTATCAGGTGGTTATTATCATTACAATAATTTGATATTACAATTGTAAATCGACCAGGTAAAGAGAATGTAGTTGTTGATTTCATTTCTCGGATAAAAACTAATGATAATACTATAGTAGATGATTCCTTTCTTGATGAGTATTTATTTGCAGTATCTGCTCACTCACCTTGGTATGCAGAAATTGCCAATTATCTGGTTGCAGGGAAGCTACCATCATACTTATCACATCGAGAGAAAAGAAAGATCATTCAACAAAGTGCTCGGTATAACTGGATAAGTGGGTGTCTTTTCGAAACAGGACTTGATCATGAAATTCAAAGATGCATTAGAGAAGATGAGGTTTATGATAAACTGAAGGCTTGTCATGATGGCCCTTGTGGAGAGCATTTTGCTGATAAGAGAACAACACATAAAATTCTCAGAATGGGTTATTATTGGCCCTCACTCTTCAAGGATGCGAAGAAATATGTTAGGGCCTGTGATAGCTATCAGAGAATGGGTCAATTGAATCATAGAGATGAAATTCCATTGAATCCCCGGGTAATACTTGAACCCTTTGAAAGATGGGCTCTAGACTTTATAGGACCCATCAATCCTCCATCTAGTCAAAGAGTTTACATATTGGTTTGTACAAATTATATGACTAAATGGGTGGAAGCTAAGGCACTTATTAGAGCTAATGAAGAATCTGTTTTAACCTTTCTATTTGAAGAAATCTTTGTTATATTTGGAGTGCCTAGATGATCCGCATCGGATCCATAAACGACTATCAAAGAACCGTGACTAAATCAAGTCGAACAAATCTCGAATGAAATCCAAAATAGCAATTGAAAACACCCTGAACCAGTGGCCATGGTAGATGGTGTGGAACGACGATGGCCTCGGTCAAAGCACACTGACTCAGGTCCATGGAGACTGCGCAAGAGGTCGATGTAGCCCCTGGGAGCCCCCGAATGGGAAAAGGAGCTGATTTTCGATGCACGATTACGCTGGGCAAACAAGGCTGAAATGGTAGAGCCTTAAGCACTCGGTCACATTGCAAGCCAGAGGACCGTGGGTGGAGAAACGAAAAGTGCCATCGTACAAATGTGGGAACCATGACCTAGAAACCGATGGTTTTATCGGGGTGCCCTTGAATGATAAGAGGTTTTGGAGAAAGCGGAGCGATCACACTTAGCGATCGACGCATGGCAGTGGAGGTGAGAGAAAAACCATCGTGATCGTGCATTATCGGTTGAGCAAGTCAACCACGCTCGACGTCCGTATGATGTTGGATCTAAAGGAACCCAGATCAGATGGCTGAGATTGCGTCCGATAGACAGAAGCGGAATCGATGGGGAATTAAGCTGCGATTTAAGGGGATTTGGAATCCGTTGACTGCCACAGTGGATAAATAACGTATCCACGACATAACCGAAGAAATGAATCGACGAACAGGTTGGCGTTATTCCAATGAGGACACATGGCTACTTCTTGAGCATTCATGCTAACGCCGAACGGGGAACTCCATGAACGCAGGTGGTAGGTGAATCGACGCAGGCAGGAGAGAAACTGAACAGGAATGGAGGTCGAATGTCTAAAGCCACGAACAGAGACAACTAAATAGAGATTCAAAGAGGGAGAGCGAAGAGCCCAGGTGACCAAGAGAGACAGTGAACAGTGAACCCTGAGAGGAGGATTGAGCATAAAGAGAAGTAAAGCCAAGCAGAGGAGATGGAGGGTCGAGCTGACCACAGGCAGCATCGAGCACTAGAGAGCTTCAAGAACCAAGCCTTCCCATAGAGAAATCTGTCCAGATTGAGCATAACAGTTGGCTCTTTCCACTGTAGACCAAGGGTCAGAGAGCTGGTAGGAAGAACAAGAGTTTGTGTACTCCGGGTGGCTTGGGGAATCCAATAACCACCCTGCCAAGCAAAATCTGCTTCAGGACTCATATTGAGTCCCTATATTGTAATTTCTCTATTGAAATACACAATAAAACAAGGCTACCACTGAAGATGGACCAGAGACGTAGCCCTGGAGAATAGGGTGAACTCCTTATTAAAAATTGTGTGTGTCTTTATGTTTCTTTATGTATTTCTCTATTGTCTTTCCATTTATTTTCTGTGTATTGGCAATCTGACCGATCCGTTGTTTCAATAACATAGAACACACACACCAGCACAGGAGTCTGTAATACCTTTCTGTTTAATAAATATTTCACTGAGGTCACTCATAGGGTGATTATCAGATCAAGTGGTATCAGAGCTCTAGGTTGTAAGGTTGGACAAGCTTGTGTTGGTTTAGCTGTGAATGCTCACTAGATCAAAGCTCAAATTAGGAGAAGGAGAGTTGGTGGAAACTAATCCTGAAATTGGGAGAGTCTATTCTCGAAAGAAAATGTCAGAAGAAGGTTCTATAGGGCCAGACCCTCAATTCATAGAAAGTTTCCTAGCTATAAAGTCTATGGTAGAAGAAATGTACAGGGACTTTAGAAAGCATAAGGGTGAAGATTCATCAGGCTCTAAGCAAGATAAAGAAGAAGATGAATCTCATTCCCATGACCACTCCAAAGGAAAGGGAAAAGAAGAAAGCTTCCCTACACCTCCTAGTAGCCCTATGCATAATAAGAAAGCACCTTTGATTAAGTTAGATGTTAAATTTGATTTGCCTATATATGATAGAGAACTAAATGCTGAAAAGTTGGACAATTGGATTAAACAAATTGATGTGTATTGCAGAGCACAAAATATAGACTCAGATAAGAGCTAGATTCAGCTGGAAAGCCTTCGCCTAGGGGGCACCGCCTTGGTTTCGTGGGAAGGCAGAACCCAAGCTGATATGAGGAAGCATGGTAAGACCATCTCTGTCTGGAGTGAATTTTTTACTGCAATCAAAAAGCAGTTCTATCCATTGGCCTACATGCAACAATCCATGATGAGTTGGCAAACTCTTCAGCAGTTGAAAGGGCAAAGTGTACAATGGCATACTCAAGAGTTCCGAAAGAGAGAATTGATGTTGGGTATTTCATTAGACTCACTAGAAATTCTTTTGAATTACATTGGTGGTCTACACAGCTACATGAGGCATACCATCCTCATGTTTAATCCCACTAGTATAGATGAGGTATCTGTACAAGCTACTCATCTAGAAGCTAGAGGAAAGAATGGAAATCCAGAAGTTGGGGGACCATCCCAACCCACTGTAAGAAAGAGCAAGGAGAAAAGAAATCAGAAGTGGAAAGCAAGGAAGGCTAACACTGCATAGAAAGGCAAAGCCTCATGCACTCACTATAAAAAGGAGGGGCATGATGATGAGCATTGTTGGATTCTGCATCCAGAGTTGAGACCTAAGAAGTCCAAGGGCAAGAATAAGAAGACTGCTGCAGCTATTCAAAAAGATTTGGGGTCAGACTCGAGGGATGAAACAATCATTGTAGCCATAGGTATAAAAGGTAAGAATTATGAAGCATCTACTAGTAATTCTGCTCAATCTGTTATTGATGAAGAACATGAGAGAAAAAGGCATGAGCTTTTCCATATTCAAGTTGTTTCCAAAAATCAAAAGATTGATACTTTGTTTGATAGTGGATCACAAGTAAATCTGATTTCTGAAGCAATTGTAAAGAAATTGGGATTAGCAACTACACCTCATAACAAGCCATACCCATTAGGATGGTTGAATGAAAAAGCACAACTACAAGCGACTAGACAGTGCAAACTCAAGTTTTCTTTTGGGTCAGCATTTGTAGATGAGGTTGAGTTAGATGTAATTCCTTTGGATATATGTGGAATTGTTTTAGGAAGTCCTTACTTGTATGATAGAAAGGCTATTTTCTATAGAGCTGAGAACAAGTATCTACTTGTTAAAGATGGAATCAAATACTTTGTAAGAGCTCATAAGCTCAAGAATAATTATACTCTCATAAACTCAAGACAGATGAAAAGAATGATAAATTCATGCAAATAGTTCTTACTGATGGTTGTAAAGGAAAATAAAACAAATAAAACCAATGTATTTGAGGGTTGTAATTCTGATTAGCGAGCTGATATAGAAAAGATTTTTTCTGAGTATGATGTCTTGTTTCAAGAACCTCAAGGTCTGCCATACAAAAAGGGAATAGTACATGATATTATTTTGCAGCAAGATGTTTCTTTTCCTAACATTGGGATGTACATGTTATCTACTTTAGAGAATGATGAAATCAAGAAGCAGGTGCAGGAGTTTCTCGAGAAAGGGGTTCATCAAGACTAGCACATCACCATGTGGGTCACAAATCGTTTTGGTGAGAAAGAAAGATGGCTCGTGGAGAATGTGCCTTGATTACCGAGCACTGAATAAGATAACAACCAAAAATCGTTATCCCCTTCCTCGCATAGATGATCTTTTAGATCAATTGAAGGAAGTTGTTTATTTCACCAAGCTGGATTTGCACAGTGGATACCATCAGGTTAGAGTTGCAGAGAAAGATGCATGGAAGACTGCTTTCAAAACAAAGTAGGGATTGTATGAATGGCTGGTTATGCCTTTTGGCTTGAACAATGCCCCTGCTACTTTCATGAGATTAATGAATGATGTACTCAGACCTTTTCTTGATGATTTTGTTATTGTGTATGTGGATGACATTCTGATTTTTAGTAAAATGTGGGAAGAACATATAAAGCATGTTAATCCTACATTAGATGTTTTGAAAAGAGAAAAACTTTATGTTAAAATCTCCACATGTGAATTTGGCAAAACCTCTCTAAATTACTTGGGTCATATAGTAGGGGGAGGTGAATTGAAAATAGATCCCTCTAAAGTGGCAGTCATTGTAAACTGGCCTAAACCCAAGTCTGCTACAGAAGTGAGAAGCTTCTTAGGAGCAGCACAGTATTGGAGGAAGTCCATTTCAAATTTTTCCTCAATTGCAATTCCCTTACATGCTTTGACAGGATTGAACAAGGTGTTTCAGTGGGGAGGAAAATAGCAGAAAGCCTTCGACACCTTGAAAGAAAAAATTAGTACAGCACCTGTACTAGCACTGCCAGATCTACAAAGACCATTTGAGATCCAAACTAATGCCAGTGACTATGCCATGGGAGTAGTGTTGACATAGCACGGTAAACCCATATTTTATCATTCTGAGACTTTTAATCCTGCAGTAGTCAACTATCCTACCTATGATAAAGAATTGTATGCATTAGTTCATAGTGTGAAAAAGTGGAAACATTACTTAATGGGCAAAGAAACAGTAATACATACTGATCATCAACCACTTCAATATCTACACTCCCAAACTAAGTTGCAACAATCAAGACATTATAGATGGATGGGTTTTCTACAACAGTTTCATCTAGTCATCAGATATAAAAAGGGCATACATAAAAAGGTTGCAGACATGTTATCTAGACCCATTATAAATGCATCTACCATACTTAAGCATAATTCTGTGCTGCATGAAAGCTACATAGAAGAGTATGCTTAGGATATGGACTTTAAATATGTATATGCAACTTTGAGTCAAGGCAAAAGAGTAGAAGAATTGTACTATCATGTGAAGGACCAACTCTTATATCATTGTGGGAAACTCTACATTCCACAAACTGAGAGAGCAAAGATAATTAGGGGAGCACACACTTCTCTGATATCAGGTCACTTTGTGGTAAGTAAAACAGTTGCACGGTTGCAAAGGTTCTGCTATTGGCCAAGAATGAGTGAGACAGTTTCTAGATATCTAAAGGGGAGTGCTATGTGTGCTAAAAGCAAGCCCAACAACAGAAAACTAGGCTTGTACACTCCATTGCCAGTTCCTTCTCACCCTTGGGAAATCATTTCTATGGATTTTGTTGGAGGACTGCTTGAATCTAGGAAAGGTCATGATTATTTATATGTGGTTGTGGATAGGTTTAGAAAAATGTGTATTTTGATACCCTGTAGTAAACATATTACAGCTGAACAAACTGCAAAATTATTCTTTGAACATGTATGGATTCATTTTGGATTAACCACTTCTATTATATCTAATCGAGACACCCGATTTGTGGGAAAGTTTTGGTCCAGTCTGTGGGAACTAATGAACACCAAATTAAAGAAAATCATAGCTTTTCATCCACAAACAGATGGCCAGACAGAAGTAGTTAACAGGATAGTGATCCAGTTACTGAGAGGATATTGCAGCAAACAACCTAAGCTTTGGGATGAACACTTGTGTTATGTGTAGCATGCTTACAATAGAGCCAAACACTCTTCTACCCAGAGATCTCCTTTTGAGATATGCTTTGGTTTCATACCAGGTTCTCCCTTGGATTTTGTCTTGGTAAAGATACCATGGTTGATGGACACTGTGATGTGGATAGGGCAACTAGGTTCATTGAACAGATCTAGGAGATCCACCAGGGAGTACAGGAACAGCTAGAAAAGAGCCAGGCCAAGTACAAGGCTAGGCATGACAAGCATCGGATGGAGCATAGTTTTCAAGTTGGAGACCAAGTTTGGTTGTATATCAGCAAGGACAAGATGCAAGGTGAAGGTAAGAAGCTAAAACCTATCAGGTATGGACCCTTCAGGATACTTGAGAATATTGGTGAAAATGATTTTCACCTTGATCTGCCAGCTTACATGCACATCTACTCAACCGTGAATGTAGATTGCTTGAGGTTGTTTGAACCTTCAATGATTGAGGACCCTGAAGAGCAGAGTCAATTGCCTTCTGTTGATGACCTGCTACCTGAATATCTTAATGAGTTGCAGGAAGATACAGTGTTGGACAAGAAGGTAAGGACGACGTGTAGTGGACAGGTGGAATACCTCAGGATTGGGCTTAAAGGTTCAAAGCCGAGCAGTGCGAAGTGGATTGAGATTGGAAAAGTGAGACAACAGTTTCCTCACTTAGTCAATACTTGAAGAAGAAAAAAAAAAAACCAACTTTTGGTGGTCCAAAAGCTTTTAAGTAGGGAGGCTGTGATTCGAATCCGATCCATAAACGACTGTCAAATAACCGTGACTAAATCAAGTTGAACAAATTTCGAATGAAATCCAAAACAACAATCGAAAACACCTTGAACCAGTGGCCATGGCAGCCGGCGTGGAACGATGAGGACCTCGGTCAAAGCGTGTTGACCGAGGCCCATGGAGACTGCTCAGGAGGTCGATGTAGCCCCTCGAAGCCCCAGAATGGGAAAAGGAGCTGATTTTCGATGCGCAATTAGCGATTGGCATAATCACGCATCGCTGGGCGAACAGGGCTGAAATGGTAGAGCCTTAAGCACTTGGTCACGTTGGGAGCCAGAGGACCGTGGGCAGATAAACAAAAAGCGCCATCATACGAAGTTGGGACCCACGACCTGGAAACCGGTGGTTTGATTGGGGTTCCCTTGAATGGTAAGAGGTTTTGGAGAAAGCGGAGCGATCACACTCAGCGATCGACGCATGACAGTGGAGGTGAGAAAAATTGTTGTGATCGCGCGTTATCGGTCGAGCAAGTCAACTGCGCTCGACATGCGTATGACGTTGGATCTGGAGGAGCCTAGATCGGATGGCTAAAATTGCGCCTGATAGACAGAAGCGGAATCGACAGGGAATTAAGTCGTGATTTAAGGGGATTTGGAATGCATTGACCACCATGGTGGAGAAAGAACGTATCCACGACATAACTGAAGAAATTAATCGACAAACAGGTTGGCGCTGTTCCAATGAGGACACGTGGCTACTTCTTGAGTGTTCATGCTGACACTGAACGGGGAACTCCAAGCACGCATGCGACAGGTGAATTGATGCAGGTGGTAGAGGAACTGAACAGGCATGGAGGTCGAATGGCTAAAGCCATGAACAGAGGCAGCCGAATAGAGATTCGGAGAGGGAGAGCAAAGAGTCCAAGTGACCAAGAGAGATAGTGAACAGTGAACCTTGAGAGGAGGATTGAGCATGGAGAGTAGTAAATCCAAGCAGCGGAGACAGAGGGTCGAGCTGACCACAGGTAGCATCGAGCACTAGAGAGCTTGAAGAATCAAGCCTTCCCATAGAGGAATCTGTCTGGATTGAGCATCACAGTTGGCTCTTTCCACTGTAGACCAAGGGTCACAGAGCTGGTAGGAAGAGCAAGAGTTTGTGTACTCCAAGTGGCTTGGGGAATCCAAGAACCACCCTGCCAAGCTAAATCTACTTCAGGAGAACTCATATTGAGTCTCTGTATTGTAATTTCTCTGCTGAAATACACAATAAAATAAGGCCACCACTGAAGCTGGACCGGAGACGTAGCCCTGGAGAATAGGGTGAAGTCCTTACTAAAAATTGTTTGTGTCTCTGTGTTGCTTACTGTATTTCTCTGTTGTCTTTCCATTTATTTTCTGTGTATTGGAAATTTGATCGATCCTTTGTTTCAATAACACAGAACACACATGCCAGCACATGAGTCTGTAATACCTTTATGTTTAATAAATCTTTCACTGAGGTCACTCATAAGGTGATTATCATATCAGTAGAGAGCTAGTTATAGATGGAGGACCTCCTTTCAATTCTCATGGTTTTAAAGCCATGCTTCAAAAATATCATATTCATCATAAAATGACTACACCTTACCACCCCCAAGCCAATGGTCAAGTGGAAAGTACAAACAAAGTCATAGAAGCCATTTTAACAAAAAAAGTGAAGGAAAATAGGAAGGATTGGTCTCAAAGGATGCCTGAGGCATTATGGGCTTACAGAACTACCTGGAGGAACACTATAGGCTTTTCTCCTTATGAATTAGTTTATGGTAAAAGTGTTGTTTTTCCTGTTGAATTTGAGATTAAAACCTTAAGAACCGCTTTAGCTGCTAACCTTGATTTGACTGATGCACAGACAGCCAAGATGTAGCAGCTTCAGGAATTAGATGAAAAGAGGTTAGATGCCATCCACCAAACAACTATGATTCAACAACAAAGAACTAGGTGACATGATAAAACTATTAAGCATAAGCAGTTCCAGAAAGGTAATTGGGCTTTATTGTATGACTCTCATTTTGAAAATTTTCAAGGGAAATTATGGACAAGATGGTTGGGACCTTACGAAATAGATACTGTTTTCCCCAATGGAACAGTAAGGCTCCTAACAATTGATGATTCTAGAACACCATTATTAGTAAATGGGTATTAGCTTCATCTCTACCAGCAACCCATTTCTAAAGAGGATTTTAAGGTCACCTGCATGGCAGATTCACATTATATCTTTTTTGGGGAGCCTACTACCCCTCATTGCATTTAATTTCTGCATTGTATTCTTTCTAGTATTAGATTATATTTCTTAACTAATAATCCCTATCAAGGGTTGGCATGTTACAATTGATTATTTTGCAGATCTCAGATGTAGGGAGGGTGGTTGAAAAGAACAATCTTACTACAAGCATATTTAAGCTTCATCTTGTGAAGCTTTGTCATCTCACTTCAGTTCACAATTCATTCCCCCATTTTGATCATTTTTCCTTTTTCTCCTCCCTATGTCCCCCATTACTGTTCAGCAACATCTTTCCCATTCTTATCATAAGTATTTTTTAGCAACATTCTTCTTTATTGTCCCCATTACTGAAACACCAATTTCCATCCATTTTCCCGTTGTTTAAACACCAACCTTTCCCCCACTTTTCACGTTGCTGAAACATCAACCTTTCCCTCCATTTTTCCCGTTGTTGAAACACCAACTTTTACCCATTTTCCCTATGTCTGAAACACCATTTCTTCTCAAAGAATGATTATACATTGTGAGAACTATCTATTGCATCATTCTTATAACTTTGTTCTTTCATTGCCTTCTCCCATCATTATACAGGCCTTTCATATAATCATCCTCATATTTCAAAACCCTTTTTCCATAACCATTGATGGTCTATTAGCAACGTATACTATATTTTCCTAATATCAGTGAAAGGTAAACATGAGGTATTTATTTGTATGTTTAAATATTATTAAACTATAGTGAAACGAGAAGATTATGACATTATTACCACGATCTTCGTACAATTAAAACTCATTATTCCAGCCATAGTTTGGGGGGAATATCAAAATCATCACGCCATCATTTCACAACACACCAATCACCATCATTTTTTAATCCATGATTACGTCTCATCACCCCGTGTCTATCTTATTATTCCATGAACTCATTTGCAAAATTTACTCTGTCTCGGGTGCGGTAACTCGGTTTGTCACTGTGCATTTTACTGAAGCTGGTAACTATGGGAGGACCTGCTATTCGACATGACCCCGATGTAGAAATTTTGAATAATTAAACACTTATTCACAAAGATTATCCCGATTATACACTATTGCAGAATACATGCATAATACATAACCTCATCTACATTGATCATTAATTTAGTAGCATTAAAAACAATGAAACATCAATCGCATGCGCACATTAACACAGTATGTAACCCGGGAAAAGCTTATAGCTGAAAACCGTACACTATCTATATCTTATAATGAAATAGAACATGTAACAATACATAGTACAATACTGCTCACAAGTACTTAATACTATCTCCACCTGTTACACACAAAACTAGCTCAGATCCGAACAAGTCACAGGTTCAAATCTCCTCCGCTGCTTTGCCCGCCTCCACTGCACAAAGCCAAGTGAAAATCACGTGAGCACAGGCTATAATTGCCTTGATATTGGCCCACACTGTGCAGTCTTCATTGGCATTACTCAATCCCATGCATGTGAAAATCTCATGCACAACTGATAGTCACAACTCACCTTTTCACTTACCTCTAACACCTGTCTCTGTTGAACTGTCCATACACTAAGTTAACTGATGTATTCTTTAGTTTCTTTATGAGTTAATAATTAGTGAATTAATTAATATTTAATTCACACAAATCATTACTAGAGTATTCTTTAGTTAGACTGAATACAACTAGTTCAACCAAGTCAAACTGAACACAACTCCATCAACTCCACATCCAACTCCACAAAACTCACATGCATGAGTTCTAACTGAAATCCTCCTTTCAATAGCTCAACTAACACGTAATAAACCATGTGATTCCTTCTATCAGCTGCATGTGCCAGATCCAGAGCGCCAAAAAATAGACTTTGCACCAAAAATAGCCTGCGGGCCCACTTAGTGAAGGCGACTCCTTTCCACTAAGCTCCATCATCTTGTTGCATTGTCAACACTCCCTCTCAACAAGATATGGATTATCTGCAACCCCTTATCCTGCAACTCTGGAATGTTCTACATGCAACACATTTGCCCGGTCCACTTGCTCCAACAACACTTGGAACAAAAACACTCCCAACTGACTACTATGTTGGGCTAGGAACATACTCTGATGCTGAAGCTCTACCTGTTGTTGACAAGTTCTCCCTCTCTAACATCTGCACTACTGAAACATCTCCATGCATCTCGCACCATTGCACACTTCTCTGTGCCACCTAGCACTATGCAAAACACTTGTGCCTCTCGCATTGCTGCAGCCTGCTAGCTATGCGCTATCCTGGGATTCCCTACACTGTCACTCTCTCTGCTGCTCAATCCACATCTGTCTCTACCCAATCAGTCAATTCCTGCTACTCCACATTGGGGCTCCTGTAGCAAGGTCTCATCCAAGAGGGTGGGTACCTCAAGGATCCTGCCCCTCCTCCTTGGGACGATCAATCCACATCACCCCTCCTCCTTCCTGGAGGTATGGCTGCATGTGATCCCTCAGCCCGCCTGGCTCGAAGTTTCCCCCTACTGGAGGTCTCTGCATGAGTAGATGTCTCTACTCAATCTCCTCTCAGCTTCCCCTGTTGTGGCTGCTCCACAACCTCCTGAAGCTGCTGCACCAATCGTGGCTCCTCCACAATCGTCTGAGACTTCTTCTTAATCTGCATGTTATGAGGTAATATATGCTCCCTCTCAACCACCAAGTCTCCATCAGTTTCCTCGATGCTCAAGGCTTTACATGCATCTTGAAACTCAAGAGCATACAGGTTCTTGAACCGTGAACCAATCTGCTTCACCTGTCTAGTGATGATGTGTCTAAGGAAAACCTTTCCCTTACTAAAGACTACATCATAGCCTCTGTCTTCCAGCATTGCGATCGACACCAAGTTTCTCTTCAGTCCTAGTACATACTTGACATCGGTCAAGGTAAGGCGAGATCCATGCTCCCTCTTAAAAATAAGTGTGCCTACACCTGAGACACTATACTTCTCATCATTACCCATCGCTATGAGTATCTGGAGATCATTCTCCTCCAAAGTACTGAACAAACTCTTGTCACCGGTCATGTGGAAAGAATCTCCACTGTCAAGAAACCAACCACTTCCCACCATGGATGAAACCATGCATGCGAAGAGTGTGAAATCCAACTCAAACCGTGAAGCAAGTGCCTCACCTTAAGATCCTTCCCCAGATCCCTTCTTCGATTTCTTCTTTGGGAAATTAGTAGCATAATGGCCCAAGTCATGACAACGAAAGCATCTCACCTTCGACTTTTCAACCTTCTTCCCATCATTGGAAAAACTGGACTCAGAAAGAGAAACCTTCTTCTTCCCCTTCTCCACCTTACTCGCTAAGGCACAGTTCTCCTCATCATGGATGGATGAAGAACTATCTCTAGTGCTTTGTATGATCTCCTCTTGCAAAAGATCCGACCAAAGTCTCTCCCATCCTGGAAATTTCTCCCGACCATTGACAGAGTCCTAATAGGAATGCCAACTCTTCGGAAGACCAAGGAGAGCCAAGCTCACCAAGTCCTCATCATCAACAGTCACCCCCACACTTCCCAGCTCATCCAGTCATTGGGTGAACTTCATGAGATACTTGGGCATACTGTCTCCATTCTCACACTTAATGTTTCTGAGTTTATCCTTGAGCGCCAACTTCCTCTAGTCGCTCTTGCTTTGGAATAGTCTGTCAACGATTTCCACATCAAGTATGGAGAAGCCTTTCCATGCAGGCTAGAGACAATGTGATCCTTCACGCCCTCCAACAGAATCCTTCGACACTTTACTGTCTTCTTTTGCCAAGCCGCAACTTCAGCAGCATTAGTAGGTTTTTGGGAATCCTTCAATCCATTGTCATCTAACACCACCTCCATCCTGTCTTTCCATGCAATATAATTCGAGCTGCCTTAAAGGGCATACTCCAATCACAATCCGTTGAAAGACATTTCAACTTTGACACCAAGAAAATACTGCTGCAAATTCGAATTCCACCAGCTCAAAACTCAACCACTTCTGATCTAAGATTCGTGAGAACAAATCATTTCTCGTAAAGAGATTGACTATATGGCCTTTTGCCGGATATCTCACCTTCCAAAAGAAGGATGAATCTAGAGGCTACCTATCCCGATTACAGACTCTGCCTGAAGAAATAAAATGTAAACACTTTCTGAATAATAGATATGATGATCAACTCTACTCTGATACCATGTATAAATTTTGAATAATTAAACACTTATTCATAGATATTATCCCGATTATACACTATTGTGGAATACATGCATAATACATAACCTCCTCTACGTTGATCATCAATTTAGCAACATTAAAAACAATGAAACATCAATCGCATGCGCACATTAACACAATATGTAACCCGGGGAAAGCTTATAGCTGAAAACCCCACACTATCTGTATCTTATAATGATTGAGAACATGTAACAATACATAGTACAATACTCCTCACAAGTACTCAGTACTATCTCCACCTGTTACACACAAAACTAGCTCAGATCCGAACAAGTCACAGGTTCAAATCTCCTCCACTGCTTTGCCTGCCTCCACTACACAATACGAAGTGAAGATCACGTGAGAACAGGCTACAATTTCCTTGGTATTGGACCACACTGCGTAGTCTTCATTGGCATTACTCAATCCCATGCATGTGAAAATCTCATGCACAACTGATAGTCACAACTCACCCTTTCACTTACCTTTAACACCTGTCTCCGTTGAATTGTCCATGCACTAAGTTAACTGATGTATTCTTTAGTTTCTTTATGAGTTAATAATTAGTGAATTAATTAATATTTAATTCACACAAATCATTACTAGAGTATTCTTTAGTTAGACTGAATACAACTAGTTCAACCAAGTCAAACTGAATACAACTCCATCAACTCCACAAGAAACTCCACAGAACTCACATGCATGAGTTCTAACTGAAGTCCTCCATGCAATAGATCAACTAACACATAAGAAACCACGTGATTACTTCTGTTAGCTGCATGTGCCAGATCCGTAGCTCGAACTAAAGTGCTCCAAGAGAATAAGATAATGTTTAGAGTCCAAATATTACTAAGGGCTAATAATATTTGATTGTTTCTATTTTTAGCCTGGAAGTCTAAAAATAGACTCTGATCTCTCCGTTGTGAACCAAAAATAGAAGTCGATCTATTTTTCCCAACATGACCAATCATCCATAAACAGCATCCTGCAACTCATAGACCATGATCCATATGTCTAAAAATAGACTTTACGCCAAAAATAGCTTGCGGGCCCACTTAGTGAAGGCGACTCCTTTCCACTAAGCTGCATCATCTTGTTGCATTTTCAACACCCGGCTCGAT
Organism: Pinus tabuliformis; assembly: GCA_031772625.1. Taxonomy (NCBI): domain Eukaryota; kingdom Viridiplantae; phylum Streptophyta; class Pinopsida; order Pinales; family Pinaceae; genus Pinus; species Pinus tabuliformis. The sequence continues at coordinate 1,352,489,127 of CM062820.1, read as the reverse complement.
AGCTTTATTAAAATTAAACCCAGAGGTATCTCAGATTTTTCAGCGCGCCGGTTGGGTAGATTATTTTCAGAGGCTCCAAGGATTTGATCCATAGCAAGTCCTCAAATTTGCACGTAATTTATGGGATGACTACTCTACCATTCAAGGAGCTTGAATTCTAGTTTCAGAGGATGATATAGCACAGGTTTCAGGCCTACCAGCCACTGGCACTCAATGGTTTAGTCGTAAACACAACATTCTTAATGCACAACAGGACTTTTTTCTGCCAGGAGAGCAGGTCAAGCCTAAAGGCAGGGGTGTCGCACTTCATTCATTACCACTTCCATGGCTGACAGTTGCTGAATTTGTCAAGCACTATCTCACCTGCGAAGGTCATTACCAGGTAGTCTATCAGCATGATTTTGTCTTGTTAAATCATTTGAGACATGGTCGACTATTAAATATGCCGTATTATCTACTTAGGTGTCTAAAGAATTTGTCTCATTATTGTATGCATGAAAAATAACCGCTCCTTTCCCTCACCCATCATCGTCTCATCTAGTTATTAATTCAAAGAGGTTTGGCTCAACAAAATCCTCCCCCGCTTAACAACCCACCCCTAGAACCCCAAGAAGCCACCGAAATTCCCTAAACAGCAGCTGAAATTCCCCAAGAAGCTGCTAAAACTCCTGAAGTTTCTGAGCCCACCCCTGAAAATCCTCAACAAACTCCTGGAATCCCTCAGCAAGTTGAAAACCCTTCTGAATAGCAACCAGGAAGCATTTCTGACCTCGCAGAAATTCCACCACCCACATCAGCTAATCCAATTGACCTTCCCACCATATCAACTTTGTCCCATAATTTAGCAGAATCATCTAGTCCCACTGCCCACATTCCTAGTGATTATTCTAATGATAACCTTCCCATTGCTAAGTTAAAAAGAAAAACGCAAGAAAAGGCTACTTCCCTACCAAAAATATGAACAAGGGCCTCAACCAAAGAAGCTACCATCCCAGATGACCCTCCTCCTCTAAAGAAAACCACTCACAAAAGAAAAACCATTACTCTCTCTGCCTTTTTACCTCGAAGATGAATGAGGACGGCCATTGAAGTAGCAACAATTACCACCATCACAAATTCCCCACCTATTAGCCTAAATCCCCATACCCCACCACAGTCCCAAGGCCCTGAACCTTTACCAGTCTCACCCTCGGGTACCAAAATGCAAGATTCATAGGATTTTGTGACATCATTTCTTTTAGAAAACGTAGCTTCCACACAAGAACCAGCTACTGATTCAATAGGTGCCACACAAGAACCAGCTACTGATCCATCAAATTTATATACCCAAGATGATGTACAGCATGTATCTGCCCCATAAGAACCAGCTACTGATTCAGCAGTTGCTACACAAGAAGCACCTACTGATGAGAAAAACATAGATAACCAGGATATTGCACAAACTGTAGTTGTTACACAAGAACCAGCTACTGAGTCAGCAGTTGCCACAGAAGAACCATCTGCTGATATGCCAAATTTGGATGCTCAGGATGATGTAGCTATTACAGAGATGATTCAGCAGTTGCCACACGAGAACCACTTGTTGAGGCTGCAAATGATGAAGCTGCTATGGAGCAACAGGCCTTTCATCCATTGGAATCAACGACTGAGACTGCGACTGCTACACAAAGCCTAGTCATCTTGGCTTCCTTTCTACAGGAAAACAAGTTTCTAAAATCAGAACTCGAAGCTTACCAGCAAGAATTAATAACGGTAAGGGAAGCTTATGGCAAAGAGCTTAATTTGTATACTTTAGCTCATGCAGCATCCGTAGCTCAGAAGAGTACACAGAAAAACTGGTATAATGAATATATGTGTAGCCAATGTGGTAATATTTATCATCAAGCCGGTTATAAAATAGTTGAAGTTCCAGTGCCTGGAGCCACCCTGCATCTACTTCTATTGCAATTAAAGAGGAACGCCCTGCTGTTACACAAGAACCAACAGGGCCCTCTAAGATTTTTGAAAAAGAGGTTAAACCACAAATACCTCGGCCTACTGTGATTGTTAAAACTGAAAGTCTTGTACCCCGGCCTACAAAGAGGGTGTTCACTCAGACTAAACCCCAGCCTACAAAAGTTATCTTCACTCAGACCAGCAGCACTCAAGCACAAATGGATAAATGGAAGAAAGAATATGTTATATCGCAAGAGAATATCTTGCAGGAGCACAAATTATCATGGAAAAATCATCTATATGCAAATTGGGAAGTTTTGGAATAGTCTCGTGCATAGAACAAGGAAAATAAATAGTTAAAAACTAGATTGCTCCTCATGTTTAATTTGCGTCAAAGATTACTAGCCACCAAGAAACCATCCTCCAATTACTCTCTTTTTCTTGCAGAATGCTTAACATTCTTCCAAATAAAGGCAATTAGAGATGGCAGACCTCATGAGGTATCTGCACCTGAACAATTTGTGAAAACCTTCACAGAAGCATCTCCAAGTGAACAAAATTTACTCTGTGAACTATACCTCCATAATGAAGCCATCCCTGAGGACAGGAAGCTTAATCTTAACCCTCTGCTTGGTGACATTTAGATTAGAGACTTTGTCTCTTTCCTTGCCAATCAGCTCACGTTGCAGAATTCCTTCCTTTCAGCAAAACACAATGAAGATAATCGCCTTCTGTGGATTCAATCTAAGCCACATAATGCTGCCATTTTCATTGCTGAATATTGTTAGTTTTTGAAGGAACCAGGTTTGAATGAGCATATGAGACAGTTGTGGGCAGCACTCTTAAAAGACTACCAACATTATGTCAAAGCCAAGGGAGCTCTTGCCTTACAGGAAAACAACCTATTTTGGGAACATTCCTCTAAGGAGAGGAAGGAATATCATCCCTTTAACCCTCTTAATCTTGAAACTGAAATGTCACGGCTACCTAACTATGTCAAATGCATTCAACAATGTGCTGAAAAATGGTTAGGATATCTTTTTCATTTCCGTATTTTATGGCTGCCAGCATAAGAATATAAGGTTTACTTCAGGTTTTCCAAAAAGGAGGAGCTAGCAGCATAGCAGAGATTACAGAATGTTCATGGTTTCAGAGACCTCGCTGATGGCACCGTCTATACTTACTGCCTAAGTAATTTGCACTGCAAGTCCCAGTACTCGGACTCAGATTCAGAGTAAAAGTTGCATGAGGACATGCAACCCTTTCAGTTGGTGGGGATGTTAGGACCTAACATTGTCCCTTTTTGACCACATATTTTGTTATTATGTCATCCTTTTTCAACCTATATTTAAATTCCTTCTTATTGCTTTAACCCAGTTTTCCAAAGGTATACAATATTTCTTCTCATTACTATACGTTTAATTTATTTTACATCCAATTACACTACTTTCATAATTTATTGATTGAAGCAGATAGTTGTTGAAATAGTTATCATTGCAATCTACATTGCTGAAACAGCCCGAAGACTGCAGGGTTATCATTACAGGTCATGTTGTTGAAACAATTAGAACAAGGAGCAAATCCTGTTGTTGAAGCAGCCATGATTTGCATTCTAGATTCGACAGCAACAGAAGAAGATCACCGAAGGAGCTACTACATTTTCTGTAACTACCACATTCCAAAGTCAGCATTACCATAACCATTGTAACAAGATTTTGTTAATGGGAAAACTAGTTTCCCTATTTTGGTATATTGGGTTAAAGATGGGACTTAAAATGTAATCAATTGTAATAGATGTCTCCTCTTTAAAAAGAGGAGACATTTACATTAGAAGGGGAGTGACAGACTGCGGGAAGGTTTAGCTGAAGGAGAAGAACTGGAATCTTTTTGTAACATGACATATTGATGGATGAATAAAATATTGTTCTGAACATTTCTTTCTAGTTCTTGTTTCCTAGGGAATCTTGTGAGAAGGACAGGGCCCACCTTCATCACAAGATTCACCCATTATATTTTTGCAGTGTGTTAAGTGTGTTTCCTATCCATACCTTGTTAAAATTTCTGTTTACTAAATGTTGCTTATGCATTATTGTTGAACTCTGTTTTTCCAATTGATTACTGCATTATCTAGTTCATTCATGAGTGTTCCATTGGCAATTGAGTTTACAGAGTGAGTTAGCAAGCATGGTAATTAGAAATAGGTGCTGAAGATTCCTTATTTGGGAATAGGGTCTTTTTCTCTGTTACAGCATAGCTAGTGCTTTCCTTTGCAGGTTGATTCCTTTTCATTAGATTACTCTTTTAATGAGATTAAGCATTCTTTGGTAATTGTCTGCAATAGACTGTTTTTACTGTAACTCAGAGTGGAACTTCAGTTTACTTAGAGCAAGATGTGACTAGTTTATTTATCACTACAACTTTTATTGCTTTTAAGATTGATCACATATAGTGCATAGTTGCCTTTGAAATAAACAGACTTCCCTAGCTTGACAATTTATGTAGCACTTAGTTGTTTGAATTAATAAGCAATTAAAGTGACCAACAAGCACTCGGCTCTACATCAAATATTTTCTTCCCTTTGTTAGTCCCCTTATCATGTTCTGATTTAGAGTCCGAACGTGTGTCTAATTCGGAAGCCTTCAGCTCAGCCACCAGTGACTGCTTAGCCCGATAATCACTTGTATTATGGTTGGAGCTCTTATGGAACTCACACAATTTTCTCATGTCCTTCTTCGTCTTTGTGGTGTTGCTCTTTTCTTGTGGCTTTGGCGGGTTGTCTTGGGTAGCCACGCCTTGGCTTGGTCCCTTGTTCTATGGTTTGGGGGTGCATTTTCATTATTTTGGATTCACAGATCCAAAGTCTTGCTTCGTCTATTTAAACTTCTGCTCAATCTTTACAGCATACCGATACGATGTGCCGAGCAAGGAAATATCTAGGAACTCCATCTCATCCTGGATGTACTTGTGTAGATAATTGTAGTACTTGAGCACCAGATTCTCCTCAGTATCCTTGATACCCAACATCGCGCAAAGAGTGTGGAAAGAACTTGTGAAGTCCAACACATCTTGGTCCCTTCCCTACCGTAATGTGGTCCAATTTATGTATTTATCTTCACAGCTCCTGACATGGTATTATTGTTCCTTGATGGCATATCAAAAAGAATTCCAAGTGGGTGCAGCTGAAAACAACAATGGTTCACTCTCATCCTTTTTCTCACAGTAGGTTTCCCACCAATCCTTGACGTGTGGGGCCTATTTGAGAAGTGCAAACGTAATCTTTTCCCGATTGGAAAAGTCATGAACTAAAATATATCCTTCCAATAGATTTAACCTTCTATCTACGTCTACATCTATCAAGCCTTTGAATATGGGAATATCAAAGTTAACTTGTACCTTAAAAGGGTCGGCACCTCCAGAGTGGTTGTTGGGTGAAGATGCATCGCATGTGGGTAGGCGTCGAAGGATCTTGGTAAAGTTATCCATCATCACATCCCTTTGTCACTCGAGAACTTCTTCGAGCAACATTTTGAAAAAATCTCCTAGCCCCTCATATTTTTTCTTTCGCCATGGGAGGTCGTCGGTTTTTGTGACGCTGATCCTACAATGGTGCATCACATACCACTTTGGTGCTAAGCACTTCTCTACGCCCTTGGTTTTCTTAGATCTCCACAACCACGTGCCAAACAACATCATAGATCCGAGGCATTGGGTCTTTCACAAAAAGTAATTACAAAGGAGTTATGAAAACTCCAATCCCCATAATTCTTCATTGCACTTAGATGTTAAGCCTACTCTATGCCCTTCGCTCTTTTGGGTCCCCATGACCAAGTGCCACTCAACAAAGGAAGTTCCTTGCATCATAACCTTTTCAAAAATGAATTAAAATAGTGTTACTATGTCTCCTTCTTCCGAAATACTCCATAACGCTTAGGTGATAGGCCCTGCTCTGCACCCCTGGTTGTTTGGGTCTCCACGACTAAACACCAATTTATCTCGGAAGCCCTCTATTATCATAACATTTCTCAAATATTTATTTAAACAAGAGTTACAAGGTCTTCCACATCTGATATACAATCTTTGAGATGATGTCATCATTTCCACATGGTGTCTCCTTTGTTCTTCCTTATCACCTTCTCAAGGCCAATCACTTATTGCCATATTTCCCATTGGAAGAGAGAGAAAGAGTCCCTCAGTCTTTGGGTTTTGCAATGAAATCTTTTATAATTCCTATTATTTGCAACCTTGACACTTTTAAAGAATTTCAGAATTCCTTTGAAATCTTTTCACATCCATCATTTTAAGTGTTACCTTCTTGGTCAAACCAATTTGGTTTAGTCAGCTATTCACCAAGTTAATTTGATATTTTGGTCAAACAAGTTGATTAATTATTTATAGAGGGCTCTCCTTACTTTGCTAGTCATTTCTGCTTTGTACTTAAAAATGCTTGCTTAGCTAGCAATGTTCTCAATGTTGTTTAACTATAGATTTCTCGTTCCCCTATATAATCACCACGTGTTACTATTTTTCATGTGAAACATGTTACAAAAGACATCATATACATATATGTACCATAAGTCATAAAAATGTACGAAATGAAATAACTACTAAATATTTGTATTAGAGATTAATCTTGCATCCTTGGAATTTCCCATTATATATTTCACATATACATGATACCACTTGGAATTTCAATGCAAATGCATCATATAAAATGTTTACAAGTTTGTTAAGAAAGGTAATATTTCAACTTTTCTCATCTTAAATTGTAGCATCATCCTCTTACTATAAAATTCAATATTAATACTAGCTTTAATTTAAACACTAACTAAAATTAAAAAATGCTAATTAATTCATTATTATGTATTGTTGTGCAGGGAGAAGATCTATGGAATGCATAAAAATGTATGGAACATTGCGGTAAAAATGTTTTTGTTCCTTTCTCTGCACACCTCTTCTCCCACACAACACTTCTTCCTCAAAAACATTAAAAAGACACTCTATTTAATTTTCAAAAGTATTTAATTCATAAATATAATATCACAAATTCATATATTATTTGAAAGTAGTGAATATGAAGTCTCCCTTTCTACTTTGATATTTTTTTGAAATTATTAAAGCCTTCAAACAAAGTAACATGGACAGTTAATTGCCCACCTTATTTCACACTTGGTATACACATAAACCAAACTTTACATGACCCAAAATTTAATAAACCAAAACCGATAATTAATGTATTAATACGTACTTTCATGTAGGAGGGAGGTATGCATAAGAAGTTTATAGACAAGGAAATTATGCATAGAACTAGAACATCGTGGAAGAATTTTATGTTACTTTCTCCGTACACGTGTTGTCCCCCACAACAATTCGTCTTCATACGCATTAAAAAGACACTTTGTTTAATATTGTATAATAAGTATTTAATTCAAAAACACTAAATCACAAATGTACATAGTATTCATGAACCTTGAATACCAACATTAGTTGTTTTTAGTTTTTAAATTTTCTAAGGCATTGAACATAGTTTTGAAAATTGCACATTGAATCATCAAATCATCCTGATATAAAATAAAATGATCCCACTTCAACCCAATCTTAAGGAGAAATGTATCCAAAGATGCAAAACATTACAAATTAAAGTTTATATTCCTTGCTTCACACACCCATTCTCTTACACTACACTCTATTCTCACATGCATGAAAAAGAGACTTCATTTAATATTAGATACTATGTTTATGCTTAAAATTAAAATAATTTCATGTCTACGGAATAAATTTCACTTTGCACCCTTAATTCTCATTAATTAATTAATATGTACTATCATGTGGAAGGGAGGCATGTGGAAGGAGAATAAAAACATTCTGGAATACTTCTTATGCACACACATTAAAAGATACTTGAATTAATATTGCATAGCAATAAGTATTTAATTCTAATATATGAAGTCACAAGTGCACATAGTATTCAAAGTCCTTGAATATCAAGATTCGATGTTTTTAAATTTTAAACAATCAAACTCATTGAACAAAGTTTTGAAAACCACACATCTGGTATCAAGCTAAATGAACCCATGTTGATTCACCCTTGAATGGAAATATATATGGAGATGCAAAGCATTATGAATTAAATATTTTTCTCCTTGCTTCGCACACCCATTGTCCGATTAACACTCCTTTCTCTCACACATTAAAAAGAGACTTCATTTTATATTAGACACTAATTTTATGTTTAAATTTAAAATAATTTCATGCCTATAGAATAAAGCTCCCTTTGCACCCTCTTTCTCTCGCACATACTACCCTTTTGCACATCCTTCATTCTGCACAGACTCACAACTCTATGCCACTGTTCTCTCACACAACTAAATGTGTAAAAGTAAAAAAAAAAAAGTTTAAAATGAAAGAAGAGATGAGCGCAATAGAAATACATGTCTTGTTGTCAACATCGAAGCATTAACCTAGGAAACATACTCCTCCCCCTCCCCCCCTAACTTATGTAAAGGAGTTGGTCACACCACTCACCCACAGAATGACCACTTAAGAAATTAACCACTTTAAAATGAAATAAGAGATGAACACAATAAAAATACGTGTCTTGTTGTCAATGTCAAAGCACTAACCTAGGAAACATACATGCCCCCCCTCCCCCCTCCCGCACCCCCTCCTTGACTTATGTAGAGGAGTTGGTCAGAGCACTCACCTACGAAATGACCACTTACAAAATTAACCACTTTAAAATGAAATAAGAGATGAACACAATAGAAATACATGTCTTGTTGTCAATGTCAAAGCACTAACCCAACTTATGTAGAGGAGTTAGACAATCCATAAAACTCGACAAAATAATCAAGAGTCAATTTGGCCAGACAAAGATTAATAAATGGTTTAGATTTCTACATAAAAAGGAGAATCTGATATTTCTTAAAATAAGAATACAATGCATTTCAAATATTGCATATTCTTAGGATTTTCTAAAATGATGTAATCTAATTTTTCATTTTACGATTCTTATTAATTTTCCTTCAAATATTGGATTTTTTCTTTTCAAATTATATTTTTTTATATTTAATAAAATATAAATATGATATATATATTTGAAAAAAAATTAATATTAAGTGATAAAAAATCTCATTAATATTGAAAAATAACTTATAACCTATTAATATAAATTAAATTATAATAAAAATTACTAACATAATATTGTTTTAATAAGAATCAAATTTTATTGGTCAATATTTTGACGAGAGCACTCAACAATAAAGAATGAGTATCAAAATGTCCAATCTAATGGAGTTTGTTGCAATATAAAATAGAAAATCTATTAAACCTACACAATCGCCTTCTCTAGAGAAAGCTTTGATGAACAATATTTTAAATCTATACTAATTATCCTTACCTAAATAAAAAACTAAGAGACATTCCTTGTTACAATTACTAAGTCCCTCATTTCTATAGGCTTGATAGGAGACATCATCTCCTTTTGGTTCAACACTATTTTTCTCATGGACAAGTAATATTTCTTCTTTTGCTTCATTTCTGTCTATAATAACTTTCTGCACTAACATTTTTGTCTTTTAATACACATATTTTCCAATACAAATCAATGGTAAAGAGGCATTGGTTATACCTTTCATGGGTGTGCCTAGGGAATCTCATAAGGAATGTTTTCCATAACATTTGAATTTGAGGTGCAAACCATTATCATATTAATATTGATATGTTAAAATCATTAATGCACATGACGTGCATGATATGATGGCTAGGGCGGATGGCTTTCGCTCCCCCAGCCAGGATCGATTCCTGCGGCGGTGTTTCGTTGAGGCCCCGCGCTATGGTGTTATTTGTGACAGCTTTGCCATCTGCTGGCTTCCGCCATATGTAAATTGTAAAAAAAAATCTGCGAGCTTCAGCCATATGTTCATTTTCCCTCTAAAAAAATGTTAAAATCATTAAATTATAAAATAATATTATACATTTAAATAATAAACTAACATTTAACATTTTAGCTCAAAGGATTTAGAATAAATTAAAGAGTGACACGGTTCCAAATTCTTTTGAAAGCTTAAAGTACCCTGTCACCAGTTCGAAATAAGTACCCTGTAGCCAGTTCGAAATTCTTTGAACAAAATTGATGCACCAAATAATTTTGAAAGCATAAAGATCCCTGTGGCTGCTCAAACCATAAATTATACCAATTTTACCAATTTAAAAGAAAAAGAAAAAAAAAAATCCTTAAAAAATTATTAAAAATACATTGATTTAGTTAAATGCTAAATGATATTTGAGATAGTAGAACTGAAACCTGCAACCCCCTTTCCTATATGTTTTAAACCTAAACTTTATCTTAACTGAAATAAATTAGCTCAAACTTAAAATGATATCACTTAAGAAAAAGTATTTATATTTAAAAATGAAATCGCTGTTATCATTCCTGTATGAAACAAAAGCTTAAGAATACGCAATAACGCCATGATAGCACTCCAACCCCAATCAGCCATGGAAGGAAACAGAAACTAGTAAAGGGTGTAATGAAGAGTTAACAGTGGTAGCAAAACTATAAATATATTATTGGGTACATATATTATTTTATTTAAAAGAGTACTGAGTCCACCGTTTTGGCATTCACGCATGGATACCATCAGCAACTCCGGTGTTAGAGAATGCGTTAAGAGCGAGCGCGTTAAGGAGAGCTAGAGCGTTACTGATCAGTTCTGACTCATTCTGCACGCGGACCTTCACCATCGCGCTAATCTTCCCCTCCGCCGTCTTCACATCCTCGAATCCGTTGAGGCAGGAGTCTTGGTCGGTGAGGGCGGCACTCATAAACGTCTGCATGTCGTTCATTTGAGGGTTGAAGTTCCTGCGCTCCAACTCCTTCAGAGATTTCTCAGTGTCTCGCTGGACGGCCGATTCTCGAGGTTTGATTTGTTCCATGTTTTCATTCCCGAGCACTGGGTTGACCTTATGCAGTGGGATGTAACGCGCGATTAGTTTAAAAATGAAATAATATTTTTTCTTCAGATTTTGGTAAAATATTTTGGTATTCTCAGTTTGAAGATTTTTGGATGTTTTGTACTTTTTGATAGTGCTCAATCTATTTTTACGATTAAACCAACAAGATTCAAACACTATTATCATTATTATTATTTTTGTAAAAAAAAAAATTGCTGGTCCCTTTTCCAATTTACTCAATCTGATTATTATTTTTGTAAGAAGAAAATTTGCTAATCCCTTTTCCAATTTACTCAATCTGTACACAAAAAATATATAGGAGATGAAAATATGAAACCAAAAAAAAACTTTTGGAGATTTTGTTGGAATTTGGTCAATAAATTTTTTTTTGTAAAATTTTGTTTTTATTATTTTAAATGGGTTATTAATTGTATATATGGATTTAGTATTTTAAAAAATCCTTGGAGCATTTAAATTGGGAATCGCACATGATTCATATTCCAGGGAAATTTTTTTCTTGAAAATAAATTGCTTTTTCGGTGAGTTTTCTTAAAGTGACATGTTTTGAAAAGCTTTCCAGTTTATTTTCTGGTCTAATCTGTCAAGAACCTTTGAGGGATTCATTGAAATCACTAGTTTGGCTAGTGAATTATGTGCTATCAAGTGTCTAAGGGTTTTTTTTAAGGGCCTTGAATCCCGGTTTTTAAGGGCATTGAATCTATATAACAGAAATCAAGATTCTACCACAATTATTTTCACTAGATCTAGTGAAAAATATGCTAGAAACTTCAAAAACTCGCACTTAAATACAACTCAAAGTTAAATTAAGGTATAATGTTTTTTTTTTTTACTTACGTTGAATTTTTAAGATTTAAGTTTTCTTTATATCTTTTTCATTTTTATATAATTTATATAATAAGAAATATATAAAATATTTTGGTAAAGTTATAAGGATTTTAATTTTTAGTTTTTATATAAGATTACTCTATTTAATATTAGATAATGTTCCATTCTTGGATGGTAATCATTTTTTATAATATTACAGTGAATTTACTAATTTTTATAATTAGTAAGAAATGTGAAATTGTATAACTTAGATGTTTTATTTCTAGATCTATATGGTTTCAATGGAAACTACAAGGCATATAAAATGGATATCAGTTTCCAATTGTAAAAGTTAATGAGTTTTTTTAGATTAAAGAGACTAAGTTGACTACAACCTCATAAGAATAGATGCACTCTTAATATACACCATATACAACATTCAATGTTATCATGGGAGATGCATATCCTCTACCGGCTATAAATGTCAATGAGCTTTACCAAAATCTCGAAGAACATGCCCAATACAACCAAAAATACATAGGCTATTAACATACACCTTTCAAAAGAGCATGTGGTATACATAACTTTTAATGCTATTATGTGACATGTATATCCTTTGACATTTGTAGGCTATTAACATACACCTTTCAAAACATATACTTTTCAAAAGAGCATGTGGTATACATATTTTTAAATGTTATTATGTGACATGCATATATTTTGGCATATGTGAATTTCGTTGAGCTTATTAGTCCCTGCCATCTAGCAATGGCATGGCATTATAGTAATCGAAAATGAGGTGGTTACTATTAGTGTAGTTGTTTAGTAGGGCCGGTTAATCTGGTATAATCAAAGTTTCCAGGCATATAGTCATTTACTGTCTTATTTGGTTTCTTCCCGAGGCGTGGAGGTAAAAACATTAGGTAATTATAATTATCTATTTCTGATCACGGTTAGACAAGTGCGACAAAAAAAATGTTAGCTTAATGCTAACATTAATTCCTAGACATTTAATGTTTGGGATAATGTTCACTCAAATCTCATATCATTTCTTGCATGAAAATGCACGTGACAAGACTGCATGAAAATGCCAGTGAGACTGCCGTGGTGAGAGTTGTAAGCATGCAATAATTGTTCCTCCTTCATGCGTCTGCAACTCTAAATGGGCTTGTTGTTATGTTGAAGAACATATATGTTGTCAACAGGCACGTGATCAAAATTGTTCATCAACCCGGCCTCCTCTTTCTACTGAGGCATTTGGGATTATTCCTTTGAGGCGTTTGAGTCCATGCATGTAACATTCCATGGTGCTCTGTGGTAAGAGGAGATTAACCCATGGCATACTGTCTAATAATCTGACAATCTGGTGTTAAGGCGTTTGAGTTCCATGTCGCACTGTGGTAGGACACTGCCTGTGAAATCAACAACTTTTCTTTTCCTCCATAATTATCAATTTTCATTTATCATTTTTTTCCCTGCAGAATTATGAAAAAAATTCATTTATGAGTTTGCAGAATTATCAATTATAAGTTTAGAACAACAAATCAAATTTACACATTTAAAAAAAATGGTTATCAATACTTACTGAACGTCAGGGCTGAATCAGCTTAGGTGTGCTAAAAGGTTGGAAATCAAGATTGAAGGCTTAGGTGCTGATTACTCAAGCTACTATATGCTCCAGCTCCCACCTCTCGCTCAGCTCATCACACCTTTGGTTTGGCTGATCAATTGTATCTTGATAGTCTACTTATGCTTCTGAACTTACTATCATACAACATACTGATATCATGTTGCTAGATTAGATCTGATGGCATACCTTTCATTCTATTGAGTACTTGTCCTCATTCGTTGAACATTCTACTATTGTGTCTCATAGCTCTGGCGGAGCCGTAGATGAAAAATGTGAGGGAGTGGGTGGATGATTCACCAACTCCACTAGCTTAGTTCCCCTCCACTCGCCCTTCGAGTGGAGTGTTATTTAACCTTTTCTGAGGGCATATATTTTAATTTATTCACTACTTCCAGACTCTGATTATGATTCTCATTAATGACGATGTCAAAGCTTGATATGAAAATATTTTCCTTTGTCCAAAAGACATCCATACACAGGTAGAATGTGACTGCTTCCCTTGTTGATGAACAATCATGCCCCCTTCTTCTCGCGGAGGAAAAACTTCATCAGATTAATTCTTTTGCTAATCATCCTTCAAGCCCTGTTCCATTCTTCATCGTCATCCATATATTCAATAACCTTGGTCGCTTTTGGATCAAATGAATTCTATTGACCCACCCTACCTTACCTTGGTCCCACACAAACTATTTGTCATAATACCTAGATCTTACGGTTCTCCCTTTCGTTACGTGGTCCAACCTCGAAGCCATAATGTATTAGAACAAGGAGGTCGTAGGGAAACTTCTTTTTTCTCCTTCATCTCGTTGGCCAAATACTCTCAGTGGAATGCTTCCCACTCCCCCGATTATAGATGGATTGGCATAATGGAGTTGGGTAGATAATGCTAGGTTACCTCAAACTGCTGCGAGATGTCTACTACATGTAATGGAAAAGCTACACCTCAAAGACAAACTAATAGAACAACTTCTCTCTTCTCTTTCAACAAACCATATCTATACCTATTCCCTATGCTCTTGAATGCAGAAAGTAGCAACGCAGTCCATGCCATCTCGGTTGTTCTGGTAAATTACGAAAACGTTTTGAGATGCGACTGAACTAGGGGGAGCTGCTGAGGTGTTTTCCTCCACTCTGACGGTTCGTTTGAAGGCAACATGACATTAAGAAAATTTTGTAACCAAGATTGAGAGTATCTCTTAGAATGCAAGTAAGGGAAGGAAAAGCCACAAGTGGCGACCATGCAATGCAACCGTTATTGTGTCTATCTTACTTTTCTCGATCACAATCATTAAAAATGTGCCAACCAATGTCATATTTCCGGAAATTTAAGAAACTGTATTAACATTTATGAACTAAACATTTCTACTTTATTGAACTTTGGGTGCTTTGACATTTAATTTCATCTTTATCTTTCTCTTCTCCCTTTCTTGTTATTTTTGCTCCTTCGGTCAGGGCCACATCCCTAACCTCATCATGCTGTATGACTTCCTCCATCTGAGTGTTGCTCGTCCCTCCTACCTCTGCCATAGGCCAGAGCCAATCTTAGTCGATCATTTCCCATAGAGGCACAACATATTTGGGCCCCTTTGTCTCATGGTCAAGCCAGTAGCCAGGGTCCCGCTCAGCCAGCCATCAATCAAATCCAGCCATACCATCCAGGCCATACCTGCTAGTCCCCAAACCCACAACTTGCATTGTTGCCACAATCCCGACGTGACCAATTAGTTTCTTCCTCGCCCTCCCCCCCCAGCCGTGCCCCACCCCCCCGCCCCCGCCCCATTCCTCAATTGCAGGTTATACCCTTAATGATATAAATTTTCCCCCTCCTACCTCTTAGCTCTATTAGCTCCCTCCCTAAGCCTCTCTAATTGATCTAACTGCTTCACTCCTTCTATGCTTTGTGCCCTACCTCACTCTCTATCCTTCTTGTTACCGTTAAACTGATTGAATAGGACTAACTGTAACAAGAATGATAGAATGTCCAACTAAGAGAGCCCTATGGTCGGTGTGTTTCAAGCCCAAGTTGAAAGGAGCCTAGGGAGGTGAGACTTAATATGCTAAAGTGTGTTCTATCACACTCTCCTTCCCCCATAAACATCCTTACTAGCCTTTCCACTTCTCCATAACTAATTATATCTAGATCGAGCACATACCATTGTAGTAACACTCCTCCCATGACAATATTTCCAGTTGTTCTCATGGTCCACAACACAATTTGATTCTACCCATCATTCAGATGGATACTCATTCCCAGTAGGCTCCTCCTTCCTCTCAATAGATCCTTGTAGATCCGCGCATTTATTCATAAATATAGAATATATGCTTTTGATTCCATAATAAGAGTTTGCTCAACCGAGCTTTATAAATTCGGGAGTTATTCAAGAGTTGGACAAGCTGGAAGACTTTGTACTATTCAAAAGATAGGGAATCTATGGCATAGCTCAGAAATAACACCGGATTAGAATATCTTTTCAAGCGTTGTTTGACTTCGGACCCTATTGAACCTACCTCTGTTTCTTTCTCGAATACTCTTCTATTCCCTTCTGAGAAAGAAGAAGATATATGCCTATTATATCTGATATTATTACGTTAGGTCTTGCTAGGATGAGAAACCCTTATTTCCCATCATATTCTAACTCAATGTCATAGTTGGCTCGGAAGCTCCATGATTTTTTACAATTGCAAATCCAAATCCAAATCACCTTAGATTCATTAGACTCGTCAACCCATTTCGAGTTTCCAATGTTTGAGTTCACAAAAGATTCTTATTCTTTGTCCCACGGCCGGGGTGTTCTTATTATTAGAAACTCTAGGTCTTGTGTTCAAATCGAGAAAGGTTTTTGGTATAACTGAATTTTTTGGGAAAGTTTTGGCATATTTTGTTGTAATTCTTGGTAGTCGTAGGTGTCAAGGATAGAATCTGGGGGCAATTTTCTAACAATTCGGTTTTAGAATCTATTACTAGTGGTCTTTTTGACTTGCTTGATTGGTTGGATTTTTCTTTGGGCAGGTAGACGATAGTTACGTAGGAAGGCAAGGCTTTCACAAGGTAGAAAACCTAGAGGTGGGTAGATATCGCAGTTAGGCAGGATAGATGGATGCATTGAGCCATCCTGGAAAGATGGAGAAGTAAGGCTTGTTGTTTTTGCGATGGCTTATCTACTTAGGATTTTGAATGAGGACTACACAAATATCCTCTTGCTTTTCTATGAAGCATAGAAATGATGATGGAGATAGAGTATTTCCTTGAATTTTAAGCATTGAAGGCACTAAAGGTTATAGTGAATACATGTTTTCAAGTTAAAGAAATAAGTAAAGAAAGCAAAGAATCTTATAGCAACAAATCAAGATATGGCCTCAAGTCATCAAGCAGGCCAATATCTTCTCCTGAGCGTGACATTGATACACGTTATGCATCTTTGAACAAAATACATCTCTGTGACATTGATACATGTTCTACATCTATAAAAAAAAATCATCGTTCTGCATTAGTAAACAAAATGCATCTCTCGATGACATGGCTTGATGGATGGTCGAGTAGCCAATAGGTTCTCCCTTTAACAGAGAAAAGCTATATCTTTTCAAGAAGCTCTTTAGCTCTTCATTACATGACTTATTACATGAAATTACAGTACACTAAAGGATCAATATATGAAATTACATAGCTCTTTATCTCTTCATCACATGACTTATTACATGAAATTACAATACACTGAAGGATCAATATATGAAATTATAGTACACTCAAGGATCAGTATGGGAGTCTTCTCCAAATAAAACCCTTAAAACCTTATTGACCATGATTACATCACAATACTAAAAGTCAGGTAGATGTGAGCCCACATTTCATTATGAGTGGAACGCTTACTAGAAGGTGAAAATACCAACATTTCTCCCCAAATTAAGTTTTTTTCCTTGAAACATGGTACTGCAAATGTACAGGCTGCAATGTGAAATCCCTAGTATTAGAAGTTCTGATCTAAAATCTCTACATGCATGCCTATTGTTTCCATTTCCCCACTCAAGGAAAGGACTCGCTGTTATGCAGCCTCCCTTGTTAAATGTTGTATCTGCTACATTATGTCTTACAAGGTGTATATTAATAACATATCTATTTTTACAAGGTTGTATCTCCATAGTCACAACATAGATTTTATGATGTTAGTTTTGCATTTTTCATAATATTATTGTGAGGTAACTTTATGTTGATTTACATATCTAAAAAATAAATAAATATAAATCTATGTAATATAAGCGAGAGTTGGTTTGCAAATCAAGGTTTGTATAGGGAGATGTTATCAAAAAAATGTTATTTTATATTATATAATCCATAAAAAAATATTAAAGTATATGACAATAATTAAAAATTTAAATTAACATAAATCTATTTTAAAATTGAAATCATTATATTATGATAAAGATTCAATTTCTTAAAATGTACCTTTTTGTAATTGCTCAATATGAAGAAATAACCACTTATACAATTATATTTTTGTATCTTTATACATTTTATTCCTCTTAACAACTTAGGTTTAAAATAAATCCTCATAAAAATGTATAAGCTACTAGGATACACATTCTAGGAGATCATTTACCGTTTATAACATTTAATGATATTATGCCACATGCAAATCCCTTGCCAGTTCTAAAAGTCAATCAACCTTACCTAAATTGCTCATACTATGCCTACTACACTTAATTCAAAATATATAGGTTATCAATATGCACTTTGAAAAAGAATATTTAGTATATATATGTGGCATGCATATGCTTTACCACATATAAAAGTTGACTACATCCTTCCAAGGTTGACTTCTATTATCTCCATAAATATCCTACAATCTTACAAAGAGAGAAACTACAAATAAAAGTATACTATGAGCACAAGATAATATGTCATGGTATCACAAAATGGTATATAAATTAAGAGGATCCCTTGACCCTATTATAAACCTAGAGATGTGGAGGAATTACTTTCACATGTTAAATGTCGGATAATATAATTCTCCAAAATAACACCTCTTTATATAATAGATGGATACAAGAGTATATTATGCCATAATAAATATGGGATATAATGTATTACTCTTTTACATAAGATTGTGGAGAACTTTGGACATAATACAAAGACATTATTACCTTCCAAGGAATATAATATATTCCAACAATCCTCGATAATATGAGGCCTTTGTTTTGTGGAGACGAAGATGATCTCAATCGAGAGAATAATTAAGTATTCTCATATTCCCACTGATCCACCAGTGATTATAGAGAATTATACACCAAACTCCAACTATCCACCTAGAGGAACAATAGATCTATCTGATTTGTAGGTGCATTATGGGCCACATATTCTACTTGTATTTAAAGGCCTTACATGCACTATCCCTGGAAGCACAAAGGTGGGAGTTGTGGGGCAAACAGGAAGTGTAACATCTACTCTTATTCAATATTTTTTTCGCATTCTGGAACCAATAAAGGCATTGAGGGAGTCAACATCTCAACAATAGGCCTCCATGAGCTAAGATCCAAATTAAGCATTATTCCCCAAGAATCAGCCATATTTTGGGTAATATAAGAAATAATTCAGATCTCAGGAAGATTTCTCAGATGATGAGATTTGGTAGGCTTGGAAAAAAGTGCCAATTTGGTGAAATTGTACGAGAAAAATAAGATAATCTTGATTCCTTAGTGGTTGAGAATGGAGGAAACTGGAGTGTGGGTCAATGCCAGCTTGTCTGTTTGGGACAGGAACTACTAAAACAAAGTTGTAGTGAACACTGGAACTGATGCGTTTATTCAGAAAATAATTCACCACCAATTTTTTTCTTGCATAGTCATGACTATTGCACATAAGCTTCAATCTGTTATTGATAGTGATTAGGTTCTCCTACTAGAGGATGGAAAATTTGCTAAGTATGACATTCCATCATAACTACTGAGAAAAAGCTCTCCTACATTTGTAAAATGTGTTTCAGAATAATCCATCACATAGATATCTTAACTCGAGCCTTGGACATTGGTTATATTGGGTTCAAAGTAGAATGGAGAAAAACCTTCATTTCCCTGAAACTCATGTTGGATAAATTCAATTATTCATCCTCTATAACATGGATAGAGATACAATATAGTAGGCTATGAGCTATCATGTAAGCTCATTATTTTTTGATAATATTCTATACCTATGTCCTTAAGAAGAGTTTAGTTACTCCTCTTAAGTAGAATGGAGAAAAACCTTCATTTCCCTGAAACTTATGTTGGATAAATTCAATTATTCATCCTCTATAACATGGATAGAGATACAATATAGTAGGCAATGAGCTATCATGTAAGCTTATTATTTTTTTATAATATTCTATACCAATGTCCTTAAGAAGAGTTTAGTTATGATTTTTCACTTGTTATATACAAATGGATTTTACCCTTTAGAAAAAAGGTCACTATGAGTCTTTGAGATGATGATGTAATTGTTGTCCATGGAAATCAATTGGTAAATGCAAGTGGATATATTTCCTTAATAGAGGTTGATCATGATGTTGGGTTGGTTCAAGGTTCATATACTTACTCTATTGGTTCTTCTGCTAGGTATGCATATAGATATGCTATTGGGTGTACTTCTAGATATACTATTAGAAATAGAACTGCTCATGTTGCTTCAAAAGGAATTAGTGAATTAGAAATAGCATAACATTGAGCTTGAGTGGACCCTCAGGCAGACTCTATATGAACTAGGATTCGTGCAAATTAAACCTCAATCACACTTTCACAACCCAACACTGGATATTCACTAAGTTTGAAATGAAACATAATTTAAATATACTTTAAAGATTTTAAGTTTTAGTTTTTATATAATATTACTCTATTTAATATTGGATAATGTTCCATCCTTGGATGGTAATCAATTTTTTTATAATATTACACTGAATTTATTAGTTTTTATAATTAGTAAGAAATGTGAAAATGTATAACTTAGATGTTTTATTTCTAGATCTATATGGTTTCAATTGAAACTACAACGCATATGAAATGGATATCAGTTTCCAACTGTAAAAGTTGATGAGATTTTTTTAGATTAAAGAGACTACGTTGACTACAACCTCATAAGAATAGTTAGCAATGTTCTCAATGTCGTTTAACTATCAATTTATCATTCCCCTATATAATCACCACGTGTTACTATTTTTCATGTGAAACATGTTACAAACGAAACATCATATACATATATGTACGGTAAGTCATAAAAATGTACGACATGAAATAACTACTAAATATTGGTATTAGAGATTAATCTTGCATCCTTGGAATTTCTCATTATATATTTCACATATACATGATACCACTTGGAATTTCAATGCCAAATGCATCATATAAAATGTTTACAAGTTTGTTAAGAAAGGTAATATTTCAACTTTTCTCATCTTAAACTGTCATATCATCCTGTTACTATGAAATTCAATATTAATACTAGCTTTAATTTAAACACTAACTAAAATTAAAAAATGCTAGTTAATTCATTATTATGTATTGTTGTGCAGGAAGATCTATGGAATGCATAAAAATGTATGGAACATTGGGGTAAAAATGTTTTTGTTCCTTTCTCTGCACACTTGTTCTCCCACGCAACACTTCTTCCTCAAAAACATTAAAAAGACACTCCATTTAATTTTGAAAAGTATTTAATTCATAAATATAATATCACAAATTCATATATTATTTGAAAGAAGTGAATATGAAGGCTCGCTTTCTACATTGATATTGTTTTGAAATTATCAAAGCCTTCAAACAAAGTAACGTGGACAGTTAACTACCCACCTTTATTTCACACTTGGTATACACATAAACCAAACTTTCCATGCCCCAAAATTTAATAAACCAAAAACACTAATTAATGTATTAATACGTACTGTCATGTAGGAGGGAGGTATGCATAAGAAGTTTATGGGCAGGGAAATTATGCATAGAACCGGAACATCATGGAAGAAGTCTTATGTTACTTGCTCCATACACCTGTCGTCCCCCACAACAATTTGTCTTCATACGCATTAAAAAGACACTTTGTTTGATATTGTATAATAAGTATTTAATTCAAAAACATGAAATCAAAAATGCACATAGTATTCATGAACCTTGAATACCAACATTAGTTGTTTTTAGTTTTTAAATTTTCTAAGGCATTGAACATAGTTTTGAAAATTACACATTGAATCATCAAATCATCCTGATATAAAATAAAATGATCCCACTTCAACCCAAACTTAAGGAGAAATGTATCCATAGATGCAGAACACTACAAATTAAAGTTTATGTTCCTTGCTTCACACACCCATTCTCTTACACTACACTCTATTCTCACATGCATGAAAAAGAGACTTGATTTAATATTAGATACTATGTTTGTGCTTAAAATTAAAATAATTTCATGTCTATGGAATAAAGTTCCCTTTGCACCCTTAATTCTCATTAATTAATTAATATGTACTATCATGTGGGAGGGAGGCGTGTGGAAGGAGAATCAAAAAATTCTAGAATACTTCTTATTCACACACATTAAAAGATACTTGAATTAATATTGCATAGCGATAAGTATTTAATTCTAATATATGAAGTCACAAATGCACATAGGATTCGAAGTCCTTGAATATCAAGATTCGATGTTTTTAAATTTTAAACGATCAAACTCATTGAACAAAGTTTTGAAAATCGCACATCTGGTATCAAGCTAAACGAACCCATGTTGATTCACCCTTAAAGGGAAATATATATGGAGATGCAAAGCATTATGAATTAAATATTTTTCTCCTTGCTTTTCACACCCATTGTCCGATCAACACTCCTTTCTCACGCACATTAAAAAAAGATTTCATTTAATACTAGACACTAATTTTATGTTTAAATTTAAAATAATTTCATGCCTATAAAATAAAGTTCCCTTTGCACCCTTGTTCTCTCGCACATAGCCCCCTTTTGCACATCCTTCATTCTGCACTGACTCACAACTCTATGCAATTGTTCTCTCACACAACTAAATCTGTAAAAGTTCAAAAAGAAAAGTTTAAAATGAAAGAAGAGATGAGCGCAATAGAAATACATGTAGTGTTGTCAACGTCGAAGCACTAACCTAGGAAACATTCTCCTCCCCCTCCACCCCTTAACTTATATAAAGGAGTTGATCACACCACTCACCCACAGAATGACCACTTAAAGAATTAACCACTTTAAAATGAAATAAGAGATGAACGCAATAGAAATACATGTCCTGTTGTCAATGTCAAAGCACTAACCTAGGAAACATACTCACCCCTTCCCCCCTCCTGCACCCCTTCCTTGACTTATGTAGAGGAGTTGGTGAGAGCACTCACCCACAGAATGACCACTTACAAAATTAACCACTTTAAAATGAAATAAGAGATGAACACAATAGAAATAAATGTCTTGTTGTCAATGTCAAAGCACTAACCCTACTTATGTAGAGGAGTTGGACAATCCATAAAACTCGACAAAATAATCTAGAGTCAATTTGGCGAGACAAAGATTAATAAATGGTTTAGATTTCTACATAAAAAAGGAGAATTTGATGTTTCTTAAAACAAGAGTACATTGCATTTCAAATATTGCATATTCTTAGGATTTTCTAAAATGATGTTAATCTAATTTTTCATTTTATGATTCTTATTAATTTTCCTTTTTCTTTTCAAATTATAATTTTTTTTATATTTAATAAAATATAAATATGATATATATATTTGAAAAAAAATTAATATTAAGTGACAAAAAATCTCATTAATGTTGAAAAATAACTTATAACTTATTAATATAAATTAAATTATAATAGAAAATTCATAACATAATATTGTTTTATTTTGAATCAAATTTTATTGGTCAATAGTTTGTAATCCCAAAACGCTAGGGCACTCAAAAATAAAGAATGAGTATCAAAATGTACAATCAAATGGAGTTTGTTGCAATATAAAATAGAAAATCATTTAAACCTACACAATTGCCTTCTCTAGTAAAGGCTTTGATGAACAATATTTTAAATCTGTACTAGCTATGCCTACCTGAATAAAAGAGTAAGAGATATTCCTTGTTACAACTACTAAGTCCCTCAATTTCAATTTTATAGGCTTGATAGGAGACATCATCTCCTTTTAGTTCAACACTATTTTCTTTGGCACGTATCTTTTAATACACATATTTTCCAATACAAATCAATGCGAAGGAGGCATTGGTTATACCTTTCATGGGTGTGCCCGGCTAATCTCATAAGGAATGTTTTCCATAACATTTGAATTTGAGGTGCAAACCACTATCATATTAATATTGATATGTTAAAATCATTAAATTATAAAATAATACTATACATTTAAATATTAAAATAACATTTAACATTTTAACTGAAAGGATTTAGAATAAATTAAATAGTGACAGTTCCAAATTCTTTGAATCAAATTGATGCACCAAATGATTTTGAAAGCCTAAAGTACCTTGTCACCAGTTAGAAATAAGTACCCTGTCACCAGTTCTAAATTCTTTGAACAAAATTGATGCACCAAATGATTTTGAAAGCCTCAAAATCCCTCTGACGGCTCAAACCATACATTATGCCAATTTTACATATTATTAAAAAAAAAATCCTAAAAAAAGTTATTAAAAATATACATTGGTTTAGTTAAATGCTATTTGAGATAGTAGAACTGAAACCTTCAACCCCCTTTCCTATATGTTTTAAACCTAAACTTTATGTCAACTGAAATAAATTAGTTCAAACTAAAAATGATATCACTTAAGAAAAAGTATTTATATTTAAAAATGAAATCGCTGTTATCATTCCTGTATGAAACAAAAGTTTAAGAATACGCATAAAATACTTTTCTTCAAATATGAAATAACGCCATAATTGCACTCCAAACCCAATCAGCCATTGAAGGAAACAGAAACTAGTGAAGGGTGTCGCGAAGAGTTAACAGTGGTGGCAAAACTATAAATATATTATTGGGTACATATATTATTTTATTTAGAAGAGTACTGAGTGCGCCGTTTTGGCATTCACGCATGGATACCATCAGCAACTCCGGTGTTAGAGAATGCGTTAAGAGCGAGCGCGTTAAGGAGAGCTAGAGCGTTACTGATCAGTTCTGACTCATTCTGCACGCGGACCTTCACCATCGCGCTAATCTTCCCCTCCGCCGCCTTCACATCCTCGAATCCGTTGAGGCAGGAGTCTTGGTCGGTGAGGGCGGCACTCATAAACGTCTGCATGTCGTTCATTTGAGGGTTGAAGTTGCTGCGCTGCAGCTGCTCCAACTCCTTCAGAGATTTCTGAATCTCGTCAACGGTGTCATCGAAATTCTGAATACAATCGTTCAGCGCCGCTCTTTCTCTTTCACTCATCTCAGCGCTTCTGCCTTTCAGGCCTGCTGCCCAAACGGAGACCGTTCGGGCATTAACGAGGCTCACGTTCATGGCCGCCTTGACCAGATCGCAAAGCGTGGGCTTCAGAGATCTGGTGTATGGAGAAAGCGACGAAACACAGAGCTGCGGATACCGAGTGGCCTGGCACGACGATTTGATAAATTCAGCGATGCTCGTATCGCTGTGCTGGGGATTCACGTCCTTCGCCTTAGCTGAAGCCATTATAGCAAAAACTATGATAACTAAAACAGTTGCAGGCCGTGAATCCATGGCGTTACAATATAAAAAGAAAGAACAAGAAATGAAAAGCAGCGAAGGCGAACCCAGGGACGGAAAAGGGTTGTGAGTGAGCACAAGCACATATTATTGACGCTCTTTCATCCCGATATATATAGCCGACTTCGCGCCTCTGGATATTTTCAATTAACCATTCCAGGTCAGTGTCTCGCTGGACGGCCGATTCTCGAGGTTTGATTTGTTCCATGTTTTCATTCCCAAGCACTGGGTTGACCTTATGCAGTGGGATGTAATGCGCGTAGTTTAAAAATGAAATAATATTTTTTGCTCACATTTTGGTAAAATATTTTGGTATTCTCAGTTTCAAGATTTTGGATGTTTTTGTACTTTTTGATGGTGATTAATCTATTTTTACCATTAAACAAACAAGATTCAAACACTATTATCATTATTATTATTTTTGTAAAAAAAAATTTGCCCAATCAGTCTTCCAATACTCAATCTGTACACAACTTTAGATGTAATGAGGCAACTGTAAATATATAGGAGATGAAAATATGAGAAAAAAAAAATTAAGTTTGGGAGATTTTGTTGGAATTTGGTTTTTTTTTGGTCAATTTTTATTTTTTCTTATTTTAAATGGGTTATTGATTGTATATATGGATTTAGTATTTTAAAAAATCTTTTGAGCATTAAAATTGGGCATTGCACATGATTCATATTCCAGGGAAACTTTTTTCTTGAAAATAAAGTACTTTTTGGGTGAGTTTTCTTAATGTGCCATGTTTTGAAGAGCTTTCCAATTTATTTTCTGGTCTAATCTGTCTAGAATCTGTGAGGGATTCATTGAAATCACTAGTTTGGCTAGTGAACTATCTGCTATCAAGTGTCCAAGGATTTTTTTTAAGGGCGTTGAATCACGGTTTTTAAGGCCATTGAATCTATATAACACAAATCAAGATTCTACCACAATTATTTTCACTAGATCTGGTGAGAAATCTGCTAGAAACTCCAAAAACTCGCACTCAAATACAACTCTTTTTAGATATGTAAAAATTAAATTGAGGTATAATGTTTTTTTTACCTAAGTTGAATTTTTAAGATTTAAGTTTTCTTTAAATCTTTTTCATTTTTATATAATTTATATAATAACAACTGCATAAAATATTTTGGTAAAGTTATAAGGATTTTAATTTTAAGTTTTTATATAAGATTACTCTATTTAATATTGGATAATGTTCCATTCTTGGATGGTAATCATTTTTTTAAAATATTACAGTGAATTTATTAATTTTTATAATTAGTAAGAAATGTGAAAATGTATAACTTAGATGTTTTATTTCTAGATCTATGTGGTTTCAACGGAAACTACAACGCATATCAAATGAATATTAGTTTCCAATTGTAAAAGTTGATTAGCTTTTTTTAGATTAAAGAGACTACATTAACTACAACCTCATAAGAATAGATACACTCTTAGTATACACCAAATACAACATTCAATGCTATCATGGGAAATGCATATCCATATCCTCTACTGGCGATAAATGTCAATGAGCTTTACCAAAATCTCAAGAATGTGCCCAATACAACCTACTAAAAATACATAGGCTATT
Source organism: Pinus tabuliformis (assembly GCA_031772625.1). Taxonomy (NCBI): domain Eukaryota; kingdom Viridiplantae; phylum Streptophyta; class Pinopsida; order Pinales; family Pinaceae; genus Pinus; species Pinus tabuliformis. The sequence goes on along the minus strand of CM062820.1, from coordinate 1,352,462,520 downwards.
AACGTACACCTTTCAAAAGAGCATGTGGTATACACAACGTTTAATGCTATTATGTGACATGCATATCCTTTGACATTTGTAGGCTATTAACATACACATTTCAAAACATACACTTTTAAAAAGAGCACGTGGTATACATAATTATAATTTTCAATGTTATTATGTGACATGCATATCATTTCACATATGTGAATGTCGTTGAGCTTATCAGTCCCTGCCATATAGCAAGCTCAATCCCTGCCATATAGCAATGGCATGGGATTATAGTAATCGGAAATGAGGTGGTTAATATTAGTGTAGTTGTTTATTAGGGCCGGTTAATCTGGTATAATCAAAGTTTCTAGGCATATAGTCATTTACCGTCTTATTTGGTCTCTTCACGAGGCATGGAAGCAAAAACATTACGTTATAATTATTTATTTGTTTATGATCATGGTTAGACAAGTGCGACAAAAACAATGTTAGCTAAATGCTAACATTAATTCCCAGATATTTAATGTTTGGGATAATGTTCACTCATATCTCATATCATTTCCTGCATTAAAATGTGCGTGACAAGACTGAATGAAAATGTTGGCAAGACTATCGTGTGGCAAGCGTGCAATAATTGTTTCTCCTTCATGCAGCTGCAACTCTAAATGGGCTTGTTGTTATGTTGAAGAACATATATGTTGTCAACAGGCACGGATCGGAACTGTTTGTCAACCTGGCCTCCTCTTTCTACTAAGGCATTTGGGATTATTCTTTTGAGATGTTTGATTCCATGCATGTAACATTCCATGGTGCTCTGTGACAAGAAGATATTAACCTATGGCATACTGCCTCATAATCTGGCAATCTGGTGTTGAGGCGTTTGACTTCCATGTCGCACTGTGGCAGGACACTACCTGTGAAATCAACAACTTTCCTTTTCCTGCATAATTATCAATTTTCATTAATTTTCATTTATCATTTTTTCCCCTGCAGAATTATGAAAAATTTTCATTTTTGAGTTTGAGAATTATCAATTATAAGTTTAGAACAATGAATCAAATTTACACATTTAAAAAAAAAATTGGTTATCGATACTTACTGAACTTTAGGGCTGCATTAGCTTAGGTGTACTAAAAGGCTGGAAATCAAGATTGAAGGCTCAGGTGCTAACTACTCAAGCTACTATATGCTACACCTCCCACTACTCAAGCTACTATATGCTCCAGCTTATGCTCCAGCTCCCACCTCTTGCTCGGCTCATCAAACCTTTGGTTTGGCTGATCAATTGTATCTTGATAGTCTACTCTTGCTTTCGAACTTACTATCATACAACTGTCTAATATCATGTTGCTGGATTGGATCTAATGGCATACCTTTCATTCTATTGAGTACTTGTCCTCATTCATCGAACATTCTATTATTGTGTCTCATAGCTCTGGCGGAGCTGTAGATGAAAAATGTGAGGGAGTGGGTGGATGATTCACCAACTCCATTAGCTTAGTTCCACTCCCCCCGCCCTTCAGTTGGAGTGTTATTCAACCATTTCTGAGGGCATTTCTTTTGATTTATTCACTGCTTCCAGAGTCCGATTATGATTCTGATTAACAACGATGTCAAAGCTTGATATGAAAATATTTTCCTTTATCCAAAAGACATCCATACACAGGTAGAATGTCACTGCTTCCTTTGTTGATGAACAATCATGCCCCCTTCTTCTCGCGGAGGAACAACTTCATCAGATTAATTCTTTTGCTAATCATCCTTCAAGCCCTATTCCATTCTTCGTCGTCATCTATCTATTCAATAACCTTGGTCTCTTCTAGATCAAATGAATCATATTGACCCACCCTACCTTACCTTCGTCCCACATAAACTATTTTCCATGATACGTAGATATTACGCATCTCCCTTTCGTTACCAGGTCCAACCCCGGAGCCATAATCTATCAGAACAAGGAGGTTGTAGGGAAACTGCTTGTAGGGAAACTGCTTTTTGCTCCTTCATCTCGCTGGCCAAATACTCTTCGTAGAGTGCTTCTGGCTCCCCTGATTATAGATGGAATAACGGAATGGAGTTGGGTAGACCAAGCTATGCTACCTCAGACTGTTGTGAGACGTCTACTGCATTTAATGGAAAAACTACTCCTTAAAGACAAACTAATAGAACAACTGCTCTCTTCTCTTTTAACAAAACATATCTATACCTACTACCTGTGCTCTTGACTGAATGAAGTAGCAACTCATTTTGTGCCATGTCGGTTGTTTTGGTCAATTTCGAAAATGTTCTGAGATGAGATTGAACTAGGGGGAGTTGTTGAGGCTTTTTCCTCCACCCTGACTATTCATTTGAAGGAAACTCAATGTTGAGATTGCAACAAGATGATGGAGATTAGTGAAAAGAGTCACCTTCACTAAGTGGGCCCGCAGGCTATTTTTGGCGCAAGTCTATTTTTAGACATATGGATCATGTCTATGGATTGCAGGTTGTTGTTTATGGATGATTGATCAAGTTGGGAAAAAATAGATGGACTTCTATTTTTGATGAAAGTGTGAGTGATCATAGTGTGAGTGATCAAAGTCTATTTTTAGACTGGCTGTCAAAAATAGAAAAGTCAAATATTATTGTCTCATAATAATATTTGGACTATAAACTTGATCTTATTCTCTTGGAGCACTTCAGTTTGAGCTACAGAGGTGGCACATGCAGCTGTCAAAAGGAAATATGCTTTTCTTATGAGTCAGTTGAGTTGTTGCATGGATGACTTCAGTTAGAACTCAATGAGTTGAGTTTGGTGGAGTTGATTGTGGAGTTGATGGAGTTGTGTTCAATTTAGCTTTGTTAAACTGGTTGTATTTAGTCTAACTGGCAAATAGACTAGAGATGAGTTGGGTGAATTAGTTATTAATTAATTCACAAGTTATTAACTCATAATACAACTAATGAATACATCAGTTAACTCAGTTGCATGTCAGTGCATGTTCAGTTCAACAGGGACAGGTGGTAGAGAATCAGATTGCTATCAGTTGTGACTATAGTTGTGCACCAGATCTTGCACAATCAAGGGATTGAGTATGCCAATGAGTTTGCTCATGTATTTGCCCACATTATAGCTTGTGCTCACGTCCAACAAAGTGTGAGTGACTATTTTGCAGGTGAAAAACGAGTTTGGTGAGCCATTCTCATCAGTTCTTGAGCAGGTATTGAGCAGTGGAGGCAAGCAAGCAGTGGAAGAGATTTGGAGATCAGATCTGAGCTGTATTGTGTGTAACAGAGGTGGAGATACTTGTGAGAAGTATTATGCTGTGTAATGTTACATGACTCAATCATTAATATACAGATAGTGTGGGGTTTTTAGCGAGATGGTTTCCCCGGGATACATACTGTGTTAATGTGTGAATGCTCTTGATGTTTTATTGTTATTGATGCTGCTATATTGATGATCAACGTAGAGGAGCTTATGTATTGTGTATGTATTCTGCAATAGTACATGATCAGGATAATCTCTGTTGAATATGTGTTAAATTATTCAAAATTTCTACATGGTATTAGAGCTGCTTGATTTGTAGAAGAGATTTTTACAGGATATCAAGCGAGGATTGATCATCAGATCTACTATTCAGGAAGTGTTTACATTCTATTTCTTCAAGCAGAGTCCGTAATCGGGCCAGGTAGCCTCTGGATTCATCCTTCCTTTGAAAGGTGAGATATCTGGTGAATGCCCATACATTCAATCTCTATACGAGAAATATTGTGTTCTCACGAATTCTAGATCGGAAGCAGTTGAGTTGGAGCTGGTGGAAATTCGAATTTTCAGCAGTGTTGTTGAAAATGTCTTTCAACGGATTGAAAATGTTATTCCAAAGCAAGAGCGACCTGGCGCTCAAGGATAAACTCAGAAACAATAAAGGTGAGAATGGATCTTCATCAAAGATATCTGATGAAGAGAATTGTGCTTTGGCTGCCAAAGAAAAGAAGGGGAAGAACAAGAAAGCTTCTCATTTCGGTGCGAAAGGCAAGAAGCAGGACATGTCCAAAGTGAAGTGTTTTCACTGTCACCAGCACGGACACTATGCCACCAATTGTCCGCAGAAGAAGAAGAACAAGCAAGCTGCTGGATCTACAGGGGGAGAGGCCTTAGCTTCTCAATTTGAGCTTGATTTTTCATTGATCGCATGCTTGGTTTCAAGTGTGATGGGATCAGTGTGGTTCTTGGATAGTGGTGCGTCTTTTCACATGACGGGAGATAGAGATTTGTTCTCTGATCTGGAGGACAAAGATCTTGGAGTGCACATCGAGATGGGCGATGATGGTAGATACAGTGCGACCGGTATCGGTACCATTTCCTTTGAGAGGGAGTCTGGTAAACCCTTTGTATTGAAGGAAGTCATGCATGTTCCAGGATTGAAGAAGAATCTCATATCAGTGGCGATGTTAGAAGACAAGGGGTATGATGTTGTTTTCAGCGAGGGAAAGGCCTTCCTGCGCAGCAAGACAACTGGTGAGACCCGGAAGATAGGGGTTCGAGTGAGGAGCCTTTATCAATTGCATGTAGATGGATGCGCAGCAATGGCAGGCAAGGCAGAAGGATTGGTGAGCCGGGATGATGGCGAGTTGTGGCACATGAGATTGGATCACCTTCACCATGGAGCCTTGAAGATACTGCAGCAGATCACTACAGGGCTTCCTAAAGGCACACTTGCACAGTCAGATCAGTGCAAGGGTGTACTTTGGGGAAGTTTGTGAAAGCCACCTTTCACAAGAAGGATAGTCGCGCCACGACGATCCTTGAGAGAATTCGCACAGACGTGTGTGGACCTTTCTCAGTTGCTTCGATAGCAAAACACAGGTATTATGTGATTTTTGTTGATGATTTCTCTCGTAAGTGCTAGATCTTCTTCATGCAGAAGAAGAGTGAGACATATTCAAAGTTCTGTGAATTCAAAGCATTGGTCGAGAAGGAGTCGGGGAAGAAGGTGAAGGCTCTTAGGAGCGATAATGGTGGTGAATACATCTCGGATGAGTTCAAGGATTTCTGCAAGACAGAAGGGATTCGTAGAGAGCTCATAGCTCCCCATAACCCACAGCAGAACGTGGTAGCTGAGCGGAAGAACAGAACGATTGTGGGTGTTGCACGGGCAATGTTGCATGATCAGGGCCTACCCCTTCACTTGTGGGCGGAAGCATGAAATACAACAGTTTATGTGCAGAACCGTTGTCCTCATAGGATACTTGGCATAAGTACACCTGAGGAGACTTATTATGGTAAGAAGCCTGATCTTTCTCATTTGAGGATTTTTGGTGCTAACGTTTACATTCATGTGACGAAGGATGCCAGGAAGAAGTTGGAGCCGACCGCAGAGGTTGGGATATTTGTGGGCTACACTGATACGCCCCACAACTATCGTGTGTATTTGCCAGACAGTGGTAAAACTGTTGTGCGACGGGATATAAAATTTCAGGAGGAGAAAGCCATGAAGTTTTCGCTTGAGAGGGAGCTACACTTGCATGCAGATGAGGAGCTATTAGTTCCTAAGGATGAGCTTCAGGACGTGGATCAGCCACAGGACGAGGTTCATGGAGTGGAAGAGACCACTCATGCAGTGCCAACCATCAGAGGGCGAAAGTGCTTGACAGAAGCTGAACGACTGACTCAAGATGCAAAGAAAATTGTAGGACCACCTACAGCCCAACGCAGGCAGAGACAGTCACCTGATCGGTACACTGGATACATGGCTCTTATGAGCAAGTGTGTTGTGACTGAGCCATCCTCTTTCGAGGAAGATGTGGAGGATCCCGCATGGGCAGACGCCATGGTGGAAGAGTATGATTCTATTGTCAGAAACAGTGCATGGGAGATTGTTCCTAGACCAGAAGGGAAATCAGTGGTGGGTTCGAGATGGATCTACAAAGTTAAGCAGGCAGCTGACGGGAGTGTGGAGAAGTACAAGGCAAGATTTGTTGCCCGAGGCTTTTCACAGATTGAGGGGATCGATTCTGAGGAGACCTTTGCACCTGTCGCAAGGTATTCTTCCATACGGATGATTCTTGCTCTCTCAGCGTAGATGGGATGGCACATTCATCAGACGGATGTGAAGACTGCGTTCCTCAACGGAGTCATTGAGGAGGAGGTGTACATTGAGCAACCCGAAGGCTTTGAAGTCTTCAGCAGCGAGTCGCATGTGTGCAGGCTCAAGAGAGCGTTGTATGGGTTGAAGCAAGCACCATGTGCTTGGTACACACGGATAGACAGCTATTTCACAGGACTTGGATTCTCCAAGAGCGCGGCGGATCCGAACCTATACCAGATTGTGGTGGAGGGTAAGTTTCTTATCATTGTACTGTATGTTGATGATTTGATTCTAATGGGTGATGAGCTGTTGATACTGTCATGCAAGAAGGATCTTGCTACAGAGTTTGAGATGAAGGATTTGGGCCTCCTTAACTATTTCTTGGGATTGGAAATATGGCAGCGCAATGGTGGACTATTTGTTTCTCAGGGCAAGTATGCTCAGGAGATATTGGAGAAGTTCAACATGCATGGCTGCAAGCCTGTTGATACTCCTCTTCCTGGAGGTTGGAGGAAGGAGGATGCCACTTCAGGAGAAGAAGTGGATGCCACTGTTTATCAACAGTTGGTGGGGTCGCTGATGTATTTGGTCAATACACGACCTGATATATGCTATGCAGTTAACCAGCTTTCATAAGCTATGGTTAAGCCTACCAAGCTCTTCTGGAAGGCGAGCAAGCATGTATTGAGCCACTTGAGAGGCACATCGGGATATGGATCTTGATACAGACAGGAGGATGCAAATTGGGCAGGGAGCTCAATGGATGACATCAGGTACCATCATATCAGAGATTGTGTGCAGCGGAGGATCATGTTACTTTCGTACATTCCAACGGCGGATCAGGATGCTGATATTCTGACGAAGGCTCTCACCAGGAGCAAATTCGAGTACCACCGAGGCAGGATAGGGGTTGCTGATAATCCATATCTTGTTGAGAGGGAGTGTTGAGATTGCAACATGATGGAGCTTAGTGAAAAGAGTCGCCTTCACTAAGTGGGCCCGCAGGCTATTTTTGGCGCAAGTCTATTTTTAGACTATGCCTATTTTTAGACATATGGATCATGTCTATGGATTGCAGGTTGCTGTTTATGGATGATTGATCAAGTTGGGAAAAAATATATGGACTTCTATTTTTGATGAAAGTGTGAGTGATCAAAGTCTATTTTTAGACTGGCTGTCAAAAATAGAAAAGTCAAATATTATTGTCTCATAATAATATTTGGACTATAAACTTGATCTTATTCTCTTGGAGCACTTCAGTTTGAGCTACAGAGGTGGCACATGCAGCTGTCAGAAGGAAATACGCTTTTCTTATGAGTCAGTTGAGTTGTTGCATGCATGACTTCAGTTAGAACTCAATCAGTTGAGTTTGGTGGAGTTGATTGTGGAGTTGATGGAGTTGTGTTCAGTTTAGCTTTGTTAAACTAGTTGTATTTAGTCTAACTGGAAAATAGACTAGAGATGAGTTGGGTGAATTAGTTATTAATTAATTCACAAGTTATTAACTCATAATACAACTAATGAATACATCAGTTAACTCAGTTGCATGTCAGTGCATGTTCAGTTCAACAGGGACAGGTGGTAGAGAATCAGATTGCTATCAGTTGTGACTATAGTTGTGCACCAGATCTTGCACAATCAAGGGATTGAGTATGCCAATGAGTTTGCTCACGTATTTTCCCACATTATAGCTTGTGCTCACGCCCAAAAAATTGTGAGTGACTATTTTGCAGGTGAAAAACGAGTTTGGTGAGCCATTCTCATCAGTTCTTGAGCAGGTATTGAGCAGTGGAGGCAGGAAAGCAGTGGAAGAGATTTGGAGATCAGATCTGAGCTATATTGTGTGTAACAGAGGTGAAGATACTTGTGAGAAGTATTATGCTGTGTAAATTTACATGACTCAATCATTAATATACAAATAGTGTGGGGTTTTTAGCGAGATGCTTTCCCAGGGATACATACTGTGTTAATGTGTGAATGTTGTTGATGTTTTATTGTTATTGATGCTGCTATATTTGATGATCAACGTAGAGGAGCTTAGGTATTGTGTATGTATTCCGCAATAGTACATGATCAGGATAATCTCTGTTGAATATGTGTTAAATTATTCAAAATTTCTACACTCAACAATAAGAAAATTGTGTAATCATTTTTTTATAATATTACAGTGAATTTATTAATTTTTATAATTAGTAAGAAATGTGAGATTGTATAACTTATATGTTTTAATTCTAGATCTATATGGTTTCAATGGAAACTACAACGCATATGAAATGGATATCAGTTTCCACCTATAAAAATTGATGAGCTTTTTTTTAGATTAAATAGATTATGGTGACTACAACCTCATAAGAATAGATGCACTATTAGTATACACCATATACAACATTCACTGCTATCATGGGAGATGCATATCCTCTACGAGATATAAATGTCAAATGAGCTTTACCAAAATTGTGAAGAATTTTCCCAATACAACCTACTAAAAATACATAGGCTATTAACATACACCTTTCAAAAGAGCATGTGGTATACAGAACTTTCAAAGCTATAATGTGACATCCATATCCTTTGACATTTGTAGGCTATTAACATACACCTTTAAAAACATACACTTTTCAAAAGAGCATGTGGTATACATAATTTTCAATGTTATTATGTGACATGCATATCATTTGACATATGTGAATGTCATTGAGCTTGTTAGTCCCTGCCATCTGGTAATGGCTTGGGATTATAGTAATCAGAAATGAGGTGGTTACTATTAGTTGAGCTGTTTATTAGGGCCGGTTAATCTAGTATAATAAAAGTTTCTAGGTATATAGTCATTTACCGTCTTATTTAGCCTCTTCCCAAGGCATGAAAGAAAAAAATTAAGTTATAATTATTTATTTGTTTCTGATCACGGTTAAACAAGTGCAACCAAAACAATGTTAGATTAATGCTAACATTAATTCCTAGACATCTAATGTTTTGGATAATGTTCACTGATATATCATATCATTTCCTGCATGAAAATGCACATGACGAGACTACATGAAAATGTTGGCGAGACTGCCATGGTGAGAGCGGCGAGCATGCATAGTTGTTCCTCCTTCATGCAGCTGCAACTCTAACTAGGGTTGTTGTTATGTTGAAGAACATATATGTTGTCAACAAGCACACCATCAGAACTATTCATCAACCCGGTCTCCTCTTTCTACTGAGGTGTTTGGGATTATTTTGTTGAGGTGTTTGAGTCCATGTATGTAATATTCCATGGTGCTCTGTGGCAAGAGGAGATTAACCCATGGCATACTACCTCATAATCTAGCAATCTGGTGTTGAGGTGTTTGAGTTCCATGTCGCACTATGGGAGGACACTTCCTGTGAAATTAACAACTTTTCTTATCTTGCATAATTATTAATTTTCATTTATCATTTTTTTTTCCCTATAGAATTATGAAAAAATTTCATTTATGAGTTTGCAGAATTACCAATTATAGTTTTAGAACAATAAATCAAATTTACACATTTAAAAAAAAATTGGTCATCGATAGTTACTAAACTTCAAGGCTGCATTAGCTTAGATGTAATGAAAGGCTGGAAATCAAGATTGAAGGCTCAGGTACTGATTACTCAAACTACTGTATGCTCCACCTCCCACTACTCAAGCTACTATATGTTCCACCTCCCATTACTCAAGTTACTATATGCTCCAGCTCCCACCTCTCACTCGGCTCATCACACCTTTGGTTTTGTTGATCAATTATATCTTGATAGTCTACTCTTGCTTTCGAACTTACTATCATACAACCATATAATATCATGTTGTTGGATTGGATCTGATGGCATACCTTTCATTTTATTGAGTACTGGTCCTAATTCGTCGAACATTCTACTATTGGGTCTCATAGCTCTGGTGGAGCCATAGATGAAAAATGTGAGGGAGTGGGTGGATGATTCACCAACTCCATTAGCTTAGTTCCCCTCGACCCACCCTTCGATTGGAGTGTTATTCAACCTGTTCTAAGGGAATTTCTTTTGATTTATTCACTACTTCCAGACTCCGATTATGATTTTGATTAACATCGATGTTAGATCTTGATACGAAAATCTTTTCCTTTGTTCGAAATACATCCATACATAAGTATAATGTGAATTCTTCCTTTATTGATGAACAGTCATGCCCCCTTCTTCTCGCGAAGGAACAACTTCATCAGATTAATTCTTTTGCTAATCATCCTTCAAGCCTTGTTCCATTCTTCGGTGTCATCTATCTGTTCAATAACCTTCGTCTCTTCTAGATCAAATGAATTCTATTTACCCACCCTACCTTACCTTGGTCCCACACAAACTATTTACCATAATACCTACATCTTACGCATCTCCCTTTCATTACTGGGTCCAATCCTGGAGCCATAATGTATCAGAACGAGGAGGTCGTAGGGAAACTGCTTTTTGCTCCTTCGTCTCGCTACCGAATTCTCTTAGTAGAGTGCTTCCCGTTCCCCCGATTATAGATGGAATGAAAAAATGGAGCTGGGTAGACAAAGCTAGGCTACCTCAGATTGCTGCGAGATGTCCACTGCATTTAATGGAAAAACTACTCCTCAATAACAAACTAATAGAACAACTAGTCTCTTCTCTTTTAACAAACCATATCTATACCTACTACTTATGCCCTTGAATGCAGGAAGTAGCAACTCAATTCATGCCATACCAGTTGTTCTAGTCAATTCTAAAAACGTTCTGAGATGTGATTGAACTACAGGGAGTTTCTGAGGCTTTTTGCTCCACCCCAAGTGTTCATTTGAAGGCAACACGACATTAAGAAAATTGTGTAAGGCTGGTTGTTTCTACGATGGCCTGTTTACTTAGGATTTTGAATGAGGACTACACATATATGCTCCTTCTTTTCTATGAAGCTTAGAAATGATGATGGAGATAAAGTATTTCTTTGAATTTTAAGCACTGAAGGCATTGAAGGTTCCAGTGAATACATGTTTTCAAGTTAAGGAAATAAGTAAAGAAAGCAAATAATCTTATAGCAACAAATCAAGACGTGGCCTCCAGTCATCAAGCATGCCAATATATTCTCGTGAGCATGACATTAATATACGTTCTGCATCTTTGAACAAAATACATCTCTGTGACATTGATATACGTTTTGCATCTGTAAAAAAAATGCATCGTTATGCACCTGTAAACAAAATGCATCTCTCGATGACATGGCTGGATGGATGGTCGAGTAGCAAATAGGTTTTCCCTTTAGCAGAGCAAAGCTATATCTTTTCAAGCTGCTCTTTAGCTCTTCATCAGACGACTTATTACATGAAATTACAGTACACTGAAGGATCAATATATGCAATTCCACAGCTCTTTAGCTCTTCATCACATGACTTATTACATGAAATTACAGTACACTGAAGGATCAATATATGAAACTACAACACACTCACGGATCAGTATAGCAGTCTTCTCCAAATACAAACCTTAAAATCCTATTGACCATGATTACGTCACAATACTAAAAGTCAGGTAAATGTGAACCTACATTTCATTATGAGTAGAACACTTACTAGAAGGTGAAAATACCAACATTGCTACCCAAATCAGGTTTTTTTCCTTGAAACATGGTACTCCAAATCCACAGGCTCCAATCTGAAATCTCCAGTATTAGAATTTTGGACCTAAAATCTCTACGTGCATGCCTATTGTTTTCGTATCCCCACTCAAGGAAGGGACTAGATGTTATGCAGCCTCCCTTATTAAATGTTGTATCTGCTACATTATGTCTTACAAGGTGTACATTAATAACTTATCTATTTTTACAAGGTCCTTTATATATTTGATTTCTCATAACAATTTAGGTTTAAAATAAATCCTCATAAAAATGTATAAGTTACTAGGATACACGTTCTAGGAGACCATTTAGCGTTTATAACATTTAATGATATTATGTCATATGCAAATACTTTGCCGGTTCTAAAAGTCAATCAACTTTAGCTAAATTGCTTAGAATATGCCTACTACACTTAATTAAAAATAGATAGGTTATCAATATGTACTTTGAAAAATAATATTTAGTATATAGATGTGGCATGCATATCCTTTACCACCTGTAAAAGTTGATGAGTTGATAAAATATTTAGTATATAGATGTGACATGTATATCCTACTATATTGTAAGCTTTATATTAATAGCTTATATATTTTTACAACGCTATAGCATACATAGTTATATGGATTCATCACTCTAAAAAACCCTTGGGGCAGTTTGATTGTGAAGTGTGCCCTTGTCAAACTTATTAATTCAATGAATTCCTACAAAATTATAGACAAATTAGAATACAGGAAAACTTTCCAAAAAGTGGCACTTAAAGACTATTTGATTTTATAATATTAGTTTTTTGTTTGTTATTGTTTATATTACTTTTTCCAAGAGTTGGAATTTTCTCTGCGACTTAGTAAGTAAATATTGTGAGATAATGTTATGTGAGTAGATCTTTCTTAACTCCTAATCTACCAAGCACCAAGATGGATCAAATATTTTTTTACTCTAAAATTGATTTTCATTTTAAGAGATTTGAACCCTCTTATCACTTCGTAGATCCTTAAGATGGATCTAGGTTAAATTTATTATTAATTATAATTATAATTTTATATCTTATATTTCATATTCTAATTTATTTTTCTTTTCAGTTTTATGTAATTTGGCCAAGCCGTAATTATCATTATTAATTATTTTATTTTATTTTTATTAATATTTCAGTTTTATTTTGACCGAGTCAAAATGTTTACAACACATTACAACATCTCTACATACTATGCTCAGAGTGTCTCTTCAGGAAATTCCTTTTAACCTTTTATTAGTGTTTTAATAGAGCCCACATGTAAATGTTTACACACATTTACATCACTAAAACATATTCCCCATACCTTTTTTCTTTTATATTTAGTTTTAAAAATGTTATAAAATAAAATTAAAATAAAATATTTTGAAAAGTCTGACGTTTTGAAAGGTTTTCCATTTTATTTTCTGATCTAATTTGTCTAGAATCCATGAGGGATTCATTGAAATCACAAGTTTGGCTAGTGAACTCTATGCTATCAAGTGCCCGAGGGTTTTTTAAGAGTGTTGATAACACAGATAAGGATTTCACCACAATTTTTTTCATGGTCTAGCAAGAAATTCCAAAAATTCACACTTAAATACAACTCTTTTTTAGATTTGTACAAGGTAAAGTGAGGTATTAAAATCACACTTAAATACAACTCTTTTTTAGATATGTAGAAGTTAAAGTGAGGTATTAAACGCTTTTTTTACTTTCTGTTAAATTTTTAAAATCTAAATTTTCTTTAAATCTTTTTCATTTTAATATAATTTATATAATAACAACGATATTAAATACTTTAGTAAAGTTATAATATATGGATTTTAATTTTTAGTTTTTATATAAGATTTCTCTATTTAATATTGGATAATGATGCATTTTTGGATGGTAATCATTTCTTTTATTATATTACATTGAATTTATTATTTTTTATAATTAGTAAGAAATGTGAGATTATATAACTTATATGTTTTAATTCTAGATCTATATGGTTTCAATGGAAACTACAACGCATATGAAATGGATATCAGTTTCCAACTGTAAAAATTGATGAGCTTTTTTTAGATTAAATAGAATATGGTGACTACAACCTCATAAGAATAGATGCACTATTAGTATACACCATATACAACATTCACTGCTATCATGGGAGATGCATATCCTCTACGGGATATAAATGTCAAATGAGCTTTACCAAAATTGCTAAGATTATGCCCAATACGACCTACTAAAAATACATAGGCTATTAACATACACCTTTCAGAAGAGCATGTGGTATACAGAACTTTCAAAGCTATAATGTGACATCCATATCCTTTGACATTTGTAGGCTATTAACATACACCTTTAAAAACATACACTTTTCAAAAGAGCATGTGGTATACAGAATTTTCAATGTTATTATGTGACATGCATATCATTTGACATATGTGAATGTCATTGAGCTTGTTAGTCCCTGCCATCTGGTAATGGCTCGGGATTATAGTAATAAGAAATGAGGTGGTTACTATTAGTTGAGTTGTTTATTAGGGCCGGTTAATCTAGTATAATAAAAGTTTCCAGGCATATAGTCATTTACCGTCTTATTTTGCCTCTTCCCAAGGCATGGAGGCAAAAAAATTTAGTTATAATTATTTATTTGTTTCTGATCACGGTTAAACAAGTGCGACCAAAACAATGTTAGATTAATGCTAACATTAATTCCTAGACATCTAATGTTTGGGATAATGTTCACCGATATATCATATCATTTCCTGCATGAAAATGCACGTGACGAGACTACATGAAAATGTTGGCGAGACTACCATGGTGAGAGTGGCGAGCATGCAATAGTTGTTCCTCCTTCATGCAGCTGCAACTCTAACTAGGGTTGTTGTTATGTTGAAGAACATATATGTTGTCAACAAGCACACCATTAGAACTATTCATCAACCCGGTCTCCTCTTTCTACTGAGGTGTTTGGGATTATTTTGTTGAGGCGTTTCAGTCCATGTATGTAATATTCCATGGTGCTCTGTGGCAAGAGGAGATTAACCCATGGCATACTACCTCATAATCTGGAAATCTGGGGTTGAGGTGTTTGAGTTCCATGTCGCACTATGGGAGGACACTTCCTGTGAAATTAACAACTTTTATTATCCTTCATAATTATTAATTTTCATTAATTTTCATTTATCATTTTTTTTCCCTGTAGAATTATGAAAAAATTTCATTTATGAGTTTCCAGAATTATCAATTATAGTTTTAGAACAATAAATCAAATTTACACATTTAAAAAAAAAAAATTGGTCATCGATACTTACTAAACTTCAAGGCTGCATCAACTTAGATGTACTGAAAGGCTGGAAATCAAGATTGAAGGCTCGGGTACTGATTACTTAAACTACTGTATGCTCCACCTCCCACTACTCAAGCTACTATATGTTCCACCTCCCATTACTCAAGTTACTATATGCTCCAGCTCCCACCTCTCACTCGGCTCATCACACCTTTGGTTTGGTTGATCAATTGTATCTTGATAGTCTACACTTGCTTTCGAACTTACTATCATACAACCATCTAATATCATGTTGCTGGATTGGATCTGATGGCATACCTTTCATTCTCTTGAGTACTGGTCCTAATTCGTCGAACATTCTACTATTGGGTCTCATAGCTCTAGTGGAGCCATAGATGAAAAATGTGAGGGAGTGGGTGGATGATTTACCAACTCCATTAGCTTAGTTCCCCTCCACCCACCCTTCGATTGGAGTGTTATTCAACGTGGTCTAAGGGAATTTCTTTTGATTTATTCACTGCTTCCAGACTCCGATTATGATTTTGATTAACAACGATGTTAGATCTTGATATGAAAATCTTTTCCTTTGTTCGAAATACATCCATACATAGGTATAATGTGAAATCTTCCTTTATTGATGAACAATCATGCCCCCTTCTTCTCGCGAAGGAATAACTTCATCAGATTAATTCTTTTGATAATCATCCTTCAAGCCTTGTTCCATTCTTCAGTGTCATCTATCTATTCAATAACCTTGGTCTCTTCTAGATCAAATGAATTATATTTACCCACCCTACGTTACCTTGTTCCCACACAAACTATTTATCATAATACCTACATCTTACGCATCTCCCTTTTGTTACTGGGTCCAATCTCGGAGCCATAATGTATCAGAACGAGGATGTCGTAGAGAAACTGCTTTTTGCTCCTTCGTTTCGCTACCGAATTCTCTTAGTAGAGTGCTTCCCATTCCCCCGTCTATAGATGGAATGACAAAATGGAGCTGGGTAGACAAAGCTAGGCTACCTCAGATTGCTGCGAGATGTCTACTGCATTTAATGGAAAAACTACTCCTCAATGACAAACTAATAGAACAACTAGTCTCTTCTCTTTTAACAAACCATATCTATACCTACTGCTTATGCCCTTGAATGCAGGAAGTAGCAACTCAGTTCATGCCATGCCAGTTGTTCTAATCAATTCTAAAAACGTTCTGAGATGCAATTGAACTACGGGGAGTTGCTAAGGCTTTTTGTTCCACCCCAACTATTCATTGGAAGGCAAGACGACATTAAGAAAATTGTGTAAGGCTGGTTGTTTCTACGATGGCTTGTCTACTTAGGATTTTGAATGAGGACTACACATATATGCTCCTACTTTTCTATGAAGCATAGCAATGATGATGTATATAAAGTATTTCTTTGAATTCTAAGAACTGAAGGCACTGAAGGTTGCAGTGAATACATGTTTTCAAGTTAAAGAAATAAGTAACGAAAGCAAAGAATCTTATAGCAACAAATCAAGACGTGGCCTCCTGTCATCAAGCATGCCAATATATTCTCGTGAGCATGACATTAATACATGTTCTGCATCTTTGAACAAAATACATCTCTGTGACATTGATACACATTTTGCATCTGTAAAAAAAATGTATCGTTATGCATCTGTAAACAAAATGCATCTCTCGATGACATGTCTGGATGGATGGTCGAGTAGCAAATAGGTTTTCCCTTTAGCAAAGCAAAGCTATATCTTTTCAAGCAGTTATTTAGCTCTTAATCAGATGACTTATTACATGAAATTACAGTACACTGAAGGATCAATATATGCAATCACACAGCTCTTTAGCTCTTCATCACATGGCTTATTACATGAAATTACAGTACACTGAAGGATCAATATATGAAATTACAGTACACACACGGATCAGTATAGCAGTATTCTCCAAATACAACCCTTAAAACCTTATTGACCATGATTACGTCACAATACTAAAAGTCAGGTAAATGTAAACCTACATTTCATTATGAGTGGAACGCTTACTAGAAGGTGAAAATACCAACATTGCTACCCAAATGAAGTTTTTTTCCTTGAAACATGGTACTCCAAATCCACAGGCTGCAATCTAAAATCTCCAGTATTAGAAGTTTGGATCTAAAATCTCTACGTGCATACCTATTGTTTTTGTTTCCCCACTCAAGGAAGGGACTAGATGTTATGCAACCTCCCTTATTAATGTTGTATCTGCTACATTATGTCTTACAAGGTGTATATTAATAACTTATCTATTTTTACAAGGTCCTTTATATATTTTATTTCTCTTAACAATTTAGGTTTAAAATAAATCCTCATAAAAATGTATAAGTTACTAGGATACACGTTCTAGGAGACCATTTAGCGTTTATAACATTTAATGATATTATGTCATATGCAAATACTTTGCCAGTTCTAAAAGTCAATCAACTTTAGCTAAATTGCTTAGAATATGCCTACTACACTTAATTAAAAATAGATAGGTTATCAATATGTACTTTGAAAAAGAATATTTAGTATATAGATGTGGCATGCATATCCTTTACCACCTGTATAAGTTGATGAGTTGATAAAATATTTAGTATATAGATGTGACATGTATATCCTACTATATTGTAAGCTTTATATTAATAGCTTATATATATTTACAAGGCTATAGCATACATAGTTATATGGATTCATCACTCTAAAAAACTCTTGGGGCAGTTTGATTGTGAAGTGTGCACTTGTCAAACTTATTAATTCAATGAATTCCTACAAGATTTTAGACAAATTAGAATATAGGAAAACTTTCCAAAAAGTGGCACTTAAAGGCTATTTGATTTTATAATATTAGTTTTTTTTTGTTATTGCTTATATTACTTGTGCCAAGAGTTGGAATTTTCTCTGCAACTTAGTAAGTAAATATTGTGAGATAATGTTATGTGAGTAGATATTTCTTAACTCCTAATCTACCAAGCACCAAGATGGATCAAATATTTTTTTACTCTAAAATTGATTTGCATTTTAAGAGATTTGGACCCTCTTATCACTTGGTAGATCCTTAAGATGGATCTAGGTTAAATTTATTATTAATTATAATTATAATTTTATATTTTATATTTCATATTCTAATTTATTTTTCTTTTTAGTTTTATGTAATTTGGCCAATCCATAATTATCATTCTTAATTATTTTATTTTATTTTTATTAATATTTCAATTTTATTTTGACCGAGTCAAAATGTTTACAACACATTACAACATCTCTACATACTACGCTCAAAGTGTCTCTTAGGAAATTCCTTTTAACCTTTTATTAGTGTTTTAATAGAGCCCACATGTAAATGTTTACACACATTTACATCACTAAAACATATTCCCCATACCTTTTCTCTTTTATATTTAGTTTTAAAAATGTTATAAAATAAAATTAAAATAAAATATTTTGAAAAGTCTAATGTTTTGAAAAGACTTCCATTTTATTTTCTGATCTAATTTGTCTAGAATCCGTGAGGGATTCATTGAAATCACAAGTTTGGCTAGTGAACTCTATGCTATCAAGTGCCCCAGGGTTTTTTAAGAGTGTGATAACACAAATAAGGATTTCACCACAATTTTTTCATCAGATCTAGCAAGAAATTCCAAAAATTCACACTTAAATACAACTCTTTTTTAGATATGTAGAAGGTAAAGTGAGGTATTAAAATCACACTTAAATACAACTCTTTTTTAGATATGTAGAAGTTAAAGTGAGGTATTAAATGCTTTTTTTACTTTGTGTTAAATTTTTAAAATCTAAATTTTCCTTAAATCTTTTTCATTTTTATATAATTTATATAATAACAACGATATTAAATACTTCGGTAAAGTTATAAGATAAGGATTTTAATTTTTAGTTTTTATATAAAATTTCTCTATTTAATATTGGATAATGATGCATTTTTGGATGGTAATCATTTCTTTTATAATATTATATTGAATTTATTATTTTTTATAATTAGTAAGAAATGTGAAATTGTATTTTTATTTCTAGATTTATATGGTTTCAATGAGAACTACACCCAGGGAAAATTTTAAGAAGCCCCCTAAATTTTTAAATATAATATGTATATATAATTTTTTGGCGAATCTCTCACCAGGCATGGCGAATATTTCACTCAATTATAAAATCTTGTAAGATCTTGGCGAGTCTTTCACTAAATAATAAAACTTTGTAAAGTCCTAGTGAATCTTAGCATTGTGAACTCTTAGAGAAGAGTAAAAATGGATCTATGCTGGTTTAATTCCCCCATTTAAATAGGCCACATTCCAGGTGAATACCATGGGTCAATACCATGTGCCATTTTGGTGAATACCATGGGTCAATACCATGTGCCATTTTTATTTTTAATAATTCTAATATTAAGGTTAATAATGGTTTTTTGCATGGTATTAATAGCAATCTAGTCCATGGTATTTGTCCCATAGTATTTTTCCCATAGGTTTCACCTAAATATAACCCATTTCTTGAGTGTTCGTAAATATAAGGTGAATTATGGAGTAAATATAAAAAAATGTTTTATTTGCTTACCATACCTCTAGTTTATTTATATTTTTATTAATTTACCAACCTCTGTTACAAATATGGTATTTGGCCCATAGGATTCACTTAAATAAAGCCTCTTTCTTGAGCTTTCATAAATAGAACGAGGGTTATGGACTAAATATAAAAAGAGGTTTTATTTATTTACCATACGTCTAGTTTATTTATATTTTTATTTATTTACCATACCTTTTCAGTAAGTATAAAAAGACGTTTTATACCTCTCATTTATTTATATTTTTATTAATTTACCATACCTCTTTTATAAATATGGTATTTGGCCCATAGGATTCAATTAAATAAAACCTATTCTTGAAAATGGGCGAATGGATTCACTTAAATAAAACCTATTCTTGAAAATGGGTGAATGGAAGGTTGTAACTCCTAATTTCAAGGGCTAAATTTACCTTTTTTACTCTCTCCCTTAAAATAAGGTGGGCTATTTGAGGTGATTTGTAAAAATGTACTATGATACAAAATACTCGCCCACTAAAAATTTAAAACCCCTTAATTTCGCCAAAGGGCGAACATTCGCCCCTAAAATTATCCTATAAAATGGATATCTTTTTCCCACTGTAAAAATTAATGAGTTTTTTTAGATTAAAAAGACTATGGTGACTACAGCCTCATAATACATTATTAACCTCAGAAGAATAGATACATTATTAATATACACTTTGCAAAAAAGCATTTAGCAAATACAACATTCAATGCTATCATGGGAGATGCATATCCTCTGCCGGCTGTAAAAATCAGTGAGCTTTACCAAGATTGCGAAGACCATGGGCAATACAAGCTACTAAAAATAGATAGGCTATTAACATACACCTTTCAATAGAGCATGTGTTATACACAACTTTCAATGCTATTTTGTGACACGAATATCCTTGACAATGTGTGAAAATCGTTGAGCTTATTAAATATTGTATCTGCTACATTATGTCTTACAGGGTGTATATTAATAGCTTATTTATTTTTACAATGTTCTATCTCCATAGTTTGCATGATGCTAGATTTTGCGTTTTTCATAATATCATATTATTATTTTTATTACTTGTACCGAGAGGAGGAAGGATCTTTACAAATTAGAGTGAGTAGGTATTGTGAGTTAATTTTATGTTGATTTACATGTTTAAAAATTAAATAAATAAAAATTAAATAAATATATGATAATTTAACAAAAATAAACAAATTTAAAAAAAGTTTACATGTAATGCCTAGTATCATGCAAATCTCTCTTATACTCGAAGGTAGAGTGTCTCTTGGTACAAAAATCAAAATTTATATATATAAAATATTGTGACATAGCGTAAATTTATATTATATGATATCTCTAATATATATATATATATAATAACCTTTAAAAAATTAAGTTCACAAAAATGCATTTTAAACTTGAATTCATTTTATAATAATAAAGATTCAATTTCCTAACGTGTATTTTTTGGTGGCTTAATATGAAATAATTACACAATAATTAAATAATATTTTTATATCTTTATAATTTTGATCCGTATTTACAAGTTATATAAGTTCTATTGACTTTAATTTTAGATATTCTATATAACTCATCTATTGGATAATGTTTTGTTTTTGGATAAGTATCATGTTGTCATAATATTAAAGTGAAGTTATTAATTTTTATAATTAGTAAGAAATGTGAAAATGTATAAATTAGATGTTTAATTTAAAGACATCTATCTTTTCAATGGGGACTACAACTTCATAAAATAGATGGTTACTAATATATGTTTTACTATAGAATATTTAGCATGCAAAACATTCAATGTTCTAATATGAAATGGATATATGTACCTTTTGTCAATTTAAGTTCAAATTTTCTTAGATTAAGGAGACTATGGTGACTATAACTCGATAATAACATATAGGCATAAACAAAATTCAACGCTCTACTGGGAAATGCATATTTCCTGCCAGTTATAAAAGTTAATGAGCTTTAACTAGATTATGAATACTATGGCTACTACAACTTACTAAAAATAGACAGGCGTAACATCACTAAGCAATAAAAGATTTAAATTATTATTATTATTTTGTCGTCTTCTTTCTTTGTGTGAACAAAAGCCTCTAATTTAATGTGACACTTACCACCCTAGGTTTTCCATTGCAATGTTAGTTATTAAATTGAGTTATTATGTGGATGACTCCAAGGATATGCTTATTCTTGAATATACATACTTATAAGACAATAATCATATAGTTTCCTTGGTACATAATGTTGAATAATCTTTCATGTTCATCTTAATCATGACATTGGTATTATGAGAAAATTTTATGAACTTTCGCAACAGATCTAATCACCTGCCACCTAGTAATTTGATGCTCTAAAGAATGGTGAGTTTTGATCTATGATTCATAATGTTTAGGGTTACCTTGGACGATTTGATGTGGAGGAGGTGGTTACATAGTAACCACCCTCTCTCTCAGTGCCATAATCAACTCATGTCCCTTGCGCTCTTCACTGATCTATTCTTTGCAACTAATATGGAAAACTACACATGGTCAACTCTTGGTTTAGCCTCTCCTCTGACGCAGATCAAACAACTTACCCATGTTCTCTGAGATTTGTTTTCAATGTCTTGGGGTTTTTTTTTTAGTTTTTTTCTTTGTGTTTGAATTCTAATTTCTTTTTCCTTATGTCAATGAGTTAATATCTTACCTTTCCTTGGAAGGGAAAACAATGATGCTAGGAATCCTATAACGAACTAGGCCATGAATGTAGTTTGATAACTCCTACAAGGTTATAGTATTGGATGGCTTCCACCATGATAAATATATTCCCTTTCTTCAATCTTCATTCTCCGTAAGAAAAATTCGTGTTCCCCTTCGAGTAATCCTAAATGTTATTTTCAGGTTTTAAGTTGGAGACATTACAAGGAAAGAGGTCCCTACTCAGGTAACCCATTACCCAAGACATTTTATCAGTTGCTTCCCCACTTTCATGAAGCATTTCAATGGAGTCTAATCTCATTCCACTTTTTTCTATACTTCCATTGGATAATTTCATCTCATTCCCATGTTCTTCTTGAAACGATATTCTCAAATGCATTGCAGGGGCTTAGAGAGCCTACATGGTTAGGGTTATTTCATAAGAATTCTGTATAAGTCTTTCCAATGTTATAGAATTCTTGATTTCAGATAGATCAGGGTCTGAAGATAAGTTATGAGTTTACATATTCGACATGCATCAAGTTATAGCCACGATGGCCAGCGTCCAATACCCTCTTGAAATTTTTTCCGATCTGTTTAATATTTAAATGTACACGGTTAATAAAAAATTTCTTACAAAGTTCATTCATGTCCCAACTAAGAGACCTCCACATGGGGCCTCCAAAGTTATTGTTACATACATTTATCCTTTTAATTTCATACTTGTAAGGTTACAGTCAGTGGCTTTTTAAAAGAACATACATTTTTCTTAACATCAATTTTCGTTGGTTAAATATTTTCCCTTTTCCTTAAGTATAATGTTTCGTTGTAAATTGTATGTCTTCTACAAAACCTTTTATTAAAATTTCTACTTTATTTTCTTGCTACTTTGATAGGGTTTCATCAGAAATGAGGCTTGAATTTAGCCCACAGTCTCTTAATGTTGTAGAGGGTCAAGCCCTTGTTTTTCAAAACTGTTCGAGGTGCAAGGACTCTTAGGATTATTGTTTTGGAGAATTTAGCATCTACAGATAAACACTAATTCAGTAGGCAAGTAGATGTCCCTAGAACAATAGTTTAAAGTGTTTTAGACTTTTCCTATAAGAAATAGATAATGAGAGAGGATAGAAGGCCTACCTATAGTTCCGCTTTCCTCTCATCTCCCTTGTATCAATTTTGTTGCTCCTTCCCATACTTAATCCGCTTGAAAAGTACCCTGTGAACACAACAGAAGACAAAAAACAATCAAAGCATATGAACCATTTAGTATAAATGAAAGGAATCAGAAGCAATTCATATATATAAGCATTATGAAATAACACTTCATATGGAAAAAGGTTCAAACACTTGATTAGATAGAAGAAGGAATTACAACCATTAGTATCTGATTCAAAGTCATTCCTCCAGCTTGGATCCCATCCACATCACATCAAAATCAAGACAAGTTTGTGGCATCACATCATTTGCTCCAAAGTCAAATCTCATAGTAGCATTATCTCCTTACAATTCAACATAATTCAGCCAACACCTGATCACTTAGATGAGTGGTCAATTTATAGGAGGATGAAGCAGGTTTTGTCATAAATGGTGGCATTGAATGGTATTCCATACTTAGAATTAGTTCCATGGAGGAAGGGATTTGAGGATAGGATGCTCATTAACTCATTCCTCATCTATTTTCAAGCTCATAGGAGTTGATAACTGAGGGAATCTTCTAGATGACTCCAAGAGATAAGAATATTCCCCAAACCCCAATTGAATTTCACTCAAATTCACTTAGCACAGCCTAAAGAGGGCTTAGGTGCTTTGCCTGACAATGTATCTACGTGCTCTGCAGAGCACCATGGCAGTGTATCTACCTGTGCTGGTCTCTTTAGAGACCATTTCTAGATGTATTAGGTTATGAAACTTTTTGGGAAGGAGGCATTCAAAGGGGTGACTCGTTTAGGGCATGTAGAAACTTAAATTAGGGTTTGATGAGCCCTAAAACACTGATCTGAATGTTGGGATTTGATGTGCCTAAATGGATCTGTAATAGTTTCCCCCTAAAGCATGAAGTTAGAAAAATGCCAATGTCGAATGAAATGATTTATGATGTGATGAGGACGTGTCAAAGTGGAAAGTGACCTGCATCAATTACAATACATATATCATGATATTTGATTTTACATGAATTGTTGAGGGAAGGCATACCCATGCTCAGCTTATAAACTTTCATTACATGTACATAAGCAGTCGTCTATAGATATAGACCCATGATTGGAATGACTATCAATGTAAATCCATTGTACATATGATTTAGTACTCCTGATATCGCGGCCTGGATGGATGAAACTAGATTTGGGGTCTTCAATCTCATTCAACTGTTTGCTCTAGTACGAGTCTAACCATGTGAATATTTGATCTGAAGTCAAACATGGGAAGACACCATCTAATTACCAGCCGATGATGTAAGTTGTTAACATATGCGAGAGAAATCACCAATAATGATAATGATCCTCAAGGTACTACAGTACATTCTGCATGGTGTGAATGGATGATTTGATGTCGAACACCATACAAAGTCTTTTGGTCGAAGGCCATTGATGTATGCCTATCACCGAAAGTGAGAAACCTTCCATTGATGCATGAAAGCCTCAAGGTACTGAATGGGTGTTTCTAAGTCAACTTCTTCGATAATGAGTTCATGTTGACAAGAAGCGACTCATCGCAGGAGGGCCTCGATGTATCCCACATCAACGACATGAAATGAGTGTAGTTATTTTAGAGATGGAATTTGACTACAACACAAGGTTCAGGAATGGCGGTCATGAAAATGAAGGCTTATGGTATTGCAAAAGATGGATTTTGACTCGATGACTTCTCTTGAACATGTCGGCAACACTAAAGTGAATTGGTAGCATTGAACCAAAAAAAAGTGATGGATGGTATGATAGACCCAAAACAAAGCGATGGATGGTATAATTAGTAAGAAATATGAAATTGTATAACTTAGATGTTTTATTTTAAGATCTATATGGTTTCAATGGAAACTATAACCCATATGAAATGGATATCAGTTTCCAACTGTAAATGTTGATGAGATTTTTTTTAGATTAAACAGACTATGGTGACTACAACCTCATAAGAATAGATGCACTATTAATATACACCATATACAACATTCAATGCTATCATGGGAGATGCATATCCTCTATAGGCTATAAACGTCAAATGAGCTTTACCAAAATTGCAAAGAATATGCCGAATACAACCTACTAAAAATACATAGGCTATTAAAATACACCTTTCAAAAGAGCATGTGATATACACAACTTTCAAAGCTAGTATTTGACATGCATATCATTTGACATTTGTAGGCTATTAACATACACCTTTCAAAACATACACTTTTCAAAAGAGAATGTGGTATACATAATTTTCACTGTTATTATGTGACATGCATATCGTTTGACATATGTGAATGTCGTTGAGCTTATTAGTCCCTGCCATTTGGCAATGGCTTGGGATTATAGTAATAAGAAATGAGATGGTTACTAATAGTTGAGTTGTTTATTAGGGCCGGTTAATCTGGCATAATCAAAGTTTCTAGGCATATAGTCATTTACCATCCTATTTGGCCTCTTCCCGAGGCATGGAGGCAAAAACATTACGTTATAATTATTTATTTTTTTCTGATCAGAGTTAAACAAGTGCGACCAAAACAATGTTAGCTTAATGCTAATATTAATTCCTAGACGTTTAATGTTTGGGATAATGTTCAATCATATCTCATATCATTTCCTACATGAAAATGCATGTGACGAGACTGCATGAAAATGTTGGCGACATTGTCGTGGTGAGAGTGGTGAGTGTGAAATAGTTGTTCCTCCTTCATGCAACTGCGACTCTAACTGGGGTTGTTGTTATGTTGAAGAACATATATGTCGTCAATAGGCACACGATCAGAATTGTTCATCAATCCGGTCTCCTCTTTCTACTGAGGTGTTTGAGATTATTCTGTTGAGGCATTTAAGTCCATGTATGTAACATTCCATGGTGCTCTATGGAAAGAGAAGATTAACCCATGGCATACTGCCTCATAATCTGGCAATCTGGTGTTGAGGCGTTTGAGTTCCATGTCGCACTATGGCAGGACACTTCCTGTGAAATCAACAACTTTTATTTTCCTGCATAATTATCAATTTTCATTAATTTTCATTTATCATTATTTTCCCTACAAAATTATAAAAAAATTTCATTTATGAGTTTGTAGAATTATCAATTAGAATTTTAGAACAATAAATCAAATTTACACACTTAAAAAAAATAAAAATTGGTTATTGATACTTACTGAACTTCAGGGTTACATCAGCTTAGGTGTACTAAAAGGCTAGAAATAAAGATTGAAGGATCAGGTACTGATTACTCAAGCTACTATATTCTCCACCTCCCAGTACTCAACCTACTATATGCTCCACCTCCCATTACTCAAGCTACTATATGCTGCATCTTATGCTCCATCTCCCACATTTCGCTTGGCTCATCACACCTTTGGTTTGGTTGATCAATTGTATCTTAATAGTCTACTCTTGCTTTCGAACTTATTATCATACAACCTTCTAATATCATGTTGCTAGATTGGATCTGATGGCATACCTTTCATTCTATTGAGTACTCGTCCTCATTCGTCGAACATTCTACTATTGTGTCTCATAGCTCTGGCAGAGACATAGAAGAAAAACGTGAGGGAGGGAGTGGGTGATTCACCAACTCCATTAGCTTAGTTCTCCTCCACCTGCCCTTCGATTGGAGTGTTATTCAACCTGGTCTAAGGGCATTTCTTTTGATTTATTCATAGCTTCCAGACTCTGATTATGATTATGATTAATAGAGATGTTAGATCTTGGTATGAAAAACTTTTCCTTTCTCCGAAAGACATCCATACACAGGTAGAATGTGAATGCTTCCTCTGTTGATGAACAACCATGCCCCCTTCTTCTCGCGGAGGAACAACTTCATCAGATTAATTCTTTTTCTAATCATCCGTCAAGCCTTGTTCCATTCTTTGGTGTCATCTATCTGTTCAATAACCTTGGTCTCTTCTGGATCAAATGAATTCTATGGACCCACCCTACCTTACCTTGGTCCCACACAAACTATTTACCATAATACCTAGATCATACGCATCTCCCTTTCGTTACCGGGTCCAACCCTAGAGCCATAATGTATTACAATGAGGAGGTCGTAGGGAAACTACTTTTTCTTCTTCATCTCGCTGCCAAATACTCTTAGTAGAGTTCTTTGCATTCCCCTGATTATAGATGGAATGACAGAATTGAGCTGGGTAGAGAAATCTAGGTTACCTCAGATTGTTGCGAGATGTCTACTGCATTTAATGGAAAAACTGTTCCTCAAAGACAAACTAATAGAACAATTGCTCTCTTCTCTTTTAACAAACAATAGCTATACCTATTGCCTATGCTCTTGAATGCAGGAAGTAGTAGCTCGTTTCATGTCATGCCAGTTGTTCAGGTTAATTCTGAAAATGTTCTGAGATGCGATTGAACTAGGGGTAGTTGCTGAGGCTTTTTCCTCCACCCCGACTATTCGTTTGAAGGCAACACGACATTAAGAAACTTGTGTAACCAACATTGAGAGTATCTCTTAGAATGCGGGTGAGGGAAGGAAAAGCAACAAGTGGAAACCATGAAATTCAACTGTTATCGTGTACATCTTACTTTTCTTGATCACAAGGATAAAAAATGTGTCAATCAATGTCATCTTACCAGAAATTTAAGAAACTGTATTAACTTTTATGAACTAAACATTTCTAGCTTATTGAATTTCTGGTGCTTTGACATTTAATGTCATCTTTATCTTTCTCTTCTTTCTTTCTTATCATTTTTGCTCCTTGGGTCAGGGCCACATCCCCGAACTCATCATGCTGTATGACTTCCTCCACCTGAGTGTTGCTCATCCCTCTTACCTCTTCCATAGGTCAGAGCCAATCTTAGTCGATCATTTCCAATAGACACACAACATAGTTGGGTCTCTTTGCCTCATGGTCAAGCCAGCAGCCAGGGTCCCGCCTAGCCAGCCATCGATGAAATCCAGCCATACCATCGAGCCCATACCTGCCAGTCCCCAAACCCACAACTTCGATTGTTGTCATAAGCTCTATGTGACCAATTAGTTGTTTCCTCTCCCTCCCCATTCCTCAATTGTATGTTATACGCTTAATGATATAATTTTTCGCCCGTCCTACCTCTTAGCTCTATTAGCTCCCTCCCTAAGCCACTCTAACTGACCTCACTACTTCACTCCTTCTACGCTCTCTACCCTGCCTCACTCTCTATCCTTCTTGTTACTAGTAAAATGATTGAATATGATTGACTCTAACGAGAAGGATAAAATGTCGAACTAAGAGAGCCCTATGGTCAGTGAGTTTCAAGCCCAAGCTTGAAGGAGCCCAGGGAGGTGAGAGTTAATATGCTAAAGTGCATTCTATCACACTCTCCTTCCCCCAAAAACATCCTTACTATCCTTTCCAATTCTCCAAAACTAATTAGATGCATATCAAGCATATACCATCATAGTAACACTCCTCCCATGATGGTATTTCCAGTTGTTCTCATTGTCCACAATACAATT
Organism: Pinus tabuliformis; assembly: GCA_031772625.1. Lineage (NCBI taxonomy): Eukaryota > Viridiplantae > Streptophyta > Pinopsida > Pinales > Pinaceae > Pinus > Pinus tabuliformis. The sequence goes on along the minus strand of CM062820.1, from coordinate 1,352,433,706 downwards.
TGATTTTACCAATCATTCAGATGGATACTCATTCCCAGTAGGCTCCTCCTTCCTCCCAATAGATCATTGTAGATCCTCAGGTTTATTCAGAAATATAGAATATATTCTTTTGATTCCATAATAAGAATTTTCTCAATCAAGCTTTATAAATTTGGTAGTTATTCAAGAGTTGGACAGGTTGCAAGACTTTGTACCATTCGAAAGATAGACAATCTATGGCGCAGCTCAATAGTAACACCAGATCAGAATGTCTTTTCAAGCAGCGTTTGACTTTGGACCCTATTACGCCTACGTCTATTTCTTTCTTGAATACTCTTTTATTCCCTTCTGAGAAAGAAGAATATATATCCCTATTATATATGAGATTATTACAAGGTCTTACTAGGATGAGAAACCCTTATTGCCCATCATATTCTAATTCAATCTCATAGTTGGCTCAAAAGCTCCATGATTTGCTACAATTGCAAATCTAAACTGCCTTAAATTCATTGGAATCATCGACCCATTTTGAGTTTCCAAGGTTCGAGTCCACAAAAGGTTCTTATTCTTTGTCCCACAAATAGGGTTTTCTTATTACTAGAAACTCCAGGTCTTGGGTTCAAATCGAGAAACGTTTTTGGTATAACTCAATTTTTTGGGAAAGTTTTGGCATCTTTCACTGTAATTCCTGGCAGTCGTAGGTGTCAAGGATAAAATCTGGGGGCAATTTACTAACACTTCGGTTTCAAAATCTATTCATAGCAGGCTTTTGACTTGCTGGCTTGGTTGGCTTTTTCTTTCGGCAGGTAGATGATAGTTAGGTAGGAAGGCAGGGCTTTGACAAGGCAAACAACCTAGAGATGGGTAGATATGACAGTTAGACAAGACAGATGGATGCATTGAGCCATCCAGGAAAGATGGATGAGCAAGGCTAGTTGTTTCTGCGATGGCTTGTCTACTTAGGATTTTGAATGAGGACTACACATATATGCATTAAAGGCACTGAAGGTTGCACTGAATACATGTTTTCATGTTAAAGAAATAAGTAAAGAAAGCAAAGAATCTTATAGCAACAAATCAAGACATGGCCTCCAGTCATCAAGCATGCCAATATATTCTCGTGAGCGTGACATTAATACATGTTCTGCATCTTTCAACAAAATACATCTCTGTGACATTGATACGCATTCTGCGTTTGTAAGAAAAATGCATCGTTCTGCATCTGTAAAGAAAATGAATCTCTCCATGACATGGCTGGATGGATGGTCGAGTAGCCAATAGGTTTTCCCTTTAGCAGATAAAAGTTATATCTTTTCAAGCAGCTCTTTAAATCTTCATCACATGACTTATTACATGAAATTACAATACATTGAAGGAGCAATATATGAAATTACATAGATCTTTAGCTCTTCATCACATGACTTATTACATGAAATTACAGTACACTGAAGGATCAATATATGAAATTACCGTACACTCAAGGATCATTATAGTAGTCTTCTCCAAATACAACCCTTAAACTCTTATTGACCATGATTACATCACAATACTAAAAGTCAAGTAGATGTGAGCCTACATTTCATTAAGAGTGGAACGCTTACTAGAAGGTGAAAATACCAACATTGCTACCCAAATCAGGTTTTTTCCTTGAAACATGGTACCCCAAATGCACAGGCTGCAATCTGAAATCTCCAGTATTAGAAGTTTAGATCTGAAATCTCTACGTGCATGCCTATTGTTTCCATTTCCCCACTCAAGGAAGGGACTAGCTATTATGAAACCTCCCTTGTTAAATGTTGTATCTGCTACATTATGTCTTACAAGGTGTATGTTAATAACTTATCTATTTTTACAAGGTTTTTTATACATTTGATTCCTCTTAACAATTTAGGTTTAAAATAAATCCTCATAAAAATGTATAAGTTACTAGGATACACCTTCTAGGAGACCATTTAGCATTTATAACATTTAATGATATTATGCCACATGCAAATCCTTTAGAATTCTAAAAGTCAATCAACTTTACCTAAATTGCTCAAAATATGCCTACTACACTTTAGATTATCAATATGCACTTTGGAAAAGAATATTTAGTATATAGATGTGGCATGCATATCCTTTACCACCTGTAAAAGTTGATGAGTTGATAAAATATTTAGTATATATATGTGACATGCATATCCTACTATATTGTAAGTTTTATATTAATAGCTTATATATTTTTACAAGGCTATAGCATATATAGTTATATGGATTCATCACTTTAAAAAACCCTTGGGGCACTTTGATTATGAAGTGTGCACTTGTTAAACTTATTAATTCAATTAATCCCTACAAGATTCTAGACAAATTAGAATACCGGAAAACTTTCCAAAATGTGGCACTTAAAGACTACTTGATTTTATAATATTAGTTTTTTTTGTTATTGTTTATATTACTTGTACCTTGGAATTTTCTCTACAACTTAGTGAGCAAATATTGTGAGATAATGTTATGTGAGTAGATCTATATTAACTCCTAATCTACCAAGCACCAAGAGGGATCAAATATTTTTTAACTCTAAAATAGATTTTCATTTTAAGATATTTGAACCCCCTTATCACTTGGTAGATCCTTAAGATGGATCTAGGTTAAATTTCTTATTAATTATAATTATAATTTTATATTTTATATTTCATATTCTAATTTATTTTTCTTTTTAGTTTTATGTAATTTGTCCAAGCTGTAATTATCATTATTAATTATTTTATTTTATTTTTATTAATATTTCAATTTTATTTTGAGTAATTCAATCTGTTTACAACACATTACAACATCTCTACATACTATGCTCAGAGTGGAAATTCCTTTTAACCTTTTATTAGTGTTTTAATAGAGCCCACATGTAAATGTTTACACGCATTTACATCACTAAAACATATTCCCCATGCCTTTTTTCTTTTATATTTAATTTTTAAAATGTTATAAAATAAAATTAAAATAAAATACTTTGAAAAGTGCGATGTTTTGAAAAGTGAGATTTCTTAAAGTGCGATGTTTTGAAAAGTTTTCCAATTTAGTTTCTGATCTAATTTGTCTAGAATCCATGAGGGATTCATTGAAATCACAAGTTTGACTAGTGAACCAAGTGCCCCATGGTTTTTTAAGAGTGTTGAATCCCGGTTTTTAAGGGTGCTGAATCCATATAAAAGAAATCAAGATTTCACCACAATTTTTTTCATCAGATCTAGCAAGAAATCTGCTAGAAATTCCAAAAAATTACACTTAAATACAACTCTTTTTTAGATATGTAGAAGTTAAAGTGAGGTATTAAATGCTTTTTTTTATTTTCTGTTAAATTTTTAAAATTTAAATTCATTTTTTATAATTTATATAATAACAACAATATTAAATACTTCGGTAAAGTTATAAGTTATATGGATTTTAATTTTTAATTTTAATATAAGATTATTTAATATTAGATAATGATGTGTTTTTGGATGATTATCATTTCTTTTATAATATTAGAGTGAATTTATTAATTTTTATAATTAGTAAGAAATGTGAAATTGTATTTTTATTTTTAAATCTATATGGTTTTAATGAGAACTACACCGCATATAAAATGGATATCCTTTTCCAACTCTAAAAGTTGATGAGATTTTTTAGATTAAGAAGACTAAGGTGACTACAACATGATAAGAATAGATACATTATTAACCTCATGAGAATAGATACATTATTAGTATACACTTTGCAAAAGAGCATTTAGCAAATACAATATTCAATGCTATCATGGGAGATGCATATCCTCTGCCAGCTGTAACAATCAGTGAGATTTACCTAGATTGCGAAGACTATGGGAAATACAGGCTATTAAAAATAGATAGGCTATTAACATACACCTTTCAAAACATACACGTTTCAAAAGAGCTTATTAAATAACAATTTGTGACACATTATTTGACAATTTGTGAAAGTCGTTGAGCTTATTAAATGTTGTATCTGCTGCATTATGTCTTACAAGGTGTATATTAATAACTTATTTATTTTTACAAGGTTGTATCTTCATAGTCACAACATAGTTTGCATGATGTTAGAATTTTCATTTTTCATAATACTATATTATTATTTTTATTACTTGTACAAGAGTAGGAAGGCTCTTTACAACTTAGAGTGAGTAGGTATTGTGAGTAACTTTATGTTGATTTACATGTTTAAAAATTAAGTAAATATATGATAATGTAAAAAAAAAAAAAAATGAATCTAAAAAATGTTTACATGTAATCTTTAACATCATGAAAATCTCTCTTATACTCGAAGGTAGAGTGTCTATCTATACAAAAATCAAAATTTGTACAAAATGTTGTCGCATAACGTCAATTTATATTATATGATATCTCTAAAAAAAAACTAAATATATGATAACCATTAAAAAATTTTAGTTCACATAAATGCATTTTAAACTTGAATTCATTCTATAATAATAAAGGTTCAATTTCATAATGTGTATTCTTTTTGGTGGCTTAATATGAAATAATTACACAATGATTAAATAATATTTTCATATCTTTATAATTCTGATCTGTATTTACAAGTTATATAAGTTATATTGAGTTTAATTTTGATATTCTATATAACTGATCTATTTGGATAATGTTTTGCTTTTGGATAACTATCATGTTGTCATAATATTAAAGTGAAGTTACTAAAGTTTATTAATTTTTATAATTAGTAAGAAATGTGAAAATGTATAAATTAGATGTTTAATTTAAAGACTTCTATCTTTTCAATGGGAACTACAACTTCATAAAATAGATGGTTACTAATATATGTTTTACTATAGAATATTTAGCATGCAAAACATTCAATGTTCTAATATGAAATGGATATCTTTTGTCAACTTAAGTTGATCAAATTTTCTTAGATTAAGGAGACTATGGTGACTAAAAATCGATAATAACATATAGGCATAAACAAAACTCAACGCTCTCCTGAGAAATGCATATCTCCTACCAAATATAAAAGTTAATGAGCTTTACCTAGATTGTGAATACTACGGCTACTACAACCTACTAAAAATAGATAGGTGTAGCATCCCTAAGCAAGAAAAGATTTAAATTATTATTATTATTTTGTTGTTTTCCTTCTTTGTGTGAACAAAAGCCTCCAAGTTAATGTGACGCTTACCACCCTAGGTTTGACATTGCAATGTTAGTTATTAAATTGAGTTATTATGTGGATGACTCCAAGGCTACGCTTATTCTTGAAAATACATACTTATAAGACAATAATCATAGTGTTTCTTTGGTAAATAATGTTGAATAATCTTTCGTGTTCATCTTAATCATGACCTTGATATTATGAGAAAATTTTACGAACTTTCGCAACAGATCTAATCACCTGCCACCTAGCAATTTGATGCTCTCAGGAATGGTGAGTTTTGATCTATGATTCATAACATTTAGGGTTCCCTTGGATGATTTGATGTGGAGGAGGTGGTTACATGGTAACCACCCTCTCTCTCAACGCCATAATAAACTCATTTCCATTGCGCTCGTCATTGTTCTATTCTCTGCAACTACTATGGAAAACTACACAAGGTCAACTCTTAGTTTAGCCTCTCCTCTAACGCATGCCACAACAACTAGCCCATGTTCTCTGAGATTTGTTTCCTGTGTCTTGGGAAAATAATGATGCTGGGATTCCTATAACAAAGTAGGCCATGACTGTAGTTTGATACGTCCTGCAAGGTTATAGTATTAGATGGCTTCCACCATGATAAATATATTCCCTTTATTCAATCTTCATTCTCTATAAGAAAAATTCATTTTCCCCTCTGAGTAATCCTAAATGTTGTTTTCAGGTTTTACGTTAGAGACGTTACAAGGAAAGAGAGCCCTACTCAGGTAACTGATTACCCAAGACATTTTATCAGTTGCTTCCCCAGTTTACATGAAGCATTTCAATGGAGATTAATCTCATTCCACTTTTCTCTATTTGTTTATTGAAGGTATGCTATCGAAGGAAGCTACCAATACTACCATTGGATAATTTCATCTCATTCCCATGTTCTTCTTGACAGAATATTCTCAAATGCATTGCAGGGGCTTAGAGAGCTTACATGGTTAGGGTTATTTCATAGGAATTCCATATAAGTCTTTCCAATGCTATAGAATTCTTGATTTCAGATTGATCAGGGTCTCAAGATAAGTTATGAGTTTACATATTTGGCATGCATCAAGTTCTAGCCATGATGGTCACCATCCAATACCTTCTTCAAAATTTTGTCGATTTGTTTAATATTTAAATGTACACGGTTAATAAAAAATTTCTTACAAAGTTCATTCATGTCCCAACTAAGAGACCCCCACATGGGGCCTGGAAAGTTATTATTACATACATTTATTCTTTTAATTTCATATTTGTAAGGTTAGAGTCAGTGGCTTTTTAAATGAACATACATTTTTCTTAACATCGATTTTCATTGGATAAACCTTTTCATTTTTCCTCAAGTATAATGTTGCGCTGTAAATTGTATGTCTTCTAGAGAACCTATTATTAAAATTTCTACTTTATTTTCTTGCTACTTTGATAGGGTTTCAAAAAAAATGAGGCTTGAATTTAGCCAACAGTCTCTTAATGTTGTAGAGTGTCGAGCTCTTGTTTTTCAAAACTGTTCAAGGGGCAAGGACTCTTAGGATTATTTAAGATTATCTATTAATATTGTACTCCCTTAGCTTTAGATTGTGGCCTCTAGCTTAGATGTGAATATGAATTTTGTACTATGGTTACGACTCTTTTATGAATTAAATTATCTTTTCTACATTTGATTATAATCTAGTCTACACTATCATTTCAATGGCATTAACCTTCAAACCCTGGAAGGTTGTTATTTTGGTAGTTAATCTCTTTGAGAACTACAGATGCTAATGTGATTGCTTTGGCAATCACTAAAGAAATTTTGCCAAAAAAACATTGTTTAGGGCCTCAAAATGGCTTCGAAAGTTCAGGACTCAAACAACTGCCAAAAATAGTAAAATGTGCTACAATTAAGGAAACCGAAAAAACTGAAAGAAACAATGTTGAGGGTCCAAGTGGAATAGGTGGGTGGCCGCCAATATCCACCTAGATCATTCCCCTCCCCCACCCCCCCTTAGCAAGCAATGGCCCCCATTGCGTTGAATTCCTCCATGAGATGAGGAAACTTCTGCTGAACTTTGTCCCTTGTCAGCCATTTGCCTTGGTGAAGCAGTTGGCCTCCTTTGACAACCCGATATAGTTGTATCCTCTATTGTAGAGTATTCTTGATCATTGTGTCCATGATATGTTCAGTTGTGGTTCCATGAAGTCCAGGTTGAGCTATGCTGGTGTGATTTGTTCTACAATGTCAGATGTGTCCAATAATGGTGGAAAGTATGGCTGAAGGTGATCTACATTGAACACTAGGTGTAGACCAAGGAACGGTGGGATGCTGAGCTCGAAGGAATTTTCCGCGATGGCCTTGGTGATGTTGTATGGCCCATATTGAAGCGGGTGAATCTTGTGGTGGGGTCGGGCAAGGCACTTCTTCTGCAAATGTAGCCAAACTTTGTCACCCACCTAGAACTTGTGCAACACTCGATGTTGACTATGGTGTTGATTATACTTAACATTGCATCTGTCGAATTTATGATGGAGCTGTTGGCGAATGTGTTGAATGCACTCAATGAACTTGTCATCCCTTTCAGCTTCAGACTGCATGTGAGTCGATTCTTCCTGAGTGGCTTCAAATGGTATGGTGACATCAATGGGGCATAAAGGCTGAAATCCCAGCCCTACCTGAAAGGGGTTGTGGCCTGTTTAGCTGTGGAGAGCTCTATTTTAGTTGTGTTGGACAGAGGGGAGAATTTCATCCCATGCGCGTGGATTCTTCGAGTTTTACATGTGTAAAAAGTGTATGATTATCCTCTTGACAAACTCTATTTGGCCAATAGTTTGGGGGTCAAAATCCATGGACTTAGTGAGTTTTGTATCTAGCATGGACCAGAGACTTGACCAAAATGCACTTAGCAATCTACTATCCCAATATGACATAACGGATTGTGGGATCCCAAAGTGTACCCACACTCACTCAAAGAAGAGCTTAGCAGTGGCTTGTGTTTTGATACTCTTCTTGTAGGACGCCATGATTTCCATGCTAGAGAATTTGTCATGACCACGAAAATGAAATCGTTGTCATGCTTAGTAGAAGGAAGGCCCGACATATAATCCATGGAGATAGATTCCCAAGGCCAAATAGGAGTAGGTAGATGATTATATAGTCCTTGCTTCTTAATGGTTGGTTTGGCAATGGCGCAGGCGGTGCAAGATCTAATATACTTCCTAACATCCTGATGAAGTTTCGGCTAGTAAAAATACTTATGTAATATCGCCATTGTTTTCTCTACTCTAAAATGTCCAGCAACCTGACTGTAGTTCACCTACCAAATCATATTGGCATGCCCACTTGAAGGAACATATATGTGTCCCATGTGGCATAATAGTGCATCCTAAAGGTGAAAATTTGGAACTTTATTCCCTTCCAAGAGTGTATGGTATATGCTGTCAAATTTTGGATTGCTCTTGTAAATATGCAGCCACCCCAATGTCTCGTGCCCAAAGGAGTCAAGCACAATGATTAACGCCATGACTAGTGGTCGGCAGAGGTAATCAACGACATTATTGGTGTTTCCCTTCTTATACTTAATGTTCAAATGGTATTGTTGCAGATAGATGGACCGTTTCTGATGGCGATCGTTCTGTAGCTTCTCTTGTGTCCGTATGAACCATAGAGGGCACCACAATTGACTACATTTCTTTGTCTTATGTGGGTACTTTCAGACTATGTCTAAAAGTGTCTCGTTATGGTAAAACACTAGATGCCCATGTTGAGTAAGAACTGAACCCATAGCATAGCCGGAGGCATTTGTTTCAATCTCAAATGGTTGTTGCAGGTTTGGTAATGTGAGCACTAGTGCAGAACAAAGGCAATTCTTCAACTCGGAGAACAGTCATTGCTGGGTTTCAAACAAAAATAAATTTTCTTTCTCTCCTCCCTTTGTGACTTGACTTAAAGACCAAATGATATGAGAGAACTTGAAGAAGAACCTGCAGTAGAAATTGGCAAGACCTAAGAAGTTGCGGAGTTTTTTTAGAGTAATTGGGCATGGCCAATCTCGAATGACTTGTATCTTTGATGGGTCCACATGTACATCCTGCTCATCAATGATGTACCATAGATATTGAACCTAGGTCAAGCCAAAGGTACATTTCTCCATGTTAGCACACAACTTGTGTTGTCGAAGGGTTTGAAGGACCTGCCGAATATGGTGGAGGTGCTCTTCCCAACTCTAGTTGAAGATCAAGATGTCATCTAAATACAACACCATGAATGCATTGGTGAAGGGCTGAAAGATGTCGTCCATTAGTCTCATGAAGGTTGCAGGGGTGTTCATCAATACGAATGGTATGACCAACCATTCAAAAAGGCCCTCCTTGGATTTGAAGGTAATTTTCCACAAATCGGAGGGTTTGATAGGCACCTGGTGATAACTTTCCTTCAAGTCAATCTTGCTGAAATATTTGCCCCCCTTGAGCTGGTCCAGAAGGTTATCAATCTGCGGGATTGGTTACCTATTCCAGACAGTGATCTTGTTCTGCACATGATAGTTAATATAGAGCCTACAGGTCCCATCCTTCTTCTGTACCAATACAATTGGGCTCCCACAGGGTGATGATCTTGGCCTGATGTGCCCTTTCTGCACTAGTTGCTGAATTTGCATCTTGATCTCATTGTTCTCCAGAACAGAGCATCGATAGATCGATCCATTGGGCAGCAGCATGCCCGAGGTCAGATCGATGAAGTTCTTGACCAGACAGTGGAGAGCTATCCTAGTGGGTGAGACAAAAATGTCCGTGTACTCCTCCATGACCTTTTCCATATGTTGCTTCTATTTAGAGGAGCCCTGCCAAGAAGCCGTGGCCACAACCTTCTTCTTGCCTTGGGGGAGAATCATAAGGAAAAAGAATTTCCTGGTCTAGGAAATGATCTTACTGCATTTATTTGCTGTGATCAAAGAGATGGAGGTAGGCGGGGCTACCTCTAGTATCTTGTACAAATTGTTAGCCAAAGTAATAATCACATAGAAAGGTCTACACTCATATACAACATGTCGCTTCCACAAGTATGGTTATCCTAACAATACATCAGAAACTTCAAGAGGAGAAACGTCACATAATACCTCATTCGTGAAGTGCTTCATGCTATAAGGAAGGCGACACTACTAGCTGACGCGAAGGTCTCCTCCTTGGTGAAGCCACCCGATGGTGTATGGATGTGGATGTGTTGTGGTCTTTAGGGCGAACCGCTTCATGACTTCTGCTGAAATGAGGTTCTTTTGGCTCCTGTTGTGGACAATGAACTGAAGCAGAGAACCCTTCACCCACATCTGTGAGTGGAAGAGGCATTCCCCCTCCTCTGGATCTTCAAGGTCAATTTTCTGAATCTTTGTGGTGGCCACAGTGGCACTCGACTCCGCATCAATGATTTTCTTCCCTTTGTCAGTCCCCTTATCTAGTTATAATTTAGAGTCAGAACATGTGTCTAATTCGGAAGCCTTCAGCTCGGCCACCAGTGACCGCTTGGCCCGATAATCACATGTTTGTGATTGGAGCTCTTATGGAACTCACACAATTTTCATGTGTCCTTCTTCGTCTTCGTGGTGTTGCTCTTTGCTTGAGGCTTTGGCAGGTTGTCCTCAGTAGCCATGCCTTGCCTTGGTCCCTTGTTCTATGGTTTGGGGGTGCATTTTCCTTGTTTTGGATTCACAGATCCAAAGTCTTGCTTCTTCTATTTAAACTTTTTCTCAATCTTTACAGCATACCAATACGCTATGTCAAGCGAGGAAATATCTAGGAACTCCATCTTATCCTGGATGTACTTGTGTAGACAACTTCAGTACTTAAGCACCAGATTCTCCTCAGTATCCTTGATACCCAACGTCACGTGAAGGGTATGGAAAGAACTTGTGAACTCCAACAAATCTTGGTCCCTTCCCTGCTGTAACGTGGTCCAATTTATGTATTTATCTTCATAGCTCCTGACATGGTATTATTTTTCCTTGATGGCATATCAGAAAGAATTCCAAGTGGGTGCAGCTGAAAACAACGATGGTTCACTCTCATCCTTTTTCTCACATTAGGTTTCCCACCAATCCTTGACATGTGGGGCTTATTTGAGAAGTGCAAACGTAATCATTTCCTGATTGGAAAAGTCATGAACTAAAATATATCCTTCCAATAGATTTAACCATTTATCTTCAACGTCTACATTTATCAGGCCTTTGAATATGGGAGTATCGAAGTTAACTTGTACCTTAAAAGGGGTGGCACCTCCCGAGTGGTTGTTGGGTGAAGATGCATCATGTGTGGGTAGGCATCGAAGGATCTGGGTAAAGTTATCCATCATCACATCACTTTGTCACTCGAGGGCTTCTACGAGCAACATTTTGAAAGGCACTCCTACCCCCTCATCTTTTTTTCTTCCGCCATGGGAGGTCATCACATTTTGCGAGGCTAATCCTGCAATGGTTCATCACAGACCACTTAGGTGCTAAGCACTTGTCTATGCCCTTGGTTTTCTTGGATCTCCACGACTAAGTGCCAAATAATATCATAAATACGAGGCATTGGGTCTTTCACAAAAAGTAATTACAAAGGAGTTACAAAAAGTCCAATCCCCATAATTCTTCATTGCACTTAGGTGTTAAGCCTACTCTACGCCCTTGGCTCTTTTGGGTCCCCACGACCAAGTGCCATTCAGCATCGCAAGTTCCTTGTATCATAACCTTTTCAAAAATGAATTAGAGCAGAGTTACTATGTCTCCTTCTTCTGAAATACTCCATAACGCTTAGGTGATAGGCCCTGCTCTACACCCCTAGTTGTTTGGTTCTCCACGACTAAACACCAATTTATCTCAGAAGCCCTCTATTATCATAACATTTCTCAAATATTCATTTAAACAGGAGTTACAAGGTCTTCCACATCTGATATACAAACTTTGAGATGATGTCATCATTTCCATATGGCATCTCCTTCATTCTTCCTTGTCAACTTCTCAAGGCCAATCACCTGTTGCCATGTTTCCCATTGGAAGAGAGAGAAAGATTTCCTTGGTCCTTTGGTTTTGCAATGAAATCCTTTATAATTCCTATTCTTTGCAACCTCGACACTTTTAAAGAATTTCATAATTCCTTTGAAATCTTTTCACATCCATCATTTGAAGTGTTACCTTCTTGGTCAAACTAATCTAGTTTAGTCAGCTATTCACCAAGTTAATTTGATGTTTTGGTCAAACAAGTTGATTAATTGTTTATAGAGGGCTCTCCTTACTTTGCAAGTCATTTTTGCTTTGTACTTAAAAATGCTTTCTCAGTTAGCAATGTTCTCAATGTCGTTTAACTATCAATTTCTCATTCCCATATATAATCACCACGTGTTACTATTTTGCATGTGAAACATGTTACAAAGAAACATCATATACATATATGTATCGTAAGTCATAAAAATGTACAAAATGAAATAACTACTAAATATTTGTATTAGAGATTAATCTTGCATCCTTCCCATAATATATTTCACATATACATGATACCACTTGGAATTTCAATGCCAAATGCATCATATAAAATGTTTACAAGTTTGTTAAGAAAGCTAATATTTCAACTTCTCTCGTCTTAAACTGTAACATCATCCTCTTACTATGAAATTCAATATTAATACTAGCTTTAATTTAAACACTAACTAAAATTAAAAAATGCTAATTAATTCATTATTATGTATTGTTGTGCAGGAAGAAGATCTATGGAATGCATAAAAATGTATGGAACATTGCGGTAAAAATGTTTTTGTTCCTTTCTCTGCACACCTGTTCTCCCACACAACACTTTTTCCTCAAAAACATTAAAAAGACACTCTTCTTAATTTTCAAAAGTATTTAATTCATAAATATAATATCACAAATTCATATATTATTTGAAAGCAGTGAATATGAAGGCTTGCTTTCTACTTTGATATTGTTTTGAAATTATCAAAGCCTTCAAACAAAGTAACGTGGACAATTAACTACCCACCTTATTTCACTCTTCGTATACACATAAACCAAACTTTCCATGCCCCAAAATTTAATAAACCAAAACTGATATTAATGTATTAATATGTACTATCATGTAGGAGGGAGGTATGCATAAGAAGTTTATAGATGGGGAGACTTGGCACAGAACCAAAACATCATGGAAGAAGTTTTATGTTCCTTGCTCCATACACCTGTTGTCCCCCACAACAATTCGTCTTCATATGCATTAAAAAGACACTTTGTTTAATATTGTATAATAAGTATTTAAGTCAAAAACACAAAATCACAAATGCCCATAGTATTCATGAACCTTGAATACCAACATTAGTTGTTTTTAGTTTTTAAATTTTCTAAGGCATTGAACATAGTTTTGGAAATTGCACATTGAATCATCAAATCATCCTGATATAAAGTAAAATGATCCCACTTCAACCCAATCTTAAGGACAAATTTATCCATTCTCTTACACTACACTCTATTCTCATATGCATGAAAAAGAGACTTCATTAAAATTAAAATAATTCCATGCCTACTGAATAAAGTTCCCTTTCCACCTTAATTCTCATTAATTAATTAATATGTACTATCATGTGGGAGGGAGGCGTGTGGAAGGAGAATCAAAATGTTCTGGAATACTTGTTATTCACACACATGAAAGATACTTGAATTAATATTGCATAGCAATAAGTATTTAATTCTAATATATAAAGTCACAAACGCACATAGTATTCAAAGTCCTTGAATATCAAGATTCAATGTTTTTAAATTTTAAACGATCAAACTCATTGAAAAAAGTTTTGAAAACCGCACATCTGGTATCAAGCTAAATGAACCCATGTTGATTCACCCTTAAAGGGAAATATATATGGAGATGCAAAGCATTATGAATTAAATATTTTTCTCCTTGCTTTGCAGACCCATTGTCCGATCAACACTCCTTTCTCACACACATTAAAAAGAGACTTCATTTAATATTAGACACTAATTTTATGTTTAAATTTGAAATAATTTTGTGCCTATAGAATAAAGTTCCGTTTGTACCCTCGTTCTCTCGCACATACCCCCCTTTTGCACATCCTTCATTCTGCACAGACTCACAACTCTATGTAATTGTTCTCTCACAGAACTATATCTGTAGAAGTTACAAAAAATGGTTTAAAATGAAAGACGAGATGAACACAATAGAAATACATGTCTTGTTGTCAACGTCAAAGCTCTAACCTAGGAAACATACTCCTCCCCCTCCCGCTTCCCCTCCCTCCCCCTCCCCCACTTAACTTATGTAAAGGAGTTGGTCAGAGCACTCACCCACAGAATGACCACTTAAAAAATTAACCACTTTAAAATGAAATAAGAGATAAATGCAATAAAAATACATGTCTTGTTGTCAATGTCAAAGCACTAACCTAGGAAACATACTCCCCCCGCACCCCCTCCTTGACTTATGTAGAGGAGTTGGTTAGAGCACTCACCCACGGAATGACCACTTACAAAATTAACCACTTTAAAATGAAATAAGAGATGAACACAATAGAAATACATGTCTTGTTGTCAATGTCAAAGCACTAACCCAACTTATGTAGAGGAGTTGGCCAATCCATAAAACTTGACAAAATAATCAAGAGTCAATTTGGCGAGACAAAGATTAATAAATGATTTAGATTTCTACATAAAAAAAGAGAATTTGATATTTCTTACAATAAGAATACAATGCATTTCAAATATTGCATATTCTTAGGATTTTCTAAAATGATGTTAATCTAATTTTTCATTTTATGATTCTTATTAATTTTCCTTCAAATATTGGATTTTTTCCTTTCAAATTATAATTTTTTTTATATTTAATAAAATATAAATATGATATATATATTTGAAAAAAAATTAATATTAAGTGATGAAAAATCTCATTAATGTTGAAAAATAACTTATAACCTATTAATATAAGTTAAATTATAATAAAAAATTCCTAACATAATATTGTTTTATTTTGAATCAAATTTTATTGGTCAATATTTTGTCATCGCAAAACACTAGAGCACTCAACAATAAAGAATGATTATCAAAATGTACAATCTAATAGAGTTTGTTGCAATATAAAATAGAAAATCAATTAAACCTACACAATTGCCTTCTCTAGAGAAAGCTGTGATGAACAATATTTTAAATCTGTACTAACTATGCCTACCTAAATAAAAGACTAAGAGACATTCCTTGTTACAACTACTAAGTCCCTCATTTCTATAGACTTGATAGGAGACACCATCTCCTTTTGGTTCAACACTATTTTCTCGGGCACAAGTATATTTCTTCTTTTGCTTCATTTGTCTATAATAACTTTCTGCACTAACATTTTTATCTTTTAATACAGATATTTTCCAATACAAATCAATGGTAAGTAGGCATTGGTTATACCTTTCATGGGTGTGCCTAGCCAATCTCATAAGGAATGTTTTCCATAACATTTGAATTTAAGGTGCAAACCATTATCATATTAATATTGATATGTTAAAATCATTAAATTACAAAATAATATTATACATTTAAATTGTAAACTAACATTTAACATTTACATTTTAGATCAAGGAATTTAGAATAAATTAAATAGTGACACAGTTCCAAATTCTTTTGAAAGCTTAAAGTACCCTGTCAGCAGTTCGAAATAAGTACCCTGTCGCCAGTTCGAAATTCTTTGAACAAAATTGATGCACCAAATGATTTTGAAAGCCTAGAGATCCCTGTGACTGCTCAAACCGTAAATTATACCAATTTTACTTATTTAAAAAAAAAAACCATAAAAAAGGTTATTAAAAAAATACATTGATTTAGTTAAATGCTATTTGATATAGTAGAACTGAAATCTTCAACCCCTTTCCTATATGTTTTAAACCTAAACTTTATGTCAACTGAAATAAATTAGTTCAAACTAAAAATGGTATCACTTTTTAAAAATGAAATCGCTGTTATCATGCCTGTATGAAACAAAAGCTTACGAATACGCATAAAATACTTTTCTTCAAATATGAAATAACACCATAATTGCACTCCAAACCATAGTTATCAAATTCGAATTTGAATTCGAGTCGATATGGAAAAAATTTGATTACCTAAAATATAATATAGGAAAAATTCGGAAGTAGAGATCTTTCAAAGTTAAATTATTTTTAAACTAAAAAAACAAAAATTTATATTCTAATATATATTTAAAAAAAAAAAATCATATTCTCAAATTCTAAATTTTAATATAACCCTTAAAAATAAAAAAATAACAACATTATTAATTAATAACTAAAACAACATAATTCTCTCCTTGTAGATTTAGCGTTTCCAGTAAAACACACTTTCAAAGAGTTGTTTACAGTGTAGATTTTGTTAGTCCACATATGCATTCTACACAATTCAAAATAGACGGGAAAGGAGAAACACACCCCAACAGATACTAAAGGAGAAACACACCCCAACTTTAATTCATCGTTTCCATTTTGTTACTAGGGGGAATAGGGGAAGTATAAAATTCAAATAGAAAAAATTAGAGACTATATATTTTATAAATATTTATAAATAATAATTTATTTTTCTTTGTTATAGGAATTTATTATTTTTAACACCTATAAACTAACTATTTTTTACTATATTTTAATATATAATTTATTTTTTATTACAACTGTAACTTTTTAATATGCAATTTACTATTTACTATATTTTTAAATATAGAAATTTCTATTATATATATATATATATATATCAAAAATCTTTACCAAATTAAATAATACATGTAATTTTTTTTAATATAAAAATTTATGTTTAAATAAAATAGAAATTTCTATTTTTAAATTTTATATTAATAATTTTTTATTTAATTAAATAAAATAGAAATTTCTATTTTTAAATATTAAATTTTATATTAATAAATTTTTTAAATTAAATTCCATCATAATAATTATAATATTAGTAACATACCATTTTACTAAATTCCATTATAATTATAATATTTTTAATATACCATTTACGGTTTATCATAATTGTAATATTCTTAACATACTATTTCACTAAATTTCATTATAATTGTAATATTCCTAACATACCTTAATATAAAATTTTCTATTTACCAAATTCCATCCAATAAATTAATAAGTTTAACCTACCATTTAAGATTTATTATAAAAACAAATTAATATAAAAAATTTATTTAAAAAAAAAAACCGAATTTCAATTTCCAAATTTACCACCGAATCGAATCGTACTACCGTATTTTCGAATTTTTCTGGCCAGTACGGCCGAACTTGGTAGCTATGCTCCAAACCCAATCAGCCATTGAAGGAAACGGAAAATAGTAAACGGTGTAATGAAGAGTCAGCAGTTGTAGCAAAACTATAAATATATTATTGGGTACATATATTATTTTATTTAGAAGAGTACTGAGTGCGCCGTTTTGGCATTCACGCATGGATACCATCAGCAACTCCGGTGTTAGAGAATGCGTTAAGAGCGAGCGCGTTAAGGAGAGCTAGAGCGTTACTGATCAGTTCTGACTCATTCTGCACGCGGACCTTCACCATCGCACTAATCTTCCCCTCCGCCGCCTTCACATCCTCGAATCCGTTGAGGCAGGAGTCTTGGTCGGTGAGGGCGGCACTCATAAACGTCTGCATGTCGTTCATTTGAGGGTTGAAGTTGCTGCGCTGCAGCTGCTCCAACTCCTTCAGAGATTTCTGAATCTCGTCAACGGTGTCATCGAAATTCTGAATACAATCGTTCAGCGCCGCTCTTTCTCTTTCACTCATCTCAGCGCTTGTGCCTTTCAGGCCTGCTGCCCAAACGGATACCGTTCGGGCATTAACGAGGCTCACGTTCATGGCCGCCTTGACCAGATCGCAAAGCGTGGGCTTCAGAGATCCGGTGTATGGAGAAAGCGACGAAACACAGAGCTGCGGATACCGAGTGGCCTGGCACGACGATTTGATAAATTCAGCGATGCTCGTATCGCTGTGCTGGGGATTCACGTCCTTCGCCGTAGCTGAAGCCATTATCGCAAAAACTATGATAACTAAAACAGTTGCAGGCCGTGAATCCATGGCGATAGAATATAAAAAGAAAGAACAAGAAATGAAAAGCAGCGAAGGCGAACCCAGGGACGGAAAAGGGTTGTAAGTGGGCACAAGCACATATTATTGACGCTCTTTCATCCCGATATATATAGCCGACTTCGCGCCTCTGGATATTTTCAATTAACCATTCCAAGTCAGTGTCTCGCTGGACGGCCGATTCTCGAGGTTTGATTTGTTCCATGTTTTCCTTCCCGAGCACTGGGTTGACCTTATGCAGTGGGATGTAATGCGCGTAGTTTAAAAATGAAATAATATTTTTTTCTCACATTTTGGTAAAATATTTTGCTATTCTTAGTTTCAAGATTTTGGATGCTTTTCTACTTTCTGATGGTGATTAATCTATTTTTACCATTAAATAAATCAAATTCAAACACTATTATCATTATTATTAATCTATTTTTACTATTAAATAAACCATATTCAAACACTATTATCATTATTATTATTTGGTAAACAACCAGATTCAAACACTATTATCATTATTATTATTTGGTAAACAAACCAGATTCAAACACTATTATCATTATTATTATTTTTGTAAGAAAAAAAATTGCCCAATCCGTCTTCCAATTTACTCCATCTGTACACAACTTTAATGTAATGAGGCAGGGGTAAATATATAGGAGATGAAAATATCAAACAAAAAATAAGCAGGGGTAAATATATAGGAGATGAAAATATCAAACAAAAAATAAGTTTGTGGAGATTTCGTTGGAATTTGTACATATTTTTTTTTTCAAATTTTATTTTTTATTATTTTAAATGGGTTATTGAATGTATATATGGATTTAGCATTTTAAAAAATCCTTGGAGCATTTAAATTGGGCATCGCACATGATTTATTCATAGAAACTTTTTTCTTGAAAATAAAATGTTTTTTGGGTGAGTTTTCTTAAAGTACCATGTTTTGAAAAGTTTTACAGTTTATTTTCTGGTCTAATCTATCTAGAATTTGTGAGGGATTCATTGAAATCACTAGTTTGGCTAGTGAACGATGTGCTATCAAGTGTCCAAGGGTTTTTTTAAGGGCTTTGAATCCCGGTTTTTAAGGGCATTGAATCTATATAACACAAATCAAGATTCTACCACAATTATTTTCACTAGATCTAGTGAGAAATTTGCTAGAAACTCCAAAAACTCACACTTAAATACAACTCTTTTTAGATATGTTTTTACTAAGTTGAATTTTTAAGATTTAAGTTGTCTTTAAATCTTTTTCATTTTTATATAATTTATATAATAACAACTGCATAAAATATTTTGGTAAAGTTATAAGGATTTTAATTTTAAGTTTTTATATAAGATTACTCATTCTTGGATGGTAATCATTTTTTTAAAATATTAGAGTAAATTTATTAATTTTTATAATTAGTAAGAAATGTGAAATTGTATAACTTAGATGTTTTATTTCTAGATCTATATGGTTTCAATGGAAACTACAACGCATATGAAATGGATATCAGTTTCCAATTGTAAAAGTTGATGAGCTTTTTTTAAGGCCGGTAAAGCTGATGAGTGACTATTAGTGTAGTTGTTTATTAGGGCCTGTTAATCTCGGATAATCAAAGTTTCCAGGCATATAGTTATTTGCCATCTTATTTGGTCTCTTCCAGAGGCATGGAGGCAAAAACATTGCGTTATAATTATTTATTTGTTTCTGATCACGGTTAGACAACTGCCACAAAAACAATGTTAGCTCAATGCTAACATTAATTCCTAGACATTTAATGTTTGGGATAATGTTCACTCATATCTCATATCATTTCCTGCATGAAAATGCGCCATGCATGAAAATGTTGGCGAGACTGTCGTGGTGAGAGTGGCAAGCATGCAATAATTGTTCCTCCTTCATGCGGCTGCAACTCTAAATGGGCTTGTTGTTATGTTGAAGAACATATATGTTGTCAACAGGCACACGATCAGAATTGTTCATCAACCCAGTCACCGCTTTCAACTGAGGCATTTGCGATTATTCCTTTGAGGCATTCGAGTCCATGCATGTAACATTCCATGGTGCTCTATGGCAAGAGGAGATTAACCCATGGCATACTGCCTCATAATCTGGCAATCTGGCATTGAGGCGTTTGAGTTCCAAGTCGCACTGTGGTAGGACACTTCTTGTGAAATCAACAACTTTTCTTTTCCTACATAATTATCAATTTTCACTAATTTTCATTTATCAATTTTTGCCCTGCAGAATTATGAAAAAAATTCATTTATGAGATTGCAGAATTGTCAATTATAAGTTTAGAACAATAAATCAAATTTACAGATTTAAAGAAAAAAATTGGTTATCGGTACTTATTGAACTTCAGGGCTGCATTATATTAGGTGTACTGAAAGGCTGGAAATCAAGATTGAAGGCTCCGGTATTGATTACTCAAGCTACTATATGCTCCACCTCCCACTACTCAAGCTACTATATGCTCTAGCTTATGTTCCAGCTCCCACCTGTCGCTCGACTCATCACACCTTTGGTTTGGCGGATCAATCGTATCTTGATAGTCTACTCTTGCTTCCAATCTTACTATCATACAACCGTCTAATATCATGTTGCTGGATTGGATCTCATGGCATACCTTTCATTCTATTGAGTACTGGTCCTCATTCGTCGAACATTCTACTATTGTGTCTCATAGCTCTGGCCGAGCCCTAGATGAAAAACGTCAGGGAGAGGGTGGATGATTCACCAACTCCATTAGCATAGTTCCCCTCTACCCGCCCTTCGATTGGAGTGCTATTCAACTTGGTATGAGGGAATTTCTTTTGATTTATTCACTGCTTACGGACTCTGATTATGATTCTGATGAATGGCGATGTGAGAGCTTCATATGAAAATCTTTTCCTTTGTCCGAAAGACATCCATACATAGGTGGAATGTGATCACTTCCTTTGTTGATGAGCAATCATGCCCCCTTCTTCTAGCGGAGGAACAAGTTCATCAGATTAATTTTTTTGATAATTATCCTTCAAGTTTTGTTCCTTTCTTCGGCGTCATCTATCTATTCCATAACTTTGGTCTCTTGTGGATCAAATGAATTCTATTGACCCACACTACCTTACCTTGGTTCCACATAAACTATTTACCATAATACCTAGATCTTACACATCTCCCTTTTGTTACCGGGTCCGACCCTGGAGCCATAATGTATCAGAACGAGGAGGTCGTAGGGAAACTTCTTTTTTCTCCTTCGTCTCGTTGGCCAAATACTCTCAGTAGAGTGCTTCCCACTCCCCCGATTATAGATGGATTGGCAGAATGGAGCTGGGTAGACAAAGCTAGGCTACATTAAACTGTTGCGAGATATCTACTACATTTAATGGAAAAACTACTCCTCAAAGACAAACTAACAGAACAACTCCTCTCTTCTCTTTCAACAAACCATATCTATACCTATTGCCTATGCTCTTGAACACAGGAAGTAGCAACGCAGTCTGTGCCATGCCGGTTGTTCTGGTCAACGACGAAAACGTTCTGAGATGCAACTGAACTAGTGGGAACTGCTAAGGCATTTTCATCCACCCCGATGGTTTGTTTGAAGGCAACACGACATTAAGAAAATTGTGTAACCAACATTGAGAGTATCTCTTAGAATGTGGGTAAGGGAAGGAAAAGCCACAAGTGGCGACCATGCAATGCAATGAACCAATTGAGCTATACAAAAAATTTGAGAGAGAGAGAGGGGGGGTTGATGCTAGCTTTGAGAAAGCTCTTTTTCCCTACAAAACAAAAAACACAAAACCCAACACGGACATGCAAAGAAAACAAATCTTACGTCTCGAAGTTAGCTTTAGCCGAAAAACTAAATATTTTCAAAAATGAACCTTTCGGCTCAAATTTAGCTTTAGCCGGAAACTAAATATTTTTCTCAATGTTTCTGATTTTTCGAGATCACACTAAGGCGCAGGGAAAAGAGCATACGCATGAGAAAAATCCTTCCTTTCTGTTTCTGATTTGCCCAGATCGCACAGAGTCGCAGGGCAAAGAGCATACGCAGAAATGAAAGGTATAGATCCGGTAATAAAAAAAGGCTAAATAAACCGAAACCGAAATAAACAGAGAGAAAATAACTGTAAACTGCAAATAAACACTGTGTACCTCCAGATCTTAAAAATGACGCAGCTAGGGCTATCAGAAACCTTTTCGCGTGAAACGAAAGGGGTTCCTCACTGGAACGGATGCTCCCAACACAACAGAGCAGTCCTCTCGGCCCGAAAGCAGTCAGAAACAATAGATCTAGGAAACGGCAGTCGGATGCAGTTCTACTGGCTTCAGATTTGGATCACCAACGGACGCGGCCCTCAAATAGCTCTAATACCATGTTGGAATTTACAGGGTAAGTTCCTCAGACAGAACACCAAAGGACACCGCTCACAACCAGATCGCAAATCAATACACCAATATTTTTGACGTGGTTAAAACACTCAAAAAGGGAAACAGTCCACGGCCTGAGCCAACGTGGCCACTTCAGGCAATTTATTAATAAAAGAATGAAAATTTTCATAAGCTTCTCTCATAGACGGATTACCCTACAAATTACCCTCCATGCGCTTTAAATAGAAATCATGGACCAATCGGGTGTCAAGCCACGGATCAAGTGTCAGTAATACCGAGGAGAGAATGAACCGTCGGATCACTACATATCGTGACCGTCGGATTGTAAGTTACAAAATGTACAAGGTAAAGAAACACACTTTACCTAACTCTATACCTAACTCTATACTAGACCAAGTTGTACTTAACTATTTCCTATGTGTCAGAATATCCTAACATCCCCCCTTAAGAACAAATTGGGATAGGATTGAAGGATTTACAAATATGACACAATAGGAGAAGGAAGGAGGCACTAGAGCCTATCCCCCCTTAGTGACAACTTCCTGAACTCCAACCATAAATCGAAGTTTAGTGAACTTCGCCTCTGTGAGAGCCTTTGTAAAGATGTCTCCAACTTGATCATCTGTTGAACAATATTGCACTTCAAGAACATGGTCATGAATGAGCTTTCTGATGAAGTGCATGTGCAGTTCAATGTGTTTGCTGCGCTGTTTTTCGACTGGATCTTTGCATAGCTGAATGGCACTTTGATTATCACACCAAAGTGTAGTCGGATGCTGCTGCTGAAAGCCAAACTCTGACAGGATCTGACGAAGCCACAAGGCTTCGTTACTAGCTTCTACGACACGATGATATTTTGCTTCTGCTGAAGAAAGAGAAATGGCACCTTGTTTCTTGCAAGCCCATGTAATGGGTCCTAAACCAAGAGTGAACACATAACCTGCAGTAGACTTCTGATCATCAGGGTCACCAGCCCAATCGGAATCAGTGAAACCAACCAATAGAGAAGATGCTTCGGCACTATAATGAATCCCAAACTGAACTGTACCTCGAACATAACGAAGTATTCTTTTAGCTGCTTTCCAATGACTTTCACGTGGGTTTTGCATAAACCGAGCAACAAGGCCAATTGCAAAGGAAATGTCAGGACGAGTATGGGTTAGATACAGAAGTTTTCCTACAAGTTGACGGTATAAGGTAGTATCAACTTCAGGAGAAGTACAAGTGACTGAAAGTTTGACTCTAGACTGGAAGGGAGAAGGGGCTGGCTTACAGTCTTCCATGTGAAAATGGCATAGAATATCAAAGGCATACTTGGACTGGGAAAGGGAAATACCCTCCTTGGATTGCAAGACTTGAAGACCGAGAAAATAATGTAAGTGTCCTAAGTCTGTCATTTCAAATTTCTTTTTAAGGCTGGACTTCACATGGTTTATAAGGTTGGGATCACTACCGGTAAGGATAAGATCATCAACATAAAGAACAAGAATGATAAGAGACTTGCCCACTTTCTTGGCGTAGACAGTATTGTCAGAATGACACCTAGAAAAGCCAGATTCTAAAAGAAACCTATCCATTTTGGCATACCAAGCTCGAGGAGCTAGCTTGAGAACATAAAGGGATTTCTTAAGCCGACATACAAGGCTGGAGTCTGTTTTTATGAAGCCAATGGGTTGTTCCATGTAGATTTCTTCATGCAAGTCCCCATGCAAGAAGGCGGATTTAACATCCATCTGATGGACTTCCCATTTGAACGAGGCAGCAAGGGAAAGAACAAGGTGGATAGAGTTCATTTTGGCAATAGGGGAGAATGTTTCAGTGTAGTCAATGCCTTCAACCTGTGAAAAACCTTTAGCAACAAGACGAGCTTTATGTTTATCAACTTTCCCATTTGGTCCATACTTGGTTCTGTAAACCCATTTGCATCTAACAAGTTTTCGTCCCTTTGGTAGAGGAACAAGATCCCATGTATCATTTGCGAATAATGAATGATATTCTTCATTCATAGCTGCTTCCTAATCTGGATGGCCTGAAGCTTCTGCAAAGGTGTTAGGATCATAATTTACTGGAGCTTGAGCCAGTAAAGAAGAGGCTCTGTCAAACTGAGAACGAGTGTGTCGCTGATCTGTAGGATCACCAGCAAGATCACCTACTGCATCTCGAGTAGAACGAACCCATTTTGGAAGCTGAGGAGCTGAAGGAGGATCCTGAGATGGCGGGGGAGGATTGTCATCCTCACTTTCATCATCTGAAGAAGAAACGTTTTCAAAAGTAGAAGAGATAGGGAGAGGTGGTACATCCGCTGGACTAGGCTCGCAGGCCGATATATTTTCATCAAATTTTACATCTCTTCTAATGATAACATTTTTGGACTTAAATGGAACAAGTCTATAGCCTTTGACATCTTCAGAATATCCAACAAAAGTACATTTTTCACTCTCAGGTTCTAAAGCTTTATGCTTTTCATCTGGAATATGGGCCCACGCTTCACTTCCAAAAACACGAAAGTGACTTACATCTAGTTTGATTGAGCTCCATGCTTCTTCTGGAGTGATATTCTTTAAAGCCTTAGTAGGAGTGTGATTTATTATGTAATTTGCACAGTTAATTGCTTCTGCCCAAAAACTAAGACAAAGTCCTTTAGATTGTAGCATACAATTAGCCATTTCCTTTAAGGTTCGATTCTTCCTTTCAGCGACACCATTTTGTTGTGGAGTATCTGGAACAGTATGTTGCATTTGAATTCCATTCTCAGTGCAAAAGTTGATGAATGTGTTTTTAACATATTCTCCGCCATTATCAGATCTTAGCTTAAGAATTTGATGTCCAGATTGTTTTTCAACAAAGGCCTTGAAGGCCAAAAATGTGTTAAATACTTCACTCTTGAGTTTTAAGAAGTATACCCAAGTGTATCTGGAGAAATCATCAATGAAAGTTAAGAAATACTTGCAGCCAGAGAATGAAACAACTGGAAGTGGACCACATAAATCACTATGCACAAGCTGTAAAGGGGCTGAGGCGTGCTAAGAGGCACGTTTTTCAAAACTGTCCCGATGATGTTTTCCGAGTACACATCCGGAACAAACACCATCTCTGCAAGATACCATAGGAAGACCTGTCACCATATTTTCTTTACATAGATGCTGAAGGGAGCGATAGTTTAAGTGACCAAATCGCTCATGCCAAAGTTTGCTCACTTCATCGTTATGAGCAACAAATACTAAGGGAAGATTTGATGACCCAAAGTTGTGAAACTTATACAACCTTGTAGAATCATCAACAATGCCAGTAGCTAAAATCTGTTTAGGATCTCTTAGGTCCTTGATTACAACATCATGAGGTGAAAATTCAACGATTTTACCTTCACCTGAATGAGTTATCTGATATACAGATAGAAGGTTGCAGGATAAGGTTGGAACACATAATACGTCATTAAACTGACCATTGTCTAGATGAACAGTTCCAGTCCCTACAACACTAAGAGATCTATCATCACCAACATATATATTTTTGGTGTTACAATCATTTAAAGAAGAAAACATGGCTTTGTTTTTGGCCATGTGATAAGAAGCTCCAGAATCAATGAGCCACTCATGAGAATGAGAAGAAGAAGATACATTTAGTGCATAGCCAGACCGAGATGCTTGACAACCACATGCAGAAAGTGCCATTCCTGAAGATGAAGTTGAAGTTGAAGATTGCTCCAAATGGATGTTATGTTTCTTCATCGCTGCTTCCAAGGCTTCCATATTCTTAAATCATTTGGATTCTAAGTGGCCATCTCGATTACAAAAGTTGCAATGTCTATCAGTCTTCTTCCATTTGTTTTTATTTGTCTTATCATTTTGTTGAAATGATTTTTCATTTTGAGGCTGATATTGCTTAGGACCCTTGTTTGGTTTAGGACCATTCTTTTTAGGATATGACTTCTTAGGATTCTTTGAATTTGGTTGCTGCTGGGCGGCTAACGCTTTCTTGGAAGAGTTTCCAAGATTAAGAAGACCAAGGTGTAAGAGTTTTTCTTGTTCTCTTATTAAAGAATCACAAAAAGAGTCAAAGGAAAGGGACTTGTAGTCTGTTCCTTGAGAAATGAAGGCTTCTCTTGTAGAATGGAAGGTGGAAACAAACACAGAGTAGGCTGGTCCCAACTTAGTAAGAATGGAATAGATAAGGTTACTATCTTCTTTCTTAACTTTAACACCTTCCAAGAGATATCTAAGGGTCTTGAACTTGGACAAGAAATCTTCAATGCAAGAAAAATTATTAGGGTCCAATGTAAGCAACTCATTTTCAAGTTGATGGGCTCTAAGTTCATTTTTAATCCCAAAAACTTTATTGATTTGTTTCATTGCTTCATCAAGAGTATCAAGTTCTGCAATATGGAATCTAAGATCTGGAGAAATAGACATCCCTATCAATCCACGTGCTTGATCTTGCCTATTTTCCCATTTAGCAGCTTTATCTTCATCCTTTGGTTTCTTTTCTTGGCCTGATGCTATTCTGTAGAGACCTTTACTTCTAAGTAAAGCCTCAATGTAGGACAACCATTGGAAGTAGTTGGTGCTGTCAAGGGTAACTTGGTATTGAATTTCCATTTCATTGGAAACTGAAGCTAAAGATGCTGAAACTAAGTGTTCGAATGGATAGATCTCGAAAAATTAGGCTGGTTTAAAAAAAACGGCTCTAAAAACGGCTTCCGGATGAAGAAGTTATGGCTTTTTGGAAAAAAGTTGATGAAGTCGCCGACGAAATGCGGGAATGTGCGGAAATGAAAAAAAGTCCGCCCCCAAAAAATGGAGACTTGAACCCAAGACCTCTACTCTCTTAAAATAGCTTTGAACCAATTGAGCTATACAAAAAATTTTAGAGAGAGAGAGAGAGAGAGAGGGGGGTTGATGCTTTGGGTTGCGTGCTAGCTTTGAGAAAGCTCTTTTTCCCTACAAAACAAAAAACACAAAACCCAACACGGACATGCAAAGAAAACGAACCTTACGTCTCGAAGTTAGCTTTAGCCGAAAAGCTAAATATTTTCAAAAATGAACCTTGCGGCTCAAAGTTAGCTTTAGCCGGAAACTAAATATTTTTCTCAATGTTTCTGATTTTTCAAGATCACACGAAGGCGCAGGGAAAAGAGCATACGCATGAGAAAAATCCTTCCTTTCTGTTTCTGATTTGCCCAGATCGCACAGAGTCGCAGGGAAAAGAGCATACGCAGAAATGAAAGGTATAGATCCGGTAATAAAAAAAGGCTAAATAAACTGAAACCGAAATAAACAGAGAGAAAATAATTGTAAACTACAAATAAACGCTGTATACCTCCAGATCTTAAAAATGACGTAGATAGGGCTACCGAAAACCTTTTCGTGTGAAACGAAAGGGGTTCCTCACTGGAACAGATGCTCCCAACACAACAGAGCAGTCCTCTCGGCCTGAAAGCAGTCATAAACAGTAGATCTAGGAAATGGCAGTCGGATGCAGTTCTACCGGCTTCAGATTTGGATCACCAACGGACGCAACCCTCAAATAGCTCTGATACCATGTTGGAATTTACAGGGTAAGTTCCTCAGACAGAACACCAAAGGACACCGCTCACAACCAGATCGCAGATCAATACACCAGTATTTTTGACGTGGTTAAAACCCTCAAAGAGGGAAACAGTCCACGGCCTCAGCCAACGCGGACACTTCAGGCAATTTATTAATAAAAGAATGAAAATTTGCATAAGCTTCTCTCATAGACGGATTACCCTACAAATGACCCTCCATGCGCTTTAAATAGAAATCATGGACCAATTGGGTGTCAAGCCACGGATCAAGTGTCGGTAATACCGAGGAGAGAATGAACCGTCAGATCACTACATATCGTGACCGTCGGATTGTAAGTTACAAAATGTATAAGGTAAAGAAACACACTTTACCTAACTCTATACCTAACTCTATACTAGACCAAGTTATACTTAACTATTTCCTATGTGTCGAAATATCCTAACATCTTGTCATTTCTGCTCCTTGGGTCAGGGCCACATAACCGACCTCATCATGTTGTATGACTTCCTCCACCTGAGTGATGCTCATCCCTCCTACCTCTACCATAGGCTAGAGCCAATCTTAGTCGATCATTTCCAGTAGAGGCACAACGTATTCGGGCCTCTTTGTCTCATGGTCAAGCCATCAGCTAGGGTCCCGCTCAGCCAGCCATCGATCAAATCCAACCATACCATCCAGCCCATACCCGCCAGTCCCCAAACCCACAACTTGCATTGTTTCCATAATCCTGACGTGACCAATTAGTTTCTTCCTCGCCCCCCCTCCCCATTCCTCAATTGCACATTATACCCTTAATGATATAAGTTTTACCTCGTCCTACCTCTTACCTCTATTAGCTCCCTCCCTAAGCCACTCTAACTGATCTAACTGCTTCATTCCTTTTACACTTTGTGCCCTGCCTCACTATCTATCCTTCTTGTTACCGTTAAACTGATTGAATAGGACTGACTGTAACAAGAAGGATAGAATGTCCAACTAAGAGAGAACTATGGTTAGTGAGTTTCAAGCCCAATATCAAAGGAGCCCAGGGAGGTGAGACTTAATATGCTAAAGCATGTTCTATCATGCTCTCCTTCTCCCATAAACATCCTTACTAGCCTTTCCACTTCTCCAAAACTAATTATTTGTATATCGAGCACATACCATCGTAGTAACACTCCTCCCACGACGATATTTCCTATTGTTCTCATGGTCCACAATACAATTTGATTTTACCCATCATTCATATGGATACTCATTCCTAGTAGGCTCCTCCTTCCTCCCAATAGATCATTGTAGATCCTCACATTTATTCAAAAATATAGAATATATGATTTTGATTCCATAATAATAATTTTCTCAATCGAGCTTTATAAATTTGGGAGTTATTCAGGAGTTGGACAAGCTTGAAGACTTTGTACCATTCAAAATATAGAGAATCTATGGCACAGCTCAGAAATAACACCAGACCAGAATATCTTTTCAAGCGGTGTTTGACTTCAAACCCTATTGCGCCTACCTCTGTTTCTTTCTCGAATACTCTTCTATTCTCTTCTGAGAAAGAAGAAGATATATCCCTATTATATATGATATTATTACATTAGGTCTTGCTAGGATGAGGAACCCTTATTTCCCATCATATTCTAATTCAATGTCATAGTCGGCGCGTAAGCTCCCTGATGTTTTGCAATTGCAAATCCAAATCCAAATCACCTTAAATTCATTGGACTCGTTGACCCATTTCGAGTTTCCAATGTTTGAGTCCACAAAAGGTTCTTATTCTTTGTCCCACGGCTGGGGTTTTCTTATTATTAGAAACTCCAGGTCTTGGGTTCAAATCGAGAAAGGTTTTTGGTATAACTCGATTTTTTGGGAAAGTTTTGGCATCTTTTGCTGTAATTGTTGGCAACCGTAGGTGTCAAGCATAGAATCTAGGGGCAATTTTCTAATAGTTCAGTTTCAAAATCTATTCATAGTGGGCTTTTTGACTTGTTGGCTTGGCCGAATTTTTCCTTGGCCAGGTAGACAATAGTTAGGTAGGAAGGAAGGGCTTTCACAAGGCAGAAAACCTAGAGGTGGGTAGATACGGTAGTTAGGCAGGACAGATGGATGCATTGAGCCATCCTAGAAAGATGGACGAGCAAGGCTTGTTGTTTTTGCGATGGCCTATCTACTTAGGATTTTGAATCCGGACTACACATATATGCTCTTGCTTTTCTATGAAGCATAGAAATGATGATGGAGACAGAGTATTTACTTGAATTTTAAGCACTTAAGGCACTAAACATTACAGTGAATACATGTTTTCAAGTTAAAGAAATAAGTAAAGAAAACAAAGAATCTTATAGCAACAAATCAAGAGCTGGCCTTGAGTCATCAAGTAGGCCAATATCTTCTCGTGAGCATGACATTGATACACGTTCTGCATCTTTGAACAAAAGTCATCTCTTTGACATTGATACATGTTCTTCATCCCTAAACAAAATGCATCGTTCTGCATTTGTAAACGAAATGCATCTCTCGATGACATGGCTTGATGGATGGTCGAGTAGCCAATAGGTTTTCCCTTTAGCAGAGCAAAGCTATATCTTTTCAAGCAGCTCTTTAGCTCTTCATTACATGACTTATTACATGAATCTACAGTACACTGAAGGATCAATATGTGAAATTATACAACTCTTTATCTCTTCATCACATGACTTATTACATGAAATTATAGTACACTGAAGGATCAATATATGAAATTACAATACACTCAAGGATCAATATAAGAGTCTTCTCCAAATAAAACCCTTAAAATCTTATTGACCATGATTACATCACAATACTAAAAGTCAGGTAGATGTGAGCCTACATTTCATTATCAGTGGAACGCTTACTAGAAGATGAAAATACCAAAATTGTTTCCCAAATCATGCTTTTTTCCTTCAAACATGGTAATGCAAATGTACAGGCTGTAATTTGAAATCTCCAGTATTAGAAGTTCTGATCTGAAATCTCTACATGCATGCCTATTGTTTCCATTTCCCCGCTCAAGGAAGGGACTAGCTGTTATGCATCCTCCCTTGTTTATGTTGTATCTACTACATTATGTCTTACAAGGTGTATATTAATAACATATCTATTTTTACAAGGCTGTATCTCCATAGTCACAACATAGTTTTTATGATGTTAGCTTTTGCATTTTTCATAATTTTATTGTGAGGTAACTTTATGTTGATTTACATATCTAAAAAATAAATAAATATAAATCTATGTAATATAAGGGAGAGTTGGTTTTCAAATCAAGGTTTGTATAGGGAGATGTTATAAAAAATAAATCATTTTATATTATATAATCGATCAAAAAATATTAAAGTATATGACAATAATTAAAAATTTAAATTAACATAAATCTATTTTAAAATTGAAATCATTATATTATGATAAAGACTCAATTTCTTAAAATGTACCTTTTCTTCATTGCTCAATATGAAAAAATAACCACTTATAAAATTATATTTTTGTATCTTTATACATTTGATTCCTCTTAACAACTTAGGTTTAAAATAAATCCTCATAAAAATGTATGTTACTAGGATACACCTTCTAGGAGATCATTTAGCATTTATAACATTTAATGATATTATGCCACATGCAAATCCCTTGCCAATTCTAAAAGTCGATCAACCTTACCTAAATTGCTCAAACTATGCCTACTACACTTAATTAAAAATATATAGGTTATTAATATGCACTTTGAAAAAGAATATTTAGTATATAGATGTGGCATGCATATGCTTTACCACCTGTAAAAGTTGACTACGTCCACCGGAAGGTTTACTTCTATTATCTCCAGAAATGGTATATAACTTAAGAGGATCCCTTGACCCTATTACAAACCTAGAGATGTGGAGGAATTACTCTCACATATTAAATGTCAGATAATATAATTCTCCAAAAGAACACCTCTTTATATAATAAATGTATACAAGAGTATATTATGCCATATTAAATATGCGATATAATGTATCGCTTTTACAAAAGATTGTGGAGAACTTCTGACATAATACAAAGACATCATTACCTTCCAAGGAATATAATATATTCCAACAATCCTCGATAATAT
Organism: Pinus tabuliformis; assembly: GCA_031772625.1. NCBI lineage: Eukaryota > Viridiplantae > Streptophyta > Pinopsida > Pinales > Pinaceae > Pinus > Pinus tabuliformis. The sequence continues at coordinate 1,352,401,520 of CM062820.1, read as the reverse complement.
GAGGGCTTTGTTTTGTGGAGACCAAGATGATCTCAATGGGGAGAATAATGAAGTATTCACATATTCCCACTGATCCACCAGTGATCATGGAGAATTATACACCAAACTCCAACTATCCACCCAAAGGAACAATAGATCTATTTGATTTGCAGGTGCAATATGGGCCACATATTCTACTTGTATTTAAAGGCCTTATGTGCACTTTCCCTCGAGGCACAAAGGTGGGAGTTGTGGGGCAAATAGGAAGTGTAAAATCTACTCTTATTCAATATTTTTTTGGCATTCTGGAACCAACAAAGGCATTGACGGAGTCAACATCTCAACAATATGCCTCCATAAGCTAAGATCCAAATTAATCATTATTCCCCAAGAACCAACCATGTTTTGGATAATATAAGAAATAATTCAGATCCTCGGGAAGACTGCTTGGGTGATGAGATTTGGTAGGCTTTGGAAAAGTGCCAATTTGGTGAAATTGTACGGGAAAAATAAGATAAACTTGATTCCTTAGTGGTTGAGAATGGATGAAGCTGGAGTGTGGGTCAATGCCATCTTGTCTGTTTGGGATGGGAACTACTAAAACAAAGTTGTATATTGGTCGATGATTAAGCAATTATCGTAGTGAACACTGGAACTGATGCGTTTATTCAGCAAATAATTCATCACCAATTTTTTCTTCCATAGTCATGATTATTGCACATAAGTTTCAATCTGTTATTGGTAGTGATTAGGTTCTACTACTAAAGGATGGAAAATTTGCTAAGTATGACACTCCATCATAACGACTGAGCAAAAATCTCGTACATTTGTAAAATGTGTTTCATAATAATCCATCACATAGATATCTTAACTCGAGCCTTGGACATTGGTTATATTGGGTTCAAAGTAGAATGGAGAAAAACCTTCATTTCCCTGAAACTCATGCTAGATAAATTCAATTATTCATCCTCTATAACATAGATAGAGATATAATATAGTAGGCTATGAGCTATCATGCAAGGTCATTATCTTTTGATAATATTGTATATCAATGTCCTTAAGAAGGGTTTAGTTACTCTTATCAATGACTTTGACTTCAGCCTTAAGTTATGATTTTTCACTTGTTATATACAAATGGATTTTACCCTTTAGAAAAAAGGTCACTTTGAGTCTTTGAGATGATGATGTAATTGTTGTCCATGGAAATAAATTGGTAAATGCAAGTGGATATATTTCCTTAATAGAGGTTGATCATGATGTTGGGTTGGTTCAAGGTTCATATACTTACTCTATTGGTTCTTCTGCTAGGTATGCATATAGATATGCTATTAGGTGTACTTCTATATATACTATTAGAACTGGAACTGCTCATGTTGCTTCAAAAGAAATTAGTGAATTAGAAATAGCATAACATTGAGCTTGAGTGGACCTCAGGCAGACTCTATATGAACTAGGATTTGTGCAAATTAAACCTTAATCACACTTTCACAATCCAACACTGGATATTCACTGAGTTTGAAAGGAAGCATACTTTAAATATACTTTAAGGATTTTAATTTTTAGTTTTTATATAAGATTACTCTATTTAATATTGGATAATGTTCCATTCGTGGATGGTAATCATTTTTTTATAATATTATAGTGAATTTATTAATTTTAATAATTAGTAAGAAATGTGAAATTTTATAACTTAGATGTTTTATTTCTAGATCTATGTGGTTTCAATGGAAACTACAACACATATGAAATGGATATCAATTTCCAACTGTAAAAGTTGATGAGATTTTTTTTAGATTAAACAGACTATTGTGACTACAACCTCATAAGAATAGATGCACTATTAGTATACACCATATACAACATTCAATGCTACCATGGGAGATGCATATCCTCTACAGGCTATAAACATCAAGTGAGCTTTACCAAAATTGCGAAGAATATGCCTAATACAACCAACTAAAAATTCTTAGGCTATTAACATACACCTTCGAAAACATACACCTTTCAAAAGCGCATGTGGTATACACAACTTTCAAGGCTATTATTTGACATGCATATCCTTTGACATTTGTAGGCTATTAACATACACCTTTCAAAACATACACTTTTCAAAAGAGCATGTGGTATACATAATTTTCAATTTTATTATGTGACATGCATATCGTTTGACATATGTGAATGTTGTTAGCTTATTAGTCCTTGCCATCTGGAAATGGCTTTGGATTATAGTATTTGAAAATGAGGTGGTTACTATTAGTTGAGTTGTTTATTAGGGTCGATTAATCTGGTATAATCAAAGTTTCTAGGCATATAGTCATTTACCATCTTATTTTGGTTCTTCCTGAGGAATGGAGGCAAAAACATTACGTTATAATTATTTATTTGTTTCTGATCACAGTTAAAAACATGCGACCAAAAAAATGTTAGCTTAATGCTAACATTAATTCCTAGACATTTAATGTTTGGGATAATGTTCACTCATATCTCATATAATTTCCTATATGAAAATGCGCGTGACGAGACTGCATGAAAATGTTGGCGAGAATGCCGTGGTGAGAGTGGCGAGCATGCAATAGTTCTTCCTCCTTCATGCAGCTGCAACTCTAATGGGGTTGTTATGTTGAAGAACATATATGTTGTCAACAGGGACACGATCAGAACTGTTCATCAACCCGGTTTCCTCTTTCTACTGAGGTGTTCGGGATTATTCTATTGAGGCATTTGAGTCCATGTATGTAACATTCCATGGTGCTCTTTGGCAAGAGAAGATTAACCAATGGCATATTGCCTCATAATCTGGCAATCTGGTGTTGAGGCATTTGAGTTCTGTGGCAGGACACTTCCTGTGAAATCAAAAACGTTTCTTTTCTTGCATAATTATCAATTTTCATTTATCATTTTTTTCCCTGCAGAATTATGAAAAAATTTCATTTATGAGTTTGCAGAATTATCAATTATAATTTTATACCAATAAATCAAATTTACACATTCAAAAAAAACTTTGGTTATCGATACTTATTGAACTTTAGGGCTGCAACAACTTAGAAATCAAGATTGAAGGCTTAGCTATTGATTACTCAATCTACTATATTCTCCAACTCCCACTACTCAAGCTACTATATGCTCCACCTCCCATTACTCAAGCTACTGTATGCTCCATCTTATGCTCCAGCTCCCACCTCTTGCTCGGCTCATCACACATTTGGTTTGGTTGATCAATTGTATCTTGATAGTCTACTCTTGCTTTCGAACTTACTATCATACAGCCATCTAATATCATGTTGCTCGATTGGATCTGATGGCATACCTTTCATTCTATTGAGTACTGGTCCTCATTTGTCGAACATTCTACTATTGTGTCTCGTAGCTCTGGTAGAGTTGTAGATGAAAAACATGAGGTAGTGGGTGGATGATTCACCAACTCCATTAGCTGAGTTCCCCTCCACTCGCCCTTCGATTTGAGTGTTATTCAACTTGGTCTGAGGGCATTTCTTTTGATTTATTCACTGCTTCCAGACTCCAATTATGTTTCTGATTAACAACAATGCCAGAGCTTGATATGAAAATATTTTCCTTTGTCCGAAAGACATCCATACACAAGTGGAATGTGAATGCTTCCTTTGTTGATGAACAATCATGCCCCCTTCTTCTAGCAGAGGAACAACTTCATCATATTAATTCTTTTGCTAATCATCCTTCAAGCCTTGTTCCATTCTTCGATGTCATGTATCTATTCAATAACCTTGGTCTCTTCTGGATCAAATGAATTCTATTGACCCACCCTACCTTACCTTGGTCCCACATAAACTATTTACCATAATACCTAGATCTTAAGCATCTCCTTTTCGTTACTAGGTCCAACCCCGGAGCCATAATGTATCAGAACGAGGAGGTTGCAGGGAAACTACTTTTTTCTCCTTCGTCTTGCTATTGAATACTCTTAGTAGATTGCTTCCCATACCCTCAATTATAGATGGAATGATAGAATGGAGCTGGGTAGAGAAAGCTAGTCTACCTCAGACTGCTGCGAGATGTCTACTGAATTTAATGGAAAAACTACTCCTCAAAGACAAACTAATAGAACAACTACTCTATTCTCCTTTAACAAACCATATCTATACCTACTTCCTATGCTCTTGAATGCAGGAAGTAGCAACTTAGTTCATGCCATGCCAGTTGTTTTGGTCAATTCTGAAAATGTTCTGAGATGCAATTGAACTAGGGAGAGTTGTTGAGGCTTTTTCCTCCACCCTGAGTGTTCATTTGAAGGCAACACGACATTAAGAAAATTGTGTAACCAACATTGAGAGTATCACTTAGAATGCGGGTAAGGGAAGGATAAGCCACAAGTGCCGACCATGCAATGCAACCGTTATTGTGTTTTTCTTACTTTTCTTGATCATAAGGATAAAAAATGTGTCAATCAATGTCATCTTCCTCGAAATTTAAGAAACCGTCTTAACTTTTATGACATTTCTAGTTTATTGGATTTCGGGTGCTTTGACATTCAATTTCATCTTTATCTTTATATTCTTTCTTTATTTTCATTTCTGCTCCTTGGGTCAGGGCCACATCCCCAACCTTGTCATGTTGTATGAATTCCCTGTATGACTTCCTCCACCTCAGTGTTGCTTATCCCTCCTACCTCTTCCATAGGTCAGAGACAATCTTAGTCAATCATTACCAATCAACGCACAACATAGTCAGGTCTTTTTGCCTCATGGTCAAGCCAACAGCCAGGGTCCCATTCAGCTAGCCATCGATCAAATCCAGCCATACCATCGAGACCATACCTACCAGTCCCCAAACCCACAACTTGGATTGCTATCACAAGCCCGATGTGACAAATTAGTTGCTTCCTCTCCCTCCTGATTCCTCAATTGTAGGTTATACCCTTAATGATATAATTTTTCCCCTATCCTATCTCTTAGCTCTATTAGCTCCCTCCCTAAGCCACTCTAACTGTCCTAACTACTTCACTTCTACACTCTCTGCCCTGCCTCACTCTCTATCCTTCTTGTTACTAGTAAACTGATTGAATAGGATTGACTCTAACAAGAAGTAAATAATGTCAAACTAAGAGAGCCCTATGGTTAGTGAGTTTCAAGCCCAAGCTTGAAGGAGCCTAAGGAGGAGAGAGTTAATATGCTAAAGCACATTCTATCACACTCTCCTTCCCCCATAAACATCATTACTAGCCTTTCCACTTCTCCAAAACTAACTACATGTAGATCTAGCACATACCATCATAGTAACACTCCTCCAATGACAGTATTTCCAGTTGTTCTCATGGTCCACAATACAATTTGATTCTACCCATCATTCAGATGGATACTCATTCCTAGTAGGCTCCTCCTTGCTCCCCATAGATCATTGTAGATCCTTGCATTTATGCCGAAATATAGAATATACTCTTTTGATTCCATAATAATAATTTGCTCAATCGAGATTTATAAATTCCAGAGTTATTCAGTAGTTGGACAGGCTAGAAGACTTTGTACCATTCAAAAGATAGAGAATCTATGGCACAACTCAGAAGAAACACTGAATCAGAATGTCTTTTCAAGTGGTGTTTGTCTTCGGACCCTATTAAGCCTACCTCTATTTCTTTCTCGAATACTCTTTTATTCCCTTCTGAGAAAGAAGAAGATTTATCCCTATTATATATGAGATTATTACGTTAGTTCTTACTATGATGAGAAACCCTTATTGCCCATCATATTCTAATTCAATGTCATAGTCAGGTCGAAAGCTCCACGATTTGCTGCAATTGCAAATTCAAATCACCTTAAATTCATTAGACTCGTCGACCCATGTTGAGTTTCCAAGGTTCGTGTCCACAAAAGGTATAACTCAATTTTTTTGGAAAGTTTTGACATTTTTTCTGTAATTCTCGGTAGTCATAGGTGTCAAGGATAAAATCTAGGGGTGATTTACTAACAATTCAGTTTCAGAATCTATTCATAGCGGGCACTTTGACTTGCTGGCTTGGCTGGATTTTTCTTTAGGTAGGTAGACGATTCTTAGGCAGGAAGGCAGGGCTTTGATAAGGCTTACAACTTAGAGGTGGCTAGATACGATAGCTAGATAGGATAGATGGATGCATTGAGCCATCTAGGAAAGATGGACGAGTAAGGCTGGTTGTTTCTACGATAGCCTGTCTACTTAGGTTTTTGGATGAGGACTAAGCATATATGCTCATGCTTTTCTAAGAATAGAAATGATGATGGAGACAAAGTATTTCTTTGAATTTTAAGCACTGAAGGCAATGAAGGTTGCAGTGAATACATGTTTTCAAGTTAAAGAAATAAGTAAAGAAAGTAAAGAATCTTATAGCAACAAATCAAGTCATGGCCTCCTGTCATGAAGCATGCCAATATATTCTCATGAGCATGACATTAATACACGTTCTACATCTTTGAACAATACTAAAAGTCAAGTAAACCTACATTACATTATGAGTAGAATGCTTACTAGAAGGTGAAAATACCAACATTGCTACCCAAATCAGGTTTTTTTCCTTGAAACATGGTACTCCAAATGCACAACCTGCAATCTAAAATCTCCAGTATTAGAAGTTTGGATCTAAAATCTCTATGTGCATGCCTATTGTTTCCGTTTCCCCACTTATGCATCCTCCCTTATTAAATGTTGTATCTGCTACATTATGTCTTACAAGGTGTATATTAATAACTTATCTATTTTTACAAGGTCCTTTATATATTTGATTTCTCTTAACAATTTAGGTTTAAAATAAATCCTCATAAAAATGTATTAGTTACTAGGATACACCTTCTAGGAGACCAAGTAGCATTTATAACATTTAATGATATTATGCCACATGCAAATCCTTTGCCAGTTCTAAAAGTCAATCAACTTTACCTAAATTGCTCAGAATATGCCTACTACACTTAATTAAAAATAGATAGGTTATCAATTTGCACTTTGAAAAAGAATATTTAGTATATAGATGTCGCATGCATATCCTTTACCACCTATAAAATTTGATGAGTTGATAAAATATTTAGTATATAGATGTGACATGTATATCCTACTATATTGTAAGCTTTATATTAATAGCTTATATATTTTTACAAGGCTATAGCATACATAGTTATATGGATTCATCACTCTAAAAAACCCTTGGGGCACTTTGATTGTGAAGTGTGCACTTGTCAAACTTATTAATTCAATGAATCCCTACAAGATTCTAGACAAATTAGAATACAGGAAAACTTTCCAAAAAGTGGCACTTAAAGACTACTTGATTTTATAATATTAGTTTTTTTTGTTATTGTTTATATTACTTGTACCAAGAGTTGGAATTTTCTCTGCAACTTAGTGAGTAAATATTGTGAGATAATGTTATGTGAGTAGATCTATCTTAGCTCCTAATCTACTAAGCACCAAGAGGGATCAAATATTTTTTTACTCTAAAATTGATTTGCATTTTAAGAGATTTGAACCCTCTTATCACTTGGTAGATCCTTAAGATGGATCTAGGTTATATTTATTATTAATTATAACTATAAATTTATATTTTATATTTCATATTCTAATTTATTTTTCTTTTTATATTTATGTAATTTGGCCAAGCCGTAATTATCATTATTAATTATTTTATTTTATTTTTATTAATATTTCAATTTTATTTTGACCGACTCAAAATGTTTACAACATCTCTACATACTGCGCTCAGAGTGTCTCTCAAGGAAAATCCTTTTAACCTTTTAATAGTGTTTTAATAGAGCCCACATGTAAATGTTTACACACATTTACATCACTAAAACATATTCCCCATACCTTTTTTCTTTTAAATTTATTTCTAAAAATGTTATAAAATAAAATTAAAATAAAATATTTTGAAATGTGCGATGTTTTGAAAAGTGAGATTTCTTAAAGTGCGATGTTTTGAAAATTTTTCTAGTTTATTTTCTGATCTAATTTGTCTACAATCCGTGAGGGATTCATTGAAATCACAAGTTTGGCTAGTGAACTCTATGCTATCAAGTGCCCCAAGGTTTTTTAAGAGTGTTGATAACACAAATCAAGATTTCACCACAATTGTTTTCATCGGATCTAGCAAGAAATCCGCTAGAAATTCCAAAAAATCACACTTAAATATAAACTCTTTTTTAGATATGTAGAAGTTAAAGTGAGGTATTAAAATCACACTTAAATGCAACTCTTTTTTAGATATGTAGAAGTTAAAGTGAGGTATTAAATGCTTTTTTTACTTTCTGTTAAATTTTTAAAATTTAAATTTTCTTTAAATCTTTTTCATTTTTATATAATTTATATAATAACAATGATATTAAATATTTCAGTAAAGTTATAAGTTATATGGATTTTAATTTTTAGTTTTTATATAAGATTACCCTATTTAATATTGGATAATGATGCATTTTTGGATGGTAATAATTTCTTTTATAATATTACATTGAATTTAATATTTCTTACTAATATTACATTGAATTTATTATTTTTTATAATTGGTAAGAAATGTGAAATTGTATTTTTATTTCTAGATCTATATGGTTTTAATCAAAACTACACCGCATATAGAATGGATATCCTTTTCCAACTGTAAAAGTTGATGAGATTTTTTTTAAATTAAGAAGACTATGGTGACTACAACCTCATAAGAATAGATACATTATTAACATCATAAGAATAGATACATTATTAGTATACACTTTGCAAAAAAGCATTTAGCAAATACAACATTCAATGCTATCATGGCAGATGCATATCCTCTGCCAGATATAAAAATCAGTGAGCTTTACCTAGATTGCAAAGACTATGGGCAATACAAGCAACTAAAAATATATATAGGCTATTAACATACACCTCTCAAAAGAGCATGTGGTATACACAACTTTCAATGCTATTATTATGTGACACGGATATCATTTGACAATTTGTGAAAGTCGTTGAGCTTATTAAATGTTGTATGTACTACATTATGTCTTACCAGGCATATATTAATACCTTATTTATTTTTACAAGGTTGTATCTCCATAGTCACAACATAGTTTTCATGATGTTAGATTTTGCATTTTTCATAATATTATATTATTATTTTTATTACTTGTACCAAGAGTAAGAAGGCTCCTTACAACTTAGAGTGAGTAGATATTGTGAGTTAACTTTATGTTGATTTACATGTCTAAAAATTAAATAAATATATGATAATTTAAAAAACAAATAAACGAATTTAAAAAATGTTTACATGTAATGTCCAGCACTATGCAAATCTCTCTTATACTCGAAGGTAGAATGCCTCTCCATACAAAAATCAAAATTTATATAAAATGTTGTCACATAACATTAATTTATATTATATTATATATCTAAAAAAAACTAAATATATAATAACATTTAAAAAAATTAAGTTCACAAAAATGCATTTTAAACTTGAATTCATTCTATAATAATAAAGATTCAATTTTTTAATGTGTATTTTTTGGTGGCTTAATATGAAATAATTACACAATAATTAAATAATATATTTATATCTTTATAATTTTGATCCATATTTACAAGTTATATTGAATTTAATTTAAGATATTCTATATCACTCATCTATTCGATAATGATTTGTTTTTGGATAACTATCATGTTGTCATAATATTAATGTGAAGCTATTAAAGTTTATTAATTTTTATAATGAGTAAGAAGTGTGAAAATGTATAAATTAGATGTTTAATTTAAAAACCTCTATCTTTTCAATGGGACTACAACTTCATAAAATATATAGTTACTAATATATGTTTTACCATAGAATATTTAGCATGCAAAACATTCAATGTTCTAATATGAAATGGTTATCTTTTGTCAACTTAAGTTGATCAAATTTTCTTAGATTAAGGAGACTATGGTGACTATAACTTGATAATAACATATAGGCATAAACAAAATTCAATGCTCTCCTCGGAAATGCATATTTCCTACCAGTTATAAAAGCTAATGAGCATTACCTAGATTGTGAATATCTTGGATACTACAACCTACTAAAAATAGATAGGTGTAGCATCCCAAAGAAAAAAAAGATTTAAATTATTATTATTATTTTGTTGTCTTCTTTCTTTGTGTGAACAAAAGCCTCCAAACTTACCACCCTAGGTTTTCCATTGCAACATTAGTTACTAAATTGAGTCATTATGTGGATGACTCCAAGGCTATGCTTATTCTTGAATATACATAATTATAAGACAATAATCATATAGTTTCTTTGGTAAATAATGTTGAATATTCTTTTGTGTTCATCTTAATCATGACCTTGGTATTATGAGAAAATTTTGCGAACTTTCGCAATAGATCTAATCACCTACCACCTAGCAATTTGATGCTCTCAAGAATGGTGAGTTTTGATCTACGATTCATAACGTTTAGGGTTCCCTTGGACGATTTGACATGGAGGAGGTGGTTATATGGTAACCACCCTCTCTCTCAGCGCCATAAGAAACTCATTTCCCTTGTGCTCTTCACTGATCTATTCTCTGCAACTACTATGGAAAACTACACATGGTCAGCACTTGGTTTAGCCTCTCCTCTGATGCAGACCACAACAACTAACCCATGTTCTCTGAGATTTTTTTTCAGTGTCTTGGGTTTTTGTTTTTAGTTTTTTCTTTGTGTTTGAATTCTAATTTCTTTTTCCTTATGTCGATGAGTTAATATCTTACCTTTCCTTACAAGGGAAAACAATGATGCTGGGATTCCTATAACGAACTAGTCCATGACTGTAGTTTGATACCTCCTGAAAGCTTATAGTATTGGATGGATTCCACTGTGATAAATATATTTTCTTTCTTCGATCATCATTCTATGTAAGAAAACTTCATGTTCCCCTCCGAGTAATCCTAAATGTTGTTTTCAGGTTTTACGTTGGAGACATTACAAGGAAAGAGATCCCTACTCAGTTAGCCCAGTACCCAAGACATTTTATCAGTTGCTTACCCACTTCACATGAAGCATTTCAATGGAGTCTAATCTCATTCCACTTTGCTCTATTTATTTATGGAAGTCTTGCTATGGAAGGGAGCTACCAATACTTCCATTGGATAATTTTATCTCATTCTCATGTTCTTCTTGACAAGATATTCTCAAATGCATTGTAGGGGTTTAGAGAGCCTACATTGTTAGGGTTATTTCACAAGAATTCCGTATAAGTCTTTCCAATGCTATAGAATTCTTGATTTCAGATTGATCAGGGTCTCAAGATAAGTTATGAGTTTACATATTCGACATGCATCAATTTCTAGCCACTATGGTCAACGTCCAATACCCTCTTGAAAGTTTTGTCGATCTATTTAATATTTAAATATACACAGTTAATAAAAAAATTCTTACGAAGTTCATTCATGTCCCAACTAAGAGACCACCACATGGGGCCTCCAAAGTTATTGTTACTTACATTTATTTTTTTAATTTCATACTTGTAAGGTTATAGTTTGTGGGTTTTTAAAAGAACATACATTTTTCTTAACATCGATTTTCGTTGGATAAACCTTTTCCTTTTTCCTCAATTATAATGTTGTGCTGTAAATTGTATGTCTTCTAGAGATCCTTTTATAAAAATTTCTAATTTATTTTCTTGCTACTTCGATAGGGTTTCATCAGAAATGAGGCTTGAATTTAGCCCACAGTCTCTTAATGTTGTGGCGGGTCGAGCCCTTGTTTTTCAAAACTGTTCAAGGTGCAAGGACACTTAGGATTATTGTTTTGGAGAATTTAGCATCTATAGATAAACACTAATTCACTATACAAGTAGTTGTGCCTAGAACAATAGTTTAAAGTGTTTTAGACTTTTCCTATAAGAAATAGATAAGAAGAGAGGATAGAAGGCCTACCTGTAGTTCCGCTTTCCTCTTGTCTCCCTTGTATCGATTATGTCGCTCCTTCCCGTACTTAATCCACTTGAAAAGTACCCTATAAACACAACAGAAGATGAAAACTGATCAAAGAATATGAACCATTGAATATAAATGAAAGAAATGAGAAGCAATTCATCCATATAATCATTGTGAAAGAACACATCATATGGAAAAAGTCAGAAGAAGGAACTACAACCATCAGTGTCTAATTCATATTCATTCCTCCATCTTGGATCCCATCCACATCACATCAAAAGTAAGACAAGCTTATGGAATCACATCATTTGCTCCAAAGTCAAGTCTCATAGCAACATTATCTCCTTCCAATTCAAAATAATTCAGTCAACCCCTAATCACTTAGATGAGTGGTCAATTTATAGGAGGATGAAGGAGGTTTTGTCATAAATGGTGGCATTGAATGGTCTTCCATACTTAGAATTAATTCCATGGAGGAAGGAATGAGAGGATAGGATGCTCGTTAACTCATTCCTCATCCATTTTCGAGCTCATAGGAGTTGATAACTGAGGGAAGCTTCTAGATGACTCCAAGAGATAAGAATATTCCCCAAACCCCAATTGAATTTCAGTTAAATTTGCTTAGCGCAGCCTAAAGAGTGCTTACGTGCTCTGCAGAGCACCCTGATAGTGTATCTACCTGCTTTGCAGAGCACCGTGGCAGTGTATCTACCTATGCTGGTCCCTTTAGAGACCATTTCTGGTTGTCTTAGGTTATGAAACTTTCTAGGAAGGAGGCATTCAAAGGGGTGACTTGTTTAGGGCATGTAGCAACTAAAATTAGGGTTTGATGAGCCCTAAAACATTGATCTAAATGTTGGGATTTGATGTGCCCAAATGGATCTGTAACAGCTTTCCCTTAAAGCATGAAGTCAGAAAAATGCCAATGTCGAATGAAATGCTTTACGATGTGGTGAGGAGGTATCGAAGTGTAAGGTGACCTGCATCAATTACAATACATATATCATGATATTTGATTTTACATGAATTTTTGAGGGAGGGCATACCCATGCTTAGCTTATAAACTTTCATTACATGTACATAAATAGTCGTCTACAGATATAGACCCATGATCAGAATTACTATCAATGTAAATCCATTGTACATATGATTTAGTACTCCTGATATCGAAACCCAGATGGATGAAACTAGATCTAGGGTCTTCAATCTTTTTCAAACATTCTCTCTAGTATGAGTCTAACCATGTGAATATGTGATTTGATGTCAAACATGGGAAGACATAATTTGATTACCAACCGATGATGTAAGCTGTTAACAGATGCGAGAGAAATCACTGATAATGATAATGATCCTCAAGGTACTGCAATACATTCTGCATGGTGTGAATGTATGATTTGATGTCGAACACCATACAAAGTCTTTTGGTCGAAGGCCATTGATGTATGCCTATCACTAAAAGTGAGAAACCTTCCATTGATGCATGCAAGCCTCAAGGTACTGAATGGGTGTTTCTAAGTCAAGTTCTTGGATAATGAGTTGATGTTGACAAGAAGCGTCTCGTCGCAGGAGGGCCTTGATGTATCCCACATCAACGACACAAAATGAGTGTAGTAATTTTAGAGATGGAATTTGACTGACGACACAAGGTTCAGGAATGGAAGTCATGAAAATGAATGTTTATGGTATTGCAAAAGATGGATTTTGACTCGACGTCTTCTCTTGAACATGTTGGCAACACTAAAGTTAATTGGTAGCATTGACCCAAAACAAAGCGATGGATGGTATGATAGACCAATGGTGTGATAACCATCAAGCTAATAACCCAACCCAAATAGTAATGGTGATGAAGTGAAAGTGTCATGTTCAAAAGCGACCTATTACCATAAAGTGGTTTTCCCCTTTTTCCATTTTTCCCAGTCATTGCTAACCAGTACCTCTTTATTTCTATCAAGCTTGAGGGAGATAACATATGCTTGTTGTATAATTTCACCCTTCAGGTGAATCGATCGCTATTTCATGTTTTAATGTGTCTAGTGAAGGTGAAACTTAGTCTTGTCTAGATGGACCAGTTTGTCACTATTTGATGTTTTTAACGAGTTTAACAACAAAGATAACTTGGTCCTTTTCATGTTTAGAGAGTTTGAAAAGGTACAAAAAGAAAACTCCACAAGTTATTTTTCGTAAATTAATCTCACAAGTCTGAAAAAGCATAAAATAATACAAGAGGGATATCATTTCCAATCCGTTAACGGGCTGGAAAGGACAAGCGCTCGACAATCTTTTCATGTTTAGAGAGTTTGAAAAGAGCTTAAAGAGGACTCCATTTTGAGGAACGGGTGGTGTCTAGGATAGCAATTGGTTCCAGTGATGTTGGAACTTCTCAAAGCATGTTGATTTATGTGAATAGGCTAGCTAATAAAACCACTCATTACAACTGTTCCTCAAAAAGGGTAAAAAAACCAAGTGAAAGCGTATGATTGGCCAAGCAGATAGTGACGATGGAAGGAGAAAAACCAAGACTCATCTGATGAAAGAGGCTGATAGAATGGTAATCACAAGGGTTAAAAATGGAAATGGGTTCATTTTTAGACAAGCTTGAACCATAGGGAGCTATACTTGGATAAAATTTCATGTTTACACAAGCTTGAAATGAAAAACTATGCTTGGATTCAGTTTCATTTTTATGCAAGCTTAAAATGAAAAGCTATGCTTGAGATTGGTTTACATGCCCCCAACATGATGAAAGGGAGAGTCTCCTGTAACCAGATGGAAATCACTATGGTGAAGCAGGACGGTTATTCAACACTTTTTGGGCTTCGTCCAGATAGGGACAAAGGTGAATGGGGTGATTCCCTTCACATAACCTACAGGGAAACTTAACTTTACCATTAGGTGCATGCCCCCCAAGCTTCATTACATTCACCTAACTAGACTACTCATATCTATCAGGTGGATGGAATGAAACTTTTTTTTACGAGATCAAGTGAAAGACTCGACTGAGATTTTACAAGATCTAATCAAAGACTCGACTTAGAACTTGGGACCTTGTTTCATTTTTTAATGAGCTTGACACAAGACAAGGAACTCTTCTCAAATTCCTTGTTTCATTTTTCAACAATGTAAACTTTGAAACGGGAACTGATACTGTTACCCATTTCGTAGAGATAGCAAAAAAGTGACCTGATTTTGAAAAGGGGTGATGCAGAACGAACATGTTTTTCCTAGATCATAGTTTTTGGCACTTTACTTTTTTTATGTACATTACGTTTTAGAATCGTTTTAAAATGGTAGTGATTTTCATGCTGATTTTAAAAAGTGAGTCTTCTGCATCACCCCCTTTTTTTAAAAGACCTGTTTTTTGGCTTTAAATTTTCGAATGTATAAAATGTAAATAATTATTTTGTAAATTTGATCATTTTTGAAGTGGTAGTTTTCTTCACATTTTCTTGCTTTTTATTTTAATTTTAACTCTTTTTTTAGTGAGGTTTTTATTGTTTTGCATTTTTAAATTAGGAGGTCGATATTTAGAATTTTCGATATTCTACCTATTTATACATCCTTAATTAATTTTTCAATCCACATGAAATAATTGTTTCTAAAAAATAATATTTTTTAACAATGGACATAAAAATAACCATTTTTAACATAAATATAACTAAAAAACTACACGTTTTGATAATTTTTTGCTAGAATTGACATGTCAAAATCACAATTTTCATATGATAATTTTAACTAAAAATGGTTAAATAATAGTTTTTTTATGAATTTCATGTCAAAAAAATAATAGTAATCACTTTTTTTTCAAAAAATAATGATTAACTTAAAAATAAATGCGAAAATCACATATTACAGATATTGAATGTATAACAACGCTAATTGAGTGTTTATTCTTCTCATAAAATGTCAAAGTCAAAACATTGCAAAGCTTGATTTACAAGCATAACTTAAATTTAATCAACAATGTCACGTAATCCAAACTCTTCATCCTCTAGAGTTTCATCATTGTCTTCTTCCACAATATTTTCTGTTTCCTTTTGCTCATTTTCCTCTTCTAATGGGTCTTTGATGTCTGCGAATCTCGCACACAACCCCCCGCGCCCCAACCCTCTCAACCCCCCCTTCCCCAGCCGGGTGCCCTCACCCGCCCCCCCAACCGACCCTGCACCCGGCCCCGGCGCCCTCACCCGCCCCCCAAACCGACCCCGCACCCAGCCCCGGCGCCCTCACCCGCCCCCCGCTCGAGAGCCCACACAACCCCCCGCGCCCCAACCCTCCCAACCCCTCGCTGCTCGGGCGCCCTTACCAACCCCCCAAACCGCCCCCCCACCCGGCCCCGGCGCCCTCACCCACCCCCCGGCCCGGGCGCCCTCACCCGCCCCCCACCTCGGCCTGGGCGCCATCACCCACACTCACCCGCTCCCCCACCCGGCCCAGGAGCCCTCACCTGCCCCCCCACCCGATGCCCTCACCTGCCCCCCCACCCGGCCCGGGTGCCCTCACTCGCCCCCCTGCCTGGCGCCCTCACCCGCACCCAGCGCCCGGGCGCCCTCACTCGCCCGCCCTCAACCGGTGCCCAGCACCCGCCCCCCCGTCCAGTGCCCTCATCCGCCCGCCCGCCCGGCGCCCTCACCCACCCCCACCGCCCGCCCGCCAGGACTAGGCGCCCTCACCCACCCGGCGCCCTCACGTGTCCGCCTGCCCGGCGCCCTCGCTCGGCTGGCGCCCTCACCCTCCCGCCCGGCGCCCTCACTCGCCCGCTCGACGCCCTCGCCCGCCCGCTGCCCTCACCCGCCCCGGCACCGTCGCTCGCCCACCCGACACCCTCACCCGCCTCACCCACTCGGGCGCCCTCGCCCACACGCCTCGGCGCCCCCACCCGCCCGCCCGCCTGCCCGACGCCCTCACTCGCGTCACCTGCCCCCCCCGGCGCCCTCACTCGCCTCACCCACCCGCCCCCCCGGGCGCCCTCACCCGCTCGCGCCCCCGAGCGCCCTCAACTGCCCACCCCCCGGGCGCCCTCAACTGTCCGCCCCCTCGAGTGCCCTCACCCACCCTGCCTCGGCCGAGCCCCCGCCCAGCAAGCGGCAGGGCAATTTCGGGAATCACCCTGCCGCTTGCCAAGCGTGGGCGCGGAACGCCCTGGTGGCGCCTGCCTCCGCCGCGCCACTCGGGTGCCCGGGTAGCACGGCCGAGGCAGGGGCCACCTGGGCGACCCGCGCCCCCGCCCGGCAGGCGGCAAGGCGATTCCCTGCCGGGCGGGGGCGATTCTCGGAATAGCCCTACCGCTTGTCGGGCGAGGGCGCGGGCAGCTCGGGTTGCACGGTGGAGGCAGGGTGGGTGAGGCCGCCCCGGAGGGCGGGTGGGTGATGGTGCACGGGCAGGGGGGCGGGCGGGTGAGGGTGCCGGGCGGGTGGGCGGGTGAGGCCGCCGGGTGGGTGAGGCGGGTTAGGGCGCCGATCGACCGAGCGAGCAGGTGAGGCCGCAGGGGCAGGCGAGCGGGTAGGCGAGGGCGCCCGGTCGGGTGAGGGTGCCGGGCGGGCGGGCGAGGGTGCAGGGCGGGTGAAGCGGGTGGGCGAGGGCGCACGACGAGGGCTGGCGGGCGGGCGGGTGAGGGCACTGGCCGGGCAGGCGAGCGACGGCAGGCGGGCGGGTGAGGTGGGTGAGGGCGCCGAGCAAGCGGGCGAGGGTGCCGGTTGGGCAGGTGGGCGAGGGCGGGCGGGTGGGTGAGGCGGGTGAGGGCTTCGGGCGGGCAAGTGGGTGAGGGCGAGCGCGCCGAGCGGGCGGGCGTGTGAGGGCCGCCCGTGCGATTCCTGGAATCTCCCTGCTGCTTACCAGGTTGGGTCGCGGGCCGCCCGGGTAGCGTGGTCGAGGCAGGCGCCACCCGGGCGGCCCACGTCCCGGCCCAGCAGGAGGCAGGGCGATTCCCGGTGTAAGGTCCTCGAGTTAGCCAGGCGCGGTTGGGCGAGCAGACGCGGTTGGGCGTGGGTGAGCCGGGCCACACGACGGTTGAAGAGCGCAGGCACGCAGGCGCGTGGGCGCACCGGCGGGTGAGCGGTCGCACAGGCAGGCGCACGAGTTGAGCTGCATGCAACGGGCGTGCGGGCGGGCGCGCGAGCTAAGCTGCACCCGGGCAGGGCGCGGGCGTGGTCTACACGACAATGCGACATAACATATGCAATGAGACTTTGCGAAGGTGGACAAACAAAGGCAAAGTGCGTTGGCATATACCCATCGTTGGAGTGTTTGCGGTGATGGGGTGGCCGACCTATGATGAGGTGGTGTGGCCAACTTGATGAGCGCCCAAACGATGCGATGGAGGGGTGTGTGGGCGGTCGGCTGGGCAGCCCACCCACACCCCACGATGGGTATAAACACTTGTGAGTTGAGCGTTCAACTCATCATCATTCGATCAAGCTTCTTTCGCTCAAGTGTAGTGTGCAGTTCTTTGTGCGCAGAAGTGACAAGAGGTGAGCGCATAGCTCATGCGCTAGCCTTGGTGAACGCACGGAGATAGTTCGTACTTGGAGATTGGGTGAAGGCGTGGGCAAGGTGTGCCCAATGATCGGTCGAAGTGCAGATTTGTGTCAAGACTTGACGAGGGCATCTTGGTGGTTCGGGTGAGCACCCGCCCATCGTGCAAGGTGTACACAAAGTTTGTAAAAAGCAGGTTTGCCTCTATTGTAAATTTGGCTAAGTATAGACTTGCATTTTGCCAAGAATACTTGTGAAACTTGTATTATTGAAGAAAAACTGATTAATATATATTGTTGGGCAGATTCATTGTTTAGGGAGTTGCCCCTCCCTTTATACTGTGCAATTGTTGTTCTCTTTTATAATTGTTGATGATAATGAATGAGTATGGGTGTTCATTAGTATAAAGGTTAAACATAATATTACTTGGTTGCGAAACACAAACTAAGTAAGCAAAAGTGAATTAGGCGTAGTCCATGAAAATTAGTATTGGTGAAAAGAAAGTGTTCAGTGGTGCCGCACCTCGCTATAAGCGGTTGGAAGACTACCGCAGGTGTAGCGGTGTGATAGGTGGTATCAGAGCAGCTGATTCAAGGTATTGAAGGTTGAAGCTGCTACACACCTTCACCGAAGTGAAGGTGGTATCAGAGCTTCGGTTTGAAGCTGGTGAGCAGGGTTGCTCGTGACAGTGGAAAGGGTACTTGCAGGTGAAGGAAGCCGTTTTACACAAGTGGAACAAGGGTTGGTTCAGGTTGCAGGCTACTTGGTGAAGCTGTTGGATGGTCGAAACTAGATTGCAAAAGAAGAAGAAGTTGTTAGAGATGGCAGCTGAATCTCAGGCTGGGTCTAGTCATGGACAAGATGCTACTTTAACACTTATGGAAAAGATGATGTTGAGCATGGAGGTTATGGAAACTTCCTGGGATAAGAAGATGGACTTTTTCGCTAGGGAACAAGAGGCCAACTCAAAGATGAAGGAAGAGTTTGATGAACTCCGAACACAGCATGAGTACACTGATCTTTTGTGTACACAACTTGAAATAAGGGTCAAGGAGGTTGAAGAAGCAAGGGATCAGGGTCTTGCAGAGATCGTGAACTTGAAGAAATCTCTTGACGAAGCCAGAGATGAGATCGCGGTGTTGAAGAAGGCCATGAGGCATAACTCAGGAGGAGGAGTGCCTCATGTGAAAGTCAAGGAATCAGAATCTTATGATGGCACAAGGAATGCAAAAAATCTTAGCAACTTTCTATGGGACATGGAGCAATACTTGGAACGGTTGGGTCTATCTGATGATGAGACAAAGGTCAAGGTAGCTGCTCAGTTCTTAACAAAGGATGCTAAGATGTGGTGGTGAAGGAGGATGGACCAGATTGCCAATGGCAGTGCTGATGACATTACTTCATGGGATGACATGAAGAAGGCTTTGCAGACCCATTTTAGTCCTCAGGATGAAACATGGGAAGCAAGGACGAAGATTAAGTAAATAAAGCAGACCAGGAGCCTACAATCATATCAGCGAGAGTTTGCAATTGCAGCTTTGGAACTTTCTGACATGGTGGAGAGGGACAAGGTGCTCAACTTCATTATTCGGTTGAAGCCTTGGGCACGCAATGAAGTGAAGAGGCAGAAGATTAGGACACTTGAGGAAGCTTTTGCTGCTGTTGACAGGTTGGTGGAGCATTATGATGAGACTTCTGATGACAAAAAGAAGAAGTCCAATAAGCCGAAGGATAAGAAGAAGGATGATGCTTCGAAATCGGATGATAGTTCAAAGACGAAGAAAGCCTTGAAGTGTTGGATATGTGCTGGACCACACATGGTGAAGAATTGTCCTTCTAGACCAAAGGTGGCTTCTATTGCACAATCTGATGCGAAGAATGAAGGTGCTTCTTTCGGGATGATGCAGATACTTGGTGCTTCTGCTACTATGGAGGTGGTCTCTAGGAGGGATCCTGAGAGGAACAGATTGGAGTATGTTCAAATGAAGGTTGGAGGTGCTGATGTACTTACTATGGTGGATAGTGGGGCCTCTCACAACTTCATGTGTGAGGATACTGCGAGAAGGATTGGGCTGAAATTTGTACCGGCAAAGGCACAAATGAAGACAGTGAATTCTCCTCTTATTGAAATTCTTGGTATAGCTGAGAGGGTGGACACTACACTTGGTGAATGGACAGGGAAGGTTGATTTCACTATAGTGCGGATTGATGACTATGAGGCTGTATTGGGGATGGAATTCATGAAACAATTTGATGCTATGATTGTTCCACATTTGAAGAAGCTCTACATTTATAATGGAAGGGAAGATGTACCCATTGGTGTGCCAACCATTGGAGTGACAAGGCCTGATTGTAAGTTGGGAGTGATGCAAATGGAGGATGAGAAGAGAATGGGAGACATGAGTAAGCGATTGTCTACTGTTGAGGCAAAGCTTACCGAGCAGTCATTGGTCATCAGGTCACTTTCAGATAGCATCTTGGACTTGTCAAGAAGGCTAGAGTTGGTTGAGGATGATGATGATGATGAGGAGGCATATGTGAGGCCGGATGTCCAGAAGGAAGACCAGGTTGCTTATCTACAAAGGATGGAGATTGAGGATCCTGATAGATGGATCGAGTTGATTAGTGAGGGAGAGCCTTCAGGCTCTACTCCCTCTACATTCTTAGACTGATGAGAAGATGGGACTCATTGTTAGCTGCTCATGGTAGTGAGTCCCTAAACATGTTGAGCAGGTATGATTGATGATGCAGGGATGGCTTGGTATCAAGCATCATGACATGTTGCAGATGAGATGGATGGAGTTCCATGGACCTGAGCATGGGTTGCACTTATGGAGATAGATTCTTGATCGAGTTGAGGATGTGGTAGGATGTTTTGAGGAACAACTGATGATGGCATGAGGATGTTCACTCTCATGGTTTGAGCATGAAAGTTGGATTAGATACCCAACTAGTTCAGACATGGGGTCGCGAAGTGTGCAGAGATATGTTAACATTGTGTTGGAGTATCATGGCAGAGGTTCACATGATGACACATGATGAGGTTGACACGAGATGTTGCAATGGGCATGTAGCTTGAGATGGAGTGACCAACCTTCCACGATGGAGAGCAGCATGTGGAGATTGTGACAGAGGGATCGATGATCATGGATTGGGATGATATCTGACGTATGACATAACGACAAGGCGTATACCTTGGTATGGTTATCTTGGTGGCGGTTGGTCACTGAGGTGAGACATGATGGAGATTGGGGTTCTACATATGTTACAAGGATGTTTTCTGTATGTGGAGGAGTTGACGTCGTGGATAGTGATGTTCTTGGTAGATGGTTACCGAGATGATATGTTGTCGAGGACGACAATGATTTCAGGTGGAGGAGGATGTAAGGTCCTCGACTTAGCCGGGCATCTTTGGGCGAGTGGACGTGGTTGGGCACGGGCGAGCCAAGCCGCACGATGATTGAAGAGCACGGGCACGCGGGCACATGGGCGCACAGGCGGGCGAGCGGTCGCACAGGCGGGCGCGCGAGCGAGCGCACAAGTTGAGCTGCACGCGACGGGCGCGCGAGCATGCGGGCAGGTGCGTGGGCGGGCACGCGAGCTGGGCTGCATGCGAGCAGGGCGCAGGCGCGGTCTACACGACAATGTGACATAACATATGCGGCGAGACTTTGCAATGGTGGACAAACAAAGGCAAAGTGCGCTGGCATATACCCATCCTTGGAGTGTTTGCGGTGATGGGGTGGCTGACCTACGATGAGGTGCTGTGGCCGACTTGATGAGCACCCAAACGATGCGATGGAGGGGTGTGTGGGCGGCCGGTTGGGCAGCCCACCCACACCCCATGATGGGTATAAACACTTGTGAGTTGAGCGTTCAACTCATCATCATTCGATCAAGCTTCTTTCGCTCAAGTGTAGTGCACAGTTCTTTGCGCGCAGAAGTGACAAGAGATGAGCGCATAGCTCATGCGCCAGTCTTGGTCAACGCACGGAGATAGTTTGTACTTGGAGATTGGGTGAAGGCGTGGGCAAGGTGTGCCCGGTGATCGGTCGAAGTGTAGATTTGTGTCAAGACTTGACGAGGGCGTATTGGTGGTTCGGGTGAGCACCCGCCCATCGTGCAAGGTGTACACAAAGGTTGTAAAAGGTAGGTTTGCCTCTATTGTAAATTTGGCTAAGTATAGACTTGGATTTTGCCAAGAATACTTGTGAAGCTTGTATTATTGAAGAAAGACTGATTAATATATATTGTTGGGCAGACTCATTGTTCAGGGAGTTGCCCCTCCCTTTATACTGTGCAATTGTTGTTCTCTTTTATAATTGCTGATGATAATGAATGAGTATGGGTGTTCATTAGTATAAAGGTTAAACATAATATTACTTGGTTGCGAAACACAAACTAAGTAAGGAAAAGTGAATTAGGCATAGTCCATGAACATTAGTATTGGTGAAAAGAAAGTGTTCGGTGGTGATGCACCTCGCTATAAGTGGTTGGAAGACTACCACAGGTATAGGGGCGTGACACCCGGTATTGCCCTGCCGCCTGCCGCCTGGGTGGCACCTGCCTCGGCCGCGCCCCCGCCCGGCAGGCGACAGGGCGATTCCGGGAATTGCCCGGGCGGCCCTCACCCGCCCGCTCGCCCGGCACCCTCGCCCACCCTGCGCCCTCACCCGCCTCACCCGCCTGGGCGCCCTTCCCCGCCTGCCCGCTCGGCGCCCTCGCCCGCCCGCCCGGCACCCTCACCCGCCTCACTCGCCCAAGCGCCCTCGCCCGCCCGCCCTCCCGGCGCCCTCGCCTGCCCGGTGCCGTCACCCGCCTCGCCCACCCGTCCAGCGCCCTCACCTGCCCGCCTGCCCGGCGCCCTCACCCGCCTCACCCGCCCGGGCGATTCCCGGAATCGCCCTGCCGCCTACCAAGTGGGGGGGCGGGCCACCCGGTTGGCGCGGCCGAGGCAGGTGCCACCCGGGCGACCTGTGCCCCCGCCCGGCAGGCGGTAGGGCGATTCCCGGAATCGCCCTGCCGCCTGCCGGACGGGTGCGCGGCCAAGGCATGCACCACCAAGGCAGCCTGCGCCCCACCCTGGCAGGCGGCAGGGCGATTCCCGGAATCACCTTGCCGCTTGCCGGGCGGGGGCGCAGGCCGCCCGGGTGGCACGGCTGAGGCAAGGTGGGTGAGGTCGGCCGGGGCGGTGGGCGGGTGAGGGCGTCCCTAGCAGGGGTGTAAGGTCCTCGAGTTAGCCGGGCGCGGTTGGGCGAGCGGACGCGGTTGGACGCGGGCGAGCCGGATAGCACAACGGTCGAAGAGGGCGGGCACATGGGTGCGCGGGCGTACAGGCGGGCGAGCAGGCGCACGAGTTGAGCTGCACATGAGGGGTGCGCGGGCGAGCGCACGAGCTGGGCTGCACGCAGGCAGGATGCGGGCGCGGTCTACACGACAATGCGACATAACATATGCGACGAGACTTTGCGATGGTGGACAAACAAAGGCAAAGTGCGTTGGCATATACCCATTCTTGGAGCGTTTTTGGTGATGGGGTGGCCGACCTACAATGAGGTGGTGTGGCCGACTTGATGAGCACCCAAACGATGCGATGGAGGGGTGTGTCGGCGGTCAGCTAGGCAGCCCACCCACACCCCACGATGGGTATAAACACTTGTGAGTTGAGCATTCAACTCATCATCATTCGATCAAGCTTCTTTCGCTCAAGTGTAGTGCGCAGTTATTTGGGCGCAGAAGTGACAAGAGGTGAGCGCATAGCTCATGCGCTAGTCTTGGTGAACGCACGAAGATAGTTCGTACTTGGAGATTAGGTGAAGGGGTGGGCAAGGTGTGCCCGGTGATTGGTCAAAGTGCAGATTTGTGTCAAGACTTGACGAGGGCGTCTTGGTGGCTCGGGTGAGCACCCGCCCATCATGCAAGGTGTGCACAAAGGTTGTAAAAGGCAGGTTTGCCTCTATTGTAAATTTGGCTAAGTATAGACTTGGATTTTGCCAAGAATACTTGTGAAGCCGGTATTATTGAAGAAAGATTGATTAATATATATTGTTGGGTAGACTAATTGTTCAGGGAGTTGCCCCTCCCTTAATACTGTGCAATTATTGTTCTCTTTTATAATTGTTGATGATAATGAATGAGTATGGGTGTTCATTAGTATAAAGGATAAACATAATATTACTTGGTTGCGAAACACAAACTAAGTAAGGAAAAGTGAATTAGGCGTAGTCCATGAACATTAGTATTGGTGAAAAGAAAGTGTTCGGTGGTGCCGCACCTCGCTATAAGCGGTTGGAAGACTACCGCAGGTGTAGGGGTGTGACAGGGGGGCCGGGCGTTGGGCGGGTGAGGGCGCACAGGCGGGTGGGTGGGTGAGGGCGCCGAGTGGGTGAGGGCGCCCGGGCTGGGCAGGTGGGCGGGTGAGTGAGGGCGCCCGGGCAGGGGGGAGGGTGAGGGCGCCGGGCGGGCAGGCGGGTGAGGGCGGCCGGGCGGGGGGGCGGGTGAGGGCGCCAGGTGGGCGGGTGGGTGAGGGCGCTGGTTGGGGGGGGGTGGGTGAGGGCGCCGGGCGGGGGGGGCGGTGTGGGTGAGGGCGCTGAGCAGGCGGGCCGGTGAGGGCGGCGAGCAGGGAGGCGGGTGAGGGCGCCAGTTGTGGGGGGGGCGGGTGAGGGCACTTGGGCCAGGCGGGCGGGCGAGTGAGGGCGCCGGGCGGGGGGACGGGTGAGGGTGCCTAGGGTGGGGTGTGCAGTGGTTGAAGGTGGGTGAGGGCACCCGGGCCAGGGGGTCGGTGAGGGCACCGGGGCCGGTGGGGGGGTGGTTGAGGGCGCCCAGGCCAGGGGGAGTGGGGGTTGAGAGGGTTGGGGCGAGGGGGGTTGTGTGGGCGCCCGGGCGGGGTGGGTTGACAGGGCATATAGGCCTGTTGGGGCGGTGGGTGAGGGTGGGTGAGGGCGCCGAGGCCGGGGGCCGGGTGAGGGCGCCGGGGCCGGGGGGTGGGTGAGGGCGCCGGGGCCGGGTGGGGGGTCGATTGGGGGGGCGGGTGAGGGCGTTTGGGCCGGGGAAGGGGGGCGTTGAGAGGGTTTGGGTGCGGGGGGTTGTGTGGGCGCCCAGGTGGGGGGGGGGTTGGCAGGGAGCCCCGGCCGGCGGGGGGGGTTGGGAGGGTTGGGAGGGCGCCAGGGCTACGCAGGGGAAGGGTGAGGGTGCTCAGGTGGGCGTTGGGTTGGGTTGGTAGGGATTAAGGGGGGCAGGGGCGCGAGGTGTGGGTGAAGGTAGTGAGGGTGTCGAGAGGGGGGTTAGAGGTAGGGGACGAGTCGATTTGTGGCGCCCACCCTAGCATGTTATGGTTGAAAACATGTTAAATTTATACCTAGGAAAGAAAAATGATATTATACCAAAAAGATTAATATGTTTTTTTCCTCATAAATAACTTTGTTTGACACATAAAAATTTGGTTTTATTAGCAATTTTTTTAAAATATTGAAAATTGACCCTAAAAAGAAAAATCATTATTCTAGTATCTTCACTTTCATTTTGAAGCTATATTTTGCACGAAAATTTTATAGTAAAGTTCATAGTCACTGCCATTTTTAAAACATGTTCAAAATTAACGCTTAAAAGATAAAAAAAATCGTTCTAGTATACACACTTTTTGTTTTTAGCACTGTTTTTGATGTTTTTTTGGGGTTTTTTGGCCAGAGTTCCCGTTTTGAGTTTATAGTTCCCGTTTCAAAGTTTACATTGTTTTTTAATGAGGTTGACAGAAGACTAAGAACTATCCTCATATCCTTGGTTTCATTTTTTAACGAGATTGACACAAGACAAGGAACTATCCTCCTATCCTTGGTTTCATTTTTTAACGAGGTTGACGCAAGACAAGGAACTATCCTCATACTCCTTGGTTTCATTTTTTAATGAGGTTGACACAAGACCAGGAACTATCCTCATGGAGGTTGTTTCATTTTTTAGTGAGCTTGACGCAGTAAAAGAACTATCCTCATATCCTTGGTTTCATTTTTTAGTGAGGTTGACACAAGACAAAGATCTATCCTCATGGGCATGTTTCATTTTTTAATGAGGTTGACACAGTAAAATAACTATCCTTATATTCCTTGTATCACAACTCATAAGAGGTCATGAAGCAGAGATCTAGTTCCAATGCCCCCAGTACATGATGTACAACATCACTGAATTGATCGTTAGTTGATGTAGGTATGGAACAAGTTGCCACATAATTAACCCATGGCGGGGATGATACCATTGGTACAAAAGCACCAATTAGGGAAGATGGCTGACTGGAAGCCATATTTGGACCGAGAAATGAAAGCTGGTCAACGGTGACAATTCTGCCTTCATGCGGGAAGCCAATCACTTGAAAGAGTGTTGAAACAATAGCTCCCATGTCATAAACATAGTCACACCCAAGAAGCAAATTGTAATCTAAAGAGCCTGGGACTACCATCACATTCAGATAAATGATTTTCCCTCCCAAAGTAATAGGTAACTGAGGGAGGATCCCTAATGGTTGACTAGTTCTTTTGTTAAAAGCCAATAGATTTTTGGTAATAAGCACAAGTGGTGGCGAACCCAGCACTTGCCAAGCAGTTGAGGAAATGATAGTCACAGATGCACCTTCATCTATAATAGTGCTTGATACAAAAATATTACAAACTTGTACTATGATCTAGAAAGGCACATAAGAAGGAAGATGAAATCCTGCCAGTTAATTCCAATCAAAGGAAGTGACTAGACTACTTGGAGGGGGTACCGTAGAAATAAGAGAATTAACCCCTTGAGTTATGAGAGTGGGAGGATTCACCTCCTACCTTGATGGAACAGGAAGATTTCCCCCAAGCTCATTCAAATATGAAGAAACAAAAAGAACTTGAGTGTTATCATATTCACTCTCTTCAGGAAAGGTACGAATAACTGAAGGTGAAATCGAGTCAACTATTTCCTTGACCTGTTGATTTAGGTCGGGTATAGACTCATAGGATTAACTTTCAAAGAGAGTGGGTTTGACCAATGGTTGATTTTGGTCAGTCAATTCATCAACTAGTGAAGGATTTAAGGAGAGTTTCCTGTAACCAGATGGCAGTCGCTGCGGTGAAGCAAGATGATTATCTAACACTTTTTTGGATTTGTCCAGATAGGGACAAAGGTGAATGGGGTGATTCCCTTCACATAACCTATAGGTAAACTTAAATTTACCATTTTTTCCATGAAGTTTACTACCACTAGTCGATGGTGTGTCACCAACATGATCTACAGAAGTTGATGCCACGGGATGATGTGAGCAAGAAGACCATTCTTCTTAGATCTGAGGAATATTAGGAAAATTTGGAAGAAGATGGTCTCCCACACAAAGTTTGCATGGATATCGAACTTTGTGAGGCTTAACGAATGGTTTCTCATCAGATGTTGCATTCAAAGCAATGGTTGCTTGATTGCTTCTCTATTGAATTTGCTTCTTCTTCTTCTTCTTCTTTCCTTTCTTCTTCTTCTTAGCCACCTGGTTACTAGTACCAATACTTGCACCAGGCAAAGAGGAAGAAGGGGAGGAAGAAAAAACCGAGGAAGAAGGCAAAGGGTCAACTTTAGGATCAATTGGAGGTTGATTTTGTCTAGTCAGAGGTGTACTAGATTGCGGAGAAATCATGACATTTTGAGCCAAGGAAGTCGAAAACAACCATACTAGCAAGGAAATGGTAAATCTTGGAAGGGACAATGTAGCCATATAAGGAGCACCAATATTTCTACAAGGAGGAAAAGGACTAGGATTCCAAACAGAAGGAATTCCTTGATCGGTGGACTCCATATTTTTCAGCATATGTTTCAACCTAAGATCAACTAAGGAGTGAGCGGGGAGGATGTTATCTGCGGTCAATTAATTTTATTTTAATCAAAGTAACATAATAAAACAAGAGAGGGATAATCTAGGAAAAAGATTTACCAAGCAACTATGAACTATAGAATACCTCTTGGCAAACCAGGCAGTACAGGCAGGAAATCTCCCTGAATGCTGTGTTCGGTGTATCATAGTTTACAAGGCAGGCGACTCGGTTACTTAAGGATGGATAGAAACCTAGAGCTATCCTCCCATATATACCTGAAAGTACGTAGAGGCCCAATCTGTATAAGCGTTGTCTAATGTAAAATTGCACAATGAGAGCATTCCCATATATTTTACGTACTATAACACCGCCCTATATACCCGAAGGCACGTGGATGAGCTATGAAATACTCACGTACATGGAATGAGGTATCACACTCGAGATGTATTGCAGACAAGTTAGTGACAACTGCTTTCTTTTACGATGCTGGAACACATCTCTAGCCTAGACCTCTAAATGTTTTTCGTTAGGTGACAATGCTCCATTAGGTAAATTGATGTTAAATTTAAGCTGATCTTGCTTAAGAATTTTCCTTTCAAGTTCGCCATGTGATGTATTCTAAAATTCCTAGGAATGAAACTATCATGATAAGCATTCTTTCCATTCAATTTAACAATGAAAATCCTAGCTACTTAGGGATAAAGCAATCAGATTTCTTTGGATCAAAGTGCAAAGAGCACATCTAATGCAATTTCCCTAGCTATTCCTTTCAAGCATTCACAAACTACAATATGAATGATGCAAGTTTTTCTTTTCAATTTCCTTAATGTTAATATGAATAAAAGGAAATATGAACATACAACCAATCAATCTTTCATAAGAACGAAGACTTTTACAATAGTTCTAATTCGAAGGAAGAGAAGACTTTACGACACTTTCTTTCGATTGAAGATTAATCAGCTATATTCTAACTTTGAGTATAGACTGATAATGAAAAAGAAAACATTAAAGAAACATTAATCAATCAAATCAAAGTAGGGTTGGCAAAGGAGATAAAAACTTGTTCTCTGAGACATGACATTCATTGATCAATCAGCAAGCAAACAAGCAGAGAAAATTTGGCAAAAACACTTTCCAAAGGTGGAAATTTGACCTAAGGTTGATTAGTATAGGTGACAGAGGGCCTAACTGCATTGCAAAGCACTGTCTCTCACTCATGGGTGCTCTACAGAGCACTGTCCCCTGACTAAGTTTGTGCTGATTTCTAAGAGGCCACTCAAGAGTCATCTAACCTCAATTTTTGACCAAAATTCAATGAAAAATAGCTGAAATACAGCCAATGAACACAAGTAGGGTCTAATGTCCTAAGAGGTGAATAAGATACTAGGAAAGGTGATAGTTCCCCAGCAAAGTCGCCAATTTGTTTTGGAGAATTTAGCATCTACGGATAAACACTAATTCACTAGACAAGTAGTTGTGCCTAGAACAACAGTTTAAAGTGTTTTAGACTTTTCCTATCACCAATAGATAAGAAGAGAGGATAGAAGGCCTACCTATAGTTTTTCTTTCCTCTCATCTCCCTTGTATCGATTCCATCGCTCCTTCCTGTAGTTAATCCGCTTGAAAAGTACCCTGTAAACACAACAGAAGATGAAAACCAATCAAATCATAAGATCCATTGAATATAAATGAAAGGAATCAGAAGCAATTCATACATACAAGCATTATGAAAGAACACATCATATATAAAAAGGACCAAACACTTTATTATATAGAAGAAGGAATTACAACCATCGGTGTCTGATTCAAAGTCATTCCTCCATCTTGGATCCCATCCACATCACATCAAAAGCAATACAAGTTTTTGACATCACATCATTTGCTCCAAAGTCAAGTCTCATAGCAACATTATCTCCTTATAATTCAACATAATTTAGCCAACCCTTGATCACTTAGATGAGTGGTCAATTTATAGGAGGATGAAGGAGGTTTTGTCATAAATGGTGGCATTGAATGGCCTTCCATACTTAGAATTAGTTACGTGGAGGAAGGGATGAGAGGATAGGATGCTCCTTAAGTCATTCCTCATCCATTTTCAAGCTCATAGGAGTTGATAACTAAGGGAAGCTTCTAGATGTCTCCAAGAGATAAGAATATTCCCAAAACTCCAATTGAATTTCACACAAATTTGCCCATCACAGCCTAAAGAGGTCTTAGGTGCTCTGCAGAGCACCCTGACAATGTATCTACTTGCTCTGTAGAGCACCCTGGCAGTGTATCTACCTGCACTGGTCCCTTTAGAGACCATTTCTGGATGTCTTAGGTCATGAAACTTTCTGGGAAGGAGGCATTCAAAGGGGTGACTTGTTTAGGGCATGTGGCAACTGAAATTAGGGTTTGATGAGCCCTAAAACACCGATCTAAATGTTGGGATTTGCTGTGCCCAAATGGATCTGTAACAATTATTTAAGATTATCTATTAATAGTGTACTCCCTTAGCTTCGGATTGTGGCCTCTAGCCTAGATGTGAATATGAATTTTGTACTATGGTTACAACTCTTTTATGAACTTTTATACATTTGATTATAATCTAGTCTAAACTATTATTTCAATGTCATTAACCTTCGAACCCTGGAAGGTTGTTATTTTGGTAGTTAATCTCTCTGAGAACTACAGATGCTAATGTGATTTCTTTAGTAATCGCTAAAGAAATTTTTCCAAAAAAACATCATTTAGGACCTCAAAATGACTCCAGAAGTTCAGGACTCAAAAAACTGCCAAAAATAGTAAACTGTGCTACAATTAAGGAAACTAAAAAACTGAAAGAAACAATGTTGAAGGTCCAACTGGAATAGGCAGCTTGCCGCCAATATCCACCTAGATCAGTTCCCCCAGCTAGGAAGCAATGGTCCCCATTTCATTCAGTTCCTCCATGAGATGAGGAAACTTCTGCTGAACTTTGTCCCTTGTGAGCCATTTGCCTTAGTGAAGGAGCTGGCCTGCTTTGACAACTCGATGTAGTTGTATCCTCTATTGTTGCGTATTCTTGATCTATGTGTCCATGATATGATCAGTTGTGGATCCATGAAGTCCAGGTTGTGCTCTGTTGGTGTGAGTTGTTTTGCAATGTCAGATGTGTCCAAAAATGGTGGAAAGTATGGCTAAAGGTGATCTACATTGAACACTAGGTGTAGACCAAGGAACGATGGGATGCTGAGCTCGAAGGAATTGTGCCCGATGGCGCTGGTTATGGTGTATGGCCCATATTGAATCAGGCGAAGCTTGTGGTAGGGTTAGGCAAGGCGCTCCTTCTGCAAATGTAGCCAAACTTTGTCGCCCACCTGGAACTTGTGCAAAACTCGATGTTGGTCATGGTGTTTCTTATTTTTAGCATTGCATCTTCAAATTTATCATGGACCTATTGGCGAATGTGTTGAATGCACTCAATGAACTTGTTATCCCTTTCAGCATCGAACTGCGCATGAGCCAACTCTTCCTGAGTGGCTGCAAATGGTATGGTCACATCAATGGGGCATAATGGCTGAAATCCTAGCCCAACTTGAAAGGGGTTGTGGCATGTTGAGCTGTGGAGAGCTCTATTGTAGTTAAGTTGGACATAGGGGAGACTTTCATGCCATGTGCATGGATGCCACTAGTTGTACATGCGCAAAATGTGTACGATTATGCTCTTGACAACCTCTATTTCGCCACTAGTTTGGGGGTCGAAAGTTGTGGGCTTAGTGAGTTTTGTATCCAACATCGACTAGAGACTTGACCAAAATTCACTTGGGAATCTATTGACCCGATATGAGATAATGCATTGTGGGATCCCAAAGTGTACCCACACTCACTCAAAGAAGAGCTTAGTAGTGGCCTCTGTTGTGATACTCTTCTTGTAGGTCGCCATGATGGCCATGCTAGAGAATTTGTCAATGACCACGAAAACGC
Source organism: Pinus tabuliformis (assembly GCA_031772625.1). Classification (NCBI taxonomy): domain Eukaryota; kingdom Viridiplantae; phylum Streptophyta; class Pinopsida; order Pinales; family Pinaceae; genus Pinus; species Pinus tabuliformis. The sequence continues at coordinate 1,352,369,446 of CM062820.1, read as the reverse complement.
AATCATTGTTGTGCTTAGTAGAAGGAAGGCCCGACATATAATCCATGGAAACAGATTAACAAGGCCAACTAGGAGTAGGTAGAGTATTATACAGGCCTTGCTTCTTGATGGTTGGTTTGGAAATGGTGTAGGTGGTGCAGGATCTAATGTACTTCCCAACATCTTGATGAAGTTTTGGGTAGTAAAAATACTTATGCAATATCGCCATTGTTTTCTCTACCTCGAAATGTCCAACAACCACAGTGTAGTGCACCTCCCAAATCATCTTGGCACACCCACTTGAAGGAACATGTATGTGTCCCAAGTGGCATAACAGTGCATCCTAAAGGTGGAAATTTGAAACTTTCTCCCCTTCCAAGAGTGACTGGTATATGCTGTCGAATTCTGGATTGCTCTTGTAAATATGCGGCCACCCCAATGTCTCGTGCCCATAAGAGTCGAGCACAGTGATTAGTGCCATGACCAGTGGTCGGCTGAGGTAATCAGAAACATTATTGGTGTTTCCCTTCTTATACTTAATGTTCAAATGGAATTGTTGCAGATAGATGGATTGTTTCTGATGGCGATTGTTCTGTAACTTATCTTGTGTCTGTATGAATCATAGATGCCTCCACAATGGAATAGATTACTTTGTCGTAAGTGGGTACTTTTGAACTATTTCTGAAAGTGTCTCATTGTGGTAAGCCACTGGATGCCGATGTAGAGAAAGAAATGCACCAATAGCATATTCAGAGGCATCTGTCTCAATCTCAAATGGTTGTTGTAGGTCTGGTAAGATGAGAACTGGTGCAGAACAAAGGTGATTCTTCAACTCAGAGAATGCTCATTGCTGGGTTTCCGACCAAAATAACTTTTCTTTCACTCTGCCCTTGGTGACTTGACTTAAATACCAAGTGATATGAGAGAACCCGAACACAAACCTACAGTAGAAATTGGCAAGACCCAAAAAGTTTCCGAGTTCTGTTAGAGTAGTTGGGGATGGCAAATCCTGAATGACTTGTATCTTGGATGGGTCCACATGTACACCATGCTCCTCAATGATGTACCCTAGATATTGAACTTGGGTCATGCCAAAGGTACATTTCTCCAAGTTAGCACATAGCTTATGTTGTCGAAGGGTTTGAAGGACCTATCAAATATGGTGGAGGTGCTCTTCCCAACTCTAGTTGAAGATCAAGATGTCATCTAAATACACCATCATGAATGCATTGGTGAAGGGCTGAAAGATGTCATCCATCAGTCTCATGAAGGTTGTAGGGACATTCGTCAATACGAATAGCATGACCAACCATTCAAAAAGGCCCTCCTTGGATTTGAAGGGAATTTTCCACAAATCAAAGGGTTTCACAGGCACCTGGTGATAACTTTCCTTCAAATCAATCTTGTTGAAATATTTTTCCCCCTTGTGCTGGTCCAGAGGGTTATCAATCTGCGAGATTGGGTACCTATTCCCGATAGTGATCTTGTTCAACGCCCGATAGTCAATACAGAGCCTACAGGTCCCATCCTTCTTCTGTACCAATACAATCAGGCTCCCACAAGGTGATGAGCTTGGCCTGATGTGCCCTTTCTGCACTAGTTCGTGAATTCGCCTCTTGATTTCATCATTCTCCAGAACAGAGTGTCAATAGATTGGTCCATTGGGCAGTAGCATGGCCGAGGTCAGATCGATGAAATTCTTGACCAGAGAATGGAGAGGTACCCTAGTGGGTGAGGCGAAAATCTCCCTATACTTCTCCACGACCTTGTTCATATGTTGCTTCTTTTTAGAGGAGCCCTGCCGAGAAGCCGTGACCACAACCTTGTTCTTACCTTAGGGGAAAATCATAAGGAAAACAAATTTCCTAGTCTCGGAAATGATCTTACTGCATTTCTTTGTAGTGAACAAAGAGATAGAGGTAGGCGAGGCTACCTTCGGTATCTTGTACAAACTATTAGTCAAAGTAATAATCAAATAGAAAGGTCAACACTCATATACAACATGTCTCTTCCACAAGTATGGTTGTCCTAATAATACATTAGAAACTTCAAGAGGAGCAACGTCACACAATACCTCATCTGTGAAGGGCTTCATGCTATAAGGAAGGCGACACTACTGGCTTACGCGAAGATCTCATCCTTGGTGAAGCCACCTAATTGTGTACGGCTGTGGATGTGTTGTAGTCTTTAGGCCAAGACGCTTTATGACTTTTTTTGAAATGAGGTTCTTTTGGCTCCTGTTTTTGACAATAACTACAACGGACAACCCTTCACCCACATCTGTGAGTGGAAGAGGCATTCCCCCTCCTCTAGATCTTCAGGCTCAATTTTATGAATCTTTGTGGTGGCCACAGTGGCACTTGGCTCCGAATCAATGATTTTCTTCCCTTTATCAGTCCCCTTATCGAGTTCTGATTTAGAGTCGAAATGTGTGTCTAATTCGGAAGCCTTCAGCTCGGTCACTAGTAACTTCTTGTCCTGATAATCACTTGTATTATGATTGGAGCTCTTATGGAACTCACACCATTTTCTAATTTCCTTCTTCATCTTCGTGGTGTTTCTCTTTGCTTGTGGCTTTAGCAGGTTGTCTTGGGTAGCCATGCCTTGGATTGGTCCCTTGTTTTGTGGTTTGGGGGCACATTTTCCTTGCTTTGGATTCACAGATCCAAAGTCTCGCTTCTTCTATTTAAACTTCTGCTCAATATTTATAGCATACCAATACGCTGTGCTGAGTGAGGAAATATCCAAGAACTCCATCTCATCCTAGATGTACTTGTGTAGACAACCACAGTACTTGAGCACCAGATTCTCCTTAGTATCCTTGATACCCAATGTTGCATGAAGGGTATGGAAAGAACTTGTGAACTCCAACACATCTTGGTCGCTTCCATGCTGTAACATGGTTCAATTTATGTATTTATCTTCATAGCTCCAAACATGGTATTATTGTTCCTTGATGGAATATCAGAAAGAATTCCAAGTGGGTGCAGCTGAAAACAATGATGGTTGACTCTCATCCTTTTTCTCACAGTAGGTTTCTCACCAATCCTTGACATGTGGGACCTATTTGAGAAGTGAAAACGTAATCGTTTCCTGATTGGAAAAGTCATGAACTGAAAAATATCCTTGCAATAGATTTAACCATTTATCTACGACGTCTACATATATCAGGCCTTTGAATACGGGAATATCGAAGTTAACTTGTACCTTAAAAGGGGTATCACCTCCAAAGTCACTATTGGGTGAAGATGCATCGCCTGTGGGTAGGCATCGAAGGATCTGGCTAAAGTTATCCATCATCACAACCTCTTGTCACTCGAGGGCTTCTTCGAGCAACATTTTGAAAGGATCTCCTGTCCCCTCATCTTTTTTTTCTTCCGCATGGGAGGTCATCGGGTTTTGCGAGGCTGATCCTGCATAGACCATTTAGGTGCTAAGAACTTCTCTACGCCCTTGGTTTTCTTGGATCTCCACAACCAAGTGCCAAACAACATCATAGATTCAAGGCATTGGGTCTTTCACAAAAAGTAATTATAAAGGACTTACGGAAACTCCAACCCCCATAATTCTTCATTGCACTTAGGTGTTAAGCCTACTCTATGCCCTTGGTTCTTTTGGGTCCCCATGACCAAGTTCCACTCAACATCGCAAGTTCCTTGTATCGTAACATTTTCAAAAAGGAATTAGAACAGAGTTACTATGTCTCCTTCTTCTGAAATACTCCATAGCACTTAGGTGATAGGCCCTGCTCTGCACCCCTGGTTGTTTGGGTCTCCACGACTAAACACCAATTTATCTCGAAAGCCCTCTATTATCATAACATTTCTCAAATATGTATTTAAATAGGAGTTATGAGGTCTTCCACATCCGATATACAAAATTTGAGATGATGTCATGTTAATGTCATCATTTCCACATGGCGTCTCCTTCATTCTTCCTTGTCAACTTCTCAAGGACAATCACCTATTACCATGTTCCCCATTGGAAGAGAGAGAAAGAGTCCCTTGGTATTTTGGTCTTGCAATGAAATCCTTTGTAATTCCTATTCTTTGCAACCTCGACGCTTTTAAAAAAATTCAGAGTTCCTTTGAAATCTTTTCACATCCATCATTTGAAGTGTTACCTTATTGGTCAAACCAATATGGTTTAGTTAGCTATTCACCAAGTTAATTTGATATTTTGGTCAAACAAGTTGATTAATTATTTATAGAGGGCTCTCCTTACTTTTCTAGTCATTTCTACTTTGTACTTAAAAATGCTTATTTAGTTAGCAATGTTCTCAATGTCGTTTAACTATCGATTTCTCATTCCCCTATAAAATCACCATGTGTTACTATTTTTCATGGGAAGCATGTTACAAAAGAAACATCATATACATATTTTTTGCCGTGCAGAATTATGAAAAAAGATTATTTATGAGTTTTCAGAATTATCAATTATAATTTTAGAACAATAAATCAAATTTACACATTTAAAAAAAATTGGTTATCGATACTTACTGAACTTCAGGGCTGCATTGGCTTAGGTGTACTGAAATGCTGGAAATCAAGATTGAAGGCTCAGGTATTGATTACTCAAGCTACTATATGATTCACCTCCCACTACGCAAGCTACTATATGCTCCACCTCCCACCTCTCGCTCGGCTCATCACACCTTTGGTTTGGTTGGTCAATTGTATCTTGATAGTCTACTTTTGCTTTCGATCTTACTATTATACAACCGTCTAATATCATGTTGCTAGATTGGATCTGATGGCATACCTTTCATTCTATTGAGTACTAGTCCTCATTCATCGAACATTCTACTATTGTGTCTCATAGCTCTGGTGGAACCCCAGATGAAAAACGTCAGGGAGAGGGTGGACAATTCACCAACTCCATTAGCTTAGTTCTCGTCTACCCGCCCTTCGATTGGAGTGCTATTCAACTTGGTATGAGGGAATTTCTTTTCATTTATTCACTACTTTCGGACTCTGATTTTGATTCTGATTAATGGCGATGTCAAAGCTTGATATGAAAATCTTTTCCTTTGGAATGTGATTGCTTCCTTTGTTGATGAACAATCATGCCCCCTTCTTATGATGGAGGAACAACTTCATTAGATTAACTCTTTTGCTAATTATCCTTCAAGCCTTGTTCCTTTCTTCGGTCTCATCTATCTATTACATAACCTTGGTCTCTTCTGGATCAAATGGATTCTATTGACCCACACTACCTTACCTTGGTTCCACATAAACTATTTACCATAATACCTAGATCTTACGCATCTCCCTTTCATTACCGAGTCCAACCCCGGAGCCATAATGTATCAGAACGAGGAGGTCATAGGGAAATTGATTTTTGCTCCTTCATCTCATTGGCTGAATACTCTTAGTAGAGTGCTTCCCACTCCCCCGATTATAGATGGATTAGTGGAATGGAGCTGGGTAGACAAAGCTAGGCTACCTCAAACTGCTGTGAGATGTCTACTGCATTTAATGGAAAAACTACTCCTCAAAGACAAACTAATAGAACAACTGCTCTCTTCTCTTTCAACAAACCATATCTATACCTATTTCCTATGCTCTTGAACACAGGAAGTAGCAACTCAGTTCATGCCATGATGGTTTTTCTCGTCAATTCTGAAAATGTTCTGAGATGTGATTAAACTAGGGGGAGTTGCTAAGGTGTTTTCCACCACCCTGATGGTTCGTTTGAAGGAAAAACGGCATTAAGAAAATTGTATAACCAACATTGAGAGTATCTCTTAGAATGCAGGTAAGGGAAGGAAAAGCCACAAGTGGCGGCCATGCAATGCAACCGTTATTGTGTCTGTCTTACTTTTCTCGATCACAAGGATAAAAAACATGCCAATCAATGTCATCTTCCCAGAAATTTGAGAAACTTTATTAGCTTTTATGAACTAAACATTTCTCGTTTATTGAATTTTGGGTGCTTTGACATTTAATTTCATATTTACCTTTCTCTTCTCTCTTTCTTGTCATTTCTGCTCCTTTGGTTAGGGACACATCCTCGACCTCGTCATGTTGTATGACTTCCTCCACCTGAGTGCTGCTCGTCCCTCCTACCTCTGCCATAGGTAAGAGCCAACCTTAGTCGATCATTGCCAATAGACACACAACATATCCAAGTCTCTTTGTCTCATGGTTAAGCCTAAAACCTGGGTCTTACTTAGCCAGCCATTGATCAAATCCATCCATACCATCCAGCCCATACCTACCAGTCCCCAAGCCCACAACTTGCATTGCTGCCACAATCCCGATGTGACCAATTAGCTTTTCCTTGCCCCCCACCCCACCATTCCTCAATTCTAGGTTATACCCTTAATGATATATTTTTTCCCCCATCCTACCTCTTAGCTCTATTAGCACCTTCCCTAAGCCACTCTAAATGGTATTACTACTTCACTCCTTCTAAGCTCTCTACCTTGCCTCACTCTCTATCCTTCTTGTTACCCTTAAATTGATTGAATAGGACTAACTGTAACAAGAAGGATAGAATGTCCAACTAAGAGAGCCCTATGGTCGATGAGTTTCAAGCCCAAGCTGGAAGGAGCCGAGGGAGGTGAGATTTAATATGCTAAAGCGTGTTCTATGACACTTTCCTGACCCCATAAAAATCCTTACTAGCCTTTCCACTTCTCCAAAACTAATTAGCTGCAGATCGAGCACATACCATCGTAGTAACACTCCTTCCACGATGGTATTTCCAGTTGTTCTCATGGTCCACAATACAATTTGATTCTACCCATCATTCAGATGGATACTCATTCCCAGTAGGCTCCTCCTTCCTCCTGATAGATCGTTGTAGATCCTCACATTTATTCATAAATATAGAATATATGCTTTTGATTCCATAATAAGAATTTTCTCAATCGAGCTTTATAAATTCGGGACTTATTCAGGAGTTTGACAGGCTAGAAGACTTTGTACCATTCGAAAGATAGAGAATCTATGGCACAACTCAGAAATAACACCGGATCAGAATATCTTTTCAAGCGGCGTTTGACTTCGGGCCCTATTGCACCTACCCCTGTTTCTTTATCAAATAATCCTCCATTTCCTTCTAAGAAATAAGAAGATATATCCCTATTATATATGATATTATTACATTAGGTCTTGCTAGGATGAGAAACCCTTATTGCCCATCATATTCTAATTCAATTTCATAGTCGGCTTGGAAGCACAACGATTTTTTTCAATTGCAAATCAAAATCCAAATCGCCTTAAATTCATTGGACTCATCGACCCATTCGAGTTTCCAATGTTTGGGTCCGCAAAAGGTTCTTATTCTTTGTCCCATAGCTAGGGTTTTCTTATTATTAGAAACTCCATGTGTTGGGTTCAAATCGAGAAAGGTTTTTGGTATAACTCATTTTTTGGGGAAAGTTTGGCATCTTTTGTTGTAATTATTGGTAGCCGTAGGCTTCAAGGATAAAATATGGGGGTGATTTGCTAACAATTCGGATTCAGAATCTACTTATAGCAGGCTTTTTGGCTTGCTAGCTTGGCTGGATTTTTCTTTGGGTAGGTAAACGATAGTTAGGTATGAAGGCAGGGATTTGACAAGGCAGACAACCTAAAGGTGGGTAGATACGACAGTTAGGCAGGACAGATGGATGCATTGAGCCATCCAGGAAAGATGGACGAGCAAGGTTGGTTGTTTCTGCGATGGCCTATCTACTTAGGATTTTGAATGAGGACTACACATATATGCTCTTGCTTTTCTATGAAGCATAGAAATGATGATGGAGACAGAGTATTTCCTTGAATTTTAAGCACTGAAGGCACTAAAGGTTACAATGAATACATGTTTTCAAGTTAAAGAAATAAGTAAAGAAAGCAAAGAATCTTATAGAAACAAATCAAGAGGTGGCCTCCAATCATCAAGCAGGCCAATATCTTCACATGAGTGTGACATTGATACACGTTCTGCATCTTTGTGACATTGATACACATTCTGCATCTCTAAACAAAATGCGTCGTTCTGCATTTGTAAACAAAATGCATCTCTCGATGACATGGCTTGATGGATGGTCGAGTAGCCAATAGGTTTTCCCTTTAGCATAGCAAAGCTATATCTTTTCCAGTAGCTCTTTAGCTCGTCATCACATGACTTATTACATGAAATTATAGTACACTGAAGGATCAATATATGAAATTACAAAGCTCTTTATCTCTTCATCGCATGACTTATTACATGAAATTACAGTACACTAAAGGATCAATATGTGAAATTACAGTACACTCAAGGATCAATATAGGAGTCTTCTCCAAATAAAACCCTTAAAATCTTATTTACCATGATTACATCACAATACTAAAAGTCAGGTAGATGTGAGCCTACATTTCATTATGAGTGGAACGCTTACTAGAAGGTGAAAATACCAACATTGCTGCGCAAATTAGGTTTTTTTCCTTGAAACATGGTACTGCAAATGTACAGGCTGCAATCTGAAATCTCCAGTATTAGAAGTTCTGATCTGAAATCTCTACATGCATACCTATTATTTCCACTTCCCCGCTTAAGGAAGGGACTAGCCTTTATGCAGCCTCCCTTGTTAAATGTTGTATCTGCTACATTATGTCTTACAAGGTGTATATTAATTTAACCTATCTATTTTTACAAGGTTGTATCTCCATAGTCACAACATAGTTTTTATGATGTTAGATTTTGCATTTTTCATAATATTATTTTGAGGTAACTTTATGTTGATTTACATATCTAAAAAATAAATAAATATAAATATATGTAATATAAGGGAGAGTTGGTTTGCAAATCAAGGTTTGTATAGGGAGATGTTATCAAAAAAATGTTATTTTATATTATATAATCCATAAAAAAATATTAAAGTATATGACAATAATTAAAAATTTTAATTAACATAAATCTATTTTAAAATTGAAATCATTATATTATGATAAAGACTCAATTTCTTAAAATGTACCTTTTTTTAATTGCTCAATATGAAAAAATAACAACTTATAAAATTATATTTTTGTATCTTTATACATTTGATTCCTCTTAATAACTTAGGTTTAAAATAAATCCTCATAAAAATGTATAAGTTACTAGGATACACCTTCTAGGAGATCATTTAGCATTTATAACATTTAATGATATTATGCCACATGCAAATCCCTTGCCAGTTCTAAAAGTCAATCAACTTTACCTAAATTGCTCAGACTATGCCTACTACACTTAATTAAAAATAGATAGGTTATCAATATGCACTTTGAAAAAGAATATTTAGTATATAGATGTGGCATGCATATACTTTACCACATGTACAAGTTGACGAGTTGATAAAATATTTAGTATATAGATGTGACATGCATATCCTACTATATTGTAAGATTTATATTAATAGCTTATATATTTTTACAAGTTTATAGCATACATAGTTATATGGATTCATCCCTCTAAAAAACCCTTAGGGCACTTCGATTGTGAAGTGTTCACTTGTCAAACTTATTAATTCAATGAATCCCTACAAGATTCTAGACAAATTAGAATACTGGAAAACTTTCCAAAAAGTGGCACTTAAAAACTACTTGATTTTATAATATTAGTTTTTTTTGTTATTATTTATATTACTTGTACTAAGAGTTGGAATTTTCTCTGCAACTTAGAGAGTAAATATCGTCAGATAATGTTATGTGAGTAGATCTATCTTAACTCATAATCTACCAGTCACCATGGGGATTAAAATTTCTTTTACTCCAAAATAGATTTGCATTTTAAGAGATTTGAACCCTTTTATCACTTGGTAGATCCTTATGATGGATCTAGGTTAATTTTATTATTAATTATAATTATAATTTTATATTTTATATTTCATATTCTAATTTATTTTTCTTTTTAGTTTTATGTAATTTGACCAAGTCATAATTATCATTATTAATTATTTTATGTTATTTTTATTAATATTTCATTTTTATTTTGACAGAGTCAAAATGTTTACAACACATTACAACATCTCTACATACTACGCTTAGAGTGTCTCTCTAGGAAATTTCTTTTAACCTTTTATTAGTGTTTTAATAGAGCGCACATGTAAATGTTTACACATATATACATCTCTAAAACATATTCCCCATACTTTTTTATTTTATATTTAATTTAAAAAATGTTAGAAAATAAAATTAAAATAAAATATTTTGATTTCGAAATGAATTATGGTTTATGAGCAAGTGGAATTGATAATCCATGGTACTTGTCATGGTATTGTAACAAAACCTATTTACAAGTTAATAATATCCATGGTAAAATGGGGAGAATATTCATGGTTAAGAATCTTGAAATATTGTAAGTTTATTGTAAGTATTAAGTTTTAATTTTAAAAAGGTTATAAAAATAAATTAAATTAAAATACTTATAAAGTATTTTGATTTTGAAATGAGTTGTGTCTTTTGGGCATGGTATTGTCTCATGGTATTGTATCAAAGCCTCTTTAGAAGTTAATAATGTCCATGGTAAAATGGGGTTGAATATTCATGGTTAAGAATCTTGTTATATTGTAAGTATTCAATTTTATGTGCTTATTAATTACGTTTAAATATGGTTATGGAATGATATTTTACTTTATATGGTAAAATGGATCTTAATTTATAACTACTATTTATATGTTATTTATATATGAGTAATCTTTAAATGTGAATTTTTGGAAAGTTTTATGGTTTATTTTCCTATCTATTTTATCTAGAATCAAGAAGGGATTCATTGAAATCACAAGTTTGATAGGTGGACTATTCACAATCGAAGTGTCCCATGGGTTTTTGAGAGACATGAATCCACATGTGCAATCAAACAATTAGTTTAAACAACACAAATCAATATTTCACCATAACGTTTTTTGTTGGACTAGAAATACGTCGGAAATTCCAAAAAGTCGCACTTAAAGACTACTCCATTTATATATGTTTCTGGCTCGAACTAGATGGATTTTTTGGTCAAATCTTAATTTTTGTTGTTTAAAATGGGTTTTCAACTGCATATATGGATTTACCACCCTAAAAATACCTGAATCACTTGGATTGTAGAGAGTTTACAACTCAAATCTGTGATTCCAAGAATTTGTTGTTGGATTCTAGAAAATATGTTGGAAAACCTTGAAAAATGTAGAATAGATAGAACACGGCTATATTTTAATCTCATATGTATGTTATACTTTTATTTTATCTAAAAAATTATCCCTACTCTTTGTCGATTCACAGACATGATGCAAGAACGAAAGCAATATGAAGGTTGTCTCAACCTGAAAGGGCTGAGCTCCAAACTCTGCAAGGATGATGTGTTGCAGTACTGATTATTTGCATCTAATGATGTGGCAGAGAAGAATAATTTGAACTCTCTTAGCTGAAGCCCAATGTGACTCAAGTGAATACGGTCCCCAAATATCTAAGCCATATAAAATAGTGGCATGAAACAAGGTGTTCATGAGACTCATTTTGGACGAGATGTCTTAGAAGTGATGTCGAAATCACTGTCTCTCGAGAAGGGCTAAGTATCCATATCCATTTTTGATCTGAGGCTGAAGCATTGGTCGCAAACTAAAGTGAGGACCTGAGAATTACACCCCCAATTTAGTATATGTGTTGGTGATCTCAATCTCCACCCCTACGAATAGGAAGTGAAGGTCCTAGGTTTTCTTCACCCCATTGAAGATCATAATATTGGTTTCACCGATGGTTGACCATCAACTATCGAAGATCACAAAACATAGCTAAGGCATCTAGCTGCCTTTGTAACCCTTCTAAGAAGAGGATAGAAGGACCACTTCGTTAACAAATAGTATAATATATACCAGAACCTAGTGAAGAAGGAAACCATTTGTGTCCTAGATATGCTCGTGTAGATATGCCTCCTACTCATCAATATAGATCCCAAACAGGGTAGGGGACAGTGGACAACCATGTTTAATTGAAATAGTGACCAAGGATGAACTCATATAGGAACATAATAACAGTAAATAGGGTTGTGGAGATGTCAATATCTTTGAGTATCTAGAGTAAGACCTCCCTCAAGAAAAACTTTAAAGCTTTCCGAAAATCTATGAAACAGTAATAGACTTTCAAAGAGTAGTGTCGTGTCTCCTTAATCGCGACGCGAAGGCTGAAGATGTGGTCAATGGTCTGATGGCCTAGTCAAAACCCTGTCTATCCCCTAGCTTTGATTTGTCTCTGCTCAAGGTCACTCGAGAGCTTCCTATGCAGAACAATAGAATACAACTTCTAGAATGTGTGGCCCACCATTATTGATATGTAGTTATTGGGATTTGAGCTGGAACCTGATTTATGGATTGGATGGATGATGTGGTGTGACTGTGTCGGTGGAAAACCTTCACGAACTGCATGGTTGAAGAGATCATCCAAGTAGCTAACCAAAGAACATAAATTGTGCTTAAATAACTCTACTTGGTAGCCTTCCTCATTGTTGTTCATCACCCAAAATGCCTCTCTAATATTTATGTCTGAGAATAAGTAACTAGAAGAGGGTGGGGAGGTAACATGAATTTGGGCCTACTGGGGAATATCATAAAGGTTGTGAGTGTGACAAAACATGGATTTATGGTCAATGTCATATGGAAGAGGGGAGCGTCATGGAAGGGCTGTATGCCAGAATTGATTAGGGGAGTGGGTAAGGAGAGAAGAAATTTCCCATCTTCTATGAGAGACAAAGAATAATTTCTTGTGATGGAGGAGATGATGATAATAAGATTTGAGGTCATAGTAGGATGGTTAAGAGTGGGTTAAATTATATCCAAGTTATCTACGTAGAGTCTTGCATTCGTCATCATACCATTTGTTCATGGGGAAAGATCCAAGTTTATGGGAGATGGAAATGGAATGAGTGTAGTGGGGGAAGGATTTGAACATTGCCTCACAAATGGAATTTGAAAGGGAGGTGTTATAGTGGAAGTAGAATCAAGTAAGGAGAATTTGATCTCCTATGGGGCCATCTTGCCTAGGGTAGAGGAAAATATGTTAGGGTTTCCTTCATTAAATATGAAGATGGTTCGCGATGGCCCCCTAGGAGAAGGATAGGGTTGAAGCAGAGGGCCAAATCAAAGAGAGAAGGAAAGAAGGGCATGATTGGAAAGGAAGACTCACAGCCAAACAATATGGTCGACATGTCAAAAACTAGGAGTTTTGGCAATAAGGGAGACCAATTATAGTCAAAAAATCCTGAGATTGCCCCAAATGAAATAGATGCTTACCATAAACTGTAGTTGCCCCCAAAGCATCATCTGACATACGGTAAAACCCTACTGAATTTGTATCTATCCCCTGGGTACAAAACACATCGTCTAATTGATTGTGGAGAGGGATTTGGAGATCTTTAGTACAAGCATTGAAGTCACCTAAGGCGATGACTTCCTCAGTAGCACAGTATTGGGTGATGCAATGTACAATTATGTAAGGGGGTCCCCATTTGAGCCATTATGGATGGAAAATGGTGAAGAGGCTGGGGGAATGTAACAAACTAAGATTTAGATGTTCCTTAGAGGAGAGACTGCGATGTTAATCTGAATCCACATAAACATGTCAAATTATTCTCCAGCTACCAAAGATACCATATTTTAGAGTGAGTCACTAGTGAAACAAGCAACTCCACCTAATCCTATGACCCCTCCTAAGCTCCTCGTCTCCCACCTACAAACTGAGATCCAATGGAAACCTGCAATATTTGGGAAAGGTCGAACAAGGCTTGCATGAGTCTTGATCATGAAGAGGATTTTCATTGATTTGAGAGCATCATACAAGAGTCCCGACGATGACCAGAAATATCCATTTCCATTCCAGCAAAGGATAGAAATTCCTATACTTTGTCGTCTCCCTAAGCTGGCTTGTCATTTGGAACCTCCGGTTTCGGGTTCCCACCCATGTGAGAAGGAGTCCCAAATGACTGCCCAAAGATTCTTGATAACTTGCCACTTCCCTGCCCATCTTTCTCCCATAACCAATTCTCTGGATTTCTTAAGTTCCACAATGTGTGCTCGAGTGATGTCCTCCTCCTGTTAAATCCCGTTGGGAAGTGAAAATTACTTTTGCGTAGCCCTGAGGGCATAGAGTCAATAAAATGCAGTGTGGAACTTGAGGAAGAGAGTGGAGTCATAGCCCAATCAGGCTCTGTCCAAAGCTATATCGGGGAGGATAAGGGTGTCCTGAAGGAACCTAGCTCCCACTTCCATAGGATCCAGAAAGGGGTGGGGTAAGGGATACCTCTCACCTTGAGATTCAATTCTCTTTCCTATCTATTGCATTCTTCCATGGATTTTTCTTGCATCACCTCCTCAACTACTGCAAGAGGGGTAGGAGTTTTATCCTTCCCTCAAACCACCTGTACCCAATAATTGATGTTTGTCTTAGTTTCTTATTTGGAGGTAGCCCATTGGGATCATATTTCTTCCTTCTTGTTTTTAAGGTCAAGAATTTTTGCATGCAACAAACCATTTGGAGGATGGAGAATTTCATGCTCTTTTCTTTCATGTCACATCTTCTTAATGGATAAATTATCCCCTCCACATCTGAAACTTTGGTAGAGACAGTTTGTATTTATCAATGAAGCTGCTTGTTTTCAGTATCAAGAAATTCGATTTTCTGCAACATTTGTTTTACCTGTGCTTTCCAAAATGAGAAACTCGACTCCATGGCTATACTGGTCAGTATGACTACCATTTTCTCTCGCTAGTCTTTGATAACTAATAATTGAGAAAGGCTAAACATGTCACTTTGGCACAAATCGTCTTGTTGTATGGATCCAATCCCTGGATTTCAAACCCATTCTTTTGTCTTTGTCTTTGCCTCAGTAGTAAAATTCATCAAAAGATTTAGAGAAGACCCGTCTACCTCCATTATGGTATCAAAGTGACTCATTAATTTGATGGGAAGATTACATCAAAAAATTTATGTTCATCCTCCATGTACCATAGTATGATGCTCTTTTTGAATATTTTGTAGCCGCTATGCTATGATGTCTCTGCACTCATCTGCCGGTTGACCTCAGATGTCGAATCCCCAAGGTATGTTTTTCAGATGGAAAAATGACAAGAGGCTTTTCCTACCTATAGGAATCAGCTAGTGCCTAACTGTAGAAATGATTTTCTACCTGTAGTAAACTCTACAAATAAACCAGTGCCTACCTAGGAGCTTCCACTCACAATTGCATGTGTTTACAGTCCCCTAATAAATTCTTTTGTAGGCTGCTATGTGAATGCATTCACAGTGTGCATACCTGAGTGAAGTGCTAAAAGAAGTTCAAATAAGCTTAAAGGAGCTGTAAATATATGTAATCTATGAGCATAAAAAGCATGGAGAAGAATCGACAAAGATAAGTTGTAGACTTCATAGAATCGAGCTCGCAAGTTAAGTGATTGAATAAATCCATGTGCCAAGAGGTTTTATTCCTTCGAGCGATGTCAAATCCCATTACAAGAGTGGAACCGCCTAGAGCTATTGTGTAAGCAGCTTGGAGCTACTTCATGAGGGAGGACCCCTCATTGGTGTTCAAAGAACCAGTAACAAGTCTAAATCATTATCGCAACTGAGCTACCTGCATACACATTTACATACAAATTGATTTGTAGAGACCCCATGACATTTTCACGATATGCAATAAATGCATCAACTAGACGTTGTATCATGGATGATATTGATTGTAGGGTATTCTCAGAATGGGTAGGAGAAGAGACCCTGAGGCATTTTCATGATATGCAATAGTTAGTGGTTAGGACAGATTCAATTTTTTTTTCCAGTATTCTTCTGTATGTACCAACTTAGCAACTTTAGAATAGGGCTTGAGGATACATGAAAAAATAATCAGACATGGATTTCAATATGATAAAGATGTGATAAATTCCTTGAGAGATGGTACATGAACAATTAATCAGAGATGGATTTCGATTTGATAAATATATGATAAATTCGTCGATAGACATGCTCTAGGAATGTGGGAGAATGCATAATTCCTGTGAATTATTTGACAATTCACAATGTAACATTTTGGCTATGTTGTTGCTTCTCCATTTTGGCTCTGCGCATGTCAAATTCCATAGAGGTGAATATGTTCCAGTTATGGGAAGGGGTGGATGCAGAGGAGGAAGCGTAAACATGTCGGTATATTCATCTTACATTATTGTTTCATACAATGGTACTTTTATACCTATAATACTAATGGCCCAAATAATATTTAAGCTACTTCAAATAATTAGTAAGTACTGGGTGGCATGAGTAACCCTTACAAAAAGAAATGAGAGTTCCCATGTTAGAAACTCCCTTCTCATTTTGGTTTATCTTGCTTTAACATTAAGTAGCTCTTTGTAGGTTCTTGTGAGGTCGATGCTTATTTCACTGGTTGGACTTAAAACTACCAATCAAGTTTTCAACAATCTCCACAGGTGTATATTTTGTGTACTTATGTCCTTTGATGCAACTCCTTGTGGGCGAATAAGGAATCAGGAATCAACTGATCAAAGTGTAGTTGACACATTCATTCCTACTCAACCAAGAGCTTTGAATTTTTCATTTATATAGCTTTTGGGGATCATTGCAGTCATGTATCATATTTATTGGTAGGTATTCATTGTGGTTATATGAGTGGGTTCAACTTGTATATGGTATCAACAATATTACATACCATCAACTAGGGAACTTCCTCTGTTGTCATTAGTTTCTAGATCTCCAATCGAACAAAATTTTGGAGAATCAATCTCTAGAGAAGTCACTATTAGAATTTTTGACCATAAGTCTTGGTTCATGGAGAGAAATCTCAAGTTGACTGATATGTATACTAGACCTAGTCTCCACAATGTTGGGGCCAATGCGTGGCTTGGTATTCTGATGGATTTTATATGAAATCATGCATTTGCATTCTCTTTGGTGTTCCTCATTCGCTTGCCTGAAGATGTAATTAGACTAAACATTGCAAGGTTGACAATAACATATGGTCTAAATATGAACATGATACAATCCTTGTTAGAATATTAGATCTAATATATAAATATATCAACATATAAATAAGAATAAAAAGAGAACAAGGAAAAAGAATACAACAGATATACATGGTTCACCCAATTAGGCTACGTCCATGGGAAGGTTGTCTTCTATTATCTCTAGAAATATCTTACAATATTACAAAGAGAGAAACTACAAATAACAATATGTTGTGAGCAAATGATAAGATATGATGGTATCACAAAATCGTATATACCTTAAGACGCTCCCTTGACCCTATTATATACCCAGAGATGTGGAGGAATTACTCTCACATATTAAGTGTGGGATAATATAATTCTCCGAAATAACATCTCTTTATATAATAAATGAACACAAGAGTATATTATGCCATAATAAATATGGGATATAATGTATTACTCTTTTACATAAGATTGAGGACAACTTCCGATATAATACAAAGACATTATTACCTTCCAAGGAATATAGTATATTCCAACACTCCCCCTTAATTATGGCAGGGAGAGGGGCCCATCCTAACACTGAAGAAGGAAGGAGTCATTACTGCTCCCCCTTGATGACAACTTCCCTCATCCCAATCAATGAATGAAGATGCACATACTTATCTTATGTCAAGGATTTGGTGAATATATTGGTTTCCTGTTGCTCGATAGGACAATACTCTAGAGAAATAATACCATCAGTGACAAGGCCTCGAATATAATGAGCATCAAGGTCGAGATGCTTCGTCTTGGAGTGATATACTAGATTACAAGCAAGTTGAATTGTACCCTAATTGTCACATTTCAATAGAGTGGATGATTTCAGAACCAGATCAATCTCAGTAAGAACATGCCATAACCAAACGACTTCTTTAGATGCTTCTTTGGATGCTCTATACTATGCTTCACATGAAGATAAAGAAAGAGTCTTCACCTTCTTGTTGGGCCAAGAGATTGTACTTGAACCATGTTGAAATATGTAACCAGTATTTGACCGTAGATCAGAACTGTCACCTGCGTAATCAGAATCTATATAACCAGAGAGTAAAACTATAGCACTCCTTGAATAAAATCCACCATAATCCAATGTCCCTTGTAAATATCGCAGAATTCTCTTGGCTGCCTGCCAAAGATTTTCATGAGGTTGCTGCATGAATCAAGAAACCATACTGACCAAAAAAGAGATATCTCGTCTGCTATGAGTTAAATATATCAAACTACTAACGAGATGATGATAAATAGTAGCATCGACTAGTGGAGCGGTACACTCAACAATTAACTTTACACCAGATTGAAATGGCATACTAGGAGTAGGTTTACAATCACTCATATGGAAACAAGCCAATAAATATGTCACATACTTATGCTGAGAGAGAAAAATACCATCGGCCATATGCCAGATCTGAAAACCCAAGAAATAGTGCAATGTACTGAGATATGTCATCTCAAACTACTTCTCAAGACCACTTTTCATATCTTGAATTAATACAAGTTAGCGGCGAGTGATAATTAGATCATCCACATATAAAACAATAATGAGGAAATTATCACCAAAGTTCTTAACATAGATATTTGGATGAGATATACAATGCTTAAAACCATTATTCAAGAAATATGCATCAATTTTATCATACCAAGCCCTAGATGTTTGTTTTAGACCATATAAAGATTTGTGCAGTTTGTATACAAGACTTGAGGATTCAACATAAATAAAACGAGGAGGTTGTGGCATATAAATTTCTTTAGTAAGGTCACCATTTAAAAAGGCACTGTTAACATCCATTTGATGAATTTCCCACTTATAAGATGCAAAACGTGATAAAATGGTTCTTGTTGTGTTCATTTTAGCAACATGAGCACAAGTTTCATTATAATCAATGTGTTCAAGTTGATTAAAACATTTTTGCAACTAATCTAACTTTATTCTTTTTGATATGTCCTTCTGCAGTGAACTTAGTTTTATAAACCCATTTACAACCAACTAAATTCTTTCCTAAAGGAAGAGGAGCAAGAGACCAAGTCTTGTCTCTCAAAAGAGATTCATATTCAGTAGACATAGCTTGTTTCCAATGACGCTTACCATTAGGTTGAGCATAAGTAGTAGGATCATCTGTGGCCAAAATTTGGTCATAAGAGAAAAGTTACATCTACTTCAACGAGTGTTGGAAGGATTTCTGACCTTGCTAATTGCATATTCAAGAGTTTTCCGAGCCCAAACAGGAAGAGTAGAAGGAACAGGAGTCACTTCAGGAGCTTCATGAGTTTTAGGTGGAATACTTGAGGGAGATGAAGAATCAATATCAATAAGAGGCACAGAACTAGAAGGAGTAATAGGAATAGGAGTAACAGGTGGTATTGGTAAATTCAAGGTAACATGAGATTCTACAGACTCAGGTGGGGAAGAGACTTCATGAAATTGAACATCCTTTCTCATTATGACACTTTGATTAGAAGGGTCAAACAACCTGTAAGCCTTGGAATTCTCATCATAACCAATGAAGATACCTAGTGAGATTTTGGTTATAACTTTTTCTATTTTTCATCAAGAATATGAGTCCAACATTCACAACCAAACAACTTAAAATTACTAATATTTGGTATATGTCCATTCCATTTTTCCTCAAGGGTGACATGGTTAAAAACTTTAGTAGGAAATCTATTTAAACTAAAATTAGCACAATAGATGGCTTCAACCCAAAATTTCTTACGTAATCCTTTAGAATAAAGCATACATCTAGCCATTTCAACTAAAGTTCTATCTTCCCTTTCAACAACACCATTTTGTTGAGGTGTGTAAGGAACAGTCAGTTGATGTTGAATACCATGTTTAGATAAATATGCATCAAATTATTACTTAATAAATTACCCCCCATTATCAGATCGTACGGTTTTAATACTCTTATGAGATGCATTTTCAACTATGGATTCAAATTCTTGAAATTTTACAAATGTTTCACTTTTATTTTTCAAAAAATAAACCCAATATTTTCTACTAAAGTCATCAATAAAGGTAAGAAAATAAACTGCATGCGATATTGAAGGAACTTAAATTGCATGAGATATTGAAGGAACTTCAAGAGGACCACAAATATCACTATGAATTAATTGCAAAGGTGTTTTAGCACACCATGATTTACCTTTATCAAACATTTCTCTATGATGTTGACCAAGAACACATCCTTCACAGACACCAGTAGTAGAAGAAATATTAGGCAAACCATGAACCATTTTAGTTAGCATTTTCATTTTACCATAATTCAAGTGACCCAATCTTTCATGCCGTAATTGACATAGTTTATCAGCATGAGAAACATAGGAATAAAAGGGTTGTATCTTAGTTGAATTAAAACCATCAAATTTATATAAACCAATCGTATGATCAACATGGTGAGAAGACACTATGTAATTTCCGTCGATATCTTTAAGAACATATTTATCAAGCCAAGATTCAAATTTAAAACCTTTATAACATGCATGATAAATGGAAAGTAAGCTGATGGGCATGTTTTGAATATGAAAAACATATTCCAATTGACCATTAGGAACACTAATATTACCAAAAACAATTACAGAAAGTTGTTTACCATCATGAATAGAAACTTTTTTATATGAGTGCTTCTTAGTGTCATAAGAAGTAAATAAAGAAGCACTACCAGTCATATGTTTAGAAGAACCAGAATCCATTATTCATTCACATTAGAAGAAGAATTGCTAGGCGAAACAAAAGATGCACATAAAGCTACTTGATATTCATTAGAATTTTTCTTGTTAGCTTTAGCCATTAAACATTTCTCTTTAAAACAATTTTTTTTCAGGATGGTTAGTTTTACCACAATGCTTACAAGGATCATAAACTTTCTTCCTATTACTAGTTTCATGATGTGCATGAGAAGCATGACCATTATTATTAGTATGATTAGAAGTGTGTGAATAAGAACCTTTAGAATTATTAAAACTTTTCTTAGGATTCTTATTATGTGCCATAAGAGCTTTATTAGGTGAGACTTGTCCTGACGCAATCAACCCTTTATAGAAATCATCAAAAGAAGGTTTCGTGGTACTTTGAGAGAGTTAAAGAGCCCTATTCCTATTTTGGATGAACATGTCAAAACAAGAGAGCAATTTTTTTCTACAACAATGATAAGGGAAGTGTTTGTCTTCTTGTAATATTTACCACAATTATTTAATTTTTTTTTAAGGTTTTCAATTTAGCAAGATATAATTCTACTCTATCAAATTAGTAGGATCTAGCTCATGAATCTTCTTTTCAAGGTAATAAGAAGAAACAACATCATATCTATCAAATAAAGAAGCGAGAATTATCCATACCAATATCGGGTTGTCTTCTGCCACAATACTCACCTAAATACTATCTGAAACTGTTTGATCAATGATCCCTCTTGTTTGATCACACTTTTCTTCCCGTTTAATCAAGGCTTGACCATCTATAGGTTTCTTGTGTTCACCATTAACCAACCTCCACAGATTCTTACTCCTGAGAACATCAATAATTTTCCTTTTCCATGCAAGATAATTATAACCGAGAAGTTTAGGAACAAAAGCTACTTATGAAGTCATAATGATACAAAATTTGACAAGAAATATAAACCCAAATGCAAGAAATGACAAGATAAAAAGTGGATAGAAAAATTTAATTTTTTGTAGTTCATTCTATTATCACCAAAAATCCTAAAAGAACTGTCAATCTTAAATCAACAATTATGTTGTTTCCGGTACTCCGGTTGAGATTATTTTTTTCGAAATTGGGTAGCTCAGGGAGAGGAACCCAAATATCTACTCTGTTCTAGGAAATTATTCATAGAAGGTAACAGGTCTAACAAAAAACATCGGGTGTCGAAACAAGAAACACTAAATAATGCTCCAAATGCTCATTATAACCATTTTTCAGAAATGGTGCAACCACTCTGTATCCACGTATGTGGCCAAAATTTTTATCTAAACCCTGGGTCCACCAATATTTTGCCCTGCAAAAAATGGACCAAAAAACTAGACAAAAATCACAGATCGTTCAACCAGAAGATAGATCTCCTTGAGGAAAATCCAAAAACCATATAAATCTTACAAAAAAATAATCAAGATCTCCTTGAAAAAGAAAAATGTGCAAAAAACTACATAACAAAGTCAAGGTTATAAGAAAAAAAACAAAAATATGTAGAATCATGCCCAAATCTAAAGAGAATCCTAATGGCAACCAGATAGAAAGAAAATCTACAAAAAATAATGAGTTCCCAGGTAACAAAAAAATGAAGATACACAGTCATGGTTAAATTCAAAGAAGATGCTAGATCATAGTAGCCATGGCTCTGATACCATGTTAGAATATTAGATCTACTAAACTAGTTATCTATCTAAGAAACCAACAATATATCAACATATCAATAAGAACAGAAAGAGAACAAGGAAAAAGAATACAACAAATATACGTGGTTCACCCAATTGGGCTACGTCCACGGGAATATTGACTTCTATTATCTCCATAAATCTCCTACAATATTACAAAGAGAGAAACTACAAATAACCCGATACAAATAAAAGTATACTATGAGCACAGGATAAGATGTCATGGTATCACAAAATGGTATATAACTTAAGAGGATCCCTTGACCCTATTATAAACCTAGAGATGTGCAGGAATTGCTCTCACATATTAAATGTGGGATAATATAATTCTCCAAAATAACACCTCTTTATATAATAAATGCACAAAAGAGTATATTATGCCATAATAAATATGGGATATAACATATTACTCTTTTACATAAGGTTGTGGATAACTTCCGACATAATACAAAGACATTATTACGTTCCAAGGAATATAATATATTCCAACAATCCTCGATAATATGATGCCTTTGTTTTGTGGAGACCAAGATGATCTCAATGGACATAATAATGAAGTATTCACATATTCCCATTGATCCACCAGTGATCATAGAGAATTATACACCAAACTCCAACTGTCCACCCAAAGAAACAATAGATCTATCTGATTCACGGGTGCATTATGGGCCACATATTCTACTTGTATTTAAAGGCCTTACGTGCACTTTCCCTAGAGGCACAAAGGTGGGAGTTGTGGGGCAAACGGGAAGTGGAAAATCTACTCTTATTCAATATTTTCTTGGCATTTTGGAACCAACAAAGGCATTGAGGGAGTCAGCATCTCAACAATAGGTCTCCATGAGCTAAGATCCAAATTAAGCATTATTCCCCAAGAACCAACCATGTTTTGGGTTAATATCAGAAATAATTCAAATCCTCGGGAAGTCTGCTCAAATGATGAGATTTGGGAGGCTTTGGAAAAGTGCCAATTTGTTGAAATTGTACGAGAAAAATAAAATAAGCTTGATTCCTTAGTGGCTGAGAATGGAGGAAACTGAAGTGTGGGCCAATGCCTACTTGTCTATTTGGGATGAGAACTACTAAAACAAAGTTTTATATTGGTCCATGATTAATCCATTACCGTAGTGAACATTAGAACTGATGGATTTATTCAAAAAATAATTCACCACCAATTTTTTACTTGCATAGTCATGACTATTGCACATAAGCTTCAATCTGTTATCGATAGTGACTAGGTTCTCCTACTAAAGGATGGAAAAATTTCTAAGTATGACACTCCTTCATAACTACTCAGCAAAAACTCTCCTACATTTGTAAAACGTGCTTCTGAATAATCCATCACATAGATATCTTAACTCGAGCTTTGGACATTGGTTATATTGGGTTCAAAATAGAATGGAGAAAAACCTTCATTTCCCTGAAACTCAGGCTGGATAAATTTAGTTATTCATCCTCTATAACATGGATAGAGATACAATATAGTAGGCTATGAGCTATCATGTAAGCTCATTATTTCTTGATAATATTCCATATCAATGTCCTTAAGAAGGGTTTAGTTACTCTTATCAATGACTTTAACTTCAGCCTTAAGTTATGATTTTTCACTTGTTATATACAAATGGATTTTACCCTTTAGAAAAAAGGTCACTTTGAGTCTTTGAGATGATGATGTAATTGTTGTCCACGGAAATCAATTGGTAAATACAAGTGGATATATTTCCTTAATAGATGTTGATCATGATGTTGGGTTGGTTCAAGGTTGATATACTTACTCTATTGGTTCTTCTGCTAGGTATGCATATAGATACGTTGTTAGGTGTACTTCTAGATACACTATTGGAACTAGAACTGTTCGTGTTGCTTCAAAAGAAATTAGTGCATTAGAAATAGCATAACATTGAGCTTGAGTGGACCCTCAGGCGGACTCTATATGAACTAGGATTCATGCAAATTAAACCTCAATCACACTTTTACAACCCAACACTGGATATTCACTGAGTTTGAAAGGAAACATACTTTAAATAGATTGTAGATCTAACTGATTAGGAAATATTCAGAACATCATGCATTTCATTACACTACAAGTATACAACACATTTGTTGCTGAAAAAAGATCCTTTAAATAGAATGCAGAACTATCTTATCCCCCATTATTTTCACCACCTTCCCATACACTATAAACAACTAATAGAACAACAAGGGGTTCAATACTTTTGATTTCCAGAGAAATACCACTTATCACATTATTAATAGTTCCATAAGGGAATCAATTTATTTATACCACAAATGCCAAAGTTCCTCTAAGGGGCACTCCTTTGCGGAACCTATTATTATACTCTCTAGGTGGTCCATATATTGCAAACACCAAATGCACTCTATCAAACCTGCAATCTTTACCTCCTCCTTGTAGAGTTATATAAGGTGTTGTAGAACCTTTCTCATAATTCAACCTAGCCAGTTGTCTCCCTCTACATTTTTACCTCAGGATATCACTTCTTTGGAAATGGCTCTAAGGTGTGCATAAAATTATGAACCCATATTTAAATAGGAACCTATTATATCTCCTAATGACTTTGTGGTAATACATGTGGCCCATTGGATTGGAAGTACCAACAATTGTACAAGTTGGTTGACAAAACTAGATTCGAAAATGTCATTAGCTAGTGGAGCCCCCATTCTAGTAGGAGTTTTTCATTTAGTTCCTCTATCATATCATGTCACGAGTGCAATGTGATTTGATGTGCTTACCCACCATTGCATAGGGGTATTTTCAAAATTCATATACAATGTTGCAACCCTTTCCTCAGGCACCATCTACTCCACCACTTGTTCCAAAGCTTCTTCCATGGTGTCATTTGTTCCATTAAACTCAATATGTTCTTAAGCTTTTCACGAATCCACCTAACTATTTTCAACATCATGAAATGGCAATCATTTTTGCAATCTATTCAAGACTGATTAAAATCTATATTTAACTTTTTCCATAGATCAAACATTGACACACAATGTTGTGTTACGAGTCATCATTGTGTTCATGCAAAAGAAAGATTTAACCTTACATAGACAAAGGCACAAAAATAGTTGACAATCATAGGAAAATTAGAAAACATATTCACATTTAAGATAATTTTTGACAAATCAGGTCCATTTGTAGATTTTAGTTACCATCCATAAAGGAGTACACTGGTGATAAAGATGGGTACAAGGTCATACTGAGTCATTAGAAAAAGCCTTATGGCTATCTCTATGGAAGGAAGTACTTTTGACTAGATCCTTACCAGCACTGGAAACTTATGCATCATATGTAGGCCCATATTTTATAGGTGCCTTTGTATTATTTCTAAATGGAAAGAAACAATTTGAAAGTGAAGGCTATGTGCTAGTTTGTGCATTTTTTATGGCAAAAGTATTAGGATCCTTTTCATAGTGGCAAGGGAATTTCAAACAACACTAGTTAGCTTCATGGGCTAAAGTGAAATTGACAACTATTATATACAAGAAGGGATTGTTTCTTTCTAGTCAGTCAAGACAGAAGCATATGCGTGGAGAGATTATCAACTACAGGAGTACAAATGTTCATAATGTTGGAGCTTTCTATTGGCATATGCATGGTATTTGTATTTTACTTCTTCAATTTGTTCTGGCCTTTATTGTTCTATATCATAAGTTGGGATTGGGAACATTTTCAAGGTTGGTAGCCTCATCCACAGTTGTGTTGCCAAACTTCCCAATTCGAAAATTGCAACAAAAATTTCAAAACAAAATCTTGGAAGAAAAAGACAAAAGGATGAAGGCCACGTCAGAGACATTAAAAATTATGAGGATCTTAAAATTGTGGGCTTGGGAGACAAGATTTCTTTGGAAGGTAGAAATTTTGAGGCTTACATAATGTAGTTAGGATATAAGAATATGTTTACACATCAATTATCATAACATTTGTTTTCTCTATTGCACCCACATTTGTCTTTGTTTCAAATTTTGTTACATGTATGCCTATAGGTGTGGCTTTGATAGCAGAGAGAATTATTTTTGTACATGAAACCTTTGAGAATCCTTGAGTTCACTGATATATATACGATATATAATTATATATGTATACTTCAAAAATCTACAAAAATAAATATACTTCCAAAAGCTACAGAAAGAATTATCCCTACTGAATTGACTGATGCGATATACCATATCTACTCTCCACAATGTTGGTTCCTATGAGTGGCTTTGTATTCGGATGGATTTTCTATCAAATATTCTACTTCCATTCATTTTGGTGTTCGTCAGTCACACACCCGAATATGTAATTAGACCAAGCAATGAAGGGTTGGAAATAACTTACGGTCTAAATCTGAACATGATACAAGCATGGGTAATATGGTTCCTTTGTTGTGTGGAGATCAATATGATCTAAATGGAGATAATAATGTAGTATTCATGTCTTCACTGTGATCCAGTAGTGATCATAGAGAATAGTAGAGCCAACTCCAACTGGCCATCTAGAGGAACAATAGATTTAACTACTTAATAGGTGCATTATGGACCACATCTTCCACTTTCGTTGAAAGACCTTACATGCAATTTCATTGGAGGCACAAAGGTCGGAGCTTTGGTGCGGACAAGAAGTGGAAAATATACTCTTATTCAATGAATTTTTCACATTGTGGAACTAACAAAGGGATTGGTGGAGTCAACATCTCAACAGTAGGTCTCCATGAGCTAAGTTCAAAATTAAGCATTATTCCCCAAGAACCAAAAATGTTTGGGGGCACTATAAGAAATAATTTGGATCCTCTTGATGACTACTCAGAGGATGAGATTTGGAAGGCTTTGGACAAGTGCCAACTTGGTGAGATTGTATGGGAAAAGGAAAAGAAACTTGATTCCTTAGTGGCTGGGAATGGAGGAAACTCGAGTGTGGGTCAATGTCAGCTTGTGTGTTTGGGACTAGCACTACTAAAGCAAAGTCATATACTAGTACTTGATAAAGCAACTGCCTTAGTGGACACTGCAACTCATGTGTTTATTCAAAAAAAAAAAATTTCCACCAATTTTCTTCCTGCACAGTCATAAATATAGCACATCAAGTTCCATCTGTTATTGATAATGATTTGGTTCTCCTATTAAAGGATGAAAAATTTGTTGAGTATGACACTCCATATAAACTAGTCAACAACAAATATTCTTCATTTCCAAAACTTGTTTCAAAGAACTCCATTTAATATATATATATTAACTAGAGCTTTGAACATTGTTCATATTGGGTTCGCAATAGAATGGAGAAAAACCTTCATTTCAGCCTCTATAACATGGCTATAGATAAAATATACTATGCTATGAGATATGATGTAAGTTTATTATTTTCTGATAATTTTCTATATATAGGTTCTTGAGAAGGGTTCAATTACTCTTATGAGTGACTTCTGCTTCGAACTAAAGTTTTGATTTTTCATTTGTTATATACAACTAGAGTTTACCCTTAAAAAAGGTTGGTTCAATTATTTGTGATGATGTAATTACTGCCCATGGAAATCAATTGATAAATTCTTGTGGAAGTATTTCCTTAATAGAAGTTGATTGTGATGTTGGCTTGGCTCAAGGTTCATATGTTTACTCTATTGGTTCTGTTGCTAGGTATGCATATAGATATGCTCTTAGGGATACTACTAGATATACCACTAGAACAAGAATTGCTTTTGTTGCTTTAAAAGAAATTAGTGAATTGGAAATAACATAGCAGTGAGATTGAGAAGAGCCTTAGGAGGACTTTACACCAGCTAGGATCCATCCAAGTTAGACCCCAAGAACCCTTTCACAACACAACACTAGATATTGAATGAGTTTGAATGGAAACAAACTTTAAATAGAATGAAAATCTATCTTGTTGGTAAGTCTTTGGAACAACATGCAAATATCGTTATACTACAATGAATTCCTTGCTAAAAATTGATCCATTAATTTGACAATGTTATGTTTCACCATTAACTCATGAATTCAAGATTAAACCATCTATAAATGCCCACCATGATAAATGATAAATGAATATGTTAAGAGATTATTTCAAAATAGCTCAAGGTTGTTGAGGATAGTTGGCAAAAGAGAACCGCATGGCTTTAACATTAATTTTGGAGATTTTAATTCTTGTGAATATAAGCAAGAATGCTTCAATCATGCAATCTCTGCATATAGTGTCAATAACCTAGAAAACCAAGTCATAGGTGCCCAAAATTTCCTTCTAAAGAAGATTCCAAATGTGAAAATATTTGACAATACCAACTCCTAGGTGCCCATAATTCCCTTGTAAAGAAGATTCCATTTCTAGACGTACAGGTAACCTAAGCAGGGATAATTAAATCATTGGTTGGTTGAAGGATCAACAAGATAAGTGTACAAATACCCACATTTTGGGTGAGTAATACCATGTGGTCTTTAGAGATTACGAGATTTTTTTTGTTCATGGAGATCCCTTAGAGAAATATCTTTATTCATAACTAATAAAACGTCTGACGTGTTAGACTGGTTCAGCATATGGGAAAAAAATGTCCCAAGAAAATCTGCCAATATTATTTCTGATTAGCACTTGAAATGATTATTCGACTATTTGGGCAAATTTGAGTAGATCTGTGATTTTTGTTAAGGGTCAAAGAACATGTAGAGAAAAGAGAATATTAAAAAGACATGGCAGGAACCGTGTCCAAAATCAATGCACACAGGCAATCAAAATTGCATTCAAAAGTTTTAAAAGTTACAAATTTAGTAAAATTAGAAAGAAACTAAAAGCGGAGAGTACCCATATTTTGCATGAACTCTGAAACTTGCGACATTGGTATCCCATGTTACCTAGACCCACATTGGTGCGACATCATAATGACACTTTATGATGCAAAATCAAATGCCACATGGTTGACATGTAGTTTCCCCAGTGTCCTAGTTCCCAATGTCTAATACCCAATATTGTGACATTATGATAGGTCGATGTGTTAATAAATAATACATTTCATTAGTGTTGGTTGACCTTGAGGTGTCCCTAATGCCCTTAGGCTAACATTTGACATTTCGATGGACTCTGGTCCCCAATTGTCAAGTGACAGTCCTCAAATGATCTATCTCCATCAACTGATGGATAGTGATGGATAGTGTAGGATCTACTAATATCGGGCACATGTTTGACATGAAATCTAGGTTAATTGGGGCTTCCTGCGTAATTAGGTGATGGGGAGCACTATTTTCCATAATTATAAACCATAGATATATAGATGTTGTATGGGTTCCAATGTGATGTTTTTCCCCAAAAAGATGGTTTTTTTAAGGCCTTTAACGTCGTCTAGGGAGAAACACCATTACCATCATAGGGCCTATGAGTGGTTTTTATGGCTTATACTAATATGGATTATAAAAATGTTACAAAACCACCACCCAGTGCCACTAAGGTGAATAGTTTTCCTAGTGTTGTTCATGGGGACCATCTAAGGGATGGTTCTTAGGGCCTTCAACATTGTTGAAGGATGAAAACTAGTCCCTCATGGCCCAAAAGAGGTGTAACATAGTGTTCATGTTGCATGTATAACTTCTCGAGCCACTTCAACACAACCCCTATAAGGAAAATATTTTCCCCGCATATATTGTATGGACATCGTTTTTACAATGTTAACAATTTTCCTTTCGTGGCTAATCCCCATTGATTACTACTATACATTTTGGAACATCTAGCATGAAAAAGTGTTTGAAAATTTTCATGTTATATGTTGATGCCTATTGCTACACGTTTTATCTTTTAACCTCTATTGTTCTTAAAATATATAATTGTCTCATATAAAACCTCAAGCCATAGGCTTGGTAACACCCTTCAAATAATATTTACTCTCATTTATTAAATATTTTGTATTTCCACTTTTCAACTTGTCACAAAGAAATTATCAATCTAGTTAACAATGGGTAAAATCCTTTAAAAGTGCTACCTAAAGTAGTGGTTGTTTTATCTAATAGAGATGATGAAACTATTTATGAAATTAAGGATATCAATATGTGACCTAATAATCATGATGATTTATGGGAATTCTTACCTATAACTATTCATTTGATACATAAGTTTGGTTCAGTTACAAGAGATATTGGATAATCAAGCCATGTTCATTTTACCAATGATATACAAGATAAGATGATATCCTAGTTTATTCTTTAGAATCTCTCATTTTGGATAGTCTAAAAAAGGTGTTTTATTTTACCTTTGGTATTGTTCAAGTTGATATTGTAACTTCTCTCCTATACATATTTAGTTCTCCTAAAATTAAAAATAGGATATTTGGACT
The DNA here is from genome assembly GCA_031772625.1 of Pinus tabuliformis. Lineage (NCBI taxonomy): Eukaryota > Viridiplantae > Streptophyta > Pinopsida > Pinales > Pinaceae > Pinus > Pinus tabuliformis. Next base: position 1,352,338,846 of record CM062820.1, on the reverse strand, counting down.
ACATGCACAAATATTTGAAATGAATGAAGTTGTCGATTGGGAGGTTCGTGAAGAACTTTCACTTGAAACTCTAGCAGTGGAGGTTAATAATGCAAGACTGAGTGGTTAATATGTTGAGAAGTATTTTTTGTCATTGGAATTTATTCTTCAAATCAGAGGGGCCATATAATAGTTTTACTATTTTCTATTACACATGTTTAGAGATATTGAATTCTACATGAATTGGTTTTTTTTTAGATTTGTGTCCAAGGGATCTTCAAATCAAATAAAATTATCTAGTCTCTTTGAAATATGAGAATTTCTTCATTTATCATTAGGCCAAGTTAGCATAAGCTTTGTAGGGAGGATATCACAGAGACTGATTTCATCAAAAAGGTCTATAAAGAACTTTGAGAGAGGGTCTTACTAAGCATATGGATCCTAGACTTCAAATTACAAGATATCATCGTCAAATAACCTATGTTCAATATACATGGGTACGTTGATTGTGAAAGATTTCCTTTTGAATCAGTGATCGGAGAATCCATAGTTTTAACATCTTTATACCAACGTTTCAAATCCCAAGTGGGATCCATCATCAGGGTCGAAGAATGATGATACAAGAAGAGCAAAAGACTTTAATAAATACTAATGAGGAGGAAGAATAAGAGAGAACAAAGAGTCGGCTTGAATTTTTATTTTTATTTTATATATTTTTATTGTTATTTTTATTTTTATTTTATTCATATTATAAATAATTATTTTTTATAATAAATAATTAATTAGTATTAATAATATTATTTGTTATACATATTAATTATTATAAATAATTAATATTTTCAAAATTTTTTATTAATTATAATACATAATTAATAATAATCATATTTTCATGTTATTCATATTAATTACTAATTATTAAACATAATTATTAAATATTTCCTTGTGTTACAAGAGGTTTCTCGTATAGTTCTAGGGCTTGTTTTTTGAAGAAACACTGAAATGAGTGAAAGTCACGTCAATCTAAAAACAAATTTAATAACTGCTAAAATTGATACTCAGGTTGACCTTATTATAATCGTCGCTTTTCAAAGGTTTAAGTCAGCTCTAGTTAAAGGCTCCTGTAAACCACATATATACAGGTTATCCATGGAGCACAAATGGAGAAAAATTTGGTGGATTTGAGGTAGCATACCAAGGAAGAAACTACTGAGGCCCAAGCTTCATTGAAGATCAGTTGAAGGATGTTGACAAGGTCATTCAATCCACACTTTTCATATGTTAATAACAGTAGAAAATGAAACTTACACCACATCCATGAAAAAATATTTGAAGTAAATGAAAATAAAAAATACATATTCATTTTCCAAAAGAAGTATGTTGGACGACTACAAAAAAAAATTAGCATGATAGATTGTAGCCCTCTCTCCACTATAATGAATTAGAATTTTAAGCTTACATCAAAATAAGGGAATGAATTTGACGATTAAACCAAGTACATACAACTTGTATGAAGTCCCAACTACCTAACCATGACCATACCATATATCTCATATATTGTGAGTGTGACTTTTAGATTAATGCATAAACCTTGTGAGGGACATTGGTCTATTGCGAGAAGAGTCCTGAGATACTTAAAGGGAACTCAAGATTATGGTCTTAAGTACACCAAGGTGGATGACTTCACTCTTATTGCACATTCTGATTCATACTTCAATGGGAACAAGAAAAGAAAAGTATCAAACTTCAAGATATCTCATGAGTCTTGGATCAATAGTGGCCTTCTACATGGGGGCTTCACTCAATAAACCTTTGACATATCATGTGCATTCGTGGCATACTAGACAATACCCCTAATTTGACTACATATTGAAAAATACCTATAAAAATCACATTATTTAACCTGATACTAATATTAACCCAATACAACTTCCAAATTTAAAAAACCCATACTTTTACTGGATATTGTATGTATCCATTTTTTCATTAACATTTTTTATACTCATTTATAATATTTCATTAACTTTGAGATCCATTTTTTATATCCGTCATTATAAAAACCCTTTACTCGATAATATATTCTCGATATATTATGTCCTTTTTTCCTCAATATATATCACCCAATATCAATGCACGTGGTATGGTATTGCTCTCCCAATAAAGCCCCATGGTCTCTTGGAGGTCATGCAAACAATCAATTCTGATAGATTCGACAAAAAAAGTGGAATATGTGGCAGTCATAGAAGTGACAAAGGAAATTGTGTGGCTAAGGAAAATAATTGAAGACTTGCATGAGAAACAAGTGAACTCAACTCCTTTACATTTCAATAATACTTCTACAATCAAGGTGGCCAAGAACCCAAGATTTCATGATCGAATCAAACACATCAATATGAAATATCATTTGATTTGATATCATGTAGAGGCCCAAACTATTCATCCAATATACTATTCCATGGCTAAGAAAATTATAAACATCCTCACTAATGCTCTCGAAAGATAAATTTTAAAACTTCAAAATGATGCTTGGGCTAACAAAAACCCTTTCAAATTAAGGGGGGATGTTAGACATTGAAATCCTTCAAGATTATAGTTTGAAATAACTAAGTGTAAAATTAGGTGAGGTAACAAATAATTGATTTGGTTTTACTGACTGTCGGGATGTAGGTAATTGTCTTTTCATGTAATAAATATGTTTCCATTTTTCAATGAATGACCATTGGAACTCTTTGATCCTCAAAGAGTGCAACCTTTCAAGCTCGTTTCCTTTTTGTCTTTCCTAAAAAGCAATCCTTGCTAATATGATTGTGAGCTTGAAAATAAATAAATAAAAATTAACGCATTCTTTAGTAGTCAAAAACTTATAAAAAAAAAATAATACACATAAATTTTCCAAAATTCAAATTTTTTAATTTTACATTTTCTCAAAATTTCCCTTGTGTGGCCACAATATCTCCAAAATTTGAATAAAAGAAAAATAAAATCTAATTATGCAAAATAGGGAGTATAATGATTCCAATTTATTGCCTCCAAATTCATGAATTTGGTCAAATTTTCACAAATCACTGTGGAATCTGAATTAAACCATGTGCACAATTTCATAATTTTCCAGCGAAATTAAAAATTCGTAGCCTCTATTGGCCTCCTAAATCAATTTTAAAATTATTATCTAGGTTAATCTCTTCATATAGTGGGTACACATTTTTTTTTGTTAAAAGCGTCATCGAGAAAAGTATAAAAAGATAACCAGAGTCAACATTGGCAAAGACGGGTATTTCGTTTTACAAATTTGGCTGATCTCCGAACAACTTTTCAATCGGGAATGAGGATTTTATGAACGTAAGTGCAATTTGACCCTGGGTCGAGGGTTTCATAAGTGCAAATAAACACGCGGCCAAAACAGGTGGGTCTCAGCCAGTGGGGGCTGCTATAGCTCACGGCTGGGTACAATCGAAATCGCCACAGTCATTTGCAGTTTAAGTATAGCGTCGTTTGACCTGAGAGAACCCATGGAAGTTAGGCAGGGGGGGGGAGAAATCCCCTCCTACAGAAACGCAATGTTAGGAAATAGAGGAATTGCAGAAGGGCAAAGGGGAAAAGCGGAATTGAGTAGTGAACCTCCAGTATTGGGCAATAAATGGCAAGCAAGACTGGTTAATCGATGCCTTCCTAGGGCACAGAAAAAACCCAGGTATGTCATCCCTAATAATAAATTGGAGAATTACCGGTGTTATATGAGAGATCACGCCTTAATTTGCAAATTTATCGGATACTGGCCATCTGAAAGAGATCTTACGAAATGGATTCAGCAGCGTTGGCGTCCAAAAGGGAATATTGATCTCAAATTGGGGGCGAAGGGTTTCTTTACAGTTATCTTTGCCAACCTTGCAGATAAGGACCGAGTCTTTGAGGAGGGACCGTACTTCATGAACAATGCGGGTTTATTCACAAGATACTGGGAAGACAGATACAACCCAGATGAGGAGAAGATTATGGCTGCACCGATATGGGTTCGATTATTTGGGTTGCCGGATGAATTTTGGGATCCGGAAATTTTGGAAGGCATAGGAAACTCTATTGGTACTTTTGTCAAAGTGGCTGAATCGACGAAAAGAGGTAAATATAATTCTTATGCTAGAATCTGCGTGTATATGAATATTGCAGACCCCTTGCCGGAATCAATTGAGCTAGAATATCAAGATGAACTGTGGCAGCAACCCTTAGATTACGAACATGTCCCGTTCAGATGTAGGAAATGTCATGTTTATGGACACCTTGCCAAAGAATGCCCACAGAATCGACCAGTGGTGGTAGAGCAGACCAATAGGGAGGATACAAGGAAAGCAGAGGGAGTGGAAGGGACGGGAAATGAATTTACAGAGGTACAGAGGAAAAGGAAACAAGCTCCGGGAACCTCAAAACCCCAATTTAAGGCTACTACTTCATCAACTGAGAATCGAAATAAGTTTATTACCCTTCAAGAGACAGGAGAAGAGCATGAAGGGGAAAAACAGGAAGCGAAGGGTGCAGAAATTATTCCAATGGAAATCATTAAGGATGGCAAACGGAAAAGTAGGAGTCCAAGTAGAGAAATGGAGGGGGACATGAGTGGGAGGAAGGAGACTACAGAAGAACAATCAATGATCATTACGGAGAATGTTACGGAAGTGGGCGCAGATGAAGAAAGGATATTGAAAAAATTACTTAATGAATGGACAAAATTAGATGAAAGATTTATCCCGGAGAAAGAGAAACAATTGTATAAAGAAACCTTTCAACGATATAAGGAGAAGAAAGAAGCATTGGTAGGCAATAGTAGTGATCAAGTGGGGGACCAGGTGACTCAATCTTTAGAAGGGGAAATTCAAGGCAAAGGAGGTAGGAAAAAAGGGAGAAGGACCTTAACTGAGTCAATCCAAGCAGTGGGTGAGACCTTAGTCAATTCAGGAAGGGTGATACCTCTATCAGAGGTATTTCAACAAATTCCTAAAAAGTTTTAATGATTATTACTAGTTGGAACATTAGGGGTTTAAATAGTAAAGGTAAACAACGATATCTAAAAGACAGGGTGAAGAAAGATAAGCCAAGTATAATGATCCTTCAAGAAACAAAAATGGAAAGCCAACAGTTGGCAGGTACTATTCAACAATTAAAAATTGGATATGAGGTTATGGCTTTGGATGCGATCGCAACAGCAGGAGGTCTGGCTATTTTGTGGAACCCGGAAGAGGTAATTTTTGAGCACTGGTATAGTCTTCCTAGAATCCTTTCAGGAATGTTTCGACTAGTGGGAATGAGTGATAGAGTGCTTATCACCGGTGTCTATGGTCCTCATAATCATAGAGAAAGGCCTGTTTTCTTAAAGAATATCTATAATTTGAGAAGCTTAATTCCAAATGTCCCATGGATAATTGGAGGGGACTACAATATGATCAGGGATCTACGAGAGAAGAGAGGGGGTATACGGAGAGAGGACCAGAATATGGAGGCGTTCAATGACATGATTAGGGATTTGAGGTTAGTTGATATTCCTACAAATAATGGAGTTCATACATGGAACAACCGCAGAGGAGGACAGAACCAAATTGCTTCCAGACTGGATAGATTTTTGTTGTCTGAGGAAATTTTGAACAGAGATGTGTTTATTGAGGCGAATATTCTTCCTAGTCTGGGCTCAGATCATTGGCCTATACGCTTAGATATTGATATCAACCAGGTTAAGGGGAAAAAGCCTTTCCGATTTGAGTCGTTTTGGCTGAGAGATCCGAAATTCATTCAGAACGTGGAGGAGTGGTGGAGTCAGATCACTATCAATGCGACCGGCAAAATGCATACTCTACAACTGAAATTAAAAGAAATTAAAAGGCGAATAAAAGACTGGAACAGGAAAGAGTTTGGGAATATTTTTGAAGCCAAGCTAAAGTTAGAAAGAGAAATGGAGGATATCCAACAAAAGATTATTTTGGAAGGACGGGATGAAGTCTCAAGTAGGGAGGAAGGCCGAATAATAAGTCAGTTGGAAGAGCGACGGAAGCAAGAAGAGATCTTGTGGCGACAAAAGTCAAGGATTAAATGGCTGAGGGAAGGGGAGAGTAACACTCGATTTTTTCATCAAGCGATGATTCAACATAGACAGAGCAATAGAATCTATTCAATCAAAAACGCTGAGGGAAACAGAGTAATTGAACAGAAGGACATTGAAAAAACTCTAATTGATTACTTCAAAGGAATTTTGACAGAAACTCAACGGGATAGAGGTGAAGCTATCAATACTATTTGCAGGGAGATACCGAGGTTAGTAACTGTGGAGCAAAATATGGCTTTAATGCGGGCTGTGACAATGGAAGAATTAGGAGAAGTGGTTATGAGTATGAGTAAGAATAAGGCTCCTGGCCCAGACGGGTTTACGGTGGAATTCTTCCAGGCTAGTTGGAATTTTATGGGCAAAGATATACTAGCGGCTGTAGAAGAATCCCGAATGAGACAGAGAATATGGCCTGGAATAAATTCGACTTTTCTGACCCTAATTCCAAAAAGTAATAGTTCGGAGGAACCACAGGGTTTTAGGCCCATAGCCCTGTGTAACGTTATTTATAAGATAATTTCCACATTGATAGTGAAAAGACTAAAACCTCTTTTACCTAACTTAATAGCCCCTGAACAGATGGGGTTTGTGGAGGGTCGGCAGATCTTGGATGGAATAGTCGTATCTCAGGAGGTTATACATTCTCTCAAGATAAATAAACCAAAAGGGATGCTCATGAAGTTCGATCTATCCAAGGCTTATGACAGATTAAATTGGGATTATCTTAGAGCGATTTTGGAAGCCTATGGTTTTGCAAGAAGATGGATAGCATGGATTATTAGTATGATATCTACTCCAAGTTTTTCAATTTTGCTCAATGGTATTCCTACAGCCCAGTTCAATGCTAGCAGGGGAATTCGGCAAGGGGACCCAATTTCTCCGTTTTTGTTCATCTTGGCTATGGAAGGATTAAGTAGGAAAATCAAAAAGGAAGTTCTTGAAAGGAGAATCAGAGGTATACGACTGTGGGGGAATAATCTGACTATCACACATCAACAGTTTGTTGATGACTTGATGTTATTTGGTGATGCATCGCTGAAGGAGGTGAGGAACTTCAAGAGGATCCTAGAAGTCTTCAAGAACGCATCAGGTATGGAGATTAACAATGATAAATCTTGTACTTTTATCTTTAATTCGCATGAATCTATCAAATCCCATTTAACCAGAGTTCTAGGTTTTAAGAGGGGGGAGTTACCCACGAAGTATTTGGGCATTCAATTGGATGCAAACCCCAATAGGATTAAGAACTGGCAAAGTTTGCTGGAACGAGTTCGAAAAAGATTAGATAGCTGGGTATTCAGATTGTTGAACTTACCAAGTAGAATTGTCCTATTGAAATCTGTCCTATTATCTATTCCAATATACCATTTGTCAATTATGGCTGCCCCAAAAGGAGTCTGTGTTAAAATGCGAGAAATCTTTGGAAAATTTTTATGGGGTGGTCCTAAGCAACAGAGGAAATGGACTTTGGTTTCATGGAAGAATGTAATTATGCGGAAAGAGGAAGGAGGCCTGGGTGTGCGAGACCCTGAAATTGTAAATAACATCTTAGGGGCAAAACTATGGTGGAGATGGGTCCAGGGAGGAGATGATGTCTGGAAAAGAATATGGCAACACAAATATGGAATGCCTCAGTCAACTATGGAACGATTAAGATTAGAGGAAACCCCTAGAGGGTCACAGATTTGGGATTTTGCAAGCAGAAATAAAGCTCTCGTTCAGGACTATGCCTTTTGGGAAATCCGGGATGGAAATTTTGCCCGTTTTTGGGAAGATAGTTGGCAACAGTGGGGTATTTTGAATAGCATACCAAGCCTGCAAGCAATCAAAGACATAGCGCAAAGAAGAGGATTGAATTATGTGAAAGATTATTGGAAAAGAGCTGAATACAATGATGTATGGAGAACATGGCGAAGCCCGGATGAATGGGTGGATAACCTCGGACAAGAGGCTCGGCATTCGTTTGATAGAACCATAGAAACACGGAAAATCAAGTTTAGAGAAGGTCATGATATTTTGAGGTGGGGTAAGGCAATGATTGGAATGTTTACAGTAAAAGAAGCCTATTACTGGGCCACGAAGGAGGATAGAGCGGAAGAACCAGTAGGGTGGAAAAATATCTGGGAAGGTAAATGGTGGCCCCAAGTTACCTGTTTTGCTTGGCTCGTATGCAGAGGAAAGATCCTCACTTGGGACAATATGCAGAAACGAGGAACGATTGGCCCATCACGATGTCATCTATGTACCAACGCTTTTGAAACCCAGGAGCATTTGCTGAATCACTGTAGGTATACTCTAAGCATTTGGGAGGACATGCGAGTGCTCTTTGGTATGACGAGGAGGGATCCTGGTAGCATCAGAAATACTTTGTTTCAATGGGGCAGAGGCAACTTCCAAAGTAAAGTTGTAAGGAGACTCTGGAATCTCGCACCTGGTTTTGTCATTTGGGCGATCTGGAAAGAAAGGAATCGACGAATCTTTAGGGATACCTATTGGCAAGGGCCGCAACTTTGGGAGGAAATATGTCGATCTTTGAAAGAAACGATACTAGCAGAAGCCTGGGACGAAGAGGATTGGCGATTGAATCCAGAGGAACAGAGGATTATTTCTAAGTTAAACATGGATTTTCAAATGATTTATCCCAATCCACAGTGGATGCTTAAGAAAGAAGTACCGAGCCCTAACCATTATAGGATGCCTAGTGAGCGGCGAGTTAAACTCAATTTCGATGGGGCCTCAAAGGGCAACCCGCGACAAGCAGGTTTCAGGGGTCTTTTCAGGGATAGTAGTGGTCATACGAGGTGGATTTTTGTTGAAGATGGAGGAGAGATGACAAACAATGAAGCGGAGTTATGGGCAGTTTATCATGGACTCAGGATAGCAGTTAGAAATGGTTATATGAGTTTAGAAATAGAGGGCGATTCACTAATTACCGTTGACATGCTGAAGAAGTTAAGGGACGGGAAGAGTTGGATATCCGTGTCGAAGAGCTGGCGGACAGCAGCGATCCTACAGGACATTGAGCAGCTCCTGCGTAGGATCGAATACATCCTGATCACTCATGTACTACGCAATGGCAACCGGGCAGCCGATCTACTGGCTAATTGGGGTTGTGGAGGGCCGAATAGGAGGGTAGATTGTAGCTGGATGTCATTACAAGACGATCCAAGCTGGAATGATTTAAACGATATCTTACACCAAGATTATGTCGATGCGACCGCTCAGCAGCGGAACTCGCGGGAATGATTTAACCACTATTTCATACCAATGTTATGATGCCACGACCGATCAGCAGAGGAATCATTAAAAGACCTAGGATTATAATAAGGAGGAGGAAGGACAGAGCACTTAAGGTGAGATTACGCCACCCACTAGTCCGATATTATGTGATTAATGGTCTGAAGGCTGGCAGCATTCGATCCAAGGGAAGGTTTAGCATACCAAGGCGAAATCCGGCCAAGGTACCGAGGAGAAGTGGTAGCTATGGCGGCGAAGTACCATTACCCTCCCATCATAGAGGTGTAACTGGAATGGACATTAATGATAGAGCCAGACAGCGAACGTTCACGATGGCAAGGTGGCAGCCTCACGATTGTTTAAGTAATGCATGTAAGTGGCCGAACCTCCATATGCAGAGGAGTAGAGTGAGGAAACGCAAAGCAGAATTGCAGAGGAAGACTGATTGTAAGATGGCGGAGAACCAGGAGCGGGGGGTAGGCAGGTTGACACGGAGTAAAACGGCGACCCCCATGGAAAAAGGCAAGAGCACTGTTGAGGAAGCCATGCAGAGGGTTTATCTCGATATCCCGGAGGATTCGGAAGAGGAATTCGACATTAGAAAGTTCTTTGCAGAGGAGGAGCTTCCACGGGGAGGGAAAGGCAAAGTGGGCTTGGGGAAGCCCCAAATGAGAAAAGCGGGAGACAGTGAGGACGAGAGTGAAGACCTCAATGACGAAGAAGAGGTGGAGGAACGAGGCCGGGGCAGAGGAGCACGGGGAAGAGAGAAGCAGCGAGGGCGAGGGAGACCTGCGGGACGTGGTGGTCGAGGCAGTAGAAACTCAAATCTGCGTTCGGAAATGGAGGAAGGTGTAGCCAGAGAGGCACGTGGAAGAAAGCGAGGGAAGAAGGATGTGAGGAGGCGTCTGCAAGAAGCAGAAGCTGCATATGTTTTGGATACTAATCCTAATATTAGAAGGATGATAGAGCAGATGGAGGAAGAAGCATTGCAGGGGTATTCAGAGCCAGAGATGGAGGATTGGGAACAATATCTCCCTGACCCTGGACATACACGCGGTAGAATGTCATTATATAAACAGTCTCTGCATGTCTACTGGGGTATGAAACGTTTATTAGCTAAGGCTATGGAACAAGTCGCTTTAGAGATGGCAGAATTGATTCAAGGTATCCCAACTATGAAAAAGGAACTGAAAAATATTCAAGTGACTCTTATGATGCAAGACAAGAAGATGGATGCTATCGTGCAGCTGCTCCAAGAAGGAGGTCTGGGTATCAAGTTAGAGAAAGAACCAAAGGATGCACCGAAGCAGTAACAGATTGCAGTTCAAGGGACGAGGTTTTTATCTATGTAGTAGATTTTCTGTGTTTTGTTTATATATATTTTGATGATACTGTCTCAGAAAGAAAACTTTAAACTGTTGATCAGGATAGATGTATATTTAGCATGGATAGATAGGATGGTGACATACTGTTTTTGGATGGCTTTGAAACATTTCAGATGGTAACGAAGCCCGGTTTCCCTTAAGGGCGGGTGGAGACCTGTCCATTTTTGTAAATTTCTCATGGTTTTTATAATGGAAAATAGAGTACCGCACTAGCTTACAAAAAAAAAAAACATTGGCAAAGACTGATATAGAAGTGGGCACAAAGGTCGAAACATGAGAAAAACTTGTGAAGCTTTCTATTTGGGGATGTACCATCTTCAATCTCATTTTTCAAATTGGAAATACACGATTTTTTCTCGGATTGGTCAAGTTGAAACATTTCAGATTCTTCTCCTCTACATGTTTCATAGTTCAACACAAATATTTTTTCGCTTTTAGTTTTAATTTTTTTTTTTTTCTTCTCATATTTTTAAATTCAAAACATTTTAATTTCCAAATGTGGCTCTGATTTCTTCTACGCATTTTTAACTTCGTTACTACACCTTTTTAATTCTAGGCGCCAAACACCAAAATACACTGTTAACATGGTTTTGAAGATGCATGCAAAATAGGGTCATATGCACTGAGGATGTAACACACCCATGATCTAACCAAATATGGTTACCATACTTACCCTGAGTCTCAATGTGTAGTTCTAAGAATGTTTTTTGTTTTTGTTTTTTTGGTTGTTCATTTTTCTAATATAGTGCAATATATATGTATATGGGTGAGTTCACCTTCTCCAAGAATATAGTGTGGGGACAAGGTTATTCTTCAAGGTTTTCTCTATTCTCTTTGGGAATTATATATTTGACTCCACATAATTATGAAATTCGCCTCACATAAAGACAGTCGTACATGCACTACATGTAACTAAGAAAAGCTTAAATGCATAACATGTTTTGGCCAGGCTTGGCCTCTGCCATCAACACTTTCATATTAATAAACATTGTCACCACTCGATATAATATGCCTATTGGTGTGCCCCATCATATGTCAAAAATATGCTCAATTATTTAATTTCAACCTTTGCTAAAGTTTAACAAGAATCCAACTGACATATCTATAGCTTGCAAATTACCAAGAAAAAAATAATTTAGTATTCATGATCTCCTTTCACATACACCAAGAGTTTACAGAGAATTATTAACTATAGCCCCCATTTACATTTCATAATGTAGTACACCTATTCCTACGAAGAAGATTGGCATCAAAGGATGTTTCATCTTGAAACACAAATTACAGAATAATGAATGACTCTGTGTTTCCCCTCCCGACGTTGGTTACATGAGTCGAAATTTCTATGACTGATTAGGGTGGTCACATGATGCGGACTACCTGCCCAGCCCTCTGGCCTATCCATGTTTATGATTCTCACATATCTGGAGGAATGGTAGTTTCTCCTGGCTGTAGACTGTATGTTTTTCGACATAGTTGGCCTCCTGGTTTTTCCGGGCTGGAAAATTCAACCCCACGGGACTGGAAAATTTCAATTCCTGAGCCCGGCTTTTGAAGTCCTACAGAGAAAGGAGATTCAAATCTCATAGGTTTTTGGGACACTGGTACTTTAGGTGATGTGATCTGACTTTTGGGAATATAGAATTTTGATCTGCCCTCCACCACGTCCTATGCCTCATCATGCAATCATCATTCACCTTTATTACCTCAGGGTAGCTAGCTTCATGAGAACACGTTTCTCCCTCGAAAAGTGAGCTCCTCTTTCTCGAGGCTTCCTTTTGCTAGTTCTCACGTCAGGAAAGTCTTAACTTCCCTCTTTCGGCCTTATTCTCTCCGGGTAATATGCTCAGAGGAGGACAGATTCTATTTATTACCTGATTAAATTCCCAATCCGGAAAATCCTGTTAGGACATCAAAGTACTTTAGTAAAGTCAAGGGGAGGGACTTGTGACGTATGGATTGTGTGTCAGACACATCGGCCATGGAGGCCATGATTCGTGCCACAATGCAGGCTGAAGCTGGATAGGGGGGCGCCATATTATCAAGTGGCTGGCAGTCTACTCTAGCTGACATGGTAGTCCAATCATCACTGCCAGCTACTGACATGGATGGTGAAGGCCCACAAAGAACACAAACATTCCGGGAGGATAACCAAAACGCTTTTCAACAAAGGAAAAAGTTAACTTGTGAACATTCGAACCGCTATAATAAGAACCAGAATCCTGTTAAAACCATTCCTCCGCCAGCGGCGATTAAACTGGACAGTATTTACCTGATCGAGTGCATAGCAAGCCTACAGGAACTCACTCTGGTTGGCCGATGGCACTTTCCAGAGATGGATGATGCTATGATGCGAAAGTGGCTTGAGACTCAGTGGAAACCACTGATCGGATATATACCCATTGTAGCTAAACTTATGAAAGAATGGTACTGCTTTCATTTTCTGAGCGCCAGTGACCTAGACACCATTCAGAAATGTCCATGGGTACATAGAAGGAGTTTCCTTGCCCTTTATAAGTGGTACATTGGTTACAACCCATTGAAGAACACCCCTTCTAATAATTTAATATGGGTCAAACTCCCTGGCCTTCCTCTGGAGTTGTGGTCGAAGGAAACTTTAACTGAGATAGGAGACGCCATAGGAAGATGTGTCTATGTTGACCCAAGATGTCTTGGGGAAAAAGACAAATGTGTAGCATGGATACTTATAGAAAAAGCTTACAGGGGAGGGTTTCCTAACCACATAGAGATATCTTGGAGAGATTTAAAAATAAATTAGAGATTGGATTTTTGGGGAATCCCTTTCAGGTGCTCAGCATGTCATAGGATAGGACACTTAATCAAAAAATTTCCCTCGGTGACCTGTTCTAGAAAACAGAATGCGTCATGGAAAATTCCAGTCGGATACAAACAAATATAAGATGAAGTCCCAGTCTCCTGGAAAGGCGAAGCTATCTTCTACAATTAGTTTATCTCCATCAGAACTTGATGATCTACAAGGATTTACTAATCTGGAAAAAAAATTGCCAATCTCCTCCTCCCCTTCAAAAGTCTTATTCTCAGGATATTTCCCATCCATCAATTTTGTCTTAGAGTCATTGTACTCTACCTGAAAGCTCGAGAAGGTTAGTCACCCCACCTGATAAAAAGACTCAAACTCTTTTTTGTATGCCTCCCCTGGAACCAAATGATGAAAAAGAAGTCCCTCCTCCTCCACCGATCCTCCAGCCTTTCAAAGATTTTACTATGGGCTCCCAAGATATTTTTATTTCATCATCTTCCCCATCGCCAAAAAAGGGAATCACTCCATCTATGAAAGGAAAAGAGCCTATGGTGTCAGCTACCCCTCTAAACTCCCCCGTTTCTTCCCTAACTAATTCGCTTGATAGTGACTTGGACTATCTTCTAAGCAAGAAATCACTCGAACTTAGACCCATAACCATTCATAAACCAAGGAAGCCATCACCTCCACTTATAAGCCCAAGCTCTGCAAGAAATATTACGGTGAGAAGAAAAAACAACAGAGGCAGTAGACACTTCAGGGGGAGGATTGATGGTGCAGACAGAGGAGTAAGAAACCTTTCCCTTATTGATGTAACTATCATTGATATGTCAGAGAATCGGCCTCTTAGAGCAAGCACGGCTGAAGAAACCCCTCAATGACTTTCATCATATCTATGAACATAAGGGGTCTGGGAGCAGACCAAAAATTTTTGGTGCTAAAGAATCTTTTCTACTCAGCTCAGCCCAAAATCATCTTAATCCAAGAAACTATGCATAGCACTCCTGTATCCATTTCCTACTTTAGGAAAATGTTTCCTACCTGGCACTTGGTTGCTTCGGAGGCCAATGGCCTTTCTAGGGGGCTGGCGGTTTTATGGGACCCAGCTTGGATTAGAGAAAAATCATATAAATGTTTTGCGGGTATTCTCATCTTGGCTTCCATCAGAGGAAAAGGCTGTCCCATTAATATTTTGAATATCTACGCCCCTTACAAGAACAGGTTCCCGTTCTGGGAGAAATTATTTGCATCAGAAATTTTTGATATCGAATCTTTGATGATTGCAGGCGATCTAAATATCACTCTAAATTCAGATGAAACATGGGGGAAAAGCAAGAAAAAAGACCCACTAGCAGATCGTATCAGATATGAGCTATTACACAGGAATCTTGTAGACATAAATCCTACTAAAATGATGTCGACATGGGACAATGGAAGGATAGAAGAGTCTTATATTGCAAAAAGACTTGATCGTTTTATTTTACATGTCAGCATAATTGATAGAATGGGTATGCCTTTCTCCTCCATTGGAAATGTCTTCATATCAGACCATAGGCCAATATATCTCAGCTAGAGAGAAAAGGGTTTTAGGAAAGGATACCCGTTTAAATTCAACAGGTCATGGTTAGAAGAACCAGAATTTAATGAAGTCATAACAATAACCTGGAAGGATTTATCCGCAAGAGATAAGATACCCCCTTTTTTTACCTTTAGGGACAAGCTATCCTCCATTAGAAAGGTTGTAAAAGAATGGCAGTTTAAGAAAAGACAACTGAACAGAATGGCCCTTCGAGAAATACAGATGGAACTGGATAGTATCTCTGGAGTTTTGGCTGCTAATACACTTCCCCTTAATATGAGATGCCGTATAAAAGAGCTTGAAAGGAAAAAACAAAAAATTCTGAAGCAGGAAGAAGCTTCATGGAGACTAAAGAGCAGGGCTATTTGGCTAAAGGAAGGAGACAAAAACACAAAATTTTTCCATAGGTTTGC
The DNA here is from genome assembly GCA_031772625.1 of Pinus tabuliformis. Taxonomy (NCBI): domain Eukaryota; kingdom Viridiplantae; phylum Streptophyta; class Pinopsida; order Pinales; family Pinaceae; genus Pinus; species Pinus tabuliformis. Next base: position 1,352,323,392 of record CM062820.1, on the reverse strand, counting down.
AAGTTCCAGGCGTGAGAAAAACTCCATATGGAAAATAAATGACGGTCAGGGGGGCTTCCTATTCTCTCAACAAGACATCTCGAATGAAGCTGTAAGATACTTTGAAAACCAATATAAAAGATTGGATGATTGTAGGTTTCAGGATATTTTATCGGGCATTGATCCATTCCCACAAATGTTTGATGACGAACAAAATGAATGCCTTTTCCAGCCCATAACAGAGGAAGAACTGTTAGGAGTTATGAAATCCTTCAAGAAGGATAAATGCCCTGGCCCGGACGGCTGGACAATAGAATTCTTCATCCACTTCTTTGATCTTATTAAACAAGATTTGCTAAGGATGGTCGAAGGTGTGAGAATCTCAGGCAACATACATCAGATAACTTCCTCCACTCAAATAGCACTTATTCCAAAGAAAATGGAAGCTGAATCTTTTCAAGACTTCAGGCTGATATCCCTCTGCAATATAGCTTTCAAAATTATCTCAAAAATTATTGCTGAAAGGATCAAAGCTACCTTATCTAGTTTTTTAACAAAGGATCAACATGCTTTTTTAAAAGGAAGGAATATATTGGATGCTATCGCCAATACACAAGAAAGTTTGTTCACCATGCTTTCTAAAAAAAGTGAAGCTACCATATTTAAAATTGATCTACAAAAGGCATATGATTGCCTAGATTGGGGTTTTATTAGATGCTTACTTGCAAATATTGGCCTGAAACCTAAACTAGATCATGGCATGTGTGGAGAAAGTGAATTATGCCGTCATTATAAATGGGATTCCTTCCTCTTACTTTCTAGCAGCCAGAGGATTGCGTCAAGGTTGTCCCCTATCTCCTCTTTTGTTTATCTTGGCAATGAATTCGTTAAGTCTTCATATTAACAAAGCAACTAGTGAAAACAGGTGCCGGCCTTTGAAGATATGTAGAAACAACTACATCTCACATAACTTATTTGTCGATGATGTGCTCATTTTTGGAATGCTATGTAGACTCACTTGGATATGTTTTCATGACATCCTAAAAAGATTCCAAAAAGCCACTGGACTTCAAATAAATAAATCCAAACCTGTATTCTTCCATAATGATGTCAATATGGAAACAGTAGAATGGATATCTTTGTTGTTTGGGATAGAGGTGCGGTCCATCAAGAATGGAATAAAATACCTTGGATTTCAGCTAAAAGCAAAGGGATACTCTAAAGTGGATTGGCAATGGATAATAGATAGATACTATAAAAAGATATCAGCCTGGGAATATAAATGCCTATCATTGGCAGGAAGAGTTATTCTAACCCAATCAGTTTTAACACAACTTGCTGTATACTGGGCATACTTATTCTTCCTCCCTACAAGCATCATCCAAAAAATGAACAAGATAACTGCAAAGTTTATATGGGGTGGCCAATCAGAACAAAGAAAATATCACCTTTCTAAAATGGCAAATATCTCTATGCCGAAGAGTTTTGGTGGATGGGGCCTATTGGACTTGCTGTCCTTTGGAAAGGCACTCTTGTGCAAATCACTGTGGAGAGGGATTTATGGAGAGGGTCCCTGGAGCAACAAAATAAAGAAGAAATATATGGGTGGCAAAAATATTGCATACTGGTATAGATTGGGAAGGATTGGAGCCACATATGGGTCAGCAATATGGTTAAGCTTTCGTAAGATTGAACATTATTTTCTAAGGAACTTAGCATGGAGCTTCCAATCTGGTAGCAAGATTCTCATTGGAATAGATCCTTTCTTTTGCAGACGAGAGGAGATAATACTACCTGAAATACTCTTAAATTTCTTCCATAGGAAAGGTTTTTTCACCTGGGATAAACTCATAGCAGTTTGGCAGGGCCCCTTCCCTCTCTGGAAAGAGGCTAACAATATGGGGATGTCTGATACATTGGCAAGGCAATGGAACATAATCAGAGATTGCTTAAGAAGCTATGGCATACATCATTCTTTGGTAGAAGATGTTCTTATTTGGAAAGATTCAAAAGCAAGTGCTCAGGTACGTGTAAAAGACATTTACACAAACTTGATTGGATTAAATACTGCTCATGCCAGCCTAATATTTCCTTCAATTTTTTGGAAAACTGGATGCCCTTCCAAATTAATATATTTCTCATGGTTGGTTTTCCACAACAAAAACCTGTCTTGGGAAAATTTGAAAAAGAGGAGCTAGCACGGGCCGGGTTTCTTCTTAATGTGCGAATCAGCTGAGGAAAGCAACTATCACATGTTCTTTCACTGCCAAAAAACTCTACAATTATGGCATGTACTGGCAGATTTATATGGTTTCCCTCATGTGTCTCATGCATCTATACAAGAAGCATTCGTGTGGTGGAGTGGGCAGAAAGATTCCTGGAGGCCAATAATTATTATTATCCTTTGGTGTGCATGGAGATGGAGGAACAACATAATTTTCAAAGCTAGGAAAGAACCTCTCATGGCAATCCTACAAAATATTGTATCCTTCTATGATTCCTTGCCGGCAAAGCAATACAAGCGGAAAAATGCTAATCGAAAAGAGCAAGAATATAATCACTCAATGTTTCCAAGAGCGTATTTTGATGGTGCTGCTCAACAAAACTCTTGTGGCTGTGGGGTCCACATCATCATGGATGAAAATCTTTAATATCTCATTTCATGGAATGGGGGAAAGGGCTCAAACTGTAAAGCTGAGGCAATGGCTCTAGTGGGTCTTCTTGCCTTTTGCCTCTTCTTTAATATTCAGTCCGTTACAATTTTTGGGGATTCCAAAATCATGGTTGATCATGTTCTGGGAAAGTGCCACATCAGGAATCCTCACCTTGCAGGATGGATGGACAGAATCATGTATCTTTGGAGGAACGTGAAAGGGTGCTCCATTCAACACATTTATAGATCCCAGAACCAGCAAGCAGACATCTTATCAAAGGAAGGTCTTCTATCAGAAATAGGTATCTGGAACATGAAGGTAATATCTGACAAGGAAACTTTCTCCATCCAGGAGTTTTCCATCCCTGGTACTTAATTTTACTTCTTGCTTCTCTCCAGGTATGCACTGTTATTTTGTTATTTTACTTTATCTCCTCAAATATGTCTGGTTTATGAATGGTCGAAGTATCTTTTGAACAAGATTATATTCCAGAAGATCCTATTTTCATGTGTTGTATAAAAAGTTTTGTATATGCGAGCTGTGTGACAGCTCAAAACACTATCTTTCTGGATGGACATCTCATCTAGTCTAGTTTTTGTTTTGACTAAGATTTCTCCATCTTACTAAAGCGTTATGATGTACTATCTATTTTCATTATATGTCTCATATAATACAATCATGCTTTTTTCGCTCTAAAAAAAATGATAACAAGAGTATGCATCTTCTACCTTATTTACGGTCTACATACCTTCATTGCTTTCCAAGTTGACAAAGCATGTAATTTTCATACACCAAGATGGACCTATGCTCGGTCTACTATGGCATTTATTAAATTTGGCTTATGAATTTTCTACAAAGTTAGCCCTATGGTCATTTTTAACAAGGTGTGAGTTCAAGATCCCAAACTTCAATGAAATATGAAATAATCTATAACATATTTCAGTGATGTGAAAGAGTTTGTTCCAAGTTCTGTTTTCCACGAGTATGATCCACATTCTTTAAGTATAATCCAAGGATAGTAATACAAGACCAGTATGATGACCTAAAGATGATAATGACATTTGAAATGAAGATCAAAGTTCCTTGGAGGAATCTCGAAGTTATATTTAATACAACAATGTTTGCAAAATGGTCCTGAGATGGAGTTTGAAGTGCATCCTAATATTGAGTTAATTTGAGGTTCTTCTATGAGGTTTGGCCTAAGATATTTTCATGATCCAAATTTGCTAACAATTTTTAAAGAGCCAAGGATGATATGTAGTCTTAGTCTGAAGTAATCTAAATTCTTGACTTCGAGTATTTATCTACTCTGAGTTTAGGGCTCAATATATTTTCTAGGGTTTATGGAAAACCCACTAGAGTAATCTATCCCTTGCGTAAAAGTACATTTAGGGTTTTTACTTTTTCATCTATAGGGTTTGCAAACCTAGAGGCTTGATAAGAGAATGCCTAGAGTTTTCGACAAAACACTAGGATGAGATGCTTTTTCTAAAAGAAGAAACCCTAGGTCATGATAATGATGTCTAGAACAAGAATGTTGATCTATTGGATAAATGTGAGATATATAAGATGAAGAGGAATTTATTACTCATCATAAAATATACGTACTATGTCTCTCTTCATTTACTATTATTGATTTCTCTAATAATCTAGCCTCTTGTTTTATTTTCATTGCTTGATTGTAACTATTCTTTCGTGACCTCCTAGAGAGGATTGCAAGAACATTATGAAGATTGTCTAAGTTTGGAAGTAGTTTTTGACAAGTCATGCATTCAAAGGGAGATTTGAATATTGAAAGGCATGTGAATGTAGAAGTAGCTTTAAATACATAAAGAACTATGAATTTAAAAGAAGATTTGATTCAAGTGGATAAGTTTAACTATAAATTTTTGAGCTATGTCTTTAAGTATTATCTTTAAATTATATTTAATGGCTAAAGTTGTGATATGTCTTTGACAAGACTCTATCTCAGATGAAGTACATGTAATTCAGGGACAAGCTTGGACATGTTAAGATAAGTTCTATGAGTAAGAGGGAGAATTAATGAGATAAGGATAGGGGTAGACATTTGGCCCATACTATTTTTGAATCAGACATTCTACTAGTTTAGAAAGTATGGTCTTTAAGGCCTAGTTACTCATAATAGTAGGTTCCTTTAAATGATTAGCACAACCACTCTATAAGAGTGAGTGTCTATGTTAAGCTCGTTTACCTTATCATAGAATTTATGATGGTACATAAGGTTGGTACCTTAGTAGTAGCCTAAATGGTACCTATATCCCTAAAAGATGTTGGATTGGTACCTTGGCAGTAGCCTAGATGGTACCTAGATCCTTGCAAAATGTTGGGTTGATCCCTTGGAAGTAGCATAGATGGTATCTAGATCCTTGGAATAATATGTGTTGGTTTAATGCCTTCAAAATGACATAGATGGTATCTAGATCCCTAAATGACCATGTATTTTGGATTGGTGTCTCGACAGTAGCCTAGATAGCACCTAGAGTCTTGGAGAATCATGTTTGTTGGGTTGGCACCATGGCTGTGAAGAAAGAGCCCTTATCATTGCTACCTTGGTCGAATAAAGTTTTGGAGGCAACTCAGATGAGCAATTTCCTCCTAGTATCATGCTCATATCTATCTAGAGTGAGATTGTTTGGTATTATACCTAATACAAGGCCTTTGGAGTTTCACCTAGACTATGTATGGAGACTAGTTATTTGATGGTAAATTGTGATCGTAATTATGTTCTAGTACCATATGATAATGGTACTATGAAGTTTCTAACCTTATTCCTAAAGAAATATTTGAAGAGAGAAAATATAGATAGTCATTATGAATACCTCACTAGGTAAAAGGGAGTGTTGATATATTACAACCACTCATAGTCCCAGAGCTTCCTGCACTCATAGGATATGGATGCCCTAACATGAGGCGTCACACTCGAGTACAAAGGGATGGGAAAAATCTGGTAATTCCAAGACTGAGAAATTTCTCATGACCATCTCGAGGTGCTCAAAGGCTTCCCACATTATGTCTGACCGACTGAATGCCCCGTTATTTGTGAGGTCTATAAGGGATGTGACCAATTGATAAAATCCCCTCATAAAGCACCTGTAATATGTGCATATGCCTAGTAATCCCTTCATCTCCATCATGTTACTGGGTGTGGTTCAATCAAGGATGGTATGAATCTTCTCCTGATGGACTCTACCTCCATCCACTCCTATCACATGCCCCAGGTACAACATCTTGGTGACCACAAGTTCTCACTTGGACATTACGGTATAAAATTTCTACTCTTATAGGATTTCTAAGACCTATTCCAAGTGTTATAGGTTCTCATCCTATGTCCTACTGTGGATAAGTATTTAATTGAAGAACACCACAACAAACCTAAGCAGGTGCTTGCGAAACACGTGGTTCATGCAAGACTAAAATGCGGTTGGGTTGTTGGTGAGTTTGAAGGGCATCACCAGGAACTCAAAGTGCCCATAATGGCACCTGAATGTTATCTTCATAATGTCCTGCTAGTGCACCCGAATCTGATGACAACTTATGTGCAAGTCTATATTAAAGAAGTAATTGTCTCCTATAATATCATCCATTAGTTCATCTATACGGGGAATGAGGTACAAATTCTTCAAAGTATTATTTTTAGGGCTTATTATTCGATGCACATGCGAAGGGTCCCATCCTTTTTCTTCACTAGCACCACTGATCAAGCAAAAGGCCTAGTACTAGGCATGATATGCCCCAATGCTAATAACTTCTGGATGGACTTCTCAATCTCATCATTGTAGGCTTAAGGGTGTCAATACAAAGTAGTGATAACTGCATGTATGCCCTCTTCCAACTCAATGGTGTGCTCAAACCCTTGATAAAGAGACCTACTTGGAAGGATCTCCTAAACAATCATTTGAAGTCTCTTCAATAGTGCAAGGGTTTTTGGATGAACATGTTAAGCCTGAGTCCTTGTCTCTAAAATCCTGAGCTCCACCACCCACTCTATATCCCCACACCACATGTATCCTTCAATCTGATGGGAGAATATTGACTATGGTGGGTAGGAGTGCATATCTGTCACCTCTAACAACTTCCCATCTGGGCCCATGAAATCCATCTCCAGTTTCCTCCAATCGGTAGTGACCCACCCCAATGAATATAACCATTGGACAACCTTCACCACAATGGTGTTTGGAACATCAACAACAAAGAAATGGTCAGTCACGGAATAGTTCCCCATAATTAGATTTAGACTAGAGACATATCTCATGCACTACATAGTTCAGTCTCCCAGTACCAACATCAAAGACCCCTCAAATGTCTTCGTATGTATGCCTCTTTGATGCACAATCTAGGCATCAATAACGTTGTGGGTGTCCCCACTATCCACTAACATTGACACACATTGCACCTGCACTATGCCCCTTATCCATAATGTCAAGTACATTGAAACTTCCCTACGTGAAGCAAAAATGCCCTTGGTGGCAAAAATTGGGCCTCCTCACTGATGTGGTGGTGGTAGTGGTGGTCCTCCTCCATGAGCTATGGTCCTCCATCACCACTGTCTATCTATTTCTAAGGCTCATCCTCTTGATTGCTATCTGAGTACACCTCGATGTAATGGGCCTTGCCCTTGGCACAAATTTTCTCTGGTTCCCATGGCTCTTGGCATGTGAAACACAACTTCCTCGTCCAGAGTTCCCTCCAAGTCTTGTCATCCAACTGACCATGCCCAATATCCCTCTAAGGCTGATGATTATATCTACTCCCCTAAGGAGTCATGGGCCTGGTGGGTATAGGGGCCTTAGTCTTTGGAACTACATCAATCATGTCCCAAGTCCTGGAAATGGCATCCATCAATATTGTGGGCTTGTAGGCCCTCACCCATCCACAAAAGGGAATTGACAACCCCTCTACAAACAACATAAATCAACTAATCTTGAGGGATGTCTGACACCATCACTACTAGAATCTAGAACTCTAATTTGTAAGCCTCTATGCTGACCATCTATCTCAAGTGTGCCAACTCCATAAAATGTAGCTTTGGGTCCTAATAGAACATTTTTGAAAAAATAGATTGTCCATTATTGAGAAAAACCATCTTTTCTGGATACAGTAAGATAAAACATTCTTTAGACATTGGAATTATATGAGAGGGTTCTCGTAGATGAATTTAAATGTTAACAATCCAATGAAATTGATGATTTTTATGAGACTCGTGGTTACAATTTAATGGCGAGATACAAATCCCTTCTTAAAGCTCTCCAGGGAGACAATGGAAATTTGTTGCTTGGGCATAAAATATAAATCAAGCAACATAATTAAGTTTTGTAAGTTTTTTCTAGTGTGTTCAACTAGGGACTAGGTGGGAAAGCTACCCAAAATCACCATATTAATTTTCTTGAATAATAGAATCTTAATGCAGAAACTACATTGTCCTTTACTAAGAAAAACCCTAGTTTTGGAGATTTTCAAATAAAAACTTTTATAGGTGGTGGAATTAGACGAGAAGGTTGGCACTATTTGTAATTCGATGTTAGGAGTTAAACACAATAGACATATTTTTCAGTTGAAATCCCATTTAGAGGTTATTACAAGTTGCAACTCACTTTCTGAAATCATTCGAGGACATAATGAGAATTTGGTATGGAGGTATAAAATCCAAACCAATTATCATAATTGAGTTATGTAAGCTCCTACAAGCATGTTCTTCTAGAGACCATGTTGGAACACTACCCATAATTTCGCGACATATTGTCTTGAAAAATAGAACCTTAGTGCAATAATTACATTGTACATTATTGACCAAAACCATAGTTTTGGAGATTGTCAAATAAAACATTTCTCAGCTAGTGGAATCAAATGAGATGGGTGCACCTAAATAATTTTTTGTGTTAGGAGTTCAAGGTAATCAATAGTTTTTTTATTTGTATTATATATATGGTTTTCTGGCATGTTGCAACTTGCTTCTTGAAGCCTTATAGGGATTGAATCATAATTTGTTTTAGGGATATATAATCCAAACTATGCAACATGATTGAGTTTCGTAAGCTCTTACGTTTGTGTTTATCCAAGTACTATGCGAGAACACTACCCAGAATCACCCAAGTTATTGCCTTGAAAAATAGAATATTAATTCAGAGATTCCATTGTCTCTTATTGAGAAAAACCCTAGTTCTACAGATTGTCAAATAATACCTCTTTTAGCTAGAGGAATGAGATGAGAGGAGTTTCCCTAGATATAATTTTATGTTATTATTTCATTTCAATTGAGGATTTTTCAACTAGGTTTTCATTTGGATTTTGATGGAAAGTTGCAACTCCCTTCATAAATCCATTCGAGGACATAATGAGATTTTGGTCCATGGGCATAAAATACAAATTGAGAAGAAAAAATGAATTTTCTATGCTACTGCAAGTGTGATCAACCATGGACCACATGAACATGCTACCCATAATCACCTAGGATATTTCCCTAATATACAACCTTATTGTAAAAATTACATCGCTCATTATTGAGCAAAACCCTACTTTAGGAGATTGTCAAATAAAACATTTTTTGATAGTTGAATCAAATGAAATGTGTGCCCCTAGTTGTAATTTGATGTCAAGAACCCAACACAATCAACAAATTATCATGTTGATTAGAGTTTTATGGCTAGTTACAACTTGCTCCCTGAAGTTCATTTAGGGACACAATGAGAATTTGTTCTTGGACAAGACCTCTGGAATTACTAGTCAAGACATTGGGATAGGATCCTATATGTAGGGTGGAGGTGGGACAAGGCCTCTGGAATCCCTAGTATGGACATTGGGATAGGTTGCATAAACTAGGGGGCGGTATTTGAGTTGTTGGCTCCCAATGGTTGGAAGGAAATCATAAACCTTGCCCCAAAGCTCATATAGTTTTGAGTGTTTAATTAACTAAGATTCCTAAATACATCCATGCATGGTTACATGATTTCATTTTTCTGTGTGTAGGTTTTAGTTTGTGTAGAAAACTAATGGATATCAACTTGTAAATATGAGTATGACTGGTAAATTTAAAACATTGTGTTGTTATTAACCCTAAGCTGAATCTAAATATCTCCTGGATAGTATTACCCTTAAGTAATACCAATATAAGGCAAGATTTGTGGTTGAGAGTACCTTGCATAAGGGAAGCCTAAGGTTTTCACGAGGTTAGGCCATCAGGTGTTTTGATCCTTTAAATGTCTCATACATAGAATTTGCATGGTGTCCACTTATTGCATTAAAAGGCTCACTTCCATTGTATCTAGAGGTTTGATGCAATCCCTATGAAAGTTTCCTCCTTATGATACAAACTTGTCCTAGCTGACATATTGATTGTAGGCACACTAGACCTATACACCTATGTTCCTAGTATCCCCTGTAGCATCCTCTTTTGCTAATAACTGCCACATTGTTATTGGTGTCTCTGATATAAATATGCAGTAGTGAAGGTGGCTTCCGTAGAAATATTTGACCACCTTACACATACAGTAATGGGGTATTCCTCTGAGCACATGTAAAGTGAAAAGCATTACTCATGATAGTGTATTCAAAGGTCTTTTAATTTCACTGTCTGATGCAGATACCCCTTTCTATCCTCAATATTGCAACACATTCTACAGTAAAATACAAATGTCACTTCCCAACCCTCAAGACACTAAATGGTAAACCTTTGAGTTCAAATTTAGCAGCAATTACAGTGGGTGTGCACAGAAATGAGATGATTCCCATAGTTAAGAAATGATGCCTTGCATGTGTATTGCTGATATTTAATTACAATGACAGTGTGTGTGTGTGAATGTAAGGATTTACATTGTTTGTAAACTATGCCTTCTAATTAAATTGATGATATTTAATTGCAGTGGTAGTGTGTGTGTGAATGGAAAGATTTCCAAAACTTATCAACATGCTTGGAATTTGTACTATTGATATTTATACAATGGTATGTGAAGGGAAGTAATTTTCCAAAATATGAATGATGCCTTCTGCTTGTACTAATGGTATTCAAAATTTTCATGTATACTCTATAAGTAGACAAGAAATATCCTTGACATCCACAACACATGCCAAATTTCATAAATGAACTAACACTACGATGAGCATAACCATGAAACCAAGGTTATATTGATATAGGAGGACTTTTCCATATGATGAAAGGTCATCACATTATGTTAAATTCCCATCCATAAGTCAGAACCTAAGGATAGGATGGTAACCATTCCTTAGGAAAGTTAACTCTCTACCTTTGAAACGTTCTAGGGCTTTCATTAGAAACTCCATTACTAGACATAAGGGATATCACAGAGGATTCTCTGACATGAATCATAACTCCATGAACATGGAGGTACATGCACAATTAGTTGATTGACTCACGTTGTCTGGATTTTGGACAAACTCAATGACATAAAAAAGTCCATGCTTAACAGTCTAAACAAAACATGAGGGAGTTTGAACTTTGTACATGGTGTAACCTTGTGTCACTATTGTAACTAAACCATTGAGGTGTACTTGAGAAATATTCAGTAATCCTTCATTAAATTTTTCTTGTAAGTCATGGTTCATGGGAAAGAGAGGCTATCACACCATTATAAATGTTGGTATATCGAAGGAAATTTCATAGCACAGCCTTTAGATTTCAAATGAAGGTTTCCTAAATATATTTATCAAAACCAAGAGCAGGTTCCAAGGAATGCGCAATTTTTTTATGGTTGCATGCTCTATATCTTCACACACCAACAGACAAATTATACTTCACATATATTTCAGGACAATTGTAATGAAGTTATATGAATGTGAATTATTTGTATAATAAGATCTTTGTTATAGACTAACCTCGTTGAGCTGAGGAACCCTATATTTTACATACATAGGAAGAAGGAGAGTTGTTAGTATGATACAAATTACACAAGTTTCGAGGAACTGACAATATCCACCTCAGCTATTGGTCTATTAACTATCATAACAGAAAATAGTTTCGACATGATTACTAATCCTAAACCAGTAACTATGTATAAGTTCCATCTTGGGATTATGGTCTAAAACCCTCCCTTACTTTAGACCTTCAAGGTAGTCTCACATAAGGATAATTATCTAGAGGGCTAATTTTTCAAGAGTTTGAAATCACCACTTACAACCTTGTTTATGTCCAAGAGAGCGATCATTGTGGCCCCAAAACTTCATCATGCAATTGTACCTTAGATCCTTATCAAAAAAAAGGAAAGAAATTAATAACGAAAATATGTAAGACAAATAAGGGGGGATTCTTTTACATATACTTTGTTTGGAAGGGTTATAGCCAAAATAACATTTTAGTAACAAGTTATGCCACAAGCTCCAGGTTTCAAGATTAAAATTTATATGATATCATTAAATTTTTTTATTATAGAGACTAGGGGATTATTTCACCCCAAAGGAAAGGCTATAAAACATAAAAGGTTGGTCTAGATACAGTTTCGTCTAAATGGGATAAGATTTGGTGTAGACAATTGTTTCTACATGTATGTACAGTATATTTCGGAAAATGTGGATGCCTATCATGGAGGGACATACAATAAATCCTTAGGGATCAAATTCAGTAAGCCCTAAAGGATAGAAAGAAAGGTAATTCAACCAATATCCCATCTGATTTTTCCCTAGGAATCAAACAAGTAGGACAGAAAATCTAAAATAACTCTTGCATGATGATAATCGTTAAGGTGACAAGACCAATCTAAATTTGTTATAGGAGAGAGACCTTTAGTCAATGGAGGTGATGTCTTGGAATATATGGGAAATTAATGGTAAAATTAAGGAAAGACTCTTACACACTAAGATATGTACTAAGTCACCTGATATTCTTATGTTTCAAGAAATAAAATTTCTAGTATTATGATAGAAACCCTACTCAAAAACGTTTGTAAAAGGGGAAAATTGATAGCCATAAATTCCAAAGGCATGGTTGGTGACATTTCCATTCTTTGGAATCTAAACATGATTCTACTTCAAAATTTATTTGCATAGAAATATGTTTAATCGCTTAGTTTTACCTTGTGATCTTCATAAAGTGCATTCATCACCAATGTTTATTGTTTGCATCTTCTTCTAGAAACATAAAAATTCTTTTAGTGATCTGAAAATGGAATGTACTTGTTTAAGGGTGCAAGGTATCCATTTCCCATAATTGCAAATTTGAGCTATACACTCCAAGTGACCTCTGAAAAATGTGAAAACTTCTTATTTCTTATACAGAGATAAACTGTAGGGGCATTCACCGGACATGTCACCTCTAAAGAGAGGATGAGTTCCAGAGGCTACTTGGCCCTCTACAGGCTCTGCCTAAAGAAATAATGAAGTAAACACTTAGAAGTCTTTGACATATACATACTTGAAGTTTGATGTCTTGTGGAATAAGACAAATAACTTTCTGCAGCTGAATAGGTGATTATGTGTGTATGCAAGTTATGTATTTGCTGTTTAACACTTTATATCAATTTTGTTTAGCATATAATCTTCAACAAATAAAGACATCAAAATGATAAAGTAGTTCACCCCTTCTGGGCTACATCTGCTGGACCAAGCCTCTCAAACTAGGCTTGTCCTCATGTATTAAAAATGCTACAAAGGCTAATACAAGAATATGGGTGTCTCAAAAGACAGATCTAACTATAAATACAGAATCAGAAGATAGGAATTAGCTAAACATGCTCTTTCGCAAACACTAAATAGTGAAATTGTACCTTATACAATACTTTCCCCAATTGCCCTAGTGGCCCTTTAGACTTGCATGGAGAATTTCGAGGTGAAGATGACCTCAATTGGTTCTGAAACCTCTACCATTAGACTCAGAAGGTCAAAAAAAGCAGACATAGGCTTTTGAATCACCAAAAATGGATGAACATAGCCCCCAAACAGCTCAAGCACTGAAATGGCCCTGGTGGCCTTGAAAGCTTCCCTGAAGCTAAACAGTGAGAAGAATGCCTCAACAGGAAAAACGAGCTGTAGAAATGGATTCAGAATGTTGAAAAACTTTAGGAATGACCTTCGTTCCACATTCACTGGCTGCACAATTACCAATGCAGCTCCCAAATTGAATTGGCCTTGGTGGCTCCTAGAACTTCCACGAAGCAAAATCACCTACAAATAACATCATATGGTTGTGAAACCTATGCCAATGGCCTCTGAAGGTCGAAGAGACCAAAAATAAATAAATAAATTCGTCCAAAAAGGACTTTCCTAGCCAAAGTTATGGCTCATTGAAGATTTCCTCCAGTTTGGCCTAAAATCACTCCAGCTAACTGTAGTGGAAGTTCAGTTAGCTCCACCAATTATGGCGGGACCGCCCAAATTTGGTGATCCGCCAAAAATACCGCCAGACAGACCACACATTAAATGCTTAGTTGTAACTGCATGTGAACAGATTTAACATCTGGCAATTTTTCTCAGATTGCGTGCCCAAAATTATGGTTGATGAGCAGTCTAACTGTTGTTTAACACGAACTTTGGGGACATGTGACCACCACATATTATAACCGTTGAATGTTATTAGCACCGACGGTTTAGTAGATAGGCCCGTGGTCTTGTGTTGTGGTCTCATGAGCGGGGGTTGGCCCCCTTCGGGCCTCGCCTTAATACAAAACCAAACTGTATAAAAATTTCCGCCACCCATATAACAAATGTAACCTCGGTGGCGTGCTGGTAAGGCGTGGTTGTTGTAGACTGTAGGTCGCGGGTTCAATACTCAAAATTCCCAAGAAATTTTAACATGCGCCCCTACATACTTGCTGACCTCATCCGGGCCACGTGGGCCCCTCCGGGCCTGCCACGTGGCAGCTTGCCATTCGCTGCCCAAAAAGAATATTCTTTGGAATATTCCAGGAATATACTATTTTAATTCTTTTTGAAAAAAATTTAAAATTTCAATGTTATTGGGCAATTTTTATTTTTGGCAAAACTTCCTCATACGAAGACCGTTTTTCAAACCGTTTGCGGCACCAAAATCAGGAAGACGAGATCTATCTGGTCCTTTAGGTTCAAACCAGTTCTAAGCATTTTAATTGTTGGCCATTTTACGACACTTGGTCCTGAGCTCATGATCACACCTCCCAAATGAGAGGGCTTTTGGTCCCCAACAGCTTAGTGAATATCTGAACTGAACTGTACAACACTTGAGGAATAGAAATATCCTCTTTCGTTCAGCCAAAAGAGCATACTGATGCCCAAAATGTCCTGCCTTATCAACTGTCACGATGCCCATCCATGGCACCTCCACTCCAAAAGAAGAGCTGCCTCCCAAATGAGAAGGATTTTACAAAGATGAAACACTTCATCATTTGTCCTCTTTACAATCTTGGAGATCAAATTAACTTTTTCCAAGTCAATATTACATTACATGCATGGTTAAAACCAAAGTAATCAACCCTTCAAGTTAATCACATATACATGTTTAAAATGCAAGGAAATCATCATGATCCTTGTGCTCATGCATATCATTCTCATGCATGCAGTTTATCCTTCAACTTTCTCTTAAGTACAATCATAAGTACAAGATCCTCAATCACATGTACATGTACTTTCAAAGCTGAAATGAATATAACTTTTGTTGTGATAGAGTGAGTGTCATACTCAGCTTTTCCATCCTGCAACTTGCATTCCCTTAATGCATTCAATCAAAAGACATGCAACTTTAATTGGATAAGAATTCTAACCATTTCTTACCAATTCATTTCAAAGGCGCTTCCTTTAACTGCACATCAATATCAACATGTGTATCATCCTGACACATATCAATGATGGAAACTTCCTTCCCATTCTTGCCATACTCTTTCTCCAATTTCTTCAACTTTCGTGGAAGCATTGTTGGATTCAAAGTCCAACACCTTTCAGCAGTATGTCCTTGCTTATGGAAATAAGTGCAACACATGTTCATCTTATTGACAGCGTGATTTGCATTGTTCAATGGAACTTTGGCTTCTTGCCTCCTTTCCTTCAAAAGTTTCCTCTATGTTGCCATTCTTTTCCAACATCTAGAAACACTATGGTTAACCAAACCACAAAAAGAACATGCAATTCTTTTCCAATGCTTGTGTGGAAATTTACCATGCTTTACATGATCAAAGGAAGTATGATTGAAATCAGATTTATACCTTTCTCTTTCACCTTCATTACCTTCATGAGGAGGTGAATCAAATGAAGAAGAAGCTCCTTTTGGAACACCATCAATCCCTTCAATGGTTTTAGAGATTTCAAAATTCTCTTGTTCAAGTGCATTCTTATGCACACCTTCTTCTTGCAAGGTATTTTTCAAACTATTGTATTCCTCACAGGCTCACCGATATAAAGGAAACACACTCCAACAGGCTTCAACCGAAGGGTTGGTTGTAAAACAAGGCCAAATCACTATTATTAAGACCCAGAAGAAAGTAAACGAAGCCAAATACACATAAAAATACCAAATTATCAGACAATACAGTTTAGATGTGGAGAAAGTTTTCGGAGGTAACTACGCCTTCGGGATTGACCAATACACAGAGAAAATCCCTCTTCCTTTGATAAATATGCGATAAAAGCATGCGGTCCAAATTCCATTACAATAACATTCAAATTAAATATATACTGGTTCGTATTAACAACCAGGTCCTAAAACATGGGCTTAATTTAATACAACTATCAGTTCTGCAAGACATCCTCCTCGAGAACCTCCCTATGCTTAACTAATCCTATCTATTCAGTGAGGTATTCTCCTCGAGAACCTCCACCATGGCTTAACTATTTATCATTTATTACAACATGATTTAGTCCTAGATTCTATCTCTATGCCAAGCTAGAAAAACATGGAAATTGATGGCTAAAGATTTTTTTGTATTTTTGGAATAAATTTGAAGTTTTTCAATCCAAGTCTCATGCTCCTACATCACTAATGGACCAAGGCCGTACACTAAATGAACCAGGACAAAGAAGATGGAATTCAACTAGTGTGTCATGAAGTGTTGTATCAACTGCAACACCCTCCAAAATTTTGGCCTATACTAAAATTTCAGATCCTATTGTGGATCCTGTTATCAATTGTTTCTTAGTCACTTATTGGTAAGTTGATAATCTCAAGCTTCCCTTTTCAATATTAAGAATTGTTCACACTTTTATAATTGTACAGTAGGTGTCATCTTTGGGGATGGGGATTATTGCTTATTATGCAAAGGGAAGTTTTTTTCCTTCAAGGGGAAATCTGTCCAGCCTCCCTTAGCATTCAAAACTGTGCAGTGGTTTCCTCTAGTGTTCTTCCTTTAGCCAGAACCCACTACCTCTAGAAACTGTCCAGTTTTTTCCCTCAGCTACCCAGTCTACCTTGCATCCTAAAACTACGCAGTTTTGTCCCGCAGCTACTCAGTCGACCTTACATCCTAAAAATACATATATGTGTCCTCCAAGGGCCTCATCCCACAATGATGTCTTGAATCTTCAAACTGTGTAGTTTTGTCCCTCGGCTTCTCAGTCTACCTTGCATCATGAGACTACGCAGATGTGTCCTCCCAGGGCCTCATCCAACAACAGTCATTTCTCAATTAATCTACGCAGATGTGTCTCTCAGTGATGACAAGAAGGACGACATGTTATATGACTCTCAAGGAGTTGAGGAGGGATATAAGAAAACCAAGGAACCCAAGGTATGATAGAAGATCGGGATCGCATGAAGACTCCATTTGATGCAGAACCCTTAGAGGGTAGGTATGAAAAACAAAGCACATATTTTTAAATACACCTCTTAGTGTATCTTGAAAGACTGTTTATCATCGTCATATCATTCTGTCTTCAATTATGTGCAAGTTGCAAGAAATGAAATTCATTCCATGTGTTTCCTCTACGTGTATTGCTCCCTTTTGTTGACTTAACCAATTGTCATCTTTTGGCATGTTTATTAATTTTCCATGCTTATAATATTGTTCTTGTGATTTCTAAGGTTTGTCTTTGTGTGTTTGTGTTGTTTTTCTATGTGAACACCCATCGTACTCACACACAGATTTGTAGGCACTGTCACACAAGTGTTGTCACGGGCATCCAAAGGTCTATCCCAAGTGTTGCACTTCTTGCTTTCAGCTCTAGACAGTACCACAGAGGGTCATGCTTTTCTATGTGGTGATGGTAGTTAATGTTATCATGTTGTTGAAGTATGCTTAAGTGTGTGATCACAATGTCAAGTCATCACAAGTTAACTTGCCTCTCACACTTAGCCATTTTCCTGAATATCTCGCAACCGAACAACTTCACTTCCCCGAACCTCGACTAAGCTACATTGTGTAGCCTCGGCACTCTGTGGTGTTTCTTTGTTTTTTGGAACTGCGTAGTGCTTGAGGTTGTCCTCCAGGTCAATTTCACTACGAAATCCTAGAGTTGATCAGCTTGTGTTCATTCCTAGAACCGCGTAAAAAATGCCTCACTGCCTAGTTGAACTGAGCACTTGGAAAGAATATTCATCAAGCCTCCTTACTACTTGGTGGAACCCCATATTACATAAAAACCTGAGCCTTCACTGCTCCCAAAAATCTCACAGAGATCTCCTCCCAGTGACTTCCCTCAGCCGGGACCCACTACTCTAAAAAACTGCACAGAATTTTCATTTGGTCCCTCTGTTGTCCTGCCTTGTCTTTCCTTTGGAAACTATGCAGATGTTTCCCTCTGGTTCCAACCTTAGAGATTCCATTGGTGTCCTTAAATGTGCAATTCTACCTCCTAGTGGACTCTGTGCAAATTTCCCAAATAGTGAAGACTATGCCTCAGAGTTCCTTGTCCAAGCCTGTGCTACGCTCTATGCAGTCTCAGTGACCATTATCCCCTCCTTGTCACCTAGAACTATGGAGTGCACAGTTACTGGGTCCTCTTCCCAACCTATCATTTGTCTCGGTCCTAGAACACGGAAATAAATGCACCTTGTTAGACTAGGAGGTTTTTTATTTGATGTCGTCCCGTCATGAGTGAATTGCAAGAACAGGTACGCTGATAGATCATGGCGAGATGACGAACGGTATGAAGAAGGAGCACACATGCTAGCATACTTACCTACAGCTCGACGGATGAAAGAAGTACCAGGCAAAAGGAACACATGCATGAAGCCATCTTGCAAACCCAATACTATTGAAGACCCCAAAGCATCAAGCCATGCAGAGGACAAGATAAAGCACACCAGAGAGTACATCCATCACTTAGCAGTGCAGGAGCTTGACATGGACACCATAGCTAGCCAATACATGTCAGCAGTGTTGTGTCAAGTTGTGTCATGATTTTTGAAGGCCACTTCACCACTATGGGCCATATCTGTTGTAACTAAATGTATTGTAAAGTGAAAGACCAATGGACGCGCACAAGAAGTTGAAGAGTCATGTCAGTTGAAAAGTCATAGGAAGTTCAATGGTCATGAGGGTAGTCCAAGAGTCACAAGGGTCAAACATCACCCTTGGCTATATATACCCCTTCCATTATATCAACAAGGAATTTTCACCTTGGCTCCTCCCATATAGCCTTGAAAGTAGACAATCTATTACTTGAGCAAGGAGTGGCTCCAATGTCCGACTACTGGGACTAGTGATGTATGTTGTACAAATGTGTCTTGGGAATTTTGCTTAATTCAGAAGCCTATTAAGGCCAACACATTTTCATGCATATTTTGTAGATGTTTGTAATACTATTCTTTCAGCATTTGTAATACATGTTTGTTTCACTTGTACTAATATACTTGAACTAGTTCGGTCATTTTAGTACATACATTGTTGGGAATGTGTTGTATTGGTTATCATCATTGTCTCATCCCTATGGACTACTTTACAGGATACTATATAGACCACCTTTGTGTATTAATTATCACCGTTTTCACATCCTTATGGACTGCTCTATGTGATACTTGATAGACCATCTTTGTTTCCTCGTTATAACAACTGTCACATCCGTGTGGGCTACTCCACTGGGTGGTGTACATGTTGTCCCCTTAACTTTGGTTTTAACCACTGCCTCATTCATTGTGGACTATTCTGCGAGATACTAGATACACCTTTCTGATTCGTGTGTGTCTCCTCCTAGGTGGTACTATTACCTCTCACTTCGAGACTCACTTTATTGTCTCCCTTTGGAGTAAGAGAACCGATATACGAATTACATTACACACTAACTAGGCACACCTACCTTTTTATTTTATGTCATCATCGTAACACCCTCATGTGATGATAGCTAGAGCTAAGGAATATCTCTAAGTATATGGAAACTGGGCCTTTATACCAGATGGGACTCATACGCCAAATGGTGTGAGGTCTAGTTGGAACTTCATACCAAGAAGATCCCTTGAATGTTGGCGGGTTCAACACTGTCAACATGGGTGCAATCAACTCCCTTATAATACCCTTCATGGAATATCATTATTTTAAGGAATTAGACACTTACTATCCTCCATTATAAGTTCTCAAGGATTTAATTTTATTTCCTGTCTCATTTTGAACTAAGTCTTTAAATTCAACAAGCTTTGAATAAACCTCATTTTTCTTCTTCATGATATAGATCCAACATTTGTGGGAGAAATCAACTATGAAGATCAGATAATACATGTTCTTTGCAGTTAATACTATAGAAAATGATCGACACACATCTGAGTGAACTCGCTCCAAGATGGATCCTACTATGCTATCTCAACCCTTGAAGGAGGATTTAACATATTTTCCAAGAGTGCATCCCTTAAAAATATCATATTGATCATGGTTGAATTTTGGAAGTTAAGTGGTTATCTATTGCATTATTTTCAAAGCTCCATGGTGTAGGTTGCGCATGTGCCTATGCCAGAGCTCCCCAACATCTTGAGCCTGAACATGTTCTGCCTTATTACTCATTGCAACAAATACATAAACCTCTTGGTTGTATACATTTTTAATCTTAACACATTCTACTTAAACTATCCAAAACAACATGCTTTAGATAGGCCTTCCCTGTATTTAACTGCACATCATATCCTTGGTCTTCAAGTACATGTACAAAAACTAGATTTCTCTTGAGACCATGGACATACATTACTTTCTTTAGGTGAATATGGGAACCTCGCTCCCTCTTAAAGGTGATAATGCCAATCTCTTTGGCGCTATGTCTTCCATCATGTCCAAAATCCTTGTGTAATTGTAGGACCTTCCCCTCTAAGCTACTGAAGAACTTCTTATTTCCTGTCATATGAAAAGAAGCACCAGATTCTAAGTACCACACACTACCTCGAATAGTTATTTCCATACAAGTAATGAGGGAGAAATCCAACTCAAATTTTGATGTGAGAGAAACCTTCTCCTCCTACTACTACTTCACGATTCTTACTGGATTTATTATGTGAACACTTGGTTGCATAAGGTCCATAATCATGGCAGTGGAAGCATTTAATTTTACTGATGTATTTCTTCTTACCATGGTTATGCCTATATTTTTCCTTACCTTGGGCATTCCTTCCTCATACTCATCAGTTTTCTTTCTCATTAGTTCTATATGAGACTCCATCTTTCCTTCCTCATACTCATCAGTTTTATTTCTCATTAGTTCTATATGAGACTCCATCTCTAATGTTTCCTCTAATATCCTCCTCAAACAAGTCATGCCAAAATATCTCATAATCTGGGAGGTTGTCTCTTCCATTAACTGCATCCCCATAGTTGTTCTAGGACTTTAGAAGACCATGGAGTGCTAAGATCACAAGGTCAGATGGTTTCACTATCTCTCCAACTCCTCCAAGTTCATTTATCTCCTAAGTGAATCTGGATAGATATTGAACAATAGTTTCATTTGTATTCATTTGAATTTTTTTGAGCTTATCTTTCAATGCCAACTTCTTGTCATCACTGTTCCTTTTGGATAGCTCTATGAGAGGTTTCCACATTGTAAAAGCAGTCCCCTTTCAATGCAAATTTGAAACCACATGGTCTCTGACTCCCTCTAAGATAATCCTCCTTGCTTTTGCAATACCTTTCTTCCACTGAGCCAGTTGTTACCCATCTAATGTTGCTATTTTTGGAATAATTGTTTTTGTGTACTCTAGTACTTCATTGTCATCTCGCAGAACTTCTAGTTTGTCTTTCCAAGAATAGAAATTTGAAGTTCCCTCAAATTCATACTAAAGCCTCAATGCATTGAAATTCATTGTTCCTAAATTAAAGAAATACCCGCACCACAAACTCTTCTATTCGAAATTTATTTAAGAGATGATTAGGAACATAGTTTCTATGTAGTTTTCAATAGCTCTGATACCATGTAGAAATAACTCAAAATTTGCAACTGCTAAAGAAATGTCATTGAAATCAATAGAGACAAATTTATTCTACTAAATTATATAGAAGGAAAACTGACAATAGAAACACATGCAATAATTCAATCACAAAGCACACAATTTTTACTAGGGAACCCGACTAGGAAATACCTCTCCTCTTTTATTATATCATATGAGAACAATCATCAACTAAAATGACTTCTTCAATGCTTGAAGCTCAATCTGCATTGCAATTCTAATACCCTCCAGACTCTTCTCTGGCCAATACTTAGCCAAAATAGGCCTCCTACTTTATCCTATTTCCTTATACAATTGTTGCTGCTAAAGAATAGGAAAAGCTCCTATTTCCTTATGAAAATCCCAAGAGAATAATCTCACCTGCATGCTCAAAATCTATACACTCGAGGTAGTATACAATACAATTACAATTGTGGATTTTCCCTCCACATCACTAGGAAATTTGAATTTCATGCATGACTAGGGTTATTTTTACTAAATTTACTAGTTAACTAAGAGGTCAATGAGTTAACAATAGTTACAACTAGTCAACTAAAACCATACCAACTCTATTCTAAACTAACTAAATTTCACTAAAGATAACACCTAGACATAATAGATATTATCAAAAAACTTGCACACAACTCTACTTCTAGCACACCAACTTGAATTGACTCACTTAACTAAGTTATTTTTCCAACTCGCTCCTGCTAAATTCCTACCAAAGTGGAAATTCAAATTTCTTCATTTGACTAAGGGACAAGTCAACTGGATCCTTTTCTTGCTACAATTTAACAACATAGACACTAATGTCTATTCTAATAGCTTCCATTACTATTTCTATAGTTCATGCACACTTGATTTAACATTTTTTAGCTTTGAACAACACATCATAGCCTTGGTCATACATCTAAGACACACTAATTAAATTATGTTTCGGCCCATCAAGAAACAACAAATTCTTCGCTTTACCTCTTCCATTATCTATATTTTCAACACCTTTACCAACAATTTGGCCAAGTGCATTATTTTCAAAGCTCACATTAGCTTTCTCAATGGGTTTCCATTAAAAAAAATTACTTTTATCTCCTAACAGGCTCATGGAATAACCACTCTACAAATATCAATGCCTACCTTTATTCTAAGCATATAAAGAAATATTACAGTTCTATGTGATTTTTCTCTCCTTCCAAACATAGGGTTCCTGACTTTTTTTCTTGATAAATGGATCAATCCTTTTATTTCTAAGTCTACAATTAACTGCTCTATGCCCAAATTTCTGAGAAACATAACATTGAATCAAATTGTTCAAGGGAGAGAATGAATTTCTATAGTTCGGCATGTTCATCCATTAATTCATAGATTGATTATTTGGATGATAAATTATTCTTTGTGGCACAAGTTGTCTAAATGGAAGACTCACCCTGAAATTTGTTGCCTTGTGCCCATAATTTGTGCATGTAAAATAGTAGCTTAGAAAAATTCCTTCATACCGGGGAGAAAATTGATTTTTGAATATTTTTTTAGATGCATTGTTTGGGATTTTCTTAATCGAATTCATGTTGTTCCTTTGCAAGACTTGATTTTTCATTAGTTGTATATTGGATTGCATGGTCATTTTTCCTCTTAGTTGTTGCATTGGATCTCCTTTTGTTGTTGTGTCATCTCCAATTTTAGGTGCATACACAAAATTAATCACTTTATTTCCCTTCAAATTGGTTGTTGAGATTGAATTAGCTTCAAATACATGACTGTTTCCGGGAAAACTAGTGTCCATTCAGAGCTACTAGTCCCACTAAGACGGGTAGCTAACTTAGAAACAAACAATTCAAAGTAACTTTCGTTTTCCTTTACGATAGATAGATGAGAGAGAAGCAGAGGGTACCAATCTCAATCTTTCGCTTGGCTTCTTGCTTGTTTCCTCTCTCCTTTGATAGAGCTTCACCACTCCTTTCTCACTAGTCCCACTTCAAAGAAAACCTGTAGAGTCAAAGCAGCAAAATACCATCAAAGCATAGAGATCTATAACCATAAACAATGTAGAATCAGATGCGCATTAACCATACAAATGCATACACAAATACAAGATTACGAAATATACAAGTATATGGAGGAAAACTCAAATAGCTTTATTGATAGAAGTAATAGAAGAGAGGATTACAACCCAGCTGTCTGATCCAGCATCATCCTCCCAGCGTGAAAGCCCTCTTCACCTCATGAAAAGCTAGATCACCCAATAATACAATATCTCAAAGATAAACCAATTACACTTCCTTACAAATTACAAAATTCCAGCCTCTTGAATCTCTAGGTTGAGGGATCCATATATAGATATTTGCAGGGGGTGAGTCAGCTTCTGGGATTTTGATTAGTCTCATTTCACTGATAGTTCTTGGTTCAACTTGGAGATTTCATGATCTCTTATTCATACCTCGGTGAATTCAGAGAGGCAAGTGTCATATGAGCAATTTATAGAATATTCTCTGGGTTTCCACCTAGAAAAATGCATCTACCATTTGTCTACTCTCGCTCATCACACCCTACAGAAGGGATTTTCAGTATGCATCGCACCCTTTGTGTGTAGCAGGTGAGATGCATCCCACCCTCAGCATGGAGCAGTCTGTATGGTCCAATTTGGAACAGTTCTGAGCAGTTTTTCAGGGAGAACTTCTGCAAAATAATGTAATCAGTTGACCTTGATCCTTTAGGGTATGAAACAACACTTTTAGGGGTTTGGGAGCCTTTGGTTTATGGACATATGTGATTCGGGTTGCAGTGCCCAAATATGTCTATAACAGTTGCCCCCTAAAGCATGAGGTCGTAAATCTTCTGATGTCGGGTGAAATGCTTTATCATGAGGATCCGAGGTTTTTCGAACTGGAAGGTGACCTATAATAAGATACAATACAATACATTATCTTCATAATAATTTCATGATCTAGCTGAGGTGGCCATTCCCATGCGCAGCTTTATAAATTCATTTTTATGTACATAGGAAAAACAATCGTCTGTGTGGCAAACTGATGATTCTGGTAGAGCCATCATCCTTTAGCTTGGATGATTATCTGTGCAGCTATGGTGTACATTTGATGTCTTTATTTTCCTAAATATGTCGCAGCCTGGATGGATGAAACTAGATCCGCGGTTTTCAAACTCATTCAATCTTTGCCCGAAGTACAAGTCGATCCATGTGAAAAGATGTTCTGATGTCGAACATGGAAAGACATCACCTGATTACCAGCCAATGATGTAAGTTGTTAACAGGCGCAAGAGGAATCACCGATAATGATAATGACCCTCAAGGTATAGCAGTATAATTCACATGGTGTGAATACATGAGTCGATGTCGAACACCACGCAGAATCTTTCGGTCAAAAACCATTGATGTAAACATGTCACTGGAAGTGAGAAACTTGCCATTGAGGCATGCAAGCTTCAAAGTACTGAAAGGATTGTTCCTAAGTCAACTTCTTGGATAATGAGCTAATTTCGACAAGAAGTGGCCCATTGTAGGAGGGCCTTAATGAATCCCACATCTACGACACGGAACGGATCAAATGATTTTGTGGAGGTGAAAACGATCTGATGATACAAGGTTAAGGGTGGCAGTCATGAAAAATGGAGCATGAAGGTATTGCAGCGGATGAGGTGTTAGCTTGGTTGGTGAATTCTCTGAGCGACTTCTCTTGAACATATTGGTGACATTGGAATGGATTGGTAGCGTTAACCCCAAAATGGATGGTATAGAGGACCAATGGTGATATGACCGGTGAATGAAATAACCCAACCCAACTCAATCATGGTGATGGAGTGAAAGTGTCACGTTCAAGAGCGACCTGCTACCAATGAAGTTCTTCAAGTTTTCTTCCCTTTTTCCCCAGTCATTGCTGACCAATATCTCTTTATTTTTGTCAAGCTTGAGGAGGATAACATATGCTTGTTCTATAATTAGACCTTCGGGAAAACCTGTCGCTATGTTTTAGCGAGCCTAGCGACAATGAAACTCACTTGTGTCCGTATGGACAAGTTTGTCACTATTGTTTTAACGAGTTTAATGACAAAGATAAATCGGTCATTTTCAATTTTAGAGAGTCTGAAAAGAGACTGAAAAGAAACTCCAGTAGTCATTTTTCATAGTATAATCCCTTAAGTCCAAAAAAGTATAAAATAATACAAAAGGGATGACTTTTCCGATCACTTTAGCAGGCTGAGAAAGACAAGTGTTCGATCTTTTTGTGTAATGATCCCTTAGGTCCGAAAAGATTAAAATATAGAGGAGGGATGGCACTTCCAATCACTTTAACGAGCTGGAGAGGCCAATTGCTTAGCAATATTTTCATATTTTATGAGTCTAAAAAGAGCTTAAAGGAGACTCGTTTTTTAGGAACAAGTGATTTTTTCGGATAGCAACTAGTTCCAGGTAAGGTTTGGAACTTTTCAATCACGGCAGTGTAAGGAAGGTGGCTAATAGAATCACTCATCACAGTTGTTCCTCAAAAGGGTAAACAAACAATTGGAGGCGTATGATTGGCTAAAAAGGTGGAGGTGATGGTAAGAACACGACGAAGGTTCAAAAGCTGATAGCAATGCGATCACAAAGGTTATTTACCAAAGGTGGGTTCATTTTTTAATGAGCTTGAACTCCAGTGGAACATATGCTCATTGCTAGGTTTATTTTTTAACGAGCTTGAACTTCACGGAAACATGCTCGTGATAATAGTTAGAGATGTTCAATTCACCATTAACACTATGTTCTCTTGATGGTTGTACTGCCTGTTCAATTGCTCCATCAAATTGATTAGAAATGTAAATACATGCTTAAAAAATGAGTTAAACACCAACATCTTACTTGAATTACGTGAATAGTAACATAAAAGTAGTTTTTACTTATCATTTTTACCATTTCATTCAAATTAGGGATTGTTGGAGCTCTGGAGGTGTTTTCCCCTTCGATTTTCATCAGTTGATTCCGGGAGATTCGTGGACTATTTTCGGTGCCATCTGGACCAGGTAGGAGCTAACCCTGAGCTCTTCAATTGCATTCTCTCCTTTTCTGATTCTGAGCATCTTTTCCTGTTTTTCTGGGCCTCAGGGGTTTGAACAATTCGTTCTCTCCCCATCACACCTAATATACATCGAAAGGTGCAATGCATACTGAGATGGCCATTGGCCAGTCAGTATGCATCCCACCCAGTACACAGCTAGGGTGCGATGGGCACAAGGAGGAAAGTTTATGCACTGTTTTTTCATGGAAATTTCACCTGTTTTTGCCAAAATCAAGATCCTAATTCTTCTCTTGTTTTCTTTTCTGAGATTCATCAGATCAAGATGGTCGTTACATGGCATGAACACAAGGATGAAGAAAAGGATATGATTGCCTTACATGATCCGGGTATGGTGACTGCATTGCGGAACTGTGGCTTGCTCAAATTCTTCCACATATCCAGCATGAGGCAACAAATCAATTTGTTGCAATATTTTCTCGATGCATGGGATCCTACCAACCAAGTGTTCCAGATTCGAGGTAAATCCATCCCTTTGACAGTTGAGGATATCTACTTCTTGACCAGTTTATCGAGGCATGGTGCCCCTCTCTCACTATCAGGATCCAATCGTGGGGGTGAATCCGTGAGGGATTATATTTGCCAGTTATGAAGAGATGGATCACAGCCGAGAAGGGACGACAAGATCAGTATTCGAGATGTCATTGACTGGTCTTTGAGGATTGTCTTATTCACCTTCGCTAGATTAGCTAGTAGTGCAGCTCTTCATTTGGCTAACAGGTCCGATATGCAATATGCCTTGGAATGCCTTGAACCAAAGGTATTCAACTAGTGTGATGTAGTACTTCTGGTTATAAAAGAACAGCTTACCAAGGTGAAGAACGGAATATCCAAGAACTTTGGTTATGGTTCTATTATGACCGCTTTCACCTTGGAGAGGATCCCACTAATGCAGCCACAGTACATTTCACTTGGACTACCAACACTGACGGAACCATGGATGCAGAGATGGGTTGATCTCATGGCCAAACACGCTGGTAAGTCACAGATTTCATTATGTGATGCCTTCTTTGAATGGTTCGATCGTTAGGAGGTGGTCTTTTCCGAGTACCCATATGTTGGGATGGATTTCCAGGGTGACCCAGATTTGGTGTTGCCGGCTGGTGAGCAATGGGGTGTTATAGGTAAAAAGATCTGACCATATCTCTGTTTATTGTTTTTATAATGTTATTGTGTTTTTTAAATGTTATCAATACTAATCAAACTCATATGTTTGTCTAGATATTGGACCAGTGCAACCAACAACGCGCCCAAGGGTAACAGCTGTCGTTCCAGCAGGAGACGCTGTAGGGAGGGTTGTCCTTCGCGATCTGGACATAGCCGAGACCCTTGCAGTGTTGCAGGATTAGGTCGAGGGTCTCACCCTTGGTATTCAAAATGTGAGGACTAACAAGTTACCTCTGAGATTACAACGCCATAGAATGGCATGCCGAGTCGATGGAATAGGCTCTTATGTACGATCACACAGGGGGTGACTTGTTATCAGTAGCACCATTAGTCTAGGGTGCTTTCCTGCATTTTTGATTTTTTGGGTTGTACCACCGATCTTGTCCTGGACACAGAACATTTTGTAAAATACTATAAACAGTTATAAATATTTTTTATTTTTCGAAGCTTTATTTTGGTTAAGTTATATGATCCTGATGCAAATGTTGATTGACATGCTTTTTATTTTATAAATGCTGCAAATGTCTGTATAAAAAATAATTTGCTAATGAACCAGTTAATGTGTTTAAGTTTATGGAAATGTGTTGATATTGAATAGAATCAAACTGCCTTTCCAAAATCCTGACCCTTAGGAACATTCAATAGATAGCTGGATTCCGAATGGAATAGATGCCTGTAAGTTGTAGGATGACGAGTTGTGAACCTAACCTGACAACAAGTCGGCGTATGCCATGTGCAATGGCATCAGAGAGAAGCTCTATCAATGCACTATATTCATCGATGTTGTTCATTGACCAATCAATACATACCCCTCTGAAACTCACTAACTCGCCACTTGGATCAAAAATGGCCCTGGCTGCAGAAGATAGGTTCTGCATACTATGACTAGCTCCATCGTCATATCCAACAAATGATTCCAATAGGTTCGACATCTACAACAAATGCAAAAGTGGATTACCTAACCAAAATGATCACTCTTGATGAAAACAAAAACATAACAAAAGCATATAAAGAGATTACTACACTTAGTCAAGCATAGTAATGCTTAAGGTACAACCCGTTTCGGGGTTGTGATGGTGGAATCCCATCGTAATCTACTAGCACGTAGGCTCCTTTCGCTAATACTCTCTTAACAATGTAGGGACCCATCCACAATGATTGCAACTTACCTTCTCCCAATTTATTGGATTCCTGGTCGTAAAGTAAGACCAGGTCACCTTCTGAGAAGACACATAGTTTGACATTTTTGTCAAATTGCGCCTTGACTCGTTTCTTATGAGCTTCATTAGCCAAGATGGTGTCACGGCAAGTTTTATCCAGTTGGATTAGTTCCAAGAAATGAGCCCCTTCCTCTGAAGTTCTGGGGAGAAGGTCAACTACGAGCTTGAGAGATGAAATCTCACACTGAATCAGTAAGACAACTTCCAGGCTATACACAAGCTAAAAGGGTGTAAACCTAGTCGAATTTCTTACTGAGGTTCTGTATGCCCATAGAGCTAAGTACGTGATTAAATTCCAATCCCGTTTGTGGGCTCCAATCATTCTCTGCAGCATGCACTTGAGGACTTTGTTGATCGCTTCAACTTGTCCATTAGCCTGCAAATAATATGGAGTAGAACTATCATGGGACAGTCCTAATTTGGCAGTCGATTCAACCATCATATGATTATGAAAATGCGATCCATGATCTGTGACTATAGCTTGTGGAACACCTAACCTAGAGACTACATGATTGAAAAAGAAAAGAGCACTCGTTTTGCTGCTGTTGTTTAATGTAGGCATCGCCTCGGCCCATTTTGTAAAATAGTCAGCTGCAATTATGATATACCCATGCCCCAAGGCCGAGGTTGGGTTACATGTCATGAAATCTATGCCCCATTTGGCGAATGGCCCAACAAAAACTACTAGATGCAGAGGTGTGGGTGGTATTCTGGTTTTGCGGTCGAAGATTTGACAAGCATGGCAACTTCTGACTGCGATTATGCAATCTTTGAACATAGTAGGCCAAAAGTAACTTGCTCGTAAGATATTTTGGGCCGTAGCGTAACCAGATTGATGCCCCCCACACACGCCTGAATGGCAATCATTCAGGACTTTTTCGGCCTCCTCATGGGTGAGGCACCTTCGCAGAACTGTATCGATACCACGACGGTAAAGTGTATCACCGACGATCATGTAGTCTTTTGCTTGGTATCGAGTACGTCATTGTTCAGAGTGAGAGGTATTAGGCCTAAATGTTTGGGTATGGAGATAGATCAATATATCTCCATACCATGGATCACTTGACGATATCAAAAACAAAGATTCATCCACGATTGATGCTTTGGATCTTGAATCATTTGACGATGATGGTAAGTCGCATAGTAACTCCGTGAAAACTAGAGATTTCTTTGATTTGGATTTTACGAATTCTAGATGAAACTCTTGAAAAATGGCTATCCATTTCGAATATTTTCCCCCAGTAGCTGACGTGACAGAATGTAAGTCATAGGGTTGCAATCTGACAAAATAGTAGTTTTGCGAAAGAGCATATATTGTCGAAATGTTTGTACTGCTTGAACAACTGCAAGAGCCAAGTTTTCAACATAGGAGTACTTGCTTTCTATATCATTTAAGCTTCGAATTAAATAATAGAAAGGATGTTCGATTCCATTGTCTTCTTGAACTAAAACCATTGCGATGGTTGTATCTGCTGCAGCTAGATACAGGTCAAAGTCTTTTTGATAGTCAGGAGCGTACATTAATGATTCTTTTATTAGGGATTCCTTTAGAGCATCAAAGGAAGCTTGTGCGACCTGATCCCAATTAAAGGGCACTTATGTTTTCAAAAGACGCGTATAACCTTTAGCAAGTTTGGTGTAATTTGGAATGAACCTCCTCAGAAAGAATTATTTCGCTTAGAGTTTCTAAATCTGAAGCAAATTTGAAGGTGGAGGCATGTCGATGATTACTTGAACCTTACATGGGTCAAGTCGAATCTCGTCCTTAGTAACCATGAAACCATGTAAATGACCAGAATAGACACAAAACACACACTTGTGCGGATTGAGTCATATCTTGTAGTGTCGGCAACGTAGAAATATAGCTCTCAAGTGCTGCGAGTGGTCAGTCTGCTTTCGCGAATGAGCTAGTAAATCGTCGAGATACGGTTGAACGATGTTCTTGAGGTCATGGAAGGCGTAGTTCATAGCCTCTGAAAATTGTCCCCTGCATTCTTTAAACCGAAAGGTAGTTTGCGGTACGCGAATGTGCCCCAAAGACATATAAATGCAGTCTTCGATTGGTCCTGTGGGAGGATATTTATTTGATTATACCCAGAAAATCCATCCATGAATGAAAATATTTCGCATCCGGCGCATTCATCAATTATCTGGTCAATGAAGGGTGTAGGGTAGTTTTCCTTTGTACAAGCTTGATTTACATCCTTGTAATCGACACACACTCTAATCGTTCCTTGCTTTTTCATCACAAGAACAATATTGGATACCCAATCAGTTAGATGAACCAAGTATATGAAACCAACATGTAAAAGTTTTTCAACTTTTGCCTTAATGGTAGCGGCTTTCGTCGGGTGTACCTACTTAAGCCGTTATCATACCGATTTGACATCTGGATACATCTTGATTTCATGTTCAATTATACTCGAGTCTATGCCTAGCATTTCTTCATATGACCATGCAAAGACATCTGTGAATTCGCAAAAGAGAGCACAATATATTTCCAGTTCTGCAGAAGAACAAGATTTGCCGACATGAATATTCTCTAGAACATTAGGTTTGGTCAAGATATTTATGGCGATAGTTTCTTCAATATTGGATAGATTTCACTCGGAATCCACCATATTTACAGTATTTGATAGGAAATCAAAAACTGAAGGATGATTAAGGTCGTTGGAATAATCTTCGTTGTAATTCGGAAGATGGGAACGATGGTGGTAATCTTCCCATGGTGCCTCTCCTATCATTATCAACTGAAAAATTCCTTCGTCTGTAGAATGTAAATGTGACCAAGGATCTGAAGAGGTGCCATATTCCTTAGACTTATCTATCCAAACATTTGATGAGCATTGATTTGGGTTCTCCACCCAAGCCAAGAAAATTGATTGCTACAAAATTTCTATTGGGCTTGGAGGCAACACCTGTTGATGATCCATGCTAACAAAATGTTCGGAAATCTTCTGAATCTATGTAGATATGGAAGATATCATATTGCAGGTTTCCACCATGGCCACTTCCGCCAGATTACTCAGAGGTGGTAGGGAAAAAATACCCATTAAGGCAAGGTCTTTTAGGAGGCCTACTCTGACATTTTGAAGTGAATGAGAGCTTCCATGGATCAATGGAATGCTTCACGTAACTTGTGAACTGTTGGGGAGGAAGGTTTGTTGATCAACGATTGTAATTCCTCCTTCTTTCTAAAGTATGTTGACACAACAACAACCATAGCATAAATCCAAGGCCTTCCCAGTAGGATATTGTAATCGAGGTTTCCATCGATAACTTCGACGTCATTTTCCACTGTCTTGCCCCCTAGTTCAACTTGTAAGTTACTTAAAATCCCATATGGGGTGTATGCTCGTCCATCGAATGCTTTTAAAGTCGTTGATGATCTTGACAATGGTGGTGAGCCTAAAGTTTTCCAGCAACTCATCGACATAATGCAAATAGATGCCCCCTCATCAATAATTGTTCGATGAACAGTTTTGTTGAGGGCTTTCACTTGTATGAGGAAAGCAAGTTGAGCTGGTAACTGAGGTTCGTATCCTTTATGATTAAAGGCAACAAGATTCGAATCCGCTGGGTCAATCCCACCTATTGCTAATAATAGAGCCTGCTTTTGAGAGGGGCAATTTTGCAGTACTTCAAGCGTTGACATAGCATATGGCGATTGGGCAAGATCCTCTACTATATTATAATTTTGTGTTGCTCGAGCATGAGAATTAAATGTCGTTTTGTGTACTACTCCCTTTGGCATCTTTATTGTTAGTTCAGGAATGATGGGTGGCACAATTGTCGAAGATGTTGTCGAACTACTAGGTTGATCTGTAGCCTTGTTGTTCGACATCTATGGATTCCCATAATCTTTATTCCTTTTCTATATCAAAGCATCATTTTGCTATTTCGAAATGGACAACATAAACACTTGGGATGGAGAAGCATTGTCGCTAGCAACCAAATTGGTTTCTTGGTTTGGAAATGGATCAGTCAACACCGCTGAGGTATTTGAACTCTTAAAGAACTTCTTAATCTTAATGTTCTTCATCGCATATGAGACATGGCCGATTAGGTTCGTTTTGCCCAGAAGGGTTTCCAGAAGATTTTTTAGGAGTCGAATCTTCCTGTTTCTTATTTTTGTTTTTCCCTTTCTTCTTTCCCCTTGGTTGCTTCGGTTCTTTGCCTTTGTCGGTCGACACAGCATTAACCTCCGAGGTAGGAAGTTTGTCATTTTCCTTTTTACTAGATACTACAAGGGCTTTACCAGATGGGGCCTTTGCGGTTTTCGTACTTGAGGTGCCAATCACGCCATCGCCGACATGAGAGTCCCTGTTAAATTTAGGAGGAGGAGGAACAGAAAAATCTGGTCTATGGGCATCAGGAATTTTGTCATAGAGCGTGCCAGACTGAGTATAGATCAAATCTAGATACTGTGCATGAGCAATGACTTGCTCTTCAGTGACGACTCCTCCCTTGGCCACATCTTCTGTAATAGAAGGTAATATTGACTTAATAAACCATTCATCTAGAAGCTGATCAGGAACATATGTCTTTACCATTCGACGACGACATCGCCACTCATTAATATGACCAAATATGTGAGTGGTTGTTGTCTTTTTAAAATTGGTAAGGAGTTCTGTTCCTGTTACGTACCTTATGCGTAACTAAAAATGGGTTAAAAAGGTGGTGGCAAGGGTGTTGAAGTTATCGAATGACGCTCTAAACAATTCGATGTAGCATTTCGCTGCCATACCAGTTAGCGTTCGCTGGAAAAGCTCAAGCCTAATCGAATCATCATTGAGCGTGTTGGACGAGCACCACAGATGAAATGTAATCACATGATTCAATGGATCTTCACCCAGATTTCCATTGAGTTTAAGAATATCTGACGGAAGTTTATGAGGAATTGCTAGCCATCAAGGGGCGTAAGCAATTGGATCATTTGCTAGCCGATTCAGATCTGGTAATTCTAAAGTTTCTATGAAGGGAAACTGTTGATTCAGGTTTGGCGAAGCATACCCAGGATAAGATGGGATCGCTTGAGCAGTGGGTCTTTGCATACCAGCATAATGCATTTGATGTTGATAACTTGGATAAAGTTGATAGGCATAACCATTATAATATGATTTTTGGTAACCGTTTTGAATATACAGCTGCCCATTACCTGCAAAGCTCTGTTGCTCAAGTCCTCGGTAAGCTTGCTAGAATTGTGGTTGTTGACATTGCACTAGCCATGGCTGTTAGACCATTTTCTGTTGTCCAATATTGGATGTTTGACCAAGATGAGGGGTGATATTACCCGTTTGAGCATGAGTCGCTTTAGTTAAGGATCCATTAATCGGTGGTTGTGATTGAGTCACGGCGACAAGAGGTTGTTGTATTACGACCTGAGAAACTTGAGGTTGACATACAATAGGCAGCGCTTGTACTCACGACACCGTCACAATAGCTGGTGTAGTGGGAATGTTTGACACAGGTTGATTTTGTTGTATTGAATATACAACTCTTGGTTGTTGAGGCAGTATTGGCACCCAACCATTGGATGTAATTCCAGCTTGACCTGAACTTTGTTGTAAACTCTCATATGGTTGCTCCCTCGGAGGGAACAATGAAAAGTCATACTGCCTGCCATGTGGCAGCAATCCAGTGTTCAAAGGGTAAATTGGTCTTTGGAGACTGGACTGCCCAAATTGATACTGATGTGAAGGATCAATTTGCTAAGTCTCAACATAAGAAACTCTAGATAAGATTCCATATGAACAAATAGGAACAGATCATGCTGTCGAAATAGTCCCTGGGTGTACTCCATCTAGTGGTTGAGAACTAGTTGGGACAAATGGGATACCAGCGAACATTGTTGGAGTAGTGGCAAGAAGTTCTGCTCCTGTTGCATCAAAGGACACAATCCTAGATGTCGATGGTTGTTCAGACATATTGAGTCTATCCAAAATATTTTCTAACGCTTTGACAGGAACTTGCGATGAAGGGTGATCAAAAGAACTAACTTCTATAGTATAAGAATATAGGTGGATCCGAATTCCAAAATGCAATGGGGTACTAGATCGAAGATCCTCCATAATTTCTTCTATAACAATCAGTGCGAGTAGAAGAGGTAGACCGTCAGGTCCGTAAAATATTTCTAGTGTTGAAGAAGGTATAGACTCTGCAACGACAGATGTTTGAGGGGTGATACCTTCTGAATCATCCCTAGATGGAACTGGTTCAGGAATAGAAGAGTTTACTGTTACACTAGGATCAATTATAATGTCCTCTTATAACTGCGGAGCTTCTTTTGTAGAGGCAGGGGTACCAGAAATAATTGGAGTAACTGGAGTCTTTGAGGACGATGAAACACAAGTTTCAAATAAGCCAGGAGACTTCGACCTAGTTAAATGAGATCGCTTGGCCTGGAATGGTTTCCTTTCTAGAGTCAAATATGGTTGACTCATTAATCTCTGTGAACGACGGGGTTTTGATTGACTTTCTTCCACGATTATGGATTACTCGATAAACTCAAAATAAAAAGGGGAAAATGTTATTCCAAATTAAATGAATTTTATGACGCTTTGACAACTTGCTTTTTCAATTTTTAAGAGTCGAGAAAAAGCTAAAGATGACTCTAGTTTCCTTCGATTTTTAATGAGCCTCAAGTGAAAAGTGCTCAGATGGACCTTTTCTTTTAAGGAGTCTGAAAAGGAATGAAAGTGACTACTCTGTAAATCTAGATAGAGGAATTACCAAACCAATTGCAAAACTCCAATATACACCTCAGTGGTAAATTATAGAGAAATTACCAAGGACTTTATGTACAACAATCAATCTTCCTGAATGCTATGATCAGTGCATTGCGATCGATAGGTCAGTAGACACGGCTTCCTAAGGATAAAGGATATCAACCTATTGTGGTCTCCCAATATATACTCAGCAGTACGTGGGAGCACAAGTCCGTACTAGCACTTGTCATATCAAAGAGGAGGAATCACCAAACCTACGATGAAAACGATAGTTACCAACGTTTACAACGCCGAAATACGTCTCTAGCCTAGACTTCTAGATGTTGTGTGTTAGGTTCCAAAGCATTTTTATATTCGGTGAGGTTTATTTTATAGTTGATCTTTCTTAGTAAGTTTGCCTTTCAAGGTTCACCACATGATGTAGATGTACAACTCCCAAATATGCAATCTAAAATGATAAACAGTCGCTTATTTTCTTTTAGCAATGAAACTCCTAGCTACTAAAGAAAGAAAAATATGATTCTTTCAACATAGAGCAGAGAGCAAACACTAAATGCACTTTTCATAAATCAATTTCCACATGCAGTCTAAATGCAAATGCACATGCATGTATTTTTTTTTTCAGTTCCCTTAATGTGAGAATGACCAAAAGAAAACTAAGTACAAATCTAAACTACTTTTCTTCAAAGCGACACTTTAACAATTTTTTTTCAAAAAACGAATGGAAGACTAAGACGACACTCTCTTTCGAATGGAAAACTTTTTTCGACACTTCAAAGAATTGATAATTCAAATCAAATACTATTACCAAAATGTAATCGACTATCTAAAAGAGGAAGACTTTATGACACTCTTTTTCTTTACTGAAAATGGCAGTTGCGACACTTTCGAATCAAAAGACGACAGTTCGATTAAGCTACTGTTTGCAAAGGAGGACTGTAAATGATGAAAAATACATAAAAAAACATTCACAATTCCTTATCAATGGAGGCTGAATAATGTGAAGGAAGAAGGTTTCAACAGTGATATACTGATCATAGATAGCAAAACTACTGAATAGAGCTAAAAACAATGAAGGAAAAACCAAAATTTGCAGGCAAAAACAGTCTCATTCAATCATCGTACCTGTCCTTAAGGAAAACAGGGATGCATCTCACCTGCAGCACACGGGAGGTGCGATGCATCCAGACTGCCAATGAGAGACAGTGCGATGGTCCAGGGACGAAATTGAGCTTAGTTTTCACCCACAATTTGCAACTAAGTTCAGGGATTTATGCTGAGCTTATGATAGACAGTAAACACAAAGTAGAGGGGGTGATCTGATGAGGTTATTGAGCTACCACCGGGGCACTTAGGATGTTTGCAAGTCAAATTTTCAGTTCATAAACCAACACGAAGATTAACTAAAGCAGTGTTGATCTACTTTGCAGTTGCATAACAAAAGCAGTTCGAAGGCTAGCTGGCTTAACTTCAAGCTCCGTCTGTAGTTTATAAAGTAAACAACAGCAACAAACAAACAAACTATTCGCTCCCCAAAGGAGTCGCCATTTTGTTTTTGGGAAAACTAGTGTCCATTCAAAGTTACTAGTCCCACTAAGACGGGTAGCTATCTTAGAAACAAACAATTCAAAGTAACTTGTGTTTTCCTTTATGAGAGATAGACGAGACAAAAGCAAAGGGTACCAAGCTCAGTGTTTCGCTTGGCTCCTTGGTTGTTTCCTCTCTCCTTTGATAGAGCTTCACCACTCCTTTCTCACTTGTCCCGCTTCAAAGAACACCTGTAAAGTCAAAGCAGCAGAATACCATCAAAGCATAGAGATCTATAACCATAAACAATGTAAAATCAGATGTACATTAACCATACAAATGCATACACAAATACAAGATTCATAAATATACAAGTATATGGAGGAAAACTCAAATAGCTTTATTGATAGAAGTAGTAGAAGCGAGGATTACAACCCAGCTGTCTGATCCAACATCATCTTCCCAGCATGAAAGCCCTCTTCACCTCATGAAAAGCTAGATCACCCAACAATACAATGTCTCAAAGAGAAGCCAACAACACTTCCTTACAAATTACAAAATTCTAGCCTCTTGGATCTCTAGGATGAGGGATCCATATATAGATATTTGCAGTGGGGTGAGTCAGCTTCTGGGATTTTGGTTAGTGTCATTTCACTAATAGTTTTTGGTTCCACTTGGAGATTTCATGATCTCTTACTCATCCCTGGGAGAATTCAGAGAGGCAGGTGTCATATGAGTAGTTTTTAGAAAATTCTGTGGGTTTCCACCTAGCAAACCGCCTCTGCCATTTGTCTGCTCTCGCTCATCTCACCCTACAAAAGGGATTTTCAGTATACATCGCACCCTTTGTGTGTATCAGGTGAGATGCATCGCACCATCAGCATGGAGCAATCTGTATGGTCTAGTTTTGACCAGTTTTGACCAGTTTTTCAAGGAGAACTTCTGGGAAATAATGTAATCAGTTGACCTTGATTTTTTAGGGTATGAAACAACACTTTTAGGGGTTTGGGAGCCATTGGTTTATGGACATATGTGATTGGGGTTGCAGTGCCCAAATATGTCTGTAACAAAGACCTACTTCGTTATTTGATATCAAAGAGCTCATTCAAACTTTTAAGCCCTTTTTCAAATTTCTCATTGAATCTCAATTGATTTCTATCTTTTTCAAGATTTTTTCTCAGAGAAACAATTTCTCCTTCAAGCCTTCCACAAGCTTGGCTTTTCTCACTAATAAGTTGATTTAGAGATTGTTGAATCTTCTTACTTTCTTCAATTTTTAAGAGAAAAGGTTCTCAATAGCTTCAGCTTTGTATTTAATCAACAATTCTTTCTAAGTTTCATTTTTCTTTCTCAACCTTTGTATGTCATCTAGAGCACTAACCAAATCTCCTTGTAAATCAAATTTAGCCTCTTCTTAATTGGAATTAATAGCTTCTACTTCCATATTACCTATACCCATCAGTGTAAATGACTTTGCACTTTCATAGGTTATGTCCTCATCTGATGATTGGATTTTTTTATTTTTAGAGGAGGTGGCATCTTGGGTGTAGAAACATTTCCTTTTAGCCTTCTTGTTGTCCTTTTGAACTTTTCTAAACTTCTCTCTAGGGCCATATTATTTCGTGTTTTTTTAGGACACTCGAAAGCATAGTGACCAACTTTATAATAGTTAAAGCACTTAAATGTAGCTTACTTTTGTAATTTCTTGTGCTACTCTTAAGCTTCCTTACAGAATTATCTTCCTCCCGATCTGATTCAAAACATGAATCATCATGTTATTCCTTGGGCTTCTTATCTGCTTTGAAGGTTGACTCCTTTGTTGTTGTATTGACAATAGAAATTATCATCTCATAGGAAGTAAGAGTACCAAGTAGTTGATTGAAATTGAGAGTCTTCAGATCTGTAATGTATTCTATTGCCGAAACTTTACATTTGAGTATCTCAGTGAGAGGTCTAAGAACCTTTTGAGCTACTTTTGGCTCATCTAACTTTTCATCAAGACCAATTATAGTGTTCACAAGCATGTCAACTCTTAATAAATATTTAGCAATGTCTTCATCAACACGCAACTTAAAAGACTCAAATTGCATTCTAAAACCTTAATTTATGGCTTGATTTACCTTGTTGTCACCATCATAGCAACTACTCTTATTTTTTGAAATAGATTTTGCAATAGAGAAATCCATGACCTTGACTAGTTATGATTCAGGTAGGCCAAGGCACAGAGAATTCATGGCTTTAGCATTGCATGTAAAATTCCATCTTCTAATATTTAATAATAAAGGCTTGAGACCTTTGATATAGTTATTCCACTGAATCCAGCCATACATCAATTTGAAGTGATTAAATATAGGTTTTCATCCTGACTTTCCAAAAAACATAGTTTGTTCAATTGACCAGCGGCTCCATGTTGGTGTATACCCCTTATTGGTTTTCCATGGTCCCTGATATTTTTTCCAGCTGTGAAATTGATCCTAAGGCGAACTCATTGCTCTGATACCAATTGTTAGAAACCAAGATAATACTGAAAGGTGAGATGAATCAATATTGTAGGAATTTTAAATTTTTCTTTCACTAGTAAAGATTACTAGAACAACAATAAATACTTCAACAACAATTCATATCAACATCACACGGATCAACATAAAAAACACAAAATATCACACATAGGGTCTCCAATATTTTTCTTTAATTTAATTCACAAAGGCAAGCTCCTACTTGTAGTTACAAATTTCTCTAGCTATAACCATAAGGAAGCTACTACCCCCTATTTTATCAGCCACAACTGAAAGGCGAAACAAAGCCTAGTATATCAACTACTACTGAAACGAGATCCAACCCCTAACTATTTAATAGTTACTACTAGAAGGGGAAACAACCCATGATCTGCAAGATGTTATTTTCTTGACCTCCTTGATTCATCTTTCATTCCATTTTCGAACTCAAATCATGAAAGCCACTTCCTTTCATAAAAAATAAATAAATTATTGGCCTCAATTACTCACCCCAAATACCATAAAATAATCTTTAGAAATGTATGATCAATCAATCTAACAACATATACCCATAAAAAATAAATAAACCACCAACACACCATACAACTAACCACACCTCTTGCAAATTTCATTCTTCTTATGTAGAAATTAGCACTGTATTTTTAGTTTTCAAACATTAGTTAACTTCAACTCTATGTCATGCATAAATATTTATTTTGGGGTTATCTACCACTTCTATCAATTATTTTTAATGTTGTCCTTAATTATTCCAACTATTCTCCCCTATATCTACAATAAAACTTGAGTTAAACTCCACAATTTTGCAATTCTAGAAATTTCACAAGTTTTATCTATGACTTTCTAAATTCAACTAACTCAAAATTTAGCCATACTGCTAAATATGCCTTCAAATTTGTCCATCCCATCATATCCTAGATCTTGTCCTTTAGCACTTTTACTAAATGGCCTCGAGTTGGGACCAAGCCATTATTAGGTCGAGGGATGAATGATGTTGGAGCTCTCTCAATTTTCACTTTCCCCATAAACTTCCTTAGCCATGACTAGAAATTTCCAATTTTGACATTGGCACAAATTCCAATGCATGTCAGGAGATCAGAGGTTTAAGGTTGGCTTGCATACCTTTCTTTGTGTTAGAATTTACCTTCGACTAAATCAACGTCTAAGTAGCTTGGAGTCCCAGCCTTCTGCACATTTTTTTGAATTTTCTCTAACACATAGGAAAATATTGGTGAACATGACCTCTCACTACCACATCATCCTACTGATTTCATCCTTGTGTCATATGTTCCACATGGCATCTCCTAAGTGGTTGTATGTGTCACTTATATTTGGCCCACATAGACACCTAAAAATGTTGAAAACACATTCCACATGTCATACCCTCATAGGTGCCATGTCATTGCTGACATCATGTTGACATCATCAAACACCCGTTTCCATGTCACCTCTATCGGCCAATAATAATATGAGGTGTGATCCTTTGTACGGCTAGAAAAATGTCTTGTACCTTGGTTTTCAATGAATTTTTTTTATAGCATAAAACTTTCAGAACAGGTCGGGGGTTGGAGGTAGGAGCGTATTGCTGGTTGTACACCTACAGTAGCTCTCGACTCCCAACTGTCCCAAAGGCTCAAGTCTCAAACTCCAACTACTTTGTCAAGTTTAGCCGAATTCCAAAACTAACTCCAACCATTACCATCACCATATATTTAGCTGCAATCTTTTACTTTGGGGTTTGATACCTTTGACCAACAATAAATTATGATCCAGGAGGTTATTTGCAAACTTCTATATACCATTGGAAATATCTTTAAGAGATTTATTCATCTAAATACTTTCTAAAATAACTTAAGATGATATATGAATTGGAAATGGCTCAAAACTATTTTCTCCCTTGCCATCTTTACCTTTGCCATACTTCAGCTATTCTTGTTCCTTGAACACTCTGTTTTCAACCATATCTACCTTTGCCTTCATCTTCTTTGCCTTTGTGATCAATGATAACATATTATAACAATGTGCTCTTCTTCTTTTTGTGAAATATTCATTGAATGGAGCCTTGACCATCCATACTAGACCACTACTTATAGGACCACTCCATAGTTGTTGGTTATCGTACCTTGGTACCTCGAAATGTTATCCTTTT
This sequence comes from Pinus tabuliformis, assembly GCA_031772625.1. Taxonomy (NCBI): domain Eukaryota; kingdom Viridiplantae; phylum Streptophyta; class Pinopsida; order Pinales; family Pinaceae; genus Pinus; species Pinus tabuliformis. The sequence continues at coordinate 1,352,281,131 of CM062820.1, read as the reverse complement.
TAATAAAAATTGCATAGTTGACAGGATATGTATTGTATTTAAAGAGGGAATGACATTTTTTTTTATTTTGCGAGGGGGCGGGGAGGGAGGGTTATCCCTCTTGTGTTCCCCCCTGCCTTACCTTAATATTCTTATATCGTTTGATAAGTTTTTTCATGAGTGCGTAACAAGGTTGAAATTTTATGAGATTCATTTATAATACCCCTCTATTTCTATGTAAATATATTTTTTTTTAGATTGAACTATTCTTAGTTGTAATGGCTAGAAATCCATGGTGAACGCGACTTGAAATAAAGTATGATGATGTAATAAATGAATTTTATTAATGAAAAGGAAAATTGGAAATTACTTGGGAAATAAACACTAGACTTAAAGAGATTATTGCAAAGATCTAGAAACCAAAGTTCATGGATAACATCAAGACAATCTTCCTTTAAACCACTCCTAAAAATCTACAGGGATTAATTAATAAGATTTAATCTGATGGGAGAGAAAATATATTAAATCACTTAGTGTAGAAAAAAAAACTGAGGAAGGGTGATAAAAGCGTCATAGGAGGAAAATGTGAGCTTTAAAGTAAAATGAGAGGATACCTTTTTCGAAAAAGAGAAAAAGGGGGGGGGGGGGGGGCGGGGGGCAGGGGGGCAACCTAGTCTAGTGTGTTGGAAGAACAACGGAAAGTCAGACACCATTAAGGAAAAATTTCTTATGGAAGTAAGGAATAAAATACCTTATTTGGAATCACAAGAGGTTGTTGATTATTTGGCAAGCACATCTCACCGCGAGGGGAACTAGAGGTTTCAGTTCAAGGTTGGAAGGAAAGTGTTTCACCCAAGTTAAGTTCCAGTTAATGATACAGTTAGAATTTATGTAGAGTTATTAACTGCAATTAATGATACGATTAGAATTTATGTAGAATTATTAATTGCAATTTATGAAAACATTTATGAGAATATGGTTTTACTTTTTAAGCATAAATTAGGATGTATAATAATCATAATTGTTTAAGTATAATTGTAATTTTTACAAATTTTAACAATGATTGGTTTGGACATCATGGACTATGGGGAGAGGGGAGTGACAATATACTTTTGAGGAATTGGGTATTGAAAGTAATAAGTGATGTTAGTATACATTTGTGTTTTTTTTTCTATGTAATTATGAGTGCCAAAATAATATTGTTTAAATCTGAAGCAATGTTTGAAGAAGATGAAATAGTGTAATTGGAAAAAATGTTGAAGTCACTGTAATCTATATCTTGGATCACTTTAAATCTGAAGCAAAGTTAGAGAAGATCAAATAGGGTAATCAGAAATAGTTTTTAAGTAACTATAAACTATATCTTAGATTACTACCTAAATGAATTGTCTTTAATTTCTGGTGAAGTTGGATGTTTTCGTGTGCACCAAGTGATTTGGGGATAGCCCAGATTATATAATTTTCTCCTGAGAAAATGAAGAGTTCACTAAACGATTAGAGAAATTAGTCAAATAGTTCAAAGTTATCACTGAGGTATAAATTAGAGAGTTATAAGTAACACCTATAAAATTATGAATTGACACCTAGAGGTTTGACGAGGGTAAGTCTTTATTCATGTGAATACAGTTGAATCAAGAAAAACATAAAATAAAACTCATTACAGAAAACATTTAAACCCCATAATAAAGGATCGATGGGTATATATATATGAAATATGGAAGAGGAGCACATGTTCCTTTAAGCGTTGAAAGAGATCAAGATAGGTAAAGGAAAAAATTTCCATACCATTTGTCTGGCATACTTTACCAATGCTTGCGTTCAAGCAGAGAAGGGATTTATACCCAAGGGTGGTTAACATAGAGGAATTACCTTAGTAAAGCTATAGCACCCAAGCCATACAAGGTGTAAGATGTTGTAGCGAGGAATTGAAAACATAAGGACTATACCCAAATCTAATTGAAAAGAAAACTAATGATATCAAATCCCTAATCTGGAAGCGGAGCGCATGTTCCTTTAAGCGTTGAAAGAGATCAAGATAGGTAAAGGAAAAAATTTCCATACCATTTGTCTGGCTTAATTTACCAATGCTTGCGTTCAAGCGGAGAAGGGATTTATACCCAAGGGTGGGAAACATAGAGGAATTACCTTACTAAAGCTATAGCACCTGAGCCATACAAGGTGTAAGATGTTGTAGCGATGAATTGAAAACGTAAGAACTATACCCAAATCTAATTGAGAAGAAAACTAATCATATCAAATCCCTCTAGACCGAGGTTTTCACAATACACCTATATGTGTGTGTGTGTGTGTGTGTGTGTGTGTGTGTGTGTGTATAAACAAATCTTTCAACTAGTTATAAGAGACCAGAAATGAGATGATACATAGTTGAGAAAGTTAGCATTAAATACGTGTATTTGTACATAAAAAATAGGATGAAGTGTTAGAGTAGTAATTGTAAACCACAAACTCATATAAAATTCAAAATCTACAAGGATTCCATGCATAAGCTACCATTGGAAACATTATTCATATAGATTTGGAACAGAGGAAGAAAATTTGATAGTTCATTATAACCATTCCATAGAACTAAATAGTTTGTAACACCATAAGTCAATGACATTATAAATATGATACATTGTGAGGAGAAATGCTCTGAAAATAGATAGCGGGGTGGATATATTTGAGCCATGTCATTTTGTAGGAAAACCGAAACCAAGTCATGCTTGGAGGTATAAACCCCTCAAAAAAAGGAAAAATACGACATTACATCTTCACTGAGTTCATAAACTAAACTAAACCCATTACAAGTACATAGTTTGATTCATAAGCCTGAGGTCATGCTTGAGTTAACATAAGATTAAAATCATAGGGAAACCATTTACAGCCCCTAACGAGGAGTAACTACAACAATATGCCATATTTCCTTACGCATGAACCCTCCTTCAAGAAGAAGAAGTAGACAAAAAAATTGACTTAGCACTTATAGGAGTGTTGGATTAGTGGAAGAAAGCATTATATTGTCGTTGTAATGTATGAGAAACATCTCAAATTCTACAAGTGTTGGAGTTATGTGCAAAAAAGGAAACCCATAGTTTGCTATAAAACCTGTTTCGGAGAGTAAATTAGCGCTATTATGTGGAGGAAACCAATAACACAGAGTGATAAATAAAAGAGCCCTTTGAATCATTCTATTTACTTGTGGAGAAGTATCCTCTCGAAAACCCTCTTTTTCCTCTCTGGAAGGTGCAACATAGAGAGGAATTAGTAGTATATCACTGCTCTACAATAACTATAAATCCAAAATTGAAATTATATGAGTAAAACTCAAATAGGGATACCTATGCCATGTCGAGAGAACTCGAGTAAGTGTGCTCTAGGGAAAGTCCTAATTCTTTCCACAACAAAAAGCCAGGTTAGATTTGTTGGATCTAAGAATACCATATATTGCATTTAGTTCTTGGAAAAAAGGAAAACAAGAAAAATAAAGGCATGACCCTTGAAAACAAAAATTTCCTTGCAAGCAGCTTCAAAAGGAAAATATTATTAAGGCTTACCAAAATTGAAACCGGGAATGAGGTTGAGAAAACCCTAGTCGAACTGCAATTCCATGGAGAAATTCCAACTAGTACTTCATCTAGGTGTGAACATGGTTGAAAACCCTAGTGAGCACTCTCAACGAAAAATGTAGTTCCTTAAAAAGGATTCTTGAGAATATTTTGAAAATGAAACTACTTACCTGTGTCAGTGGGAGGTGGAGGCGTAGGAACGTGGTGAATGCCACCACAACAAGAAGAATAGTCCAACTGTTAGAATTCCAATCCTTTGTCACATGGGGGTTATGGAAGCTCAACACCATGGAGATGAGAGCGAAATTTCGCGAATGCAGCGACTTACCAACCCCAACCATAGGGTAATAAAAGAGAAGTTGTAGTCATCATTGGATCAATACACATCAAAGATAACTACTGGTGGGTATGGGGTACAACAGGCCATGTGAGATTCACATGGGCCTCGACAATGTGGCACCACCTCATTCAAGTGCAAGAACCTAGGTCTGACGTTACGAGCAGTTTATTAACTGAGCGATAGGAGAAATAAATTTTATATGTTAACCAAGGTGGGAGGGTGGATAAATCAACATGAGATACTTCCATAGCATCTGTTGATAAGGCCAATAAGACTTAGCAGAATTTTAAACCAACTCCCCACATCGACATGACTAGAATACCAAGGAATCAAACCAAGTTAAGCGTCAACCAAACTTAGGACTTGTATAGATGACCATACAAAGTTAACACCTAATAAATTCCATCGGCACTAATAAAAGCAAAGGAGACCCTTTCAGCACCATAAGAAAAGAGATAGTCTGTATGTTATCAAATTTCCATACGTCTAGGGATATCACAAAATAATTGACCAAGAATTATGTAATTCCATTAATATGCATATGTAGTAAAAGTAGCCTCCCTAATGTACATATATACATGACTACAGGAAGGGAAATAACCAGAGTATAAGAGTAGGATTTCCATTATTATCTTCAAGAGTGGTTGTATAAAATTTGTATAATATATATATATAGCGAGGTTTATTACAAATGGTATCAAAGCCCAGTTTCAACATTGGGCCTACAAGGAACCATCATAGTAAAACAAAATATGTGCAGTAATATCAATATAACAAGTTGTCTTGTTTTACAAGGTACTAAAGTGAAGGAGACTGCCATAGAATGGTAGAGGATTCCCCTCCAGCCATAAGAGTCGGTGAAAATTTATATGTGGAATTGAGTAATGGAAGTACACTACAAACCTCTTAGTTTATGGAGGTTACCGAAAACCTACAACAAGAATTTACTTACATCCGAAATGATAATGAAGGCCTACTAAAGGCAAGTGAGGAACATGAGAGGATGATAAGAAATTTGGCCGAAATGTATAGCCATAGAATCATAGAAGCTGAAGGGATTAAGAGAAAAAATGTGGAAGGACATTCAAAGAATTCTAAAAGTGGAGTTGAATCGTATATGACATATCTGAAATCACATAAAGAAAAGAAGAAAATGGAATTACAAGGAGAGTTTAGGAAAATCAAACCCCCTACTTTGGATGGGGAAAGGGAAGAAGACGAGGAAGCATGACTTCTTAACATGATAAAATAATTTCAAGCGTATGAATATGAGATTAACTTGAAGGCTTGACTGGCTATTTATTATTTGCAGGGAAAATCTACTCTCTGTTGGGAAGAGGCCAAAAGTATACATTTTTTGGAGGCGAAGGCAATTTATTTGGAGGAATTCCAAAAATATTTTAAGTCTCCGTACTTGATTGAACAATACTATGATGACCATGCTAAGGAATTCTTGAGTGAGCAATACTATGATGACCATGCTAAGGAATTCTTGAGTGAGCAATACTATGATGACCATGCTAAGGAATTCCATGAGTTAAGGTTGAGATATCTAATTTGGATGATTTTGTAGATAAATTTACAAACCTATTCTAGTATGTTCCCTATATTAAAGAAGTGAAAGCCAAAGTACAACCATTTTTGAACTGTTTACCAGCACATTACAAAGAAAGGATTGAGTTTGACAATCCTAATTCAATGGATGAGGTAGTAAGAAAAGTGTTAAAATTGGAAACTAGGGCCAAATTCCATATGTCATCTTATTTATGGCAGCTGATACTTTTCTTGGATCCCTCTTATCGATAGGTGTATGATTGATCTAAATTTCATCCGATTCTGATAAGTATTCATGAAGATATGAATTTATTTGTGTTATGGGACAATTCGTCAAGGTCGGCCAGCAACCAAATAACTCCCAAGTGTGCTCAACATTTCAAAATAAAAGGAGGTGACTTGATAGTCATTAGAAGACACTTCACTCTTGATTTCTCTCCACTTGTTTTGGGTCTTAGAGGAAACGAATTCTAAGAGGAGGAATCCCTAGATGCAGTAGAGAAGGAGCCTAAGCTTGAAGTCTAAACGCAGTCCTAGATGATGCCCTAGCAGGAAACACACAAGAAGAAAAAGAACTCGTTAGAGGCAAGGGAAGCTCTATCTTAGCTGCAACAAAGGAGAACTGAATAGCGTGGTAATAGAGATTTGTTTCATGGGTCTTTTGGAGGGCCGATTTTGCTATAATGGAGGCCGAGGTAGCTCCTTAAAGGGCTGAGACAAGGGAAGGTTGTTTTAGCCTGCGTGGAAGTGTTCTTGGGTGCTAAACTCTTTGTGAAGGGAAATCTTGGCTACTGTGGGTACGCCACAAGCCCTACAAGCTATTGGAGGGCAACGTAGGGTGTATTGAGGGTTGTTTATGCCCAGAACAATAGTGAAGGCAGACACCACTTCTCCTTGTGTAGGTTGTAGGCCTTAACACCAAATCATGGCATGTGTAGGACTGTCCAAGCATACTAAAGTGCTTAGATTAGCAGTATGGAGGTAGAGGATACTTGTGGAGGAAGCCTCACTTTTTTAAGTGTCTGGGTGGGTATGCATTAGGGTTGACTTGGACCATAGTGATGCTCTAACAAGAACACAGTCATAACAACAATGGTAGATTGGTGCAACATTGGTACAACAATGGAAGCAACAATGAGTACATGGTGTACAATGCAGCATAGTACACATAAATGCAGAAATACATAGCATGATGTACAATGCAACATAGTGCAGACAATAGTAGTGATAGTGCAGACTAGTGTAGATCAGTATTGTTGGACATTGATGCAACAATGGGACAACATGGTAATTATGGGCATATAGCAGCAACAAGAATGTATTGCAGCATTAGGATGATGAGGTATTGCAACATGCATTTGGGTGCAGCATAGTGCAACGAAGAGCTCATCATAGTGCAGCAGTACAATGATGGGTACAGTCATTATTAATGAAGAATGATGAGATGCAGCATAATGATGATGGGTGAGCTTGGTGTAGCACAATGATATGCAACATGATGATGAGGTGCAACACAATGATAGGTGATGGAGTCACCTTGGAAAATCATTTGATGCATCGTGTCTTCAACTGAGTTTAGCTACCTCATGTATCATCTTATTAGAGATGATCTATGCTCTTATTTAGATAAGTCAAAGTGTTGACTTCTGTTGTATATGTATTATCTCTCTCTCTCTCTCTCTATCTTTTGAAATATTGAAGAACATATAAGAAGAATTGATCAAGGGTTTCCCCAAATTGGGGTTTGTCTCTGGATAGCGCCACATCTTGTGTCCTCTTGTCTTGGCTTGTCTTGTGCAATTTATGTTTACGTTCTATCTGCAATTTACTATTATGTTGATGTGATTGCTAATCTAGAAAAGATCTTGAGCTAACTATGAAAATTGAAATAAATTTCTCTAAGAATAGAACATACCTAAAATTAACATGGTATCAGAGCTGAGGTGAAGAAAAAACCCAAGCAAGAGTGAAAGAGCAATCATTGAAGACAATTGGAAAAGGTCAAAAGGCTCAGTGGATTCCTCATCCCTCTTAAAATTCACCAAGGGTGAAGTCGAAGTAGAGAATATTATCATAATGGCACAATGGGAGCTTCTGATGGCCTACCTAAAGATCACTTCAACGGCAAGTCCAGATCTAATGGTTGAAGGAAAGGCAGATGCCCTGTTTGTAATAAGTTTGGCCACTATGTGAAGGAGTGTTCGAATGGCAGGGACACATCACTTGATGATGATAACAATCATTCTAGGGACATCTTCAATGATCGTAGGAATGATAGGTAATGAAGGTCAACAAGGAAATAACCAGATTTTCAAAGAAAGCAAGGATCCCCATGTATGAAGAATCAAATGTTGTTTCTGATAAGATAAAAGCATTATCTTATAGTGGCCCTCTCCTCGAGACTCTTTGGGAATCTAGCTTATTGATTATAGTGCTTCAAGGCACTTGATTGGGTAGAAGGGTGCTCTCTCAAATTTGGTAGAAATGGAAATAATCGTGGAATTATATTTGGAGTCAATGCCACCTATCCAAGAAAGGGTGTAGGGAATGTTACCCCTCAATTGGATGAGGGAAACTCAATTCATTTGAAATAAGCTCTTTATATACCCGATTGCAAGAAGAACCTGGTGTCCATTTCAACAATGGAAGTCAAAGGTTTCAAGGTGGCATTCATCGATGGAAAGGTACATGTTTGAAAATAGAATTTCAAAGATGCTTTTAGTAAGGGCTGGAAATTTGTATCAAGTTATAGGAAGTCCATTGGGTACCATGTCAGTTGACACATGTCATCTATAGAGTTGGAGGTTTTCTTATTATGTGGCCCCACCTAATGTGAGTCAAATGGTGACAAGGATCCGTGAATTCAAGAAGAGCATGAAGGTACATATACGAGAGGTACCGAATGACAAGGGGACCATTCTCCTCATGTAGCAGGTCCACAAGTTTCGAAAAAACCGAGGGTTTTGAGATTCATGATCAGAAATCTCATGTATATAGGTGGAAGAAATCCCTCTAAGGTTTGAAGCACAACACCCCATGGCTTAATATGAGAGGATTGATAACTATCTCATGAAGCTGAGATACTAGGAGTGAAGCCGATCCAAACCATTGCTTGAAGTTTGTGGATGACAGAACGCTCATACTGACACCCTCTGAGGACGACCTCTTTCTGACAGGTGCAGACCCTCTCATTTGCAAAAGTAAGAGGGAGTTGGATTCTGGAGTTTTAATGGTGAACTACAAGCCCATGACTACCTCAATGGATCTTAACTTTCAAAAGTTATGTGGTAGGGAAACCAGCCCTTATTTGGGAAATGCCTCTGAGTTTAACAAAATCATATTAGCATTGATGTTCTTGGTGAAATCCCGTCTGGATATATGTTGTGCAGTTAGCATGTTGAGCTCATATATGGTTGAGCCTCACTGGATTTGTACCAATAATCTTCTCAGAAATCTTAAGGGTACAATCTCTCATGGATTGAGATAGATTGTAGGAAATGTGAAGCTGCCTGGCTGTGGAAGCTCCTTAGTGAGTTGTTTGACACATGATGGATACCACCATGATCTTCTATGACAACCAGAGGGGGATTCGATTGTTGACGAATTTCGTGTGTTATGATCACTCGAAGCATATAGACATCACTGATCAGGTACCACTCTATCTGGGATATGGTACATCGATGAGCAAGAAGACTCCATCGCATTGGGACTGATGTGTAGGTCGCAGACATTCTATCAAAGCCCCAGGGAAAGGTCAAATTTGTGACTTCCAGAACGACTTGGATTTGTTGAGAGACCCTCTTATGAGGGTCCTGTATGATGCATGCATTGAGCTCTAGGAGCTCTGGGGGGCTTGGGGTACTTCTTGGAGCAACAAGCGACCATAGGGCGACTTACCCTCCCCTAATGGTGCATTGTGTATGGATTGAATGGTTCAACGTTCCCCTATGATACCACGTGGCGACTTATGGACATAATTAGTGGTTCTTGTGTTGAGGCATCCTACCTGTCACGCCCCCAAGCCAACAGTAGTCTTTCAACCGCTCTTGGCGAGGTGCAGCACCACCGAACACTTTCTTTTCACCAATACTTATGTTCGTGGACTACGCCTAACCACTTATCCTACTTAGTTTGTGTTTCACAACCAAGTATTATTAATGTTTCCTTTATACCAATGAACACCCATACACATTCATTATCATCAGCAATTATACAAGAGAACACAATTGCACAGTATAAAGGGAGGGGCAACTCCCTAAACAATGAGTCTGCTTGAATAATATATTATACAACTTTACAAGTTACAATGCTTTACAAGTATACTTGGAAACACCAAGTTTCATACTTAGCCAATTTACAACTTCATCACACCTCCGTGTGATAACCAAGATTTCCTTGCCCAAGGCAGGCGAGCGCACCCTCACACGAGTTGCCTTCCGCACTTCACAATCGAACCTTGTCTTCATGCACGACGGGTGGGTGACTCCACCAAGTCACCAAGACACCCCCTTCGCACAATCATTCACCAACTTCGCACCGGCGGGCGACTCCACCAAGTCTCCACCGTTTACCCTTGCACGACGGGCGGGCGCTCACCCGAGCTACCTGAGATACCCATGCCAAGTCTTCGCACAACTGGGCGCCCACACCTTCAACCGTGCACCGCGCCTTCACCCGTGCTCCTTCCTTCAATCGGCGGGTGCTCCTCGCCCTACGCCTTCCACCCGAGACCTTCGTGCGATAACCGTGCAACTTCGCCCAAACTTGGGCACATAGAGCTGCACTCCCAACTTCGCACTTCATATCTCTTGTGACTGCGCCTTCCTTTGTTGGATCGAAGGATGATGTGTGATGATTGATGGTTCAAATGATCCATCCAAGCATACAATATATACGCTCACCAAGAGTCGTGCTACTTCCTCGGCCGACCCTTACAATTTATCAACCAACGCGTTTGTTCATGTTTGTGGCTTGGTCGGCCCGTTGACCAACGCCCTCAATCATAACCTTCAACCATCGGCTTCATGTATGGATTGCCCATGCTCATCCACCATATAAACACTTTCGCTCAACCTTTATGTGCACTATAACATGTGTCTCCTCACGCACTTTGGTCGCAGCTCACCTTTGCTTATGTTTCCCAGCTTGTTTGCTCACTAACCGAGTCGCTCTTTGTGCCAGAGGGCGTGCCAAGGACCGCAGGTCCTTACATCCTCCTCCACCTGAAATCGTTGTCGTCCTCGACAACATACCATCCTGGTAGCCATCCACCAAGATCAAGATTTTCATATCTGAACAGTCTTATCCATGATATCAACGCCTCCACATACTACAAACATCCCTGCAACATATGTAGAACTACAATCTCCATCATGTCTCGTCCTCATCCTGTAGTCTTTCATCAAATGTCAACACACTTTCGTCATGTGCCAACATTGCCTCATCCTGATGCCAACATACCTCTGCACACTGGTACCCCTCATGACTCGAACTAGTTGGGTAGCTAATCTAACCATACGCCCAAACCACAAGAATGCACATCCTTATGCCATCATCAATCTTTCCCTGACTTATGCTTCATCTCGGACTCATCAAGAATCTATCCAATTCCCATGCTCAGGTCCATGGAATCTCCATCCCATCTGCAACATGTTCAGCCCATGGCCTTGTTGCACAAGAGTGTACAACCTCTCCACTGGCTCATACATATCCATGTAACAACAGCATCTGCACAACATCCTTTGTTTCGACATTCCCATAGAATTTCCATGACACCTCTATACATCCTCTTGCATAATGTCCCTGCATAACTGTCATGCTCCACATCTCCAACCTGATGTCCATGACTCTAGTTGTCCATGATGTCCAACCCACGTAGACTCCATCCCAACATCTGGCCATCTGCATCCAAGTCTGCAATTTGTCATAAAGAAGCCTCCTTCCAAGGCCCCTTGCTTAAGTTGGTGTAGCCCCTCCCAATCAAGGTCCCTACACCAACTATTCTCCAAGTTTGTCTACAGAGAAAGGATGGCTATTTTCGTCCCTAACTCTCATCCACCCATGTATCAGATTGATATTGTGTCCTCAGGTATCTATGGACAGCCTCAATCTCCTCACATGTGCATCCAAGCTTACCAAGCTTGTCCTTCGTCAACTGAAAGTCATCTATGCCCATAGCATACCTGAAAAAATCCACTATACCAGTCGGATCTCTACATGCATAATCTTCTCCAACCACTGCTTCTGAAGTAGTACTTGGACTCCCTTCATCTGCAACTCCATTGTGAAGATCATCAGTGGAAGATGTCTCTGTCAAGTGCTCCCTGATTCGTGAGATTGTCCTCTCACTTACTTCCTTCTTCCTCACTCCTGCAACAAAGTCAATCAACTTCCCTTCCTTCGTTGTTTGAGTCATACTCCCAAGTCCTCTTTGCTCCACATCCTCATGCTTCACATTCGGATCTTTCGGATACAAAGTCATAGAATTCATCCTCGGTCTATACCCCAAGCAAATCTTTCTATTCATCTAAACCAACATAGTTCTTCCTCCAACTATGATCAAGAGAATGTCCCGGTCCACCATTGGTATGGCTTGTGCAAGCCTCATGAAATCTTGCCCGAGTACCATAGAATGATCATCCATGTCCACGATCCTCAAGTCCAACTTTCCAAACCACGAGCCCACGCTCACTTGAGCGTTTTCCATCACACCAATAACAGCTTTCATGGTCGAATTGACTGCTTTGAAAGCACTCAATTCCCTCTCCATCTTTGCTTTCTTTCCAAAAGACTTCGTTTCTTTCCTGCTTAAGAAGCTATGAGTAGATCCCGTATCCACCAAAGCTGCAAATCTCTTGCCTTTCACGATCACCTGCACAAAACTCAGCTTCGAGGCATCACCTCCTTCTGTTGGCTTTATCTGTGTCTCACATCTGTAACCTTCTTCAAAAACTCAGCCTCAGAAGTGTCCATTGGTCTGTGCTTCAATCTGACATTCCTCCTAAGGTACTTCACTTCCTTGCTTGGCTCTTCTAAGCAACTCGATCCTGGTTCAGCTTGATTCCCTTCAATCTTGTCCTCCATCGCATTCCGCTCAAGCGCACTAACCAAGTGCCCATTGACTACCTTCACAGAACTAAGCTTTCGAACATCCTCTGGATTGCTATGATAGTGAGTTCCCAGCCTGTCAATGTAGTCGAGATCTTCCTGCTCAATTACAACAACCTTCTTACCAAGAAGACTCTTCCTTATCTCGTCCTCAAGTTGCTTGATTTCAGTCTCCATCATGGCACTTTCCTTCCTCAACCAGGCTCTTTCATCCAAGAGCTCTTGAAGATCAAGTCCATTCTGTTGGATCTCCTTGTCAAGTTCCTTGAGTTCATCATCCATCGTACCTTCGCATTGGGACTTGAGTTCTTTAAGTTCCTTCCATAGCTTCGAACAACTTTCTCGAATCTTCATATTCTCAGCCTTCATCGAAACCTAGTCAGAACTCCATTTACTCATATGTTCCAACACTTTGTACCGAAAGACTTCACTTGCATTATGGCTAGATTTACCTTCAATAGGTTCATCTACCATCTTTCCCCTTTCAACCTTCTCCAAGTTCCCTGCAAAACATGAACCAACTCTTGTTCCACTTGTATGTGAAATCAGCTTCCTTCACCTGCAAGTACCTGTCACCAACTGTCAACCTTCTTCAACCCTGAATCAGCTTCAATTCCATCTGTTACTTCATCATGAGCAAACCTTGCTCTAATACCACCTGTCATTCCCCCAGGCCAGCGGTAGTCTTTCAACCGCTCTTGGCGAGGTGCGGCACCACCAAACACTTTCTTTTCACCAATACTTATGTTCGTGGACTACGCCTAACCACTTATCCTACTTAGTTTGTGTTTCTCAACCAAGTATTATTAATGTTTCCTTTATACCAATGAACACCCATACACATTCATTATCATCAACAATTATACAAGAGAACACAATTGCACAGTATAAAGGGAGGGACAGCTCCCTGAATAATGAGTCTACCTGAATAATATATTATACAATTTTACAAGTTACAATGCTTTACAAGTATACTTTGGAACACCAAGTTTCATACATAGCCAATTTACAACTTCATCACACCTCCGTGTGATATCCAAGATTTCCTTGCCCAAGGCGGGCGGGCGTGCCCTCACACAAGCTACCTTCCGCACTTCACAATTGAACCTTGTCTTCGTGCACGACGGGCGGGTGACTCCACCAACTCTCCACCGTTTACCCTTGCACGACGGGTGGGCGCTCACCTGAGCTACCCAAGATACCTGTGCCAAGTCTTCGCACAACTAGGCGCCCACACCTTCAACCATGCACCGCGCCTTCACCCATGCTCCTTCCTTCAATCGGCGGGCGCTCCTCGTCCTACGCCTTCCACCCAAGACCTTCGTGCGATAACCGTGCGACTTTGCCCAAACTTGGGTGCATAGAGTTGCACTCCCAACTTCGCAATTCATATCTCTTGTGACTACGCCTTCCTTTGTTGGATTGAAGGATGATGTGCGATGATTGATGGTTCAAATGATCCATCCAAGCATACAATATATACGCTCACCAAGAGTCATGCTACTTCCTCGGCCGACCCTTACATTTATCAACCAACGTGTTTGTTCATGTTTGTGGCTTGGTCGGCCTGTCGATGAACGCCCTCAATCATAACCTTCAACCGTCTGCTTCATGTATGGATTGCCCACACTTATCCACTGTATAAACACTTTCGCTCAACCTTTATGCACACTATAACATGTGTCTCCTCGCACACTTTGGTCGCAGCTCGCCTTTGCTTATGTTTCCCATCTCGTTTGCTCACCAATTGAGTCGCTATTTGTGCCGGAGGGCATGCCAAGGACCGCAGGTCCTTACACTACCCATGCAGTGTGGGACTCATGGGAAGTACCTCTCATTTGGCCAATGATTGGGGTGAATGGTTCAGCCTTCCCCTGTGATACCACGTGGTGACTTATGGACATAATTAGTGGTTCTCCTATCGAGGCATCCTACCCATGCAGTGCGGGACTCATGGGAAGTACCTCTCATTTGGCCAATGACTAGGGAAATGGGGTTAGGTACCATAGTAGTACCGATGGATGCATCGTGTAACTACCATAAACCCTATGCTAGGATGACCCACATTGATCTAGGATCAATTGGCCCCGACTTCGGGTCAGTAAGAGTGATATAGCTCACTCTCTTTTAGAACTGATCTGGGATCAATATGAGTGGTTTGAAACACTCTCTTTTGATATTGTTTTGGGATCCGTATGGGTGGTTTGAGACACTCTTTTGTGATATTGATCTGGGATCAATGAAACTTACTTCGAGTTAGTAAGAGTGATACAACTCACTCTCTCTTGGTACTGATCTCAGATCAGTAAGAGTGGTATGACACACTCTCTTCATATGGGACTGACTTCGAGTCAGTAGAGAATAGTATGAGACATTCTCGATCAATTCGTTTTCTTCATGGTTTAACAGAGCAGAACAAAGCAATGCAGGGAACTGATGGTAAAGATAGTGAAGTCTAGTAGATGGATGAGCGGATGGAGTTCTCCCTAGTTGAGAGGGAGTGTTAAAATTAGAAACTAGGGCCAAACTCTATGTGGGTCATATTCTTTAGGCAAGTTGATATTTTTATTGGATCCCTCTCATCGAGAGGTGTAGGATTGATCTAAAGATCATCTGATTCCAATAAGTATTCATGAAGATATTAATTTAATTGTGTTATGGCACAATTCGTCAAGGTTGGCCAGCAACCAAATAACCCCCACGTGTGCTCAACGTTTTAGTATAAAAGGATGTGACTTGATAGTCATTAGAAGACACTTCACTCCTGATTTCTTTCCACTTGTTTTGGGTCTTAGTGTAAGAGAAGTCTAAGAGGAGGAAGCCCTAGCCGCAGTAGGGAAGAAGCCTAGGCTTGAAGTCTAAATGCAGTCCTAGATGATGCCCTAGCAGGCAACGCACAAGAAGAAAATGAACTCGTTGGAGGCAAGCGAAGCCTTTTCTTAGCCGCAATAAAGGAGAACTAAACAACATTGTAATAGAGGTATATTTCATGGATCTTTTGGAGGGTCGATTTTCCTATAAGGGAGGTCGATGTAGCTCCATAAAGGGTCGATACAAGGGAAGGATGTTTTAGCCTGTGTGGAGGTGTTCTTGGGTGCTAAACTCTTTGTGAAGGGCATTGTTGGTTGTTGTGGGTAGGCCGCAAGTCCTACGAGCTATTTGGAGCGAAAAATAGGGTGTATTGACGGCTGTATATGCCCAAAATAACAGTCAAGGGAGCCACCACTTCTCCTTAGGTAGGCGACAGGCATTAACACTAAATCAGGGCATGCGTAGGATTGTCAAAGGGTATTAAAGTGCTTAGATCAATAGTGTGGAGGTGGAGGATAGTTGTGGATGAAGTTGCAACTGTTTAAGGGACTGTGTGGGTATGTTTTAGGGCTGACTTGGGCCACAGTGATGCTCTAACCAGAACACAGCCATAAGAGCAGTAGTATATTGGTGCAACAATGATACATAGGAGCAGCAATGGTACTTGGTGCAACAATGGTACATGGTGCATCATTGGTGCAACAATGGAAGCAACAATGAGTACATGTTGTACAGTGTAGCATAATGCACATAGGAACAACAATACATAGCATGATCTACAGGGCACCATAGTGCACACAATAGTAGTGATAATGCAGATTGGTGTAGATCAGTATTGCTAGACATTGGTGTAACAATGGGACAACATGGTAATGATGGAAATATAGCAATAGAAAGAATGTATTGCAGCAACCAGATGATGAGGTATTGCACCATGCATCTGAGTGCAGCGTAGTGCAACGAAGAGCTCAGCATAGTGCAATAGTATAATGATGGGTACAGTCATGTTTAATGAAACATGATGAAATGCAACATAGTGACGATGGGTGCAGCTTGGTACAGCATAGTGAGGTTCAACATGATGATGAGGTGAAACACAATGATAAGTGATGGACTCGCCTTGGAGAATCAGTTGAAGCAGCGTGTCTTCACTTGAGTTCATCTACCTCATGTATCATCTCCTTAGAGATGATGAATGCTCTTATTTAGATAAGTCAAAGAGTTGACTACTGTTGTATATGTACTATCTCTCTCTCTCTCTGTTGAACTATTGAAGAACATATAAGAAGAATTGATAAAGGGTTTCCCCAGATTGGCGTTTGTCCCAGGCTAGCACCACATCTTGTGTGCTCTTGTCTTGGCTTGTCTTGTGCGATTTATGTTTATGTTCTATTTGTAATTTACTATTATGCTGATGTGATTGCTAATCTAGAAATGATATTGAGCTAACTTTGAAAATTGAAATAAATTTCTCTAAGCATAAAACATACCTAAATTTAATAAAAAAACCACATTGTTCTATGAGCACTTCAAAAATAGAAGTGAAGGCTTAAAACCATGGAAAAGTAAGGACAAAACCAAATCTGTAATGAATACAAAAAGACAGAAACCTCCTTATCTTTAGAATTTTGGAAATGATCATCAGAGGAATAAATTCATGAAGGGGAATGTAAATCGGGGTCAAAGCCCATGGAACTCAACAATAAAAAGAGAATTGGGGTCAAGGAAAGATAACCGTTAAAGTGTCAAGGTTGTGGAAAACCACAATTATTAAAGGATTCTTCACATACTCTGTGATCTCTTCAACATATTCAAGCAACAACCACTGTGAATGAGGTTGCAACACTTCAAGACAGACATGATAAGCACCAATATACTATGATTGATATTGAAGTACCATCCTAAACCAATCTTTTTCTATTTTAGTTGATAGACGAGCTAGTTTGTGCTATATTAGTCCCTATATGGTGGAAAAATGTAACTTAAAATATGAAAAATTGAAAAATGCATAATTGGTACAGCTAGCAACTCTTACGAAAAGGAACGTAAGTAGTCAAATGAGAAAGTGTCTCATTGACTTGAATGATTATCTCACAAAAGTAAATTTAAACATTCTTTCCTTAGGCTTCTATGATATATTAATAGGCATGAAATCGTTGGACAAAGAAGTCAAATGATTCGAAGTTATCACTGAGGTATAAATTAGAGGGTTATAAGTAATACCTTTAAAGCTATGAACTGACACCTAAGGTTTGACGAGGGTAAGTATTTATTCATGTGGATACAATCGTATCAAGAAAAACATAAAATAACACTCATTACAGAAAACATTTAAACCGTGCAATAGAGGCTCCATGGGTAGGAGTATATATATATATATATATAATCTGGGAGAGGAGCCCATGTCCCTTTAAACTTCGAGAGAGCCCATGTCCCTTTAAACTTCGAGAGAGCTCAAGACAGGCAAAGGAAAAAATTTCCATACCATTTTCTGGCTTAGTTTACCACTGCTTTGTTTCACGCGAAGAAGCGATTTATACCAAAGGCTGGGCAAGACAGAGGAATTACCTTAGTAAAGCTATAGCACCCGAGCCATACAAGGTGTAAGAAGTTGCTGTCGGTAATTGAAAACGTAAAGGACTATGCCCAAATCTACTTGAAAATAAAACTAGTTATAACAGACCAGAACGAAACGATACATACTCCATTTAAGTGAGTTAAGAAAGTTATCATTCAATACATGTGTACTCGTACACAAAGAACGAGATTAACTTTCAGAGTAGTAACTGTAAGCCATAAATTTAGATTAAATTCATAATCTACAAGTATCCCACGCATAAGCTACCATTGAAAACATTATTCACACAAATGTGGAACGGAGGAGGAAAATTCAAGAGTTCACTATAACCATTCCACAGAACTAAACAGTTCGTAACACGAGAAGTCAATGACATTATCAATATGATACATTGTAAGGAGAATCACTGTGAAAACACATAACGGGGATGGAAATAATTCGGCCATGTCATTCTGGTAGGAAGACCGTATCGAAGTCATGGTTGGAGGTATAAACCCCTCGAAAAAAGAAAAACAAAGAGATTACATGTTCACAGTTCATAAACTAAACTAAACCCATTACAAATGCATAGTTCGATTCCTAAACCTGAGGTCAGGCTAGAGGTAACATAAGATTCAAATCAAAGGGAAACCATTTAAGGCCCCTAACGAGGAGCAACTGCACCAATAGTCCATATTTTCCTTACGCGTGAACACTCCTTCAAGAAGCAGAAGTGGAAAAAACAACTGACCTCACGCATGTATGAGTGTGGGATTAGTGGAAGACAACATTATACCATTGGTGGAATGTATGAGAAGCATGTCGAATTCTATACATGTTGAAGTTACCTACAAAAAGGTAACCCAAAGTTAGTTACAACACTTGTTTGGGAAAGTAAATTAGTGCTATTATGCGGGGAAACCAAAAAACATAAAGTGATAAATAAAAGAGCCCTCTGAATTATTTTAGTTACCTGCTGAGAAGAATCCTATCAAAAAGCATGTTTGTCCTCTCTGGAAGGTGCAACATAGAGAGAAATTAGTAGTATATCACCGCTCTACAGTACCCAGAAATGCAGAATTGAAATTAGGTGAGTAATACTCAAATACGGACAGAGTACCTATGCAATGTCGAGAACTCGAGTAAGCGTGCTCAGGGGAAATTCGTCATTCTCTTCACAATGAAAACCTGGGTTAGAGTTGTTGGACATAAGAATACCACAGATTGCATTTGGTTCTTGTAAAAACAGTGAATAAGCAAAACAAATGCATGACCCTTGAAAAGAAAGAATTCCTTGCAAGCAGCTTCAATAAGAAAAGATTATTAAGGCACCCGAGATGGAAACTGGAAATAGGGTTGATAAAACCCTGGTCGAACTCCAATTTGCTAGAGAAATTCCAACTGGTACCTCATTTGGGCGTGAACATGGCGGAAAACCCGAGTGTGTGCTCTCAACCCAAAATAAACTAGTGGCTTAAAAAGGATTCCTGAGAATCTATTGAAAATGAAACTACTTACCTGTGCCAGTGGGAGGTGCAGACGCAGGAACATGGTGAATGCCACGACAACGCGAAGAACAGCCCAGCTATTAGAAGTCCAATCCTATGTCGCGGTGGGGTCACTGAGTCTCGACACCAACCCCAACCCTATGGTAATGAAAGATAAACTACGACCATCATTGGATCGATGCACAACAAATCTAACCATTGATGGGTATTCGGTTCAACCAGCCTTGTGAGATTCACATGGGCCTGGCCAATGTGGCATCACCTGATTCGAGCGTAGGAGAAATAAACTTTATATGTTAACTAGGGTGGGAGGGTGGATAAATCAACCTGAGATACTTTAGGGTGGGAGGGTGGATAAATCAACCTGAGATACTTCCATAGAATTTATTGACAAGACAAATAACACTTGGCGCCATTGTAAACCAAGTTCCTGACTAGAATACCAAGGATACAAACTAGGTTAAGCGCCAACCAAACTTAGGGATTTGTACAGATGACCATATAACCTTAAAATCAACGTTAATACAAGCAAAGGAAACCCTTTGAGTACCATAAGAAAAGAGATGATGTGTATGTAATCAAATTTCGATAGGTCTAGGCATATCAAAAAATAACTAACCAAGAATTATGTAATGCCATTGATATGCATATGCATTAAATGTAAGCTACCTGATGTACATATATACATGGCTACGGGAAGGGAAATAACCAGAGTATAAGAGTAGGATTTCCTTTATTATCTTCAAGGGTGGTGGTATAAAAATAGTATATTCTAAAAAAAATTAAGCAGCGGGAGATTTATTACATCATTGATGGTTTTTACATAGTTGTTGTACACAAGTACATAACGTGGTTGAGAAGGGTTGAGAATCATTCACCAGCACACTCTTTTGTTGGAATTAGAGGGTTGGTGGGTTAGTTTATTAGAATCTTATTATCAACTATATTTTAGAAATTATTAAATTTTCTTTTATATATTATTCGCACATAATATCATTTTTCATTCATTATTATAAATTTGCTATAATTTGATATATTTTCTATTTTTAGCAGGTCTATTTCTAATAAGGGGTGCCACCTAGAATGATAAGTGGAACTCACTAAGCACAAATTTGTTGGAGAATAATAAGGCTAATTCCACTCTATTAATTTAAATTATACAATGGCTAGCTATTCCTAAAGTGAGTGTGTACTTCCTCCCTACTTTGTAGTAGTTAGCTACAATTTTTATCTCTTCTCCCTATATTAGTTGATTTTTGGTAATACTTTAGACTTTAATTGAGTTATTTTTTTCATTTTAGAGTTTTAATAAATTCTAAATTATTTATAACTCCACTTATTTTTACTTCTCTCCATTTTATAATATTTTAGTAATTTTTTGGGTCTCCCATTCTAATTTTGACTTATTTTCTAGCTATAGAAACCAATTTTGTAGTTAAGTGAGCACATGCAAAAGGAACCCGAACCCAATTTGAATTAGTTATTCCTCCTAGAGATTCTATATGTTGTATTCTTGTTCATTAATAATATGTCATCAAATTTTATGATTAATTCAAACTTCTCCTTAGTTCAATAAGGCAATTTCTCAGCAATTTTATTCTCTCTCCTTTCTTGTTTTTCAAGTATATAGCCTAGCCTTTTTTCACACTTAGGTCATGTAATTCTTCTCAAATTCCAAAACTCTCCACCTTCAAGTTCATTCTCATTTATGCTATTAATTATATTAAAGAGTTGTGATTTGACATTTATGTATCTTTTAATTTTTCTTCACTTGAGATGCATATGTTGGAAAAAGGTTCTGTTTCTCTTTTGTGTGCAAATTAAAGATAAAGCTAAATTTTGAGGTAGCATTAGATTGTGCCAAATTACTTAGATATACTTCACACTTTAGTAGAAAGATATATTCTCTCCTTATTGTGTTTCATGTATAAGGAATTAATTTAGGGGAAGTTAGCTATGTTATCTATCTACAAGCTTACATCACTCTCTAGGGAGTCCTAAATTCTAGATTAGGAGAATTTCTTTATAAAATGAAGTATATTAAAATACCCATAGTTGATAATTCATATTCTACAAAAGTATTATAATTTCTCAAAGGATTAGACTTTTTTACTCTTTCATCTACATTGTCTAACACCTTGTAAGGTTGCATTATCATTGGCTACCAATTGAGGGTGAGCTTTGGAGTTCAAATCCACTTCTATGATATTGTATCCCAACAATCATTTGTATATTTCATAAATTCGCCTCCTTATCATAGTCCAACTTAGTAGAATAGACCAAATAAATAAACTAAATTGGTGGATTTTATAGAAAGAAAAATTGGAAGGGACCATAGAGTTCGAGGAAGGTATAAAATATAGGATGACTATCTTGTTCCATGAAATAAGACATATATGGAATCTCATAGATGGTAGATAGGAGGGGATTGAATACTAGAATAAGGAAAATGTAGAGATGACTCATTTGAATCTACCGGGGAATAGAGTTCAAGGTATACCTTTAAACATTCGATTTATAGGATGTTTGAACGCATAATAAATTGCAAAAGAAGGTATAATTTGGACTCTTTGTATATATCCCATGGATTTCAACTCAAGGAAATAATATCATAATTAAAAATATAGAAATATTTGAAAAGCTTCGTGCCCATACATCTACCATGATTAACAAAAAAAAATAAAAAAAATACCACCCATCATCCTAAATAAACATTTTTCAGTACCCATAAACATAAGATAATACTTACATGCTACATGGAACTATCCTCGGGGAATACCAATCCCCTTAAAAATATATGTTGGAGGAACAACACCAACTCAATGATATATACCAATTTTTACTAAATACTATCTAGGGTTCAAAGCATTTTCTATAATATGGTGAAGAACTAAAGGAATGGAAAACATAAAAAATGATGATGGAGAGAACTCTTGAAAACCTGTTTCCCTTCCAACAAAAAGATAAATAAATTGAACTAGTTCACCTTTTTCCATCACGATGTACACTAGCTTTGTTTTATTTTTAGGTGTTAAGCATAAGATATAGCGGCAAGAGGATAGGATATCTTACTATTTCTTTAGTATGTTTTAATAGAACATAATCAAACGTTTCTATATTTTGAAATTATATTTTTTAAATCGTTTGAAATTTAATGGATTATATGTATATTCTATGAATATGAGTTGATAACCTATCTCCTACTTAGGAAAAGAATTCATTTTGAGTTTATCAAGCATGTTGATATAATGAGAGCTTGTTTAGAGTTTACCTTATTAAAGTAACCCCTATAAATAATTAAGTTTGACATTGTGATCTCTCTGGTTTACGATATACGGTGTGTTAGGGTTCTAATTGTGGTGGTGTATGATGGATAAATAGTGTTATGAGAAATACGTATTTATTGTTTAATATATTATTTTATTTAATTATGTCGTAAGGCGTTTTCCTTTGAAATGAATTGCCCTAGTCATCGCAGTGTCTTATTATTGACCGTGGATTTGTGGTGTCTATTATTGACCGTGGATTTGTAGTATTAGATGATTGAATGAAGTGTGATTGTTGATCCAACACTGATCCAAAACTGAACGGTTAATGAGGAAGCGAGACGGACGCATCGCGAGCAAGCCATTGATTTTAT
Organism: Pinus tabuliformis; assembly: GCA_031772625.1. Taxonomy (NCBI): domain Eukaryota; kingdom Viridiplantae; phylum Streptophyta; class Pinopsida; order Pinales; family Pinaceae; genus Pinus; species Pinus tabuliformis. Next base: position 1,352,258,069 of record CM062820.1, on the reverse strand, counting down.
TTTGCTTTTGAGATTGCGAAGCTCAGAGTTCAACCATAATTATATGGTTATTTGGCACCCGACTTGGGAGGTACATGCCAATCCCTGTAGTGCTGCTGGTCGAGGTCTTGTCTGAATTTTTTCCAAAAGATGTTTCATCATTCACAGACTCTAATTTTTAGACAATTCCTCCTCTATTTACGATTATTCTGTTTCCGTTTCACAAAAAATTGTTGTTTTCAGCTGGAATTGTCATTCAAATAGACTGGAAAACATTGTTTATGTATTCTGGGGTCACCAGATGTACGTTCCCTATATACTTGCAAGTCCTGTTGTTTAATTTCATTTTCCTTTTGGTTAAGTGTAGCTCGGAATTGAAATTTAAGATGGTCATGGTTTTTCTGATTTCTGAAAGAGTGTTATCAGTCGTATCTGTCATCTTTTGGTTGGTTCAACTTTCTTCAGAAGAAAATTCTTTAATTGATTTCATGAAGTGTGTTTAAATAACGGATTCTTAAACATTTTTAACTTTCCAGTTTCATTTTTAGATCCTTGTTTTATCAGGTGGATTTTTTTCCACATACTGAACTTGATCAAGTTCAGACGTTTGGCTTTCACGGAATTGATTATCATTTTTCTTACACATAGCTGATGGGTTTTTCCTCTTTCCTTGCAAATGTTTTACCCTCTGCCATCCTTTCTTACAGGATCTTAAGATCTGTGCGACGTGGGATATGGATTTGCCTTCCCAAGAGTCAAGAAAGTGGCAGCCAGGCTGCCTGGAAAAACTGCTACGGATGTTAGAAAGCATTATGAAGATCTCGTGGAAGATGTTACTTGTAATGAAGCTGGCCGCGTTGCCCTACCCACGTACAGTAACTCTTCGTGTTCACTTGAATGGTTAGCAGAAAAATCAGGCGCTATGCACGGATTGAAGCAACAATTTGGGAGTGGTGGGAGGGGACAATCAACAAAGGCATCTGAACAGGAGAGAAATAAGGTTTTTCCGTGGACTGAAGAAGAGCACAAGTATTCTTCTCCACTCCAAACGAAGTTTGAAGAGAATCTTTGTTTTTATCAGTAATCTCAATTCCATTTATTAGATATTTATATTTATTGTTGCAATATGACATAGTTACGTTGCTTGAAAAGTCCCTTAAGTTTACTGCTCTACTGTTGGAAACTATGAATTTGATAAGTTCTGTGCTCTTTAAGATATATAGTATTTACAGTTGTGATAGAAAAATCTATCTTAGATGTTGTTAACTAAAGTTTGGGCATTTGGAAAGCTGGTTGTGATTTCTGTATGAATGTCACATATTCCAAAAGCTCATTTTAGCATAATTAATTGATTGAATTTACCCTTTAATGAGCTTATCTGGGCAGGAAAGCTGTGCGTAGGTTAATTTGCTGTGTTTATTTTTTAATGACGAAAACCAAATAGTCAATTAAAGCAGCTAAATTGTGTAAACTAATTTTGAGTATAATTAAAAGTATTGATGGAAGAATTTACCCTTAATAAGTTGACCTTGCTCAAAGCATTAGATTTTGAGATAGTTTAATTGTTATTTTGTTGTGTTTCTTTTTCAACGAAGAAAACCAAACAGGCAATAAAAACAACTGAGTTATGTGATCTAATTTTCAGTATGTTTCAAAAGCATTAGTGGAAGATTATATACTTAATAAGCTGACCCAGAGCATTAGATGTTGAGACAGTCTAACTGTGATTTGGTTTCATTTACTCCATCTTGTTTAATTGTTAGTTTTTAGTATATTCCTCATGATGGTTAGTGTGTTAATACCCATGTACGCTCCATGCTTGCATCTAGATTCTAAAGTTATTGTCAATAATTGTGCCCTATACCTTCATATTTATGTTGCCTATCCTTCTTCATCTAGAACTACATGATTAATTGAAAGGAAGATCTTGTCTTAAAATTCCCTCATAGCATAATGAATGAATGATACTAAGTGACCTTAATTAATGATCACTTACACAAGTAAAATCTTATTCTAGGTTACTCTCAATATCCTTGACCAAAATGGCCTTAGAGGTAATCTACATGATCCAATCTTGATCTTGGAACTATACAACAGGAAAAAAGCACTGTCGTTTACCCATGAATGGTACTCATTTATCGAAGACCTCAAAACAAAATTGAAAGATCAGACAGTTAAACACATATATAGAGACCAAAAAATTGATTTGATACAAAAACAACTATGGCAGGGTAAGCAAGGTCTAAATCTAAGAGCAGTATTAATGCTATTTTGAGGAAACAGATTTCTTCTTAAATTTATTTGAACATTGTTCCTCCACATATAAAAATAAATAAAAAATATAAAAGAGTAAAAATAAGTAAATGAAAATACTCCTAATGCGTTGCCCTCTTCATGACATTTTATCATTTGATTTTCCCATTGATTAACTGCCTCCTCTGATCCTTCCCATGGCACTATATACACCTCCTGATTTAGGATTATTTCTCCCTGGTTCAAAAACGCCAAAAACATCAGAATTGCACTGCTTGTTATTAGATCATCCTTGTTTATGCTGCCCTAGGCTTAACATGCTTAACTGTGGAGTTTTGTGTCAAAGAAGATTGAATTCATTGTTGTGTTGTCATATTAAATGGAATATGGATTATATGGTGAGCAATGGCAATGGATTTGCTTGAGTTAGTAAAGATTTGGATTGTACATCAAATTGGGTTGCTGTAGCTCATTGTTTGGTGTAGTTCTTTGTTTGAGATGTTGATGAATCCCCTTCTTTTAGTGTTATTGGGTACTTTTGAATTTAGATGGTGTTTGTGATTGGGGCTTTAGTGGGATTTTTCAGATCTGGTTGCAGTTTTTGGACCAAGGCCTAATGCTTTTCTTCAAGTTAATTTTTGTTGCAGATTGTTGATTACAAACACATTTCTTCTTCCTTGATTTTATTTTGCTTTTGAGCTTGTGAAGCTCAGAGTTCAACCATACCTATATGGTTATTCGGCACCCGACTTGGGAGGTACACGCCAATCCCTGTAGTGCTGTTGGTCGAGGTCTTGTCTAATTTTTTTCCAAAATATGTTTCATCATTCACAGGCTCTAATTTTTAGACAATTCCTCCTCTATTTACGATTATTTTGTTTCCGTTTCACAAAAATTTGTTGTTTTCAGCTGGAATTGTCATTCAAAGAGACTGGAAAACATTGTTTATGTATTCTGGGGTCACCAGATGTACTTTCCCTATCTACTTCTGAGTCTTGTTGTTTAATTTCATTTTCCTTTTGGTTATGTGTAGCTCAGAATTGAAATTTAAGATGGTCACGGTTTTTCTGATTTCTGAAAGAGTGTTATCAGTCGTATCTGTCATCTTTTGGTTGGTTAAACTTTCTTCAGAAGAAAATTCTTTAATTGATTTCATGAAGTGTGTTTAAATAACGGATTCTTAAAAATTGTTAACTTTCCAGTTTCATTTTTAGATCCTTGTTTTATCAGGTGGATTTTTTTCCACATACTGAACTTGATCAAGTTCAGACGTTTGGCTTTCACGGAATTGATTATCATTTTTCTTACACATAGATGATGGGTTTTTCCTCTTTCCTTGCAAATGTTTTACCCTCTTCCATCCTTTCTTACAGCATCTTAAGATCTGTGCGACGTGGGATATGGATTTGCCTTCCCAAGAGTCAAGAAAGTGGCAGCCAGGCTGTCTAGAAAAACTGCTACGGATGTTAGAAAGAATTATGAAGATCTCGTGGAAGATGTTACTTATAATGAAGTTGGTTGTTGTTGCCCTACCCGCGTACAGTAACTCTTCCTGTTCACTTGAATAGTTAGTAGAAAAATCAGGCGCTATGCACGGATTGAAGCAACAATTTGGGAGTGGTGGGAGGGGACAATCAACAAAGGCATCTGAACAGGAGAGGAAGAAGGGTGTTCCCTGGACTGAAGAAGAGCACAGGTGTTCTTCTCCACTCCAAAGGAAGTTTGAAGAGAATCTTTGTTTTTATCAATAATCTCACTTCCATTTATTAGATATTTATATTTATTGTTGCAATATGACATAGTTACGTTGCTTGAAAAGTCCCTTAAGTTTACTGCTCTACTATTGGAAACTGTGAATTTGATAAGTTTTGTGCTCTTTAAGATATATAGTATTTATAGTTGTGATAGAAAAATCTATCTTAGATGTTGTTAACTAAAGTTTGGGCATTTGGAAAGCTGGTTGTGATTTCTGTATGAATGTCACATATTCCAAAAGCCTAGTTTAGCATAATAGCCTAGTTTAGCATAATTAATTGATTGAATTTACCCTTTAATGAGCTTATCTGGGCAGGAAATCTGTGCGTAGGTTAATTTGTTGTGTTTATTTTGTAATGACGAAAACCAAACAGTCAATTAAAGCAGATAAATTATGTAAACTAATTTTGAGTATAATTAAAAGTATTGATGGAAGAATTTACCCTTAATAAGTTGACCTTGCTCAGAGCATTAGATTTTGAGATAGTTTAATTGTTATTTTGTTGTGTTTCTTTTTCAACGAAGAAAACCAAGCAGGCAATAAAAACAACTAAATTCTGTAATCTAATTTTCAGTATGTTTCAAAAGCATTACTGGAAGATTATATAATTAATAAGCTGACCCAGAGCATTAGATTTTGAGACAGTCTAACTGTGATTTGGTTTCATTTACTCTATCTTGTTTAATTGTTAGTTTGTAGTATATTCTTCATGATGGTTATTGTGTTAATACCCATGTACGCTCCATGATTGCATCTAGATTCTAAAGTTATTGTCAATAACTATGCCCTATACCTTCATATTTATGTTGCCTATCCTTCTTCGTCTAGAACTACATGACTAATTGAAAGGAAGATCTTGTCTTCAAATTCCCTCATAGCAGAATGAATGAATGATACTGAGCGACCTTAATTGATGATCACTTATGTTAGTGCTTGACCTAGAGCTTTTAATTGAGGTTCCTACCTATTGAAAATAGTCATCAAGTACTGGTTGATGGATACACAAGTTGACAACTATTATGCTCAATAGATATTGCAGAAATTGGAAATCAACACTTTTACATAAAACTCAGTCAAGAAATCGAACACCCACCTCTCTAATATTGTTCTTTACTGTGCCACAGTATGAGAAGCGCTGCTTAACATCCTTAATTGTTGCTTTGGTAGACAAATTACAGACCTATACTGTGTAACCATCTGTAATGGCCATTGACAACACTTGGAAGTGTCTGTTATGCTATGATTCACAATCTTCTTCTCAGAATTTTAAGTGAATAGCAAACACAAGGATATGATATATATACTGTGACACTAAATAGTAACCAAAGGAAGATTGATTAAATTAGCATTAGTTGTTTTTACTACATTCTTTTCATGGTTCTCTGGTCTTGGTGACCAAGAAAAGCAATGAGGAGTGTTGTGATTTCGTCAGGGCTTTCAACTTCAGTTTGAGGATGCAGGGTAAGGAAAGTCGAATACTTCATCCTGCAATATTGTTCCTTATGCGTGACGCTTTGCCACTTCTTTGCCACTTCTGCAACACTTAACATGTACTCGAGGGGCAATTTGGGTGTTTTTCATTACATTCATTTTGTTCTGGTAGGCTGTAAAATTCTTCAAAGTTTCAACAATCCTTTCATTAGATTTGAGTTAATCTGCAATCTTGGTATTTGATGATGTCGGTCATGGATTTTAACTAGTTTTTTTAATGGCAGAGATTGTTGTAATTTTGACACCCATTGAAGTAATTTTTCCCTTTATTTTTTGTTGGTAATGACAGGATTTGAGGGAGAATTTTATATGTGTAATGTTCATCATATTCTCTGCTGTTTGAATTCTTTTTGGCTATGAGGTTGGTCTTCAACCTTCAGCGAGTTCCTCTGCATCTACCTCCATGCAGCCCATTTCTCCAAGCACAGAGGGCTTTCTCATCGAAGAGCCCCTCATAGATGGACAAGAGGATGCCTTTGCAGAGTTAGAGAGATTTGTGGTGGAAGCAGAGGAAGAGGGTAGCTCTTTTTTTCGCATTAGCAGTGCACAATATCTAGCTTTAACATTTTTTCTCGTTATCAAACGACCATTGAGGTCACCAATATGAAGTCAGATATTGACAACCATCTCAAGTCGATTTCCATGATTCAATTGGGGATTTAGTTGGGGCTTACTCACAAGGTTCTTCTTGGGCTATCCACACTCAGGGAAAGTGTTCAACCTTCAGCCAATTCCTCTACATCTACCTCCATGTAGCCCATTTCTCCAAGCACAAAGGAATTTTTCATTGAAGAGCCCCTCATAGCCGGAGAAGAGGACGCCTTTGCAGTATTAGAGATATTTGTGGTGGAAGCAGAGGAAGAGGGTAGCTCTCTTTTTCGCATTGGGTTGGTTGGCAAGGGTGGAGCAAGCAAAACCCTCCTCCTCAAGACAATCTTCAACAATCCAAAGGTGAGAAATATCTTCAGAGATGACTTATTGCTTTGGCTCATTATTTCCAATAATCCATCTTTTACAAATCTTAGAAATGAACTGTGTATGCAAATAGCCACGCTTACAAAGATAGAATTAGACAGAAATGAGGGTGATGAATATGCAAAGATGTGGTTGAGTCAGAGATTGCAGACTCAGAGGTTTTCTTTATTTTTGGATGACATTTGGAGAGATGGTTCCCAGTTTATGGAGGAATTGTGTTTGCTGCTACTAACCCACCACTCCAACTCCAAACTTGTTGTAAGTTCAAGAAATCACAGATCCCTGTCAGAAATTGGAGTTGTAGAGACATCTATAATAAGAATGGGGGATTTATTAGAAGAGGACAGCTGGCAGCTATTTGTTATTCATCATTTCTGGTTATGTTCCTATTGTTACATACTATTGCCTAAGGCTTTTCTTATATGGCTATCCCATCCTAAAAGGGATCAACATGTTTTTAAGGAAATCCTATAATGGCTGATATTGGTTTCATCCCTGGATTTATAGGTGTCGGCATCAACATTGCGATTCACTGCAGGAAAGAGTTGTCAACTCTCCAAGATGTTGTAAGAGAGATTGAGCCTATCATCACCCACATCCAGCAATATCACCTGCAGATAAACAAAAAGAGAGGTATTTCCACTTCTCATAGTCACAATAATGTTTCAACGGTTAATGTATGGCTAAAAAGACTGGATGCGCTTCTCTTACAAACATCTCAAATGGTGCAGCAGTGCACAGTATTCAGCTTTAACATTTTTTCTCGTTATCAAATGATCATTGAGGTCACCAATATGAAGTCAAATATTAACAACCATCTCAAGTCGATTTCCATGATTCAGTTGGGGCTTACTCACAAGGTTCTTCTTGGGTTGTCCACACCACGCTCAGGGAAAGTGTTCAATCTTCAGCTAGTGCCTCTACATCTACCTCCATGCAGCCTATTTCTCCAAGAACAGAGGGATTTTTCATCGAAGATCCCCTCGTAGTCGAACAAGAGGATGCCTTTGCAGTATTAGAGAGATTTGTGGTGGAAGTAGAGGAAGATGGTAGCTCTCTTTTTCACATTAGCAGTGCACAATATCCACCCCACTCTAGAGCTGCTTTGAATTGGCTGTTTTTCAGTCACTCAAGTATAGTGAAGGAAAATTGGCATTTTTTCCCCTAAAATCTGGCAAGTTTCATGAATATTTTGAATTGCAATTATCATTTTGGATTGATAGATTTGAAGATGGTTCCAATGAAAGCAAACCAAAATATTCCAAAATATTTAATGCTTAGCCTTCTTCATACCGTGAAATTATTTGACCATCTAACTTCCTTTATTTTAAGCAGGGTAAAAACTCCTTGGAATCATCTAATAGCGAACTTGACAATTGAGGCCTCTTCAAGATGACTTCAGAAACCTGACAATTGAGGACTCGTCAAGATGACTTCAGAAACCTAGTATGAGAAATAAGCCAGGAAACTTATTAAACCTATCTAGGGCACTAGAGGCAGATAAACTCAGGGCATTAAATATTAGCGCTAATTTAAATTCATCCTGGGTTTGATATAAAGTCTGATATATCAAACTGGGATTTAGATGAGTCTGGGCTACTTTAGGAATTTCAGAGAAGTTAGTAGATGGGTTTGCGTTTAGAAATTGTAAAGTACGTTCATAGACTCGAGATTTAAAGCCTATTCTTAAGGACAATGTTCATAATTGGAATGAACATAGGGGCCATCAGAAGGGGATCAATATTCCTTCTCAGGATTTTATTTTGGTATTTCAAATTAACATATTACGAAAGTTGGACCATGTAGAAGATAGTCCAGTAATTTTACTAAATCTACTTTGGTACTGTACTTTCCACCATTTTACAAGTAACTTATGCCAGGTGCATAACAGAGTCACTTTCCTTAAAGATAAAGGATGTTGGAACATGTAGAAGATGGGAAGTAATTCTACTCCATTCTATTTTAGTATTTCATATTATTTTCATAAGTTGTGTTTGGTGCATCACATAGTTAATGTTCAATTAATTCTACTTCATTCTATTACGATATTTCGTATTGTTTTCGGCCATTTTACAAATAAGTTTAGCCAGGAGCATAACAATGTCACGGAGTTAATAGATCACCTTCATCCCACTGGTCTAATGAACCCTCCATTTTGTCTTTGTATTCGTCTTCCTAAAATCTCATGTTCCAAAACAATTGCAGAACAAGTTGATTCCAAGACCTGGGCATGGTCTTTCCATAACCTCTCCCTGCTCAGATTTCACAAGTACTTCTATAGAAAGATCTTCTAAATCCATATGAGTTCAATAGTTTTATAATCCTTTTCCCCCTTTTTAAGGCGGGAAGAGCCAATAGGGTGTTTACACCACACAAATTAAAGCAACACCTAAGTTATTTTAAGAAGTTGAAACACAAGGTGCAGGGAGTGAATCTTCTGAAGGGGATTCTGATAGGCCAAATATGGCCTGCCTGCTAGGACGGTGAACTTAAAAAAAAAGTGCCTTAAGTGTTCCATGATAAAGCACTTGCTAATGCTAATGGCATGTATAAGTTCTTTCATCTGGACCAATGAATAGGTTATTACCAACTGTTCTAACACCACTTTTCACTTCAAAGTGTACATAAAAAAACAAGTATATATTAGTAATTGAAGCAAGGTTGTTTTTTAAAACTACCACCCAGCCTACTAGATTAAGAATTCTTTGTGGAATTTTCATTAAGTCTATTTTGCATATTATATTTTGCCATTTTTTTCTGTTATATCAACTTTATGTTGAGCACCCGTGAGCTATAGGCCAATAATCCATATTTTACAAATCTTGGAAATGAACTATGTATGCAAATAGCCACGCTTACAAAGATAGAATTAGACAGAAATGAGGGTGATGAATATGCAAATATGTGGTTGACTCAGAGATTGCAGACTAAGAAGTTTCCTTTATTTTTGGATGACGTTTGGAGAGATGGTTCCCAGTTGATGGAAGAATTTGGTTTGTTATTGCTAACCCACCACTCCAACTCCAGACTTGTTGTAAGTTCAAGAAATCACAGAGTCCTGTCAGAAATTGGAGTTGCAGAGACATCCGTAATAAGAATGGGGGATTTGGTAGTAGAGGACAGCTAGCAGCTATTTTCTATTCATCATTTTCCATATAACAATGGAAAACTGCCAGCAAATAGAGATGAGAAAACGACAAAGGTTGTGAGCGCCAACTGTGGAGGGCTTCCGCTCACTATTAAAGCCATGGGGACCGCAATGGCAGCCACAACTCATCCACGGGAGTGGGAATTGGCAGTCCACACTTAGGGAAAGTGTTCAACCTTCAGCCAGTTCTTTGTCCTTGATTGGCATATCTGATTACAAGTTATTTTCTCACTGATGTACAACCAATCAATAGGATGCTCATTGCTATCATTGTTACAGTCACGCATAAGTCAATGTCATGCAATCAATGTTACTCTTACAACATCAACAAATCGTAAAGGATCTGTCACACAAGGTTTCTGTCTTGTGTCAAGCTCTTTAGCTATTAGTGCTATTGGTGAAGCTTCAGACCTAGGATCACAACTTGAAGAGAAGAAACTGGTAGAGCCTCCTAATATGAAGATAAATATCACAAATACCCAAAGAAAAGCTCGGTCTTCTCAAGTAATGGCGCTTCTAAGCTTGCTACTGAGGCATGACAATGCAAAATTGTACATTGCTTCCTTTCTATTTTCTGAGGGGCAATGTACACTCTGAGTAGCCACTTGTGATATTAAAACAGTGAGCTCTGAGGTCAATATAATGCTCAAACTTATTGAGAAACAAGAGCTGGAGATATTCAATAGAAAAAGATGGAGATGGGAGTTTCAATGGACAATCTGCTTCAAACAATTTCAGCTCACGGAATCAGGAATCAATTTCAATTATTATGCCTCTATATAATTCATTCTCTGATGAAGGATTCATGGTAGAAGGACCTTGAAAAAAACCTCGTTCCTCAAAATTTGGAAAGGATGATTAGATTTTAGAAATGACAAATCAAACCCCTGTAACCATTAGTGTTGTTAGATTTATCACCAGCAAAATCTAAAACTGAAAATTCAAATTCACCAAAGAGTATTTCAGAGGAAAATAATCATGATAATTGAGTAATATGGAGAACAACTATAGATCCGCGCTACCAGCATTTTTCTAAGGAAAATAATCTTGCAAATTGAAACCCAACAACACCCTTTATGAAGAAACCAAAAATACCAGAAACCCTTGTCTTCTCGTCAGATATACCAAAAGATTCATATAACTATAAGTAATTTCAATACTCTTCCACAAGAAACATCAACAAACATATCATTCTTCAATAGTCCAAAGGTGAGAAATCTCTTCAGAGATGACTTATTGCTTTGGCTCACTGTTTCCAATAATCCATCTTTTACAATCTTAGAAATGAACTGTGTATGCAAATAGCCACGCTTACAAAGATAGAATTAGATAGAAATGAGGGTGATGAATATGCAAAGATGTGGTTGAGTCAGAGATTGCAGACTCAGAGGTTTGCTTTATTTCTGGATGAAGTTTGGAGAGATGGTTCCCAGTTGATGGAAGAATTTGGTTTGTTGCTGCTAACCCACCACTCCAACTCCAGACTTGTTGTAAGTTCAAGAAATCGCAAAGTCCTGTCAGAAATTGGAGTTGCGGAGACATCTATAATAAGAATGGGGGATTTGGTAGAAGAGGAAAACTGGCAACTATTTTTTATTCATCCTTTTCGATTTCCATGATTCAGTTGGGGCTTACTCACGAGGTTCTTCTTCGGTTGTCCACACTCAAGTAAAGTGTTCAACCTTCAGCCAGTTCTTTGTTCTTGATTGGAATATCTAATTACAAGTTATTTTCTCACTAATATATAACCAATCAATAGGATGCTCATTTCTATCATTGTTACAGTCACGCATAATTCAATTTCATGCAATCAGCGTTACTCTTACAGCATCAACAAATCGTCAAGGATCTATCACACAAGGTTTTTGTATTGTGCCAAGGTCTTTAGCTATTAGTGCTATTGGTGAAGCTTCAGACCTAGGATCACAAATTGAAGAGAAGAAACTGGTAGAGCCTCCTAATCTTAAGATAAATATCACAGATACCCAAAGAAAAGCTCGGTCTTCTCAAGTAGTGGTGCTTCTAAGTTTGCTACTGAGACATGACAACACAAAATTGTACATTTCTTCCTTTCTATTTTCTGAGGGGAAATGTACACTCTGAGTAGCCACTTGTGATATTAAAACAGTGAGCTCTAAGGTCAATATAATGCTCAGGCTTATTAAGAAACAAGAGCTGGAGATATTCAATAGACAAAGATGGAGATGGGAGTTTCAATGGACAATATGCTTCAAACAATTTCAGCTCACGTAATCAGGAATCGATTTCAATTATTATGCCTCTATATAATTAATTCTGTGATGAAGGATTCGTGGTAGAAGGAACTTGAAAAAAACCTCGTTCCTCAGATTTTGGAAAAGATGATTAGATTTCAAAAATGAAAAATCAAACACCTGTAACCATCAGTGTTGTTAGATTTATCACCAACAAAATCTAACACCGAAAATTCAAATTCACCAAAGAGTATTTCGGAGGAAAATCATCATCATAATTGACTAATATGGAGAACAACTACAAATCCGTGCTACCAGCATTTTTCCAGGGAAAATAATCTTGCAAATTGAAACCCAACGACACCCTTTATGAAGAAACCAAAAATACCATAAACCCTTGTATTCTCGTCAGATCTACCAAAATATTCATATAACCGTAAGTAATTTCAATACTCTTCCACAAGAACCCTCGGCAAACATATCAGAGCATGTGTCATTGATGAGGGTCGAAGATTTCAAAAAGGGGTTATGGACAGCGGCTAGCACATGTGTCCTAGGAAATCTGCAGATGTAATTAACTTGAGAAGTTTGATCCGCAGACATAATTCATATGAGAAGTTTGATCCACCTACAAAAGAAGAGAGACAGTGAAACACAACATGACATAGCCTTATAAATTGTAAACCTAAGAAGCCATCGAAACCCTAGTCAACAATAAAACAAAAACTTTTCCAAACAATCGTCAATTTTCTAGAAATCCTTCAACCGCATGGAAGGATCGTGAATTTGATATGCATTTTCACCCTCACGCACATTGTGTTTTTGTATTTTCATTAATAAAACATAATATAATTATGGCTTTGAGTTTAGAAATTGTAAAATTCGTTCATAGACTCGAGATTTAAAGCATGTTCTTAAGGACAATGTTCATAATTGGAATGAACACCGAGGCCTTCATAAGGGGATCAATATTCCTTCTTAGGATTTTATTTTGGTATTTCAAATTGACATATTACGAAAGTTGGACCATGTAGAAGATAGTCCAGTAATTTCACTAAATCTACTTTGGTACTGTACTTTCCACCATTTTACAAGTAACTTGTGCCAGGTGCATAACAGAGTCACTTTCCTTAAAGATAAAGGATGTTGGAACATGTAGAAGATGGGAAGTCATTCTACTCCATTCTATTTTAGTATTTCATATTATTTTTAGCAATTTACAGATAAGTTGTGTTTGGTGCATCACATAGTTAATGGTCAATTAATTCTACTTCATTCTATTTTGGTATTTCGTATTGTTTTCGGCCATTTTACAAGTAAGTTTAGCCAGGAGCATAACATTGTCACGGAGTTAATAGATCACCTTCATCCCATCGGTCTAATGAACCCTCCATTTTGTCTTTGTATTCGTCTTCCTAAAATGTCATGTTCCAAAACAATTACAGAACAACTTGATTCCAAGAACTGGGCATGGCCTTTCCATAACCTCTGCCCTGCTTGGATTTCGCAAGTATTTCTACAGAAATATCTTCTAAATCCATATGAGTTCAACAGTTTTATAATCATTTTCCCCCTTTTTAAAGCAGGAAGAGACAATACGGTGTTTACACCACCCAAATTAAAGCAACACCCAAGCTATTTTAAGAAGTTGAAACACAAGGTGCAAGGAGTGAATCTTCTAAAGGGAATTCTGATAGGCCAAATCTGGCATGCCCGCTAGGACGGTGAACTTTAAAAAAAAATGCCTTAAGTGTTCCATGACAAAGCACTTGCTAATGCTAATGGCATGTATAAGTTCTTTCAGCTGGACCAATGAATAGGTTATTACCAACTGTTCTAGCACCACTTTTCACTTCAAAGTGTACATAACAAAACAAGTATATATTAGTAATTGAAGCAAGGTTGTTTTTGAAAACTACCACCCAGCTTACTAGATTAAGAATTCTTTGTGGAATTTTCATTAAGTCTATTTTGCATACTATATTGCTTTTTTTTTTGTTCTATCAACTTGATGTTGAGCACCTGTGAGTTATAGGCCAATTGGATTGTGTGGGGTTATAGTCTCAATTAGGTCTTCAAGTTCAAATCTCATGGGAAAGGGTTGAGAATGAGATCCCATTGCGAGGATAAAATGTTTCTAAGAAGTAACCCTGACAGTATCATGTTGTTTGGCAGATCAATCCTAGTGAGTTGTCCCAAGGGGCAAGCTGGACAGGATACTGCCGTTTGGCAGATTAATCCTGGTGAGCATTGACCAAGTCAGAATCCTGTTGACAACATCACACTGTTTTACTGGTCGACATAAAAATCAACTTAATGATAAGCAAGGAATTTAAAAAATCATTTAATCAATAACAATATGTTTATCTATGAAGTCTCTGTATGATTAACTTATTAGCATTTCCAAGTATGATATTTCTTCTTATTCCAAAGCTGACAAGGCTTGTCAAAAATAAAGAGTTTAGGTTACCAAGATGAAAAATAAGAGTCAACCTTGACAAATATCCCTGGACTCCTGAGCTGAATAAACTCCAATGACAATACCTATCTTGTGTCTTAATTAGCAAGACCCAGAATTATGTGCAATATAAATTCTCTTACCTGAATAAGGAGGAGAAAAATAGAATTCCACATAAGAGACTATTAATTTAATTAACTAAATATTAATAAAAAGTAAATTAAATCACCTTTATCTTACTAGATTATTTACAATGATTTTAAAACATACTTTCATTGTTACAACTATTAATTTTTTATGAATATATGTGACTTAGAAATAAACAAATTCAAATTAAAACTCATTTATTATGATTTTAAAACATAATTTCAGTGTTTAGCAACCATTAAAATTTTATGAATAAATTTGACTTTAGAAATAAATAAATTCAAATTATGAGTAGAATTTTTTTTTGGGATAAGTTATGAGATGTAGAAGACTCGTGGTATAATCCCAACCACGGGTATGAGACAAGAGAGACTAATTATTTTTATTAATTAAATAAAAAATAAAATAAAATTATGATTTAATTCTAATAATCATCTTCATCTTATTGGAGAGAGACTAATTATTTTTATTAATTAAATAATAAAACAAATTAAAATTATGATTTAGTTCTAATAATCATCTTTATCTTATTAAATTGTTTACTATGATTTTAAAGCATACTTTCAGTCTTACACAACCATTAATTAATTTTTATGAATAAACGTGACTTTAGAAATAAATAAATTCAAATTGAAACTAAATTACTATGATTTTAAAGTAAATTCAAATTAACTCACATGTACAATTTATAGTGTTCCTCCTACCTCTCCTCTCCTTTGGCTATAGCTTTCCCATTGAGCAACTTGGTAGCTTCATAGTCATGAACAACGATTTATATGCAATATTAATTCAATAATTAATAAAAAATAGTGTGACGCACCCTAAATCAATTTCATTTCTGCTGCATCTCTGCCCATTCCCATGTCGAGATTGTTCCTCAAAATTTATGCCTTATAGTGTTTCCTTTTCAGCATTTAATGCAAATTCTAATTATATGTATTATAATTCTAATTATATGTATTATAGAGACTATACATTGGATTGGGATACAAGACGAAGGGTTTGCGATAATTCTTTTTAACGATCTAATGCATGCAAAAATTGTTTTCGCATTTCATGCAATGTATGGCCTATGGGTAAAATTTATTTCGTTTGCAAGCAACCATAATGAGCCCAACTGAGAGCCAGATTATCAAGCGTCGAAAGATTAAGATTATCACTTTCTTGTGCAAGAAAGAATAAGATTTTGAACACAAAAAAAACTACTGGTAAAATATTGGTTAGCTGAGATTTATGACGGACCGTGTTCTAGATTTTTCTGTACAAATTAAACTTACTTGATCCTGCTGAGATTTATGATTGACAGTGTTCTAGATTTTTTTGTACAAATTAAACTTAATCATGATTTGAATCCTTTGCGTCCCCATTTCCTGCAATTTGTGGCCATTTCCCTTTAAAAATAGATAAAGGACGTTTAGCAAGTGTCAAAAATACATGAAGTTTAGAAATGTTGGAGTATTTTTAATATTATTTTCCAACCAAGATTGTAATTTCGATTCATCTTTATCCATTATACACTTTTTCTTTCTTTTATTTTTTTTTATGTTTTGGATCTTTATACTGTATATTATGTTTTGGATCTTTATACTTTATGTTTAAATTTTTTATTTTCAAGAATAATGTTTTGATAATAAATAAATAAAAGATTACTTTATATAAGAGAAAAATCGAAATACCCATAACACATAAATGACTTATTGAACCTTCAATCTCATTACTCTTTCACAATTAATAATAATAATACATGTTATTCTTTAAAATATAAATGTTATATCAAAATTTTCGAATAACCAAATTCACAATCAAATTAAGATTAAAATTAATTGTTAAAGATGAAAAGTACATGATTGTAAGTCTTTTCAAAAAATTATACATAGTTCTTAGTATCAAAGACCATTCAATGGGGCCTACTTTCGCAATATTGATATATTCTTTGAGGCAAAATAGAACATATTGAGAGTGGATAATTTTACACTAAAATATGTCATAAAACCAAGTAAAAACAATCTTTATATTACATAATTATTTATTGTAGCATGATAGTTACATGTGGAAAATAACTCACAAGTTGGGGAAAAATAACTACAGACACTACCAAAATGAAACAAAAATGAAGTAAATACCTACTTTTTCTCTCGCAAATTTATTAGTGTGTGAGTTATATTCCACGTGGCATTTTGTAAAGGTTGCATAGTGGGCCAACATTATGGAATTCTCTCGAACTGAAACATTGGAGTGGTCCAGTTTCTTCATTTAATTTTTTTTTTTGGAATTGTATTGCATAGTAAGATTTTCAAAATAGAAAATGTAAAAATGATTAAAACACTCACTCTCTTAATGATCCACATAATTTTAACATATTTTTCTTTTGGAATTTTATTGCATAGTAAAATTTTCAAAATGGAAATTGTAAAATTGATTAAAATGCACTAGCTTTAACGCTCTACATAATTTTAACAGACAAAAAATTATATACTCAAAGCAAACGAAGCACATTTTTAAGTGGTTTAATGACATCCATCCAACCGTGAAGGTATTAAGGACATGTTGTGCAACTAAACAAGTACGCTGACATGGAGTGCGATGATTGTAGCATAGCAAAAATCGACAACAGAGGCCTTGATTTTACAAAGCACAAAAAGTTTTGTATACACGTGATTCTTCAATTGCATGTCCCATCCATGATCGAGTGCTCTCAGTGTGGAGTCATTGTAAGTTGTCTCCTATGCATTATTTTAATAATATTATAGAGTTGGGCACATTCAAACATGATTTGAAAATAAAAGAGTCAATTTCAGTGACAATACTCCACTAATACATTAGTTGAAGATCATAAATTCTCCAATGTAATGTGTCAAAACAATTTCCATCATACATTTTAGTAAACTAGAGTGGCAGAAGGACACGCAGCATTAATGTTTACCTACTCATACTAGTACATTCCATGCACATGGTAGATAACTACCATTGATGTTGCCCTAAAATTTCTCAATATATGTTTTTTTAGGAACATGATAGAGAACGCAAATGTGATTGACATTTGAGAATGAAAAGCCGGGTTGGATTGGATTTGATATTAGAAATTGTGTACCAGTAAACAAAATATTTTAGAAAAAGATAAGCTTTGTGTGGGTGTTTTGAGGACACCGTTGTTAAAATGTTTTTGGACCTTAAATAATCTAGAAAATGTATATATGAAACTTGCATTTACAAAATATCCCAATGGCTAGATATAGCTATAATATATAGTGCCAAGATTTCCATTGATATAGTCTTAGCAGCCATGATACGTGACACGGTATCTAGTAATTTTCGCTAGACTAATGCTCATATGGCCAACCAATAACCACACAACACCGCCTTGATACCAATTTTTTCTCTCTAGAATTTATGTTCATTGGAATTATATTTTTTTCCCAATAAGAAAAAATCCAACCATCTTTCATTCAAATAAAGGTGGTTTACATAGTTGTGAATTCCCATATATGCTCCATATTTCTTAAGATCAAAGTCTTGGAATACATGGCCAAGAATGTAATTGTATCTCTATCTTCTTTCATAATAAATGCCTATTAAATTTTTCATTCTATCACATTATATAATATTTCTTTCTAACATTTAGAATTCTTCTATCAGAATTTAACAGGAAAAAAAACAGTAGACCTATTTTATTTGTTACAACAAGTATAAGGCTATTTATGAAACATTAATACTCCTTGTTCTTTCGAGGTCATTATTGGAAAATGTTGAGTAGTGGATATCCCCCAATACCTTCCTGTGTCTCTCCTTGGATGGTGAATCTACTATAGAATTATGCTCCTGAACATATGTGAAAATGTCAATATATGAAAACTACCAATAAACACTCTAATGCACTTCATCCAATTTGTGAGCATGGGCAGCGCAAATGTTGATCTCTTCACAGCCCAATCGATAACCACATTGGAATATCCATAGACATGCAAGGACTCAATAACTAGCCATTTTGCATATAATAAGACCCCCGAGAGAGTTGTTGTCTCTGCTCGATTATTTGTACCAACCCCATTGTTCCAAATAAAGTTAAAAAAAATACACGCTCCAGAAAAATATATGTCCAACTACCACAAACATTGTTAGATGCCATCCCATCGAGAAAACCAACAAGATATATGAACCATGCTTCCACTAGTTGGATATTTCTCGTTGTCATTTTCTTTGATTTAGGCTCAATTTCATTATAATATGTAGTTATCCACAAAGTTGTTTTTCTAATGTGTGTTGTAATGCCTTAAAAAATGATGGCATTATAACATCTCCATATTCGCCATATAATATAAAAAGGGAGGGCACAAAATTCTATATAGATCGAGAATTGAGGAGGCTCATCATTGGGTAAATATATGGACCTTAAGACACCTCCAAGCTTACTAAAATCAAGTCTTCTCATAATTCCTTACATGTTTTAATTATATTTTGCTTAATGAGATGAGTGAAAGTAAGATGCTATGTCTAGTGGTCTAATGTGCATTGATTGCATGTTTTTGGGAGAAAATTATGGCAATTATGGCTAATTAAGGTGCAGGAACTCGAATGAGACATGAAGGAGAGATTATAGGAGATGGATCTTCCTTATTAAAGCCTCACTCATTCAAAGATCCTCAATCAAATCACACTGGCTCGAAGTTGTAGGCAGCCGAGTTATGGGGATCATTGGCATTCGAGCTAGTGATAGTTAAGAACAACCTTATCTTGAGATTGGGAGCCAAGCCTCCCTAGATTTAAGAAAGTTGTTGGAAACTTCAATTGTATAAATAAGGAGGCCTAGAGCCTCATTACGATTCAAATTTTTTATGCAAGATAACTAAGCACTTTCAAGTTGAAGGATTGTGACAAAACATTGTTATGTATTTTTTGATAATGTTAATGAAGATGAGCATTCCCTTGATCCAACATTGAATTGACTTAGAGGGCTGAAGATCTTGGGTTAGGGCCCAACCCTAGTAGCAGAGGTTCCTCTTACTATACTTGTATGCTTAGGTTATTTCATAGATTACTTGTTGAATTGACTTGGCATTGTTTCATTGCAAGTATTGGTGAATTTGATTAGTTTGCTTGTATTTGTGCATATATTTAACAATAGCTTTAGAGAGATAAAGAAATACCAAAAAGGCTGATAACAGTTGTATTTTGCCTCATTCCTCCCTTCTGGGACCATGGTTTGAGAAAAAACCCTCATTTAGCCCAAAAAGGCAGAATTCTTGTTTCTTATGGTATTTAGGTTTTTTTTGCTAATTAGGTCAACATCGTTCAATTTTCAAAGATAGATTGCAGTTGTCGCTTTATATCTTAAGCTTTGTATTAGATTTCATGATGTGTTCAAAATAGGCTACAAGCATTTCCATTCGTGAACTAGGCAAATAAATGATGAAATATTTTTTTTTTTATGTTGTTGGAAACCTTTATTGTTTTGACATGATTTATGGGTAAATGCCAATGATATGTATATTACAGGAGTTTCAATTGTGTAGGAAGACCTCATATCAGCAGCCTCATCCTAACCTCACCCATCCATGATCGCCAAAAGCCACTAAGTCCATAATTCGAGTGATCATTTCATAAGGACAAGTTGTCATGCTTGTTGAGCAAATCCAACCATCATACAACATTGCTTTTAGTTCTGAGGAAGTCCTAACCACTTCTTTGCCTTATTCCTTCCATCACTCACTGTCCCTAAGCCCGATACCACTGTACAAATCACTCCTTATGCTTTCGTCTTGTTCATGTAGGAATACAGGTGATCTTGTAGGTGAATTAGAAAATCATGTAGACATCCTGTAGGATGACTTGTAGTGGCTTGTTTTGAGGCCGATTTGTGAGAAATGCCTCACGAAAGATAGGAGAAGACCCCTGCTTTCCTCCCAAGAAATTTGACCCATCATAACCACCTCTAGCCACACCTAACGCACCTTCCATATAATCAAGAAGAATTAGCCTTCATGTTTTCACAAAAATTCAAAAAGAAAAAGGTTGTTATGCTTATTCATATGCATAGTAGTTAAGTGTTTGATTAGATTAGATTGCACGCTTAGGTTAGTTATGGTTTCACATGTGTTAGCTTATAATTCTTCTTAAGCAAGGTATATTAACAAATAGCTAGATGAGTGGTGTGTTTTAAGCATATATTTTAGTCTTTCTTTACTATAGTAGGTAGCATTTCAATTCTCTCAATTAGGGTAAAGTTCTCCTTTCTCAATTAGTAATCAAACTTCTTCTAAATCAATAGAACGTTGGTTTGAGAAACCGTAGTGGTCTATTGCCCAACTCAACAGTTAACAAAGAGTGGACCCATTGCATCTATTTGTGTATACAAGACTGTCACCTCCAAGTTTGTACAAACCCTGGGTTGATAATGTAAAGTTGGTAGCGCGTGGAGTTGTAGCATTCTTGCTACAATACTAGTGCTCATCACCTTTTGGCGCTGTTGTTGGGGAGGTTTCTGAGTAGATGTGATTTCTTGTTTCTTTCTTCCAATTCTTATCTCTTTCATTCTGCTATTAGCTTCATTTTTGCAAAAGTAGTTGTAAGTTGGTTTGCTTTCCTTTCCATTTTGCAAGTGATTTAATTTAGCAGTTAACTTCAATTCAATTTGTCTTTTCAATTCTGCAATTAGTCCTAAAGCTTGAAAAAAAAAACAAAACAAAAACACTTCTTTGGATAATTTAGGAAACGTTTTGCTAAATACCCCCACCACTTCAAACATCCAACCTTCCCTCTTCCTCGGTGGCTGTGAATTAGAGGACCCCTTAAGCGAACAACCAGATATTTTTGAAGAACCTATAGGGGAAGAAGAAGACGAACCCATTCCAACTAGCTTAATGGCTAAAGATATAAATGAAAGGCGAGATAGAGAAAGATTTTAGGGTGCTTTTCCCATCAGAGAAACCAATGGGGATGCCAAAATGAAAAATATCAACCCCTCTGCTCTTCCTAACTTCCATGGCCTGACCTTAGAAGATCCAGATACCTTCTTGTTTGAATTTTTTGTCATATGCTGAACTTATGATTACACCACTGATGATCATAAGTTGAAATTATTCCCATCCACTATCAAGGATGCAAATTTGCACTGCTTCATGGGTTTAGATGGGGATAATATCACCACCTGGGCTTAGATGCAGCAAGCTTTCAACAAAAAGTATAGGGACTACTGTAGGTCCAAATACAGTAAAGGGGAAATTTTTAGAATGACCTTGGGGCATGATGATTCCTTAGAGGATTATGAGGAAATATTCCAGCCTAGCTATAAAAGGGTCAGGTGCACAATTGTTCCTGAGTCACTTAAGCTAGTCCTACTCAGGGGGGTTAGGGAAGATCTTCTGGATACCCTAAACATGCTCTCAGGAGGGGACATCTAGCAACTACCCTATGAAGATATCAAGACCGTCATTAAGAACCATTCTAGGGCACCTAGCAAAAAGGGTAGAGGTAGTCAAAAGGTGGCCAACTCATCCACTTCCAACACATCTATAAAAGGTGAAATTGGAAACATGTTGGAAGATTTTAAGAGTGAAATGCTACAAACCATTTCCCTACAGATGGAAACTATGAAAATCAAGAGGAAGTAGAGAGAGAATTAAACATCTTCTACCCAAGATGCACAAGGAGGCACCCTAGGAATGAGTGTCCGTTAAACCTGACAGAAATCTGCTTGGTCAGTGAAGAAAACCACTCCACAGATAAGTGCCCTTCTCTACATGGACTAAAAGTTGTGTATCAGGGAACTGAAGTGATGATTGAACAACTCTACTACATAAATCAAAGGAGGCCTTGTGGACCTCAACCATACTACCAGGGTATGAAAGGGTCATCCTATGCATATTACAACCCTAACCAAAAAACATCCATTCCCTCGTGGGGTCCCCCTACTCATCCCTCTTGGTCTACACCTTCTCCCTGGTCTTTTGCACCTTAGTGATAAGCCTCATCATTGGGTAATTATATGGGCCTTAATTCACCTCCTAACCTAGTCAAGCCAACTATTCTCACAACTTATTGCATACATTTGATTATATTTTGTTTATGAGATGAGTTAGAGTTGGATATTTTGCTTTGTGGTCTAATGTGCATTTAATGCGGGATTGAAGGATAAAAGCAAGGAATTTTGGCAAAGACCTTGGTCAAAACTCAAATGGTATAATGGAGAGGAATTATAGGAGGTAAATCCTCCTCATTTACTACCCCTCCATTCGAATATTCCTCCATCAACTCGAAGTGAAAATAGCCAAATCATGGGGACTAGAAGGCAGTTGAGCAAGTGAAAGACAAAGCACCAGTTTATCTTGAGTTAGGGAGCCGAGCCTCTCTAATTTTAAGGAAGTTATTGGAGGCTTCAGATATATAAGTAGAGAGGCCTAGGACCTCAGTTGGATTCATATTTTTGATTGTAAAACTCTACTCTATTTTCGAGTTGCAAGACTTGTGACAGTTTTTGATGTAACCCATTGTTTTGATAATAAGAATGAGTTTTGTTTTGATCCAGCACTGAGATAGCTCAAAGGGTTGAAGCTCTTGGGTTAGGGCCCAACCCTAGTAGCCAAGGCTCCTCTTTATTGTACATGTATGTTAGCATATATTCATATTTTGATTTTTCATTTGCTTAAGTAGCTGCATTTCCATTACAGTAGTGTAGATTAGATTGGTTGTATGTTAGTTTGCTTCCATTTGTGCCTTCTTTTAGTTAGCACGTTAGTAAGGAGAAAAATGATCACCACGAGGTTGTCAGCAGGTGCCTTGGCCTCACTCCCTCCCTCTTGGACCATGACTTGAGGAAGAGACCCTTCAGCAGCCCCAAAAACACAGATTTCTAGTTCTTGCATGAGCTTTGGAGTTTTTTTGTCTTGATTCACATTTGGTTCATTTAATTGTCATATTTTTCCATTTCTCTATTTTTGCAATAATATCTCACTCATGTTCTCATTTCCTTCAACACTTTCTTCATGTATAATATGGGCAATTGATTCATGTTTTTTTAGTTTATGAAGATGTATCTTGTTGCATAGGTCTTGAAAGGCATAGATGTTTTAAGCACTGCAAGTACTTTAGGAGGAGGTCTAGACCTCATCACCAGCATCCATCTTCCACCTCATCAACCTTAGCCATCTCTTGTTCCACCATCACCCTCACTATTTTTTTTGGTCCTTTTTCATTAAAACCCCCCTAGAAAATTTGAGTGAATCTAGTCATCTCTTCTCTTGGATATTGACTCCTGAGTGTTCATAAACATTATAACACCCTATACCACTCATCACACATCTTTTTCCAGCTTCCCAACACCTCCAACTCCTCACAATTAGCTCTCGATTGTATCATGTACGTTTCTTGTAATTCCTACAGGATCATCCTGTAGGTTTTCCCGAAACTGCCTGTTTTGAGGCTGAATTGATGGGGAACCTCTAGTAAGTCACAAAAAGCCTCCTAGGACCCTTCCACCCGATCCAATGAACCCATAACCCTTTTATCCATCCTCAACCACCTTCCATCCACTTGTCACATCCACAAGGACAATTAAGTTGCATGCTTGATTTTACCAAAAAAACCTAAAAAAGTGAAAACAGATTTAGTTTAGTTTTCTTGATCAGACATTAGTATGGTTTGATGCTTTTTACTTCTGTAACTTAGATAGCAGCATTAGGTAACTAGTCTTGATTTAGAAATTCTGCTTTGCATATCTGTTTAAATGTTTAATTCAGATATGGTGTGATTTAGCATTACATGTTGTTTTCGTCATTACTGCAATAGAGTAGCTCTCTTAGAATATATTTGCTCTTCTTCCATCAAAGAGTCAAGCTTCTTCTGACTCTATAGAAGTCTGGCTTGGAACCCCTAGGGTCTCTCACTGGATGAATAGTGACAACAGGTAGAACCTTCATTTTTACTTGTGCATATAGCATTGTCACTCCAATTTTTATGAACCCCACGTTGATAAGTAAAGATGGTAGCCCAGGAGTTGCAACATCCTTGTTGCAATATTGGTGCTCATCACTTTTCGGCGCCGTTGCTAGGGAGGTGTTTGAGTAGAATGTGATTACTACTTTCTTTTCTTCTACTTCTTGTCTTCAATATTCTGCCATTAGTTTATTTCTACAAAAGTAATCTAGTAGCTTCCTTTCTTTCATCTTTCATTATATGCTTTCCTTTCCATTCTGCAAGTAGAATGTCAATTCAGTAAGTAGCTTCTTCATTATGTCAGTGATTTTTCATTCAATCAAGAATTTCATTTCTGCAAAGTACTTCCCAGCTTAAAAAAATCTTACTGATGCCAACCCAAAAACATTTCCTTTCATGTCTCGTAGGAATAGGGACAATTTAGGGAAATTTTTGCCAAATACCCCCACTGCATCCAATAACCAACCTTCTCTCTTCTTCGCTGGAAGTGAACTGGAGGAAAGTTTAAGTGAGCAACCTGACATATTTAAAGAACCTACAGGGGAAGAAGAAGAAGAAGAACCCATTCCTACTGAACCAATGGTTGAAAACCGAAATGACAGCGGGAATAGAGAGAGAGAGTTGAGGGTGCCTTCCCCATCAGGGAAACCAACGAGTATACTAAGATGAAGAATATAAGCCCCTCTACCCTACCTCATTTCCATGGCCTGACCACAGAGGACCTCGACACTTTCCTATTTGAGTTTGTTGTTATATGCCAAACCTATGACTATACAGATGATGAGCAAAAATTAAAATTGTGTCCATCTACCCTCAAGGATGTAGCATTCCACTGGTTCATGGGTTTACTTGGATATAGCATCACAACTTGGGCTCATATGAAACAGGCTTTTAACAACAAAAATCGGGACTACTGTAGGTCAAAGGATACTAAAGAAGAAATTTTGAGGATGACCATGGGCCAGGATGAATCCTTAGTAGACTACGAAGAAAGATTCCAGCTCAGTTACAAAAGGGCCAGGTGCACACTCGACCCCAAGTCACTAAATCCGGTCTTGCTCAGAGGAGTAAGGGAAGATCTTCTGGATACCTTATAGTTTTTAGTAGGAGGATATATCTACAAATTACCCTATGAGGATATGAAGATTGTCTTTAGAAACCCTTCTAGGGTAGCCATGAAAAAGGGTAGGGGTACTCAACTTATGTCCAGTACATCACCTTCCAACTCATCCATCAAGGGTGAAATTAGAAATATGTTGGAAGATTTCAAAAGTGAGATGCTGCAAACCCTTACCTTGCAATTAGATACCATGAACATCAAAAGGAAGCAAGAGGAAGCAAGGAGAGCCTTGACCGTCTTTTGCCCTAGATGCACTAGGAGGCATCCTAGGAACGAATGTCCATTGAACTGTATTGAGATTTGCTCGGTCTGTGAAGAAAACCACTCCACAGATAAGTGCCCTTCTTTACCCAGACTCAAAGTAGTATATCAAGGAGCTGAAGGGGTCATTGAGCAGCTTTGCTACATCAACCAAAGGAGACCTCCTGGTCCTAGACCATACCAGCATAGCATGCAAGGGTCATCCCATGCATATTAAAACCCAAACCAAACCATCGCTATACCTTCATGGTGACCCCCTACTCATCCTTCCTAGTCTACCCCGCCTCCTTGGTCCTATGCATCTCAGTATCATTCCCAGCCAGCCAGCCAGTCATTTCAACCTTACGCTTTGCCACAACCTGAGTGGAATACACCACTCTAGGGGAGGATGCCCCAATACAACAATGCTCCACCCCTATTGCCTCCACCACCTACCCAACCACAACTCCTACACACTGCTCCACCCAAGAAACCCCAGATGCTTGCCCAACCAATCAAAACCTAAACAATAGGCAGACTCAACAAGTATACAGTGGAGAGACATCATATCCAACTTATGCTATAGAAATCCAAGAGATCAATGTAAGATCTGGGAGAATTCTCCTGGATAACCAACATCCCCCTCCACATAGGGAGGTTGAGGAAGAAAGAGAGGAAAGTAAACTTAAAGTAAATCGACTATTTCCTAAGAGATTAGCCCAACCACTCCAGCCTACCCCAGAAGAAACTAAACTTTTGGGAGAATTGAAAAATCTATGTGTAAAGATCCCCCTTCTCAATGAAATAAAATATGTTCCCATTTACAATAAGTTGATTAAGGATAAATGCTTCAAGCATCCGGGAAGAATAAAAAGGGATGCCACTACCATTAATATCATTGGGCATCTGTCTTATTTAATGCTGGGGCATGTAATATGTCCAAAATATTTAGACCCTGGAAGCCCTGTAGTAGATGTGCACATCAATGGCACCATCGTCCCACACACTCTGATCGATCTTGGGGCTTCCATTAATGTGATGACCAAGGACACCATGCTTAAGCTCAATCTCTAATGGTCACTGAGGAAGGCCACAATAGTTCTGCAACTTGCAGATCATTCCATAGTCACCACTGAAGGAATTGTGGAGGATGTGATGGTCTCCATTGACTCCTCGGAGTACCATGTAGATTTTCTAGTTCTCCAGCCTAAGGCTAAACTTACTTGTTATCCTCTCATCCTTGGGAGGCCATCGTTGGCCACAGTGGATGCTTACATTAGCTACAGAGATGGGATTATGACCATTAAGAATGGGCATATGTCCAAATAGTTAGTACTATACCCTCCTCCTCAACCTTCTCTAGAGCATGATTTACCTTTATGGTTGGAGGAGGAGGAAGAAGATGAGGTTTATTCTACCCAACTTTATGCTTTGGAAGCAACCATAGGAGGAGGATGGCAAGATGAGGATGGCTTAATCGAACACCTGCTCCAAAGCCCAACTCCTGGTTCGTTACCATTAGAAGAAGAAGTAAATAATTTTATTTGCCTAATGTACTTGATAGTGAATAATTTTGAGAGAACCTCATATATTTCTTGAGCAGATTCTATGTTGGAAATGTATGGAGTTATGTTGTACTTAACTCCATCCACTATTAGGTTCATGGCCAAGATTTTTGTTTCTCTGAACTTCTCCTTCTCTGCTTCCTTTGTAGGCTTCTTGACCTTTCCTAGAACAAGATCAAAAACTTTGTGCTTAGCAAGGATAAGATTTATCCTCTTTTTCATGCTCTGTAGTTGGAGGATACTTCTAGCTTGTTCTCTCCGTTAATTGAATTTTTCATATTCATATATTCTACTCCTTCTGACCTTAAAACTCTTTATTATGTCTTCAATAGAATTTTCAACTGCCTTTTTCTTCCTTCTTTACATTAGCTCTGATACCATGTTAGAAAATTGGAAAGGTAGAAGGATTTTCTTATATTGATAAATACTTCTGATATTATTATGTTCTGATTAACTTCTTTTATCATCTTCTCATCAAGCAATAGTCAAAGTAAAAATTTCAAGATCAAGGACACCAGATATAGGCACTCAACCAAGGCTAAAACCCATTTATAGGGGAAAACCCAGTCAAGAATCTCCCTTCAGTAGATTCAAATTGAGTTAAACCAAGACCCTAGAACAAAATTCCTTCCTCCTCCATGAAGTTAGCTCTTCCTTTTGATAGATGATCTCTTCCAAAGTTCCCAAGTTCCAACTTCTCAAATACCTTCAACCTAGAGTTTTGACCCCCAGCTTTAGAACTTTGGCCCAGCTTTAGGATTGTAGTTTATATCTAGCACCTCTAGTAGCTTCATCCTAGAAGCTTCACAACATCGACCTTGATGCAGCCTCATAGCTTCGACCTTGTTGCAACTTCAGAACTTCGACCTTGATGTAGCTTCAGAACTTCGACCTTGATTCAACTTCACTACTTCCACCGTGATAAAGCTTCACAACGTTGATGCAGCTTTATAGCTTCGATGCAACTTCACAGTTTCAATGCAGTTTCAAAACTTTGATGCAACTTTAGAATTTTGATGAGAGAGAGAGAGAGAGAGAGAGAGAGAGAGAGAGAGAGAGAGAGAGAGAGAGAGAGAGAGAGAGAGAGATACCCAAAAAAATTGATTCTAACTTCGTTCTTGAAATTCACACTTTCGATGTTTCCATCTACTACAATTCAAACTTGTGAGAGATGTTCTTCCAAATGAGTCAAGTTTCTCCAACATACAATGAGTTTGTGAGGTTCAATTTCCTTATTGAGTCCGACTTGTCCTTTCTTGAGTCCTACTTGGTGGAGGAGAATAAATTGACCTATTTTACAATAAAATAAATTTATTTCTTAACAAATAAATCCCAAGAAGGGTCTTTTACATTATTACATGGGAAAGGAAACTTGACATAAAACCTAAAAGTCTTCAATGGGGACTTTGACCGAAAAAAAATTGCTCCTGGCATAAAACCCATGTTTTAATAAGTCGATTTATTTTTCTTTATTTTGACAAATATATTACGTCATGACTCAATTACAATTATGAAGACCGACACTAGTTACATTCTTCAACACTTCCCACCACAGTGTGCCCTTTCCATGAAGATGATAAATCATTTATCTTACCTTCATATTATCATCATACTCATAAATCTAGAAATACCTGTTCATATTAATTAGCCAAGATTTAATGAATTCTTCCATTTATCCATCAATGGTCAGGGATTCAATTTTCTTGAATTCCCCTTTCAGCTTTGTTTTTTGTTTATTATTTTTCCTCCAGTTTGATACTTTATCATATTCCTCCTTTTTTTCACATTTATCCCCTTCCAATCTCTGAGTGTGGCTCCCCACAAGAATATTTTCACCTCTTGCCTTTGCTCCTCGTCCCTGCCTTCATTCTCGGGGCTTGGTTTGGAATTCCTATGGTTTTACCAATTAGAGAGGCTTTTCAAAAAAATTTCCTGGTCTCACATCAACCTCTCATTGACTGCCCACATATTAGCCATCTCAACCCTTATCTGTTGAAGAGCTTCTAATATCATAGTGGAGGGGTTTTGATGTTGTCCTCCCAATTGAACCAACATCTACGGGTAAACTCTCGGAATGGGTATGGTGCCAGATTCTACATATGGCCTTAATGGTTGTATACTTCTAGCTCCTCTCATTAATGTGCTTTCTATGTGAAAACAACATACGTTTTTTAGTTAATTTCCAAAACGAGCCAAAATATTGAAACCTAACACTTTGATGCCACTCATAACATTCTCTATCACAAAAAAGAAAAAAACTACACAGGTAACTCAAATTCTTAAATAAAAAGTGTACTCTAAGGTCCTCCAATAAACAATTAAATATTTCATAAAACTTCGAATTGAAGTTTTCATGGACTTGGAACCTTTTTTTATCACTTAATAGATGGGTACTATAATTACTCTTTACATGACATCTACTCACATACCTTTGTGTGATCACATATTTATTTCATTTAAATAATCTTCATCTCCCTTTTTCCTAATCTTCAATGTATTATTATGCATAACACAGGCCAACGATATTTATAAATATAAGGTTATTAAATTAGCAACATTTATTGAATAGGGAACTTAGGAACTTGGGTTTAATTTTTTATTAGATGTTTGGAAGTCTCTCGACTACCTTACTATCCTTGTTTCATTAATTTCTTCATTGATTCTGGTTAACACTTGGCCACGGTTCTATCGTTCACTCTTTCATTTCTTGCTCCGACAGTTCATAATGCAGTTGGGAGATTAAGGGCAACTAACCCACTCTCCTTTGAGTCATTCATTTGGTCATTCAGTTATCATCATGGAGGGTTTCGAGGTTCTACAACAAGATTTTCAACTACTAGGGTTTGGGGTCACCCTCTCCAATTCCTGCTCACATGTATGCTCCAGAAAGTTAGTTCATACTAGTGTGATTTATTTTTCTTCATTGCTTCTACAAATTTTCATTCCAAGTTTAATTATTTCTTTTACAAACATCGACAATGTTTCACTTGTTCCTCATTTGGATTGGGGTAAAGAGCAATAGTTCTTCACAGAGGTATAGAAATCCTGCTTTGAATCAAACTTTTCCCTTCTAAAAGAAACATATGCTCACACAAGAGTGAACATGAGTTTTGTTTTGCCTCTAGAACATTAGTGCCAAGGATACTAGGATTCTCTTATAGGTGTTACACCAACCCTTAACAATTTTTTATTATGTTGCTTATTTTTCTTTTTTTGAACAAGTGAGTGTCTAACTTCAAATTTTCCTTGGCTATATGTAGATTTTAACTCTTTGTCCCTACTACATATCAAGACATATTATCTTTATTAATCTCACAATCGGACTTATGTATTGCTTGATTCTTTGAGTTCTACTAAAAACCCTCTTGCTTTATTGTGCTAATTCTCGTGTTCCTTTATGGTCATGTACTTGGGTTTATGGGTGTTAGCGTGTTTAAGTATTTCTTTCTCAAGAACCATTTTAGTTCCACCCAGGTCAAGGGTTTCGAGTTATTTATTGTTTACTGTAGTTATATACAGACTCGCCCTGATGCATGTATGGTTAATTGTGAATATTCAACATGTATTAGGGCTGCAATTTCTTGCTATTATCATTGAAGAGTCTGTATAGATTTGTTTGGGGTTAAGAATGTTTTGGATTTGGACTCATGCTTTTCTAAGTTTCCTCTAATTCATTTCTTATCTAAAAAGAACTTAGAGCATACTTGTTATGAAATAATTATTATTTCCTTATTTCTTTACTTGTTCGGACGTTCTTGAAGGATTCAAGTTTTGCTGTGAATATAATTATTTCTTGTTTTTTCTCTACATTATACTCTCAAGTATGTCTATTTTCTAATGTATATAAGTTTTTTGGTATTTATCTCGTAGTATAATATATATGCCAAGGGTTGTTTCCATGATACTAATTTCTTTTATTTTATCATGTATATAAGTTTTATGGTATTTATCTCGTAGTATAATATATATACAAAGGGTTTTTTCCATTATACTAATTTATTTTATCAACACATAGAGTTTCCATTCATTACCTTTATTTCTTAGGGTTTATCGTGCCCGATAGAGAAATACGACCTTAGACTTTGGGACCTGTTCTTTGCCCGTGTGGTACATGTTAGTGTCGGTATCTTCATCCCTCTATCAGTGATCAAAATTCTCTTTTTGCATTGCATTTTAGGTGTCTCATTCGATTAGCTGCATTCCATTAGGATCATGGATCATCTGATGGCAGTGGAATATTATCATTTTTCCCTCATGGTCTTTACCTGCTGGCATATTTTCACAAATTCAAGTCATTTACAGTCATTTTCTGTCTTTGCACTTGCAAAAGCTATTTTTAGGGTTTTAGGTCTCATTAGGTCTAGGGTTTGTCATTAAAGTCTTTTAAAAGTTCAATAATGGTTAGCAGGCACATGAGGAGGTCAAATAAAACTTCAAGATCAAAAATTTCAATAATCACATGCTCAGTAATTGATTTTTCCTCAAAACATGGAAAACAGAGTTTTAATGTTTTATGTATAAAATTTTTACGTAATTTCATTTTTCCTATATATAATAAGTCTGGGATGTAGCCTTGGTCACCTTGCCAAGCTCTTGCACTCCAGCTCCTGCAAAAGAGTCAAAAATTCAATGCATTTAGTCCATCAAAAGGAAAAAGCAAGTCAAACTGCCAAAACAGAGTTTTAAAGAACAAGTGAAAAGCAAACTTTAGAAAAGTGGGTTTTTGTAAATAAAAATTAAAGTCCAAGGGTATATAAAGTGTTTCTTATGTTGAAGAGTTCATTTATGTGCCAAAAAGAAAGTGAACGAGCCAAATCGCAATTTGAGGAGCAAAAGGCAAAAATCGTAGCAAAAGTTGTAAAGTTTCCTAACGCGACGCACTTAGTCGGTGTGGTGCACACAACGCAGGAAACACATTGAAACTTCAACAGACACGACACACCTGTTGAGCACGACGCACCTATCTCTGGGCACGGTGCACCGGTCCTCCAAACCCAAACTTCACTCAAATCAACTTGCTAAGCTTCAAAATCTTGCCATCTTTATTCCACAAGTAAGTGGAACATTCCTAAGTGCCATTGCAAGGGTTTTAGCCCTCATTCTTGATGTTTCAATACGTGAAAGATAAAACCCTAGTTTGTTACATAGTCTGTTGAAAAAACTGCGTAGGGTTTACAAAATCGTCATTTTTTCTGTTTGTTCCCCTGCATCATTTACACCATCCCTCTTCACTACATTTCACTCATTTCATTTCCCTTACCCTTCTCCCATTCACACTCATCCTACCCCATTATACCCAAACCCTAAAACCCTAACACAAATTCCCACTATTCCCAAACCCTAATTGGCATTCCCAAAACCCTGTCACTCCCAAAAAACCCTACAGTCAGCACAAATCCCTCATTCATAGTCCCACTAATCAAACCCCTTTCATTAAATAGAAAACAACTATTCTTCATTGAAAATCTCTTCATACTCATCATTGAAACACCATACAGTGGCAAACATGGAAACAGATTCACCTTATGAAAGGGATGAGGAAACAATGAGTGACTCCTCCCAAGAAATTCATGCACCAAGAAAACCTCACAAGGTAGGAAAACACATTCAGGAGGAGCCCACTACACTTATCTAAGCTATTGGCTTGCCCTCTTGCAGTAGATTGTTTCAAACATCAGTTTTGCTACCAGTTTTGTGAGATGGTGGAAAGAGTCAAATACCACCATGAGCTTGCTAGATTATTTGTCCTCCATCTTCACAATGGCCAGGTCAATTTGGTAGGTGTTACATTCACTTTGACACCTGAAACTATAGCTGAAGCAACATGTATTCTAAATATGGGTGAACAGTGGAACAAGGAACAACTAGTGGACAAAGAGCATTATGAGCCTTATATCAAGGCTCGCTATCAGAAGCCGATCAATAAGGTTTTCCCTTTCAGATACATACAGGACACATATGCTCCACTTATGAAACTCATAATCAAATACTTCAGCTGTGAAGGCATATTTTCTTGCTTGTACACCTATCATATTAGACTATTGATGCATTTCGCTAGAGTGTG
This sequence comes from Pinus tabuliformis, assembly GCA_031772625.1. Lineage (NCBI taxonomy): Eukaryota > Viridiplantae > Streptophyta > Pinopsida > Pinales > Pinaceae > Pinus > Pinus tabuliformis. The sequence goes on along the minus strand of CM062820.1, from coordinate 1,352,224,733 downwards.
GATGATGAACATCCCCTATTTCATGTGCCGGAATATTAAGAAAATGACCACATTGGTGCAAAGGAAACCTCCTCATTAACAGTAAAATAGCATCTATCACTTTGCATTGATCAAGATTGTGGTTTTGCATCAGCTAAGCTTGCTGAATGTTTCATGGGATGATTTCATTTCACATGAGGTTTTCACAAATCCTCAAGTGACCCCATCAGTTTTTCATGAGGCAGGAGGGCCTTCACATCAGCAAGAAGTGCATGAGACTCAAACAAACAGTGTGCTAGTATTTTTCACTTACCAAAAGGGCACAAGGAGATTATTTACAGCAGCCAAACGAGTATTATCTCCACCGAGGGTGGAAGGGGTCTCGTTTCCTTCAAAAACAAAGCAGGTACAGGACAAAGGTAAACAACTAGTGCATGATGAGGGGCCTTTTGAAGGTCAAGAGAGAGATTTCATTCTCATTCAGGATGATGACTCTGATTTGGGCTCTCAAAGCTCAAAGCTCAAGGAGATTATCAAAGAACAAGAAGCTGACATTCATGACTTATCTCTTAACCTGGAAAGAACTAAGTAGATTATAAACTACCTTGAGCAAAGGAACAAGCAATTGGAGGACCAGAAAACAATCATAGAGCTGCAAAACATAAGAGAAAACTGGCAAGCAGCCAAGAGGAGGAAAATCAAATTGACACGACTAGAGCAAGAGATTGAAGCTGATCGTGAATCTTGGCTAGAGTGGGAAAACATGCACTTGGAGAAGCTACTGGAGGAGGCCAAAAAAGAGAAAAATATGTTGAGGCACATGGCCTATCACTATTTGGCAAGAAACAAGATTTGCAAAGCGAGAATAAGGACCTTGAAGGCCAAGTTGAGGAAAAATTTGAGGAGGAAGAAAGAGCAAGATAAGCTCAAAATCTTGGCTGAGGCTTCCTTAGCCCCACATAGTACTTGATGCAGGTCACTCAACCCAAATTTCAAGAAATTTGACACGATTTTTGTTAATTTTGAATTTTTGATGGAAAAATATGTTTTTCTGCATGGTTCGTAGCGCCACCCAGCGCTTGCTTTTGCTAGGGACCTCCTCTAGAGGAAAACTCTACATTTTTGGATTCCTCATGCAAAATTATGAATGCCCAAAAATTACTAGAAAGTTTTGTCAAGTTTAGAGCTTCCAAAAGGGTCAAAAACACCTCAAAAATGCCCTCTCTATCCCTTTTTGGCCACACAGGAAGTAGTGTTGGGAGAACTCACTTTTGGATGGGCAAATGGACACCAAATTTAGAAATTCCACCTGTTCGGAAAAGTAGACAGACATACCTTTCCAACAAGACTAATTGGAGAAAATTTGGTGTACAAGAAGGCCTCCAAAATCAGATTCAAAAAGGCGCTACACATAAGGAAAGTGGCTCGGTGCACAGGACGGAAAATTGCTATTTTTGCCCAAAAAACTGTGTTTTTCACCTAGTTTTTTCTGAGTTTGACATTTTTCTCTCTCATGGTCAAACTCATGATGTAAATTGATGTAACTTGATGGAATTTGATGTAAAAATGTTGAAAATTCACTCATGGAGGTAGATACATCATGAAAAGGTAGTTTTGAACTGAATGAATCAGTTTCCTAGGTTTTAGAGGCAAGCTGTTCCACTGCCTATTTTTCAGTTCATAGTTTAAATGTTGTTGAAACAGTTCCTAAACTCATGAATTTGACCCCTAAAGGCTAACATGAGCTGTTTGTTGCCTATATCTAGTACTTTTTTAGTCATTTGTAAAGGTTGGACTCTTGTGAATGCTTTGAGCATCATTGTACATTCATCTCTACAGTTTGGCAAGGAAATAGACCAGGGTTTGCAGCATTTTGTGGGATTCTTGTGGAAAGGTGATTTAGTATTGTTTCTTCTTCTGTAATTCAAGTTATCATGTGTTTATGTGTGCCATTATCTCTCTCTTTTTAGCTTAACTAAATGAATCAAGTATAAAGGTGGAATTCATTGAAATTGCAGTGCTCTACTTTAGGGTTTGTTTAGCTTTATATGTTTTCTACTGTTTGAAGAGGATCCCTGAAACTTTCATGCCCTCTTTAGCTCCTCACCGGTCTTAAATCTCTCCATTTCACTTAATTCAAGATACTAAAGCATTTGCCTACCTCGCCCCATAGAAACCTTTGCAAGACTGAGTCCATTCCCCAGACCCAAAACTGCCTTTCACTTTTGATCCAGAAAACCAACATAAATTTCAATCAAACTCATTTGAGCATATACCTAGCCTAAAATTAGTCTTTACATCAGTCATCTCAAGCCTCATTTGCTATATTTTCCTGAGATTGACAAGGAGAGAGCCCTCTCCCAACCTGGTAGGGCTAGCTACTAGGTTAAGCGTGTTTTGATGTTACCCTAGACCTGCCTTTCTCAGCCTGAGGTAGATTTAGGCCCTAACAATACAGATTCTTTCTCCTACAAGATTCCAGACTACCTTGGAACAAATTCTGATTTGTTCTCTTGGGGTTTAACCAAAATTCCCCTTATTCTTTTGTTATTGTTTAATTATCCCAAAAAACAATTTTATCCATCTAGTTAGATTCACTATTGTATTCTTTGGCATTTACTAGGTTGCATGCTAATCTGGATTCCATGTTTTTATAGATCTATGCCATCTTCTCGTTTTCATTTAAATTTAAAGAATAATAGAAGGTATATATATATATATATATTAAGAGGCACACCCTTTTCTTTATTACAACTTTAACATCATTTCTTTCCTTTACATAAACATAATAGTGGTTTTAAATTACAAAAATAGATAAGAAAATATTTACAAGGGTCCCACACTTTCCTATAGTTACCCCGCTATACATTCATGAAAGAAATATTCATTCTACAATATTTAAGAAACAATAATAGGTGCTAGACAAATAGATTGTACTTATCTACCTTAGTATACCCATTCATCGGAAATGATACTAGGAAGAAGACTCCACCACCCAACTTATGAGATTGGAAATTATGTTCAGGTCTCCCCCCAAGCCTCTTTAGTTTCCAAAGCATTCAAATATAATAATCTTTGCTTGGGCCGCAAGACCTTCGGTCGAGTCCAGAAGGCTTCTCCAGAGCTTCCACTGGCTTGTGTCCATCTCAAGAATACCCCTCAGCAGTGCACCTGCTCACCTTGACAGGGTCTTATCAAAGCACACTTATCTCTTCTATAGCCTCATGTTGTCAAGGGTCTTATCAAAGCACATTTATCCCTTCTACAACCTCATGCTTTTTCTTCTTCTCTCGCCACTCTTATATCTTTTCCCAAAACTGAGATATTTTTTTATCTCTAAGAGAGGAGGATATAAGTATCTCAACAACTTGGAAAGTGAATATTTTCTCTTGTAGGTCTTCTCCCATAATTTCCATGACTTGGCATTACATTTACTATATATATATATATATAGTCAAAGTTCATTTAGTAAACTTTTTCCCTATCTAGAATTACCAAATCGAATAAAAAAATAAATGACAATTATTTACACAATGAAAGTGTGTTACATGTAATTTTATTGATATATAAATTCTTTAAATTTAACCATTCTTTGGATTTTAAGACTTTCATAAATTTGTGTATCTATATATTTTTTGATAAATAATAGTCACATATATTTTGATCGATGACTTAATTGAGAAGAATTTCCCTTCTTTTGTAGATCATATAATAATACACATCTAGTTTTATTGCTATATGAATTCTTTAAATTTAGTAATTCTTTGGATTTAAGGGCTTTCATAAATTTTTGTATCTATATATTTTTTATAAATAATAGTCACATATATTTTGATCTATAATACACGTTGTAAGAGAGCATCTAGCATACACAACATTCAATTTTTTTTTATGAAATGGAGATCATTTCCCAACTCTAAAAGTTTATGCGCTTTTCCTAAATGAATGAGCCTATGAAGATTGCAAGTTAATAAAACTATAAAATTATATAGGCTATTAAAACACAACTTTTAAGAGAGCATTTAACATATACAACATTCAATACTCTCATTGAATATCCATATCCTCTACCAAGTTAATGGGCTTTACCTAGATCGTGAAAACTATGGCCACAACAACCTCCTAAAAATAGATATCATATTAATTTACACCTTGCAAAAAGCATGTAATAATAATATTACGTGCGATGCCTATCCTTTGCTAATTGTTAAATTTATGAGTTACGTTGTGTTTTGCAAGGTGTATATAGGTGTATACAGCTTGAGTGGGCCTAATGGTTAAGAGCATGTGTTTCCTCATAAGAGGTCACAAGTTCAAAACCAGAGGGGGGTAGAGTATGTATGCCTTCGTAGACTTAGCAGTCAAATCGCTGCGCGGAGGTGGGTCCCTTGTCCCACAAACAAGGGGGTCTCATACACCAATTTGGTGTTTGGCTTAATGATAAACTAAAGAATGTGGTTCGAAAAGCCTTGACAAACAAAAACTATGATATTTATAGGAAGATATTTTATAAATAAATAAAAATTTAAGAGTAATATAACTTATTTCACATTCAAAGTATTGTATAACAATGTGACAAGATTTTTAACAATGGATATTCACCTCCATTTTACCATAGATATTATTAACTTGTAAATATGATATCTTACAATACCATGGGCCAATACCATGACCTATCAATACGATATACCTAAAAACCATTTATTTTAATTTAATTTAATATTTTTTTAATTGAATCTAAACGGAAAAAGGCTATAATTACTTTTGAGATATATATAAACCCTTTATCACATTAAAATATATAAATAGTAACTACAAATTAAGATCCATTTTACCATAAAATTTAAAATAATGATTTTGCAACAATCTTTAAATTTCATGAAAAAAGACATAAAAAACTTAATACTTACATTATCATAAGATTTTTAACCATAGATATTCACCTCCACTTTATATGGATATTACTAACATATAAATAAGATTTGTTACAATACCATAGGCCAATACCATTGCTCATAAATACCATATGCCAAAAAACTATCCCTCATTTCACAAATAATATTTTTTCTTTCAATTTAATTGTGTCTATGAGTGCTCTCCACCCCCAATATAATAGCGATGTTGTAATCTAATAATTAACATTTTCATTTGGTCAAAATAAATAAAAATAAAAAATAAAATAAATTATTAACTAAAATAAAATTTAGAATAAAAATTAAAAATAAAATAATATAGAATGTTTAACTATTCCAAATTTTCACAATCCATGATTTTTACCAATAATTTCATTCAACCCATAGTTTTTATGCATAGTATTACTGTGTGAAATAATCAATTTAAAATCATAAAATTCTAATCAATTTTACACCTATAAAACAAAATTGAATTATTTTGTCTCAAAACTATATAAACACAAGACTATATTACAACCCACTACTATTGTTAAAAGTAAGTCAATCATATTTTCTAAACGGCTTTAGTTTTTTCTATCCAACTTAGCTCGCGTTTTAAAACGACACATAAAACTAATCTTCTTTACCAACAAAGTGTGAAATTCCAATCAATTTTAAACATATAAAGAGATAACGACACATAAATTTGATCTGCTTTACAAAGCAAGTGTGAAATTCCAAACAATTTTACACATATAAAGAGATTTGAATCCTTTTGTTCGAGAGTTATATATAAACACAAGACTCTGTTACAACATTGAGGGCCTTTATTTGTCAAGGGGTTATTATTGTTAAATCATATGTTTTGAAATATTTTATATAGTTTTAGCTTTTTCTATCCAATTTGATTTTTTAAAATAACATATAAAACTCATTTGTTTTATAAAGCAAGTGGTAATTTTTTTTTAAAGATTATCAATATTGATAGAGTAAAGGTTAATGGCATGTTTAGAGGTATTTTCAATTTATCTTTATGATTTAGTATATTAAAATTTAAAAATTTATTCCAGTTTGGAAACCTTGATTGGCTTTTTAAAATTTGTTCCATTGAAATATATTTTCAGGATTCTTATAATTTTTGGTTCAGTTGAAATATACCTTAACAAAACTATTCTCATATTTTTATGTCTCGATAATGGGAAGCAAGATTTTCTATTATGAATTTTAGTTTAAATAGTTTTAGTTTTGGCTATTTTCTATTATGAATTTTAGTTTAAATAGTTTTAGTTTCTCTATCGAGCTTGCAATTTTAAAACACTTTCACAAGTTTTTGAGTTTTCCAACTATTTTTTATATAGTTATAGGTTTTTCTATATTGAATTTCAGTAAGGAATATGTTGTAGTGTAATGAAATATGCATGTTGTTCCAAAGATTTCCCAATCATATAGATATGCATGAATCCTAGCTAGTGTAAAGTCCCCTTGAGCATGTGCTCAAGCTCAATGTTATGCTATTGCTAATTCACTAATTTCTTTTGAAGCAACACGAGCCGTTCTAGTTCCAGTAGTATATCTAGCAGTATACCTAAGAGCATATCTATATGCATACCTAGCAGAAAAACCAAAAGAGCAAGTATATGAACCTTGAACCAGGCCAACATCATGATCATCTCCTCTTAAGGAAATATCTCCATGTGCATTTAACAATTGAGTTCCATGGACAACAATTACATCATCATCTCAAAGACTCGATTTGACCTTTTTTTTCTAAAGGGTAAACTCAATTTGTATATAGCAACTTAAAAATCATAACTTAAGTCTGAATTCATAGTCACTCATAAGAGTAATTAAACCCTTCTTAAGGACATCAATATAGAAAATTATCATAAAATAATGTGCTTACATGATAACCCCATAGCCTACTATATTGCATCTCTATCCATGTTATAGAGGATGAATAATTGAATCTATCTAGCATGAGTTTCAAGGAAATGAAGGTTTTTCTCCATTCTATTGTGAACCCAATATAACCAATGTCCAAAGCTTGAGTTAAGATATCTATGTGGTGGAGTATTCTGAAACAAGTTCTACAAATGCAGGAGATTTTTCTCTGAGTAGTTTGGATGGAGTGTCATACTTAGAAATTTGTTCATCCTTTAATAGGAGAACCTAATCGCTATCAATAATAGATCAAACTTGATGTGCAATAGTAATGACTATGCAGGCAAAAATTTGGTGGCAAATTATTTGCTGAATAAACCCATCAGTTGAAGTGTCCACTAAGGTAGTTGCTTCATCATGGACCAATATACAACTTTGTTTTAGTAGTGCTTATCCCAAATAGACAAGATGGCATTGACCCACCCTCCATTTTACTTCATTCTTAGCCACTAAGGAATCAAGTTTATTCTATTTTGCCCGTACAATTTCACCAAATTGTCACTTTTCCAAAGCCTCCCAAATCTCACTATCGGAGCAGTCTTCCTGAGGATCCGGATTATTTCTTATATTACCCCAAACATTGTTGTTTCTTGGGGAATAACGCTTGATTTGGATCTTAGCTCATGGAGGCCTATTGTTGAGATGTTGACTCCCTCAGTCCCTTTGTTGATTCCAAAATGCCAAAAAAATGTTTGAATAAGAGTAGATTTTCCACTTCCTGACTGCCCCACAACAACCACTTTTGTGCCTCTAAGGAAAGTGCATGTAAGGCCTTTCAATACAAGCATAAGATGTGGCCCATAATGCACTTGTAAATCAGATAGATTTATTGTTCATCTAGATGAACAGTTGGAGTTTGGTCTATAATTCTCTATTTTCACTGTTGGCTCAGTGGGAATATGTGAATACTTCATTATTCTGTCGACTTAGATCGTCTTGGTCTTCACAAAACAAAGTCATCATATTACCCAGGCTTTTATCAAGTCCATATGTATACCATATGTTATTGCTAACATTGGACATTGGTGCACAAAATATACACTTGCGTAGATTGCAAAAAAGTTGATTAGTAGTTTTAAGTCCAACTAGTGAAAGAAGCATAAACCTCACAAGAACGTACAGAAATGTTCTAAATGTAAAAGCAACATAAACCAAAATGAAAAGGGAGTTTATAAAATGGGAACTCTCATTTCCTTTTGTAAGGGTTACCCATGCCACCTAGTAGTTACTAATTATTTGACGTAGCAACTTACACAATAGCTCTGGGCGGTTCTGCTCTTGTAACGACATTCGACCATTGCTCGAAGGAATAAAAAATCTCGGCACAGGAATTTAGTCAATCGCTTAACTTGCCGGCTCAATTCTACCAAGTGTATAACTTATCTATGTAGATGCTTCTCCATGATTTATGTGCTCACAGATTACAGATATTTACAGCTCCTTTAGGATCATTTGAACTGCTTTCAACACTTCAGTCAGGTATGCACACTAAAAATGCATTCACAAAGCAGTCAATGGAAAACTTTCTTAAGGGAATGTCAGCACGCGTGATTCTGAGTGGAAGCTCCCGGGTAGGCACTGGTTTGTTTGTAGAGTTTACTATAGGCAGGAAAATCATTCCTAGAGGCAAGCATTGGTTGATTCCTATAGGTAGGAAAAATATCTTATCTTTTTTCTATCTGAAAAAAATACCCTGGGGCTCAAACATCCGACATCAACCTGCAGATCAGTGTGGAGAAAAAATAGCATAGTGGAGACATAATAATAAAAAAGAGTGTCATATTATGGTATGTGGAGGATCCACATAAAGTGTTTGCGTAATCTTCTCACCAAATTCATGAGTCACTCCGATACCAGGATGGCGGTAGAGGGGTCTTCTATAAATATTTTTATGAATTTTACGACTGAGGCAAAGATAGAGACAAAAGAATGGGTTTCAAGTCCATGGATTGGATCCATGCAACAAGACGAGTTGTGCCAAAATGACATGTTTAGCCTTTTAAGACTAGCGAGAGGAAGTGGTAGTCAGCTTGAGCGATATAGCTATGGAGTCAGATTTCTCATTCTGGATAGACCAGGTAAAACAAATGTTGTGGAAAATGGAATTTCTTGATAATAAAAACAAGTTGCTTCATTCAGAAATACACACCCTCTCTACTAGAGCTTCAGAGGTGGAGGGGGATAATTTATCCCTTAAGAAGATGTTACATGAAATTAAATAGTAAATTCTCCATCCTTCAAATGGTGCGTTGCATGTAGAAATTATTGACCTTAAAAGTAACAAGGAAGAAATATGATTGCAACAAGCCAAATTCAAACAAGAAATTGAGACACACATCAATTATTGGGCATAGGTGATTGGAGGGAATGATAAAACTCCTACCCTTCATGCAACATTTGAGGAGGTGATGAAAACAAAACTTGTGGAAGGATGCAATAGATGGGAAAGAGAATTTAATCTCAAGGTGAGAGGTCTCCCCTTACCCCACCCCTCTTCCGATCCTATGGATGTGGGGGCTAGGTTCCTTCGGGACACCCTTATCCTCCCCGATATAGCTTTGGACAGAGCCTGGTTGGGCTACAACTCCACTCCCTTCCTCAGGGTCCAAACTGAATTTGATTGACTCCACGCCCTCAGGGCTAAGCAGAAGTTGTTTTCTCTTCCCAAAAGGATTTTCTTGGATAAGGACATCACTCGAGCATAGATTGTGGAACTTAAACAATCAAGAGAATAGGTTATGGCAGAACGACAGGCAGAGAAATGGGCAGTTATTAGGAATCTTTGGGCAGTCATTCAAGACTCCTTCCAACCTAGGTGGGAACCCCAAATTGGAGGTTCCAAATGCTGAGCTCACTTGGGGAGACGGCAGGGTATAGGCATTTCTATCCATTGTTGGAACTGATATGGATATTTATGGTTATCATCGGGACTCTTATATGATTTTCTCGAATCAATGAACATCCTCTTCATGATCAAGACTCATGCAATCCCTATTCAACCTTTCCGAGATATTGCAAGGTACCATTGGATCTCGATTTGTAGGCAAGAGACGAGGAGCTCGGGAGGGTTTATGGGATCAGGTGGAGTTTCTTGTTTGGCTAGTGACTCACTCTCAAATAGGGTATCTTCGGTAGTCGAAGATGAATTTGACATGTTTACGTGGATTCATATTAGCTTTGGAGTCTCTCCTCCGAGGGACATCTACATTGCAGTTTGTTACTTTCCCCCAGCCTCTTCACCACTTTCCATCCATAATGGCTCAAAAGGGGACCCATTTATAGAATTTTACACCAGAATCACCGAGTACTCTACTACTATGGAAGTCTATAATGCTTGTACTAGAGATCTCCATATCCCTCTCCACGATCGATCAGAGGATGTGTTTTGTACCCATGGGATAGATACAGATTCAGTAGGGTTTCACCGGATGTTAGATGATTATTTAGGGCCCACTACAGTTTATGGTAAGCATATATTTCAGTTGGGGGAATCTCAAGAGTTGTTGATTTTAAATGCTCTCCCTTGTTTCCCAGCCTCTCGCTTTTTTGAAATGTTGACCATATGGTGGGGGTGCAAGTGTAGTGGATTATATCCTCACTAGCCATAAGTTTCTCCCTTTTATTCGTCGTTTTTTAGTCTCCCCCATATTCCTTGCTGATCATGCACTTCTTTCCTTCTCTCTCCAGTTTGACCCTCCACTTCCACCCCATCCTTCCCCTCTGGGGCCACCGAGGACCACCTTCTGATTTGGTGAAGGAAACCATGAAATATTTTCCTCTACGCTATTCAATATTCTCCCATGAGAGATCCAATTCTCTTTGCTTGATTATGATTCCACTAAATACACCTGTATTTCAACTTCCATTTGGGATGCAACACTCCAATCCTTCCCCCACTCCACTTGTTCCACTTCCATCTCCCCTAAATTTGGATCTTGCTCCATGAACAACTGGTAGATTGTACATCGAGAACTTTGATATAATTTAACGCACTCTTAACCCTTCTACTATGACCTCAAAGCTTCTTATTGTCATCTCCTCCATCACAAGAAACAATTCTTTGTGTCTCATAGAAGATGGGAACCTTCTTCTCTCCTCGCCGACACATCATCCTTGCTGAGTTTGGAGCTCAGCACTTTCGGGTTGAGACGATCTTCAGATTGGTTTCATTTGTGCATCATGTCTGTGACTCGATAAACAGTAGGGACAATTTTTTAGGTATAATAAAAGCATAACATATATATCATATTAAAATATAGTTGTGGTCTATTTATTCTACTTTTTTCAAGGTTTTCCAACATATTTTCTAGTCTAACTTTTCTAGAATCTAGCAACAAATTTTTGGAATCATAGGTTTGACTTGTAAACTCTCTACAATCCAAGTGATTTGGATATTCTTAAGGGTTGTAAATCCATATATCTAGTCAAAAACTGATTTTAAACAACAAAGACTAAGATTTGACGGAAAAAAAAATAAATATATGTCTAGTTTGAGCCAAAAACATATATAAATGGAGTAGCCTTTAAGTGCGACTTTTTGGAATTTCCAACGTGTTTCTAGTCTGACAAAAAATGTTATGGTGAAATATTTATTTGTGTTGTTTAAACTAATTTTTTGACTGCATATATGGATTCATGTCTCTCAAAAACCCATGGGACACTTCGATTGTGAATAGTTTCCCTATCAAATTTGTGATTTCAATGAATGATCCCTTCTTGATTCTAGATAAATTAGATAGGAAAATAAAGGGTAAAACTTTCCAAAAAGTCACATTTAAAGATTTCTAATACATAAATAACATATAAATAGTAGTTATAAATTTAGATCCATTTTACCATATAAATTAAAATATGATTCCATAACCGTATTTAAACTTAATTAATAAGCATATAAAAATTGAATACTTACAATATAACAAGATTCTTAACAATGAATATTCAACCCCATTTTACCATGGATATTATTAACTTATAAAGAGGCTTTGCTACAATACCATGGGAAAATACCATTTCTTATCAACACCACATGCCAAAAATACATAACTCATTTCAAAATCAAAATACTTTCTAAATATTTTAATTTAATTTATTTTTATTTTTAGTTCCCTCTTAGAGTAACTCCCCTCCCAGGCCACCTGTTCCTTCGTGAGCCGTTGAATGGGATGTTAGATGATTAAAATTGTTCATACCATTGGATTGAGTTTTGACAGATATTAGTCAATTAGGATGTTATTCAACATGCTCAGACACCAAATCCTGTTGATTGGAACAAAGACCTTTAATATAAGCATCGACATCACCAAGGAGAGAAGCTTTGTCCATTTTCAACACATTAGGACCACTGCACGAAGCTCATAGGTTCTTCATGGACTTTTGCAGGCTTTTTCCTACGTTTCTGTGGCTTTCTCTTGAGTACAACTGACCTTCAATATTTAATTGAGGCAGAGGGTTTTACTACAATAGAGGTTGAGACTTTAATTGAGGGAGAGGGTTCTACAAGAGACAACTTTGATTCAATTCTAGAGCACAGGGTTTAATGGATTAGACAGTAAACCAATGGTCCCCTCTTTTATTGCTATAAACATCGAAATTCCAAGGTTTTGAGTTTTGTATTATTGTTTTTTTTAAGTAATTTTAATGTGTATCTGGTTTGAAATCAGAAACCACTTGCAAATATGCTAATTTATTAACTTGCAGTTTTAAAATATATTACAGGCATTTGAAGATTTTTTACTTCGAAAATACAATGAAATTCAAGGATTTTGAGTTTTACATCATTGCATTCTACTTTAAATAACTTTTTTGTATCTAGTTTGCAATGGAAACCACCTAACAAATAAAGGGAATTTTGAAGGCATGTATAACAAAGGTGAACAAAACCAACGTCTTTTCAATAAGCCTGGTGAGAAAGAATTTCCCAGTCACACAAGAAAGTTGAAATTTTTATGTTCATATTTTTTAGACCTTCTAATACAAACTAGGATGAAATGTTAAAAGACAAATCTGTTCCTAAACTGAATGGAAAATGTTTTCCTGCATGCATTCTGATATAAAGAAAAAATATGGAGGTTTACAAGGAAGCAATTTCATTTGAAGATGAAATTGGTTAAAATGTGAATGGAAACCAGAGACTTGAGAACAACAAAAGGGATTTTGAAGGTGGTGTTATATCAAGTGTGAGCGAAACTAGCTTCTATTTAGGATGCCTAATGAGAAAAAATGCACTTGTCAGACATTAAAGACATTGAATGGAAAAATGTTTCATGCATGCAACCTAAGACTAAGAGTAGGTTAGAAAATTTCAAGATTGAACTTCATCATACGTTGGAGACTTATACAGAAGAAATTTCATTTGAAGATGCCATTGTTGCAAGTGTGAATGGCAGCCAGAACCTTGAGAAGAATAGAAGGAATTCAGAAGGGTCATTTATATCCAAGGTAAGAAAAAAGTAGTTTTTTTGCGTCCTTTGACACACTAATTATTGAATTTGAGAGTTTATATTTTTTGTGATCTGATTCATTTTTACTATCCAATACAAATAGGGTGAAATGTAAAACGAAAATCTAAAAATGGGGTTTTAGCTTGTAGAAAAGGACACTGAACAAAGGGATGTTGGTTGTTTTTTGTTTCACAATGGGATTTAGATTTTAACATTGACTACTTCCAAAATTTTCCCATATTTGTTTTTCAGATAGGGTATTTCATAGTTGTGGATTTATGGTGAATTATTTAAAGCAGGAGAAACACGAAGCCTCACATTTTTCACCTGCTGGTTTTTATAAATGATGCCCAGAGAAAATGGGATCAGAGAATTCTGAGTGAGATGAGATGGCCATGGTAAATTTTAGGGGCGAATTTTAGCCCAAGGGTGAAATTTAAGGGGTTTTTCATTTTAGAGGGGCAAAATTTTTATAAAATACCCATTGCATATATTTAGCCCAACTTTTATTTAAAAAATAATTGTTTTTTTCATTTTAGTCGAAAAAAGGGCGGATAAACAATGCAAAGACTCATTTGGCCCGATTCGCCTCATTCTGGAGTTTATATTCCCTTACAATCTCTTGATTTTCTACTTTGCAACGTTAACTTCATTTGCAATTATCCATTTTCTAGATTTTCTGGTTTGGGAGGTTGGATTTGGTCCCAATCGCCATGATTTTTTGGTTTTCAAATGGAGGGCAAGGGTGATTCGGTGAACAACTCCTTATTTTCAAATCCGGTTTTCAAATCTGGTTTTCATCGATCGCATGGGTGTATAAATTTGATAGTTTCAGATTCCTCAGTTTGTGAATCCTCCATTTCTGATTCCTGAATTGGTGGCTCCTTTCAAGCAACACCAGGGACCAGGGTATACATTTTGTGAATCAGAATCCTCCATTTCTTGGTGACTTGTTACAAGCAACGCGAGGGTATCAATTTTGTGAATCCTCCATTTCGACCATTTCTAAATTGGTGACTCATTTCCAGGTAAGCCACAACCATCAAATCAACTACTTTGGTAGAATATTTTTTATTACAATTCTGGAAGTAGGGGAAAATATAAAATGTATAACCCATGTTTTAAGATAGGGGCTCTACCTTTGTTGGCTCCATCCTAGCAACTATAAAATCTACACCCTGGATGGGGCCTTCCATATGTGTGTCCTTCTAGCTGGGCCAATCAGTTGTCGCTGGAGGTTGCATTTTTCAATTTCTTTGATTGAAAAAATCACTATGAGAAATAAGGAGTGGCTTATGGAAGGATATTGAATGGAAAGTCCAAGTAAATAATTGTGGTTTTATACAGTTGAAAGTTACAAACATTTATTTGTGACCTTTCTTATTAATTATCTAACATCTATAAGTTGTTATTTCCATTAGTCACATATCAACGGTTTATTTATAACCATAACATATTTTGAAATCTGTTAAAAGGTCGCGAATGGTTTGTGTTCTAGCACCTTGAAATCCTTCCAAAGATTGGGAATTACTTGTGTTTGTCACTAGCTACTGGAGAACTAGAATTCAAATTTCAAAGTTCGCTAGTAGATGTTCATACAGAGGGACGACCATTGAGTATCAATATATCAGTCTCATTAGAGAGTGAATGCCTTGCACCATTAGAGAAGTCCCTCCATAAGACTTTATATATATTTACTGATCAATAATGTACATGCCAGAGATAAAAAATTTGGAGAACAGTGTAGATTTGATGGTCTTTCTTTTGTTGATAGAAATGACTTTCAGAATGGAGTACTATATGCCTCCTTGCTTAATTAATCTAGGTCTACAACTTTTGATGTGTACTAATGACTTCAGTTTCCGAATGGATATCATTAGAAGCTTAACCTTTTCATACTCTATTCTAAGGCTGAAAATATTCCACAACAATCTCTGAACCTTTAAACAACCAATCTCAAAATATTTCTTGCTCAGGAATACACAGAAATATGTCCCAACTAGTAGGATGAATCCTTCTTGGAGAACTCAAAATGCATAATAATTTTTCGAAGGCTAGGACCCTCAAATCTAATAGGTTGAGGTGCATGCTTTAGCAAATCCGAATTCCAGATTGAAATGATTTCTGCCAATGTCTACATTAAAATGTAAGAAAATAATCCGTAATAGTGAAAAGGAAAATTATCATAGCGAATGAGAGCATATTTAATTGTTCTTTTCAGTTCTCTCACAGGTTCAAATTCTCAATGGTATCTAATTCAATTTGACTGATAATCCTTTCATGATCCTTCCTATTTTCCAACTCATGTATATTCCAAGTGAAGAGTCTTAAGAAAATTAGTCCTTGAAGAGACTGCGCCTCAATTTCTGATCCACACTAGATTTGAGGTAAGACTGATAGATGTCTCAGTCTTAGAGAAAGCTCCTCCACCCTGGAACACGGATTCTTAACTCGGAATAAAAAAGGAATACATCCTTCCTTCTGCTGCCTGTTTAATTAGATAGAGTGCACTCAGTGCTCACAATAGACATCCAAATCCCATTCAAAATATACGTTATGTATTGAGTTAAGAAATTTTGAAAAGTCCACCATAGTAGAAAAACTAGGTATTGGAGATTGACATTTATTGTTTCCAGATTAGGGAGAATGGATAGAAAATGATGCAAGTATCCATGTTGTAATCTAAGGAAATATATAAATGTTTTACCAACATATCCATACACTAAGAAAATTTTGTATTATAAAGAGATATACAGAACACACATAGAATATAGAATATAAGATAAAATGTAGTAGTGGTAGCTCGGCGAAGGAACATGTATATTAGTCCACAACAATCACTACACTCTTCATAATCTGGATACATACATATTTATAATAGATTGTGATAGTTACAAAGGATTAACTATCTAAAATAACTTAGTCAATTGACCCAATAGGGAAGTCATCCTGACTAACATCTTGACTTCAACTACAAAGTCTAGTTAACTATCTTGACTTATCAAGTCTAGTTGGCTAGGACTACTAGCCCCTCCAACATCTCCCCTACCCTTCCTTCTCCGTTCGGAAGAAGGGGAGATTAAGAAATCTAAAAAAAATAGAATTCTTTACATATTTTGATCCATGGATCTATGTAGGTTTTTACTATTTTTCAATAATTTGTTTCTACTGTAGAATGTTGAATGATGGTACTTATTGCCAGGGAAATTAGGTACTATACCATATTTTGCAACTGACCTATTTATTGTTGATTCTATGACTTGATTTTTTTTTTCTTAAAAATAAAATGAAACTAATATACAAGAGTTGAGGAATTAGACCACAACGAAGTGGTTTTCAACTTAGCCCATGGTTACTAGTGCCTCAAGGGTGTTTTACTGGTAAACCTACTAAGGATCATGGATTATTTCTTTTAAGTTGGGCTACATAGGTGATATGCACAAAAAATTTCCCTTTTGAGTGTTCTCATCTAGATTTCTCTCAAAGGAAATATGTCTTCGATCACATATGGGCCTAACCATGCAATTTGTATTTTCCCTAGCTTCCCTTTGATTCAATTGTCAGATAGTAGACCTTTTTCCTTGAGTAGAAGAAATAGGTAGTACAAACACCCATAGTGAGCTATTAGAATGTCATATGTACTTCATAGACTGATGAAACCTGGTTTGGTTAACATAGTAAACCAATGAGACCTGGTTTGGTTAACATAGTAAACCAATGAAACCTGGTTGAGGTTTTGTATTACCAAAAAACTTGAACCATTGATCTTTGTATAATGAACTCTACTCACAACATAAACATTTCTACATGGTCTACCATTATTAGCAATTGCACAAGGACATAATACCTCACAATAAATTTTCACTTGATAATTATGGAGATGAAATTGGTGGTATTGTGGTAGTCTCTACAAACACAAAGGGTTTTTTTTTATTTAGATAATTATCTAAACTTTCATTTTTACAATTATTTATCACTAGATTCTCCAAATCCAACTTTGTTCCTTACCGCCACAATATTCTCTCCTCAACATAACACTTTATGATCAACTAATATACAATCATTGGTTTGTCTTGGCCTATCCTGTGAGATCATGATTTAGATCATAAATAAAAAACAAGGCTAAAATATAAATCATATATAACAACTGTATCTGCACTTGGAAAATTGGTTCCAACTCGACTTGCCTGAGTTGAAATAAGAAAAATAGAATTTTTATTATATGGGTTATTGAAGTTCTTTATCTAATGTCACTTTTCTAATGTTGAAGTGCTCCCATCCATTCGAAAATATGTAAATTCTAAGAAGTTCAAGTAGTTTTCCAATAGATCAAGCATCCCTATCCACCTTGTTTCAATTGTGGAAGCACCCTTCCAATAACTGAAGCTTTCTAGACACTCCAACTAACATCCCAAATAGCTTTCATACGAAATCAGTCACCGGCTCTTGTCCTAGGAAAATATATGACGAATTTACAATCTAGGAGGAGAATTTTTGGAATGATATATTCAAGTATTAGTTGTAGTCAGATCCAATAGGATTCATTAATCAGGGTTTGTTGAACAATTCTCTCTTGAAAAGAAATTCTGGCACCTTGTGAAACAACTACATGAAGCCTTCCGTATAATGCTCAAATAATAAAAGAAAGTGATGATTTTACTTGCCATGAAATTCATAGAGGAAGAGAATAAATAAAATAATGTTGTGATCATGTTCCTCTGATGTTCAATCATATATGAGAGTTTTCCAATATCTACAATAGATGTGAGGCAGCATAGAACTGCTTTCTAGAGGTGCATGAGGTCTCAAATTTTTTTTGTTGCTTCTTTTGTTGTTTTTTTTGTCCTTTTGCACCAGAATCATCTTTATTTTTAAGCTTGGTCACATTTGAGGTATTAATAAAAAAAATATTTTCACTTCCATGGTCTCCCAGACCATCCCAACATCTAGTGAAATCATTATAACATCCATGGAATTCATTTCCCTCTCAACTAAGCCTTGTCATGGCATGGTCTTCAATTGAATAAGAAGTAATCCCAACAAAAAAATTTATAGTGCCTCCCAAAATGTGCTGCAGGACCAAATCACACTTTCTATTTTTCTGTGAGTATAAAATCACCTTGAATATAGACAAACAAGCCCATTTGAATTTGTGAAGCAGTCACCAAATTTTCTATGGTACATATCTCCTCACTCTTATGCTAAATTAGATTTTTGAGTGCAATACAGAGTCTTGAAGCTATAGTTTTTCTTCCTTTTCCACAACATTTTGATGTAGTCATTCAACTTGCTTACATTGGGCTCTTGTTGTTTTTCTCCTATCTTGCTATTTCAATTTTCAATCAGAGCTGTAGAAGCATGGTGTAGGTATGTAATTTTTAAAGGTTGGAGACAACCATTTTCACAGGGGAGCGAATCATCTATAGAATGGTTGTTCACCATCTTAGGATTATTTGGAGAGATACTCCCCATAATCGTCTTTGTAAACAGGCCAATTCCAACAAACAACCAAGGGATTTTGTTGTCAACACATAAAATATTGGGTGCCAAGGAGAATTATTTCTTGGTATATTTGAAGAGATGAATATGGGGAGACAATGCTTTATTTGTTGAAACAAATGTAGAGGCAGAAAAAAATAGGGTACTGACCATTTCTACACATTGTGAAACAAAGCCCAGGCAGATCAACATGCTAGTAATGAATGCCTCATAAATTTGATCATAGGTTTTGTTGATGTCAATCTTTAAAAAGAGAGCTTGCTAGCTAATCACCTTGGCGCATTGCATAGCCTCTCAAGCCAAGATCACATTATCTAGAGTAAAGCACCCTTGTAAAGTTAATCTGGTCCTTATACTCATTCTTTGTAGCATAATCTCTTACGTGCAATGTCATATCCTAAGTGGTAATTTTATAGGTGACACTCAACAAGGTTATAGGACACCACCTATTGATAGAATCTCTAGTAGCATTCTAAAGGTTATCAATTTTACTATTACCATTAATTACCAAGGTTACCATTAATTGCCAAAGTCACAAACTCCTCAAAGTTATATCCCCTATATTTTTTATATCTTAAAGGGTTGTTGGACAAAAATATCAAGGCTGGGGGTGACTAGGAAATCCCCTACTAGTGGGGGGAGCACCTATATGCATATATTTTGTGGAAACATGTCCCACACACTAGGGAAATGTTTCCTGATGCATTTTCTTGAGTTTCCCCCGAAGGTGCGGCATGCAGAAACATTTCTCTAGGTCCCCCCTGCCCCTGGAGCATGGGAAATGTGAGGAGCACATCCGCATGGAAAACTGTTAATATGTCGAATATTTGATGTGAAACTCCATGAACTGGGCTCTCTAATGAGACTTCTAATTGATCTTAACATAATCTATGATAAACAAGAAGATGTCCCATACCTTTCACCTGATGGTTTTCAATGTATAATCCTAGTTGATGTAGCTCTAGAGATTCAATTCCAACTACTAGCACCTACTTCCTACACATAACAAGACAACAGGACCAGCCTGAAACATTCTTAAGCAAGAGGAATGTCAAATACCCCTAGATCTAACCTAATCTACTCAAGGAAGAACATATCTACCATTGAATTTCATACAATACTAAGCACAAATGATAATGGAGGGGGAAATAATATATATCTATATTCATAAATCAGAAACATTACAACCACCAAACATTTACCTTAAGTTCCTAGTTGAAGGTTCCTCTTAATCCCTTGCTCCAAATCCTCATCGAATCTCACACAAGCATGAACACTCTGATCGATGAAGGCTAGTGTAGAAGAGCTTCTTTCAATTGTAGCAAAAATAGGTTTATCATAAAATTTTCCTCGTTTCTCTCTCGGGATGCCAGACATAAGTTTATCTTAAAATTTTCCTCCTTTCTCCCTTGGTATGCCTTCCTTATATAGATTGATAGAGGAGACTAGGGCATGTCTCTATACACCTACAACTTAGTGGAATTTAAGTCTTAAAAAGGTTTCCAAGTTCATGATGTGGAGTATCCAACACACAATATTGATATCCTCGAAAATGGTTGACTCTAAAAGGATCTAGTGGTAGTCACATGCTACAACTGGTGTAGTAAGAAGTTAACAACACCTTATTAATGGCGCAACATGAAACCAATCACACCTTGATAATGGTGCAAAGAGATACTATTGTCAACAATTGAGAATCCAAAGGAGAAAGGCCTACACTCAACACATTTGCATTTTTATAAGATTATTTTATTGTTTCTAATATTGTTTCTATATTCAGCAAAGGGGGTCTCAAGGAGTTCCTTGTGTCCCAAACTTTGCCATCCCTTCCACTGCCACCTTAAATTGTGAGGGTCTCTCTGGGAATTCCTTGAAACCTATTCTGTTGTCCCTTATTTGACCATCCTCTGATTGCTATGAAACATAATTTCACATAGAAAACCTCCAAACAAATTTTCTAACGGACAAAATTGTGCTTAAAAAATTATGAGATGTGGAACTAGGTAATGACTTGTACCTCAAATAAATTTCTGAAATCTCGACATCCTAGAAGGAGAAGTTGATATTATAATATAGTTCACAGTCTACTAATTAGTCCCAACCATATATAATCATGATATAGGTTTCACTCTGACTTCTCCTTATCATATTTGGAGGTTTTAGGGGCTCAGGAAAATATGACAACAAGATGTGGGGTGGCCTTAATTTTGGTATGTTCTATGCTTAGACCAATTTACTTCAATTTTTCACATTAGCTCAATGAAAATACTTAGATTAGAAATCACATCAACATGATAGTAAAGTGTATATAGAACATAAACATAAACATCAGAAGACAAGCCAAGACAAGTGGACACAAGATGTGGCATCAACCAGGGACAAATGCCAACGTGGGGAAACCCTTGATTAATTCTTCTTATATTCTTCATTAGTTTAGCAGAGAGAGAGAGTAAAAAGACATTTGAATTCAACACTTTGACTTGCCAAAATAAAAGATCAGACATCAGATATCTTTCATCATGAAGATGACACAATAGTTCTGATGACGGGGACCACAGATCTAAACTCAGGTGAAGTCACACTTATCATTCCTCATACTTTAATTGATTCTCTAAGGTAACTTGATATCCACTTCACCTTATCTCAATAATTTCCTTGAGATCTAGACCTGCTCAGAATTCCCAGTTATGAACAAATTTGTAGTTGTTTAACAACATTCTTTAAAATTCTAATGCAAACTATAGATGGAATTACAAATGCTCACATAGAATTCCCGTTTAACACATGCAAATTTCATTGATTCACCCACTTCTTAGCATGATAGATGGATACACAGAAGTAAAATGAAAAGGGAATTCTACAACAAATCCATATGAAATTTACTCATTTAACAAAGAATTTCATGCTAGATCATGCCTACATTCAAATACATGAGGATTAATATTCTATTTTCTGCACAGAATTCAAAGAGTCACTAACTTTTCTAATATAATTTGTCGAAAAAACTCACTACATGGAATGGGAATGATTCAAAGCCCATCCATAGATATCTAGCATGGATATCGACCCAAGCCAGGCTAGTAAACCAAAAGGACAAAGATATACCTGCAAAGGTGATGTTGTTTCAATTTTATACAAATGAATTATTATATTTTGTGTCTTGAAAGTTAATTGTTTCCCATTATCATTGTTAAATATTTTTTATGAAATTCAATTTTGCCTCAAAATTCAATTTCTGATATATGTTCTTTCAATGTTAAATCAACAATTCTTTTGTAAAATACAATTCCATTTTCTATGAACAAGTGAATTTATATGAAGCATATCTCAACTCTTGGAAACTCTTGATGCAGGTTTACAGATCGATTTGAAATTTTACTTGTAGAATATCTAGTAAGATGTCAAACCATAATCATGGGAAGGAACCATCAAGGAAAATGGATGTATTATCATACTTTCAAAAGGCTCCATCCAAAAATACACATTCTCTTCATGATTCAAGCTCCTTTGAACAATCTGCTACTGAGAAAGAGGTTAACTCTTGTGGAAATTCATCTGATATCCATACGATGGGTGAAATAATAGGTTCCTCAAGAGATCAAGGTGAGATAAATGCAGTTTCAATAGAAATTGGTGATGAAAATGTTAAAGATTCTTCCTTGGAAGGTTACAGAATCCATTCGCGGAAAAGGAAAAAAAGGCGAGTGGACCATAGGGAGACGATTCCAAGAAAATTGGGTGTCAATTTTTCCATTTATTGAAGACATACCTCCTACAAATGAGAACAAGGTTTTCCGACTAGTTAGATTCATGCGTGTAGTTGGAAAACTCGAAAGGTAGTGGAATTTTGAATGAAGCTAGATATAGTACAAAAGCATGCAGGAAAGGTGTATGAAAATAAAATTGTAAATGGTAAATAGAAATATATTGTTATATGGAAATCTTTTGAGGAATGTCGACATATTGAATATGCAGAGGAATATAAAAAATATTTAATAAGTAAGAGGAAACTTGAGGCAAGTGGAGGAACGTTCATATATCTATTTGAAAAGATTATGGAAAGAAGTTTTTTTATCCAGGATGATATAATTGAGTACTGTATTTCACATCTTATCTAAAAGTCGTCCTATAACAGATTATCCATATCACATGAAATTTCTATCTTTTCTTCAAGTGTCAAACTTTCCATCTTCTCATTGGTTTGTAAGCAATGGTTGGGAATGGGCAAGATATCTAGCTCAAGTAGAAAATGATGATTTGAAAGAGAAGATTGAAAATGCTAGGTTTTTGGCATTGTCTTTGGATGAGGCTACGACTATATATAATACTTCATGGATTTGCAAGAGAATTTATATGGTTAATGACCATGTTAGGCATTCCTATCTACTTGGGATTAAAAATATTAGAGAGACTTCTACAATTGAAAACATTTATGAACTTGTTCTTAATGGTTTGAAGGAAAGTGGCATGGATCATTTAATGATTGCAAAAAATTTGGTATGTGTTGGAGTAGATGGAGCATCGGTAATGTAAGGACAAAGGAATGGCCTTTGTGTTAGGCTACAACTATCAAATTCACCATATATGATTAATATTCATTGTATGGCTCATAGGATGAATCTTGCATTTAAAATAGTAAGCAAATTTCCATCAATTTCAAAAGTTGAAGATCTTGTATGTGAGACTCATGCATACTTTTCTCGTAGTCCCAAATGATATTTAGAGTTTCAACAATTTGCAAATGGTGTTACAGATGGAAAAAAACTACTGAAAGATGTTGATACAAGATGGATGTCACTAAATGGACTAGCTGAAAGACTATTTAGTGAGTTAAAATCTTTGGTAGGGTTGATGTATGAAAATCGCTACAATGTAGACAAAGCTCAAGATCATCTTTCTCGACTAACTGATATAGAGACATTATTGACATTGGCTAGAATTCTTCCTATGTTATATGAAATGAATGGCCTCATGAAAATGTCTCTGAATCGCACAATGTATATTGCAGAATACACAAAGGTGAGAAATTTAACATGTCTTGCATTGGATAATTTGTATATGGTGCGAGACTCTTTTACTAGTCGAGGGTTTAAAAGTTGGACTAATATCATCAATATCAAAAATACTGAATTTTTTTGATGTTTGATAAAACAGGATACTATGTATCACAGTGCATGGGTATATGGTTCCATTTCATTATATTAGTAAGACGGGAGGAAACACCAAAGATTGCCCCGTGTTAATAGACCAATTTGATAATATTGTGATTTCTATAAGACAAAATTTGATAGAAATTGAAAGATCACCATCATTAGAGATAAGAGAATGATTTCCTCGAGATGAATTGTTGGAGGCCATGTGTGTGGTATAACCTCAATATTGGAACAATTATCAATGTCCAAGAACTTTAAAAGTGGATTTTCAAAAAAGATTAAAATGTTTAGTAGACCATTTTGGAAAGAAAGTCTCAATACATGGAGAACAAATTGAAGGCATTTTAGATTCATCAAAATTGTATCAACAAGGTGGACGCTTTACTGAAACAATATGGAAGCGATATCCCTTTTTGGAGAATCCTAATGAAAATGGTGCTATAACAAGATTATGCACTACTTTATGTGCTAGCCAGTACCTCCAAGAAAGCATATCATAATATTTCAAATTAGCAGATTTGTGTCAAACCATGATTTTGGGATTAGTGGAGGATGAGAGAATGTTTAGTGCATTATCATTTTTGAAGTCGAAGTTGAGGAACAATCTTGATAAACATTTGGATACATGTTTAAGATTATATGTAACTAAGTATGACATTGACAATTTTCCATATGAAAGAGCGCTGACTCCTTGGTGATCAAACTGTGATAGAAGGGGAGAAAACAATATAACAAATTTCTCTAAAGAAATTGATATAGAACAAAATGTTTTGGAGG
Source organism: Pinus tabuliformis (assembly GCA_031772625.1). Classification (NCBI taxonomy): domain Eukaryota; kingdom Viridiplantae; phylum Streptophyta; class Pinopsida; order Pinales; family Pinaceae; genus Pinus; species Pinus tabuliformis. The sequence goes on along the minus strand of CM062820.1, from coordinate 1,352,200,052 downwards.
CTCATAATGACAGTTCATTTAGAGAAGATCATGTTCAGAATTTGGAAAATGAGGACCAAGATGAGAACTAGGAAATTGAAATACCCTAGGACTCTTATTTTGGTATACATGTTCCATTGATCATGCAAGATTACTATATGTCAAATTCAGGTAAAAATAGGTTCTATATTTTTATTTTTCATTGTAAAATTACAGTGACATTACTTTGATGTGTGTTATTTGAAGATTGATGTTTCATATTTAATCATTACATTGTTTGTTTCTTATCTGTGACAGGAAATAAAGCTGGATTTGATGAGGTTGGGACCTATTTATTTTCACATAGATAGTGTCTGACTATTATTAAATGATAAATAACTAATTTAACAAGACTAACGCAAAGTATCAATGGGCTCATTCAAGTACATGAAACTACCTTGATGTCTAACTCTGATATCTTGGAAAATTTTAATGGTTTATATGTCGCTTGTGTTTGGGGAATTTTATTGAGTTTTGAGTTTTTTTTTGTCAAAGATTATGTTAGTCCCTTCAATTGTTTTAGTTCTTTCTTCATGCTTAGATTCATATCTCTAGTTTTATAATTATTATTGTTTTCTTTATATATTTATGGTTTGAAGAAAATTGTTTTTATTTCCTTTCACTTTGTGGCAAGACTTTATAGACTACTATGCTTATTTTATATTTCCTTGGAAAATAATTATTGATATTTGGAAAGGGGAATGAGCCATGGGTAGCTAAGGGAAGAGAAAAATGGTTTATGTGCTAGGTTTCTACACATTCATCGTAGGAGACCTATTGACATGAGACCAACATTATTTTGTATAATCTTGTCATACATTCCTTATCCATTCTTTCAAGTCTTTCGGGTACTAAGTTTTTTGGGTCCCCACATGTCCTTAGGACCATTAAGGGATGAGATAACATGAGTCAATCCAACTCATGCCTCGAATTTACTTTTACCTATTGATATAAGTGTTTTGTTACCACTTATCACCAAAACATTTCTACCATAACATAATCCAACTTGAAGACAACAATTCTCATCTTCCTTTTATAGAAAGGCTCTATGGATCTCCCTACTATACTTTCCCAAGACCAATGTCCCTTCTTGGTAGGTCTCTCCACCATACCACTAATCACACAATAGACACACACTTGTAACTACCACATTCTATTAATCTCTCTAGTTTGAATTACTGATGTCCCTGTCACACTCGACCAATATAATCTTGAAGGTATATTTTTTATCATATCTTTTTTTTTGTTATTTTGTGTATTTAACTTTAGCATCATCCTAGATTAATGAGTTAGTGTCCTTTTGATTTGACCTTTAATTGGAAATGAAGCCGGATTTGATGAAGCTAGGACCTATTTATTTTCACATAGATAGTGTCCTAGTATTAAATGATAAATAACTAATTTAAGGAGTCTAAAGCTAAGAAACGATGGGCTTATTCAAGTACATGAAATTGCATTGATGTCTAGCTCTGATATCTTAGAAAAATTTAGCAATTTGTTTGCTGCTTGTTTAGAGGATTTTGTCAATTTTGAAACTTTTGGTTTGTTTTGGTCAGATTTTTTAGCCCCTTGACTCATTTCATGCATAGATCAATAAATCTAGTTTTATGTTTGTAATTATTATTGTTTTGTTTATATATTTGGTGGTATGAGGAAAGATATTTGATTTCCTTTCACTTTGTGGCATGATTTCAGCGTCTTCACCTTTTAGAATATAGTAAAATATTTTGCTTATTTTATATTTTTTTGGAAAATAATTATTTATATTTGGAAAGGGAAATAAGCCCTGGGTAGCTAAGTGAAGAGAAAAATGGTCTATTTACTAGGTTCCTGTGCATTCATCGTAGGAGACCTATCGACATGAGACCAACATTCCTTTTATGTAATTACACTTTTCATGCCAAGGTGGAGCTGAGTTCGCTCACCTGGGAAGAACAGTGACAACTGATCATAATGCTAAGGAGATTAGAATTTTGGTTTCAAAAGCAGGATTGTGAAAATTGCTTGAACTAGTTCTTATTTTGGTCATATTTAATACCAAATTTGTGTCTTGCTGATTTTTTACATTTGTAATGACCTTGTGTAGAGTTGGTTTGAAGAGCCTGATGTTAGAGCGAGAATACTCTCTACAAACCACAAGGACTACATTATCTCGGATCACCAATGCTTGGAGGGCACTCGATGTTCTTGGTGGTGCCAAGTCTCTTTGCTCTAAGTGTCAACGGATACAATGGTATGGTCGTAACATCACTTAATTTGATCCTCTTTACTAATCTCCTAACATCATTTCAATACAACAAATTGTTCTGTTTTCATGGAATTCAGAGATACATCAATAATGTAATTTTGTCTTGGAAACACTAAATTATTTTGTTTTGAGATCAACCAATTTGAGTTGTTCATTGCAGCCACCACTTGATCCTTTGACAAAAATTTAAAATTCAAAGCGTAATAAAGCTATTTTAATTTCTTTCCAGAAGAATATTGCTACAAGCCAATGAATATTAATGTGATTAAAATAGATGTTGCACTTGGTACCATAGTCCTTGTAATAGGGTTGTACTCCATTTTTTTCTATGGAAGGAGACTGATTTCTAACTGCTCCATGTATAATGACATATGATATAATATATTACCCACATAACTGTAACTTCTAATCTTCTAATAGATCATGTAATGAAGAAATATTTATCTATGAAAAGCTAGGGACCCACATCGCACATCTTGATAATTAATATGAATTTTGAATCTATGACTTGGCACATATATTTTTACTTGGGTTTTCACTTAGAAGATATTATGATGTTGTCGCGGATTCTTGTATTGGTTTCCCAATTCCCTTTTTGTTTTGAAGATCTACCTTGATTTTACAATTATAACTTAGAATGGTTGTAAGAGAACTTATCCATACAACATATGAAACAAAAGTTCAATTTGTTCGACTTATTTTGGTTACATTTGAAAAATCTAGTTTTTCTCATTCTGATAGGTAAATGTTTGTAGATGAAGATGCCATCTTTGCAACTCTGTCACAAGGAAATTATCTATATTTTGTTGTTGCTCAATACAAAATCAAGCAATTTGTTTTTTCAAACTCAATATTGGTTGCATTTAGGAGCAAAGAGTTGTCTCCATGTCTTCTTCACGCAAGAAAGTTGTATGGTCCAATGATCCTGCCATATGACTGTTGATAGCTAGCTTGCAGTACAAGTATATCTTTGATGATGAAGTAGTAGTAGTAGCTTGGTGGTGGGGAAGATTTGGAAAGTTAAATCTTCAATGAAATCCATGATTTTTTGTGGTTGGCCCTAACGAATAATGTTTTGAAATGAGAGGTTCTACAAAATAGGGCAAGGTAGGGTCCTGGAATTTGCACTCTATGCAAATGTGGAGGGGAAACAATAGACCACATCTTGGTGTTCATTTGTATTTTTTCTTAGGAGGTATGGGGTGTTATTCTCCCCTTATTTTAGGATAGGGTACTTGGCTAGAGGCTTCCTTGTTGGACTATTTGATGATAGAGCACTCAAATAACATAGATCATTGCCCCTGATTTCCTCTAGAGACATTTGGATGGGAAAGAAGGAAAAAAAAAAATTTGTAGACAAGGAGATCCCTCCTTTTCAGGTACATCATCAAATAAAATACCTATATGAAGGCGTAAAAAGGACTCCAAAGGTTAAAGTTCCAAGGTGGCTTGCAATCTGGAGGTTGATAAAACTTATCCATGGCCTTTCTTTGTTGGTGCTTGCCAAGGTACCGCTGGATTCCTTTATACACATAGTTTTTAACATACACCAGTAAACAAAAAAATAAAATATATAAAAATAAAATGAAAAGTGAAAACAACATTGTTAGTGTAATCGTTAAATGAGAAAGACAACTAGGTTCCTCACAAATGCAAATTAGGCATTCAAAATATTCTTTATTTCATCAGGTGAAAGAAAATTACAATTATGCTTTTATATTTTTGGCTCGTTGAATATACAAAGAGAAAATTGCTTAATAGTATTGCTTAATTTGACAACAGTTTTACTTTTATTTGATACAAGAGAGGAGGTAGTCTTAGATTTTACCTATTTCTCAGTAGTTCTTCTCCTTCAGCAACAACATCATCCTTCAACAAATACATTCCATCTTGTACAGAGGAAAGTTGATGTTTAGTAGAGAGCCCATAAGAGATCCTCTAATGGAGGTGTAGTAGTCTAGTAGGATCATTGGATAAGGCACATGTATGAATATATTATCTTCAAATAGGAAGGAACAGTTACCCATCCAGGAGAGGGCATGCATGAATGTCTACTCTGTGAATGGTGCAATTTTCTAAGTGTGTTGGGTGCATGAGTTCATGCATTAATTCTACCCTAGTGGGCCTTGTATTTGGAGCAATGTTATCCACACATGATGGTGATATCCACTAGGTGCATTAGGGTTAGGGTTTAGTTGCTCATGTGAGGCACACCACGGGTATTTCCCAATTCTAGAGTAACCCTAGTCCTTTGTTATTCGATAAAAGAAGGGCAGGGAACTTCACTGTGGTTAGAAAATGCACTTCATTGTGATGGTTAAATAATAGAAATGTTGAGATTGTGGCATTTTAATTCATTATTTCAGTTAGTATAGAGAAATGTGGAAGAGTGCTACAAAATTATGTGTTTGTAGATCTAGCATTGCTTGTATGTTGTTTTGATGTCTGACTAATCAAGTTTCAATTCCCAGCTTAGGGTTTTGTTTTAGAAGTGCAAATATACTTACCATGATTGAAAATGAATAGGTAGAAGAAGACTCATATTTATAGGCTCATCCTTGTTTGTACCATTTGATTAGTGTTGTGATATGCATCTTTGGTTGCATAGTGGTCATGCTATAAAGGATTCCTGAAGGATAAGGCCATAACAATCAACAAATGTGATGTCACACTCAACATTTTCAATGAAAGGTGAGAAAATGTAACATTACGGGTAGTCCTTATCTATTCACTTTAGTTTCTCATTTGCTTTCATTCAACCTAAAAATGGTGAGGATGAGGTTGAGACAAAAAATTAAGAGACGTTCTAAGATTTTCTGAAAAATGATTCTTCATGTTGTCATTATTTATGCTTTGGGCTAGTTGGTCTTTGATTTGTCAATTTCACTTGAACAAAGCCTCTTTATAAACCACAAAGGTGTAATGAGTTGCCTTTGGGACTAATAATGGATTTGGAGAACTAGTAGTTAGTTTATCTTTCTCCTCAGTTTATATTATTTTCTCAGCCATTAGCTTACGTTATTTGAGTGCTTTTTGTTGAAGGAATTCTTCATTAGAATGGCCAAAACACTTATGGAAGTTGAAATGTTTTTTAAGACCATTTCCATTTCTAATTTGTTTCCTCTTAGAATGAAACTTACAAGTGGAAGGAATATTCATTTATTGTAGTCCCCTATAAACTAAAGAACATGACAATGAGGAGGGGGAAGAAGAAGAGGGTTGAGAAGGGTTTCAACACACATGAGCAGTTGAGGAGGTTGAGTGATTTTGGGAGAGAGAGAGTGCAGGAAGCTAGGAAATAGGCATTTCTAGGCAGAACACACTTTTGTACATCCTCACAGAATCCATACATCAGGATCATATGCCCCCTTTTGTACAGTCTGTACAATAGAGAATTGTTATTTCTGGTTGTTTTAGCAGGTGTACCTCTCAAGAAACCTGTAGAAGGTCACGTTTAGGGTGATTTTGGTAACTGTGTAGTCATGATATTTGGGAAGTGTGTGGAGGTTTCCTTGTAACTTTTTCAAGGATTGAAAAAATTATTTGTGTGTATGTGAAATTAATTTTTATGCTTCTTCTGTTTCATTTTTAGCTAGTTGATCGAAGTTATGGTCTGAAATTTAATTTCAACATTACTTAAATTCAACAATCTACTTGTTTTTTTAATTGATATCTTAAGGGAATTAGTCACCTTTAATGAAATATGTGGTTATGAATAGGAGTTAGTGCTTTCTGGAGCTTGTGGCCTTTTGGGGCTTGATTATTTATAGAAAAAACATCAAGAAAAGTACTGAAGACATTAGCAAAAATAGATAGAAGTTAGGATAATTGTTAAAACATCTTGAATTTACCACTTGAAGCATAGATGAAAGGGAGAAAGTGTAGATTTGGATTTAATATTATTTGAGGTGAAAATTTCTTATTCCCAACCTTCATTAGTGCTTGGAAGTCACGAATGCACATAAAGCATGCAACATCCACTGTCTCAGGTTGGAAGCATACACCATTATAAATATGAATCCATTTTCCATCATCTCAAGGTGTCCAAATGTAGCATACAATGCCATTCATAATATTATGCCCTTGAAGCTTCTCGCAGAGTAACAATGTGAATTGGTAACTAGAGCTCCCTTGTAGCACTGCAGGGGGGAAGAAAAAGATGACATAGGTTTTGAGACAACAATGACCTGCCTTTTCTGGGCTGGTGGATATCTCATGTGCTGCCACTTTAATGAATTCATATCAATTAGTTTCTAGAAGCATTTATTTAGTTGTTTTAAGGAGTATATTTATGTTCTCCATTCACCAACTCGATAGCAAGGGACTATAAAGTTTTGAAGACATTGAAGTTAAAAATCTGCATGGCTCAAAAGATTTCTTTCCTATTGGAATGTATTTAGAGATCTCTTATGTCCTTCCACAGGTTGCAATTTCAATCTCCTATGCATGGAAAATATATTGATAATAAGAATTCCCTTCCATCTAACAATAGAAATATTAAGGAAAAGCACTTTCTAAGCAACTCACATATGCATGATAAAAATACAAAGAGAAAATTAGATAACCATTCAAATGAATATGGTGAGAATTTCATGTGCACTAAACATGACTCTACTATCATGTTTGATGATTGGAAGCAAAATGATAAATCATCTTTGACATATGCTTACAGTGATGATGTGGAAAATGACATAGATAGTTTTGTCAATGTGAATTTTATGGTAGAAAACAAAGGGGATCCTAAGGTTTCATTTTCTGACATACATGATCCTTTGATATAGTATTTCAGAAATTCTCTTGAACCCAACTTGCATATACTCAAATGCATCATAGATGATATATTTTGAACCTGGAAACCCATATGGGAAAACCAACAAGCTGCAATTTCAGTGTCCTATGCATGGAAAATGTATTGAGAATAAAAATACCCTTCCATCAAATAATAGGAATATTAATGCAAAGCGACTTCTAAGAAACTCACATATGCATGCTACAAATACAAAGAGAAAGTTAGATAACCATTCAAATGAATCTGGTGAGAATATCATGTGCACTAAACATAACTCTACTATCATGTTCAATGATTGGAAGAAAAATTATAAATCATCTTTGACATATGCTTACATTGATGATGTGGAAAAGGGCACACATAGTTCTATCTATGTGAATTTCATGATAGAAAACAAAGGGGATCCTAAGGCTTCATTCTCTGACATAGATGATCCTTTGATAGAGGATTTGAGAAATTCTCTTGAATCCAACCTGAGTATACTCAAAATGCACCATAGAAGGTATATTTTGAACCTGGAAACCCGTACGAGAAAACCAAAATTTGATGCTGTCTTCTATTATACCTCATACGCATACAACCAATGTCCCTTCAGCATGTGTGTTAGGTACCTACAAACATGCATAAATTATATTCAAAATTATAATTGGCTATGGTGAGAGGGAATGGAAAGTTTGAAGGAATCACATCTTATATGTCTGTGTGTGTGAACGTGAAAGTAGGTGCAATAAGTGCTTGGTTCTACACAATTGGATAAAACCATGTATACATAAGCATGTATACATTCAATTGCCATTTGGTCTAGCTCAAACCCAAATTTGTATTGGGAGTGTTATGGTTTGAATGTATGTTGAAGGGTAGATATATGGTTGAATCAGGCACTGTGATTGAAAATTCAAGCTAGAACATAGCGCTTAGTGTTGACACAACATAACTTAGATCATTTTTCAATTGTTTGACTTTCAACTAGTCACCAAATTGTAGTATGTAGAGTGTATTTGGCATTGCAATAAAGACTAGTATTGCTTTTGGGCACCAATTTGTAAAACAAGAGTAGGCATCACTTCTTAGATATTTTCCCCATAATTGGGAATTGATCCTAACACCATAAACAAAGAATCCAAGCCCTACATAGAGTTTGGAAACATTGCTTGTTCATGCTTGCTAGAGAATAGCCCAAAGAGAATCATGAACTCAACATAACTTAGTATTGCACTAACAAATCATTTTTTTCATGCAGAATGCATTAAGTGAAAAATGAGCCATCCAATACAATGATATAAGGTGGCCAAAGAGTTGTCACAATATCCAAAAATCCCACTTTTCATTTAGGAACAAACTGTTTGGATGGTTTTTCCTTGGTAACAACTTAGTAGTTAAAGATAAGCTTCAGCATTGTCTACTAGAGGGTTGTTGTGTCATTTTCATGAGATAAACGTAGTAGATCAATGCATTTTGTTTGAATTCCATCACATTAAATTGATGCGTTAAGGAACTGAATCGTTGACTTTGACATGCTATGGGTGTATGATAAAGAACTTTAAAATTTTGTTTTGAGAAACACAGGTACTCAAATTTCTTGTCTGTTAATGGCGTTGCAACATACTCTTTGAGCAATGGAAGACCATTAAACCGTTCTTAACCATCCTTCAAAAAATCACTAATGTCTGTGAAATCAAGATTTTTTTTGATATAGAAATGTTTCTTAATATCATATTTCAATGAAATTTTATACAAAAATATATCTCGTCTCATGTCTTCTACATTATTTTATGCAAATGGTTCTTATTGTAATTTTTTTGTTCAATGCAACACAATCTGTTTGAATTCTGATATAGTGCAGGTGTTGGTTTTGTTTTGAATTTAGAGTGTTAATATTGTTGTTACCTTTGGAATATGACCCAATAGTTTTGATATATATGGCATGAAAGGAATTTCTATATAGGTAATAGGCTATCACCTTGAAGGGTCTTGCCCTTGTATGCACTCAATGCAATGGCAATTAATGTGATAGATGAACAAATATTTATAATGACATCTACTGAAATGTCAATTATTTAAGACTTGGCATATTCTTAGTTATATACTTGTAAGCATTATTTTTTCTCTCTTAGTTAAGATTCCATTGAGTAAAATCTCGATAATGCTTTATCTTGAGGATTCCATTTAAATGAAATTCTTATCGATGCTTTATATTGTCTTTAATATTTGAGCATTGGAAGTTAGCCTAACATATTTCATTTATGATTCCTTTTGTTACCTTTTTTACTCTCCTATCATCGTTTCAAATTGTATCCATCACACAGTGAGCATACTGGGTCTGCTTTTGGAAACGATTCATCCATATGGGAAGCAAAAAATGTTGTAGTTGAAGAGTATTGGGATGCTTTGATACTTGCAAGAATGGATAAGAAAGGTAACAAGTAGATCAGTCGGTTGACAGTTCTCATGAGTGTTTTTTCGTCACTGGTTTTGAATTAGTTAACACAATGGTTGATTGTCTCTGAAAAGTGATGGTTCCATGATATACTATGATCTGAAATAATTTTTTGGATGTATTTAGGTAATAGGACTTATTTGGAATTGCTTGCTTATGTTCCAAGTGCTGAAAAAGGAAAGAAAACAAAACACGTTGCAACCCCTTATCCAAAACACGGTGCAAAGGGCCCTATCTCAGTTGTCAAGGATTGTACCAGGGAGGTAAAGAGGTGGGTTGTGTTAGTGTCAGTCTTTCCAGCCTTCCTACAGTGATCAAATGTGCTCTTACAAAGTGATTTTGAAGTGTCAAGGTCAAATTTTGTCATTTCAGTGAGTCTTCAAGCCAAAATTTGGTCACTAGGCATTAGGTCTAGGGTTTGCCCAAATGTCAGTCCATGTCACTATTCAGCTGAGTTTATCATCATTCGTAGGGTTTTCATTATCATGTCAGTGTCTAATGAGTCATTTTACACCTTGTTCATGCTTCATGTTGCGCCCAGGCAAGGTCATTTCCCTCTCCTAGGGTTTTGAAGGCAATTTCTCTTGGATGGTCAAATCACCGGAAAAACTTGTTTCCTGATGTTCATACACCTTCCCCTATCCTTAAAGTACCTTATAAAACACTTCCCAGCACTCAGATCCCCCAAAATCCTCATTTTTGCACAAACCCTAGTTTCTAGCTACAACCTGGCAATTTTCTAGGTTTGGCCTGTGTTTTGTCCTTTTCGACCCCTTCCCCTCACTCAATCTCTGAGATTCCACTTTCCCCTACTTCCTAACATCCCTCCCCACTCCCAAAAATTTCCCCAAGAATTTAGAAGCCCTCTATCCCCTTCATTTCGCTCCATTTCGACAAAATCCCTTGTTTCACACATCGGGACAAGTTTCACTCAAAAGCTTTTTCTGATCAATCAAAGATTAATTTTGCCAAACTGAGAGAGCTTTTTGTCCACAACATGACAAGGAAGAAAAACCTCTTTCACTTTTTACACAGGTGTCATGGTTTGAGAGAAATGTCAAAAATACTGGCGAGAACGAAGGTGCTCCAAGGACGGTTGGCCAAAGCACAAAAACGAAGGAAAACGCCTGATCCACTCCAAATTTTGGCCAAAGCCTCTTTGACTGAGCATGGTACTTGATTGGGGACTCCCAGCCCAAATTTCAAGAAATTTGGAGAAAAATTTGTCATTTGTGAATTTTTTGTGCAATTTTACAGGTTTTGGCCGTTGGAGTGGTCTCACCCCGCGCGCGACCACTCGTGGGGACAGCTCAGAATGAGAAAAAATTTACATTTTTGGAATTTTCATGCAAAAATACACTTGCCTATGCATGGGGTCAAGTTTTTATGGAGATTTGGGCCTCCAAAAGCTCAAAATACATGCAATTTTTGACTTTCTGCCCCTTTTTTGAGTTGCAGAAAGCTGCCTTGGAAGAAATAATATTTGAGGGGTCAAATCAACTCCAAATTCAGAAATTCCACTTGGGTTGGAAATTATACTCCCAGACCTTTCCAATGAGCTATCTTGCACCTGATTTGGACACCGGGAAGGCCTTCAACCAGAGCTTCCAAGGGGCGCGACCACTCAGGATCAGGGGCGCGACCACTCAGGGAAAATTCCCAGATTTGACCATTTCGGCCAGCAAAACACTGTTTTTACTCTTGGATGACTTTTGGGCATGTAAATAAGAAACTTTGGTGTAATTTTCGTGGCACATGGATGCATTTACTCTCCTTTGACACTTCTAGAACTTTCTTTGATGTAAATGGTGAAAATTTAATGCATGGATTAGTTTCCTAAGTTTTAGAGGCAAGTTGTTTTGACTGCCTATTATCTAGTTCTTAGTTTAGAATTAGTTCAAACTGCTCCTAGGAAGCTGAGCTCGACCCCTAGAGGTGGGGAAACGAGTTAGATCAGCTATATGATGCCTTCTCATCCTCATTTTGATGGTTGGACTCTTGAGGGAGAAGCTCTATTATATATTTTACTTGTATCTCTGCAATTTGAGGAAAAGGAAGGCCAGGGTTTTGCAAACATCATTGGGATTCTTGTGGACTCTTATGTTGATGGTGTGTTCTCTTATTGTAATTGTAAGTGTGTTTATGTGTTCCATCTCTCTCTTTACTGCAGCTTATTAAACAAATGAAGTGATAAAGTTTGAATTCATGCTCGCCATGCTCAGCTTTCAAATTTGTTTAATGTTTATGTTTTCCACTGTCTAGAGAGGATTCAAAGTCATTGTTTGCCCTCTTTAGCTTCTCTTTTTTCTTCCTTGATCACTCATCTCAGTTAAAGGCATCAGCACAAACTCCTACCTTGCCCCAAAGACTCACCTGCAAAAACTGAGCTCAATCCCCGCACCCTGAATTGCACTCCCTCCAATTGCCACCAAAAACCCCAAAAACTTTAAATCAACCCTCCTCATCAGTTTACTAGCCTAATATTTTTGATCCTAATTGGTCAGCTCACCCCATTGAGAAAATACCTTGAGTCTGACCGGAGAGAGCCTTCTCCTTCCTCGTAGGGCTAGCTATGAGGTGTAATGGTTTGATGTAGCCTTGAGATTTGTCTATCTCAGCCTAGGTGAAATTTCAAGCGCTAACAGGTTGTACCATTGAATATGTCATACCTGGGAGGAAAAGAAGTGGGGTTGTAACTTGTAAGAGGCTAGGAGCCTCTACTTTTTGGAAAGAGTCCACTACACTAAAGATGCTATGTTATGAAACCAGCTCAAGAAAAGATAGAAAAGATAGATCAACGCCTTAGAATTCAGCCTCTTCGAGGGGGAAACCTCCTTTACATTACATAAATGAACAATTCTTGGATGATACAAATGAAAAAACCTCCTTTCTATATATAGGAGTCTAAGGAGTCACAATATAATCCAGCCGACCTAACAATAATAATATAAAGCCACAAAAATAACAATAGAGGGATTCTATGGGGCACAGTGTTAACAATATGGGGGCAATAGGGGCACAACAATATTAATAAGGGGTATAACTACAATAGTAATGGGGTAATCACTAGTATCATAGGGACCCAACATGCCCCTCTCCTTCAAAAAAGTGTTGTCCTCAACGCTTGAGTAGTTTTGGATACTTCTGCATAAAATTCTCATCCTCCCATGTGGAATCTTCAGCGGATAAGTTCTTCCATTTGATAAGATACTCTGAAATTGATCGATTTCGTAGCTGTCGAGTTCTTGTTTCTGTGACTGCGTCCGGTTCCAATATAATTTTTCCTTCCTCATCAAGTTCTGGCAATATTGTTTGAACGGGGAACTTGTTGCCTATAACCTTCTTTAAACATGAAACATGGAAAACTGGGCGCAATCGAGAAGTTGCAAGAAGCTCCAATTTGTATGCCATAGTACCAATCTTTTGCAACACCTTGTACGGACCATAATACTTTGGTGATAATTTATTATCCTTCTTAGGTTGCTTGAGGGACATTTGCTTATATGGTTGTAACCATAGGAATACCCAATCACCTACATCAAAACTTCTTTCACTGCGATGTTGATCTGCCTGTTGTTTCATTCTATTATGTGCCAACACGAGGTTATCCTTTAAGAGTTGGAGGACTTGTTGTTGATGTTCGATGTGATGTTCCACTGCCTGAACCTTAGAATTTTCTCTTACATATGATGTGATGGATGGTGGTTGATAACCATAAAGTGCCATAAATGGGGTCATTTTTGTTGCTGTATGGAAGGAAGTGTTATACCACCATTCATCCAAAGGCAACCATTTGACCCATTGTGTCTGTTTATCAGATACAAAGCAACGAAGATATCCTTCCAAACATTTGTTCACTATCTCAGTTTGCCCATCAGATTGAGCATGATAAGATGAGCTATGAGCTAATTGAGTACCAAGACAAGAAAATAATTTTGTCCAAAAATTTCCAGTGAAAATGGGATCTCTGTCACTTACAATAATCTTTGTGTTTCCATGTAGCTTTTGAATTGTTTCCATAAATGCAGTAGAACTGTACTGGCTTTAAATGGATGTGATAATGCACAAAAGTGTGCATACTTGGTAAGTCTGTCAACTACCACCATGATGACACTCTTTCCCTCAGACTTTGGTAAACCTGTGATAAAATCCATTGAAACCTCCTCCCAACGTTGGCTTGGAATGGATAAAGGTTGTAGTATACCTGGTGTCTTAATTGTTTCAACTTTATTTTGTTGGCAAACCAAACATTCCGCCACAAACTTTTGAATATCTGATTTAAGGTCATCCCAAAAGAATTCCTTCTTAACCCTGTGGTAAGGTTTTAAAAATCCTGAGTGCCCTCCTAATGGAGAAGTGTGCATTTCCATAAGAATATTTTGTTTTAGCTGGGAATTCTTACAGAGGTATAAGCGATCTTTATACCATAACGAATCATTTTGCCAGCTAAATGTATCAGACATACTGGAATCTTGTTGCAACTTTTGAATAAGTGCCCACACTTCTTCGTCATTCTTCCATTCCTCCCTTGCTTTGTTTATCCAATCTAGTTGGATAATAGAAATGGCGCACAACAATGCTTCCACATCCTCATCCTTTCTTGAGAGTGCATCTGCCACCACATTTTGCTTCCCTTTTTTGTAGATGATTTCAAATTCATAACCCAACATCTTTGTGACCCACTTTTGTTGCTCTTCAGAGGATAATCTTTGTTCTAAAAAGTATTTAAGGCTATCATGATCCATTTTTACCTTGAAGTGTCTTCCCATTAGGTAGGGTCGCCATTTCTTAAGTGCATGTAGTATTGCCAACATTTCCTTCTCATAAATAGCTTTGTGTAAAAACTTTCCCTTGATTGGACGACTTTCAAAAGCAATGGGTCTTTCATCTTGCATTAAAACAGCACCAATTCCATTTCCTAAAGCATCACATTCTACAATAAAGGTTTTTGTGAAGTCTGGTGTAGCTAAGACTGGTGCTTGGCACATTGCCTCTTTAAGATGTTCGAATGCCTTTATTGCTTATGGGGTCCATGAAAATGCATCTTTCTTCAATAATGTTGTTAGAGGTGCTGCTATTCTCCCATAATTCTTAACAAACTTGCGATAATACCCTGTCAACCCGAGAAATCCTCCCAGATGCTTTATGGATGTGGGAATTTTCAATTCCTTAATGGCTTTAATTTTGCTAGGGTCTACCTTAACTCCTTCATGAGATACAATATGACCCAGATATTCCACCTCTTATACTCCAAAGAAACATTTGGATCTTTTTGCATATAATTGTTTCTCCTTCAATAGTTGTAACACCCTGTCAACATGTTCAACATGATCCTTCCAAGACTCGCTGTAGATTAGTATATCATCAAAAAATACTAACACAAATTTTCTAAGGAATGGTTTGAAAATTGAATTCATCAACCGTTGAAATGTTGAAGGTGCATTGGTAAGGCCAAAAGGCATGACCAAAAATTCATAATGACCCTCATGAGTTCTAAATGTTGTTTTGGGAATGTCTTCAATCTTCATTCTGATTTGATGATATCCCGAACGAAGATCCAACTTGGTGAAGTAAATTGATCCATGCAATTCATCCAGTAATTCATCAATGACAGGAATGGGAAACTTATCTTTAATAGTGAGCTTGTTGAGCTCCCTATAATCCGGACACATGTGGCATGATCCATCCTTCTTGTGCACCAATACGACTGGAGTAGAGAAAGAACTTTGACTTGGCTGAATTTTACCAGCCTCTAGCTGTCACACGGAATCTGTCAAGGGTGCGGACACGACTGACCTTCCTAGAAGTCTAAGACATTCTAATGACAAACAAGACAAAATGGAGTGATCTTTCTCTAAATACACCTTTTACAACATGAAAACTACAAGTTTTTAGGCTTACCTTATTCCAAAACGCTGTTGTTGAAGTCCGTTCTTGACGATCCGGATGAGCTCCTCCTTCAAGTCAATTCCTGCAACCACAAACAATCAAACAATTACCAAGCACTTGCATTTCATATAATAAAACATATATTCAACATGCAGACCAAGGAACACATGAAATAACTCATTAACACAAGCTATTGAGAAAAATAAACCAGTTTGTATTAATAACGAAACAAAGAAACTCTTACAACCTGGCCTTGGTGTTGTGCAAGTTCCTCCCAGGGTCCATCAAGGGTTTTCCTCTACTTTGACAAAGCTCACCCTCTCCCAAGTAGAATCAAGTGAAGACAATCTCTCCTCACAAAGGCTCTAATGGAAGACCTAAATCCTGCAGCATTTACCCAAAGAAAATGTATAGCTCCAACCTCCTCTCCTTCTGGCTCAATGCCTTTATTTATAGTGCTGTAAAGAGGTTATTCAGGTCCACTATCAATGGGATCATCCCCCTCTATGGGTGGGATAGCTCCCTTATTGATGGGATAAGTTCCCCCTTAATAGAGATACATGAACCAACTGGAGGCGCATCCATTTCATCAAACCGACCTCTAGAATGTTCTAGAAGTAACCACAAGTAACTTTTTCAAGATAAAACTCGCGCATTTTGCCTTTTACAGAGGGACGCACCTGTCCCTTAACATACAGAGCGTCCATGGACGCAGATTTTGTGAACATGGTCAGCGTCCCCGCAGGTAAGGCTAGAGAGAACCTGCGACCCCAGAGATAACATAGTTTTTACAAGACTTTCTCTCTTCTTTGAGTTTGAGATGGATAACAGAGGCATAAGACTTGCCTAAGAGGGTAGCATGACTGTTGATTTGAGCCATACTAACTGTAAGTAGTCAAGGTGACATTTTTTAGTGTAACAGATTGCCCCCTAAAGTGCGAAGCCTGGAATAGATAGGGTTTTGTAATTCTAGGAAGGGTGAAGCGCTTTATCATTTCAAGGATTGTCTTGTGGATGGCCTGGTTGGAACCTGCAATTTTCAACACAAAATACATGGATAAGATTATATCATCACTGAGGTAGGCATTCCCATACTCAGATTCAAAACTTTAACTAATGGACTAACTATTCTGATACAGGAATGATCTTGCAGTACATCATTTTTATAGACTTTTGTAGACACAGTATGGACGCAGCCATCTGTTTATGATTAGTCTACATAGATAATGAATACAAAACTCCTCGCAGCCTGGATGGTAGAAACTAGATCCAGGGTCTTCACTTCTACTTCCCGAATTGGTACGATTCTAGCATGTGATTAAATGATTCGATGTCGAACATGTTAGAAACCACTTGATTACCAGTCAATGATGTAAACTGTTAACAAGCGTGAGAGAAACCACCAGTAATGTCAATGGTCCTCAAAGTACCAAGCACAACCCGTGAAATGTGAATAGATGTTTTGATGTCGAACACTTCACGGAATCCTTTGATCGAAAGTCAATGATGTAAACTGACGTCAAAGGCGAGAAACCTGCCATTGATGCATGCAGACTTCAAGGTACTGTCGATTCCTAAGTCATCTTTCTAGATAATGTGTCGATGTCGATAGAAAGCGACCCGTTGCAGGCAAGCCCACAACACGAAATCATTGTTCAAGTTGAAGAAATGTTGCTGTAAGGACTGACTCAGGGATGGTCAAATGGATGACAAGTATTTTGCAGATGAAAGTTTTTGCTTGCAGACCTCTTGAACACATAACGACACGACAGATGGCTTGGTGACGAATAACTCAAAGTTAATCCCCGGAACCCGGTTAAAGACTTTCAAAGTGGTTTGGTCAACTGTGAGGTAAAAGATTTCCCAACCCAGGTGAATGAAAAGTGTCGTGTTCAAGAGTGGTAATAAAGTTTCTTCTGAGACAAAAGGTGACAAACAGGTTCATTCTTCTCTCTTTTCCCCCACCATTTCTGGCAAGTACCTCTTTATTTTTAACAAGCTTGAGGAGGATAACATATGCTTGATTATAAGCTCATCCTTCGGACGAGTCCAACCTAGTTTAAATTCGAACCCTAGGAAGGAGTGGTTCGTTCCTGTTTGTAATTGAACAGGTCCTCTACTGTAAAAGTTTAACGAGCCCAGTATAGGAGAAACTCGGCGTTTTTCAATTTTAGAGAGTCTGAAAAAACTAAAGGAGACTCCACGTTGAACTTTTTCGTATATTTGTGTCCCTCAAGCCCGAAAAAGTATAAAATAATACCTGGGGGAACCGCTTGATCTTGCGACCAAGGAGTACTTTCATAATAGTGTCGTTGACCTGAAAAGTAAAAAGCGATCAAGGACACGTCGTTTTATTTCCTTATCGAGTTTGAAACGACAAAAACCCGGCAATCTTTTCCTGATTTTGCGGTCAGAAAAGAGCTAAAAGGGGACCGTCTTTTAATTCCGTTTTAACGAGTGTAAAAGAAACACTCGGCGATCTTTTCATGTTTTAGGAGTCAGAAAAGGGCTTAAAAGATGACTCTGATATTTTTGTTTGTGAAAAATTACAATTTCCCTCGAAATCCCTTTGTCCTGCACAAAAGCGACACATTACTCATACCTGTTTAAAATAGGCAAAAATACATTCAAAAACATCTTTTCATGGTAAAAAATGAACTAATTCATCCAAAAAACCTATAAAAAGACCTTTTACCATGTCATTTTTACCGTTTCACTGTTGAGGTTGAAAAAGGAGCTTTTGACAAGAAACTTCCCGTGGTCGCTGCGGAAAATCTGACCGTCGGAATCGAACGCCGTCTCATCCAGGTATTTTACACATCCTACTCTGCATTTCTATCCGTTTAGAATCAATTTTTAGGTTTTAGTTTCATTTTTTTGGGGGGTTTTGGTTTTGGAATGCGCCTCTCGGCGGACGCAGGTGCCCTTCGGGTGACCTGCGTCCCCCGACTTTTTCTCATACGGGAAAACGGTCGGAAGACGCAGCCCGCCTTCAGGCCAGCTGCGTCCGGGCGCCCTGTGCTACAAAGCCGGGGTGCGTCCTCCGAGAAACGCGCATTTCAAAACCCCAACTCTCTCAAAAAACCACCAAAAATTCCCAAATCAATTTCTAATTGCTATTTTTGATATGCAGGGCATTAATCATGTTAGACTGGAGAGAAAGAGAGCATGTAGAGGAAGATGAAGCTGCAATAAATCATCAACCTTCCCTGGATGCCCTAAGAGCATGCGGATTATACAAATATTGGACCATACCGGGCATGAGGGGCCAGGTAAGATTCTTGGAATGGCTGGTTGAGCGATGGAACGTACAAGAACAATGCTTTTACATAGGAGGGCACCAGCTCGAGATAGAGCCCTCGGATGTATACTTTCTCACTGGCTTGCCAAACAGAGGTGAGCAACTCAGTCTTGCGGGGACTAGGCCGGGTGGCCAATCCCTTGATAGTCTCCGCGAGAATTGGTGCACACCTGGGGCTCACCATTCAAAAGGCATAGAGATAAAACACATCACTCTACCGGAACTCAAAGTCATAGCGTTCACGGTTACCAGAATTTGCGGCGCGGCCGCTTTACACATTGCTTCCGGATCCCAAATGCGGATGGCAATTGACTGTTACCAAGGCACCATTTTCAACTGGTGTGAAGCTGTGTCGGCTCATATGAAGAGCCAACTGACCAAGGCAAAGAACGGACGACTAAAGACTTTTGGATATGGGCCTATAGTCGTGAGCTTTGCCTTGGAGAGAATTCCAATGCTGATCCCTCAGCAACTCACTGTTGATATCTTGGGTCCCCAGCAGCCAAAGCTGATACGATGGGTTGCGGTGATGGCCCGGCATCCTGACGAGGGCGCGACAGTAGTTCGATTCTCAGATAGTTATTTTGACTGGTTAGAGGGCCAGCTTTTTGTGATACAGGACTTTCCGTATGCCGGAATGGATTTCAGAGGTGATCCGGACATGGTTCTTCCACAGGGAGAACAATGGGACGACAGAGGTACTTTTATTTTCACAAGTTTTCTAGTTATGTATTTTTTGTATTTTTTATATATATCGTCTCAAAACTAATAGTAAATCTTTCAAAATGCAGATGTTGGTCCACAGCGTCCAGCCAACCTCCGGCCTTATGATAGACTACATCCAGCTGCACCGGTACCGGCCCCACAGGACGCGACAGCAGAAGTACTAGCTGAGTTGGAGCATGATCTAGAGCGTCTCACGGCAGATATACCTGAGACTACTATGGACGACATTCCTATCAGGCTTCAGCGCTTCGTAGTCGCGGTCCCTGGACCGTTTAGGAGATTTTTGCGTAAGGTAGCCCGCGCAGTGGTGTCGTACAGAGAGCACCACCAGTGATTGACTAGTCACTTTTGTAGTCACATGTGACATTTTTGACTTTTTGTACTATCATTTTGCCGATCATAAGGTGTTTTAAACCTATGATCGAAGACGATGTATATATTTTTTGACACACTTCTATCTATATATATCACTATTACCGGCTTATCTTGTTTAACATATGTGATGAAATGTTTTTAAATTTACTTGCATGATTATCGTAAATGTCTGTCCAACATTCGAGAAGCAATTGCATCTGCTAATGTATTCAAAGACCTTGGAATATGTTGATATTCAATGTAATCAAATTCACGTTCCAAGAGACGCACTCTCAAAAACAACCTTAATAACACAGGATTTCTAATGGCATAAACTCTATTAAGCTGTAATACAACAAGTTCAGAATCTAACCTCACTATCAAACGTCGAATTCCAAATGAAATAGATTCGGATAATAATTCAACCACTGCACTGTATTCTGCAATGTTATTCGTTGTTTGACCGAGGCTTACCCCATGCATAGAAACTAACTCGTCAGAGGGCGAATAGATAACCCAAGCTGCGGAAGAGATATTCCGTGTATTACGACAAGCACCATCAGCAAATCCAATGTATGTTTGGAGAGGCGTCGACATCTACAATATCAAGAGTAAAACCAAGATAAGCCAGAATAATGACGAAAAACCACACTCGCTAAGCTAAGCACACTGACTAAACTAACACACTTGCTAGCTAGAAAGGAAATCTAACCTATCTAAAAATTTCTCCATACCCATCATTTTAAGCATAATACCTCTTTAGGTAAAGTCCATTTCTGGGTTTACCCAAAGAGTCCCCATCAAAATCAACTAACTCATAAGCCCCTTTTGCTAGCTTTCGCTTTACAATGTAGGGCCCATGCCACATGGGAACGAATTTTCCGGCACCTAGCTTATCGTTAGCTTGATCATATAATAGTACTAGGTCTCCTTCCGAAAAACTTCGAGGGGTTACATTTTTATCGTACTGAGCTTTCATTCGTTTCGCGTGAGTCTCGATAGCTAAAGTAGCGTCACGTCGAGTCTCATCTAATTTAGCCAAGTATAATAACCGTTTCTCCTCTTCGGAAGTAGCTGGAAGTAATTCGACAGCCATTTGAAGTGATGGGATTTCGCATTCAATAGGTAACACAGCTTCTAAGCCATAAACTAGCTGGAAAGGGGTGAAACCTGTTGAATTTTTCACTGAAGTTCGATATGCCCATAGCGCCGAAAATAACATGTTATGCCAATTCGTTCGATGGATACCAATGATCCGTCGAATCATGATGACTAGAACTTTGTTGATTGACTCAACCAAACCGTTGGCTTGCGGATAATAAGGAGTAGAGCTATCGTGGCGCAAACCAAGCTGGCTTGTAAGCTCAGTCATCATGACGTTTCGAAAATGGCTCCCATGGTCAGTAATGATTGCTTGTGGGACACCAAACCTAGTTATGATATGATTGAATACGAAAACTGCAGCTGTCTTGCCGCTTGCGTCGAATGTAGGCATCGCCTCGGCCCATTTTGTAAAATAATCAACCGCGAGGATGATATACGCATGCCCCCCGGCCGAGTGAGGGTTACAAGTAATAAAGTCAATGCCCCATTTGGCGAATGGACCAGCGGCAATTATAGGGTGGAGAGGAGCAGGTGGAGCGCGCATCTTTCGATCAAACACTTGACAGTTGTGGCATGTTCTGACAGCAAGGATACAATCTTTAAACATAGACGGCCAGAAATAGCCAGCGCGCAACACCTTCTGAGCTGTGGCATACCCAGACATATGACCGCCACATGCTCCAGAGTGACAATCATTCAAAACTCTCTCAGCCTCTTCGTGAGTTAAACAACGTCGAAAAACTAAGTCTGCCCCCGGCGATAAAGTGTATCTCCAATAATTCTGTATTGCTGGGATCGAAACCGAATTTTTCGACGGTCTTCCTTGGAAGCTTCAGGCCGAAAGGTTTGGGTTTGGAGATAGATGATTATATCCCCATACCACGGATCTAAAGTGCTAATAAGAAACAAAGATTCGTCCGCAATGGACTCCTCTGCCACAGTCTCTGTGTCAGCACTCGGGAAATCACACATCAATTCCGCAAAAACTAAAGATTTCTTAGACTTGGACTTCTCGAACTCCAAGTCGAACTCTTGCAGGATAACAATCCATTTAGAGTACTTGCCCCCTAGCAGTTGTTTTGTCAAAATATAAATCATAGGGTTGCAATCCGAAATAACTGTAGTCTTGCGGAGAAGAATGTAGTGACGAAAACGCTGGACAGCTTGAACGGCTGCCAGGGCCAATTTCTCCACATGCGAATATTTTAACTCAGTGGGATTTAAGGTTCTACTAAGATAATATATCACATGCTCTGCTTTGAATTCATCTTCTTGAACTAACACCATTCCAATGGTGGAATGCGAAGCTGCGAGGTATAAGAAGTAGTCCTGGTTGTAGTTGGGAGGATGCAATAACGGTGCATGGGTCAACGCGTGTTTTAGTGCATCAAAAGATTGTTGGGCAATCTCGTCCCAAAAGAATTGTGCGTTCTGTTTCAACAACCGTGTAAAACCTTTAGTGACCTCGGCGTAGTTTGGGATGAATCGGCGTAAAAAGTTCGCTTTCCCTTGCAAACTTTGGAGTTGGCGCAAACTCGAAGGAGGAGGCAATTTGATGATAGCCTCGACTTTCGAGGGATCGACGCGAATGCCGGCTTTTGAAACAACAAATCCCAGCAATCGACCTGTTTCTATACAGAAAACACACTTGTGGGGATTCAACCGAATTCGATAATGCCTACACCTCATAAAGATTGCTCGTAGGTGGACAAGGTGATCAGCTCGATGTAAAGAATGAGCAGGCAAATCATCGAGATAGGGTTGCACAATGTGCTTGATGTCATGAAATGCATAAGACATCGCCCGTTGAAAAGTGCCCCGGCATTCTTAAGTCCAAAAGGTAATTTGCAATAAGCAAATGTCCCCCATGGACAAATGAATGCCGTTTTTGGTTGATCGGCAGGTAGAATATTGATTTGATTATAGCCTGAGAAACCATCCATGAAGGAAAACATCTCACTTCCGGCACAATCATCAATAATTTGATCGATATAAGGCGTAGGATAGTTGTCTTTTGGACAAGCTCGATTGATATCCCTATAGTCGATACAGATTCTTATTGTTCCTTGTTTTTTATTGACGGGAACAATATTCGATACCCAATCCGTTAACGGGATCGGATAAATGAAACCTGCTTTCAACAGCTTTTCGACTTCTGCTTTAATCGCAGCCGCTTTTCGAGGGTGAATCTGACGCAACCGTTGCCGAATGGGTTTAGCATCCGGGTAGGTTTTGATTTCATGAACAACAATGGCAGGATCAATTCCTGGCATTTCCTCGTAAGACCAGGCAAACACGTCGCGGAATTCTTGGAATAGGGCCTTGTAAGTTTGGATTTCTTCTTCAGTACATGCGGCACCTATATGAATGTTCTCCTCGATTCCGGGCTTCACTGAAATATCAATGGGAATAGTACGAGAAATATTCCCTAAATTCAGCTCTGAATCAGAATGTTTCGTTGGATCCTGAGCGTCTTTGACATATTCAGCGGTAAAGATAGATGAAAAATCATTTTCAAATGCATCATCCTTAGGTAAAAACGAAGATCTGTGATGGAGATCTTCCCATGGTAGATCATCTACACTTAGGATTTCGCGAAGTTGTTCGTCAGATGACACTTCTTCGGGAAACGTTATCCGTTCTAAGGGTGAGGTGAAAAGTGACTCTTCACTGACCACATTCATTTGGTCGGTTTCGGTTGAATGAAAGTCGGTAAAAGACATAAGAGCTTCATAAGCAATCTCATACGGACTCAACGGCATAACATCACCGAGTGAGTCTAGCTCAGAGTCAGAGGGAACATACCAAGGATCATCATAAATAATGTTTTCTGACGTGATCATATGAATTGTTGCAAACGAAGGGTCTGCATTGAGTGGAGGGAGAGGAAAAGTTCCCAGTAAACCGGAATCCTTAACTAAACCTACACCAATGTCC
This sequence comes from Pinus tabuliformis, assembly GCA_031772625.1. Lineage (NCBI taxonomy): Eukaryota > Viridiplantae > Streptophyta > Pinopsida > Pinales > Pinaceae > Pinus > Pinus tabuliformis. The sequence continues at coordinate 1,352,176,249 of CM062820.1, read as the reverse complement.
CTATAAGGGATTGTCGTTTTACCAACATGCTGGATAGTTTCTGAAGAGGTTGGGTCGGATGAAAAGTATGTCAGCTGATCAATAGTCACGATCTTACCGTTATGTGGAAACTTAATGACTCTGAAGACCGATGAAACGACCGCTGTCATAGCATATGACCAACTTCGACCCAAAAGAAGGTTGTAGTCTAGAGGGGCATCAACCACTTCCACATCCAGACTAACGGTTTTACCTTCGACCCCTATAGGCAATTCTTGTAGAATACCAAACGGACGGAACCCACGGCCATCAAAGGCCTTAAGGATGGTGGGGGATTGGTTCAACGAAGGAGAACCAAGCGATCTCCAACATTGAATCGACATAATACACGTAGAAGCTCCCTCATCAATCACAGTCCGATGAATAGGCCTGTTTTTGACTATCACTGGAATTTGGAAAGCCATTTGATGGGGGAGACGCGGTGTACTACTTTCTAGATCAAAGATCATTAGGTTCGGGTCCTGAACATCGACAGCTCCAATAGCCGACAAAAGCAATTTTCGTTGCGCTGGACATGATTGCAGCACTTCGAGTGCCGACATTGCTGAAGGTGAAACAGCTAAGTCTTCAACAATGTTGTAATTCTGGGCTGCTCTCGCATGTGGATTGAAAGCAGACCTTCGAAGTACACCCTTGGCGGGCGGCTTAATCACTAAGTCTGGGTTAGGTTTTTCGATCTGTAGTGGATCGGAACCAGGAGCTGAGGTTGATGGGTTAGAGTGAGAAGATTCTGCTTCCTTACCATCAACAGGAGCCTTACTACCATAATCTTGCGATCGAGTCGCAATCCTGACATGAGACATCATCAAAATGGGTTCTTCACTGGCATTCGAAGAAGAACCTATCATCTTATTCTCCTGCTCTGGAAATGGATTTTTTAACACAGCAGGAGTGGGAGAACCTTTGACTATTTTCACTACCTCGGCCCGATGAGGGCAGTCTCTCGTAAAATGATCTTCTTCACAAATAAGACAAGGATATCGAGGTTTGCGTTTTTCGTCATTGGTTTCCGACTTTTCCGTTTTCTCCTTTGGAGCCTTGTCTGCTTTAGCCTTCTTCTTTCCTTTCTTCTTTCCACCGTTTTTTGATTTGGCCGTAGATGACTCTACAGCGTGAATGTCGGCGGTAAGTTCAGGAGGAGAAGACTCTCCTGTCGGAGAATCAGGCAAAGTGATAATTGGAGTATTGGAGGCCTTGGAAGACTTCTTCTTACTCTTCGTAGTCACGATACCAATCATACCATCAGCGGCATGAGATCCCGAAGGAGCAGCAGCGATTTGGTTTGACTTTGGAAGATCCGGAATTTTCTCGTGTAACGTACCCGACTGAGTGTAAACTAAGTCAAGGTATTGTGCCTGAGCAATGACTTGCTCCTCAGTAACTACTCCGGCCTTAGCTACATCTTCAGTAATTCTTGGTAATAATGATTTGACAAACCATTCAGCTAAGATTTGGTCCGGGATAAAAACTTTCACTAATCTCCTTCGACGTCTCCACTCATGGATGTGATCAGAAATGTACGTGGATGTCGATTGTTTTAGCGAAGTTAATAATTCTGTACCATTATCGTATCTGACTGGTAACTGAAAATGAGTTAAGAACGAGGTAGCTAACTGGCTAAAGTTGTAAAAAGAGGCCCGTGGTAACTCAATGTACCACTTGGCTGCGAGACCAATGAGTGTACGCTGGAAAAGACGTAAGCGGATGGAATCATCTGAGATGGAATTTGATGCACACCAGAGGTGGTAAGTCATCACGTGATTAGACGGATCCTCTCCAGACTTACCTTCGAACTTGGGTATATCGCTGGGCAACTTATTTGGCATTGGCGGCCAGAACGGAAGATATTGAATTGGATCGTTCGTTAGGCGCGTCAAGTCGGGTAAATCTAAAGTCGCAATAAACGGTAACTGCCGGTTAGGATCTCTAAAACTCTGAGTCACAATACCAGCCCCAGGAGGAGGATATCCAGGATAACTAGGAACAGGAGTCGCATTTGGGATATTATATCCTCCTGGAAAACCAGGATTAACCGGACCGTACTGGGGTTGCTGAGGTGGTTGATAAGTGTACCCAGGATACGGTTGATACTGGTAAACCGGTTGTTGGGCAGCTTGCCCAGGTTGATACTGTCCCTGGTACGGAGGTTGAACAAATTGAGGTTGAGTAGTAACAACCGTACTTGTACCAGGTTGGCCTGCAGGCATCTGGACTGTGGTTTGAACCGTGGGTCCAGACAACGGTACAGATGTCTGAGGAGTGGTTACAGGGACAGTAGAAACCGGAGCTGCCGATACTCCAGAAGTAAGCATGGTAGATGAAGCGGTAGTTGCTGCAGCCGTGTGAGGTGGAGTACCAGGTGCAATTGGCGGCTGAGTAACTACAGAAGTTACAGGGGTCTGAACACTTGACTGGACAGGTTGCGGTTGCTGGGGTGGACCAGGAACTGCAGGTTGTCCTGCTTGAGGTACCGACTGTATACTTGGTTGCGACATCTGTTGACCCTGTGACGGATCCCATGTTAACATTCCAGGGTATTGACTCGTAACAGGTTGAGGATACTGAGATCCATAGCCGTATTGAGGATAGGGTTGATAACTGTAAGGTGCAGTCCCATATGATTGCCCTTGAGGTGGTTGATAACCTTGACCAGGGTATTGACCCGTAGGTTGATAACCTTGAGGTAAATACGAATACTGGGGTTGACCTTGACCTTGAGGTTGGTATCCTTGAGGTTGATACCCTTGGGGTTGATACCCTTGGGGTTGCCATCCTTGAGGTTGCCATCCTTGAGGTTGATATTGATACTGAGGTTGACTTTGGGGTACATATTGAGGCTGGGGTTGATACCCTTGGGGTTGATACCCTTGAGGTTGCCCCCCAGTCACGAATGAAGTACCTTGAGGTTGCCCCCCAGGCATTAACGAAGGTTGCCCCCCAGGCGGTAATTGGCCACCTTGAGGTTGGTTAATGGGAGTTGAACCTGACATCATATAAACGTCACCTATACTCAATGGTACATTACCACTGTTTCCAACTAATAACCCATGATCAACGGGTTGAGGAGATGCTCCCGCAAAGGTACCAGAAAGTGATTGATACCCAGTAGGAACAGAAGGACCGCCATGTAAAAATGATTCAGGACTTTGTGAAAACACAGATGACTGACCAGACATATTTACAGGAGAATGAATTCCTCTAGGTGGAACCGGAGTACGAGGTGTAGAAAAACCTACTGAGTTGTCTAAAAAATTGGTTAATGCAAGGTACCAAGATTCACTTCTAGGAGGACTGTAAAAGATGGATTCACGCTCCCTTAGATCAAGGGTAATTAGATCTTCAGAATCAGAAACGCCTATTTCTTCCTCTGGAACAAGTTCTTCTATAGCAATTAATCCAACAGGAAGATTTTCGGTGATAATTCTTTCTATTCTTGGTGAATCAGGAACACTAGGAGTTGGAGTAACAGGTTCGGAAATTTCAGGTTCTTCGCCTGTTTCACTGGCAGATGAAAAACTACCAGCAAGCTCGGAAACTGTAACAGCTTCGGGATTGTAACCTGTTTCTAAACTTTGGTAATCTGGATGGACTACCAAGGAAGATTCTCCTTCTTCAGGTGATCCTACTCTACTGCCACTAGGAGGAGTTACAAGGACCTTTAACCCTTCTAAATGACCCGGAATGTCTTCAGGAGATTCACCCCGCGATTTACGGAGTTTTCTTAACAAATCTATTCCGGTAACAATCTCAGGAGACTTGCCCCGAAGTCTACGGGACTGTCTCGGTAATTCCGCCACAATTAAAGATTTTAACTACAACACACGAAAACAAAGTAAAAAATTTCAAATCAAACCACCTAAAGTCTTCTAAAGAAGCAAACAAATTTGAAGCACACGCCTAAATAATCTAGAGCGTCAAACCACACACAAACAGTAGTCTTCCGGACCAAAAGCGCTAGTTGGTGATTAGGCCCAACCTCGCAGGATTCAGTACAGAAATGGTGGGTGGAACAGTTACCCCGGCAACCTGCTTAATGAATAGACTGGACCAAGTTCCTCCACTTTAACCGTCTCGAAGTGAAGCGAACCCCCCAGAAAATCCAAGTGAGTATAACCGACGTCTGCTCCAGGTACAGTGGGACCTTCCCTCCACCGTCACCTTGGGTAGAATCCTAGATATTATGGCCACTAAGGTTACCAATCACAACAATTACACCTGGGGGAACAGTCTAAACTCCGACAGCACGCAAGGGCAGAGTAGCAAGCTCCAATCCCCTTACCGGCTCCTTGACAACAATCCAAGGTTTACCGATAAGTGACCCCTGGCTCCTCGACAATGGTTAATCCGAGGTTTACCGTTTGTAATACGTACTGCCTGGCGTCGTTCCCAACGAGGGAGGAATGATCCCCTCACTGGTTCGGACACGAGCTCGTGCTTCTCCTTTAAGAGGAGCTTTCCCAGAATGTAACTGAAACAATTGGATTTGTTCTACTCAAGATAGACTATCTGTTTGGTTTTGTAGTCTTGGAGAGTTAAGTACTCACCTACTCCAAGACCCTAGCCTAAGCTATGTTGGTGCTTCAGAGCCCTAGAAAAATAAAGATTACTAGATTGATTTTAATTTAAGCGTTACTTTTAAGGTTGTTTCTTAAGTCAAAAGGTGATGGAAGTGAAACCAGTGGTGTGTTGACTCGACTCGAAACCACTACAAAATGCACCTAGAATGATTTATCCACTACTTTACTTTTTCGATGAATTGCTTAACTAAAAAGTTGAGAGAATGCAATCTTTATAAAAGCAACTTCTTAATTGAAGACAATCAAAGAAACAATTCGTTTGTCTTTTCCAAGCATAAAAACATAACCTCTCTTTACATGCACGAAAAAACTCTTTTCTTCTTTGAAAACAAAAAGCTACTTGAAACAAGACTTTTTAAAGAAGATGTTTTTGTATTTTCTTTTAATAAAGCAAATAAATCTAATATAACCAAAAATCAATCTTAACAACTCTTAAAATCTATGAAAATGCACTCATAAGCAAACTAAAGGCAAATTTACTCTAAGCAATCTTAACGAGGCCAAAACTAACAATGATTATTTCTAAGGTGTTTTACTTGATCACAATCAAATCAAGGACTAGCTTATTGCAGAATCAAAAACTAGCCAAAACAAAACTCTAATCTTTTTGTTCTTTTGTAAAATGGAAATCAATACTTTATAAACAAGTAATTCGAAATTTGACCCAAAACAACTCAAATGGCAAGTTGCTCACAAAAGGAGACTTTACGACAGGCCCGACTTCTAAGAAGGTTGACTAACCAGAGAGATCTAAGGCTGGACAACTTTCTACTATCAAAGTCACTACAAAGCCTTTCCAAAAATCAAACCCTAGGTCTAAACTTCGTTGAAAACCACTAAAACACTCAAAGCTCACAAAACTAGTTCAGGTGAAAATTCTTGACAGGGTACTAAAGGATCTGGGCAGAAAACACTAAGGAAAAACAAAATCTAAAAGCAATTTAAAGCAAAAATGGAATTTTCTTAAAGTTTACAGGAAGACGCAGGCAACCCGTTGTCACAGGTGCGGCCCCGCTCTGTGCAGACGGCAACAGCGCGTCCAAAGACGCACTGTGCAGTACTCAGAGGGTGCGTCCTTCTGGAAAAATGAAGAAAAACCAAATCTAACTAAATCAAAGCTAACACAGCTTCTAAGCCATAAACTAGCAAAGGGGTGAAACCTATTGAATTTTTCAAAGAAGTTCGATATGCCCATAGCGCCAAAAATAACATGTTATGCCAATTCGTTCGATGGATACCAATGATCCGTCGAATCATGATGACTAGACAATGATTATTTCTAAGGTGTTTTACTTGATCACAATCAAATCAAGGACTAGCTTATTGCAGAATCAAAAACTAGCCAAAACAAAACTCTAATCTTTTTGTTCTTTTTGTAAAATGGAAATCAATACTTTATAAACAAGTAATTCGAAATTTGAACCCAAAACAACTCAAATGGCAAGTTGCTCACAAAAGGAAACTTTACGACAGGCCCGACTTCTAAGAAGGTTGACTAACCAGAGAGATCTAAGGGACAACTTTCTACTATCAAAGTCACTACAAAGCCTTTCCAAAAATCAAACCCTAGGTCTAAACTTCGTTGAAAACCACTAAAACACTCAAAGCTCACAAAACTAGTTCAGGTGAAAATTCTTGACAGGGTACTAAAGGATCTAGGCAGAAAACACTAAGGAAAAACAAAATCTAAAAGCAATTTAAAGCAAAAATGGAATTTTCTTAAAGTTTACAGGAAGACGTAGGCAACCCGTTGTCACAGGTGCGGCCCGCTCTGTGCAGACGGCAACAGCGCGTCCAAAGACGCACTGTGCAGTACTAAGAGGGTGCGTCCTTCTGGAAAAATGAAGAAAAACCAAATCTAACTAAATCTAAAGCTAAGCCACCCAAATACTAATTCTCACAGTCAAAAACCAGAAAATAAAAATGATTTTCTCAAAGCAAAGTTCATATAAAGGAAAAGACTCTCTCATTAATGGATTCCCCAGCGGAGTCGCCAATTTGTCACACGGAATCTGTCAAGGGTGCGGACACGACTGACCTTCCTAGAAGTCTAAGACATTCTAATGACAAACAAGACAAAATGGAGTGATCTTTCTCTAAATACACCTTTTACAACATGAAAACTACAAGTGTTTAGGCTTACCTTATTCCAAAACGCTGTTGTTGAAGTCCGTTCTTGACGATCCGGATGAGCTCCTCCTTCAAGTCAATTCCTGCAACCACAAACAATCAAACAATTACCAAGCACTTGCATTTCATATAATAAAACATATATTCAACATGCAGACCAAGGAACACATGAAATAACTCATTAACACAAGCTATTGAGAAAAATAAACCAGTTTGTATTAATAACGAAACAAAGAAACTCTTACAACCTGGCCTTGGTGTTGTGCAAGTTCCTCCCAGGGTCCATCAAGGGTTTTCCTCTACTTTGACAAAGCTCACCCTCTCCCAAGTAGAATCAAGTGAAGACAATCTCTCCTCACAAAGGCTCTAATGGAAGACCTAAATCCTGCAGCATTTACCCAAAGAAAATGTATAGCTCCAACCTCCTCTCCTTCTGGCTCAATGCCTTTATTTATAGTGCTGTAAAGAGGTTATTCAGGTCCACTATCAATGGGATCATCCCCCTCTATGGGTGGGATAGCTCCCTTATTGATGGGATAAGTTCCCCCTTAATAGAGATACATGAACCAACTGGAGGCGCATCCATTTCATCAAACCGACCTCTAGAATGTTCTAGAAGTAACCACAAGTAACTTTTTCAAGATAAAACTCGCGCATTTTGCCTTTTACAGAGGGACGCACCTGTCTCTTAACATACAGAGCGTCCATGGACGCAGATTTTGTGAACATGATCAGCGTCCCCGCAGGTAAGGCTAGAGAGAACCTGCGACCCCAGAGATAAACATAGTTTTTTACAAGACTTTCTCTCTTCTTTGAGTTTGAGATGGATAACAGAGGCATAAGACTTGCTTAAGAGGGTAGCATGACTGTTGATTTGAGCCATACTAACTGTAAGTAGTCAAGGTGACATTTTTTAGTGTAACACTAGCATTTCTGCAACCATACGTTCAATTTCACTCTTTTGGGCATAGGGATATTTGTACGGCCTGATGTTTGGAGGAACACTTCCTGGAATCAGATGAATAGCATGATCATGATCACGAATAGGTGGGAGACATTTGGGAGTCTCAAATACCTTGGAATGATTGTCCAAGACTTTTTGGAGATCTGGAGAAATAGATGATTCCACTGTGGACACATCTAGCGGACATAATTGTGCAATTACACCTCTTTGTTCCTTTTTTAGAAGCTTTGTCATACCGTTAGAGCTGATTATCTTTCCTGGTTTCCTTGCAATACCCCTTAATTCAACTTCCTTTCCTTCCACAGAAAATTTCATGAAAAGTTCTTGAAAATTAAAAGCTATTGTACCCAAGGATTGTAGCCATTGGACTCCTAGTACAACATCAGCACCTCCCATTGGAATGGAAAGCATTGGGCTAGTCAATACATATTCTCCCATGGATAGCTTGATATTATGGCACTTTCCCGAGCAATTTATTGTTCCTCCATTTGCAACCATCACTTGACACTCTGGTGTTGGATATAAGAAGTAATTCAATTCTCTTGCTACCTTACAATGAATAAAATTGTGGGTACTTCCTGAATCAATCAACACTATTACCTTTTTCTTCTCGATTTGTCCTTCTATCTTGATGGTTTGAGGAGTGGTAATTTCCGCCAATGCATTACAAGATATGGTCGGATTTATTTGTTCTTCATATAGGCTTTGTTCCTGGAGTATATCTTCTTCTTTTGACCTTTCTTGCTCCTTTTTTTCTTCCTCTTCACAATCTATGTAGAATAATTTCTTCTCAGCACACTTATGACCTTTAGTGTATTTGCTATCACAACTGTAACAAAGCCCTTTTGCTCTTTTTTCTTCCAATTGTTGTGGTGTTATCCTTATAGGTTGTGGAAGACTAGGGGCAACAACACTTCCATCTTTATAGTTGTGAGTGGTATGCTTCCTGGTTGCCATAATTTTGCTTTCCATTTTTCTTGCTAACCTGAATGCCTTCTCTAATGAGTCAGGTTCCCAAAGGCGAACATCATGTTGGATATTATCCTTTAAAGGCCCTATGAACACATCAATCCTATGCTCCTCTGGAATATCTTTTACCCTTATGTTCAATTTTTGGAACTCTTCAATGTGCTCCATTACTGAACCCTTTTGTTTGAGACTTATCAATTGGCTAAAAAAAGTGTTGCTTTTTGTATCTTCATAATGTGCTATCAATTCTTCCGTAAAAATTGCCCAAGTGATAAATTGTTTACGAGAGCAAAGCCATTGATACCATACAAACTGATTTGGTTCCAAATATACAGTTTCCATACGTACCTTTTGTGCGTTTTGCACATTATTGAGATCAAAGAATTGCTCCATATGTAATATCCATGTGGCGGGATCCTTGCCATCAAACTTCCTCATATCAATTTTTGGAATATGGTGATTCTTCAATCCAACATTAGCGTCTATGGAATCATGATTAACATTTCTTTTGTTCTCATCATGAGTTTCCTTTACCACCTTTTCACCATTAGTGACCCTTTCTTGTAGCAACTTCTTCAATTCTTCCATGTCTGTCTTCAAATCTGCCATGTCTCTCTTCAAATCTGTCTTCGAATCACCCATATTAGCTTCCATGCCCTTTATCTTAGATTCCAAACCATTTATCTTAGATTCCACGCCACTTATCTTAGCTTCTGTTAGCTTTTGTGAGCGTGACATTTGTTGCACTTGTTCTTGTAATTTTGATATATCATGTAGCATTTCTTCCTCTTCTTCATGAGTCATGCTAGAGCTTTCGGGTTCCTTACTAGGTGTTTGCATTTTCTTTCCTCGGGGCATCAGTTACCGATAATAATGCTTTACTATGCCCTTTGAATTCCGTTAAACCAAGCTTACACAAAAATTTAAAAAAAAACTACACACCTTTTTTCACTTTATAGAAGCTTGATATTGAATCTGATGTATCTCTGTACTTTCTAATTATCTAGCTCTGAATTTGTGACCTGTAGTAGCCCTTTGTGTCCTCTTTCCAATGCCACAAGTTTGACCCAAATTGGATTCTCCAAGGAAGAGTTATGTGAAATCTTCCACAGTGACTTGATTATAGACTAGTTCAGTAGCGCGAACTTGTACGACGTGCCACGAGTCACTGTTTAGACCTTTGGATGTGAAAAATATCCACAAGAAACTACAGTCCGTCCTCTTTCTGTACCTTCTTACGAAACTTCAATCCCATCCTCAGAGAGAAAGTTAGGACTATTTTCCCCAGGTAACCTGTTTTGAATGTGATTCAGGAGTCTGAAAAAAGACCAACTTCCGCAGATCATATCTCCTAAAATATTGCGTGAAAAGCTCTGAAGTTTGGAGCCACGGTTTAGTGCGATTTCTTCTCAAATGGGTTTTTTGTGCGACTTCTGAAACCGCACATAAAAAAGTTATAGTGAAAATTCCACGATGACCTGTTTGGAGCAGCGAAACCCTAGAATCCAAAGCTCTGATACCAAATTTTATGAAACCAACTCAAGAAAAGATAGAAAAGATAGATCAACGCCTTATAATTCAGCCTCTTCGAGGGGGAAACATCCTTTACATTACATAAATGAAAAATTCTTGGATGATACAAATGACAAAACCTCCTTTCTATATATAGGAGTCTAAGGAGTCACAATATAATCCAGCGGACCTAACAATAATAATATAAAGCCACAAAAATAACAATAGAGGGATTCTATGGGGCACAGTGTTGACAATATGGGGGTAATAGGGGCACAACAATATTAATAAGGGGTATAACTACAATAGTAATGGGGTAATCACTATTATTATAGGGACCCAACATGCTAACACCAATATGACCACAAGAGTTGGGGAGATTGATCACTTTGCATCTTCACATTAACACTAGAGGGAAATAGATATCATTGAATATGTTTTTAGGAAGGAACTTCTTAATGATTTCGATGCCTTTAAGGATTGCAATGGAAGCTTCATTTGTTCCTTCGTGTTAAAAACTTTTGTGTTGATTTTTTTTTTACACTAAGAATTCTCCTAAGATTAGTGAGGGAATCAAGATGATGAGATCATATATGTCACATTGGGGAATGCATATTTTCGTACCTATAAAGATGTCTTCTTTGAAATTTTAACCACCTTGGATTTTTTGTTGTTGCATATTATCTCCAATGTTCCACGGGGACATAGCCCCCATGTATCTCATGCTTTGCGTGGGACCAAGGGAAACATTTCCCAATGTGGGGGACACATTTCCCCAAAAGGGGTGTATCTAGGCACCCCCTCAATGTCTTCCCACCAACTATAGGAGGGGATGTCTCAATGCCATGACACCCAATTTTTTTGTTCAACAACCCTTTAAGACAAAACAAAAGTATAGGATAAATATTTGAGGAGTTTGTGGCCTTGGAAATTAAGGGCACTATCAAATTCCTAAAATAAAAGTGACATTCTCTGGACATTCTCTAAACAATCATAAATGAGTCATTCTCATTTATTTCTACTTTTTCTATCCAAACAGTCTAATTTATGATTGTTTGGAGAATTTCCAAAGAATGTCATTTTTTTAACATTACCATTAATTGTTTCTTGGTGTTTGAGAGTGTTTCCAACCTCATTGGACTTATATGGAGAAAGTGGAATTTCATATCCCATCCAGGATAATTGATTATGAGATTGAGTGGGTATCAAGGCTTTCAGAAGAACACCAACAATAATTATTTGTTAGATTTGCATAACAATGGGCACCATAATTCGAAATTTTTATGTCCATGGAAGACATAATGATCAGGATTGATAGAGATGGAAGCATTCTCGAGTTCAAATACTATATATTTATAGTTAAAAAAATGAATCAGTGATTGTTGCAAGAAAGGACATTAATGAAAGTTGAGTTTAAATTTTCATAAAGTTTCAAGAAAAATTCTGAAATGGACATTAGAGTCATGAGCTTGGAGAACCTCAAAGAGACCATATTGGAGAGATAAGTATGTGAAAAGAAATGACTGAGCTCATGTAACAATGAAAGTTTGAAAGGAATATCCAGTAGTGTAGGCTAGCATGAAGAAACATGTCCAACATGCTTTGATCTTTTGAGTGATAGAAAGATAGAGGAAAAATAGGGTGCCAACAAGAGGTATGAATTTTCCTAAGAGAAGGGATTTAAATTCCAATGTCAAATAATAATGCATTCTGCCCAAAAAAATGTCATTAAGATTGTACAAAGTCTAACAAAATCACAAGTATTAGTGACATAAGTAAGATTTTGCAGACCTTTTTGTTTCACAATAAATCTACACACTACTGGAGTTTCCAAAGTTTCCAACAACTTCTGCATTTAACCAACTATTGAAATATTATTGTCAGAAGTTATAAGAAGTGTGCGAGAAAACAAAGAAGGATTGACGATCACTATGAAATTTGCAGTAGATGACCTCATACCGAGTGCCTCAAGTGTAGGACATGGAATATGCATGGTGAAGAAAAAATTTCACGACTTTTATATGAAGGTGGAAATAAAACAAGAATACACATCTCTATAATCAAGCTATATGTGTCACAAATACAAAATAACAAATCAACAATGGCCACCTGAAAGGTGTCAAGTATGCCAATGATTAATTGTTTGCAATCAATGAAACAATACAAGAAAAAAAATTACACATCAACTGACTTTAACAATTAGTTCCAGGTCTGTATGATTTAGTCACTAGAGTGGCGCGCTTGATGGTAACTAGTCAAGCTCGTCTAATTCACCAACAATGTTGTCAAGTTCTTTTATAGATTCTTCTTTAATACCCTCTTCGTGCCAAGATACTGCAACAACACTTGTATTTCTTAGCAATTCACCTTTTTGTACTAGCGATTCGCCATTTTGTACTAGTGATTCGCCGTGATTTTACAAGATAATATAATTTGGTGAGAGATTCTCCAAAAAAAAATTATTTACATATTATATTACTAATAAAATCACCTTCCATTTTTCCCATGTATCATGGGGATTCACCCATTTATTATACATATAAATTTAGCAGGGTTCTTAAAAATTTCTCTGGAGATGGCTATCCAAGATATTGGATATTCACACACAATACCACTTTTGGAATCTATGGTCATCATCAATACTGGACTTTGAAACCACCAATGGTTTTTTGGTGGGGCAGTTAGAACCTGAAAACTTCTATTCTTAGTTGGATATTGAAACGCTCTGTGGGCTTCCAATGCAACCATCTAATCTTTAACTGAATATTTTGCAAAGTTTGTAGTTTAGCAACTTTGCTAAATTTGGGGATTTCTAAATGTGTCCATGCCTGTGCATAGTTGGATTTTAATTTATTTTTTGTTGTGATAACATTTCTCCCATTCATGGGATATGTAGTTGGATTTTAGTTGAATTGTTGTAATCCCTTTTTCTACATTGTTGTGATTTATAGATATTTTTTTGAATGGTTGTGGTTATCAATATGATGTCAACAATTTTCGGACACATGCATTATCTATAATCATCTCTATATGATTTTAATATAAAGGGGGAATTTTTTTATATCAATATCAATATCATTTATATTTATTATTAGTTAATAAATTTATATTAACTTTAAATTAGATTATATTGAAAATACTTTAAAGATGTTTATTAATGGTTTTGAATCAAGATGTGATTTAAATATGTTTATTAATAGTTTTGAATCAAGAGATGTTTTACAATATGGGTTAGATCATTGGATGGAATGTTAGACGATTGAAGATTTTTAGGCATAAGAAAAAACTAATAGTTATGGTGTTTAAAGTAATCAAACAATTGATTCTTGTTGAACAATTTCTTGATGGCTTAACGTTGAGGCTTATTCCCCTTTCGTTTCTCCTGGTCTATTTGTTCATCAACCCTTCCAACCTCAAGTTCTTGTGGTAAATTTTCCATTCATGTTTGGTCAGTATATTATTGTTTCATTTTAATTAATTTTTCCATGAACATTCATCTCTAGTCACTACATTTTCTTGCAATTGACATTAAGTATATGAGCAGCCCAATTTCGGTTTAGTATCCCATCATTTATTATTATACCTGTTCAAAGAATTCTTCAACAAATTCATCTATATGATTGTTTCCATATTGAAGTTAAAAATAATCTGTCATATTTGCTAGGTGATAAAACTCCAGGTTGGCTAGAAAAAATTTCAATATCTATTAGAGTTTGTAGTTTTAATAATTTGTCCAAAACATTGTTTCCTCTTAAATTTTTCCATTTCAATCATTTCCTTCTGAAGGGAAAAAATGTTACCATTTTTTTCAAAATAATTGATGCTCCACTATAAGATTTCACTTTTATTTCAATACTTTCCCAATTAGTACTTGAGTTATTCATCAAGCAATTGAGAGGTGGTTGATATAAGGTGATATATGTGTATTGGTGTATATATTATGCGGTTGGGCTAGTTGAAGGTGAACAAGTGGTGAAAGTAAATACTACTGTTAAGAATAGAAAAGGTGGTTGCTGATGATGATACTGATTCCCACCATCTATAAAGAATAACTTTGGTTTATCTAACCTTATGTAAAATGATAACAATTTAATTCTTTTGTTTTAGAAATTTGTTTTTATGCTCACAAAAATTGGAGAAAAGTTTTCCTTAATCTTTGTACTTTTTATGAGTATTCTTAATGGCATCAATATTCTTTGAAATGACTACCTCATTTATTCACAATGGTTTAGCACAGGCATAGCAACTTTGTGTTAGCCCCAATATTGGATGAATTTTTAAGCAATCTTAAGAAACCTCTCATTTCTCATGTTAATGTGGCATAGTTAGGGGAAATAGATATGAGAGAAGACTTGAAATATCAAATTGGTAGATGTTCAATTTACATGTAGGTATATGATCAAATTATGTGCAGGTAGAATGTAGAAGACTTCAAGATTTTGATCAAGTGAGGTAGTTCAATATTGAAAATTGGTTAATGAGAGGAGAAAGAAATTGTAGGTTTTAACCTCGTACATAAATTACCTGCATATGAATTCTAAAGCACAGAAAATAAGCATTGCGAAATCATAACACATAAAACATATATACACAGATATTTTCCCCTAGATCCCAAAACCGGGACTACTAGCTTGAATTTTGATTATGTTCCTTTCAATGTTACAATACATATTTATACATGCTGAAGCATCCAATACCATGGACCGAAAACCATCGCATCCAAAGAACATGTGTGAAAATCATGCACAAAACCATAGGTGGGTTTGCCCAACCTAACATAGGGTTCAAAACCAAAATTTTCCAGGGTGTTGCCCCACACCCCGTAGAGTGGGGTTACGGGTACACATCAAACTCCCTGTGACCCCCGTGCCCCACTACATAATCGGCACAACGAAGGGGGGGGGGGGGGGGGGGGGGCTCTGGCCCCCCAACCCTCTTGTTAACTATGTGGGCTAGTCGTGGAAAGAATATGACACAACCCAGCATTCTCCCACTTGTTGTTTTCTTCCATAGGGGGCCACAAGAGAGCTTAATCATTTTTCTAGCCCTGAAATGCCTATTGTCTCTCTACACCAAGAGAACTTCTTAGAGCTCATAGATTTTGTCAATGCATCTGCTATATTCTTCAAATTGTCCACCTTTACTAGCAACACCTTTTTGTCTTCTATCATATCCCTCACAAAATGAGACTGAACATCAATGTGATTTGTCTTTAAATGATATGCAGGGGTTTTTTGCCAAGAAAATTGTATTTTGGCTATCATAGTCTATCCTTATAGCTCCCTATACTAACCCCATACTTGACCACAATCTTTGCAACCAAACTTCTTCCTTGCTTCCATGAGTGGTTGCCATGTATTCTACACCTATAGTTGATAGAGCCACTACAGATTATTTCTTACTCATCCAACTGACTGCACGTCCAAATAGGTTAAACACATACCCACTTGTAGATTTTCTCTGATCCAGATCTCCAGCCCAGTCTGCATCAACAAAGCTACGAATATCCAACATTCTGTCCAATCCTAGTCTTCCTTGGTAGCACAAACCATAATCACTAGTGCCATGAAAATACCTGAAAACCCGCTTCACTATTGTCCAGTTCTCTTTCCCTAGTTTTGACATAAACTTGCTCAATACTCCCACTACATGTGCAATGTCTGGTCTAGTACAGACCATTTCATACATCAAGCTACTGACTGCACTTGCATTTGGAACATGAGACATGTCCTCTTCCTCTTCTTGTGTCTTGGGACACTATTCAGCAGATAACCTCACACCTACAGGAATAGGGACCTTCACCGGTTTACTATCATACATATTAAACCTCTACAGTATTGTCTCGACATACTTCCTCTAGTTTAACTAGAGCTTCCTCTTTGCCCGATCTCTTTTAATTTCCATGCCCAAAATATAGTTTACGGCACCAAGATATTTCATGTCGAATTTGGAGGACAATTGGGTCTTCAAATCCTAGATAATTTCTTTTTCACTTCCAACCAGAAACATATCATCCACATATAAGATCAGATAAATAACATGGTCACCAATTAATTTAAAATACACATAATGATCTGCTTTGCTTCTGATGAAGCCAAGTCCCCATATAAATGTATCAAATTTATGATACCACATTCTTGGTGACTGTTTTAACCCATATAGAGACTTCTTTAACTTGCATACCAGTTCATTCTTACCCTTCACCGCAAAGCCTTCAAGTTGCTTCATGTATATTTCCTCTTCCTGTTCCCCATTGAAGAAATTTTGTCCACATCCATCTGTTCTACCTCAAAATCAAAAGTAGCAGCAACAAATAAAAGTAATCTTATAGAAGCTTCCTTGGCAAAAGGAGAAAAAATATCACTGAAATCAATTCCCAGCACCTGGGAATAACCTTTTGCTACTAACTGAGATTTGTATTTGTCCACCTTTCCTTCTACATTTGTCTTCTTCTTGAACACCCAATTGCTTCCAATGGGTTTCCTTCTAGCCAGTAACTCCACCAGATCCCAAGCCTCATTTTTGTGCAAAAATGTCATTTCATCAACCATGGTCTCTTTCCAGAGTTTTCCATCCTTTGAATCTATTGCTTCCTTCACAGTTCTGGGATCATCACCAATAATAGATAAATCAAAATTTGAACAGAAAGCAGATGGACTATACCTTTCTGGCTGCCTTCTTTCTCGAACTAATCTTCTCACACTCGGAGTTTGTGGCTCTTCATCTTCTGATTCCTCCTTTGTTATAGAGTCTGATTCTTTCTCCTTAAGCTCAAACTCTATCTTCTCAGGTTCCTTTGGTTGGACTTCATGTTTAATAACATCTTTCACCTCTCTAAACACCACATCTCAGTTGTACACAACCTTCCTTGTTACTGGGTTCCAAAGCTTATAACCCTTTAAACCATCCTTATACCCAATAAAGATGCACTTTTCAGATTTACTATCCAACTTGGTTCATTTCTCCTTTGGAACATCTACATATGCATCACATTCAAATACCCTCAGATGTGAAAGAGATGGTTTCTTACCAGTACATACCTCTTGTGGAGTCTTATCCTCCAACACTAATGAAGGTGACCTATTATCCAGGTAACATGTAGTATCCATCGCCTCTGCCCAAAATTCCTGTCTTAAGACGACACCATTGAGCATGCTTCTTGCCCTTTCCATCAACGTCTTATTAATTCTTCCTACAACTCCATTTTTCTGAGGTGTATATGGAGTAGTCTTTTGTCGTGTTATACCACACTTCTTACAGAATTCTTAAAATTCCTTGTTGCAAAAATATCCACCATTATCTATCCTCAGCACCTTTATCTTCTTCTCTGTCTGATTTTCCACGAGAGCGTTAAATTCTTTAAACATGTCAAAGGCTTTAAATTTCTTCTTAATGAAATATATCCATGTATTCCTTGAGAAGTCATCTATAAATGATACATGGTACACAGACTTACCCAGTGATGGAACTTTCACAGGTCCAAACACATCACTATGTACAAGTTCTAATATTTGTTTCACCTTCTTACTACCAGAGGGGAAACTCACCCGATTCTGCTTCCCATATACACAATTTTCATAGAAATCAAAATCCAGAGAGTTATTACTCATACCTTCTACCATAGCTTTATCATGAAGTATTCGAAGGCCCTTCTCTCCAATATGTCCAAGCCTCTGATGACACAACATGGTCTTCTCTCCAAAGACCACTAGATTTTCTGCTCCACTTTCAGGAACCATAGAACTGTTGTACCCATCAATAATAGTGCTACCTTGCAACTTGAACAGAGTTCCAATTCGAACTCCCCGCATCAATGCCAGTGCTCCCCAAACCATTTTGCAGGTATCCTTCTCCAACATTGTTTTTACACTTGCATCATCCAGCTTGCTTACAAAAATCAGATTTCTAGCCAATGCAGGAATATGTAGAACACTCGGAAGTGTTCTAACCCTTCCACCTTGCAACTTCAACTTTACCTTTCCGTGACCCATGATTCTAGCCTTCTTATCATCCCCTAAGAAGACATCACCACCATCGTATTTCTCATAATCGTAGAACCACTCTCTATGGGGAGTGAAGTGAAAGGATGCACCTGAATCAATCAACCATGCCTCATGATCTACATGTGTACTTGAAGAATCCAAGTACACATCCCTTTCCTTTATTAGGAGCTTTAGATTTACAATCCCTTTTTTAGTGCCCTTCCTTTCTGCATTTCCAGCACACCACCTTTACAGGTTTTCCTGGAGATTTAGATCTCCCTCTAGATTTAGATCTCCCACTCGATGACTCATTTTTGTTTCTGTTCTGGGACCATCCTCATATAGATAAGGCATCACCGTTCTGGCTCTCCATATTTTTTTGTCTCATCTCCTCTGTCAGCAAGGATGAGATTATTTCATCAAACTGCAAGGCAGTTGCATTGCTACCTATTCCAATAACCAGACTATCCCACGAATTTGATAGAGAACACAACAAACTGATGCACTTATATTCATCTAAAATTTTAATATCAGCAGATGCTAACTGACTTACCACAGTATTAAATGTGTTCAAATGCTTTGTCACTGAGTCTCCGTCTTTCATCCTTAGGTTATACAATTTTTTCCACAAGAATAGTTTATTCACTAGAGACTTAGATTGGTACAAAGTCCCTAACTTTTCCCACAAATCCTTTGCCATAGCTTCCCCTGATACATTCAGCAATATTGAATCTGAGACACACAAACGTATTGTGCTCTTTGCCTTTCGATCCAACTTCTTCCATTGTTCATCGGACACTCCTGTTGGTTTAGTACCCAGATCTACCGTGATCCACTAATCTTTATCCACCAAAAAATCCTCCATCTTGAGTTTCCACAACTCAAAACTCTGACCATTAAATGTCTTGATCTCTACCTTTTCATTGCTTGCCATCTTCTTTCACCACCAGAATCGATTCGCAGATCTCCCACTGAACATGGTCTACCACAGGCCCGAGCAAAACCCCTCAGCAACAAAGGTATACGCTTGAAGGAAAAACAGCTCTAATACCAAATGTAGGTTTTAACCCCGTACATAAATTACCTGCATATGAATTCTAAAACATAGAAAATAAGCAATGTGAGAGCATAACACATAAAACACATATACACAGAGATTTTCCCCTGGATCCCAAAACCAGGACTACCAGCTTGATTTTTCATTATGTTCCTTTCAATGTTACAATATATATTTATACATGCCGAAGCATCCAATACCATGGACCAAAAAAAATCGCGTCTAAAAAACATGTGCGAAAATCATGCACAAAACCATAGGTGTGTTCGCCCAACCTAACATATGGTCCAAAACCAAAATTTTCTTGGGTGCTGCCTCGGACCCCATAAAGTGGGGTTATGTGTATGCCTCAAACCCCCTGTGACCCCCCCACCCCACTACATAATCGGTGCAATGAAGGGTGGGGCTCCGCCCCCCCTCTAACCCTCCGGTTAACTACGTGGGCTAGTTGTGGAAAGAATATAACACAACCCAACAGAAATATGCACCAAACTTGTGTGGAATGAAAAGATATCAACATCAAATGCACACTTCACAAACTTTTTCCACTTTTTCGGAATAGTGTCTGCTTTCTAAGGCATACAAATCCTTTTGCATTTATCTATAGGCCCCTTCCTAGTCAAATACATAGTCATGTCTCGAAGGATATCATGTTGAATAAAGGAATGCTCATGGGTGCTACCATAAGAGTTCACCATGGTATCTTTGAATAGTGAATTAAAGTTTCTATATCAGTTAAAAGAATTATTTAATCAACGCTCAACCAAAGATCCACTTCTCTCCTATAAAACATTATAAAGTTGTTATGTTAGTGACTAGCTATATTGATATATATATTTCATAGCTTTGCTTTAAACTAGTTCATCGAATGGTAAATTTTCAATTTCTCATTTTCGAAAAAGAAAACTTTCAATATAAACTTCATGTGTCACAAATCAATACAAATGCCCATAAGAAGTTAAGCAAGGACAAGCAAAGGAAAATCTAATCACCTTAAGAGTAAGTGGTAAAAGACTGTAAGCTCAAAGGCAAATCCAATCACCTTAAGAGTAAGTTGTAAAACGTTGTAAGCTTAAGTGACACACTTCAATATTGAAAAAGAGCACTTTTTTAATCAAATATTTGTTATTGGAACTTAAAGAGAATCTTTGAGGTTTGAGAGGAAATCTGTGTTGGAAATATTATAGAATCTATAAATTTGGCATAATGTAAGTGAATTATTTTTATTTCCTAGTTTTGAATGACATTTTGTTTACTGATTTTTATATTAAATTATCTTCTATATCTGACTATTCTTCTTGAATTTGTGTTTCCTTTGCAACATATGGTGCAATTGCTAGTTATAACCTTTTTAAAATTAAAACTTAATACTTACAATAAACTTACAACATATCAAGATTCTTAACCACGATTATTTTCCCCCATTTTACCATCGATATTATTAACTTGTAAATAGGCTTTGTTGCAATACCATGACTATCAATACCACTTGCTCATAAACCATAATTCATTTCAAAATCAAAATATTTTATTTTAATTTTATTCTATAACATTTTTTAAATTAAATATAAAAGAAAAAAGGTATGGGGAAGATGTTTTAGTGATGTAAATTCTTGTAAACATTTACATGTTAAAAATAAAATAAAATAATTAATAATGATAATTAAGGCTTGGTCAAATTACATAAAGCTAAAAAGAAAAATAAATTAGAATATGAAATATAAAATTAAAAGTTATAATTATAATTAATAAGAAAACTAGCCTAGATCCATCTTAAGTATCTACCAAATGAGGGGAGGGTTCAAATATCTTAAAATGCAAATCTATTTTAGAGTAAAAAAATATTTGATCCTCTTTAGTGCTTCGAAGATCGGGAGTTAAGGTAGATCTACTCACATAACATTATCTCACAATATTTACTCACTAATTTGTAGAGAACATTCCAACTCTTGGTACAAGTATATAAAAACAATAACAAAAAAAAACTAACATTATAAAATCAAGTTGTCTTTTAAGTGCCACTTTCTCGAAAGTTTTTTGGTTTTCTAATTTGTCTAGAATCTTGTAGGGATTCATTGAATTAATAAGTTTGACAGGTGAACACTTCACAATCGAAGTGTCCCAACGGTTTTTGAGGGTGATGAATTCATATAACTATGTATAATATAACCTTGTAAAAATATATAAGCTATTAATATAAATCTTACAATATAATAGGTAGAAAATACAGAATTGAATGGACTCATCAATTTTTACAAGTGGTAAAGGATATGCATGCCACATCTATATACTAAATATTTTTTTCCAAGGTGCATATTGATAACCTATCTATTTTTAATTAAGTATAGTAGGCATAGTCTCTGCAATTTAGGTAAAGTTAATTGACTTTTAGAACTTGCAAAGGATATGCATGTTGCATAATATGATTAAATATTATCAAGATTAAATGATCTCTTACAAGGTATATCCTAGTAACTTATACATTTTTATGAAAATTTATTGTAAACCTAAATTGTTAAGAGGAATCAAACTTATAAAAATACAAAAATATAATTTAATAAATAATTATTTTTTCATATGGAACAATAAAAAAGAAATATTTTTAAAAATTGAGGATTAATCATAATATAATGATTTCCATTTTAAAATAGATTTGTGTTAATTTAATTTTTTAATTATTATCATATACTTTAATTTTTTTATGGATTATATAATATAAAATAACATTATTTTTTATAACACCCCCTATACAAACATTGATTTGCAAACCAACTCTCCCTTGTATTATATACTTTTACGTTTATTTATCTTTTAGAGTTTTAGACATGTAAATCAACCTAATGTTACCTCAAACTATCTACTCACTAAAGAGCCTTGGTGCTCTTGGTACAAGTAATAAAAACAATATAATATTATGAAAAATGCAAAATCTAGCATCATACAAACTATGTTATGACTATGGAGATACAACCTTGTAAAAATAGATAAGTTATTAATATACACTTTGCATACGAACTATGTTATGGCTATGGAGATACAACCTTGTAAAAATAGATAAGTTATTAATATACACTTTGTAAGGCATAATGTAGTAGATACAACATTTAATAAGCTGAACGATTTTTACAAATGTCAAAGGATATGCATGTCACATAATAGTATTGAAAGTTGTGTATACCACATGCTCTTTTGAAAGTTGTATGTTTTGAAAGGGCTATGTTAATAGCCTGCAAATGTCAAAGGATATGCATGTCTCATAATAGCATCGAAACTTGTGTATACCACATGCTCTCAAAGGATATGCATGTCACATAATAGCATTGAAAGTCGTGTATACCACATGCTGTTTTGAAAGGTGTATGTCAATAGCCTATCTATTTTTAGTGGGTTGTATTGTCCATAGTCTTCGCAATTTAGGTAAAGCTCATTGACTTTTATAGCACGTAGAGGATATGCATCTCCCGTGATAGCATTGAATGTTGTATATGTTAAATGCTCTTTTGCAAGGTGTATATTAATAGTGTATCTATTCTTATGAGATTGTAGTCACCGTTGTCTCTTTAATCTAAAAAAGCTCCTTAATCTAAAAAAACTCCTTAATCTAAAAAAGCTCATCAGCTTGGTTGTCTCCTTAATCTAAAAAAAGCTCATCAACTTTTACACTCGGAAAAAGATATCCATTTCATATGCGTTGTAATTCCCATTGAAACCACATAGATCTAGAAATAAAACATCTAAATTATACGATTTCATATTTCTGGCTAATTTTACACATTAATAAATTCATTGTAATATTATAATAAAAAATATTATCATCCAAAAAGAAATATTATCCAATATTAAATAGAGTAATCTTATATAAAAACTAAAAATTAAAATCCATTATAATTTTACCAAAGTATTTTATATCGTTGTTATTATATAAATTATATAAAAATAAAAATATTTATAGGAAATTTAAATCTTAAAAATTCAACTTAAGTTAAAAAAAACCATTATACTTCAATTGAATTTCTACATATCTAAAAAGAGCTGTATTTAAGTGTGAATTTTTAGAGTTTCTACTAGATTTCTCGTTAGATCAGGTGAAAAAAATTGTGGTGAAATCTTAATTTGTGTTATATAGATTCAACGCCTTTAAAAACCGAGATTCAACACCTTTAAAAAAACTGGACATAGTTCACTGGCCAAACTTGTGTTTTCAATGAATCCCTCACGGATTCTAGACAAACTAGATCAGAAATTACACTGGAAAACTTTTCAAAACATCACAATTTAAGAAAACTCACTCAAAAAACACTTTATTTTCAACAAAAAAAAGAATTTCCGTGGAATATGAATTATGTGCAATGCCCAATTTAAATACTCCAAAATTTTTTTAAATGCTAAATCCATATCTACAATCAAAAACCCATTTAAAATAATAATAAAAAATTGGCAAAAAAAATATTGACCAAATTCCAACAAAATCTCCAAAACCTAAATTTTTGTTTCACATTTTATCTCCCATATTTACTGCTGCCTCATTACATCTAAAGAGGTTGTGTACAGATTGAGTAAATTGACCAGATCCAAGAATTTTTTTCGTAAAAAAATAATGATAATAGTGTTTGAATCTTGTTTTTTAATGGTGGAAATGGTTGAGCACCACTATCAAACAGGGCAAAAACATCCAAAATCCTGACCACTATAACTCAAACTTCCAAGAAATTTTGGTTAATTTTACTAAAAATATCCGACAAATACATTATTTCATTTTTAAACTACCAACATTACACGCCACTTGACAACGCAGTTGTCTATAATGAGACTTTTTGGAAGCTTTTCTTGTGGGTTTTTCCGGTCAAAATCCAACAGCAATTTATTGGAATTGCAAGTTTGATAGCTAGTTTCTGCACAATCAAAGCGTCCCAGGGTTTTTTCAGAGTGCTGAATCCAAATATGCAGTTAAAAAACCATTTTAACTGCAACAAATCAAGCTTTAACCTCAATTTCTTCTACCAGATTCAATTACCAGAATTTCCAAAAAATCGCATTATAAACAACTCGCTTGACAACTATAACTGAAACTTCCAAGAAATTTTGCGCAATTTTACCGAAATATCGGCAGAAAACATTATTTCATTTTTAAACTACGCGCATTACATCCCACTACATAGGGTGAACCCAGTGATCGGGAATGAAAACATGGAACGAATCAGACCTCGAGAATCGGCCTTCCAGCGTGACACTGACCTGGAATGGTTAATTGACAATATCCACAGGCGCGAAGTCGGCTATATATATCGGGATGAAAGCGCGTCAATAATATGTGCTTGTGCTCACTTAGAACCCCTTACCGTCCCTGGGTTCGCCTTCGCTGCTTTTCATTTCTTGTTCTTTCTTTTTATATTGTATCGCCATGGATTCACGGCTTGCAACTGTTTTAGTTATCATAGTTTCTGCGATAATGGCTTCAGCTACGGCGAAGGACGTGAACCCACAGCACAGCAATACGAGCATCGCTGAATTTATCAAATCGTCGTGCAAGGTCACTCGGTATCCGCAGCTCTGTGTTTCTTCGCTTTCTCCATACGCCGGATCTCTGAAGCCCACGTTGAGCGATCTGGTCAAGGCGGCCATGAACGTGAGCCTCGTTAATGCCCGAACGGTTTCCGTTTGGGCAGCAGGCCTGAAAAGCAGAAGCGCCGAGATGAGTGAAAGAGAAAGAGCGGCGCTGAACGATTGTATTCAGAATTTCGATGACACCGTTGACGAGATTCAGAAATCTCTCAAGGAGATGGAGCAGCTGCAGCGCAGCAACTTCAACTCTCAAATGAACGACATGCAGACGTTTATGAGTGCCGCCCTCACCGACCAAGACTCCTGCCTCAACGGATTTCAGGATGTAAAGGCGGCGGCGGGGAAGGTTAGCGCGATGGCGAAGGTCCGCGTGCAGAATGAGTCTGAACTGATCAGTAACGCTCTAGCTCTCCTTAACGCGCTTGCCCTTAACGCATTCGGTAACACCGGAGTTGATAATGGTATCCCCGTGTGAATGCCAAAACGGCACCTTCAGTACTCAATAATATATTTATAGTTTTGCTGCCACTGCTAACTCTTAAGGACACCCTTTACTAGTTTCTGTTTCCTTCAATGGCTGATTGGGTTTGCAGTGCAATCATGGGGTTATTTCATATTTGAAGAAAAGTATTTTATGCGTATGCTTAAGCTTTCGTCTCATACAGGAATAATAACAACGATTTCATTTTTAAATATAAATAATTTTTTTCAAGTGATATATCTTTTTTAGTTTCAACTCATTTATTTCAGTTTAGGTTTAAAGCATATAGGAAAGGGGTTGAAGGTTTCAGATCTACTATCTCAAATAGCATTTAAGTAAATCAATCTATTTTTTATTTTAATTTTTGTATTTTTTTTTCTAAAATATATTTAATTTAATTTATTTAGATTTTCAAAATCACTTGATGCACCAATTTTGTTAAAAAATGTTAAATGTTATTCTACAATTTGAATGTATAATATTATTTTATAATTTAATAATTTTAATATGGTAGTGGTTTGCACTTCAAATTCAAATGTTATGGAAAACATTCCTTATGAGATTAGCGAGCACACGTGGAAGTTAATTGGGAATGTCAGTGTAGATTAGAATGAAGGAAAGGAAGAAATATTACTTGTGCTCGAGAAAATAGTGTTGAATTAAGAAGACATGATGTTCGAGAAAATAGGGTTGAATTAAGAAGAAATGATGTTCCATATCAAGTCTATATTAAGTCTATAAAAATGTGTGGCACATGAGGTGCACGGTGTAATGGTAGGGGCGGATGGCTGTAGCACCTCTCACCCAGGTTCGAGTCCTGCTGCGGCAGGTGTATGATGTTGTATGATGGAAAATGTAAAGGTCCCGCACTAGCTTACAAAAAAAAAAAAGCCTATAAAAATGTGTGAGTTAGTGGTTGGAGCGAAGAATGTGTCTTAATCTTTTGCTTAGATAACCATAGCTAATAATCTTTGCAATTACAAAGCAATTGTGTAAGCTTAATTTATTTTCTATATATATTGCAATAAATTCTATTACTTTGAATTTCCTAACCTAAAAGTTAAAGTGGTTGGAGCGAAGAATGTGTCTTAATCTTTTGCTTAGATAACCATAGCTAATAATCTTTGCAATTACAAAGCAATTGTGTAAGCTTAATTTATTTTCTATTATATATTGCAATAAATTCTATTAGTTTGACTTTCCTAACCTAAAAGTTAAAGTACATTTTGATATTGATTCTCTATTGTTGTTGAGTGCTCTAGTGTTTTATGATGACAAAACACTCACAAGTAAGATTTGATTCAAAATAAAAGAATATTTTGTTGGGATTTTTTTACTATAACTTATTTTATAGAGATATGTGTATAAGTTAATTTGAGATTTCTAATTTTTAATTTTTTTTAATATATACAAGGGAAAAAGTAAATTTAAAAACCATATTTATATTTTATTAAATTAAAAGAAATTATAGTTTTATTAACCATTAAAAAATATATATTTTAACAATGCTTTTTTTAAACACATTTATAAGCATAAATCAACATTTTTCAAAATAATTCAAATTCAAACTATATATATACATGTATTTATATTCAAATTATACAAAATAGAAACATTAAATATTGTAAATTCCTAATTAAAAAAATCTAATATTTGAAGAAAAATTAATAAGAACTATGGACATATGAAATATTTGAAATGCTTTGTATTCTTATTTTAAGAAATATTAAATCCTCTTTCTTATGTAGAAATCTAAACCATTTATTAGTGTTTGCCTCTCCAAATTGACTATTGATTATTTTGTCGAGGTTTTGGAAATTTCCATTAGTTGAGTGAGCCTTGATGTTACAAGCTAAGTGAGCTGTGGTGTAACATCACATAATTCCCCTCATGGAGGGATTTTTATTTTCAGTGTTGTGAGTGTCTAACAAATCGTTTTAAAATAAAAAAGAGGTTTATTTTGTAAGTGGTCATTTTGTGGGTGAGTGTTCTGACATTCATATTGACAAAATCAATATCAAGGGGGGTATGTGCAAGATAACATGGGTGCAAAGGGAACTTTATTCCATAGCTACGAAATTATTTTAACTTTAAATATAAAATTAACGTCTAATATTAAATGAAGTCTCTTTTTAATGTGTGTGAGAAAGGAGTGATGAGCGGATGATGGGTGTGTGAAAATCTTTAATTCATAATGCTTTGCATCTCCATATATGTTTCTCAACATGGGTTCATTTAGCTTGAACAAAACTTTGTTGAATGACTTTGATCGTTTAAAACCAAAAAAGATGGAATCTTGGTATTCATGGATTCTGAATATTATGGACATTTGTGAGTTCAAATTTGTGAATTAAACACTCATTACTACGCAATATTAATTTAAATATTTTTGGATGTGTGTGAATAAGAGGTATTGTGCACGAGAACAAGTGTGCAAAGTAAGGATCAAAAAATTTCTTCCATAATGTTCTGATTCTCCTTCCTCACACCTCCCTCCCACATGATAGTACATCTTAATTAATTAATGAGAAGCAAGGGTGCAAAAGGAACTTTATTCGGTATACATGAAATTATTTAAATTTTAAGTATAAACTTAGTATCTAATATTAAATGAAGACTCTTTTTTATGCATGTGAGAATAGAGTGTTGTGCAAGAGAATGGGTGTGCGAAGCAAGGAACATAAACTTTAATGTGCAATGTTCTACATCTCCGGATACATTTCCCCTTAAGGTTGGGTTGACGTGGGATCATTTTATTTTACATCCGAATGATTTCATGATTCAATGTGTGGTTTTCAAAACTATGTTCAACGACTTTGATAATTTAACAAATAGAAACAACTAATGTTGGTATTCAAGGTTCCTGAATACTATGTACATTCGTGATTTCATGTTTTTGAATTAAATACTTATTACGCAATATTAAACAAAGTGTATTTTTAATGTGTGTGAAGACAAATTGTTGTGTGGGAGAACAAGTGTACTGAGAAAGGAACATAAACCTTCC
This sequence comes from Pinus tabuliformis, assembly GCA_031772625.1. Lineage (NCBI taxonomy): Eukaryota > Viridiplantae > Streptophyta > Pinopsida > Pinales > Pinaceae > Pinus > Pinus tabuliformis. Next base: position 1,352,147,969 of record CM062820.1, on the reverse strand, counting down.
TCCATGATGTTTTGGTTCTCTGCATAATTTTTCTGTCTCTAAACTTCTTCTACATACCTCCCTCCTACACGACAATACGTGTGAATAGTAAATGAGTGGTTTTGGTTTATTAAATTTTGGGGCATGGAAAGTTTGGTTTATGTGTATTTCACGTGTGAAATAAGGGTGGGCAGTTAAGTGTCCACCATACTTTTTTTAAGGCTTTAATCATTTAAAAACAATATCAAAGTAGAAATGCTAGCCTTCATATTCACTTTTTTCAAATAATATGTGAATATGTGATCTTATATTTGTAAATGAATACTTTCTATTGAATATTAAATGGAGTGTCTTTTCAATGTTTGTGAGGAGAGGTGTCATGTGGGAGAACAGGTGTGTAGAGAAAGGAACAAAAACAATTTTCCTGTAGTGTTCCATATATTTGTATGCATTCCATAGATCTTTGTCCTGCACAAAAATACATAATAATGAATTAATTAGCATTTTTTAATTTTAGTTAGCTTTTAAACTAAAGCTAGCATTAATATTGAATTTCATAGTAAGAGGATGTTGGTACAGTTTAAGATGAGAAAAATTGAAATATTACCTTTCTTAACAAACTGTAAACATTTTATATGATGCATTTGGCATTGAAAGTTCAAGTGTTATCATGACCATGTCAAATATATAATGGGAAATTCCGAGGAATATTGATTTAATGAATTTTTCTAGTTATTGTATATGCGTACAACGTTTTTCCGTCGCCTGTACTAATTGAAATCTAGTTGTGAAAATCCATAGATGATGTCATTTGGTCTCCAAACAGTAAGCTTTATTTCAAATAACTTAAATTGAGTTCTCGAAAAATCTTGTGGAGCTTGAAGCATGATTAGAGAGAAAAGGAAAGAATACAATTAGGAAGCTAGTTTACATCTACAAGGCTTATTGATAGTTTTAGAGAACAAGAATAATTTCATAAAATTTCAGAGTAAAAGAAATGCAATACTCATACAATTTAATGACCTGTGCACCGACGTACTCGGTGAATTTAATGCTAAAAAGGTTGATATTTACTTGTAGAGTTGTTTTCGATTAATAATATATATTAGTTAACTTTAATCACATGTTATTGGCAATGTTTCTGTGACATTTTATGATTGTGCTATGGGAGGACGAGAATTATATTTGATAATGAAATAGAAAATTGATGTTATGAACCTATTAGCGTAAAACATACAAGTGATGAGGACACATATATACTCATGCTAGCACGAAATTGGTTAATGAGGACAAACATTGGGATGATAAAGAATCTTGATTCTAGATGAATCTCTAATACAAATATTTCGTACTTATTTTCTTTCGTACATTTCTATGACTTAGGATACATATATGTAAATGACGTGTCTTTTGTAACATGTTTCACATGCAAAATAGTAACATGTGGTGATTATATAGGGGGACGAGAAATCCACAACGAAAATACATTGAGAACATTTCTAACTAATAAATCATTTTTAAGTACAAATCAGAAATGGTAAGCAAAGTGAGGATAGCCCTCTGTAAAGAATTAATCAACTTGGTTGACTAAAATATCAAATTAACTTTGTGAATAGCCGACTAAACCAGAGTGGCTTGACCAAGAAGGTAACACTTCAAATGATGGACATGCTTGTTGATAAAGTTCATGAGGATATTGTTGGTTATCACATATTATGGGAAAATTTAATCATCTATTGCATATCAATGGTATTTGGAAGAGTAGAGTATGAAAATAATTTTGATTGTTTGCTTTGGTGAAGAAGTTCATTTTCTCTTTGCAGAATGCATTTAAAAGCCGAAAGTATTGTTGAAGCTTTTGTTGCCTTACATAAACTGTTATCTCCAAAGCTGGTGTCACATAAGATCACATCTTAACCTTTCAATTGTGTCTAAATGGCATGTCAAACTATCATATGAAAGTATGAATGTTCAACATAAGGCTATTGGGATACAATATTAATTCACTATTGATGACAAATTAGGGTTCAAGAAGTGGCATGTCATGGCAAGGGGATAAGTCTATCTTCACATTAATGTAGTATGATGTTCCTTGTTATCGATAGCTAATACAGGTTGGAGATGTTGCTTTGTTTGAATTAGAAACCAAGATATGATCTTATGGGATTTTTGCAAGAAATTATGAATGTGAAAGATAGTCGACAGTTCAACAATTGTGGTTATTTCTTTCATATGCTATGACTATTTTTCAATCTTGAAGCATGCACTATGAGCTAAGATGATTTGTGGTTACATTTTATTGAGTGAAAATCCTCTTCCTTCTTACGTCAACGGGAGATGCAACAAATATATAAGTGATTCACAGAAGGTTTGGAAATGCAAGTTGATACATGTAAGCAAAGCTTTCCATGCCCCAAACATTAACTAGCCAATACCACTGATTAATTGATTAATATATACTATTTTGTGGGAGGGATCTTGGTGGAAGAAGTGTGCAGAAGAGAAATTTCCACAATTACATTTCATGTAACACTTTTTCTATACATTCATGAATTATATTTAAATCGGGTTAATTTTTCAACTTTTGAAAGTTTCTTCTGCACACTTCCATTTTACATAACACTTTACCCATGTATTTATTTAGGGGTAAGTAACTGGTTCATATGTTTCATTCACACAGTTCCATTTCATGCAACAATTTTTTGGTATATTCATCAATTCTTTTTAAATGGGATTAATTTTACAACTGTAATTTATATAGGGGTAAGAAGCATTGAGCAGGTCAATAATATATTGCGTAATTCTCAGCAAAAATGAAATAGGTTGAAAAATAAGTGAACAAAGAAATTTCCAATGATTGGCGAACAATGTATGCATTTATGAAATTTCTAGTGTATGTGATCTTAACACTTATGTTATGAAAATCAATAGACTTGAACACATTAAACATGAAGCCATGGGCATAAACTATTAATGCATTATTGGAAGAAATTCATTATGGAGGTGTAGGGAGGTGGAGAAAAATTAGGGTTTAGGATTTTCAACTATAAATGTAGTCGGGGAGAACTTTAATGTATCATGATAGATTTTTGTTGAGTATTTTGGGGAAAATTAATGTTGGGAATTTTCCACTATAATTTAATTTATAAAAACAGGTTATAAGTTAATCTTCAACATTAATGAGATTTTTTATCACTTTATATATATATAGATAAACATCGTAATTTTATTAATAATTTAAGAATTAAATTTTTTCATAGGCTTTTGGATACACAATGATTGCGTGCTCTTCAAAGTTACTCCTTGATGTGAATTCACTAGTTCAATTCATTGCCTAGGGTGATATATTGGACATGATGAAGATTTAGTCCTACTAAGCTTACCAAAAATAAAAGAAAATTACTTTAACAATGTTTTTTTTATTTTATTAAGAATTTAAGAATTAAATTTTTTCATAGGCTCTTGGATACACAATGATCGTGTGCTCTTCAAAGTTACTCCTTGATGTGAATTCACTAGTTCAATTCATTGCCTAGGGTGATATATTGGACAAGATGAAGATTTGGTCCTACTAAGCTTACAAAAAATAAAAGAAAATTACTTTAACAATGTTTTTTTTAAACACATTTTGGAAACTTGCATATAAGGAGAAATCAACATTTTTCAGATAATATGTGTGTGTGTGTGTGTATCAAACTATACAAAACTAGTAATATTCAATATTGTAAATTGCTAATTAAAAGATCCAATATTTGAAGGAAAATTAATAAGAATTGATAAAATGAGATGAACATCATCTTTAGAAAATCTTATATATCTGCACTATTTGAAAGGATTTGTACTCTTATTTTAAAAAATATTAAATTCTCCTTTCCATGTAGAAATATCAACCACTTATTAACACTATTTCGTATTCAAATTCCATTGACTCTTGATTATTTTGTCTAATTTTTGGAATTTTAAGAAAATTTTCAAGAAAATGTTAAATATTCTTATTTCCCCATAAATTGAAAAATAATTTCTTAATTTTTGGAAATCTTATTTCTAATTTTCGATTAGCTGAGTGAGCCTTAATGTTACATAATTCCACCCGTGGAGGTATTTTTATTTTGGGTATTGTGAGTGTCTGAAAATTCATTAAAAAGAGGTTAATTTTTTAAGTGGCCATTCCCTGGGTGAGTGATGTGATATTGATATTGACAAAATACTCTGAGGAAATCCTCTACATATGTGGGGTCAAGGGGAGGAAGGTGGTGTAACACCCCCTCCTCCTAGGTCCACCCAAGCAACTGGCCAGCCAGGGTAAACATTCAACAGGAGAGGATACTATAATGGATTCAACCTCCTTGGTGACATAAAGGAAATGGAATCAACAGAACTACTTAAACAAACCCATCCACATCAACAACAGCACCCTCGGGAGACAAGTCATCCACTGAGTCATCCTATCCCTAAGTCCCACTAATGTTTTAAGCCTTTTAACCCCTATTTTCTCTCATGCTATAGGCATGACATTGTCCAGAAGCCAAAGTCACTCTCACAGGCCTCTGTGCCAACATCCCTGGACTCTTTCAGTAGACATGTGCCAGTGTCCCCGAGATTTGGGCCACTTTTCTAGCCTAGAATCTTGGCCTCTACCGATTACCTGTTATAGCCTCCACAATCCATCAAAGACATGATGACAAGATAAACAAATCGAAATTAAACCTTGGGACTAGGCCTGAGCATCCCCAACTGGGATTGACATTCTGTCAAACACTTGGCATCAATGCAGCCTACAAGTCTATCATACAAGACAGATCATAAATGACTGAAATAACTTATGAAACATAACCAGAAGGATCATCACCTTCTCCATTGAATTGCTATAACATCAATTACGTCTTGCATCCATCCATTTAACAATTACAAGTAAATGCATGAAATGATCATGACATGAACCCATCATATAACCATGCTTATAACCAACATAAAACCATATAAATAGCATAGATATGATAGCCATTAAATCCACATATAAATAAGTGAAAAATTAATATAACTTAGCTTTTATTAAACATTGGCAAATCTAGACATGTTCAGGACTTCCACGTACCACCCGACCATAGACATGGTTGAACCAAATCACTCTTTCATCCAGTCACCCACGTGCCATATTCCAAGCAAGCATTTGGGATCTCATAGAAAACCCAATCCAAGAACAACTAAGGGAATCTAGAGGTTAAACCACCTCCACCCTTACCAAACCATGATCACACCAAACTTGGTGCTCCAATCACAATAGAACTGAACTTGGAATGCCATCTGGAATCCATCACCATCCTTGAGGAATTTTCTTCCTCATTGTCTCTCACGCTTTACCACAATCCAACCCCGGATCACTAGGATCTAAATTGAGACCACACTCTCAAGCTTTACCTCAATTCAAAACCAGATCACTAGGCCCTAAACTGAGACTCCTCCCGCAGTCTTTACCATGTATCCTACCAAAACCGATCAAGGTATTCCTAGGCCTTTGGGAATGAAACTTGAGACCACTTCCACCCTAGATTCCAAAATCCATCCGGCAAACAAAATCTCAAAATCGAGATAAACATCCCAACATACCATGGAATCCAGAAAAGGTTACCAAACCTGGCAAAACCATGCCACTAAGAGTAAGAGAACCATACACCAACATGTAAAGCCATGCATGTCGAAACCAGCTAGGAAATCACATATGCAAAAGGTTACCTGCAAGTATTCTTGCTGAAGCTACATGATCCTACTTTTCTTCCTTCATCCTTTCTTTCCTTTCCTTTCCTTTCCTTTCTTTTCCTTCCTTGATCCAAAACTAGAGTGCTCTAAGAAAACTCTAAGCGAACAAGAGTGAGAGAGGGAGAGAGAGAATAATGAGAGAGCTCCAAACTTGAAGTGACAAAAGGTTACCAACTGATCCTCAGCATCCTTTTTATGAATAAGGCCTTTAATTTCTTCATTTTCCATTATTTTCCTTCAATTTCCTCCTCACATGCAACCTGGGACCTTTCACCTTACTTTTCTCCTAATTTCCTTTATTTTCATAAATAAATGTGCCAAAAATGTCTTTTCTCCTTTTAATGCCTTTGCCACTTCCTTCTTCAAATTCTTTAGAAGGAAGTGGCAAACAAAAGCTCAAAACTGAGATAAACTATGTTCAATGGCTTTGATCATTTAAAATCTAAAAACATTGAATCTTGGTATTCAATGTTTTTGAATATTATATGCATTTTGTATTTCACATTTGTGAATTAAATACCTATTACTATGCAATATTAATTTAAGTGTTTTTTTATGTGTGTGAAGAATAAGTGTTGTGCAAGAGAATGAGTGCACGGAGTAAGGAACAAAAAATTTCTTCCATAATGTTTCGATCCTCCTTCCAGACACCTCCCTCCCACATGATAGTATATATTAATCAATTAATGAGCAACAAGTGTCCAAAGGGAACTTTATTCTGTAGACATGAAATTATTTTAGTTTTAAATAGAAACTTAGTATCTAATATTAAATGACATATTTTTTGATGCATGTGACAATGGAGTGTTGTGTTAGAGAACGGGTGTGTGAAGAAAGGAATAAAAACTTTAATTTGTAATATTCTGCATGTCTCGATACATTTCCCTTTAAGGTTGGATCAACGTGAGCTCATTTTATTTTATATCAGGATGATCTAATGATGAGATGTGCAATTTTCAAAACTATGTTCAACAACTTTGATCATTTAAAAAGTAGAAATAACTAATGTTGGTATTCGAGGTTTCTGAATATTATGTGCCTCTCTGATTTCAAATGTTTGAGTTAAATACTTATTATGCAATATTAAATGAAGTGTCTTTTTAATGTGTGTAAAGAAGAAGTGTTGTGTTGGAGAACATGTGTATGAAGAAAGGAACATAACATTTCTTCCAAGATGTTCTAGTCCTCCACATAATTGCCTTGTCTACAATCTTCATTTGCATACCTCCCTCCTATAAGACATCACATATTAATAGATTAATAAGAAGTTTTGGTATATTAAATTTGGGCCATAGAAGTTTTGTTTTATGTGTATATCTAGTGATAAATAAGGGTGGGCAATTAAGTGTCCACATTACTTTGTTTGAAGGCTTTGTCAGTAGGTTTTAACATTAACATTAATATTGAAAAAAAAATATAAATAAAATTAATCTATAAATGTAATTAAAAATAAAATAATTTAAATCTAAATCAAATTATTTATTACTTTGTTAGTTAGGTATTTAATGGATTAACTAATTATATTTAATTAGGTTAAAAAATATCATAAGAATTAAAATTAAAATAAAATAAACTAATTATATTTTGTAATTCATATTAGGTTAAGAATTAAAACAAGGAATAAAAATAAACTTATTGTATTTAATTTATTTGTTATTTCCATAGAATTAATTAGTTTTATTATTTATTTATAAATTCATATTAGGTTAAATTAAAATAAGAATTAAATAAAAATAAATAAAAATTGAATAGTATATATATTTTGGTCTGATGAATTAGTCGAATTCTACTTTAATTTATCATCCATTAGGTATTTATTTATCTGTTCTGGTCGGTAAATTCTTCTCTCAATCTATCACTCATTTTCTGTCCTGATGATGGATCCCCTTTGGGGTTCGAAATGTCGACATGATGAAGATAGTACTTTGGATAATCTGGGTCATATTTTTCCAAAAAAAAACCATAAAAGCTTAAAGTCTAAAATATCAAAGTAGAAAAGCCAGTCTTTGTATTCATGGCTTTCGAATAATATGTGAATTTTTGATCTTATATTTGTTAATGAAATTATTATTATCTAATTTTAAATGGTTTTCCTTTTAATGTTTGGGAGGAAGAGGTGTTGTGTGGGAGAATAGTTGTGCGGAGAAAGGAATAATTTTTGTTTCCCACAATGTTCCATATATTTGTATGCATTTCCAGATATCTCCATCCCGCACAACAATACATAATAATGAAATAATTGACATTTTTTAATTTTAGTTAGTCTTTAAGTGAAAACTAGTATTAATATTGAATTTCATAGCAAAAGGATGTTGTCACAGTTTAAGATGAGGAAACTTGAAACATTACCTTTCGTAACAAACTTGTAACCTTTTTGTAAGATGCATTTGGCATTGAAAGTCAAAGTGTTGTCATGACCATGTCAACTGTATAATGGGAAATTTTGAGGAATATTGATTTAATGAATTTTCTAGTTGTCCTATATGCGTACAACTCTATGTCATCACCTCTGTTGATTGAACCTAATTGTGAAAATCCATAGATGATGTAGATGATGTTGTTTGGTCTCCATATGGTAAGATTTACTTCAAATAACTTACATTGAGTTATCAAAAAATATTGTGGAGCTCGAAGCATGAGTAGAGAGAAAATGAAAGAATACAATTAGGAAGCTAGTTTACAACTACAGGTCTTATGAATAGTTTCGCAAAACAACATTAATTTCATAAAATTTCAGAGTAAAAGTAATGTAATACTCATACAATTTAATGCCTTGTGCATCGGCATATTTAGTGAATTTAATTATGAAAATATTGATATTTACTTGTATAGTTGTCTTTTATTAATGATATATACTAGTTAACTTTAATCACATGTTATTGGAAATGTTTCTATGATAGTTTACGAATGTGCCATGGCAGGATGAGGATTATATTTAACAATGAATAATAAAATTTATGTTATGAACCTATTAGCACAAAATGTACAAGTGATGACGACACACATATACTCATGGTAGAATGAAATTGGTCAATGAGAATAAACATTGGGATGATCAAGAATCTCGATGTCAGTTTAATCTCTAATAAAAATATTTTGTAGTTATTTCATTTCATACATTGATATGACTTATGGTACATATGTGTACATGATGTTTCTTTTGTAACATGATTCACATGCAAAATAGTAACAAGTGGTGATTATATAGGGAAATGAGAAATTTGCAGTTAAACGACATTGAGAACATTGCTAACTAAGTAAGCATTTTTAAGTACAAAGAAAAAGTGGATAGTAGAGTGAGGAGAACCCTCTATAAGAATTAATCGAATGGGCTGACTAAAATATCAAATTAACTTCATGCATAACCAAATAAACTAGAGTGGTTTTCCAAGAGGGTAATGCTTCAGATGATGGATGTGCTTGTTGATAAAGTTCATGGGGATATTGATGGTTAACACTTATTATGGGAAAATTCACTTTTTGGTTGCATATTAGTGGTATTTGGAAGAGTAGATTATCAAAATCATTTTGATTGTTCACTTTGGTGAAGATATTCATTTTCTCTTTCCAGAATGTGTTTAAAAGTGCAAGAACCCTGGTGAACATTCCATGTAATAAAAGTTAATGAAGGAAAAATAATAACCACAGTTATGGGACACTTATTCCAAGCTGAAGATTGGCCAAAAACATAGTGATGGGGATCACTTGTGATTAATTAATTGCTAAGGAAATTGAAAAAGGAAATGGAAAAGGCTTTGGAAAGGCATGAGTCATTTATTGGCATTTATTTATGAAAATAATGGAAATTAGGAGAAAAGGGAGGTGAAAGGTCACTTGTTTTCTGTGAGGAGGAAAATGAAGGAAAATAATGGAAAATGAAGAAAATAGAGGCCTCATTGATAAAAAGGCTTATGAGGATCAGTTCATGGCTTTTCAACAGTTCAATTTTGGATTTATCTCTCTATCTTATGTCTCATACTCTTGGACACTTAGAGTTTTCTTGGAGCACTATTGGGAGAGTGTGGCATAATTGGAGTTTTAGAGCAAGAAGGAAAAGGTAGAGTAGGGAAACAAAAAATGATAGTGGGTTTTTCTTGTAGGCACCGAGTTGCATGTATGTTTTCCTCACTAGTTTTGGCATGCATATGCATATGGTTTCTTGGTTATGATATTTCATTGGCACGAAGGACTGCCTCAATTGACAATGGATTTGTCTAGCCTTGTCATTTCCTTGATAGCCATGGTGTTGTTGGTTTTACTTTTGTTTTCTGGTTCGTTTTTTGTGCCATCTGTTGTGGGTTGAGTTACTAGTTCCTCGAAGCCTTGGTTTGACAAACACTCTGGAATCCCTGTAACAACTTGGGTTGAGTTACTAATCCTGGAAGCCTTGGTTGGAAAAATGCTCTGGAAGTCCTTGGTGGGTTGAGTTACTAGTCCTAGAAGCCCTAGTTGGACAAACGCTATGGAAGCCCGTCAATAGTTGTGGGTTGAGAGACTAGTCCTAGAAGCCTTGATTGGAAAAGACACTCTAGATCCCTAAACATCTTGCTTAGATACCAATCTGGTGATGGTTAGTGATGCCTAACCGTGAGGTGGAATCACTAGTTGAGGGTTGAGGTGGTTTGGCTTCTAGAAGCCCTGTATTGTTTTGATTGATTTTTTTATGAGATCCCACATTCATGCTTGGAATTTGGCACATGGGTGACTAGCTAAAAGAAATATTTGGTTCAACCTAGTCTACTATCAGGTGGTTCGTGGAAGTCCCATACCTGGTCAGCCTATGCAATCATCAATAAGAACTCTCTTTCACCTTGTTATTTTATGGGTAAATATACTTGTTTATATGTGGCTTATATGGTTTTTATATATTGATATTTCTATTGGTTATATGTTGGTTATGAATGAGTTTAAAGACACTGAAAATGTATGTTTCTCATCATGTTTTGGTTTATCACTGAAAGTACAATGAATATGTGACTTAATAGATGGTAATACAGTTATTGTGATGAGGCAACAATGCTTCTTATTTTTTCTCAGATAAGTATGAGACCCCTATGCTCAGATCTGTTGTTTAAACCTGTAGAATACATATTTGTGACATGTTTGACGAAATGTATGTCATGGATAGTAGGGGTCCAGTCAAGTCCTTGTTCAATTAATTACATTTGTATCATTATTCCATTATTATCTTTCATTTCTAGAAGTGTCATGGAGTTCTAGGCAGTGACCTAAGCCCTGAGCCTGAAAAAGTGGCACAAAACCTAGAGTCGCAGGCACAAAACTACTTGGGAAAGTCCCTAGTCACAAGAATACACATGTTGTGGGAGAGACTGGATGGTTCTAGTCGCACTCATGCCCATGTCATGGGAGCAACTAGGGGATTAATGTAGTAAAAAGTTAGTTTGTCTCAAGAGCTAGTCACCTGGAAGGTTTAGATGGCTCTTGGGGGTTTTATAATAGGTTTGGAAGGTCTATTTTTTTGTGTTTTGTTGGTTCCACTTCCTTAATTGACACATTGGAAGTTGAATCATATCATAGTAAATCTTTGTCACATGTCTACCCTAATTGGCTAGCTACTTGCGTAGATGTGGGAGGTGGGTGTTACAGAGTGGTATGAGAGCATGGTTCACCCCTCAGACTGGATGGGCGTTGTGTTGGTAATGCATTCATGTCAGTTCCATATGTGTTACTCATATGTGTGGTCTATGTGCTTATTGCATATGCATGGTGTTGATCATGATTGTAGTGATGTCACCATGTGAAGGTTGATGGTGTTGCCGTGGAATGTATCATCATGAGTGTATGATTTGCTATGCATTGTTTATGCAAGTTAGTGTCATGTTTCCAAGTGTACATTGATATTGTTGTTGTTGTCATACATGAGGTCATGATGTGTAGTTGATATGGTTATGCATTGATTTCTGGATTATAGTTATATAATGATGTCTATATGTTGTTATATATATATGATATATGTATATTTGACATTATGATTATGTTTATACATGTATCACGCTAAATTGGTTGATATTGGATATGATATCTCCTATTTGAATTACACTATGGTACATTGGTTTGTTTATGATTTGGTTTAGTTGACATAATATGCCTTACAGGAAAGTTATCAAGATGCTAGACTATAGTTCACGAGATTCTCCTTATCAACCAGATGAGCATTGTGGTGTTGGGAATTGTTTTGACATAGAAGACACACTGAGAAGCTTGAAGGAAAAAATAAGGAGTTTTACAATAGACAATGAAAGAATCATGCATGAACAGGAGAAATAAATAGAATTCAATACAGTAATCCTTCAATGTTTGTGATATTTGCAGAGACAGAGACCACTTTATATCATCCATGAATAAGAGAATAGAAATAATGGGGCATATGGGAGTAGGTATCCTAGTTGGTACATGTTGGATAGAGATGACATGATCAGAGATGGCATGTTTTTGGACACTCCAAATGGGAGAGGTGATAGACACAAGTACTACTCTAGTTTTGGTTCTGACACATATCATGATCATCATTGTTATCATTATAGGAGGAGTGGAAAGTGATACTTTTCGAATGAGTTTAAGAAAGAAAAGCCACCTAAATTTGATGGAGAGATGAATAAGTCACAAGATGCAGAAGCATGGTTTCTTGGAATGACTAAGTTTTTAAGATTGCACGATTATTGAGAGAACATGAAGGCCATAATAGATACATTTAGTCTTAAAGGTAAAGCATATATTAGGTGGGAAGATGTGAAGAACGTCAAAGATATTTATGAGGAGGATTTGACTTGGAGTGAGTTTGAGAGGCTATTTCAGAAGTAGTATCTATTGGAGAGATACTATCATGACAGGGAAAAGGAATTTTATGAGTTGAAGATGGGATCTATGACCGATGAGGAGTACACTAATATATTTCTAAAGTTTGTGAGGTATTTTCCTTACCTCGAGGAGGAGAAGTCCAAGATTCAGAGATTCATCAATGGGTTGTTGCAACATTCATATATAGGATTGAGTTTGATGAGCTTAGATCATTGGAGGAGACCATCCGAAAGCTAAAGCATTGTTATGAGTAATCAAAGCACATGTGTGAGACTAAAATAGACTGGAAAGGTAATGAAAAGAATAAAGGAAAATGGGACAAGAAGTGAGCAAGACAGGTAATAAGGAGAATGCAATGCCATCTAAGAAGTTAAATGCCTCTGACCGAGGACAAGGACTTCGATTTAAGGAGCATAATAAGGATAAAGTCTAGAAGCATTTGTAGTGTTGGACTTGTGGAGGAGAGAATCGGAAGAGAGATTGTCCACAACATCAAGGTGGTAGACCACATATCTACAGTGCTCAAGAGGCACAGAAAGTGGGAGCTATTGGAGAGAGTATTCCTAGGATCTATGCAGCACTGGATAATGGCAGGAAGATCACCAAATGTGTATTATCAATATGGATGATAAGCTTTGTGATTAAGTTGTTTCTATTTTGATTGATTGTGGATCTAATTATAGTTATGTTAATCTTGACTTGGTGGATAAGTGTGGTTTGAATAAATAAGTACATGTAGAGTCTTGGTTAGTATAGCTGGATACATGTACAAAGAAGTGAGTTCATCATTGTGTAAGATCTTGTGCATTTGAGGTGAACGATATGTCTACATCAACACATTTGGATGCATTTTCATTGGGATCATACAATATGTTGTTGGGTATGGGTTGTTTATATCTTCATAGGACCAAGGTGGATTGTTATAACAAGGCTATTGAGTGCCTGGATGACAATGGGGAATAAAGAGTCTTGTAGGGTCAGAAGAAAGAAACATCAATGAGAATGGTCACAACTATGAAGGTCAACTGTAGTTGTAGGAAAGGGTGTGTGTTATTTGTAATTCATATTTCTAGTCACAAAGGTAAGGAAGTTGAGGATGCATATGTTTTGAGCAGGTACCCACTACTACAATAGATTCATGATGTATTTCCCATAGATATTTTAGATTTTCCACCTCACAAGGAAGTACACTTTTCTATTGAGCTGGTACCAGGGGCAACACTAACATCTAAGGCACCTTACAAGATGAGCACTCCAGAGTTGGTAGAGTTGAAGCTATAGTTGAAGGAAATGTTGGATAAGGGATACATTAGGAAAAGTGTATCACCATGGGGTGCACCGATACTATTTGTGAAGAAGAAGGATGATACTCTCAGGTTGTGCATTTATTATAGGCAGTTGAACAAAGTGACCATCAATAACATGTATCCATTGTCGAGGATTGATGCTTTGTTAAAATTATGATTTTGTTGTAGTTCCATTTGGTTTTACTAATGATCTAGCTACTTTTATGTGCTTGATGAATAGTGTGTTGCATCCTTATTTGGACAAATTTGTTATTGTTCTCATTGATGATATATTTGTATATTCGAAAAATCAAGAAGAGCATGTTGAACAATTAGAAGCAGTATTGAGATTATTGAGTGAGCATCAATTGTATGTTAATATTAGTAAGTGCAATTTCTTTCAGACTGAGGTACATTACTTGGGACATGTGCTTTCCAAGGAAGGCATAGTAGTGGACCCAGAAAAGGTAAGAGGTATCATGGAGTGGGAAACTCTTAGGAATGTGGATGATGTGAGATCCTTCATTGGGTTAGGAGGGTATTACAGGAGGTTCATCAGGAACTTCTCACAGATTTCTTATCCTATCACATCATTGCAAAGGCAAGGAAAGAGGTTTCAATGGACTAAGGAATGTGTAGCCAGTTTTGAGCAGTTAAAGTAGTTGTTGACACGTGCTCCAGTGTTAAAGATAATAGATCCATACAAAGATGTTGTGGTATCTACATATTCTTGCAAGAGAGAGCTTGGTGAATTCCTTATGATGGAAGGACAGGAAGTGTGCTATGAGTCACAGAAAGGAAATGATCGCTAGAAAAACTATCTGACACTTGATCTTGAGTTCGTAGTGATCATTCATGCATTAAAGATGTGGAGGCATTATCTTCTTGGAAGATAATTTTTATTGATGAGTGATCATAGTGGATTGTGGTATCTATTTGAACAATTGAATCTGAATGTCAGGCAAGCTAGATGGTTGGACATGATCACTGAGTTTGACTTTGAGATCAGGTATATTAAAGGTAAATAGAATAGGGTTGCATATGCTCTTATCAAGTGGGTAGAGTTGAATCATATAGCATCTTTGAGCTCCTATGGGATAGATCTATAGGATAGGATCTCCCAAGAAGGTCAACATGATGTTAGGTATATGAAGATTAGGCACAGATTACAACAGAGTACAAGTATAGGTGCAGGTGCAAAAGATGTGTACTATTGTTTCACAATAGATGGATTGGTCATGTTTAGAGACTCCAAGCTATCAGGAGACACTGAAAGCGGTGAAGAGATTTTACTATTGGATGAATTTGAAGAGAGATGTGGCAGAGTTCGTGGCTAGGTGCTTGGATTTGCAATAGGTGAAGTGAGAATGTAAGCATCCAGGTGGACTACTACAACCAATTCTGATTTTTGAGTGGAAATTGGAGGTGATTTACATGGAATTTATCATAGATTTTTCAAGGAAATCTAAGCAACATGATTCCATCATGGTTGTAGTGCATAGGTTGACGAATGTAGTGCACTTAATTCTAGTGAAGTCTACATATTCAACGAATGATGTAGTGTAGGTCTTCATCAGAGATGTGGTGAGATTGCATGGTGTCCCGCAGAAGATTGTGTCAGATAGGGACGCGAAGTTCACTTCCATGTTTTGGAGGATTTGTTTATAGGATTAGGTACAAATGTGGCCTTGAGTACAACTTATCATCCATAAACATATGAACAAACAGAGACGGTCAACATGATATTGGAGGATGTGTTGAGGATATATGTGATGCATCAATAATGAAAGTGGGAAAAGTATATTCCACTGGTAGAGTTTGCTTACGACAATGGCTATCATGAATCTTTGACGATCAACCCATTTGAGGCCTTATATGGTCAGAGTTGCAATAATCCCATTCGTTCGAGTGATCTAGTTAATAGGGTTTTGATTTGACCATATATGTTTGCAGAAATGGAATAAGAAATGAAAGTAATCAAGAAGAATCTGAAAGTAGCATAGGATAGGAAGAAGAGATATGTAGATCATAATAGGTTGTTTAAGGAGTTTTAGGTTGGGGAGAAGGTGTACTTGCACATCAAGCTGAATAAGAGGTCCTTACGGATTGGATCGTGTGCCAAGATGACACCCCAACTTTGTGGACCCTTCAGGATTCTTGAGAGGATTGGGCTAGTTTCCTATCGACTTGCATTGCCTCCAACATTGAAAGTCCATGATGTTTTCCATGTTTCATTGCTTAAGAAGTATGTTAAATATGTTGATCATGTGATTGACTAGTATGTATTGTAGGTGGAGCTACAAGGAAAATTCCAGCCATAACATTAGTTCATTTTGTACAAAAAGATGCTCATGCTCCATAACCGAGAAATCGAGCAGGTTAAAGTGCAGGGGAAGCACTTTGGACCCAATGAAGCTACATGGGAGATGGTGGATAATATGCGGGCTAGGTGTCCTTCTCTATTCGCTAGTTGAGTGAATGTTTTGGTATATGTATTAGATATATGTTTCGGTATGATGTTTTGTTATATGTACATATGTATATGGACATAAATACCACCATGAGATATGTTATAAAGCTCCAATAAGAGGTATGGGTTTCATGTCATTATGGTTTTCATGTTGTTATGTTGTCATGTTAGTTTTCTTCTCATCGGGTTCATCATTGTAAATATTGCAATGAGCTAAGTTATAAAGCTCCATGGGAAGTATGTTTTTCTTACAACAATTTTATTTGTTGTAGGTATCATTGAACACCGAGGATGGTGTTTGCAAAAGGGGGAGGGTTCTATAATAGCCTTGGTGAAAATTCCATGTACTAAAAGTTAATGAAGGAGAAATAATAACCACGGTTATGGGACACTTATTCCAAGTTGAATGTTAGGCAAAAACATATTGATGGGGACCACTTGTGATTAATTTATTGCTAAGGAAATTGCCAAAGGAAATGACAAACTCTTTGGAAAGGCATGATGCATTTATTTGCATTTTATTTATTAAAAAAATGGAAATTAGGAGAAAAGGGAGGTGAAAGGTCACAAGTTGCATGAGAGGATGAAATTAAGGAAAATAATGGAAAATGAAGAAAATAGAGCCCTCATTGATAAAAAGTCTTCTGAGGATCAGTTCATAGCTTTTGATCATTTTAGTTTTGGAGCTCTCTCTCTCTCTATTCTCTCTCTCTCGTACTCTTTGACACTTAGAGTTTTCTTGGAGCACTCTTGGAAGAGTGTGGCATACTTGGAGTTTTGGAGCAAGAAGGAAAAGGAAGAGAAGGAAAGTGCAAGAAGACATCCAGATCAACATCTACAACAATTTTTTCTTGCAGGTACCGAGTTTCATATATGTTTTCCCAACATTTTTTTCCATGCATGGCATATGCATGTGGTTTCTTGCTTATGATCTCTCATTGGCATGGAGGATTTCTTTGATTGAAAGTGGATTTTCCTAGTCTTTCCAATTCTTTGATAGCCATGGTGTTGTGGGTTTTACTTTTGTTTTCTAGTTGGTTTTCTTGTCCCTTTGGTTGTGGGTTGGGTTACTAGTTCCTGGAAGATTTGGTTGGACAAACGCTCTGGAAGCCCTATAACAACTTGGGTAGAGTTACAAGTCCTAGAAGCCTTGGTTGGACAAACTCTTTGGAAGCCCTTGGTGGGTTGAGTTAGTAGTTGTAAATGCCCTGGTTGAACAAACACTCTAGAAGCCCAACAAGAGTTGTGGGTTGAGTTACTAGTCTTGGAAGCCTTGGTTGAAACAAACGCTCTAGAGCCCTCGAAAACTTGGGTAGAGACCAATCTGGTGATGGTTAGTGATTTCCGACCATGAGGTGGAATCATTGGTTGGTGGTTGAGGTGGTTTGGCCTCTGGAAGCCCTAAATGGTTTTCATAGATTTGTTTTACGAGATTCCACATTCATGCTTCGAATATGGCAAAGGGGTAACTGGCTAAAATAAATATTTGGTTCAACCTAGTCTACGGTCAAGTGGTTCGTGAAAGTCCTAAACCTGGTTGACCTATGAAATCATAAATATGATATCTCTTTCTCCTTGGTATTTTATGGCTAAATATAATTGTTTATATGTCACTTATATGGTTGTTATATCCCTAATATTTTTGTTGCTTGTATGTTGGTTATGAATTAGTTTTATGACAGTGAAAATGTATGGCTCTCATCTTGTTTTGGTTAATCACCCAATGTACAATGAATATGTGACTTAATATATGGTAATGTTATTATTATGATGAGGCATCAATGTTTCTTAGTGATTATTACATAAGTAGGAGACCCCTTTACTCATATATTTTGTTTAAACCTATAGAATTCATATCTGTGACATGTCTGACGAAATTCCTGTCATGGCTAGTAGGTGTCGAGTCAAGTCCTTGTTTACATAATCAACTTTGTATCATTATTCCACTATTAGCTTTCATGTTTGGAAGTGTCATGGAGTTCCCGGTAGTGACCTCATCCCAGGGCCTCAAAAGGTGGCACAAAACTTGGAGCCGCAGGCACAAATCGACTTGGGAATGTCCCCAGTCACAGGCATACCGATGTCATGGGAGAGACTATAGGGACCCATTCCCTCTCATGCCCATGTGATGGGAGATATTTGGGAATTAATGGAGTTAAAAGTCTGTTTTCCTTAGGGGCTGGTCACCTGGAAGGTTTGCATGTGCCTTGGGGGTTTTTAAGTATGTATGGAAGGTCTGTGTTGTTGTGTTCCGTAGGTTACACTTCCTTAACTAACACATTGGGAGTTATATCATATCATAGTAACTCTTCATCACATGTTTACCCTGGTTGGTCAGTTACTTGGGTAGACGTGGGATGTGGGTGTTACAGAAAGATGAGAGTATTGTTCAAGCTTTTGTTGCCTTACATAAATTTTTATCTGCAAATATGGTGTCACATAAGATCATATCTTAACCTTTCAATTGCGTCTAAATGGCATGCATAATTATCGTATGAAAAGTACGAATGTTAAACATAAGGCTATTGGGATACAATATTAATTCACTATTGATGACAACTTAGGGTTCATGGAGTGGCGTGTCATGGCAAGGGGATAAGTCTATTTCGCATCAATGTGGTATGATGTTCCTTGTTATCGATAGCTAATATAGGTTGGAGATGTTTTTTAGGGTGAATTGGAAATTGAGATACGTTCTTATGCGATTTTTGCAAGAAATCATAAATGTGAAAGGTAGTCGGCACTTCAACAATTGTGGTTCTTCCTTTCGTATGCTATGATTATTTTTAAATATTGGATCATGTTCCATGTGCTAAGATGATTTGTCATTACAGTTTACTCAATGCATATCCTCTTCCTTGTTACTTCAGAGGGACATGCAACGAAAGTAGCAATGGTTTGCAAAACGTGTGGAAGTCCAGGGTGATACAAGTAAACCAAACTTTCCATTCCCCAAACATTGACTAGCCAAGACTAATAATTATTTTATTAATATATACTATTTTGTGGGAGGGAGATCTATGGAAGAATTGGGTAGAAGAGAAATTTCCACACAGTTACATTTCATGTAACACTTTTTCCATACATTCATGAATTATTTTTAAATAGTGTTAATTTTTCAAATTTCACAAGTTTTTTCTAAACACTTCCATTTTGCGTAACACTATCCCCATATACTTATTTAGGGCTAAGTAGTGGGTTCCTAAGTTTCTTTAACACACTTCTGTTTCATGCAATACTTTTTCGGTATATTCATGAATTCTTTCTAAATGAAATTAATTTTACAACTGAACTTTATTTAGGGGTAAATAGCATCAAGCAGGTCGATAGTAGATTGTGTGGTTCGAAGGAAAGATGAAATAAGTTGAAAAATAAGTGAATGAGGAAATTTCAATGATTGACGAACATTGTATGCATTTATGAAATTTCTAGTGTATGTGTCTTAGCACTTATGTTACGGAAATCAACATACTTGAATGCATTGAACATAAAGCTATTGGCATAAACTATTAATACATTATTGGATGAAAATCATTATACAGGTACAAGGAGGTGGAGACAAATTAGGGTTCAGGATTTTCAATTATAAATGTAGTGAGGGAAAACTTTAATGTATCATGATAGATGTTTGTTAAGTATTTTGTATTATGATAAGTGCCAACTCTTGTCTACATTCAAAGATTTGTGTTTTTGTGTACATTATATATTATGTTCCTTGTTATACATAGCTAACATATGTTGGAGATTCCAATTAGGTTGAATTTCAATTCGAGGGTTTACTTTAAAGGGAACCATGAATGTGAAAGATAATCATCACTTCAATAATTGCAATTCTTGCTTTTGTATGTTGTGAGTATTGACATCTAATATAGATGTAAACCAAAATTTTCATTGGACAAAATTTAATAAACGAAAATGGCTAACTAATTGATTAATATGAAATTTTGTGTGGGAGGGAGGTGTGCGGGAAAAATCTATTGGGGAAATATATGTGGAGGTACAAAAAAAATTGAAGAAATTTTTTGTTCCTTTCTCTGCACAACTGGCTTAAACACATTGTGACAGTCAGTTTTGCATCATAGTCTAAAAATCACATTTCAATTTATTCGTAAATAAAATTTACTTCAATTTTTATTCTTTTAATTTTTTAATTTATATATATATATATATATATTATATTATATTATTATATTATTATATTATTATATTTTTTTGAGTATGATATCGAATAAAAGAAATTGACATTGATATAGCAGTTGGGATGAGTTTAGCCAACAAGTCATTTCATGGTAGAGGACGCTGAGCACATCTCCTCATAATATTTATTGCGATTGTCCTTGCACAATTTTCTTTTTACACTTATTATTTCAGAAAGTTTCTAGGCTAATTGTCATGATCACAAATCATTTATATTTATTTTATATCATAAATCTATGTCTCTTATGACACGTATATCAATGATATTAAAGCAAGAGAAAGTGTGTAGTGTAAATGGACAAGATGGTTTTGGAATTTTGTTATTTATTTCCATTACTTCTCATAAATGTTTTCTTTTGTATATTTAATTTATATTTATTAAAAGTGTCATATGTTACGATTTTCACAAGAGAATAGTACAATTGGTAATTGTGAAGGGATCCAAGAATTGTATAGTTAAACAAGATTGAGAACGTTATTGATTGATAGCATATTTTTTAGTACAAAGCAGAAATGGCTAGCATAGGAAGGAAATAAGCTATTTATAATAATATAATTAACTCAAGTCTTGCTTGTATCAATGAGAAATTTAACTCGTCAACTACGTATGAGTGCTATGTGAATCTGTCAATGTAAGAGAAAAAAACAACAAGATTTGGACTAGTGGATTGACGAATGTTGCATGTGTTCCAAAAGTCTTTGATTTTAGAGAAAAAAATTCTTGTGCACAAACAATTTCGATTCAAAAATAAGAAAAATTATGCTACCAAGGAAGAGATTCCTATGAATTCCAAGGAGTTCAGATGGATATTCAAGCTACTAGAGCTGAATAAGTGTTTAAAATTATCTAAAGTAGACAATTTCTTGAAGTCAGAAGCATGCATGGTAAACCTTATTTGAGAATTCATCTCCCCAACATCTTAGGTTCATCTCCCCATCTTTCTCTCCTATATATTTATTTGTTTACAAATTTGTTTAGGGACTTTTTTTTGGCTCTGTACCTACGTGATGGACTACAAAAATAGAGCTAATGTCCCATAATGCATTATCTATATACTTTATCACTCATACAAAATAAATTATATATTCAACTAGGATGATGTCATTTCCAATGAATTATCTTTTTAGTTAGTCAATGTGTCTGGGAGAAATGGATTATGGTGTATTTGATAACAACTCTCATTTCTAGAATGTGTTTGACAACTTACCCTATAATCCTAAATTCAATTTTAATGAAGAACCAATAAATTATGGTATCCCATACTATGGAAGAACATAACTTCTTTAAATTTTTGTTTGATTCAAGATGTCTTTGTAAATAAATTCAATTACATGATAACTAGAGAAGAGCCTTGATGAATTTCTGCACAAGCTCAAGTTTTCCTATGTTGCAAAGGGGTTCATGAATAAAGAGAAAGTAATACGGTAATTTGAATTTTTTCTTTTGAACATAAGCCATATTTTTTTGTAAAATATTGTTATATATAGGTAATTTGTTGCTGAATTTTGTAGGTAATACCATTGTTTTCTAGTTATGTTTGGATGGAAAAAAGAAATAAAAATTCTTTACAGTTTACTATTGGAGAATTCACTATGAATAATGTAGATAATGTTACAGATATTTCAGAGTCCTTAGGTACAAGAAAATATTTCCAATATTTGAGGACTAAAGTGAGGAAAGTCACAATGCACCAAAAAAAATTCAAGAGTTGGTAATAGATACTAAAGAAATTGTGGGAGAAGATAGCATCGACACTATAGAAAGATACAAGAAAATACGAAAAAATCATATGCAAGACTCCTATGTGGAAGACCTTTTGGTCATAGGAGAACTACATACAAAATTATTTATTCTAGATATTTTTGGTCTACCCTTTTTAAGGATGGTAAACAATATGTTGGAGGATGTAATCACTGTCAAAGAATGAGAAAATTAGTTCATGCATATAAGATTCCTCTATAGCCTTAGGTACTTGTATAGCTATTTGAAAAATGGGCTACAAATTTTGTGGAACCAATTACTTACACGAACATTTAGGATGAAAATATATATTATTATTTGTATTGATTATGGAACAAAATAGGTATATGTCAAATATTTAATTATTCCACTGAAAATGTTGTTTTGACATTTATTTTTGAGGATATATTCACTCATTTTGGTGACCCAAGAGAAATTGTGATTCCACCCAATTCTTACCAGCACCAATATCCGCAATCTACTCCACACATAGCTCCATACTTACATCCAATTCAAAAATATTTTAGGAAACATTTAACATATGCATTAAATATAAGAATACGAATTTATTATGATAAATTCATGAAATATTTTCCTCTCACCCTGCCTCGGTAATCTCACCTCATTTCAGAAATCCAATTACATATGCTTCAACTTAACAAATAATAAATGCAATATAATAACACTTTAACATACTTATTTAAGTGCTTGTCCTAGTGTTTTAACCATTCATGTTTATACCCATATAACAATGGATTCAACCCTTTTTCACATTCAATTCCCAATAATAAAAATACCCACACAACTAGAAAATATGGAAGCAGGCCAAAAGGGGATTTCAAACCCACACACAATCTTTTAAAATTTAATTTTTTTATTAGTTGCTACAAAATAGTTTCGTAATATTTAAGTTTCCAATTTGTTGTTCCATCACTACAAAGCACCTATTAAAATTTTGTATTTTTGTTTCCAGGAAGATGAAATGAATTGAATCCTTCCAGAGAGACTTTCACGTCCTTGACTAACCCCTCAACATAATATACAATTTACCTACCTTCCTTTACCCAAGTTTGCAACACTATTACAAATTTGGTAACTGAAAACCAGTCTAAGAGGGTTTTTTTCCAGAACTCAAAATGAGGTACTCTATCTCTGTAACAACACTCAAATAATTGTAAATACTAGAGAACCACTATTCCATAACACAACAACACATTCCTTCTAAATAATTTAAGACCGATACAACAAGAATCCCAAAAGACAAAGATATTATCATGATGATTCAATCCACAAGGTTTGAATTTTTTTATACAAATCGATTTAGCAAGCTACAAAGTTTCAAGATGACCAACATTTAAATGAACAAATGAAAAGGAATAGAAACCAAGAGTTCATAAGAAAAAATAAAATTGGTTAATCGTAGGAATTTGATTCAATCTCAACCATTTAGAAGGCACACAACATAGAGTCCAAAATTT
Source organism: Pinus tabuliformis (assembly GCA_031772625.1). Taxonomy (NCBI): domain Eukaryota; kingdom Viridiplantae; phylum Streptophyta; class Pinopsida; order Pinales; family Pinaceae; genus Pinus; species Pinus tabuliformis. Next base: position 1,352,124,242 of record CM062820.1, on the reverse strand, counting down.
TTATTCATTTATGTCATTTAAATATAAATACCTTCCATATCACACAGATTGAACATACAGGTGGGTCTACCACTTCTGAAATGTAGTTACACAGATAAATATTAGGTTCACTTCTTCTCTTCCTCTCTTCTCCTTCCCACTTCTTCTCCTCACCCTTAGGAACTTCCCCAAACATTCTTTTCTTATTGTTTCCCAAAATAAACCAGCCATGATAACCAAGAGTCATAAGGTGTGAATTGTTTCCGCTTCTTCACACAAAAAAGGGAAACTGAACACTATATTTACATTAGAAAATAATTTCTCTAACTTATTTCTAGAAATTGAAACTTACTTCCTAATGTAAATATTTACAATTTCTTACAAAACATTTAAAAATTTATCCCATCATTACTATGTGACCATCCCATCACATTCATAAGTTGTTGCCCAACATCATTAAATTTTGTTCTTGGCCTATTCACCTACATCAAACTAACAAGGTCAAAAATTGGCTAAGTAGTGGCTTGAGTTGGTTTGTGAAGCAATGAGATAGTTTATACTTGCACAAAGATTGTTCGGTTTGAACAAGCATTGTATTTTCTTCTCAGATATTCTGGTTAATGCAATATAAAAATAGTGGGGTTTTTAGCTGTTGATTTCCTCAGAAAAATATTGTGTTATGTGCGATTGAAAGTTTTCCTTTTTTGCTTCATGATTTCATCAATCAATTTTTCTTTCCGCTGATGAGTAGAGTAGATTCAAGTCTTTTGTTTTAGCATATTACATAAGCAGTTTGAATCTACAAGTAAAAACATACAGGATATATATCAATGAATCTTTAACCATTATGATATTCTCCAAATTATGCTATGTAACTTACTATTGTCCTAAGTATTCATTAGAATATTCCCTCTTTTTTGTTGTTGTAATAAATATGAGGGTTATTATTTTACAATATCCCCCCAAATAAAGCGACTATACCAATTAAATATTTTGAAGGCTCATCCTTGACTCATGAAGAAAGAAAAGGCTTACAATTTAGGTAATTTAATTAGATAAGAATGTTAATGAAATGGATGGTAGTATGTTGAAAAAGGTATGGAAGAGATGTTGTCCTGTCCTATCCTATTGTCCTCTTATGTTAAGTAAATATGTTGACTCAGTCAATTTACACAATAATAATAATAATAATAATAATAATAATAATAATAATAGTAATTATAATTATTAATTAAAACAATTTGACTCCATTAAATTACATTAAAAAAATATGAAAAAAACAAAATATTTATAATTGTAATTAATAAATAAACCATCCTAGATCAATCTTCACTCTCGATGTACCAAGCATCGAGAGGGATGAAATATTTTTATGTGCAAACCTCTTTTAGAGTGAAAGGAGAGTTGATCCCTCTTGACACTTGGTACATCTAGAGTTAAGATGGTTCTAGGCTCGTGATATAATGAATTCATGTTTATGACGAATTTATGCTAATTTATATTTTCAAGTGTTGTAACATATTTAGATTTTCTCATGTGTCATATAGCTTAAAATAACCCTATTTGACAACATCTCTCAATGAAAACCTTGATCTGCAAAACAACAATCCCTTGCATTGCATGACTTTCTATATACTTATTTTTTCTTCATGTAACTCAACGACATCTCCCAATCAAAACCTTGATATGCAAAACAACACTCCCTTGCATTACATGATTTTCCATTTACTTATTTTCCACTTGTGTAACTCAAGATAAGATTATCTCATAGTAGTTGTAAATATCCTTCTTGCTATTGGTACCAACCTAGATCGATGATAACCCTGAATATATCAAGCGTTGAGAGGGATCAAATCTCTTGAGGTGAAACACTATTTTTTGAGTGCAAAACTTGAGGAAAGGTTTGCACCTCGAGAGATTTGATCCCTCTCTGTGTTTTATATGTCCGGGGTTAAGATGGAATTAGGTTGGTTATATAATAGAATATAATGTCTATACTTATTTTATTTTATTTATTTTTAAAATTAAATTTATTTTTATGTAATTTTACTTAGTCAAAATATTTTAATTAATAATTATTATTGGACAATTGGCATTGTTTGGATGGATAGTGGTTGCAATGATGTCAACAATCATGCTGGGACTTGCGTTGGGAAGATTGGGTTTGTTTGATTGTTGGCATTGATTTCAACCAAACTAGCATGGAGGTTTGTGGTAGTAGATATTAGCTTTGATTTCCACTAGCCTAGCTACGATGGAAGCAGATGTGTGAAGCTCAAATGGAGTCCCATAGTCGTTTCATCCTCTCTTAGAGAATCACCATAGTAGAAAACTTATTGGAGAAGCCATAAAATGATGACTATGGTGGTTGGGAGTCTCAGAATTTGGAGGCAATTCTACCTCAAGGAACAACACAGATACCCTTGGAGATGACACAATTGGTAAATTCTCTGAAATATCTCTTCAATGGTATGTGGAACCTTGCAAAATGCCTCCAAAGAGAAATTTCTAGGAAGAAGAAGAATAGATAAGGTCGAAAGAATGGAAGAGAATTTATAACCATATTTCTGGTAGAAAATGGGCTCAAAGCCTACATCATAACTTCTCCATTGGAAATTTCTCTGAAAGAGATTTGCAATGGTATGTGGAAGTCCATGAATGGCCATCGGCAGCAAAAGTTATTGAATTTTGAAGTTATTCCTAAGTAGGTCAAAATATTGGAGTAGGGTGGCATATCGGGACCTCAGGAGGTTAGAATTTCGGAGGGTTTGAGTTTTGGGAGCCAATTCTCAGAACCCTATATTGGAAAGGCTAGAATATCTAGCCTCGATAGTTTATTTCCTCCGTAGTTTATTTAAAAGAGACCCAAAAGGAGTAGGACAAATATTAGAGCCAGTTTTCAGAAGGTTGGGCACATCGAAAGCTCAGAAGACTGAATATCGGAGTAGGCTAGAACCTCAGAATATCGAAACCTCATAAATTCTTAATAATTGAATCTTGAGAGAGTTTTCATATAGGGAATTTCCTATAGTGTTGCAACTTGGTCATCATCATTGGTTGTGGAGAAAAAAAATCAAAGGAATTCATAAATTCTTTAAAAGCATCAAGGATGCGAAGAATAGGAATTAAAAAGGATTTCACTGCAAAACCAAAGGACCGAGGGACCCTTTCTCTCTCTTCCAATGGGACACATGGCAATAGGTGATTGGCCTTAAGAGGCTGACGAAGTAGATGCTATCATCATGATGTGGTAATATGGTGGACACATGGCATTAAGATTCAACATTTTGGGTGGCCTAATGGGGCAAATCTAGGTGACATGTGTCACCACTAAAGAGATTCCATGTGGAAATGATGACATCACCATGATATCATCTCAGAGGTTGTATATCACAAGTCGGAGACCTCGTAACTCATGCTTAAATGCATATTTGAGAAAGGTTACAATAAGAGGGGGTTTCTGATATATATTGGTGTTTGGTCGTGGGGACCCAAACAACTAAGGGCTTAGAGTAGGAACTATCACCTAAGTTCTATGGAGTATTTCGGAAGAAGGAGACATTGTAACTATGTTCTAATTCCTTTTTGAAAAATTTACAATATCAAGAACTTCGGATGTTTAGCAACACTTGGGCATGGGGACCCAAAAGAACCAAGGGCACAGAGTAGGCTTAACAACTAAGTGCAATGAATAATTTCGGAGGTTGGAGTTTTCGTAACTCCTTTGTAATTACTTTCTATGAAATACCTAATGCATGGGAGCTCTGATGGTTTTGGGCACTTGGTCGTGGAGATCCAAGAAAACCAAGGGCATAGAGAAACGCTTAGCACCTAAGTGTTATGTGATTCCATGTAGGAAGTATTTTGGAGGTAAGAGTTTCATAACTCCTCTATAATTTAAATTTGGAGAGAAGTTTCGATACCAAGGGCTTCTAATGTGTTGGAATTTAGTCATGAAATCCAAAAGAACTAAGAGCAAGAGAAACAACACGAGGAGAAAGGCCCCTGACAGGAGCGTGAATGCCTTAGTACCTAAGTGATATATCCTCGATCATAGGAAATGGTCCTATTGTAGAAAACAGGCTAAGTGTGAGCATAAGAGGGGCTAAAGGCGTCATAATCTCATAATATCATAATACTATTTTAATGAAAAGTTACGATAAGTTGTGGCTTTGAAATATGACTATGGTGTAAAAGCTCTGAAATGGTAGCACATAGGTGTATAGCAGATGGATGAGTCGGCAGAAAGGGCCAAGATCACATGGAGGAGTTGGGCGATGGAGTTAATGACAATTATCGAAGGCAAGAGACAGAGACAAAGATCACCAGGTCAAGGTAGCAAGGACCACAATTCGCAAGGAAGAGTGTCAAGCCTATCTTGAGTTGAAAGATATCTTTCCCTGATCTTCTAGTGCACACCTCATTGAATTAAATGAAGTGCAAAGAATCCATCCTAAAGTATTGTGTGAATCATGTATAAGCATGGAGAGCTTCATTGGAGTGTGCAGGTTGACCGAGAATTAACTCTCAGTATGGCTATCACCTAGATTCCCATTCTCAATGGATAAACATGTAGCAATGGCCAAGATAGACGCAATAGGAGGATGGTGAGCCATGCAGGGGTACACACTTAGGGAACATGAATGTAAAAGTGATGGGAATCAAAGGCAACATCGACCAGTGTGCAATAGAGGAACAAAACATATTAGAACAAATGAGCAACATGGGGGAAAGAAGCATTGTCATGAGTGAGTTGTGAGAAGAGATATGTGTGAGTGTGCATGTTGTTGTGTGAGGCCAAGTGAGCCTATTCTGTAGAGAGATACCACAAGTGCCTATGTAGAGGAAATACCCTGAGATTTGAATGTATGCTATGAGAACAGAGGTCCGAGAGGAGTGTGCTATTGTGGTGCACGAGGCCAAGAGAGCCTCAAGAATAGAAGGTTGGCAGATGAGTGTATGTTGATGAAGAGCAGAGAATAGAGCATTGTGTGTGTTGTGATGAGTGACTATTGTTGAGAAGAGTAGTGGGTTGCTACAGAGAGAGAAGAGAACAGAGTTTATATCATGCAGAGTGGCTGCCCCTTATTGAGTGTGGGTTGGATCCTGAATACAGGAAGTTGGTGCTTCCATCTCTAGTGGGTTTCGGAGAAGGCTTGGGGGTTGGTTCCTTCTCCAATTTGGTTCTTGAATAAATTCACAGAACTACAAGTTGGTTCTTGCAACAAATCAATGAAGTTGGTGCTTCACATGGTGCTTCTAGTAAGTTTGACAGGTGTCTACAAATGGAGGGAGTTGGTGCTTTCTGCTAGTGGGTGCGAACAAACAATCAAAGGGAGTTGGTGCTTCCTATGAGTATTGTCTCACAAACATTTTGATGTAATAGAGTAGGTGCTCTTATTTTACATAAATAAAAACAACAAGATTTGGTGGTTTTTTCCCGAAAGGGTTTCCACATAAAACCTTTGTCTCATGTGTTTGTTGCTTATGATGTCTATGCTTGTGTTAGTTGATATGGTTGTTAATGGTTGCTCGCATATAATGGATTCCAATTTTTAATGAAGAAATATAAATTACATAAAAGTTATAATTATTCTTAAATTTATTCACCCCCCTCTCAGTAATAACATTGTTTCCAACAATTGGTATCAGAGCATGGTTCCTTCAGGAATAGCTTAATCGCTAGAAGGTAGATAAAAGGGAAACAATGGCTAATCAAATTTGGCTAACAAAAAAATGAGTTCCATTTTTAAATGTATTAGAGTATGATCTCTGGAAGATTAGAATTGAGGCCTACATGATGATAGTCAATTATGACATCTAGTTGTTTGCGATATATGGAGAGAGGAATGAGTTCAATACAAAAGTCAAGTAAATCATCATGAAAGGGCTATTTAAGCCATATTCGGATATAGTGAGGCATTGTGAGTCAGCAAAGGAAATATTGGACAGATTGCAATATCTATATGGAGGAGAAAGGTACACACCTCAAGAGGAGGTCAAAGAACCTTGTTGCTAAAGTAATGAACCTGAATATGTAAATGCTTCTAGTGATGAGAAGAAGAGAAGGAAGAAGATGATTAAAGCATCCCAGAAAAGAGATGCTAAGCTCTTGGTGCTCAAGTTTCTTCTCATCACTCCCGAGATGATGATGAAAAATTAGAAGAGATGCTAGGCCATTCTAAAGGTAATCTATTTCTTTGTGATGAATCTAAAGAAATAGGTCATTCATTGTCTAGATATTCATGTGAATCACTTTCAGATAGAGATAGCCATGCATCTAGTAGTAGTAATGAAGATAGAACCACTTTATTAGAAATAGAAAATGAGGGATCCTTTGAAGAAGAAGAGAGTATATCCCATGAAGAGAATATAGGTATCACTAGAATTGATGAAGTTGGAATACCCCCTAGACATGTGGAAGACTCCATGGAAACAAATATGGTCTTATATATTTGTGGTGACTCAGCTAGCAGCTATGACAGTGAAGAGAAGTATCTTAACAAAAGTATCTACTTTGTGAGAGATTTTTTGGCGAAAATCACATGGGATACCATTTGTCGACGCGTTTCGAACCAACTAGTGTGGTTCATCGTCAGGACAAGTTGAAGAAACAGATCCAGCTTAGCAAGTTAAATAGTCTGAGCAGAGCCTCCAACGGCTAACTTGACCAACGGCTAGTTTGACTATAGGACCAGGGTCAAAATTATTTTATTAATTTAATTAGTAATATTTAGGACCAATCCCTTAAAAATATTTTTAATGGGTATTTAGTTCAAAAATATAATTAAAATTATAAGTTAAATAGTATTTAAAAGGAAATTTAGTTAGATAAAGGACCTTATAAAATATATAAAGTAAAAAGTTAATTAATAATTAAATGGAAAATTAGTTAAAAATATAAGTTGATTAGAATTTAAATGGAAAATTAGTTATATAAGGGACCTTATAATAAATAATATAAAATATATATATATATATATATATATATATATATATATATATATAAATAATTGAAAAGGGTGATTATTCAGAAGTATTATTAAAATTAAAAGCTAATTAGAAATCACATGGAAAATTAAAGGACTATAAGAAATGAAAAAATTAACTCTAAAAAATAATTAAATAATTAAATGAAAGGAGAAAATAATGAAGAGAAAAATAAAAATAAATAAATAAATAAAATGAAATAAAAAATAAAATAAATAAAATAAAATAAAATAAATAATAATAATAATAATAATAATATTAATATTAATATTAATAAAAAAATAATAATAAAAAATAAAAAAATAAAAAAAAATAAATAAAATAAATAAAAAAATAAATAAAATAAAATAAAATAAAAAATAAATAAATAAATTAAAAAAAAATAAATAAATAAATATAAAATATAAAAATATAAAAAAAAAACTTAAGAGGAGGGCGGAAAAAACGATTAGGAAGAGAGTGCTGGGACCCAACACCTACTAATTTTCCAGCCATCCTCTCTATTGAGATTGCTTGGCCTCTTTTCAATCTCAAGCGCTTCCCTAAATTTTCGATGATGGAAATGCGAAACCCTAGCAATAACACTAGCCTCCTCAATACAAACATGATGATTGGTTTTCTCAGCATGTTCAGCTAAAGCGGAAGACTTAGCTCTCCTATGCTTAAGGTCCGCTGCGTGCTCGCTAATCCTTTGATTAATGGAGCGACCAGTGTCCCCAATATAGGGTGTCCCACAGGAACAAGGGATCATATAAACACCTTTCATATCCTTAGGGTCGATAGGATCCTTCACTGATCTGAGGGACATACGAATGGTGTTCAGGGGCCTAAAGGTCACAGGGATACTATGCTTCCTGAGAATCCTTCCAATTCTATCAGTGGTCCCCTGAACATACGGAAGATGGACACCTGGAATTCGTTCCTTCGGTTCCCTTTTGGTCAGAGAATTCTTGGAAGCTTTAAGGAAAGCCCTCTGACCCATGTATCTACTATAACCATTCTCAACAAAGACATCAAGTAGATGGGATTTTTCTTTCTCAAAGCTCTTCTTGTCCGAGATCCTTAGGGCCCGAGTAACAAGGGTATTGAGAACACCCATCTTTTGAGCCGAGAAATGGTGGGAACAGGCATGAAGATACTACTCCGTATGAGTTTTCTTCTGAAAAACTTGATGGGTGAGGAAACCATCACTATTCTTAGAAATAAGAATATCAAGGAATGGAAGGCATCCATCAACTTCCTGCTCCTTAGTGAACTTAATGGCTGAGGATTGATTGTTGAGATGATCAAAGAAGAGATGAAGCTCATCCTGGCCATGAGACCAGATGGTATTGGTGTCATCCACATACCTTTTCCACAGCTTTGGCAAGAGCCGGGGAGAGTTAAGAGCCTTGGACTCAAAATCTTCCATAAACAGATTAGCAACGATAGGGGAAAGGGGGTGCTATCTACCTTAGAAAGAAGTTGATCTCTTCTATGAATGAGATCAAGGACCTATTAGAGGAAAATATCAAGTAAGAGGATTAATTGAAAATTTATGAGCTTGAGAATGAAAGTTTGAGAAGAACAATATTATATCTTAATTCTCAACAAGAAGAGGCTAGTAAGGTAAGTGGCATGTTTACCAATCAACTGAGTGAGAAGGAAGCCTACTATGAGAGACTACAAGTTGAAGTAGTCTCATTGAGACATGACTTAGAAAATTCAAATAAAGAGTTGTCTCAATATCAAAATCTTGAGGAGAGCAAGAAAGTCTTCGATGAGATGTTTGTTAAATAGAGATCCTCGCTCATCAAGGCTGGTTTGGATTTCAAAATGGAAATACCTCCAAGAAGGAAATGAATGAAGGTTCCACTATCCAAGTAAGGGTAGTTTGATTTTCCAACAACAACAAAGGAAAAGGGGTTGTTGGACAAAAATAGCAGAAGGATAAGAAGAAGTAGCAGAAGAAAGGCAGGTCATTGCAAGAAAGAATGCAATGAAACATTCTAGACTACCATAGAAGGAACATAAAGAACCAACAAAATTCCTTTCCTCCTCAAGGACAATGCCTTGAAATAAAAGGTAACTTTTATCATCAAAATCCTTTTTACAGGGATTATTTTTCTTGCCATAATTTTGAACATAAAGCCATGGACTATAGATGGCATTCAAGAAAACAAGATCTGTTTGGTAGAAGCAACCCAACAATGCATAAAGAGGCTAGGATAAGGAATGTTTGGAGCAATAGATGTTTTGACAATATTTCTGGAAGATATGGAAATTCCTTTGCCCCATTCTTAAGACAAATCAAATGCTACAATTGTGGCAACTTTAGGCACAAGGAAGTAGGATGAAGACATGAGAAGTCGAAGCATGCATCCTAGATGATGCGGCGAAATGAAGAAAATCATCCATTAAGGATGAATAGAGATAAAAGAGAAAATGAAGCCAAGTTTGTCTTCAAATATCTACATCAAAAGGACATGTAGAATAAAGGAAGGAGATAGTTCTCTGTAGTCTCTAGCTACAATCAGCACACGCCTCAAGTGAAGAATGGAAGTGACAACCCAATTTCCATTCGCTTACAAAGAAATAAAAAGGTAGCAAGAGGATTTGGGTTAAGAAAGAGGACTAGAAGGAGACGTTCCCTCTAGCCGTGTTCAGCAAAGGGAAATCCCAAACATGGGAAAAGAAGAGGCTAGATGATAATTCCTCTATCGCGACTTGACCATTGAAGGTATGGAAGAATATGGAGGATGATCTACTTAGGGTGATTAGATCCCTTATTCCTCTTCAGTAAAGGAAGAGAATGGCCTTAAGGGAGGCCAAATAAGTCAGATGCAAGGAGCTATATGGAAAATACAGAAAGGTGAATCTGTTTGTTGAATGTATGGTCGAGTCCATGTGCTGATTATAGTAATGTATTTGTTTATTTCAAATGTATCAACATTGAAAGAGAGAGAAGAAGTGAAACTAGCATGAGTTCAAGGGGAGTAAATAACAATATATTATGTTATGTGAAGAAGAAGACAGGCTGTAACAAAAGTGTGGAATGATAGGAAGCCCATAGTTAGTTCAAGTCCATAAGATTAGTCCCCGCGTGGATACAAAGAAGTAACTACAGGTGATCAAAGAGCATTAGATCAGGGGGAGCTGATTCGATGGCAGTAGAAGGTAACAATTTCCATCCTCAGGAAGAAATATTGTTGTGTAAATGAAAGGTTTGCATGTTGGGTGAAATACCCTTATTTCATTCAAGTTGCAATTTTGATTATGCCTAACAACCTTGTGTTCATGAAACACAATTGGTATAAGATTTCATATCCCTTAGTATTCAATTGGTATCACTATGACAATTGATGGTCTAGGTTCTTATGGAGTAGCCTTTGTGTGCAAGTGGTCATTTATTTTTGAGAAAGAGCTATAAGAGGTTTCCTAGTACAACATACAATTTATATCTATTTCTTTCTGCAATTAATATTATTTAATTAGTGGACCATGTTTTGAGGGATGATATCAAAGGAAGAATTGATTGAGATGCTCAAGAGAAGTAAGCACAATCTCAAAACCAGCAACAATAGTGGAGAGCAAGCTCAATGCATCACCAATGATTGGTATTTGCAGTAGAAGCAATACCATGAACAATTTAAGTGGTATCAATTACTTTTAATTGATACAAAAAGATGCATTAGTGGAGAGAGTACTTTAACAACAGCCTAAGGCATTCAGAATTAGAGAAATTCAAATCAGAGGTAGTATATTTTTAGGGAAAGCATATCATATATGTACAATTTATAGAGTAGTATCTAGATCCCTGGTCATTGATATCCAATGATTGCATGGAGAAGAAAAAGGCAGCTTGTATCCCTTCACTATTAGTGACAAAGGGGAAGAAAATTATTAGAGAAATTGTGATGGCCAATGTAGAGGAGAGAAATCCATTGGAAGCTCATGCTTAGAGAAGTGTGGAAGAAACACGAGGATTGGCCATCGAGTGGTGATGAGGTTGACATGTTTCCATTAATGCGAAAAGGAATAGATTGTTGGACAATTTGAATTATCTGGATGGCTAGTGGATGCAAGTGTGTTGGCATTGATATCAACAATCATGTTGGGAGATGTGTTGTGAAGATTGTCTTTGTCTAACTGTTGGCAAGAGAGTTTCCATTGATGTCAACTAGAATAGCATGGAGGTTTTTGGTAGGATATGTTAGCTTTGATGTCCACTAGGCTAGTTGTGATGGACATAGATGTTTCAAGCTGATGGGAATTCCCATAGTTACTATAGCATCTAGTAGAGAATCACCATAGAAGAAGGGTTATTGGAGAAACCATAAAATGATGACTATGGTGTTTGGGAGTCTTAGACTTTTGAAGAGGTTCTACCTCAAGATATTAGCTCAGATACTCTTGGAGATGGAAAAGTTAGTTAGTGATCTGAAATAAGTCTCCAATGGTATGTGGAACCTTGCAAGATGCCTCCGAAGAGCAAGTTCTAGGAAGAAGAAGAAGAAACAAGGTGGAAAGAATGTCACATATTTTGGAGCCATTATTTAGGTCTAAAATGGGCTCAAATCCTACATTGAACCTTCTCCACTGGAAAGTGATACGAAAGATATTTCCAATGGTATGTGGAAGTCCATAAATAGCCATCCAGATCAAAATTTATTGATTGTTGATGTTAGTCCAGAGTAGGTTGAAATATCAGAGCAGGTTGGCATATTGGGACCTCGCGAGGTCAAAATTTTGGAGGGTTGGAGTTTCAAGAGTTGATTCTAGAAACTCAATATCAGAAAGGGTAGAAAATCAAACCTCTGTGGTTGATTTCCTTGGAAATTATTTAAAAGAGATCAGAAATGTGTAGGCCAAATATCGGAGCTGATTTTCAAAGGTTAGGCACATCGGAATGTCAGAAGGTTGAATATCGGAGTAGGCTAGAACCTTGGAATATTGGAACCTCGTAAATTGTTAATAATTGAATCTTGACAAAGTTTTGGTATAGGGAGCTTATGATAGTGTTGGCACTTGGTCATCGTCGTTGGTTGTGGAGAAGAGGTTTCAAATGAATTCTAAAATTCTCTAAAAGCATCGAGGTTGTGAAGAATAGGAATTACAAAGGATTTCATTGCAAAACCAAAGGACTAAGGGACCCTTTCTCTTTCCTCTAATGGGACACATGGCAACAGGTGATTTCCCTTCAAAATTTGATGAGGAAGATGACATTGGCATAATGTGGTACTATGATGGACACATGGCAATCAGATTCGGCATTTTGGGTGGCCTAATAGGGAAAATCTAGGTCACACATGTCACCACTAGGGAGACGCCACGTGGAAATGATGACATCAATGTGACATCATCTCAAAGGTTGTATATCAGATGTCGAAGACCTCATAACTCCTATGTAAATGCATATTTTAGAAATGTTATGATAATAGGAGGCTTCTAATATTGATTGATGTTTTGTCTCGGGGATCCAAAGAACCAGAAATGCAAAGCAGGGATTAGCACCTAAGTGCTATGGAGTATTTTGGAAGAAGGAGTCATCGCAACTCTATTATAATTACTTTTTGAAAAAGTTACGATACAGGGGGCTTCTAATGTTGAGTGGCACTTGGTCATGGGGACCATAAATAACCAAGAGTGCATAGTAGGCTTAGCAACTAAGTGTTATGAAGAATTTCAAGGGTTGGAGTTTTTATAACTCATTTGTAATTACTTTTTGTGAAAGACTTGATCCATGGGAGCTCCAATTTTGTTTGGCACTTGGTCATGGAGATCTAAGAAAACAAAGGGCATAGAGAAGAGATTAGCACCTAAGTACTATGTGCTACCACCTGCGAAGTATTTCATAGGTCAAAATTAAAACTCCACTGTAATTTTAATTTGTAGAGAAGTTTTGATACCAAGGGCTTCTAATGTGTTGGATTTTAGTCATGAAATCCCAAATAACCAAGGAAGAGACCAATAACAAGAGGAGAAAGGCCATTGAGAGGAGTTTGAAAGCCTTAACACCTAAGTACTATGCCCCCAGTCACATGCAGTGGTCCTATGGAAGAAAAGAGGCTAAGCATCATCATAAGAGGGGCTAAAGGCATCAGAATCTCATAAGATTGTAATATCATTTTAATGAAAAGTTACGATAAGTTGTGGCTCTGAAATTGCACTATGGTGTAAAATCTCTTAAATGGAAGCACAAAGGTGTATGGCATATGGATGAGTTAAGAGAAATGAAAATGATCAAGCAGAGGAGTTGGTCAATGGAGTCAATGGGAAATTTCAAATGTAGGAGACAGAGATCAAGATCGTTTGGTCAAGGCAGCAAGTACCATGATTCGTAGTGATGAGCATCGGATCTGTCTTGAGTTGAAACAAATCCATCCTTGATCTTCCCGTGCACAGCTCATTGAATTAAATGAAGTGTAGAGAAGTCATCCTAAAGTAATTTCCAACCTTGTGAACCATGAATAAGCATGGAGAGCCTCATTGGAGTGTGCAAGTGGACCCAGAATTAATTCTCAGTATGGAGATCACTCAAATTCCCATTCTCAGTGGATAATGAGGTCACATTATATAAGATAGATGCAACAAAAAGATGGAGAGACATGCAAGAGTACACACTTGGGCAGCGTGAATGGCAGAGTGATGGGAAGTAGAGGCAACATCAACCAGTGTGGAACAAAGGAAGAAACTAGAGGAGAACATTTGAGCAATGTGGGGGAAAGAAACATTGTCATGAGTGAGTTGTAAGAAGAGATCTTTGTTAGTGTGCACGTTACTATGTGAGGCCAAGTGAGCCTGTTATGCATAGAGAGGCTCAAAGTTCCTATGCAGAGGAAATAACCTAAGATTTGAATGTATGATGTGAGAACAGAGGGCCGAGAGGAGTGTGGTGTTGTGGTGTGAGAAGCTGAGAGACCCTGGTGAATAGAAGGCCAAGAACTAAGTGTATGCTAATGAAGAGAAGAGAACATAATGGTGTGTGGGATATGATGAGTGATTGTTGTTTGGGAGAGTAGTGGGTTGTTGTAGAGTGAGGAGAGTTAGCAGAGAACATTGTTGATATCAGGCAAAGTGGGTGCCATCGAAAGAGAAGATTCAACTCCTTATTGAATGAGGGTTACAACCAACAGACAAGAAGTTGGTGCTTCCATCTCTAGTGGGTGTATGATAATGCTTGGAGGTTGGTTGCTCCTGCAAGTTGGTGCTTTCATAAATCCAAGGAGCTACAAGTTGGTTCTTGTAACAAATCCATGAAGTTGGTGCTTGACATGGTGCTTCTGGTAAGCTGAACAAGTGTTTACAAATGGAGGGAGTTGGTGCTTCCTTTTAGTCGATGCTAGCAATCAATCAAAGGGAGTTGGTGCTTCCTGTGAGTGGTGGCTCACAAATATATTGATGTAATTGAGTAGGTGCTCTTATTTTACATCAATAACAATAACAACCTTTGCTAGTTTTTTCCCAAAAGGGTTTCCACGTAAAATTTTTGTGTCTCATATGTTTGTTGTTGATGATGTGTATGCTTGTGTTGGTTGATATGGCTTATGCTATGGTTGTTAAATCTTTCTCACATATAATGGATGCCAAGTTTGAATGAATAAATATAAATTGGCATAAAAGTTAAAATTAGCCTTAATATTGATTCAGCCCCCCTCTCAGTATTAACATTGTTTCCAACAATTATGCTTAACCTTTTTTTTTTATAGTTTTACTTTTAATTTGATCTAGTCAAAATGTTTAGATAACATAACATAATGGGACAATGCAACATCTCTTCTGTAAATGCCTCCTCCCACCTTTACCCACTTTCACCAGCTTTCTAGGGGTAAACAAGAGCTGAGGGTCACTATGATATGACTCAACGTCCTATGTGACCTCAAGTAAATGAAGTCAACAACTGAAGACCTTACTAACTTTCCTCAAGGTACACAAGACCTCCAGGAGTAACCCAACCCCGCTAGGTGTCCGACCCCTAACACAACTAATTGTTTACCTGACCTTGAGCCCTATTCACTCCCTTTCCAAGGCCTCCATGTGATTATGGGTTCCCAGTTGCTCCCATAGGCCCGCATCAATGCGATTGTGGCCTTTTTGTGTCAGCCACTGTGGAAATTAAGGCTACTTTCCAAAGCTAGGGCTAAGCCTCTCCCAAGAAATCCATGAAACTTCCAAAACTCATAAAAGACATCAGGAAAATTCTTACAAACCAAAATTGGAACCAAGACTTGACCTGACCATCAACAACCAAGACAGACATTTTGTCTAACATTTGTAGATATGCAAGCTACAGGCCATGAATACAAGTCTAAACTTAAGGGATTGAAAACTTAATCAAGGTTTAATAAGAAGGGTCTCTACCTTCTCACATTAGTTTTCATATCATCAATTAGTTCTTGCATTCATTATTTATTCAGTTACAAGTAAAAACATGAAAAGGGCCATGACTAAGAACTATCATATACGCATGGTTTTAACCAACACACAACTAGATAAATAAGGATAAGAGAACAACCATTAAAGCCATATAATAAACAATACATTTATTTACCAAAAACAAGAGAAACTTAGCTTTTATTAATCATATGTGATTACCAAGTGGGCTTGAGACTTCCACATTCCACTAGACCATAGATTGGCTGAAACATATATTTCTTTCAACTAATCACCCCCATGTCATATTCGAAGCATGAATGTGGGATCTCATGGGATAACCAATCCAAAGACAACTAAGGGAATCTAGAGGTTAAACCTCCTCCACCCTCTCCATAGCATGATCACACCTAAATCGCTATCGAGATCAAAAAATGAAAATGAGCTTGGATGCTCTAGAATATGTTCACCATCCTTGAGGAATTTTCATGTCTCTGCCCTCAATATTTACTGCGTATCCTGCCATTACCAGTCAAGTGATTCCTAGGCCTTTAGGAATTTTATTGAGACCACCTCACCATAGATTCCAAAACCATCTGGAAATCCAAAACTCAAACTGAGAATAATCCCATCACACCATGGATATGTGGAAATGGCAAGGGTAGGCTAAAATCCACTGTCAATCCCAGAAAAATCCATGGAAACGAAAACAAAAGAACCTATTGAAGCCCCGAAAATCGGGTCGATAACAAGGGGGATACCCGCCCGATCTGGATCTTGGTTGGCAGCTCCTTATCCATTTTGTATAGCGGGTCTGACTGGTGATAATGGGACCAGTTTCCCAATCTGTGAGTGTGTGTGTAGACTTTGATGTTGCTGATCTAATAGTTCCTATCTAAGCTATTCTAATTCAAACTTTAATCTAATTCTATGATATTGTAGTCTAATAAACAACACATCTAAATCTATATTAACCCGGGATGTAATTCTTCTCTTATGCGATGTAAAGAGATTTCAAATAACAAATGTTAATAAAGATCATTCAACAATTATAAGAAAGGAAATCAATCAAGATGAACCACTTCGCATAAAAAGTTAGACGAAACAGTTGTGAATAGCATATCGCATAATGAGCTATCCATACATTAGGCATAAATAAATTGCTATCACCGTACAAAAGTGCCAAATGATAACTCAAGCATTCATGCAATAGTACATAAACAACTAAAAATTGTATATCACTTTAACATATAAGCAGAAATGGTCAAGAGATAAAAGTACCATTTATGACTGGTCCTACTCATAAGCTTCAGGAAACAATGATTTATCTCTCCTTGCTCTAACATCCACTAAGAGTACAAAATTGCAACATCAGTAGCAGATATAAAATGCCAACATCAACAAATCTTGATCCATTCATTCACCAAAACCTCCTCTAAGGGTGCAAAAGTACATGTTTTGAGGACAAGTTTTTGATAAATTTTTGGACCGTTCTCTAAATGCATGAGAAGGGTTTAAATACTACTAACTAAGTAACTTAATTACACATATTCAGGATACGGTTTAAATGACCGAACTTTTTCTAAGCAAAACTATTTCTAAAAATTAAATCTAATATCTAACTATTTCTGCATTTTCTCCTTAATGTTGAGAGCATTCAATATTTTCCTAGGTAGAGTCGGCTAACTGTATTCCGCTTTTGGTTGAGCTAAGCAAACAAAAATGGTAAGAGCTGGCACCATCTTTTCAGCAAAATCGATGATATACTTGAGAGTCATCCTCTGGCTATGTGGATTTACTGTGTATGCCCAGTAATAATCCAAGTTCCACTTGGTTAATTCTCGAATTGCTTCTGCCTTTTCTTTCAGCTTTATGCTTCCAGTTTGTTCTTTACCATTTCTTTCTTGTGTTTTCTGGGCTTACAAGTGACTGAGCAGTTAGAGGCTTTGCTTTTTTAGCAATTTTCTCAGCAATGCGCGATTAGCGCTAGGCGCTAATCGTGCATCGGAAACTGCCTTCGTTCTTTGATTCGGGCCTTTCTGATGCATTTTTTCGCCTTTAGCGCCTTTTCCTTGATCGGGTATAAGCTTCAAGATTTGTAAACATACTACTTTCGTGATCTTCTGACCTTGAGCATTAAATCGCCTGTTGATATCAACATTGTTCAACTACTCATTCAACCATGGCTGTGAATGAAAGGTCTGTAATGAATAGCTCAGCAGCGCTATGTGAATCTGCAGCTCTGTCGCATGCGGTATCCGTTTATGATGGCATCTTTTCTCTGTCTCTGATCATTGGAGCTTTACCCTTTTCCTTTATGGCTTCCTGCACATTGCTTCGTGTTACTTCTGTTTTTCGTTCCTGCAGTTCACACATGAGGAGGGAGTAATGATAATAAAAATCGACAAGAAAGCTTTAGCTCTACGGATGTACAAAAACATGCCACCTGACGTGAGCTGACTCTTTGAGAAACCCAAAACCATCTTTCATTAACAACTGGCATATCATTCATTAATTATCATTAAAGCGCATATCCAGTTCTTGGTTTATGGAAAGCTTTTCTTGAA
Organism: Pinus tabuliformis; assembly: GCA_031772625.1. Classification (NCBI taxonomy): domain Eukaryota; kingdom Viridiplantae; phylum Streptophyta; class Pinopsida; order Pinales; family Pinaceae; genus Pinus; species Pinus tabuliformis. The sequence goes on along the minus strand of CM062820.1, from coordinate 1,352,106,354 downwards.
TATTGAGCCAGGGAAAATCTGCGATGGAATGTTTCTGTGATTCACATCGCAGCATCGCATATCGCATTATCGCAAACTTCATTAAGATGTGCTATCACGGGTTGCTCGACCGCACTATCGCAAGATCGCGGATAACAGTATCGTGCCATTGCAAGATCGTGGATCGCAGTATCGCGCCATCGCAAGATCGCAGATCGCAAGATCGCGGATCGCTACAATCATTAAATAGTTATGTGTTTTTCATGCGACATTGCGATATGCGATATCGCATATCGGACATCAACGATTTTTTAAGGTTTTCCAATGTGATCGTTTCGTAATGCATGTGATGCGATGGAGTTCGCATCGCACTTTCGCAGTTTATTATTTTTACTCATAAGGAAATGTCCTATCATTCTTCGCGCGATGCGATGTTTTCTTAAGGATTAAAATACATGAGTTTTAATTGAATTTTTGAATTTTTTACTAAGGGTCCCCACTTATCTAGTGTTATTGCTAATACTAAATAAGGAAGGGGGTTGTTGGTGGCCACAACAGAACCATATACTAACATTAACATACCATGTATGTCAAAACCAACTAGGAAATCACACATGTAATCTATTACCTGCATGTATTCATGTCCAAGCTACCTAATCCTTGCCTTCCTTTGATTTCCTTGCTTTTCCTTTCCTTTCCTTTATTGCTTACTTTCCTTCTCCTCTTGGTTCTTTTCTCCTCTCTAGAGCTAATTCCAACAATTAAGTGACAAAAAGGTATCAACTAATCCTCAAAATCCTTTTTATTAATGCGGCTTCTATTTTCTCCAATTTTCCATTATTTTCCTTCATTTTCCTCCTCAAATGCAACTTATGACCTTTCACCTTCATTTTCTCCTAATTTCCATTATTTTTATAAACAAAATACCAAATAATTCCTCTTTACCTTTCCAAAGCCTTAGCCATTGCCTTTGCCAATTTCCCTTAGCCATAAAACACAACAAGTGATGCCCACTAGGATATTTTTCCCAACATTCAGTTTGGAATAAGTGTCCCTTTCCTATGTTATTATTTTACCTTTATTAACTTTAATTACATAAACTTTTAACCTAGGGTTGTCACAGAACCCTCCCCCTTAGGGCAACAATGTCCTCAGTGTTAAACCACACCTAGACCCAACAAATTTTTAAAGAGAAAAAAACATACTACCTATGGATCTTTATAACCTAGCTCATTGCAATATTGACAATAACATCCTACTCAAAAGAAAAACCATCATATAAAACATGACAACATGACAACCATATGACATATGGGAGCTTTATAACTTATCTCATTGCTATATTTACAATAAAAAACATACATAAATATGTACAAATACCAAGACTCATTTTCCTTCATCGGAAAACAATGAAGGATACATAGCTCACATCTGATCAACCATTTTCCATGTAGCATTGTTAGGCACAAAAGTTCTTCCATTATACTTTAACTTGCTAGAGTGCTCTATTTCGGAGCATGAGATGTTTTGTTGCAATATGCATTGAGGTTTGGGCTGAAATTATCCTTCTTTCTCCACCTATAATATAGACTAATCAATAACATGATCAACATACTTTACATATCTTTTAAGTAATGAAACATGACAAACATCATGGACTTCACTTTCGGAGGCAGTGCAAGTATGTAGGCCATTGGTCCAATCCTCTAAAGGATCTAAAAAGGCCCGTAATACTGTGGTGCCAACTTGGCATATGATCTAATCCTCAAGGAGCTCCTTTTGGGCTTGATGCACAAATACAAATGCTCCCCAACCTGAAACTCCTTAAATTCCCTTAGCTAGTATTCATAAATTTTCTTCCTATCCTACATTTCTTTCAGATTCTTCTTTATAACCTGCATTTCTTGTTCTATGTCTACCACCATGTCTGGACCAATAAGTACCCTATTCACTGGATCACTCCAACTGATGGGAGTGTTGCTACTTTGCCCATACAATTCATCAGATAGACTCATCCTCAGTGACTACTTATAACCATTGTTGTATGCAAACTCAACCAATGGAATGATCTGAATTGGATCCATAAAAGACTGATTAAAGAACCATGATTTTATCAGGTTGGGACAAATCTATAAAGAATGCAGAAACAACAATAAAAAACACCCCTGAACCAGTGGCAATGGCACCCAGCGTGGAACGACAAGGACCTCGGTCAAAGTGCGCTGACCAAGGCCCATGGAGACTGCGCAAGAGGTCAAAATAGCCCCTGGGAGCCCTGGATTGGGAAAAGGAGATTAATTTTGATGCGCGCATCGCTGGGAAAATAGGGCCGAAATTGGGGAAGCCCGAGTACTTGGATGCATGGTGAGACGGAGAACCGCGGGCTAAAAAAGACAAAAATTGCTAAACGTACAAGGTGAGACCCAAACTCTGGAAACCAGTAGTATTGATTGGGGTGCCCTCAGATAGTAAATGGTTTCGGAGGAAGCGGAGCGATTCCATACACCGATTGACACATGGCAAGCAAAGGTGAGAGAAAACCATCGTTGCTCTCTCGTTATCGGTCGAGCAAATCAACCGTGTGGGACATGTGTATGGCGTCAGATCTGGAGGCCCCAGATCAGATGGATGAGATCAAGCCCGATGGAGGAAGCAGAATCGATGAGGGAATATGCCATTATTTGTAAAGATTTGGAATCCATTTGACCGCCACGGTGGAGGAAGACTTCATCCATGATGTAACTAAAGAAACGAACTGACGAAGCAGGCTGGCGCTGTTTAGAGAAGGACAAGTGGCCACTTCCTGAGCGTTCATGCTGACGTCGAACAAGGAACTCCAAGTGTAGTTACAGAAGGTGGATCGACAGAGGCAGAAGAGGAACTGAACGGACATGAGTTCGAATGGCTTCAAAGCCATGAACAGTGGAAACATACACAAAGAAGTCAAGTAAAGTCGGAGAGACAAAAAAAGACCAGAATCCCGAGAGGAGGACAGAATACACAGAGAAAGAAGACAGTGAAGCAAAAGCAGGAAGTGATAGAGGGCCGAGCTGACCAACGGTAGCATTGAGCACCAGAGAGCTTGAGAGATTCGAGCCACCCCATAAAGGGATCTGTCTGGGCTGAGCACCACATTGGGCTCTTGCCACTGTAGACCAAAAGGTCACAGAGCTGGTAGGAAGAAGAAGAGTATGTGTACTCTGGTGGTTTAGGGAATCTAAGAACCACCCTGCCAAGAAAAACTTGCTTTAGGAGAACTCACATTGAGTCCCTGCATTGTAATTCTCTGCTAAAGGCACAATAAAACAAGGCCACCAATAAAAGCTGGACCGGAGATGTAGCCCTAAAAAATAGGGTGAATTCCTTATTAAAAATTCTTGTGTCTTTGTGTTTGCTTACTGTATTTCTTTTCTATCTTTCCATTTTATTGTCTTTGTATTGGCAATTTGATCGATCCGTTGCTTCAATAACACAAAGCACACACGAGCACGAGTTTGTAATAACTTTAAACAATAAATCTCTAATTGATGTCACTCATAGGGTGAATATCAGATCAAGTGGTATCAGAGCTCTGGGTTGTAAGGTTAGACAAGATTGTGTGGGTTTAGCTGTGAATTCTCACAAGATCAAAGCTCAAATTAGGAGAAGGAGAGTTGGTCGAGACTAATCCTAAAATTGGGAGAGTCTATTCTCGGAAGACAATGTCAAAGGAAGGTTCTATGGGGCCAGATGCTCAATTCCTAGAGAGTTTCCTAGTTATAAATTCTATGGTAGAAGAGATGTATAGGGACTTTAGAAAGCACAAGGATGAAGATTCATCAGGTTCCAAACAATATAAAGAAGAAGATGAGTCTCATTCCCATGACAACTCAAAAGGAAAAGGGAAAGAGGAAAACTTTCTCACACTTCCTAACAGCCCTGTGTATAATAAGAAAGCATATTTGATTAAGCTAGATGTTAAATTTGATTTGCCTATATATGATGGAGAGCTAAATGCTGAAAGGTTGGACAATTGGATTAGACAAATTGATGTGTATTGCAGAGTGCAAAACATCAACTCAGACAAGAGTAAAATTCAGCTGGCAAGCCTACACCTAGGAGGCATTGCCTTGGTTTGGTGGGAAGGAAGAACCCAAGCTGATATGAAAAAACATGGTAAGACCATCTCTGTCTGGAGTGAATTTTTTTTCTGCAATCAAGAAGCAGTTCTATCCATTGGCCTACATGCAACAAGCCATGATGAGTTGGAAAACTCTTCAACAGTTGAAAGGGAAAAGTGTGCAAGGGTATACTCAAGAGTTCAGAAAGAGAGCATTGATGTTGGGCATCCCATTAGACTCACTAGAGACTCTTTTGAAGTACATTGGTGGTCTACACAGCTACATGAGGCATACCATCCTCATGTTTAATCCCACTAGTATAGATGAGGTATATGTGCAAGCTACTCATCTAGAAGCTAGAGGAAAGAATGGAAATCCAGAAGTTGGGGGACCATACCAACCCACTGTAAGCAAGAGCAAGGAGAAAAGAAAGCAAAAGTGGAAAGCAAGGAAGGCTAACACTACACAAAAAGGAAAGGCCTCTTGCACTCACTGTAAAAAGGAGGGGCATGATGATGAGCACTGTTGGATTCTGTATCCAGAGCTGAGACCTAAGAAGTCCGAGGGCAAGAAGAAGAAGACTGTTGTAGCTATTCAAAAAGCTTTGGGGTTAGACTCAGCAGATGAAACAATCATTGCAGCCACAGGTATAAAAGGTAAGAATTCTGAAGCATCTACTAGTAATTTTGCTCAAACAATTATTGATGAAGAACATGAGAGAAAAAGACATGAGCTTTTCCATATTCGAGTTATTTTCAAACATCAAAAGATTGATTCTTTGTTTGATAGTGGCTCACAAGTAAATTTGATTTCTGAAGCAATTGTAAAGAAATTGGGATTAGCAACTACACCTCACAAGAAACCATACCCATTAGGATGGTTGAATGATAAAGCACAACTACAAGTGACTAGACAATGAAAACTCAAGCTTTCTTTTGGGTCAGCATTTGTAGATGAGGTTGAATTAGACATGATTTCTTTGGATATATGTGGAATTGTTTTAGGAAGTCTTTACTTGTATGATAAAAAGGCTATTTTCTGTAGAGCTAAGAACAAGTATCTACCTGTTAAAGATGGAATCAAATACTTTGTAAGAGCTAAGAAGCTCAAGAATAATTATACTCTCATAAATTCTAGACAGATGAAAAGAATGGTAAATTCATGAAAACAATTCTTACTAATGGTTTTAAAGGAAAAGAAACCTGATAAAACCAATGTATTTGAGGGCTGTAATGCTCAGTAGCAAGCTGATATAGAAAACATTGTTTCAGAATATGATGTCCTGTTTTAGGAACCTAAAGGTCTGCCACCCAAAAAGGAAATAGTACATGATATTATTTTGCAGAAAGATGCTCCATTGCCTAACATTGGGATGTACAGGTTGTCTGCTTTAGATAATACTGAATCAAGAAGCAGGTGTAGGAGTTGCTTGAGAAGGGATTCATCAGGTCTAGCACATCACCATGTGGATCACCAATCGTTTTGGTGAGAAAGAAATATGGCTCGTGGAGAATGTGCATTGACTACTGAGCACTGAATAACTTAAAGCATGTTAAATAGACATTAGATGTTTTAAAAGAGAAAAACTTTATGTTAAACTCTCAAAATGTGAATTTGGCAAAACAACTCTAAATTATTTGGGTCATATTGTAGGGAATGGTGAATTGAAAATAGATCCCTCTAAAGTGGCAGTCACTGTAAACTAGCCTAAACCCAAGTCTTCTACAAAAGTGAGAAGCTTCTTAGGAGCATTACAATATTGGAGGAAGTTCATTTCTAATTTTTCCTCAATTACAGCTCCCTTACATGCTTTGACAGGATCGAACAAGGTGTTTCAGTGGGGAGACAAACATCAGAAAGCCTTCGACACCTTGAAAGAAAAAATTAGTACAACACCTGTACTAGCACTGCCATATCTACAAAGACCGTTTGAAAGCCAAATAGATGCCAGTGACTATGCCATGGGAGCAGTGTTGACACAGCAAGGTAAACCCATATTTATCATTCTGAGACTTTTAATCCTGCAGTAATTAACTATCCTACATATGATAAAGAATTGTGTGCAATAGTTTAGAGTGTGAAAAAGTGGAAACATTATTTAATGGGAAAAGGGACAGTAATACATACTGATCATCAACCACTTCAATATCTACACTCCCAAACTAAGCTGCGGCAATCAAGGCATTACAGATGGATGGGTTTTCTACAATAGTTTCATCTAGTCATCAGGTATAAAAAGGGCATACACAACAAAGTTGCAGACATGTTATCTAGACCGATTATAAATGCATCTACCATACTTAAGCATAATTCTATGCTACATGAAAGCTACATAGAACAATATGTTCAGGATATGGACTTTAAAGATGTATATGCAACTTTGAGTCAAGGCAAAAAGGTAGAAGAATTGGACTATCATGTGAAGGACCGACTCTTATACCATTGTGGGAAACTCAGCATTCCACAAACAGAGAGAGTAAAGATAATTAGAGAGGCGCACACTTCTCTGATATCAGGTCACTTCGACGTAAGTAAAATAGTTGCATAGCTGCAAATATTTTGTTATTGGCCGAAAATGAATGAGACAGATTCTAGATATGTTTGAGGGTGTACTATGTGTGCTAAAAGCAAGCCCAACAATAGAAAACTAGGATTGTACACTCCATTACCAGTTCCTTCCCACCCTTGGGAAAGTGTTTCCATGGATTTTGTTGGAGTGCTACCTAAATCTAGGAAAGGTCATGATTATCTATATGTGGTTGTGGATAGGTTTAGCAAAATGTGTATTTTGATACCTTGTAATAAACAGATTACAGCTGAACAAGCTACAAAATTGTTCCTTGAACATGTATGGGTTCATTTTTGATTAACCACTTCTATTGTATCTGATTGAGACACCCGATTTGTGGGGAAGTTTTGGTCAAGTCTGTGGGAACTGATGGACACCCAACTGAAGAAAAGCACAGCTTTTCATCCACAAACTGATGGCCAGATAGAAGTAGTTAACAGGACAGTGATCCAGTAACTCAGGGGATATTGCAACAAACATCCTAAGATTTGGTATGAACACTTGTGCTATGTGCAGCATGCTTACAACAAAGCTAAACACTCTCCTACATAGAGATCTCCTTTTAAGATGTGTTTTGGTTTCATACCAAGGGCTCCTTTGGATTTTGTCTTTGGTAATGATACCATGGTTGATGGTCACAATGATGTGGACAAGGAAACTAGGTTCATTGAACAAATCTAGGAGATCCACCAGGCAGTACAGGAACAGTTGGAAAAGAGCCAAGCCAAATACAAGGCTAGGCATGACAAGCATCGGATGGAGCATAGTTTTCAAGTTGGAAACTAGGTCTGGATGTATATCAGCAAGGACAAGATGCAAGGTGAAGGTAAAAAGATAAAGCCTATCAGGTATGGACCTTTTAGTAGACTTGAGAAGATTGGTGAAAATTCTTTTCACCTTGATCTACCAGCTTACATGCACATCTACTCAGTCATAAATGCAGACTGCTCGAGATTGTTTGAATCTTCAATGATTGAGGATCCTGAAGAGCAAAGTCAATTGCCTTCTATTGATGACCTACTACCTGAATATCTTAATGAATTGCAGGAGGACACAGTCTTGGATAGGAAGGTGAGGACAACGTGCAGAGAAGATGTTGAGTACCTCAGAATTGGACTCAAAGGTTCGAAGCTGAGCAGTGCAAAGTGGATTGAGATTGGACAAGTGAGAAAGCAATATCCTCACTTAGTTGATGCTTGAAAGAAAACCAACTTTTGGTGGTCCAAAAGCTTTCTTAGTGGGAAGGTCATGATCCGAATTGGATCCATAAAAGACTGATTAAAGAACCATGATTGTATCAGGTCGGGACAAATCTCTAAAGAATTCAGAAACTGCGATCAAAAACACCCCTGAACTAGTGGCAATGGCAGCCAACGTGGAACGACGAGGACCTCGGTCAAAGCGCACTGACCGAGGCCCATGGAGACTGTGCAGGAGGTCAAAATAGCCCCTGGGAGCCCCGGATTGGGAAAAGGAGGTGAATTTTGATGTGTGCATCGCTGGGCAAACAGGGCCAAAATGGGGGAAGCCCGAGCACTCAAACGCATGGCGAGCCGGAGAACTGGGGGCAGAAAAAGGCAAAAAGCGCTAAACGTACAAGGTGGTACCAGCACTTTGGAAACCAGTGGTATTGATCGTGGTTCCCTCAAACAGTAAACAGTTTCGGAGGAAGTGGAGCGATTCCATACACTGATCGACGCGTGGCAAGTGGAGGTGAGAGAAAACTGTCGTTGATCGCGCGTTATCGGTCGAGCAAGTCAACTACATTGGACGTGCGTATGGCGTCAAATATGGAGGCCCCAGATCAGATAGATGAGATCAAGCCTGATGGAGGAAGCGGAATCGATGAGGGAATATGCCGTGATTTGTAAAGATTTGGAATCTGTTTGACCGCCACGGTGGAGGAAGACTTCATCCACGACGTAACTGAAGAAACGAACTGACAAAGCAGGCTGGAACTATTTAGAGAAGGACAAGTGGCCACTTCCTGAGTGTTCATGCTGATGCCGAATAGGGAACTCCAAGCACAGCTGTAGAAGGTGGATTGATAGAGGCGGAAGAGGAACTAAACGGACATGAGTTCGAATGGCTTCAAAGCCATGAATAGTGGAAACATACACAGAGAAGTCAAGTAAAGTCGGAGAGATGAAAAAAGACCAGAATCCCGAGAGGAGGATGGAATACATAGAGAAAGAAGACAGTGAAGCAAAAGCAGGAAGAGACAGAGGTCTGAGCTAACTAGCGGCAACATCGAGCACCAGAGAGCTTGAGAGATTTAAGCCACCCCATAGAGGGATCTGTCCAGGCTAAGCACCACATTGGGCTCTTGCCACTGTAGACTAGAAGGTCACAGAGCTGGTAGGAAGAAGAAGAGTTTGTGTACTCCAGTGGCTTGGGGAATCCAAGAACCACCTTGCCAAGCAAAACCTACTTCAGGAGAACTCACATTGAGTCCCTGCATTGTAATTCTCTGCTAAAGGCACAATAAAACAAGGCCATCACTGAAAGCTGGACCGGAGACGTAGCCCTAGAGAATAGGGTGAACTCCTTATTAAAAATTCTTGTGTCTTTGTGTTTTCTTACTATATTTCTCTACTGTCTTTCCATTTTATTTTATGTGTATTGGCAATCTGATCGATCCATTGCTTCAATAACACATAACACACACTAGCACATGAGTCAGTAATACCTTTAAACAATAAATCTCTAACTGATGTCACTCATAGGGTGAATATCGGATCATGGAAGGTACTCCTCCCATCTCCTCTGCTGATTTATGACATACACCCTTAGCATATCCTCCAATATGCTATTGAACCTCTCCATATGTCCATCTATCTGTGGATGATAAGTTGTGTTGAAGGCCAACTTTGTCCCCAATCTTGCAAATAACTCCTTCCAAAACTTGGAATTTAACTTTCCATCCCTGTCCTACACAATATTCTTCGAAACACCTTGTAATATCATGATCTCCATAATGAGGACATGTGTTACCTCACTAGCTGAATAAGTAGTCTTCACTGGAATGAAGTGAGCTACCTTGCTCAACCTATAATGAAATACATGGATATGACCTCCCATTTCCACTTTGGAATTGGAATAGGCTAAAGCAATCCCCCTAGATGCTTACACTCTACTTTGACCTGCTGACACTCCAAACATCTCACCACCAACTATGCCACTTCCTTCCTCATATTTGAGCACTAGTAGAACTTCTTAACTGTTGTCAACATCTTCTAATATCCTAATCACCTAAATATGGTTTTACATAAGACTCCATCAAGATAAGCTTCTTGAGTTCACTGTCATCTAACACATACATCTTATCCCTAAATCTCACCAAGGCATCTGTTGTAAGAGGATAATCCATATCTTGATAACCTCTATCATGTTATAACTTGTGCATCAGCTCCATGTACTTTTAATCATGTTCAACTACACTTTCCTATTGAGACCATCCACAACCATGTTCTCCTCTCCCTTAATTTACATGATCTCAAATTCAAACTCACTAAAAGTAGCCAACCAACTATCTTGTTTGTTGTTCAAATTCGGTTGGTCAAAAAAATATCACAACCCACTGTGATCGCTCATCAACACAAACCTCCTACCAAGAAGATAATGTCTCCACACGTTCAAGGCATTAATAATAGCTGCCAACTCAAGATCATGAATCACGTAGTTATGCTCATGCTCATTCAATTTCATGGACTCATAGCATAGCACTTGTCCCTATTCCATCAAGAATCCACCACGTCCTCTCTTGCAAGCATCTGTACACACTACAAAATCTTTATCCAGATCTATAATCTTTAACACTGGATCATTTTTCGACAACTGCTTAAATTGCTCAAAATTGGCTGCACACCCTTCTGTCCTTTCAAACTTCTTACCCATCCTCTACAATGATGTAATAGGATATGCAATGCGTGAGAAGTTACTGATGAACCTCTAGTAGTAACCGGCTTGTTGAGAGATGGCAATAATGAATTCCAGTTTAATTTGTCCTTGAATTAAACTGAGAATTAAAATCGAATTCTATTTTCATAGAAACTTGTAAATAGTTAATTAAGTTTAATTAACTTAATTATCTTAATAATTTCAAGTTGAAAGTCTTTCTGAAGTCATGTATATGTTCTCACTAAGTTTTAGGGATCCAATATGAGTTTAAATAGAGTTGTAAATTAGATCACTCAGTTTAGTGAGTTATATACAATTAAATTAGTTCCAAAATATTTGTGGAGCTAATAGAGAGTTAAGAGTCAGTTGTTGCACTAGTGCAGCCACAAGTCTCACTCTAGTTAACTTAAGATTCCCTCATCGGAAAATCATGCATGTCGATTATGAGAAAGATCCAGTTGAGACTAAAGTGTAGGGACAATGTACTATCAATAGTGTGATTTACTGAGTTGTAAATATCATGCATGCAATCAATGAATATCCTATGTTTGGATTGCACAATTTTGGAAGCATGAATTCCCTTTAAATACGGGCTATTCATCCTAGGAATTACGCAAGATATTAAGGTCTTGTAGAGCTGCAGAATTGGATAAATGTCGACTAAGAGCTAACTTGTGAGGTGAGAGAGTTGAGCATACTTATGCGGAATCGTTCTAGTAAGAACAAGATTTGTATCATTGCTCATATTTCTGATATATGAAATATAGATAGTGGGGTTTCAAGCAGTGTCTTTCCCCAAATACATCTTTTGTTATGTGTCATTGATTTATCTTCTTCTTGTTCATATTCTTTTCATCGATCTATTGGCTTTCACTCGTTGAAAGTAGAAGTAGATTCTTGTCATGTTCTTTAGTACATTGCATGAGATTGTGAATCTACAAGATTTTATACACTGCTAAGCCCATGCATGATATGACTTCCTCCACATGTATAGGATCTTCCCACTCCATGAAATATTTTATCTTTTCTAGATCTACTGATATGTCATTCTAGGAAACAACATGTCCCAAGTAGTCTACTTTTATCTGAAAGAAACTGCACTTGATAAGCTTAGCATACAACTAATTCTCTTTTGGAAAGCACAAGATTGTTGGTAAATGCTCGAGATGATCTTCCTCATTCTTAGAATATATCAAGTTGTCATCAATGAATACAATAACAAACTTGTCCAGATAAGGACGCAACACACTATTCATCAAACATATAAAAGTAGCTCGAGCATTGGTCAAACTGAATGGAACTACAACAAACTCATAATGTCCATACCTGGTCTTAAAGGCAGTCTTGTAGATCTCCTCTTCCTTGATGCGTACCTGATAATATCTTGATCGCAGATCTATCTTTGAAAACACTACTTCTCCCTTCAACTGATCAAACATTCGTCAATCCTGGATAACAGATACTTATTCTTAATCATCACCTTGTTCAACTTCTTGTAATCAATGCACAATCTAAGAGTACCATCCTTCTTCTTCACGAACAATACTGATGCACCCCAATGAGATAGACTTCATCTAATGTATCCCTTATCAAGCATCTCCTTCAACTGCAACTTCAATTTTACTAATTCTTGAGTGCTCATCCTATAAGGTGCCTTTGATGTTGGTGTTTCCCCTGGTACCAACTTAACATAAAATTATCATTCCCTATGTGGAGGAAACTATGGAATCTCTACTGGAAACACATCCTGAAACTACTGCAATACAGGGTACCTCTTGAATATTTATGCATCCTCATAATTCTTAACCTTGTCACTGGAAATATGAATTGCAAACATCACACACTCTTTCCTGCAATTGCGCTTAGCCTACATAGTTGTGACCATCCTCACTAATGTAGGCTTCCTCTTCCCTTGCAAGATTCTCTTCTCTCCATTATCATCTGGGCACTCAATTTCATTGTCATAGAAATTTACTTTGGTCCTGAAGAGATACAAGCAATCTATGACCAAAATCATACTATATGATCCCAAGGGAAATACATTCAAATGTGTTGTTGTAGGCATATGATTCAACTCAAATGCTTAGGGTCTTACCCAATGATGAACTCTCTTCTTCGTACTTGTAGCTAACTACACCAATGAGGACTCTCCAAGTGCTTCTTTTCTCAAGCCACACTTATCCACCAAGTTAGGATTAACATAATTATAGTTAGGTCTAGGATCAATCAAAATAGAAATAACTTGATCACAAATCATATTGTCCATCACAATGATAGATTCCTGGTGATCCACCTACCTATTGTCCACAGCTGCATAAATCCAAGGAATGTTATGACCAACATCCCCAACTGTTTGTGCCTCCTGAGCACTATATACATTAGGCCTACCTCCCTAGTACAATGTAAAATCCTTCTTATGATGATCTTTGCCACATATCCAACACTGCAACGGTGCTCTACTATCACCTCTAATATGTTGCTCTACAAGATGGGACACATGTTCCTTCTCAACTACACTAAGCTTCTTGTAAGGAGAACCATTTTCTTTCTTGCCTTCATCTTTAGGTCTTCCCTTCTTTGATGGAATTTTATCTTTGACTTTCTCATTTCCTTTCAATTAATGTTTAGGCTCATCTTTTCGCTTTGACTGCTCATAACAATGCTTCAATTTATGGATGGATTCCTCTAACGATTTATGCTCATCAAATTCAATCTGGTCTCTATATGGTTTCTATATGTTGTTGGAAATCTACTAATGAATCTCTAAATCTTAGACTTCTCCTCCTTGATATATGGCACATACCTCAACAACTACAAGAATCTTCTAGTGTACTCATCATCTATCATAAAACCCATTTGTATCTCATAAAACTCCTTAGCTCTATCATCATAGTACCTCTCCGATAAGTACTTCTGCTTGAAGAGTTTCTAGAACTCATCCCAAGTCAAGTCTTCTTCTCGAATACCTTTGACATTCTTCACATCCTCCCACCAGATATTTTCCTTCCCTTTAAGATTGAAAGTGGCTATCTTAGCTTACACGTTCTCTAAGTAGATATGCCATCTGAAGAACTTCTTCATTCCAAGCAACCATTCCTCTGCATCTTTTAGCTTCTTCATCTCTCCATCAAATGTAGGAGCCTCCACCAGCTTGCCTGAGATAAACACGAGTTTAGGGTAACTATGATATGACTCAACCTCCTATGTGACCTTAAGGAAATTGAGTCGAGAACTGAAGACCTTACTGACTTTCCTCTTGTGCCACAAAACATCCAGGAGTAATCCAACCCCTCTAGGTGTCAAACCCCTGAGACAACTCACGTTTTCCATGACCTTAAGACCAAGTCACCCCCTTACCAAGGCCTCCGTGTGATTATGGGTTCCTAGTCGCTCCCATAGGCCTGCATCAGTGCAACTCTGGAATTTTTTTCCATTGTAGTGCCAACGACTACAGAAATTAAGGCTACTTTCCAGAGATAGGGATAATCCTCTTCCCTGGAATCCATAAAAATTCCAGAACTCATAAAGGACATGAAGACAATGCTTACAAAACAAAATGGGAACTAGGACTTAACCTGGCCATTCCTAACCGAGACTGACATTTTATCAAACACTTGGTAGATATGCAACCTACATGTCATGAATGCAAGGTTGAACATAAGGGACTAAAAACTTAGCTGAGGTTTAACAAGAAGGGTCTCTACATTATCACATTAGATTTCATATCATCAAATTATGTCTTGCATTCATTATTTATTTAGTCACAAGTAAAAAGATGAATAGAGCCATGACTAAGAGTTATCATATAACCATTCTTATAACCAGTATATAACTAGATAAATAACCATAACAGAACAACCATTAAAGCCATATAGTAACCAGTACATTTCTTTACCAAAAATAAGAGAAACTTATCTTTTATTAGCCATATGCAATTACCAACCGGGTTCGGGACCTCCACATTCCACTCGACCGTAGATTGGTTGAACCATATCTTTCTTTCATCTAATCACTCCTATTCCATTTTCCAAGCATGAATGTGGGATCTGATGGGATAACCAATCGAAAGACAACAAAGGGAATCCATAGGTTAAACCACCTCCACCCTCTCCATACTGTGATCACACCTAAACTGGTGTCAATATCAAAAAACCAAACTGAGCTTAGATGAATCATAATTTCTTCACCATCCTTGAGGAATTTTCCTTTCTCCACCCTCAGGATTTACCATGTATCCTACCATTACCGTTCAAGTGATTCCTAGGCCTTTGGGAATTGTTTTGAGACCACCTCACCCGGATTCCAAAACCATATAACAATCCAAAGCTCAAACCGAGAACAATCCCATCACACCATGGCTATTCGTAAATGGAAAGACTAGGCTAAAATCTATTGTCAATCCCATAAAAATCCATGCCAACGACAACAAAAGAAGCATATACCAACATGCACATACCATGCATGACAAAAAAACTAGAAAATCACACATACAATATGTTACCTACAAGTATTCCCATTGAAGCTGTGTGATCCTTTCCTTCCTTTGTTTTCCTTGTCCTTCTTTTATTTTATTGTTTTTCTTTTTCTTTCCTTCTTTTCTTATATTACTTCTCCTCTTAGTGCTCTTTTCCTCTCTAAAGCTAATTCCAAAATTGAACTGACAAAAATGTACCAACTGATCCTCAGAAGCCTTTTTATTAATGAGGTCACTAATTTCTTCAATTTTCCATTATTTTCCTTCAATTTCCTGCTCACATGCAACCTGTGACCTTTCACATTGTTTTTCTCCTAATTTCCATTATTTTCATAAATAAAATTTCAAATATTGCCTCTTTGCCTTTCCAAAACCTTAGGCATTTCCTTTTCCAATTTCCCTTAGCCATAAAACACAAGTGATGCACACTGGATATTTTTCCCAACATTGAACTTGCAATAAATGTCCCTTGCTTATGGTCTTATTTTACCTTCATTAGAATTTATTACATGAAATTTTAACACTCGCATGTGACTCAAAGTGTCACTCGCCCCAAATTGTAATAAAATTCAATTGAAAAATAAAAATATAAAATATTTTGGTTTTGAAATGAGGGACAGTTCTTTGGCATATACTATTTATGAGCCATGGTATTTGCCCATGGTATTGTAACATATCCATGTTAAAGTGGAGGTGAATATATTTCGTTAAAATTTTTATTATATTGTAAGTATTAAGTATGTGCTTTTTAATAAAATTTAAATATGGTTGCAAAATTATTATTTTAATTGATATGGTAAAATGGACTTTAATTTATAGTTACTATTTACAGATGTTAATGTGACTAAGGGTTTAGATACAAATTAATAGTACCCATTTAGAAATTAATAATATCCATGGTAAAGTAGGGTGAATATCCATGGTTAAAAATCTTGTCATATTGTTACAAAATATTTTGATTATGAAAAAAGTTATGTTTTTTTTGGCATGTGGTATTGATAAGCCATGGTATTGAAACAAATCCTATTTACAAGTTAATAATATCCACGGTAAACTGAGGGTGAACATCCATAGTTAAGAATCTTATCATATTGTTATAAAACATTTAGATTGTGAAATAAAATAAGTTTTTTGAGCATGTGGTATTGATAAACCGTGATTTTGTCCCATTGTATTGTAACAAAGCTTATTCATAAATTAATAAGAAAATCAAAATATAACAAATTGAATTTATTATTTTTATCACTTTAACTTTCATCACTAATTAAACCAACATTTACATGTTTACACTCATCCTCCCTATTCAAATTTATATTACTTTTAAATTTTTATTTATTTTCATTCTTTAAATTTATTACTTTTAACCTTTTTATCCCATATTAAACTATAAAGCGCATTTAGTACAACAATAAAAACAAAATTCTAATATTATACAAACTATAATGTGAATATAAAGACTACAACCTTGTAAAAATATATAAGTTATTAATATACTCGAACAACAAAAATGGGAAAATACAACATTGAATAAGCTCATAAACTTTAACAGTTGGCAAAGGATATGCACCTCACATAATAGCATTACTACATGTTTTTTTGCAAGGTGTATATTAATATTATATATATTTTGAGGAGGTTGTAGTGGCCATCGTGTCCACAATCTAGGCAAAGCTCAATAGCTTTTATAGCTAGCAAATGATATGCATATCTCATGAAGGAATTGAATGTTGAATATGCTAAATGCTTTCTTGCAAGGTGTGTACTAATAGCCTATATATTTTTATAAGGTTGTAGTCCTCATAGCCTTCTCAATCTAGATCAACTATTACAGTTGGAAAATGATTTCCATTTCCTATTATAGCATTGAATGTTGTCGATCAAAATATATATGAATATTATTTATCAAAACATATATAGATACAAAAATTTATTAAAGCTCTTAAAATCCAAAGAGTCAAGAAATTTAAAGAATTCACATATCAATACAACTATATTATTATTATAGAGCCCAAAAGTATAGGTATATGTGAAGCGGTAGATACTTTATAAATTATAACATTTAAATATCCATCATGAAGGCATTATTCATAAAGTTGATCTTTATGTTTTATGTTTTTTCTTATATTATGGTTGGTAAGGAATTAGTGATTATATTTTGGGTAATTAAAAATAGATTACACGTGGGTCACACAAAGAAATAATACTCAAAAATATTATTAAGAATATAATTATGTATTTATTTAATTTTGAGTAACACAATATTATTTTATAATATTTATTTATTGAGTTGTAAATATTTTTCTTACTTTTGAATGGATGTAATGGTTAAGAGCATGCATTTCCTTTCAAGAGGTCATAAGTTCAAAACCAGAGAGTTAGACTATGTATGCCTTAGTAGCTTTAGCAGTCAAATTGTTGGGTGGAGGTGGGTCCCTTGCCCCACAGACAAGAGGGTCTCATACAATTGGATAAGTTGTGATACAACAACAACAACAAAATAAATACATCATTAAATAAGATCATTGACAAAGTATATTAAAAAAATGACACATTAACCTCAAAGCTCATTCTACATCTAAAATTGGATAATAATAATAATAATAATAACAACAACAACAACAACAAAATAGATACAACATTAAATAAGATCATTGACAAAGTATATGAATGACACATTAACCTCGAAGCTCATTCTACATCCCAGTATGATGTGTAACCCTATCCCTCGTCATCAAAGTTCAAATTTAAATTTAAAAAAAAAAATCAAAAAAATTAAAAAATAAATAACGATATAAAATATTTGAATAATGTGAGTTCATAAGAAAATTTGTACGTGAAGAAATATGATTCCTCTCTGCTCATGTTAGATCCCTATTTAAGATGGATCTATGCTAGTAATAATAACAACACAAAAATAGGTACAATCTTAAATAAGTTCGTTGACAAAGGATAAGAATGTCACATTAACCTCGAATCTATCAAGCGCCAAGAAGAATCAAATCTCTTGAGGTGCAAACTTTTTTTTTGAGTGCAACATGAGGAATGGTTTGCACAAGAGATTTAATCCCTCTAGGTTAAGATGAATATAGGCTCGTTATAGAATACTATATAATATCTATATTTGTATGTATATAATATAATATCTATACTTATCAAGTAAAAATGCTCGTTATAGAATACTATATAATATCTATATTTGTATGCATATAATATAATATTTATACTTATCAAGTCAAAATGTTTACATAACATGACAATGAAAAATGTCTTTTATAGTGGGTTGGAAAGTGTATCTTTGTCCAAAAATGTAATAAATTTAAATTGAAAAAAATAAAAAATTTGGTTATTGAATGAGGGATGATTTTTTGGCATGTATTGATGAGTAATAGTATTAGCCCAAAGTATTGTAAAAAAACCTATTTACAAGTTAATACTATTCATGGTAAAATGAAGGTGAATATCCATGATTAAAAATCTTGTTATATTGTAACTATTAAGTTTCTATGGGTTTTTTAATGAAATTTAAATATGTTTGGAAAATTATTATTTTAATTTATATGGTAAATTGGATCTTAATTTATAATTACTTTTATATATTTAATGTGATATAGGGTTTGGATATATCTCAAAAGTAATTATAACATTTTTCTTTTAGATTCAATTAGAAAAATGTCAAATTAAATTAAGATAATTTTTTTTTATAAAATATTTTGAGTGTGAAATAAGTTTTGGTTTTTTGGTATATGGTATTGATAATGCATGGGCTTCTCCCATGGTATTGTAACAAAGCTTATTTAAAAGTTAATAATATCCATGATAAAATGGGGTGAATATCCCTCGTTAAGAAACTTGTCTTATTGTTACAAAATATTTTGATTGTGAAATAAGTTATGTGTTTCTAGGCATGTGATCTTGATAAACCATGGTATTGAAACAAAGACTATTTACAAGTTAGTAATATCCACGGTAAAGTGGAGATGAATATCCATGGTTAAGAATCTTTTCATATTGTTATAAAATATTGGTTGTGAAATAAGTTATGGTTTTGGAGCATTTGGTATTGATAAGCCATGATATATTGTAACAAAACTTGTTAGATCTATCTTAATCTAAGATCTATCAACCCCAGAATGATTAAATATTTTGAGGTACAAACATCTTTTTCGAGTGATAATATATAATATATATATTTGTATATATATAATATCATATATATTTTATTTTATTTTTAAAATTAATTTTAAATTGTCAAAATATTTTTAATTAATAATTATAGTTAACCATTTTTTTAGTTTTAGTTTTTATTTTTATGTAATTTTATTTAGTAGAAATGTTTATATAACATAATAGGATACTACAACATCTCTTCCATGCTCGGCTGGAAAGTGTCTCTTGGTCCAAGAATGTAATAAAACTAAATTGAAAAAAAATATATATAATATTTTTGGGTATTTATTTATGAACCCATGGTATTGTACCAAAGCCTATTTACAAGTTAATAATATCCATGGTAAAGTGGAGGTGAATATACATGATCAAAAATCTTGTCATATTGTCTGTATTAAGTTTTTATGTGCTTTTTAATTATATTTAAATATGGTTGCAAAATTGGAGCCACATTGAAAATAATAAGCCAACACGGTGGGTAGCATGAGCTGATATGAACATTAGTAATATGCGGCTTAGGGTTCACGGGCGCGTTTGCAGGCTAGGGTAAGCAGACGACGTAGCACTCCAGAACTGCAGGTGGAAATCGTGGGGCAGAGGTCGAACAGAGGCACGACAGGCGGATTGAGCAAGGT
This sequence comes from Pinus tabuliformis, assembly GCA_031772625.1. Lineage (NCBI taxonomy): Eukaryota > Viridiplantae > Streptophyta > Pinopsida > Pinales > Pinaceae > Pinus > Pinus tabuliformis. The sequence goes on along the minus strand of CM062820.1, from coordinate 1,352,086,530 downwards.
AATCTCGAAGCATAAACGAATTTAAGTAATAAGATTTCAGCAGAGAAACGAGGTTAAACATTAAAAGTATTAGAGCTGAGTAGGAAATGGAAAATCGGCAGGGGAGGGGAGAGATCCCCTCCTATAAAAATGTTGTAGCAGGTGAAACCAGTGCAAGCGGAATGCAGCGTAATCAGAAGGAAAACTACGCACCAGTGATGGGTAACCTATGGCAAAAGAGGATGGGTGGGAAATGCCTTCCAAGGGCACAAAAACAACCTAGATATGTCATTCCCTGCAACAAACTTGAGGAATATAACTGCTACATGAAGGACCATGCACTGATATGCAAGTTTGTAGGGTATTGGCCAACTGAGAAAGAACTGTACAGGTGGATTTATCAAAGGTGGAGACCAAAAGGACATATAGATCTGAAACTGGGAGCAAAAGGGTTTTTTACAGCCATCTTCGCGAATCTGGAGGACAAGGAAAGGGTTTTTGAGGAAGGACCGTATTTTATGAACAATGCAAGTCTGTTTATGAAATACTGGGAAGAACGATATAACCCTGAAAAAGAAAGAATGCTAGCCGCCCTAATCTGGGTTAGATTGTTTGGTTTACCAGTGGAATTTTGGGATCCTGAAATACTAGAGGGGATTGGGAAAACAATCGGGGGCTTTGTCAAAATAGCAGAAGCAACAAAGCGAGGCAAATATACATCATATGCAAGGCTCTGTGTATACATGAATATAGCAGAACCCCTTCCAGAATATATTGAGCTGGAATATCATGATGAAATCTGGCAACAGCCAATAGACTATGAACATATTCCGTTCAGGTGCCGAAAGTGCCATGAGTATGGCCATATATATAGACAATGTCCGCTGAATAAGGAGGAAGGCTTAAATAGAAATCAAGAGGAACATCAAAGAGAATCAGAAAAAATGGAGGAGGCAGATAGGGACTTTCAACAGGTTACAAGAAGGAAGAAACAAGGCAAAGAGGGCTCCAAAACTCAGACACAAGAAAAGCCCCTTAATACAGCGAGTCAAAACAAGTTTCAAATCCTCCAAGATGAAAACGAGGATTATGAAGTGAACCTGGAGGATGATGAAGATCTTGGAAACACGCCAATGGAAATAGTTAAAGAAATTAAGGGAAACGAAACAGTTACGGGGAAAGCAGCTGAAGAACGGGCTGTGGAAAAGTCAGAAACAGTAACAAACCAAACCCAGATGGAAGTGGAAAGCCAGATGGAAAATGAGGTGGAGGAGGAAAAAATCATGAAACAGTTAATTCAGGAATGGAAAAACCTGGATAGCAGATTCATACCAGAGAAACAGAAACAACTGTACAAAGAATCATTTCAAATGTACAAGGAAAAAAAGGGGAGAACATGGATAAACAGATAACCATAGTAAGTGAACAGGAGAATGGTCAGATTGGAATGGACGGCTCTGGAAAAAATAGTAGGAAAAGAGGACGGAAAACGTTGAGTGAAGCCATTCAGACTGTGGGAGAAATGCTGATAAACTCAGGTAAAGTGACACCTCTGTCAAAGGTATTCTTCCCCTCCTATCAAAAGTTTTAAATGATTATCATCAGCTGGAATATTAGGGGTCTGAATAGTAAAGGAAAACAGAGGTACATGAAAGAGAAATTGAAAAAGGACAAGCCGAGTATTATGATTCTTCAGGAAACGAAAATTACAGTGCAGCAGTTGGAAGAAATAATCAACAAAAATAAGCTTCAATACGAAGTTATGGGGCAAGATGCTATTGGATCTGCGGGAGGAATTACAATTTTGTGGAACCCAAACGACATCATCCTAGAAGGCTGGACCAGTATGACCAGAATCCTTACAAGCATTGGTAGAATAGTAGGAACGAAAGAAAAGGTAGTCATCTCAGGGGTTTACGACCCACATTCCCCAGGAGAAAAAGAAAGCTTTATAAAAAACATGAAAGCAATTCGTAGAATTTATCCAGAGGCTGCATGGGTTATAGGAGGTGATTTTAACTTAGTCTGATCCCTAGAGGAGAAAAAAGGAGGGATAAGAAAGTGAGATCAATACATGGATATGTTCAATGATATGATAGATGATTTAAGACTTGTAGACATTCAAACTATCAATGGAATCTGCACCTGGAACAATAGGAGGGGAGGCAAGAATCATATAGCATCGAGACTTGATCGCTTCCTAGTATCAGAAGCTATTATGATCAAGTATGTTTTTGTTGAAGCGAAGATCATGCCATCTCTTGGATCTGACCACTGGCCTATCAGACTAGAGGTGGATATTAAAAGGAATCGTGGAAGGAGACCCTTCAGATTTGAAGCCTTTTGGTTAAGGGACCTTGGATTCATAAAGAAAATGGAAGAATGGTGGACGCAAAGTCAGTTAAGGGTAAAGGAAAGATGCATACATTCCAACTGAAACTTAAAGAGTTGAAAGGGAGAATCAAGAAATGGAATAAGGAGTAATTCGGTAACATTATGGAAGACAAACAAAAACTAGAGTGAGAAATGGAATCACTACAACAAAAGATAATAACAGAAGGTAGGTCAGAGGAGAGCATTAGTGAAGAAGGGATAATTCTTGGAAAACTAGAGGAAAGGCGAAAGCAAGAAGAAATTCTATGGAGGTAGAAGTCAAGAATAAAATGGTTAAGGGAAGGGGAAAGGAACACAAAATTCTTTCATCAGGCAATGATTCAACACAGACAAAGAAATAGGATATTATCCATCAAAGACCAGAATGGCGAAAGAGTAGTGGAGCAAGAAGGAATCGAGCAAGTGCTGGTGGAACATCACAAAGATATCCTAGCAGAGCCTCTAGTTGACAGATCGGAAGCAATAAAGGAAATATGCTCGGCCATTCCACGATTAGTTACAGAAGACCAAAATAAGGCTCTGATGAGAGCTGCCAACTTAGAGGAGATAGAAGAAGTAGTAAAATCCATGAAAAAAGGTACAGCTCCAGGTCCAGATGGCTTCACGATTGAATTCTACCAAGCGGGATGGCATTTTCTGGGAAGAGAAATCCTAGAATTGATAGAAGAATCTCGGATGAACCAGAAGGTATGGCCTGCCATTAACTCTACCTTCTATGCTCTGATTCCTAAGAATGATAATTTAGAAGATGCCAACGGTTTTAGACCCATAGCATTGTGTAATGTTATTTACAAGATAATCACAACCTTGATCGCCAAAAGACTGAAACCCTTGTTGGACAAGTTAATATCTACTGAACAAACGGGTTTTGTAGAAGGTAGACAAATCCTAGATGGCCTTGTAGTAACCCAAGAGGTTATCCACTCATTGAAAATGAAAAAACAAAAGGGCATGATGATTAAATTAGATCTGTCGAAAGCTTATGACAGACTGAATTGGAAATACTTGGAAGAAGTCCTGGAAAGTTTTGGCTTTAGCAAGAGATGGGTAAAGTGGATTCATAGTCTAATTTCAACTCTGAACTTCTCCATACTTGTTAATGGAACCCCCTCAAAAACTTTTAATGCGTCTAGAGGAATTAGACAGGGAGACCCATTATCTATGTTTATTTTCATATTGGCAGCAGAAGGCCTTGGTAGATATATTAAAAAAGAACGGGCAGCGAACAAAATCAAGGGTTTGCAGCTATGGGGTAATAATCTGCCCTTAACCCATCAGCAATTTGTTGACGATATTATGTTATTTGGGGAACCAACTTTAAAAGAAGTGAGACAGTTGAAGAGGATTTTGGACTTATTTGCTAAAGCTTTTGGACTGGAAATTAGTAGAGACAAATCCTGTGTTTTTATATTTAATACTATGGAACAGATTAAAACTCATCTTACAAGGCTGATGGGCTTTAAGCAAGGAGAGCTGCCTACGAAATACCTGGGGAATTTATTGGACTTCACATCCAAAAAATTGAAAAGTTGGCAAGGAGTCTTGGACAAATTGAGAAACAGAGTGGCAAACTGGGCTTTTAGAACTTTAAACATGGCAGGAAGGGTAGTGCTAGTGAAATTAGTCCTCCAAGCTATTCCCATATATCCTCTGTCGATAATGGCAGCCCCTCTAGGAGTCTGTTCAAAGATTAGAGAGATCATGAGAAAGTTTATCTGGGGAGGGGCGAATCAACAGAAAAAATGGGCCCTAGTTTCTTGGAAACACCTAACAGAGAGGAAGGAAAAAGGAGGATTGGGTTTACGCGATCTGGAAAAACTCAACAAAGTGTTAGGAGCGAAGCTCTGGTGGCGATGGTTAAGAGAGGGTAATAACCTGTGGAAAGCCATTTGGAGACTCAAATACAATATGCCAGACACAATAGTTGACATTTTAAGACAGAGAGAAACCCCCAAGGGTTCAACAATCTGGGATCTAGCTCGACAGAACAGAAATATAGTAGAAAACCATACATTCTGGGAGATTCGAGGCGGAGAGGAAGCCAACTTCTGGGATGACAAATGGCAGCAGAAGGAAAAAATGAACAAAATTCAGACGGTCCAACAGCTTCAGGAAAGAATAGAGGGAAATCGAAAATGTGTCAAAGACTATTGGAAAGATAATGAATTGGACGGAATCTGGAGAAAATGGATAGAACCAATTGAATGGGATGGTGAGCTAAATCAAGAGCAACAAGAAGCTTATATGAAAGAGGTGGATTCCAGGAAAATTAGAGCTCGTACAGGAAGGGACATTCTTAGATGGGGGAACTCCATGAAAGGATCTTTCACCATCAAAGAGGCATACTACTTAGCGGACACACAGGCTATAAATGAGGAGAATCTTGAATGGAATATTATTTGGGGAAGCAACTGGTGGCCGAAAGTATCCCTATTCATATGGCTTGTAGCTAAGAACAAGATCCTAACTTGGGACAGAATTCAAAAAAAAGGCTTCAGTGGACCCTCAAGGTGTTGTCTCTGTAAAAACGAAGAGGAGACCCGAAATCACCTCCTAATTAATTACTCGTTCACTAAGAAATTATGGGTTGATACAAGAAAGATATTCGGCAAATCTGAGATAACTCCTAGAGACATTAACGCAATAATTTTCCAATGAAATAAAGAGAAATTCCAATGTAAAGTTGTTAGCAGAGCTTGGGATCTTATTGCAGGCTTCGTGCTATGGATGATATGGAAAGAAAGGAATCGCCAAATATTCCAGGACAAAATAAAGGATTTGGAAACTATATGGAGACGAGCGGTGAGTCTAATGAGGGAAACAATCTTGGTCGAGAAATGGGACGTGGAGGACTGGAAGGCTAATCAAACTGAGGAGATGATCCTGAACAGTTTAAACTTAAAATATGAGATGGTGTATCATAAGCAGGACATCAGGCATAGTGCGCGAATCCAAAATTCAGATAAATTTATTTATCCCAGAGATAACTTCATCAAATTAAACTTTGATGGAGCATCGAAAGGGAATCCTGGCAATGCTGGTTTCAGAGGCATATTTCGCGATAGTCAGAAGCAGGTAAGGTGGATTTACGCTGAATGGGGCGGGGAAATGACGAATAATGAGGCTGAATTTTGGGCGATCCACCAGGGGCTGCGAATTGCAATCCGAAATGGTTATACAAACTTGGAAATAGTTGGTGACTCCCAGATCGCGATCGAAATATTGAAGAAACTTAGCAATGGAAGAGATTGGGAATGAATTACAAGCAGTTGGAGAACTGCCGGAATTGTCCAAGAGATAGCGGGTCTGTTAAAAAGGATAGAATACAAATTAGTTAATCATGTAAGGAGGAATGGGAACCGCGCGGCTGACTTTCTGGCGAACTAGGGTTGCAAAGGACGAGGTAGCATCGTAGACAGCCAATGGAAAGCGGTGTGTGCCAGCAGAGATTAGGTAGACTTGGCAAAGATTATAAATGAAGATCATGATCAGGCAACGAGCAAGAACGCCAGGATTAATGAGCTGGATAGGTGAGCGGGACTGGAGATCTCGGTTAATAAATGCAGGTCAGTATGGACACAGGATGGATATGATGGTAATGCACAATGCAGTACACCGACGACGTGCGTGGAAGGCATCTCAGGATAACCCCCACCGTGAAATAATTAATGTGCGCGATCAGAGAGGATGGTGGAGCGGTATGTTAGAACTTCAGACGGTAAATGATAAACAAGGAATGATGGCCAGAAGAGGCATCATCCCGGATAATAAATGACGGCAATGCAGCGCCGATATAGTGGCATACTTCGGGGGCGGAAAGATAATAAGTACCCAGACGGGTAAGGGAAGGCAGCAGACTAGTTTCTCCTCAATTCAGCGAGCAGAGGTCAGAACAACAGTGAGACATCGAGACAGGAGAGTTTTTAGCCGGCACCAGAGCATACCCCGAGGCATAATTGGAGATAGCATGGAAACCAGGATGAAGTCTAGGGTGGCAGAGGAGCTGAATATTGCAGCTGACAAGAGCAGGGACAGGAAAGGCAAGGCTATTGGGAAAGAGGAGCCCCCGGCCGAAATTTTTGAAATTTCGGATGAGTCTGAGGAGGAAGAACCCCGCCGCGAAGCTAACACGAAGTTTAACGCTCAGGGCAGATCAGCAGGCGGTGGGAACCAACAGTCGAAAGAGGACCAGCCAGCACCGCAGATGGAGCGCGTAAGAATATACGGCATGAGAAGAAATGATAGGGGAGCGGGAAGTAGGGTGGATACAGGCGGCAAGAGAGGTCGGGGGCCGAGCAGGAATGAAGACGGAAAAGGCGAGAACACCAAGCAGGAAGCGGGACCAGCCAAAAAAACGAGGAGGTTGATGGAACAGAAAATTCACTAGGCTGAGAGGGCCTATCAGCAGAATACAAATCCAGAGGTTAGAAGAATTATGCAACATTTGGAGGAGGAGTCTCTTCAAGGCCAATCTGATGCAGAAATGGAGGACTGGGAATTCTTACTGCATGACCCAGGCAACACCAGGGGCAGAATGTCTCTGTTCAAGCAATCTCTCCACATTTACTGGGTAATGAAAAGGTTATTGGCAAAAGCATTAGAGCAAGTTGCTACTGAGATGGTGGAAATAGCGCAGGGAGGCCCTGAATTGCGTAGGGAACTGAGGTTCATACACATTGCTCTAGAGAGGCAAGAGAAGAAATTGGATGAATTACAACAGCTATTGAAGGGAGAACATCAGGGAGCAGACGGAGGAGCAAACCAGCAACCTGCAACTGAAGATGTCTGAGAAAAGATATGTATAGGAAAGTTCATAGTCTAGTTAATTATAGTTTTTTGCATGTTCTAGATAAGGGAATATATTTTATGCAGACCAGTAGGATTAGGAGTTCTCAGGACTGTTTAGTCCATCTTGCAAGGATAATCAGACTTTGGGCTTTCTATTTTTGGTCGGCCATTAAAAACTTTAGATGGCTTAATTACTCGGTTTCCCCATGAGGGCGAGTTAATATGTTTTTGATACTATGTTCTGTTTTATTTTCTATTCAGTAATAGAAAGAGTACCACCTCAGCTTACAAAAAAAAATATATGGTTGCAAAATTACTATCGTAATTTATATGGTAAAATTGATTAGTTTATAGTTATTATTTATATGTTTTTAATGTGATAAAGAGTTTAGATATATAATAGAGTTCAGGGTTATGTTATCCATATTAAGTTAGGAGAGATTTTTCGGCGAAAATCACAACATCCTTTTGACATTCTTTATGATTAGGTCTTTTATGTAACTTTCTTTCCATTTAATTATTTATTAATTTATAAGTTCTAATAATATTAAAAAAGATTATTTTATATATTTCTTAGGCCTTTAATTGTATATTTTAAGGTTATTTATTTATTTATTTCTATTTGGTTATTTATTTATTTAGTAAATTTTCTTTATTGTTAATTTTATTTATTTGTTTATTATTTTATTTATTATTTATTTAATTCATTTATATGATTTATTTAGTATTAACTAATTTATTTTAACTAATTTATATTTATTTAATTTTATTTATTGACTTTTTATTTTTATTTATTTATTGGTTTATTATTATTTTTTAACTTTGACTTTTTAACTAATCTTCTAATGAACCTAGCCTCCTTTTAATATTCTTTATTAAGTCTTTTTTGTAACTACCTTTTCTTTTATTTATTAATTAATTTATGATTTTTAATAATATTTTTAAATATGATTAATTTTTATATATTACTTAGGCCTTTAAATCATATTTTAGGTCCCTTATTTAACTAAATTTCCTTCTATATTATGATTAGCTTTTAATTTTTAATAATATTTTTTAACTAAATAACCTTCAAAAATTTGTTTTATACTTTTATATATATTGGTCCTAATTCTTTCTAATTAAACTAATAAAATAATTTTGACCCCCGTCCTAGAGTCAAACTAGCCGTTGGTCAAGTTAGCTCTTGGGTGCTTTGCTTGCTAAGCTGGATCTGTTTCTTCAACTTGTCCTGACGATGAACCACACTAGTTGGTTCCTTGTGATTTTCGCCCAAAAATTTCTCCTAACTTAGTTTAGATATATCTCAAAAGTAATTATAGTCTTTTTCCTTTTAGATTCAAATTAAATTAAAATAAAATATTTTATAAAATATGTTAATTGTGAAATAAGTTATGGTTTTTGGGCATATGGTATTGATAAACCATGGTATTGGCCCATGTTATTGTAACAAAGTATATTTAAAAGTTAATAATATCTATGGTAACATGGGGTGGATATCCATGGTTAAGAATCTTGTCATATTGTTATAAAATATTTTGTTCTTGAAATAAATTATATATTTTTGAGCATGTGGTATTGATAAGTCATGGTATTGGCCCATAGTATTAAAACAAAACCTATTACAAGTTAATAATATCTATTATTAAGAATATTATCATATTATTATAAAATATTTTGATAGTGAAATAATTTATGATTTTTGAAAATGTAGTATTGATAAGCTACAGTATTTACCCATAATATTGTAACAAAATTGATTTATAAATTAATAACAAAATAAAAATTCAACAAATTGAATTTCAATATTTTTACCACTTTAATTTTTTATTATTAAATAAACCAACGTTTAAAATGTTGATACTCATCCTGCTCTCTATATTATTTTAACATTTTATTAGGGCCTCGTTAGATTCCACTTCATATGGTCTTGCGAATGAAAACATGGACCAAGTTAGACCTCGAAAATCGGTCATCCAACGCGACAGAGACGCGTAATGGTTAATTGACAAATTCCGGAGGCGCGAACTCGGCTATATATGGGGACGAAAGCGCGTCAATAATATGTGCCTACCGACAACTCTCATCCGTCCGCCTTAGGTTCTAATTTGTTCTTATATTGTATCGCCATGGGTTCACGGGCTGCAATTTTTTCCATTATCCTAGTTTCTGCGATCATGGCTTCGGCTACGGCGAAGGATATGAATCCCCAGCACAGCGACACGAACATCGCTGATTTCATCAAATCGTCGTGCAAGTTCACTCAGTATCCACAGCTCTGTGTTTCATCGCTTTCTTCGTACGCCGGATCTCTGAAGCCTACGCTGAGCGACCTGGTGAAGGCGGCCATGAACGTGAGCCTCGTTAATGTCCGCAAGCTTTCCCTTTGGGCAGCCGATCACCTGAAAAGCAGAAGCGCCGAGATGAGTGAAAAAGAAAGAGCGGCGCTACGCGATTGTATTCAAAATTTCCATGACGCTGTTGACCAAATTCAGCAATCTGTGATGGAGATGGAGGACATGGAGCGCAGCAACTTAAACCCTCAAATGAACGACATGCAGACGTTTATGAGCGCAGCCCTCACCGACCAAGGCTCCTGTCTCAACGGATTTGAGGATGTGAAGGCGGCGGGCAAGATCAGCGCGATGGTGAAGGTCCGCGTGCAGAAAGAGTCAGAACTGATCAGCAACGCTGTAGCTCTCCTTAGCGCGTTCACTGCCAGCGGAGGTGATGATGGTATCCAAGCGCCAAACCGGGGCACTTAGTACTCTTCTAAATAAATGATATCTACCGAAGGAAGGGTGATTAATAAAATATATTTGTAGTTTTGCTGCCACCGCTACCCTATACTACTTTCTTTTTATTAAAATGGTTGAGTGGGTTTGGATTACAATAATGGCGTTCTTTCAATTCGAAGAATCTTATTTTTATGATTATGTTTCATGTTTTTACTGCTTTCCTTTTATTAAAATGGTTGAGTGGGTTTGGATTACGCTAATGGCGTTATTTCAATTCGAACAATCGTATTTTTATGATTATGTTTCAGGTTTTGTTTCACATTTGTTTCACAGCGAAATTTGTGGTGGAATTATAAGTGGTATATTAAATACACATTTAATATCAGTTGCGAGTGATCAAATTTCTTTAGTGTAACATATAATGTATTATTTTTTATTATTTAAATTATATTTTTGAATGTTAAATAAAAGTATATAGAAGATCAAATAAAAATTTTAACTATAAAAACTTTTTTTTTTGTTATATATAAATATATGGGCGCTAGGTTAAACAATGTGATTATTTAAATATAAATAATAAATATTATAATGTTCAATCTTAGATTCTGTGATCTATATTGAAAATAAGAATGTCTTTCTCATTAATCACATCATCACGATTTGGTCAACGTTCCAAGGAATGTGGTTCTTCCTGAGCACAAAAATGAAAAAATAATCAATCCTCAAGAATAAATAGCGAGGATGCCTGAGGGTCCAAAGTCCTCAGCACAAAGGTGAAAAAATCAATCAATCATCAAAAATAAATAATAATGATGCATCAACAACGAGAGTTAGCCATTAGGAATTAGCCATTAAAAATTAGTTATTAAATTATTAAAATAATATTTAGTTATAAACTAACCTGCTAGGAAGTAACCTTTATTTATATAAATATATTTATTGGGCATTATTTATTCATATAAGCATATATATTAATTAAAACCTATTTATAAAATTATTAAATAAAGTCAATAATAGTATTAGAATATATTTTATTAATTTATTAATTAATTAAAAATTGTTGAATTTATTCTTTTCTGATCCATATGTTTTTTGAGAAGATTTTTCGACCTAAATCACATTCAAATGCATTTTTCCACGTGTTTCGAACCAAACCAACGAGTGTGTTTCATCATCAGGACAAATTGAAGATTCAGATCTAGGCTGACTATATTTGACGAGGCAACCGCTATATTGAACTAGTGAGCTAGAATGGCTAACAACTATATTTGATCGGGAAACCGCTAACAGGACTGGATCTAGGGATATGGACAGGAGAACATAATGGTTATAAATTTAGTAATTTTGTTAAATGCCTATTACCATATTTAAATATAAATTAATTAATAGGAAATAACTAGTTATTGAAATGACCTATATTTTCGTAATATAAATAAATCTTTAGTTAGTTAGTTTAAAATCAAATATACACTAGATAATGTATTTATACAATATGAACTAAAAATATTAAAATTATATATATATATATATATATATATATATATATATATATATATATATATAGATATATAGATATAGATATAAACATTATATAATTAAAGTTACATAATTAACTAATTAGTAAACTAATGGTAAGTTAGTTTTACTTATATTAAATTAAAAGGGGCAATATTAAAATAAAAATTATATTAAGAATTCAGGTATTTAAAATTAAAAAATAAATTATGCTAAGAATTTATGTAATTTTATTGTTAAAAAAATAATATTAGAAAAGGGGAGTAGGGGTCCATCAAGAAGAGAGGGTTGGAATCCAGCTCTTACTCAACTTCCAACCATCATCCCTATGAGATTGATTGCATGCTTCTCAATCTCAATAGCCTCTCTTAACTTCCTGTGGTGGAAGCGATCCACCCTAGCAATGACTAAGGAATTCTTAATGCACACATGGTGCTTGTATTTCTCTGCATGTTCAGCTAGAGCTGATGAGTGGGAATGGTTGTGCTTCATGTCTGTCGCATGCTCTTGGATTCTCTAGTTAATAAAGTTACTAGTTTCTCCAATGTAGGGAATCCCACACGAACAAAGGATCGAGTAGACAATTTTCATGTCTTTAGGGTCTACATTGTCCTTAAGAGATCTAAGAGAATTTATAATGGTATTAGGAGATTTGAACGAAGAAGAAACTCTATATGTTTTAGGAATATGGGAAATCTTGTGAGTAGTGGTTCCTTAGATAAACGGAAGATGCACCTTAGAGATATGATCATCACTAGTCGGCTTAGCCCTAGATTCTTTATGGGCTCTTTGAAAGGTCTTGATGCCTTGAGTTCTACTATAGCAATTATTTTCAAAGAGTTTAAGAAGATGAGCTTTTTCCTCCTCTAGGGGATTCTCATTAGAAATTCTCACGGGTGACAAGAGTGCTAAGGACCTTGAATTTTTGGGTTGGAAAATGATGAGAACTGACATGAAGATATTGTTGCATGTGAGGTTTTTTTGCAAAAAAAACTTAGTAAGAAACAAAACCATCATTCATTATAGAGAGAAAGAAATACATCCATTTATAAATGATGTTTTTTCATTTGAACTAACTTATTTTTTGGACATTCAATTTATATTAAGTTATGGTTTAAGTTGAAGGCTTCCGTTCTACCCTTTCAAGAAACATCCATATATAAACTTCAAAATTTTAAAATTGTAGTCATGTTATGATTACAAAATTAATTTCAATTAAATATATTAAATTATATAACGTTTGCTACATGGAACCGCTCCTAAGAGTTTGGAAACCTGTTCCAATGGTTCCCGCGCTTCGGGGAGCTTTGGAATTATATGGGAACATTCCCTTTTGAGCAGAAGCTGCAATGGGAGCTTGGGAAAGTTTCGGGAGCTTTGAAGACTATTTTTTTGGAGTGAGAAAGTTCCAAGAGCTTTGAAGACTATTTTTTTTGGAGTTCTGTCGTTCCCTGGTGTTGGGGAATACAAAGCCTATAGAGAAATATGTTGAACTCCCCACAAAACATGAGCTTAAGTTGAAACCTTAGTGGGAAGAAATGCCAAAGACATCCTTCACACGGATATCCTTAATTGAGAAACTAGAGTTAAGGAAGTGTGTGGCACCTCGATGTAAGGGCTATATATCTGGGATGTCATGTTGATAAGTATTTCTTTTATGTTTTTATGTATGTGGTAGTCAATGCTTAAACATTAGAGTTGCTTTACTTTTTCTCTTAAGAATAACTAGAAAACATATGTAAAATTGTTCCTTTGTACTTTTAAGCCAGATTGTTTCATAGACTCATCATGTGTCATAATGAACTTGACATTTTAATATTTTACACATAAAAAGAGAGATTCACGGAGGGAGACATCCCAAAGAATATATATATTTATATATAAGAGAGATTATATATTATATATTTAAATATTTAAATTGATTTTAATATCTGAATATTTTGATTGAATATTAATTTTGACTATTATATCAATTATATAATTATTATTCTTTTTTTATTATATAATATTAGTGCTCTCAATTAGTTGTTTCCTGTACATTTTGGGAAAACTTATCATTGTTCCTGACACACGTAACCAAATTCCAGTTTCGTTGCTGCTAAAGTGCCAAAGTCAACTTTGAAGAAAATATAAATGCAAGGAAACTGCTATTTCCCTAGCATGTCAGACTGCATTAACTTTTCTATGGGGTAAGAAATAGGAGTTGCCATGACTTGATGGGTGCCAACTTTCGAACATTTCATTAGACACATGTTTTTTTTTAATTAAAAAATTAAAATATTTAATTAATAAGAAAACAAGGTTGACTAGAACAAAATGAATTACTTACTTCTTCCCATAATAATTTAGTGATTTTAAATTTTGAAAATAAAATTAAATCACTTTTTAGTTTTTAATAATTTCTTTTTCATAATTCACCAGTCGAAATTTACACGATTTTTTTTTTAATAAAGTTATTTTTATTCTTATTTTTCATTAATACATGTAATTTTGGAATAAGATGACTAGATGATACTATTATTGATCAAATAGCATTATCATTATAATTTAAAATAATTAATGTTAAATAATTATTAATAAAATTAATTAAGAAAATTAGCTATTATCAAATATTATTATTTTATAATAAATAAATAGTAATTGCTTAATTCATTATAGTAGAGATGTTGTAATGTTTAACATTTTAGCCTCACAATAATAATAATAAATAAAAATAAAACATTTTAATTAGATTAAATGAAATTAAAATAACATAAATTAATAATATAATCATAATTATAATAAATTATACGTAATAATTAAATGAGACTAGATCCATTTTAACTTTAGTAGATCTACTAAGATACAAACCTCTTTGAGACCAATTTTTTTTTTAAGACATACACTTGTTAAACACACATGGGAGCAAGAATAATATGAAAGATAATCAGCAGAGTACAATTTTTATTAACAAGAGATATACATTTATAGTACATTATGTGACCGTTGGGTTTCACATCCCAAGGTCTCTTGGACTCCTTTTGTCCATTCGGCTTCCACACTAACCCATTGAGGATTAGGTGTCCAACATTCCCCCCCTAATCTGAAGGGTTATATATGAGTCCAAGAAGAGAGCTGTAATACAAAATGTGCAAATATGCATGGCAGCACTAGGCTGAATGTGCTCTCTGAAATGTTGGTATAAAGGGCGATGGTTTAAGGATGACCACCAACACTGGAACGCTTAGTGCAGTTCCCAGAACTCTTCCAAAACTGGCAAGAAACTGAAGTTTTCTACTATAGGAAGTGATCCTATTGTTTTAAAGAGGGAATCCTTCAACCATAAAAGGGAGGTATCACCCCGCATAAAAGGTAAAACTTCAACCTGAAAAGGGAAGTCTCAACCTGTGATGGTTTAAGGATGACCAACAACTCTGGAATGCTTAATGCAATTCCTGGAACTCTTCCAAAACTGGCAAGAAGCTGGAGTCTTCTGCTAGAGGAAGTGTTCTCAATTGTTTTCCTGGAATTCTTCCAAAAATGGAAAGAAGCTAAAGTCTTCTGCTAGAGGAAGTGTCCTAGATTGCCAACTGAAGGCATGTTTATGGGCATCTTTGTCTCTGGCTACAACTCTGAAACTGATGTGGCAGGTTGTGGCTCAGGCTCGCTTGATGTGACTTTGAACCTTGTAGATGACCATCATTTCCCCCCTGGTCAGATACAAGGTGAGAAGATGGCGAAAACCCGGCTGCAAGACTTTTCAATAATCTGAAACAAGTTCTGACATGTGTTTGGAATATCTTCTTGGCTATTGATGCCCATTGCCAAGAAGCGATCCATCCAAGATGAATCTTTGTTCTTGCAGGACGTTTGTTTCTGAAGCATCTATGTGAAGAATGGCTGGTTTTATGACAATGCTTACATGGATGAAGATCAAAACAGTGATCTTTCAAATGGCCAACTCAGTCACAGTGTTGGCATTTCATGATCTGTTGTTGTTGTTGTTGTTGTTGTGGAAGAGGGGCATAATCTGGAATAGCTGGAGGTGAACTGTCATGAGGAGCAAGTGAACTGTCATGAATGAATCCAGCACTCTAAAATTGAATGGGCTTTGAGTAGTCTGGAATATGAAAGGACAAGTCCTTGTCATATCCAAGACCAGTTCTGTGCTTGTTGTGGACAAGCTGTTCCCAAGGTTTGATGATAGGCTTGGGAAGTGCAGACTGAGTTTCTGTATCTGCATGTACAACTGCTGCTTTATTGGGCACTGGATCTGAATGAGCTTCAACAATATTGTCTTGTTGTTTATGGGAGTCTATTTCAATGTTCTGAACAAAAATAGGTTTAGAATGATGGCTCCATTGTTGTAATTCTGCTCGTTGTAGCTGAGATTCAAGCTGCAAAAAATCAATGTTTTCTTGTGCATGTTGTAAAGATGTTTGAATATCTTTGAGAGTGTCTTTGCTGACTTTAACTATGCTTCCATCAGTAGATAATATTAGAGTGCTTAAAAACTCCAATAATCCATGAATTTTCTCCATTATTCAAACAATCAAATAAATAAATGACCACATTTCCTACTTTCGTACGAAACCAGAAATCTGACTTATAGAGCTCCAAAATTTGTGTAGCCTTTGTTAGAAAAGTTCATCAACCGTATAGCCTAAATTAAGTAAGCGCTTGTTTCCAAGCTCAAGCTTCCAACTAGAAATAAGAAATCCTTTTTGTTTCTCCTGGTTAATGGCGTATGGGAGCAACCATAATTAAAAACACACCATAATGTGAGAGACCCTTTACATAGAGTCACATGAGACATCATTACGTAAATGGACAACAGTGGTATATGGAAAGCGTATGGTTAATGCATATGGAGGTATGAGTGCGAGGACATCATTAAAAGCAGCGCAATGTTATACAAGGAAACAAATAGAAAAAAATGGTATATTAATGAATGGAGACAACGTAAATATCAATGACTAGAGACAATGTTAAACTAATACCAATAATTGAGACAACATATGGTTAACGCTGCGATATCAAAAGAATGGCCTCAAACTCTGTCCATCATCTCCTGCTATGGGTTTCTTGATAACAAAAATATCTGTTGGAAATTCAACTAGAAAAACAAAACGCAGAAACCTGGTGAAGATGCAAATGTGCTACCACCACATCCAGGTGGTTTACTACCAAAAGGAATGGAAGACGATGTAGCTGGTGTAGATGCAATAGATGCTTGACCAATGGCAATTGTTTGACCACCTGAAAGTGCAATCATAGAATCGACCCACAATTTATGGCAGCATATGGCTCTCCTTTTAATGGCAAGATTGGACCCAATTTGGTTTGGAAACTTGATGCCCTCGTGGGTATTCTTCAACCTAATCGTTTAGAGGCAAAGATTTAGCAAGCACACAGTGTTAAACATCGTTTCCCTTGAAGTGTCGTTGCAGCTCTGACTTAATAATATATGTTGCCAAGTGATGAATACTCTGAAATTCTCTTGTGATGGCCTTGGCATCCCCACACATAACTTACAACAATCCCTTCGTCTAATGGCCACGAGGTGGCATGCGGTCCCACAGGGAAGCTACAACTGCGTTGGTGTACGTAAAGATGGTCTTCGTCTTCTTCAATCTGCCCTTTAAAATTCAGAAACTTGCTTAGGAATTCTCATACCCAACGTAACTAAAGTTTGTTGTCTGTGGTAGACATCACCCCAACAATTCATACGCTCTAGACTTCAAGCAATACACAACCCAGATTGTATATGATAACTTTGATAGTGAATTCCACATTCAACAAAAAAAATTCTGATCCAGGGATGTTTTCTGAATCGGCTAATGATAGGTCATGCCAATAATTTGCTTACGGGCTCCTCCATACAACAGCTGAACGACCATTCTGGAATAGAGACAATTCGACCTCTAAATTTGATTTGATGCAACAGAGAGTGACTGGATTAATTCCCCTTTTGGCTATTAATTCGTCCCATCAGCAAAGGTGCTTATGACTGCAATTGATTAAGAAAGAACAACTCTCAGTTAATAGGCGGTTACCGGTTCTGGGCAACGAATCCGGTGACTGGATTACACTCGAGCACAATCCACTGTCACCCAAAGTGGCTCAACCATGGCAATACGAGTTGAAATGACTCCCTGTTGGATGCTGCAAAATTGAATGTTATTTGCAAGATAGAGCCACCACCACCTCGTGAAACGATCACAGACTACTGCCCCAATCACACGAGCTCTGAATCGTTCATTCATGCCACTGATACCAAATGGGCAATGTACTAATGTAATATACAGTGTTAACTTACAGCGTTAACTTTGATCGTTGTTTCACCGATTAGCGATGCGTCCATGCAACACTTAAAAGGTCGTAAACGTTCCAATTTCGCCACTTATAGCTTTAACACGTTGATTTGAGCCTCAGAGAAACATAAGTTATGCTAGGAGCTTCTACACATTAGTAGAATCTTCTATCAATTTACCAGAATTAAGAATAAAACTCTCAAATTTGAGCATTGAAACTCCCATTCTTATACTTCGCCAATTAGATTTCTGTTATCTTGGACATGGGCCATGCATTAACAATCAACAGTCATCAACGCACATTCTAACGTTCACTTCATTATAGCGCTAGAGCAACGTACGCACACACCAAACTATTCAATGCAGAAAGCAGAGAATAATGACATGAAAATAGTAGAGGTGTAAGGATGAAGGGGAAACAAAGGGCGTTACTGTGCATAAGATAGAACAGAGCAGAATGATATGATGTTCTGATGATAGTACTGAAAATAACTATTTGGTAACCGGCGTGAGGCTTTATGATGGCTACACAGAGCAGAATATGGAGCGTTGCTACTAGGTGAGGGATAGCAAAACACTGCGTATGGGAATGAAACAGTCCAGCAAGACAATCCAATCCTCAACGCTTTTCGAAATAATTGGAGAGGTTAGTTCGTAGACTAGATTCGACTATGCAAATTCATTGGGACACGCTGCAAACAGTTCAATGGAATAGAGCAGTGGCAATAATTAATGTCAGCAAATTGGCAGAGCTCAAGTGTGCAGGAGCGTTAAGTTTCCTTGGGAAGATAAAATTCCCAAGCCAGAATAGGAATTCTGAGATTTCGTTTTAAATCAAAACCAGCGTTACATATTAAAATTGCATGAGATGCCAGGCCAGTGTTTTCAATGAGATGTCAGCAGGGACAGCGCTGATGTAATGTATATGGACAGTGTGTAAGAGACCAAAAATAGAGACCAGGCACAAGCAAAGGAGGAAGGTCAGAACTAGTTTCAGATTTGACAAGACTGACATGTGCAGAGTGCGCTAAATAAAATGGAACGGCTAAAGGAGTCTATAATCACCATTACGCACAAAACTAAACAAGTAAATGTAGAAAACTAAAGGTTGAGCTTGATTAGACCATAAAACTCATGGAAGGCCACACATCATAAAACTCATTAAAACATAGAAGCGTTGGTTTACACATGCCACAAAAACAAGTTCCTTACACAATATTGAGAAAGTTATGAACGTACCAGCTCGGATACCATGTTAAACACACATGGGAGCAAGAACAATATGAAAGATAATCAGGAGAGTACAATTTTTATTAACAAGAGATATACATTTATAGTACATTACGTGATCGTTGGGTTTCACATCCCAAGGTCTCTTGGACTCCTTTTCTCCATTCGGCTTCCACACTAACCCATTGAGGACTAGGTGTCCAACAACACCTCTTTGAAAATGAAAATAGATTTCATTTCTCTGGAAACTTGATAAATGTAGCACATCTCTAAAAAAAAAAAAAAAAAAAGAGAGAGAAAGTATTCCTTCTTTTTATTAATTTTTGTTAGAAAGTAATTACTTAATTATTTAGCTATAATCTATAATTAAAATAATTTGTTTTTTTTTTCATCTTCCCTTTTATATAATTTGGCGGTTGACCAAACTCTTTGTTTAAATGAATTTGTTTCGTTTTTCTTTTATTATTTACTATACCTTTCCCTTGAATTATAGTATAACTCACTTTATTGCATTCATTTACAAACATTCAAACCCTTCCTCCGAGCTATTTCACTCACTTCAAGTTAACACTGACCTCTCACTACTCGCTTCAATTTAACACTGTCCCAACTTCCGAATTCCCGCTTTGGAAAAAACCATTTTATCATTCATATTATAAACCTTGCAGAGAATATTAAACCCTCATAATTTTACTCTAGACACAACGAATAATATTAAACACTACAAATATCAACCCTTAAATCAATAAAGTGAATCCGATGACTAAGAAGTATTGTATATAAAAAAATTATCTTTTTGTGTAAATAGTTATTTAAAAAAAACCAAAAAAAATTGCAACAAAAATATTAGAAAAAGCAAAACTATTCAAATGTGCAAGTTGGAATTTGGTGGTTGGGCCTTTCTAGTTCATGAAAACATTTCATAGGTTTTCGACTTTTTGACTCCTAATTACAAGGGATGGGGCAACATAGTCGAAAAAAAATGAACGACATTTTTCACACCTGACCTCCGAACTATTGATATCTGTCTTACCAAGACTACCCTAGAGGTTAGGGTCATTGTCACCATTGACAGAAACTTGAATTTGACGCATGGAAAATTCTGACTACCCAATTGGCTTTCGTTTCGACTAGGAATAAAATATTTTATTTATCAGTTTGCATGCCAACCATAGTTTTCTTTTAGCTTTGTTTATTTATTTTTTATAAGGTCCAAGATGGAAATCGGTTATGTTTCAAAAAAACATTCCCAAAGCTCTCGCCATGCAGCCTCACCTCGATTTTCGCATGCAAGTGGTTGAAATGTCTCATCAGTTGAATGAATAATTAACACCTTTCATACAAATTTATTGTTGCACATCGTGAGGGTTTAAAGAAAATTTAACAACTTTCATGCTTTCCACTCTCTACTTTGCAATATTTTCTCCACACTCGATTTATAGTGGTTCTCTGAAACGTATATCTCATTACAACCAAACAAGTTCAATGGTTCTCTGAAACGTATATCTCATTACAACCAAACAAGTTCAAATTCACTACAAGGCTTCTAATTTCTGGTAAACATGCATTGTCGAAGAGAATTACACTAGTAAATTTGATATCTCTCATAGAAAGTTGAATTTTTTTTTATTCATTTTTAGGGCACAACATAGGTAAGAAAGATAAATATACGATGTTAAATCAGGCTCTTCAACATATTAAGGAATGCCTAAAGGGAGCTGAAAATTCAGAACGAGAAGATTACAATGTCAGCACAACTCTCATTTTAGACACCACCTTCAAAACCCAGATCGAAAGTATGATGAAGTGGAAATAAATTTATAATTTATTTGAGAATAGAAGCTCGTTAAATTTTGAAACTTCAACTCAAGACAAAAAACAATCGATTTGAAAAAAATAGAGGTACAAAACTCCACAAACTTGTTGCTAGAGCAGAACTTTTTCATTATTATGACATGGTTGCATGGGCCTTGCGACATCTAAATTTTCCTACCCACATTGTAGTGGATTGAAATAAAAATTTTATAGCCTCTTCGAATTCTTAAGTACTTTCAACAATTTACAACCTTATATCTCTCGAAGTTTTCTTAAGCACTGAGTTTCTCGGTAACTTCAAAAACACATTATTCAAGAAGTGCAAAGGGAATTATGATAAAGTTGTCAAACATTGGTTATGAGAAGATAGAAAAGACTTCAAACTTAATCCATCAAAAGAATATATGATTTTCATTTTCAAAAGACCCGTTAAGTTCCTCATCAAAATGTTATTTCGTCTATATGAAGAGAAAGACCCTCATCATTGCAGATTCCAATAGATGACTTTAATACACAACCTACTCAATGATTCAAATTGTTTCAATTGGGCCAAGATTATTTTTTAGAATTTAACAAATTCCCTTATGTTTTCCATTGTTTGCTCTAGGATATGATCAATAGTTTTGTATGTCATCTTGTATTATGGATATTATAATTGTTTTTGTTCTATTTCCTTCGATGACATGGAATTACCCAATTGATCAACATCTTCATATTCAGAATTATGCCACTATCTTGTGGGAAAGTAACTTCAAATTCAATTTTTATGACATTTGTAATTACATTATTACCCCTTGCCATCAAATTCCATTTGGAGAAAGACCTACTAGGGTTAGTGAAGGCCTTAAAAAGGTTTTGAAAGAAATATGAGAATAGTTTGTGGAAGAATTATTCACATATATTAGTCTATCGAAGTGAATTTGGCCCTCTTCTTCTTCATAAATATATGTCAAAGAGGATCGCTTTAAGAGAGGCAGCCAATCGAACTCGCTCCAGCAAGAAGTTGCTGCCCTTGGGGAAACGGGTTGGTTAACACAGCTTGAGAACTAGAAGTCCCTTGTTGTCCTAACAAGCGTTGAGCGTCTTCAATCTTAGGGCAGAGATGAGTTAGATGGTCTCCACTACACAACTTGCATGTAAACTTGACTTTCTTTCTCAACTCATTTCTACCACCACCGGCGTTGTTGCCGGACTTATTTTCATCAGGCTTCCCATCCTGGTTCTTTTTCTTACCTCGTCCTTTCTTTTTCCCATTGGAATTTTGATTTCCTTTGGGGTTATCAAATTGGATGACATTTATTGAAGAAGTTTGGGAAGCGGGGGGATTAGACGATGTGACTTGGTTGTTAGAAGCAGTTTGCAAGGACAACTACTGCAATTGATTCAACAAGTTCACGGTAGTTGTGTCTACTGACCCGATGATACCATCCGCGTGCGGACCTGGCTTCAACTTAGCTACATCAACCTTAGATCCAGGAGCATCTGGAAAGTACTTTTGTAGGATCCCAGACTGAGAGTAGATCAATTCTAATTGTTGGGCCCTAAAAATGGCTTGCTCCTCAGAATAGACCCTAGACATGGACACATCCTTGGAGATCTCGGGTTGTAAAGACTTCAAAAACCACTCGAGACGGTATTCCGGAGGGATTTCGGCTTTAATGAGCCTCTTTCTCTGTCTCCATTCCTGAATATGGTAAGAAATGTGGGTTGCCTTATCCTGACGAAAGGTGGCCAGAAGTTCAGTTCCGGCATCATAGCGGACAGGCAACTGGAAGTGATTTAAGAAAATATTGGCTAAGTCAGCGAACGATGTAAAGCTGCCCCTTGGCAACTCTATATACCATTTGGCCACATTACCAGTCAAGGTGCGCTGAAAGAGTCTCAACCTAATCGAGTCATCGATAAGGGAGTTATATGAGCACCACAAATGGAATGTGGTTACATGGTCGCCTAGGTCTTTGCCACTCTTCCCTTCGAATTTTGGAATGTCCGAAGGGAGTTTGGTTGGGATCGGAGGCCAGGTCGGATTGTACTTGATTGGGTCATTTGTTAACTTAGTGAGATCTATCAAGTTTAACGTTGCCAGAAACGGAAGCCTAGGAGGACCTTGGGGATTCCACCCAGACTGGGCAGAACTCCCAAAGCTCTGAAAAGATTGTCCTGGAATTTGGGAGGCACCAGGCTGCCCGAAGTAACCATTAGAACCGGCTGAATCAAAAGGCAAGCCTTGTGGTCTAGCAAAATTCAGAGTTTGACCAACTCCGGTCGTATAACCTCCATAACCAGCAAAGTTTCCTCCTAAAGGATTGTAGGGAGTTGATAACCCCTGATAGAGATTCCAAGCCGAAGCAAGGGGATGAATACTTTGAAACATACTAACCGTGGGGTACGACCTATTCCCTTGTTGGCCGATAAACGGATTCCCAGTTCCCGCGCTACTAACCCCAGGGTTATTCCAACCTTGGAAAGGATTGCTGCTTTGTCCCACAGAAGAAAAAGGCATGGATCCTACCGTCGGGTTGGAATGTGGTATATGACCACTTCCAAAAGGAAAACCCTGGAATGAAGCCGATCCGTCCATCATGGACGTAGCAGCACTAAACGGAACCGATGGAATACCCTATGAATGGGTGCCAAATGGGAAGAATCCAGTACCAAAAGCATTGGTTTGGGCATTTCCACTCGTGGATGGAATGGAGGTAGACCCAACTATAGATGTGCTAGCAAAAGATCCAAACAAGGAAGTAGAGGAGATGGAAATGGTTTCTCCCCCTTGCACCGATGTTGGGGTTTGCATAGTCGTAGCACTTGTAGAAGCCATGCTTCCAGTAGTGGTCATTGATGGTAAGTGCGTAGCATAACCTAGACTTGATGGTCTATGCGTCAGAGTCCCAACGTATTGCAGTACGTGTGGATGACTAGATGGTAGTGGAGAATTTGGAGCCGCTAACGACTCTGAAAGTTCTTCTACCTATATGTTATTCTCCGCTTGAAAGAGAACTCGAGAAAGGACTGGAGTGTCCCTCTCTTGTTCATAAGTGCCAGGCCTTGCTTGGTCGTTAATGTCCCCGAGAGGAGGATCAATCCCTGATGCGTCAACCGGCGTGGGACGGAACCCACCGGTAGTATTACCTCTGCACCTTCTAGGAGAAGGCTCTAAACTTGGTGGCGAGAGACCACGAAGTCTTCGAGACTGTCTTGGAGATTGGTCAGCCACTTTGAATTTTTTGTTATGATCTAACTAAAGACTCAAAAAATTGAAAGCTAGGCCAACTAGGAGCACAGAGCACACACTATAAAGTCCCTAAAGATATAGCTAGTCAAACAACTTCCAAGTATTTCCGCTCCAGGTGATTAACACCGGACACCAAAATACGAGAAAGTGAAATAAGGGGCCTTCCGAAGATAGTTTGGGATGATGAGGGCCCAGTCCTATCAGCGAAGGTATCAGAGGAAGTTACGCTAACCTCCTAATAACAGCTTGCGCCGGTGCAAGCCCCCAAGCTTCGCAAGGGTGCCTTCCAGTAGTACTGTCG
This sequence comes from Pinus tabuliformis, assembly GCA_031772625.1. NCBI lineage: Eukaryota > Viridiplantae > Streptophyta > Pinopsida > Pinales > Pinaceae > Pinus > Pinus tabuliformis. Next base: position 1,352,062,242 of record CM062820.1, on the reverse strand, counting down.
AGAGTGATGCAACGTCAACCTCAGGTGCCATGGGATTCCCCTCCGCAGCCACCTGTGTAGTTCCCTAGGAGTAGCAATTATGGATACCAACTCGTCGCAGAAGCCAGGCAGAACAGTCGTGAGGTAAGTTCGGACAAGTAGGAGAGGGGGTATCTCTCTTCCCTGTCCTCACAGACCCTCGTGCTTAACTCCCAGATCTAGAGCTTTCCTGGTCTTCCTAACGCTATTGGATTTTCTCTCGTTATTCAGACTCCTACGTTTGACGTTTATATGGCCTTGGAGAGTTAACTATCCACTCGCCTAATCCAAGGCCCTAAAATCCTAATCTTGTTGGTGTAACTGACTAAAACTAAAAGTTCTAGTTAATTTTAGTTAGCACTTGATTTTATTAGGTTGTTCTTCAAGTCACAAGGTAACGGAAGTGAAACTAGTGGTGTTTTTTGACGCAAAAGAAATTAATAAAAACTTAACTACATGCACATGCACTTTTTCGTTTTTCGATGAAGAGCAATTTCTATAGGGTTTAGAGGTACTTCTAATAAAACAAATTTTTCTTTTCTTTTCATTAATTCACACTTCACACTCACAAAATTTAACAAAGCTATATGTGCCTAAAAGGGGATGCAAATCTATCCTAATGCAACAACTATATGTGGATGCAAGATCTAAAACTACTCTAAAAACCAAAAATTAAAGTTGCTTGCTTATCAATCTTTATCTTGCCACTTACAATGCTTAGATGGAATATGAGATGTTACCATTCATTTCGTCTAAACACTAAAAACAAGTTCTAAGACAAACATAAAGCACTTTCACTTCACTAAAAGGAAACCAAATGAAAAGCAAGTTCAAGAAAGCAAAACTAGGATTTTCAAAAGATTTTCTTCAAAGCAACAAGCAAAAAAGTCTTTTCAGAAATGCTCTCAACAACACTGAAACTTGTGATTGAAGAATAGGAAATTAAACACTTTTTCGAATCAACACCACTCAATGGATGAAAACTCAACAAAAATAAATGTGCTTGAAATTTCTCTTAACAATCAAAAGCAGCAATGAAAGCTTTGGCAATGAAAACCAAGAGATCAAAAAGACAAATTCCAAGAAAGTGTCAATCAACAACTTTCATGAAACAAAGAAGTGGATGGTCACAAAAAGCGGTTTTGTCAAGCAAACAAAAAGTCACCAAAAGAAAGATTAACACAAGGATTGAATTCAATCTCCCTACCCTGATGAAACAGAGCAGCCAAGATTCCTAACAAGAAATCTTGCGTGCTTTAGCAAAAAACGATGACGCTTGCAATCAACAAACAAAACAAGACCAATACTCCTTATAATCAGAGGCAATTCAGAACGAGATGCTCGCTGTAAAAAAAATAACTGATACTGGAAAATGACTGTTTCAGACTGACTCAAACCACCAGACAAGCCTTCAGAGACTAAAAAGTTTTATAAATCTCGAAAATTGCAATATATACGTGACTGTACTTAACTACAGATTGCGTGTATACGCGACTGTGTTTGAGGAAACCTGCGTATACTCAAAGAAACAAGCGTATATACGCCTCTGTATCTAAGAAAAACAGCGTGTATGAAAAGCTTCAAGAAAAATAAAAAACAAACTGGAGAAACTGGCAAATCTTAAAGTTCAAGAACAGACCAGATAGTAACAGCAAGCAGACAAGGCAGCTGAGCCCTGATTGGCTTGAAAAATACCCAAACTAGGAACAACAAGAGTGTTATCCCCAGTGGAGTCGCCAATTCTGATAGAGGGAATTACTCCCCTAGGGCTTTTTGGGTTGAAACCCTAGCAGACTGAAAGTTATCTATTCAAAGAAACATACATTCATACAACCATTATGCTATAGTAAGCAAATTCTATGATAAGGGTACGTACCTTTGGTCCTACGTTTGAGAAGGCCTTTAGCGTCCAAACCCTTCTTGGAGTTCCCTTCTTCTCTTTTGTCCTGCAAAACAACCAATTCAAAGAACACAACAGTACATGGACAAAACTTATAAAGAAACCATCTTCATGTTATAAAGAAAGGTAGTTAGTTATGGAATCCAAACAACCATTTACATATGAATTCTAAACATGACTATCATTAACATAAAGAAGATTCATTTCAGGAACCAAGACATGTGTTTCTTTTATTATAGACAAATAAAGTACATAAAAGGGAATATGTTCACCTGAATCACCTTCAGCAGGCTCCAAGCAAAGCTTCCTTCCGAATCCGTTCCAGCCTCAAGCCTCTAACAAAACTGCTTCCATGACTCTCTCCATGATGTCATAAATGGTGGATGAACATCAACACACAAGGAAACAAAGGTTTCTTGTACAAAATGGGGGAAGTGCAGAAGGCACAAGGGACTTCAGACCTGGTCAAGGGAAAAATCTCAGCATAATAACCTTTCTCTCTATTCTCTCCTCCTTAGGCCTTCCCTTTGAGGTCTTTTTATACCATCTCCAAAGTAGTTTTTTAGTTAGGAGTTGGTTGGGAACAGTTGGGCCATGGGCACTAACAGGTGATCAACAGGTAAAACCCGCTATCTCCACCCGAAAATGAGGAGTTTAATATTTTTTTAAGTGTTTTAATACATATACGCGGATTGGCTATACACATACCCGCGTATACACACGTTTAACTCAGGGAAATGTCGCGTATAAGGAATAAAACACTGTTTTTTAAATTTTAGGACCAGGTCTGGAAGGAGGGGTTGCCCTAGGCCATGAGTACAGCATCACAAACCATAAGAGTGAGATTTGGAGCTATAACAGGCCAACCATCCTAATTAACTTTGGAACCGTTTTCCTCAAGGACCAAGGACATGCATTTAAGGGGGATGAAGAACTCAACCATGTTTGGTTTTATTCATTTTGCCTTCATCACTATGACCCTCAAGGAATCATCAACGGCCATTATAAGGATGTTAGCTACATCAAAACCTACACACACCAACAACCTCTTTTTGATGAAATTTTCATCAATAATGATAATTTTCACTAAACGTTTAAAAGAGGACAGTTGTTGAGTAGGGAGGATAGAAGTAAATTGCAAGAGTTTACACAAACTCTTTATGCGGACTTCCTTAACCAAAAGAGTCTTAATACTAATACTGCAATTCAAGATATCAAATATGTTGAGACTCTGAAATACCATTTCAATGACATTATTTCAAACCCTGTTTTCTTTCTACAAAAATAGAAGAATCCCAAGTTGAAAAATTTCCTAATGTTTGTTTTACTGCTCCAAAGACAGGCGCAACAAAAGCAAGCACTCTTAAAGAAAAAGAGTCAGATGTTGAGATAGAGAAACAGACTCAAAGGAATGCATAAGTCAAAGGTCAGAAACAATAGAGACCAAAGAAATAATAGGTAACAAAAAAATAAATTTCCTATGGAAACAATTTCAATATTATTGAGGACCCAGATGACATCAACAAGGAACATGCAAAGTTGAAGAAAATTAAGGAGGAACTGAAATATATGCATATTGATACATTAAAGATGAACACATTACTATCACCCCTTTGTCAACATTGATCACTTTCTATGCCAGAGAAAAATAATTTCTTGAGCAGAAGAACAAAGTACCGAGATATCTATTCCAGGGACTTTTCATCACACATCTATGACTCCAATTTCTAGAAATGCCTCTCGATTATTTTTTATTTAAAATTTTCACTTAAGTAGAAATTGTTCCTAAAAGTGTTCCATCCTTGGTTGAATATTACTTTAATACTCAAACTAAGTCAGTTATCAGAAAAACCAAGAAAGGAAAGTTTGAAAGTTTTGAGCCATTTCAGAATTCAATTGGCAAGCAACAAGAAATATTAAGGAAAAAGTTGAAGAATCCTCCCAGGCTCTAGGAGCCTTTATCAATTATAACCAATGCCATGTTGGTGAAATTTCCACCACCTACAAGAACAATTTGTAGAAAATAAAACGTCTGGAAAATGAAATAGAGAAAAGAAAAGAATTTAGTGAAAATTTTTGGAAAAACCATTCCTTAACACTTGTAGGTGGGGTTGCCATTGAAAGACAAAACTTACAAAATAAATACGAAAATAAATTGAATGACTTGAAATTTGAACAATATGCAGAGATCTAGCAAATTGAAAGGGCACATGTACGACAAATTAGAATAATGAAGGAAGAATGTGACAACAACATTCTAACCATGACAACAAAAATGAAGGAATAAATTGAAACTCTTAAGTTTCAATCAATTCAAATTCATGAAGTGAAAAATAGTCTGAAGATTTATGAGGTGTAAGCAATACAAGCCAGCCAAATATTGAGGAAAGAGAATGCTAAGTTTTACAAATGAATCGTTAAAATTTGCATATTTTATCAACAAAATTTGGATGTTGAAGAGAATAGAAACTTTGGTCAAAGAAGACAAGTACATCAAAGAAAAATTCACATCAATTCTTGAATGGGAAACATATCTCCATCCTAAATTTTTTTTGAAAGTGTCTAAAATGGATAAAATACTAATGTTTTCTTTGTTGAGTCAATGAGAGTTCGAGGCCAAAGAAATCAAAGAATGCATCAAAAGGGCCACTGAACATTGTTTGTTAGTATGGGAGGTGGGAACAACTTTTATAGAGGAATTCGATTTATTAGGATCTAAACCATTAAAAGATGAAAAACTTGGGTCAATGAATCGTCAACTGAAATACAACACCACAGACGACCAAAAATTCGTAGACAACCTTAAAACCTAGAATCAAGAAAAAATTAAGAGATTTATGCAATTTCCCTTTGAGCAAAACAAACTGATTTCTAAATTTAGAATCAAATATAAGAAAAAAAGGGTTGTACAATATTTCATATCTATGTGTGAAGTTATCACTCATTTTCATCCTATCCACTTCTCAATTGTACTCAGATTGTGCTAAGTACATGAAGGAAAATGCACCACATTTTCTCAGCATCGAAAAAGAACAATCCAATGAAGAGGAGGAAGGCTAAATGACCTATGAGATTTCTTTGCACAAAATCCTTTCAGGAAGAATTAAAATTTTGGAGCACAAATTGTGCTTTATGTAGAGAAACCTTACAAATTTCATCATTCTAGACAAATGAACAAACTTTCCTTCTATTCATTAGTATTTATATGACCACTTACATGGGAGTAAGGGTCCTCATGTTGATGAAGTGAAAGGCTATTATTTTCCAAATTATTTTTGAACTCAAATCTTTCTGAATATGCAAACTTGGAACTGAATGCATGTTTTACTGCCACATTCATTTCCTTTGATCACCGTTAATTTCTTGATGGATGTACCTACTCTTCAGTTCTTAAGTTTACTCATGTTTATATTTCGATCTGTTATCACTTAGGGAAAACCCTGGCTGTGGAAAAAACCCTAAGGTAACCTCAGAACCTCTTTTAGGTTGAGAGTTGGCACTTCAACCTGGAGAGGGATCTCTCCGTAAAACTCAAGTACTCTAAGGTCACTATAGTAGAAGGTTTCACAATTGAGTTTGGTGGCCAGATTTAGATCATAGGATGAAATTGGTTGGCTAGTTTACAAAACATACCATTGGGCATGGATTCCAGTTCTAAACAAGTGAGGTTACAAATCTAATGAGCAAGCTATAAAAAACACGATAACAACAAATCCTTTGACTATTTGAGAAATTGGAAGAAGAAAAGTGAAGTGAGACATAGTTTATAACTTACTGAAATAATAAATACTAATGGATGATAATACAAGAAAGGAGCATTAATGAAATCGAATCTTAGAAACCAACATTCTCAGGCATGGAAGAAAGCTTGTATTACAAAAAGGAAGACTAACAGGGAACTACAACACATGAGTTTCAAATAAATTGCTCATTAGAAATTGCAAATATATTGAAGACTCCTCAAATATATCAGAATGAAAAATATGTTTTTTGATAAAATTCCAGTCATTTCTTCTTCTATAGAAACTTCCTTTATAGAGAATATTGCAAAACTAAAACAAGTTTCTAGCAAAACTTAATTACAAACTCTAAAAATAATAACTTACTGTATCAAATGCATGCATATAAAAAACTTTCTAATACTATCTGCATGTAAACATCATGTTGTTGTTGGATTCATGGCTGGAGATGACGATTAGCAGGTTGAATTTGGTGAGGTGGCATCCAAGTCAACAATTTTCCATGAGCTCTTTCCTCACAAAATCTTGAAAAATAGGGTGTAGTGAACCCTTCGAAAATACAAAATTGGGATATATGTTAGAAAAATGAGAGAGGTTTATCTAAATGGGTTCGTTTTGGCCAAAAAATTCTTTCGGTTTAATAAAATTCATCTCATGTGTCTAAGATATGATTTTGAAAACAATTACTAAAACATGATTCTAAAATTCTAAAAAACAACCTTGCAAATATCCCTTTTGAATATTTCAAACCAAAACACCTGTTAGAAAATTGAGAGATTTTTTTCTAAATGGGTTTGCTCTAGATGAAAACTTCCTTCATATTTGGAAAATTTATTTGCATCTATTCATAAACTGCTCCCAAATTTACTACCTTTTACACGAAAAACAGTTTAAAAAGTGGAGTTTTTTGTGAAGTAAAAACAAACATGTTTTGGCACCTTTTCCCTTTCACTCTTGAGCTTGTTTCATAACTTCCACCGTCGAGAAAACACATGAGATTAAACATGCTATTCCATTGGCTTTATTCTTTGGTCATAAAAAGTTTAAAATTTGCATTTGGCACTGATTTTCCAGCTGTCAGAGTTTAAACCTGTTTATTACAAATAATGCTGACACTCCCATTGTAAGCATTTTAAAATTGTTTATTACAAATTTTCACTAACACTCCCATTGTCAGTGCTTTTTTAGAATTACATAGTAAAAAATGTGATAAAAACATTGTTCTAAAAAAATTAACGAAACCATGAAAAGTGTTGATAATCCTACTACCAATGTTTTCCATGTTTATTACAACTAAAACGCTGACACTGAAAATGTCAGCATTTTCTGAAAACTTTCAGAAACAGAGTGAAATATGATAATAGTTGTCTCCACGTGCATGTTGTCTATCATAGATGGTAGCAAGAACCCCATATACCAAAGGCCCAATCCATTGGATGCTCAACCTTTTACCTAAAACCAACAACCTTACTTGCAACCAATTAACTCTGCAGCTGAAAACCACACACTGCTACACACTGCAAACTAAAAATGGATATTGAAAAACTCGTTGCTGAAAAATCATACTTATTGCATCACATTTCCTAGTTGAACCTAGTAAAAGTATTTGCCCAATCAGGTGAAATTAAAAACCCAATGCAACCATGAAAGTAGTTAACTTAACGACTGAAATTTGTTTTCACTGTTATGAAAGAATAGAAACATGGAAAATGGAAACTCAAACTCTAGTTGAAACTGAAATCCATGGTCCATAAACAACAGAAAATTTGCATGCACTAATGACTACAACAGGCTAGACAAAGGATCCTGGAAAACATGCAAATTCACCTCTTCTTGACGATCTACCAACAAACAGACATTATTTTCATGATTAGATGTTGGTTGTTCCTATTTTATATCTTGATTCTCAACATCATTCTCAAAAAATATGGCATTAGGTTTTTCACCATTCATAATAGAAAAAGCCTCTATACATTCTTGAACAGGTTCAAAAAGAACAACCACACCATGTGCATCAAAAACATTTAAAACTACCCTTTCTTGTGATTCAATGAGACTGTTATCTTGTCCTTTAAAATTTTTAGAGTTTGTCATTTTCAAGGATGTAAAATCAAGAGTAGTTTTAGTTCCATTCAAGGAGTTTAAAACATCCCTCTTTTCTTCAGTATTTCTTTTTAGCTCTAGGTATCTATCTTCATGACTAGTTTCACTGCTTAGAGTTTCCATGTGTGCGCTTTGAAAATTCTGATTTTCACAATTTTCATTATGAGACAAAAATCTAGAAAATAACTAATTTAAAAATATATCTAGATGGTTATCCCTATCATTTTCTTTGTCGTATGAATAATGTTGAAAACACTGTCGACTATCTTAATCACAAAAATATTAGTAAGGTTGTTTTACATTTTCATCAAACTCATGGAATGGCATATCACTATCATCGTTAAGATTCTTATCAATTTGATTTTCAACTAAGGAATAAGTTACTTCTTGCTGAAACCTCTCCTGAGATTTATGGTAACTAGTCTCTACTAGTTCTTCCTAATGAAAAGAAATTTCAAACAGGGCTTATTTGATTTCTTCATCCATTAAATCTTCATTATCAATGTCAATTCCCACATATTGAATAAATATTTTGATAGATTCACAACAGTTATATAAAAGTGATGAAGATTGAGAGCAGTCCTTATAATTCTTATAGGAAACAATATGAAAATATTTAAGAGAATAAAGACTTGCAGGTGGTAACCTTTCATACCAGGATCTTGTCTTTTCTTCTAAGGCTTCGATAAACATATTCATAAGGTAGTCTTTAGGCAGGTAAACTCTTAAATTATGAATATGCAAATGAATTTGACTAAATGTTAACCAACACCATCCCTTTCCTGATCCTTAAACTTTGGTAAACATGTCTGCCAATCTATGCAAGGAATATGATTTGGAAAGATAGGAATATGAGAATGATTCATAGGAGCATACCTTGTGTATTATGGATCCATCTTGAGATAGTGGAGTCACAAAATAGTTCTTCAAACAACTAAGTTTTCGGCTAGTGGAATCGTCATGAAATTTTTGAGCTCTAAATTCAGTTGAGAATGAAGTCACCAAGTGAATGATGCACAACCTTCTGTGTTTGTCCTATGTTCACCATGAGAGAGCAGATCTGATCTTTTTCATTCTCCTAGGGATAATTTGACATGAAACTTCACCTCCCTGGTAATGACACTAAAATTTTATCACTTAGTGAAAACCCTCGCTATGGGAAAAAAACCTAAGGTAACCTCAAAACCCTTTTTAGGTTGAAAGTTAGCCCTTCAAGCGAGAGAGTGATCTCTTTGTAAAACTCAACTACTTTATGGTCATTATAGTAGAAGGTTTCACAATTGAGTTTGATGGCCATATTTAGATCATAGGATGAAATTGATTGGGAAGTTTACAAAACCTATCGTTGGGCATGGAGTCCATTTGTAAGCAAGTGAGATTATAGATCTATTGAGCAAGCTACTGTTATAGACATTTTTGTGCCTTACAGCATTGAGCATGAAATTTCCATAATCTAAGGGATCCAAAGTCCCTAAACATGTTGTTCCTACCCCTAGAGGAACAAGGCTAACAAACCACAACAATTCACAAAAGTTCTCCACCTGAAACTGCTCAGAAACAAGTCAATTCAGGATCATTTCAGTGGCTACACTAGCTGTCTGCACTGAATGTCAAAGCCAACACTGGCTACCTGCGTTGAATGTCAACTGGAACAAAGGCTACCTGCGCTGAACGAGAGTGGACAAGTGGCGGGCTCATTTCTCAAGGTGTCAAGACCCAGGAAGCTTCGAAAATGACACTTGCCTCAGGGAATTCGACTGGTGATGAGTAAGAGGTTCCAAATCTCCAAGTGGAAGCAAGAACCTCCAAGTGGACTCAAGAACTGATAGAGGGAGAGGACACTAGTCAGATCTCAAGATGACTCATCCTCTCTCCAACCATCTATATATGGATCTCTCCTCCATGAGATCTAGAGGCTGGAATTTTATTATTGCAAAGAATTGATGTTGGTTTGAGACTGGAATCATTGGGTGCTTAATGCTTTGAAGGGGCTGAAGATAGGAATTCCATTTGCTGGGAAGGAGATGCTGGATTGGATCCCTCTGGGTTGTATCTCTTCCTGAACCTTGTTATTCATCAATAAAGCTATCTTGGTTTCTCCTATATGCTGATGTATTTTGATGTATGAATGTATTAGTGTATTTTGTTTATTTCTAATCCTAAACTAGTTATGAATGTGAACATCTGTCTTTGTGTAGTGTTCTCCTCTTGTCTCAAGTAGCTGTTCTCTTGTCACAAGTAGTTGTTCTCTTGTCATCTTGCAGGAAGTTGTAGCTGGATAAGCAAGAAGGCAAGTAGCTGTGAACACCCAAAGAGAAGGGAGATTGGATCGAGGGACAAACGGAAGACACCGGTAAGTCTATTGATCTCTCTTCTTTCACATTTCATAAAGGAAGAAACCAGTATAGCTGTACTCGTTTGTTGCTAAGGCACTGTCACACCTTAGGTGGATAGGATCGTCCTGCATAGGCATTTTTCCCCACAACAGCTACTAAAAACATGATAGAAACAAACCCTTTGATTGTTTGAGAACTTGGAAGAAGAAAAGTGAAGTGAGACAAAGTTTATAGTTGATTGAAATAACAAATACTAATGGCTAATAATACAAGAAAGGAGCATAAATGAAATCCAGTCTTAGAAGCTAACATTCTCAGACATGGAAGAAAGCTTGTATTACAAAAAGGAAGACTGACTGGGAACTACAACACATGAGTTTCATGTAAATTGGTTATTAAAAATTGCAAATATATTCAAAATATATCAAAATGAAAAATATTTTTTTTCATAAAATTCTAGCCTTTTCTTCTTCTATAGAAATTGTCTTTATAGAAAAGACTACAAAACTAAAACAAGTTTCTAGCATAACTTATCTACAAAATCTAAAAATAAATACGTACTTTATCAGATACATGCATATAAAAAACTTCCTAATCCGATCTACATCTAAATATAATGTTGTTTCTAGATTCATGGTTGGAGATAAGGATTAGCACGTCGAATTTGGTGAGGTGGAATCCAAGTCAACAACTATCCATGAGCTTTTTCCTCACGAAATCCTGAAAAATCAGGTCTAATGATCCCTTCAAAAATACAAAACCATTATAGATATTAGAAAAATGAGAGAGGCATTTCTAAATGGGTCAGTTATGGACACAAACTTATTTTTTTCTAATGCAATTCATTCTCATATGTTCAGGATATGATTTTGAAAACAATTACTTAAACGAGATTGTAAAGTTATGAAAAACAACCTTTCAAATATCCCTTCGAATTTTTCAAAAAATAATAGTTGTTAGAAAACTGAGAGAGGTTTTTCTAAATGGGTACATTTTGGATGAAAAAGTCTTTCATATTTGGAAAATATGTTTCAAACTATTCAGAAATGTATCCCGAATTTAATGCCTTTTACATGAAAAACACTTTAAAAAATGAAGTTTTTTGTGAAGTAAAAACAAACATGTTTTGGCAACTTTTCCCTTTGACTACTGAGCTTGTTTCATAACTTAAAATTTCAATAAAACACTTGAGATTAAACATGATATTCCATTGGCACTATTCTTTGGTCATCAAAAAGTTTAAATTTTTCATTTGGCACTAATTTTCCAGCTGTCAGAAGCAGGACCTTTTTATTACAAGTAATGTTGACACTCCCATTGTCAGTGTTTTAGAGTTGTTTATTACAAATTTCATTGAAACTCTCGTTCTCAACATTTTTTAAAAATTACATAATAAAAAATGTGATAGCAACATTGTTCTAAAAATATTATCGAAACCATGAAAAACGTTGATAATCCCACTATCAACATTTTCCCTGTTTATTACAACTAAAACGTTGACACTGAAACTCTTAGCATTTTCTAAAAACTTTCAGAAACTAGGTAAAATGTGATAACTGAATCAATATTAGCATATTGTGCTTGACAGTGATTTGGGTATGCTACACCTTATTTTGTTCCTCAAGTTGATTTGTTATTTTTCATGTTATTGCATATCTATTTGAAAATAAAGGTTGATATTGAAACTATAGTGCACTAAACTATATCATTTTCAACATAGTTGATAACTAAATCAATATTAGCATATTGTGCTTGACAGTGATTTGGGTATGCTACACCTTATTTTGTTCCTCAAGTCGATTTGTTATTTTTCATGTTATTGCATATCTATTTGAAAATAAAGGTTGATATTGAAACTATAGTGCACTAAACTATATCATTTTCAACATAGTTTCTTTTCAAGATCTTTATTTATGGATTTACATGAAATTATATTTTTTTAACATTACTTGTATTTCACAAGCAATTTTTCAAGTCAAATCCTTTTGAAAAACAAAACTCCTAGTTTAGTGCGTATTGAGCAATGGCATTGATTCTTTGTCATCTCTTTCATTTTTTAATGGATATATTTGGTGCTCAGTTATTAACTTTCTTCATTATACCTATGGATGAATATTACCACATTCTCTTAAACGCTCCTTAGGATATGTCCCACTTTTTTTTATCTATCAAACCAAATTGGTTTATGTTGTGTGTTTACATATCTCTTTGGCTGTGAATTGCGGTATTATAACTATAGTGCACTAAATTTCTCATGTTTTCAAGATAGTTTCTTATCAAGTTTTTTATTTCCGCCATTGCATACAAACATATTTTTGCAACAATACTTGTATGTCAAAATCATTTTTTTAAAAGGTTTTTTTGTAGCAAAAAACTCATAGTTGAATGTGCATTGAGCTATGACGTTGATTTCTTGTTGTCACTTTAATTTGTTAATGCATGTATCTGCTACCCAACTCTTAACTTTATTCTTGTTTACCTTTGGTTGAATATTAAGATATTCTCGTAAGCACTTCTCAACATATACTAGACTTATTTTTTACCTTGTCAAATGAAATTGTTATATGACAGTTCTCTAATTGCATTTCAATTTCATAGTGAAGCCTCATTTTCAAACTACAATGCAGATAATCTCTCTCATTTTGAACCTAAATTTTTTTGAAGTAATTTATTTCAGAAAGTACATACAAATATATCTTTTGAACAAGGTTTTTATTTCAATATGAAATTTTCAAGTGAAATGTTTCTATAAAACAAAATCCCGAGCTCAATGTGGACTAAACCACCACATTGACTTGTTGTCATGACTTTTATCTCTTAATGGATGTATTTTGTACTCAATTACTAACGTTATTAATGTATATTTGTGGTTGAATAAAATGATATTTTGTTCAAGAATTCTCAACATATCTTGCTCTTTATTTCATTATGTTAAAGAAAATTGTTATTTTCTATCTGATTGCATTTCATAGTGAACCTTGTTATTCAAACTACAATGCACTTAATCATTTATGTTTTCATCATAAGTTCTTTTTAGGGAACTTTTTTTTGTCATCACATGAAAATATATTTTTGGAACAACATTTCTATGTCCCAATCAAATGTTGAAGTGAAAGCCTTTTGTAAAAAAAATTCCTAAGTTGAATGCATATTAAGATATCACATAAATTTCCTATCTTTAGTTCATTTTTTTAGTACATGTATTTCATACTTATTTGTTAACTTTATTCATGTCTAACTATGGTTCTATATAAGGATATTTTTTTCAACACTTGGTGCATATCTTGAAATTTATTTTCTCTCTCAAAGCATATTGTTATGTGTTGTGTGATTGCATATGTTGTTTACTGTTCATGATATTAAAATGACAATGCACTTAATTCTTTTCCTTCTAGAAAAAAGTTCTTTCCAAGCAATATATTTTATGGCAATACATGTAATTATATTTTCAATAAAATATTGTAATTAAAGAAAATAAATATGTTAGAATGATATTGTATTCAATTTTTCTTCCTCTTTCTTCATAAGTGTGACATATTCATTGTTTTTATTTTTAGAAAAATGTTGAAAATAAACAAGTGGTGAAGTTTGTAAAACATCCAATGATTTCACTCTTGATATAGTTGTAAATTTGAAACCTTGCCTCTTTCTATATTTTATATGAACATTAGATAATTGCAAAGTCATCTCCTACGATTTGTGTATACTAAATGCCCACGCCATTTTTAAAGGAATTTGTTTAATATTCCATCTAACTACAAGTGTTAGAGGCATAATGTTTGGAAAATTTATATCAAATGGAGCACTTGTCCAATTCTCAAAAATAACTGTAGCGAACATTGGAAGTTTAGGCAGCTTCAAACCAACCATACATAAGATATCATCAACATATCCAAGTGCACCATTTACCAGCCTAGCTTCAACCCACAAATTACATGTCAACATGACACACTCTCCATGACATAACAACACTTCATGCTCCAACACATCATCATTGTTGTCAACTATTTATGTTCTTCTCATTTGATCTGCAAAACACCTCGCAATTGGACAATTCAATGATTTCAACATCTTCTGATCGTGCAAATTGACCAAATTATTTGTTGCAAACAAGTGAACCAAATAATCAAATAAACTGTTTTCCTCTAGATGTAGGCAATTATAAACACGTGACTTGAAAAGATCCCAATCATGCAGAGTAGGATCTGCATTTTTGATATTGGTTAAAATATTTCAAAAAAATGCTTTTCTAGGATCATCTCCTTGTTTCCTAAAGATTTTATCCAATGTGACAACAATATTGAATCTTTCCCACAACACTTTCCTTGTTATTCTTCTTGCATACAAATTTTTATTGTTGATAGGAGGAAGCTGCCCAAAGTCACCCACAAGAATCATTGACCAACCACCAAAATAAGAGTCTTTATTTTCAAGAAAGGCCTCTCAAAAACGTGAATATCTGTATAAACAACCTTATACCTATAAATATCATCTCATCAATAAAAACATAGCGAATGTGTCTCATTTCTTCTTGAAACGTTGCCCATTCAGCGGTTTCATATATTTTATAGGAATATTTAAAGTTGAAAGCAGTAATGCCAGTACGAGTGACCAACAACAATGTATATTTTCCACCCATTGCAGAAGCATAAAGAGCATGAGAAATAAAGTGAATAAGAGAAGACTTCCCAGTTCCATCTGTTCCTTGAATAATCATTTTCAAAGCATCATTTCTTTCAACATCAACCAAGTGGCATAAAATTATTTCAAATGTAGCTAATTGTTTCTTAGATAAAGAGAAAGGTGGAACTATTGTATCCCCAATTGAGTTTCCATTAAAAGCACCCGCATATTGGGCATATTTTATATAATTGTAATAGTCGTGGTGAAAATTCCTTGAAATAAAAGTTAATAAAAGAAAAATAATAGTTACCATGATTGAAGGGACACTTATTCCAAGTTGAATGTTGGGAAAAAAATCACAGTGTGGGTGTGCATTGGTTTATTGCAGCTAAAAAAATTGGGAAAGACAATGGCTAAGGCTTTGGATAGGAAGCATGTAATTTTGGCACATTTATTTATGAAAATAATGGAAATTGGGAGAGAAGGGAGGTGAAAAGTCATAGGTTGCATGTGAGGAGGGAAAACAAGGAAAATGAAGGAAAGAGATGCCTCATTAATAAAAATGCTTACGAGGATCAGTTCATAGACTTTTTTCAATTCAGTTTTAGAGCTTTCTCTTTATTCTCTCTCTCTCATACTCTTGGACACTTATAGTTTTTTTGGAGCACTCTTGGAGAGAATGGAATACTTGGATTTTTAGGGAAACAAGGTAAAGGAAGAGAAGGAAAGCGCAAGAGGACATTGGGATCAACAACTACAACAGATTTGGCTTGCAAGTAGTGAGTTGCATGTATGTTTTCCTCACTAGTTTTGGCATGCATGGCATATGCATGTCGTTTGTTGGTCTTGATCTATCAATGGCATGAAGGATTTCCTGGATTGACAGTGGATTTTCCTAGATTTTCAATTTCTATGATAGCCATGGTGTTGTGGGTTCATTTCTTTGTTTTTCTAGTTGGTTCTCATGATTCCATTAGCTTGAGTTGAGTTACTAGTTCATGGAAGCCCTGGCTGGAAAAACACTCTGGAAGCCCTGTAACTTCTTGGGTTGAGTTACTAACCCTGGAAACCTTACTTGGATAAATTCTATAGAAGCCCTTGGTGGGTTGGGTTACTAGTCCTGGTGTTATAGACATATTTGGGAACTGCAACCCCAAATCTTATATGTCGATAAACCAAGGGCTCTTCAACCCCTAAAAGTGTTGTTTCATATCCTAAAGGATCATAGTCAACTGATTACATCATTCCCCAGAAGTTCCACCTAAAAAACCACTCAGAACTGGCCAAAACTAGACCATACTAATTGCTCCACTGTCAAGGTGCGATGCATACTGACTCCTACACTAGCTAGGTGCGATGCATACTAAAGAGGCTTTCTGTGGGGTGCGATGAGTAAGAATGGACAAATTTCTGAGACAGTTTTCTAAGTGAATACTCATGAAATCTTCTAGAAATTTCTCCTATGACACTCGCCTCTCTAAATTCGCCCAGGGATGAGTAAGAGATCCAAGAAATCTCCAAGTGGAACCAAGAACTACAAGTGGAACGACACTAATCAAAAAACCAAAGATGACTCACACCCTTATAGACATCTATAAATGGATCCCTCATCTGAGAGATCTAGAGGCTGGAATTTTGTAATTTGTAATGAAGTGTTGATAGTTTGTCTTTGAGAGAGAACATTGTATTGTTGGGTGATCTTGCTTTTCATGAGGTGAAGAGGTCTTTAATGCTGGGAGGATGATGCTGGATTAGACAGCTGGGTTGTAATCCTCTCTTCTATTATTAATAAAGTTCCTTTAGTTTTACTCCATACAATCGTGTACTTGTGAATCTTGTTATTTGTGAATGCCATTGTATGTTCAATGTATTTCTGATTCTACATTGTTTATGATATAATAGATCGAGATGCTTTGATGGTGTTTTGTTACTTTGTTTCTATAGGTAATCTCTAAGTGGGACAAGTAGGAGAGGAGTTTCAAGCTCTATCGAGGGGGAGAGAAATCAAGCAAGGAGTCAAGTGAAAGATCCAGGTTTTCCCCTTTGTTTCTCTCTTATCTATCATACATAAAGGAAATCACAAATTACTTTGATTGTTTGTTTCTAGGATAGCTGCCAATCCTAGTGGGTCTAGCAGATCGAAAAGACACTAGATACCCGAAACAAAATGGCGACTTCACTGGGGAGCGAATAGTTTGTTTTTTTGTTATTGTTGTTTTCTTGATAAACTATAGATGGAGCCTGAAGTTAGCCAGATAGCCTTCGAACTGCTTTTGCTATGCAATCACAAAGTAGATGAATGCTGCTTCAGTCAATCTCTGGTTTAGTTTATGAATTGAACATCTAACTTACAAGCATCCTAGATGCCCTTTTGGTAGCTCATTAACCTCCCAAGATCATACCCGTGTACTTTGCTCTTTACTGTCCATAATAGCTTAGTTTAATCCACTGAAATCGATTGTAAATTTGAGCCAAAACCCATCTCAGTTGCGCTCCCTGGCCCATCGCACTGTCTCTAACTGGAAGCCAGTATGCATCGCACTTCCCATGTGTAGCAGGTGAGATGCATCCCTGTTTCTCTGAGGCACAGGTGTGATGACTGAGTAATCCTATTTCTCTCCTTGAAATTTGGGTTTTTTTTCCTTGTTTTCAGCTCTGTTTGATTGCTCTGCTGCTTATGAACAGTATCTCATTAGTGAAGCCTCCTTTCTTTACATAGTTCAACCTCTAATGATAAGGATTAGTAAATGTTTTTATGTATTTGTCTATCATTTACAATCTATTGTTGAAAAGTTACTTAAATCAAACTATCTTTTTTTGTCAAAAAGAGAAGTTTCGTAAAGTCTTCCTTCTCTAGATAGTCGATTGAACTTTTTGTCTTATATTTGATTTGATTTATTGTTATTTGAAGTGTCGAAAGTATTTTCTATTCGAAATTGAAAAGTGTCATTTAGTCTTCCTTTCCATTTTGAAAAGAAATTGTCAAAATGTCGCTTTGAAGAAAATAGTTCAGATCTATACTTAGTTTTCCTTTTTGGCGTTCCTCACATTAAGGGAATGAAAAACAAATACAAGGAAATTTTCATTTGCATTTAGACTGTGTGCGAAAAATGATTTAGGAAAAATTCATTTAGTGTGTGCTCTTTTCTCTTTGGTTGAAAGAATCATAATCTTCCTTCCTTAGTAGCTAGGATTTTCATCTCCAAAAATAAACAACGACTGTTTGTCATTTTAGATTGCATAGTTAGGAATTTTACATCTACATCACACGGTGAACCTTGAAAGACAAACTTCTAAACAAGATCAACTGTAAAATAAATCTCAATGAACTTAACAACGCTTTGGAACCTAACGCAACACATCTAGAGGTCTAGACTAGAGACGTGTTCCGCTGTCGTAAAATCTAGTAACTATCATTTTATCGAAGGTTGGGTGATTCCTCCTCTTTGATATGACAAGTGCTAGCACGGACTTGTGCTCCCCATACCGTCGAGTATATATTGGGATACCATAATAGGCTTACATTCTTTATCTATAGGAAGCCGTGTATGCCACCCTATCGATCGTAAGGCACTGAACACAACATTTGGGAAGGTTGACTGCCATATGTAAGTCCTTGGTAATTTCTCTTTAATTTACCAGCAAGGTGTATATTGCAATTTTGTGATTGGTTTGGTAATCCCTCTATCTAGATCTCCAGAGTAGTCACTTTCATTCCTTTTCGACTCCTTAAAAGAAAAGGTCCATCTGAGCACTTGTCACTTCGGGCTCATTAAAAATCGAAGGGGACTAGAGTCATCTTTAGCTTTTTCTCGACTCTTAAAAATTGAAAAAGCAAAGTTGTGTCAAAGTGTCATTAAAATTTATTAAATTCGGAATAACATCCCTTTTCCTTCATTGATCTTAGGTTGAGATAATGGACTCCACCAATCATGGAATCACTCTCGAGCGGAATCCTAGTCTATTTTCTTCTTGGGGAAATATTGAAGCTCCATATATGGCCACATTGTCCCTTCCAGGAATCACAATTGGTCTACCGGTATGGATATTCTCAACCTCTGTTGTTCAAAATACCATCATTCCTCAACAATCGAATCAACAACCACTTGATACTGAAGTTGACCCTTCACCTTCTACTTCATTTGTTTCTCCCTCCCCTTCTTCCTCTTCGCTTGGTGAAACAAGTGACACTAGTAACCAAGTAGCTGAGAAGAAGAAGAAAGGGAAAGAGAAGAAGAAGAAGAAGTCAGTTAATCAAGGGGGAAACCATGAATCATCTGGTGAAAATCCGCACATTAAATCTCCTAAATATCCTTATCTAATTTGCATAGGAAACCATTTTCATCGAGATTGTCCTTGCATTCCGCAGATCTTGAGAGAATGGTCCCCCCATTCACACCATCCGGTGTCATCAACCTCTGGCGATCAAGTTGACAGCACACCATCAACTAGTGAAAAAGAAGTTCCCGGATAGAAAGGAAAGGTCAAAATTCCATGTATATTATGTGAAAAAGACCATCACCTTCCCCGTTGTCCTTTTTTGGATGAGGCCAAGAGAATCTTGCATAACTGTCTTGCTTCGCCACAGAGACTTCCACCTGGATACAAGAAACTCTCACCAAGTCCTTTACTAGTTGAAAATCCGACTGACACGACTCAATTGTCGGTCGAAACACCTATCGTTGAAGGTGAATCTTCTGAGTCCACATCGGACCAAGCTCAACAGGTCGAGATAGCAATCGATCCAGTTTTACCTTTAGAAGGTCCACCTTCACATGATACAATTTCCAAAGAGAATGAAAACGATACGGTTCAAATTCTTTTTGTTAACACAGAGCCTGATGAACTTGGGGGCAATCCACCCATTCCTTTACAAGAGGAGGAAAATTCCCTAGTTCAAGGAGTTCATTCAATCGTTTATTCGGTACCCCCTCCAAGTAGTCTAATCACTTCCTTCGATTGGAATTTGCTAGCAAAATCCCGCCTTCCTTCTAATGTACCATTCTGAATCATAGTACAAGTCTACAAAATGATCGTGTCCGACACTATCATAGATGAAGGGGCTTTAGTGAGTATCCTTTCCTCAACTGCTTGGAAAGCGCTTGGTTCTCCATCGCTTATGCCTGTTACAAAAAATTTGTCAAGCTTTAACAAAGGAACCAGTCGACCATTAGGGATCCTTCCAAAGTTGTCGATAACTTTGAAAAGGAAAACTGTTCATTTGAACGTGATGGTAGTTTGGGGACCATTAGATTACAATCTACTCCTTGGATGTGACTATGTTTATAGAATGGAAGCTATTGTTTCCACACTCTTTCGAGTGATGTGTTTCCCACATGAAGGCAAAATTGTCCAGCTTATCGACCAACTTTCATTTCCTGGTTCAAACACAACTCCAAGTCAAACATCATCCCTAAATAGTCTCTTTGCATCAAAAGTGTCTCTTCAACCTTCATTCCATCCACCTGATTGTAGTGAGTAGTCTGGTGAATGAAATGAAGCTTAGGGGGCATGCACCCTGGTCCACTTCGGCAGACGAACCCATCTAAAAAGATAGGTTTCCCTATAGGGTATGTGATTGGTCTGAAACACCATTCACCTTTGTCTATGCTACAGATGAAGCCAAGGAAGTTTTTTTGTCTAAACACTGATTAAAAACAATCCTGCTTAACCGTAGTAACTCCCACATGGTTACCTGGAGACTCTCCTTTTCCCGGTACCTGGGGGCATGAAAACCTTTTTATGCAAGCAAAAAAAGTGACCAATTTCATTTTTTAGCTTTTTAGTTTTTCAACTTCTTAGGTTAGATGATTGGTTTGACCCACCATTCACCTTTGTCTGCGCTACGGACGAAGTAATGGAAGCGTTTGAACCATTCCGTGAATGAAACCATCCTACCTAACCTCAGTAGTTCCTTAGCTTTCTAGTTTTTTTAGCTTTTTAGTTTGGTCATTTCTAGTTTACATAAAAAGGCAAAAGGAGCAATGTTATCACATGGTTCAAGCTCATTAAAAAATAAACCTACCACTAAGCATATGTTCCCCCAGAGTTAAAGCTCATTAAAAAATAAACCCACCTTTGGTAAATAACCTTTGTGATTTCCATAATGTCAACCTTTTGAGCCTTGGTTGTTTTCCTGCCATCACCTCCATTCTTTTGGCCGATTATACGGTTCCACTTGATTGTTTACCCTTTTCAGGAACAGCTGTGATGAGTGGTCCTGCTAGCCACCCTCTCCACATCACCATGTTTTGAGAAGTTCCAAGCTCACCCAGAACCAGTTGCTACCCTAAACACCACTCGTTCCTCAGAAAACGAGTCCACTTTAAACTCTTTTCAGACTCGTTAAATATGAAAAGATTGTCGATCAATTGGCCTCTCCATCTCGCTAAAGTAATTGGAAGTGCCATCCCTCCTGCATATTTTAATCTTTTTGGACATGAGGGATTATCCCACAAAAAGATCGAGTGCTTGTTTTTTCGGCCCACTAAAGCGATCGAAAAATCATCCCTTACATATTATTTTATAATTTTTCGGACTTAAGGGATTATGCTACGAAAAAAGGACTACTGGCGTTTCCTTTTCGTCCCTTTTCAAACTCTCTAAACATGAAAAGGACCAAGTTATCCTTGTCATTAAACTCGTTAAAACAATAGCGACAAACTTGTTCGCCTAAACAAGAACGAGTTTCATTGTCGCTAGGCTCGCTAAAACATAGCGACAGGTTTGCCCAAAGGGAAACTTATAGAACAATCATATGTTATCCTCCTCAAGCTTGACAAAAATAAAGAGGTACTGGTCAGCAATGACTGGGGAAACAAGGAAGAAAACTTAAAGAATTTTATTTGTAGCAGGTCACTCTTGAACATGACACTTTCACTCCATCACCATGATTGATTCGGGTTGGGTTATTCCATTCACCAGTAATATCACCGTTGGTCTACCGTACCATCCATCTTTTGGGGTTAATGCTACCAATCCATCTCAGTGTTGCCAATATGTTCAAGTGAAGTCATTCAGAGAATTCACCATCCAGTTAATGCCTCATCCACTGCAATACCTTCACCCTCCATTTTTCATGACTGCCATTCCTGAACCTTGTATCACTAGATCGTTTTCACCTCCAGAAAATCATTTGCTCCATTTTGTGTCGTTGATGTGGGATACATTAAGGCCCTCCTACGACGGGTCACTTCTTGTCGACATCAGCTCATTATCCAAGAAGTTGACTTAGAAACAACCCTTTCAGTACTTTGAAGCTTGCATGCCTCAATGGCAAGTTTCTCACTTCCGACGACAGGTTTACATCAATGGCCTTTGACCGAGAGATTTTACATGGTGTTTGACATCGAAACATATATTCACACCATGTAAATTGTATTGTAGTACAATGAGGGTCATTATCATTATCGATGATTCCTCTCGCGCCTATTAAAAGCTTACATTATTGGCTGGTAATCAGGTGATCTATTTCCATGTTCGACTTCAGGACATCTTTTCACATGGATCGACTTGTACATCTGGCAAAGATTGAATGAGTTTGAAGGCCCCGGATCTAGTTTCATCCATCTGGGCTGCGATATATTCAATAATAAAAAGACATAAAATGTATACAAAAGCTACATAGATGATCATCCAAGCTAATGGATGATGAATCTACATATAAAGAATTATCAGCCTGCAACTGCAGACAATTATCTGTTCTATGTACATGAAAATGAATTTATAAAGCTGAGCATGGGAATGCCCACCTCAGCTAGATCATGGAAAATTATATTGTGATGATGTATTGTATTGTATCTTATACAGGTCACCTTCCAGTTTGGATACCTCAGATCCTCATGATAAAGCATTTCACCCGACATCTAAAGATTTACGACTTCATGCTTTAGAGGGTAACTATTATAGACATATTTGGGCACTGCAACCCCAAATCTTATATGTCAATAAACCAAGGGCTCTTCGACCCCTAAAAGTGTTGTTTCATACCCTAAAGGATCATAGTCAATTGATTACATCATTCCCCATAAGTTCCACCTAAAAAACCACTCAGAACTGGCCAAAACTAGACCATACTAATTGCTCCACTGTCAAGGCGCAATGCATACTGACTCCTACACTAGCTAGATGTGATGCATACTAAAGAGGCCTTCTATGGGGTGCGATGAGAGAGAATGGAAAAATGTTTGAGACAGTTTGCTAAGTGGATACTCATGGAATCTTTTAGAAACTTCTCCTGTCACACTTGCCTCTCTGAATTCGCCTAGGGATGAGTAAGATATCTAAGAAATCTCCAAGTGGAACCAAGAACTACGATTGGAATGACACTAATCAAAAACCCATAGATGACTCACACCCTTGTAGACATCTATAAATGGATCCCTCATCTGAGAGATCTAGAGGGTGGAATTTTGTAATTTGTAAGGAAGTGTTGATAGTTTGTCTTTGAGAGAGAACATTGTATTGTTGGGTGATCTTACTTTTCATGAGGTAAAGAGGGCTTTGATGCTGGGAGGATGATGCTGGATCAGACAGTTGGGTTGTAATCCTCTCTTCTATTATTAATAAAGTTCTTTGAGTTTTCCTCCATACAATCGTGTACTTGTGAATCTTGTTATTTGTGAATGCCATTGTATGTTCAATGTATTTTTGATTCTTCATTGTTTATGATATAATAGATTGAGATGCTTTGATGGTGTTTTATTACTTTTTTCCTATAGGTATTCTCTAAGCGGGACAAGTAAGAGAGGATTTGCAAGCTCTATCAAGAGGGAGAGAAATAGAGCAAGGAGTCAAGCAAGAGATACAGGTTGGCCCCTTTATTTCTCTCTTATCTATCATACATAAAGGAAATCGCAAATTGCTTTGATTGTTTGTTTCTTGGATAGCTGCCAATCCTAGTGGGTCTAGCAGATCGAAAAGACACTAGTTTTCTCAGAAACACTTGGAAGCCCCGATTGGACAAACGCTCTGGAAGTCTAGATACGTTGTTGGTTGAGTTACTAGTCTTGGACCCCTTAGTTGGAACAAATTCTCTGGAACCCTGGAAGGCTTGGGTAGAGACCAATCTGATGATGGTTTTTTTATGTTCAACTGTGAGGTGGAATCACTATTTGAAGGGTTGAGGTGGTTGGTTTCTGGAACCCCTGGATGGTTTTGGATTAATGTGTTTTATGAGATCCCACATTCATGCCTGGAATATGGCATGGGGTTGACTAGCTAAAGAGAGTTTTGGCTCAACCATGTCTACGGTCGAGTGGTTCGTGGAAGTCCCATAATTGGTTGGCCTTTGCATCATTAATATGAGGTTATTTCTCTGTGTTATTCTATAAGTATTGGTTTATATGTGGATTTTATGGTTGTTTCTTCCTTGGTATTTCTGTCCCTATTATTATGGCTATGTATGGATCTCATCATGTTTTCACTTGTAAATAAATGAACAATGTATCTATGAACTAATCGATGAAACTGGAGCTAATGTGTCGGGGCATAAATTCTTCTTAGTAATTCTCATATGAGTATGAGGCCCCTATGCTTAAATTTGTTGTTTACACATATAGATTACATATTTGTGATATGTTTCAAAAAATGCCTATCATGGCTAGTAGGGGTCTAGTTAAGGTCTTGTTCAAGTATTTCCATTTGCATCATTGTTTCCTTGTTACCTTTCGGTTTTAAAGGTGTCATTCAATTAGGGGCAACGAACTGGGCTCTAGGCCTGAAAAAGTGGTTCAAATCCCAGGAACACTGGCACAACACTGAGAAAAATAGTCCCTGGACACTAGCATGCCTTGTCATGAGAGCATCCAGAGCCTCATGGATGTTGTCATGCCCATATCATGGGAGTGTCCAGGGGTTAAGTGGTCTAAAATATCAATGGGACCCAAATGCTGGTTAGCAGAAAGGTAGGGATGGTTCTTAGGGGTCCTATTGCTGGTGTTGAAGGTCATATGGTGTGTTTCCTCTAGTTCCACTTCCTTAATGTGACTTAGGAGGTCGAATCATATCATAGTAACTTCTCGTCACATGTTTACCCCGGTTGGCTAATTACTTGGGTATATGTGGGAGGAGGGTGTCACAAAGTGGTATTAGAGCATGGTTCACCCCTTGGAATGAATGGGTTTTGTGTTGGTCATGCATTCATGTCGGTTGCATGTGTGTCTCTTATGTTGTATGACCATGTGCTTGTTGCATTCATATGGAATGGGTCATGGTTGTAGTGATGTCGCTATGGGAAATTGATTGTGTTGTTGTGGAGTGCGTCTTCATGAGTGTATGGTTGATTATGCATTGCTTATGCACGTTAGTGTTCACATGAGGTCAAGTGTATAGTGATGTGGTGGTGGTTGTCATGCATAAAGTCATGGTATGTGTAGTTGATATTGTCATGCATTGATGATTGGACTCTGGCTAGAATGATGGGTACATGGTTATATGTGTATGTGTTATGTTTCTATATGCTATCATGATTATGTTATACATGTATTAAGCTGATTGGTTGATCTTGTAGATGATGTATCCTCCCCGAACTATGCTAAGGTACATTGGTTTATTGTGATTTGGTTTAGCTGACATGATATACATTGTAGGAAGAATATCAAAGATGACTAGCAAGATGGTATATTACAGTATCCAAGACTCTCCCAATGGATCAGATGAGAAACATGGTGTTGGACATTCTTTCGATTTGGTAGATACACTGAGAAGCTTAAAGAAGGAAATACGAAGTTGTAAGGTAGACAATGATTGAATCATACAAGAACAAGAGAAAATAGCAGAGGGAAATGCAGTGAAACTTCATAGTTTGTCATAATTGTTGCGGAAAGGGCCACTTCAAATCAACCATGAATAAAAGGACAAAACTAATGGGGCATATGACAGTGAGTCGCATGGTGGTCACAGGTTAGATAGAGATGACACGGTTAGAAATGGTAGATTGTTGGATACTCTCGATAGGAGAGGTGATAGACATAGGTACTATTCTAGTTCTAGTTCTGACAGGCATGATGATCGACATCATTATCATCCTCTTACTAGTCTAAATATTCAATCGAATCTATTAATATTCATTAACTTTAGTGCTTCCATATATCAAGTTGAACCATTGAATTTTCACTATCTTTTGAACGCTGAGGTGCTTCACATATCGAATTTTAGTATGACGATAAGTTGTGTCATCCAAATAAATAAATAAATAGGTAATATGTATGTAATAATATTTTAAAAATAACAAGGAGAATATTTAACAATATTTTCATAATCATACCATGTTTCCTTAGAACAATATAGACAACATGTAATAATATTTTCATAATCTTATTTGATGTGAATTTAAATGGTTTATAGGTGATTTTATTCCACTTTTGAGTTAAGCTTGATAAGTGATAAATCAACAAATCTTATCACAAATTTATAATACCATAGTCTACCACAATCAACCAAAGAAATATATAATGTTTTAAAATATATACTCACTCTTTTAGGGTTTGTTAAGAGTGAGACGTGAGAGGAAACTATGCCTAAATTTGATTGAACATTGTTGAGCACACATATTTAGCAGATTTGATTGAACACTATGTTTGCAATAACATTATTTTATTATTTATATTTTAGAATAAAACTGTTATATTTACGTTTTTAAAACAAAAGCTGTAAAATATAACAAAGCTGTTCAAATCCTAAGAGTGGGGCTAATTTATCATGATCCGCCATTTGCTCGTAAGAGTGAGCAGGGAGAGGAAACTATGCCTAGATTTGATTGAACGTTGTTAAGCACATATTTAGCAGATTTGATTGAACACTATTTTTGCAATAACATTATTTTATTATTTATATTTTATAATAAAACTGTTATATTTCCGTTTTTAAAACAAAAGCTTTAAAATAAAACAAAGCTGTTCATATTCTAAGAGTGGGGCTAATTTATCATGATCCGCCATTTAAAGTGAAAAAAAGACCATAAGGCAGAAAAACTATGAATATACATTAATAAAAATTGTGGAGTACATATTATTTATTTAGTAGAGTAGAGTACGGCCACACAGCAGTTTTGGGTTTCAGGCATGGATAGCATTATTTCCGGTGGCAGCGAATGCGTTAAGGAGAGCTAGAGCGTTGCTGATCAACTGTGACTCATTCTGCACCACCACCCTCACCATCGCCTGAGCCCTCCCCTGCGCCTTCACATCCTCAAATCCGCCGAGGCAGGAGTCTTGGTAGGCGGAGGCGGCGCTCATAAACGTCTGCATGTCGTTGACTTGAGAGTGGAAGGTGTTGCTCCTCAGCTGCTCCATCTCCGTCAAAGATTTCTGAATCTCGTCAACGGCGTCCTCGAAATTCTGAATACAATCGTGCAGCGCCGCTCCTTCTCTTTCACTCATCTTGGCGCCTCTCTTTTCCATGTCGGCTGCCCAAACGGAAGCATTGCGGGCGTTAAGCAGGCTCACGTTCATGGCCGCCTTTACCAGGTCGCTCAGCCTGGGCTCCAGAGATCCCGCGTATGGAGAGAGCGATGAAACACAGAGCTGCGGATACCGAGTCACGTTGCACGACGATTTGATAAATTCAACGATGTTGGTGTCGCTGTGCTGGCGATTGACCTCCTGATCCGTCGTAGCTGAAGCCATTATCGCAGCAGAGACTAGGATAATTAAACAAGTTGCAGCGCCGCGTGATTCCATGGCAATACAATACAAAAAACAGAGAACCAGAGATGATGGCAATACAACACAAAAACAGAGAACCAGAAACGAAAAGCACCCAAGGCGAACGCAGGGACGGAAGAGAGTTGTAAGTGGGCAGACGCGCTTTAACGCCCATATATAGCCGACTTCGCGCGCCTCTGGAAATGGTCAAATAGCCATTACACCTTACTGTCCGGAGGATTGCCGATTTTTGGGCGGGGGAGAGGGGGGAGGCGTTCATTTGTTCGATGTTTTCATACCCACGATGTTAAGATATGTATTAAGTGTTTTCTTAGTAATTTAATTTAATTATATAAAATTTTAAATATTTGTTGTGTGTTGTATATTTAAAATTTTAAATATTTAGTTGTGGGTTGTATATTTATAGTTTATTGAATTATTTTTGGTTAAATTAATATTAGATTTTATTTTTTTAATTAGATAGATATTGGTTTTTATTTTATTATTGGAGTGAATTTATTAATGTTTATTATGTAATATTCTCCTTTTTTGATATGGTCAAAGTGGACGGAATCTATCCAAGGGAAATACCATGGGCCAATGGATAAATCACACCCAACGGGTTTTAGTCCCTGGGATCAAACTGGAACTAACCATGCCAAGTTCTCAAGAAAATACAATATGATAGATGATCACACTATCAAGCTCCTATCCACTTTTATAGGCTTGATGGACTCTGCGAAGACTTTATTTTATTGTTTTCCCTTGAAAGGAAAATACCATGGGCCAATGTCATGGACAAATACCACAGTAAATACCATGAGTAGATTCCGTCCTCTTTGACCATATCCACAAAAGAGAATATTACATATTATTTCTTATAATTGGAGAACAATATACATCCATATGATTAGTTGTCTTTAAAAGTTTGTGAGCTTTATCAGATTTTGGATAGCTTCCACAGCATTTGGTTGAATCTATTAAATAATTATCATGCTTCCATAATAGTTTATTGAATTTGTTAAAGCTTATCAAGTTTTAGAGGTGGAAAACAATATTTTTTTGACACCTACTCTATTTAATAGACAAAATGGCCCATTTCAAAGCCTTTTGTTTTCCTCATAAATTTTGTTCAAAATCGAGTGTAGACCTTTTAAAATCACAAGTTTAAGTTGTTCAATTTGCAACCGGATTTCTAGGCTACCTAATCTATTTATGCATCCAAAAGTGTATTTTAAACAACAATAAATCACAATCTATTTATTTGTATGGCACATGGTCTTGCTTCATGAGGTATCGAAGGCTCTATGATCATTAATATTATTTCTACTACTTGGGTGCATGAGTGACCCTACTGTCACATAGGTTAGTGGTAGTAATCCTTTTGGTAACTTCCCTCAAAGGAATGTAAATGATCATTTTGGGATGTCACTTGGGAGAATTACTATAGGTCCATAATTAGGTTTCCTTTCTATTATACTATCAACTAGGTGAATTATTTCTTCTAGTTTCATATCTACTTCTACGGGTTAAAAATATTTTTTGATTTGGATTTTACCCTTACAACTATATTTTCTCATATATCTATCTTTTCACCTATAAGTCCATTCACTCATATTTGGTGTTTTCTTTTGGTGGAGGGTTTAAGCCTAGCACTAGTTACCAAATGCACCCTAGACCTATCCATAGTAGTGGAAAGAATACTAGGGGTACTTATCCAAGAAGTAAGGTGAAATATGATCGAATTCAAAATTTTCGATTTAGAAACCTAAAATATATTTCCCTGACCTGGTTTCCACTTTTAATTTTCCATTTAGAAACCCAAAATATATTTCCATGACTTGGTTTCCACTTTTAAATTTCCATATAGAAACCTAAAATATATTTCCATGACCTAGTTTCCACTTTTGGTGATGCTAAACTTGCCTAATTTAACTCATGTTATGAATAGCTGAATCAACCATAGATATTGATGGAAATGTTATTTTGTTTAAGTTTTCTTTATTTATATAATATTTATAGTGTTATAATATGATTACATATATAATTATAAAGTTTGAGATCACATTAGTATGAGTTGTTAATCCTTATTTATGATGATGGATTGTCATGATTGACTAAGCTACTAGTGCTAAATCATGATCTAGAATGGTGAAATTCATGTTCCATATATTCATATCCTGGTGTCAATAATGTGTTGAGAATTGCTTAGTCTTTTTCTGTTGTATCTTATCATGCTTTTCCTTATGCTCAATTATTAACATTGCTTATTGTTTGAAGGAAAAGCATATTGATGTTCAATATAACTTTTTGAGTGATTTGATTGCAGAAATGGAGGTCTTACTAGTACAGTTGGACACTTTGAAGAATGTTTCTAATTGATTAACAAAATATATGAGCATCGAGAAGTTCTCTTCATGTAGAGAAACAATAGGTATCACTACCCTATATTGTTGGCAATGTACTCTTGTGATCCACTATATGAAAAAAATACATCAAGTGGGATAATATGGGGTATTATTATATTCTTTCATGACTAACCCCATGAAAAATTTATATGCATCATGGACATGGGGGGTCACATGTGGGGATATCATTTTACCATTTTTAGGGGAAACGCAGGGGGCAATAGCCCCCATCACAAAGTTTGTGGAAGTTCCTTGAAAAATATTTTAGGTGATTCTTTTGCATATATTTTTACTATATTTTGGCAAGCAATTTTCGCTTTTAGCTTCTTCCAAGAGCATGGTGATTTTTCTCATAGTGATTCCTTCTAATTTTAATAAGATTTTTAAAGGAACATCTAAAAAAATGCATTGGAAAACACCTTTTGCCAAGATTATAGTTTTAAGCATCAAGAAGAATAAATATGGGGTTATGGTTAGGTAAAAATATATGTGTATATATATATATATATATATATATATATATATATATATATATATATATATATATATATATATTTGAAACCATGGCCTATATGACTACTTCTACTGCTGACGCTACTCCAACCTCACCTTTGCGCTCTCCCCTTTCCTCGTGGGAGGTCATCATCTAAAAGCAAGCGAGACTTAAACTTTGGAAACCCAATGGAAAATGATAAGACATAGAAAAAGACACCGATGAGGAGGCCCTTATGGAGGCCTAGTGCCAAGACCCCGAAACAAATGGAAAATTCTCTGCAGAGTACCCATGACCTCAAGACTCTTGGCCTAAAAAATTTTGTGACATGCTTATAGTTCGAGACCCCTAAGGAACTCCCTGGTAACCTTGTTGGCTTCTCTAATTCCAAAACCTCGCAAAAAGATGAGTTGCAGATTCCCTCATAGAGGATTGTTTTAGTGTCATATACTATCAAGATATCAAAGTGAATGATGGTGGTCAGGGCTTGGTTGTTAGGGTTTCTAGGGACGACATCACCACTATGAGGCACCATGTAGCTAATGACACAGCTAGGGTTTTAAATAGGATGGTGAATCTCAATATTGACCCACTCTAGCCTAAATATCTAGTGAATCAGAGGATTTATCATTCACTTCAAATTTATTCTTGCATCTCAGATGAGGTTTTTATCCCAAATATGGTGATTTTTTTTTGTCTTTGTATGACCATTATTAGGGGTTTCCTACTGCATGTTGGTAAAAGCGTTAGACTTCATCTTTCGACTCATCACTAGAATCTAGGATAGACTATGAATCCACTCTAGAATTTTTCAACTCTTATATGGTGGAAAACAACTCGAGGACCTATTGTAGCAGCTACAACCACCCTCCAAAATTTTCATATGCTTTGATTTTGGAGCCTATCTTCTTATCCACAACAGCATATCTTGCACTGATCCAGGTATTCATGCTTCGACTGAGATATATATTTGCAGTTTTTCTTGTGTTTTCTTACTTATCAGATTCTTTTAAGTCAGAAGTTGATCTCCCAACTTGGTATCACAATAGTTATGGACTTTCCTCCAAAAACTGCGAAATCCTTGAGCGCAAGAAGCCTTGATGAAGAGATTTGCATAGTCCTAACTGCCAGTCATCCTTGAGCTTAGAAACTGTGTAGTCATGGTAGAAAACCCAACTCCGCCTCTTTCCTCTTGGTTTTTTTCTTTCTAGTCATAGGTTATCCTCTGCATGAGAGCATGTTTGGATTCTAGGATAGCTCGATGAAATCCAAGAGGAAGTTATATTGCTTTCAATGCTTGGTTATCAGTATATTCCCTCTCTTTATGTGAATATTTCATTTCTTCTAGTTGATGATACTTTGATGTAAAATATGTTTGTTCCAGAGAGAGTCATAGTGAAATCACGATGCTTTCACTTTTAACTAGTACTGGCTACTCTACTTAGTCTTCTACTTTCAGTTAATCCTTGTCAACTAAGTCAAGTAGAGTAGGAAGAGGGGGAAAACCTTAACAAGTATTTCAAAGGTATATATAAATATCCTTATTTGAAGTGACAACCTCTTCTATTGTCAATAAGTCAGGATCCCTCTTCTACCCCATGAAATAAATAAGTTCTTATGCATAGTTATTTGAACAAATAAAAATGAAAAAAATGAAAAATAAAATAAAGGGCATAAGAAGAGAAAGGCTTCCTGTGTAGGGAGGTGAAGCAAGTAACTCTATTGGGTTACTATCTAGGCTCAATGGAAGTGGAGCAATGCTTTTTTCCTAAAGTGACTCCATCAGGGTATTGTGCAAGACTACTGGTAGTGGAGCAACACCATAGATGAAAACTAAGACTCTAAAAATTTCTTTTACTTGTTCATCTATATACTCGTCATTCCCAATTGAAACAACTCGGTTTTACTTTTCTTGGTATGTGTGTTTCCGATGAAGAGAATGGTAGGGGCTGCATCTTTAACTCAAGCTAAGTGAAGAATCTACGATAATAATATAAATGAAAAATACTCACAGAAGAGTTAGACCTATTTTGCATGAGACAAGATCCATACAGAGAGTTATAGTTCTACCAGTTTGTCATCAGTGTTGTAGCGGCTACAACCACCCTCCAAAATTTTACTTATGCTTCGATTTTGGAGCCTCCTTTCTTATCCACAACAAAATATATTGCACTAATATAGGTATTCATGCTTTGGCTTAGACTTAAATTTTCATGTTTTCTTGTGTTTTCTTACCTAGCTGATTCTTCTAAGTCACAAGTTGATCTCCAAACTTGGTCTCACAGCAGTTTTGGGCTTCCCTCCAGGAAATACACAATCCTTGAGGGAAAGAAACCTTGATGATGGGAATTGTGCAGTCATGACTGTCAGTCATCCTTGAGCTCAAAAACTGTGTAGTCATTGGAGGAAGCCCAACATTGAGCCTAGAAATTGTGCAACCCTCACTAAGCTCAAAACTACATAGTTTTTACCTACAGTGCATGGAAAGTTTTCGAAAGAAAGAAAGAAAAAAAAAGGATCCCTAAAAAACAACGATATAATTTTATTATCCCAAAGGAGGCACTTGTTATATTTTTAGAAACTTCTGCCAAGTATTGTTTTTTCCTTGATTTTAGGCATGCGTGCCATAAACCCTAGTTTGCCCAAATATATTTAATCGATGCTTTTAGAGATAATTTTCACACTTGATATTGGAGTTATAGCATTCCCGGGGAGATCAAGGAACCTTTAGTGCGATTGTCATCACTTTCTTGGGTGTGTTTTGCTTTTGTCATCTTTTGCCATTTTTTTGTTGCTTTTTGTCGTTTATCTTCTATGAGTGTTTTTTCACGTTTTTTTCTTCATGGTTGCTAGATTTTTGACTTTTTTTAAACTTGCAGAAGTGTTTTTTAAAGTTTTATATTGCCTTTCCCAAGTGTCACACTAGTTTTCCTATTTTTGCTTCAATGGTTATCGTTGCAGTGACTCTCCTCACATACTTTATTTTTCCTTCTATTTGATTAATTGTTGCACTTGATTCACATCCATTTACTAACACTTCTTCACATATGCACTCATCTTCAAACTATCTCTCAAATATTCTCATTTTCCACAATTCCCTTGGGCAGATTTGGATTTCCCTTGGGTAGTTTTCACTTTGCCCAGCTGGCACTGCACAATCCTAAGGCTAAAGCCACAAGCTTGGTATATGCAATTACACAGTGCACATTCCAAGCTACCTCCAACTACACACTGTGAAGTTCCAGGAGATAGCCTGTCACCTTGGCCACTGAGACTACACAATGTGTAGTCTCTCTCAGGTCTCTACCCAAGTTGAGTTGTGCATTGCATAGTTTCAACCATCAAGCTTCCACGTTGGCTTCTTGGAATGTGCAGAGCACAGTTCCCACAGGAAGTGAGTCCGTCTTACTAGAGAAAATTGCTCAATCCTCCCTGTCAGATTCCCAGTTTGCTGTTTGAACTTTCCCCATAATTAGATTTGCTTAAGACTAATATTTTCTTTCCATGAGTGTCCTTTCTATCCCATAGGTACATTAGTTGTTGAGCATCTCTCTAGTAGTCATTGTTACCATGGCACCTAAGACAGATGCTTCAAAGGAAACCATCAAGAGAAATACTAGAGAAGCAATTGAGCAAACATTCACTGATTTTCTAGTTTATGCAGATACTCAACTATTTATAGAAAAGGGATCATCACTAACATGGAAACATATTAAATATGATTTTGCAAATGACATTGAGGTAGACTTAAAGGACTGACAAATTTATCTCAACATCCAACAATCAGGGCTATACGAGGTTGCATGCAAGTATCTCGCATTCCTGTGAGCAGATATCATCAACTAGATTATCTCACACATTGATGACAAGACCATGACATTGTGCAGTGCCAGTGGGAAGAAGCTTGCCACCTTTTGAGAAGAAGTCTTTTAGCAAATGTATCACTTGCTTGAGCTAATAGAGTGCATTGACTCACTCTTTTACACTACCAACAACTCTGTGATCAGAAGAGACATTATCAAACATTGGGCGAAAGATCCATCGAATTTTTGAAAGAAACCCACCCATGTCTATATGAAAAAGTCCCTCAAGAAGGCTTATTAAATTTTGGTTATCTTCACTTGCAGGATCCATCGTCAAGAGAGCATGGAAACCTTTCTTGAAGGGTGGGAAGTCTTATTGGACCAGGTGGTGAACGATGGGAAGTCATTCAACTGGAATTTTTTTTTGGCTCTATAGCTGAAGGCCCATGTAGCACAGGCTCAAAAAATGCCAAAGGGTGAGTGAGAAAGGTTGTATATGTCTACATAATTACTAGATGCAATCTTTGCACAATAGCAGTTCCCTGGCATGAACTAGACATCGATACCACGAGAAAATTCCATGCACATCTATTGGAAGTTGATTTTGGAATGAACTTATCAAGGAGTAATGGAATGACTAACTGAAGACTTCGTCATCCCACTTTACAAGATTATCTTTGAAGAAGATCCACCCTGCATATCATGAGAAGCAATGGAGGCTATAATAGACATCACAGGTTGGTATGCCTCATTAGTTGGCACCTTCATTAGAGTGTTTAGAGAAGCCTCTACATGTGTTACCAAGGTATGCCACAGAAAAACTTATCATACAATAATTATCATACCATCTCACCATATGGTGGTTAGCATTGTTGTACAGTAAGAAGAAATCACCATGGCCCACTCTTCCTTTGAAGATTGGATTATACGATATGAAGAACTTAAAATTTGCAGATGCTGAGGCAAAGGAGATAGTGGGATTTGAATTCGACACTCGAGACTTTAATATGTATGATCCCCACAATATTTGTAAGGACCATTGTGCGAGAGTTTACTTTCTATGGATCGACGAGGAATTTCATTGGTCAGAGGAGAATTCTTGGAGGTACTACTACAATGATTCTAGAATCATTGATTCAGTTAGTTTAGCAGGGACTTCGTAGGGTTGTCCACTAATGGAAGAAACTCTAGAAGCAAGAGTAGCAGAAGGCAACAATCTCATGTGGATAAGGGAAAAAGGAAGACTGATGACAGCCCAAATGGAGAACAAAGCTGCAAGATGAAAGTTGATCCTATTATCATGAAAGCAGAATTGGTAGCAAAAGAAAAGAGGAATAAGAGGATGCACAGAGAAGAGAAGATGAAGAGAGAAAATAAGAGATTATAGGAAGAATAATTGAATCTACAATAGACAAACTAGAAGTTGAAGGAAGAGGAGGAGTTGAGGAGGAGAGAACCAGAAGTAAGAAGAAGAACATAAGCAAAACATGTTTATAGAGGAAACGAATTTGATACAGGTTGAAGAGCAGGAATAGTAACAACTAACATATAAGGAGGAAGGTCAACAAATGTAGGATCAGGATCTTTCTCAATAGATTGAGTAGTTGGTAGAAGTGATATACATGGAGATGGAATAGGAGCCACCAAGATGTTGATCTAATGCTGAGAGCACCATCGGTCATCCCTTAGTCTCCACCACCTCCAGCAGGAGAGCCAGACCTGAGCGAGCAACACCACCTCCAGCAGGAGAGCCAGACCTGAGTGAACAACACCACCTCCAGCAGGAGAGCCAGACCTGAGCGAGCAACCAGGTATTGTTCCCTTGGATGATGATCTAGTGATGGATGTGTACAGTTTTTCATTCGATCAATTTCAAAGGAGGATTGTATAATCATGGAGAAATCACTTTCTAGATGATCACGCATCACCTACATTCATTAGAGAAAGGGTGATAGTGTTAGACACCAGGAGGCATCCAAATTCCATTGCCAAAGCCAACATGGCCTATGCAGGAGAAACAAAATAAAACATTCAGTATTTTACAACCGAGAATGAGAAATTGGCACAGAACATGCAGGATGCTAGGAAAGAGGCAGAGCAACTCCATGTAGCAGCGTAAAATGTAGTTTCTACATAGGTTTACTTGGAGGAGATGAGAGCAACGATACTTTCTGAAGTATCAACACTTGGAGAAACCATGTGGAATCCCTATGAGGAGTTTTTCACCATACATAAAGGAGTTGTCCATTTGTATGACCTACAACAGTAGAGAAAAGGGTTTGTTAAAACTCTGAAGAATATAAAAGTTGTCATTGCCTATGTGCAAGAGTGGAAAATGCAATAAAAATGGGTACTGCATGACTTGGTGAAGAAAATGAAGCCAAATGTAGAGCTAGAGAAAGAAAAGGTTCGAATGTTGATTCAGAACAATAACCATCTCACCTCATTCATTGGCATCATTCAGACCTTATATTTATGGTTGTTCAATAGTTTGGATGTCTTAGTGAGAACACACCAAATCCCATCAGTGGTTCCCTTACCAAAGCCAAGTCCAATAACCAAGTTCGGTAAGATATTGCAGATTACTTGGAGTAGCTCAGACAGAATGCCACCAGGGAAGACTTGGAGCTAAGCAGAAAGAGCATGCAAAATTTCATTGGTGGTCCTGCTCAAGTCAGAATTGGACGTCGTTGAGCTAGAATTCTCGCAAACTCAAGCATCATAGTGTTGTGTCTTGTTAGGCTGTCAAGTTGTCTCTACCCTATTTTTTCTAAAATGGGTACAAGTGTAAAATGTAATATTATTTGTAATTATGTTGTAAGTGAGATTTCAAGTTCCAATATTGGAATATGAAGAGTCATTGTGTAATGTAATGTGTCATTTTGTAAAGAAGATGAAGATTCATAAGGGTAGTCCAAAGGTCACAAAGGGGAGTGGAAGAGTCGTCCCCTCTTATTATAAATAGAACCTCATAACTCATGTAATAGGCTTTTTGGAGCCAAGCTTTTGGCTAGGTTTAGGCTTAGAAGGAGCTTGTGAGTATTCTGAAGAGCATTGGTTTCTATGTAGCATAGAGCATGTATACTTCTTTGGAGGAGCAGGTGTTCTTGACTGTAATGTTCCAGTATTGGGGCTAGTGGTCATCAATGGTTTATGTATGAATGGAACTTTCACTTATTTTAATAAAAGCAAAGTTAGCATGCTTTCATGGATATATTGTGAATATAGTAGGACTATTCATGTTGTAATTGTAATGTATATTATTTCACTTACACATATGATAATGAACTATTTTTTTTTTCATTTGTATGAATCTCATTGAATGTGTGTTGTTGTATTAACTCATCACTTTAACTTGTGGACTATTTCGCATATTAGTTTGTGATGTCATTTCGCTCGTGTTTTCCTTTCAAGTTGCATACTATTACAGGCTTCCGAAGAGCACACTTCCTTTTGCCTTCATGTGTTGGATCCTTCATGCATCACACTTAACTCTCCGTAGGGTCACACACTTGATCCTACCCAAAGATATCATACTTTCTCTGTGCATTTCCACAATCAAGGCATAACATTACCACCCACTATTAGGACTCCTACTGCAAACAGTGTGAGGAATAGTTGAGACTTCATATCGGGGAGATCCCTCGAATGTTGGCGGATCTAACATTGTCAACATAACCTCAAATACCTCAAATGATATGCCATAGTCATGGATGCCATTATTTCTTTAATCACCATAGTAAGAGGTAGATCCAAAGGATGGGGGGGTGTCTTCCTTCTCCAAATCCAAGTCCTTTATTGAGGACCTAAATCTAAGATGCTCATATCAAAACCCCAAATATCTCTGAGGGATAACATTTTTTGTGGATCAAGAAGAAGACACTCCATCTATTCATGTGAAAAATGTTTCAATTGACCACATCACTACATATTATGCATGGTAGGAAATTATTTTATATTTTAATGGATTTTTCCCCTTGACAGTTGTTCTCTAGCAATGGCTACACTAGGACTAGTCTCATAATACTGAGCTATTATTTTCTTAAAAGGTTTCTTTGTGGTACTCTTCTTAGATTTAGAGGACCAACTTTTTACCAAGGACACTTGTTTTTGGGTCATTCTAGTCTCTCAATGCAACCATGGTTTCCTGACTTTAATCCTCTTGCCATGAATTCTATGGAAACCCTAGTCTAGGAAGGATTCCTAACTTACCCATTCATTTGACACAACCATTTATCTCAGAAGACATGGCAAATTTAATAGGATGCTTCATTAAAAAATATACTACTAGGATTTATAAAGGAATTCTCGTATTTGTTCGCATATATGTTGAAGTGGATATCAATGAAGGCTTGTCGGATAAAATCATGATCAAGTGGAGGGTCAAGATTTATTCACAATAATTGGATTATGAAATTATTTCTTTCCATTGCAAGAATTTCCAATAGCCTAGATATACTTAAAATGTATGCCCCTTTTCACAAGAATCCTTTTATCCCAAGAATACGAAGAAAACAAGCCATGGATGGAAAGATATTAAAGGAGTGAAAGGGTCCAAGAATACTTCATTTAAAAAGAAGGGCAACACTTGGAAACATAGGACATCTACTGGTAAATCCACTCCTCCAAACACAACTTAGCCTCAGGTGGCACCTTCTCATTCCTAGATAAAGGAAATCCATCCTTCAAAATAAAATGAAAGAGACTCAGCCATAATTGTGGCTTCTACAACGAGTGAGAAAAACCTTAGTACCTGCCAATTAGATCAATTGGATAGGAATAAGGAAATGAAAATTATGACAAAACCTTTGGTAATGGTACTATCTCAAAGAAACAATGTCATTTTTCCATCTTCAATTTTTCCAGATAAATACGATAAATCGATTGACGTTCACAAGAGAAAAGTAAAAGATAAAAAATCCATGATCAATCTTGGGATATGGAACATGGAATGTACTAAATGTAGTTTGGTGCACTGTTCTAATTATTGATGAACGATATGTTGTAATATGATATTTCTAGGCAATATAAAGTAACTTGTGTGCGTGTGTGTGTGTTAGGAATGGTTAGAGTAGGAAATTATGGCACTAATAAAAATTAAGAAAGTAGTAGAAAATTTCTTTTATAAATATTTGAGATGAGGCATAGAAAAATGCTCTAGCCTACCATGATTATAAAAATTCCTTTTTAAAAAACTTTGTCTAGCAATGATAATTATTAATGAATAACAAAAATGAACAATGTTTAGAAGCAAGGGCTATGGATTGGCATTGAGCCTCTCTTTTTTGATTTGGTAGAATTACCTCTTAACTTGTATTATACTTTTGTAGCAATATATCTTCACCCCTGTAGTTCTTGTGTTCACTCATATAGCATTAATATTCACTTTCCTTTTGAAGTATAAAACCAATAGGAAATTTGAACTCGCATCTTATTGCAAGAAGTTCCTTAATAGCACACACATCCAAACCAATAAGAGAGAATAATTTGAGACACGCCTTAATTATTCAAGGATAATGATAAATTTATTAGAGTGGTGGAAGGTAGAATTACACAATAGTTCTTAGAGACATTACCTTCAATGAATTTAAAAAGCTTTTAAACTAACAAAAATGAGTTGGTCAACCTCTTGAATCATCAAATGTACTAAATGAATATAAGGAAGGCCAAGAATACTATAAAAATAGTATAAATGTCTCACAATATAAAAATTAAATGACCTCCAAAGTTATATAAAAATCAATGGATGCATCGCACACTAGGTTATTGTTGACTGTTCAGAAGTGTAGCAAAAAAGTCTCAATTTGACTGTGCCTTGCTCAAATTGGGAAAATTCGAATTTCCACATCAACATAAAACTTGGTGGTAGTTAACTTGTGTGACATGGTTCTTGTCACTGAGTTAGCTCATTAAATTTGAGTTAGAAGGCTTGGAGTTCAGTTAAGCATGTGTGATTGCTAATTTGTATAAATTAAGATCAATTATTTCACATTTTTTTTCAGTTACACTAGTTCTAACTATTGATAGAACTAGTGGAAGGGCAGTTGTGCTGTGGGACAATGGTGTAACTCAATGATCATCCAATTAACTTAAAAATCAGCCCAAAATAGCTAGTGCATGTAGTGAACATGAGTTCCCTAATTGTGGTGGAGATTTGAAGGTACTGTAACATTAGTTGTAGACTAGTCTTGGGTGTACAAGTGTTGCATGTAGTGAGATGATCAACCTTGGGAATTGCACAATCATTTGGAGGAAAATTCCTAAATAATATAGGCCTAATTTTTAAAGATTTATGTAAGGAAATAGGGGCTGAAGCTAAGGTAGAAATTTACTAACTTTGGGTCAGAGATTCTCTTTGAGAAGAGAGATAGGTTATTGACTTGTAGGTCGAGATGAGAGCGACCTGGAAATTTGTAATACATTTGTTATTCATCTGATTAATGAAAGAGGGATTAATGGATTTTTAAAAGTTTCTTTCCTCTAGAAAAATATTGTTCATGTATATTTTTTCTTATTGCATGTTTGTGAATGGTGTTCAAAATTGTGAATTAAATTCTATAGAGCAGTAGAGTAGAATTGTGTCTGTTGATTTAGATTAATTTTTTTTGTTTATTTGAAATTAGATCACCATATTCTACATGGTATTAGAGATAGATTCATAATCAAATAAGGATTTTGAAGTTGTTCCTCACAAGGTTTGAATTTGTAGCTTCAGTGTAGCAAGATCTCTTCAGAGTTGGGAAGATGACCTTCAATGAGCTAAGATCATAATATGCCTTGGAAGTCAGCTTGAATTTCATTGCATGGAAGGATTGCATGGAGGTGGTGCTTGATGATAATGGATTTATGGAATATGTCAAGACAGACATTATAACACCAAGATCAACTGATGTCGAAAACCTATCTCAATGGAAAAGATAAGTAACAAAGGCGAGGATAATAATCGTGGAGGGAGTGTGAGACAACATTGTTTCAAATCTCCATGGGAAAGAAACTCCTTTAATAATGTGGAAGGCAGTGACAAAGTTTTTTGAGAATAGTAGTGACCATAGGAAACTGGCCCTCAAAGGGAAACTTCAAAATTTCAAGATATAGAAGAATGACACTATTTTGTAGTATCTCAACATATTTACACAAGTTCTCGATGCCATTGGAGGGATTGGTGTGAATGTTTCATAATATGATCTAGTGATCCTAACTCCCTTCCCAAAAGTCAACATAGCTACTAAGAATTGGTGAACAAAAGGGATAAATTACCGAATTAGGGATGTTTTTAGTCTGACTTGGTACAAGAAGAGATTACGAAGAATACTAGAGATGGAATTTAATCTAAGGGTAAGGATGAAGAAAAATTTACTTTGGTTACAAAGGGAAAGAAGGGAAAAGTGAAGAAGTCTCAAACCAAATCAGAATCCAGCCAAGGGGGAAGAATAAAGACTTGTCCAAAATAAAATTCAACAATTGTCATGAATTCAGGCACTATTCAACAAAGTGTCAACACAAAATGTCGAGCAAGAAGAAATCTGAAGGAGCAACAAGTGAAGCCTTGGCTTCATAGTTCGAGCTTCACTTCACCCTTATTGCATGCATGGACAACATGATGATGGGGAGTGCATGATACTTTGACTCTGGTGCCTCGTTCCACATGAGAGGGTGTAGAGATTTTTTCACTGACCTAGAGGAGAAATATCTCCAAATGCATATTGAGAGGGAGTCAGGATCCCTTCTTTGTATCAAAGCTATCATGTTTTTTTGATACCTAAAGAAGAATCTCATATCTATAGGATTTTTGGAAGATCATGGTTATGATGTGATCTTCAGCAAAGGGAAAGCATTCTTGAGCCACATAGCCACTGGATAGGTGACGCAGATCGAGGTTCACGTGAAGAATCTATTTAAACTTCATGTGGAAGATTGTGCTACATTAAGTAGTAAGGTGAAGAAAGTGCAAAGTTGTGATGTTCGTTAGATCTGGAATAGGAGATTAGTTGAGTTGCATCCTTACACTTTAAAGATTATGCAACAAATAACCATTGGCCTCCCTAAAGGAGCATTTAAGAAGGAGGATGTCTGAAAAGGTTGTACCTTGGGGAAGTATGTAAATTCTGCATTCCATGATTGATGCAATAAAGCACATGCATCCTTGAAAATATTCCACTTTGATGTTTGTCGAACTTTCTCGACAACCTCCACTTCCAGACATAAATACATTGTTATTTTTATTGATGCTTTCTCAAGGAAGTGTTATATCTTCTTCATGCAGAAGAAGGATGAGACATTCTCAAAGTTTGTATAATTCAAGGCACTAGTTGAGAAAGATATTGGTAAGAAGTTGAAGCCTCTCAGGAGTGATAATGGAGGTGAGTATGTTGAAGTTGAAGCCTCTCAGGAGTGATAATGGAGGTGAGTATGTTTCGAATGAATTCAATAATTTGTGCAAAAGAAGGAATTTGAATAGAGGTGACAAGACCCCACAACCCACAACATAATGGGGTAGTTGAGAGAATGAACCAGAACATTGCTGGAGTTGCAAGACATATGGTACATCACCAAGGCCTACCATTGCATTTGTGGGTAAAGGCATGTAGTGTTAGAAAATTATATATTACGAAGTAATGGAACACATAAAACATTGTAGAAATATAAACACAGAAAATGCATAAAATAAGAGAGACACATATATACATGGTTCACCCAGTTTGGGCTACATCCATGGAGAAACAACCAGTCCTTATTTTATTATATTATCCAACAAATTGAAAAGATACAACCTACAATAGATCTGTTGTAACACCCTCTTCGCTCTCAATCTCCTCTCTCTTCCTCACTGAGAATACAGATATGCATAGATGCAATACAATTCCCTCATATATAGTGAGGGGTTGCCTTTTAGGGAAAAAAACCCTAAATTAAACATAACTTCTACCGTCAGATCATCCACGTAATGAATGGTGCAGATTGACTAGAAATTGCTAGAGTTTTACAAGGCAATTTTACATCTATTTTTAGCTTCGGGGGTGCTGCCCCCGAACCCCTGCCGAGGGACAAGTCCACCCCGCATGGAGGGTGTACAGTCTTCCTGGGGTATACATCCGGCTGAAACCTTTGAATACAAAAGATAATTAGGCTCCACACCCAACATGTAGCACAATAGTCTACTTGCAAAACTAGAGTCCTCATCAGATTCTTTGTATGATTACGCTAGAGGAGGCTTTCTCAGGGAGAAAGTCGGATGTGTCTCACTTCAGGATTATTGGAGCCTTTTTTTACTGCCATGTCTCCAAAGATTTAAGGAAGAAGCTTGAGCTGATAACAAAGTTGAGGTTTTTTATGTGTTAGACTGAAACTCCACACAATTATCATGTGTCTTACCTTCCCTTGGAATGATAGTTGTGTGAAGGGATCTAAATTTTGATGAGGAGAGAGTGATGTGATGATCTCTTCAGAGGTAGCTCTAAATCCCACTAGAAGAGATATTTTAGCTCCAAAGGAGGAGCCTCAGGAAGATGTGGAGGCACCAGAAATAGAGGAGAATATATTGGAGACATCCAATCAAACATAACCATCTAGGAAAGGCAGAAGAAGAACCAAGGAAGCTGATACATTAGTGCAGGATGTGAGGGAGAATGTGGGAGCTCATTCAAATTTTCCCAGGCAAAGGAGGTCACCTAAGAGGTAAAATGGCTACATCAATTTATTGACTAAGATTATATATTTTGAGCCATCCTCTTTTGAGGAAGTAGTTGAGAAACCTATTTTGGTTGATGCAATGGTGGAACAATGTGAATCCATTGTAAATAACAGTGTTTACGAAGTGGTCCCAAGACTGGCAGATAAATCAGTTGTGAGTTCAAGATGGATCTTCAAGGTTAAGAATGAAATGGATGGAAGTATAGAGAAGTATAAGGCCATATTTTTTGCCAAAGGATTCTCTGAAGTTGAGGGAATTGATTACGAGGAAACACTTGCTCCCTTAACAAGGTATTCCTCCCTTAGATCGATTCTTGCATTGGCTGCGCAAATAGGGTGGAAGATCCACCAAATGGATGTAAAAACAACATTTATCAATGGTGTTATTAATGAGGAGGTGTACATAGAGTGGCCAAAAGGCTTTCAAACTTTCGATCGGGAGTCTCATGTGTGTAGATGCAAGTGAGCATTGTAGGGTCTCAAATAGGCACCATGAGCTTGGTCGACTAGCATCGCTAGTTATCTCCCTGGTATCAGCTTAACCAAAAGTGAGGTGGATGCAAGCCTCTATCATATTTTGGTAGACAATAAATTCATTATAATTTCTTTATATGTTAATGATTTGATATTAACAAGTGATGAGCAACTTATCAGCTCTGTAAGGAGGACCTTGCAAGGGAATTTGAGGTGGACACGGGTCTCATGCACCACTTCCTTAGTCTAGAAGTATGGAAAGGTGATGGGGCATTATTTGTGTCTCAAGGAAAGTATGCCAATGAGATACTGCAGATATTTCGCATGGAGAGTTATAAGCCCATGAAGACATCTCTAGCAACTAACTGCAGGAAGGAGAATGTCACTTTAGGAGAATAGGGCAATGCTACCATTTGCTGGCATCTAGTGTTTTCACTAATGTATCTTGTGAACAAATGATAAGACATGTGCTATGTAGTCAACCAGTTGAACCAACCTATGGTTAGGTTGACCAAATTGTATTGTACGGTGGGTAAGCATTTTTTGCAGTACCTTAGAGGCACTAGCCACTATTTATTATGGTACAAACATATAGAGGGAGTAAAGTTGTGTGGCTTCAGAGATGAAATTTGGG
Source organism: Pinus tabuliformis (assembly GCA_031772625.1). Classification (NCBI taxonomy): domain Eukaryota; kingdom Viridiplantae; phylum Streptophyta; class Pinopsida; order Pinales; family Pinaceae; genus Pinus; species Pinus tabuliformis. The sequence goes on along the minus strand of CM062820.1, from coordinate 1,352,017,376 downwards.
CAAGGAGCCCATCTGATAGAAAGACTACATCAGGTGGAATTTTCAATGTTGGGTCCAGAGCAGTTTCCTAGTATAGCAAGAAGTATAGATTTGTGGTGCTCAACTTGGCAGAAGTAGAATACATGGTTGCAAGTCAAGAAACACGTGAGGCGATATCGATGAGAAAGATACCTGTGGTACTATTTGGTCAAATTATGGGTGCAACTATAATCTATGGTGATAGTCAAAGTTTCATTAAGATCTCTGAGAATTTGATATTTCACAAACGATCCAAGCATATAGATATCTAGTATCATCATTTACATGGTTGTGTGTAGAGGCAGATAATGTTTCTATAATAAATTTCGATAGAGAAACAATATGTTGACATCTTGACAAAGGCTTTATCAAGAGAGAAGTTTGAATTTCATAGGTTCATGATAAGATTGGTTGTTAATCCCTTCTTCCTAAGAGGGAATGTTATGAAGTGTAGCAAGAAACTCTCAATTTGACTATACCTTGGTCATATTGGGAAAATTTGAATTTCCATATCAATAGACAACTTGGAGGCAGTGAACTCATGTGACATGGCTCTTTTCACTCATATATCTTAGTAAATTCAAGTTATAGGACTTGGAGTTTAAGTAAGCATGTGTTATTTTTAATTTGTAGCAATAAAGGTATGCTATTTCAATTTGTTTTAAGTTAACGTAGTTATAAATGTTGATAGAACGAGGGGATTGTTAGTTTTGTAGTGGGACAAAAGTCTAACGCAGTGATCATCGAGTTAATTGATTAATCAGCCAAAAATAGATAGTGCATGCTGAGAATTTGAGTTTCCCAACAGTGATGGATATTGCAAGGTAGTGTAACATCAGTTTTAGGCTATCCTTGACTGTATAGGTCTTGCATGAAGTCAAATGATGGACCTTAGTAATTGTGTAATCCATTGGAGGAAAATTCCTAAATAATAGGGGCCTAATTCCTCAAGATTTTTTCTAAGAAATAAGGGCTCAAGTTGAGGTAGAAATTCACTAAGTCTGGGTCAGAGCTTCTCATTGAGTAGAGAGATAGGTTATTCACTTACAGGTTGAGCTCAAAATGAGCTAGAAATTGTAATAAATTATTTATTCATCTAAATAATGTAGGAAGAATTAAGGGGTTTTTAGCAATTACTTTCCCCTAAAAGAATATTGTGCATGTGTGGCTTTTCTTATTGCATGTTTGTGAATATTGTTCTAAATTGTGAATTAAATTCATAAAGTAGCAGAGTAGAATTATGTCTCTTTATTTATATTAAACTTTATGAGTAGTTTCAGTTATAATACCATATTTCTACATCATATCAAAGTTGGATTCACATTGGAATGAGATTTTGAAGTTGTTCCCTGGGAGGTTCGAATTTGCAGCTTTAATATAGCAAGATCTCTTTAGATTTGGGAAGATAACTTTCAATCATTTGAGATTAGAGTATGCCTTGGAAGGTAGCTCAAATTTCATTGCATGAAAGGGTTGCATGGATGTGGTGCTTGATGAAAGAAAATTGTTGGAATATTTCAAGACAAACATTTCAAAACCAAGATTAGTTGATGCCCATAACCTAGCTCAATGAAAGAAAGATGTAGCCAAGGCAAGGAGAATAATATTGGAGGGAGTGCGAGACCACATTTTATAAAATCTATATGGGAAGGAAAATTATTTCGTAATGTGGAAGGAACTGATAGAGATTCTCGAGAATAGCCATGACCATAGGAAACTAACCCTCAAAGACAAACTTTGAAATATCAAGATATAAAAGAATGACACTATTCTACAATATCTCAACAGATTTACACAAGTTCATGATGACCTTGGAGGGGTTTGTGTGAATGTTGCAGAAGATGACCTGGTGAGCCTAACTCTTCTAGGCCTTCCCAAAATCTCTCATAGCTACCAAGAATTGGTGAACATAAGGGAAAAACTACCAATTTGGGAGAACTTGTGGTCCAATTTGGTACAAGAAAATATCAGGTGGAATACTAGAGAGGGAAGTTCAACCAAGGGTGTGAATGAAGAAAAATTTTCATTGGTGGGAAATGCAAACAAGGGAAAAGGGATGAAGACTCAAACCAAGCCAGAATCCATCAAAGGGAGCAAGAAGAAAGAGTTGTACAAAATAAAATGCTTCAATTGTCATGAATTTGGGCACTATGCTACAAAGTGTCCACATAAAAAGTTGAGCAAGAAGAGCTAAGGAGGAGTACAAGATGAAGCCTTTGCTTCACATTTCAAGCGTGACTTCACCCTTATCACATGCATGACCAACACAGTGATGGGGAGTGTGTGGTACTTTGACTCCAGTGCCTCGTTCCACATGACAGGGTGAAGAGATTTTTCAATGACCTAGAGGAGAAATATCTCCAGATGCATATTGAGCTTGGGGATGATGGAAGGTACAATGCTACTAGGATTGGTACACTAACCTTTAAGAGGGGTTCAAGATCCCCTCTTCGCCTCAAAGATGTCATGTTTTTTCCAGGCCCAAAGAAGAGTCTCACATCTGTAGCAGTTTTGGAAGACTATGGTTATGATGTGATCTTCAGCAAAGGGAAATCATTCTTGAGATACATAGACACTGGATAACTAAAGCATATTGGGTTTGATGTGAAGAATTTTTATAAACTTGATGTGTAAGATTGTGTTGCATTAAGCAGTTAGGTAGAGAAAAATGTAGAGTCGTGATGTTGGTGAGCTTTCGCATATGATATTTAGCCATTTGCATCATGGTGCGTTAAATATTATGTAGAAAATAATCATCGACCTCCCTAAATGAGAACTTGAGAAACATGATGTCTACAAACGTTGTACCTTGGGGAAGTATGTAAAATCCACATTCCATGATTGAGATAGCAAAGGACATACAATCTTGGAAAGAGTCCACTCTGATGTTTTTGGACCTCTCTCAACAATCTCCATTACCAGACATAAATACTTTGTTATTCTTATTGATGATTTATCAAGGAAGTTTTGGATGTCCTTCATGAGGAAGGATCAAGTATTCTCAAAGTTTGTATAATTAAAGGCACTAGTTGAGAAAGAGACCAACAAGAAGTTGAAGGCTCTTAGGAGTGATAATGGAGGTGATTATGTTTCAAATGACTTCAAGAATTTTTTTGCGAAAGAAGGAATTCGAAGAGAGCTAACAACATCCCACAACCCACAACAGAATGGGGTAGCTAAGAGAAAGACTTGAAGCATTGTTGGATCTGTGAGACCTATGGTACATGACCAAGGCCTTCGACTGCATTTCTAGGCAGAGGCATGTAACACAATAGTCTACTTGTAGAACTGAAGTCCTCATTAGATACTTGCTATGATTACACTGGAGGATGATTTCTTCAAGAGAAAGTCAGATGTGTCCTACTTCAAGATTTTTGAAGCCTTTGTTTACTACCATGTCTCCAAATATTCGACGGAGAAGCATGAGCCAATAAAAGAGTTAGGGGTTTTTTTGGGTTACACCGAAACTCCATACAATTACTGTGTGTACTTAACTTCCCTCATAATGACAGTTGTGTGAAGGGATGCAAACTTTGATGATGAGAAAGTGATGAAATGCTCCCTTGAGAGGGAGCTTAAAATCCCACCAGAAGAGGAGATTTTAGATCTAAAAGAGGAGCCTCAAGAAGATGTGGAGAAACTATCAATAGAGGAGAAGAGACTGGAGACATCCAGTCAATTAGAACCATCTAGAGAAGGTAGAAAAAGAACCATGGAAGCTGATAGATTAGTGCAGGATGTAAGGAATAATGTGAGAGATCCTTCAAATTTTCACTGGAAAAGGACATCTCCTCAGAGGTACACTAGCTACATGGATCTAATGAAAAATATTATAGAAATTGAGCCATCCTCTTTCAAGGAAGTAATTGACAAATCTGTTTGGGTTGATGCAATTGTGAAAGATTATTAATCCATTGTAAATAATAGTGTTTTGGAAGTGGTCTCAAGACTGGATGGTAAATTAGTTAGTGGGTTTGAGATGGATCTTCAAGGTTAGGCATGTAGCATATGAAAGTGTAGATAACTATAAGTCTAGATTTGTGGCCAAAGGATTCTCTCAAGTTGAGGGAATTTACTATGAGAAAACAATTGATATCATAGCAAGGTATTCATCCATTCGATCAATTCTTGTACTAGTCGCAAATGGGGTGGAAGATCCACCATATGGATGTAAAAAAAAAACATTTCTGAATGGTGTTATGGAGTAGGATATGTACATAGAGAAACCAAAAGGTTTTGAGACATTTGATGAGGAGTATCATGTGTCCAAACTCAAGCAAGTGTTGTATCGTCTCAAACAGGCACCCCGAACTTGGTATCCTCGGATCGACAGTTATCTCACTAGTTTTGGTTTCACCAAAAGTGAAGAGGACGTGAACCTCTATCATATTTTGTTTGGTGAAGTGGACATGGACCTCTATCATATTTTGGTAGAATGTAAATTCCTTATCATTGTTTTATATCTTGATGATTTACTATTAATAGGTGATGAGTAATTAATGAGATTTTGCAAGGAGGACTTTACAAAGGAATTTGAGATGAAAGACATGCGTGTCATGCACTACTTCCTTAGGCTAGAAGTATGACAAGGAGATGGGGAATTATTTTTGTCTGTTGGAAAGTATTCCAATGAGATATTGCAGAGATTTCACATGGAGATTTGTAAGCCCATGGAGACACCTCTAGTGGCCAACTGGAGAAAGGAGAATTCAACTTTAGGACAAGAGGTTGATGCTACCATTTACTGGTAGGTGGTGGGCTCATTGGTCTATCTTATGAATGCATCACCAGATATGTGTTGTGAAGTCAGTCATCTGAGCCAACCTATGGTTAGGCCAACCAAATTGTTGATGTTTAATAGATCCAGAGTTAAGATGGATTTAGGATGGTTTTTTTTATCTTTTGATTTTGTTTTTATTAATAAAATCACAAACAATTTTTTAGATAAAAGAAAATCATAATATACATTTCACATTGTTTTTTAATAAGATCAGATAGTGGATATATTACCAAAATTTTTGATGGAGCAGGCTCCTGTTACAATCAACTGTAGTGTAAGTGGAAACTAAGCCATGAGAATGTGTTGGGAATGCAGTCCCTTCTCCTGTGCTTATATTCAAAAGTTCATAGATTCTGTAACTATTCTTGAATATTGTCTAACATATTGTCCTACTAGTAAAGAAAATTTACATAACATTGATTCTTTGGTATCTTTTCATGGCTTGTAGACTGACTACTCCTGAGAGGGTTGATTCTTCTTGTCTTGAATTCCATTTGGTTTTCTTCCTTCTCTTTCTCCTTGGGTTACTTGTTGTTCCTTCTGTTGTTGTGTTGTTCCTTCTACTTGTCATTCCTTCTGTTGTTTTGTTGTTCCTTCTGTTGGTTTCAATTGTTCCTTCTACTTGTTGTTCCTTATATTGTTGTGTTGTTCCTTCTATTGTTGTGATGTCCCTTCTGCTTGTTGTTCCTTCTATTGGATACGACTGTTCCTTCTGCTTGCTGTTCCTTTTTTGTTGTGTTGTTCCTTCTACTTGTTGTTCCTTATGTTATTGTATTGTTCCTTATTGTTGTTGTTCCTTCTATTTTTGTGTTGTTTAGTCTGCTTGCTACTCCTTCTATTGGTTGTGGCTTCTTATTGTTCCTTCTACTTGCTAATTTGAGTGTTGAGGCCAATGAATGCAGATCTGGCTGTTATAGCTTGGTTAAGGTGGAGGATGAGGCGAGTAGGGTCCTCCATTGAGACTAAGGTTTTGAGGCAGAAGACAAACTTTATTTTCCAGAGAGTTTGCTTGCTTGTTTAAATCCCACAGAATGTGCTAAGAGTCAACTTTGTTAAAATATTTTAAATTGTTTCAGATTCGCTGCAGAGTTTTGTTTAGTGCAGGATTACAAAAATGATATTCAAAGTTTAAAAGTTTAATCAGAAGCTCCGAGTCTCCAAAAATTTGAATTATTTTATAACCTAGCTCCTTCGCAATCTGAAAAGCTTTTAAGAGACTGTAACTCTTTGCTTGATTGTTCGAGCTACTGCCTAGGCCCCAACTGAAGCCGGTTTCACTCGATCTATCCAGGGAAAGAATCAAACCCCCTGCACCTACAGTTCCTGGGTTCCCCTTGGACACTCCATCAAAGAATATCGTGGCTTTTGAGGTCCCCTGCCACCACGTGTGAAAGTCACCTTCAGTGAGTCGCAAGTGCCAAGAAGGAGCATTCAACGGTTTGCTGACTGAATCATTCCTCTCTCTTATCAAGCAGGATCCAAGCCACGCAGAAGCTTCTGAAGGTAAAAAGGAGGCAGGAGTTGATTTACCTACAATTTCCAGCAAGAGGGCTTTCACTTTGGCCACCACTACACTGAATTCAGAAGCCTATTGTTGAAAGCGTTGTCATTTATAGCCAACCACACTTTCCACCAAAGGAATTTTGGAATAGCTTTCCAGATGTGTTTTCTAGACTGCTATTTTAGCCTTTTTCTCTAGATTCTAGTCTATCCAGGAGATGTAAAGAGAATAGATAGATGTATGGGAGGGGGAGGGAGCACTAAGACTGTGAAGGACCAAATTCCATACTGCTTGTGTGAAATTGCAGTGAACCAATAAATGATCAGAGGTTTCAATAGTAGAGTTGCATAAGAAGCATCTAAAGGGGCTGTGGAACCCTCTTTTGTTCATATTTTCACCTGTTAGTTCATTTCTATGCATGAGTAACCATGTCAACAATTCACCTTTGGTAGGCTAAAGGGGGACCAAACTAATTTCCATAGCTTTGGTGTCAGTGAAGGGACATGAGTAAATTGTAAAGACGAGAAACCTTGAGTTGTTGTGTAAATTCCTGTTCTTCCCCACCCCCATCTGTACTTGGATGAGCGGTGGACAAGCGCAAGGCCAGAGAGAGTTGTATATACAAAAAAAAGTTGAGTGGGAAGAGGTTCTGGGACCCCTGGAAAAGTCCATCCTACCCAATTCCCTTTGTTGTCCGAAGAGCAAATGTCTGCAAGCTGGAGGAGACCTTTGGTCACTAGCTAGATCTTTAACTCGTTGTAGGAATTTAGGGAGGCCAAAGGGGCATTCCCTTGAATGGTATCCTCCCACATTAAGGTTCTGAAACCATTGCCTGAGATTCTGTATAAATATTTTTATAAGTGATCAATGCATCTTTCTCTTAAATTCCAAATTTTTGTTCATGTTGGAGTAGATGCTATTGTTAGTTTTATCAAGGATCCTCCCTTTAGGTATTTCATCCATAGGATCTTCCTGATAAGATTTTTTTGTTTGCATATAGCTACCATATAATTTTTCTACCAAGAGTCAAATTTTCCAGGCTTGGATCCCGAATCTGTAACCCACCTTCCTGGAGTGGTCTTTTAAGGATATCCCATCTTACTATATGTAATTTTCTCGAGTTTCCATTACCCCCATTCCATAGAAAATCTAGAAGGAGCTTGGAGATCTGTTCCATGATATAATTGGGTGCTAGCAGGAGGGAAGACTGGAATATGGGGAGGGCGAAGAGGACTGCCTTTATCAAAACCAGCTTGCCAGCCTTTGTTAACCATTGGCCTCCCCAATATCCTATTTTTGCTTTTATCTTGCTAATTACTTCGATCTGGAGGGAGGGAGGGTTTGGTCCCAAGGTTAATGGAAGGTGTAGGTATTTGATATTTTCCCATTTTTCATACCTAGGGAATCCCAAGAAGTAAGTGATTCAAAGAATAGTTGGGTGATCTACATTCCAAGCATAGACAACACTTTTTCTTTTGTTGATTAAGGCTTCTGTAATTAAGTAGAAGTGTTGAATAATTTCATTGAAAGCCCTTGCTATCTTAATCGAAGCCCCTCCAAAGAGGAGAGAGTCATCCGCAAAGAGGGCATGATTTATAGGATCCACACCTCTTGCTGCGCTAATGCCTGAGATAGAGCCAACTTCCATTTCAACTATTAGATTTCTGCTTAGGGATTCTGCCAATAGGATATAAAGAAAGGGTGATAATGGGTACCCTTGGTGGAGCACTCTTGAAGCTTGGAAGAAGTCAACAAGTCTGTTGTCGAGCAGTAAAAATGGTCTTTTTCACCTCTATTTACCGTACATTAATTGTCATTCTAGGAACGATTTGTTATCTCAAAGAGCGTACTCAATTTGACGTGGTCATTTGTCAAAGTAATGCTAGTAGTATAGTGCTCTAAATACAAGAGTAAACAGATGCTTGGAATAAAATCTTCTTTCAAAAAGAAACGTAAGACTCAAATCATGCGTTCAGAAAGCTACAACAATTTATCAGTGAAGGGTACAATAATGGTAATTCTTCCCTCTATAAACTGATTCAATTAAAAAGAACTCAAAGAAAGGATCATAAAACTGGGAACTAGACAACATATTTCGATGTTCACCATAGTCTCAGACCTTCTGCACACCAAAGAGATGATAACTTCAAATGACAAGAAATGGAACAACAACTATCTTTATAAACATGATTAAACAGCAAAACCTTAACCTATGGAAATGAATGCAACAATAATTATAAACTACAGGAATTAAGTAACAGCCTTTGAATTGAATAACAAATAGAAATGGAACAATGGACTAACAGAAATAAAATATAGAACAACAACTTAGATCAAATATGAATGTACAACAAACCAGATTAAACACACGACACACTTAACATTAAAAGGAACAGTAATCTGAGCTTCGATACAATAAGCATGAATCACAGTTATAAAGTAACAACAATTGCAACAGAACAACAATCCCGAATGAATAACAATCACAATTTAAGAATAAACCATACAGTAGTACCGATTTAGGAATATACAACACTATTAATCTGTAATCGAATGGAAATCTGTAAGGAACAACAATGTTATATCAATTGTCAAAAGGAACAACAATGCGATATAAAGTTAGAATGAATAACATAGCATTCCTGTTGCAGATAATAATATTACTTAGTCAAGTATATATAACAGAGCCGATATGTAAAACAGCAAAGCACATCAGATTACTAAACAGAGTAAATGGAAGAAAACAAACCACACATGAATCAGAAATAATGGTACAGGAGCAAGTGATCCACCATGGTCGGGCTTGTTATCACTCAGGTTGTCCTTAAAGCTCCTTAAAGGATACGGCCGAGGTAACCACAAACCAATCTTTGGACTACAGGTCCTAGCCTACCTGCAATCAGAGAGGGCTCTCTATATATAATTTAGCTTTGTTTTGGGTTGATTTTAGGCTAGTTATGATTTTCTTGGGTTTTGTTTTGGTTTTGGTGGGATGGAGGATTCTTTCAAACAGAGTTGGGATGCATAGTGTGAGAAGTTCAAACCATTGGGCATGGAGTCGTGGATTAGGCTTGCTGTTACGTTTTCTTGGTCACAAGAGGAATACAGAGCAGGATAGCTACACATAAAACAATATCTAGCTAGAATAAAGATGGAACGAAGGTCAGTGAATGAAAGGCAACTAAGTAGCTCTCATTATGCTAACAGATGGAAGGTGAATGAACATTTATATAGGAGAAGTCAAGGATTCCTAAACAACATTCATATATGAAGGAACTAGCGTAAATATGAGCAAATTAGTATTCATATTCAGGACTAATTCAGAGGAAAACATAGATAAATCACAGAAATTGAGAACAGAATACAACTAAGTGAGCTCTAAACTATTCTTTCTTTCTACTATTTAGATAGTGAAACAATGATGGCATAAAACATATAAACTATAAACAGAGATAAGAAACACTTATTGGGCTATGTAGAAGCGTTAGGATTCCATAGTCACTCTTTAGTCATTAAAACACAACAGTCAATTCATCTCCCAAACATTCCAGCGATCTTTGATTATAGAGGCTCTCAGAAAATACAATGCAAGTCTAGAGGAAGTTATCAACCAACCAACCCTTTTTTCATAACAGAGGGTGGTTTAAATAGAAAAAATATCTACAAACAACAGATCTGGGATAGATCTCCTCAAATAAATGCCTTTAACCTAATTTGTACAGAAGTAAATGGCAGAAATATCTATCTAACAGTTGTGTTGGGGCAACTGGCATCTCAAAATATCTATTACAGCAGATCTTAGGAAAATCTGAGGAAAATGAGTGCTTTAATCTATTTTATCTTGAAGTAAATGCTTAAAAAATTTATCTAAGTGCTGCGCTGGGGAAGCTGCCTCAAAAATGGATTAACATCTGTCCTTATGGCTCTGTGCGGGCTCTTTTAGCCATAAGTGTGCTTTAAATTCATTCATCTGCGCCTGCAAGTGGTTCTGCTGCCTTAAGTGGCGAAAATTGTGAGTTGGTGAACCTTTATGGCTCAGAGCTGCTTTATTGACTTTGCTGGGAGGCTCTTTAATGATTCCCTGCTTTGGGTTCGAAGTTTGCATTGAAAACCTTCATTGATACACTTTGCCGCATCCTGATACACTTTGGCACTGAATCTGGGCCTTTTCTCACCGCTGATACCCTTTAAATTGTCCCATCGCCCCCTTTCTGCCTTTTAATGCAAAAATAACTGCTGCTAATGTCCTCCGTGGCCTTTGGAATGCTATCGGCGCTGACCGATCAAAAATGGTACTAAAAATGATGAATAACTGCTAACTGGCGGAAGACTCGATGCTGGAGGCACGCTGAGGCCAAAATCCTGCAATTTGGAGCTATTTCGGGCATGGAGCGATCAAATATGGACTAAAGAATGCCATGTTTCTTTTGGAGGTGGGGCGGGCACGGGCACCGAACTGTTTAAAAGAGAATGGCCCTTTTCCCTCTTATAACAAAAAAATGCTTTAAACGTGAAAATCCATCAAAATTGGGGCGGGAGTGATTACTGTTCATAAGATTGAATGCTGGCCGTTGGATCCGGCGTGGGCCGATCCAATGGCTGGTGCTAGATCGCATCGGGGCGAACCATTGGTCCCAACACATAAAACCTCCGAAAAGCCGCGGACCCGAAATGCTTATACGCCCTTTCTTTATGGATATCACGTCCGGTCCGTCGGCGATTTCATATCACCGGATTTTAACAAAATCAATATGCGGACCCGAAATCCCTTAAAACTGCCCTTATAAACTAATTCGGCTCCAGCCCCTCGGGAGCCCTCTCCTTTCACTGTGCCCGAGGACCTTACGAACCTGATAGCTTTCATAAGACCCGCCTTTATAATATTTCGGCTCCGGAATATCGGAGCCAAACATAAGGGGTGTTCGCCGAACAAACATGGGCCGTTGATTTAGTGATGGCGATGGACGGCAAAGATTATGTCGGCATTTCGCTATCAGCGGGGTCATGGGGCTGCCAAGTAAAAACGCCGAAACCCATCACACCCAAAATATATTTATGCCGCGCTTTATTACTTTCGGCTCCGTTGGTCGGAGCCATATGGGAGTGATGCGATTAAATATGGGCCATTGATCTGGGGCCCAAAAATGGATGGTTGCGATTATATCGGGACTTCAGCAATTGGCGGGGCAGAGGGTTGACATATATGTGATCGCCGAAATAATCCGGGCCATTGGATCGGCGGGGGCGATGGACGGCTGAGATTTGGTCGCTGTATCCGCGATTGGCGGCCCATTATAACCCATGCCTTGAGACTTAGCCATTTTCGCTTATAATATGCCACTACCCCCTCCCGATAGCGATATCACATCGGAGGGGGACCAAATAGATTCTTTTCTCATCGGAGAATGAACTTTGTTAAAATGCAAAGGAAAAATGAATTCGGAGGGGTAGCCTTTGGTGTTTCGGATGGATTCTAAGGCATTGGAAGGGGTCTGATAGCCAAAAAAGGGAGGATTTTTTTATTTGTAGAAGGTTTTTAATGATTTTTGCATGGTTTTTGGCAACTTTCATGCCTTGGAAGGATTCCAAAGGCATTTAGGAGGAATGTGATGTGTTTTGAGAGGGTTTAGTGGGCAAAGAGGGTTTCATGCCTTATAAAGGCAAACCAAGGCCAAAGGGATGATTTTTATACATATGAAGGTAAACTATGCAAAGGAATGAGTCTTTTTGCATTTGGAAGATGGTTAGAGGGGTCAATGAGGGTTCTTGCTGAGTTTCAGATAAACTTAGCAATTCCCGAGGATATATATGGTTATTTTTCAACCAAGGGGAAGGGATAAGTATACAGGGGAGTTATATACATAGTTTTAGTAGGGGAAGGGGAAATAGATAGGGAGTTACATAATAAAGTTAGTAGTTAATATGATAGTGATGAGAAAAAACGCTAAGAATGATGTCTTAGGCTATCAATGGGGGAAAATGACTGATAGAAGAAGTGTGAACATTCCTTGAGTGAAGCAGATCTTCACCAAGGCAGATGATATGGAGAATGATGAAATTAAGAGGTATTAAGCAGATCTTGACCTCTTTTAGGGGAAGTTAGTGAGTGATTTGGGGAAAGAGGAAGAGGGGGAAGTTAGACATGCATTTCTTGAAGTCCTCCAACTGAACAACTGCCTTCAACTTGTGATATGATAGATATAACACTTGACAATATGAAATGGATCACAAGCCATGATTCTGCAACCACAAAGCTACCTACCCGACCTACTCACCTAGCATTTTCTCTTCCTTTTGGTTTGGGTGCACTTGAACTAGCATACCCAGCTTTTCATTCTTTTCCTCTTGCTGTCCTCCTACCTACAACTACACTTATTGCATCCAGGGGCTCAGATTAAGCTGTTGAGCACCCTTGTTTCTCTACCTATCTACAAATCTGCCAAGATTAAGCTGTTTGGACAGATATTTATTCTCTGTATTCTACAACAAGAAATTGAAACCTAGGGAGGCCAAGATTAAGCTGTTTGGCCTACCCTTAACTGAAAACTGATCAAAATGGATTACTTATCAAAACTGGAACAAAGCAGTAGCATTAAAACTGGCACACCTTCATGGATACTTCTCTGGTCATCTGTAGAAAATATGGAGCATTGCAGCATGCATAGTACGACATATTTGGCATGTAAAAATGTCGATCATGAAAGATGATTAACCTGCTGCAGCAGGAGGCTAACAGTGGCTCCACTTGGGGATGGCTTTTCCTTGTGAAAAGCCAAGAACAGCAGGTCAGACTGCCTTGTATTCAATTGTTGCCATATTCTGCAAAATTCCCTTTGGCTGGCTGCCTTATTAATCCTACCTACTTACCCTAATCAGCACTTACTTTGCTGTTAGGTGAAATGAAATAGCCAATGCAGCCACTTGAGTATTATAAACATCAGTGAGCTTTGCTGCTTGTGCTTGTTGGTGCTTGAAATGGAGATCTTGCAATCAGATGTGGCTTTGTTAATCCTTGCAAAAACAAGGACACCCTTGATCTCCTTTGTTGAAACAAGAGACTGTACAAAAGGGTCCTGCAACATATATACATTCTTGCTGGGCTGAATTAAAGAACAATACAAAGGTTCGGGATAACTATCATGCTTTGGAATTGGGAGATCATCAGCAACTTGATATTGAGCCTTGCATCCTTCTAATGGAGAAGAGTAGTAATTCATCATCTAATCTGTCAACAGATGAATCATTAAAAACATGGAATGGTACTTGCAATTCATTACAAATAGGCTCAGATGGAAATTGACAAATCTGCACAGGATGCTCCTCCTTTTCTTTAGACAACTCAGAAGATTCAAAACAAAGCAGCGGGGAATTATCTGGAATCTCTTGATCATATGCTACTGCTTCTGAGCCTTCTCTTTCAATCTGACATTGAATGGCGCTTTGGGGCTGCACAACTAGAGGTAATGCATTATGAGCAAGGATTTGACTCTCCTCTAGATGGCCAATATCAACACTAGCTGACACTTGATCGTATACTACATGATAATTATTCTTAATAAACCTAAACGACTCAAAACAAAATGGCAAAGTTTCTTGGCTGAAATCAAAATTCTCTGCATTTTCCTCTTCCTCTTCATAGCTGAAATGAATAGGCCAATTACTGATTTCAAGCTGCTGAACTTGAACTGTGCTTTCTACCAAAATAGGCTCTAACTCCTGTGCAAGGCTGATTTGGCTTTGAGGCACATAATCTTCATCATATTGATGATTTTTTGGCATACAACTGAAAGACGAAGAGTAATTATATTCGTAAAATAGATTGGGAGATTCATCCCTATATTGATCAGAAACTGAGGCTTCATCTTTGAAAGTAGTTCTCCTCTCAACTCTTGCTCTGTTTCGTTTGGCAATCAGGTTTGCCTCCACACTGACAGCTACATTCTGCATGTCTGCTAAGGTTTGGGGGGCTCTTTCCCTTAATTGATAGGCCATGTCGATATCAAACCATCAGGGAATTTATACATAGCAATATCAGGTGGAGGCCTAAGGTTTTGTGGGATTGCATTGTAAACATTGTTAAATCTTGCACAATAGTATAAGATAGCCTCTTGAGGGCCTCTTTTGATAGTATCATATTCTGATAATATGTGCAGTGGATCTCTCTTTTTCTCCCATCTGTTAAGGAATGTTTGGTAAAGGGCCTGTGGGTCAGCGATGGAATTTGCAGGAAGAGCTCTAAACCACGGCCTTGCATCTCCATTTAAACTTTGGACAAAAATCTTCATTCTTATAGCATCATCATCAATTTCATAAATCTCAAAATAGTCCTGCATTTTTTTGGTATGTTGCAGGGCTGTGCAAGAACTAGTACCATCAGAATATGTGATTTTGGTTTGATAATCCTGAGGCATAGCCCCAAGATTAGCAGGCAACTGTAAAGGTGTATATCTATTAGCCATATTTACAGGGATAAATGAAACAACAGGAAGAAACAGAACAGCTAGGATGGAAGAGGAGATAACAGAAGGAGTTGGAATATAGCTTTGCTGAACTGTTTCAGGGGAAACTTAAAGATTTTCTGTTTCAGGTCCGTTCCTCCAGTGGAGTCTTGATTGAAAGTGATTTGGAGTCGCCAGGTGGATGATTTAACTTTGGAGTGCCTGATCTCTGTCCACCATCAAAGATCAGAACTAAACATGAAAATATCTAAAGAAAAGGAGCATTTTCTCCAGAAAACGAGATTTCCTCTTTGGAGCTTGGATTTTTATGAGAATGTCCCCAGTGGAGTCGCCATTATGTTATCACTCAGGTTGTCCTTAAAGCTCCTTAAAGGATACAACCGAGGTAACCACAAACCAATATTTGGCCTGCAGGTCCTAGCCTACCTGCAATCAGAGAGGGCTCTCTCTATATAATTTAGCTTTGTTTTGGGTTGATTTTAGGCTAGTTATGATTTTCTTGGGTTTTGTTTTGATTTTGGTGGGATGGAGGATTCTTTCAAATAGAGTTGGGATGCATAGTGTGAGAAGTTCAAACCATTGGGCATGGAGTCATGGATTAGGCTTGCTGTTGCATTTTCTTGGTCACAAGAGGAATACAGAGCAGGATAGCTACACATAAAACAATATCTAGCTAGAATAAAGATGGAACGAAGGTCAGTGAATGAAAGGAAACTAAGTAGCTCTCATTATGCTAACAGAGGGAAGGTGAATGAAAATTTATATAGGAGCAGTCAAGGATTCCTAAACAACATTCATATATGAAGGAACTAGCGTAAATATGAGCAAATTAGTATTCATATTCAGGACTAATTCAGAGGAAAACATAGATAAATCACAGAAATTGAGAACATAATACAACTAAGTGAGCTCTGAACTATTCTTTCTTTCTGCTATTTAGATAGTGAAAAAATGATGTCATAAAACATATAAACTGTAAACAGAGATAAGAAACACTTATTGGGCTATGTAGAAGCGTTAGGATTCCATAGTCACTCTTTAGTCATTAAAACACAATAGTCAATTCATCTCCCAAACATTCCAACGATCTTTGATTATAGAGACTCTCAGAAAATACAATGCAAGTCTAGAGGAAGTTATCGACCAACCAACCCTTTTTTCATAACAGAGGGTGGTTTAAATAGAAAAAATATCTACAAACAACAGATCTGGGATAGATCTCCTCAAATAAATGCCTTTAAACGAATTTGTACAGAAGTAAATGGCAGAAATATCTATCTAACAGCTGCGGTTGGGCAACTGGCATCTCAAAATATCTATTACAGCAGATCTTAGGCAGATCTGAGGAAAATGAGTGCTTTAATCTATTTTATCTTGAAGTAAATGCTTAAAACATTTATCTAAGTGCTGCGCTGGGGCAGCTGCCTAAAAAATGGATCAACATCTATCCTTATGGCTCTGTGCTGGCTCTTTTAGCCATAAGTGTGCTTTAAATTCATTCATCTGCGCCTACAAGTGGTTCTACTGCCTTAAGTGGCCAAAACCGTGAGTTGGTGAGCCTTTATGGCTCAGAGCTTCTTTATTGACTCTGCTGGGAGGCTCTTTAATGATTTCTTGCTTTGGGTTCAAAGTTTGCATTGAACACCTTCACTGATACACTTTGCCGCATCTTGATACACTTTGGCACTGAATCTGGGCCTTTTCTCACCGCTGATACTCTTTAAACTGTCCCATCGCCCCCTTTCTGCCTTTTAATGCAAAAATAACTACTGCTAATGTCCTCCGTGGCCTTTGGAACGCTATCGGTGCTGGCCGATCAAAAATGGTACTAAAAATGATGAACAACTGCTAACTGGCGGAAGACTTGATGCTGGAGGGAGGCCGAGGCCAAAATCCTGCAATTTGGAGCTATTTCGGGCTTGGAGCGATCAAATATGGACTAAAGAATGCCATGTTTCTTTTGGAGGCGGGGCGGGCATGGGTGCCGAACTGTTTAAAATAAAATGGCCCTTTTCCCTCTTATAAGGCAAAAAATGCTTTAAACATGAAAATCCATCAAAATTGGGGCGGGAGCGATTACTGTTCATAAGATTGAATGCTGGCTGTTGGATCCGGCGTGGGCCGATCCAATGGCTGGCACTAAATCGCATCGGGGCGGACCATTGGTCCCAACACATAAAACCTCTGAAATGCCGCGGACCCGAAATGCTTATATGCCCTTTCTTTATGGAGATCGGGTCCGGTCCGTCGGCGATTTCATATCGGCGGATTTTAACAAAATCAATATGCAGACCCGAAATCCCTTAAAACTGCCCTTATAAGCTAATTCGGCTCCGGTCTGTCGGGAGCCCTCTCCTTTCGCTGTGCCCGGGGACCTTACGGACCTGATAGCTTTTATAAGACCCACCTTTATAATATTTTGGCTCCGTAATACGGAGCCAAACATAAGGGGTGTTTGCCGAACAAACATGGGTCGTTGATTAGGTGATGGCGATGGACGGCAGAGATTACGTCGGCATTTCGCTATCAGTGGGGTCATGGGGCTGCCACATAAAAACGTCGAAACCCATCGGACCCGAAATATATTTATGCCGCACTTTATTACTTTTTAGCTCCGTTGGTCGGAGCCATATGGGAGTGATGCAATTAAATATGGGCCATTGATCTGGGGCCCAAAAATGGATGGCTACGATTATATCGGGACTTCGGCAATCGGCGGGGCAAAGGGTTGACATATATGTGATCGCCGAAATAATCCGGGCCATTGGATCGGCGGGGGCGATGGACGGCTGAGATTTGGTCGCTGTATCAGCGATCGGCGGCCCATTATAACCCATGCCTTGAGACTTAGCCATTTTCGCTTATAATATGCCACTGCCCCCTCCCGATAGTGATATCGCATCGGAGGGGGACCAAATAGATTCTTTTCTCATTGGAGAATGCATTTTGTTAAAATGCAAAGGAAAACTGAATTCGGAGTGGTAGCCTTTGGTGTTTCGGATGGATTCTAAGGCATCGCAAGGGGTATGATAGCTTAAAAAGGGAGGATTTTTTTATTTGTAGAAGGTTTTTAATGATTTTTGCATGGTTTTTGGCAACTTTCATGCCTTGGAAGGAGTCCAAAGGGATTTAGGAGGAATGTGATGTGTTTTGAGAGGGTTTAGTGGCCAAAGAGGGTTTCATGCCTTATAAAGGCAAACCAAGGCCAAAGGGATGATTTTTATACATATGAAGTTAAACTATGCAAAGGAATGAGTCCTTTTGCATTTGGAAGATGGTTAGAGGGGTCAATGAGGGTTCTTGCTGAGTTTCAGATAAACTTAGCAATTCCCGAGGATATATATGGTTATTTTTCAACCAAGGGGAAGGGATAAGTATACAGGGGAGTTATATACATAGTTTTAGTAGGGGAAGGGGAAATAGATAGGGAGTTACATAATAAAGTTAGTAGTTAATATGATAGTGATGAGAAAAAGCGCTAAGAATGATGTCTTAGGCTATCAATGGGGGAAATGACTGTTAGAAGAAGTGTGAACATTCCTTGAGTGAAGCAGATCTTCACCAAGGCAGATGATATGGAGAATGATGAAATTAAGAGGTATCAAGCAGATCTTGACCTCTTTTAGGGGAAGTTAGTGAGTGATTTGGGGAAAGAGGAAGAGGGGGAAGTTAGACATGCATTTCTTGAAGTCCTCCAACTGAACAACTGCCTTCAACTTGTGATATGATAGATATAACACTTGACAATATGAAATGGATCACAAACCATGATTCTGCAACCACAAAGCTACCTACCCGACCTACTCACCTAGCATTTTCTCTTCCTTTTGGTTTGGGTGCACTTGAACTAGCATACCCAACTTTTCATTCTTTTCCTCTTGTTGTCCTCCTATCTACAACTACACTTATTGCATCCAGGGGCTCAGATTAAGCTGTTGAGCACCCTTGTTTCTCTACCTATCTACAAATCTGCCAAGATTAAGCTGTTTGGACAGATATTTATTCTCTGTATTCTACAACAAGAAACTGAAACCTAGGTAGGCCAAGATTAAGCTGTTTGGCCTACCCTGAACTGAAAACTGATCAAAATGGATTACTTATCAAAACTGGAACAAAGTAGTAGCATTGAAACTGGCACACCTTCATGGATACTTCTCTGGTCATCTGTAGCAAATATGGAGCATTGCAGCATGCATAGTACGACATATTTGGCATGTAAAAATGTCGATCATGAAAGATGATTAACCTGCTGCAGTAGGAGGCTAACAGGGCCCTTAGCCTCCAGGGACTCACTGCTTAAGATTACTCCAGAATCAACGATAGAATGACAACCAGATTTATATATTAAACATCAAACATAATTACAGTGAGTTACTCTTCAAAGAGAGTCGATGATCAAATTTCAAGTACCAAGAATAATTTCATAAAAATAACAATTGTTCTCCCCCTGCTAACAGTGCTACCCCTTCTTATAATAGCCGAGCGAAGATATCAATGATACAGAGGATTGTTAAGATAGAAATCCCTCAAGATCAAAGGATCTTGAGGGATTTTCAAAACTGTTAGTTCTCAGTTATCCTCTTGTTATTTTGTGCCGATTGGATATCTCCTTTTCCTTTTTTTGGCTATTACGCTCCAATTTGGATTGCCTTGTTTGAACACGGTTCCCTGTCAAAGGGACAGCAGTTAACCTGGTCTTGCTATTTCCTTTGTGATGGTCGTATTCCATTTTCTCCTCTTTCTGCATAGAAAAAGGGTAATTATTATTTATTTCATGTTACATATAAATCTTCTAGATTTTATCATATTCTCTTGTCATATACCTAGCTCATGATGTAAAAAGGTTATGAGTTTTGAAGAAAAGATAACAAAGTAAATGAAAATAACATACCTTCTCCAGTGCTCAACACACCCCCCTGCTTACCCTTTTTCATGGCCTCATGAAAAAATTTTAGTTGACATGCAAGGCATTGAGGGAGTATGCTGGAGATGGGATATCATGAGGAGGTCTATGGCCATGATGCCTAGCTAGGTGCTCAAAAAGATGTCCTATCTGGCCCTCAGGCATTTCGTATAAGGCTTGGTATCCTGGTGCAAGATGCCAAATGACTGGACTTCGGAACCTACAACCTAACCAAGATGGCCCTTCCCTCAAAATAAGATCACCATAGAGGCCCAAGCGATCAGCAACTAACTTAAAGTTCTCATAGTTAAACGGTTCCTTGTGTTGGATATTTGGATTAGAAGTCTGATATCAAAATTTAGTAGCTGCAATCGCAAGGTCTTTGATGGTAAAGAAATATTCTATCCCTTGCTGATTGATTGTTGTATGAATGGGTCCTAATGCTTAAATCATGCCTGGAGTCCTCATTAGGTTCCTATGTTTATTCCATAACTACAATGCATCTCTAGGCTCAGCCCTCCCCCATAAGTCTAATCCGTTCTCTTGTCTTTGGAAGGCATTGTAGGCTTTAAGCCATTTTATTTGATTAACTCCAAATGAAATGAATGTCTGTAGTTGGATATCCCTAATGAAAGGGCTGGGATTCTGCTCTATTTCTTGATCTAACACAAGGTTGTGCAAATAGAATTCGCATAATAATATCTGAACCTTCACCCCATAGTGCTTACAACAATTTATGAAGTCATCAATAGTTTTTATTTCTATACGGGCTCCTACTTTGAGATCTTTAATTTTCAATTGCAAATATCTTTCCATTAAAAACAAAGCATAATTCTTAGCAAGTGCTCTACATGCTAGGATGTTAATATACAAAGAGCATAAGGTATCCATTTGTTTGATGACTACATGTAGCCTATGAGTTACCTTTGTGACTCTTTCTTCTTCCTTTCGCCATCCTTCAAAAGCCTGACTTTCAGATAAATTGACATCCCTTAGCTGTTGTTGTAATTCTTCATACTTTTCTCGAGAGACAGTTTGTTCTATAAGTTTTTCTACTGCTTGTTGGGCTTGCATCAAACCCTCTCACAGGGTTATTGTCCTCAGGTCACTATCCCACATAGTAGTTGTAAGTGCGAGGTTCACTTGAATCTTCTTATTGCGATGTTCCATAGTTATGGTTCGAATTTCCTCAGAGGACTGTGCCTCTGTCTAAATTTCTTTGTCACAGGTCGTTATGTTATATGTTTGTATTTCGACATGGGTAATAGCCGAATGTTGTTCCTTTTGATTTTGAACAACAGGCTGGACCTGAGTCCTCTTAACCTTTTTCCAAGGGTTTTGCTGGAGTGGTTGCATGCTTTACCACCAGGGTCCTTTTTTCTTTCTTCCCCATCTTCAGAATCCTGATTTGTTGTCAAAGTCATAAGTCATGCTATTACATTAAGTAGTCTTTACTATTCCTTTCATAATATTTTTATTTCTTCCATTTTATTGGAAGCAACAACTGTTCGCTCACTTGGGCCTGGACTTTCTCCTTGACCAATTTCTTGATTTTTCTCTTGGGGTGCTTCCTCATTATTCTACTGATCGGGTTGTTTGGGGGTAGAAACCCTAGCTTGTTCTGCAATTTCCTGGGTAACTTCTTCTTCCCCCCTTCTTCTTCATAAAATTCTTCTGGTGTATTTTGACTTGGAACAAATTGTTCCTCTTCTTCATCCTCAACATTTTTTCTCTCCAAATGCACTTTCATCATTGGCAGAGTGATTCTCTTCTTCTTCTTCCTCATCACATAACTCTTCAGATGCACTCTTATCATGAACAAAGTGCTCCTATGGTTCTTCTTCAGTGTGCAGGTTTAGTGGACTGAGAGGTTGAGTATATTCTCCCATATTGGCTAGAATCTGAGCCAATTAATCTTGTTGCAATGGATTTTTCAATGGGCTTTTCTCACATTTCTATATGTATTCTTCCCCCTAACCAGATTGCTTGGTCTCTCCCTCTGTTTCTCCTTCATCATTCAATTCTCTTTCGTTCTCTTGTCGTTCCAATTGCGGGGGTTGCACGTCCTTTGAATCATCTATCTCCACCGGTTGACTAGTGTTCCCTTGGGAATTTTCCAGCCTCCCTCTGATCCATGGAAATCTAATTGATTTCCTTTGTTTCAACGGTCTATTTGATGTACTTGCAGCATGCTTTTGTTTGGGGGCTAGCAAGCCAGTCCCCCGTCTATTGTAAAAATTAGTTATTCCCAACTGCCCTATTGTTGAGCAAGACTATAGCTAACTATCAGTCGTATCAACCCATGGTGACTTACTACCGATTCTACGTGGCAAGGTTTCTTCATGCTTCGGGCAACATCATGTAATAAAGAATTTAAAAACGCAGGTAAATTCACAATGCATTTTTTTAAATACAGCTAAAAGCTTAAGGTGGTGTGGTCTTACCACGTCATTTTTGCCTTCACAGGTGATGTAATTCTAGATGATTCTTGCCAATTCTTCCCATGGTTCTCCCAAGGCTGTTGGTAGAACTCCCTTTCCACTTTGAGTCAGGTTCTGACCCTCATCTTGGAAGATTTTTATGGTGTCTTGCAGTCTTACCTTCTTCAGAGTCCACACAGATCTAGTGGTTGGCAGTCTCGAAATCTGCAATTATGTCATTGGTGACTGCTATCTGTCTCCCTCTTACCATGGAGTGATATTCTTGCAGGTTCTACAAAAATTCAATTGCCACGGTCTCATTGGATTGTTGCAGACGATTGAGATAAACTATCCGTCCTGCCCTTGTTAAGATTTCTCATGCGGCATCAGAGACTATCAACACTTGTGGTTCTCTACGAATTGATCTTCCTCCCATGCTTAACACACTGTAAAAACATAGACGTCGCAATGGAATAGCAGGTTGTTCAAGCTATTAGCAACCACAGATAAAATGACGAAACAACAAGCTTGTTCAAATTTCAAATTACTGCTAATTGTTGCAGAGCATAACGCGGAATAACTTTGAAACAACAAGCCATGCAAATTGGAAAACAATATACCATTAAGCCTTGCTATTCCCAAGTAAAAATTCTCCGAATGATAAACTGACACGTATGCCAGTGAATTATGAGGTGTCCTGCTCCCCCCCCGCAATGTGATAGGCCGACCTTGGCCGTCAAATGAGGGAGAGGCATGCTGGACTGACATGGTATAGAGTCAGAGAGGAACAACGTATACCGAGATGCCATGTTTACAAGAACGAACAGATTTCCAAAATCGAGGTATATGATATAATCGCTTAATAAATAAGAGAATGTTGTGATATGATGCGAGATTTGGAGGATAGGATAGCTGATGTGCAGAAAAAGTTCGATGTAGTCACTATCAACTTTTTCCATCATGATTGATTGTAATAGATTTCATGTATTAAAGGTTCGGAGGAATTATGTTCATAATCTTATTTGACCCATTACAAAGGTAGAAGAAGGTATTCATAACTACTATTGGTGTATAAAGAATGTGATTTCAATACCATAAACAGAGATTTGTTGCCCACAGGTGTCCATAACCTTGACATAATTGTTTATTTCACCCATGGAACCATGATCCTTTGTGTATGCTTAGGAAAGTGTTGTGGAATGTCAAAATGGAGGCCATTATGCTAGATTGGTAACCAGATAAACCATAATGCCATTCACTAGGAAGGAGTGAAAGGTGGGTAGGTTGGCTTGTGATGAGACCTCCTGTTCCAAGGACTTTTTATTTTTATGATGTGCCTCTTGGATCGTATCCCTGGTGTGGTGGCCATAGTGGGAATGCCACTTCACTTTCTTCCTTATGATCATGGTAGGTTGGCTCTCAATGAGACCCCCTATCCTTCATTTGACAAACCATGTTAGCAAATTATATAAACATTTTTATTTTTATTTTTTTCTTTTATAAAGTACTTTTCCTATTTATACACAAAGGGTGGTTCAACAGTCCTTAAGAGTAGGGATGGTGGAAGAAGTCTTAACATCTCAAAAGAAAAATATTCCCTTTGTTCTTATTCCTTAATAATGATCAAAGAGGATTATGGGAATTTAGAAGGAACCATCATGATAAAGATAACCAATAATATCGGTATTAGTAGAACAGTGACAGCAAGATGATAAATGGTTGTGTCCTTTCCTCTTTTCTTTTATCAATTCGGAGCAGTTTCTTGTAAAGATAACGACTTTTATGTAATTTGTGGATTTTAGTATACTCTAGTTCTTATATTCATTACATAGGTGTATAGCTGTGTTTCAGAAGTGTTTCGAATGATAAAACACACAAAGAAGAAAAAGATAAAGCAAGTACTATACACAAAATCACAAGCGAAAAGAAAGAAAAACTCGAAACTGCTGTGTACTAAGAATAACAACAGCAAAGAAAACAAGCGCAAGAAAAACAATGCAAAAATGTTGTCTTTTCGAAAAAGGAACAACATAAAATAAAAATGTTGTTCCTTAGGGAAAATGAATGACAGAGAACGAAAATGTTGTTCCTTCGGAAAAAGGAATAGCAGAAAATGAAAATGTTGTTCCTTTGCGAAAAGGAACAGCAGAAAACGAGAATGCGCCATTCCTTCGGAAAAAGGAACAGTAGGAAACAAAAATGTTGTTCCTTTGGGAAACGGAACAACAGAAACGAAAAATTTGTCGTTCCTTCAGAAAAAGGAACAACAAGAAATGAAAATGCGGCATTCCTTCGAAAAATGAACAGCAGGAAACGAAAATGTGCCATTCCTTTGGAAAAAAGAACAACAGGAAACGAAAATGTTGTTCTTTTGGGGAAAGGAACAACAGAAAACAAAAAATGTTGTTCCTTCAAAAAAAGGAATAGCAGAAAACAAAAATTTTGTTCCTTTGGGAAAAGGAACAACAAAAAATGTAAGTGTTGTTCCTTCTGAAGGGGAACAACAAAATGACGGAAATGTTGTTCCTTTGGAAAGGAACAATAGAGTGCAAAAGTGTTGTTCCTTGAAAAAGGAATAGCAAAATGGTGAAATGTTGTTCCTTTCGAAAGGAACAACAAGATGCAGAAGTGCGGTTCCTTGAAAAAGGAACAACAAAGTGGTGAAAATGTTGTTCCTTTGGGAAAAGGGACAGCAAAGTGTAAATGTTACATATCTGCAAAAATATATACAAAACAAAAGAATTATGTACAATGTGTAAGAGTAGTCGAATTACTTAATGAACCAAAGGTGAGGAAGATTTCTCTTCCTCAACCAGAATCTGCATGTCGGAGTCTTCGCGGAGTTGTTGGTAGAAGGATTCCCGAGTAAGTGGTTTGTGGTATAATCGAACTCGGTGGCCGTTTGCCTTAAAGGTATGTCCAGATCCATCAATAGTGGTTAAAGTAATGGTGCCATTATCATGTACCTTCTGGATTTCGTATGGTCCCAGCCAGTGAGTCTGAAGTTTCCCCGGAAAATCCAGAAACCTGGAATCATATAGGAGCGCCCAATCTCCTTCCCGGAAGACTTTCTTTTTAATGAGGGCATCGTGCCATTTGGCTTGCTTTTGTTGTATTAACGCAATATGTTGAAGGGTAGAGAGCCTGATTTCATCTAGCTCATTGATCTGCTGTAATCTATTAATCTGGGCCTCATCTAAATCTAGACTGACTTCTTGTGTTGTTCGCAGTGTCTGTATTTCAAATTCTATTGGAAACATGTGTTCCTTTCCAAATACTAGCTGGTATGGTGAATAACTGGTAGTACTTCTCCATGTTGTTATGTATGCCCACAATTCTTCTGGCAGTCTTGCAGCCCAATCACGTTTGTGTGACACAATGGTTTTTGTTAGCATTGCTTCTATTATTTTATTCGTGCTTTCTACTTGACCATTTCCCTGTGGGTGGTATGGAATAGTAATTTTATGCTGAATATGATATTTTTTTAGTGTTGCAGCAATTTTGTTACCAGAAAACTGTGGTCCTCCATCCGTAATTATATCTCTTGGGAGGTCATATCACACAAACATGTGGAACAAGAACTGTATGATGGAATCCTCTGTAGCTCTCGGCAATGCCTATGCTTCAACCCATTTGGTGACATATTCTATTGCTACCAGAATATATGTTTTCTGATTTGATGATGGGTTAATTGGACCAAAAAAATGAAGCACCCATCGTTCAAATGGTTCAATAACTAGTTGTGGGTTCAGGGGCATTTCATCAAACTGTCCCGGGCGTCCCGCTCTTTGGCAGCTGTCACAAGCTTGAACGAACTTCTTTGCATCTTTGAATATCGTGGGCCAATAATACCCTGTTTGCAGCACCTTATGACTAGTTCTCTGATCTGCAAAATGTCTGCCACATGGTCCGTCATGACAAGCTTTCAAGATGTCAAAAATTTCATCTTCACGGATGCATCTCCTGATGTGCATATTTGCCCGTGTATG
The DNA here is from genome assembly GCA_031772625.1 of Pinus tabuliformis. Lineage (NCBI taxonomy): Eukaryota > Viridiplantae > Streptophyta > Pinopsida > Pinales > Pinaceae > Pinus > Pinus tabuliformis. Next base: position 1,351,991,306 of record CM062820.1, on the reverse strand, counting down.
AAACAGGTAGCCCCCAATCCAAAAAATCGAGTAGTACGCTGGACAATCTGCTTTCGTTCATTGGGGGTTAGATGTTTCGGTAACTTGCCTACTACTAAATAATTCGCAACATCAACATACCAGGGTGCTTCAACAGTGATAGCGAACAAATGTTCATCTGGAAATTGATCTTCGACCACTGCTGCATCCACTGGTTTGGGCATTCGTGAGAGAAAATCGGCTATAGGATTTTCTTTTCCAGGTCGGTCCTTTATTGTGATTTTGAATTCCTGCAGTAAAATCAACCATTTGGTTACTCTACCATTTGTGATTGGTTTATTCGCTAAATATTTTATGGCAGAGTGATCTGTATATAAAATAATAGGATATCCAGTGATATAATGCCTAAATTAATTGATGACATGTATTACAGCTAAAAATTCCATTTCAGTCACTGTATAGTTCAATTCGGAAGGAGACAATTCTTTGATAATATAATAAATTACATATGGTTTTTTATCTTCTTCCTACCCAAGGATTGCTCCAATAGTTGTGTCGGAAGCATATGATGAAATTTGAAATGGTAGGTCCCAATTTGGTCCTCGGAGTACCAGGGCTACTGACACAAGCTTTTCAGATCCTCAAAAGCGCGATCACATTTTTCTATCGAAACAAAGTCAACATTCCCTGTCAATGCATATAAAGGTGCAGAAATATGAGAAAAATGTTCTATAAATCTTCTATAATAACCAGAAAATCCAAGAAAACTGCGTACCTCTGTCTGAGTGGTAGGAGTAGGTATTAACAAGATTATTTGAATTTTTTCCAAATCTACCTGTATTCCAGCTGCTGAAATATAATGGCCTAGAAAAAGTTCTTCAGTTATCATCATATAGGATTTTACATGGCTCAGACAGAGCCTGGTGGCAATGCATCGTTGCATCCCTTTTTCTAGTGTGTCTAATGCTAGGTCGAAATCATTTCCGTATGGTGTAAAATCATCCATATATACTTCGAGCCCTTCATTTATTAAATCTGAAAAGATGCTGAGGATAGCCCTTTGAAATGTGGCAAGGGCATTGCATAGGCCAAAAGGTAAAACTCTGTAGGCAAATGTTCCCCAAGGACAGGTAAAAGTAGTTTTGTCATGGTCTTCAGGGGCAATATGAATTTTATTGTATCCACTGAAGCCATCCAAGAAAGAAAATAATTTCTTTCCTGCTAACGTATCTAATACCTAGTAAATGAATGGAAGGGGAAAGTGGTATTTTTGTGTTGCTTTATTTAGCTCTCTATAATCTACACAAATCTTCCATTTTCCATTCTTCTTTAGCACCACTACAAGTGGAGAGACCCATTTACTATTGGAGATAGGGTAAGTAAAGTTCGCATCTAAAAGTTTTTGAATTTCAGCTTTTACAATGTCTTTTAGATGAGGGTTAAGTCTCCTTTGTGGTTGGTGAATAGGTCTTGCATCCTTTTCTATGTAAATGTGGTATGTACATAACTGGGGATCGATTCCTTTCATGTCAGGATAATTCCATGCAAATGCTTCTTTGTATTTTCTCAGTAGCTAGATTAGCTTCTCTTCTTGTTCTAGAGTGAGGTTGCCATTAATGTTTAAAGTTTTTCCTGGCTCAGTTTCTACAATTTTGCTATTTGATACAGAGGTAGTAGGTATTGTTTGATCATGAGTGCCTTTGAGAGGATCTTCTTCTAATTCATTATGAAATGCTGCTTCTATCATATGACATTGTATGTGGGATCTAGATTTAGTCTGGCTAAGAAAGTTGTTAATGACATCATCCTCTGTTTGATCTTTGAAATCGAGGACATCTTCTATGGTTAATGGGGAGCTAATATTTTCATTGAGGTATAATACAGGATGTTTGTTAGTTTTCATTATTGTGACACTTGGCTGGGCTGGAGGATACAATTCTAGATTCTTGATATTAGCCCCTCGAGTTATGGTCATACTGCCTTGTCGACAACCAATATAAGCATCACGGTTGCAAGCCAAGGTCTTCCTAAAATCAATGGATGTCCATCAAGTCGGTTTTTGGGGTTTATTATCAGAAAGTCGGCAGGACAATCCCAGGAATCAACGAATACCATGACATCATGTAGTGTGCCTTCTGGCCTAGCCACAGATTGGCCGGCCAATTCTAATAAAGTGGAAGTCGGTTCTACTGATGTAATGCCCAGTTTTTGACAAGTGGTGGTTGTTAGGATATTAATTTCAGCCCCTAAATCAACTAAGGCATTTGCAAAAGTTTGCCCATTGATTTGTACTATTACTATTGGATTTCCTGGGTCTTCATATTTAACGGGTGTTTCTTTTCCTGATAATAGGTCGGATAAGGTGCCAACTACTTGGACTGTTGGGTTATTTGTTATTATCCTCCTTGGTTTTTTTATACATAGCTCTTTGATGGTTTTTCATATATTGGGATGTCTTGGATGGCTTGGAGGAGTGGAATTTTTATGTACAGATTTTTAAGTTCTCCCAAAATGTCAAAATCAGGATGTTGTATAGGTCAAGGTATAATTAATCCTTTTGGGAATGGAGGAGAAAATGTGATTACTTGATTATGAGTTTTCTATTTGATCACATCCTCTTGTTGCAGTGGTTGTTCTATAGGTAACTGATTTTCAACTTGAGCGGTTTTATCTCCCTCTATTTCAATGATGTTCCTAGATCTTAATTGAAGGTCATTACACTCCCTTAGATCGGTTTCTACATTTGGTGTTTCAATTATTTGAATGGATTGGACCGGTCTGTTATTTGGATTAGGGTTGGGTTGGGCTGGGAGTTGCGGTCTTAAGTTAGACTAGGGGTTTTGTTGTAATGCTGGCAGTGTAGGTTGAGGGGGCGGAATGGTTCCTACTGGTTGATTCGTTGGTCTTTGCGAGTTTTTCTGCTAGGCTTGACTTTGTGAAGTAGGAGGGGACCATTGCATTGGATATACATTGTTTTTCCAATATGGTGGGGCATAAGGAAAATTTGGCCAATTGGCTTGACTTGCTTGATTCGGCCATGGTGAAGGAAATGATTGTTGTGACCAATTTGAGAATAGAGGTTGATTTTTCCACATATTGCTGAGCATGATATTGTGGAGGCTGAAAAGAAGAAGCTGGATCGGAGAACATACCTAATTGTCACGGCTGCCATTGACGGCACTGATTAAGTAGGTACACTAGTTCTGGCTCTTCTTCTGCTTCCTTGTAGACTTCTTTCAATCCAGGAAGTGAGGGATAACTCTCTGTAGAATGATCTTTTGTACAAATGGCACAAACTTGAACCACATCTAACAGACACTCATTGTGGTTGTGTTTCTTCCTGCATCTGGGACAGAAGATTGCCAAATTTTGTTCTACCTCTGCTTGTTTCTGCTTAGCCTGCATAATATCAAGTTGCGTTGTCAAAGTCGCCAATATGTCGGTTTTAAAATTTTCTAATAAATTTCAAATTTTTGCGTGAGTTACTCCTTCTGTAGAGATCTTGTTGTCTCTTGCAAAACTATCATGTTCTACTGGTTTTAGTATTGTGCTACCTCTTGAACTCCTGATACATAAATCAATAATGTCAGCAAATTTTTCCTGATAAATATCTCCTTTTCCCATAATATTTAGTGTTTCAATCCATTGTTCCTTTACTCCTCTAATTAATGTTGTTTTTAATACATTATCAGGTAAGGGTAATGACGCATAAGGAGATCTTTGAAGATTATACTGAAAATGTTCAACATACTCTTCTAATGTTTCATTTGGTCTAGCTACCATCTGAAATATTTCATCTTTTAACTCTCTAGACCTGCAATAATATTGATAGTTTTTTAGAAAAGCCTCTTTCATTTCATCCTAGTTATTTATAACACCACCACCCAACCCCATAAACGATCTTAAAGCAGCCCCTTTTAATGTAGAGGGAAATAATTTCAATTTCTGGGGATCGGTGGTATAGTCATAACCTCTACAGAGTACATCAAATTCAAACAAGAATGCATCCGGATCTTCTAATGTAAGGCCATGAAATATAGGGATATGTTGGAGAGGAATTGCTTTCATAGGAGCATTAGCTACAGCGTCCACAATGGGATATTACAGTGTAGAAGTTTGGGTGTTTGGCTGGTTTTGGTCCATTTGGTCAAATATGTGCAATAATCTTCTAGGATGTCTAGGAGGGTATTCCTAGGCTGACAAGGAGGAATGGCTTCAACAGGAATGGCCTTAACAACACTTCCTTTATTTGGGATGATGAGAGTTCCTAATGTCTAGGGGGATTTTGTTTCTTGAGGTTCTTCAACTTCGTTATGGATGATTTTTGCAGCACTTCCCTTATCTGGGCTACTTAATGGCAGAATTTTCGCAAGAGGAGATCTTGGTTCTTCAGTTTCCCCGGTTTCTCCTCTCGCTTCACAGAGGTTGCTAAGGTTCCCTTATTGCAATGATTTTGGGCTAGAATTCTCAATTTCTTGAAAATATTTCTCTTCGGTGTGACTATGCACCTCAGCAAAGGCTAGAGATGGTGATCCTGTGGCCTAAAGGGAACTAGTAGGTTTTCTAGAAGTAACTTTTCTAGGTCCTACCGAAGGCTGACATTCTGCTTTCTTAAGGATTTCATCTATAAAGGTTGATCAGCCAAGGGTCACTGGCCCCTTAGCTTTATCAGGCTTGGGTAGAGGTTTAGGATTCTTTTCAGGCTTTTTCTTCTTAGTCATGCACACAAATCAAATGCTAATTTTTACCCAAAAAAATAGCAGCAAATCTGCAGGAAAGTGGGCATGGGAGCAGGGCTATTACATGCTCCATACGCAGGTTCCTCCCTTCTATTTTTAAAACCCAATTCTCTCCTAATAGGTTCTTACACTACTCTGGAAAAGAAACAAATGGCTACACTCGTCCCTAGCAACGGTGCCAAAATGTCGAGTAGTAAAAATGGTCTTTTTCACCTCTATTTACCCTACATTAATTGTCAATCCAGGAACAATTTGTTATCTCAAAGAGCGTACTCAGTTTGAGGCGGTCATTTGTCCGAGTAATGCTAGTAGTATAGTGCTCTAAATACAAGAGTAAACAGATGCTTGGAATAAAATCTTCTTGCAAAAAGAAACCTAAGACTCAAATCATGCATTCAGAAAGCTACAACAATTTATCAGTCAAGGGTACAGTAACGATAACTCTTCCCTCTGTAAACTGATGCAATTAAAAAGCACTCAAAGAAAGGATCATCAAATTAGGAACTAGACAGCATATGTCGATGTTCACTATAGTCTCAAACCTTCTACACACCAAAGTGATGATAACTTCAAATGACAAGAAATGGAACATCAACTATCTTTATAAACAGGATTGAATAGCAAAACCTTAACCTACGAAAATGAATGCAATAATAATTATAAACTATAGGAATTAAGTAACAGCCTTTGAGTTGAACAACAAACAAAAATGGAACAGTGGACTAATAGAAATAAAATATAGAACAACAACTTAGATCAAATATGAATGTATAGCAAACCAGATTAAAAACACGACACACTTAACATTAAAATGAACAGTAATCTGAGCTTCGATACAATAAGCATGAATCACAATTATAAAGCAACAACAATTGCAATGGAATAGTAATCCAGAATGAACAATAGTCACAATTTAAGAATAAACCATACAGTAGTGCCGAGTTAGGAATATACAATACTGTTAATCTATAATTGAATGGAAATCTATAAGGAACAACAATGTTATATCAATTGTCAAAAGGAACAACAATGCGATATAAAGTTAGAATGAATAACATAGCATTCCTATTGCAGATAATAATATTACTTAGTCAAGTATATATAACAGAGCCGATATGTAAAACGGAAAAGCATGTTAGATTACTGAACAGAGTAAATGAAATAAATAAAACCACACATGAATCAGAAATAATGGTACAGGAGCAAGTGATCCACCAGGGCCGGGCCCTTAGCCTCCAGGGACTCACTGCTTAAGGTTACTCCAGAATCAACGATAGAATGGCAACAAGTTTTATATATTAAACATCAAATAGAATTACAGTGAATCACTCTTCAAAGAGAGTTGATGATCAAAGTTCATGTACCAAGAAGAATTTCATAAAAATAACAATTGTTCTCCCCCTACTAACAATGCTCCCCTTCTTATAACAGTCGAGTAGAGATATCAATAATACAGAGGACTGTTAAGATAGCGATCCCTCAGGATCAAAGGATCTTGAGGGATTTGCCAAACTGTTAGTTCTCAATTATCCTCTTGTTCTTTTGCACCGATTGGATATCTCCTTTTCCTTTTTCTAGTTGTTACGGTCCAAGTTGGATCGCCTTGTTTGAATGCGGTTCCATGTCAAATGGATAGTAGTTAACTTTGTCTTGTTCTTTCCTTTGGGATGGTCGTCTTCCATTTTCTCCTCTTTCTGCATAGAAAAATGGTAATTATTAGTTATTTCACGTTACATATAAATCTTCTAGATTTTATCATATTCTCTTGTCATATAGCTAGCTCATGTTGTAAAAAGGTTATGAGTTTTGAAGAAAAGATAACAAAGTAAATGAAAATAACATACCTTCTCCAATGCTCAACACACCTCTTGCTACCTTAATGCCTGAGATAGAGCCAACTTCCATTTCAACTATTAGCTTTCTGTTTAGGGATTCTGCCAATAGGATATAAAGAAAGGGTGACAATGGGAACCCTTGGTGGAGCCCTCTTTTAGCTTGGAAGAAGTCAGCAGGTTTGCCATTGACCGGGGGCACTATCCAAGGTCTATATGTGCAGGCTTTAATCAAGTTAACAAACTTAGCACTAAAACAAAAAGAGAGAAGGATTTTATAGAGGAATGAGATTTTAACCCAGTCAAAAGCATTTGACATATCCAACTTGATGAGCATGTCTTTTTCCTTTTGAATGTGGCTAGAGTGGAGGACTTCATGCACTTGGATCACATTGTCTATGAGGTTCCTTCCTTTAACAAAACAACCTTGAAGAGCGGAGATCAGATTCCCTAACAGAGGCTTGAGTCTATTGGCTAAGAGTTTGGCAAGAACCTTGTATGAGGCATTACAGAGTGAGATAGGCCGGAACCTATCGAAAGTCTTTGGGTTAACTTCTTTCGCGATTAAGGCAAGGAATGTGGAATTGGTGCACCCTACCACTTTGGATTTCTTTTAGAAGGCTTTTACCATTCAAAGGAGATCGAATTTTATTACATTCCAACAAGCTCTGAAAAATGGATGGTGAAGCCATCTGGCCCAAGGGCTTTATCCGGCAATATTGACCATATCACTTCCACTATCTCTTTTTCAGTAAAAGGCTTCAATAACCTAGCATTTAAATGTGTAGTGACAAGTGATGGGATGTTTCATAAAGAGTCAGCAACCAGATCATCATCAACGGAACCATCCTCCTGAAACAGTTGCTGAAAATGAGATAAGGCGGCCTATTTTAAAATAGGTTGTCCTTTGATGACTTCCACCTCCCTGTTAGATATTTCTGAGACGTGATTCCAAGAGAGACGAGTTCTACATCGTCTGTGAAAGAATGATGTGTTTCTATCTCCAACTTGCAGCCAGAGGCTGCAAGACTTGAGGCGCCAGTACTCCTCTTCGTGGCGAAAGGAGAGAAAAGAGTTGAACTGGGCGTTCTCTTTGATGAGCATCTGAGCTTTGGTGGTTTCAGTTTCTTCCATGCCTAGATGAATCTCGGCTAAAGCCTGCACAGTCTTTTGTTTATTGCTCGTTGGAGTAGAGAGGGGTTTTCTTTCCCAAGTTTTTAAGGCATACTTAGTGTACTTAAGTTTCTGCTCCCACACAAAGCTAGGGGATCCTTCAACTGGTTGCGACCAAGATTGAGCCACTATGTCCATAAAGCCCTCTCTTGCTATCCAAAGAGGATTGAATCTAAAGGGAATAGGGCCTAAGTCTTCCTCTTTTTCTAGCAGCAATGAGATGGGGTTATGGTTGGATGTTATCTTAAGAAGAATTTTTGAAGAGATTAAATTCTTCCCCTCCATCAAAGAACTTTGAACTAGAAACGGATCTAGACGAATAACAATGCTGGAATTACCAAATCTATTGTTGGTCCATGTATAACGACCTTTCTTAGGTTTGAGTTCAAGGAGGTCCCAAGCAAGAACCAAAGACTACACTGAGAGATGGAAGGGATCTTTACCCCAAACTCTACCTTTTTTCTCTTTTGGATCTAAAGTGATGTTAAGATTCCTTGCCAGTATGATGTTGGTGGGACTGTAGATTTATAGGAAGTCTAAGAGAGAATTCCAGCAGTCCTTCTTTTCTAGGAAATTAATAGGGGCATAAAGATTGAAGAGAGCCAAAGAAATATTACTTGGAAGATCTTGAAGTTCTGTGTATATCTAGTGTTGGCTTGTGAAGGATCTTTTTAGCTGGAACATATCCTCTGACCATAAGGTTGTAAGACCCCTTGAAGTACATCGGGTACTGACCACTTTTCCTGAGTTCTTATTCTACTTGATTCGACTTAAGGATAGAAAAGCATCCTATTTTATCTTTGTCTCTTGGAGCAAGAGGATATCTGAGGGTTCCATTCTTGATAGATCTTTTATTTCTTTAGCTTTCAATGGGTTCCCCAAACCCTTACAATTCTAAGAGACAATCTGCATTATTTACCAGGGAAGGAAGGAGTAGGCCCTCCCTTTGTGGGTCGAGCCCTTGTGTTTCTGCATAATGACATTTCTATTGTGGACTGATTTCCCTGCATCTTTAATCTCTCCGCCTCTTCTTCTATGATCTCCTTACAAGACTTCCTTCCTGCCGTTTTGGTGGATTGCTCAAAAGAGTCTTCTTTAGAAGAGCCAGGGCTGTCTATCAGCTTTTTCTTTTTGATCATTTCTGCATAAGAGAGTGGGGATGTGGCACCTACTAGAGAGCCATGGGTTTCCTGTGGGTTTGCATCTACGCAAGGGATTTCTAAGGTGGCTACTCCAGTTTGTTCCTGAGATCCTGAGTTTATTTCTGTATCTGTTATCTATTCAATATACTACTACACCTCTCCCTCTTCAAGTTCTGGTTGGTTTTGATCTTCTGGAGGGTTTAGAACAACAAAAGGATTTGTTGAAGTGGTGGCGTTTGTTGTGGCTTTAACTTCAGGTAGCCTCTTCCCAGAAGAGGGTCCTCCTGTCTCTGCCTTCCCTCCTTTCCCTTTCACTCCGTTGGTCTGCTTGGATATGTCTGCTTTTCTAGCTTGTGTCCATTGTTTGCCCTTATCTTTTTCAGATTCTACCTTAATTTTCTTCTTGTAGTTTCAAGTGAAATGGCCATAGCCATGACAGTGTCAGCACTTGAAGGGGAGTTGTTCATAATCAAGTTCCTGTATGTGAGACTAGCCAGCTATGGTTATCTTAATCGCCTCGAGCAACCTTATATCCAAGCCAACTTCAACACATATTCTTGCACAGGAATATTTTTCTCTCCTTTCAGCCCTATCAATGTATTTGCCTAGTTTGTTCCCGATGGTTTCCATAGATTCTGGATTCCACCAATGAAGAGGGAGGTTTGGTAACCTTACCCAGATAGGAACGACTAAAGGAATATCCTGGGTAGGATCAAAGTCCGGTGTCCATTTATTCAAATAGAGTGCTTGGGGGCCCATGAGATATGGACCATTTTGGAAAATAAGGTCTTGATCTTCTACTGAATCGAAGACAAAAACGTAATAGCCTCTGCCTACCAAATGATTTCGGATTCCTTCAAAGACAAGGGGCCTCCATTTTCATTGGAACCATCCATCAATAGCTTTGGGAGAGGGTTAGAGGCCTATAAATTGACCAATGAGCCCGTGTTCTACTAGGTTCAGCACAGTCCGGCACGGGGGTTCCGTAGGTAGTTCAATAGAGGGGATGGATTCAACTTTCTTTACAAACTCCTGCTGATTCGGGTTTGCTTTCCTCTTGCCGCAGGAGGCTACCAAATGTTTGAAGGCATCGATCTTAGGAGGGAGGGGAGGATAGAGGCTCCCTCCGGCGTCCATGTGGGTAGAACTCAAATTTTTACCACTTGGATCATTTTAGGGTTTACCAACCAGCTCTCTCAATGTTCAGTAGTAAGCAGATTGATCAACTATGTATACATATCACATTAAAACATATAAAATATAAGAATTAGTTATAAATTAACATCCATTCTACTATATAAATTAAAATATTGAATTTGTAACCATATTTAAATTTAAATAAACAAATAAGCACACAAAAATTTAATATTTACTGTATAACAAGATTATTAACAATGAATATTCACCCCAATTTTACCATGGATATTATTAATTTCTAAAAAGGATTTGGATGGGACAATATGATTACTTATCAATACCACATACCCAAAAACCATAAATTATTTCGGAATGAAAAAAATGATGCATATTTTATTTTAATTTAATTTCAAAACTTGTTGTAATTAAAACGTAATACTTACATTAGACATATAATATAATAAGGTTTTTAACCATGGATATTCACTCTGATTTCACCATGGATATTATTAACTCGTAAATATACTTTTTTTACAATACAATGTGCCAATACTATGGCTTATCAATACCACTGGCCCAAAAACTAGTGGGGCCAGTTTAAAATTAAATCTGGAAGAAAAAAATCTACGGGGAGATGTTGTCTTGGTGTAAATGTTTGTTAATGTTTAAATTTGGACTCAATTAGAAAATGATAAAAGGTTAGCTCTAATTCTCTAGAGAAAGAGAAATGCTCTCACCCAGTATCTAGAGATATTGTAATGCCTTGTAAACGATTTGACTTGGTAAAAGTAAAATAGAATTAAAATTAAAAATAAAAAATAAAATAAAATAGTTAATAATGATAATTATCAATAAAACAATTTGACTAAGTTAAATTACATAAAAATAAAAATAAAAGATATGATATAATAAAATTAATAATAATTAATATTTATAATTATAATTTATAATAAAACCAACCCAGTTCCATATTAAATTAGGATCTACCATATGTGGAGAGGGATGAAACCATCTTTCACTTTAAAACAAGTTTGCATCTCAAGGGATTTGATCCCTCTTGGTGCTTGGCAGATAAGAGTTATGATGGATCTAGGCTAGCAAGTTAGTACTCTTCCATGAAACACATGGATAAAACTTGAAATATTTTCACTTGTATGAACAATTAGCTATCTAAATTTGGAAAATCTAATATTTATTAAACCAACCATAACACTAACTATGGTCAAATTTGTGGTTATCCACCTAGTCAAGGGTGTTCCCACATATCCCATGTTAGTTTGTTGAGATTGAGGAAAACATATAAAAACTATTATCTCCCTTGAGAGAGATGGAATCAAGTATAACGTGATTGACACTGAGGAAAACATATGAAAAAATTTATCTCCCTTGAGAGATGGAATCAAGCATAAGGGAAAATGAAGGAAAGTTATAGTGCCTATAAACCTAAAAGAAGGAAAACCATGGTATATCTTTTGGGCTCAAGACATTGAGACATGATGTTTATACGAAAATAAGAATGAGGAATGAGATCATGGGGATCGAGATCCATGATTACTAGTCAAAATTCAAATACTAAAGTTTGTAATTACAAACTATAAAATTACATGTCGAATGCAAAGGAGTGCTAGTTAATTGATTCAATACTAATAAAATAATTTTCCTCATCTTTTTCATGAAATTAGTACCTTTCATCTATGAAAGATGTTAGAAACCAGAACAATATTGAGAGGGGGTGAATCAATATTGTAGGAATTTTAACAATTTCTTTCACTTGCAATGGTACTAGGACACCAATAATATTTTCAGAAATTAATTCATATGAGCTTGGAAAGAAGTAACATAAGTAGCACAATTAGAACACACAAATTCATTAAACTGTTCTTCAATGTTTTTCAAAAGGAAAGATACTACTTGTTGTTACAAAGTTCTCTGGCTACAACGAGCAGGAAGCTACTACTCCATGATTTATTATCTACAACTAAAAGGTTCTACAACCCCTAATTTAAAAGCTACCATTGAAAGGGGATCCAACCCCTAAAGTTTACCAGCTACTATCAAAAGGAGCTACAGTCCCTGATTGGAAAGCTACCATTTGCTTAGCCTCAATGATTCATCTTTTATAAAAATTGAATACTCAAATCACGAACGCCACTTATTTACATAAACATATAAATTTCACTTTTCAAACACTAACCAAAACCACCATTAAAAACAACTTCAACAATATCTTATCACTGAGTAATTAACCATACACACTAGCATAATTAACCCATCTCACACACTCACAAGAAACACACCAATGTCATCTTACAAATTCAATTATCCCTTTATAGAATTTAGAATGATATTTTTAGTTCTTTGCACTTTAGTTATCTTCAACTCTTTTCTTGCTTGAATATTTATTTTTTGAATCATCTTGTCCTTCTATCAAGTTTTCAAACACTACTCACTTGTCTCTGCAATTGAAGCTGAGTTAAACTTCTTTATTTCTCTATTCTAGAATTTTTATAGGATTTATGTAGGATGACTACCATATTTAGCCAAACTTCAAAATTTTTCTTTAGATATGTCAGTGCCGCTAGTGGAGCTCCCAACTCGTTCATGCCATCCCTTTCCAAAAAAATTTAGTGCTCCACTTAATATGACATGTATCTCAAACTTTACTTGTCAACCCATTCATACATTAAACTTTCAAATATCATCCAAAATTGCTTTTATTAAAATTCTAGCTACTGACTTGTCCAAATAAAAGTCTTAAACATTTCCTGAAGTGCTTAAAATTACCACATTATAACTATTGTTGTCACCTCTCATACACTCTCATAATTATACCAAATGGTCTTATTTTTCATCCCTAGTACATAAGAATATGGGTGCAATATTGGTTAGCCAAAGGAAGAGATGAAGTCCAAAAACCAAATTGAAATTCAGAAAGGAAGGGTCAAATTTCAAAATCTAAAGGAAGAACCGAAGTCCAAAAGCCGAAGGGAACGCTGACCATCGGGACTCGATATTAGAACCTTGGAGCAAAAGGCATATCGGGATATCGAAGGTTGGAACTAAGTACCTTTGCAGTCTATTCAAAGATGGGCCCAAAATGGAATATCAAGGCACATAGCAGGAAGGAATGTATATCGGGACCCGATATCGAAACTTCAGAGCAATCTAAGTTCAAATCTTAGAGCTTTCAAAGCCTCAGAGTTTCGTAAATCCTTAACAATTACAATTCTTTAGAAGCATCGAGGTAGCAAGGAAAATAGATGGAAACACAACATACAGACATTCCATATTAGCTACAAGACCCCTGAGAACCATCCCAACACTGCATGCATCTTGCCCCTAGGTCCCACTGAATTTTTTGATCACGTTACTTCTAGAAGCTCTCATGACATAGGCCTGCCAACATCCAAGAGGCTCTGGACGCTCTCGTGCTTTAGGCATGCCAATATCTAGGAACTATTTTGTTTAGTTTTGTACCAATGTCGCCGAGATTTAAGCCACTTTTTTAGCCTGAGATCCCAGGTTGTTGCCCAAAATTGCATGACATCTTCAGAACAGTAAAATAATAGGGAAACAATGATGCTAAAGAAAATAATTGAACAAGCCCTTAACTAGACCCTTACTAGCTATGATAGGCATTTCATCAAACCTATCACAAGTATGTAATCTGCAAGTGTAAACAACACAATTAAGCACAATGATCTCATACTTATCTGAGAATCACTAAGAACGATTGTTCCCTCATGCCATTTTCTTCATTATCATTTTTTAGGCCATAGATACATTGTCCATTCATTAAAAGGTAAAAACATGATGAGAGTCATACATATCTGTTGTCATAAAACATATACATAACCAACATAGTAACAACAGAAATACCATAAATACATAAGCCATAGAATCCACATATAAAACAATACATGTACATATGAAAACCAAGGGAATGAATTTCTCATTAATGAGTGTAGAAAACAATCGGGGATGGGATTGCCACATTCCACCCGACCATAGATTTGTTGAGCCAAATATCTCTTCAGCTAATAACCCCTGTACCATATTCCAAGTATGAATGTGGGACCGATAACCAACTGAAGAGAACCAAACATGCATGGATGCCACCAAAGTTCTCCACCTACACCATGACAAATTTGAGTGCCTCCTGGTCTCTTAGGCTTTACCATAATCCACAGTCCGATCCGGGAATCACTAGGCCCTACACCGAGACCCACTCTTCAGGCTTTATCGTACATCCCATTCCGATACTACTAGGCCCAACGGAGAGAAATCCACCTCTTGTCTTTACTGTATATCCCACCATGCACAGTCAAGGATTCCTAGGCCCACTGAGGCACCCAATCTTGGGTTTACTGCAACCCATAGTCTGGCTCAAGGGTTACTAGATCAGTGGCTTAACCGTGATCGACAGTTTGGTTTTGGAACCACTATGCCATGTGTTTTTCATTTAGGAGATCTACCTCACTTAGATTTGAATCCATATCAATCGAAGTATGAGAACCCATCTCATCAAGGCTATCTAGAAATGACAATGCTAGGCTAAAAATACTGTCACACCTGGCAAAACCCAAGCCATGACAAAAAAGAATCATATGCAATACTATGCATGCCAAATCTAGTAAGGAAATCACACATGCAAATCAATACATGCAAAGAATTCTGTTTTAGTTATTTGATCGTGCTCTTCCTTGCTTTCTTCTTCCTTCCACTTTTGCCTTCATTGCCTTTCTTGATCCAATGCCAATGTGATCCAAGAAAACTAAAGTTTCCAAGAGTGAGAGAGAGAGAGAGAGAGAGAATAATGAGAGATCTCCAAGACTGAACGAACCAACGCCACAAACTGATCCTCATAAGCCTTTTTATCGATTAGGTCCCTATTTTCTTCATTTTCCATTATTTTCCTTCATTTTCCTCCTCACATGCAACATGTGACCTTTCACCTTCTTTCTCTCTGAATTTCCATTATTTTCTTATCCAAAATGCCAATTAATGCTTCATGCCTTTCCAAATCCTTTGCCATTTCCTTTGTCAATTTCCTTTAGCCATAATAGCTAAAGTGAATACCCGCTAGGATGTTTTTCCCACCATTCAACTTGGAATATGTGTCCCATCAACCACACTCGTATATATTTTTACATGAGTTTTTAACCATAGCTATTACAATAACACGCTGGACAAGTTGGGCCCAAACCAACCAGCTTGTAGCCTTGTTACAAAGACGTTAAACTACAGATAAAAATATTCATTAACAAGATATGGAAACAATAGAAGGAGAACTTGGCATTGAAGATTTTTATTAAGAAAATATCAGTCCTTAATATATAGAGTTCAAACTTAAGGGTACATCATCTCACAACATCACTAACCTAGTTTCTCTCATTGCTCGTAATATATATACATTTTTACATTACAAATCATGGTTATGACAGAGCCATTTTGTACAAAACAAGATAAAAACTAGTTACAACAAGTTCCTAACAATAATTTTTAGGTGTGAGCTAGTCATTGAGATATGCTCCATATCATACTGGTCTCGTTTAGAAAAAATGGTGATGCACAATGTGTTCTTTGCTGAAGACTAGGGGAATATAGTGCAGTTTGTCTTCAATCACGATTCTAGAAAATATCTAACAACTTGGTTGACTTTCTAATTGGACTTTTTACCTAATGGTGCAGGCTTTTAACCTCAGTGCAAGAATCCTCATACTTGCACAAGAATCTCAAAATGTATGAGACTCCTGTCAATTACTATCTGCACTTCATATGGGTTAATGACTCATAAAGGATAAAATCCCTAATGTATATATTAAATGTAAGAATTTTAACCATTAAAACATAATCTATCAACCTCTTTTAAAGATAAGCAAATTTATACCCATATTTTGAGGAATACAATAATAGAGATTAGGGAATTTGTAGATAAAGACCTTTAAATTGTGAAACAGAGGGTAAAAAAGAGCGAAATGTAGGTGAAAATTGAGACATTCTTAGGCCTAAAATTTTTATAGTTGGGAAACAATATGCTTTGGATGTACAGTGTAATAGATAAAATGCTAATTTTTTTTTGGTAATTTTTTGTAAAATCGAATACACACCTTTTAAAATCACAAGTTTAAGTTGTTTAATTTGCAATAGGGCACCCAATCCATTTATGCATTCAAAATTGTATTTTAAACAACAAGAAATCACAATATCTATAAAAATTGTAGTGTGTCAACTTCAGCCAAAAAGCCATTTCATTTATGAGTTACACTCTATCTTTTTAAAATACATATAATACTTCCAAATATTCGGTAGAATCTACAAATATTAGTTAACTTTAATGCTTCCAAATATTAAATTGAACGAACAAGTTTTCACTAACTTTTGAAGGTTGAGGTGCTTCACATCTAGGAGTTTAGTATGAGGAGATGTTGTGTCATCCAAATAAATGAAATTATTTATGTGATAATATTTTAAAAATAAATAATGTTAACCTTGGATTTATTAGGTATTAATAACTATTCAAATTCTTAAAGTGCAATTAAATGGGAAAGATACACATTTATAAATTTTATCCCACTTAACCATGTAGGTTTAAATAGATTTTTCTATGTAAAATGTTTATATAATTTCTCACAATAACAATATGTTATTACTATTGGTATTATTATTATTTTAAAACTGCAACTTTAAAACATGTGCTCAAAACTGCAACTTTAAAACATGTGCTCACCTTTTCAGGGAACGTTAAAAGTGAGTGATGACATCAAAACTATACATATAATCCTACCATGTTTCATTTGAATAACAAGGAGAACATGGAACCATATTTTCATAATCATATTTGATGTGAATTTAAATGGTGTATAGGTGTTTTTATTGACCTTTGACTGAAGCTTGATATGGGATAATCAACAAATCTCATCACAAATTGATAATCATATTAAGTGTGAAAATATAAACATAAATTTAAAATAAATTATTAATAAAAACTATATTTCTTAATGTATAAAGAGAATACATTAAAAGAAAAATATGTTATGGTATTTTATTAAAATTTATCATACTCACAAATTATACTTCGTAACATTTTATCCATTGTAAAACTAAAATCTACATCTCTGTTCATACAAAATGGCAGTTCAATTGTCTAAGGGCATCCTTATATTCTTATAATTCTCTGAATCTAAATGTCAGGGGAGAGGAAATTTTAACCCTTTTTCATGAGCTCGAGATTCAGAGATATTCTTGAAATATGCACTCAAGCAAATTCTCCTCCAAAAACTAGCTTGGCTAAGCAATACAACTCATGTGTTACAACAACACTGACGAAGAGGGATATCCTACAAGTTAACCCAACAACACTAAAAGACAGAGGAGGTGCCTGCATGTTGACTGAAATCATTGCTTAGGCAGACCTAACCGGTTGCTCACATGCCACATCACCCTAAAACAACTCCCCTCCACAACAGATAGTAGCCGTTATCATTCTTCACAAGATTTTAGCAAATGCGCAACAGACTGGGCTAGAGCTGTTGAAATTGTGATAATACCGTAGTCTACCACAATCAACCAAAACATGAGCATGAAATTAAAACATGAGCCTCGGGTTAAGGGGTATTCGTGGAATCTGCAATCAAGCAAATTTCCTCCAAAAACTAGCTTGGCCCAGCAATACAACTCATGTGTTACAAGAACACTAACAAAGAGGGATAATTAAACAAGTCGCAGCGCCACGTGGTTTCATGGCGATACAATAAAAAAAACAGAGAACCAGAGATGATGGCAATACAATACAAAAACAGAGAACCTGAAACGAAAAGCACCCAAGGCGAACGCAGGGACGGAAGAGAGTTGTAAGTGGGCAGACGCGCTTTAACGCCCATATATACCCTAGTTCGAGCACCTCTGGAAATGGTCAAACACCCATTACAGCTTACTGTCCCGGAGGATTGCCCATTTTTGGGGGAGGGTTCATTTGTTCGATGTTTTCATTCCCACGATGTTAAGATACATAGTTTGGTAGGATTTAGTGTTTTCTTAGTATTTTTATTTAATTATATAAAAGTTTAAATATTTTCCTGTGGGTTGTATATTTAAAATTTAAATATTTAGTTGTAGGTTGTATATTACAGTTTATGAAGTTATTTTTGGTTCACTTAACATTAGATTTTATTTTTTTAATTAGATAGATATTGGCTTCTATTTTATTATTTCAGTGAATTTATTAATGTTTATTGTGTAATATTTCCTTTTCTTGATATGGTCAAAGTGGACGGAATCTGGTCAAGGCAAATACCATGGGCCAATGGACAAGTCACACCCAAGGGGTTTTCACCCCTAGGATCAAACTGGAACTGGCCATGTCAAGCTCTCAAGAACACACAATAGGATAGATGATCACACTATCAAGCTCCTATCCACTTTTATAGGCTTGATGGACTCTGCAAAGACTTTATTTTATTGTTTTCCCTTGAAAGGCAAATACCACGGGCCAATGCCATGGGCAAATACCACACTAAATACCATGGGTAGATTCCGACCTCTTTGACCATATCCACAAAAGAGAATATGACATATTATTTGTTATAATTGGAGAACAATATACATCCATATGATTAGTTGTCTGTAAAAGTTTGTGAGCTTTATCAGATTTTGGATAGCTTCCATAATACTTGGTTGAATCTATTAAATAAGTATCATACTTCCATAATACTAGGTTAAATCTATTAAAGCTTATCAAATTTTACAAGTGGAAAGCAATATGAATCTATTAAATAAGTATCATGCTTCCATAATACTCGATTGAATCTATTAAAGCTTATCAACTTTTATAGGTGGAATTTTTTTTTTTTGACACGTACTCTATTTAATAGACAAAATGGTCCATTTCAAAGCCTTTTGTTTTCCTCATAAATTTTGTTTAAAATCGAGTGTAGATGTTTTAAAATCACAAGTTTAAGTTGTTCAATTTGCAAGCAGATTTTTAAGCTCTCTAATCTATTTATGCATTCAAAAGTGTATTTTAAACAACAATAAATCACAATCTATTTATGTGTATGGCACATGGTCTGGTTCATGATGCATCTAAGGTTCTATGATCATTAGTATTATTTCGACTACTACTACTAATTGGGTGCATGAGTGACCTACTGTCACATAGGTTAGTAGTAGTAATCCTTTTGGTAACTTCCCTCAAAGCAATATAAATGATCATTTTGGGATGTCACTTGGGAGCATTACTATAGGTCCATAATTAGGTTTCATTTCTATTATACTATCAACTACGGGAATTATTGCTTCTAGTTTCATATCTACTTCTACGGGTTAAAAATATTTTTGGATTTGGATTTTACCCTTGCAACTATATTTTATCGTATATCTATCATTTCACCTATAAGTCCATTCACTCATATTTGGTGTTTTCTTTTGGTGGAGGGTTTAAGCCTAGCACTAGTTACCAAATGCACTCTAGACCTATCCCTAGTAGTGGAAACAACACTAGGGGTAGTTATCCAAGAAGTAAGGTGAAATATGATCAGATTCAAAATTTTCCATTTAGAAACCTAAAATATATTTCCATGACGTGGTTTCCACTTTTAATTTTCCATTTGGAAACCTAAAATATATTTCCATGACCTAGTTTCCACTTTTAATTTTCCATTTGGAAACCTAAAATATATTTACATGACCTAGTTTCCACTTTTGGTGATGCTAAACTTGCCTAATTTAACTCATCTTATGAATAGCCCAATCAACCATAGTTATTGATGGAAATGTTATTTTGTTTAAATTTCCTTTATTTATATAATATTTAAAGTGCTATAATATGATTACATATATAATTATAAAGTTTGAGATCACATTAGTCTGAGTTGTTAACCCTTATTTATGATGATGGATTGTCATGATTGACTAATGAGCTACTAGTGCTAAATCATGATCTAGAATGGTGAAATTCATGTTCCATATATTCATATCCTGGTGTCAATAATGTGTTGAGAATTGCTTAGTCTTTTTCTACTATATCTTATCACGCTTTTCCTTGTGCTCAATTATTAACATTGCTTATTGTTTGAAGGAAAAGCATATTGATGTTCAATATGATTCACTTTTTGAGTGATTTGATTGCGGAAATGAAGGTCTTACTGGTTAAATTCGACACTCTGAAGAATGTTTCTAATTAATTAACAAAATATATGAGCATTAGGAAGTTCTCTTCATGTAGAGAAACAATATGTATCGCTACCCTATATTGTTGGCAATGTACTCTTGTGATCCACTATATGCAAAAAAAACATCAAGTGGGATAATGTGGGGTATTATTATATTCTTTCATGACTAACCCCATGAAAAAAATATATGCACCATGCACATGGGGGGTCACATGTGGGGATATCATTTTACCATGTTTAGGGGATACAAAGGGGGCAATAGTGCCCATCACAAAGTTTGTGGAAGTTCCATGAAAAATATTTTGGGTGATTCTTTTGCATATATTGTTAGCATAATTTGGCAAGCAATTTTCACTTTTAGCTTCTTCTAAGAGCATGGTGATTTTTCTCATAGTGATTTCTCCTAATATTAATAACATTTTTAAAGGAACATCTAAAGAAATGCAATGGAAAGCACCTTTTGCCAAGATTATAGTTTTAAGCATCAAGAAGAATAAATATGGGGTTATGGTTAGGTAAAAATGTATGTATAATTTTATATGTTTTTTGGAAACCATAGCCTATATGACTACTTCTATTGGTGATGCTACTTTAACCTCACCTCTGCGCTCTCCCCTTTCCTCGTGGGAGGTTATCATCTAAAAGCAAGCAAGACTTAAGCTTTGGAAACCCGATGGAAAATGATAAGACATACAAAAAGACACCGACGAGGAGGCCCTTATGGAGGCCTAGTGACAAGACCCGGGAACAAATGGAAAAGTCTCTGGAGAGTACCCATGAGTTCAAGATTGTTGGCCTCAACAAGCTCGTGACATGCTTATAGTTTGAGACCCCTAAGGACCTCCTTGGTAACCTTGTTGGCTTCTCTGATTTTAAAACCTCACAAGAAAATGAGGATATTGCAGGTTCCCTCATAGATGATGTTTGTAGTGTCATATACTATTAGATATCAGAGTGAATGATGGTGGTCGGGGCTTGGTTGTCAGGGTTTCTAGGGATGACATCGCCACTATGAGGCACCATGTAGATAATGGCACAACTAGGGTTTTAAACATGATGGTGAGTCCCAATATTGACCCACTCTAGCCTCAATATCTAGTGAATCAGAGGATTTCTCATTCACTTCAAATTTATTCTTGCATCTCAGATGAGGGTTTTATCCCAAATCTAGTGATTTTTTTGTCTTTGTATGACCATTATTAGGGGTTTCATGCTACATGTTGGTTAAAGCCTTGGACCTCGTCTTTAGACTCATCGCTAGAACCTAGGATAGACTGTGAATCCACTCTAGAAGTTTTCAACTCTTATATGGTGGAAAACAGCTTGAGGACCTATTGTAGCAGGTACAACCACCCTCTAATATTTTCCTATGCTTTGATTTTGGAGCCTCCCTTCTTATCCACAACAACATATCTTGCACTGATCCAGGTATTCATGCTTCGACTGAGATTTATCTTTTCATTTTTTCTTATGTTTTGTTACTTATCTGATTCTTTTATGTCACAAGCTGATCTCCCAACTTGGTCTCACAATAGTTATGGTTTTGCCTCCAAAAAATGCGCAATCCTTGAGTTCAAGTAGCCTTGATGATGGGAATTGCATAGTCCCGACTGCCAGTCATCCTTCAGCTTAGAAACTGTGTAGTCATGGTAGAAAACCAAACACTCAGCCCAGAAATTGCGCAACCCTCACTAAGGTTTGAAACTATGTAGTACACTTAGCTGAAAGTTACCCAGTTCCCCAAAATTGAAAGTGTTTCCTGATAGTGCGCATGAAAAATTTCACCAGGAAAGAAAAAAAGAATCCCTAAAAATATGGATCTACTTTTAGTATTCTAAAGGAGGCACTTGTGCTATTTTTAGAAACTTCCACCAAGTGTCACTTTTTCCTTGATTTAGGCATGTACATCATAAACCCTAATTTTTCCAAATATATTTAATCGATGCTTCTAAAGCTCACTTGCAAACTCGATCTTCGAGCTCTAGCATTCCCTAGGAGATCAAGGAACCTTTGGTGCGATCATCATCAATTTTCTCGGTGAGTTTTTATTTTTTCGTATTTTACCTTTTTATCGCTTTTCTCGTTTGGCTTGTGTGAGTGTTATTTCACTTGTTTCTCTTCATGGTTGTTGGATTTTTTAATTTTTTTTAATTGTAGAAGTTTTTTTTAAATTTTTAGATCATCTTTCCCAAGTGTCACACTAGTTTTCTTATTTTTTCATGAATGGTCATCATTGCAGTGACTCTCATCACATACTTCATTTTTCATTTTGTTTGATTAATCAGTGCACTTGGTTCACATGCATTTACTCACACTTAGTTAGATCTCCACTCAACTTCACACTATGTCTCAGATATGCTCGTTTTCCACACTTCCCTTGGGCGGATCTGGATTTCCCTTTTTCATTGTTCACTTTTCCCAGCTAGCATTATGCAATACTCAAGCTTAATCCATATGCTTTGCCTATAGAATTGCGCAGTGTGTATTCCAAGTTGGCTCCAACTGTGCACTGTGCAGTTCCAAGAGCTAGCCTATCATCTTGGCCACTGAGACTGTGCAATGTGCAGTTTGTCTCATGTCTCTGCCGAGGCTCGACTTTGTATTCCGCAATTTCAACCATTAAGCTTTGACCTTGGCTATTGGGGATACACAGTGTGCAGTTCCCATAGGCATCCAGTCCCTATTTCTAGAGAAAATTGCACAATCCTCCCTATCAAATGCCCAGTTTGCTGCCTGAATTTGCCTCATAAGTAGATTTGATTAAGACTGGCATTTTCTTACCATGACTGTCCTTTTTTACCCAAAGGTACAACAATTGTTGATCACCTCTCCAGTAGTGATTGTTACCATGGAACCTAAGAGAGTTTCTTCAAAGGAAACCACTAAGAGAAGTACTAGGGAAGTAGTTGAGCAAACATCTGTTGATTTGATAGTGTATGAAGATACTTAGTTGTTTATAGAAAAGGGATCATCACTGACATGGCAACAAATTAAATATGCTTTTGCGAAGGACTTTGAGGTAGACTTAGAGGACCGACAAGCTTATCTCACCATCCTGAAGTCAGGACTATACAAGCTTCTATGCATGTATCTGTTGGAAATAATATTGAGAGGGGGGGTGAATCGGTATTATCAAGCAATTTAATAAATCTTCCTTATTTGATCTTTGAATTATTTTTGCATGTCAGTACCATAAAATAATGAGCATGAAAAAACAGATAGTCACACCAAAGAACACAAGATGTAAGGTGGAAACCTAATGTGGGTGAAAACCACCTGCTACAATATGTCTCTATCTTCTTTCAATTTAGAAACTTCTTTTACAATGATTTTGTACTGGTGTAGTCCTTTACCAGTACGCAGGCTGCAACCTGCAGAGAGCTACAACTCTCTCTCTTTCTCGTTTTCCAGTCTACTCCTGGAAGGGAGCTACAACCCCCTACTTCTTTTTATAAAGCATCAGATGATCAAAAAGTACATAACATATATAGACCACTACAGATATCAGATCAGCAATAACAGAACCAACCCAGAACACCTTATCAACAGAGAAATTCAATCAACAGAACATCTTAAAACAAAGACGCAGTTTTTCTTTCTGTGGCCTGCGACCAGACGTCGTTAACCTTCTGCTACTCTGCGTCCACACGCAGATATCCTTCTGCTCTGCTGCGTGCCCACGCACTGTTCCTTTGACTGCTCTGCGTTCTGTTGCTTCAGGGACGCACCCAAAGATATTATCGCGCCGCGTCTTTCTCTACAGAGACGCACCTAAAAACGCTATCGCGCCGCGTCCTTCTGCTTCAGAGACGCACCTGAACCTTGATCGCCCTGCGTCCCCACGCAGGTCTCTCTCTACTGTGCTGCGTCTCGGCGCACTTGCTCTTTACAGTACCTGCGTCCCGGCGCACTTTCCCTTCACTGAACCTGCGACCCTTCAGATATAAATGATATGAAGGCTTTAGGACAAACCCAATTAGTGAGATCTACATATCTGATCATGCGCCATAGAGATCACAGTCCATTAGAAGATTCGCCCTCTTAGATCTGGACTAGATCTCACCAAATAAGATATTCAACCCAAGACAATTGCATAATCCAAATGAACTCCTTTTCTTTATATAGCCAAGCTCCTCCCCAAAACATGGAACAATACCACGAGCCGACACCATAGAAACACAAAACCGTCGGCTAGATACCACACAAGAAACCCCCACATGCTTTTCTCTGCCTTGAAATGTGTGCACTGGATAGACGCACCCCCTGAACGGTTGGCCGGCGTCCTTGGACGCGGGTTCTGCATGGTATACCTACGGGGACGCACTTTCTGAACCGATTGCCTGCGTCCTTCTTAATTTTCAACAAACTGAGAGCCTTACCACTGTAGTTGCCATCAAGTACAACATCTGTAACATACAGTCATACCAGAAAACATAATGCCAACAATCTCCCCCTTTGGACTTGATGGCAACCTCACAAACTTCAGCTTCATTCTCCCCCTTTGACATCAAGGGCAAAGGGTATGCTCCCCCTAAGCTCATGCTCCCCCTGAATATGAACCAGATCTGCAGCAACGCACCACCATGAAAGAGATAGAGACATATTGCAGCTATTTCCAAGATCTCCTTCTCCATAATGCCAACAATGCATTATGTGCTCCCCCTGAGCCTGTACCACCAATAAGAAGAGGTTCAACAAGATGATGCATCAACAACCCCCAGCTTTTGCCTGAGGTATTCAAACGTGTCCCTGGGCAATGGTTTGGTAAGAATATCAGCAACTTGTTCCTTGGAAGGAACATACTCCAACTTGACTTTCTGTTCAAGCACTTGTTCCCGGAGAAAATGGTACTTGATTGGTATGTGCTTGGTTTTTGAATGCATAACCGGATTCTTTGAGATGCTGATTGCACTTGTGTTATCACATAAGATGGGGATAGGTGGTGTACAAGTGATTTGAAAATCCTGCAAAGTCTGCATCATCCAAAGGAGTTGAGTGCAACAAGATGCAGCAGCAACATATTCCGCTTCAGCTGTAGACAAGGCAATCGAACTCTGTTTCTTGCTGAACCAAGATACCAGTCTGGAACCCATAAAGAACGCACCACCACTTGTGCTTTTCCTGTCATCCACGCTTCCGGCCCAATCTGCATCTGTATAAGCATGAAGAGTAAGATCTGTATCTCTAGGATACCATAGGCCATAATTTTGAGTTCCTTGAAGATATTTGAAAATTCTCTTTACTGCCTGAAGATGAGTCTCCTTCGGATTTGCCTGAAATCTTCCAACTATTCCAACTGCATGCATGATGTCCGGTCGGGTACCTGTCAAATATAGTAAACTTCCAATCATAGATCTGTAGGTTGGTTGATGTACTGCTGCAAATTCATCATTTGTACTGAGACTACATCCTGTGACCATGGGTGTACATACTGGTTTTGCGTCTTCCATGCCATATTTCTTCAAAATCTGCTTGAGATACTTGGTTTGAGATAAAAAGATTCCTCCTTCCTTTTGTTGGATTTGCAAACCAAGGAAATATGTCAGTTCTCCTAGCAAGGACATTTCAAATTCTTTCTGCATGACCGAGGCAAAGCTTTGACTCATAGCTTCTTCATTGCTGCCAAAAATAATGTCATCTACATACACAACAAGTATTAGCAATTTGTCATTTTCAACTTTTATATACAGATTGCTATCTGCTGAACCTTTTGAGAAACCTTGTTGATGGAGATATTTGTCCAACCGGTAGTACCAAGCCCTTGGAGCTTGTTTGAGACCATAGAGAGCCTTTTTCAATCGGCATACAAGATTTGGATCATTTCCAAGAATGAACCCATTTGGCTGTTCAATGTACACTTCTTCTTCCAAGTCTCCATTCAGAAAGGCTGATTTCACGTCCATTTGAAATACTTTGAAGTTTTGAAAACTTGAGAGAGCAAGGAACATTCGGATGGCCTCAAGTCTTGCAATAGGAGCAAAAGTTTCTTCAAAGTCTATTCCTTCTTGCTGCGCATACCCTTTACAAACAAGTCTGGCTTTGTTTCTAATTACTTCTCCATTTTCATTCAATTTATTTTTGAAGACCCATTTTGTTCCGATAACATTCTTATCCTTTGGTCTAGGAACCAGCTCCCAAGTGTTGTTCTTTTCGATTTGCTCAAGTTCTTCATTCATTGCTTTCACCCAACATTCATCTTTGCATGCTTCTTTCACATTTTGTGGTTCAGTAGAGGAGAGTAATGCCAAATAGCTTGAGGCTTCTGCAACTGTTCTTCTTGTTTGTACACCTGCTTCTTTCTGCCCCACAATTTGAGATTCTGGATGATTCTTCTGAACATATCTGGATGGAGTTTTCTCTTCTATTCTTGTCTACTCCTCTGGTTCTTCTTGAGGTTCTCCTTGGGTTCTTCTTCTTCATCATTCTGTCTTTGAGGGTAGCCTTCATCTTCTTCTATATCTTCATGATGTACTTGCCTAGGAATATATCCCTTCTCATCAACCACTACATCAATGCTGTCAACAATTCTGCCAAGTCTTTTATTGTAGCATTTGTATGCTTTGCTATGTGGAGAATAGCCAAGAAGAATGCCTTCATCTGCTCTAGGTTCAAGTTTGCCAAGCTGCTCATCAGTATTCTTGATATAGCATTTGCTGCCAAAGATTTTGAAGTGCTTTACCGAAGGAGTTTTACCACTCCAGAGCTCATGAGGAGTTTGAGCGCTGTTCACCCGGACATTTGTCTTGTTGAGAATAATAACCGCAGCATGTGCAGCTTCACCCCAGAAAGTTGCGGGAGTTCCTGATTCATCAAGCATAGCACGAGCCATTTGTTGGATTGTTCTGTTCATTCTTTCAACAACTCCATTTTGCTGAGGAGTTCTAGCTGTAGAGAATTCTCTCCTTATCCCATGTTCATCACAGAAATCGAAAAATTCATTTGAAGTAAATTCCCCACCTCTGTCGGATCTGAGGCACTTAATTTTGTGACCTGATTCATTTTCAACCAAGGCTTTGAAGGACTTGAATTTTTCGAATGCTTCATCTTTGTGCTTCATAAGTCCTAACCAGACAAACCTAGAGAAATCGTCAATAAATAATATCAAGTATTCCTCTCCTCTAGGTGTTCTTTTCCTGAATGGACCACATGTATCTGTATGTACTAGCTCAAGAGGCATGCTAGCTGATCCTTCTTTCTCTGGAAAGTTAGTCCTAGTTTGTTTTCCAAACTGACATGATCTGCATATGGTGTTGTAAGGAATTTTGATATCTGGAAGATCACGAACTGCCTGATATTTGCATGATTTCCTTATTTGTGTGAAGCTTAGATGTCCCAACCTTCGATGCCATAACCAGTGCTCTTCATCCTTGCTTAGATAGCATTGTTGTTGTCCTTCTTCAAATATGTACAGATTATTTGGAGTTCTTTTGCCTTTGAGTACTGTTTTACCTGTATCAAGATCACGGACAAGACATCCATTCGATCTGAAAATAACCTCGGTTCTTTGATCACACATCTGGCTGACACTTAGTAGATTATACTTCAATCCATCAACATACAAAACATTTCTAGCCTTGACCTTTTCTTTTAAAGGAGCAATACCTTTTCCTTTTATAGTTGCAGGAGTATCATTTCCAAAAGAAACTTTCTTTCCCTTTTCTAAAGTAGAATAAGATTCAAGTTTTTCTTTATCACCTGTCATATGTTTCGAACATCCACTGTCAATGTACCATAGATTTTCCTGTCCTTCTGCATAAAATGCTATCCCACATCTTTCTGTTTGAGGTTCCTTTATTCTCCATGTTTTGGTGCTTGTGGCTTGTTCCTTTTTCCCTTCTTGTTCCTTTTTCTCCTGAAACCTGCTCCTGCATTCAGAGTCTTCATGACCAAAATTATTGCAAATAGAACATTCAACTTCATTTTCAAGAGCCGAAAAGTTGTTATAGGTCCTTTTTGTAATCATACTTCTTTGTTTTTGAGCTTCCCTAGTCATGATTGTTTTATATGCAACACATTGAGCTGCTTTGTGACCAAAGTTATGGCAAGAAAAGCATTGTCCATTGAAGAAGCTTCTGCGGTTATTGAATCTACCAGCCAACTGATTGTAATTTCTATTTTCATCTATTCTTGAACCAAACTGAGAAGATTTTACCTGTGGCTGGTTGTAGCTTTTGTTCACCCTTAAGGTGGATTGCCCCTGATAGTTTCTGTTTGTAATTCGTCCCTGCTTTACCTGATTATCTTCATTGTTCTTTTGCTCATTTCTTCTTGCTGCATCAAGATAACTTTTTGAGGTGGATGCTTGAGAGGTTTCTCCATTATAGCCCAAACCTGTCTTGTTTAGAGGATACCGCTGCACATTGATAATCTCATCCAAAGTTTCAGATCCTTTGTCAAACTTAAGATTAATAGCTTTTGTTTTCTCAATTTCTTTTCTGAGACCTACAATTTCACCTTCTAGTTTTTTAAGATGTTTTTCTTTTTCATCAATTTGAAATTGTAGAGTATCAATGATCACATTCTTTTCTTCTATACATCTCTTGAGTCTAGTAATTTCATCATAGAGATTATCCACATCTACAGCATCCTCATAATCATCATCTTCAAATGCCATTAACAGCGTATATTTATTACCTTGTTCATCTTCATCACTGTTTGATAAGCCATCACTATCTTCATGGGTGTAGTAGCTTTTCTTATTTGCACTTTGTTTCTTGTTCCATCTAGCAGGTTCCTTTCCTTTATCCTTATAAGGGCATTTTACAGCATAATGACCTACTCTTCCACAAGCAAAGCATTTGAAAGGTAGCTTACCTCTGAACCTTCCAGAACCCCTTTGAAGATTTCTGACAAAATTTGATTCTTCTTCCTCTTTTTCTGGAACATGGCTTGCTTCATAGTAATCTTCTTTGCCTGATGCCTTAAAAGCAGCTTCCCTTCTGTCTGATGGACCTCCCTTTCTCATTTCATAAGCAGTTAGAATTCC
The DNA here is from genome assembly GCA_031772625.1 of Pinus tabuliformis. Lineage (NCBI taxonomy): Eukaryota > Viridiplantae > Streptophyta > Pinopsida > Pinales > Pinaceae > Pinus > Pinus tabuliformis. Next base: position 1,351,962,146 of record CM062820.1, on the reverse strand, counting down.
ATGTAGCTGAGACATAGTGAGAACACGGAGATTTTCCTTTTCTTCTATTGCAGATACTTTAGATTCAAATTTGGGGGATAATGATCTTAGAATCTTTTGAACTACTATAGCCTCTTTTATTTCTTCACTCAAATTTTTCATACAATTAACAATCTCATCTACTCGAAGAAAATAATTAGCCACACTTTCATCATTATACATCTTGAGAGTCTCATATTGAATCCTGAGAGTTTGAAGTTTAGCTTGTTTTACCTGTTCATCTCCTTCATAGCTCGTGACCATTTTGTCCCATATCTCTTCTGCTGATTTGAAGTGCATTACCTTCATGAATTCTGTTTGGGATATACTTCCTAATAGAGTACTGACTGCTTTTGCATTCGTTTCATACTTCTTTTTCTCAGCTGGATCTGTAGGAGTAGCTGAAGGAAAAGCATAGCCTGTTTCTACAATGTCCCAAACTTCTGTACCAAGAGATTGAAGATATGCAGTAACTCTTACCTTCCAATAATTGAAGTTTGTCCCATAAAAAATCGGTGGCCTGATTGATGCTTCTCTCTCGTAGTTGCTCATGATGAACGATCTACCTTCAAGCGATCAAGCTTCTCTGAAGGACCTGCTCTGATACCAATTGTTGGAAATAATACTGAGAGGGGGGGTGAATCAGTATTATCAAGCAATTTAATAAATCTTCCTTATTTGATCTTTGAATTATTTTTGCATGTCAGTACCATAAAATAATGAGCATGAAAAAACAGATAGTCACACCAAAGAACACAAGATGTAAGGTGGAAACCCAATGTGGGTGAAAACCACCTGCTGCAATATGTCTCTATCTTCTTTCAATTTAGAAACTTCTTTTACAATGATTTTGTACTGGTGCAGTCCTTTACCAGTACGCAGGCTGCAACCTGCAGAGAGCTACAACTCTCTCTCTTTCTCGTTTTCCAGTCTACTCCTGGAAGGGAGCTACAACCCCCTACTTCTTTTTATAAAGCATCAGATGATCAACAAGTACATAACAGATATAGACCACTACAGATATCAGATCAGCAATAACAGAACCAACCCAGAACACCTTATCAACAGAGAAATTCAATCAACAGAACATCTTAAAACAAAGACGCAGTTTTTCTTTCTGTGGCCTGCGACCAGACGCCGTTAACCTTCTGCTACTCTGCGTCCACACGCAGATATCCTTCTGCTCTGCTGCGTGCCCACGCACTGTTCCTTTGACTGCTCTGCGTTCTGTTGCTTCAGGGACGCACCCAAAGATATTATCGCGCCGCGTCTTTCTCTACAGAGACGCACCTGAAAACGCTATCGCGCCGCGTCCTTCTGCTTCAGAGACGCACCTGAACCTTGATCACCCTGCGTCCCCATGCAGGTCTCTCTCTACTGTGCTGCGTCTTGGCGCACTTGCTCTTTACAGTACCTGCGTCCCGGCGCACTTTCCCTTCACTGAACCTGTGACCCTTCAGATATAAATGATATGAAGGCTTTAGGACAAACCCAATTAGTCAGATCTACAGATCTGATCATGCGCCATAGAGATCACAGTCCATTAGAAGATTCGCCCTCTTAGATCTGGACTAGATCTCAGCAAATAAGATATTCAACCCAAGACAATTGCATAATCCAAATGAACTCCTTTGCTTTATATAGCCAAGCTCCTCCCCAAAACATGGAACAATACCATGAGCCCACACCATAGAAACACAAAACCGTCGGCTAGATACCACACAAGAAACCCCCACGTGCTTTTCTCTGCCTGGAAATGTGTGCACTAGATAGACGCACCCCCTGAACGGCTGGTCGGCGTCCCTGGACGTGGGTTCTGCATGGTATACCTGCGGGGACGCACTTTCTGAACCGATTGCCTGCGTCCTTCTTAATTTTCAACAAACTGAGAGCCTTACCACTGGAGTTGCCATCAAGTACAACATCTGTAACATACAGTCATACCAGAAAACATAATGCCAACAGTATCCCGCCCTCCTGTGTGCAGATAGCATTAGATGGATTGTCTCAGAAATTGATGATAAGACCATGACATTGGGCAGTGCCAGTGGACAGAAGCTTGCAACCTTCTATCCGGAAGACTTTAATTAAATGTATCACTTTCCTGAGCTAGTAGACTGCATGGACTCACTCTTTTATGCTATCCACAACTACGTGAGCACAAGAGACATTATCAAATGTTGGGTTAAAGAGCCATCGAATTTCGGAAGACACCCACCCATGTGCATAAGACAAAGTCCCTCGGGAAGGCTTATCAACTTTTGGTTATCTTCACTTGCAGGATCCATTGTCAAGATAGCACGGAAACCTTTCCTGAAGGTTGGGAAGTCTTATTGGACCAGGTGATGAACGATGGGAAGCCATTCAAATAGACAGATTTGTTGGCTTGACAGCTGAAGGCCCATGTAACACAGGCTCAGATTCTGCCCGAGTGTGGGCGATCAAGGTTCTATATGTTTGCATACTTACTCAATGCAATATGTGTGCACCAATAGTTCTCTGGCATGAATTGGACATGGACACCGTGAGAAACTTCCATGCACATCTATTGTAAGTTGGTTTCAAAATGTAGTTATCGAGGAGTAATGGCATGGCTAACTGATCACTTCATCATTTCGCTTTACAAGATTATCTTTGAATAAGATCCACCTTGCATGGCATGAGAAGAAATGGAGGTGATAACAGACATCGCAGATTGGTATGCCTCACCAGGTGGCACCTCCATTAGAGTGTTTGGTGGAGGGAAGCCTCTGCATGTGTTACCAAGGTATGCTATGGACAAACTTATCATGCAAGAAGTATCATACCATCTCGCCATAATGTTGTTAGCATCACTGCATAGGAAGAAGAAAGCACCATGGCCCACTCTTCCTTTGTAGATTGGATTATACGCGATAAAGAAATTGAAATTCACAAATGTCGAGGCAAAGGATAAAGTGAGATTTGAATTTTGCACTCGGGACTTTAATCCGTATGATCCCCACATTATTTGTAAGGACAAATGTGCAAGAGTTTACTTTCCATGGATCGGCAGGGATTTTCATTAGCCAGAGGAGGATCCTTGGAGGTACTACTACAATTCCTCCTGAATCAATGAGTTGGTCAGTTTACCAGGGACTTCACAGGCTTCTCCATAGATGACAACAACTCCAGAAGCAACAACAACAAATGACAACAATCTCATGTGAGACAAGGGACAGAGGAAGATTGCTTACAATCCAGAGGGAGAAAAAAGTTGCAAGATGAAATAAAATCCTATTATCATGAAAGAAACTTTTGCAATAGAAGTAAAGAGGAAGTAGAGGATGCACAGAGTATAGATTAGGAAGAGAGAAAAGAACATGTTCCAGGAAGCAGAATTGATGTTGCAACAGACAGAGCAGAAACTGAAAGAAGAATATGAGTTGAGGAGGAGAAAATGAGAAGAGAAGATGAATTAGGAAGAATAACAAACGAAAGGCATGATGATAGAGGAAACAATGCCGATAAAGGTTGAAGAGAAGGAATAGGAACAAATTCCAGTTGAGGAGGAAGGTGAACAGATACAAGATCGAGAGCTTTCTTAGAAGATTGGGAAATTGATAGAAGTGACAAACATGGAGATGGAACAGGAGCCACAGAATGAAGATGTTGATATGATGCTCAGAGAACCATAGGTCATCCCTCAGTCTCCACCACCTCCAGCATCAGAGCTAGGCCTGAGCGAGCAAGGGGATTTTTTTCCCTTTGATGATGATCTAGTGATGGATGTGTACAGTATTTCATTCAATGAGTTTCAAAGGAGGATTATACAAGCACCGAGAAAGCACGTTTCGAATGATCACACATCACTTGCATTCATTAGAGAAAGAGTTATAGTGTTGGACACTAAGAAGCATCCAAATTCCATTGTCGAAGCTGGAAAACCCCGCGCAACAACACATAATGCAGTTTCCACACAAGTTTAGATGGAGGATATGAGAACAACGATACTTGCTAAAGTATCAATAGTTGGAGAAACCATGCAAAAGCTCTATGATGGTTTTGTCACTGTACTTGAAGAATTTTTCCATTTGCATGACCTACAACAATAGATCAAAGGGTTTTTTAAAACTCTAAAGAACATACAACCAACCATTTCCTATGTGCAAGAGTGGACAATGTGATACAAAGGGGCACCAATTGACTTAGTGAAGAAAATGAAGCCATGAGCGGAGCTGGAGAAAGCAAATGTTTGAATGCTAATTCATAACAAAAAGTAGCTTGCCTCATTCATTGGCAAAATTCAGGCCTCATATGTACGGATGTTTAGTAGTTTAGATATCTTGGTGAGAACACACCATATCCCATCAGCAAGTTCCCTCACCAAATCCAAATCCAATAAACAAGTCCAGCAAGAGATCAAAGAGAACTTGGAGTAGCCGAGAGAGAATGAAAATAAGGAAAAAATGGATCTAAATAATTAGAACATGCAAAATTTCATTAGTGGTCCTGTTCAAGTTAGACTAATGTTGCTCATGCTTCAAAATGAACTAGATACATGTTCAAAAACATTGTACATGGATTCCATGAAGGCCAGAGTTTGCTTCCAACCAAACACCATCATGCAGTTTGGGGACACCATCACACAGTATCAAGATTAGCACCAATATGTGACCGCGAAGCAACAAGTGGCTGTTGCTGAACTAGAATTCTCCCAAACTCAAGCATCATAGTGTTGTGTCTTGTTATGCTGTCAAATTGTCTCTACCCTATTTTGTCTTATATGGGTACAAGTTTGAAATGCAATATTATTTGTAATTATGTTGTAAGTGAAATTCCAAGTGCCAATATTGAAATATGAAGAGTCATCATTTAATGTAATGTGTCATTTTGTAAATAAGATGAAGATTCATAAGGGTTGTCCAAAGGTCACAAAGGGGCGTTGAAGAGTGACCCCCTCTTGTTATAAATAAAACCTCATAACTCATGTAACAAGCTTTTGGGAGCCAAGCATTTGGCTAGGCTTAGGATTAGAAGGATATTGGGAGTACTGTGAAGAGCCTTGGATTCTCCATAGCATAGAGTGAGTATACTTATTTAGAGGAGTAGGTTTTCTTGACTGTAATGTTCCACTATTTGGGTTAGTGGTCGTCAATGGTACATGTATCAATTGAACTTTCACTTATAATAATAAAATAAGATCCAACAAGCTTTCATGCATATGTTGTGAATATAGTAGGACTATTATTGTTGTATTTGCAATGTAGTTTATTTAACTTATGCATATTCTTATGAACTAGTTCATTTTCATTTTAATGAATCTTGTTGAATGTGTGTTGTTGTATTAACTCATCGCTTTAACTTGTGGACTATTCTGCATCTTAACTTGTGCTGTCATTTTTCTCATGTGTTCCTTTCAAGCTGCGTACTATTACAGGCTTCCAAAAAGTGCACTTCCTTTTCCCTTCGTGTGTTGGAACCTTCATGCATCACACTTGACTCTCCATAGGGTCACCCACTTTCTCTTACCTAAAGTTATCATACTTCCCTTTGCGTGTTTTTGCAGTCAAGGCATAACATTACCACCCACTGTTGGGAATCTTACTCCAAATTATGTGAGGTCTAGTTCGAACTTCATATTGGAGATATCCTTTGAACATTGGTGGGTCCAACACCATCAACATTTTTTGTGCTAGAAGGAGGTCCAGATGACAAGTCAAGCCCTTCAAATTTGTTTTGAATCTCTGCATTTATTTCATGACTTCTCACCAAATCATAACCCCGCCATTTTTTCCAGACACACAAATCTCAAAGTGCCGGCGAGAATTACTGATGACTTGTCGAATATGAAATTCAATGACAAGGGTGAAACAACCTTATTTGAACACACCACACAATTTCTTGATTTCTGCACAACGTTGGTTGTAGGTTGTTAATTTTCATGTTGTACAAATTTCTATATCTTCTTCACATTTCAAAAAATCCACACAAGTTAGAATCTTTTGAACCTCACCCAACATATCTAGGTGTTATAGCTTCTAAATCTGTGATGGAAAAGGTTTTTGTTCCAAGTGACCCTCCATCTCCTTCCCATAAAACAACTCTAGTTCCACTGGTCGAGGTGGGAGAAGTTGAGAATTCATCTGTTGATCTATCACCATCTTCTCCTACCCCACTTACTTAGAATTTCAGCTCAGATTTGGACTGTGACTCTAATAGTTGCGATGAAGTGTTATCTCCTTATCCTCCATCCTTTGGTCCTTATGATCCTCTAAATTTCGATTTGTTGTGTTCGCCTATTTCAAATCTCTCTTGTGATGTTCACGAGGATAAAATTCTCGATGGATTTGGTGTTGAACAACCAACCTGCGATATCATTTTTGATGAGTAGGTGTGGGAGTGTGAATAATAATATGTGGTGAAGGATGAACTCCTTCCATCTGCACCCCTTCCACATTATCTTGACATTTTCCACGATTCTCTCATTCCTGTTCAATCTTGTGAAAATTCAGTTTCTGATGTTACTACTTTTGATCATTCGCAGAACACATGGAATGCCAATTTTTCATTTGAATGAAGAGAGGACAAATATTTTCTTCTTGATCCTCCCAATCTCTCATCTTATCTTTCTGGGAACATATAGGGTGAAATATCTTGTTCTCCATTATCCCCTCTTTACGATTCATCAAATCATGAGGATGTCGTTGTTTGTGATCTTGAACTTTCTGATCATGGATGTCATGATCTTTTCATTGATTCACTTGATCACAATTTTGATTCTTTCGTTGTTGATATTTCTAAGCCACGGTCTTCGATGATACATCTTCTGAGGAATTGGAACCTACCCAAGTTGATGGTTATGTCAGGTTCTCATAGTCTTGATGTAAGTTCCTCTTCCGATAAAAAAAGTGTGGACTCTTTCCAAGCTCCTCATCACTCTATTGTACACATTGAAATCAATATATTTTATAATATTCACATCCTCAATCTGTATCAAATGATCCTATCACTCAATAATTGGAGGAGTCGTATGTAGCGATCACTATTGCAAAACATAAATTTTCCTCTTTCTTCACATTTGCTCATTTTTCAAGCTTGAAATTTTGTGCTTACTTATCTTCAACTCGCAATTTGTTTGAACACCATGATACATCTGCAGAGTGCCTCTCATGCACTTTTCTTTCTCACTTTTCTGCGGGTGCATTCAAACTTTGAACACTCTAGTTTGTATTGGCTTATGTTTCTTGTTTTTTGGTATGCTTATATATCTTTCTTGACATGGATTCCTTCTCCTACATAGGCTAGCTAATGTGCTAGTGGCTACATTGGAAGTATCACTTTATGTAAGTTGGGCATATGCTCTATTTAGGTTAGGAGTAGGAGTAGTGTTACTTTTCTTTGTTGTTTCTTTAATTTGCTTCACTTTTCTTCTTTCCTTTTGTTTGTTTTCTTTCTAGTCATAGGTTATCTTCTACATGAGACCATGTTTGGATTCTAGGAAAGCTCAGTGAAATCCAAGAGGAAGTTGTATTGCTTTCAATGCTTGGTTATCAGTATATTCCCTCTCTTTATGTGAATATTTCATTTCTTCTAGTTGATGATACTCTGATGTAAAATACGTTCCTTTCAGAGAGAATCATAGTGAAATCACGATGCTTGCACTTTTAACTAGTACTAACTACTCTACTCAATCTTCTACTTTCAGTTAATCCTTGTCAACTAAGTCAAGTAGAGTAAGAAGAGGGGGAAAACCTTAACAAGTATGTCAAAGGTATATATAAATATCCTTCTTTGAAGGGACAACCTCTTCTATTGTCAATAAGTTGGGATCGCTCTTCCACCCCATGAAATAAATAAGTGTTTATGCATAGTTATTTGAACAAATAAAAATGAAAAAAATGAAAAATAAAATAAAGGGCATAAGAAGAGAAGGCTTCCAGTGTAGGGAGGTCAAGCAAGTAACTTTGCTGGGTTACTATCTAGGCTCAATAGAAGTAGAGCAATGCTTGTTATTCTAAAGTGACTCCATTAGGGTATTGTCCAAGACTACTGGTAGTGGAGCAACACCATAGATGAAAACTAAGACACTAAAAGATTCTTTTACTTGTTCATATATATACTCGTCATCCCCAATTGAAACAACTCGGTATTACTTGTGTTAGTATGTGTCTTGCCGATGAAGAGAATGGTAGGGACTACATCTTTAACTCAAGCTAAGTGAAGAATCTATGATAATAAAATAACTGAAAAATACTCACAGAAGAGTTAGACCTATTTTGCATGAGACAAGGTCCATACAAAGAGTTATATTTCTACCAGTGCATCACCAGTGTTGTAGCGGCTACAACCACCCTCCAAAACTTTACCTATGCTTCGATTTTAGAGCCTCCTTTCTTATCCACAACAAAATATATTGCACTAATCTAGGTATTCATGCTTTGACTTAGACTTAACTTTTCATTTTTTCTTATGTTTTCTTACTTACTTGATTCTTCTAAGTCACAAATTGATCTCCAAACTTGGTCTCATAGCAGTTTTGGGCTTGCCTCCAAGAAATACACAATCCTTGAGGGAAATAAACCTTGATGATGGGAATTGCACATTCATGACTACTAGTCATCCTTGAGGTAAAATACTGCGTAGTCATAGGAGGAAGCCCAACATTGAGCCCAGAAATTATGCAACCCTCACAAAGCTCAAAACCACATAGTGTTTACCTACAGTGCATGGAAAGTTTTCGAAAGAAAGAAAAAAAGAAAAAAAGGATACCTAAAAAATATGGATATACTTTTAGTATCCCGAAGGAGGCACTTGTGATATTTTTAGAAAGTTTCGCCAAGTGTTGTTTTTTCCTTGATTTTAGGCATGCACGCCATAAACCCTAGTTTGCCCAAATATATTTAATCGATGCTTTTAGAGATAGTTTTCACACTTGATATTGGAGCTATAGCATTCCTGAGGTGATCAAGGAACCTTTAGTGCGATTTTCCTCGCTTTTACAGGTGTGTTTTTCTTTTGTCATATTTTGCCATTTTTTCTGTTGCTTTTTGTCATTTGTCTTCTGTGAGTGTTGTTTCACATTTTTTTCTTCATGGTTGCTAGATTTTTGACTTTTTTTTTTTAACTCGCAGAAGTGTTTTTTAAGTTTTAGCCCAAGTGTCGCACTAGTTTTCCTATTTTTGCATCAATGGTCATCGTTGCAGTGACTCTCCTCACATACTTTATTTTTCCTTCTATTTGATTAATTTCTGCACTTTATTCACATGCGTTTACTAACACTTAGTCACATATGCACTCATCTTCAAACTATCTCTTGAATCTTCTAATTTTCCATAATTTCCTTGGGCAGATCTGGATTTCCTTTGGGCAGTTTTCACTTTGCCCAGCTGGCACTACACAATCCTAAGGCTCAAGCCACAAGCTTGGTCTCTGGAATTACACAGTGCATAGTCCAAGCTGCCTCCAACTGCACACTGTGAAGTTCTAGGAGACAACTTGTCATCTTGGCCACTGAGACTGCACAATGTGTAGTCTCTCTCAGGCCTCTACCCAAGTTGAGTTGCGCATTGCACAATTTCAACCATCAAGCTTCCACCTTGGCTGCTAGGAATGTGCATAGTGTAGTTCCCACAGGAAGTGATTCCATCTTACTAGAGAAAATTGCTCAGTCCTCCCTATCAGATTCCCAATTTACTGCTTGAATTTTCCTCGCAATTAGATTTGCTTAAGACTGATATTTTCTTTCCATGAGTGTCCTTTTTGTCCCAAAGATACAATAGTTGTTGAGCATCTCTCTAGTAGTCATTGTTACCATGGCACCTAAGAGAGATGCTTCAAAGGAAACCATTGAGAGAAATACTGTGGAAGCAGTTGAGCAAACATTTATTTATTTTCTAGTGTACGCAAATACTCAAATTTTTATCGAAAATGGATCATCACTAACATGGAAACATATTAAAGATGATTTTTCAAATGACATTGAGGTAGACTTAGAGGACCAACAAATTTATCTCAGCATCCAGCAATTAGGGCTATATAAGTTGGCATGCAAGTATCTCGCATTCCTATGTGCAGATATCATCAACTGGATTATCTCACACATTGATGAGAAGACCATGACATTGAGTAGTGCCAGTGGGAAGAAGCTTGCCACCTTCTGAGAAGAAGTCTTTCAGCAGCTGTATCACTTGCTCGAGCTAGTAGAGCGCATGGACTCACTCTTTTATGCTACCCACAACTGCGTGATCAGAAGAGACATTATCAAATGTTGGGTGAAATAGCCATTGAATTTTCGAAAGAAACCCACCCATGTGTATATGACAAAGTCCCTTAGGAAGGCTTATCAATTTTTGGTTATCTTCGCTCGCAGGATCCATCATCAAGAGAGCACAGAAACCCTTCTTGAAGGGTGGGAAGTCTTATTGGACCAGGTGGTGAATGATGGGAAGTCATTCAACTGGAGAGATTTTTTGGCTCAACAACTGAAGGCCCATGTAGCATAGGCTCAAAATCTGCTCGATTGTGAGCGAGAAAGGTTGTATATGTCTGCATAGTTACTAGATGTAATTTGTGCACAATAGAAGTTCCCTGGCATGAACTAGACATGGATACCATGAGAAAATTCCATGCACATCTATTGGAAGTTGCTTTTGGAATGAAGTTATCAAGGAGTAATGGCATGAATAACTGACCACTTCATCATCCTGCTTTACAAGATTATCATTGAAGAAGATCCACCTTGCATGTCATGAGAAGCAATGGAGGCTATAATAGATGTCACAGATTGGTATGCCTTACCAGGTGGCACCTTCATTAGAGTGTTTGGTAGAGAGAAACCTCCACATGTGTTACCAAGGTATGCCACATAAAAATTTATCATACAAGAATTATCATACCATCTCACCATATGGTGGTCAACATCACTGCACAGGAAGAAGAAATCACCATGGCCCACTCTTCCTTTGAAGATTGGATTAAAAATATATAAAGAACTTAAAATTTGTAGATGCAGAGGTAAAGGAGATAGTGAGATTTGAATTCGACACTCGAGACTTTAATCTGTATGATTCCCACAATATTTGAAAGGACCACTATGTGAGAGTTTACTTTCTATGGATTGGCGAGGAATTTCATTGGCCAGAGGAGGATTCTTGGAGGTACTACTACAATGACTCTAGAATCACTTATTCAGTCATTTTAGCAGGGACTTTGCAGGATTCTCCACAGATGGAAGCAACTCTAGAAGCAACAATAGCAGAAGGCAACAATCTCATGCAGGACAAGGGAAAAAGGAACACTGATGATAGTGCAAAGGGGGAACAAAGCTGCAAGATGAAAGTTGATCCTATTATCATGAAAGCAACATTGGTAGCAAAAGAAAAGAGGAAGAAGAGGATGCTCAGAGCAGAGGAGATGAAGAGAGAAAATAAGAGATTATAGGAAGCATAATTGAAGCTACAATAGACAGATCAGAAGTTGAAGGAAGAGCAGGAGTTGAGGAGGAGAGAACGAGAAGAGAACCAGAAGTAGGAAGAAGAACAGAAGCAAAGCGTGATTATAGAGGAAACAAATTTGATACAGGTTGAAGAGAAGGAACAGTAACAAATAACAGATAAGGAGGAAGGTCAACAGATGTAGGATCGGGAGCTTTCTCAATAGATTGAGTAATTGGTAGAAGTGATAGACATGGAGATGGAATAGGAGCCATTGAATGAGGATGTTGATCTAATGCTGAGATCACCATAGGTCATCCCTTAGTCTCCACCACCTCCAGCCAGAGAGCCAGCCCCAAGCGAGCAATGAGGTGTTGTTCCCTTTGATGGTGATCTAGTGATGGATGTGTACAATTTGTCATTCAATCAGTTTCAAAGGAGGATTGTACAAGCATGGTGAAATCACTTTCTAGATGATCACACATCACCTGCATTCATTAGAGAAAGAGTGATAGTGTCAGACACCAGGAAGGATCCAAATTCCATTGCCAAAGCCAACGTGGCCTATGCAGGAGAAACAAAGTCAAACATTCAGTATTTAACAGCTGAGAATGAGAAATTGGCACAGAACTTGTAGGATGCTAGGAAAGAGGCAGAGCAACTACACATAGCAGTGTAAAATGTAGTTTCTACATAGGTTTACTTGGAGGAGATGAGAGTAGCGATACTTTATGAAGTATCAACACTTGGAGAAACCATGCAGAATCTCTATGAGGAGTTTGTCACCGTACATAAAGGAGTTTTCCATTTACATGACCTACAACAGCAGAGCAAAGGGTTTGTTAAAACTCTCAAGAATATAAAAGCTTCCATTGCATATGTGCAAGAGTGGACAATGTAATACAAAGGGTTACCACGTGACATAGTGAAGAAAATGAAGCCAAATGTAGAGCTGGAGAAATAAAAGGTTTGAATGTTGATTCAGAACAATAACTAGCTCACCTCATTTATTGGCAGCATTCATACCTTATATTTATGGTTGTTCAATAGTTTTGATGTCTTACTGAGAACAAACCAGATCGCATTAGTGGTTCCCTTACCAAAGCCAAATCCAATAACCAAGTTCGGTAGGATATTGAAGATTACTTGGAGCAGCTGAGAAAGAATGCCACCAGGGAAGACTTGGAGCTAAGCAGACAGAACATGCAAAATTTCATTGGTGGTCCTATTCAGGTCAGAATAATGCTACTCATTCTTCAGAATGAATTGGATATAGGTTCCAAAATATTTTACTTGGATTCCATGGAGCCCAGAGTCCACTTCTAGCCACACACCATCATGCAATTTGGGGACACCATCACATAGTATCAAGCTTGGCACCAATATGTGACTGAGAAGAAGCAATTGGAGGTTGTTGAGCTCAAATTCTCCTAAATTCAAGCATCATAGTGTTGTGTCTTGTTAGGCTGTCAAGTTGTCTCTACCCTATTTTGTCTTATATGGGTACAAGTGTAAAACGTAATATTATTTGTAATTATGTTGTAAGTGAAATTTCAAGTGCCAATATTGGAATATGAAGAGTCGTTGTGTAATGTAATGTGTCATTTTGTAATGAAGATGAAGATTCATAAGGGTAAGCCAAAGGTCACAAAGGGGAGTGGAAGAGTCACCCCCTCTTGTTATAAATAGAACCTCATAACTCATGTAACAGGCTTTTTGGAGCCAAGCTTTTGGCTAGGTTTAGGCTTAGAAGGAGCTTGTGAGTATTGTGAAGAGCCTTGGTTTCTATGTAGCATAGAGCAAGTATACTTCTTTGGAGGAGTAGGTGTTCTTCACTGTAATGTTCCAGTATTTGGGCTAGTGGTCATCAATGGTGTATGTATGAATGGAACATTCACTTATAATAATAAAATCAGAGTCAACATGCTTTCATGGATATATTGTGAATATAGTAGGACTATTCATGTTGTATTTGTAATGTATATTATTTAACTTATGCATATGCTAATGAACTATTTTTTTTCCATTTGTATGAATCTTGTTGAATGCATGTTTTTGTATTAACTCATCACTTTAACTTGTGGACTATTCCACATATTAGTTTGTGATGTCATTTTGCTCGTGGTTTCCTTTCAAGTTGCATACTATTACAAGATTCCAAATAGCACACTTCCTTTTCCCTTCGTGTGTTGAAACCTTCATGCATCACACTTGACTCTCCGTATGGTCGTACACTTGATCCTACCCAAAGATATCATACTTTCCTCTGTGCATTTCCACAGTCAAGGCATAACATTACCACCCACTACTATGACTCCTGCTGCAATTGGTGTGAGGACTAGTTGGGACTTCATATAAGGGAGATCCCCCGAATGTTGGTGGGTCGAACATTGTCAACAGAACCTCAAATACCTTAAAGGATATTCCATAGTCATGGATGCCATTATTTCTTTAATCACCATAGTAAGAGGTAGATCCAAAGGTTGGGGGGTGTCTTCCTCCTTCGAACCCAAGTCTTTTATCAAGGACCTAAATCTAAGATGTTCATATCAAAACCCAAAATATCTCTCAGGGATAACATTTTTTGTGGATCAAGAAGAAGACACTCCATCCATTCATGTGAAAAATGTTTCAATTGACCGTATGACTACATATTATGCATGATAGGAAATTATTTTATGTTTTAATGGATTTTTCCCCTTGACATATGTTCTCTAGAAATGGCTACACTAGGACTAGTCTCATAATACATAGCTATTATTTTTCCTAAAAGGTTTATTTGTGTTACTCTTATTAGATTTAGAGGACTAATTTTTTACCAAGGACACTTGTTTTGGGGTCATTCTAGTCTCTCAATGCAACCATGGTTTCCTGACTTTAATCTGCTTGCCATGAATTCTATGGAAACCCTAGTATGGGAAGGATTCCTAATTTACCCATTCATTTGACACAATCATTTATCTTAGAAGACATGGGAAACTTAATAGGCTACTTCATTAAAACATATATTAATAGGATTTATAAAGGAATTCTCGTATTTGTTCACATATGTGTTGAAGTGGATATCAGTGAAGGCTTGTCGGATAAAATCATGCTCAAGTGGAGGGTCAAGATTTATTCACAACAGTTGGATTATGAAATTATTGCTTTCCATCGCAAGAATTGCCAATAGCCTAGATATACTTAAAATGTATGCCCCTTTTCACAATAATCCTTTTATCCCTATAATATGAAGAAAACAAGCCATGGATGGCAAGATATTAAAGGAGTGAAAGGGTCCAAGAATACTTCATTTCAAAAGAAGGACAACACTTGGAAAAATAGGACATCTACTGGTAAATCCACTCCTCCAAACACAACTTAGCCTCAGGTGGCACCATATCATTCCTCGATAAAGGAAATCCATCCTTCAAAATAAAATGAAAGAGACTCGGTCATAATTGTGGCTTCTACAATGAGTGAGAAAAACCATAGTACCCACCAATTAGATCAATTGGATAGGAACAAGAAAGTGAAAAATATGACAAAACCTTTGGTAATGGTACTATCTCAAAGAAACGATGTCATTTTTCCATCTTCAATTGTTCCTGATAATTACGCTAAATGGATTGATGTTCACAAGAGAAAAGTAAAAAAGAAAAAAATCCATGATCAATCCTCGGATATGAAACATGGAATGTACTAAATGTAGTTTGGTGCGCTGTTCTAATTAGTGATGAATGATATGTTGTAATATGATATTTGTAGGAAATATAAAGTAACTTGTGTGTGTGTGTCTGTGTATAATGTTACCAAAAGACAATAATTTTCAGGCCCATCATATCCACCAATTGAAGATGTTGCATGTCCTCATGCAATCTTCTACCTATATATCTATCCCCTCATATAATAACACATAATAAATAATTATTCTATTTTCTTCCAATACATAAATATTTGTTCTGTTATTAATAATTTTCATTATGTTTTAATCTAGAGAACATTATGTTGATGAGATATCCTAATATTTTTACTAATAGCATCTTGAGGTCACGTCCATATGATCTAAAAAAAAGAGACCTATACCAAATGTGATGATTATCTGCAACACTTTTCCATGTTGAATGATCCTTAAATTTATCATAAAATTTGGTTTTGATTCTTGTGAATTTTATTTTTGTAGGTTCATTCGAATATAATACTTTTCAGTATAAAAAATTATGAATACTTGGTTCTCTAATATTGAGATATAATGAAATCATGTAATCTACAACAAACCCTCCAAAATTATCTTTTCTACTTTTTTTATCTTGTTATTGGTTATTGTGTGATAGCAGCATGACTTCTTTTCTCCCTTTTCTTTTGTTGCTAATAGGTTTTTTGTCGAAACGACAAGAACTTTTCTTAAATGATATTTATTGTGTAATGACATTAGTATATGTTCTTTTCTTTTGTTGCTAATAGGTTTTTTTTCGAAACGACAGGAACTTTTCTTAAATGATAGTTATTGTGTAATGACATTAGTATATGTCCTTCTTTCACTAGTTTATGTAGCATAAGTAAAAAAAAATTATTCCCTTTCTTGGATATTCAATGGGTGTGCTAGAAGGGATGTTAATTGTGGGAAAAAATGGTTTAGTAAAGGTTCTAGATTAAACAAGGCTATTAATGGTGTTTTGATGAAATGTAGATCCTTCATTACAATTCTCATATTCCCCCCAACTACAGGAGGTTTTAGTCCTCGAAAAAATAACTAATGAAAAAGAAGTAGGGAAACAATATGGTAGGCTTAGGTGTCTTTCCAAATATGAACATATAATATTCATAATGAGTATAAAACATTTGAGAGAAGAAGAATATTTGCACCTACCTAGGAATATTGGGACATTTCCAACAAGTATATGATATCCATAATACTACATGGTAGGAGTTCCTATAGAAGATGCCTTTAGGTTCTGTAACAAGCTAAGAATATGCAATAGTAGAAATATTTGGAGCATAGATGCAAAATATATATATATATATATATATATATATTTTCCATAGACATTTTATCAATTTATTGTAATTTCATACAACATTTTTATAGGTTTCCTATAAATTTACGAAATCTCTACTATAGGTTTTTTTTAGATTTCCTATAGTGAACATGTAACATATACAATATACAACATGTATTTTTTAAGAATATACAACATGCAATGGAAATAGAAAGATATTGAAAATATTTATTCTAAAAGAAGCAAAAGGTTTAAATAATATTAATTAATTATTTTATTTCATTTTATCCTCTCTTTTTCTTCTTTTCCTTTTTTTGAAACATCATCTTCTACCAAACTAGTTTTCAAACAACATTTTTCCGAATGCACAAAAGGATTTTTAGAATAAGAATTTGTATTCTTGATGGATTCTTGCCAAATGCTAGTTTCAAACATTTCATGATATGATAGTTACTAAAAAAATCACCACCATAGTTTTTTATTTTCCTTTTAATTTTCTTTCTCTATACTTTTTAAAATTTTAGTAAGAAAAGAAAGTTGGTGATGTAGGTGGGATGAGTTACAAAATTGAGTGTGTTAGGAATGGTTAGAGTAGGAAATTATGGCACTAATAAAAATTAAGAAAGTAGTAGGAAATTTATTTTATAAATATTTGAGATGAGGCACAGAAAAATGCTCTAGCCTACCATGATTATAAAAATTCGTTTTTAAAAATCTTTGTGCACTAATTGTAATTATTAGTGAATAAGAATAATGAACAATTTTTAGAAACAAGGGTTATGGACTGGCATTGAGCCTCTCTTTGTTGATTTGGTAGCATTACCTCTTAACTTGTATTATACTTTTGTAGCAATATATCTTCACCCCTGTAGTTCTTGTGTTCACTCATATAGCATTAACATTCACTTTCTTTTTGAAGGATAAAACCAATAGGAGATTTGAACTGGTGTCTTATTGCAAGAAGTTCCTTAATAGCACACACATCCAAACCAATAAGAGAGAATAATTTGAGACAAACCTTAATTATTCAAGGATAACAATAAATTTATTAGAGTGGTGGAAGGTAGTATTACACAATAGTTCTCAAAGACATTACCTTCAATGAATTTAAAAAGCTTTTAAACTAACAAAAATGAATTGGTCAACCTCTTGAATCATCAAATGTACTAAATGAATATAAGGAAGGCCAAGAATACTATAAAAATATTATAAATATATCACAATATAAAAATTAAATGACCTCCAAAGTTATATAAAAATCAATGGATGCATCGTACACTAGGTTATTTTTTACTATTGAGAAGTGTAGCAAAAAAGTCTAAATTTGATTGTGCCTTGGTCAAATTGGGAAAATTCGAATTTCCACATTAACATAAAACTTGGTGGCAGTTAACTTGTGTGACATGGTTCTTGTCACTTAGTTAGCTCAGTAAATTTGAGTTAGAAGGCTTGGAGTTCAGTTAAGCATGTGTGATTGCTAATTTGTATCAATTAAGATCAATTATTTCACGTTGTTTTCAGTTACACTAGTTCTAACTATTGATAGAACTTCTAACTATTGATAGAACTAGTGGAAGGGAAGTTGTGCAGTGGGACAACAGTGTAACTCAATGATCATCCAATTAACTTAACAATTAGCCGAAAATAGCTAGTGCATGTAGTGAACATGAGTTCCTGTTGGGCCTTGAAATTGTCATTCACTTCCATTACATTTTCACTTATATTTCCATATTGTCACCTTCACTCCACCTCTATTTCATTACATTTACCTCCATTTCATTTCATTTACCTTACCATTATCATTATTGGGTCACATTTATGTTTTTCCAAACTTTATTAATTCTTAGCATTTTTAAATGAATTTATGGTTAAAAATTAGAAAGTAATGTGCATATGTTTATACCTAACAAGTGGGATGAGATTGTTGACATGTGTAGGTCAAAAGGAAGCTTCTAAAAGACCTTTTTGTGGCCTCTCAAAACCAAATTCGAATTTGAGTGGAGAAGATCATGGGATCATAAGGATATGTGTCTAATTTCTTGTTTGTATTCAAACTCTAAGAAGACATGTATCTTATAATTTCCTATTTTGATTGTAACTCTAGAAATATAGGGAGAGATTCATGGACTCTCATTAATGAGATAGATTTTCATCTTTTTGTATAAATAGGGGAAGTTTTCTCCTATCATTTTATGTGTAAAGTTGAGGAATTACTCATCTTTTGAATAAAGAAGAAGGTTTGCATTTGGAGCTTCTCAAATTTCCATCCTCTTACTTTTGGATTGGCCATCTACAATGTGTGAGATTTATTTGTTTTCATAGATTAAGATTTATTTGCTTTCATAGATTAAGATTTATTGCCTTCTTAATTACTGTGTAATCTTATGCTAATCAAAGCATCTCAAGAGAAGAATTTTCTCTTTTCCAAAATTGGATTGTGTTTGAAGCATTGGAGCATACAGTGATCTTAGTTTTCCTTTACATGTTTTTACAATGCTTTCTTAGGATTAAGTTTTACATTCACTGTTTAATCTTATGTAGAGAATTTCAAGAAGGTAGTTCTTCCAAAATTGATTGCTTGAGGCATTTAGAATAGACAGTGATTTAGTTTCCTTTCTCATGCTTTTATCATGATTTTTAGATTAAATCTCTTATCTATTGTGTCATCTCATATTCAACATTCCAAGAAGGTAACCCTTCCGAAATTGATTTCTTAAAAACATTAGATTACACAGTCATTGCAAGTTTTTACATGTTTTCTTTATGCTTTCTTAGATCATGTTTTCTTTCATTTAATGTATAGTCAAGTACTTGATCACTTTAAGAAGATTTCTTCCTAAATTGAATGGTTCATGGGTATTTGATCATACAATAGATCATAGTTGTCTTTTCCATTTGTTTTAGATTGTCATTGTTATTTTGCTTTTAGTCCATGAATAGGATTAGTTTGATTTTAATCAAGAGCTTTCAATGATAAGAAAGGAAGTGATTTCATTTTTATCTTGTCATATGAATGCAATTGTATTTAGATTAATGCTCTGTTTTTCATAGATTAGTTCAAGTACATTTCCTTTTCTTCCTTATTTTTCATAGTTTAATCATTTCATTTAGAGTAATTCCTAGTTTAGTTGAACTTTCATAAAAAAATTTCCTTATTCCTTCTTTAGAAATTAGTTTTCAACATTAAAATTCATTAGATTTTGTCCATTAACATTTAAACATTTCATCGAGAAGCATAACTTTCATTTCTTAGATTCATTTCCTTAGGCATAAGAAACAAAACCCCAAAAAAACATAAAAACATACTCAACGAGTAAGAAACAAGGTTAACAAAGCACGTATTATGCACCACACTTCATCAGTTTACTAACCCCGGTCGATAATTTATGTTAGCAATTTAAGACATTAAATTGACTGAATAGTTCCTTAGTTGTGGTGGAGATTCCAAGGCAGTGTAACATTAGTTGTAGACTAGTCTTGGGTGTACAGGTGTTGCATGTAGTGAGATGATCAACCTTGAGAATTGCACAATCATTTGGAGGAAAATTCCTATATAATAGAGGCCTAATTTTTCAAGGCTTATGGAAGGAAATAGGAGCTCAAGCTAAGGTATAAATTGACTAATTTTGGGTCAGAGCTTCTCATTGAGAAGAGAGATAGGTTATTGACTTGTAGGTTGAGATGAGAGTGAGCTAGCAATTGTAATACATTCGTTATTCATCTGATTAATGAAAGTGGGATTAATGGATTTTTAAAAGTTTCTTTCCTATAGAAAAATATTGTTCATGTATGGTTTTTCTTATTGCATGTTTGTGAATGTTGTTCAAAATTGTGAATTAAATTCTACAGAGCAGTAGAGTAGAATTGTCTCTTGATTTAGATTAATTTTTTTTGTTCAGTTGCTATTGTATCACCATATTTCTACATGGTATTAGAGATAGATTCATAATCAAACAAGAATTTTGAAGTTGTTCCTCACAAGGTTTGAATTTGCAGCTTGAGTGTAGCAAGATCTCTTCAGAGTTAGGCAGATGACCTTCAATGAGTTGAGATTATAATATGCCTTGGAAGTCAGCTCGAATTTCATTTCATGGGAGGATTACATGGAGGTGGTGCTTGATGATAATGGATTTCTGGAATATGTCAAGACAGACATTGTAAAACCAAGATCAACAGATGTCGAAAACCTAGCTCAATGGAAAAAAGAAGTAACGAAGGTGAGGATAATAATCCTGGAGGGAGTGTGAGACAGCATTGTTCCAAATCTCCATGGGAAAGAAACTCCTTTTGTAATGTGGAAGGCACTGACAAAGTTTTTTGAGAATAGTAGTGACCATAGGAAACTGGCCCTCAAAGGGAAACTTCAAAATTTCAAGATACAGAAGAATGACACTATTTCGTAGTATCTCAACATATTTACACAAGTTCTCGATGGGCTTGGAGGGATTGGTGTGAATGTTTCATAAGATGACCTAGTGATCCTAACTCCTCTAGGCCTTCCCAAAATTCAGAATAGCTACCAAGACTTGGTGAACAAAATGGAGAAATTACTGAATTAGGAATGTTTGTGGTCTGATTTGGTATAAGAAGAGATTAGGCAGAATACCAGAGATGGAATTTCATCTAAGGGTAAGGATGAAGAAAAATTTACATTGGTTGCAAAGGGAAAGAAGGGAAAAGTGAAGATGTCTCAAACCAAACCAGAATCCAGCCAATGGGGAAAGAATAAAGACTTGTCCAAAATAAAATTCAACAATTGTCATGAATTCAGGCACTATTCCACAAAGTGTCAACACAAAATGTCGAGCAAGAAGAAATCTGAAGGAGAAGCAAGAGAAGCCTTGGCTTCATAGTTTGAGCTTGACTTCACCCTTATCACATGCATGGACAACACAATGATGGGGAGTGTGTGGTACCTGGAATCTGGTGCCTCGTTCCACATGAGAGGGTGTAGAGATTTTTTCACTGAGCTGGAGGAGAAATATCTCCAAATGCATATTGAGCTAGGGGGTGATGGAAGGTACAATGAAACTGGGATTGGTACAACAACCCTTGAGAGGGAGCTAGGATCCCCTCTTTGTATCAAAGTTGTCATGTTTGTCTAATACCTAAAGAAGAATCTCATATCTATAGGATTTTTGGAAGATCATGGTTATGATGTGATCTTCAGCAAAGGGAAAGCATTCTTGAGCCACATAGCCACTGGATAGGTGACACAGATCGAGGTTCATGTGAAGAATCTATTTAAACTTGATGTCAAAGATTGTGCTACAATAAGTAGTAAGGCAAAGAAAGTGCAAATTCGTGATGTTCGTTAGATCTATAATAGGAGATTAGTCAAGTTGCATCCTTACACCTTAAATATTATGCAACAAATAACCACTGGCCTCCCTAAAGGAGCATTTAAGCAGGAGGATGTCTGCAAAGGTTGTACCTTGGCGAAGTATGTAAAATCCACATTCCATGATTAAGACAACAAAGCACATGCATCCTTGGAAAGATTCCACTCTGATGTTTGTCGAACTTTCTCGACAAACTCCACTTCCAGACATAAATACATTGTTATTTTTGTTGATGATTTCTCAAGGAAGTGTTATATCTTCTTCATGTAGAAGAAGGATGAGACATTCTCAATGTTTGTATAATTCAAGGCACTAGTTGAGAAAGATATTGGTAAGAAGTTGAAGGCACTCAGGAGTGACAATGGAGGTGAGTATGTTTCAAATGACTTCAATAATTTATTTGCAAAATAAGGAATTTGAATAGAGATGACAACACCCCAGAACCCACAACATAATGGGGTAGCTGAGAGAATGAACTGTAGCATTGTTGGAGTTGTAAGAGATATGGTACATGACCAAGGCCCACCATTGCATTTGTGGGCAAAGGCATGTAGTACAATAGTCTACTTGCAGAACTAGAGTCCTCATGGGATTCTTGGTATGATTACACCAGAGGAGGACTTCTTAGGGAGAAAGTTGGATGTGTCTCACTTAAGGATTTTTGGAGCCTTTTTTTACTGCCATGTCCCCAAAGATTTAAGGAAGAAGCTTGAGCTGATAACAAAGTTGTGGGTTTTTGTGTGTTAGAGTGAAACTCCACACAATTACCATGTGTCTTACCTTCCCTTTGAATGATAGTTGTGTGAAGGGATCTAAATTTTGATGAGGAGAAAGTGATGTGATGCTCTCTTGAGAGGGAGCTTTAAATCCCACTAGAAGAGGAGATTTTAGGTCCAAAGGAGGAGCCTCAGGAAGATGTGGAGGCGCCATAAATAGAGGAGAATATATTGGAGACATCCAATCAAACATAACCATCCAGAGAAGGCAGAAAAGGAACCAAGGAAGCTAATACATTAGTGCAGGATGTGAGGGAGAATGTGGGAGCTCGTTCAAATTTGCGCAGACAAAGGAGGCCACTTGAGAGGTCAAATGGCTACATCGATTTAATGACTGAGATTATAGAGTCTGAGCCATCTTGTTTTGAGGAAGTAGTTGAGAAACTTGTTTTGGTTGATGCAATGGTGGAACAATATGAATCCATTGTAAATAACAATGTTTGCGAAGTGGTCCCAAGACTGGCAGATAAATCAGTTGTGGGTTCAAGATGGATCTTCAATGTTAAGAATAAAATGGATGGAAGTATAGAGAAGTATAAGGCCATATTTGTGGTGAAAGGATTCTCTAAAGTTGAGGGAATTGATTATGAGGAAAACTTTGCTCCCTTAACAAGGTATTCCTCCCTTAGATCAATTCTTGCATTGGTTGCGCAAATGGGGTGGAAGATCCACCAGATGGATGTAAAAAAAATATTTATCAATGGTGTTATTAAGGAGGAGGTGTACATAGAGAAACCAAAAGGATTTCAGACATTTGATCGAGATTCTCATGTGTGCAGACGCAAGTGAGCATTGTAGGGCCTCAAATAGGCACCATGAGCTTGGTCCATTAGGATCGACAGTTATCTCCTTGGTCTGGGCTTCACCAAAAGTGGGGTGGATGCAAGCCTCTATCATATTTTGGTAGAAAGTAAATTCATTATCATTTTTTTATATTTTAATGATTTGATATTAACAAGTGATGAGAAACTTATCAGCTCTTGCAAGGAGGACCTTGCAAGGGAATTTGACATGGACACGGGTCTAATGCACTACTTCCTCAGGCTGGAAGTATGGATAGGTGATGGAGAATTATTTGTGTCTCAAGGAAAGTATGCCAATGAGATACTGCAGATATTTTGCATGGAGAGTTGTAAGCCCATGAAGACACCTCTAGCGACCAACTGCAGGAAGGAGAATGTCACTTTAGGAGAAGAGGGTGATGCTACCATTTGTTGGCATCTAGTGTTTTCACTGATGTATCTTGTGAACACAAGATAAGATATGTGTTATGTAGTCAACCCGTTGAGCCAACCTATGGTTAGGTCGACCAAATTGTATTGTAAGGTAGGTAAGCATTTTTTACAGTACTTCAGTGGCACTATCCACTATTTATTATGGTACAAACATATAGATGGAGTGAAGTTGTGTGGCTTAAGAGATGAAAATTGGGCAAGGAGCCCATCTGATAGAAAGAGTACATTAGGTGGAATTTTCAATGTTGGGTCCAGAGAAGTTTCCTAGTATAGCAAGAAGTAGAGATTTGTGGTGCTCAACTTGGCAGAAGTAGAATACATGGTTGCGAGTCAAGAAACATGTGAAGCGATATCGATGAGAAAGATACTTGTGGGACTATTTTGTCAAATTATGGATCCAACTATAATCTATTGTGATAATCAAAGTTTCATTAAGCTCTTGGAGAATTTGATATTTCACGATCGAACCAAGCATATATATATTTGGTATCATCATTTACATGGTTGTGTGTAGAGGTAGATAATGTTTCTACAATGAATTTCGATAGAGAAATAAGATGTTGACATCTTGACAAAGGCTTTATCAAGAGGGAAGTTTGAATTCCATAGGTGCATGATATGGGTGGTTGCTAATCCCTTTTTCCTAAGAGGGAATGTTGAGAAGTGTAGCAAGAAAGTCTCAATTTGACTTTACCTTGGTTAGATTGGGAAAATTTGGATTTCCACATCAATAGACAACTTGGAGGCAGTTAACTCATGTGACATGGTTCTTTTCACTCATCTCTCTCAGTAAATTCAGGTTATAGGGGTTGGATTTTAGGTAAGCATGTGTCATTTTATTTTGTAGCAATAAATGTATGTTATTTCAAGTTTTTTTCAGTTAACCTAGCTCTAAATATTGATAGAACTAGGGGATTGTTAGCTTTGTAGTGGGACAAAAGTCTAACATAGTGATCATCTATTTAACTGATTAATAAGCCAAAAATAGATAGTGCATGTTGTTATCACTTATTATTTTCTCAAGGTTAAAGAAAGAAATCACCAAGGTAACCACAAACCTACTTTGGAGATTGTTGAGGCCCCGAAAATCGGGTCGACAACAAGGGGGATACCCACCCGGTCCGGACCTTGGTTGGCAGCTCCTTATCCGTTTGGTATAGCGGGTCTGACTGGGGATAATGGGACCAGTTTCCCAATGTAAGGGGTGTGTGTGTGTGTGTAGAGTAGGATGATGCTGATCTAGGAGTATTTTAAGCTAATTTAATTCAAACTTCTAAACTAACTCTATGCTACTGTAATCTAATAAGAAACAACACATCTAATCTACGCTAACCCGGGGTGTATTTCTTCTATTATGCGATCTAAAGAGATTTCGAACAATAACTGGTAATAAAGATCATTCAGCTATCATAAGAATAGAAATCAATTAAGATAAACCACTCTGCATAAAAAGTTAAGCAAAACAGTTGTGAACAACATATCGCATAATAAGTTATTCATATGTCAAACACAAATAAATGACTCCACCGTATAGAAGTGCCAAATGGTAACCCACACATTCATGCATTAACATATGAACAACTGAAAACTGCATATCACTTTAAGAATATAAGCAGAAATTGGTCAAGAGATAAAAGTACCATTTATGACTGGTTCTACTCATAAGCTTCAAGCAATAACAATTTATCTCTACTTGTTCTAACATCTACTAAGAGTACAAAAGTGCAACATTAGTAGCAGACATTAAATGCAAACATTGATAAATCTCGATCCATCCATTCATCAAAAACCCCCTCCGAGGGTGCAAAAGTGCATGTTCTGAGGACAAGTTTTTTGACAAATTTCCGGACCCTTCTCCAAATGCCTAAGAAGGGTTTAAATACTACTAACTAAATAATCTTAATCACATAAATTTAGGACACGGTTTCAAATGACCGCCCTTCTACTAAAGCAAATTTATTTCTAAAAATTGAATCTAATTACTAACCGTTTCTGTATTTGCTCCTTAGTGCTGTAAGCAATGCAACATTCGCCTGGGAAGAGTCGGCTAGTTGTCTTCTCCTTTCGTTTGAGCTATGAAAATAGAAATAACAAGAGCTGGCACCGTTTTCTGACAAACTAGAAGATATTTTCGAAAATCTTCCTCTGGCATGGTGTATTCACTGTGTGTATACTTCGTATAACCCAAATTTCTTTCAAACTGATTGTGTTGTTGCTATTTCGGTTTCCAGCCGTGCGAACGACTGAATAAGTTAGGGACTTTGCTCTCTGAAGAATTTTCTGTATTGAAAACTGCTTCCGTTCTTTGTTCCAGGCTTTTCTGGAGTGTCTTCCCTCTTTAGCGTCTTTCTTTTTGCTTTACCCAGTCTAAGTTTCAGGATCTTTTGTAAACATGCTGCTTTTGTGCGCCTTTGACTCTGAGTCTTGGATAGTCTATTTCCATCAGTATCTGTTGAGTGATACTCTGGAATCTGCGGTCCTGATGCATTTGGCATCCGTTTGCGAAGGCATCTCTTCTCTGTTCTTCGAGTATTGACGCTTTCCCCTTTTCCTTAGATGTTTCCTGCATATTGATTTATATTAGTTGTTATCTTACAGTTTACGCAAGGGAAAAGAGTAATGACGAAAAGATTGACATGAAAGCTTTAAGCTCTAATGAATGCATAATCATGACACTCATAATGAACTGACTCTTCGAAAAACACAACACAATCCTTCTTGGATACTTTGGCGTACAATAATTAATTTCTCTTAAGGCGCGCCCAATTTTGGTCTACAAACAACTTTCCTTGAACACTATGTCGAGGAAATTTTGCGATGAGTGATTTTTGCGACTCGCATCGCAGTATCGAGGATTGCAATGTCAAGATGTGTCATCGCAGGAATTGATGGTCGCATTCATCGCAGATCGCAACATCACAGATCGCAAATTGCAAATCGCGCTTAGTCATCCAATCATTGTGCGCTGCTTATGCGATGTTACGATATGCGACGTTGCATATCAGCCGTCGGCGATTCCTTAATTTTTCATTTAAGAGCGCTTCACAATATATGCGATGCGATAAATTTCGCGTCGCTTCTTCGCAGCTTATTATGCGCATAGGAAAACATCTCACTCTCTTCTTGCGATGTGATACAGCTTTAGGGAGTTAAAATACAAAAATTTTGATAAAATGTTTTTTGGATTTTTTGTTAAGGGTCCCCATTTGCTTGGTGTTATTGCTAATACCAAACAAAGAGGGGGGTTGTTGGTGACCACAACAATGGCGATTCACTGTGAAGAACCAGTTATCTCTGCTTTTCTATTGAATTTCAACTTCCGAAGCAGAAAAATTTTCATATGTCTAAATTTTGTTATGGACAGATAGAGTACATTACACCTTATCCTATAAATGATACTTTGTCTCAACCTTTTCATATTCCAATTGTTTGTTTCCTCAGGCTTAATTCTTGTATTCACACCAGACATTACTTGGTCTTTTTAAAAGATAAAATAAGGTCTTCTCTGCGTGCTGGCTTTTGGAATACACTCATTTGTCGTAGGTAGAGCCTCTGCCGCCCGCAAGTGTCCATAGCCTCGACAGGGTTACCTGTTATCCAGCAATGATCCTTTATCCTGCTTGAGGTTATTTACAACATTTCAGAGAAAAACCCTTTTTGACACTTTTTCCTTTTTTTATTCTCTAAAGAACAATGTCTTGGTTTGGTGGCCAAATTATGACACAGTCATTCACTTGATTTACACTTTTGCTGAACAAGATGGCTCGTGATGAGACCCCTTGTCTTTTTATTGCAACAATCTTGAGTCGTTGCCCTGTTTTGGTAGACAGTATTGGCAAAGTCAGCAAGTTATAATATCTGTGATCATGATAAGCAGGCTCGTGATGAGACCTCTTATTCTTTGAGATATAGTGCTTTCTCGGATTGTTCCTCTGAATGCTACGATTTCCTTTAGTAGGGAGGAAGTCATTGTTTTTCCTTAAGAAAGATCTAGATGACAATAATAGAGTTTGAAAACAGTAGCTTTACAGAGAATATTTATTTTATTATTGATACCTTTCATTGTGCTGATATAAAACAATTTCTTACCAAAGGTTGCTTTCATCAAATTTTTTGAAGTTGAAACTAGCATCATGTCTAGGCTAAAGTTAACTCTACCTGTCAATAATAAAAATCAGATTTTTCGAAAAATTTTGCTACTTGTACAAGCAAAAAGCTTAAAATCTGATAGAGAATTGGTGTCTTTTTCATGAACCCTTTTAGTGACCATCTACAACTAGTTTTATTTATAAGAAAGAGAAAAACAAATAAAAACTAAAACTAAGCTACAAAAATAGAAGAGTGATCTTCTATGGAAAATACATTTTAAGAATCTGTCCATTAACAGGCAAAGAATCTCTTCTACCTGCCAAATCCTGCAACACAAACGTCGATGGGCCTATGACTTCTACAATCTGAAAAGGACCAAGCCACAGTTTCTCAAATTTCGTATGTTTGCCCTTTTCTTCATGAGCCTTATCCCATTTCAAAACTAAATCTCCCATCTGAAAGTTTTTCCTGGTCATTATGCTTGAGTCAAAAGAGGATTTTATCAGCGCTTGGTGATGGGCATGGGTTTTCTTAGCTTGTTCTCGTTGTTCTTCTAATTTTATTATTTCCATTTGTCTTAGTTGTATGGAGGAGGTAGATACCTCATCGATGTGTTGTACTAAAGACAAAGAGGGAACGACTAAGTGAGTTGGAAGAACCACTTCTTTCCCATAAACTAAATTAAAGGGAGAAGTGCTGATTAAAGCTTTCTTCGTTATTCTATCTGCCCATAAAGCATTTACCAATGCTTTGTGCCAATTCTTTTGGTTTTGGTCGACTGGTCTTTTAATAATCCTGATCAGGTTTTTGTTTGTTGATTCAGCCAATCCATTACCATTACCTTGCGGATAGTAGTTGGCTGAATATTTCAGTTTGAACCCTCTTTTAAGTGCAAACTCAGTCATTGTATTTCCAGAAAAGTATGAAGCATTATCAAACATTAAGGCCGTTGGCAATCCAAACCTAGTGATTATAAATTGATCTATGAATTCAATAATGTTTTCAGAATTAGTTGTCTTGAGAGGAACTGCTTCTACCCATTTAGTAAAATAATCTGTTGCCGTGAGGATGTACCTATGCTGCTTAGAAGAGTGAGGAACGATCTCACCTATTATGTCCAAGCCCCACTGACTGAATGGTTGCTCGATGTTAACCAGCTGTAGTGGCATGGACGGTTTCTTTTGTCTCCCTGCAGCAGTCTGGCAGACTTGGCATTTCCTCACGTAACTGTGTGAGTCTTTGAACAGCGTGGGCCAATAATATCCTGCACGTAAGATTTTATCTGCAGTAGCGTCTCCAACATAGTGTCCGCCTGCTGGTCCATCGTGGAGTTCCTACAAAACCTTTTCGGCTTCAGTTTTCTCAAGACACCTAAGAAGCACAGAATCATAATTCCTTTTAAACATAACATCATTTATGAGCTGGTATTGTTTAGCTTTCAATCTCAGAGCTCTTTTCTTGGTATGATCCAGGTGTGATGGAGCATACCCGTTCTTAAGATAGTAAATGGTGTCAGCATATAATGATTCTGCGTCGTTTAGGCTTACCTCATACGTATGTACCTCTTCAGATGAGTTCTCAGGAATTTGCGATGCTCCAGCCAACATTTTACAGAAGCCTTGACCTCTTACAATGTTTGCTGGTTTGATCTCAAGATCGTATTCTTGTAAAGCGATGATCCAATTTGCTCTTTTTTCGCCCACATCCTTCTGTATCAGAAGGTTTCTTACCGCTGGAAATGGTACTATGACCTTAGTATGGGCTTTAAGTAAGAAAGGTCTGAAATACTTGATCGCTTTGAAAACAGCATATGCCTGTTTCTCCACATCTGAATAGTTGAGTTCAGCACCTTGTAAATTCGAGCTAAAAAATGCGATTGGAGCTTCCGCTTTCTCTTGATTTGCTTGAGTTAGAATCGCGGCATAAGATTTCTCTTAGGAAAATGTGTATAAGATAAAGGATTTTGAAAAATTTGGGGTCGCTAAAGATGGAGCGTTAATGATAGCTTGTTTAATCAAGTCGAATGCTTCATGCTCATCTTGACCCCATTTAAAATTTGAATTCTTTTTAATCATATTTTGCAAAGGAGAAACAATACGTGAGAAGTCTGGGACAAATCTCTTCACAAAATTGATTTGACCAAGGAAAGATTGCATGGCTTTTTTGTTATGAGGCATGGATATTTCAGAAATTTCTTTGATTCTGTCAGGTTCAATGTGAATACCAGATTTTGACACTATGAATCCTAGAAGTTTTCCTTCACTCAATGCGAAAAAAAGATTTCTTTGGGTTAAGTGAAATCCCATACCTTAAACATCATTGAAAGATTTGTTTCAAGTCTTTGAGATGGTCGCTTCACTTCTTGGAGTACACTGTTATATCATCCAGGTAAATCACTATAGATTTATTGACTAAACCTTTAAATGCGATGTCCATGGCTCTCTGAAATGTAGCGCCGGCATTGATCAAACCAAATGGCATCTTCTGATATGCGTATGTGCCCCATTTAGTTCGGAATGTGGTTTTTAACTGATCATCGGGATGTACCAGCACTTGATTGTATCCTGAAAATCCATCCAAAAAAGACATTAATTTTGAGCCTGCTACTACCTGTAATATCTGCTCCATAGGTGGGAGGGGAAAATTGTCTTTTTGACAGGCTTTGTTGAGATTTCGGAAATCGATACAGATTCTAATATCTCCGTTTTTCTTTCTAACGGGTACCATATTGGAAACCCATTTGGAATGTCTGACGTGGAAAATTATTCTGGCTCTCAACAACTTATTTAGCTCAGTTTTTATCTGATTTTCTAAATTGGGGTGGATTTTTCTGATTTTCTGTTGGACAGGTTTCTCATTGTCAATCATAGGGATAGTGTGTTGAATGATAGAAGTGTCGTATGTCTTCAGCTCATCGTAATTCCAGGCAAAAACATTTTTGTATTGTCTCAAAAGACGGATATATGCTAATTTTTCTTCAGGGGCTAGGCCGTGGCCTAGATTAACGTTTTGTGGTTTCTTATCGGTTCCTAAGTTTACTAATTCGTAGTTTAGAGTCGAAATGTAGAGTTTAGAATTGGTAGACCTTTTAAACCAACTTTTCAAATCATATAAGTCTTCTAACTTAACCACCGATTTAGGTATAGCATTATCAGTGCTATTTTGTTGTATTTGGTGATCATGATGGTCTTCGTCAATTATTTGATTTGAGTAGGATCCTTCAGAAGTGAGGAAATTTACAATGTCAGGATCGTCATTGAATACTCTCTAGTTTGTAATGTTGTCAGGGATGGACGGTCTAAAGATCAATTCTCTTGAGAATCTATCTGGACTAAAATCTTCAGAACGAATAAGTCTAGAGGCTACGTTAGCTAACAGGTCTGCGCTCGCATTTTGGAGTCTTGGGATTGACGAAATATTGAATGCTATGAAATGTGCAGTCAGATCTTGTACTAAAGATTGATAGTGTTTCAAATGACCCGATAGGCAATGTATGGTGTTACGTATCTTTTTGACGACAATCTCAGAGTCTCTGAAGACTTGAAAGTACTTAACGTTCAACCCGATTGCTTTGTATAGGCCTTGCACCAAGGCCTCGTATTCCGCTGTATTGTTTGTGCAATCGAATTCAAGTCTGCATGTAAGCATGGTCTTATTTCCGTCTGGGCTAATCAGAACGCATCCTGCTCCTGCTCCCTCGTTAGATTTAGAGCCATCAAAATATAATTTCCAAAACAAATATGTATTTACGGGGTTATCTAAAAAATTAACACACTTTAAATTATCAGTTTGGGAAAAAATTTCGACTTGGGACAAAACTGAATTTTCTAAGTAAGGCGAGATATGAGCATTGAAATTGCCGAGGAAAGAATCTACCGAGTAATTGCCTATGATACTGTTGTTGTATGCTATTGCTTCATTTTCTCCCTCCAATTCCGTCACTATGTATTTCTGGTGTAACTCTCGTTCAACCTTTATTTGATTCAGTTTACCATTGTAGGGTAACCACATGTGCGACCAGTCGGTTGAGAAGTATCCATGGAGTTTTTCGGACCAATCCCTGCTAAGAATTAAACCATAGAATTCAGGGATATCAGCTACTAGAATGTCAATAACCTGACATACCTTCGGGTTAGACGACAATCTTATGGTCACTTGATTAAGTTCACCAATCACTTCGACTTGAGATCGATCAAGCTGAACTATGCGCACTGCGGATTTTTGTGGTTGAACATTCAACTTGGCACATATTGATCTGGGTAAAATATTCGTTGAAGCACCAGAATCTACCAAACAATTGTGCACGTTCTTATTGAAAATTTCATAAGTGAGGAGAAAAGGGGGAGTGTGAGACCTTGACCTTCCTCCAATCAAGGCGATGTCATTTGGGTCAACCTTATTGATCATGTTGGTTGGAGGTCTTCCCGTTTTGTGGGAAGCTACAGCTGTAGGCAAAGATGTAGTAGGCACGGCATGTAATTCTTTCATCATTATCTTCTGTTGATGTTTCAATTTGCTCAACTCATAAAGGGTGATATTAGCCCTAGTCTTTTTCATGTCATCGATAATGTTGTACTCCATTTCATCTGACACAATGAGTGTTCTTGATGGAGGTGTTTGATCTGATTGGACTGGGCTATATTGAGTCGCTTTAGCGGTTGTTTTCTTTGTTGCGACTTTATCTTTTGCTGCAGGGCTTGCGCCCTTCTGTTTAGGGGTAGTTTGGGGAGGATCAAGTTGACTTTTGCTTCGTGTGCTAACCGGAAATGCTTCTTGATCTTCTTCTTGTGGGAGGATGAAATCCCACATTCCTTGTAGTTCCACAACTTCTTCGTCATCGGTATGCCCTTCAGTGGTATTCTCTTCTTCTTCCTCTTCTTCGGATTCGACGTTCGAGATAGCGTTGGGTGGTTTCACATCCATTAGAGGATTTCTTTTAAAAGCTCTGTAGGGCTTTTTTGAAGAAGTTTCTGCTACTTGTTTTTTTATGTCAATCATCTCATTGGACATGGTTTTTAACACTTTTTGTAATCCTTCCAAATCAAAAGGATCTTTCGTTTGTTTCTTCTTGGGGTTCTCTTTGTAGGAGACTTTCTTAGATTTGCGTTCCTCTATCGCAAATCTTTTTTCCAGGGCTACTATGCGTTTCTCTACTTCTATCTCCTCTGTCAGGTTTTCAACTAAGGTTTTCTTATTTGCCCTATCCACGAAGATTGCCAAGTTCGATGGTAAGGCCGTAATGTACCATTCACATCTCACTTCCTCGCTGGGATGTGAAGCAGCGGGAATTTTGTTGAGGATTTTATTGAACCGTAGATTGAAATCTTTGATGGGTTCTCTAGCCTCGGCTTTAAGATTGGATAGGTCATTGATCAATGTCGCTGTTGATCTGTCATCACCAAACTTGGTAAGGAATTGACTTTCAAAAATGTCCCAACTTGTGATAGACCCGGAAGGTAATGAAAAGTACCATGACCTGGCTGTCCCTTGCATTATGTAGGGGAAAAGCCGGACGACAGCATCCTCGTTGGTAACTCCGTTGAGATTTACAGAAAGCATGAAATTATTAATATGCTCTTCGGCTAGCATGCCTACTTCTGGATTGAATTTGGGTAGCCATTTCTCAGGATGGGCCGGTATTGGGCTCAGGGGTGGAGGCATTAAAACCACCCCAGGATTGTTCCATGGAGACTGGGCCATCATTGAGCTGTTAGTGACTGAAAGTGCAGAGGATGATCCCTGATGCTGGGAAGGTGAAGATATTATGATCTTTGATGATTGAAGAGGAGGGGTTGTGGAAGATGGATGAGTGATTTGGAATGAAGATGTGGGTGGTTGACTTCGCGGTGAGGGAGTTGAAATGGATGACGTAGATGAAAGAGTCTCACTGTCAGACCCTGGTGGTGTTTTCCTTGCTCTTTTCCTGGTGGGGAGAGGGAATTCAGTTGGCTGGATGCCAAATTTTTCGCTCTTTAATCTGGTCAGGGGATGAGCAGGATTGTACTGCGAAGTCACGCTGCTTTGAGATTTATCATACCTCTGAGTAAAAATAGAGAATCCCTGAAGTTTACGAATCAGAGTTTGAATTTCAGGGGGCTCAATGATAAATTGGTCTGAAATATTAGGGTATGTAGCAGCGGTTGATACTCGAGCGACTTCTGACTCTGGAATTAAATGTACTGGGGAAGTCGGGGGAGTTGATGAGGGCGATTTACTCTCAGAATGGTATTTAGATTTTGATTTAGGTGCCATCCATAGTTCGGGCCCTATTTCTAGCGCCAAATATGTTGAGGCCCCGAAAATCGGGTCGACAACAAGGGGGATACCCACCCGGTCCGGACCTTGGTTGGTAGCTCCTTATCCGTTTGGTATAGTGGGTCCGACTGGGGATAATGGGACCAGTTTCCCAATCTAAGGGGTGTGTGTGTGTGTGTAGAGTAGGATGATGCTGATCTAGGAGTATTTTAAGCTAATTTAATTCAAACTTCTAAACTAACTCTATGCTACTGTAATCTAATAAGAAACAACACATCTAATCTACGCTAACCTGGGGTGTATTTCTTCTATTATGCGATCTAAAGAGATTTCGAACAATAACTGGTAATAAAGATCATTCAGCTATCATAAGAATAGAAATCAATTAAGATAAACCACTCTGCATAAAAATTTAAGCAAAACAGTCGTGAATAGCATATCGCATAATAAGTTATTCATATGTCAAACACAAATAAATGACTCCACCATACAAAAGTGCCAAATGGTAACCCACACATTCATGCATTAACATATAAACAACTGAAAACTGCATATCACTTTAAGAATATAAGCAGAAATTGGTCAAGAGATAAAAGTACCATTTATGACTGGTTCTACTCATAAGCTTCAAGCAATAACGATTTATCTCTACTTGTTCTAACATCTACTAAGAGTACAAAAGTGCAACATCAGTAGCAGACATTAAATGCAAACATTGATAAATCTCGATCCATCCATTCATCAAAAACCGCCTCCGAGGGTGCAGAAGTGCATGTTCTGAGGACAAGTTTTTTGAGAAATTTCCGGACCCTTCTCCAAATTCCTAAGAAGGGTTTAAATACTACTAACTAATTAATCTTGATTACATAAATTTAGGACACGGTTTCAAATGACCGCCCTTCTACTAAAGCAAATTTATTTCTAAAAATTGAATCTAATTTCTAACCGTTTCTGTATCTGCTCCTTAGTGCTGTAAGCAATGCAACATTTGCCTGGGAAGAGTCGGCTAGTTGTTTTCTCCTTTCGTTTGAGCTATGAAAATAGAAATAACAAGAGCTGGCATCGTTTTCTGACAAACTAGAAGATATTTTCGAAAATCTTCCTCTGGCTTGGTGTATTCACTGTGTGTATACTTGGTATAACCCAAATTTCTTTCAAACTGATTGTGCTGTTGCTATTTCGGTTTCCGGCCGTGCGAATGACTGAATAAGTTAGGGAGTTTGCTCTCTGAACAATTTTCCTTATCGAAAACTGCTTCTGTTCTTTGTTCCAGGCTTTTCTGGAGCGTCTTCCCTCTTTAGCGTCTTTCTTTTTGCTTTACTCAGTCTGAGTTTCACGATCTTTTGTAAACATGCTGCTTTTGTGCGCCTTTGACTCTAAGTCTTGGATAGTCTATTTCCATCAGTATCTGTTGAGTGATACTCTGGAATTCGCGGTCCTGCTGCATGCGGCATCCGTTTGCGAAGGCATCTCTTCTCTGTTCTCCGAGTATTGACGCTTTCCCCTTTTCCTTAGATGTTTCCTGCATATTGATTTATATTAGTTGCTATCTTACAGTTTACGCAAGGGAAAAGAGTAATGACGAAAAGATTGACATGAAAGCTTTAAGCTCTAATGAATGCATAATCATGACACTCATAATGAACTGACTCTTCGAAAAACACAACACAATCCTTCTTGGATACTTTGGCATACAATCATTAATTTCTCTTAAGGCGCGCGCCCAATTTTGGTCTACAGACAGCTTTCCTTGAACACTATGTCGAGGAAATTTTGCGATGAGTGATTTCTGTGACTCGCATCGCAGTATCGAGGATTGCGATGTCAAGATGTGTCAT
Source organism: Pinus tabuliformis (assembly GCA_031772625.1). NCBI lineage: Eukaryota > Viridiplantae > Streptophyta > Pinopsida > Pinales > Pinaceae > Pinus > Pinus tabuliformis. Next base: position 1,351,926,221 of record CM062820.1, on the reverse strand, counting down.
CGTAGGAATTGATGGTCACATTCATCGCAGATCGCAACATCGCAAATCGCAAATCGCAAATCGCGCTTAGTCATCCAATCATTGTGTGCTGCTTATGCGATGTTGCGATATGCGACGTCGCATATCGGCCGTCGGCGATTCCTTAATTTTTCATTTAAGAGCGCTTCACAATATATGCGATGCGATAAATTTTGTGTCGCTTCTCCGCAACTTATTATGTGCATAGGAAAACGTCTCACTCTCTTCTTGCGATGCGATACAGCTTTAGGGAGTTAAAATACAAAAATTTTGATAAAATGTTTTTTGGATTTTTTGTTAAGGTTCCCCATTTGCTTGGTGTTATTGCTAATTCCAAACAAAGAGGGGGGTTGTTGGTGACCACAACAGAGATTAAGATCTAGCCTTCCTAATCTCAGAGAGGCTCTCTCTTTATGATTTAACTTTGTTTTAGTTAATTGATTATAGGCTAGTTATGATTGTACTTGGGTTTTGATTTGAATTTGGGTGGTGGGATCACTTACTTAGATGACTAGATGAATGTCTATTTTCCATTGGGCTATGGAGTCAATTAGGCTTTGAAAACATAACAACAACAAACCATAAAGAAAATGTTACAGGGCAAGATAGGTGAGCAATATCAGATATCAAAGGCTGGATGGTGAAATGATTTCCAATCAGGATGAAGGAGCAGTCAAGGATTCCTTAAACCAGATCATGAAGAGAAATGGAAGAGGTCAACTAGGATGGGAGAGCAATTAAGGGTTCTCAAATCTGGGTATCAAAAGAAAACATATAAATGACCAACTGTGCAAAACAGAGTGTAATTAAACAAGTTCTGAGTTATATTTCTAGTTTGATTCATTCAAATTTGAATAACATTTAAGTTTATGAAACACTTAGAAAAAGAACATAAACAAGATGAAATTTTTACTTCCCTGAGATAGCTCAACACATGAATCGTGTAAAGAAGTTTCTTTATAACTTGTCATGTCTGTCAACTAGAAATTGGTACAAAAACCCTTTGGTAGTAGATTAGTCAGCTATAACAATATTCAGAAATCCACACACCACACTCAACACTTCGAAGTATGAAGTATTTATACAAAAATTATTACAAAATATCATGTCAACTGACTAGGATTTATTCTAGGAGTAAAATATCTGGATGCTAAAAGGTAGCGACACCTTTTAGCTGACTGAAAACTGTCCCTGTTATTTAGGTTCTGTTGTATTTTATTCTTTGATCTTTTGCCCTTTAAGCTGATTGTCTATTTGGTCTTCACATTGGATGTCATATTTACTTATGACCTTTCATCTGATACACTTTATCTGTCTCCTATGTTTAGTCTTTTATGTAAACATGTGAATATGTTGTTGCTGATTTCTCTCCGTTTTAACACTCAATGTGAATTCTTCCACCTTATTGCTTTGTTATCTTTTCACTTTTACCTTTTATAATAAGACATAAGTAACAAGGAGTAAAATATGTCCTGGAGAATTGCTAGTTTGAATCTTTCACTATTTGCTAGTGAAAATTATTTCATCTCTATTTTAACCTTTTAATGTGTAAATTATTTCCTTCTGCTCTACTTCTATATTGAATCTTTTGTTGATGAAAACCATTCAAATACATTTCCTGAGAATCTAGAACAAATAAGTTTTGTGACTAGTATCAAAATTGTTTGTCCAGGTCTTATATAATCACATGTAAAAATAAACCAATAGTTAATAAGAACACAGGTTTTCCGGGAGGAGATAATAGCTTCAGGGAACAGGGAAGTCTGTGGAAAGAGTCTGGAGTGTGTTCAGGAGGTAATCGGAGGTCAAATTTGGTTACAGAGGCTTAGAGTGGCGTAGGAAAGCTTAGGCAGCTTTCTAGTGAGAAATGAGTGAAAAGAGTGAAAATGAGCGTCTTTGGCTTTTAAACAGGTAACAGTTAACTTTTGGGTGCAAAAATTATAAGTGAATAGTGGGAAGTTTTGGCTTTTGGCGGGGAGGCGGTATTAAGGTTCATCGCACGACTTTTGGCAGTCGGGCGGTTCTTCCCCGAGAGCATGCGAGTTCACCTAAAGCTGCCACGTAACCGAAAGGGACTCGAGCAAAACCGCGAATCTCTCATGCTCTCGGGCTGGTAAGAAACGGAAAGGAAGTCCGTGCTATATGGATGCATGCCATCAGATCTGCTGGTGAAATATCTAATGACTATCGCACGGTGAAGCTACACGGAGGGCAATCAGATGGAGATTTGCGAGGTTTGGGGGTTAATTACAACTGATTTGTAATTAATTTATGAATCAGGCATGGTTAAATATAAGTGGGTTAATGGAGTGGGACTGGGGTTGGGATATATATTAATATAGTTTAATGCGGGTTTTATATGGGTTATGGGATATATATGCGGGAATTATTTTAATATGTGATATATGTACAAAGGGAATTAAATAATTAAAGTTAAATGTTAATATTAGTATACGAGCGGGATTGTAAAAATACACTAAGTTTCTAATGTAAAATTAATATCGAGATGGGAAAACATAAATCGAGAATAAATGGGTTTTATGGGTTTTTTAGGCGAAATATGGTATCAGGCGGAGCTAATTAAGTAATGCGGAGGGGGAAACAAAACTTAGGATAAGGGGGGTTTTAGTGGGTTTACAAGGGAAAAAGGAAATTAATAAGGGGGGAATGATTTTTAAATGGAAATGTCTAGGGAGAAGGGTTGAAATTAATGAAACAAGGTTAAAAAGATGGGAAAGGGTATTTTTTCAAGGGGAATGGGTTTCACACTAGGGAAAAGGGGTTTTGGGTTGGGAAATGACCTTTGGAGGGTAATTTGCTAGGGAAATGTATGAAACCAAGGGGTAAGGGTTAAATTAGTAAGTATGTAGTGGGGGTGAAATGAAATGAGGGGAAGTTAATCAAATAAGCTTGTAAACATCCTTTTACTCTCATAACTTCTCCTACACACTGAAACATATGGTTAAGCATGATAAGTGTGCTTATGCTTTAACTACCTTGTACTTCTGTAACCTTTCTTCTACCTACCTTTTACTTACCCTAACACTTTTTCTTCACTTTATTGGGTGCATTTAAGCTAGCAAACCCTTTCTTTCCTTTTTTGTTTGTCAAACAAACTATCTAATTCTAGCCTTATATCTTCCAATGGATTAGATTAAGCTGTTGAGCACATTTTGTTTCTCTACCTAACTATTGATCTGCCAAGATTAAACAGTTTGGCTAGATCTTTATTCTCCAACTATAAACATGAAATTTAAAGCATGGCCTAGTCAAGATTAAACTTTTTTGACTATCATGGGTTGTGGAATTTATGACAAGCTGCACACAACCATTATTTTGCAGAGTAAAGTAAAAAGTAGTGGCACTTGGACTTGCACACTTTCATGATCTGTTTTTGTTTTGGGTTCATATTTTTTCACTTTTTTGATATTTTGTTATTCTTTTTGTCCTTTGATATTTCTTTTAGGACATACCTTCTTTACATTTTTTAATATTTTAAATATGGGAAAACATTTGCAGAAAGCATAGGTATGTACAATATTACAAAACTTACATGGTCAATTCAAAATTATGAATCCTATTATTATAGGACCCTAACAGTGGCTCCACATGGGGATGGCATCTGCTTGTGAGATGTCAAGAACAACTTCGGCTAGTGGCTTGATCCATTGGGCCAATCCCAAGCGTACACCTGCTTTGTTATATAATCTCTGTGACTGCAAATCTTGAACTAAAATCATAACCATTTCTGCAAACTGAAATCTGACACATGTTGTACTAAAATCTGATCTGAAAAGTTGTTGGTGAAAAACTGAGTTTATTCAAACTGAAATCCTACCTACTTACCCTAATCAGTTGTCCAACTACTGGTTAGGTAAAATGAAACAGCCAATGCAACCATTCAAGCATTATACACTTTGATGTATTTTGCTGCTTGTGCTTGTTTGTGATTAAAACTAAAGTTCTACAGCCCAATATAACCTTGTGCACAAATGAGAAGATAAGGAAATACTTGATTTCCTTTGTTGACTCTAAACACTGTACAAAAGAATCTTCCAAAATATATACACTATTGTTCAACTGATTTAAGCAACTGTACAGTTGTTCTAGATGGCCTCCATGCCATGAAACTGAAATGTCATTTTTATCTTCATCCCCCTACAGATTTTCAGATAAGCTTTGTGATGATATTTCTACTGATTGAAATGTTTGACTGATGAAACCTTTATCATATTGATCCTGAATCTCATAGTTAGTTAATGAAGAAAAATTCTGATTGCATTCATTATCCAACATATCAGCTATTGGATCATAAAAAACTTGGAAGGATTGCTGCAACTTATTACTCATAGGTTTGAATGGAACTTCACAGATTTCTAGAAGTTCCTCATCCTTTTCTTTAGAGATTTTATACCACATTTCCTTTAAAAACTGAAATGATTCAAAACATAGTGGTATAGAACTTTCTTGTGTCATTTGATCAGGTGTTTCAATGAAATTTGATAATTGTGCTTGTGACACTGAAGAATCTTGATCAAGAGTTTCATTGTCTTATTTGTTATCAACAACAATACCTAAAGACTGTTGATTTTTTATTGTTGTAAAGTTTTCTCTGATGAACTGAAATGAATCAAGACAAAGAGGCAAAGAACCTTCACTTATTTCCAAATTTTTTGCACTTCCTTTCTCATTCTCATATCTGATATGTATAGGTTGATCACTATGTTTAATTTGCTGAAACTAAATTTCCTCATCCTCCAAACTAGTTTCTAATTGCTTTGTAAAGCTAGCTTGAGTTTGAAGAACATAATTATCATCATACTGATCATACTTAGGAAAATCATTAAAAGAAGGAATGTCATCAAACATACACATTAAATTAGTAGATTCCTCTTCCACATATTGATCTGTAAATCCATTTTCAGATCTATGATAGTTGGAATTAGCAAGAATTTGTTCATGGCTATCAACCTCTTCTTTTTGTGAAATAAATATAGGTCATGGTGATTTTGAGCAAAAAAAATATCTTTCATGGTGATCTTTTGTATCCTTTCCTATAATTTTCTTACCAAAATGTCAAGTTTTACATCTGCAATGTTTTTCTTCTCTGCTTCTGCTTTCAACTTTTCTCTTCTAATTTGCAGATTAACTTCTACATCTACTGCAATGTTCTACATCTGTTCAAGAGTTGCTGGGTTTCTTTCTCTTAGCTGAAATTCTATTTCTGGATCAAATGCTTTTGGATAATGCAAGAGAGCTGAATCAGGAGGTGGTCTTATATTTGATGGCATTGAATAATATATTTGATTAAATTTGTCATAAAATTGTTGTCTTGTTTCATTTGGTTGTCTTTTCAACTGATTATATTCTTCTATGATCACAAAAAGATTGACTTTGATTATACATCTATCAAGGAACAATTTGACAAACTGTTGGAAATTTGAGATGCTTGCAACAGGTAGATTCTTGAACCAACTCTTTACTCTACTTTGCAAAGAAAGAGAAATTTGTCTGATTCTAACATCATCTTCATCAATCTCAAATAGGTCTAGATAATTCTCAAAGCCTTGAATATTTTTGGGCAGTGATACCATTCTCTCCATCAAGATTGGGGAGATATTTGTAATAATTATCAGGGAAATCATGGAGTATAGGAGGTAACATGAAGGGCTTATATCTATCAGGAACTTTACAAGGTACAAGAATATGTACAGGGATTGCAAGATTAGTCTTGATTGTTTGAGGCTACTCAATTGGAACATGATCATCATAAGATTCAGAAGAAAGCTGCTCAAATGGATAAGGAGAATTTATATGTACAATCTTCAAAGGAAAATAATCAAAAATTAATTTAAGATCTTCTCTAAAATACAATATACATTGGAAAATCTTCTTGATGAGAAAGAACATAATGCCTTGGACTGCAACCAAAGTTAAAAGCCTGATCTTTTCATATTGTTCTTTCAGGTTCATTCCTCCAGTGGAGTCTTGCTTGTGAAATTGATTTGGGGTTGGAGTCGTCAGGTGGATGATTTTAACCTTTGTGTGTCTGATCACTTTCCACCATCATAGATCAGATTATATCTTCGTATAATCTTTCTGAAGAAAATGTCCCCAGTATGGTCGCAACTATGTTATCACTCAGTAGTTTCTCAAGGTTAAAGAACAAAATATCTGAGGTAACCACAAACGTACTTTGGATATTAGGATCTAGCCTTCCTAATCTCAGAGAGGTCTCTCTCTTTATGATTTAACTTTGGTTTAGCTAATTGATTTTAGGCTAGTTATGATTGTACTTGGGTTTTGATTTGAATTTGGGTGGTGGGATCACTTACTTAGAGGAATAGATGAATGTCTATTTTCCATTGGGCTATGGAGTAAATCAGGCTTTGAAAACAGAACAACAACAAACCATAAAGAAAATGTTACAGGGAAAGATAGGTGAGCAATATCAAATCTCAAAGGCTATATGGTGAAATGATTTCCAATCGGGATGAAGGAGCAGTCAAGGATTCCTTAAACCGGATCATGAAGAGAAATGCAAGAGGTCAACTGGGATGGGAGAGAAATTAAGGGTTCTTAAATCCAGGTATCGAAAGAAAAGATATAAATGATCAACTGTGCAAAATAGAGTCTACTTAAACAAGTTCTGAGTTATATTTCTAGTTTGATTCATTCAAATTTGAATAAATTTAAGTTTATGAAACACTTAGAAAAAGAACATAAACAAGATGAAATTTGTACTTCACTAAGATAGCTCAACACATGAATCCCGTAAAGAAGTTTCTTCATAACTTGACATGTTTGTTAACTGGGAACTGGTACAAAAACCCTTAGGTAGTACATCATTCAACTATAATAATATTCAAAAATCCACACACCACACTCAATACTTCAAAGTATGAAGTATTTATACAAAAATTCTTACAAGATATCTTGTCAAATGACTAGGATTTATTCTAGGAGTAAAATATTTGGATGCTAAAAGGTAGCAACACCATTCAACTGACTGAAAACTATCCCTATTATGTAAGCTCTATTGTCTTTTAGTCCTTGATGTTTTTCCCTTTAAGTTGCATGGCTGTTTGGTCTTCACGTTGGATGTCATATTTACTTATGACCTTTCATCTGATACACTTTATCTGCCTCCTCAGTTTAGTCTTTTATGTAAACATGTGAATATGTTGTTGTTGATTTCTCTCTGTTTTAACACTCAATGTGAATTCTTCCACCTTATTGCTTTGTTATCTTTTTACTTTTACCTTTTACAACAAGACATAAGTAACGAGGAGTAAAATATGTCCTGGAGAGTTGCTAGTATGAATCTTTCACTGTTTGCTAGTGAAAATAATTTCATCTCTATTTTAACCTTTTATTGTGTAAATTGTTTCCTTATGCTCTGCTGCTATATTGAATCTTCTATTGATGAAAACCATTTGAATACATTTCCTAAGAATCTGGAACAAATAGGTTTTGTGACTAGTATCAAAACTGTTTGTCCAGGTCTTATATGATCACCTGCAAAAATAAACCAATAGTTAATAAGAACATAGGTTTTCGGGGAGGAGATAATGGTTTCAGGGAACAAGGAAGTTTGTCAAAAGAGTTCGGAGCATGTTCGGGAGGAAATCAGAGGTAAAATTCTGTTATAGAGGCTTAGGATGGCGTAGGAAATCTTAGGCAACTTTCTAGTGAAAAATGAGTCAAAAGAATGAAAATGAGCAACTTTGGCTTTTAAATAGGTAACGGTTAACTTTTGGGCACAAAAATTATAAGTGAACAGTGGGAAGTTTCAGCTTTTGGCGGGGAGGCAGTATTAAGGCTCATTGCATTGCTTTTGGCAGTCAGACTATTTTTTCCTGAGAGCATGCGAGTTCACCTAAAGCCGCCACGTAACTGAAAGGGGCCTGAGAAAAACCGTGAATTGCATGTGCTCTCGGGTTGGTAAAGAATGGAAAGGAAGTCTGCATGATATGGATGTGTGCCGTCAGATCTGGGGGTGAAAGGTCTAATGTCTATCGTGAGGTGAAGCTACACGGAGGGCAATCAGGTGGAGATTTGTGGGGCCCGAGGGTTAATTACAACTGATTTGTAATTAATTTATGAATAATGCGATGTTAAATATAAGTGTGTTAAGGGAGTGGGACAGGGGTTGGAATATATATTAATATAGTTTAATGCAGGTTTTATATGGGTTATGGGATATATATGTGGGAATTATTTTAATACGGGATATATGTACAAAGGGAATTAAATAATTAAAGTTAAATGTTAATATTAGTGTATGGGAGGGATTGTAAAAATACACTAAGTTTCTAATGTAAAATTAATATTGACGGGGAAACATAAATTGAGAATAAAGGGGTTTTATGGGTTTTTTAGGCAAAATATGGTATAAGGCAGAGTTAATTAAGTAATGCAGAGGGGGCAAAGAAACTTAGGATAAGGGGGGTTTTAGTGGGTTTATAAGGGAAAAAGGAAATTAATAAGGAGGGATGATTTTTAAAGGGAAATATCTAGGGAAAATGGTTGAAATTAATGAAACAAGGTTAAAATGATGGGAAAGGGTATTTTTTCAAGGGGAATGGGTTTCACACTATGGAAAAGGGGTTTTGGGTTGGGAAATAACCTTTAGAGGGTAATTTTCTAGGGAAATGTATGAAACCAAGGGGTAAGGGTTAAATTAGTAAGTATGTAGTGGGGGTGAAATGAAATGAGGGGAAGTTAATCAAATAAGCTTGTAAACATCCTTTTACTCTCATAACTGCTCCTGCACACTGAAACATATGGTTAAGCATGATAAGTGTGCTTATGATTTAACAATCTTGTACTTCTGCAACCTTTCTTCTACCTACCCTTTACTTACCCTAACATTTTTTCTTCACTTTATTGGGTGCATTTAAGCTAGCAGACCCTTTCTTTCCTTTTTCTTTTGTCAAACAAAATATCTAATTCTAACCTTATATCTTCCAATGGCTTAGATTAAGCTGTTAAGCACATTTTATTTCTCTACCTAACTACTGATCTACCAAGATAAAACATTTTGGCTAGATCTTTATTCTCTAACTATAAACATGAAATTTAAAGCATGAACTAGTCAAGATTAAACTATTTTGACTATCATGGGTTGTGGCATTTATGACAAGCTACACACAACCATTATTTTGCACAGTAAAGTAAAAAGTAGTGGCACTTGGACTTGCACACTTTCATGATCTGTTTTTGTTTGGGGTTCATATTTTTTCACTTTTTTGATCTTTTGTTATTCTTTTTTTCCCTTGATATTTCTTTTAGGACATACCCTCTTTACATTTTTTAATATTTTAAATATGGGAAAACATTTGCAGAAAGCAAAGGTATGTACAATATTACAAAACTTACATGGTCAATTCAAAATTATGAATCCTATTATTATAGGACCCTAACACATGCTGAGAATTTGAGTTCCCCAATGGTGGTGGATATTCCAAGGTAGTGTAACATCAGTTGTGGGCTAGTCTTGAGTGTACATGTGTTGCATGAAGTCAGATGATGGACCTTAGGAATTGTGTAATCAATTGGAGGAAAATTCCTAAATAATAGGGGCCTAATTATTCAAGACTTTTGCCAAGAAATAAGGGCTCAGGTTGAGGCAGAAATTCACTAAGTCTAGGCCAGAGCTTCTCATTGAGCAGAGAGATAGGTTATTCACTTACAGGTTGAGCCCAAAATGAGCTAGAAATTGTAATAAATTATTTATTCATCTGATTAATGTAGGAAGACTTAAGGGGTTTTTAGCAATTACTTTCCCCTAGAAGAATATTGCGCATGTGTGGTTTTTCTTATTGCATGTTTGTCAATATTCTTCTAAATTGTGAATTAAATTCATAAATTAGTAGAGTAGAATTGTGTCTCTTGATTTATATTAAACTTTATGAGTAGTTGTAATTAATTTCTACATCATATTAAAGTTGGATTCACATTGGAACAAGATTTTTAATTTGTTCCTTGGGAGGTTCTAATTTGCAGCTTTAATGTAGCAGGATCTCTTTAGAGTTGGGAAGATAACTTTCAACAATCTGAGATTAGAGTATGCCTTGGAAGGTAACTCAAATTTCATTGTATGAAAGGATTGCATGGATGTGGTGCTTAATGAAAACAAATTGTTGGAATATGTCAAGAGAAACATTGCAAAACCAAGATGAGTTGATGCCCATAACCTAGCTCAATGAAAGAAAGATGTAGCCAAGGTGAGGAGAATAATATTGGAGGGAGTACGAGACCACATTTTCTCAAATCTCCATGGGAAGGAAACTTATTTGGCAATGTGGAAGGAACTGATATATCTGTTCGAGAACAGAAATGACCATAGGAAACTAACCCTTAAAGACAAACTTTGAAATATCAAGATATAAAAGAATGGCACTATTCTGAAATATCTCAACAGATTTACACAAGTTCATGATGACCTTGGAGGGGTTTGTGTGAATGTTGCAGAAGATGAATTGGTGAGCCTAACTCTTATAGGCCTTCCCAAAATCTCTCATAGATAGCAAGACTCGGTGAACATAAGGGAAAAAGTACCAAATTGGGAGAACTTGTTGTCCAATTTGGTACAAGAAAAGATCAGGTGGAGTACTAGAGAGGGAAGTTCATCCAAGGGTGAGGATGAAAAAAAAAATTCATTGGTTTGAAAGGGAAACAAGGGAAAAGGGATGAAGTCCCAAACCAAGCTACAATCCATCAAAGGGGGGGAAGAAGAAAGACTTGTCCAAAATAGAATGCTTCAACTGTCATGAATTTGGGCACTACGCTATAAAGTGTCCACATAAAAAGTTGAGCAAGAAGAACTAAGGAGGAGTAGAAATTGAAGCCTTCACTTCACATTTCAAGTGTGACTTTACCCTTATCACATGCATGACCAACATAGTGATGGGGAGTGTGTGGTAATTTGACTCCATTACCTCGTTCCACATGACAGGGTGAAGAGATTTTTTCAATGACCTGGAGGAGAAAGATCTTATTAGGAAACCAGCTCACAAAAAGATAGAAAATATAGATCAACGCCTTAGAATTTGGCCTCTTTGAGGGGACAACCTCCTTTACATTACACAAATGAACAATTCTTGGATGATACAAATGACTAAACCTCCCTTCTATATATAGGAGTCTAAGGGGTCACAATATAATCAAGCCGACATAACAGTAATAACATAAGGGCACAAAAATAACAATAGTGGGTTTCTATGGGGCATACTAATAACAATATGGGGATAATAGGGGCACAATAATAACAATAAGGAATACAATGACAATAGTAATGGGAGAATCACTAGTATTATAGGGGCCTAACAGATCTCCAGATGCATATTGAGCGTGGGGATGACGGAAGGTACAATGTTACTAGGATTGGTACACTAACCTTTAAGAGGGATTTGAGATCCCCTCTTCACCTCAAAGATGTCATGTTTGTTCTAGGGCCAAAGAAGAGTCTCACATCTGTAGCAATTTTGGAAGATTGTGGTTATAATGTGACCTTCAACAAAGGGAAAGCATTCTTGAGACACATAGACATTGGATAACTGAAGCATATTAGGTTTCATGTGAAGAAATTTTATAAACTTGACGTGGAAGATTGTGGTGCATTAAGAAGTTAGGCAGAGAAAAATTTAGAGTCGTGATGTTGGTGAGCTTTGGCATATGATATTTAGCCATTTGCATCATGGTGCATTAAATATTATGTAGAAAATAACCATCAGCCTCCCTAAATGAGAACCTGAGCAACATGATGTGTACAAACGTTGTACCTTGGGGAAATATGCAAAATCCACATTCCATGATCGAGACAACAAAGGACATGCAATCTTGGAAAGTGTCCACTCTGATGTTTTTGGACCTCTCTCAACAACCTCCATTACCGGACATAAATACTTTGTTATTTTTGTTGATGATTTCTCAAGGAAGTTTTGGATATCCTTCATGAGGAAGGATGAGGAATTCTCAAAGTTTGTATAATTAAAGGCACTAGTTGAGAAAGAGACCAACAAGAAGTTGAAGGCTCTTAGGAGTGAAAATGGAGGTGATTATGTTTCAAATGACTTCAAGAATTTATGTGCAAAAGAAGGAATTCAAAGAGAGCTAAAAACACCCCACAACCCACAACAGATTGGGGTATCTAAGAGAAAGACTTGGATCATTTTTAGATCTGTGAGACCTATGGTACATGACCAAGGTCCTCGACTGAATTTCTGGGCAAAGGGATGTAACACAATAGTCTACTTACAGAACCAAAATCTTCATTAGATTCTTGGTATGATTACACTGGAGGATGCTTTCTTCAAGAGAAAGTTAGATGTGTCTCACTTCAAGATTTTTGAATCCTTTGTTTACTACCATGTCTCCAAATATTCGTGGAAGCAGCACGAGCTAATAAAAAAGTTGGGGGTTTTTGTGGGTGACACTGAAACTCCATACAATTACCGTATGTACTTAACTTCCCTCATAATGACAGTTGTGTGAAAGGATGCAAACTTTGATGACGAGAAACTGATGCAGTTCTCTCTTGAGAGGGAGCTTAAAATCCCACCAGAAGAGGAGATTTTAGCTCTAAAATAGGAGCCTTAGGAAGAAGTGGAGAAACTATCAATAGAGGAGAAGATACCAGAGACATCGAGTCAAGCAGAACCATCTAGAGAAGGTAGAAAAAGAACCATGGAAGCTGATAGATTAGTGCAGGATGTAAGGAATAACATGAGAGCTCCTTCAAATTTTCACTGGAAAGGGAAGTCTCCTCAAAGGTACACTAGCTACATGGATCTAATGACTAATATTGTAGAAATTGAGCCATCCTCTTTCAGGGAAGTAATTGATAAGTCTGTTTGGGTTGATGAAGTTGTGAAAGAATATTAATCCATTGTAAATAATAGTGTTTTGGAAGTGATCTAAAGACTAGCTAATAAATTAGTTAGTGGGTTTGAGATGGATCTTCAAGGTTAAGCATGTAGCATACGAAAGTGCAGAGAAGTATAAGGCTAGATTTGTGGCCAAAGGATTCTCTCAAGTTGAGGGAATTTACTATGAGAAAACCTTTGATATCATAGCAAGATATTCATCCATTAGATCAATTCTTGTACTAGTTGCAAATGGGGTGGAAGATCCACCATATGGATGTAAAAAAAACATTTCTCAATGGTGTTATTGAGGATGATATGTACATAGAGCAACCAAAAGGTGTTGAGACATTTGATCAGGAGTATCATGTGTGCAGACTCAAGCAAGCGTTGTATGGTCTCAAACATGCACCCCGAGCTTGGTATCCCAGGATTGACAATTATCTCACTGATTTTGGCTTCACCGAAAGTGAAGTTGACGTGAACCTCTATCAGATTTTTTTTGGTGAAGCCAACGTGGACCTCTATCATAGTTTGGTAGATTGTAAATTGCTTATCATTGTTTTATATGTTGATGATTTACTATTAATAGGTGATGAGTAATTGATGAGCTCTTGCAAGGAGGACCTTGCAAAGGAAATTGAGATGAAAGACATGGGTCCAATGCACTACTTCCTCAGGCTGAAAGTATGGCGAGGAGATGGGGAGTTATTTTCATCGCAGGGAAAGTATACCAATGAGAGATTGTAGATATTTCACATGGAGATTTGTAAGCCCATGGAGACACCTCTAGTGGCCAACTGGAGAAAGGAGAATTCCACTTTAGGACAAGAGGTTGATGCTACCATTTACTCGCAGGTAGTAGGTTCACTAGTCTATCTTATGAATGCATCACCAGATATGTGTTGTGAAGCCAGTCATCTGAGCCAACCTATGGTTAGGCCGACAAAATTGTCGATGTTTAATAGATCCAGAGTTAAGATGGATCTAGGATGGTTTTTTTATGTTGTGATTTTTTTTTTAATAATAAAATCACAAATAATTTTTTAGATAATAGAAAATCACAATATACATATCACATTAAAACATATAACATATAAGCATTATTTATAAATTAACATCCATTCTACTATATAAATTAAAATACTGATTTTGTAACCATATTTAAATTTAAATAAACAAATAAGCACACAAAAATTTAATATTTACCGTATAACAAGATTATTAACCATGAATATTCACCCCAATTTTACCATGGATATTATTAACTTCTAAAAAGGATTTAGATGGGACAATATGATTACTTAGCAATACCACATACCCAAAAACCATAAATTATTTCGAAATGAAAAAAATGATACATATTTTATTTTAATTTAATTTCAAAACTTGTTTTAAATTAAAACATAATACTTCAATTAGACATATAATATAATAATATTTTTAACCATGGATATTCACTCTCATTTCACCATGGATATTATTAACTCGTAAATATACTTTTTTACAATACAATGGGCCAATACTATGGGTTATGAATAACACTAGCCCAAAAACCAATGGGGTCAGTTTAAAATTAAATCTATAAGAAAAAATCTATGGGGAGATGCATTAGTGGCATAAATTTTTGTTAATGTTTAAATGTGGACTCAATTAGAAAATGATAAAAGGTTTGCAGTAATTCTCTAGAGAAAGAGAAATACATTTTGACTTGGTAAAATTAAAATAAAATTAAAATTAAAATTAAAAAATAAAATAAAATAGTTAATAATCAATAAAATAATTTGACTAAATTAAATTACATAAAAATAAAAATAAAAGATACAATATAATAAAATTAATAATTAATAATTATAATTATAATTTATAATAAAACCAACCTAGTTCCATATTAAATTAGGATCTACCATGTGTGGAGAGGGACCAAACCACCTTTCACTTTAAAAGAGGTTTGCATCTCAAGGGATTTGATCCGACTTGGTGCTTGGCAGATAAGAGTTATGATGGATATAGGCTAGCAGGTTAGTACTCTTCGATGAGGCATATGGATAAAACTTGAAATATTTTCACTTGTGTTTACAATGAGCTATCTAAATTTCGAAAATCTAATATTTATTAAACCAATCATAACATTAACTATGGTCAAATTTGTGGTTATCCACCTAGTCAAGGGTGTTCCCACATATCCCATGTTAGTTGGTTGAGATTGAGGAAAACATATAAAAACTATTATCTCCCTTGAGAGAGATGAAATCAAGCATAACATGATTGACATTGAGCAAAATGTATGAAAACTATTATCTCCCTTGAGAGAGATGGAATCAAGCATAAGGGAAAATGAATGAAAGTTATAGTGCCTATAAACCTAAAAGAAGGAAAACCATGGGTTAATTTTTGGGCTGAAGACATTGAGACATGATGTTTATACAAGAATAAGAATGAGTAATGAGACAATGGGGACCAAGATGCATGACTACTAGTCAAAATTCAAATACTAAAGTTTGCAATTGTAAACTAGAAAATTACACATTGAATGCAAAGGAGTGCTAGTTACTTGATTCCATACTAATAAAATAATTTTCCTAATATTTTTTCATGAAATTAGTACCTTTCATCTATGAAAGATGTAAGAAACTAGAATAATATTGAGAGGGGGCGAATCAGTATTGTAGGAATTTTAACAATTTCTTTCACTTGCAATGGTACTAGGACACGAATAATATTTCCAGAAATTAATTCATATGAGCTTGGAAAGAAGTAACATAAGTAGCACAATTATAACACACAAATTCATTAAATTGTTCTTTAATGTTTTTCAAAAGGAAAGATACTACTTGTTGCTACAAAGTTCTCTGGGTACAACCAGCAGGAAGCTACTACTCCATGATTTATTATCTACAACTAAAAGGTGCTACAACCCCTACTTTACAAGCTACCATTGAAAGGGGATCCAACCCCTAAAGTTTACCAGCCACTATCGAAAGGAGCTACAATCCCTGATTGGAAAGCTACCATTTGCTTAGCCTCAATGATTCATCTTTTATAAAAATTGAATACTCAAATCACGAACGCCACTTATTTACATAAACATATAAATTTTACTCTTCGAACACTAACCAAAACCACCATTAAAAACACCTTCAACAATATCTTATCACTGAGTAATTAACCATACACACTAGCATAATCAACCCATCTCACACACTCACAAGCAACACGCCAATGCCATCTTACAAATTCAATTATCCTTTTAAATAATTTAGAATGATATTTTTAGTTCTTTGCACTTTAGTTATGTTCAACTCTTTTCTTGCTTGAATATTTATTTTTTGAATCATCTTGTCCTTCTATCAAGTCTTCAAACACTTCTCACTTGTCTCTACACCAGAAATTGAGTTAAACTTCTTGATTTCTCTATTCTAGAATTTTTATAGTATTTATGTAGGACTTTTTAAGTTTGGATGACTACCATATTTAGCCAAACTTCGAAGTTTGTCTTTAGATATGTCAATGCCGCTAGTGGAGCTCCCAAATCATTCATGCCATCCCTTTTCAAAAAAAATTATTGCTCCACTTATTATGACAAGTATGTCAATCTTTACTTGTCAACCCGTTCATACATTAAACTTTCAAATATCATCCAAAATTGCTTTTATTAAAATTCTAGCTACTGACTTGTTCAAATAAAAGTCTTAAACATTTCCTGAAGTGCTTAACATTACCACAGTATAACTATTGTTGTCACCTCTCATACACTCTCGTAATTATGCCAAATGGTCTTGTTTTTCATCCCTCGTACATAAGAATATGGGTGCAATAGCGGTTAGCCAAATGAAGAGATGAAGTCTGAAAACCAAATTGAAATTCAAAAAGGGAGGTTCAAATTTCGAAATCTAAAGGAAGAACCAAAGTCCAAAAGTCAAAGGGAAGGTTGACCATCGAGACCCGATATCAGAAACTCGGAGCAAAAAGCATATCGGGATATCAAATGTTGGAACTATGTACATCAGTGGTCTATTCAAAGATGGGCCCAAAATGGAATATCAAATCATATAGTGGGAAGGAATGTATATCGGGACCCGATATCGAAACCTCAGAGCAATCTAATTTTAAATCTTAGAGCTTTCAAAGCCTCGGAGTTTCATAACTCCTTAGCAATTACAATTCTTTAGAAGCATCGAGGTAGCAAGGAAAATAGATGGAAACACAACATACAGACATTCCATATTAGCTACAGGACCCATGAGAACGATCCCAACACTTCAGGAATCTTTCCCCTAGGTCCCACTAAATTTTTTGATCGCATTACATCTAGAAGCTCTCATGACATAGGCCTACCAATGTCCAGGAGGCTATGGATGCTCTCATGCTATAGGCATGCCAATGTCTAGGAACTATTTTGTCCAGTTTTGTACCAGCGTCCCTAAGATTTAAGCCACTTTTTTGGGCTTACAGCCTAGGTCCCTACCCAAAATTGCATGACATCTTCAGAACAATAAAATAACAGGGAAATAATGATGCTAAAGAAAATACTTGAACAAGCCCTTAACCAGACCCTTACTAGCCATGATAGGAATTTCATCAAACCTATCACAAATATGTAATCTACAGGTGTAAACAACAGAATTAAGCACAACGATCTCATACTTATCTGAGAATCCCTAAGAACCATTGTTCCCTCATGCCATTGTCTTCATTATCATCTATTAGGCCATAGATACATTGTCCATTCATTTAAAAGTAAAAACATGATGAGAGCCATGCATAGCTATTGTCATAAAACATATACATAACCAACATAGTAGCAACAGAAATACCATAAATACATCAACCATAGAATCCACATATAAAACAATAAATGTACATATGAAAACCAAGGGAATGAATTTCTCATTAATGAGTGTAGAAACCAACCGGGTATGGGATTGCCACATTCCACCTGACCATAGATTTTCTGAGCCAAATCTCTCTTCAGCCAATCACCCCCGTACAATATTCCAAGTATGAATGTGGGAACGATCACCAACTGAAAAGAACCAAACAAGCATAGATGCTACCGGAGTTCTCCACCTACACAGTGGGGAATTTGAGTACCTCCTAGTCTCTCAGGCTTTCCCATAATCCACAGTCTAATCCGGGGATCACTAGGCCCTACACCAAGATCCACTCTTCAGGCTTTATCATACATCCCATCCCGAGATGACTAGGCCCAACGAAGAGAAATCCACCTCTTTGCTTTAATGTTTATCCCGCCATTCACGGGCAAGGATTCATAGGCCCACTGAGGCACACAATCCCAGTTTTAGCACAACCCATAGTCTAGCTCAAGGGTTACTAGGCCAGTGGCTTTAGTGTGATCCATAGTCCAGCTTAGGGACCACTATGCCATGTGTTTTTCATTTCAGAGATCCACCTCACTTAGATTTGAATCCATCTAGCAATCCGTCTCAACCGAAGTATGAGAACCCATCTAGTCAAGGTTATCTAGAAACGAAAAGGATAGGCTAAAAATACTATCACACCTCACAAAACACAAGCCATGACAGAAAAGAACCACATGCAATACCATGCATGCCATATCTAGCAAGGAAATCACACATGCAAATCAATACATGCAAATAATTTTGTTTTAGTTCCTTGATCGTGATCTTCCTTGCTTACTCCTTCCTTCCTCTTTTGCCTTCGTTGTCTTTCTTGATCCAATGCCAATGTGATCCAAGAAAACTAAAGTGTCCAAAAGTGAGAGAGAGAGAGAATAATGAGAGAGCTCCAACACCGAATTGACCAACCCCACCAACTGATCCTCATAAGCCTTTTTGTCAATTAGGCCCCTATTTTCTTCATTTTCAATTATTTTCCTTCATTTTCCTCCTCACATGCAACCTGTGACCTTTCACCCTCTTTTTCTCCTAATTTCCATTATTTCCTTAGATAAAATGTCAATTAATGTTTCATACCTTTCCAAAGCCTTTGTCATTTCCTTTGCCAATTTGCCATATCCATAATAACTAAAGTGAATACCCGCTAGGATGTTTTTCCCACCATTCATCTTGGAATATGTGTCCCATGAACCAGACTCTTATATATTTTTACATGAGGCTTTAACCATAGTTGTTATAATAATGCGCTAGACAAGTTGGGCCCAAACCAACCAGCTCGTACCCTCGTTAAAAAGATGTTAAACTACAGAGAAAAAAATTCATTAACAAGATATGGAAACAATAGAAGGAGAATTTCGTATTGAAGATTTTTATTAAGAAAATATAAGTCCTTAACACATAGAGTTCAAAATTAAGGGTACATCATCTCACAACACCACTAACCTAGTTTCTTTCATTGCTTGTAATATATAGACATTTTTACATTACAAATCATGGGTATGGTAGAGCCATTCTGTACAAAGCAAGATAAAAACTAGTTACAGTAAGTTCCTAACAATAATTTTTAGGTGTGAGCCATATGCTCAATATCATACTAGTCTCGTTTAGAAGAAATGGTTATGCATTGTGTGTTCTTTGTTGAAGGCTAGGTGAATATAATGCACTTTGTCTTCAATCACGATTCTAGAATATCTCTAACAACTTGGTTGACTAATTGGAGTTTTTAGCTAACGGTCTACACTTTTAACCTCGGTGCAGGAATCCTCATACTTGCGCAAGAATCTCAAAATGTATGAGACTGCTTCCTATCAATTACTATATGCACTTCATATGGGTTAATGACTCATAAGGGACAAAATCCCTAATGCATACATTAAATGTAAGCATTTTAACCATTAAAACATAATCTATCAACCTCTTTTAAAGATAAGCAAATTTATAACCATATTCTGAGGAATACAATATTAAAGACTAGGGAATGTGTAGATAAAGACCTTTAAATTGTGAAACAGAGAGTAAAAGAGAGGGAAATATAGGTGAAAATTGAGACATTCTTTGGCCTAAATTTTTTAGAGTTCGGAAACAATATGCTTTGGATGTACAGTGTAATAGATAAAATGTTCATTTTTTTCTCGTAAATTTTTGTAAAATCCAATACACACCTTTTAAAATCACAAGTTTAAGTTGTTTAATTTGCAACAAGATTTTCAGGGCATCGAATCCATTTATGCATTCAAAATTGTATTTTAAACAACAAGAAATCACAATACCTATAGAAATTATGATTGTGCCAACTTCAGCCAAAAACCATTTCATCTATGAGTTACACTCTATCTTTTTTAAATACATATAATACTTCCAAATATTCGGTAGAATCTATAAATATTGGTCAACTTTAATACTTCCAAATATTAAATTGAACCAATACGTTTTCACTAACTTTTGAAGGTTGAGGTGCTTAACATTTAGGAGTTTAGTATGAGGAGATGGTGTCTCATCCAAATAAATAAATAAATATGTAATATTTATGTGATAAATAATGTTAACCATGGATTTATTAGGTATTAATAATTATTCAAATTCATAAAGTGCAATTAAATTGGGAAAAATACACGTTTATAAATTTTATCCCACTCAACCATGTAGGTTTAAATAGATTTTTCTATATAAAATGTTTATAGAATTTGTATGTAAAGTTTCTTAGTCATAATAATCTCACAATAAGGGTATTGTTGTTGTTATTACTATTGCTATTATTATTATTATTTTAAAAGTACATCTTTTTAAAACCTGTGCTCACTTTTTTAGGGAACGTTAAGAGTAAGTGATGACATCAAAACTATACATATAATCATGCCATGTTTCATTTGAAGAACGAGGAGAACATGGAACCATATTTTCATAATCATATTTGATGTGAATTTAAATGGTGTATAGGTGTTTTTATTGACCTTTGAGTTAAGCTTGATATGGAATCATCAACAAATCTCATCACAAATTGATAATCATATTAAGAAAGTGTGAAAATATAAACATAAATTTAAAATAAATTATTAATAGAAACTCCACTTCTTAATGTATAAAAGTAAAAGTATATTATGATATTTTATTAAAATTAAAATTTTCCATACTCACAAATAAGAAAAATAAGATTAAAATTATTTATACTTGGTAACATTTTATCCATTGTAAAACTAAAATCCACATCCCTGTTCACACAAAATGGCAGTTCAATTGTCTAAAGGCATCCTTATATTCTTATAATTCTCGAAATATAAATGTAAGGAGAGAGGAAATTTTAACCTTTTTCGTGAGCCTGTGAGCCTGGGGTTCAGGGATATTCCTGGAATCTACAATCAAACAAATTCTTCTCCAAAAACTAGCTTGGCCCAACAATGCAACTCATGTGTTACAACAACACTGACAGAGAGGATACCCTACAAGTTGACACAATAACACTAAGAGACAGAGGGTGTGCCTACAAGTTCACCCAAATCAATGCTTTAGGCAGACCTAACTAGTTGCTCACATGCCACAACACCCTAAAGTAACTCCCCTCCACAAACAATAGTGGAGGTTATCATTCTTCACATGATTGTAGCGAAAGGAAAGCTAGAGATGTTGAAGTTGTGATAATACCGTAGTCTACCACAATCAACCAAATAAATATAGAACATTTTAAAACATGAGCCTGTGATTTATTCGTGGAATCTATAATCAAGCAAATTCTCCTCCGAAAGCTAGCTTGGCCCAGCAATACAACTTATGTGTTACAAAAACACTCATAGAGAGGGATACCCTACAAATTGACCCAACAAGACAGAAGGGATGCCTACAAGTTAACCCAAACCAATGCTTACATAAACCTAACTAGCTGCTCACATGCCACATCACCCTAAAACAACTCCCCTCCACAAAAGATAGTGACGGTTATCATTCTTCACAACATTTTGGCAAGGAAAATAAGATTAAAGTTATCTATAGTAAGTAACATTTTATCCATTCTAAAACTAAAAGCCACATCGCCTTTCACACAAAATGAGAGATCTATACATAAAGTTGGACCAAGGGCATCCTTATAATATTTCCGTGTTAATAGAAGCATATTATTCAAAATTAATCGTGGGTTAAAAACAAAAAGCCACATCGCCTCTCACACAAAATGAGAGATCTATACATAAAGTTGGTCCAAGGGCATCCTTATAATATTTCCGTGTTAATAGAAGCATATTATTCAAAATTAATCATGCAAAATTTAACCCACTTAGTGATGGATGGATTGATTAGTGTAACTCCTGCACTCAAACACTTCATGTAAGATGATTTGAATTTAAACACTATTTTTACAATAACACTATTTTATTATTTATACTTCATAATAAAATTGTTATTTTTCCATTTCTAAAACAAAAGCTATTCAAATTTTAAGAGTGTCGCTAATCTACCATGATCCACCATTTAAAGTAAAAAAAAAAAAAAAAAAATAACATAAGGCAGAAAAACTATGAATAAACATTAATAAAATTTGTGTAGTACATATTATTTATTTAGTAGAGTAGAGTAGAGCACTCCATTAGAGGAATTTGAGTACCTCCTAGTGTCTCAAGCTTTACCATAATCCACAATCTGATCTCGTGATCACTAGGCCCTACACCGAGACCCCCTCTTCAGGCTTTTTCGTACATCCCATCCCAAGATGAGTAGGCCCAAAGGAGAGAAATCTATCTCTTGGCTTTACTGCATATCTCGCCATTCACAGGCAAGGATTCCTATGCCTACTGAGGCACACAATCCTGGGTTTACCGCAACCCATAGTCTGGCACAAGGATTACTAGGCCAGTGGCTTTACCATGATCCACAGTCTGGTTTAGGGACCACTATGCCATGTGTTTTTCATTTTGGAGATACACCTCACTTAGATTTGAAGCCATCCGGCAATCCATCTCAACCGAAGTATGAGAACCCATCTCATCAAGGCTATTAGGAAACGAAAAGGCTAGGCTAAAAATACTGTCACACCTAAAAAAAACCCAAGCCATGATAGAAAAGAACCACATGCAATACCATGCATGCCAAATCTAGAAGGGAAATCACACATGAAAATCAATACATGCAAAGAATTTTAATTCCGTTCCTTGATCGTGCTCTTCCTTACTTGCTACTTCCTTCCTCTTTTGCCTTCGTTGCCTTTCTTGATCCAATGCCAATGTGATGCAAGAAAACTAAAGTGTCCAAAAGTGAGAGAGAGAGACAGAATAATGAGAGAGCTCCAAGGTTGAATTGACCAACCCCACCAACTGATCCTCATAAGCATTTTTATCAATTAGGCCCCTATTTTCTTCATTTTCCATTATTTTTCTTCATTTTTCTCCTCACATGCAACATGCGACCTTTCACCCTCTTTTTCTCCTAATTTCCATTATTTTCTTAGATAAAATGCCAATTAATGCTTCATACCTTTCCAAAGCCTTTTCCATTTATTTTGCCAATTTCCCATATCCATAATAATTGAAGTGAATACCTACTAGGATGTGTTTCCCATCAACCACACTCTTATATATTTTTACATGAGTTTGTAACCATAGATGTTATAATAACGTGCTAGACAAGTTGGGCCCGAACCAACCAGCTCGTACCCTCGTTAAAAATATGTCAAACTATAGAGAGAAAAAATCATTAAAAAGATATGGAATCAATAGAAGGAGAAATTTGCATTGAAGATTGTTATTAAGAAAATATCAGTCCTTAATATATAGATTTAAGACTTAAGGGTACGTCATCTCACAACACCACTAACCTAGTTTCTCTCATTGCTCGTAATATATGGACATTTTTACATTACAAATCATGGGTATGATAGAGCCATTCTGTACAAAACAAGATAAAAACTAGCTACAACAAGTTCCTAACAATAATTTTTAGGTGTGAGCCATAAGCTCGATATCATACTGGTCTCGTTTAGAAGAAATGGTTATACATTGTGTTTTCTTTGGTGAAGTATAGGTGAATATGGCGCACTTTGTCTTCAATCACGATTCTAGAAAATCTCTAACAACTTGGTTGACTAATTGGAGTTTTTACCTAATGGTCTATGCTTTTAACATTAGTGCAGGAATCCTCTTACTTGCACAAGAATCTCAAAATGTATGAGACTGTTTCCTGTCAATTACTATTTGCACTTCATATGGGTTAATGACTCATAAGGGACAAAATCCCTTATGCATACATTAAATGTAAGCATTTTAACCATTAAAACATAATCTATTTATTTTTTTTAAAGATAGGCAAATTTATACCCATATTCTCAGGAATACAATAATAGAGAGTAGGGAATGTGTAGATAAAGACCTTTAAATTGTGAAACAGAGGGTAAAAAAGAGGGAAATGTAGGTGAAAATTGTGACATTCTTTGGCCTAAAATTTTTATAGTTGGGAAACGATATGTTTTGGATGTACAGTGTAATAGATAAAATTCTCATTTTTTCTCGTAATTTTTTGTAAAATCTAATACACACCTTTTAAAATCACAAGTTTAAGTTGTTTAATTTGCAACAGGATTTTCAGGGCATCGAATCCATTTATGCATTCAAAATTGTATTTTAAACAACAAGAAATCACAATATCTATAGAAATTGTATTGTGTCAACTTCAGCCAAAAAGCCATTTCATCTTTGAGTTACAGTCTATCTCTTTTAAATACATATAATACTTCCAAATATTTGGTAGAATATATAAATATTAGTTAACTTTAATGCTTCCAAATATTAAATTGAACCAATAAGCTTTTCACTAACTTTTGAAGGTTGAGGTGCTTCACATCTAGGAGTTTACTATGAGGAGATGTTGTCTCATCCAAATAAATAAATATGTAATATATATGAGATAAATCATGTTAACCTTGGGTTTATTAGGTATTAATAACTATTCAAATTCTTAAATTGCAATTAAATTGGGAAAAATACACGTTTATAAATTTTATCCCACTCAACCATGTAGGTTTAAATAGATTTTTCTATATAAAATGTTTATAGAATTTTTTGTAAAGTTTCTTAGTCATAATAATCTCACAATAAGGATATTGTTGTTGTTATTACTATTGCTGTTATTATTATTATTATTATTTTAAAACTACAACTTTTTAAAACATGTGCTCACTTTTTTAGGGAACGTTAAGAGTAAGTGATGACATCAAAACTATACATATAATCATACCATGTTTCATTTGAATAACAATGAGAACATGGAACCATACTTTCATAATCATATTTGATGTGGATTTAAATGGTGTATATGTGTTTTTATTGTCCTTTGAGTTAAGCTTGATATGCGATCATCAACAATTCTCATCACAAATTGATAATCATATTAAGAAAGTGTGAAAATATAAACATCAATTTAAAATAAATTATTAATAAAAGCTCCACTTCTTGATGCATAAGAGGAAAAATATATTATGATATTTTATTAAAATTAAAAAATTTCATACTCACAAAAAAGGAAAATAAAATTAAAATTATTTATACTTAGTAACATTTTATCCATTCTAAAACTAAATCCACATCCCTGTTCACACAAAATGGCAGTTCAATTGTCTAAGGACATTCTTATATTCCAATAATTCTCGGAATCTAAATGTGAGGATGTTATCAGGAAAACTAGTGTCTATGCAGAGCTGCTAGTCCCACTAAGGCTGGTAGCTACCTTAGAAACAAACAAACTAAAACTACTTTCGTTTTCCTTTATGAGAAATAGATAAGAGGGGAATAAGGATACCAACCTCTGTCTTGCGCTTGGTTCCTTGCTTGATTCCTCTCCCTTCTGATAGATCTTTACTACTCACTTCCTTGTCTACCCAGCTTCACAGAGCACCTGTAGAATCAAAGCAGCATAACACTATCCAAGAACATAGATCTATTATCATAAACAATATAGGACCAGATATATATTGACCACACAAATGCACATAACATCAATCATACAAGAATGTGGAGGAAAACTTGAATAGCTTTATTGATAATCAAGAAAGAGCAGAGAGGATTACAACCAATTGTTCTAACCCAGCATCATCCTCTCAGCAAGAAAGCCCTTCTTCACCTCATGAAAATCTTAGATCACCCAACACTATGATATTGCACCAAGAAACCAACAACACTTCCTTACAAGATACAAAATTCCAGCCTCTGGATCTCTGGGATGAGGGATCCATATATAGATGTTGGCAAGGGGGGCGAGTCAGCTTTTGAGAGTTGATTTGTGTCCTCTCTCTGATAGTTCTTGATTCCACTTGGAGATTGATGATCTCTTACTCATCCCTGGGCAAATGCAGAGAGGCAAGTGTCATAGGAGAAGTTTCTAGAAGATTCCATGATCCTCCACCTTGCAGATTGACCCTGCCATTTGTCCACTCTCGCCCATCGCACCCCATAGAAGGAATTTTCAAGATGCATCGCACCTACTGTGTGTATTTAGGTGGGATGCAACGCACTTTGACCATGGAGCAGGTGAGATGGTCCAGTTCTGAGCAGTTTTTCATGGAGAACTTCTGGGAGAAGATGTAATCAGTTGAACTTGTTATTTTAGAGGTTGGAACAACACTTTTAGGGACTTTAAGAGCCCTTGGTTTATGGACATTTAAGATTGGGGTTGCAGTGCCCAAAAATGTCTATAACAGTTGCCCCCTAAAGCATGAGGTCGTTAATCCGTTGATGTCGGGTGAAATGCTTTATCATGAGGATCTGAAGTTCTTTCAAGCTGGAAGGCAACCTGTGATAAGATACAATACAATACATTATCTTCATAATATTTTCATGATCTAGCTGAGGTGGGCATTCCCATGCTCAGCTTTATAAATTCATTTTCATGTACATAAGACAGAGAATCGTCTGAGTGTAGACTGATGATTTTGGTAGATCCATCATCCCTTAGGTTGGATGATTATCTGTGCAGTAATGATGTACATTTGATGTCTTTATTTTCCTGAATATATATCGCAGCCCGGATGGATGAAACTAGATCCGGGGTCTTCCATCTCGTTCAATCTTCACTCAAAGTACAAGTCGATCCATGTGAGAGATGTTCTGGAGTCGAACATAAAAGACATCGCCTGATTACCAGCCAATGATGTAAGCTGTTAACAGGCGCGAGAGGAATAACCAATAATGATGATGACCCTCAAGGTACTATAGTACAATTCACGTGGTGTGAATAAGGGACTTGGCGTCGAACACCACGCAAAATATTTCGGTCGAATGCCATTGATGTAAACCTGTTGCCGGAAGTGAGAAACTTGCCATTGAGGCATGCAAGCTTCAAAGTATTGAAAGGGTTGTTCCTAGATCGACTTCTTGGATAATGAGCTGATGTCGACAAGAAGCGATCCATCATAGGAGGGCCTTAGTGAATCCCACATCAATGACACGGAACAGAGCAATTGATTTTAATGGAGGTGAAAACGATCTGGTGATATAAGGTTCAGGGTGGTGGTCATGAAAGAATGGAGCGTAAATGTATTGCAGTGGGTGAGACACAAGCGAATTCTCTGAGCGACTTCTCTTGAACATATCGGCAACACTGACATGATAGATCGGTAGCATTAACCCCAAATATGGATGGCGTGATGGAACCATGGTGATGTGACCAGTGAATGGAACAACCCAACCTGACTCGAATGCAGAGTGAAAGTGTCATGTTCAAGAGCGACTTGCTACCGATAAAGTTTCTTCAAGTTTTCTTCCCAATTTTTCCCTAGTCATTGTTGACCAGTACCTCTTTATTTTTGTCAAGCTTGAGGAGGATAACATATGATTGTTCTATAATTTTCCCTTCGGGCAAACCCATCGCTATGTTTTAATGAGCCTAGCAATTGTGAAACTCGTTCTTGTCTGTATGGACAAGTTTGTCGCTATTCGGTTTTAACGAGTTTAACGACAAGGATAACTCAATCCTTTTCAATTTTAGAGAGTCTGAAAAAGGGACGTAAAGAAAACTCCAATAATCCTTTTTCGTCATATAATCCCTTGAGTCCGAAAAAGTATAAAACAATACAAAAGGTATGAATTTTCGGTACTTTTAACGAGCCGAACAAAACAAGCGCTCGATATTTTTGTGTAATAATCCCTCAAGTCAAAAAAATATTCAAATCTAGAGGAGGGATAGCACTTCCGGTCCCTTTAACGAGCTGGAGAGGCCAATCGCTCAGCAATATTTTCATTTTTTACGATTCAATTGAAAAGAGCTTAAAGGAGACTCGTTTTTTGAGGAACGAGTGATAAATTCGGGTAGCAGCTTATTCCACGTAAGGTTTGGAATTTTCCAATCATGGCAGTGTCACAAGGATGGCTAACAGGATCACTCTTCGTAGTTGTTCCTCAAAAAGGGTAAACAATCAAATGGAGGTAAATGATCAGCCAAAACAAAGTGGAGGTGATGATGAGAACACGACCAAGGCTTCAAAGGCTGATGGTAATACATTCACCATGGTTATTTACTAGAGAATGGTTCATTTTTTAATGAGCTTAAACTCTGGGGGAACATTTGCTCATTGCTTATGTTTATTTTTTAACGAGCTTGAATTTCGCATTAAAACTGCTTGATCCAATCGTATAATAAGGATGTCTCATATAAAAACAACATTTTTTCAAAGCTTTTCCCCACATCCTTTCTTTATTCAAGTTAGGAAACGACCAATCCTACGAGTTTAAAGGGTTAGAGGACCTATAAATTTAAAAAATAAATGGTCGCTCTTCACTTGCATGCCAAACGGTTTGCATGCCCTCAGGTATAGCGAAGTAGAGTTTCCAGGTTACCCCTCAATTTGCAGAAAAAACACTTGTTTTATCGAGAAAGGCCTACCTTTTCCAAGTTACCCCTCAATTTGCAGACAAAACATTTGTTCTATCGGGAAAGGCCTACCTTAACAGAAGTATCTTATTCTGGTCTAATCCCATTTTCCAAAATGGACAGGTGTGTCAGCCAGTCATATATCCTCTGCGGGAACTTACCCTATACCCAAGGTCCTCCTGTCGAAACAGGCCAGGGTGCATGCCCCCTGGTTTTCAATCATATCCTCCGAATCACTCGCGCTCATCAGGAGGACAGACTGGGGATTGATGAGACATTCCTTGCGTGAAAAGACAATTTAGGGTTGGTATATGACTATTTGCTATGTGTGAACTGAGGAATGAAAGCTGGTCTATGAGCTTGACCATTCTTCCTTCACACGGAAAACACATTACTCTAAAGAGTGAGGACACAATGGCTCCCATGCAATAAATATAGTCTCGTCCAAGTAGTAGATTATAATCTAGGGGTCCTTCGGCTACCATTATGTTCTTGTGAACGGTTTTCCTTCTCAACGTTATCGGCACATTGGGAAGGATCCTAACTGTCGATTGGTTCCTTTGTCAAAGCTTGTTAGATTTCTCATCTCAGGAAAAAGCAATGGCGAACCAAGCGCTTTCCAAGCAGTTGAGGAAAGGATACTCACAGAAGCCCCTTCATCTATAATGGTATCGGCCATGACCATTCTATATATTTGAGCAATGATTCGAAATGGTACACTAGCCAGTAAGTGGGGTCTGCCTAGTAGATTCCAATCGAAGGAAACAACTAGGTTGCTTGGAGGTGGGACCGAATAGACAGTCGGATACAACTCTGACGAACTTCCTTCCTGCGGTAAAGGAACCAATAGACTACCCCATGTTCATCGGAGGCTGTGCTTACAAAAAGAATTTAGACGGTGTCATCCTTGTTCTCTTCGGTGACTGTATCATCTGAAGATGGATCCTTTGAAGGCAAGACCGGGTCAATTGCCGCCTTGACCTTTTGACTTTCATCTGGTGTCGATTCATATGGTTTATCGTCAATGATAAACGCTTCGGCTGACCACAAGGGCGTGTCAGCCTTGTTTTCAACTAGTGACGGACTTGGCAAGAGTTTCTTATATCCAGGAGGAAGTCGTAACGGTGAAACCGGACAGTCGTCCAAAACTCTTTTAGCCTCGTCTAAGAAGGGACAATGGTGGACAGCACTGTTATAGACATTTTTGTGCCTTGCAGCTCCAAGCATGAAATCTCCATAAACCAAGGGATCCTAAGT
Source organism: Pinus tabuliformis (assembly GCA_031772625.1). NCBI lineage: Eukaryota > Viridiplantae > Streptophyta > Pinopsida > Pinales > Pinaceae > Pinus > Pinus tabuliformis. Next base: position 1,351,896,358 of record CM062820.1, on the reverse strand, counting down.
CCCTAAAAGTGTTGTTCTCACCCCTAAAGGAACAAGGTCAACAAATTACAGCTTCTCATAGAAGTTCTCCACCAGAAACTGCTCAGAATCAGTCAAATCAGGATCATTTCAGCTGCTCCACTGGCTAGCTGCGTTGCATAGCACCTAAATACACTAGCTGGGTGCGTTGCAATGCACCTAAATGCACTATTAGGGTGCGTTGAGCGGGAAATGACAAATGGCAGTGCCATTCCGCGAGGTGGAAAGACAATGGAAGCTTCCAGAATCTTCTCCAACGACACTTGCCTCACTGAGTTCGACCAAGGATGAGTAAGAGGCTCTCAGTCTCCAAGTGGAAGTAAGAACTGACAGAGAGAAGACACTAGTCAAATCATAAGCTGACTCATCCTCTTTGCATACATCTATATATGGATCCCTCATCCTAGAGATCCAGAGGCTGGAATTTTGGACATTGCAAAGAATTGTTGTTGGTTTTGAGATAGATATCAGAGTATTGGGTGATTTATGCTTTGTTGGAGGTGAAGAGGGGCTTCTTTGCTGGGAGGTTGATGCTGGATCAGGAATCATAGGTTGCAACTCCTCCTGGATCTTCTTGTTATATCAATAAAAATATTTGAGTTTCTCCTACATGCTTGTGTATCATTGATGCTTGTTACATTTGTATGTTTAGCTTAAATCTAATCCTAAGCTTTTTATGAATATAGATCCATGTCTTTGTGTAGTTTTCTTCTTCTGTGATCTTACAGAAACTTGGTGAAGCTGGGAAAGTAAGGAAGCAGGTAGCTGGAAGCTGTCAAAGGAGAGAGGGATTGGATCAAAGGATTAGCGCAAGACACAGGTCAGTTCCTTCTATCCCCCTCTATCTTTGATTCATAAAGGAAATACAAAAGTAGTTTTCTCTGTTTGTTTCTAAGGTAACTGTCACACCTTAGTGGGATAGAGTCGTTCTAAATAGACACTTTTCCCGGTAACAAAATGGCGACTCCGCTGGGGACGATTGTCTAATTAGTTTGTTTGTGTATCTTTTGTTGTTTGTTTCATAAACTTATAAGTAGCATTCGAACTGCATTTGCCATAACAAATGCAAAGTAGACATCTGCTACTTCAATCCATTCACTGGATCTGTTTATGATTTGAACAGCTGATTCACAAATGATCTGATTGCCCTTTGTGATAGCTCTTAGACCCTCCTTAGATCTACCCCCTGATTGTGCATTACTGATTGCTTTTACTCGGCCAAAAACCAAAGACTAAACTGTAAACCGTGACCCAGAACCCGGATAGAATTCTCGTTTCTGCCCCAGCGCAGGTACTGTGAAGAGTTCCTGCATTTCAGCGCAGTTCCCGAGAGGGCAACCTGCACTGCAATCCAGTTTCTCTGTGTTACAGGTGCGCTGATCAGACTAGCCCTGTGCAGCTGAGGTTCTTGTGCTTCATTCTTTCCAGTTTTGTCTCTGATTTTTGCAGCCTGTGATCAGTGTATGTGTCTGTTTAAAAACCCCTTTTCCTTGCTGTTATTCCACCTCATTTGTACAAAAAGACTGTAGATGTTTTTGTGTGTTTGTTGAGTCGTTTACAGTTTTCCATTGCAAAAGTAGAATAGTCGTACTGTCGTCCTTTGATTTAGATCTGTCGCAAGTGTCGATTTCGATCATAGGAGAAAGTTTGATTGCTGTGGATGGTTGACTATACTTTTACTTTTGCCTTTGGTCTGAATTTATGTTTTTCTAGTGTCAAAAACGAGTGTTTATTTCAAAATCGTAAAGCGTCATAATCGTCTTTATCTTTCGATTTCGAAAAGAAGCTTGTTTGTGTTTGTCGCTTGAAAGCAAATTCAGATTTGTGCATCAACTTTCTTTTTAGCATCAATATTAAGAAAGTTGAAAACAAATACATGCACATGTGCATTTGCATATTGACAATCTGTTTGTCTTGATTTAGGAAAGTGCATTTACAGTGTGCTCTATGCTCTTTGTGAAAAGGTTGTGTCTTTCTTTTCCCCTTGTAGCTAGGATTTTCATTGCTGAAAAGAGATAAAAGTTTGCTTATCATCTTTAGATTGCATTTTAGGAATTACATCTACATCTCGTGGTGAACCCAAAAGGAAAACTTCATAAGAAAGATCAACTTAAAATAAATTCAATGAATCTAACAACGCTTCGGAACTTAACGCACAACATTTAGAGGTCTAGGCTAGAGACGTATTTCGCCGTCGTAAAGCCTGGTAACTGTTGTCCTCACGGATGGTTGGGTGATTCCTCCACTTTGAGACGATAAGTGCCAGTACGGACTTGTGCTCCCACGTACCATCGAGTATATATTGGGAGACCCCTATAGGGTTAAAACCTTTATCCATAGGAAGCCGTGTCTACTGCCCTATCGATCGCAATGCACTGAACATAGCATTCGGGAAGATTGACTGCCGTACCGTAAAAAGTATTCTGCAGTTTTGCGATTGGTTTGGTACTCCCTCTACCTAGATCTCCAGAGCAGTCCCTTTCGTTCCTTTTCAGACTCCTTAACAGAAAAGGTCCATCTGAGCACTTGTCACTTTAGGCTCATTAAAAATCGAAGGAGACTAGAGTCATCTTTTGTTTTTTCTCGACTCTTTAAAACTGAAAAAACGAGTTGTGTCAAAGCGTCTAAAAATTTATTTTAAGCGGAATATTCATTACCCCTTTCCTACGTTGATCTTGGGTTGAGAAAATGGAGTCTACCAACCAAGGAATTCCCCTTGGTGGAAATCCTAGTCCCTTCTCCTCTTGGGGAGATGTTGGTGCACCCCATATGGCCACATTGTCGCTTCCAGGACTGACAATTGGTTTTCCTGTATGGCTCTTCTCAACCTCTATCGTTCAAAACACCACTATTCCTGAACAATCGAATCAGCAATTAGACGAGTCCACAGTTGCCCACCAACCTTATAATTCATCTAATTCTTCCTCTCTTCCTTCCTCTTCGCTTGATGGAGCTGGTAAAGCTAAAAGCCAAGTTCCTAAGGAGAAGAAGGAAAAGAAGAAGAAAGAGAAGAAGAAGAAGGAGCCAAAGGCGAATGGGGGAAAACGAGTGTGGTCTAACGAAAATCCACACACTGCACCGACCAGGCCTAAATCGCCATGTGTCATTTGCAAAGGAGACCACTTTCACAGAGATTGTCCCTGCATCCCCCGGATATTAAGGGACTGGTCTCCTCCTTTGCACAACCCGGTGTCGTCAACCTCTGATAATCATGTTGAAAGCACACCGTCAACTAGCAAAAGTGAAGCCCCAGGACAAAAAGGGAAAGCTAGATTTCCCTGTAAACTGTGCGAAGGCAATCATGCCGTCCACCATTGTCCCTTCTTAGACGAAGCTAAAAGAGTTTTGGATGATCATCCGGTTTCACTGTTACGACTTCCGCCTGGATATAAAAAACTCTTGCCGAGTCCGTCACTAGTTGAGAGTCCAGCTGGCCCGCTCAAGTGGTCGGCTGAAGCGCCTATCATTGAAGATAAACCATCTGGATCCATACCAGACGAAAGTCAAAAGGTCGAGGCGGCAGTTGACCTGGTCTTGCCTTCAGAGGTTTCATCTTCAGATGATACAATCACTGAAGAAAACAAGGATGACACCGTCCAAATTCTCTTCATAAGCACCGACTCCAACGAGCATGGGGGCAATATACCCGTTCCTTTACCGTAGGAAGGAAGTTTGTCAAAGTCATACCCGGCAGTCTATTCGGTCCCACCTCCAAGAAACCTAGTTGTCTCCTTCGACTGGAATCAACTAGGCAGACCCCGTTTACCAGCAAGTGTACCATTCTGAATTATCGTTCAAATACATAGAATGGTCATGGCTGGTACCATCATAGATGAGGGGGCTTCTGTGAGTATCCTTTCGTCTACTGCTTGGAAAGCGCTTGGTTCGCCATCGCTTTTGCCTGACATGAGAAATCTGACAGGCTTTGATAAAGGAACCAGTCGACCTTTAGGGATCCTTCCCGATGTGCCCATAACATTGAGAGGGAAAACCATTCGCATGAACGTAATGGTAGTTCAAGGACCCCTAGATTACAATCTACTCCTTGGACGAGACTATATTTATTGCATGGGAGCGATTGTCTCCTCACTCTTTAGATTAATGTGTTTTCCGCACGAAGGAAGAGTGGTCAAGCTCATGGACCAGCTTTCATTTCCCAGATCACGCATAGCAAATAGTCATATACCATCCCTAAATGGTCTTTTCACGCAAGAAATGTCTCAATCTCCAGTCCGTCCTCCCGATGAGCGCGAGTAATTCAGAGGGATATGACTGAAACTCAAGGGGCATGCATCCTGGTCTGCTTCGGCAGGAAAACTTCGGGTATAAGGTAGGTTTCCGCGGGAGAATATGACTAGTCTGTACCCCGTCCGTGATTGGAAGAGGGGTTACTCTAGAACAGGATCCTCTTGTCAAAGTTATGTGAGTTGGCGAGCACCGCCACTCACCTTTGTTTATCTCGGTAGACATTGCCAAAGAAGTGTTTTGTTTGCGCTGTGAATAGAACAATCTTTGGGTAACCTGTAAGAGGTTTACCCTTCCTGATAAAACGAATGTTTTGCAAGCTCGAATAGAGGGTGACCTTGAAACTCTGTTTTATACCTGGGGGCATGCAAACCTTTTGGAATGCAAGCGAAGAGCGACTATTTATTTTTTAAATTTTTAGGACCTCTAACCCTTTAAACTCGTAGGATTAGTCGTCACCTAACTTGCATAAAGAAAGGATGTGGGGCAAAAATCTAAAGGTTACCATTTTTATATGAGACATTCTTATCATATGACTGGATTAATCGAGCAGTGTTACCGCAAGGTTCAAGCTCGTTAAAAAATAAACCCGCACTGAGCAAATGTTTCCACCCGCGTTTAAGCTCATTAAAAAATGAACTATTCCCCAGTAAATAACCACCGTGAATGTAGTACTTCAGCCATTAAAGCCTTGGTCGTGTTTGCACCGTAACCTCCACTTTTACATTGGCCAATCATTCACCTCCATTTGATTGTTTACCCATTTTGAGGAACAGCTGCAAAGAGTGATTTCACTAGCCATCCTTGTGACACTGTCGTGATTGGAAAATTCCAAACCTTACCTGGAATCAGCTGCTACCCTTTTTATCACTCATTCCTCAAAAGACGAGTCTTCTTTAAGCTCTTTTCAACTGACTCGTAAAATATGAAAAGATTGTCGAGTCCTTGGCCTTCCAGCTCGTTAAAGGGACAGGAAGTGCTATCCCTCCTCTAGATTTTAATCTTTTTGGACCTGAGGGATTATTGCACAAAAAGATCGAGCGCTTGTTTTGTTCGGCTCGTTAAAACTATCGAAAATTCATCCCTTCTGTATTGTTTTATACTTTTTCGGACATAAGGGATTAGATGACGAAAAAGGAATTTTGGAGTTACCTTTACGTACCTTTTCAGACTCTCTAAAAATGAAAAGGACCGAGTTATCATTGTCATTAAACTCGTTAAAAAGATTAATAGCGACAAACTTGTCTTTAGACGAGAACGAGTTTCACAATCGCTAGGCTCATTAAAACATAGCGATGGGTTTGCCCGAAGGGCAAATTATAGAACAAGCATATGTTATCCTCCTCAAGCTTGACAAAAATAAAGAGGTACTGGTCAGCAATGACTGGGGAAAAATTGGGAAGAAAACTCAAAGAATCTTTATTGGTAGCAAGTCGCTCTTGAACATGACACTTCCACTCTGTGTCCGAGTCGGGTTGGGTTGTTTCATTCACCGGTCACATCGCCATGGTCACGCCATACCATCCACATTTGGGGTAAATGCTACCAATCCATCACATAAGTGTCGCCGACATGTTCAAGAGAAGTCATCCAAAGAAGTCACCTGTGTCCCATCCACTACCATACATTATACTCCATACTTTCATGACCGCCATCCTGAACCGTATATCATCAGATTGTTTTCACCTCCATCAAAATCATTTGCTCCGTTCCGTGTCATTGATGTGGGATTCATTAAGGCCCTCCTTTGACGGATCACTTCTTGTCGACATCATCTCATTATCCAAGAAGTCGATCTAGGAACACCCCATTCAGTACTTTGAAGCTTGCATGCCTCAATGGCAAGTTTCTCACTTTCGACGACAGGTTTACATCAATGGCCTTCGACCGAAAGATTTTGCGTGGTGTTTGACGCCAAGTCCTTTATTCACACCACGTGAATTGTACTGTAGTACCTTGAGGGTCATTATCATTATCGGTGATTCCTCTCGCGCTTGTTAACAGTTTACATCATTGACTGGTAATCAAGTGATGTCTTTCCATGTTCGACTTCAGAACACTTCTCACATGGATCGACTTGTACTTCGAGTGAAGATCGGACGAGATTGAAGACCCCGGATCTAGTTTCATCCATCCGTGCTGGGATATATTCAGGAAAATGAAGACATTAAATGTACAGCATTGCAGCATAGATAATCATCCTACCAAAAGGATGATGGCTCTATCAGAATCATCAGTCTACACTCAGACGATTGTCTGTCCTATGTACATTAAAATGAATTTATAAAGCTAAGCATGGGAATGCCCGCCTCAGCTAGATCATGAAAAAACAGTATGAAGATAATGTATTGTATTGTATCTTATTACAGGTCTCCTCCCAACATTGAAAGAACTTCGGATCCTCATAATAAAGCATTTCACCCGATTAACGGCCTCATACTTTAGGGGGCAACTGTTATAGACATTTTTGTGCCTTACAGCTCCAAGCATGAAATGTCCATAAACCAAGGGATCCTAAGTCCCTAAAAGTGTTGTTCTGACCCCTAAAGGAACAAGGTCAACAAATTACAGCTTCTCCCAGAAGTTCTCCACCAGAAACTGCTCAGAATCAGTCAAATCAGGATCATTTCAGCTGCTCCACTGGCTAGCTGCGTTGCATAGCACCTAAATACACTAGCTGGGTGCGTTGCAACGCACCTAAATGCACTATCAAGGTGCGTTGAGCGGGAAATGACAAATGGCAGTGCCATTCCGCGAGGTGGAAAGACATTGGAAGCTTCCAGAATCTTCTCCAATGACACTTGCCTCACTGAGTTCGACCAAGGATGAGTAAGAGGCTCTCAGTCTCCAAGTGGAAGCAAGAACTGACAAAGAGAAGACACTAGTCAAATCATAAGATGACTCATCCTCTTTGCATACATCTATATATGGATCCCTCATCCCAGAGATCCAGAGGCTGGAATTTTGTACATTGCAAATAATTGTTGTTGGTTTTGAGATAGATATCAGAGTATTGGGTGATTTATGCTTTGTTGGAGGTGAAGAGGGGCTTCTTTGCTGGGAGGTTGATGCTGGATCAGGAATCATTGGTTGTAACTCCTCCTGGATCTTCTTGTTATATCAATAAAACTATTTGAGTTTCTCCTACATGCTTGTGTATCATTGATGCTTGTTACATTTGTATGTTTAGCTTAAATCTGATCATAAGCTTTTTATGAATATATATCCATGTCTTTGTGTAGTTTTCTTCTTCTGTGATCTTACAGGAACTTGGTGAAGTTGGGCAAGTAAGGAAGCAAGTAGCTGGAAGCTTTCAAAGAAGAGAGGGATTGGATCAAAGGATTAGTGCAAGACACAGGTCGGTTCCTTCTATCCCCCTCTATCTTTAATTCATAAAGGAAATACAAAAGTAGTTTTCTCTATTTGTTTCTAAGGTAACTGTCACACCTTCGTGGGATAGAGTCATTCTAAATAGACACTTTTCCCGGTAACAAGCATGATCACCTTCACACAGTTTACAAGGAAATTTACATCTTCCCTTTTGTCTATGGGCTTCACTTTCACTAGTTGACGATGTACCTTCAACATGATCATCAGAGGTTGATGACACCGGATTGTGCAAACGAGGAGATCAGTCCCTTAAGATCCGAGGGATGCAAGGACAATCTCGATGATAGTGGCCTCCTTTGCAAATGACACATGGTAATTTATGCCTGGATGGTGCAGTGTGTGGATTTTCTCTAGACAATGCCTGATCGCCCCTTTTCGTCCTTGGCTCCTTCTTCTTCTTCTCTTTCTTCTTCTTTTCCTTCTTCTTCTTGGTTACTTGATTTTTGGCTTTACCAGCTTCATCAAGCGAAGAGGAAGGAGGAGAGGAAGAATTGAATGAAGTAGAGGTTTGGGGGTTAACTTTCGTATCGTTTAGTTGCTAACTTGATTGTTCAGGAATCACGGTGTTCTGAACAAGAAAGGTTGAGAAGAGCCATACGGGCAAGTCGATTGTCAGTCCTGGAAGCGACAATGTGGCCATATGGGGCGCACCAACATCTCCCCAAGAGGATAAGGGACTAGGATTTCCCCCAAGGGGAATTCCTTGGTTGGTGGGCTCCATTTTTCTCAACCTAAGACCAACGTAGGAAAGGTGATATTTATTCCGATTAAAATAAATTTTAGACGCTTTGACACAACTTGTTTTTTCAATTTTTAAGAGTCGAGAGAAAACAAAAGATGACTCTAGTCGCCTTCGATTTTTAATGAGCCTGAAGTGACAAGTGCTCAGATGGACCTTTTCCTTTAAGGAGTTTGAAAAGGAACGAAAGAGACTGCTCTGGAAATATAGACAGAGGGATTACCAAACCAATTGCAAAACTGCAGAATACTTTTTACGGTACGACAGTCAATCTTCCCGAATGTTGTGTTCAGTGCATTGCGATCGATAGGGCAGCAGACACTGCTTCCTATGGATAAAGGATAAAGCCTATTGTGGTCTCCCAATATATACTCGACAGTATGTGGGAGCACAAGTCCATACTGGCACTTATCGTCTCAAGGTGGAGGAATCACCCAACCAACAGTGAAAACAACAGTTTCCAGGTTTTACGACGCTGGAATACGTCTCTAGCCTAGACTTCTAGATGTTGTGTGTTAGGTTCCAAAGGATTTTTAGATTCATTAAATTTATTTTACAATTGATCTTGCTTAAGAAATTTGCCTTTCAGGTTCACTGCGTGATGTAGATGTACAATTCCTAAAATGCAATCTAAGATGATAAAAAGTCGTTTAATCTTCTTTTTGCAATGAAAATCCTAGCTACTAAGGAAAGAGAGATGGCGTTCTTTCAACATAGAGCAGAGAGCACACACTATATGCACTGTCCTAAATCAAACCAACAAACAGTCTAAATGCAAATGCACATGCATGTATTTTTTTCAGCCTTCTTAATGTGTGAATGATAAAAAGAAAGCTAAGCACAAATCTAAATTATTTTTCAAAGCGACGTTACTAGCAAGTTTCTTTTCAAGAAAAAATGAGGAAAATGACGACACTTTGTGATTTGGAAATGAAAACTTGCTTTCGACACTTGAAAAAATTACTAATTCAAATCAAATACAAGAGTAACAGGGTAATCCACTATCAAGAACAATCAGATTCTCTTCTATGACTGAAAACAACACTTGCGACACTTTCAAATCACAAAGCGACAGTACAATTACGCTACTTCTTTGTAAAAGAGAACTGAAAATGGCTCAAAATACATAAAAACATTTACAATCCTTTGCACAATGGAGGCGGAATAATGGCAAGGAAGGGGGTTTCAACAGAGGTGTACTGACTACAGGCAGCAAAACTCTTGAATAGAGCTGAAAAGAGTGAACACAGAAACCAAATCTAGGAGCAGGAAAGGCCTTGTCTGATCAGTGCACCTGTAACACAGTGAACAAGAGATGCAGCACACCTACTACACTTGGGAAGTGTGATGCATCTAGAATTCACAAAAGAGACAATGCACTGGACTAGGGACGAGACTTTAACTGGGTTCCGAGTCACAGTTTGCAGCTCAGTTCAAGGATTTAGGCCGAGAAAGTGGTAATCAGTAAATCAATCATAGGGGTAGATCTAAAGAGGTTACTAGAGCCACCACAAGGGCAATTAGAGAGCTTGTAAATCAATTTTTTAGTTCATAAACAAAACCTGGAGATAGACTAAAGCAGCATTGATCTAATTTGCACTTGCATAGAAAATGCATTTCGAAGGCTAGCTGGCTTAAATTTAGGCTCCGTTTGTAACTTTATAAAGCAAACAAATGTAGATAAACAAACAATCTATTCGCTCCCCAGTGGAGTCGCCATTTTCTATTGGGAAAACTAGTGTCTATGCAGAGCTGCTAGTCCCACTAAGGCTGGTAGCTACCTTAGAAACAAACAAACTAAAACTACTTTCATTTTCCTTTATGAGAAATAGATAAGAGGGGAATAAGGAGACCAACCTCTGTCTTGCACTTGGTTCCTTGCTTGATTCCTCTCCCTTCTGATAGATCTTTGCTACTCGCTTCCTTGTCTACCCTGCTTCATAGAGCACCTGTAGAATCAAAGCAGCATAACACTATCTAAGAACATAGATCTATTATCATAAACAATAGAGGACCAGATATATATTGACCACACAAATGCACATAGCATCAATCATACAAGAATGTGGAGGAAAACTTGAATAGCTTTATTGATAATCAAGAAAGATCAGAGAGGATTACAACCAATTGTTCTGACCCAGCATCATCCTCTCAGGAAGAAAGCCCTTCTTCACCTCATGAAAATCTTAGATCACCCAACACTATGATATTGCACCAAGAAACCAACAACACTTCCTTACAAGATACAAAATTCCAGCCTCTGGATCTTTGGGATGAGGGATCCATATATAGATGTTTGCAAGGGGGGTGAGTCAGCTTTTGACAGTTGATTAGCGTCCTCTCTCTGATAGTTCTTGATTCCACTTGGAGATTGATGATCTCTTACTCATCCCTGGGCGAATGCAGAGAGGCAAGTGTCACAGGAGAAGTTTCTAGAAGATTCCATGATCCCCCACCTTGAAGATTGACCCTGCCATTTGTCCACTCTCTCCCATCACACCCCATAGAAGGTATTTTCAAGATGCATCGCACCTACTGTGTGTAGCGCACTTTGACCATGGAGCAGGTGAGATGGTCCAGTTTTGACCAGTTTTGAGCAATTTTTCATGGAGAACTTCTGGGAGAAGATGTAATCAGTTGACCTTGTTCTTTTATAGGTTGGAACAACACTTTTAGGGACATTAAGAGCCCTTGGTTTATGGACATTTATGATTGGTGTTGCAGTGCCCAAAAATTTCTATAACGGAGGAGAGGAAATTTTAACCTTTTTCGTGAGCCTGTGAGCCTAGGATTCAGAGATATTCCTGGAATCTACAATCAAACAAATTCTTCTCCAAAAACCAACTTGGCCCAACAATATAACTCATGTGTTACAACAACACTGACAGAGAGGTATACCCTACAAGTTGACCCAACAACACTAAGAGACAGAGGGGGTGCTTACAAGTTGACCCAAACCAATGCTTTAGGCAGACCTAACGGGCTGCTCACATGCCACATCACCCTAAAGCAACTCCCCTCCACAAAATATAGTGGAGGTTATCATTCTTCACAAGATTCTAGCAAATGGAAAGCTAGAGCTGTTGAAATTGTGATAATACCATTGTCTACCACAATAAACCATAGAAATATAGAACATTTTAAAACATGAACCTAGGATTTATTCGTGGGATATGCAATCAAGAAAATTCTCCTCCAAAAAAATAGCTTAGCCTAGCAATACAACTCATGTGTTACAACAACACTCACAGAGGGATGCCCTACAAATTGACCCAACAACACTAAGAGACAGAAGGGATGCCTACAAGTTAACCCAAACCAATGCTTAGATAAACCTAACTGGCTGCTCACATGCCACATCACCCTAAAACAACTCCCCTCCACAAAAGATAGTGACGGTTATCATTCCTCACAACATTCTAGCAAGGAAAATAAGATTAAAGTTATCTATACTAAGTAACATTTTATCCATTCTAAAACTAAAAGTCACATCGCCTTTCACACGAAATGAGAGATCTATACATAAATTTGGTCCAATGACATCCTTATAATATTTCCATGTTAACAGAAGCATCTTATTCAAAATTAATTGTACAAAATTTAACCCCTCAGTGATGGATGGATTGATTAGTGTAACTCCTACACTTAATCACTTCATGTAAGATGATTTGAATTTAAACCCTATTTTTACAATAACGTTATTTTATTATTTATACTTCATAATAAAACTGTTATTTTTCTGTTTCTGAAACAAAAGCTATTTAAATTCTAAGAGTGTCGCTAATCTACCATGATCCACCATTTAAAGTAAAAAAAAAAAACATAAGGCAGAAAAACTATGAATAGACATTAATAAAACTTGGGTAGTACATATTATTTATTTAGTAGAGTAGAGTAGAGCAATCCATGATGACAGCCACACTTCAGGCATTATTATCCTGGTCCACAAGAGAACGAATCTTGCTGTCCATGGTCGCCATGGAGAAGGAATCATCATGTCCACAGTCGCCACGGAGAACGAATCATCCTGGCCCACAGGAGAACGAATCATCTTGTCCATAGTCGCCACGGAGAATGAATCATCCTGGCCCACAAGAGAATGAATCATCCTATCCACAGTCGCCATGGAGAATGAATCATCCTAGCCCACAAGAGAATGAATCATCGTGTCCACATTCACCATGGGGTATCCAAGGGAAAAGGTTGAACCTCTTTACCCTGGACATAGTGTACCACCAGGGGATGGTGAGTCACCCTGTGGTCACATGTCACTCCAAGAAGTACCCCGTGCCCGCCTGGAGCTCTCAGAGCTTAATACATCATACTTGACCCTCATAAGAGGGTCTCTAAATGACACCAAGTCATTCTCGGAAAGTAAAAAATTTAACCTTTCCTAGGGGCTTTGTCAAAATGTCAGTGATCTGTTCATCTATACTGATATGTTGGAGATTTATAGCTCTCCACTGCACCATATCTCAAACATAGTGGTACTTGATATTGATATGCTTGGAGTGATCATGGAATACGGGATTCTTTGATAAACGAATCCTACTTTGATTATCATGCAAGATCACGATGGTATCCAATGTAAATCCAAATAGCTCACTGAAGAGCTTTCGCAACCAGACTGCCTCGTAGGAGGCCATACTGGCAACAATGTACTCTGTCTCGGCAGTGCTCAAAGCTACCGACTTCTTCTTCCTACTCATCCAGGTTATCAAGGTAGATCCCAAAGAGAAACAGCACCAAGAGGTGCTCTTACGATCCACCACACTTCCTACCCAATCAGCATCAATATATCCAAGTAGTCTCACATCTTCGGCAGTGTATCTTAACCCATGAGTAATTGTGCCATGAAGATATCTCAATAGATTCTTGGCACCAATCCAATGTGTGTGGTGAGGTTCAACCATATTTTGACTCAATGTGTTGACTAAAAATCATATATCCAGATGAGATTTCACCAAAAACATCAATGCTCTCACAAGTTAACAATACTCGGTAGCATTTCGTAACACAGGTCCAGTAGCACTACCGCTTAACTTCTTGAAGTCAAGTTCCATTGGGGTAGTTACGGGCTTGCTGTCCACCATACCAAATCTTTTCAATATATTCACCACATATTTTCCTTGAGATAGGAAAATATCCCCTGGCTTTTGCGAGAATTCCAGTCCTAGGAAGTAGTGCATAAGTCATAGGTCTTTCATCTCAAACTCAGAAGCCAGCTCCCTCTTACATTTGTGAATGAGAGGGTCTACACCTGTTAGAAAGAGGTCGTCAACATACAACATTAGTATGAGAGGTTTTTCGTCTTCAACCTTAAAGTAAATGTTAGAGTTGGATTCACTCCTAGTGAATCCCAGCTTTATCAAGTAGCTATTGATCCTTTCATACCATGTTCGAGGTGCTTGATTCAGCCCATAGAGGGCCTTCTTCAACCTGCACACATGAGATTTGCGATCATAAATCTCAAATCCTTCAGTTTGTTCCATGTAGACCCCCTCTTTGATCGAACCATGTAAGAACGCAATCTTGACATCCATCCTTGTGAAGCAGCAAGGGCTATGATTGAGTGAACAGTGGTGTATCGGGCAACAGGTGCAAATATCTCGTCATAGTCTATACCTTCCTTCTGAGAGAAGCCACGAGTTACAAAACGAGGCTTATATTTTTCTGTACTTCCATCAACTACATGCTTTATCTTGTAAAGCCATTTTGAGGTGACAACAGCTTTGTCCAGAGGTCGGGGGACCACATCCCAAACATCATTTTTCACGATGGACTCATATTCCTAGGTCATAGCATCCTTCCATACTTGATGCTTGACGGCATCTATGAATGATGAAGGCTCATTTTGGATGACCGTGCTCATGATGGTCAGGTATCCCTGATACCTGTTTAGCTTCTTCCTTTCACGGAAGGTTCCTTGGGGTGCAATGTGTCCTTCAGCATCATCAAGTGTCCCCCTAAGCCATGAAGGCCTCTTCCTAGAAGAGGAAGGCTGAAGCGGAGGGGGATCAATAGGATCCATAGGTTCTTCGACATCGGGCATCATCTCTTCTTCCTTTTCCTTTGATTCCCTGGTGTCAACTTCTTTAGATCCTCCTTCAGTAGGAAGATTGTCTACTTTGCTAAGAGCCATATAGACTTCATCAAAGGTGATGTCATGGCTAATTTTGACTTCCCTTTGACCAGCCACATAGATTCTATAGCCATTATTATTTTCGCTATAGCCCACAAAGATTCCTTTCTTTCCAGATGCACCCAATTTATTTCTTTTCTCCTTCGGTACATGAAAATATACAGGGCTTCCAAAAATTCTAAAATGAGATATGTCAGGTTTCTTACCAGCGGAAATTTCTTCAGAAGTCTTGGAATCCAACGCTTGATGAGGGCATCGATTTTGTACATATACGGTGGTGTTTGTAGCTTCGGCCCATAGAAACTTCGGAAATCTTTGATCATGGAGCATAGCACAAACTACTTCAACAATTGTACGATTATTCCTTTCCGCCACACCATTTTTCTCAGGAGTATATGGTGTAGTAGTCTCGCTCTTAAAGCCAGCCTCTTTAAAAAAGTCATGAAACTCATTAGATTCATTTTCAGTCCCATTATCACTTCTTAAGATCTTGATCTTCTTCTCGATTTGATTTTCGATCAAGGCTTTGAAGTGTTGAAACCAGGAGAACACTTCATCCTTCTTTTTCAAGAAGTATATCCAAGACTCCCGAGAATAATCATCTGCAAAAGTGAGATAATATGAATATCCTCCCAAGTATTTCACAGGCATCATACCTGATATGTTTGAGTGAATCAACTATAATATATCGAAGGTCTTGCTTTGGCTTGAGGGGAATGGTCCCCTTTTGAGCTTTCCTTAGACACATCCTGAACATACACCTTCTTGCTCTACTCGGAATTTGGGCATCCCTGTCACCATCTTTCTTACATCAGGTAGAGATTTAAAATGAAGGTGAGCAAACCTCTGATGCCATAGTTCGGACTGAAGAGTTGTGTCACAAGACATGACACCTAGTGAACTTCCTCTGACCTGATATAATGAATCAAATCGAAACCCAAGAGTGAAAACATCTTTAATAATCTTTTTCCATACACGTACCTTACCATCGCCAAAACTCACCTTGTAGCCTTGTCTTCCATTGCCGAAATGGACACCGGGTTCTTTTTGAGATCAAGTACATATAACACATCTTGTAGATGAATTGTTTGCCTTGATTCAATTGAAGAGTGACATTTCCAATGCCTTTCATGGGATATTTTGTATTATCTCCAAGAACAATTTCTAAGTCCATTTCCTTCTCTATCAGATCATAGAGAGTTTCTTTGTAACCAGTGAAGTGCCTTGAGGCACCACTATCAATAAGCCAATTTCCTAGCGAGTCTGGGGGAGCAATAGTAGATAGAGTTGCTGGTAGATAATATTCATCTTGCTTATTGTTCACGGTGTTAGATTCATACCTGGAATTTCTTGCCTTCTTGAATGGTTGTCCTCTTCCTTGATTTCTGGCGCTTCTTTTACCTCTTCCTTTTGTCTTGTCATTCCTTTGATTGCCTTGAGAGGGCTTTTGATCATCGTCCTGGTGAGAGTCCCTTTTATCAGGGCACTCCCTTGAATAGTGACCTATTTTATTGTAATTATAACATCATCCTTTTCTTCCACCCTTTGGTCCAACATTTCCTTTGAATTTAGCCCCGGAATTGTTTCTTCTTTTAGTATGAGAAGAAAAGGCAGATGGATGACCCTTAAGTATGGGAATTTCTTGTTCTTCCATCCTTGTTTCTTCTTGAATGCAACTGGCCATTAATTCCTCGAATCCAGGAATTACGCTATTGTTGAGAAGAGTAGTCATGAATACATATCATTCAGATGGTAGTCCTCCAAGAGTTGTGAGTGTCGTTTCCCTGTCAGGAATTACTTTCCCAATAGATAGGAGATCGTTCTTGACCTTGGTGATCCTTAAGAAGTATGCTTGCATACTCTCATCTTTTCCCTTCTTAATTTGCTTCAACTTATTTCTAAGAAACAAGACTTGATTTTCATCATTAACTTTAAATAAACTCACCAGCCTATCATATATTTCCTTGGAGGTGTCCAGGTCAGAAACGTAGGCCACCAAGTGCTTGTCAATAGAGTCTTGGATGATCTTCCTTGCTTTGACTCCTCCCTTGGTCCATTTTCTCCTAACAACAGCAGATGCATTTGATGGAGGCTCAAAAATTCTACCTCTCACATGGTCCAACACTTCATGTTCTTCTAATGTTAGATCGAGAGACATCTTCCATCCGTAGTAGTCAAACTTCTCACAGAGTTTGTCTTCAGTAGGGAAGTGTGTTGAGTACCCCATGGTTTGTTTTAGATAGCCTTTCCAACCTTCTCTTCAGTGATTTCTCTTGCTCTTGCTTGGGCTTTGTCTTCACCTCAACTTTGATACCATGCTAACTTATGGTATGTTCTATTCTTAGAGCATTTTACTTATTTTCTTTAATATTATCCATAGATTAACAATCACGTGTGCATAAAGTAAAGTGCAGATAGAACATTAAACGATCAATAGAAAACAAGCCAAGACAAGAGACATAAGAAGTGGAAGCTAGCTAGGGACAAACCCCAATATGGGGAAACCCTTTGATCAAATCTTCTTTTATCTTCAATAGTTCAATAGAGAGAAATAGTACAAAATCTGATTTCTAAAATTTTATATCAGCAGTAGCAAACCCTAGATTAGCAAAGTCAAACTTAGTCAAATGAGTGGAAATTGACCTCCAATATGCTTGGTGAATTTCCAGTCAACTTGCCCTTGAACAACCTGAAGAAGTAGCCCTAGAACAGCCCCAAAAATTCAGTCAAAGTACATATTTTTGAAGTTGAATGCAACCCTAAACTAGGGCAGTCAATATTGGTCAAACCTGAGGTCAGATCACCTTGATTATTGTGCCAAAAATTGTGGTCTACATTGGAGAGGCAACCACACCCAATACACACTTCTTCGAAGTTCAACGCTGGTTAACTCTGGTAAAATATGACTTGCTATCCTGTTTCTACATCCTCTTTGCCCTAAGACGTCTTCCTTTCGGCCACACATGTGAGAAAGAGAGAGAGACTCTTTCTATGCTGGAAAGAGAGAGAGGTGTGTGTGATGATGAAGTGTCCAAATGAGGAGAATTATCCTTGTATTTATATGCAAAACGTTGAGGTTGAATAGACATGATTGTTGGGCTTCTGAGCCTACATAAGTTGCTTGCCGACATTGACAAATTTTCCATAATCAAAATAAATTCATATCTCCATAAATGCTTATCAGAATCGGATGATCTTTAGATCAATCCTACACCTCTCGATGAGAGGAATCTAGGAAAAATATCAGTAGTCATAAGTAAGGTGATCCACATGGAGTTTGGCCCTAGTTGCCAATTTCAACACTTGTCCGCTTACATATTGGATACAGTCTGTGCTTGTTAGAAGCTCCCATGCTTTTGTTGGGCATGGACAACTTCAGAAACCTTTGTGAATACTTATTTCAGATTTTTCTCTGAATGCAGTTATCACAAAATTGTTATAACACTTTGTCACGTTGGTGTACAAAATGATATTTGAATAGGATACACCTTGCATCTCACAGGAAGCGACGGAGGCATTGATCGACATAGCATATTCTTATGCCTCACCCCTTGGAATCTTCATATGGATGTACAGTGCAGAGAAGGATTCGCGTGTTTTACCAAAGTTTTCCATGGACAAGCTTGTCATGCAAGAGGTGGCATATCACATCTCAACAGGTTTATCAGTGAGACTGCACAAGAAGAAGAAGGCACCTTGGTCTACTTTTCCTCTGCAAATCGAGTTGTATGAGATACAAAATCTCAAGCATTCTAAGGCCAAGAAAGATGAATTCAAAAGATTCACCTTCTGCACCATAAGTTTCAATTTGTATGATCCGAATTGCTTCACTAAGGACCACAGTGCGAGAGTGTAATTTCCTTGGATCCACGAGGCATGTCATTGGCCTGAGGAAGACCCATGGAGATATTTTTATCACTCCTCTAGGCTCAATGAACCGGTCGACATAGTTGTAGATTGGTTAGAAAAGCAAAGGGAAGTAGCATCTCAGAGAGTTGTATCATTAGCGGCAGCAGAGGGTAGTAGACCTACACGTGACAGAGGCAAGAGAAATGTTGTTGACAATGCAGAGGCAGAACAAAGCTGCAAGTTCAAAACAAATCCACTTGTGATGAAAGTAGCTTTGGAGATTGAGGCTAAGAGGCGACAACGCAAAAAAAGGATCACATAAAGGGTAAGAGAGAAACATAGGATGGAGGAAAGAGAAAAGGAGTTGTAGGAGTGGAAGTAGCAACTCTGGGAAGAATAGGAGTTGTGCAGAAGAAAAAATAAAGCGCAATAGAGAAAGGTATAGCAGGAGGTGCATCATGCACAAATTGATGAAACTGTGCCCATACAAGTTATAAAATCATCTAAGCAGCTGACACATAGTAGATTTGGTGAGCAGTCATAGGAGCAGGACTTAGCTCAAGAGATTGAACAGATGCTAGAGCAGATGGATACAGACATGGTTTAGCCAAATTCAGATCAAGATATTGACCTCATTCTTCAGAACCAAGAGGTAACCCCACTGACTTCACTAGATCCGGAAGTAGAGAAAGTCCCAAGTGATCAAGGAGACACAAAAATCCTTGAAGATAATCTGGAGGCGGAGATGCACAAAATATCTTTCGACGAGTCACAACACAAAGTTGTGCAGTTGTGCAAAGTTCCCACTTTGGATGTTCACATGTCTTCTACGTGGTTTGAATAATGGGTGATCGTATTCAATGTGCACAAGCATCCAACAACATTGGCCAACGCTACCAGAGCATATGCCGAAGCCACCAGCTCGAGTGTTTGATTCTTGATAGTGGAGAATGAGCAAATGGCTAAGGAGTTTCAAGTGGCCAATCAGGGAGGAGAATAGGTTACATCATCCACTAGAGTAGATTTGAAGAGAGTGATACTAGATGAAGTATCATTTCTCGAGACAGTCATGTGGATGTTGTATTCCAGATTTGCCACCGTGCATAAGTCAGCTGTCCATCTCAATAGTTTGCAGCAGCACTGTGCTAGGAGAGCACGCATCTTGTAAAATATTCATACCATTTTCGATTGCATGCAAACATGGACAATGAGTTACAAGGGAGCCCCACTACATTTTCAAAAGATGATGAAGCAAAAGGCAGTAGAGTTGAAGGCACACATCCGAAGTCAGATCCAGAACTATGAGGAACTCCCACATCTCATCACCAGTTTGTAGGCTTCAGATGCATAGGTGTTCATAAGCACAGATTTTATTGTGTGCCCACATGCAATCCCATCCATTGGCACAGTCATCGAAGTGAAGTCAAAGAACCAAGTCCGACTGGAGCTAGACATGTACTTTGATGAGTTGATGCGGGTAGCCACCAGCGCGGACTTAGAGATCAGCGGAGACACTATGCATCAGTATGTTATTGGTTCCACTGCACTCAAGACTATGATGCACATGTTATCAGATGAGTTGGAAAGAGGTGCCAAATCAGTGTACCCAGATGCAACAGAGGCAAGAGTTCACTTTCAATAAGATGTCATCATTAAGCACCAGACACCATCACGGAATACCAAGCTTAGCATCAGTTCGCCACCATCAATCATCACAAGGATGTCGAAGATTTGGTCTTCCCACAGCTGACCGAGTCTTACTGATAGCTTGCATGGCTTTATCAAGCCTATTTTGTCTCACATGGGTACATGTGCAGATTGTAATGCAACATATTGTAAAAGTGAAAGACCAAGTATCGATAGTAGAGTGTAACAATCATGTAGTAGTTGAAGAGTCATGAGGGTGGGTGAAGAGTCACAAAGGGGAATGTTAAGGGTCACCCCACCCTTTTCCATTAATATAACCTCATAACTCATTGTACAGGATTTTGGGGAGCCAAGCTTCCTATAGGTGTATCTTAGAGAAATCTTGGAGTGTATTGTAACGAGCCTTGGCTTCTCCATAGTGCAGGGCTAGTATATCTCTTTGGAGGAGTAAGAGGCAGTGACTGTTACGTTCCGTTGTCAGGACTAGTGGTTGGTCATAATTGTTTGTATGATTGGATATTTCACCTTCTTAATATAACAGAGCCAACACATTTCTTGCATATGTTGTTATTGTATTTCAACTATCTTGGTTACTCTAATGATATATGTAGTTGTTGTTTAGGCATGTATGTATGGAATTTCCTATATATGTATGTATGAATCTTATTGAGACGTGTTGTTGGTTTAACCACCATTTTGGATCATTGGCTAACCTGCTTTCCAGCTTGTGATGTATCTCTGCTCGTGTGTTCTCTTTCAAGTTGCGTGTTGTCACAGGTTTCTAAGGGGTGCACTCATACCCTTGTTCCATGTGTTAGAGCCATTCAAGCACCTTCCTTGACTTATTGCATATGTCACACCCTTGCTACTAACAAGGACATCTTACTCACCTATGTGTGCAACCACGGTCAAGGTGATACCGTACTACCCACTTTTAGGACTCCTACACCAAACAGTTTGAGGTCTAGTTGGGACTTCTTACTAGGGAGATCCTTTGACATTGTTGGTGGATCTAGCATTGTCAACAGATGGGCTGAAGGATGGAGAATTATCAAGATCTCAATACATGAAAATATTTTATTAGATTAATTTATTTTAGAAATAACAAAGGAAAACCCTAAAAGAGGAATGTTCACAAACTTTTGGAGTAGTCACTATGCAAATCACAGGAAAATGTACAACCATGCATTGAGAAATATGATCACACTCAACTATTCCAATGATAAATATAAGAAACTTTAGAGAGATAACTTACATAAAAGTTTGTAATCATTTATAAAATGAACTCTCTTCTGTGGAGGTTGCACTCTCAAAGAGGAAAGTGAACATTGCTTCCATATTAACAAATGTATAATATTATAAGTCATATTTCTCATTGTGTGCATACAAGTAGGAAATATAATACGTTTCACCTTGTTGAACACTCTTATAACCCATTGAGAAATAACACATTATACAACACCTCTTTATGGGATGTTATCCTCTCCACCCAGTTTCAAATTGCATAGGGGGCATCTTTAGGCTATTATGATAAGACTAAACGAGTAGGCTCCCCAACCCTCATGTAGTCTTGAATATTGTTAGGTCATAAATTCTTGGTATATCTACTTTGTTTGTTGTTGGATATAAACTTGGTGTTATAATGGTAGCCACTAGGTTTGGTCTTGGGCCTCAATTTTCACCATGGCATGAATATGAGAATGGATCTTCATATTTTGGTTCAAATCATTCATGGTTCCAATGGCGATGACTTTGCATTTTTTTTTCTACACATAGGATTCAAATCTCATTAAACTTCAATGGAATCCTCTTCCATCCCATCTTCGGGAGTCTTGGTTGGGCACACACCGATAACTTTCTATGTGTCTCCACAATTTCAGTAAGGAAATTTTCCAATTTTCCAATTGGGACTATATCCTTGAAGATAGTCACCACTAGACTGCTCAAGAGCTTGGTTTTTCCATGCTATCACTTTTCCTTGTAAGCTTGTAGGGTGTTATGCATATTTTGAACTTGGTTTCCAATGCATATATGGTCACGAAACCTCTAGTTGTTGAACTACACCTCTTGTAGATTCAAAACTGGATTTCCTTTGTTTAAGAAGCTCCTCTTAGCACTTGGTCTTACCCCTTATTGTAGGACTCTCTTTCGGTGCTTCTTTGCATTATTTTTGTTTTGGCTCACTTGTCCCCATAATTACCCGGTGTTAGTGTCATGGTGACTACTCATCAACCTGCCTCTCTAGACCTCTCACCAACCCTCAAACTTCTCCTTCCTTGGTTTCGAGTGTCCCAATTTTCTCTTTCCCTCACTAGCTACCCTCCATCATTCTTTATTATTTGTTTATTTTTCCCTCGTATCTGAGTTGTGTTTGTTGTTTTGTCACCCTCCTTTGATTTTCTTATGCATGTATTTTTGTAAGGTCTTTGAAAACCCTCTTTTCACTCTTTGTCTTCATAGAGGAGAACTATATTACCAACAATGGGCTAGTCTAGATAATACTTGCATGCCATTTTTTAGATGAAACCAATGCCTGGTATCTATATGTTACCATAGGTCACATCCGAGATGAGCTCACCCACGCCAAGATAGAAGAACGTCCCATAGGTATCACCTCTTAGACACTGAAGTTCCTACTGAGCTAAATGATTGGGTTCTTAACAGTGGGCATATATTCAGACAATTCAACTAGTACATGCACATCTTGCATTTGTATTGGAAAATGAAATACCTTTAGAGTCCCTTTGGAGAGGCTTGACAATCTAGCAGATGTTCTCCAATCCATGGAACATTTGTATCACGACATAAATGACCTAGATCAGTAATTGGAGTGCAATGAGTAGCACCTTAGCATCCCAACCCTTGCCTGGAGGCACCCCAGGAGACAACAAGGATCCTACCCAAGTTGTAACTATGGATTTAGAGCCCTATAACTAGTCTCTTGATGTGTTACCAATTTCCTCGTTTCTTGAATCATGAGTAGTTTGATATCCCATGGCTCTTTAAAGAGAGTAAACTTTTGGCTATGGTTTTGTCTTCCTAGTGATAAGGCCAACCTAAAATTTCCAATATTTTAATGTAGATTTATGTTTAGAAGGTAGTGCAATATTTACCACAAAAGAAAAATTATTAATATAATAATAACATAATATTATGGTTGACCATGGCCAAGAGCAATCAACATTTCTAGTCAAATCACTGCCTAGAAAATGGACATTATTATTAATAATAATATATTAATCTCCAATAATTTAATATTAACTATGCAATAACTTAATATTAATAATACATGGTTGCTTTATTAGTGATCCATTTTAGTGACATTCTTTTGCCTTTTATAGTCATATTTTACAATAAGGATTTGTTAGAATCTAGGTTTGAGATTTGCAATCTCTAGAATAAGAGTATCTTATGTCTCCTAGGTGTTGATTCTATTTATGCATTTAAAAATATATTTCAAATAACGAAAAAGGACAATCTCACACGCAATTATATGGTAGAATTCTATTAAAGAAACAAATAATCAAATAGTGAGATTATTTTTGTTACTTGGTACAAGTGAATAGATTTCCATTGCTTAATCCACATGTGAAGAGAATGGTCCAACAATATGTGCCATGCTGAAGTATTATATATGAGATTACTCATTTCTATTTATTCGTTATTCATTTCTATTGCTTGATCCAATTGCAAACATAATGGTCAAGCTATGAGTAGCAATGAAACATACATGAAAGAAAAAAGAAATAATAAAGAGAAACCGCGAAAAATGAAGCATGTTTCATAAGAACAACAAGGAGAACATTTAACAATATTTTCATAATGGTACCATGTTTCATAAGAACAGTAAGGAAAACGTTTAACAATATTTTCATAATCATATTTGATGTGAATCTATATGTTGTATATGTGTTCTTCTTCCACTTTTGAGTTGAGCTTGATATATGACCATCAAAAAATCTCATCACAAATTGATAATCATATTAAGTGTGAAAATATAAACATGAATTTAAAATAAACTATTAATGAAAACTCAGCTTCTTAATATATTAAAAAGAAAATATATTATGGTCTTAAAAATTAAATTTATCATAAATAAGATTAAAGTTATCTATACTAAGTTACATTATATTTATTCTAAAACTAAAAGCCACATCCCCTTTCACACAAAATGAGAGCTCTATATATAAATTTGGTCCAAGGGCATCCCTATATTTCAGGAACCTGAAGGTCAGGAGAGGGGGAAATGTTCGACCTCTTTCCTGAGAATCCAATCGGGTATATTCAGGGGTCATTAAGAGTGAGCGATGGCAGGAAAACTATACTTGAACATGGTTCAATACATATTTAGCATAGCGGTTGGTGCCTTCGAAGAGTCATAATGACCACCTAGCCATTTTGGCGTTCATAATTTGATACCATTATTACCAACCTCTTGGATGGTAGTGAATGCGTTATGCAGGCCGTTATTTGTCAATTCTAACACATTATGTAGAGCATTTTTTTTCCGTATTAACAGAAGCATATTATTCAAACTTAATCATGCAAAATTTAACCCACTCAGCATGGATGGATTAGTGTAACTCCCACACTCAATCACCGAGGCCGGGACACGTAGTCCCTCCTGGACGAAGTCCGTTATCAACGACTTATGTTTCTATGTTGCTGATGATTGTCACGTTCCTCTCCTTTACAACATGCACATGTTTTCATTAATTTTTCTTTTAAAAATGCAATTTAACACATCATGAAGTAAAAGGTCTTGGAAGGGTCCTTCATCACACCCGAACTTGGATTAGATCCAAGAAAACTAAAGTTTCCAAGAGTGAGAGAGAGAGAGAGAATAATGAGAGAGTTCAAATACTGAACTGACCAACCCCACCAACTGATCCTCATAAGCCTTTTTATCAATTAGGCCCCTATTTTCTTCATTTTCCATTATTTTTCTTCATTTTCCTCCTCACATGCAACATGTGACCTTTCACCTTCTGTTTCTCCTAATTTCCATTATTTTCTTAGATAAAGTGCCAATTAATGCTTCATACCTTTCGAAAGCCTTTGTCATTTCCTTTGCCAATTTCCTTTAGCCATAATAACTGAAGTGAATACCCGCTAGGATGTTTTTCCCACCATTTAGCTTGGAATATGTGTCCCATAAACAATGCTCTTATATATTTTTACATGAGTTTTTAACCATAGCTATTATAATAACATGCTGGACAAGTTGGGCCCAAACCAACCAGCTCATACCCTCGTTAAAAAGATGTTAAACTACAGAGAAAAAATTCATTAACAAGATATGGAAACAATAGAAGGAGAACTTGGCATTGAATAATTTTATTAAGAAATATCAGTCCTTAATATATAAAGTTCAAACATAAGGGTACATCATCTCACAACATCACTAACCTAGTTTCTCTCATTGCTTGTAATATATAGACATTTTTACATTACAAATCATGGGTATGACAGAGCCATTGTGTACAAAACAAGATAAAACTAGTTACAACAAGTTCCTAACAATAATTTTTAGGTGTGAGCTAGTCGCTGAGATATGCTCCATATCATACTAGTCTCATTTAGAAGAAATGGTTATGCACAATGTGTTCTTTGCTGAAGACTAGGGGAATATAGCGCACTTTGTCTTCAATCATGATTCTAGAAAATCTCTAACAACTTGGTTGACTTGCTAATTGGATTTTTTACCTAATGGTCTACGTTTCTAACCTCGGTGTAGGAATCCTCATACTTGCGCAAGAATCTCAAATTGTATGAGACTGCTTCCTATCAATTACTATCTGCACTTCATATGGGTTAATGACTTGTAAAGGATAAAATCCCTAATGTATACATTAAATGTAAGCATTTTAACCATTAAAACATAATCTATCAACCTCTTTTAAAAATAAACAAATTTCTACCCATATTCTGAGGAATACAATAATAGAGACTAGGGAATGTGTAGATAAAGACCTTTAAATTGTGAAACAAAGGGTAAAAAAGAAGGAAATGTAGGTGAAAATTGAGACATTCTAGGGCCTAAAATTTTTATAGTTGGGAAAAAATATGTTTTGGTTGTATAGTCTAATAGATAAAATGCTCATTTTTTTCTGGTAATTTTTTGTAAAATCCAATACGCACCTTTTAAAATCACAAGTTTAAGTTGTTTAATTTGCAACAAGATTTTCAAGGCACCGAATTGATTTATGCATTCAAAATTGTATTTTAAACAACAAGAAATCACAATATCTATAGAAATTGTATTGTGTCAACTTCAGCCAAAAAGCCATTTCATCTATGAGTTACACTCTATCTTTTCTAAATACATATAATAATTCCAAATATTCAGTAGAATCTATAAATATTAGTTAACTTTAATGCTTCCAAATATTAAATTGAACCAATAAGTTTTCACTAACTTTTGAAGGTTGAGGTGCTTCACATCTAGGAGTTTAGTATGAGGAGATATTGTCTCACCCAAATAAATAAATAAATATGTAATATTTATGTGATAAGATTTTAAAAGTAAATCATATTAACCTTGGATTTATTAGGTATTAATAACTATTCAAATTTTTAAAATGCAATTAAATGGGAAAAATACATGTTTATAAATTCTATCCACTCAACCATGTAAGTTTAAATAGATTTTTCTATATAAAATGCTTATAATTTTTTTTTTATAAATTTTATAGTCATAACAGTCTCACAATAAAGATATTGTTGTTGTTATTACTATTGCTATTATTATTATTTTAAAACTACATCCTTTTAAAACATGTGCTAACTTTTTCGGGTAACGTTAAGAGTGAGTGATGACATCGAAACCATAAATATAATCGTAACATGTTTCATTTCAAGAACAAGGAGAACATGGAACCATATTTTTATAATCATATTTGATGTGAATTTAAATGGTGTATAGGTTTTTTAATTGGTCTATGAGTTAAGCTTTGATAATGGAAAAAATCAACCAATGTTATCACAAATTGATAATCATATTAAGTAAGTGTGAAAATATAAACATAAATTTAAAATAAATTATTAATAAAAACTCCACTCATATTAAGTAAGTGTGAAAATATAAATATAAATTTAAAATAAATTATTAATAAAAACTCCACTTCTTAATGTATAAAAAGAAAAATATATTATGGTATTTTATTAAAATTAAAATTTGTCATACTCATAAATAAGGAAAATAAGATTACAATTTTCTATACTTAGTAACATTTTATGTATTGTAAAATTAAAATCCACATCCTTGTTCGCACAAAATGAAAGTTAAATTGTCTAATGGCATCCTTATATTTTTATAATTCTCGGAAGAGAGGAAATTTTAATCTTTTTGTGAGCTTGTGAGCCTGGGATTTAGGGATATTCCTGGAATTTGCAATCAAGTAAATTCTTCTCCAAAAACTAGCTTCGCCATGCAATACAACTCATGTGTTATAACAACACTGACAGAGAGGGATACCTTACAAGTTGACCCAACAACACTAAGAGACAGAGGGGGTGCCTACAAGTTGACCCAACAACACTAAGAGACAGAGGGGGTGCCTACAAGTTGACCCAAACCAATGCTCAGGCAAACCTAACGGGTTGCTCACATGCCACGTCACCCTAAAACAACTCCCTTCCACAAAAGATATTGGTGGTTATCATTCTTCACAAGATTCTAGCAACTTTGCAAGCTAGAGCTGTTGAAATTGTGACCCTACAAGTTGACCCAACAACACTAAGAGACAGAGGGGGTGCCTACAAGTTGAGCCAAACCAATGCTTAGGCAAACCTAACCAGTTGGTCACATGCCGCATCACCCTAAAACAACTCCCCTCCATAAAAGATAGTGGTGGTTATCATTCTTCACAATATTCTAGCAACTGTGCAAGCTAGAGCTGTTGAATTTGTGATAATATCGTAGTCTACCACAATCAACCAAAGGAATATAGAA
This sequence comes from Pinus tabuliformis, assembly GCA_031772625.1. Taxonomy (NCBI): domain Eukaryota; kingdom Viridiplantae; phylum Streptophyta; class Pinopsida; order Pinales; family Pinaceae; genus Pinus; species Pinus tabuliformis. Next base: position 1,351,868,374 of record CM062820.1, on the reverse strand, counting down.
CATTTTAAAACATAAGTCCGAGATTCAGGGATATTTGTGAAATCTGTCATCAAGCAAATTACCCTCCAAAAATTAGCTTGGCCAAGCGATACAACTCATGTGTTACAACAACACTGATAGAAAAGGATACCCTACAAGTTGACCCAACAACACTAAGAGACAGAGAGGATGCCTACAAGTTGACCCAAACCAAGGCTTAGATAAACCTAACGATCTGTTCACATGACACATCACCCTTAAAAAAACTCCCCTGCGCAAAAAATAGCGGCGGTTATCATTCTTCACAACATTCTAGCCAGGAAAATAGGATTAAAGTTATCTATACTAAGTAACATTTTATCCTTTCTAAAACTAAAAGCCACATCCCCTTTCATACAAAATGAGAGATCTATATATAAAGTTGGTCCAAGGGCATCCTTATAATATTTCCGTGTTAACAAAAGCATATTATTCAAACTTAATCGTGCAAAATTTAACACACTCACTCATGGATGGATTGATTAGTGTAACTCCCGCACTCAATCACTTCATATAAGATGATTTGAATTTAAACACTATTTTTACAATAACATTATTTTATTATTTATACTTCATAATAAAACTGTTATTTTTCCGTTTCTATAACAAAAGCTGTTCAAATTCTAAGAGTGCCGCTAATCTGCCACGATCCACCATTTAAAGTATAAAAAAAAGACCATAAGGCAGAAAAACCATGAATAGACATTAATAAAATTTGTGTAGTACATATTATTTATTTAGTAGAGTAGAGCACTCCATGATGACGGCCACACAACTGTTTTGGGGTTCAGGCGTTATTATCACGCCCTCCGGTGGCAGCGAATGCGTTAAGGAGAGCTAGAGCGTTGCTGATCAACTCTGACTCATTCTGCTCCACCACCCTCACCGTCGCCTGAACCCTCCCCTGCGCCTTCACATCCTCAAATCCGCCGAGGGAGGAGTTTTGGTCGGTGGAGGCGGCGCTCATAAACGTCTGCATGTCGTTCACTTGAGAGTGGAAGGTGTTGCTCCTCAGCTGCTCCATCTCCCTCAAAGATTTCTGAATCTCGTCAAAGGCGTCCTCGAAATTCTGAATACAATCGTGCAGCGCCGCTCCTTCTCTTTCACTCATCTTGGCGCCTCCCTTTTCCATGTCGGTTGCCCAAACGGAAGCATCGCGGGCGTTAAGCAGGCTCACGGTCATGGCCGCCTTTACCAGGTCGCTCAGCCTGGGCTCCAGAGATCCCGCGTATGGAGAGAGCGACGGAACAGAGCTGCGGATACCGGGACGGAAGAGAGTTGTAAGTGGAACAGACGCGCTTTAACGCGCTTTAAGGCGAACGTAGGGACGGAAGAGAGTTGTAAGTGGGCAGACGCGCTTTAACGCCCATACATAGCCGAGTTCGCGCGCCTCTGGAAATGGTCAAATAGCCATTACACCTTACTGTCCCGGAGGATGGCCGATTTTTGGGGGAGGGTTCATTTGTTCGATGTTTCATTCCCACGATGTTAAGATATATATTTTGGTAGAATTTAGTGTTTTCTTAGTATTTTTATTTAATTATATAAAATTTCAAATATTTTGTTGTGGGTTGTATATTTAAAATTTTAAATATTTAGTTATGGTTTGTATATTGATGGTTTATAAATTACTTTTGGTTAAATTAATTAATATTAGATTTTATTTTTTTAATTAGATAGATATTGGCTTCTATTTTATTATTGGAGTGAATTTATTAATGTTTATTATGTAATATTCATTTTTCTTGATATAGTCAAAGTGGATGGAACTTGTTCAAGGCAAATACTATGGGCAAATGGACAAATCACACCAAGGGGTTTTAGCTCGTGGGATCAAACTGGGATTGGCTGTGTCAAGTGCTCAAGAACACACAATAGGATAGATGATCACATTATCAAGCTCCTATCCATTTTTATAGGCTTGATGGACTCTGCAAAGACTTTATTTTATTGTCTTCCCTTGAAAGGCAAATACCATGGGCCAATCCCATGGGCAAATAAATATCACAATAAATACCATGGGTAGATTCGTTCTCTTTGAGAAATAGTACCTTATAATTGCAGAACAATATACATCCATATGATTAGTTGTCTGTAAAAGTTTGTGAGGATAGATTCCATAATACTCCGTTGAATCTATTAAATAAGTATCATGCTTCCATAATACTCGGTTGAATCTATTAAAGCTTATCAACTTTTGCAGGTGGAAAATCCATATGATTAGTTGTCTGTAAAAGTTTGTGAGGATAGATTCCATAATACTCCGTTGAATCTATTAAATAAGTATCATGCTTCCATAATACTCGGTTGAATCTATTAAAGCTTATCAACTTTTGCAGGTGGAAAACAATATGAATTTATTAAATAAGTATCATGCTTTCATAATACTTTGTTGAATCTATTAAAGCTTATCAACTTTTACAGGTGGAAAACAATATTTTTTTGACACATACTCTATTTAATAGAAAGTTGTTTAATTTGCAACCGTATTTTCAGGGCACCCAATCTATTTATACATTCAAAAGTGTATTTTAAACAACAATAAATCACAATCTTTGACCTCACTTCCCCAAAACCTATTCTACCTATTAGTTACACTTGTTTTTTTAAATACACATAGTACTTCTAAATAATATTAAATTGAAACAATAAGTGTTCACTAACTTTTATAATTAGAAAATTATATAGATTCATGAGAAACCATTCAATGATATACATGCTAAATCCTCTGTTGCAAGATTCATATGTTTTGTGATTTGTAAAAATAATGGTAAATAGATGTTGCTGGGTAATGCTATGTTAATTTACATGACCCAAAAATAAATAAGTATGTCGTACAAGGCGGAGGTGTTTCGCGTCCAGGTTTAGTATCCGGAGATATTGTCTCATCCAAATAAATAAATAGGTATTATATTAAAAAATAAATCATTTTAATCTTGGATTTTATCATGTATTTAAAACTATTTAATTTTTTAAAGTGTAATTAAATGGAAAATAATTTACACCTTTTTAAATTCTTTCATAATGATGTAGGTTTAAAATGGATCTCTTTATATAAAATATTTATAGAAAACTCTTATAAAGTTTCATAATCATAATAACTTCATAGTTCATATATTATTATTATTATTATTATTGAATATATTTTACATTTTTAGTTAATTATTTTTTATATTAATAAATAGAGTACAATACTTTTAAATAAATAAAATGTCATTGTGAGAATGTAAAAGAAGTAGACTATATGCTTTAATGAGTAGTTTTTATTTATTTATTATTATCTAAATATAGTTGGTCATAATTTTGAACTAATGAAATCATTATTTTGGATGCAGAAATAGATTCAATACCCTCTAATAATCTTAATGCAACCAAAATTTGTAGTATTAAATCCAATATGAATCCTCTTAAATTTTATGCCAAAAATGCCTTCTTTATGGAGATACTTGTTCCCATCTCAATAATAATATTCTAGGACTGATAACCAACTGAAAAGAACTAAGCAAACATGGATGCTACCGGAGTTCTCCACCTACACCATGAGGAATTTGAGTGCCTCCTAGTCTCTCAAGCTTTACCATAGTCCACAATTTGATTCGGGGATCACTAAGCCTTACACCACCACTCTTCAGGCTTTATCATACATCCCAGCCCGAGACTACTAGGCCCAATGGAGAGAAATCAACCTCTTGGCTTTACTGTATATCCCGCAATTCATGGGCAAGGATTCCTAGGCCCACTGAGGCACACAATTCTAGGTTTACCGCAACCCATAGTCTGGCTCAAGGGTTACTAGGCGAGTGGATTTACTGTGATCCACAGTTTGATTTAGGGACCACTATGCCATGTGTTTCTCATTTCAGAGATCAACCTTACTTAGATTCAAATCCATTTGGCAATCCATCTCAACCGAACTATGAAAACCCATCTCATCAATGCTATCTAGAAATGAAAAGGCTAGGCTAAAAATACTGTCACACCTGGCAAAACCCAAGCCATGACAGAAAAGAACCACATGCAATACCATGCTAAATCTAGCAAGGAAATCACACATGCAAATCAATACATGCAAAGAATTATGTTTTAGTTTCTTGATTATGCTCTTCCTTGCTTGCTCCTTCCTTCCTCTTTTTCCTTCATTGCCTTTCTTGATCCAATGCCAACGTGATCCTAATCCAGGTGGCTCTAGAGACACACACAGGACAAAGAGGGATTATGAAAGATCAAAAATCAAAGTGTTTGGATTATGTTCAAACTAGGTTCATGTTAAAGATCTCATCATCATGATCATGGTGGTGTGAACGGTTTGTCAATCTAAGTCCGGATGAGGAAGACAGAGGGAGTCAAAGTTGGGTTAAATTTTAATGATTAGGCACACTTAAGGAGGCCACAATTTCGACTCTTTCGGCGAACAGAATCCAGCCAACTCCCCCTATAATCTGGGCAAATTGTTGCCTCGTTAAAACAACTCCTTTGGTCTAAAATCGAATTTTCAAAATTGCACCATTTTGTTCTATACAACAAGAAAAAAATATAAAAAAGGGGTGGGCAGCCACCAACCCTGCCACCCCAACACATACCATATATAATAATATAAAAATTTGGTGGAGGGGCAGGCCATGATCCCCAACCCATCCCATGGATCCATACAATTGGTCACCATTTATTAAAAGGCATGGGAGTTAGGTGGGCCCCTCCCACGGAACCACAACCCACACCATGGCCAATTAAAACAATGAAACGGGTGGTGCGCTAGCCCTTGGGGCACATACCCAACCATGCCCAAACCAAACGCGCCAACCACGCTTAATGAAACATGCCGGGGATGTGGGTACTACGGGCGAGCTGCCCAAGGCGAGCCCGACCCAAATAACATTTAAACTAAGAAATGCGATGTATAAAAAAAAGAGGAGGCGAGGTTTGACCACCCGACCTCCTCCCTATTAAACATATCCTCAACAATTCTCTTAACTTAACCAACGCGCCATAACAATTTCATTGAAAAACCAGCCACCCATTTTTTATTTAAATGCAACCTGTCAGTGCACCCAGGGGGAGGAGGCAGTGCACACAGTTCGAGGCAGAATTTTGCAGGAGGTCTGAGTTTTCACTTTGTTAGATTTTTACAAATTTTATATGGTTTCAGCACTTCTCGACACCATGAATGCAATGGTGTTGTCTATTTCTCCATCACAGTTCTGCATTTTTTGGCCATTTTTCAGTATGGAGATGGAACCATGACTGTTGTAGAAACAGTGAGTGGAACCATGATCCTTGAAATTTTCCCAAGGAGGTAATTTTTCTCTATGTCGGAATGTAGTCAAGTTTATAGTTGTTTTTCACAATTTTCTGTAGGGATCACAATGACAAGGACGGATTCGCCTTTTGAGTTGCAGATTTCCAGTCCACTCATGGAGTAGAATCTTTGAGGAATCTAAAATATTCCTTGAGCCCCAAATTCTCAATTTCTCATAATTTAGAAATTTGACAGTCGATTTTTCACTATTCGATGCCACAAATATGATGGTGCGTTCATATTTTTCATTTTCTCATTTTATTATTCAGCCACTTTTCTAAGTGGAGTGCAGGTGTCAGCATTCATGTGTGAGCAACCATTTCCATGTGGTTGATGTCGTGAGGTTGATGGCACGAATAGCTTCAGTAGTTTGAAATCTGCTTCTTCAGATGGCCCTTGGTTGTGAGGTATATGTAGTGTGTTCATGTACTTCTTTTTCTATGCATTGTGCTCCACAGATCCCTGTTTGATGTTGACGAGGGATCTTGTTTATTACTTGTTTTTATGATTCCTGCTTGATGTGACGCGGAATCTTCTATGTGATGTACTTGTTGTCATGATTCGTCATGTTATGTTTTGAGATCCCTTTGTTGTATGTTGATGGGATACTCATGTTGTCATCATGCATGTTTGCATTGAGACCCCTTTTATGCCATGTTGGTGGGATGCTCATCATGCATGAGTTTATGTCATACTGATAGGAGTCTTTTTGACTGAGAGTTCCAGTAGCAGAACATCTCTCGAATCCACTCCTACGTGAGGACATTTTCCTTGTATGATAGTGACATCACATCTTATGTACATCATCACTATTGACAACACTTAATGCAGCGGCCTGCACCATCTTAACATTGCGACCCAGAGACATAGTCCCTCCTGGACGAACTCCGTTATCAATGGCTTATGTTTTTATGTGCTGATGATTGTCATGTTCCTCTCCTTTACAACATGCACGCGTATTCATTTATGTTTCTTTTAAAAATGCAATTTAACACATCACGAAAGTCAAAGGTCTTTGAGGGGTCCTTCGTCACACCCAGACTTCGATCAAGTGGTATCAGAGTGGTCTTTGCATTGACATGAATTGCAGTGTGAACAATGGAATGTGCAATGATAAAGGATGAAAAATCGATGTACGAGACCATGCTCAAAATTTCCAGAAGGGTAGAGATAATGTATGAAACTCTATAGAAAGAGACAGAGGAAAAGGAACGATAGCAGCTTCAGTTGCAAGCCATAGAAGAGGCCATGGAATAACTGAAGCACAACAAAAAAAATATTCAAACAGAGAACGTTGAATTAAAGATGCATCTAAAAGGAGAGAAAGAGGAGAAACATAGTTTGCTACGACAACTGCAAGCAAAGGATGAGGCCTTGGAAAATCTACAGCGTGACCCATGTGAGGTAAAAAGTAGTTCTCTGAATTCATGTATGTTCCCTGATGATGATTTTGCTATTTTTGAAAATCATAGCACATGAATTGGTTCCAAGCTGTTGAAGAAAATGGGGTATGAAGGAAAAGGCTTGGGCGTTAATGGCCAAGGCATTATCAACCCCATCAAAGTAGAGGAATTACCATGTCAAACAGGACTTAGGTATGTCAGAAAGGAAGTTGGGGAATGTGCCATGACAGTTAGTGAACCACGAACAACAGATGATGAGCAGCCCTCATCAATTCTTTCCAAGCCGATAGAGGAGGTAAAATATGTTGATTTACTTTCAGTTTCATCATCACATAGTATGATTTCTATTGGAGATTTGGGGATCGCAATTACAAGGACAAACATGAACCTACTTACAAGGACAAGGCATGAGGAGGAAGGAAAACATGGTGTTAATAACCAAGGCATAACTTAGCCATTGGAGGTTGTGCAGAGACCTCAAATTGCAGGGTCCAGATACACTGAAGGAGAATGCTCGAAGGTATCAGATTCTTCCGAGACATCGTCAAAATCGTCGAGGAAAGAGAATGATGGGAACATATCCCCATCATCCCATGGCAGTGCCCATTGTAGGGAGAGAGTTGAGGCAAGCTCTCATCGCCATACGTACACCAGAGACAACAAGGAAAGGTATAACCACTCTTGACTTTCAAATTTTCATTTCGATTATGATCATGTTGTTAATGATGAACGAAGAACATGGCATCGAAAAACATGCACCTTTTGTGGATTACATAACCATACATTTTCTAAGTGTTGGAAAAGAATGGCAGCACACAAAAAGATGAGGCATGAAAGACTCTTTCAATAGTAGGTAAAGAAACATGTTAAGTAGATCTAGAGGAAGAAAGCCTATTGCAGTCATTGCGACAGAAGTGGCCATCAAAGAGCCACATGTTGGAGGCTCCATCCAAAGTAGTGCCTTAAAGACAAAGCATCGATGTATGAACCAGATGAAGCAGTTGTTCGACAAGAAAAACCACAACAAGGAGGCGACCCATTCACCTTGATAAGTGAAAAATTGTTTCCAGATATGTTAACATTTCATGGTCATGCTTTTGTAAATCATTTGTTGCATTTCAAAATGTAAAAGTGATGGTGTGTTTCCATCACTTGTTCAGCAACAATGATGCCTAGTCTTATTTTGAGTTGCATTTTACACTCTGAGAGTGATGTTGTGTTTCCATCACATGTCAAAGAAACAATAGTGTTTGGCCTTATGATTGTAAATCATGTATTTCAGTGATGATGGGTTTTCCATCACTTGTTCAAGCAACAATGATATGTTGGCCTTGTTTTCGTAGCTGGGGTATTGGATCCATCTTGATGTAAACTTGACCACCGAGTATGTGTTATAAAATCGTGGCAAGTATGGGATGATTGGGTCATTAGTTGGTCATGCAAGTCGAGCATGTAATTTGCAAAACAATGTACTATAAGCTGCAGAGGTTGCAAATGTTAGCGCATCACTTAAGGCTTCGAAGAACATAGGTGAAGGAAATGGAGGTGAGGCCTTTCAGGATGCTTGTGTTGCAGACAAGGTATATAAAAGTTGCAGATTATTTTTCATGCTTTTAGAGGACCAAAATTTCCTCAGTGGGGAGAATTGATCTAGGTGGCTCGAGGGACACACATAGGACAAAGAGGGCTTATGAAAGCTCAAAATCAAAGTGTTTGGATTATGCTCGAACTAGGTTCATGTTAAAGATCTCATATTCGTGATCGCGATGGTGTAAATGATTCATCAATCCAAGTTCGGATGAGGAAGATAGAGGCAGTCAAAGGTGGGTTGAATTTTGTTGATTGGGCAGGCTTAAGGAGGCCGCAATTTCAACTTTTTTGGCGGACAAAATCTGACCAACTTTGACCAGATTTTGGGAAAAATTTTAGCCTTGTTAAAATGACTGCTTCATTCCAAATCCAAATTTTCAAAATTGCATCATTTTGTTCTATACAACAAGAAAAAAATATCGAAAAAATGGGTGGCGGGCCACCAACCCCACCACCCCAACACATACCATATATAATAATATAAAAATTCAGTTCATTTGTTCGATGTTTTCATTTCCACGATGTTAAGATATATATTTTGGTAGGATTTAGTGTTTTCTTAGTATTTTAATTTAATTATATAAAATTTTAAATATTTTGTTGTGGGTTGTATATTTAAAAGTGATGGTGTGTTTCCATCACTTTTTCATCAACAATGATGCCTAGTCTTATTTTGAGCTGCATTTTACACTTTAAGAGTGATGTTGTGTTTCCATCACATGTCAAAGAAACAATAGTGCTTCGCCTTACGATTGTAAATCATGTGTTGCAGTGATGATGAGTTTTCCATCACTTGTTAAAGCAACAATGATATGTTGGCCTTGTTTTCATAGTGGGGGTATTGCGTCCATCTTGATGTAAACTTGACCATTGAGTATGTGTTATAAACTTGTGGCAAGTATGGGATTATTGGGTCATTAGTTGGTCATGTAAGTCGAGAATGTAGTTTGCGAAACAATGTACTACAGGTTGCAGAGGTTGCAGGTGTCGGCTCATCGCTTAAGGCTTCGAAGAACAAAGGTGAAGGAGATGGAAGCGAGGCCTTTCAGGACGCTTGTGATGCAGACAGGGTACATAAAATTTGTAGATTGTTTTTCATGCTTTTGGAGGACCAAAATATCCTTAGGGGAGGATTGATCTAGGTGGCTCCAAAGCCACACACAGGACAAACACGGCTTATGAAAGCTCAAAAATAAAAGTGTTTGGATTATGCTTGAACCAGGTTCATGTTAAAGATCTCATTGTCATGATTGCAGTGATGCGAACGGTCCATCAATCTGAGTCCGGATGAGGAATATAGAGGTAATCAAAGCTGGGTTTACTTTTGTTGATTGGGCAGGCTTAAGGAGGTCGCAATTTCGACTTTTCCGGCGGACAGAATCTGGCCAACTCCGACCAGATTCCAGGAAAAATTGCTGCCTTGTTAAAATGACTGCTTCATTCCAAAACCAAATTTTCAAAATTGCATCATTTTGTTCTATACAACAAGAAAAAAAATATAAAAAAAGGGGTGGCAGGCCACTAACCCCGCCACCCCAATGCATACCATATATAATAATATAAAAATTTAGTTCATTTGTTCGATGTTTTCATTCCCACGATGTTAAGATGTATATTTTTGTAGGATTTAGTTTTTAGTTAGTATTTTAATCTAATTATATAAAATTTTAAATATTTTGTTGTGAGTTGTATATTTAAAATTTTAAATATTTAGTTGCAGGTTGTATATTTATAGTTTATGAAGCTATTTTTGGTTCAAATTTTATTTTTTTAATTAGATATATATTGGCTTCTATTTTATTATTGGAGTGAATTTATTAATGTTTATTATGTAATATTCTCTTTTCCTGATATGGTCAAAGTGGACGGAATATGTCTAAGGAAAATACCATGGGCCAATGCATAAATCACACCCAAGGGGTTTTAGTCCCTTAGATCAAACTGGAACTGGCCATGCCAAGCTCTCAAGAAAACACAATAGGATAGATGATCACACTATCAAGCTCCTATCCACTTTTATAGGCTTGATGGACTCTGCAAAGACTTTATTTTATTGTTTTCCCTTGAAAGGCAAATACCATGGGTTAATGCCATGGGCAAATACCACAATAAATACCATGGGTAGATTCCGTCCTCTTTAATTATATCCACAAAAGATAATATTGCATATTATTTCTTATAATTGGAGAACAATATACATTCATATGATTAGTTGTTTGTAAAAGTTTGTGAGCTTTATCGGATTTTGGATAGCTTCGATAATACTTGGTTGAATCTATTAAATAATTATCATGCTTCCATAATACTCAGTTAAATCTATTAAAGCTTATCAACTTTTACAGGTGGAAAACACTATGAATCTATTAAATAAGTATCATGCTTCCATAACACTTGGTTGAATCTATTAAAGCTTATCAACATTTACAGGTGGAAAACAATATTTTTTTGACAAAGCTTATCAACTGATTTTTTGAATCTATTAAAGCTTACCAACCTTTAAATTTTATGACAAAAATGCCTTCTCTATGGTGATACTTGTTCCCATCTCAATAATAATTTTGTAGAGAAAAGATTAATTCCTTGTATTACATTGACAAGTTATATAAAAAAGTAACACCACTAAAACTAGGGAAACTAGGAACTCATGGTTTGGCAAGGGCCAAGACCTCTAAAGACACTCGAATATGAGGGTCCCATTCCAAGGGGCAATATTAATCATTCAACATGTATACTCTCTAGCCCCTTTAGTTCTAAACATATGAAATTTAACGATAAAGCACATGATCATATAAATCTAGAATATATTTTGGCACACAGGATGTATACTCTATAGCCCCTCCAGTTTTAAACGTGTGAAAATTAACGATAAAACACATGTTCATATAAATCTAGAATATATTTCAGCACATAAGGTATATGGTATGCTATAACTCACATTTTTACATAACTTTTGATCCAAAACATTTTTTTAAGAATGTATTAATAATTAGGGTAGATTACTTTAAAATAAATAAAATATAATTGCATGAATGTAAAAGGAGGAAATATGCTCTAAGACTTAGTTTTCTCTTTTTTATTATCTAAATATAGTTGGAATCTAATTATGTAATCTTCATTGAAGTCATAATTTCCAGTTAATGAAATCATTTGTTTTGGATGCAAAATAGATTCAATACCCTTTAATAATCTTAATGCAACCAAAATGTGTAGTGTTAAATCAAATATGAGCCAGGTTCTTAATTTTTGTTTTCCAAAATTCATTCCTTCTAGAGATACTTGAGCCCATCTCAAAAATAGTTTTCTACAAAAAAGTGTAATTCCTTGTATTGCATTGACAAATGATATAAAAAAATAACATCACTAAAACTAGAGGAACTACGAACTTTTGTCTTCAAAAGGGCCAATACCTCTAAAGACACTCCATATGAGGGTCTTATTCCTAGGGGAAATATTAATCATTCAACTTGTAGAGACTCTACCCCTTCTAGTTCCAAACCTTTGAAAAATTAAGGAAAAAACACATGTTACCATAAATCAATAATATCATTTGACACATAGGATACATGGTAAAATATAACTAGAATTTTCCCATAATTGTTTATCCCAAACATTGTATTAAAAATGGATTATACCACTGGAAGGGTCAGAGGAACGTAGCACAACCCTGACATTATATAATTTTGAAAATTTTATAATTTTTTTTTATAACTCTAAAAGAAAAATGTAGCCATATTTTGACACTTAGAGTATATGGTAGAGTACAGTAAAACCCAATAGTTATTGTTAATAGTTTGCCTCTTGGTGAAGATTGTGGTAGGAGGCTTCTTGCTCATTTGTTTTAATTTGCATGATTTCTTCATTTGATTTCAAATCTAGAAATAAAAATCTATAAAACAATTGGTTAAAAGCTAGGCTTGAGTAAATTATGGAAGTTAAAGTTTTGAACCATGTTTTCTTTCTTCTTTCTATTACATGAGGGTGAGTGTAAAAATGGAAAATAAGAGAGCACTCACGAGAAATTTGGTATCTTCCTCAAATTAAATTACAAAGTAGTTTCTAGATAACATCACTCAATTTGGAAAAACAAGGTTGTTCAATTGCGAATATGTTTCATGATTCATTCTTTAATTTATGTAAAATTTGTGTTGAAACACTATTCAATTTCATTCCATAAGAATTATCTAGTAAATAAAATACCTAAGAGCAACATGAAACTCAAATAAACTTGGATTTCTTCTATTTCTATAGAAAAAATAGCATCAATGTAGGTGAGATGGGATTAGTGGTAAGTTTGGAGTGTAAATTCTTGAATGCTACTTAAACAAGACTAGGATTCCATTAAAGAGGGAAAATTCCATTAGTAGAAAAAGGTCCTTTTTGGGAATACAATTTTCACATAGGAACCAAGCACTAAGCTAAATCAAGTTTAGTGCATAGATATCCTCTCTCAATCTTATTAATGGGTAGATGTATACTGAGAGGCTTTGGTAGAACTAGTAGATCCTTGGAGTGATGCATATTATATAAAGTTTTATTGTAGGAAGGAGGTCTTTTATTTGCTTGTCTGACATAGAATCTTGAGTAACAACCATCCAACCCAACAACTAATTTTTGAGTGTTAAAGTAAGTTCGTTTTGTTAAGTTTCTCAAAGGTGATGCAAGTGAGAACTATTCGTGCTAATTGAGGTGCATGCATAATGTTCACCTTAAACCCCTTACAAGGTGCTCATGTTCACAAGGGTACATGAACGTTGGGTGATTATTGCATGACGATTGTTCTATGTATCTCTTATTCCTTCATTGGTTGGTATTTTGACTCACTATCTAAGGGTATTTTTTGAAAGAATATTTATGTCTATCCATTAAGTGTGCAATTAAATATTTCATCACATTTGTAATTCTTGGACTAGTGCATGATCTGTTTTTGTAGGATTATTTTTGTTGTGCTAATAACAATTACAGATTTATAAACATGTGCTTTCTTATTTCTTCTTGTGCTGAGGTTTCATTAGCTGTTTGTGCATACAATCAGGTAAATTTCCTTAAGTTTAAAAAGACATTCATGAGCAAAATAGTTTCATAAACAAATATTGAACAACAAACATTCACAGTGTAGAAATCCATCAAAGAGACACTTTAACACAATGTTTTTGATGAAGGAGTTCACCCCTCCTGGGCTGCATCTCCTTGGTCCAGCGTCCATGGCTTGGGCATCTATATTAGCTCAATGTGGAAAATTTTTATTTTATAAAGATCTATGGCTCCTGATACCTACACCAATGTGTTTCGAATGTCCAAATTAGCTAAGAACACCTCTTTTTGAGCTTAATTTGGTCGAAAATTGAATTCTCTATTGCTCAATCAGCGTTTTCCTAGAAAAGCTTCGCTAAATCTAGAATGACTCCAGTTAGCGTGCTAAATTTGGTGGCCGGCCTAAATTTGGGGGCATCGTAAAATCTATCTCCAGATTAAACTCAAAGTTAAACTGTGCTTAATTAGAGTTAAACCCGGACTCACACATAATCTTGTGATTAGTGTTAAACATAATCGTTATATCTAGTGGTTTGAATGGATTGTTCACATGCGATAACCGTCACATTAACTGTTGTGGCTAGAACTGTCGAAGCTGACCGTTTGATGTCATAGTGGTGGCGTTCACATGTGGAACCGTCGTGGAGTTTTTATGGAGGAGAAGCCAGGGTTAACACAATTGTCACTGCGTGGTTTGTAACATCGTTCACATGTGGTAACGCTAACTGTCGAAGTGGTGTGGTTTGGATAACCGTTAGTTCATAACCGTAATTGTTGTAGTTTGTTTTGTTGTGTTCACATGGGGGAGGGCTATCCTGTGGGTTAGCCCTCCCCCGACCACCCAACTCCATAACAATAAACTTTAAAATAGGCAGAGAACTGTTATGGTAAGAACTACCCTGTAGCGTAGGCGGTTAAGGAGTATGGTTTGCATGTGGCAGGCCGTGGATTCAACCCCGACTTCCTCCAATATATTTTATTTCACTGTGTAGACCTCCAGCTCGACCTTTGGGAGGTGCCACATGGCAGCCTCAGGGCTTGCCATGTGGCATTCTTCCATTGGTCTAGAAATGAAACAATAAGAATGCAGCTACACACCACTATACAACCCAACCAGATAATGCCACTTATCCATCCCTGATTCTCTGTTGACCTATGTTGACCATGGCTAGTCACCTACCATGTCAGCGGTACAGACTACTGACTGTGCAGTGGCTGGGCATTTTTTTTGCAAATTTCTCCTGTTTAGGAAAGCAATCAGAACACAATAAATTTCTCATACGAACTCGGTTTTAGATGAAACAAGTTGCATTAGGATCATTTTTCCGAGATGGATGCAGTCATTCAGGTTTCGATTCATTCTAAGAATTTTTATTTTTGAGCTAAATACTGAGCACCTGATCATTCCTCCCCACTAGAAGCCTTTTGGACAGCGTAAGATACTACCATTATTCAGTGGGTGAGGGTATAGCTCCCTCACCTTCTCGGTCTATAACTATTTGGCTTGAGAAGGCTTCTGTCCCTTGAGTCCCACTCTAAGGTATTCAACATCCCCTCTTTTTGAAGCCCTGACTCTTTTGTCAAGTATGAGATCTTTTTAAAGCTCATCTAGATATTCTGGAGAGAAATCATCTATCACTGCAAGTTGAACATGCTCTCCTTAATCATCAATGAAAGGAGGCTCAAACAATCTCAAATTCTCAACATTAACAACAGAGTATATTTGCATATAAGGAGGCAAATCAAGCTTAAATGCATTGTTACCAATCTTTTCCAAAATTTTAAAAGGACTATAACGGATTGGCTTAAGATTTTTATCTTCCCCTTAAAGTCTCTCTTTGCTAATATATATCCAAATGTCATTGCCAACTTGAAATATGTGATCAACCTTGGTACGGAGGTAAATCCTCTCTGCGGACAGAGACGATCCCTACTAGCCCACAACGGGTCTAGTAACAATCACACAATGCTACCACGCAGGTTCCTAATTGCAAATAAAAGAGAGGCAAAGAAGACCTACTTGAGTTCCAATGCTTATGTTTGATGAAGAAGCCTGTCCTCGCTCCTTCGCTTTGGCTGGTCACAATCCTTCACGATCCTGGTGAATGGATACCTGCACACACGAAGAGAGATACAAATACAAGCGTGAAATCTAATAAAAGCAACTATACATCAGTCAGAAAGGATGTAATTCACATTGACCATCATGAGACAAATGAGAATGGAACCATAATAGTAGTCATCTATTATTAATGATAAATACAGAGAAGAGTACAACCAAATGTTCTGACGTCGAATCCTTCTCAGGAGGGTTCAGCCAGCAAGTCTCTTAAGCATTCACCTTTGGAGATGGATTTCCCAAGACAAACTCTCTCTCACACAAGTCACACTATGCAACCTTCCTCAAGCTTTACAACAATCCACACTTGTCACACCAACTACCTATCAAAATGCACACTAGCAGCAGTTCAAGCTCTATAAACTCCACACAATCCAAACTATCCAAAAAACTCCAACCAAAAACTAGTTGCTCATGGCAATGGTAGAGGTATAAATAGGAGAAGGAGTCTCCACAAATGGTGGGAGGATAAGCTTATCTCCAAGAAAGGTGGCTCAAATGACGAACATACATGCCATAGAAGGGAGGGCGACAATCACAAGGCCAACAACCAGGTCTTGAGTCATCTGGAAGGCCGACTGTTAGAACAAACTCGCCCAAACTGGATCAGCGTGGGTCTATAACTGCACTGGAGCGCTGACATCGCAGCTGAACAACAATGAAGGTCATGTCAGCGCGATCAGATATGAATAACAGATGCGCTGGCTCATGAAATTCGATCAGCGCGGAAAACGGGTGTACTTCTGCGCTGACAGTGCATTTGGTCTGTTATGGAGCGCCCATCAGCGCGGTTATTTGGACAAAAGTCGCGCTGATGATAAAACTTTGGCAAAGTGGGTTATTTGGCCAATTTAGAGAACATGGGCTTGATTATTCTGAACCCCTGACACAGTAGGGAGATTGACAGGGAGACAGTGACAAATTACTGTGTAACAGATTGCCCCCTAAAGTGTGAAGCCCAAGAGAGTGGGAGGGGTGAAATGCTTTACAAACTTGCTGAACTGGAACACCACCAGAAAGGACCGAATATCTCTGATAATCAAGTACATGCAATCTAGGCATGGGCGCAGCCATCCAAAATACATGCGAAGAAGGTCTATGGTATGGACACAGCCACCCAGCTAAGGAGACCATGATGATAATAAGGTATGGTCGCAGCCATCCATGAAGACTCAGGTATGGGCGCAGCCATCCATCAATGAGTCATGTAATGATCATCCACAAAATCGCAACCTGGATCATAACAGACAGGGATCCAGGGTCTTGCGCTCCGTCCCGACCCAAACAAAGTACAAGTCCAAGCATGTGAATACATGAGCTGAAGTCGAACATGCATGGACATCGTCTGATTACCAGTCAATGATGAGAACTGTTAACAGACGCGAGAGGTACCACCATTAATGACAATGGCCCTCAAGGTACGATAGGTACAATCCGCGGCGTGTGAATCAATGAGCTGGTGTCGAACACCCGCAGAATCATTCGATCGGAGGCCAATGATGTAAACCTCGCGTCGAACACGAGGAACCTGCCATTGAGGCATGCAGGCTCCAAGGCACCTGAAGGGGGTCTCTAAGTTACCTTCCTGGATAATGAGCTGAAGTCGACAGGAAGTGACCTTGATCGAAGGTGGGCCATAATGTTTCCCACATCATCGACACGAGATAGCGGTAAAATGATTTGTGTGAGATAGCAGATGAGGTTGTATTATTGCAGAGGTCAACTTCTCTTGAACATATCGGTGGCACGACAGTGGATTTGGCAGTATTTGACATCAAATGAGCAGAGGGTATAATGACGACGGCAATGAGAAAATGAGAGGTCAAATAGGATAACCCGTACCCACGGAGGTCAGTTGTGAAACAAAATGAGAAATTCCCACCCGACACGAATGCAGACCAGTGCCATGTTCAAGAGCGACATACTGCCGACACGACAATCACAGTTCCATTTTCCCCACCATTTCTGGCAGGTACCCGGTTATTTTTGGATGACAAGCTTGACGGGGATAGCATATGCTTGAAGAGCGTCATTTCGACGATGTGCGATGTCATCAAGTGTTTAACGAGCCTGACAAAGGAAAAACTCGGCGTCTTTTCTTGTTTAGAGAGTCTGAAAAGACAGCGGAAAAGGAAACTCCACGGGGGGTCCTTTTTCGTAAAGTTGTGTCTCTCGAGCCCGAAAAAGTATAAAACAATGCTTGAAAGAACCGCCCGACCATTACGATCGAGGAGTACTTTTCGTAAATAGTGCCTTCGACCCGAAAAAGTAAAAAAGCGGTCGGAAACACGTCGTTTTAGAGCCAATAACGAGTGCGAAACGACAAACACCCGGCAATCTTTTTAAGTTATACGGTCAGAAAAAGAGCTTAAAACGACCGCCTCTCATTCCCTTTAACGAGCCGAAAGGAAGCTCGGCAATCTTTTCTTGATTTATGTCGGAAAAGAGCTCAAAGACGACATTTTTTGGGACCAAGTATACGAAAGACTACTTACGACCATGCCGGTTACCTGAACCTGCACAAGAACACCACCCGCATAAATTCGTTCGATATGCATAAAAACATAGTAAAACGTGCACAAAGGCATAATTAAGCGACATTAGAGCCAAATCCATGGTAAAAATACGACCAAAACCCACATTGATAAGAAATTATAGCAAATTATGAGTTTTTTACCATAAATAGGGGGGTAAAAGTCATTTTTACCATTGTTACCATTTTGGATCGTGAAGAACGTTGAGGAGCTGCAAAGTTGACGGAGCGATTTCCAGCCCGTGCGGACACCATTCATCCGGCAGCTTCTTCCAGGTAGGTTCTCCTCTCCCTGCGTTTCATTTTGAGCATTTTTTTAAGCAATTCCATGGTGGAATGTGGCCATTTGGGCAAATTCTTTGAGCGTTGGTGCGCTCTCGGTCAGCGCGGGTTTCCCGCGCGGGACCGCGCTGATCGACTTATTTTTACACGTACCACCTCTTGGGTCAGCGCGGAAAACACGTGTGCTTCCGCGCTGACCCAAGGAAAAAACAAAGGGGCGCCATTTTCAGCGCGACTGTTTTAAAAACAGTCGCGCTGGCGCGGAAAAATTTGATTTTTAATAAAATGAACGTTCAAACTTCCACAATTAGCACTCTAATGTTTTTTCATGGTTTTGCAGGGCAAAATGTCTTTTGTGTGGCAAGAGAGAGCTCACGATGATGAGGATATAGTGGCTTATGCACTCCCCGAATGCCGAAATGCAATGCGGGCATGCGGTTTCCTGAAATTCTTCCTGACTCCGCGCCTGAGGGTGCAACCCGACTTACTGGAGTTCCTAATCAAAGCTTGGAACCCCGTAGATGGGAAATTCAGAATCCGTGGTGAGGATATCGAGTTTGACTCCACGGACATCTACTTTTTGACTGGGTTGTCACGCCGGGGTCAGATGCCCATTCTGGAGGGGCAGCGACCCAGCGGTGAGACATTGGACCAGCTGATGGCTCGAGTATGCCCAGGAGCCGCGAAAACACGGAGCGGGAAGGTTGGTATCCCGACAGTGTGAGACATGCCTCTTCGCACTATACTCTTCCTAGTGACACGAGCAGCGGGTTCTTTGGCCAATCACGAGGCCTCGAAGAACCAACTGCTGCTAGCTTTGGAGTGCCTACAGCCCACCATTTTCAACTGGGCGACAGCTGTGACTAACAGCATGAAGAGGCAACTAAACAACTGCCGTCGCGGAGAGACGAAGCAGTTTGCGTATGGGTCGCTTCTTCTTCCGCTCATGCTGGAGCGGGTGCCAGCTCTACAGTTACAGACGATGGCCGTGGATCCACCTAGAGGTCCGCGGGAGACGAGGGCCAGCCGATGGGCCCGTGTCATGCCACGTGGAGGTGGAGGCCGCCCAGTATCTTGGGGAGTGTATTTCAGAGAGTGGCTGGACCGCCAGGTTGTCATTGTGGAGGACTGGCCATATGCTGGCATGGACTTCCGCAACGATCCTGACATGCCACTGCCTGCAGGAGAGCATTGGGACGACGGAGGTATGATACTTGATCTCTTTTCAATATTTTTCAATATTTTTTTGATTTTCCATGTACATGTCTTAATAAATGTCACTGTATGCAGATGTGGGACCCGTGAGACCCATTGGCCTAGCCCCAACGGCACGGAGAGAGGGGCAAGGAGCTGGAGCCCTGGCCTTAGTTCCTCCAGGAGTGGATACGTCGGAGACTGTGGCTCGCAACCTTGAGGGTTTGCTGGAGGGAGTGCCGGATTACCAGGGGGTCGAGGAGGTCCCTATAGAGCATCAGATCCACACAGTGGGGGTGGCACCCAGGATGCACCGCCTTTTGAGGCGGGTGGCACGAGCAGCTGTATGCTACAAAGAGCATAACCCAGCACAGTAGTCGCCTAGGTTTATTTCCACTGATGTTTTGAGAGACGTATGTCTCGGATGTACTGAGGACAGTGATTCCATTTTTGACATATACACTTATTTTTGAGCGCCTTAGTGCGCCACACGATATATATATATATACATACCGATTTTTGGATGGATCTTGTTACATATGATGATGTTTTGTTTATGTTATGCAAATGTTCAATACAAATGTAATCTTATGTATGAATTGCACAACACATGACCCATGTATTTTAATGTTTTAAATGCAAGCTTAAAAGCACACACGGCACGCATGCAAACTATGCTTGGGAAATATCTTATTTACATATGCTTTACTCTATTATGCTTTCTATGTTTTCTTGTATGATGTTTATCTATTTCGCAAATGTCTGTCTAACACATGATTTGCCAATGCATCAGTTAACGTGTTTAATCGTCTCGGAATATGTTGATATGTGATGTAGTCAAAATTCCTTTCTAACAATCTGACACGTAGATACAACCTTAGGATACGTTGGTCTCTGACGGAATATCGCCCGTTGAGTTGATGAACGACAAGCTGGGAGTCCAGGTTTACCATCATTGCACGAATGCCGAGATCAACTGCTTCGGCTAGTAGCTCAATTACGGCACTGTATTCGGCAACATTATTAGTGGTACGACCGAGGCAGACTCCTTGAAGATCTAGCAACTCTCCGTGAGGATCATAGATTGCCCACGCCGCAGAGGACAAATTGCAAGTACTACGGCAGGCGCCATCAGCGAAACCAACATAAGGTGCACTAGACATCTGCACAAGAAGGAGAAAACACAATAAGAGGCAAACACGCCTTCACACCAAAGCAAAACATGAAATCATGCACACAAAACACACTAAACACACGTATGTACAAACTGAGTGCACGAAGTCATGCATAATATTTCTTCAAATAAAGCCCGTTGCGGGGCTTGTCAAGAGGATTTCCTTCGTAATCGATCAACTCATATGCGCCCTTTTGTAAAACTCTCTTTACGATATAGGGACCTAGCCACATGGATTCGAGTTTTCCTGCCCCCAGCTTATCTTTAGCTTGATCATAGAGCAGTACTAGATCTCCCTCAACGAAGGAACGAGGATGAATGTTCTGGTCAAAGTGAGCCTTGACTCTCTTATTTTGCGCTTCGATAGCCAGAGAAGCTAAACGACGAGTCTCGTCTAACCGTTCTAGGTAAAGAAGCCGTTCCTCCACCGGAGTGGTGTTGGGAAGCAACTCGACAGCTAATTTCAACGAAGGAATCTCACACTCGACGGGAAGGGTGGCCTCCAGTCCATAAACCAACTGAAATGGAGTGAAACCGGTGGCGTCCTTCACAGAAGTCCGGTAGGCCCATAAGGCTGGGAACAGCATCAGATGCCAATTAGACTTGTGCGTATTGACGGTGCGTTGAAGCATAGTGATCAAAACTTTGTTCACGGCCTCGACTTGACCATTGGATTGTGGATAGTACGGTGTCGAACTATCTTGACGCAAGCCTAGTTGGGTCGTTAGTTCCGTCATCATGTGATTACGGAAATGCTTTCCGTGATCCGTGACAATAGCCTGAGGGACTCCGAAACGAGTAATGACATGATTAAATAAAAACTGCGCCGCTGTGTAACCGTCTTCGTTCAATGTAGGCATCGCTTCGGCCCACTTGGTGAAATAATCCACGGCAACGATGATATACCCATGCCCCCTGGCCGAACGAGGGTTACAGGACGTATAATCGATGCCCCATTTGGCAAATGGACCTACGGTGACAACAGGGTGCAGTGGTGCAGGAGGAGCACGCATTTTCCGGTGGTATACTTGGCATTCATGGCATGCGTGAACGGCGAAAATGCAATCTTTGAAGATAGAAGGCCAGAAGTAACCAGCACGGAGAATTTTCTGGGCGGTAGCATATCCGGACATGTGACCGCCACAAGCACCAGAGTGGCAGTCATTCAACACCCGCTCAGCCTCCTCGAGAGTCAAACATCGGCGGAGAACAGAATCAACGCCGAGGCGGTACAAGGTATCGCCCAAAATGCGATAGGGTTGAGATTGGTGACGAATTCGCCGTCGAGCATCTTTCGATACATTTGGACGGAAGGAAGACGTCTGCAAATATATGATAATGTCCCCGTACCACGGGTCGAGGGTGCTGATGAGAAACAATGTTTCATCTGGGATATGCTCCTCTGAACGAGATGGTGCAGAGTGAGATGGTAAGGAACAGAGCAGTTCAGCAAAGACCAGAGATTTCTTAGACTTGGCCGCAGTGAATTCCAAGTCGAACTCTTGGAGGATTACAATCCACTTCGAGTATTTGCCCCCCAGCAGTTGACGCGACAAAATGTAGGTCATGGGGTTGCAGTCAGAGATCACGGTCGTTGTGCGCAACAGGATATAATGCCGGAATCGTTGGACGGCGCAGACAGCTGCCAATGCCAACTTCTCGACATATGCGTAGCGAGTTTCCGTATCCAAAAGGTTGCGACTAAGATAATAGATAACGTGCTCGGTGCCAGCATCATCATCCTGCACTAGAACCATGCCGATGGTGGTGTCAGCGGTAGCTAGATAGAGAGTGTAATCACGGTGGTAGTTCGGAGGTCTTAAGAGCGGAGCTGAGACAAGAAGGTCTTTAAGGCGCTCGAAAGATTCCTGGGCGATAGCATCCCAACGAAAGGGTGTGTCTCGCTTTAATAACCATGTGAAACCCTTAGCCACCTCGGCATAATTCGGAATGAATCGTCTGAGAAAATTAGCTTTACCCTGCAAGCTCTGCAATTGCTGCAAAGAGGCAGGGGGAGGAAGATTCAAGATGGCCTCGACTTTGAGGGGATCCAAACGGATGCCTTCCCGGGAGACGATAAACCCGAGTAGTCGGCCAGATTCTACGCAGAAGACACACTTATGCGGATTGAGTCGAATACGGTAGTGTCGACAGCGGAGAAAAATTTCGCGTAGATGAGATGGATGGTCCTGACGCTTAGCTGAATGAGCTGGGAGGTCATCCAGGTAAGGCTGTACGATGTGTCGAATATCATGAAAAGCATATGACATCGCACGCTGGAAAGTGGCACCGGCATTCTTGAGACCGAAAGGAAGCTTCTTATAAGCGAAGGTGCCCCAAGGACAAATGAAAGCTGTCTTGTGCTGGTCAGCAGGGGCTATGTTGATCTGGTTATAACCAGAGAAGCTGTCCATAAATGAATAAATCTCACTTCCTGCGCAGTCATCAATAAGCTGATCAATGAAAGGCGTAGGAAAGTTATCTTTTGGACAGGCACGATTGATATCGCGGTAGTCAACACAGACCCGGATAGTACCCTGCTTTTTATTCACAGGGACTATATTGGATACCCACTCTGTGAGGGGAATGGCATAGATGAAACCAGCTCGAAGAAGCTTTTCGACTTCGGCCTTGATGGCTGCAGCCTTTCGAGGGTGCACTGGACGTAAGCGCTGACGAACAGGCTTAGCATCTGGATAAGTAGGTATTTCGTGCACCACAATACTAGGGTCAATGCTAGGCATTTCCTCGTAAGACCATGCGAAGACATCACGGAATTCATGAAATAAAGCAGTATAGAGTTGAACTTCCTCAGGAGTGCATGTGACTCCAATGAAAATATTCTCGACAATCCCTGGTTTGACAGAGATGTCGATAGGCTGGGTTTGCGTGATGTTACCCATATTGCCCTCCGAAGACACTTGATATAGCTGAACAGGTGTTTGGAGGGGCGGAGATGGGACACATGAAGCAAACCGCTCGAGACATGCGACCATTTCCGAATGTGGAGGGAGAAACGAAGAACGATGGTGGTGATCTAACCAAGGGAGCTCTTCGAGAGACATAGTCTCTATGATGGCCTCATCGGAGGGAAATGTTTCCTTCAGGGGATCCGAAGTGGCCTCATCACCCAGCCAAGGGGAATGATCATATGAATCGGGAACACTGCTTAGAAAAGCAGGTTCAGGAGGGGGAGCCGATGCAGCGACAATCTCGATGTAGTTGAGCTCGGCAGGACTCAACGGCATCATATCACCCCAAGAGTCTTCCTGATTCAAGGGAGGAAGAACCCATGGATCAGAACGTACTGAAATCATGTTAACAGGGGCGAGATTCGGAGGTGGGAGGGGAAAGACTCCCATTAAGGAGGGATCTTTGAACAGTCCGGCACCCACACTCACTAACGACTTGGAGGTATGCTCCATGAACGACACATTTCCTTCAGAAGAAGAAGCAAAAAAGGACAGCTGGTCCACCGTGACGATTCTTCCTTGATGAGGGAAGCGAATGACACGGAACAAGGAGGAAGCCACGGCTTGCATGGCGTATGTCCAGCTTCGTCCAAGGAGGAGGTTGTAAGTGAGATTAGCGTCAACAACTTCAACCTCTACCTCTACGGTTTTCCCTTTTAAAGAGATAGGCAATCGTGGGAGGATACCATATGGACGAGATTCTCTTCCATCGAAAGCTTCCAGGGTCGTAGGAGACTGGCTCAAAGCAGGAGAACCAATAGCCTTCCAGCAAGCAACAGACATGATGCAGGTCGAGGCACCCTCATCAATGACTGTACGGTGAATCGTTTTGCCATTGATGAGGACCTGTATAAGGAAAGCCACTTGGTGAGGCAGTCTCTGTGTGAAACCCTCGAGATAAAAAGAAATTAAATCCGAATCTGCCGGGTCGATGCCACCAATGGCTGATAGCAAGGACTTCCTCTGGGAGGGGCAGCTCTGGAGGACTTCTAACGCGGACATAGCAGACGGAGCCTGAGCTAAGTCCTCGACAATGCTATAGTGCTGGGCAGCACGAGCATTGGGGTTATAAGATGACTTCCTGAGTACACCTTTGGGAGGGGGTCGGGGGATCGTCTCAGTGCTAGGCCGTTCGATGTGAAGGGGACCAGAACTGGACGGAGGAGCACTGGAGGGAACCTCCGGCTCTTTCCCGGCTTGAGATGGATAATCTTTCGCTCGAGTTGAAACATGGATGGGGATCGTTCCAGCCATGAACACTTGAGAACCAAACGAGGAAGAGGATTGAGAGGGATCTGCCACCATTTGGGTCTGCTGGGAAGGGAAAGGCTCTTTAAGCACAGCAGGAGGCCCCGGAGCACCTTTCAAAAGTCGACTAACTTCGGACCGCCTTGGGCAATCCTTGGTATAGTGATCCTCATCGCAGATGAGACAAGGATACTTAGGTTTTCTCTTAGCTCCTTCCTCGGAGGGAGGCTTAGGGGGATCCTGCTTGGGCTGTCCAGATTTATCTTTAGCTTTCCCTTTCTTTTTCCCTTTTGAGGATTTGTCCGCCGCGGTGGACTGAACGGCGTTTACCTCGGAGGTACTCCCAGAAATTGATTGGCCCTAAGAAGCATTTTCGTTAGAGGCGTTCTGTTTCTGCTTCCCAGGGTTCGCGGCCGATTTCTTTGATGACGAATTCACAGAACCAATGACTCCATCAACAGAAGGCTTTGGTGGAGCCTTGGGCTGTCCAGGCCTCGGGGCATCTGGAAAATACTCATACAAAGTACCCGACTGACAGTACACTAAGTCGAGGTACTGAGCTCGCGCGATTGCTTGCTCTTCAGTTACACACGCTCCCATTGCGATGTCTTTTGCAATCTTAGGGACAAAGGAAGTCGTGAACCAATCAGTCAGGAGTTGATCAGGAATCCAAAATTTGATCAAGCGACGACGCCTTCTCCATTCATGTATATGATCAGAGATGTGCGTCGCCGTATCCTGTTTGAGAGACGTGAGGAGATGCGTCCCAGTCTCGTACCGAATGGGTAACTGAAAATGAGTCAAGAAGGCCATAGCCAACGAGTTGAAATCTTGAAACATGCCGCGATTCAACTCGATGTACCACTTAGCGGCTGAGCCAGTGAGAGTTCTCTGAAAGAGGCGGAGCCGGATAGAATCATCAAGCCATGAGTTCGATGAACACCAAAGGTGATAAGTCATTACATGGGCCTGAGGGTCTTCACCAGCTTTGCCATCAAACTTTGGACAATCACCTGGTATTTTGGTTGGAACCGGTGGCCAATATGGATTATGCAAAATAGGATCATTTGTTAACTTGGACACATCAGGCAGTTCCAACGTCGCTAAGAACGGTAACTGAGGGTTAAAGGACATTTGTGGCTGCGGATTCGAGGCAACATTAGGGTTCCAACCAGGCGGTGGTTGCCCCCATGGGCTCCGTCCAGATGGACCTGGCCCGAAAGGGCCTGGTGCATAGGGACCTTGCCCATAGGAGTTCTGTCCATACAGATTCTGGCCATATGCGGACAGTTGTCCCTGTGTCTGCCCCCCAGCTCCCCATGTATTAGCAACTTGCCCTACAGGTGCAGCATACTGATAATTTTGGTAAGGCGTGACCTGTGGTTGTTGATAATTTTGGTAAGGAGCAAACTGAGTTTGCCCCTGGGGTTGCTGGTAGCCATATGACTGCTGGGCCCCATACTGAGCCTGATAGGGAGGCTGCATCTGGTAAGAAGGTTGAGGCTGTGGCCCACCTTGCATTTGGTAACCCATTTGAGTTTGAGGCCCAGAGTAATGTCCTTGAACCGGCTGGGCTTGGATCATCTGGCCCGAAGGTTGACTTGGTTGGATTTGGGATGGGCCTGGCTGGCCAGCAGGATGAACTTGCTGGGTGCCAGGTTGTCCGTGGACCACCAAGGGTTGTCCTTGCGGTACAGATGACTGAGCCGGCTGAACAGCTGGTTGACCCTGAGGTTGGCCAGCTTGTCCAGATGGATGATTAGGGCGGACAGCGGGTTGACCTTGCTGCATAGAAGGTTGGCCCGTCTGCCCCCAAGGTGCACAGACTGAGCAGAGGGCTGGCTTTGCTGTATAGCAGGCTGCCCCCCTTGGTGCATAGGCTGAGCAGTGGGTTGGCCTTGCTATATAGCAGGCTGCCCCCCTTGCCCAGAAGGATGCATGGATTGAGGGGTGGGTTGACCCTGCTGAACGTAGGGTTGCCCACCTTGCCCAGAAAGATGACCAGACTGGGCAGTAGGTTGGCCCTGCCATAAGTAGGGTTGCCCCCCCTGCCCAAGAGGATATCCCTGCTGGACTGCTGGTTGACTTTGAGGAGTATAAACTTGCCCAGTTTGTCCAGATGGGTACCCCTGCTGGAAACCGGGTTGGCCTTGTTGAATGTAAGGCTGCCCTGGTTGCCCAGTTGGGTAAGCTTGCTGGGTACCAGGTTGCCCTGGATATCCAGAAGGTTGACTCTGATATGAAAACGCCGGACCACCAACGGCCGAGGGTTGTCCCGGGTAGGGTTGTCCCTGCGGGCCCCCAGATTGTCCTGGGTAAGGTGGGCCATAAAGTGGTTTCCCTTGAGGGGTTTGCACATAAGGCGGCTGGCCTTGATTGGGTGGTCCTTGGGGTTGTCTAGGAGGATTCCGGCGCCCGCGAAAAGTATGAGTAACGGGATCATACATAACGTCCAACGGTGCCGAGTTTTCAACGAAAGGTTGACGAGGCAGGGATGAAACGTTCTCGAGGTACTGACCGTTAGCATCATAATAAAAGAGTGGACCTTGGTAATCTGGGTCCACAATGGGCTGCCCATGGGCCTCATACGGCCCTGCTCCTGGAACACCACCAGAAGAGGGCTGAGCACTTTGTGCAGGACTGATGACTCCAGACGGAACCCCTGGCTAGCCCTGACTGTAAGAGGGACCAGCCCCAGGGTTTGTAGACGAGGATGTTGTCACAGCACTGACGACCGGAGTCGAGTGCGCTACACAAACGGTTGGATTGGTGGGAACTGAGGTAACAGGCGTATTAAGACCCGAAGTAATAGGCGTACTAAGAGGTCGCGAAATAAAGGGCCCCGTGGTGGCAATAAGACTAGGATCCCATATAGTCGTAGAAGTAGTTCTAGCAGCTATCCTATCCCTCACTGACTGATATCGTGGAGGGAGCGGGGAAGTAGCTGGGAAGGGATTTTCAATATCTGTCACCACGGGTGTCTCACCTGTGCTGGAAGATGTCTCATCCATGGGGGAAGTAGACATTGGAGATGACATACCGAGAGGAGTACGAGGGGTATAGTCGCTGTCAGGCTCCCAGATAGGATTCCAATCTTCTATGTAATCTTCGTCGCCCAGGGCACGTACGTTGATAGGCTGGATACTCGGAACAATGGGAAGAGTATCACTTACAACTGGTACCTTTGGAGCAACAGAAGATGGAGAACCTTGATTACTCGGACCGGGAGTTGACGGGTCAGCCAGGGTGACAAGACCCCTTAGAAAACCTAAAGAAAACTAACGATAAAGACCCTACTCAAAACTAACACACACAAGATCTAACCAGGTGATGTTATCGTGGCCGAATAAATTTTAAGACACAAGAACCAAACTTGACCTTTTCATGTTTCAAGAGTCGAGAAAAGGACGAAAAGATGACTCCAGTCTCCTTCGAATGTTTAATGAGCACGAAGTGACAAGACGCTCACAGGCACCTTTTCATTTAGGGAGTCCGAAAAGGATCAAAAGTGACTGCTCTGGAGACTCTAGGTAAAGGGTTTACCAAGCGACCCGTAAAACTGCTTATACACCTTAGCAATCGTATGAGAGCCAAGGACTTTCCGTACTGCAGTCAATCTTCCCGAATGCTGTGTTCGGTGCGTTACGGTTCACAAGGCGGCAGACTCGGCTTCCTATGGATAAAGGATAAAAGCCTAGTGGGGTCTCCCTATATACTCGACGGTACGTGGGAGCACAGTCCGTGTTAGACCACTATCGAGTCACAGAAGGAGGAATCACCCAACCGTAATGTGAAACAATAGTGACTATGTTTAAAGACGCCGGAACACGTCTCTAGCCTAGACCTCTAGATGTTTGCGTTATGTTCCAATGCGTTTTTATGTTCATTCAGTTCATTTTATGGTTGATCTTGAGTTAAGTTTCGGTTTCAGGTCCTACCGTATGATCTCTCACAATTACCTAAATGCAAACTACATGCCAAAGGACATCATTTCGTTCGATGAATTCTATCTACGAGAAGGTTAAGAGTTTTCAGTCAAACAAAACGAATACAATCAAACAAGCAACCTAATGCAGCTAATGGCAATGAAATAAAACTTTTTCTTTTGAGAACATAAATCAATGAAATGCTCTTTTCCCAATTAACTATTGAACGCAAAAGATACTAGTTTGATTTCTTTTCCAATGGCACTATGCACTTTAAAATGAATTTTGAGAGACAGCAACACCGAGTAAAGAGAAACAAAATCACTCAATGAAAACACAACAAAGTTCCCAAGACACCAAAACAGTTTCTCCAAATCAAAGGAAAAACAAAGGCTTGTACGAGCTATGTGATCTAAGCCCAACAAGGCAAAAAGGAATTCAAGCAAGAAGGAAGCAAGTGTGAACTGATCGATCCAAACAATCGTGATTTATGCTTGGTAGTGAAGAAATCGAATCAACATAAAAAATTGGTTCAATAATCGACACTAAAAATCAACCAGCAACAAGCAGTGAAAAAGCCTCAAGAAAATCAATTGAAGGGTTGTGGATGAACCTTGAATAGACAAGTAACCCAAGAAAATGGTTTCTCGATGAAACTTCTAAAGGGCTAGGTCACATGGTCACAAGACTCACTCGAATGACATCAAAGAGAGAGTGCCCCTAACCAAAAGTAATCAAAACAAGCTAATTGAGGGACAAGAAACAACAGGGGATAAGAAAGATTGATGAATTCAGGAGATAAAGTTATAAAACAACTTTTTAGGAATCAACGCAATTTTTACACTGAGCACCTGAGATGGTCAAGGGACAGCGCAACTTTTACACAGACCACCCACGCTGTCAGCGCGACTTTTTTCCAAAAAACCGAGCTGATCTCAGAAAAACACAGTAGTCGCGGGAATTAAGCTAGCAACCCAAGGTCAGCGCGGGTAAAAATCTAGCAAGTAGCGATGACGTCGCGACTATACACGTCTTTTCTGCGCTGATCCGATTTCCAGGATCGTCGCGACTGTTAGGCGTAATTAAGCGATGAACAGGATGTTGCAAAAGGGTGAGCGCGATGTCAGCGCGACTATTAAAATTAAATCCACGATGAGGCCAAAAAACAGGCATAATCAAGCCAAAAGCTCCCAAATCAAAATAGCCAATCTTTCAATCAAACAGGGGCATTTCCCAGATCAACCCAGGAAATGCAAAGGACTGATAATTAATTCCCAATCTTTGAAAAGAGAGTAAAAATCAAACTCAAAGCAAAAATGAACACAAAGAGACAAAGGCCAGTCCCCAGCGGAGTCGCCAAATTGTTACGGAGGTAAATCCTCTCTGCGGATAGAGACGATCCCTACTAGCCCACAACGGGTCTAGCAACAATCACACAATGCTACCATGCAGGTTCCTAGTTGCAAATAAAAGAGAGGCAAAGAAGACCTACTTGAGTTCCAACGCTTATGTTTGATGAAGAAGCCCTGTCCTCGCTCCTTCGCTTTGGCTGGTCACAATCCTTCACGATCCTGGTGAATGGACACCTGCACACACGAAGAGAGATACAAATACAAGCGTGAAATCTAATAAAAGCAACTATACATCAGTCAGAAAGGATGTAATTCACATTGACCATCATGAGACAAATGAGAATGGAACCATAATAGTAGTCATCTATTATTAATGATAAATACAGAGAAGAGTACAACCAAATGTTCTGACGTCGAATCCTTCTCAGGAGGGTTCGACCAGCAAGTCTCTTAAGCATTCACCTTTGGACATGGATTTCCCAAGACAAACTCTCTCTCACACAAGTCACACTATCCAACCTTCCTCAAGCTTTACAACAATCCACACTTGTCACACCAACTACCTATCAAAATGCACACTAGCAGCAGTTCAAGCTCTATAAACTCCACACAATCCAAACTATCCAAAAAACTCCAACCAAAAACTAGCTGCTCATGGCAATGGTAGAGGTATAAATAGGAGAAGGAGTCTCCACAAATGGTGGGAGGATAAGCTTATCTCCAAGAAAGGTGGCTCAAATGACGAACAGACATGCCATAGAAGGGAGGGCGATAATCACAAGGCCAACAACCAGGTCTGGAGTCATCTGGAAGGCCGGCTGTTAGAACAAACTCACCCAAACTGGATCAGCGCGGGTCTATAACTGCACTGGAGCACTGACATCGCACCTGAACAACAAGGAAGGTCATGTCAGTGCGATCAGATATGAATAACAGATGCGCTGGCTCATGAAATTCAATCAGCGCGGAAAACAGGTGTACTTCCGCGCTGGCAGCGCATTTGGTCTATTATGGAGCGCCCATCAGCGCGGTTATTTGGACAAAAGTCGCGCTGATGATAAAACTTTGGCAAAGTGGGTTATTTGGCCAATTTAGAGAACATGGGCTTGATTATTCTGAACCCCTGACACAGTAGGGAGACTGACAGGGAGACAGTGACAAATTACTGTGTAACAAACCTAATGTTTTTCATGCCTTGCCTTGTAACTCCTTTGACTTTTCTCAAGTTGTTCTTGCATTGTATGATGTATCAACTGAATTTTCTCTATGAACTTCCTTGCTTTATCGATTTCACTATGACCATCGATGGCAAAATCTTTCTAAAAAATGAAGTCCAATGGTGATCTTGGCAAGTACCCATAACATGCCTCAAATGGCGATGTGTTTGTAGAAGAATGCTTTGCCCTGTTGTATGCATGTTGTATGTAATGCAACTGTTCATCCCACAACTTGGGATGTTTGCTACAATATCCTCTAAGAAGATGAATAAGTGTTTGATTGACCACCTTGGTTTTTACATCTTTTTGTGGATGAAAGGTTGTACTCTTCTTTTACTTTGAGTCCATCATGTCCCACAAATTTGACCAAAAATTCCCAAAAAATTGAGAATCTCGATCACTTACAATAGAAGTAGTGATGAGCCTCATCATTGGGTAATTATATGGGCCTGAATTCACCTCTTAACTTAGTCAAACCAACTATTCTCACAACTTATTGCATACTTTTTATTATATTTTGTTTAGGAGATGAGTTAGAGTTGGATGTTTTTCTTTGTGCTCTAATGTGCATTTAATGCAGGATTAAAGGATACAAGCAAGGAATTTTGGCAAAGACCTTGGTCAAAACTTGAATGGGACAAGGGAGAGGAATTATAGGAGGTAAACTCTCCTCATTTACTACAACCCCATTTGAATATTCCTCCATCAGTTCGGAGTGCAAATAGCCAAATCATGAGGACTAGAAGGCAATCGAGTAAGTGAAAGTCAAAGCACTAGTTTATCTTGAGTTTGGGAGCCGAGCCTCCCTAATTTTAAGTACGTTGTTGGAGACTTCAGATGTATAAGTAGAGAGGCCTAGGACCTCAATAGGATTCAGATTTTTATTGTAAAACTCTACTCTATTTTCGAGCTCCAAGACTTGTGACATTTTTTTATGTAATCCATGGTTTTGATAATAGGAATGAGTTTTGTTTTGAGCCAGAACTGAGTTAACTCAGAGGGCTAAAGCTCTTGGGTTAGGGCCCAAACCTAGCACCCAAGGCTCCTATTTATTATACATGTATGCTAGCATAGGTTCATGGTTTAATTGTTCATTTTCTTAAGTAGCGGCATTTCCATTACAACAGTGTAGAGTAGATTGGTTGTGTTTTAGTTTGCTTCCATTTGTGCCTTATTTCGGTTAGCAGGGTAGCAAGGAGAAAAAGATCCCCATAAGGTTGTTAGTAGGTGTCTCGGCCTCACCTCCTCCCTTTAGGATGATGACTTGAGGAAGAGACCCTTCAGCAACCCCAAAAACACAGATTTCTAGTTCTTGCATGAGCTTTGGAGTTTGTTGTCTCTATTTACTACTTGGTTCATTTCATTGTCATCTTTTCCCATCACTCTCTTTATGTAATAATATCTCACTCATATTCTCATTTCCTTCAGCACTTTATTCATGCATAATATATGCGGTAGCTCATAAATCACATATTAATTAGATTACACCCATGGATTTCCTTACTGTCTGATCCACAATGAACCTGACCAATCACCGTCAACTGCGTATCACATAACCGACGTATTCATTTCAACGTTTATCTTTAGGTGCTCCAAATATCCACCATCGATCTATTTTTCTTGATACAATGGCCATCACGTCACCCGCTTTCCAACTATCTTAGCCAATCTCCACCGTTGATCAATCCTGCATGATCCAACAGCTATCGTGCAATCTCGCGTGATGTCTTGCATTACTGATATATGACCAAGATCGCGCGAGAAAAGTGGTTTTCCCATGCTATGTGTCACCCACTTAGGCTAATCGCTTGAAATTTAGGAATTCCGCTTACAACTTTTAGGGTGCGTGAGATGCTACTTACCACCTAAGAAGATCGCTCCATCATTCTACACGTTTTCCACCCTTCTATCAACACATGAATTGATGTGATCCATCCATCTATTAACGTAATATCCTACAATATAATCCTGTTCGTTGATCTGACTAATCCAACGGTTCTTGTGCACTGCTACTTCATTACTTCTTGATCCTTTCACTGATTTCAATTTTCGATTGTTCTTTCTCTAGACTCCTTCCTGAACTTTGTTTTGCATATTATTTAAACGCTACCACTACTAAGCTTTGATTTGGTTATTCAATCAGAATCCAACACTGTCTGATCATCGCAATACTCCTCTGAGCACTATCCTCTCTCTTGAATTCTTTTTGAATTCCCTGCACACTTATGTTATGCAGAATTACTCTAATCCATACACAGTTCATAATTCAATTACTCAATACACACCACACAAACTCAAAAATTTCACTTCCATATTAATAAATAAATATTTATGGAATGAGTTCGTTCTTGGCCTGATATTCTATATCAACGGCCTTTCCTTTCAGAAAAGGCCTCCTAGGACCATTCCACACCATCAAAACACTCCATAGACCTTCTAACCTGTTATCACTCAGAGGTCTTCCCTAGAAGTTATAAAAAGAAGGAATAATGTGAGGTAACCACAAACCTAATTTTTTCGACTCGGGTTCTGGCCAACCTAAGTCTAGAGAGGGCTCTCTCTTTATAATTTAACTTTGTTTTGAGTAGGATTTCAGGCTAGTTCTTAGTGCTCATGATGTTTTGGTTTTGATTGGGTGGTGGACTTAAGAAAATAGATGGGCAGAACAAGTATTCAAGCCATTGGGCTATGGAGTCAATCAAAGAGTGGCTTAACTGGATCAGATCAATTACTAAAGGAAGAGTTCACATGGCAGGCTAGCACAACAAAAAGTAAATCTGCAGGTTCAAATGGATGAGGTAGTCCTAACCAGGGTAAAAGGGTAATGAAGAATCATTAAACCGGGATCAAGATGAAGAAGAGAAGGAGATCAGCAACAAAGGGCAACTAAGAATTCCAAAACCAAGATAGTTTAGCAGAAAACAAAGAGAAAGTAAACAGTCAAAACATAGAGCATTTAAGCTAATTTTGAGATATCATTCCTTCTTTACTATTCAGATTTCATAAAGAAAACATGTGAATATTTATAACATGACAAGAAAACAATATTTAAACATGAAGAGATAATACTTATTTGGTTCCAACTGTGCATAAGAATCCAGTGAAATGTCTTTAGCTTTATTACATGACCCAAAAAAACCAGTCCAGTCTTGAATATAATAGCTCCTTACCTTGATATAAAATGTCTACAAAAATGTATTTTAATCCACCCTAATTACTTCAAATTGTGAAGTATTTATACAAAAAAGATGTTACAAAATATCTCATAACAATATGAAAATTATTCTAGGAAACCGAAAATATCTTCAAGCATGAAGATAGAGACAATTGGAGAACTGTCTTCTTGTTGTCCCTTTTATTGTAACTATGTTGGCTATTGTAATTCCGATTTGGCTCTTTTAGTTGCTTGATACCTATGTGCTAGAATCAATATATGTCTTCAATCTACTATTACTCTTTATCTCCTACACTTTGACTTTGTTTTACCTATTTTACCTGGCTTCCATATAGATTTACTACAGTAACTTTATATTAAATCTGTCAATTTCATCCAACATTCACCTTCAAGCAATTTCATCCTTATCATCTTTCTATATATCTCATTAGCTTCGGTACACTTGGAAAAATTTGGCTTGTTGACGAACAAGTGCTTTACCTCATGCTTTAGGAAAAACAGATTTTCCAGATTATCAAATAACACCTTTCCTGTGGGCAGAGCTTTGACCCCTGAAGTACTAGCTTGATTTTTAGATAGCTTGTTTAGTCTTTCAATGTAATCATCTTGGGTCACAAGCTTGTCGTGGATTACCATAGGACTGGGAAGCCCTTTTTCTCTTAAAATACCAAAATTTGTCATAAATCTATCAATATCAGCTATGATGCTTTGGCATTTTTTTCTCAAGATTGAGCATAGGGTTCCTTTTGGTAAGAATATTCTTGATTTCTATAATGGTTCCTGTTCTATATTCTATGCCCAGTTCATCAAGCTGATACCTGTTCTTACTGTTCTTAATGTTCTTCCTTCTGTTGTATTTGTGCAAGTTTGCAATCAGTTTCCAAAATTGACACTTTTTTCTAAGCTTTTTGAGCTCAGTAAACTGGATGGTCATTTCCTCCATGGCTTTTACTAATTCAACTGTATTT
Source organism: Pinus tabuliformis (assembly GCA_031772625.1). Taxonomy (NCBI): domain Eukaryota; kingdom Viridiplantae; phylum Streptophyta; class Pinopsida; order Pinales; family Pinaceae; genus Pinus; species Pinus tabuliformis. The sequence goes on along the minus strand of CM062820.1, from coordinate 1,351,832,876 downwards.
TCTATGGATTTACCTGAACTTGTAAATGTACCTATGACTGGAAGAGTTGTAGCTGGTGGAATTGTTGGTGCTAAGGAAGCAGATAATGTGGAGGGCATTGCTATAGAGACTGTAGGAATTACAGTCTGTGGAGTGGTGGCCAACTCACTTTGTTTAGATTGTATCAAGTTATCCATCTCTTTCTCTATTTCTTTTAGTTTCTCATTTAGCTTAAGGACTAAGTCCATAAGCTCCTCTTCCTTCCAAGTTTCCAATACTTCAATTGTTTGTGGATGTAGAGGAGGAATTTTAAGTTTCTTTTTCAATGCAACTATCTCATCATTTTTCTTTTTGATTAGATTTTCTGTAACCTTTAAATCCTTAGGGTCATGCCCCAGCTCCATGATTAAGTCCTCTAAGGAATTTATCCTGGTTTCCTTAGCCTATGAAGAGGCCTTCTCTAATTGGAATTGCATTGATATATTATTCAGTGATTTTTAGAGTTGATGCGCTATAATGGCCTTGCTGGTTAATGTGGAATAGACCATTTCCCTGGTCTGTTTGTGTAGTTCTATTTGGTTGATAGGATGTATATCCTTCGCCAACACCTCAAAGTCTATCTTCAAGTAATCTGATATTGACTTGGGCTGCTATGTGGTAGGCTTCATGAAATTCATCTGCATCTTACCTTCTTTTACATCAAAGATGACATTCGCCTTTTTTGATTAGTAGGAGCCATTTTAAGGTATTGTGCATAACTTTGTGCCTTTAATATTTCATTTCTAGCCTTTATTTCTTGGTATTTCTCTCTAATGTCCTGGTTCTAGCTAGTTGGGGCCCTGAATGAGGATGCTTCCATGCTCTGTTGTCTCTCTAGCATTTGAGCCTGTGAAGTGGAAGGTTCTTGTGTACCTACAGAGGGAGTGGTCTGCCTGCTTTCTGCTCTTTCTGTACCTGTAGTTCTAGCTATTTCCTCTATGAACTCTTGTTCTGAAAAAGGATTCAACCTTTGCCTTTTGACATAAGTCTATGCAACAGGTCTGCTAGAAGGGGTGGCCTCCTCTCTATCTATTTTGGTATTCTTCTCCTCATTTAAAGGAGTTTGTACAATAGGAGGATTACTCATGATATGTTCTGGCTAAATTAGCTCTTCTGATATGTCTGGTTGCTCTGATTCCTCTTGTTCTTGAGGTCATTCTTGCTGGTTGCTCATTGTGTTCCTGTGTTTCCCTTTGAGATTGGGATTCTCCTGGGACCTATACAAAGGAATCTTCATCAAGTCTTCTTTCTAAATCAATCAACACATTATTTGCAACAACTTTTGTGCTATCTCAGTGTACTAAAGTGTTCTCCACCCATTCTAGTTGATTTGCATACTGTTCTATTTTAGGAATTCCATGGTGGACATAGGGAGATAATTTGTTCTTTTGTCTTCTATTGCAGATGAAATCTAAAGGATCATATCTCCATATGAAACTTTGTTTCAGTTTCAGTCTTTGAAGGATTTCTTCTGCTTCCTTTCCTACTTCCCTACTATTGCATATAAAGGAGCCAAGCTCGTCTTTTATTCTGAGTTGAGATTTATTTTTGGCCTTCAAAAAATCTACCTCATCTGAATTAATCATTTGCTTGTAGTAATCCAGAGCAAACAATCTCATGGGGAGGTATCTTGGCAGTTTGTAGGGGCCTAACTCAAAACCATATATTCTAATTTTAGTATGATTTTGGTACAAGTACCAATCTCCCACTCTATATTGTTTGGACAACTGTAGGACCCTCCTAATATCTGCGCTGATTCTAGGGGAAGGACTTACTAACAACATACTTTCCACTGTGTGCACAGATAGATCTATGAAATCTGTATAAGTATATGGAGAGTCATATTGATGGATTAATGAAGTCTAGAAGACTACTGATCTGGGGTTGCCTTTAGTATCAAGTTTTTGGAGTGTAAATGGGAATTTATCATCTTGATAGTACATGAACAGATGATATAAATCTGATGAATATTTGAATACTCTTTCATTGTCCATCCTCATGAATTGATCATACATATTATCTGCAATGAACTTAGCATAATCACACATGATGGCAGGGGGCTGTCCAGGAGTGTAAATGGACATGAAGGCTATAATGATCTCATCAACAAATTCACTTGTAGTCTCGCTTAACACACTGGATATCATTTCTATGATGTCTCAGCCAAGTTCAGAGAATATGGTCCACATGTATGGAGGAGGGTCCTTTGGAATGTATTGCTTTTCCCTAATGAAGGTCTAGAATAACTGAGCAAGTTTGATGGAGGTGAGTGTAGGGAATCTATTAAGCAGGTTTCCAATAGAAAGGGGAGTCAGGTTTTGGCCTGGTTGCAACTACAGCATTTCATTTACGGATTCAGCAATGATCGTAAATAATACAGTCTGGTCATGAGTCATCACTGCTCTTAAGCTTCTCTTAAGATGGGATTATAGTTCATATGGCAATAGTGGACAATCTCAGGGAAGATATGAACTCTAGGGAACTCGTACTTGGGAAAACCTGATTCCAAAAGACCTATTTTGTCTACGTGGTTCAAGTACTGGTCTCTGTACCTGCAGTATAATTTCAGTGGGGATTCTTGGACAGAGGTATCTTTGATTTGAAAGTCTTTATTTGTCAAAAGGGACATGGTCTAAGTCCCTGTGGGGAGTAGAAATTGGTAGGACATTCAATGCCACTAGAGCAGCCATCCTTGGTTCTTGTGGATTCAAAGACAGGGGCAGAAGGTTTTCAGTAAAAATGGGGGCAAATTGGTTCAATTTAGATTAGTTTGAAGTTGTTGGGCAATTGTTTTACTGAATTACTTAATAACTTAAAGCAATTGAGTAAAGGTTTGGGAATTAAACAAGGCTTCTCAGTGATTTTGGGTAAATACCTGGTTTCAGCTCTGAACGAATTGATGGATGACTGTGCATGGTTTACAGGAAGCGTAGGTGACTAAAAGGTGGTCTAGAAGTTCAACAACTTTAGCAGGTTGGCAGTTGGACGTGGGTTGATGGTTGCACGTACTCGGGTGATTGCATGTTGGTCTGAGTGGTCTTTTTCATAATATAACTAAAAATAATGAGTTTTTTAGTTTTATTTGCAAAGTCAACTATTTTGGCGAGTACACAGGGAAAGGTACATTTGGAGTTAAGTGGGGGATGGGACGTTTTGTCGTCTAGCGGGAGGTGGTAAGTGGTTTTATTTCGCACAAATTTTGGGCTGAAGTGGTTTTGGGGGAAGGCTGCTTGATGCCATTCATCGGGTTTCATATAGCAACGGGGTGAATAGTGAAACCACCCATATTGGGCGGGTAAAGTTCGGTCTTCGGAGGCCGCCCGATATGATCGTCAACCGTCGGATCAAACAGGACCTAATCGTATGGTGATCGGGGTGGGGATTTGACATGAAGTTTAAAGGAGGGGCCTAGCGTTAGTTTAAGCGTGGCGGGGTTTAATTAATTATGGATTATGGCGGATTAAGGATATCAAGGGTGATTTTAATGGTAGGGGTCAATTATTAATTAACCACAGATTGATTAATTAATATCTTTTATTAGATATAGGGTTTTGGTTATTAATTATCCATTGATCGACTAATTAACCCTTTTAATTATTCACGATACTAATAATGTTTCTGTTTCAATCTTCGGGGTGGGATATTAATATAGGAGTTTTATTTATAATTATATACGGGAACGGTTATATTTATTTTTCGGAATTTTAATGTATAAAGTTAAAGTTAATATGAATTGAAAGCGGAAAATAACTTAGCGCCAAGTCAAATGTGTATTTATAATTTATTTTCTTTTATAAACACATTATAACCTAAGCTTAGTGTTATTTTTTGTGGGTTTCTTCGGAAAAGGGGTTTGCTTGAGGGGTGATCACTTTTCTAAGGTTTTATCCTTAGGGAAAAGGGGTTTATTAGGAAAATGAGTGAATTATGGAGGGGGTGAATGATTATGAGGGGACTTTCAGTACGTAGGATCTATAAGTTATTGGGTCGAGGGTTTGGTTCCTCTAGAAATCAGAGAAATTCTTTGAGCTCATTTAACTTAAGATTTTAGCTACTTTAAGACTTTGCTTATGGGAAATTAGTTAAGTGAAAAAAATGTAATGAATGAGGGAGGTTAATCAATTGACTTTTTGTACTTTATTAAATGCTCAATTTTCATCCATACTTTATAAATTTGATGATGAACGTAAATGATATGATATTATCTAATCAATCATCACAATTCTACAACCATTCAACTAATTACCCATCTACTCATCCTACCATTTTTTCTTCTCTTTATTAGGGTACACTTAAGCTCGCGAACCCTTATCAAAACATTTTTCTTTTCTTTTACAAAAGTAATCTATCTAAGTATAACCTTATTACATCCAAGGGCTCAGATTACACAGTTGAGCTCCTTTTATTTACTCTACCTATCTACTTATCTGCCAAGATTAAACAGTTTGGTCAGATCTTATTCTCTATCTATAAACATGAAGTTCAAAGCATGGAATAACCAAGATTAAATTGTTTGATTACCATGGATTGTGGCAAAGGTAACAAGTTACACACAATATTTTATTCTGCATCAAAAGTAAATAGTAGTGGCATTTTGTCTTGCACACTTTCATGGTCTTTTTCTTTCTTGGGGTTCATTTTTAATCTTTTTTGACCTATTTATTCCTTTTTTCCTTTGATTTTTTCTTTTAGGTCATACCCTCTTTACATTTTTAATTTTTTTTTAATTTTTTGAATATGGAAAACATTTGTAGAAAGCAAAGGTATGTAAATATTACAGTTTTTCCCTCAGCTATTCAAAATTTATGACTCCTATTGGTATAGGAATATAACATAACCATCCTCAATGACCTTCCATCCTCGGTCACATCTACAAGAACAATTAAATTGAATGCTTTATTTTACCAAAAATACCAAAAAAGTGAAAACAGATTTAGTTTAGTTTCCTTTCTTACACATTAGTATGGTTTGATGCTCTTTACTTCTGTAACTTAGATAACAGCATTAGGTTAGTGTTGATTTAGCAACTCTGCTTAGCATAGCTATTTAAATGGCTAATTATGATATGGTGTGATTTAGCATTACATGTTGTTTTCTTCATTACTGCAGTAGAGTAGCTCTCTTAGAATAGATTTTCTCTTCTTCCATCAAAGAATCAACCTTCTTATGATTCTATAAAATTCTGGATTGGAACCCCTGGGGTCTCTCGACAGATGAATAGTGACAATAGGTAGGACCTTCACTTTTACTTGTGCATAAAGCACTGTCACCTCCAAGTTTTTATGAACCCTGAGTTGATAAGTAAAGTTGGTAGCCCAGGAGTTGCATCATCCTTGCTGCAATGCTGGCACTCATCACTTTTTGGCACCGTTGTCTGGGAGGTGTCTGACTAGAATGTGATTACTGCTTTCTTTTCTTCTATTTCTAATCTTCAATTTTCTGTCGTTAGTTTATTTCTGCAAAATTAATCTAGTAGCTTGCTTTCTTTCAGTTGTCATTATCTGCTTTCCTTTCCATTCTGCAAGTAGAATTTCAGTTCAGCAAGTAGCTTTTCTTTCTGTCAGTAGTTTTCATTGAATCAACAATTTCATTTCTACAAAGTACTTTCTAGCTAAAAAATATTGCAAAAACCAACCCAAAAATATTTCCTTTCATTCCTCATAGGAATAGGGACAATTTAGGGAAATTCTTACCAAATACCCCCACTGCATCCAACAGCTAACCATCTCTCTTCTTCAGTGGCTATGAACTGGAGGAGCCTTTAGGTGAGCGACCTGACATATTTGAAGAACCTACAAGGGAAGAAGAAGAAGAAGAACCTATTCCTATTGAACCAATGGCTGAAAACCAAAATGACAGAGGGAATAGAGAGAGAGTTGAGGGTGCCTTCCTCATCAGGGAAACCAACGGGGACACTGAGATGAAGAATATAAGCCCCTCTGCTCTACCTCATTTCCATGGCCTAACCACAGGTGACCCCGACACTTTCCTATTTGAGTCTTCCATTATATGTCGAACCTATGACTATACAGATAATGAGAAAAAGTTAAAACTTTTTCCATCTACCCTCAAGGATGCAACATTGCGCTGGTTCACGGGTTTACCTAGAGATAGCATCACAACTTGGGCTCATATGCAACAGGATTTGAACAAAAAATTTCGGGACTACTGTTTGGTCAATTTAGTGTGTCCTAAATTTCTACATTAATTATCAATCCAGGAGTCATAAACTGATGAAGTGTGGTGCACTATATGTGCAAGACAACCTCTTTCTTACCTTTTTGTTGTTTTCAATTTTTATTTTGTTTTGGGGGTTTTTATCTTTGTTTATCTCCAATATGAATGGAAAGCCTATTCCTGAGTTTTAAGAATACTCTAGAAGGCAAGTATGGATATAGATTTTAAGGCAATTATGTCCTCTATAATGATTTCCAGAACTTAACACTTCAAAGGGTCTTAGAACATACTAATGATGAAATTAATACTTGAACAAAAATGTAATGCTATTCAAATCAAGCAAGTAATGAACTATTGATCATGAAACCATTATCTCTGATGTTGTCTAAATACAGAAAATGAATTAAGCTACTGCACTCAAATAAATGAAAAATTACATTCTAGTAAAATCAATTCACATCATTCATAGTCCAATTCCTTGCCAGTTAGTCTAAGCTATGGCTTTCGGAGATAATCGTCAATGATATGAGAAAGTTGATGTCTAATTGCAAAAAGAAAAACTAAAATCAAATCACAACATTCACAATCTGATTCCTCGCCAGTTAGTCTAGCTATGGATTTCAGAGATAATCGTCAATGACATGAGCAATATGATATCTAATTGCAGAAAAGTAAAACTAAAATCAAATCACAACATTCACAATCCGATTCCTTGCCAGTTAGTCTAGGTATGGATTTCAGAGATAATCGTCAATGACATGAGCAATATGATATCTAATTGTAGAAAAGTAAAACTAAAATCAAATCACAACATTCATAATCCAATTCCTCGCCAGTTAGTCTAGCTATGGCTTTCGGAGATAATCATCAATGACATGAGCATTCTGATATCTAATTGCAGAAAAGTAAAACTAAAATCAAATCACAACATTCATAATTTAGTTCCTCGCCAGTTAGTCTAGCTATGGCTTTCGGAGATAATCGTCAATGACATGAGCAATCTGATATCTAAACTAACTAGTAAAGCAAGTGAAGAAGACTGGAATCAAAGCATAACTGGAATTAAAAAAAACTAAGAAAATCAAAGTCAACAGAGAGGTTAATTCCATGTCACTAGTTATTACAAAAATTGCATGAAAAATGCTCGGGCCTACTCTGTCTTGAAACATACACACACTGATTAGTGTTAACAGCAATATCCAAAGCTTGTAAAATCATAAACAGGAAGGAAATGTTAGAAATATATACACAGGTGAATAAATATAAAACATGTGCAGTAAAAATAAGGAAACAATACATAAAGACTATACAACAACAACGAAAACAAAACCTCAGCGTACAGGGGCCCTCTGCACAGCCTCGGTCAACAGGCTATCAATCCAAAATTATGTGCACGCAATCATGTAGAAATAGAGTCCTCTCTTATATTTAAAAACACAGTTACAGCAATAAGACTAGTGTCATGGCACAGTGAAGTTTGAATAGCAAAATTACATTCAAAAAGAGACTAATTCTATGCGTATAGAAACGTGTTATTTATAACAAAGGTTACATAACTGTTTTCCTGTAAAACTACGTGAACAAGGACACATAAAAGACAACGTCCATGGATTTAGCATAATGGTTGCCGAGATTATTAAATCTATCAACTGTGGCTATTGGATTCACATCGTGGGGGAGTCTACAGCTGTTGACATGACCCGAAGGATCTAGGAATGGCCACGAATCCTTCACGTGCTTGAAGACAGAGTCCTGTTGCTATAGGATTCCTCTGTTTGACCACCGCTTGACCACCGTCAACCACAACTTTCCTTGATGAATTCGGCTGAACCAATAGGACCTGATCCATGTCCAGGTCATTCCTGACCTACCCACGTGTCTCATTTTTCTTGATGACACCTACAACCTGGAGTTTAACAAAAACAGTTGCGGAAAGTGGCTGCATTCTGCAGTTTATGAGAAAAATATAAGTCAAACAAAAACACAAGAACATTGTTAGAAATCCACTTAAATGCTCTTTTGGAATCAATATGCAATGATTTCTGATAGCTTATGGAGTACTGGTGAGGGAAAAAGTCTGGGAAAATGTGTAGGAGAGGTGTAATTTCAAAGCTCAACATACCCCCACTGTGAAGGTGTTCCATGTCCCCATGCAACCAAAACTTTGATCATTCTCCTTTTAGTTCATGTGTTCTGAGACCTCTGCCAATACATCCAGCATTCTTTTCTTCTTTCTTGGGACCACTACCATCCTCAGCTTCCTCATTAGACACCTGAATTTGAGGTTGATGAGAGTCCTGTTCAACCTCTTGTTATTTTTCTTTAATTTTCTATTTTTCTTCTTCCATAGCCCAAGATGCAACATGGTGTTGTCGTGAATAATATTAACTAACCTGTCCTGTTCTTTCAATGTTTCATTTTCTCTTTTGATGTGTCTATTTAAGACCTCCAGATCAAAAACTTCCTGTTTTAGTAATTGGATTTGAGCTTCTTGAGCTGTATTAGGCTGGGCAGATGAAGTGCCTGGATCTGTGGCTGTTTTCTCCAAGGTCTGAATATAATCATACATTTCTTGCTGGACTGATCTATCTCAGGTGTAGTCTTCCTTGGGTTGTCCCCAAAATCTGGTTGAGAAGGACTTATCTCAAACTCTGGCCGAGAAGGACTATTTTCAAAATCTGGCTGAGGAATAGGAGTATGGTGTGGGCCACGGCTAGGAGGGATTGCTGAAGGTTGTTCCGGTGTTTCCCCTCCTAAATCAATAAAGTGGGGCCCCTTAATTTGTATTTTCCTCAATTTCCCTTTTAGTCTAGAACTTCTCCTCAAATTTTGTGGACTAATGTCTTCTTTCTCCATACTCTGTTTTTCTTTCCCTTTTCTCTTTGCTGCAGCTGACTGCTCCTGAAGGTAAACTAGTCTTTCAGATAGTATTTGGTGGTCCTCTTCTGAGGAAGGTTCTGGGGTTTGATAGATAGCCTCAATACTTCTTTTCCCTTTTGATTTTCTTGGCTTCTTACCCTCAGTTCTTTCCTTCCTACCTTCAGACAGTTTTTCTTCCCTACTAGTTTCTTTGACTATGTTAGTAGGAGTATCCTGAATTTTCTCACTTGTTTTCTTTCTTCTAATTCTCCTTGATTTGCTGCTTTCAGGGTTTTCTTGTGGATCTTTAAAGAAATTTCTAACCAAAAACTGCTCCCATGTGTCCTTCTTTTCTTTTAATTGTTTTTCTATCAAAATTTTCATAAGGTCGTGATGATACAAATGGGGTTCTACGTCCCCCAGATTCTTTTGGATGGTGGTGGACATTTTCTTCAGGCTATTTAGCAAGAAGTAGGGCAAATTAATAGTTTGGTTTTCTAGAAAATTCATTAGCAACCGAGTGTGGTACATGTACATTGACTCGAATCGTCCCTCACAGGTAATGAATTTCTGGATTATTAATAATAAACTAGCCCATTTTTCTTGTAAAGCAGAGACAGGGATTCCACGATTAAAGATGGTTACATCCATACCTAGATTTCGTAGGATAACCCTCCATGCTCTCTCATCAAAGCTCTTATTTTTGAACCACCGTTCTCCCTCTTGTGGGAGTTCGGTTGCAGCTGCTATGGACGCCTCTGTGATTGAGAATTTAAGGTCTCCAACCTCAGCTTCCACTCCATCAAAAGACCTCGCAAAAGTCTTCGTAACTTCCTTGTTGTAGCCTCTGAATTTCTGAATAAATTGTAGCCATCGGGCCTTCCTTAGCATGCTTTTCACTTGCGGATACCCTTCCATAAATTTGGGCCCTTCCAGTTCTGCTCTCAACAGAGTACCCATTCCTTCCCCTGCTTTAAAGTACGTCTGCATGAATGATGGATTGACGAAGGTGAGACGATTGTGCTCGTGGGGAATTTGGAAGGACTGTGCAGAAAAAAACTAGTAGTCGTGAATGGCGGGATAGAGAATAGGTAGCAAGGATGAGTTCACAGAACGGAGGATAGAATGGGTTTACAAAACAAAGGTTTATGTGAGCAGACCAACAATACAAATGCAACTTCGATGGGCAGTATGGAAATAGAGTGAACTCGATAAAGTTTTGAACTAGACGGTTGCGAAATAGACGTTAGCTTGCTCACAAAATGGCTGCAGAATTTGTGCGGTAGGAAAGGAGTCGTGACCAAATCCATCACGTCCTCACAATTACCCAGCTTAATAGATGGAATGTCAAAGTACGATTGAACACGAGTTAAAATCAGAGATGGATCATAAAGCCGTTAGGAATTAATGCAAGGTTCGTGGTGGAATTACGAAAAGGTTATGGAAGCTATCAAGGTGAATCATTACATATAATGGAGCTGGTGGTTTCATAACTATGTAAAATGTGTTTTAAAACGCTATTTGAAACGAACTTTGCTCATACCTTGGAACTTACCACTTCCGTCCACTGACCTTTGATTGGATGCTTATTGCATGCTCCTAAGTGCTTTATATCTTCAGAATATCTTCCTTTTGCCATACTTGCATTTGATTTTCATGATCATTTAACTAACATCTGACTGTCACTGTTGAAGAACAGAGTGGTGGCTGCGGAATCAGCCTTTAGCTGTGGAAACTGGGTTTAGCTGCGGAAACTGACGCAGTAATCATATGACTGAATGGAGATGGATAAATGATGACTGAATGAATGAAAATGGTCATAAAAGGAATTTTATTGGCGGAATGAGATGATGAAATGAAGTGAAGTGAAATGAGGTGAAATGAAGTGAAGTGAGATGTCATGAAACTATGGATACAATGAGAGAAGATTTTTTTTTTTTTTTGGAAAATATAGGGTGTCAAGAGTTCCTGATTTTCGCCCTGTATTTTTTGTATAAGACTGCCAATCAGCGATTGGTTTTTAGGCTTATACACATTTTTCATTTTTATTTTTTTTCAGAAACAAAAAAGAACAAAGGCTAGGCTGGTGGAGAAGAAGGATTCTTCTTCACCAGCCTTATCGCAGAACTATCTTGAAAGATTTTGACAAATTCCTCTTTTGAGAGTGGCTTATGATAGATCTTTAATCTGTAGCCATTCGCAATAAGAGGAGTTTGATGTTCATCAATGGTTTTGATTCTTACCGCTCCATTGCTAAAGATTTTGTCAATCTCATATGGCCGAAGCCAATGAGTTTGAAATTTTCCTTTAAAATATTTAAACTTGGAATCAAATAGCAATGCCCAATCTCCTTCTTCAAACTTTTTCTCCTTGATGTATTTTTCATGCCACTTAGCTCTTTGATATTGAACTAGATCAGTTCTTAGGATTGCCTCTTGTCTGATCTCATCTAGCTCATTCAACTGCTCCATTCTATGATTTTGGGCTTCTGATAGATCCATTCCCAACTGAACTGCCATCTTGAAAATTTTGACTTGGAACTCAATGGGGAGCAGGACTTCTTTCCCATAAACAAGTTCATAGGGAGAATGTCCTGTTGTATTTCTCCATGTAGTTTTGTAGGCCCACAAGGCTTCAAGAAGCCTTTTTGCCCAATCTCTTATGTGTAGATGAACATTTTTGGTGATGATGCCTTCAATAACTTTGTTTGTAGACTTCATTTGACCATTTTCTTACGTATGGTAAGGAGTAGATTTTCTGTGCTTGATTTTGTATTCTTCCATCAATTTCTCCACTAGTTTGGATGTGAATTGACTTCCCTGATCTGTCACAATTTCTCTTGGAACACCAAAGCGAGTAAAAATATCCTCATAAAGAAAACTAACAACTGAATTTTTAGTAGCAGAAAATAATGCTTTGGCTTCTATCCATTTAGTGACATAATCAATACATACCAATATATACTTTCTTTGTTTAGATGGTGGGTTAATAGGTCCAATGAAATCTAAAGCCCATTTTTCAAAGGGTTCGATGAGTACCTATGGTTGCAATGGCATTTCATTTGAAAGGGTAGGTTTCCCTACTCTTTGGCAGCTGTCACACCTTTTGACATATTGTTTTGCATCTTTGAAGAGGGATGGCCAATGATATCCTACAGAGAGGATTTTATAGGTTGTCCTTTTGTCAGCAAAGTGTCCGCCGCATGGTTCATCATGACATGCTTTGAGAATATCAGGCATTTCATCTTCCCTAACACATCTTCTGATCACAAGATCTGGCCCTGTTTTAAACAATTCGTTAGAAATCCATGAATATTTTGAACTCTCTTGAATAATCTTTCTTCTTTCACCAGGAAATAAATGTAGAGGTAGTTTCCCTATAACCAAATAGTTAGCTATATCTTCATACCAAGGGGTCTTAGTAGTTACTGTAAAATAAATATTCATCAGGAAACTTATCCTCTACAGGAGAATCTTCTTTAGTATTCTGGATCCTAGACAAGAAATCAGCTACTGTATTTTGTTTCCCTGGTCTATCCAACGCAGTAATATTGAATTCATGTAAAAGTAGGAGCCACCTTGTAACTCTACCATTAGTAATAGGTTTGTTCATTAGATATCTAATTGCAGAATGATCAGTATGAATAAAAGTTTCATAGCCTGTTATATAATGTCTAAACTTATTGATTGCATGAACAACAACTAAGAACTCTTTTTCAGTTACAGTATAGTTCAACTCAGTGGGAGTCAAATTTTTACTGGTATAGTAAATGGCATAAGGAACTAAATCTTTTTGACCTAACAAAGCTCCTAAAGTTGTATCTGAAGCATCTGTAGAAATATGGAAAGGGAGTTTCCAATTTGGTCCTCTCAAGATAGGTGCTTCAGATATTCTTGTTTTCAAAGTTTCAAATGCTGATTGACAATCAGGATCCCATTTGAATTCACAGTCTTTTGTAAGCAGTTTGAAGAGTGGAGATGCTATTTTAGTGAAGTTTTCTATAAATCTTCTATAGTATCCAATAAATCCTAGAAAACTTCTAACATCTTTTTGACAATTTGGAATAGGCAATTTGGAGATGACTTCAACTTTTGATCTATCAACATTAATCCCATCCCCTGAAATATGATGTCCTAAAACAATACCTTCAGTAAACACCATAAAGAATTTTTCATGGCTTAATGAAACGTTTGTCTCTTTACATCTTATAAGGACTTTTTCCAAATTTTCTAATGCCTCTTCAAACGAATCACCATAAACTGTAAAATCATCCATATAAACCTCTACACAATCATGGATTAGATCAGAAAAAATTCCTAGGACTACTCTTTGGAATGTCGCAGGTGCATTACATAATCCAAAAGGAAGCACTCGATAAGAAAAAGTTCCCCATGGGCAGGTAAATGTGGTCTTATCCTGACCCTCAGGTGCTACCTGAATTTGATTATAACCACTAAAAACATCCAGAAATGAAAAGTACTTTTTGCCTACTAATGTATCTAATACTTGATCAATAAAGGGCAAAGGAAAGTGATCCTTCAAAGTTTCTTAGTTCAATTCCATGTAATCAATGCATACCCTCCATTTACCATTCTTTTTAGGTACTATAACCAAAGGAGAAACCCACCGGCTATCTGAAATTGGATAAATGAAGTTTACATTGTGTAGTTTTTGGAGCTCTTCTTTCACTATCTCCCTAAGATTTGGATTCATCCTTCTCTGAGGTTGTCTGATTGGTCTACTGTTTTCCTCAATATAGATATGATGGATGCAAGTCTTAGGGTCAATACCTTTCATATTAGTATACTCCCATGCAAATGCAGTAGAATGTTTTTGCAAGATTTTGGTTAGCTTTCCCTGTTGTGATTTTTCCAAATTTTTGTTGATATTCAATGTTTTACCTAGAAAAATCTCAATGGTAGAACTACCAAACTCTTCGATCGAGTAAAGAGACATTTTTCTTGATGATGAATACTCGATGTCAGAATCTAACTGAAATTGTGTGTGGTCATATTCTGAAGATGTTCCAAAATTTTCCAATGTGTTCAGAATTTGACTATCTTCACTAATTTTAGAAATGGTAAAGACAAGTTGTATATTGTCATCATCATCGACCCATTCATTATCTCCTACTTCTGTAACTAATTTTGCTGGAGGATACAAATTGAATTTCTTTGTCGAACTACCATTAGAAATGTACATATCTCCAGATCTACAACTAATGAAAGCATCAGCTGTGGCTAGCCAAGGTCTTCCTAAGATGAGTGGGTGCCCTCCTAAATTACTCTTGGGAGTCAAAATCATGAAATCTACTGGATATTCCCAAGAATCTAAGGAGACTGAAATGTCTTCTAATACACCATCTAGTTTGATTATCGATCTATCTGCAAGTTGCAGTAAGGTAGGTGTAAAAATAAGATTAGGAAGTTTAAGATGTTCCATTGTCTGTCTACTCATAATGTTGATAGCAGCCCCTAAGTCAATCAAAGTATTTGGAATTTCTATCCCATTTATATGTGTCTTGACAATTGGACTTCCTGGATCTACATATTTCTGCATGGTAATTTTTCCCATCATGATATCTGCAATTTTTCCTACCAGGTGGATTCTTCTTGTATCTCTTGGTTTCCTTCCTGGTCTTTTGAGACTCAACTCCTTTATTGTTTTTGCTAGAATAGGAATCTCTCTAATGGCTTGTAGCAAGGGAATCTTGATACATACATTTTTTAATTCATCTAGGAAATCATAGTCATGCAACAAGATTTGTTTTTCCACCCCTTTGTCAATTTGTAATCTTTCAGGGAAAGGAGGTGTGGATGAAGATGCAGGTTGCTCAACTACATGAGTTGTGGGGGTTGACTCTTTTTCTTTTTCTTTTTGAATGTTTGGGTTTTGAAGAGATGCTTGCTCAGAACCTTTATTGGCTTTAAGAGAATCCTCCTCAGAGGTATCTTTCTTTGGAACATCTATAGAAGGTTTTTCTAAAACTCTACCAGACCTGAGTTGTACATCGTTGAGAGGAACAATCATATAGGTAGGAAATTTTTGTCCTTATACCATGTAAGCATTATGAGGATTTTTGTTATTGGGATTTGGCAATGGCTAGGCTGGTAGTTGATTTGTCTTTTGTTGAAATGGAAGCAAGAGTTGAGAATTTGGATTTTGTTGAGAAGGTTGTTGTTGCGGAAATGGTAATGAGAGCTATGGGTTTTGATTTGGAATTTGTGGATTTTGTTGATTTTGAAAAGATGGAGGATATTGATAAAATTGAGCAAATCTCCCATAAGGATTTTGCATCCCTTGTGCCCGTGATTGGTATGGATTTTGAGATTGGGGCCAAGGTTGTTGCCAAGAATTCCAATTTGGTGGGAGCTGAAAGTTCATAGGATTGTTAAATCCTTGATTTCGTGGCCCCTGCCATGGTCTTCTTGAAGCAAAACAAAGGGACTCTACTGAATTTGGATCCTCCTGAAAGATAGCTTTGAGCCCAGGAATTGAAGGACAATCCTTGGTCTCATGGCTTCTGAGAAAATCACACATGTCTCTACAACTTTTGCATCCAAGGGACATTCCCTTAAAGCATGTTTCTTTCTACATTTTGGACAAAAGATGGCTAAGGCTTCAACTTCTGTTTTCTATTTGTTTTGTATTTTAAGGGTGTCTAGTTGTTCACTAAGGCTCCCTAGAATATCAGTTTTGAACTCATCAAGCATATTTCCAATCTCTGCCCTACTTACTGATCCAGTTGCAAATTTGTTTGCTCTAAGAAGAGAAGGATCTCTAGGCCCTTTTCCAGTTTTATATTTTCGCCTTGAGAGATGGACACATAGTTCTGCTATGTCATGGAGTGGAAGTTGAGAAATATCTCCCTTCCCAATCATGTTTAAAATATCTATCCATTCATCTCTAATGGCTTTCCATAGAAGGGCTTTCAAGGTTTCCTCATCTAAATTACTCATTTTTGCTCTCTTTAAGTTGTATTGAAATCTTTCAAGTAAATCCTCCAAATTTTCATCTTCTTTTTGCATCATCTTGAATACCTCATCCTTATGATTGGTGGGCATACAATAATCCAAGTATCTATCCAAAAATGTTTGTTTCATATCATTCCAAGTCCTAATAGATTGAGTGACTAATCCCATGAACCATTTCAAAGCAGCTCCTTTCAATGTTGAAGGAAACAATTTGAGTTTTTGAGAGTCTTCAATATAGTCATAGGTTCGGCACAAGACTTCAAACTCAAATAGAAATGTTTCAGGATCCTCACTTTGCAACCCATAAAAGTTTGGGAGGATAGATGGTGAAATGTTTTTCATTGTTGTATGGGTCTCCTCATCGGCTATAGGGAATCCAAATGAGTTATCTCCATCCCTATTTCCCCCATTGTTACCTCTACCTCCTCCATTGTTTCCTCCTCCTCTACCTCTACCTCGACCCCCTCCTCCAAATCCATTCACTACTTCCTCTGTCATGATAGTTTCCTCAGAGTTCTCAGAGTCCTCTAGTTCTTCTATTAATGGCGAACGAGGAAGAATTTCTCCCTCCTCTTCTTCAGGTGATTCTACTTCTTTGATTACAATGTGTTCCCCTGTAGAAGTGAAGAAAGGTTCTTCTCCTAGGTCAGATTTGATGGATAGTGTGGGAGAGTATCCTAATTCAGCTGCTGCCCCTTGAATTCCAGGAATCCTAAGGTTGGGAGTGTGAGTCGGAGATGATGGAGGTGTATCTTGTCTATGCCTTGAAGTAGTTGGAGTTGTGAAAATCGAACTTTTTGACCTAGCTATAAACCTTCCCCTAGAATCTCTTGCTTTATGTATGTCATTTTTTATTTTTTATTTTTTTAATTCAGGCTAATAATTCTCTTTCTGATCTTCCAGGTCACACTAGGTGCAAGAAGAGAGCGTAATCAAGAAATTATTGAACTAACAACTCTCTTTTCTGATCCTCCAGATCACACTACGTGCAAGAGGAGAGCATACTTCAAGAAGTTATTAATTTTTCCCTTCTTTTTTTTTAAGAGATTGGCTACCTAGTTACACTTCCTCGGCAACGACGCCAAAATGTTTGGTCAATTTAGTGTGTCCTAAATTGCTACATTAATTATCAATCTAGGAGTCATAAACTGATGAAGTGTGGTGCACTATATGTGCAAAATAGCCTCTTTCTTACCTTTTTGTTGTTTTCAATTTTTATTTTGTTTTGGGGTTTTTTATCTTTGTTTATCTCCAATACGAATGGAAAGCCTATTCCTGAGTTTTAAGCATACTGTAGAAGGCAAGTATGGATATATATTTTAAGGCAAATATGTCCTTTATAATGATTTCCAGAACTTAACACTTCAGAGGGTCTTAGAACATACTAATGAAAAAATTAATACTTGAACAAAAATGTACTGCTATTCAAATCAAGCAAGTAATGAACTACTGATCATGAAACCATTATCTCTGCTACTGTCTAAATAAAGAAAATGAATTAATCTACTGCACTCAAATAAATCAAAAATTACATTCTAGTAAAATCAATTCACATCATTCATAGTCCGATTCCTTGCCAGTTAGTCTAAGCTATGGCTTTTGGAGATAATCGTCAATGATATGAGCAAGTTGATGTCTAATTGCAAAAATGTAAAACTAAAATCAAATCACAACATTCATAATCTGATTCCTCGCTAGTTAGTCTAGCTATGGCTTTCGGAGATAATTGTCAATGACATGAGAAATCTGATATCTAATTGAAGAAAAGTAAAACTAAAATCAAATCACAACATTCATAATTTGATTCCTCGCCAGTTAGTCTAGCTATGGCTTTCGGAGATAATCGTCAATGACATGAGCAATCTGATATCTAATTGCAGAAAAGTAAATGTAAAATCAAATCACAACATTCATAATCTGATTCCTCACCTGTTAGTCTAGCTATGGCTTTCAGAGATAATCGTCGATGACATGAGCAATCTGATATCTAAACTAACTACTAAATCAATTGAACAAGACTGGAATCAAAGCATGACTGGAATTAAAAAAAACTAAGAAAAGAAAAGTCAGCAGAGAGGTTAATTCCATGTTAGTAGCTATTACAAAAATTGCATGAAAAATGTCCGGGCCTACTCTGTCCTGAAACATACACACACTGATCAGTGTTAACAACAATATACAAAGCTTGTAAAATCATAAACAGGAAGGAAATGTTAGAAATATATACACAGGTGAATAAATATAAAACATGTGCAGTGAAAATAAGGAAACGATACGTAAATACTGTACAGCAACAACGAAAACGAAACCTCAGTGTATAGGGGCCCTCTGCACAGCCTCGGTCAACAGGCTATCAATCCAAAATTATGTTCACGCAATCATGTAGAAATAGAGTCTTCTGTATATTTAAAAACACAGTTACAGTAATAAGACTAGTGTCACGGCACAGTGAACATTGAACAACAAAATTACATTCAAAAAGAGACTACCTCTATGTGTATAGAAACGCGTTATTTATAACAAAGGTTACATAACTGTTTTCCTGTAAAACTACGTGAGCAGAGGACACGTAAAAGACAACGTCCATGGATTTAGCAAAATGGTTTCCTAGATTATTAAATCTATCAATTGTGGCTATTGGATTCGCATCGTGGGGCAGTCTACAGTTGTCGACATGACCCCAAGAATCTAGGAATGGCCATGAATCCTTCACGTGCTTGAAGACGGAGTCCTGTTGCTGTAGGATTCCTCTGTTTGACCACCGCTTGACCACCATTGACCACAACTTTCCTTGATGAATTCGACTGAACCAATAGGACCTGATCCATGTCCAAGTCATTCCTGACCTACACACGTATCCCGTTTTGCTTGATGACACCTGCAACCTGGAGTTTAACAAAAACAGCTGCGGAAAGTTGAATCAGCTGTGGAAAGTGGCTGCATTCCGTAGCTTATGAGCAAAATCTAAGTCAAATGCAAACACAAGAACATAGTTAGAAATCCACTTAAATTCTCTTTTAGAATCAATATGCAATGATTTCTGATAGCTTATGGAGTACTGGTGAGGGAAAAAGTCTGGGAAAATGTGTAGGAGAGGTGTAATTTCAAAGCTCAACAACTACTGTAGGTCAAAGGATACTAAAGAAGAGATTTTCAGGATAACCATGGGCTAGGATGAATCCTTAGAAGACTACGAAGAAAGATTCCAGCTCAGTTACAAAAGGGCCAGGTGCACACTTGACCCCGAGTGACTAAAGCTGGTCCTCATCAAGGGAATAAGGGAAGATCTTTCGATGCCTTACATTTGTTAGTAGGAGGAGATATCTACCAATTACCCTATGAGGATATCAAGACTGTCTCTAGAAACCATTCTAGGGAAGCTAGGAAAAAGGGTAGGAGTAGTCAACCTATGGCCAGTACATCATCTTCCAACTCATCCATCAAGGGTGAAATTAGAAATATGCTAGAAGATTTCAAAAGTGAGATGATGTAAACCCTTGCCTTGAAATTGGACACCATGAATATCAAAAGGAAGAAAGAGGAAGTAGAGAGAGCCTTGGCCATCTTTTGTCCTAGATGCACCAGGAGGCATCCTAGGAATGAATGTCCATTGAACTGTATTGAAATTTTCTCAGTTTGTGATGAAAATCACTCTAGAGACAAGTGCCCTTCTTTAACCAGACTCAAGGATGTATATCAAGGAGCTGAAGGGGTCACTGAGCAGCTTTTCTACATCAAACAAGGGAGACCTCCTGGGCCTAGACCATACTAGCAGGGTATGCAAGGGTCATCCCATGCATATTACAACCACAACCAAACCACAACTATACCTTCTTGGGGACCCCCTGCTCATCATTCCTGGTTTACACCCCTTTCTTGGTCCTATGCATCTAAGTATCATTCTGAGCCAGCCAGCCAGTCATTTCAACCTTATGTTCCACCACAACCTTAGTGGAATACCTGACTCCAGGGGCGGAGGCCCCAATAAGCAATGCTCCAGCTCTATTGCCTCCACCACCTACCCAACCACAACTCCTACACTTTGCTCCACCCAAGAAACCCTAGATGCCTGCCCAGCCAAATCTGAACATAAACAATAGGCAGGCTCAACAAGTATTCAATGGAGAGACATCATATATAGCTTATGTTGTAGAAATCTAGGAGATCAACCTAAGATTTGGGAGAATTCTCTTGGATAAACAACCTCCCTCTCCACATAGGGAAGTTGAGGAAGAAAGAGAGGAAAGCAACCTTAAATTAAATACACCCTTTCCTGAGAGATTAGCCCAACCACTCCAGCCTACCCCAGAAAAAACTAAACTTCTGGGAGAATTGAAAAATCTATGTGTAAAGATCCCCCTTCTTCATGCAATAAAAGATGTTCCCATTTACAATAAGTTGATTAAGGATAAATTCTTCAAGTATCCAGGGAGAAGAAAAAGGGATGCCCCTACCATTAATGTCATTGGGCAGTTGTCTGACTTAATGTTGGGGCAGGTAATATGTCCAAAATATTTGGACCATGGAAGCCCTGTAGTAGATGTGCACATCAATGGCAGCATTGTCCCACACACTATGATCGATCTTGGGGCTGCCATTAATGTGATGACCAAGGACACCATGCTCAAGTGCAACCTCCAAGGGTCATTGAAGAAGACCACAATAGTTCTGCAACTTGCATACTATTCCACAGTTACCCCAGGGGTAATTGTGGAGGATGTGATGGTCTCCATTGACTCCTAGGAGTACCCTATAGATTTTCCAGATCTCTAGTGTAAGGCTAAGCTTACTAGTTACCCTCTCATCCTTGGGAGGCCATGGTTGGCCACATCTGATGCTTACATTAGCTACAGAGCTGGGAATATGAAGATCAAGAACAAACATATGTCCAAATAGTTAGTCATATACCCTCCTGCTCAACTTTCTCTAGAGCATGATTTACGTTTAAGGTTGGAGGAGGAAGAAGATGAAGTTTATTCCACCCAGCTTTATTCTTTGGAAGCAACCATAGGAGGAGGACAATAAGATGAGGATGACTTAACTGAACACCTGCTCCAAAGTCCAACTCCTAGTTCTCTACCATTAGAAGAAGAAGTAAGGGAAACCAAGAACAATCATCGAATTGGCTTATGCTTAGCCGATTCTAACCCACTCTATGTCAAAACCATAGAATTCGGCCCAGAGAAAACTTTGAAAATTAATCCATCTCTTTCTGCTCTCGAAGAGAAAAAGC
The DNA here is from genome assembly GCA_031772625.1 of Pinus tabuliformis. NCBI lineage: Eukaryota > Viridiplantae > Streptophyta > Pinopsida > Pinales > Pinaceae > Pinus > Pinus tabuliformis. The sequence goes on along the minus strand of CM062820.1, from coordinate 1,351,811,615 downwards.
TATGCAACATGTTGAGAGAAAACCTAGAACTTGGAGTTACAAGGAAATGAAAGGAGTAAACCCCTCAGTGTGTACCCACCACATATACATCAAAGAAGGTTGCAAGCCAGTTTGGCAACCACAAAGGAGGATGAATCCAACTCTTAAAGATATAGTCAAAGAAGAACTGCAAAAACTGCTAGATGCAGGATTCATTTACCCTATCTCCGACAATGAGTGGTTCTCTCCTTTAGTGTTAGTTCCCAAGAAAAATGGTAAATGGAGGATTTGTGTTGATTAGAGGGAGTTGAACAAAGCCACAAAGAAGGATCATTTTCCCCTACCCTTCATTGACCAAGTGCTAGATGGCCTGGCAGGGAAGAAGTTTTTCTCTTTCCTAGATGGATTCAGTGGGTAAAACCAAATCCAAATCTACCCAGAAGACCAAGATAAGACCACATTCACCTATCCTTGGGGTACTTTTGCCTATATGGTCCTTCCTTTTGGCCTATGCAATGCTCCTGCCACTTTCCAGAGAGGAGTCTCGAGTATTTTCACCGAATTAGTACATGGTGCGGTGGAAATTTATATGGACGATTTTACACCTTATGGATGTGATTTTCAAGAAGCCCTGGCTAACCTAGGAAAAGTATTACACAAATGCATTGAAATGAACCTATCTCTCAATTCAGAAAAATATGAATTCTTAATGACTGAAGGGACCGTGCTAGGTCATTCAATATCTCAGCAAGGACTGTAGGTGGACCTGAACAAAATAACAATCATCCAAAGGGTCCCACCTCTGGAAAAGTAGAGGGATGTCAGGAGTTTCTTGGGGTTAGTTGGATACTACGGAAGGTTCATAAAGGACTTCAGCAAGTTGGCCTCTCCTTTATTTGGGTTGTTGGCCAAATATTCTGAGTTTATATGGTCAAAAAGATGCCAAGAGGACTTAGACATTTTAAAGGGTAAGTTAACCACTGCACCAATTCTTCGATGTCAAAACTGGTCCCTCCCTTTTCATATTCATGCTGATGCCTCACACGAAGCCATAGGAGTAGCCTTAGGTCAGGTAGAGGAGAAATTGCCCTATGTCATCTATTTTATCAGTAAGAACGTATCAAAGGCTGAGCTAAATTATATTGTGACCGAGAAGGAACTCTGGATGTTGTGCATTCATTAAACAAATTTAGGCATTGCATTACATGCTACCAAACATTTGTGCATACTGACCTCGCTGTAATAAAATATTTAATGAACAAACCAGATGTGAATGCTAGAATTATAAGATGGTTGCTTTTATTACAGTAGTTTGATCTAACTATTGTTGATAAGCCAAGTAAAGAAAATTTTGTTGTAGACTTTCTATCTAGGATGAATGTGCCTGCAGGTGAAGAAGGAATGGTGGATGACCAGTCACTAGATGAGCATTTGTTTGCTATTTCAGTTCTCTCCCCGTGGTTTGCTGATATAGAAAACTATTTTGTATCAGCACAGTTCCCACCAAACTTGCCCTCCAAAGAAAAGAACAAGATAGTCAGGAAAAGCACCCCCTTCACCTAGATTGGGGGAAATCTTTTCAAACATGGCCCAGATCAAATCTTCAGAAGGTGTGTAAGAGAAGAGGAAGTTTTTGAAATCCTCCTGACCTGTCATGATGGGCCTTGTGGAGGTCACTTTGCAGCAAAGAGGACAACATTCAAAGTGTTACAAGCGAGCTACTATTGGCCCACTCTTCATCAAGATGTGAAAAAGTACATTAGTCAATGTAATCAGTGCCAGAGGATGGGAAAGCCTACTCCAAGAGATGAAATGCCCCTATAACCTCAAGTGACTTTCGAGCCATTTGACAAGTGGAGCATGGACTTCATTGGGGCTATCAACCCTCCTTCAAACCAAAAATAGTACATTATTGTGTGCACTTATTATTTGACTAAGTGGGCTAAAACCAAGGTGATCAAGGTAGTAACAGAAGAGAAGGTGGCTGAGTTTTTAAGGGAGAATGCATTCTACAAATTTTGGTACCCTAGAGAGCTAGTCATAGACCAAGGCAGCCAGCTTACCTCCAACATGATTGAAGAACTGCTCAGCCATCACAAAATCAAGCATAGGACCTCCACTCCTTACCATCCACAAGCTAGTGGGCAAGTGGAGGTGACCAACAAGGCACTAGAGAGAATACTAACCAAGGTAGTGAGCAGCAGTAGGAAGGATTGGGCAAAGAGGCTAGTTGATGCCACCTGGGCCTATAATACAACATGGAAGACCACCACTAGATTTACACCCTATGAGCTGGTCTATGGGAAAAAGTCTTTACTGTCCATTGAGTTTGAATATAACACATTGAGGATGGCCACCCAACTAGATTTGGATCTCAGTCATGCACAGAAAGAAAGATTATTCCATTTGAATGGCATGTATGAATCCAGAATGCAGGCCCTCCTACATATAAGGATAGTTAAGCTTCAGAGGAATATTTGTCATGATAGGTCTACATATTAAGGAGAAGCAATTTCAAGAGGGCGATTGGCATTGTTATATGATTCTAGGTGTAAAGACTTCAAGGGAAAGCTAAGGACAAGATGGCTCAGACCTTATGTGGTGGAAAGATTCCATGGTAATGGTTCAGTGCGAATCAGAATTATAGATGAAGAAGCCATTCCATTGCTTGTTAATGGACACCGATTGAAAATGTACAAGAGGCCTCTATCAAAACAAGAGTTCATTGACAATATCAATAAGACAACGATGATGATGGGGCAAGTTCTAGCTCCTCCCTCATCAAGTCACTGAGAAAGAGAAAAAAGTATAAGGATTTAGGTCAAAACCTCCATGAGGTGCTTGAGTCCCATCTTTGAGTTGAAAACCTAATGAGGCAGCCCAATGATGAAAAAAAATGGAAAAAAGAATAAGAAGATCCTTGGGTGAAAACCTTCCTTGAGGCGCCCAGGGAAAACAACTAGGGTGAAAACCTCTCTAAGGTAGCCTAGGTGTTTTTCAAAAAAAAAAAAAGAATAAAAAAAAAAGACATAATTGTTATTTGCAGGTGGGCGAAAAAAACAATCAAGGAGAAAAGAGAAGATCCAAAGGGAACCCTGCCTCACATATATTCATCTCCTCCACTCCTTACCATGCATCCCTCCATCAATTCCATTGTTTTTTCACTTCATTGTTTTGAAAATAGCAACAAGAAATGCTAAAAATAGCATTGCTATAAATAGAATTTCAGGTACCAGTGTTGGAAATAGCAACAAGGAATGATAAAATAGAAATGCTAAAAACAAAATTGCTATAAATAGCATTTCGGGATAGATTCCAATTTTAGTTAGTCCCTCAACTAAAATTGAGAATTAAAATTCGAATTTGATCTTAGCAACTATTTGTAAAATAATTAATTAATTCATCTTGAGTTAATTAGTTGTAGAAAATCAAACATGAAGTCTATGTGAAGACATGCAACAGTTTCTCCATTGATTGAGGAATTTATCCCTTGATTAAAGGAGATCAGGATGAGTTGTACTTTGAGCTGTAATTAGTTAGCTCAGTTATCTGAGTTAAGTCCAGTTAGATTAGTTCCAACAGTTTGTGAAACTAATTGTGAGTTCAGTTAGTTAATGCATGCATGCATGTAACTACTACACTTCAGATAACTGAATATTCTCTCATAAATAACTCATGCATGTCAATCCAGTTAGAGACCCAGTTGAGATCAAAGGAAGGGATAATGTACTATTAGCTGGAGGATTTTTCCTATATAGGAAACTCATCCATGTAAAAGTAATTATCTCCTTTAGGATTGTGCAGTTACTTCTGAGTTTAGTGAGCAGTGTGAGAGGTGAATTCACATAGGTGGCAGCATTGGACCCCAAGAGAAACTGCGCAGTGAAATAGGAGGCTTGGAGGGCAGAGGAGAAGGTTTGTGAGAAGCCTTTGACTGTCTATGAGCAGCAGAGGGATTGTACTAAGAGAAGGATAGCTTGTGAGCTAATGCTTTATGTAATCTGGACATATTTCCACTTGTATGATAATACAGAGATCAAGGTTTTTAGCTGAGGCTTTCCTGAGAGTATTCTTTTATGTTCATGTGTGATTGATTTCTCATTCTATATTATATGTGTTCTATTTGATCTTGCTCATAATCAATTAAGCTTCCACAAGTTTGTTTGTAGAAGTAGATCAAGTATTTTGCTTTAGTATATTGCATTATCAGGTGATCTACAGTGAGAATTTCTACATGATATCGAAGCTAGTTGATTCATAGAGAAAATTCTACATGGTATCAGAGCAAAGGTGATCAAAGAGAAGAATAGTATACAAAGAAGGGATAAGTACGAAGTTTGAAGTTCGTGATTATATAATTCAAATTCTTATCACATCTCAAATTTCACCAATGGCGTTAAACGGTTTAAGACTCAAGTATGCCCTTGACGGCAGCTCAAAATTATATAGCCTAGAAGGATCACATGGAAGCAGTATTAGAGGACAACGATCTAAAGGACTTCATTGATCAAGAAGTCCACAAGATGACAACAACTAATGCTACAGAATTGGCGGAATGGAAGAAATGTGTGGCTAGAGCGAGGAGAATCCTTTTGGAGGGAGTTCGAGACCACATAGTCTTGAGTCTCCATGGGAAGGAGACACCATTTTCAATGTGGAAAACATTGAAAGATCTATATCAAAAAACAACGATCAGAGGAAGCTGGCGCTGAAAGACAAGCTTCGAAAAATCAAGTGTGAAAAGGGAAACATTATCTCTACATATCTGAACAAGCTCACCACCTGTAGGGATGAGCTTAGAAGTGTAGGGATCATGATAGTCGATGATGACATGGTGAGTCTTGCTCTCCTTGGTCTTCCTAAGAGCTGGCATAGCTACGGAGACTCAGTAAATGGAAGAGAGAAATTGCTAGATTGGGAATGACTTTGGTCGGATCTGATGCAGGAGGAGATAAGAAGAAGCACCAGAGATGGTTCTTCATCCAAGGAGGATGAAGAAAATTGTTCCTTAGCAAGTAAGGCAAAGAAAGGGAAGGAGAAGGATTCTCATCCCAAATCGAGTTCTTCCCATGGTGGGAAGAAGTTTGACAAATAGAAAGTGCGATGATTTCATTCTCATGAGGTGGGCCATTATGCAACAAATTTTCCACAAAAAAAATCCAAGAAGGGATCTAAGGAAGGATTAGAAGGTGAGGCATTGGCCTCACAGTTCGAGTTTGATTTCACCCTCATCGCATGCATGGTTTCATCCATGGTGGTATGTGGTTGGCTTCTTGATAGTGGAGCTTCATTCCACATGACCAGTGATAAGAGTTTGTTTAGTACCTTGCAGGAGAAATATCTCAAGATACTCATAGAGATGGGTAATGATGAAAAGTATAGTGTCTCACGAGTAGGCACAGTTGTTTTTTAGAGGGAGCATGGGGCTTGTATTACCTTGACAGATGTGAAGTATGTGCCAGGACTGAGGAAAAACTTGGTATTGATCACAATGCTAGAAGACAAAGGCTATGATGTAGTCTTCAGTGAGGGAAAGGTTTTCCTTAGACACATAACCATGAGATAGGTGAAGCAGATCAGTTCACGGGTCAAGAACCTGTATGCTCTTAAGGTTCAAGATGAATGCAAAGCGTTGAGGAGCAAGGCAACTGTTGGAGAGTTGGTGGTTGAGAGGGAGAGTATATTACCTCTCAACATGCAGTGCCAGAAGAAGTCTCAGACAATTTTGGAGGAGCCACAATCGGCGAAGCAACTTCAAGAGGTTGTGGAGCAACCACAACTAGAAAAGCCGATAGGAGACTGAGTGGAGGCATCCACTCATGATAATACCTCTAGTAGGGGGAAATTTTGAGCCAAGTGGGCAGAGGGATCACATGCATCCATACCTCTAGGTAGGAGGTGGGACGATATGGAGTGACAGTCCCAAGAAGGCTGAAATACATATAGGATCTTTGAGGTAGCCAACCTCTTTGATTAGACCTTGCTACGGGAGCCCTGACGAGGAGTAGCAGGACTAGTTAAGTGGGTAGAGATAGATGTAGATGGAGTGGCAGAGGGAGCTTTAGCATGAGAGGGTGTTTCTAGCCCAACAAGGAGGTCAAATGGGAGATCAGTTACTTACTTCTTAGTAATTGAGTTGCAGTGCAGCAATGGGAAGCACAATGCAACATGATGAGAGGAGGTGCAGTGTGGATGTGTGCTGGGATATACGACCACCAGCAGCATGGATGTAGTGGGAGGAATCAGTGTGATTGATGCAATTAAAGATCAAAGTGATAGAGTCTAGAGCAGTCAGATACTGAAGGGCACAAAGGTGCAAGTTTTTCAGTCGACAGAGGCGATAGCAGTAAGAGACTTTGATGACAAAGGCATCATTCTGATTCAGGTTGGATATTTTTTTTTTCTACATTCGCTAGAGCAACAACACTAGGGAGAAGTGTTGCATGCAGAAAATTCCAAAGGTTCAGGATCAGGTTCGAGTTGAATGCCTTCCTTGTTGAGAGGGAGTGTTGAAAATAGCAACAAGAAATGATAAAAATAGAAATGTTATAAATAGCATTGCTATAAATAGCATTTCAGGTACCAGTGTTGGAAATAGCAACAAGGAATGATAAAATGTAAATGCTAAAAATAGCATTGCTATAAATAGCATTTCGACACAGATTCCAATTTTAGTTAGTCCCTAAACTAAAATTGAGAATTAAAACTTTGAATTTGATCTTAGCAGCTGTTTGTAAAATAATTAGTTAATTCATCTTGAGTTAATTAGTTGTAGAAAATCAAACATGAAGTTTATGTGAAGACATGCAACAGTTTCTCCATTGATTGAGGAAGTTGTCCCTTGATTAAAGGAGATCAGAATGCATTGTACTTTGAGTTGTAATTAGTTAGCTCGGTTATCCAAGTTAAGTCCAGTTAGATTATTTCCAACAATTTGTGGAACTGATTGTGAGTTTAGTTAGTTAATGCATGGATGCATGTAACTACTACACTTCAGATAACTGAATATTCTCTCATAAATAACTCGTGCATGTTAGTTCAGTCAGAGACCCAATTGAGATTAGAGGAAGGGACAATGTACTATCAGTTGGAGGATTTTTCCTATATAGGAAACTCATCCATGGAGAAGGAATTATCTCCTTTAGGATTGCGCAATTACTTCTGAGTTTAGTGAGCAGTGTAAGAGGTGAAATCACACAGGTGGCAGCATTGGACCCCAGGAGAAACTATGCAAGGAAAGAGGAGGCTTGGAGGGAGAGGAGAAGGTTTGTGAGAAGCCTTTGACTGTCTATGAGTAGCAGAGGGATTGTACTGAGAGTAGGATAGCTTGTGAGCTAATGCTTTGTGTAATCCAGACATATTTCTACTTGTATGATAATACAGAGATCGAGGTTTTTAGCTGAGGTTTTCCCCAGAGTATTCTTCTGTGTTCATGTGTGATTGATTTCTCATTTATTTTATATGTGTTCTATTTGATATTGCTCATAATCGATTAAGCTTCCGCAAGTTTGTTTATAGAAGTAGATCAAGTATTTTGCTTTAGTATATTTCATTATCAGGTGATCTACAGTGAGAATTTCTACATGGTATCGGAGCTAGCTGATCCATAGAGAAATTTCTACACATTGCTTCAATTAAGGCGCAGACTATGTTGTCTACAGGATCCCCTGAAAACCTACAGGATGATCTTGTAGGAATTATAGTGGCCCATAAAACCTACAGGAAGCAATCCGAGGTTGAATGGTAGGTTGATTAGGTCCCCAAAATTCATTCTAGACATGATATAACCCCTCGCCTCATCCATTACCATCATCCTTGCACTCACCATTAAAAACAAAAAGAGATCATTTCTGGCAGTTATGAAAAGAAAAAAGAAGAAAAAGGGAAAACAGAGGAGAGTAAGACCATTACCTGAATGTCCCTTGCTCCACACACACTCCTACTCCCTCTGTCTATTCATTGCAACATCCTCACAGCCCCAACCAACAACATGATTAAGAAGTTATAAGGGAGAAGCAGCTACAGGACATCCTGTAGGAAATCCTGTAGCAGCTTATCCCACAGAATATCAATCATCAGCTACAGGTCTTCACTATGATGATCCAGATAGTAGACAGTAGACAAAAAAGGAGGAAGAAGAATGACCATGCAAAAAATAAACAATGCAACACCTTTGATCTTCAACAACTGCAGCATAGCATCAAGACAATAGGTAAGTATCTCGCTCACTCACTCATATCCATTATTTGATCAAAAGTTGTAAGGGTTACGAGGTAGTTGGTTTATAAGTGAAAAGGTGGCCAGTTAAATTGGCCACCTTCGTTTAGTCATCACATACAAAACTGGGTATCCTCTCACACGTGGTCATAGTCAACTCAAAGACAGAGGAGGAGTAGGACAAGAAGTGGTTAACTACAGATCTATGAGGTAGGAGCTAATCACAAGGAGCGGGAATGATGGGGTGGTAGTGGAGACAAATGGTCTAGAAATAGAAACATACCTCTGCTGCCAGCACATCACCTGATCCTGAAAGGCCATAAAGGGAAACAAAACATCGTTTGCGTGCATTCATGCATTCCACATCCTCGAAACTCCCTCACTCAAATCCCTCTCATAACTTTGGCCACCCACGGGAAGTAAGGATCCATCATTCTGCAAGAGAATTTCTATAGGAGCATGCACAAGAATTCCTATAGGAACAATCTACAAGAGTAGTCTACAGCATAGGCAGAGAGGGGTTCAAGAGGGAATATCAAGAGAATTTTCCACTGACATCATTCTAAAGAGGTAGGATCTAAAAATCCATCCCCATTTACAAGAAAATGAACTAGAAATGCTCTAAAAGCTAGTGGATATAACAACTGTGGGAAGTGAATTACATACACAGGAAACTTTGTTTTCTCCTGAATTTAAAATTCTTGTGTCAAACCTCTCATTTCCTCCTCAAGCCTCACAAGAAAGATGATAGGCGGATTTAATAGGAGAGAACCCAAAAACACTGTGAGGATACAACAATACCCCCAAGTGCTTGAAATATTTATATGACACCAATGGATGAGGTTTTCCGAAAAATTCACAGGGTATGATGATGAGGTGGCTCAAGAATTTTCTCAGTCCCTCTCTCCACACAGTAGAATCGATACCACTGTTATATTTAGAGGGCTCACTATAGATCTCACCCTAGAGCTCATCAATAGGATCACCACACTTCCCCTAGGAATTCCATGGAGAAAAGAAGACAAAGTAGATAGTCTGCTGGCAAAAAGGAAATTCTTTTTAGAAGGTGAAGAACCCATAGAGGATAAAAATGGAGTAAGGAGGGACAATCTCCCATACCCATGGAGTAAGGTAGGTTACCAACTCATCAAATATATCTCATGTGAGGGTAGATACAGTGTTGTTTATGGCTACCATTTTAGGATGCTTGAAGAATTAAGATTTGGCGTAGAAACACCAGTTCACCAAAGACTCAGCGCACCCTATTTCTTGATGTGATCACTCATAAACTCCATCAACAAAGTAAAGGAATGGAATTCCAAACAATTGGCTCACCATGGGTTCATCAGGATCCTCATTGAGGATGCCCTCCAAAACCTCAGGGTCCCTATAACATGGTCAGTCTTCCGAGACTTACCAGCAGAGGATGACATCAAAACCCTCACCTATGATGTTAGTCCTTCTGTGAGTGAGGAGGAGGCAAAACAAGAAGAAGAAGATATAGAGATAGATGGGGATGAGATGGATGAAGAAGAAACTAATACAAAGGAAAATGAAGAAGTAGAAGAATAAGGGAGAGAATAGAAGGAGGATGATGCTGAAACAGAGGAGGAAATAACGGAAGAAACTGATGGAGATGAGAAAGAACAACAAGAGGAAGAAGATAAGAAAAATAGAGAGGAAGAAGGAATTGAAATAGAAGGGGAAGAACACAATGAGGAGTCACCTAGGGTGTCTTCAAAGGCCCCTGAGAGGAGGCAACAACTGCCCTCACTACTCTCAACACCCCAATCAAGCAAAAAGGGAAAAGAAGGAGACAAACCCCTCTATATTTTAGAACAAGAAAGAGCACAAGAATCAAAGAAGGGAAGCCACACATATCACCAAGACACAAATGACTTCCCCTAAGTCACCAACCACCTATGTAAGGAGGCCCAATACCCGCTCGCCAACTATCTTGGCCGATCTCCACCATTGATCAAATCCTCATGATCCAACGCCTATCACGCAATCTCACATGAAGTCTTGCACGACTGATATCTGGCTGAGAGTGCGGGAGAAAAGTGGTTTTCCCATGCTACGTGTCACCCACTTAGGCTAATCACATGAAATTTAGGAATTTTGCTTACAACTTTTAGGGCGCATGAGATATTGCTTACCACCTACGAAGACCGCTCCATCATTCTGCACATTTTCCACCCTTCTATCGACACGTGACTTGATGTGATCCATCCATCTATTAACATAATCTCTTGTGATAAGATCTCTGCTGCCCATCTTCCGTTAATCATATTCGTTGATCGTACTGATCCAATGGTTCATGTTCACTACTGCTTCATTACTTCTTCCTTTCACTTATTTCAATCTTCAATTTCTCCTTTGCTTTACTCCTTCCCAAACTTTGTTCTGCGTATTATTTAAACACTGCCACTCTTGAGCTTTGATTTGGTTATTCAATCAGACTCCAACACTGTCCGATCATCGTAATGATCCTCTGCACAGTGTCCTCTCTCTCAGATTCTTTTGAATTTGGTGCACACTTAGGTTATGCAGAATTACTCTAATCCACACACAGTTCATAATTCAATTACTCAATACACACCACCCAAACTTAGAAATTGCACTTCTGTATTAATAAATAAACATTTATGCGATGAGTTTGTTCTCGGCCTAGTTTTCTATATTACTGGCATTTCCTTTCATAAAAGGCCTCCTAGGACTCTTCCACACCATCCAAACACTCCATAGACATTCTAGCCATCCTCAACCACCTTCCATCCACCGGTCACATCCACAAGAACAATTAAATTACATGCTTGATTTTACCAAAAAAACCAAAAAAGCGAAAACAGATTTATTTTAGTTTCCTTGCCTACACATTAGTATGGTTTGATGCTATTTACTTTTGTAACTTAGATAGCAGCATTAGTTAGTGTTGATTTAGCAATTCTTCTTAGCATATGTGTTTAAATGGTTAATTAGGATATGGTTTGATTTAGCATTACATGCTATTTTCTTCATTACTGCAGTAGAGTAGCTCTCTTAGAATAGATTTTCTCTTCTTCCATCAAATAATCAAGCTTCTTCGGACTCTATAGAAGTCTGGCTTGGAACCCCTGGGTTCTCTCGCCAGATGAACAGTGACAAGAGGCAGGACCCTCACTTTTACTTGTGCATATAGTACTATCACCTCCAAGTTTGTAAGAAGCCTGGGTTGATAAGTAAAGCTGGTAGCCTAGGAGTTTCAACATCCTTGCTGCAATACTGGCACTCATCAAGTAGGAAGACCAAAATGAACCCAAATGTTTTGGAAGAAAAGATGAGTTGTTTGTTCAGATGCAATTTACTTTTTACATGGTGTTAGTATACACATCTTGCTGAACCTATCTACAACTACATACAAGTAATCATGACCTTTCCTTGACAATGGAAGACCTCCTACAAAATCCATTGAGATACTCTCCCATGGACGTGAAGGTACTAGAATTGGAGTGTATAAACCAAGTTTCCTATTGCTATGCTTACTTGTTGCACCTAAAGAACATCCTCTTATGAAACAAAAAACATTATCCAACATGTGTGGCAAATAACAATACCTTTGAAGATTTTCTATTGTCTTGCCTACACAAAAGTGTCTAGCAATCAATGAAGAGTGTGCCTCCCTTATGATACTATTTCTTTCTCCCCGTGGAATACACAACTTTCCCAAGTGATAAAAAAAACTGTTATGTACATGATAATCCAACTCGTTAATTTTATTTCCTTGACTCAAGCTTGCATATATTTCTTTAAAGTCACTATCATTTGCACATTGTTCTATGTAACTTTCATGCAAAATAGAATTATGCTTGAGTATAACAGAAACATTTACAATAGGCCTTGAAAGCATGTCAACTACCTTATTGTAGATTACCTTTTTATACTTGATAACCAAATGAAATTGTTGTACAAAACCCATCCATCTGAATGTCATGACTACTACAACTTTCAATGTGAATGTAAGTACTGCAATGGTTGATGGCCAGTATGGATGTTGGTCTCCTTCCTCATCAAATAGTGCTTAAATTTTTGAACACTTTGCACCAATACATAAAGTTATTTGTCATATGTGGGATAGTTAGTTACAACTCCATTAAAGATTTTAGAATGAAATGAAATCGGCTTACCATGCTGCAATAAAACTACTCCCATGGAATAATCGCTTGCATCCGTTTGAATCTCGAATGGCTGTCTAAAATCTGGAAGTGTTGAACTTATCTTTTGTTTCAACGCATCAAATGCTTTCTTCTATACATCTCCCCAATGGAAGACTTTCTTGACACTTGTCAATGCATGTAATGGAGCTACAATGGAAGAAAAATTAACAATAAACTTTCTCCAATATTGTGATACCCCTAAAAAGCTTCTTACCTCTGTAACTGTATTTGAGTTGGGCCAATTCAAAATGACCTCAACCTTAGAGGGTTCTATCTTCAGCTCACCTCGTCCAACAATGTGTCCCAAATACACCAAAGAGGTTTTGCCAAATTCACACTTTGACATCTTTAAAAACAATTGTTCTTTTCTCAAGACATCAAGTACTTTGTTTGCATGCATGACATGTTCATCTCTTGAATTTCTGAGTATTAGGATATCACCTAGGCAGACAATGAAAAAATCATCTAGAAATGGTCTCAATACATCATTCAGTACCCTCATGAAAGTAGTTGGAGCATTTGTAAGACTGAAAGGCATAACAAGCTACTCAAACAATCCTTGTTTAGTTTTAAATGTGGTTCTCCAAATGTCTTCTTCAACTATCCTAAGTTGATGATAACCACTTCATAAATCTTACTTAGTGAAATGCTTTTCATACCTCAATTGGTCAAGAAAATCATCAATTCTTGGGAGTGGGTAATGATTCTTTACCGTGATTTTGTTCAATGCACGAAAATCCACACACATGCACAAGTTCCATCCTTCTTTGGCACCAAGACAATGGGAGAACCACATGGCAATGTAGATGGGCATATGATACCTTTGCTCAACAATTATTGAATTTTCTTTTTGATTTCCAAGATCTCCATAATAGACATGCGATACATGGCAATGTTCAGAAGTGGAACATCCTGTTGCAACTGAATCTCATGCTGAATTCCCCTCTTAGGAGGTAACCACTTTGGTTCCCAAAACATCTCACCATGCTTTCTTACCACATGAAACAAAGCAGATTTCAATTTATCATCACAACCTTCAAAAGATTCATAATCAATATCATTCTTTTTCTTGATCATGAGAAGAATTTTTTTTTTACTCGCATTTACTAGTCTCTTCATCTGCCCTGCATTAACCAAAGAAATGTTCAACTTTTTGTGATGGGCTCTCACAATGTACTCCACCCCATTCTTGAGCAATATGTATTTGTTGTCATGGTGCTAAAATATTGCTTTCTTATCATACAAATAAGGACTACCCAAAATGTTTCCTGAGATGTCAAGTGGAACTACATCTAACTCAACTTCATCAATGAACTTTTTAGTAATGGCAAACTTGAATAAACACTTCCTTGTAACTTGTAAGTTTGCATTGTTGACTATCCAACCCAATGGATATCGCTTATGATGAGGTACAATTTCAAGGTTTATTTTTTTACCAAGTCTTTTGAAATCAAGTTTGATTGTGACCCACTACCAAATAATGCATCAATCTTTGTATGATTTGAAATCACTCTTACACAAAACAACTCTATTCTTGACTATTCATTTGGAGTGTTGTTTTGACTATGTGATGAGCTAGTGCTTGCAACAATTTCTTTGCCTTTTGTAACCATGGCTGAAATCTTGGTCCCATCACTAGAATCTGAACCAAGGTCATGTTGTGTGGTAGTGGTTGTCTTTTGTTTTCCCTTATTGTTTTGTTTCTTAGGCCTTAATTTGGGATGCAATTTCCAATAGTGGGTTTCATCATGCCCCTCTTTGGAACAGTGTTTGCATGTGATTTTCTCCCCTTCTTTATTCACACTTTCATTTTTCTCTCCCTTCCATTTTCCACCCTCTTCTTTGTCCCCACCCTTGAATGGTTTCCTCTTACTACCCTCTTCCTGAATGTTCTTTCCTCTAGATTCAAGGTGCGTGGCTTGCACACACATACCTCATATAAGTTATTTGGATTGAACATAAGGATAATATGTTTCAGATAGGAATGCAAACCCCCAATATATTTCAGAAATGTATCTTGAGAATTCAAATTCACTCCTAATAACAAAGCAATTTTCCTAAACTCCTGTGTATAATATTGGACTGTTTGACCTTTAAGTTGCCTAAAATTTTGCCAACTCATAATGGATTTTTACATATAGGCTAACAGATAAAATTGTCTTTTAATTGCAGAAACAAATTCAACCCAAGTAATGTATATCTTACCATGGATTCTCATTTCCTCTTGTATTTGCTTCCCACCAAACTAGTGCAGCTCCTTCTAGCATGGGTGAAGCCAATTGAATCTTTATGTCATCTTCTTGAAGGTTATAAATTCTGTAGTATACCTCCAACTGTCGAATCCAGTTGTCCAACTTTTTTGCATTCATCTCTCCATTGTACATGGGAAGTTCAAATTTTATGTCCAATTTATGTAACGGAGTCTTTCTTTTTGGGGTTGAATGAGTATGTGTAGTTGCAGTGGTGGTAGTGGAAGATGATGTTGTATGAGATGATGGAAATGATGAGGAAGATGATGAGGATGGTGGAGATGGAGGTGGCTTTCCACCATTCCCTTTGGAATCCTTCTTCTCATATTTTTTGTCTTTGAGCTTCCTTCTCCATGTGGAGGTTTAGAACTCTCTCCAACCATTCTAGTGTTCCTCTCTTCATAGAGGACTTTCACCATCTCAGTCAAAATATAGAAATCTTTCTTGAATTCTTCCTCTTATGAAGAGGTACCTTCAGGCTCTCTTTCTCCAAACATAATGGTTGTGGATTCAGGCTCATAAATTGGTACTCCTTACACCCTTTCAATCTCACTTGAAGGAAAAACTTGAGGAGCTTCAAGTGCAACTGAAATTGGAACTTTGGGTGGTGGAGATTGTGACCTTGTGTCTCTCCTTTTTCTGGGCATTACGTCAGGAGTTGCAACCGATAGCTTCCATTCTCCTTTCTGCAACTTTAACCTTGTAGGCATCAAAATTTTGCAACCATTAAAACCCTAATTGCACAAACTCAAGCATTATTATCTGGTGGCAGCTAATGCATTAAGGAGAGCTAGAGTGTTGCTGACAAACTCTAACTCATTCTGCACCACCAGCCTCACCATCGGGTGAACCCTCCCCTGCGCCTTCGCATCCTCAAATCTGTCGAGGGAGGAGTCTTGGTCGGTGGAGGCAGTGCTCATAAACGTCTGCATGTTGTTCCCTTGAGAGTGGAAGGTGTTGCTCCTTAGCCGCTCCATCTCCGTCAAAGTTTTCTGAATCTCGTCAAAGTCATCCTAGAAATTCTGAATACAGTCATGCAGCACTGCTCCTTCTCTTTCACTCATCTTGGTGCCCTCTCTTCCATGTCAGCTGCCTAAACGGAAACATTGCAGCCGTTAAGCAGGCTCACGTTCATGGTCGCCTTTACCATGTCGCTCAGCCTGGGCTCCAGAGATCTCGCATATGGAGGGAGGGATGAAACACAGAGCTGCAGATACCGAGTCACCTTGCACGACGATTTCATAAATTCAACGATGCAGGTGTCGTTGTGCTGGCAATTCACCTCCTAATCCGTCGTAGCTGAAGCCATTATCACAAAGACTAGGATAATTAAACAAGTTACAGCGCCGCGTGATTCCATGGCAATACAACACAAAAAATAGAGAACCAGAGATGATGACAATACAATACAAAAATAGAGAACCAGAAACGAAAAGTACCTAAGGCCAATGCAGGGACGAAAGAGAGTTGTAAGTGGGCAGGCGCGCTTTAACGTCCATATATAGCTGAGTTCCTGCGGCTGTCGAAATGGTCAAATAGCCATTACACCTTACTGTCCGGGAGGATTTCTGATTTTTGGGGAGGGTTCATTTGTTTGAGGTTTTCGTGCGCAAGGACTCGGGTGACACTCATGCAGCCGAAGGAAATATTGGAGGACGAATTAAATAATTTGAATGTTGTTTTACATTTTAATTTGATTTTGATTGTAAAGGTTGTTTCTTTTGTTACTGTACAGGACCCTTACGTGCTAGCTATAACATGACAATGCCCACTTTCATTATGCAATTTGAGATTCTAATAATGGTTAGTTCTAGTGCTTTCTTAATAGTATATATACAGACAGTAAAGGTTAAGATATTCATTTTTAAACTAAATCTTTCGGTTGGATTTAGTGTTTTTTTTAGTATTTTAATTTAACTATATAAAATTTTAAATATTTTGTTGTGGGTTGTATATTTATACTTTATGAAACTATTTTTTTGATTCACTTAATATTATATTGTATTTTTTTAATTAGATAGATATCGTGTTTCATTTTATTATTGGAGTGAATTTATTAATGTTTATTATGTAATATTATTTTTTTTGATATGGTCAAAGTGGACGGAATCTCTTCAAGGAAAATACCATGGGCCAATGGACAAATCACACCCAAGGGGTTTTAGTCCCTTGGATAAACTGGAACTGGCCATACCAGGTGCTCAAGAAAGCACAATAGGATAGATGGTCACACTATCAAGCTCCTATCCGCTTTTATAGGCTTGATGGACGTTGCAAAGACTTTATTTTATTGTTTTCCTTGGAAAGGCAAATACCATCGGCCAATGCCATAGGCAAATAGGCAAATACCACTGTAAAGACCATGGGTAGATTCCGTCCACTTTGACCATATCAACAAAAGAGAATATTACATATTATTTCTTATAATTGGAGAAAAATATACATCCATATGATTAGTTGGTTGTAAAATTTTGTGAGCTTTATCATATTTTGGATAGCTTCCATAATACTCGGTTGAATCTATTAAATAAGTATCATGCTTCCATAACACTCAGTTGAATATATTAAATCTTATCAACTTTTACAGCTAGAAAACAATATGAATCTATTAAATAAGTATCATGCTTCCATAATACTCAGTTGAATCTATTAAAGCTTATATATTAAATAAATATCTTTCTTCCATAATACTCAATTGTATCTATTGAATCTTATCTACTTTTACAAGTGGAAAACAATATGAACCTATTAAATAAGTATCATGCTTCCATAACAATCGGTCGAATCTATTAAAGCTTATCAACTGTTAGGTGGAAAACAATATTTTTTTGATACTTACTCTATTTAATAGACAAAATGGTCATTTTCAAAATTTGTTCAAAATCCAATGTAGACCTTTTAAAATCACAAGTTTAAGTTATTCAATTTGCAACTGGATTTTTAGACTGCCTAATCTATTTATGCATTCAAAAGTGTATTTTAAACAACAATAAATCACAATATCTCTAAAAATTGTATTGGGCTCACTTCCACCAGAACCCTATTCCATCATATTAGTCTCACTTCCACTAAAACCCTATTCCATCTATTAGTTAAACTCTATATTTTTTAAATACATATAGTACTTCTAAATATTTGATTCCATATACGAAGTTGAACCAATCAGTGTTCACTAACTTTTCTAATTGGAAACTTATATACATTCATAAGAAACCATTCAATGGTATACATGCCAAATCCTCTCTTGCAAGATTCCTATGTTTTGTGAGTTGTACAACTCATGGTGAATAGATGTTGCTATGTAATGTTATCTTAATTTATATGGCCCAAAAATAAATAAGTATGTCGTACAAGGATGGGGTGATTCACATGTCAAAGTTTAGTATGTGGAGATGTTGTCTCATCCAAATAACTAAATAGATAGAAAAAATAAATCATATTAACCTTGGATTTTATCGTGTATTGATAACTATTTAATTTATTAAAGTGCAATTAAACGAAAAAAGAAATTACACCGTTATAAATTCTATGCCACTCAATGATGTACGTTTAAAATGGATCTCTTTATATAAAATGTTTATAGAAACCTTTTACAAAGTTTCATAATCATAATAACCTCATAGTCGGTATTATTATTATTATTATTATTATTGAATATAGTTTACATTTTTAATTAATTATCTTTTATATTAATAATTAGAGTACAATACTTTTAAATAAATAAAATGTCATTGTGAGAATGTAAAAGAAGCACAATATGCTTTAACTAGTAGTTTTTTATTTATTGTTATCTCAATGTAGTTGGTCATAATTTTGAATTAATGAAATCATTGTTTTTGGATGCAAAAATAGATTCAATACCCTCCAATAATCTTAATGCAACCAAAATTTGTAGTATTAAATCCAATATGAATCCTCTTAAATTTAATGCCAAAAATTCCTTCCCTATGGAGATACTTGTTTCCATCTCAACAATAATTTTCTAGGAAAAATATTTATTCCTTGTATTACATTGACAAGTCATATAAAAAATAACACCACTAAAACTAGGGAAACTAGGAACTCATGGCTTGGCAAGGGCCAACATCTCTAAAGACACTCCAATACGAGGGTCTCACTCCAAGGGGAAATATTAGTCATTCAACATGTATACTCTCTAGCCCCTCTAGTTCTAAACATATGGAATTTAACGATAAAACACATGTTCATATAAATCTAGAATATATTTTGGCACATAAGATATATTGTACGCTATAACTGACATTTCTCCATAAATTTTGATCCAAAACTTTGTTTTAAGAATGTATTAATAATTAGAGTAGATTACTTTAAAATAAATAAAATATAATTGCACGAATGTAAAGGAGGAAATATACTCTAAGACTTTGTTTCTTTTTGTTATTATCTAAATCTAGTTGGAATCTAATTACGCAATCTTCATTGAAGTCATAATTTCAAATTAATGAAATTGTTGTTTCTGGATGCAAAACAGATTCAATACCCTCTAATAATCTTAATGAAACCAAAATGTGTAGTATTAAATCAAATATGAGTCTTCTTAATTTTTTTTTTTTTCCAAAAATGAAATCCTTGTAGAGATAGTTGAGCCCATCTCAAAAATAGTTTTCTACAGAAAAGTGTAATTTCTTATAGTGCATTGACAAATGATATAAAAAAATAACATCACTAAAACTGGAGAAACTATGAACTTGTGGCCTCAAAAGGGCTAACACCTCTAAAGACACTCCCATACGAGGGTCTCATTCCAAGGGGAAATATTGATCATTCAACTTGTATGGACTCTACCCCCTCTAGTTCTAAACCTTTGAAAAATTAAGGAGAAAACACATGTTAACATAAATCAATAATATCCTTTGACATATAGGATACATGGTAAAATATAACCAGAATTTTCCCATAAATTTTTACCCCAAACATTGTATTAGAAATGGATTATACCATTGGAAGGGTTAGAACAACTAGCACAACCCTGAAATTATATAATTTTGAAAATTTTGTACATTTTTTTTTATAACTCTAAAAGAAAAATGTAGCCATCTTTTGACACTTAGAGTATATGGTAGAGGAGAGTAAAACCAAATAGTTATTGTTAATAATTTGTCTCTTGGTGAAGATTATGGTAGGAGGCTTCTTGCTCATTTGTTTTAATTTGCATGCTTTCTCTTTATTTGATTTCAAATCTAGAAACAAAAATCTATAAAACTATTGGTTAAAAGTTAGGCTTGAGTGAATTATGGAAGTTAAAGTTTTGAACCATGTTTTCTTTCTTATTTATATTACATGAGGGTTAGTGTAAAAATGCGAAATAAGAGAGTGCTAAAGAGAACTTTGGTATCCTCATCAAATTAAATTACAAAGAAGTTTTTAGATAACATCACTCTATTTGGAAAAACAAGGTTGTTTAATTGCGAATATGTGTTTCATGATTCATTCTTCCATTTATGTAAATTTTGTGTTGAAACACTATTCAATTTCATTCCATAAGAATTATTTAGTAAATAACATACTTAAGAGCTACATGAAATTCAAATCAACATGGATTGCTTCTATTTTTATAGAAAAAATAGCATCAATGTAGGTGATATTGGATTAGTGGTAAGTTTGGAGTGTAAATTCTTGAATGGTACTTAAACAAGACTAGGATTCCATTAAAGAAGGAAAAATCCATTAGTAGAAAAAGGTCCTTTTTGGGAATGTAGTTTTCACATAGGAACCAAGCACTAAGCTACATCAAGTTCAGTGTAGAGATATCCTCTCTCACTCTTATTAATGGGTAGATGCATAATAAGAGACTTTGGTAGAACTGGTAGATCCTTGGAGTGATGTTCCTTATATAAAGTTTTATTATAGGAAGGTGGTCTTTTATTTCCTTACCTGACATATAATCTTGAGTAACAACCATCCAACCCGATTACTATTTTTTGAGTGCTAAAAAAGGTGTTTTTTGTTAAGTTTATCAAAGGTGATGCAAGTGAGAACTATTCATGCTAATTGAGGTGCATGCATAATGTTCACCTTAAACCCCTTACAAGGTGCTCATGTGGAAAAGGGTACAAGAACCTTGGGTGATTGTTCCATGGTAGTTGTTCTATGTATCTCTTCTTCCTTCATTGGTTGGTATTTTGACTCACTACTTAGGGAATTTTTTGAAAGGATATTTATGTCTATCCATTAAGTGTGGAATTGAAGATTTCATCACATTTGTAATTCTTTGGACTAGTGCATTATGTTGATTTTCCTGTTTAGGAATGTTTGAATGGAGTGTTGATAGGTGGTGCACATAGTTGAACTTAGGACTTTCATATTGAGAAAACATTGTGTCTTATGTGAATTAGTTCCTATTTTTCTAAAGTGGTTGACTAGTACCTTCATTGGTCTCAAAGGAAATAGGATGTTTCCCTTGAGCTCATGAAGGAAATTTTCATGAGGAGTAGATTATTAGCCCTTTAGGTGATTCTTAGGATGAAGTGAACATTTCTTTTAATAGTATAGTTGAATAAGTTCATGTTAATGAGGAGTTTCTAGTTGAAGGTGTAAGTCGGCATATTGCTCTACAAGAGTTGGAGGTTAGTGATAGTTCTACAATGGATTATTTTCAACCTCTGGATAATTACCAAGATCCAATAGTAGTATAAATGGGTGTATTCGACACATAAATCTATTTGTTTGTATGGCACATGGTCTTGGTTCATGAGGTATTGAAGGTTCTATGATCATTAGCATTATTTCTACTACTTGGGTGCATGAGTGACCTTATTGTCACATAGGTTAGTGGTAGTAATCCTTTTGGTAACTTCCCTCAAAGAAATATAAATGATCATTTTGGGATGTCACTTGGGAGCATTACTATAGGTCCATAATTAGGTTTCATTTCTATTAGACTATCAACTAGGGGAATTATTGTTTCTAGTTTCATATCTACTTTTAGGTGTTAAAAATATTTTGGATTTGGAATTTACCCTTATAAGAATATTTTCTTGTATATCTATCTTTTCACCTATAATTCCATTCACTCATATTTCTATAATTCTTGTAAAAATTTCAACCATTCCTAACATGTAGTTTTCTTTTGGTGGAGGGTTTAAGCCTAGCACTAGTTACCAAATTCACTCTAGACTAATCCCTAGTAGTGGAAACAATATTAGGGGTAGTTATCCAAGAAGTAACGTGGAATATGATCGGGGGGGTGGAATTTTCCATTCAGAAACCTAAAATATATTTCCATGACCTCATTTCCACTTTTGGTGATGCTAAACTTGCCTAATTTATCTCATCTTATGAATAGCCCAATCGACCATAGTTATTGATGGAATGCTATTTTGTTTATATTTCCTTTATTTATATAATATTTAAAGTGTTATAATATGATTACATATATAATCATAAAGTTTGAGATCACATTAGTATGAGTTGTTAATCCTTATTTAGGATGATGGATTGTCATGATCGACTAATGAGCTACTAGTGCTGAATCATGATATAGAATGGTGAAATTCATGTTCCATAAATTCGTATCTTGGTGTCAATAATGTGTTGAGAATTGCTTAGTCCTTTTTTGCTATATTGTATCATGCTTTTCCTTGTGCTCAATTATTAACATTGCTTATTGTTTCAAGGAAAAGCATATTGATGTTCAATATCACTTTTTGAGTGACTTGACTATGGAAATGAAGGTCTTACTAGTACAACTTGAAACTTTGTATAATGTTTCTAATTGATTAACAAATTCTATGAGCATTAATAAGTTCTCTTCATGTATAGAAACAATACGTATCACTACCCTATATTGTTGATAATGTACTCTTGCGATCCACTATATGGAAATAGAACATCAAGTAGAATAATGTGGGGTATTGTTATATTCTTTGATGACTAACCCCATGCAAAATTTATATGCACCATGTGCATGGGGGGTAACATGTGGGGATATCATTCTACCTTGTTTAGGGAATATGCAAGGGCCAGTAGCCCCCATCACAAAGTTTGTGGAAGTTCCTTGAAAAATATTTTTGAGTGGTTTTTTTGCATATATTCTTAGCATCTTTTGGCAAGCATTTTTTGCTTTTGGCTTCTTCCAAGAGCATGGTGATTTCTCCTAATGTTAATAAGATTGTTAAAGGAACATCTAAAGAAATGCATTGGAAACCATGACCTATATGACTACTGCTACTGGTGATGCTACTTCCACCTCACCTCTACGCTCTCCCCTTTCCTCGTGGGAGGTCATCATCTAAAAGAAATTGAGACTTAAGCTTTGGAAACTCGATGGAAAATGATAAGGCATAGAACAAGACACTGATGGGGAGGCCCTTATGGAGGCCTAGTTCCAAGACCCCGAAACTAATGGACAAGTCTATGGAGAGTACCCATGAATTCAAGACTGTTGGCCTCAACAAGATCATGACATGCTTATGGTTCGAGACCTATCAAGGCTTCCTTGGTAACCTTGTTGACTTCTCTGATTTCAAAACCTCGCAAAAAAGATGAGGATGTTCTAGGTTCCCTCATAAAGGATGGTTTTAGTGTCATATACTATCAAGATATCGAGTGAATGATGGTGGTTGGGGCTTGGTTGTTAGGGTTTCTAGAGATGACATCGTCACTATGAGGCACCATGTAGCTAATGGCACAACTAGGGTTTTAAATAGGATGGTGAATCCCAATATTGACCCACTCTAACCTCAATATCTAATGAGTCATAGGATTTCTAATTCACTTCAAATTTATTATTGCATTTCAGATGAGGGTTTTATCCCAAATCTGGTGAATTTTTTTGTCTTTGTGTGATCATTATTAGGGGTTTCCTTCTTCATGTTGGTCAAAGCCTTGGACCTTTTCTTTAGAATCATCGCTAGATTTTAAGATAGACTGTGAATCGAATCTAGAAGCTTTTAACTCTTATATTATGGAAAACAACTTGAGGACTTGTTGTAGCAGCTACAACCATCCTCCAAAAGTTTGTGTATGCTTCGATTTTGGAGCCTCCCTTCTTATCCACAACAATATATCTTGCACTGATCTAGATATTCATGCTTCAATTGAGATTTATCTTATCATCTTTGCTTGTGTTGGCTTACTTAGCTAATTCTTTTAAGTCACAAGCTGATCTCCCAACTTGGTCTCACAACAGTTCTGGGCTTGCTTTCAAAAACTGCACAATCCTTGGGCACAAGCAGCCTTGATGATGTGAATTGTGTAGTCCTAACTACCAGCCATCCTTGAGCTTAGAAACTATGTAGTCATGGTAGACAACCCAACACTCAGCCTAGAAATTGAGCAACCCTCACTAATCTATGAAACTGCACAGTGTACTTAGCTGGAAAGTTACCCAGTTCCCCAGAACTACGTAGTGTTTCCCAATAGTGTGCATGACAAATTTCACCAAAAAGGAAAAAAAGAAAAAAGAAAAAAGGAATCCCTAACAATAGGGATCTACTTTTAGTATTGTAAAGGAGGTACTTGTGCTATTTTTAGAAACTTCCACCAAGTGTCACTTTTTCCTTGGTTTTAGGCATGTGCATCACAAACCCTAATTTTTCAAAATATATTTAATCGACACTTCTAGAGCTCACTCAAAACTCGACCTTGGAGCTCTAGCATTCCTTTGGAGATCAAGGAACCTTTGGTGCAATCGTCATTGCTTTTCTGGGTGAGTTTTGATTTTGTTGTATTTTATTGCTTTTTTATCACTTTTTGTCATTTGGCTTGTGTGAGTGTTGTTTCACTTGTTTCTCTAAGTGGCTGTTGGAATTTTAACCTTTTTATAACTTGTAGATTTTTTTTTTTTTTTAAGTTTTAGATCATGTTTCCCATGTTTCGCACTAGTTTTTCTATTTTTTCATTAATGCTCATCGTTGCAATGACTCTCCTCACACACTTCATTTTTCCTTCTATTTGATTAATTAATACACTTGATTCACATGCATTTACTCACACTTAGTCAGATCTGCACTCAACTTCACACTATCTCTTTGATCTGCTCATTTTCCACACTTCACTTAAGCAGATGTGGGTTTCCCTTGGTCAGTTTTCACTTTGCCTAGCTAGCACTGTCAAATCCTTAGGCTCAAGGCAGAAGCTTGGCCTATAGGATTACGTAGTGTGTAGTCCAAGATGGATCCAACTGTGCACTTCATAGTTCCATGAGCCAACCTATCATCTTGGCCACTAAGACTGTGCAATGCGTAGTCTCTCTTAGGCCTCTACCCAGGCTGAACTGCACATTGCGTAGTTTCAACCATCAAGTTTCCACCTTGGCTACTGGGACTATGTAGTGCGCAATTCCCAAAGGCATCTAGTACCTATTTCCAAAGAAACTTGTGCAATCCTCCCTATAAAATACCCTTTTTGCTGCATGAATTTTCCTCATAAGTATATTTCCTTAAGCCTGACATTTTCATTCCATGAATGTCCTTTCTGTCCCATAGGTACAACATTTTTTAAGCACCTCTCTAGCAGTCACTGTTACCATGGAACCTAAGAGAGTTTCTTCGAAGGAAAACACCAAGAGAAGCACTAGGGAAGAAGTTGAGAAAACATCCATTGATTTTCCAGTGTACGCAGATACTCAGTTGTTTATAGAAAATGGATCATCACTGACATGGCAACATATTGAAGATGCTTTTGCAAAGGAATTTGAAGTAGACTTAGAGAACTGACAGGTTTATCTCAACATCTAGAAGTTAGAACTATACATGGTTTCATACAGGTATCCCGCCTTCTCGTGTGCAGATACCATCATCTGGATTGTCTCACACATTGATGATACGACCATGGCATTGAGTAGTGCGAGTGGGTAGAATATTTTAAGAAAATGTATCACTTTCCACAACTAGTAGAGCGCAGGGACTCACACTTTTATGACAACCACAGCTATGTAAACACAAGAGACATTGTCAAACATTGGGTGAAGGAGCCATCGAGGTTTTGACATACACCCACCCATGTGTACAAGACAAAGTCCCTGAGGAAGGCTTACCATCTCTTGGTTATCTTTGCTTACAAGATTCATGGTCAAGAGAGTGTGAAAACCTTTCCTAAAGGGTGGGCAGTCTTATTATACTAGGTGGTCAACGATGGAAAGCCATTCAAATAGTCATATCTATTGGATCGAAAAATGAAGTCCCATGTAGCATAGGCTCAGATTCCACCCAAGGTGAGAGAGAAAGGTTCTATATGTTTACATACTTACTCAATGCAATATGTGCACAAAAATAGTTCCCTGGCATGACCTGGACATGGACACCACAAGAAACTACCATGCACATCTATTTCAAGTTGCTTTCAGAATGTAGTTATCGAGGAGTAATGGCATGACTAACTGACAACTTCATCATCTCACTTTACAAGCTTATCTTTGAAGAAGATCCACCTTGCATGTCACGAGAAGTAATGGAGGCAATAACAAACATCAAATATTGGTATGCCTCACTAGGTGTCACCTTCATTAGAGTTTTTGGTGGAGAGAATCCTCTGCAAATGTTACCAAGCTATGCCACTAATAAACTTATCATGTAAGAAGTATCATACCATCTCGCCATAAGGTTTTCAGCATCACTGCATATGAAGAAGAAAGCACCATGGTCCACTCTTCCTTTGTAGATTGGATTATACCAGATAAATAACTTGAAAGTCACAAATGTCAAGGAAAAGGAGATAGTGATATTTAAATTTTGCACTCGGGACTTTAATTTGTATAATCCTTGCAGTATTTGTAAGGACCACTATCCGAGAGTTTACCTTCCGTGGATCGACACAAAATTTCATTGGCTAGAGGAGGATCCTATGAGGTACTACTACAATGCGTTAAGGCTCAATGAGTTGGTCAATTTACCATGGACTTCACAGGCTTCTCCACAGACAACAAAAACTCTAGAAGAAACAACAATAGAAGGAAACAATATTGTGCAAGACAAGGGAAAGATGAAAATTAATGACATCCCAGAGGGAAAAAAAGGATGCAAGATGAAAGGAGATCGTATTATCATGAAAGAAACTTTGGCAGCAAAAGCAAAGAGAAAGTAGAGGATGCACAAAGTAGAAAGAGAAAGAGATAAGAGCAGAGGTTGTAGGAAGAAAAATTGAAGTTGCAGCAGACAGAGCAGAAGCTAAAGGAAGAATAGGAGTTGAGGAGGAGAGAACGAGAAGAGAAGCTGAAGCAGGAAGAGGAATAGAGGAAAGGTGTGATGACAGAGGAAACAGTGCCAATAAAGGTTGAATAGAAGGAACATGAAAAACCACCAGTTGAGGAGGGAGGAGAAAAGATAAGGGATTGGGAGCTTGCTCAACATATTGAAAAATTGATAGAAGTGACAAACCTAGAGATGGAACAAAACTCATTTATCTTGTGTTTTCCTCTCAAGCCACGTACTATTACAAGCTTCCAAGGAGTGTAGTGCACTTCCTTTTCCCTTCGTTTGTTTGAACCTTCATGCATCAAACATTACTCTCCGCAAGGTCACACACTTTCTCTTACCCAAAGTTATCATACTTCCCTTTGCGCGTTCCGCGGTGAAGGCATAACATTACCACTGACTGTTGGGACTCCTACTCCAAATGGTGCGAGGTCTAGTCAGGACTTCATATCGGGGAGATCCTATGGGTGTTGGTGGGTCTAGTACCATCAACATTTCTGGTGCTAGAAGGAGGGCGAGATGACAAGTTGAGCCCTTGAAGTTTGTTTTTAATCTCTGCACTCATTTAATGAATTCTCACCAAATCATAATCCCACCATTTTTTTCCAGACACGTAAATCTCAAAATGTCGGTGATAATTATTTATGACTTGTCCAATATGAAATTCAATGATGAGGGCGAAACAACCTTATTTGAACACAACACATGGTTTCTTGATTTCTCCACAAAGCACAACATCCACTGTGAGGATGTTGGATATAGGTTGTTCATTCTCATGTTCGAAGGGCGCATGAGAGACTAGTGTAATACATTCCCTAATGACTCCATTCACTCTTTTAAACAACTTTTCATAGAGTCATGTCGAGCTTTCAATTTCTATAATCATAAAGCTCTTAATAAGAAAATTTTGAATTTGTGAAAATCACTTGATGAATTTGTTTAGGATTTTCACGATTATTTCATCCATTACTAATTTGAATTTCCTAAAGGTGAACTTGATTAGTCTTTCTTGGAAGACATATTTCTATATCTTGTTCACATTTCAGAAAATCAACATGAGTTATAATCTTATGAACCTCTCTAAACATACATCGGTATTAGAGCTTCTAAATCTGTGATGGAAAAGGTTGTTGTTCCAAGTGACCCTCCGTCTCCTTCCCATAAAACAACTCTAGTTCTGTAGGTCGAGGTGGGAGAAGTTGAGAATTGATCTGTTGATCTATCACTATCTTCTCCTACTGCACTTTCTCAAAATTTTAGCATAGATTTGGACTGTGACTCTGATAATTGTGACGAAGTGTTATCTCCTCATCCTCCATCCTTTGGTCCTTTTGATCTTTTGTGTTTCAATGTGTTGTGTTCACCTGTTTCAAATATCTCTTGTGATGTTCATGAGGATCAAATTTTGGATGGATTTGATGTTGAACAACCAACCTGTGATATCATTTTTGATGAGTATGTGTGGGAGTCTAAACAAGAATCTACACCTATTCCGCAATATCTTGACATTTTCCACGATTCTCTCATTCTTGTTCAATCTTATGAAAATTCAATTTCTAACGTTACTACGTTTGATCATTCAAAGAACAAATGGAATGTTATTTTTTCATTTGAATGCAGAGAGGAAAAGTATTTTTTGCTTGATCCTCCCAATCTCTCATCTTATCTTTATGAGAACATATAGGGTGAAATTTCTCATTCTCCATTATCCTCTCTTTACGATTCATCAAATCATGAGGATGTCATTGTTTGTGGTCTTGGACTTTCTGATCATGGCTATCTTGATCTTTTCATTGATTCACTTGATCACAATTTTGATTCTTCCACTGTTGATCTTTCTAAGCCACCAATATTTGATGATCCATATTCTAAGGAATTGGAACCTCTAGAAGCTTTGGAGGCACTTCATACCAAGTTGATGGTTATGTCAGTGCTCGTAGTCTTGAGGTTAGTTCCTTTTCTGATAAAAAATGTGTGGACTCTTTCCAGGATCCTCATCACTCTGTTGTACACATTGAAATCAATGTACTTTACAATATTTGCATCCTCCATATATGTTACATGTTCCTATTTATCAGTCATTGGAGGAGCCGTACATAGCACACACTATTGCAAAACATAAATTTTCCTCTTTCATCATGTTCATTCATTTTTCAAGATCAAAAGTTTTTCCTGCTTATATTCAACTTGCAATTTGTTGGAACACCATGATAAATCTGCAAAGCCCCTTTCATGCATTTTTCTTTCTCACTTTTCCTTGGGTGCATTCAAACTTCGAAAGTTCTAGTTTATATTGTCTTATCTTTCTTGTTTGTTGGTATGATTGTATATCTTTCTTGACATGGATTCCCTCTCCTACATAGGCTAACCAATGTGTCGGTGGTTGCATTGGAAGTATCACTTTATATAAGTTGGGCCTATGCTCTATTTACATTAGGAGTAGGAGTAGTGTTTCCTTTCTTTGTGGTTTCTTTGATTTGATTCACTTTTATTTATTTTGTTCACTTCCCTTATTTCCTTTCATTTTTTTCTTTTCAGTCATAGGTTATATTTTGCATGGGACTGTGTTTGGCTTCTGGGACAACTCAGTGAAATCCAAGAGGAAGTTGTACTACTTTCAACACTTGGTTATCTGTCTATTTCCTCTCTTTATCTAAATCTTTTATTTCTTCTAGATGATGATACTCTGATGGAAAATATGTTCCTTTCGGAGAGAGTCAGAATGAAATCATGATGCTTTCACTTTTAACTAGTATCGACTGCTCTACTTGGTCTTCTACTTTCAGTTAATCCTTGTAAAAGAATTCAAGTAGAGTAAGGAGAGGGGGAAAACATTAACAAGTATGTTAGAGGTATATATAAATATCCTTCTCTGAAGGGACAACCTCTTCTGTTGTCAATAAGTCGATATCCCTCTTCTTCCCCATGAAATAAATAATTTCTTATGCACAGTTCTTTGCAAAAAATAAAAGTGAAAAATGAAATAAAGGGCGGAAGAAGAGAAAGTATTCCTTTGCAAGGAGGTGAAGAAATTAACTATGCTAGGGTGCAATCTAGGCTCGATGGAAGCAGAGCAATGTTTGTTTTCTTGAAGTGATGCCATTGGGTACTGTCCAGTCCTACTGGCAGCAAAGCAACACAAGAGATGAAAACAAAGACTCTAAAAATTTCTTTTACTTGTTCATCTATATAATTGTCATCCCTAATCAAAATAACTTGTTCTGACTTGGCTTGGTATGTGTTTTTTCGATGAAGAGAATGGTAGGGACTACATATTTAACTCAAGTTAAGTGAAGAATCTATGACAATAAAATAACTGAACAATACTTACAGAAGAATTAGACCTGTTTTTCATGAGACAAGATCCATGCAGAGAGCTGTAGTTCTACTAATGTGTGACCAGTATTGTAGCGGCTACAAAGACCCTCGAAAATTTTTCCTATGCTTCAATTTTGGAGCGTCCTTTCTTATCCACAACAACATATCTTGCACTGATCTAGGTATTCATGCTTTGACTAAGACTTATATTTTCTTTTTTTCTCGTGTTTGCTTACTTAGATGATTATCCTAAGTCACAAAATGATCTCCAAACTTGGTCTCACAGTAGTTTTGGGCTTACCTTCAGAAACTGCACAATCCTTGAGGGAAAGAAACCTTAACGATGAGAATTGCATAGTCCTAACTACCATTCATCCTTCAGCTCAAAAAATGCATAGTGCACCAAATCGGAAACTTGCCAGTTCCCCAGAAATACACAATTTTTCCCTAGAGTGCATGGAAAGTTTCCCAAGAAAAGAAAAAAAGAAAAAAAAACACATCCCTAAAAAATAGGGATTTACTTTTAGTATTTCAAAGGAGGCACTTGAGCTATTTTTAGAAACTTTTTCCAAGTGTCACTTTTTCCTTGATTTTAGGCATGCACATCATAAACCCTAATTTGTCCAAATCGATTTAATTGATGATTCTAGAACTAATTTTTACACTCTATATTGGAGCTATAACATTCCCGAGGAGATCAAGGAACCTTCCGTGCAATCGTCATCTCTTTTCTGGGTGAGTTTTCCTTTTGTCGTATTTTACCACTTTTTCTGTTGCTTTTTATCAGTTGGTTTGTGTGAGTGTTGTTTCACTTTTTTTTCTTCATGGTTGCTAGAGTTTTAACACTTTTTAACTGCAGAAGTGTTTTTTTAAGTTTATATCGCTTTTGCCAAGTGTCGTATTAGTATTCCTATTTTTTCATCAATGGTCATCGTTGTGGTGACTCTCTTACTTACTTTATTTTTCCCTCTATTTGATTAATTGTTGCACTCAATTCACATGCATTTACTCACACTTAGTTTGGTGTTCACTCATCTTCACACTATCTCTCAAATATTCTCATTTTCCACACTTCCCTTGGAAAGATATGGATTTCCCATGGGTGGTGTTCACTTTTCCCAACAGGCACTGCACAATGCTAAGCCTCAAGTCCCAAGCTTGGTCTCTGGAATTACATAGTACATAGTCGAAGTTGGTTCGAAATGCATACTATGAAGTTCTATGAGCCAACCTATCATCTTGGCCACTGAGACTGTGCAATGTACAATCTCTCCTAACCCTCTACCCAGACTGAACTGTGCATTGGATAGTTTCAAACATCAAGATTCCACCTTGGCTACTGGGAATACACAGTGTGAAGTTCCCACAAGAAGACAGTCCCTCTTGCTAGAGAAAATTGCACAATCCTCCCTATCAAATGCCCAATTTTCTTCTTGAATTTGCCCCGTAAGTATATTTTCTTAAGGCTGACATTTTCTTTCCATGAGTGTCCTTTCTATCCCACAGGTATAGTAGTTGTTGAGCACCTCCCCATCAATAACTATAACCATGGCAACTATGAGAGCTGATTCAAAGGAAACCACTGAGATCTGTACTGGGGAAGTAGTTGAGCAAACATCCGTTGATTTTCTAGTGTATGCATATACTCAATTGTTTATAGGAAAGGGATCATAACTGACATGGCAACATATTAAAGATGATTTTGCAAAGGAATTGAGGCAGACTTAGAGGACCAGTAGGTTTATCTCAACATCTGATAGTCAAGGCTATACAAAGTTGCATGCAGGTATCCCGATTTCCTGTGTGAAGATATCATCAACTGGATTATCTCACACATTGATGAGAAGACCATGACATTAAGCAGTTCCAGCAGGTGGAAGCTTGCCACCTTTTGAGCATAAGTCTTTCAGCAAATGTATCACTTTCTCAAGCTAGTAGAGTGCATGGACTAACTCTTTTATGCCACCCATAGCTATGTGAACACAAGAAACATTATTAATTATAGGTGAAGGAGCCATCAAATTCTCAAAAGACACCCATCGATGTGTATAAGAAAAAGTCCCTTAGGAAGGCTTACCAACTCTTACTTATCTTGTCAAGAGAGAACGAAAACCTTTCCTGAAGGGTGGGCAGTATTATTGGACCAGGTGGTGAATGATCAGAAGTCATTCAATTGGTCATATTTTTTGGCTCGATAGCTGAAGGCCCATGCAGCACAGGCTCAGAATCTGCCAAACAGTGAGTGGGCAAGGTTTTATATGTCTGCATACTTACTAGATGTAATATGTGCACAATACCAGTTCCTTGGCATGAACTAGACATGGAAACCATGTGAAACTTCCATGAACTTCTATTGCAAGTTTCTTTTGGAATGCAGTTATCGAGGAGTAATGACATGACTAACTGACCACTTCATCATCCCACTTTACAAGCTTATCTTTAAAGAAGATACACCTTTCATGTCATGAGAAGTAATGGAGGCTATAGAAGACATCGTGGATTGGTATGGCTCACTAGGTGACACCTTCATTAGAGTTTTTGGCAGAGAGAAACCTCTACATGTGTTACCAAGGTATACCATCAACAAACTTATCATGCGAGAAGTATCATACCATCTCACCATAGGGTTTTCAGCATTGCTGTAAAGGAAGAAGAAATCACCATGGCCCACTCTTCCTTTGCAAATTGGATTATAGGAGATAAAGAACTTGAAATTTGTAGATGTCGAGGCAAAGGAGATAGTGATATTTTAGTTCGATACTTGATACTTTAAGCTGTATGATCCCCACAATATTTGTAAGGACCATTGTGCGAGAATTTACTTTTCATGGATCGACAAGGAATTTCATTTTCCAGCGGAGGATTTTTTGAGGTACTACTACAATGCCGCCACACTCAATGAGCCCGTCATTTTAGCAGGAACTTCATAGGTTGCTCCATAGATGGCAGCAACTCTAGAAGCAACAACAACAAAAGGCAACAATCCCGTGTAGGACAAGGGAAAGAAGAAGATTGTTGATCGTCTAGAGGGAGAAAAAATATGAAAGATGAAAGCTGATCCTATTATCATGAAAGAAGCTTTAGTAGAAGAAGAAAAGAGGAAGGAGAGGATGCATAGAGCAAAATGGAGGAAGAGAGAAAATAAGAATATGTAGGAAAAAGAACTGAAGCTACAATAGAGAGAGCAGAGGTTGAAGGAAGAAAAAGAGTTGAGGAGGAGAGAATGAGAAGAGAATCAGAAGCAAGAAGAAGAATGGAATCAAGGTACCATGATAGAGAAAACAATGTTGATACAGGTTGAAGAGAAAGAAGAGTAACAATTAGCATCTATGGAGGAAGGTCAATAGATGCAGGATCAAGATGTTTCTTAATAGATTGAGTAATTGGTAGAAGTGACAGACATGGAGATCGAACATGAGCCACAGAATGAAGATGTTGATCTAATTCTGAGAACACCATAGGTCATCCCTCAGTCTCCACCACCTCTAGCAGCAGAGCCAGCCTCGAGCAAGCAACAGGGTGTTGTTCCCTTTGATGATGATCTAGTGATGGATGTGTACAATCTATCATTCGATGAGTTTCAATGGAGGATTGTACAAGCTTGGAGAAGGAACTTTATGGATGATCACGCATCACTTGCACTCATTAGAGAAAGGGTGATAGTGTCAGACACTAGGAAGCATCCGAATTTCATTACCAAAGCCAACTTGACCTATGTAGGGGAAACAAGATCAAACATTCAATATTTGATAACCGAGAATGAGAAATTGGCATAGAAGTTGCAGGATGCTAGGAAAGAGGCAGAGCTACTTCACACATTAGCATAAAATGTAGTTTCCACACAAGTTTAATTGGAGGAGATGAGAGCAACAATAATTTCTAAAGTATCAACACTTGGAGAAACCATGCGCAAGATCTATGAGGGATTTGTCACCATACATAAAGAAGTTGTCCATTTCCATGACCTACAATAGTAGAGCAAAGGGTTTGTGAAAAATCTCGAGAATATAAAAGTTTCCTTGCCTATGTGTAAGAGTGCACAATGCGATACAAAGGGTAATCGCTTGACTTAGTGAAGAAAATGAAGCCACAGGTAGAGGTGGAGAAAGAAAAGGTTTGAATGTTGATTCAGAACAACAACTTGCTCACCTCATTCATTGGAAACTTTCATGCCTCAGATGTATGGTTGTTCAATAGTTTGGATGTCTTAGTGAGAAAACACCACATCCCGTTAGTCAATTCTGTCACCAAAGCCAAATCCAATAACTAAGTCTGACATGAGATTGAAGAGTATTGGGAGGAGTTGAGACAAAATACCACCAGGGAAGACTTGGAGCTAAACAAACAAAACATGTGAAATTTCATTGGTGGTCCTGATCAAGTAATAACAATGCTTCTCATGCATCAAAATGAACTAGATACAAGTTCCAAAACATTGTACACAGATGCCATGGAGGCCAGAGTCCGCTTCTAGCTAGACACCACCACACAGTTTGGGGACATCATCATGCAGTTTGGGGACACCATCACACATTATCAAGCTTGGCACCAATATGTGACCAAGAAGCGACAATTGAAGGTTGCTGAGATAGAATTCTCCCAAACTCAAGCATCATAGTGTTGTGTCTTGTTAGGCTATCAAGTTGTCTCTACCCTATTTTTTCTTATATGGGTACAAGTGTAAAATGTAATATTATTTATAATTATGTTGTAAGTGAAATTGAAAGTGCCAGTATTAGAATATGAAGAGTCATCATGTAATGTAATGTGTCATTGTAAAGAATATGAAGAGTCATAAGGTTAGTCCAAAGGACACAAAGGGGAGTTGAAGATCCACCCCCTCTTGTTATAAATATAAACTCATAACTTATGTAACAAGCTTTTTGGAGCCAAGCTTTTAGATAAGGTTAGGCTTAGAATGAGCTTGGGAGTATTGTGAAGAGCCTTGGTTTCTCTGTAGTGTAGAGTGAGTATACTTCTTTGGAGGAGCAAGTGTTATTGACTATAATTTTTTGGTGTCGGGGCTAATGGTCGTCATTGATGTATGTATGAATGGAGCTTTCACTTATAATAATAAAATTAGAGCCAACATGCTTGCATGCATATGTTGTGAATATAGTAGGACTATTCTTGCTGTATTTGCAATGTATGTTATTTAACTTATGCATACGGTTATGAACTAATTCGTTTGCATTTGTACGAATCTTGTTGAATGTGTGTTGTTGTATTAACTCATCACTTGAAATTGTGGACTATTCCACATCTTAGTTTGTGATGTCATTGCACTCGTGTTTTCCTTTCAAGTTTTGTGCTATTACAGGCTTCCAAAGCACACACTTCCTTTTCCCTTCATGTGTTGGAACGTTCATGCATCACACTTGACTCTTTGCAAGGTCACACACTTTCTCCTACCCAAATTTATCATACTTTCCTCTACGCATTTCCGCAGTCAATACATAACATTACCACCCACCGATGGGACTCCTACTAAAAATGGTGTGAGGTTTAGTTGGGACTTCATACTGGGGAGATCCCATAAACGTTTGCAGGTCCAACACCATCAACATGAACTAAAATACCTCAAAGGATATTCCATATTCATGGATGCCATTATTTCTTTAATCACCATGGTAAGGATATTCCTCCCAACCCAAGTCTTTTATCGAGGACCTAGATCTAGGATGTTCATCTCCAAACCACAAATATCTCTCAGGGATAACATTCATTGTGGATCAAGAAGAATACACTCCATCTATTCATGTGAAAAATGTTTCAATTGACCGCATGACTACACTTTATGCATGATAGGAAATTATTTTATGTTCCAATGGAATTTTCCCCTTAACATCTGCTCTCTAGCATTGGGTACACTAGAACTAGTCTCATAATACATAGCTATTATTTTTCTTAAAATGTTTCTTTGTGGTACTCTACCTAGATTTAGAGGACCAATTTTTTACCAAGGACACTTGTTTTTGGGTCATTCCAGTCTCTCAATGCAAACATGGTTTCCTGACTTTAATCCTCTTGCCATGAATTCTATGGAAACTCTAGTATGGGAAGGATTCCTAACTTACCCATCCATTTGACACAACCATTTATCTTATAAGGCATGGGAATTTTAATAGGCTACTTCATTAAAAAATATGATAATAGGGTTTATAAAGGAATTCTCTTATTTGTTTGCATATATGTTGAAGTGGATATCAGTGAAGGCTTGTTGGTTAAAATCATGCTCAAGCGGAGGGTCAAATTTTATTCACAACTGTTGGATTATGAAATTATCACTTTCCATCGCAATAATTTCCAATAACCCAGATATATTTAAAATGTATGCCACTTTTCATAAGAAGCATTTTCTCCCTAAAATACGAAGAAAACAAGCCATGGATGGAAGGATATTAAAGGAGTGAAAGGGTCAAAGAATAATTCATGTCAAAAGAAGGACAACACTTGGCAACATAAGACATCTACTGGTAAATCCACTCCTCCAAACACAATGTAGTCACAGGTGGCACCATGTCATTCCTCCACAAAGAAAATCCATCCTTCAAAAGAAAATGAAAGAGACTCAACCATAATTGTGGCTTCTACAATGAGTTGGATAAATCGTAGTACCCACGAATTAGATCAATTGGATAGGAACAAGGAAATGAAAAATATAACAAAACATTTGGTAATGGTACTATATAAAAGAAATGATGTCATTGTTCCATATTCAATTGTTCCTAATAATTACATAGAATGGATTGGTGTTCACAAGAGAAAAATAAAAATGGAAAAATCCATGATCAATCATAGGATCTAAAACATGGAATGTAGTAAATGTAGTTTGATTCATTGTTCTAATTCGTGATGAATGATATATTGTAATATGATATTTTTAGGCAATAAAAAGTAACTTGTGTTTGTGTGTGTGTGTGTATAATGTTACCAAAAGACAATAATTTTTAGGCCCATCATATCCACCCAACTGAATATGTTGCATTCCCTCATGCAATATTCTACCTATATATCAACCCCCCATATATAATAACCCATACTAAATAATTATTATGTTTTCTTCCAATGCATAAATATTTGTTCTGTTATTAATAGTTTTCATTATGTTTTATTCTAGAAAACATTATGTTGATGAGATATCCTAATCTTTTTACTAATAACATCTTGAGGTCACATCAATATGATCTAAGAAAAGAAGACCTATACCAAATGTGACTGATTATCTGAAACACTTCTACATGTTGAATGATCATTAAATTTATCATAAAATTGGACTTTGATTTTTTTGACTTTATTTTTTGTATGTTCATTTGAATATAATACTTTTTAGTATAAGAAATTATGAATACTTGGTTCTCTAATATTTAGATATAATGAAATCATGTAGTCTACAACAAACCCTCCAAAATTATCTTTTCTACTTTTTTCTTGTGTTCTTGGTTCTTGTGTGATAGCAGCATGACTTCTTTTCTCCTTTTTCTTTTGTTTCTAATAGTTTTTGTGTGGAAACAACATGAACTTTTCTCAAATGATAGGTATTGTGTAATGACATTAGTATGTTTCCTTTTTTTACTAGTTTATCTAGTATAAGTAAAATTTGTCATTCTCTTTCTTGGATATTCAATGGGTGTGCTAGAAGAGATGTTAATTGTGGGAAACAAATGGTGTAGTAAAGGTTCTAGATTAAATAAGGGTATTAATGGCATTGTCATGAAATGTAGATCCTTTATTACTATTCGCATGTCCCCCCCAATTGCATGATTTTTTGGTCCTCGAAAAAATGACTAATGAAAAGGAAGTAAGGAAACAATATGGTAGGCTTAGATGTCTTTCCAAATATGAATATATAATATTCAGAATGAGTATAAAACATTTGAGAGAAGAATAATATTTGCACCTACCTAGGAATATCAGGACATTTCCAACAAGTATATGATATCCATAATATTACATGGCAGGAGTTCCTATAGAAGATGCCTTGAGGTTATGTAACAAATTAAGAATATGCAATAGGAGAAAATTGGGAGCATAGATGATATATATATATATATATATATATATATATATATATATATATATATATATATATATATATATATATATATATATATATATATATATATATATATATATATATATATATATATATATATATATATATATATATATATATATGTATGTATATATGTATGTATGTATATTTTTCCATAGACATCTTATTGATTTATTTTAATTTCCTACAACTTTTTTATAGGTTTCCTATAAATTTACGACATCTCTACTATAGGTTTTTTGTCGATTTCCTATAGTGAACATGTAACATATACAATATACAACATGTATTTATGAAGAATATACAACATGCAATGGCAATAGAAAGCTCTTGAAAAAATTTATTCTAAAAGTAGAAAAAGGTTGAAATAATATGTATTCATTATTTTATTTCATTTTATCCTCTCTTTTTCTTCTTTTCCTTTTTTGGAAACATCATACTCTAACAAAGTAGTTTTCAAACAACAATTCTTTGAATGCACAAAAGTATTTTTAGAATAAGAATTTGTATTCCCGATGGATTCTTGCCAAATGTCAATTTCAAACATTTCACGATTTGATGGTTACTAAAAACAAATTCACCACCATACTTTTTTATTTTCCTTCTATTTTTCTTTCTCTATATTTTCTAAAATTTTAGTAAGAAAAGAAAATTGGTGATGTAGGTGAGATGAGTTACACAATTGAATGTGTTAGGAATGGTTAGAGTAGGAAATTATGGAGGTCACTAATCAAAATGAAGAAAGTAGTAGGCACTATATTTTATAAATATTTGAGTTGAGGGATAGAAAAATACTCTAAACTACCATGATTATAAAAATCCTTTTTTAAAAATCTTTTTGTAGTAATGGTAATTATTAATTTTCTAAGATGAGGTGGGTTTGTTCCTAAATGACAGATAATGGACAACGTGATTCTTGTATAGGAAGCCATACATAGCAGTATTCAAAGAAATGAAAAAGGCATGGTCATCAAGTTGGATATGGCTAATGCCTTTGACAGAGTCAACCATCAGTTCTTAGTGGCAGTTCTTCAAAAGTTTGGAATCTCTATTAAGTTCATCAACATTATAATGGAATGCATCTCAAATCCATGGACAACTCCATTGATCAATGGAAGGCCCAGCCGTTACTTTCGCAATACTAGAGGATTGAGGCAAGGATGCCCTCTCTCCCTTTTCCTCTATATCATTATGGCAGAAACATTAAGCATTCAGCTTGAAAGTCAAAGGAATAAAAGGGAGATAACTGGCATCAGCATAGCTCGAGGGATTAAAGAAATCAACCATTCTCTCTTTGTAGATGATACCCTCCTAATTGGAGGAGCCTCAAGTATCATTGCCAAGAGGTTCAAGAAAATCTTAGATGCCTTTCTTGCTGTCTCAGGAGGGCTGCTCAATAACAAAAAGTGTAGAATTTATACCTGGAATGTTTCATTAAATGTAATGCAAAGGATTTCCCAAATTATGGACATTCCGGTCAATGGAAATGGAGTCACTTCACCTACCTTGGGTTACCTCTGGCAAAGGAAGGGGTCAAGTCTAAGGTGTGGAATAAACAGATAGAAAAGATGAGAGGGAAACTCCAAAGCTGGGGGCTGATGTGGTTAAACCTAGCGGGCATAACTATTCTCATAAAAGCTCTTCTCTTAGCCCTACCCATCTATCAGTACGCTATAATTTTGGCTCCTGCCAGCATCCATAAACAAATGGAGTTAATCATGAGAGGATTCCTCTAGCAAGGCGGGAAACAAGACACAAAAAAATTTAGCTTGGTTCGCTCGGACCAAGTGACCCTCCCTTTTGAAAAAGGAGGCATCTCCATCAGGATCCAAAGCTTGAAAAATAAAGCCCTAGGCTTCAATCTTGTTTAGTGAATGTTAATTGAGAAAGGCAGCTGGTGGGTTGAGGCGCTCTTAAAAAAATACCTCAATGGTCAGCACTCAAAGATTCTCACCGAATTGATCTCAGAGCGACCATGCACTCAAGCGTGGAAACTCATTAAAAAAATTCATCCCTCAAATCAAAGACCATATATCGAAGAGCCCAGGGAAAGGGAAAGACACTACCATATGGATAGACAGAATTATGGGATCTGCTCCATTTAAAAAAAGCTAGGAGTACAAAGCCTTGAAAGTCTGGATGGATAACAAAAATATAACCTCTCTCTATGATATCTCAGACTGGGAGCAAAACAGTTGGACTGCCTGGAAGGATCTGCCTCTTCCAAACAGATTGAAAAATCGATGGGTTGATATGAAGATCACTCTGGCTGGAGCAGCCCCTATAAACAAAAATATCCAAGATAGTTATGTTTGGGAACCTAGTGGAGGAAAGTTTACAGTGAATTCTGGATATAAGTTCCTCAAACCCAACAATAATCTTGAGAATTGGAACCTCAGGTCAACAGTATGGAAGAATGAGTGTCTTCCAAAAATAAAATTCTTTGCATGGACCCTCTTAAAAGGTAAGATCATCACTGTGGGAAACCTTAGGAAAAATTGTATACAAGGGCCATCCATGTGCATTTTATGCCAGAAGGAGGAGGAAAGCAGTCAACATCTCTTCTTAGATTGTGCCATTGCAAGGCAT
Organism: Pinus tabuliformis; assembly: GCA_031772625.1. Lineage (NCBI taxonomy): Eukaryota > Viridiplantae > Streptophyta > Pinopsida > Pinales > Pinaceae > Pinus > Pinus tabuliformis. Next base: position 1,351,770,856 of record CM062820.1, on the reverse strand, counting down.
TGTTGGCAGCAAATTATAAGTCCCCTAGAGATGACCAGTGATATTTTCGACCAGCTCACAACTCTAAATAAGAACTGGGAGAATTACTATCCATATACAAAGAAAAACAAATTTGCCATTATTTGAATTTGGAAATGTCTCCCATCTGTTCTCTGCTGGAAAATTTGGCTTGCTAGAAATACAAGCATATTTAAAAGTCAAAAGCCTAACCCAGGACTCATTCTTGCAAAAACATGGGGGCTAGTGGCAGAGATGATTAGTGCTAATGTAGTGTTCAGTGTTGATCAAAACAACTGGAAGAATGAAGAAAAGGAGTGGTACAACAAAATCCCTTTCGTGTGTTCTGTGAAGAAGCAACTGTCAGCAAAGACAGGGGGAAGAAACAGAGGCTGGAAGCTTAGGGGAAATGAAATGGAAATTGAAAAGTGGATCCAAAACCAAAAGAAATACACTCTCAGATTTGATGGTGCCTCTAAAAATAATCCTGGTAGAGCAGGAGCTGGGGGAGTTATCCATGATCAGAAAGGAGAAGTCATCTCCTCCTATGAATGGGGGCTTGGTAACATGTCAAACAATAAAGTGGAGGCGTACAGTTTGTTTCTAGGCACATGTATCCTCAATAAACTCCAGGTCAAAGATCCAGTAGTAATCAGTGACTCAGCAATAATCATTGCAGCTATGGAAATGGGGGGAGAATTCAAAAATCAGGCTCTAAATAGAATCAAACAAAGGATTTTAGAGAACACCAAACATCTGGGAAATATCAAATATAAGCACGTCCTGAGAGCTCATAATCAAGAGGCTGATTCCCTTGCCAACAAAGCAGTGAATAGGAGGGTCGGGCAAGTAAAAGAACTTCAAAATATATATGAAAAATATATTCCCTGAATTCCCTTCCACTTTGGATGGGATTAATTCTCATTGTACAAATAGTGAAATCAGTCAAGTGGTTGCAACATCCCACAGGCAAAAGAAATAGGTGATCATTCAACTCAGGTCTGAAAAAATATCAGATCATCCTCATAGAGCAGAGTGGAGAATCTGCAGCAGGAAGAATGATATGCATAGGTTTTTGGATTTGGAAAAAATATGTCCAAGGGATTTGCACAAGGTAGGCTCTAGTCAAATCAAAAGTAGAAGCGCCTGCACTGGTTAGAGGTGCAATGATAATCATGGCAGAAATAAGCTTGAGAATGGTGTCCAGTGACGTGAGAAGAGCATGAACGAGCAAGAATATAAGCAGCAATGGGCTAGCAGGATTCATCAGAGAAATAGTTCTTGTGATTTTAAGGCTGAGAATCATACAAAGTGCGCAATCTCTCTTTTCATTGTGTCTGGTGTGGATAAATCCAGCTTCCTCATCTGACAGTATCTCAGTAACGTGATCAGACCTTGTTGCAGTGTTCACTGCTGGAGGTGTTCAAGGAGAAATAGCTTCTCTTCTTCCCTCCTGCACATTGGTAGAGGTATCACTATCTCATATATTTGTCTTTGTTATTTTTATGCTAACTCCTGGCCTGTCACTGTGGTTCAGCTTTCGCTAAGGGATATTTAAGTTTTTTCAGTGGTGATAATCTGTCTTACGTCGGTTTTCACATCTTCCCGCCTCCAGATTTTCCCTCATCCTCTCTATTTCTCCCTTCCATCAATGCCAAAAGTCTTTGTCCCCTCTAACATACTGATTCTTCCACGATGTTTCTTCTTCTATTCCATTAGCTTTCTCCCCTACAGGCATCTGCTCCAGCCAGCATTCGGAGTAATCTTGCTTCCCAAGTACTTCCTGATCTACAGTAGATCTTTGATCAGTAGGAATTTTCTGGATACTACCTTCAGAACTTTCGCTCTCTGCCCTCTCACCTTCAGAAGACCTCACACCAAGCACTAATTCAAGTACAAGAAGGGAGTTCCTCTTGCACCGATCATGTTTGGTAACCCTTTGGACCGGATCGAGACCAACAACAACTGTGCACTCTACAAGGCGCATTGCTTCATGATCAAACGCTTTATCAAATACTTCAATGAGCTCAAGGCTGAAGTGGAGTCCGAAAACAAATCCAAGAAAAAGAAATTCGAGAAGCAGAAAGCCGAAATTGAAGGGCTAAAAGAGAAATGCCACCATCTGGAAGAAGTAGTAAGATACATCAGGACTCTGAACCAAAGCGAGCAAGGCGAAGCATCGACCAAGCTCAGTGACAAGAAATATCAGCCTCCAGATGACTCTGTTAATCAATTTTGGTGATCCCTTAGATAACTATCCATGCAATGTAAATTTTGCTTTCTATTAGGCTAGTTCCTCCGACAATATAGTCTATATGTTTTTCAAATTTCAAGAAGCATGAACAGTGACTTAGAAGATGGGACTGCGATCTCATTTTGTTCCAAAACCACTAAGCTCCTCTCTCCATATGTACTAGGACATAGTCCCCCTCTCGATGTTTTATAATATATAAGTAACCGATCTTGTTAAAAAAAAAAGGTGGTAATTATTAATGAATAAGAACAATGAACATTGTTGAGAGAGAAGGGTTATGGATCTACATTGAGCCTCTATTCATTTTGTAGCATTACCTCATAACTTCTATTATACTTTTGTAGCAATATATCTTCACCCCTGTAGTTCTTGTGTTCACTCATATATCATTAACATTCACTTTATTTTTGTAGGATAAAACCAATAGGAGATATAAACTTGCATCTTATTGCAAGAAGTTCCTTCACACATCCAAACCAATAAGAGAGAATAATTTGATACACACCTTAGTTATTCAAGGATACTGATAAATATATTAGAGTGGTGGAAGGTATCATTATAGTATAGTTGTTAGAGGCATTACCTTGCATGAATTTAAAAATCTTTTAAAATAATAACAATGAGTTGCTCAACCTCTTGAATCATAAAATGTACTAAATGAATATAAGGAAGGCTAAGAATACTATACAAATATAAGAAATATCTTACAATATAAAAATTAAATGACCTCCAAAGTTATATAAAAAACAATGGGTACATTGTACACCAGGTTGTTGTTGACTGTTCAGAAGTGTAGCAAGAAAGTCTCAATTTGACGTGCCTTGGTAAAGTTGGGAAAATTCGAATTTCCACATCAATAGAAAACTTGGAGGTAGTTAACTTGTGTGACATGGCTTTTTTCACTTGTTTAGCTCAAAAAATTTGAGTTAGAGGGCTTGGAGTTTAGTTAAGCATGTGTGATTTCTAATTTTTAGCAATCAAGGTTAGTGATTTCACGGTGTTTTCAGTTAGACAAGTTCTAACTATTGATAGAACTAGTGGGAGGGAAGTTGTACAGTGGGACAACACTCTAACTCAATGATCATCAAATTAACTTATCAATCAACAAAATATAGCTAGTGTATCCATAGAATTCGAGTTCCCTAGTTGTTGTGGAGATTCCAAGGTAGTGTAACATCAGTTGAAGACTAGTCTTGAGTGTACAGGTGTTGCATGTAGTGAGATGACCAACCTTGGGAATTCACAATAATTTGGAAGAAAATTCCTAAATAATAGAGGCCTAATTTTGCAATATTTATGCAAGGAAATAGGGGCTCAAACTAAGGTAGAAATTGACTAAGTTTGGGTCAGAGCTTCTCCTTGAGCAGAGAGATAGGTTATTGACTTGTAGGATGAGATGAGAGCGAGCTAAAAATTGTAATACATTCTCTATTCATCTAATTCATGCAAGCAGGATTAATGAATTTTTAATAGTTTCTTTCACCTTGAAAAATATTGTTCATGTGTGGTTTTTCTTATTGCATGTTTGTGAATGTTTTTCAAAATTGTGAATTAAATTCTACGAAGTAGTAGAATATAATTGTGTCTCTTGATTGACATTAAAATTTCTTGATCAATTGCAATTATATCACCATATTTCTACATGGTATTAGATCTAGATTCATACGAAAATAGGAATTTCGAAGTTGTTCCTCATGAGGTTCAAATTTGTAGCTTGAGTGTAGCAGGATCTCTTCAGAGTTGGGAAGATGACCTTCAACGAGCTGAGATTATAGTATGCCTTGGAAGTCAGCTCAAAATTTTATTGCATGGAAGGATTGCATGGAGGTGGTGCTTAATGATAATTGATTTATGGAATATGTCAAGAAAAGCATTGCAAAACTAGGATCAACTGATGCCCAAAACCTAGCTCAATGGAAAAAAGAAGTAACGATGGTGAGCATAATAATCCTGGAGGGATTGCGAGACCACGTTTTGTCAAATATCCATGGGAAATAAAATCCTTTAGTAATGTGGAAGGCACTGACAAAGCTGATTGAGAATAGTTGTGACCATATGAAACTAGCCCTCAAAGAGAAACTTCAAAATTTCAAGATACAAAAGAATGGCATTATTCCATAGCATCTCTACAAATTTACACAAGTTCCTGATGGGCTTGGAGGTGTTGGTGTTAATGTTGCATAAGATGATCTAGTGATCTTGGCTCCTCTAGGCATTCCCAAAAGCTAGAATAGATACCAAGACATGGTGAATGAAAGGGGGAAATTACTGAATTAGGAATGCTTGTGGTCTGATTTGGTACAAGAAGAGATCTAGAAAAATATCAGAGATGGAAGTTCATCTAAGGGAAAGGATGAAGAAAATTTTACATTGGTTGCAAAGGGAAAGAAGGGAAAAGTGAAGAAGTCTCAAACCAAACCAGAATCTAGCCAAGGGGGCAGGAATAAAGACTTGACCAAAACAAAATTCAACAATTATCATGAATTTAGGCACTATGCTACAAAGTGTCGACACAAAATTTCAAGCAAGAAGTAATCCAAAGGAGCAACAAGTGAAGCCTTGGCTTCACAGTTTGAGTTTGACTTCACCCTTATCACATTCATGGGCAAGACGATGATGGGTAGTGTGTGGTACATTAGGGGAAATTTCAGCCTAAAAGTGGCCTGCTAAGGAAAGATCAAGAAATTGATAAAAAATGCCATGTAGACATTTTTTTAACATTACTTTAGTTTGTTTTATGTCCCAAAAAATTTATTAGCATGAGATTTAATCATTTTTTAATATATTATTTCTAATTTTTTACTTTTATCAAAATAACTATCTATATATATATTTTATATTTAAATTAATTTATAAGCTAAATATTTAACACAATTTATTAACCAAATGGTTTCAAATTTCTATATAAAATCCTAAATAAAGGGGAAAGTTCGTTAACCAAATTGTTTTAAATTTCTATATAAAATCATAAATATTAGGGACTTTATTATGTAAAAAAGAGAGAAAAAAAAAAGAAGTAACATTAATCATTAATAAAACGACAAAGAATATTAATAACATTTTTTTCATTGTTCCTTTTGTTTTCTAAGATTAAAATGCTTTTTTTTTAGGAAATTTACATTTACACACAAATTTACAATATAATTTCTTTTAATATTTTGTGGGGAAAATATTTGACATGCATAAAACATTCCACCATAATCTTTTCCAAAACCCCTATTTTTATTGAAAAAAAAGTTTAAAAACTATATCATATTAAAAAAAAATAATAATTATTAATATTATTTAACTAAAAAAAGCAAATTATTAATATTATATAATTATAAAAATTGTTTGTTATAATCTATAATTTATAAATTATAACTACACGAACACAATTTGTAATTTATAATTTATAACTACATTTTCACCAAATATTTTCTAGTTTGCAAAAATCTCTCTGGCGGAAAAATTTCTAGTTTGCAAAATCTTTCTCGCAGTAAAAAAATATTTTATTAGAGTACCCTAGAAGGTAATGGAGCCCAAAAAGCTTATCATATTATCCAGTGGACCGAAAAATTTCTAGGGGACATATTTTTATCAGAGTGGAAAAACTTTCATGACATTATCTCTGACAAAATTTTCTCTAACGACAAAATTTCTTAGGGTAGACTCGTATCGGTAAAATTTCATCCATGGAATTTTCCAATTTTTTTTTTTTTTTGGCTAGAAGTGGTTTGAGAAAATTTCTCTGGGAGGCTAATTATAGCAGCAAATGTTTATCAATATTTCATGGGGGTTTGCAAAATCTCTTGACTGCGGCTAAAATTTTATCAGGGTTTGCAAAATTTCTCTCGAGAGATTGATTATCTCCAGATTTAATAGAACAATGTTCATAGCGGGAAAATTTCATCAATATTTCATGTAGCTTTGAAAAAAAATTCTCGGGCTACTAATTATCTGGGTGATTGAGTGAAATATGTTGTGAGTTTTTGATAAATAATGGAGCAAAATACCACCCAGATCATTTTATTCATTGTGTAATTAGGAGTTTGGATGTTTTTTCTACTCTGCTTCTCAGTCAAATGCATGTGCCCAGGGAGGATTTTCTTCAGAGAGGAATACACGGTTACTATCAGGACTAGCTCAATAAAGTCTCTCTCCTTCTTGGGTTCATAAATGATCTATTCTCCTCTAATAAAATCTCTCTGCTCCAGGGGTTTCCTCTTCATTCTCCTTGGGACCATCCATTTCCATGGGCCTGTCGAAGCTTGCTTCACGAAGTCAATAAATAGTGTCAGTAGTAGGGGAAGACAATCATGAGTTAGTAGACCAAGATGAAGATTCTGTCTTTCTATACTGATACACATACTTAGAGGGAGTAGTTCTGCTACATCTACTCTTGGAGAATTTTCAAAAGGAATACATTGTTAATATAGAGTGATGTCATGTCCCTTCCTAAATTAATTTGGAACAAAACTAATTATTGCATTTTGGGGGCCAAATCTGTTGATAGTGGGGCCCATTCAATTTTTATTAGGAGATTAGACTTAGAAGAAGTTATTTTGTTGTGGTTAAATTACACACCGGGGCCATCCACACTAGGGAAATACGAACTCCCTAGTTCGGTTTGCATGGATGTGGTTAAGTTTCACATGGAGGGGGTTAAGTGAGGGCCCATGATGGAGATAAATTGGAGGGAAAAGTGCTGCACAAAATCTATATAAGGAAGCCATCTCTCCTCATTTCATTCATATTTTTGCTTATCGATTTCTCTTTGGTTGCTCAAGCTGCTTAGCTGAGACACTTGTTGTTCAGCATAAGTTCTTCAAGCAAAGAGCTCACCCTTTCTTCGGGGTACTTCACGTGCCACCCTAGGAAGGTTTCTCTTCATTCTTATGTAGGAGGATTCCATTTTGCTTCCAACAGTTGCATTCACTTCTAGGTGGTGCGTATTACTGAAGGACTCAGTGAAGAGGAGGTTGAGTTTGCTTGTGGTGTTTTGCAGTAGATTTTGGTTGGGAGATTTTCCAGATAGGAAGCATAGGAGGTATGTTGTCACTTTGGATAGTTTGGGAGTTGGAGGAGTGTGCTTCTTTGTAGTGTGACTTTCACACTTCCTGGGTCGATGCAAAGGAAACACTTAGTGCACACGTGGGATGTAGAGTATCATTATCTGAGGTTAAACTTTTTCGGGGAGGTTAAGGGAAGTATTTTAGGAGGCGATTCCTTCAATTTTGGAGCTTGGGAGGAGGATTTCATTGGGGTTCCTTGCAGGTCATTTTCTGGCGTAGCTTGGAGGGTGTAAGGAATATTAAAAGCCAAACTTGGGAGGTTGGATTAAGCCCAAACCCTTTCTGAGTTTTTTTGGGTTTTTTACAAGGATCCCAAATATAAAGTTTCAACATTTTCTGAGCATCAGAGGTGGGTTTTTCAGCTATGTCTTCGCAACAGATAGTGTAGAATTACTGGGGATTGCATAGTGCATTTGGAGGTCGATTTTCGGAGGTCAAAATCAGGCCAAACGATTTATGTGTTTCTATGAGCTTTAATTAAGGAGCTTGGGGATGAATTTGTATCATTTTTCAAGTATTGGAAGTGGAGTTTCTTGCAGTTCCTTTCCATCCAACAGTGTAGTTTTCTAGGTAGCGTAGAGCATTAAAGGAGCAAGCATTTTCCACTACTTGATATCCTTGTCTCATCACTTGGATTATGTCATGCTTTCCATTGAGGAAAGCTTAGGTGAATTCATCCATACTATTGTACTTTCTCCATTGATTAATAAAATGGCTCAGTTGGTTCTACTTCTAGAGTTTTTATGAGCATGTACAGTTTGTTAAAAGTTTATGTGTTGAGAATCATTTTTTATGTATATATCAATGTTTGTTTAATTTAGGAACATTACAGTGGTATCAAAGCATGATATTGGCCTAGATGTGGGTAACCAGTAAGATCATGGGTGATTTGGGCATGTATGCATTTTGATAGGTTACACCATACACCACCCATGGCTTAAGGGAGATTCAATATGCAAGAATTCTTGGGTGGAATTTCCTGGAACGATGAGAGGTTGGCTCAGTTGAGGAAGGTGTCAGACAAGATCCATCATTTTCCTTACATCAGAGACACTAGAGGTGAACAAGTCATGCGACTGCAACCAGCTACACCATGTGGTGAAAACCGATAGAATCTGGGCAACAGATCTCTTAAAAAGTAGTAGGCAGGACAGGGACAATTAGACGATGAGACCAGGGGGTGCTTTTGCTAGTGGAGACCTAGCTTTAGATATAAAAAACTTGATGAGGATGTTGAGCATGATGCTGAAAGCCCATAGGATGGTGAGGAGCACATCGATCTACCCGGTGTGGCGTAGGAGTCACCATTATTTGAGACATCTTTGATATTCCCTATTGCATGGAAAATTTTAGGGGATAATATTCACAGGTGGGTTAATTTTCAATGTTTTTTCCAAAAAAATATTCATTAATTTCCATTTTTTATAAAACTAATTAGCCCAAATTTTACGATATAAAATTATTTTACCTTAAAAATCGCCAACATTATACAGAGAATATATATAAAATCATTATAAATTTGAATAATTTTACACATATATCAATAAAAATTTTGTAGTTTGCATATTAGGGACTAGTAAGATTCGCCAGTGTTTTTAAACTTCAAGATAATTTTCTATCCTTAAAATTTTCCCTGCCCTATTGACACCTTGGTGGAGATGATCTAGAGGCTACACACATAGAGCCATATGTTGTGGAGGAGCCACCCATGGATGAGATGTTGATAGTTGTTGAGGTATCCACAGTTGTGACTAAGTCTACTGATGATAGATACCCATGGTAGTTTCATGAGTTCTAGGCTGACCTTCTAGCATTGAGAGATAAGGTCACAACAGTATGAGAGGCCATTCTACAACAAAACAAGGAGCTGGAGGGAATTAGAGTGGTTTTTCCTGAGTCAATAACCAAACTGACTCACGTTGGGGAATAGTTGGATTCCCTAATGGTAACACTTGATTTCATTTGAAAGCATCAGAGTAGCCCTCTTCAGATATACATAGATGGCGCTTATAGTGTCAGTAGCTTACCTCTGCACCGTAGAGAGGGAGAGGCAAATCCACCTCAACATATTTTATGTTTTTACCAGGCTGATGAGATGAAGGGACATGAGTGGAACAGGGTGTAGCATTTGTAGGATGGAGGGCTTGTCTTATGTGTGGAAGCTCGTACATTCAATCCCTCTCTTGGGGTTGGATGACAAGAGATTCTGAGTTGGTACCCAGTGGAGTGGGATATGAAAATGGTAGTGGACTGACCTAAAGCTCAGCAGGAGCTTTCAGGAATTAGTGATACTATAAGCCCATATTGGAATTAGGATCCAGGTGGGACTACCTATCATTCCCCGGATATGTTTTTTGACTATGACCATGGTGGTGTAGTTAGCTTAGTATTTGGGCACACACATTCATTAGGGGAGTCTCAGTCAACACCAGTGGCCAACTAGTTTATGGAAAAACTCCCTAGGTCATTTTGCTATGATGGTCGTGCATGGGATCATAGGATGGCCAACATACTCTAGTAGGAGTTTATCGAAGGAGGTGACATTGGCAGGCCACTAGACAATGCCTTGTATGGAGTTGGGCTCATCGGAGAGCATGGTGATGCGACAGTGGAGGTGATGATATAGGTTGGGTGCGGGCCGACGCATATGGACAAAACTTTAGGCCATCACATCCAGGGATGGGTAAGAGCATCTAGCATGGAGCAGTGGTCTGTAGATGGGTATGGAGACAAATGGGGGTATGTCATAGTGTATTGGACTATGTTGTGATGTGGGAGTGACTCATAGTGCATTGAGTACATGTGGGGAGTAACAGGTGCAGTGACACAGGTGGGACACAAGACAATACAAGATGGTATAGCCATAGCTGGGAGTATCTGTGGTGTACTAGGACATGTTGTGACACATAATGGCATGTCGAGGAGTGCGACAATATTGGGTGCTATGTAGTGGCAGATGATGTAGCGTAGCTGGTGTTTGGAGCATTGCCTCCTAGGAGACTTATGGATAGGGCACTACATGTACCATTGGATGCAACCCACCTAGGATCGATGAGGAAACTGTTAAGAATTTGGGGACACCTTGTTGAGCAGAGACAAGGCTTCGGGGGGGTTATTAGGAGATCCAAGATAGAGAGGGGGTCATCCATAGGATTACTCTTGATCATTCTAGTGGACTCTTGATCATACCCATCCTCCTTTGGTGTTGCTTACAACTACAGATGTTTTTGTTGTTTCCCTTTGACAATCTCCATTCAAGAAACAAGGCATGGGAGGCTCACCATAGGCAGCTGGATGAGACACCACATGTCATGGGTCAAGAGGAGACTCTCCAGTTGAGACACTTGATAGGTGCATGAGTTGACGGTTACAAGCTTAGGGATGACATGGTTTATTTTTGAGGTAGCATATCTTCCACCCATAGGCTCACACTTGGGGAGGTGACCGAGAGGGAGTTACATGGTGCTTTCTAAGCTGGAAAACTCGAGGTATTAGGTGAGCATGAGGTGCAAAGGATGGTAGTCCTTATTGGTAGGATGATGCCTAGGTTTCCAGAAGGACCCGGGCACATCATCTATAACTGGGATTGTAGTTTTCACTGTGTGATTTGGCAGGCACATAGAAGCTGGATATTCATGGCACAAGTTCTCGATGCTAGGTGCCTACCTATTGTATACCTACAGGAGGCAAAGATGGGGCATAGAGGGGTCCCAACAACTAGAATCATATCAGAGTGGCAGGAAAAGAGGATTGGGGGTTGTGTACCTCCATTATGGTTATCGGATCCAAGGATCTAGTGGATTTGTTGGATACTCCACTCATTAGTGAGCATAGTTGGGATAACAATCAGACTTATTCATTCACAGGGGAACACACGAGGGATCATCAAAGCCCTCACCATAGGGTGAGGTAGATTGTTACTCAAGTTTGGGGCTAGCCATGGAGTGATAAGTGTTCGCATTGTTCAGTCACTTTGGCAAGATTGGCCTAGCCTTGATCATTGCATATATTATGGCCGAGATTCATGGCATAGGAGGCTCTAGTATGAGCATACTAGGCAATCAGTTATAATTAGAGTGTCACAATACCAGTGAGATAGGTTCCTTCTGTGACAAGTATGAAAGTTTGGCATAACAAGCTTGAGAAGTTTATCTACGCATAGAGGTGAGGAGGTTTCTACATGGGATGGTCATCCATATCTTCCATTCGGTTTTAGTTATTTGTTGGTGGTGTGGGAAACCTCACCTATGTTGCAGGGTGATAGACAAGAGGAGATCAGGGGAGGCCCAAGTAGGCGAGGGTTCAATCCGACCAGGATTAGATTGCATCTTCAGGAGTTTACTCTTGTAGTGCATGAGATGGACTACTCGGGAAATTTCATGGGGAGTTGGGTAGAGTCATACATTATCATGATTCTTTAATTATTTCTAGTATGCAGAGGGAGCCTGGTACTTGTATCTTGTTGGATAGTAGTGGAGAAGGGGTTCTCCACGTTGATCAAGTTGGCTTGGGATCCTTGAATTGAGGGACTCCTTGATCCGAATCGGATCCATAAACGACTGTCATGGAACCATGACTGAATCGGGACAAACAAAACCTTGAAGAATCGAAAATAGCAATCGAAAACACCCTGAACCAGTGGCCATGGTAGTCGGTGTAGAACGACGAGGACCTCGGTCAAAGAGCACTGACCGAGGTCCATGGAGAGTGCGCAGCTCAAAATAGCCCCAGGGAGCCCCGGATCGGGAAAAGGAGCTAATTTTTGATGCGCGGACCGAGACCCATGGAGACTGCGCAGGAGGTCAAAATAGCCCCTAGGAGCCACAGATCGAGAAAAGGAGCTAATTTTTTATGCGCGTTAGTGCTTAGCGCTAACACGCATCGATGGGCAAACAGGGCCGAAAAGGAGGAGCCTTAAGCACTCAGTCGTGTGGGGGAACAAGAGGACCATGGGCGGAAAAAGGTAAAGGCGCTAAAGTACAAAGGCGGGACCTGGACCCTGGAAACTAGTGGTATTGATCGGGGCACCCTTGAACGGTAAGCGGTTTTGGAGAATGCGGAGCGATCACACTCAACGATCGACGCGTGGCAGCGGAGGTAAGAGAAAAACCTCCATGATCACGCGTTCTCGGTCGAGCAAGTCAACCGCGCTCAATGTGTGAATGACGTTGGAACTGGAGGAGCCCAGATTGGATGGTTGAGATTACGCCCGATAGACAGAGACAGAATCGACAGTGAATAAAGCTGTGATTAAGGGGATTTGGAATCTTTTGACTGCCATGGTGGAGAGAGAAACGAATCGACGAACAGGCTGGCGCTATTCCGATGGAGACACTTGGCTACTTCTCGAGCGTTCATGCTGATGCCTAACAGGGAACTCCCAGCATGCAGGCAACAGGCAAATCGACGCAGGCGGGAGAGGAACCGAATAGGCATGGAGGTTGAATGGCTAAATCCATGAATAGAGACAGTGAACAGGGATTCAGAGAAGAGAACGAAGAGTCCAAGCGACCAAGAGAGATAGTGAAGAGTGAACCCTGAGAGGAGGACTGAGCATAGAGAGCAGCAAAGCCAAGCAGAGGAGACATAGGGCCGAGTTGACAATAGGCAACATCGAGCACCAGAGAGCTTGAGGAATCAAGCCTTCCCATAGAGGAATCTATCTGGATTGAGCATCAGAGTTGGCTCTTTCCACTATAGACCGAGGGTCACAGAGCTGGTAGGAAGAACAAGAGTCTGTGTACTCCAAGTGACTTGGGGAATCCAAGAACCACGCTGCCAAGAAAAATCTGCTTCAGGAGAACTCATATTGAGTCCCTGCATTGTAATTTCTCTGCTGAAAGACACAATAAAACAAGGCCACCACTGAAGCTGGACCAGAGACCTAGCCCTAGAGAATAGGGTGAACTCCTTATTAAAAAGTGCTTATGTCTTTGTGTTGCTTACTGTATTTCTCTGTTGTCTTTCCATTTATTTTCTGTGTATTGGTAATCTAATCGATCTGTTGTTTCAATAACACAGAACACACACACCAGCACATGGGTCTGTAATACCTTTTATTTAATAAATCTTCAACTAAGGTCACTCATAGGGTGATTTTCAAATCAAGTGGTATCAAAGCTCTAGGCTATAAGGTTAGACAAGCTTGTGTTGGTTTAGCTATGAATTCTCACTAGATCAAAGCTCAAATTAGGAGAAGGAGAGTTGGTGGAAACTAATCCTGAAATTGGGAGAGTCTATTCTCAAAAGACAATGTCAAAAGAAGGTTCTATAGGGCCAGACTCTCAATTCATAGAAAGTTTCCTAGCTATAAACGCCATGGTAGAAGAAATGTATAGGGAATTTAGAAAGCATAAGGGTGAAGATTCATCAGGCTCTAAGCAAGATAAAGAAGAAGATGAATCTCATCCCCATGACCACTCCAAAGGAAAAGGGAAAGAAGAAAGCTTCCCTACACCTCCTAGTAGCCCTGTGCATAATAAGAAGGCATCTTTGATTAAGTTAGATGTTAAATTTGATTTGCCTATATATGATGGAGAGCTAAATGCTGAAAAGTTGGACAATTGGATAAGACAAATTGATGTGTATTGCAGAGTACAAAATATAGACTCAGACAAGAGCAAGATTCAGCTGGCAAGCCTTCGCTTAGGGGGCACTGCCTTGGTATGGTGGGAAGGCAGAACCCAAGCTGATATGAGGAAGCATGGCTAGACCATCTCTGCCTGGAGTGAATCTGTTACTGCAATCAAAAAGCAGTTCTATCCATTGGGCTACATGCAACAAGCCATGATGAGTTGGCAAACTCTTCGGCAATTGAAAGGGCAGAGTGTACAAGGGTATACTCAAGAGTTCCGAAAGAGAGCATTGATGTTGGGTATTTCATTAGACTCACTAGAAGCTCTTTTGAAGTACATTGGTGGTCTACATAGCTACATGAGGCATACCATCCTCCTGTTTAATCCCACTAGTATAGATGAGGTATCTGTATAAGCTACTCATCTAGAAGCTAGAGGAAAGAATGGAAATCCAGAAGTTGGGGGACGATCCCACCCACTATAAGCAAGAGCAAGGAGAAAAGAAAGCAGAAGTGGAAAGAAAGGAAGGCTAAAACTGCATAGAAAGGCAAAGCCTCATGCACTCACTGTAAAAAGGAGGGGCATGATCATGAGCACTATTGGTTTTTGTATCCAGAGCTGAGACCTAAGACGTCTGAGGGCAAGAAGAAGAAGACTGTTGCAGCTATTCAGAAAGATTTGGGGTCAGACTCGGGAGATGAAACAATCATTGCAGCCACAGCTATAAAAGGTTATCTTCTTTAGAGAATGCTGAAATCAAGAAGCAGGTGTAGGAGTTGCTCGAGAAAGGGTTCATCAGGCCTAGCGCATCACCATGTGGGTCACCAATCGTTTTGGTGAGAAAGAAAGATGGCTCATGGAGAATGTGCATTGATTATCGAGCACTGAATAAAATAATCATAAAAAATCGTTATCCCCTTCCTCGCATAGATGATATTTTAGATCAATTGAAGGAAGCTGTTTATTTCACCAAGCTGGATTTGCACAGTGGATACCATCAGGCCAAAGTTGCAGAGTAAGATGCATGGAAGACTGCTTTCAAAACAAAGTAGGGATTGTATGAATGGCTAGTTATGCCTTTTGGCTTGACCAATGCCCCTGCTACTTTCATGATATTAATGAATGATGTACTCATACCTTTTCTTGATGATTTTGTTATTGTGTATCTGGATGACATTCTAATATTTAGTAAAACATGGGAAGAAAATTTAAAGCATGTTAAGCAGACATTAGATGTTTTGAAAAGAGAAAAACTTTATGTTAAATTCTCCAAATGTGAATTTGGAAAAACCTCTCTAAATTATTTGGGTCATATAGTTGGGGGAGGTGAATTGAAAATAGATCCCTCTAAAGTGGCAGTCATTGTAAACTGGCCTAAACCCAAGTCTGCTATAGAAGTGAGAAGCTTCTTAGGAGCAACATAGTATTGGAGGAAGTTCATTTCAAATTTTTCCTCAATTGCAGCTCCCTTACATGATTTGACAGGATTGAGCAAGGTGTTTCAGTGGGGAGGCAAACAGTAGAAAGCCTTCGACACCTTGAAAGAAAAAAATAGTATAGTACCTGTACTAACACTGCCAGATCTACAAAGACCATTTGAGATCCAAACTGATGCCAGTGACTATGCCATGGGAGCAGTGTTGACACAACACGGTAAACCCATATGTTATCATTCTGAGACTTTTAATCCTGCAGTAGTCAACTATCCTACCTATGATAAAGAATTGTATACATTAGTTCAGAGTGTGAAAAAGTGGAAACATTACTTAATGGGCAAAGAAACAGTAATACATACTAATCATCAGCCACTTCATTACCTAATCTCCCAAACTAAGTTGCAACAATCAAGACATTATAGATGGATGGGTTTTCTACAACAGTTTCATTTAGTCATTAGATATAAAAAGGGCATACATAACAAGGTTCCAGAAATGTTATCTAGACCCATTATAAATGCATCTACCATACTTAAGCATAATTATGTGCTACATGAAAGCTACATAGAACGGTATGCTTAGGATATGGACTTTAAAGATGTATATGCAACTTTATTCAAGGCAAAAGAGTAGAAGAATTGGACTATCATGTAAAGGACTGACTCTTATATCTTTGTGGGAAACTCTGCATTCCACAAACTAAGAGAGCAAGGATAATTAGGGAAGCACACACCTCTCTGATATCGGGTCACTTTGGGGTAAGTAAAATAGTTGCACAGCTGCAAAGGTTCTACTACTGGCCAAGAATGAGTGAGACAGTTTCTAGAGATGTAAAGGGGTGTGGTATGTGTGCTAAAAGCAAGCCCAGCAACATAAAACTAGGCTTGTACACTCCATTGCCAGTTCCTTCTCACCCTTGGGAAAGCATTTCCATGGATTTTGTTGGAGGACTGCCTAAATCTAGAAAATGTCATGATTATCTATATGTTGTTGTGGATAGGTTCAGCAAAATGTGTATTTTGATACCCTGTAGTAAACTGATTACAGCTGAACAAACTGCAAAATCATTCTTTGAACATGTATGGGCTCATTTTGGATTACCCACTTCTATTATATCTGATCGAGACACCCGATTTGTGGGAAAGTTTTGGTCCAGTCTGTGGGAACTAATGGACACCAAATTAAAGAAAAGCACAACTTTTCATCCACAAACAGATGGCCAGACGGAAGTAGTTTACAGGACCGTGATCCAATTACTGAGAGGATATTGTAGCAAACACCCTAAGCTTTGGGATGAACACTTGTGTTATGTGCAGCATGCTTACAATAGAGCCAAACAGTCTTCTACCCAAAGATCTCCTTTTGAGACCTGCTTTGGTTTCATACCAAGGTCTCCCTTGGATTTGTCTTTGGTAAAGATACCATGGTTGATGGACATAGTGATGTGGACAAAGCAACTAGGTTCATTGAACAGATCCAGGAGATCCACCAGGTAGTACAGGAACAACTAGAAAAGAGCCAGGCCAAGTACAAGGTTAGGCATGATAAGCATTGGATGGAGCATAGCTTTCAAGTTGGAGACCAAGTTTGGCTGTATATCAGCTAGGACAGGATGCAAGGTGAAGGTAAGAAACTAAAACCTATTAGGTATGGACCCTTCAGGATACTTGAGAAGATTGGTGAAAATGCTTTTCGCCTTGATTTTCCAGCTTACATGCACATCTACTAAGTCGTCAACGCAGATTGCTTGAGGTTGTTTGAATCTTGAATGATTGAGGACCCTGAAGAGCAGAGTCAATTGCCTTTTGTTGATGGCCTAATACCCAAATATCTTAATGAGTTGCAGGAAGATAAAGTGCTAGACAGGAAGGTAAGGATGATGCACAGTGGACAGGTGGAATACTTGAGAATTGGGCTTAATAGGTTCGAAGCCAAGCGGTGCGAAGTGGATTGAGATTGGACAAGTGAGACAACAGTTTCCTCACTTAGTCAATGCTTGAAGAAAACCAACTTTTGGTGGTCCAAAAGCTTTTCAGTTGGGAGGCCGTGATCTGAATCAGATCCATAAACTACTGTCATGGAACCATGACTGAATCAGGACGAAAAAAATCCTTGAGGAATCCAAAATAGCAATCGAAAACACCTTGAACCAGTGGCCATGGCAGCCGGCACGGAACGACGAGTACCTCGGTCAAAGCACGCTGAACGAGGCCCATGGAGACTATGCAGGAGGTCAAAATAGCCCCTGGGAGCCTTGGATCAGCAAAAGGAGCTAATTTTTTATGCGCATTAACACTTAGCAGTAACACGCATTGTTGGGAAAACAGGGCAGAAAAGGAGGAGCATTAAGCACTCGGTCACGTGGGGAAACCAGAGGATTGTGGGCAGAAAAAGGTAAAGGTGCTAAAGTACAAAGGCGGGACCCACACCCCAGGAAACCAGTGGTATTGATCGGGGCGCCCTTGAACAGTAAGAATTTTTGGAGAAAACAGAGCGATCACACTTAGTGATCGATGCGTGGCACCAGAGGTGAGAGAAAAACTGTCATGATCGCGCATTATCGGTCGAGCAATTCAACCGTACTCGACGTGCGAATGACATTGGATTTGGAGGAGCCTAGATCAGATGGCTGAGATTGTGCTCGATAGACAAAAGTGGAATTGACAGTGAATAAAGCCACGATTAAGGGGATTTGGAATCCGTTGACCGCCGCGGTGGAGAGAGAAATGAATCGACGAACAGGCTAGAGTTGTTCCGATGGAGACACATGGCTACTTCCCAAGTGTTCATGCTGACGCCGAACAGGGAACTCCCAGCATGCAGGCGACAGGCGAATCGACGCAGGCGGGAGAGGAACCGAACAGGCATGGAAAGCAAGGAACGCTAACACTACATAGAAAGGAAAAGCCTCATGCACTCACTGTAAAAAGGAGGGGCATGATGATGAGCACTGTTGGATTTTGCATCCAGAGCTGAGACCTACGAATTCTGAGGGAAAGAACAAGAAGACTACTGCAGCTATTCAGAAAGATTTGGGGTCAGATTCGGTAGATGAAACAATCATTGCAAGCACATGTATAAGAGGTTATCTGCTTTAGAGAATGCTGAAATTAAGAAGTAGGTGTAGGAGTTGATCGAGAAAGGGTTCATCAGGCCTAGCACATCACCATGTGGGTCACCAATCGTTTTGGTGAGAAAGAAAGATCGCTCGTGGAGAATGTGCATTTATTATCGAGCACTGAATAAAATAATGATAAAAAATCGTTATCCCCTTCCTCGCATAGATGGTCTTTTAGATCAATTGAAGGAAGTTGTTTATTTCACCAAGCTGGATTTGCACAGTGGATACCATCAGGTCAGAGTTGCAGAGCAAGATGCATGGAAGACTGCTTTCAAAACGAAGCAGGGATTATATGAATGGCTAGTTATGCCTTTTGGCTTGACCAACGCCCCTGCTACTTTCATGAGATTAATGAATGATGTACTCAGACCTTTTCTTGATGATTTTGTTATTGTGTATCTGGATGACATTCTAATTTTTAGTAAAATGTGGGAAGAACATTTAAAGCATGTTAAGCAAACATTAGATGTTTTGAAAAGAGAATAACTTTATGTTAAACTCTCCAAATGTGAATTTGGAAAAACCTCTAAATTATTTGGGTCATATAGTAGGGGGAGGTGAATTGAAAATAGATCCCTCTAAAGCGGCAGTCATTGTAAACTGGCCTAAACCCAAGTCTGCTACAGAAGTGAGAAGCTTCTTAGGAGCAGCACAGTATTGGAGGAAGTTCATTTCAAAATTTTCCTCAATTGCAGCTCCCTTACATGCTTTGACAGGATTGAACAAGGTGTTTTAGTGGGGAGGCAAACAGCAGAAAGCCTTCGACACCTTGAAAGAAAAAATTAGTACATCACCTATACTAGCACTGCCAGATCTACAAAGACCATTTGAGATCCAAAATGATGCCATTGACTATGCGATGGGAGTAGTGTTGACACAACACGGTAAACCCATATGTTATCATTCTGAGACTTTTAATCCTGCAGTAGTCAACTATCCTACCTATGATAAAGAATTTTATGCATTAGTTCAGAGTGTGAAAAAGTGGAAACATTACTTAATGGTCAATGAAACAGTAATACATACTAATCATCAGCCACTTCAATACCTACTATCCCAAACTAAGTTGCAACAATCAAGAAATTACAGATGGATGGGCTTTCTACAACAGTTTCATTTAGTCATCAGATATAAAAAGGGAATACATAACAAGGTTGCAAACATGTTATCTAGACCCATTATAAATGCATCTACCATACTTAAGCATAATTCTATGCTACATGAAAGCTACATAGAACGGTATGCTTAGGATATGGACTTTAAAGATGTATATGCAACTTTGAGTCAAGGCAAAAGAGTAGAAGAATTGGACTATCATGTAAAGGACTGACTCTTATATCATTGTGGGAAACTCTGCATTCCACAAACTGAGAGAGCAAGGATAATTAGGGAAGCACACACTTCTCTGATATCAGGTCACTTTGGGGTAAGTAAAACAGTTGCACAATTGCAAAGGTTCTGCTACTGGCCAAGATTGAGTGAGACAGTTTCTAGATATGTAAAGGGGTGTAGTATGTGTGCTAAAAGCAAGCCGAGCAACAGAAAACTAGGCTTGTACTCTCCATTGCCAGCTCCTTCTCACCCTTGGGAAAGAATTTCCATGGATTTTGTTGGAGGACTGCCTAAATCTAGGAAAGGTCACGATTATCTATATGTTGTTGTGGATAGGTTCAACAAAATGTGTATTTTGATACCCTGTAGTAAACTGATTACAGCTGAACAAACTGCAAAATTATTCTTTGAACATGTATGGGTTCATTTTGGATTACCCACTTCTATTATATCTGATCAAGACACCCAATTTGTGGGAAAGTTTTGGTCTAGTCTGTGGGAACGAATGGACACCAAATTAAAGAAAAGCACAGCTTTTCATCCACAAACAGATGGCTAGACGAAAGTAGTTAACAGGACAGTGATCCAGTTATTGAGAGGATATTGCAGCAAACACCTTAAGCTTTGGGATAAACACTTGTGTTATGTGTAGCATGCTTACAATAGAGCCAAACACTCTTCTACCCATAGATCTCCTTTTGATACCTGCTTTGGTTTCATACCAGGTCTCCCTTGGATTTTTTCTTTGGTAAAGATACCATGGTTGATGGACATAGTGATGTGGAAAAATCAACTAGGTTCATTGAACAGATCCAGGAGATCCACCAGGCAGTATAGGAACAGCTGGAAAAGAGCCAGGCTAAGTACAAGGCTAGGCATGATAAGCATCGGATGGAGCATAGTTTTCAAGTTGGAGACCATGTCTGGCTGTATATCAGCAAGGACAGGATGCAAGGTGAAGGTAAGAAGCTAAAAGCTATTAGGTATGGACCCTTCAGGAGACTTGAGAAGATTGGTGAAAATGCTTTTCACCTTGATCTGCCAGCTTACATGCATCTCTACTCAATCGTGAACGCAAATTGCTTGAGGTTGTTTGAACGTTCAATGATTGAGGACCCTAAAGAGCAGAGTCAATTGCCTTCTGTTGATGACCTACTACCCGAATATCTTAATGAGTTGCAGGAAGATATAGTGCTGGATAGGAAGGTAAGGACGACGCACAGTGGACAGGTGGAATACCTCAGAATTGGGCTTGAAGGTTCGAAGCCGAGCAATGCGAAGTAGATTGAGATTGGACAAGTGAGACAACAGTTTCCTCACTTAGTTGATGCTTGAAGCAAACCAAATTTTGGTGGTCCAAAAGCTTTTCAGTTGGGAGGCCATGATCTGAATTAGATCCATAAATGACTGTCATGGAACAATGATTGAATTGGGACAAACAAATCCTTGAAGAATCCAAAACAACAATAAAAAACACCTTGAACTAGTGGCCATGGCAGCTAGCGCGAAACGATGAGGACCTCGGTCAAAGCGCATTTACCGAGGCCCATGGAGACTGCGTAGGAGGTCAAAATAGCCCCTGGGAGCCTTGGATCAGGGAAAGGAGCTGATTTTTGATGTGTGTTAGCGCTTAGCACTAACGCGCATCGCTGGGCAAGCAGGGCCGAAAAGGAGGAGCCTTAAGCACTCGATCGCATGGAGGAACCAGAGGACCATGGGCGGAAAAAGGTAAAGGTGCTAAAGTACAAAGACGGGACCCACATCCTAGAAACCAACAGTATTGATCGGTGCACCCTTGAATGATAAGCGGTTTTGGGGAAAGCAGAGTGATCACACTTAGCGATCAACGCGTGGCAGCAGAGGTGAGAGAAAAACTGTTGTGATCACGCATTATCGGTCGAGAAAGTCAACCGCACTCGATGTAAGAATGACGTTGGATCTGGAGGAGCCCAGATCGGACAGCTGAGATTGCACCTGATAGACAGAAGCGGAATCGGCAGTGAATAAAGCCACGATTAAGGGGATTTGGAATCCGTTGACCACCACGATGGAGAAAGAAACGAATCGACGAACGGGATGGCACTATTCCGATGGAGACACGTGGCTACTTCCCGAGTGTTCATGCTGACGCTGAACAGGGAACTCCCAGCACGCAGGTGATAGGTGAATCGACACAGGCGGGAGAGGAACAGAACAGGCATGGAGCTTGAATGGCTAAAGCCGTGAACAGAGACAGTGAACAGGGATTTGGAGAGGAGAACGGAGAGTCCAAGCGACCAAGAGAGATAGTGAACATTGAATCCTGAGAAGAGGACTGAGCACAGAGAGTAGCAAAGCCAGGCAGAGGAGACAGAGGGCCGAGCTGACCATAGGCAGCATCGAGCACCAGTGAGCTTGAGGAATCAAGCCTTCCCATAGAGGAATCTGTCCGGATTGAGCATCACAGTTGGCTCTTTCCATTGTAGACTGAGGGTCACAGAGCTGGTAGGAAGAACAAGAGTTTGTGTACTCCAAGTGGCTTGGGGAATCCAAGAACCACCCTGCCAAGTAAAATCTGCTTCAGGAGAACTCATATTGAGTCCCTGCATTGTAATTTCTCTGCTGAAAGACACAATAAGACAAGGCCACCACTGAAGCTAGACCAGAGACGTAGCCGTGGAGAATAGGGTGAACTCCTTATTGAAAATTGTTTGTGTCTTTATGTTTCTTATTGTATTTCTCTGTTGTCTTTCCATTTATTTTCTGTGTATTGGCAGTCTGATCGATCCGTTGTTTCAATAACATAGAACACACACACTAGCACATGGGTTTGTAATACCTTTTGTTTAATAAATCTTCAACTAAGGTCACTCATAGGGTGATTTTCATATCACTCCTTCACTATAATATAGTACAACGATTAGGGACAAGAAATTTTTGGTGCATTGGAGGAGCTTTCCAGATGAGGATGCTACTTGGGAGAGTAATCATATACTTGAGCATCCACCACTAAAGTTGCTTGGGGACAAGCAATATTTGGGAGGGGAGGATTGTCATGTACCTTCCTAACTTAATTTTGAACAAGGCTAATTATTGCATTTTGAGGGTCAATTTTGGAGATAGTGCAGCCCATTCAATTTTTATTAGGAGATTAGACTTAGGAGAAGTTATTTTGTTGTGGTTAAATTACACATGGAGGTCACCCACACTAAGGAAATACACACTCCCTAGTTCAGTTTGCATGGAGGTGGTTAAGTTTTGCATGTAGGGGGTTAAGTGAGGTCCCACGATGAAGATAAAATTGGAGGGAAAAGTGATCCACAAAATCTATATTAGGAAGGCAACTCTCCTTATTTCATTCATTGTTTGGCATATCGATTTATCTTTAGTTGCTCAAGTTCCTTAGCCAAGTCACTTATTGTTCAGCAGAAATTATTCAAGCGAAGAACTCACCATTTATTCGGGGGACTTCGAGTGCCACTCTAAGAAGGTCTTTCTTCATTCCATAGGAGGATTCCATTGTGGTTTCCAACAATTGCATTCACATCCAGGTGGGTGTATTACTAGAGGATGTAGTGAAGAGAAGGTCGACTTTGCTTGTGGTGTCATTCAGTGGAGTTTGGCTGGGATATTTTCTGGAATTCAAGGATAGGAGGTTTTTTGTCACTTTGGATAGTTTGGGAGCTATAGGAGTGTGCTTCTTTGTAGTGTGGCTTTCACACGTCCTGGGCCAATGCAGTGGCAACATATGGTGCAGACGCGAGAGGTAGAGTATCAGTCTTTGAGGTTGAAATTTTCTGGGGAGGTTAAGGGAAGTATTTGAGGAGAATATTGCTTCATTTTTGGAGATTGGGAGGATGATTTAGTTAGCCTTGTAGGCCATTTTATGCAATAGCTTGGAGGGTGTAGGGCATATTGGAGGACAAAATTGGAAGGTTGAATTCAACCCAAACCCTTTCTGGATTTTATTTTTTTTGGGGTTTTTGACAAGGATTCCAAATATAAATTTTTAGCCTTTTTTGAGTATTGGAGGTGGGTTTTTCAGCTGTATCTTTGTAGCAGACATTGTAGAATTGTTGGGGATTGGATACTGCCTTTGGAGATCGATTTTGGGAGGTCAAAATCAGGCCAAACCATTTCTAGTTTTTTTGGGTTTTGGTTAAGTAGCTTGGGACGGAATTTGTAGCATTTGCTGAGTAGTGGAAGTAGAATTTATTGCAATTCCTTTCCATCCAACAGTGTAGATTTCTAGCTAGTGCAAAGCATTAGAGCAACAAACATTTTCTAGTACTTGATATCATTATCTCATCACCTGGATTCTATCACACTTTCCATTGAGGTAAGCCCAAGTGTATTCATCCATACTATTGTACTTGCTCCATTGATTAATAAAATGGCTCAACTGGTTCTACTTCTGGATTTTTTATGAGCATAAAATTGTTTTGAGAATCGTTTTTCCTTTATATCTCTTTGTTTTTTTAAGTTAGGAACATTACAAGCGATCCGGGAATCCAAAAGTAATTAAAAATATATCTTGTTCAAATAGAGGGGTGTTTTGAAGGTATGGTGATTCATATTTCCCTTTAAAATGATATTTTCATTTGGCTGAATGTATTGATTCCAAATTATCTATTGGTTCTCTTGTATCTATATGTTCATGACTTTAACCCAATATCACAATTCAATATCGTTATCTATGCATTTTCAAGACATAGCTCCAACTTGAATATGTACTAAGTAGCGTTGATATATCCTTCTCTAACTGGTACCGAAATATGTGGGAAAATACTGCCTAATTTCATAATGATAAGAGTAGTCCACATTTAGCATAGATATAATTTTGACCCCATAATTTGTTAGGCTGTTGGCCACTTCTCATTGTTCTTTTTATGTAATGAAGAATAAAGAATAATTGAATAGTTTATTGAGTGATAAGTAGTGGATTAAGTTAAACCCTATATTTGAAGTTAGAGGTTCCTCTAGTTAGCCTACAATTATAGATATAAGTGATCAAAGCAGTACTGTACTCATCATGGCAACATTGGATCGTTATGAGCTAGTATCGAACATTCAAACTATATTGGTATAATGATACAAATTTACTTATTTTCTTTTTTTCATGGTGCTCTGAACACTAGTGATGATAACATTTCCTTACATGACATTAGTTAATTGGGATATCGTTGAAGCCCAAATTTTTGTTGCTTTACGAATTGAGATTCATTGTTATTTCTTCTCTATATTTGTTTTTTGTTTTGTTTTTTGTTTTTGTTTTTATTGTTTTTGTTTTTGTTTTGTTTTTTCTTGCTTTTTTTCTTTTTGTTTTTGTTTTATTCTTTTTGTTTTTTGTTTCTTTGTTTTTTGTTTTTTTTTCCCAGAAATTTTGGGTTGTCCTTTTAGTCATGATATGATTCTCCTCCAACTTGCTAATATTTTCGTACATTCAATAATATTCTTCACAAGAAAATTAACTATAGTTTTATCAATATTAAGTGTCCTAATACCTCATATTCCAATCCTATGTACAACAACCTCTAAAAGACTAGATGTTCCATTGTCATTGGCATCATAATCATATGGGAGAAACTACTGAAACAATACAATTTTACTCATAGTTTGTCCCTTATTTTCTTTCTTACACGTAGTCATTATATTTACATTAAAACTTAATGTGTTATTTTTACAAACATAGTAGGGCGGGGGGGGGGGGGGGGGGGGGACATTTTCAAAATGAACATGATCTAGAAGGTATGTTGCAGGTTTTGTGATTCTTTTTCTCCAACCCCAACTCATCTCTTTAAACTAGGTTGTCCCAAAAAAATTCCCACAATGTATTTTGGCTTGTTTGGAGCAAAGGAATACTCATTTGTTGGTTTACAATGGAAATATTTCTACCTCTATAATTTTTGAAATAGAAAGCCCCACCAAGGCTACCTTGAGTAAGGATCAAAGTTACCATTTTTGGTAGTATCTTCCTCCCACGTTATCATCAGTCCCACTTTTATCCTTTTCCAACTAAGTATCAATAGAATAATTGTGTTTTAGTGAACCTGCTATAAGATGAAGAGGAGCATCATTTTGGGCAATACTTGGATCATTACTGAACTCTATGTTTCCATATGTGAGAGAACTTTCTTTAGTGGGTGTATTCAATGCTATTTTCATCTAGTCTGTGCAATGTCTTCTTTCTTTGGTTCATTGTTGAATATAATTCCTGTGTATATTTGAAAAAATATATGCCTCTAGAACAACAATATCCATTTGTGTTTGTACCAAACTATCCTTGTTGGAAGGCATAAATTATTATCTCCTTGCTTCAGAAAGCCAAAGCTCCTCAAAATTGGAGATAAACACCAAAATATAGCCTTCAACATGCAACAAGAAATAAATTATGCAATGAATAATTTTCAAAATTTGTGACAATGGTTTGATTGATGAAAGAAACTCAACATTAGGTTTAACTATAATAGATTGAACTGCTAAACTAATCCTATCTTCTGAGTGAAAATAAGATGGTAGTATTGTGAACTCATATTTCTTGCATTTGTTGAGTTTATGTGTCTATCACTATAAAGGTAGAGATCTTAACTTTATGATCCTCAGAAACAGTTGCTTCATTTATAGTGTCTACATGTACGTTTCTTCTAAAATGTATTTTTCCAACTTTATGCCAACAATTACTTCCTTGGAATCCATCTTGAATTTCATATACTTCCTTGAAACCTCTTCTTTTCAACGTTTGAAGTACTTCCATTGAATTTCCGTTATTCATGTCAAGAATGTACAATGTCATTTGGGCTAGCTCCCTGAATCTTTTCTATATCTCATACAAAAATTCATCCTCATCTCCTATGTAGATCACCTAAACATCCTTTTTTTTGTTGAAACTTGAAATATCTAGAGAACCAATATTTATAGTCTCATCTATACTTTTGATATCTACCAACTAAGGATTTACTTCATCCTTCATATTCTAGTAAGTAGTTTATGCTAAAACCCATTTCCTTGATCTCTCAACTTGATTTGATACAAGAGGAATCACCAAGAACATAATAAATTAAAATCCAAATGTGAGTTGAGGATTCTTGTTCTAGTAAAATTTATAGTAGAGTAAAATGAGCACAATACAACCCTTAAGTGTATACTAAAGGTGACAATTGATGAAGATGTCCACTTGGTAGACTGGTAGAAGATGACTTGTATGTCTACATAGTTCATGCTAATGAGGTAGGGACAATTATAGGGTTTCCATTGTTTGAAGAGGGCCTTTCCTAAGGTTGTCAACAAAAAATGTAATAATATTTTGTGGAATGGAAGATATGAGTGTCAACATTGGCTTACAAGCTCAGTGAATTTATGCCTACCATGGTTCAAGTCTTCCCAAAAGTATTGTCTTGCTTATGCTCTGCTAACTTTAGTGGAATAAATACCTCTCACAGGTGACCTCTTATTCCAAAGGGCACCCTCTATGACTTGGAAAAACATTTATGCCCATTGAATGTATCATCTACAATAAATTTCACTTACTCATGTTCACTGGAAACATTTAGCAAAAAATAAACATTTATGAGTTTGTCATCATCTAGATCTCCTTTATTTTTTCCTTGTTTTTGTTTCTCATGTTGATAGGTAATGACACACCTACAAGTTGATCACAAAATTCTCACACAATTAAGAAAGTATGGAGATCAACTGCTTGTAAATATCAA
This sequence comes from Pinus tabuliformis, assembly GCA_031772625.1. Taxonomy (NCBI): domain Eukaryota; kingdom Viridiplantae; phylum Streptophyta; class Pinopsida; order Pinales; family Pinaceae; genus Pinus; species Pinus tabuliformis. The sequence continues at coordinate 1,351,743,399 of CM062820.1, read as the reverse complement.
TCTTTTTCTTAACCTCTATGTCTGGTTGTGAAATTGGGATTACATTTTTAGGGGTAGTATGTTAATAGTATGGTTACATATCATTGATGGACTCCTTTATTTGTGGCTTTTTCTCTTGGATAATCATGATGTTTGAAAACAAATATTAAAAATAAGGTTATCCCATTTTCGCTCTTTGCATTTGCTGAGTGCTCTTTTTGGATCTATCTAATGTTGATTTGAATTATTCATTTTTTATTCTTAATAAATATAAGTTTAACATGGGTAGATATGAGGTTAATATTGAGCTATGCTAGCTTGGTTGTTTGTTTACACCCTCTTGTTTGATTTTGTTTTGATGATGTTAAGGGGGATTTCTACTAGCCTAATAGATGCAAGGTTAAGGTTGATTTATGCAAAAGTGGTTGTTGTTTATGTTGCCTTGTTTTATTATTTTTGTTTGCTTTTGTTCATGCTTAACATTGCCAAAGTTAACATGGATAGATACAAGGTTAATTCAGAGCTATGGTAGTGTAATAGATATAAGGCCAAGGTGGGTTAATATGGGGTCATGGTAGTTTAATAGAAAAAAGGCCAAGGTGGATTTATGTTGCATTGATTGATGTTTACATCACTATGTTTGATCCTACTCTTGTGTATTAAATCTAAATTTAACATGCATATATCAAATGTTGAGATAAATATATGTTAGTTTAACAGTTCCAACACTATGTTAGTTTAATAGTTCCAACACTAAGGTGGATCTATGCTAAACTGTGTAAATTAATAAAAGTGGTAAGCTAAGCTTCCAAGGTTCTTCAAGCTCTACTAGTTAAAAATATATGGTCTTGTGCATTGATGGTATTTGGGTATGGATTGCATGTGCATGTGATGGAGGTTGTTTTTTTGTTACTTTGAACATGGTTTTAGTGACTAAGGTTTCTTGTTCTAAAATAGTCACTTGGTTGTTGTAAGACTACTTTTATGGTGTTCTTCTACTCACTAATATTTAATTTTTGTAGTCTTCAAATCCAGATATACACAATTAATTGGATTTACGATACTGTACAATATGCCTCATAACTTTGAGGTATGCCTTCATATCTAGATAGGTTGGTTTGTTCTTAGAGGATCTCCCAAATTGTTCCTTAGGTTAGTTGGATTTTTCATCTACTGTTTTTTATTATGTTTTGATTTTCATAATTTTGATTGTTTACATGGATCTCCAACACGTATCGTGTGTATAAGAAAATATCGCTATGTTTTTCACATAAATTTAAGTAATGATATGGAACCAGTCCATAAAAAAAATCAGAAATTGGTCTCTAACATTGATTACAATGCCTTAAGGGAATCTAGAGCTAAAAATGTGGATCTTTGGGAAAAAGGAGAATTGTATCCAATAGATCCCATGTCCAACTCTCATGCTGACTTCAAATCAATAACATGGTTATGCAGGTTTATATGCATTGGAAATAATGGCCTTCTAGGATACTGTAAAAACTTGGAATGTAATCGTATGTCTTCTGAACAAAAAATTAGTGACCTTCATATGACTCTTGAACAAAAAATTGGTGACCTCAATATTTTTTTTGAACATAAAATCCATGACCTTAATATGCAATTTTGTCATCTCCATCAGTTATATAGGGCCCTTTGTGAAGAGAATAAAAAAATACAACAAGCCTCATCCAACTCATTACCAGAAAATTAAAGTTTGAAAACTAAGATTTCGCATCTTCAAAAATGACTCTCTACAATAGATAAACAATAAAATAAAAAAGATATCAAGTTTGGAAAATACTGGAGGTACCTTTAGAAAAAGAGTGCATGCATTGAAGTCAATATTAGATCCAAGTTGTAGATATTCTATGGATTTGTTGAAAATTGTGTTAAAGAAACAAGACGTGATTAAACAACCCAAATAGGATAATTTGAGGAAAGAAGTAGTTAACCAATTCATTGAGAACTTAACAATTGATGTAAAGGATTTTCAAGTATTTTGTGATGAAAGAAGGGTTAGTATGGAAGCATATGTAGATCTTTTTAAAGTTCTAAAAAAAGCAATGTTGAATGTTGGCATTAACAAGTTTTTGGTTCCTCACCCTTATCATGTGAAGAAAGAGCGTGCACTACGAAATAAAAAAATAGTTGATTCATTAGGATATTCCTATCAATTAGAAGCAATACATGAAGTTTCAAGTAAGTGTAAAAATAAAGCATCGATGAAATTATTCCATTAGTTAAAAAAACAACTTGTGGTTTGATCCGGGACAAGTATTACAGTTGATGGTTAGGTACTACAACATCTCTATTGAGGAGGCATGTGGTAAATTGATTGTTCTCATAAAATTAGATGAGATGGAGTTAGTAAATGATGAAAAATATGAAAGAGTTTCAATTACATTAATGAATCGTGCATTAGATCCAAAACTTGATAAGTCAAGTGATGAATACTTTCAAGTTCAATCCAAAGATCACCTTTTTTGGTTGGGAATTTTTTGTGTCAACAAGGAGTCCCATGAGTCCTTGAAATTTGTTTTCAACAAAACATATTTGCCATCAATTATTGCTTCACATACTACAGGAGAAAAATTTCATATGGAGGGATATGGTTCATATTCTGTGGAATGGCATTTGGTAGCTAATTTAAAAACTCTCAAGTGCATGTACAATATTTGTCATGGTGAAAATGCAACACATAGTTGCTTATCTTTCATGCAAAAAAACAAAAAGATTGCAATTGTAAAAGTGGTACTTTGAGTTTTCCTCAAAATCTTCCTCCTAATCATGAACAACATGACGCATATCTAGATCTCATCCTTTCCATACCATTGAATAGGGTCCACCTGTGCACTTTGCATGCATTTGTTAGAATTTTGGATAAAATGGTGTATTTATCTGCTTGGAACAAAACCCCACAATTTGAAAGTAAAACGTCAATTGAGGCCATTGAATTTGTTCTTTCAAAAGCTGGTTTGTATTGTGCACATGTCAAAATTAAAAAAGGTATTAAGATGTTAGGTACACGAGCTAATATTCCATCAAATCCATTAATGTTAGGTGTCAAGGCACATCGTTTTCTTGAAGAGGGATGTGGACATGGATGTTGGGGGTTGTACGGAGACTTAATTAATGTTGAAGATGATTGCAATAATGGAGGGCGGGAATTCGCCAGAAAGAAGAAGTGTGCTTGGAGGACACTCTCATATTTATTTTTGTTGATGGATAAGGAAAAAATCATGTAAGGTGATGCAAAAACATTCTAAGAAGCTATTACAAACTTCATCAAAGAAATGAAAGAAGCTTGGGGAGATAATCATATGACACATTATATGGTATGCATATTGAATTTACATGTCACCAGTATTTTTCTTTTGTATTTTTCGTTATTTTATATGTTATATTCTAAATTAAGTTGAATATGTACATTTTGTTTAGTATTCTAACTTTATATTTAACTTTGTATATTTGTAGCATCAATTGTTTGCACATGGGCCATGGTTTGCAAGGAAATATGGAAGCTTGGCCATTTGGGGTACACAATGTATGGAGAAATGACATAAGCTAGTTCGTACCATTTACCATAGATGCACATAGAAAGGAGGGGATTCCAATCATGCAGATGTTGTTGTCCAAATGGGTCAAGCATTTTATAGACATAAAATGGATGGATTTAAGAAGAAATGCCACCTTCCAGAAACAATTGAGCTTCATAAAGTCATAAGAAAAGAACAACTAAGTAGAAAACGCAAGAGATTTGGCATTTCTGAAGGTGTAGTTACGACAACTGAAAGGTCAGAAAATTTCATGTTAACTTTTTTACCTTTTCCATTTAATATATTTATTGAATTTTATAGGCTTTTTATTGTTATTCTATGTAGATGTGACCCTATAGTAACAAGATCTTACACAATACATTAATGTTGCTTGGAAGTGTATTCCTTATAAAAAATGAGGTAATTGTAATATCTATAACTATCTTGTGTATAGGGGAGCTTTGATGGAGCTCCTATATTTTTCTTCAGTGCAATAGTGCCTTTAGACACCACCAAGACAATGGTGTCTTTCAACACCATCACTTGCCCTTGGGTTTATTACTCTATCATGTTGTTTAGCCTATCCCAAGAATTCTTTCACTGATTTTTTTGTGTAGTTATTTTATAACTTTTTATTGTTTCAAAAAGGTGGATATAGAATAAATAATTTTCATGGAGGCCTCTTCCAGAAGAGAAGAGAGGATTTGTTCTGTGTATGCACAAGAATGAAAAAGTGCAAGGTAAGAAATTTTCATGTTAAGTTTTCTACATTTCCCATTTAATCTATTTATTGAATTTTATACGTTGAATATCATTATTTTCTGTAAATGTAGCTTGCAATCATTCCGAGTAATCTACCAATTAATGGAGCAAAAATATCGGTGGATGCATATGTTATGCCTGGGATTGCAGTATTCTCTGATGATGCAACAACCATACTTTCCTACGTCAATTGTATCACTAAACCACGTGTGCATATTGTTCCAACCTACACTGTCCTGGGAATCAAGCCAACACCATTCATGGCTGCTTTCTCTTCTAGGGGCACAATTTTATTAATCCATATATCCTCAAGTAAATAGACTCATTCTTGAACAAAATAACAACTTTCTCTTCAAACGCATCATAACAATTTTTTTTTCTCCAAATTTGTAATTTATTGTGGAAAGTAAGAGCTTTTGTTTAACAAGAAACACAAGCCTACCCTTAATTATACATCAAAATAAGAACATCAAGTTTCTAGCCTAGCCTATGTTGGTGTGTTTACAAAAGGAATCTAAAAGTTTAATAGAGTAGGCAAATTTTAAAATATTTTACAAAATACATTGTTTTTTTGCAAAATTCTACCAAAAAAAGTGATGGATTTAAATAAAGTTTATCCTATAATCCTAAAACATTCCTCAATCAAAGTACAAAACTATTGACAAGATTTTATCATATCGATATTCTTGATGAAAACTATTACAATGTTCTTCACATAATTTTATGTCAAAAGATTGCATAGGACACACAATATTCACGGGACGAATTATCACAATATTCTTCACATAGTTTTCATGCCACAAGATTTATAAGGAGATATACAATATTCTGAGGGAAAAATTACCATACCTTTCATAAGATGCTATGACACACAATTCCCTATGATAAGATAAAATAATTTCTTCTTTGTGAGACTTGTAAACCATCTTCTCAATGCTCTGGAACCTTATCTTGAAATTTATACTGACTCTTAAGCCAAACAAAAACCCACTTTAAAATCTGTTTGCAATAGCTGCAACTTTGGAACCATCTTTTAAATTAAGTCTGGATTCTCTTTAGCCAATAAGCATAGAGTTAAATTTTTGATTTAAGATTCCTAGCCTCAAAATATTGTACTCTGTTGGCTTGTTTAACAACATAAACAACCTCAAAATTTTGTTCTATTTTGGATTATTTAACATCATAAACATCAATTCCAATTCATGTCAAATGCAAATGGAAATATGTTTTTTATATTTAAGGGTTAACTTGTTTAACATATTCTATTTCTTTCTGCAACCAGATATTACAGCACCTTGTCTGAACATACTCGAATCCTAGAGAAACTTCACCTACCAAGCTTTTAATGCATGATCATTATGAAAGGTACAATATTTTCTCAGTGAAATCAATGTCGTGCCCACATAATGTAGGAATAGAAACACTATTAAAGGAAATTCATCCAAATTGGAGGCTTGTTGCTATCAAATATGTCCTCATGACCATAGGTGATTAATCTCATTTGAAAAATTCAAAATTAGGGTTTCTGGCAGTGTAATGTAACATTTTTTTAGTATTTCATTTTGTTTCCAATAGAAAACATTACAATTACAAATAATGAAGGCCATCCAATTTCAGATGCATTTGGAAATCCAATCACTTCATTTAGAAATGGATCAAGTCAAGTGAACCCAAATCGGGCATCAGATCCAGGCATGTTGTATGATGCCACAATAGAATATTACGTTCTCTTTCTTTGTGGAAGTGGAGCCAATGCTTCTACTATATTACGAAATAATAGTTTCAAATTCCCAAAAAATCTACCTAAACATTATCATCTAAACTATCCACCAGTTGCCATTGCAAAATCGAGTAACAAGGAGACCGTCACTAGGACTATCACCAATCTGTGTGACAAAAATGAATACACTATTTTAGTTGATGAACCTTCAGGTGTATATGTACATATCAATCCCAATAAGTTTTATTTCATATATATAAGAGCAAAACATATTTTCACTATATAATTCATCCTTCAAAATTCTCTTTATAAAATGTATGTATTTGGGTCTTATACTTGGAGTGTGATGGAAATCATCTAGTCAAGAGTCCCTTAGTCATCTCATCAATGTAAATAGGAATACTTAGCCATTCATCTCATAGGGTCACTATAATGGATGAACCTGAGGAATAAGTTACCCTATAGTAATAGGACCTTCCACAAGCCATTAATGTTTGCTTATAAGTGTATTCCTTATCAAAAAATGAGGTAAGTGTAATCTATATAACTATCTTATGTATAATTGATATTCGATGGAGTTCCTATATTTTTCTTCAGTGCAATCTAATCATTATGTAATCTATTTATCGAATTTTATAGGCTAATTATCATTATTTTTTGTAGATGTAGCCTACAAACATTCTAGGGAATCTACCAATTAATGGAGCAGAAATATCAGTGGATGCATATGTTCTACCTTGGATTACAGTGTTCTCTAATGATGCAACAACCATACTTGCCTACATCAATTCTACTACTAAACCTCGTGTGCATATTTTTCCACCCTACATTGTCCTAGGAACCAGGCCAACACCATTCATTGCTGACTTCTCTTCTAGGGGCCCCAATTCAGTCAATCCATACATCCTCAAGGTAAATAGATTCATTTTCTAACAGAATAATATCTTTCTCTTCAAACTCATCATAAAAGTTTTTTTTTTCAAATTTGTCATTTATTGTAGAAAGTAAGAGCTTTTATTTAACAGGAAACACAAGCCTACCCTTAATTATATATCAAAATAAGAGCTTCAGGTTTCCAGCCTAGCTTGCATTGGTGGGTGTACTGAAGAAAAACCATAGTTCAATAGAGTAAGAAAATTTTAAAATATTATACAAAATATATTTATTTTTGAAAAATTCTACCAAAAAGAGTGATGGATTTAAACAACTTTTATCTTATAATCTTGAAACATTCCTCGAACAAAGTAAAAAAATCTTGACAATATTTTCTTATATCGATATTGTTGATGACAACTATTATAATATTCTTGACATAATTTTATGTCACAAGATTGCATAGGACACATAATATTCCTAAGACAAATTATCATAGTATTCTTCACATAGTTTTCATGTCACAATATTTTTAAGGAGATATTAAATATTCCTAGGGACAAACTACCATACTTTTTGTCAGATTCTTTGACACAGAATTCCCTAGGATAAGATAAAATAATATCTTCTTTGTGAGACTTGTAAACCATCGTCTTAGCACTTTGTCACCTTATATTAAAATTTATATTGACTCTTAAGCCAAACAAAAACCCACTTTAAAATATATTTACAATAGTTGCAACTTTCGAACCAACTTTTAAATTAAGACAGCATTCTCTAAGCCAATAAGCATAGAGTTACATTTGTGGTTTAAGCTTCCCAATCGCAAAATCATGTACTAGGTTTGGTTTGTTTAATAGCATAAACAACCTAAAATATTTGTTCTATTTTGGATTGTTTAACAACATAAACATCAATTTCAATCTATGTAAAATGCAAATTGAAATATGTTCTATCTATTTCAGGGTTACCTTGGTTAACATATTCTATTTATTTTTGGAGCTAGATATTACAACACCTGCTCTAAACATACTGGTAGCCAATAGTGCAAAAACCTATCCTACCAACATTTTAATGGATTATCGCCATGTAAAGTACAATATTATCTCAGGGACATCAATTTCGTGCCCACATATTGCATGAATAACAACCCTATTAAAGGAAAATCATCAAAATTGGAGCCCTACTGCTATCAAATTTGCCTTTATGAACATAGGTGATTAATCGCATTCATTGAAAAATTTAAAACTAGGGTTTATGGAAATTTAATCTAACATTTTTTAGTATTTCATTTTCTTTCCTACAACAAGCTTTACAATTACAAACAATTAAGGTCATTGAATTTCATATTTGTCTGGAAATCCAACCATTCCATTTAGTTATGGATCAGGTAAAGTGAAACCAAATCGGACATCAGATCCAAACATGCTGTATGATTCCACAATAGAATTTTACATTCTCTTTCTTTGTGGCAATTTATCCATTGCTTCTACTATATTACAAAAAAAACTTTTCAAATGCCCAAAAAATCTACATATAGATTATCAACTGAACTATCCATTGATTTCCATTGCAAAATTGAGTAACAAGGAGACTGTCACTAGGACTATCACCAATGTGTGTGGTAAAAGCGAATAAACTGTTTCAATTGATGAACCACCAAGTGCATCTCTACATATCATGTCCAAGAAGTTGTATTTAATATCTACAAGAGAAAAGCAAATTTTCACTATAGAATTCATCCTTCAAAAGCCTCTTAATAAAAAGTATGTATTTTGGTCCTATACATGGAGTGATGGAAATCATCTAGTCAAGGGTCCCATAGCCATCTCATCAATGTAAATAGGCATACTTAGCCATTCATCTCATAGGGTCACTGTAATGGATGAACTTGAGGAATAAGTGACCCTATTGTAACAAGACCTTCCACAAGGCATTAATGTTTCTTGCAAGTGTAATCGTTATTAAAAAATGAGGTAAGTGTAATCTCTATAACTATATTTTGTATAGTTGAGCTTCGATGGAGTTCTTATCTTTTGCTTCAGTGCAATAGTGTCTTTAGATACCACCGGTACAATGGTGTCTTTCGACACCGCCACTTTCTCTCGGGTTTATTACTCTATGTTGTTGTTTAGCCTATCCCAACAATTCTTTCACTGATTTTTGTGTAGCTATTTTATAATTTTTTATTGTTTCAACAGGGTACATATAGAATCAATGATTTTCATGGAGGCCTCTTCCAGAAGAGAAGAGAGGATTTGTTCTATGTTTACACAAGAACCAAAAGAATGACAAGTGAAAGGTAAGAAATTTTCATGTTAACTTTTTTACTTTTTCTGTTTAATATATTTATTGAATTTCATAGGTTGATTATCATTATTTTCTATAGATGTGACCCTATAGTAACATGACCTTCCACAAGCCATTAATGATTCTTTTAAGTGTATTCCTTATCAAAAAATGAGGTAAGTGTAATTTCTATAACTATCTTGTGTATAGTTGAGCTTTGATGCATTTCCTATCTTTTGCTTCAGTGCAATAGTGTCTTTAGACAACACCAGTACAATGGTTTATTTTGACACTGCCACTTGCTCTCGAGTTTATTACTCTGTTGTTGTTTAGCCAATCCCACCAATTCTTTCACTGATATTTTGGTGTAGTTATTTTATTAATTTGTATTATTTCAACAGGGTACATATATAATCAATCTTTATCATGGAGGACTCTTCCAGAAGAGAAGAGAGGATTTGTTCTATGTATACACAGGAATGATAAAGATTAGATCCTGATTTGATATCTAGATCATATCATGGATAATTCCTTAGAGATCAAAAGAAGAATCAAGAGAACTTGATGTACACAAATTCTAAAGGAGGAAATATGGATTCAAGGTCTTAGCAATGGGAATCAGTGCCCTTCAACATCCAAATATAAATCATAAAAGACCTTGAGGCCTTTGCTAAAGGAAAATAAATCCATCAGAATACAGGAACAAAATGGAAGAGAGGCTACTTTCTTTATGGTCCTCTAGGAATAGGAAAATATAACATGATTGCAGTTATAGTCAATCACTTAAGCTATGATGTCTATGATCTAGAGCTCAATGATGTCCATACAAATGGAGATTTGAGGAAACTGTTGATAAATACCACTAACAACTATAATATTGTTATTGAGGATATTGATTGCTCGTTAAGTATCTCAATCCTTGCAAAAAAAACAAGATGCTAGAGTAGACTCTGTAATGGTAGGAACTCCAATGCATTAGGCCAAGGAGAAAAGGAGAAAGAAAACAGAGCTCTAGATACTCCTAAGAAGACTCAATTACATGAGGATTATTTGATTTGTACCAACAGATGCCTGTGTGCATGGAATGAATAGAAAGAGAGTTCTTTTCGGTTTTATAGTTGTACTAGGCATTTGTAATTCAAGGGCCCAAGTTAGTTGGATATGTAGATTATTTCATCCTCAACAACAAAAATTATGTGAGATGGAACTATCAACAAGACATTAAATTCTAGGAAAATTATGAAGCTACATTGCAAGACATTAAATGTCCCTCCCTTGATAAAGAGCTAGAAATATCAGTCGAGGTTAATAATTGAAGCTTTATGGTTTTACAATTGTATTAGGCATTGGAATTTAGGGGCCTAGGTTGGTTGGCCCCTGAGATTATTTAATCCTTCGAAATGAAATTATGTGAGATGGAATTGTCAACAAGGCATAGAAAATATACAATGTAATTTAGAAGAATATCTTCACAAATGGCTTGGTTAATTGAGGATGCATGATAATTCCATAACTACATTTTTACTATCTTGAACCCCTATTTCTGTGGAAGGATTGGGCCTTTTTTCTCTTTTCGTCACTGCACCTTGTAAATTATTGTAAAACATTGAAATATGAAAACTCCAACAAATTTTCAGGAATATTTCAGTGAAGAAGTAATTCCAATATATTGTGTGCTATATTTCAAGAAACACTCCTTGCAGTCCTTTCTATTTGTTTTTTAGTGGTTGTTACTTCTATCATATTTCTATCTGACCTCTAGACCTATGCTTAAGTAATATTAGTGCATTGAAATAAAGAAGAAATAATTTTGATATAAAGTGTCTTGTAATTGAAGAGAACATAATTTTCTCTTGCCACGCCTGCCTTTGTGAATTTTGGGTTTAATATCTATGTATACCAGTTCCATGGTATATATTGCTGGTAATGACTATCACATACCTCTATTTCTTGTCAGCTTGAATTAATTATCTTAAAATATAAGTACGTGTGGGATATTATTGTATATTGTTAGCTAGTGGCATTTCAAAAGAACATTTTAAAATTAGATTCTTCATGAACTAGTGTGTTAAACATTGCTATAAATGTTTGTAGGGAGTTTAAAGGAAAATCAAGCTATAAAGAAGTTGAAAATTTGTTATATTGTTATTTTTTTTTAATTTTGGATTAATTTTATGGTGTATGATTGTAGTCAACTTTTGCTTCTAGCTGAGAGTGATTTCATTTGCACTACATGTCACAATGCTTGCTCGGTGTTAAAGAAGTACAATAAGTACCCCTCTTTGCACTTAATTTCTTCCCCGTTCTCTTCATACTCATAGATGAGCATTTACTATGCTCTAAAGAGGCAGATAAAATATGATGAAGTGTCTTAGATGTCTAAAAACCGCTTCCTTTTTACAAATAATATATTCGTTATGTATAAACATGGCATTTTTTACTAGAAAAACTTCCATGGGGTGACACCACAAGCTCAAGTAGTGGAAAGTGGAAAACAAATGACATTAAAGTTTGCAAGACTATTCTAGATCATCAAAGTACAAAATATTTCCACTTGGTTATGGATTGCTCCTGCTATTAGTTGTAGCCAATGAAGCTAAGGGAGTAGTAATAACAAAGATCTTGAGTCAAATAAATTGAGTACAGCTAACCGGTGAAAATTATGGTCTCATCCAAAATAGCTCTATGGTCTTAGTGATTAATATATAAACAAGTAAAATGAGATTAAATAATGGTTCATGAATCCCACGAGAATAATATTTATGATTAAACCCTAAGAAATCAGTCAAGAGGAGATGAAGCCTCCTCTAAGCAGACCCATATCTCGAATTGGTCTAGGGGAAGTAGAATTGGGACCTATTCTAAGTCAACCTTTGTACAAAACAAATCACTAGAGGACAAAACATAAACTCCAAAGAAAATTCCCCACGATACAACTTCCAAGCAGATCCATTAAATCTGATGAATCAATGAAATTGACTTTGAATTACATGTAATAATATGAAAGTTTGAAATTGACTTTGAATTACGGGCCATATTAATTCTAGAAATATTAGAAATATTTGAATTGCAAATACTTGGTGTTGTTCATAATCCTATAATAGAGGTCATCTGAGATGAAGTCTCAGAGTATTTCAGTCTCTAAGAGATTTATAAGACCATTGATAGTACGTTGGGGAAATTAGAGCTACTATTTGTGCAACAGATTTTAAACTGCATATCTGCACACACAAAATATGACCCATCATTTGGCATAGATTGGAAACCTAGAAGAATATGATCCTAGCCTTAAATGGGTAAATTAGGAGGCCTGAGAGAGTGTGTTCTGTTTATCTGAACTCACCAATTTGGCATATCATGTAAACTAACCAATGGGTATAAAATGGCAAGGTAGTTGTTAGGCAGTTCAATTAAATTGTTGACTGGACTCAAATTTAAGTGGATAATGAAACCGCTTTTACTTTCTTAGATGATTTAGGAAGAGACAAATTTTGTAACACTTCTAATGAAAATTTTCCTTTTGGATAGAAATATTCTTGTATTGAAATCATCCAAATGCAAATGTGTCTGCCTAGATTTTCACATCTTTTCCTAAGGATCTCTTATGCCTTTACCTAGCTTTTGTAGTTATTATCATCCTTTTCTGTACATTGTTGGACTATTATAGAGGCATTAAGGGGTAACATGTTATCATTCTATGAATTCACTTTGTCCTAATGATTTGCAGATATTTGTGTGAAAATATCACTAATAAGAGGTTATCCCTGTGATAGGTGTACAATTCTTGTTCCAACAACACAGTTCCTACTCCACCAGTATAGTTATTGTTTGTGCAATATAATTCATGTTCTCATCTCCATGATTTTGATATATCCAGCTACCATGATAAGAAACGAGCATATGGGTTTTGTAAAGTAGAGGCTCAAGATGGTGATGTGTTTCCTTAATCGCACCCAGGTCTTCAAGACAACATATAGTGTGAGGGTCAAGAATTCAGTCAAATTTTCTATAAGTCACAAGGTTTATCAACAGTGTGTTATTTCCATGGATACTATGATGAGGATTTCATGATTTTGTACCAGTGACTTTGTTTATATCGAACCTTAGAATTGATGGAAATCTAGTAGAATAAGAAAACTCCTTATTTTGGTACAGAAATCAGTTTAAAACTCTAAAATTATATATGTTGTTTAACCTTTGATCCAGATAATCAGGAGAAACTGTTGTTCTAAATAGGAATACCTTGTACTGTAAATGGAAACAAATTCGATAAGAAAGAGAGGGAGTTAAGAGAGGAGACCATGTATTTAGTGGGATGATCCCTAGAGGGGACCACTGGAACCAAGCTCTGCATTATCTAATTTTTTTGTAACAAGACTTTAGAATTAATATAAGTTGGCATCTAATTCATGTTTACTGTTTTTGAATATTCTAGGATCATGATTTAATCTTTACAAGGGTAACGAGTTGGGTGATTTGGGCCCACCATCCAGATTGTTGCCCCATACCTCTTAGGATTTCCTGAGTTTTTGTTTGATTAATGCATAAGTGTGAGATAGAGATCTGGTAGAAATCTATAATCTTATTTCATAGTTCTCCTTTATGCTTTGGTGTTAAATTGCACAAGCTTGATTGATGAGTGAAACGGTATGGTTACTTTATTGGAATGTATCACTGTGTATGGATATTCAACATATTAAGATTCTATATGTAAACTAAGATAGAGAAGACAACATATAGATATGAGTGCTTTCTTATTGCATCTCTCATTTAGATTAAAATCTCAGTGCATTATTTACTCTGATCTTATTTGTTACATAATGAGATCTACTTTCAATTACACAAGGATTCATTGATGAAGATAACAATTCCTTATCAGGAAGTAGGGGTATGATCATCAAGAGTTATGATTTGATTTATCATATATATTATTTGAGCACTCACAAACACTTTAAATCATTATTTCAGATGTGAAATTGATCTTGGGGTTTTGAGAGAACGATATTTATTCTTACGCTCCAGATGTCAGGATTAGCATGAGGAGAGATTTTATCCTTGTTTCATTGACAGAGTAAAGTGTCCACAGAACTCTTTGAGAATACCTCTGGTCAAAGGTTATGATTGATGTGTTAAAATCTTGTATGCTTCCTCACAATTGAATACTGCATTATTTTCAGAGAAACAATGCACATATAATCTAGATTCCTTCTAAGTAGCAATACCTCTGCATTGGAAAAGAAAGAATTCAATGATTTTCTTAGATCAAGATAATATTTGAATTAGTTGGGAATGAATTTGTCTTATAATTCTTAGTTTTATTACATGATTTCCTTCTTTACAACATATCAAGTAATCATTTGAGAGACTTTGAAACATAATTGCACTCTTTATTTCCAGAACGAATTGTTATTTTGAATGAAACCTACATTCCCTTATCTCTTGGAGAATTGAGGTAGACTTTTTGAAAAAATCACTCAACCAGAAGAGGAGGCAATAATAGGTTCCCTGTGTGTTTTCCTTACCTTGAAATGTCTTTTTTCCTAAATGATACCTTTCAATTGTTTGCAAGAGATTGATTTATATTTTATCGATCCCTGAGGTCTTCTTCTGGCATTTACTGTGCTGTGCCTCTAAGTTTTTAAAACTCGGATTGACATATTAAATGTTGGTATGTAAATCTTGGATTTATACCAGTCGACATTTGGGCACCGTTGCTGAGGAGGCACTCAAAGGATAAGGCCTTGGTGATATGTTATGCTGCATCCTTTTTCCCCTTTTCTTTGCAAATGAGTTTTTTGATGTCTAGTTTGTTTTCATTTATTGCAAATGAGTTCCTTTGTGTAATTATTGGTTTGTTTGCTTTAGTGAAAATGATATTTTTTTTATGATTCTCTTTCTTGTTGAAGCATACTGGACAATATTTCCAGAGAGCTCACAAGCTTAGTTTGTTTCCTTTAAACTGCAAATGAAATTTTTGAGTTAGTGTGATTTTCTAGTTTTCTGGTGTTGCAAGAAAACCTCTCTCTAATCCATGTGTTAACAAGATATACCAGCTAGCAAAGAAAAATTCTGTATTTTGAACTACTCCAAGAACTATCTCAAATCCTAGTAGCAGTTGGGGTCTCTACTTCTCAAGAAGAACATATTTTGGCAGAAATGGGAAATAGATATATTCCTCCAAAAGTAAAGACTCATGAAGGTCTAGAATATTATCCTAAGGAAAATGAAGAACTATGGATCATGTTTGATGAGGATAGACCATGAAAACTAGAGATTAAAGAGCATCCACCACATTTATCATTTGATCCAACCTGCACTCCAGGAGACAATAAGAGAAACTTGGAATATTTGTGTGACATAATAAAGGAGGATGCACTGACTATTAAATATGAATGAAATGACCAAGAATATGTGGATGCCATTGAATCTTAGTTTCAGATGATTGTCGACATCCACTAAACTTGGATTTACAACTATTTCATAGCTAGACAATGTAATTTTCTTCCCCATGACATTTAAGCTATATCCATGTTCTAGAAAATTTTGATCTTTTGGGGAAGCTTGACTTCAGAGAGAACATGTATCCCCCTATGAAAGTGGTTTTTGAATACCTCAAGCACTTTTCAGAATGACTTTCTAAATTGTAGAAATTGACTTGAATGAAGCTCTTTCTTGGATTAGCAGTTTCCTTGCAGACACAGGAAATTTATCTGACTAGGGATAACAATGTAATGTACCAAATGAAATCACCTTCCAAACACAATAGTTGTAATGAGAACATGCACTGAATAGTCACCCTGGAGTTCTTAATCAAACTCTTTATGGGATGTTGAATATGGATGTGACATGACATTCTCTTTACAGTTGGTTCAAAATAGTACACACAGACCATGTATCCAAAATTATATAAATAAATAGGGACTTTTTTTCTCCAGGTTGTCTTCCTCTTAGACACCAGAAAAACATATCTCTTGGAAAACAAAATAATGTACCTAATGAAATCACCTCTCCATCAGCATAAACAATAATGATAGAAAGAACATGTAAACAATAGTAAGCCTGAACCATTTAATCAAGTTGCTTTTAACCTCAAATGTTGAATCTTAGAAGTCGGAATTTCTACACAATGGCTTCAAAATACACACATATTGTCTTAAAACCTAAATAGATAGATAGATACATATATACATACATACTTTTTCCCTAAGTTGTCTATATAGTCAAAAATAAGAGTTTTCCCTAGGTTGTTTGACAGGCTCGAAACCCTCTTAAGGTTGTTCCTTGGAGCCTCATGAGATCCTATTATGATCATCCAAAGGTGAAACATTAAGGTAGTGTTAAGGGGGAGGGACAAAAACTTGGTGAAGAGGGAGATACCTTTGTTTTACCACAGGAGAAGAGGAAAAAACAACGTGATGGTTTAGGGCTAGTTTGGGTGCCTCTTTGACTGTGTGGAGGTTTGTCTCATGCCACAGGAAGGTCACATAAGGCAAGGTGTGAACACAGGTGAAAGGAGAAGATGATGGGACTGTTTTGAAGGTCAATTGAGGGTGGACAATCCCAAATCTAGGCTGCCATAGACCTGTCATAAAATCAGTTTACAAATTCCATGTGGTTGTTATCAACAGTCATAAATGCGGTTTACAAAGTGATAATGGATAGGAAAGTATGCAGTGATATTTAATTACAGTGACATGTAGTAAAACATCATTCTATAGACAACATAATGAAATGCTAAATGCAATTCATTGTATGATCATTTTGAGAGAAATCTGAGAAAATATTAGCATAGCTGTAGGATTTTTCCTCAATTGGATTATTTTGATCATCCCCTCACTTTCTATTTCCTCTAGCTAGTTTGGTCCTCATAAACTTATGAAATTATACCTCATACTCCTAAGAATGGAAGTTACCCTCATGACACTATCATCCTCCTTTCATTAGCACTAAAAGTTTTTTGGTAAGAAGGATATTACTAATCATTTCAATCATAAAATCACATAAAATACTAAGACAATAAAAGCAGAGATCACATGTATTGGAAGCCATCATCAAGAAAGCATCTGGCCCTCCATCTTTTAGATGGTTTGGAGACTTGTTGTGTACTATGTTGGTGCCTAGCATTAATTGGTCCCAGCTTCAATGGCTCCCATAGAACTGTAGAATTTTATCATAATTATGTAAATGGTTGTCATGTGTTCCATGTTGTGATATCCAATAGAAATCAACAAATCAAGGGTTAGCAATTTCAAACCCTAGTCATTTTTCTATTGAATCCTCATTTTGTGAAAGTGGTCAAAACTATCCTCAAATATAGGACAAAGATTATGCTTATTTGTCATGTGTCTTAGTGAAAAAAGTGTGCATGCTTGTTTTCATATGCTTCTTATTGTAAATTACAATTGTCCTATAGTTTTCTTAGAGTAAGTTGTGTGAGATCATACTAACCTACACTTTCTTACATCAAATGAAGAAGGACCATGGGCAATCCTAATATAAAGGTAGGTTGATTCTCCATTATTTTGGTATATAGCACTTTTTATTTGAAAAATTTGAGTACTTCTAGATGAATAAGTGGGAGCCCATCATCTTGGTAGGTCTACTTTTTCTTGAATTTATGTTACCAGAAGATACCAAGTGAAGGATAAACATGGAATCTAACTTCATTTGAAATTTTCCAACCTTCATTCTGGGTGATCTGTTCCAACTGAAACTTTTCTTAACATTCAATTAGCATACCCTACACAATCCCTATTATTAGCTTAATGGGATGTATCCTCCTATCTTTCTCCTTAATAAACTTGGATTTACAACTATTTCATAGCTAGATAATGTAGTTTTCTTCCCCATGACATTTAGGCTATATTCATGTTCTAGAAAAATTTCATCTTCTGGGGAAGTTTGACTTTATAGAGACCATGTATCCCCCTCTGCAAGTGGTTTTAGAATACCTCAAGCACTTTTCATAATAACTTTCTAAATTTCAGAAACTGACTTGAATGAAGCTCTTTCTTGGGTCAACAGTTTCCTTGCAGACAAGCAGTTTATCTAACTAGGAATAATAGTGCAATGTACCAAATGAAATCACCTTCCAAACAAAGTAATCAATAGTTGTAATGAGAACATAAACTGAAAAATTAGCCTGAAGTTCTTAATCCAACTCTTTAATGGACACTGAATATGGATGTGACATGGCATTCTCTTTACAGTTGCTTCAAAATAGTACAGACACATCATGTCTCCAAACTTATATAAATAAATAGAGACTTTTTCCTACAGGTTGTCTTCCTCCTAGACACTAGAAAAACATTTCTCTTGGGAAAAAAAATAATGTACCTAATGAAATCACCTCTCCATCAGCATAACTAATAATGATAGAAAGAATGTGTAGATAGCAATATGCCTGAAGCATTTAATCAAACTCCTTTTTACCTCGAATCTTGAATATTAGAAGTGGGAATTTCTACACAATCGCTTCAAAATACACACATAATGTCTTAAAACATAAATAGACATATAGATACATATATACATACATACCTTTTCCCCCAATTGTCTATACGGTAAAAAAGAAGAGTGTTCCCTAGGTTGTTTGACATGTTGGTAGCAGTCTTAGGGTTATTTGTTGGAGCCCCATGAGATCCTATAAAAGGAAGCCTAAAGTGATTTTGTTAGGATCATCCAAAGCTGAAACATCAAGGCAACATTAAGGAGGAGGGACATCAACTTGGTGAAGAGGGAGATACCTTTGTTTTACCATAGGAGAAGAGGACATAACAACGTGGGGGTTTAGGACTGGTTTGGGTGCCTCTTTGACTGCGTGGAGGGCTATCTCATTCCATATCAAGGCCGAGTAAGGCAAGGTGTGAACACAGGTGAAAGGATAAGATAATGGGCTTGTTTTGAAGGTCAATTGAGAGTGGACAATCCCTAATATAGGCTCCCAATATAGGCTTCCATAGACCTGTAGGTGGAGATCGAGGGCAGTCATAATACTTGAAGGAAGAATGAGGCTTGTTTGGAGACTATGACGATAGCAAATTGCCTCAACCTCTCAAGGAGGGACAACCTCAAGCAAGGGAAGTTGTTCTAGGCTAGTTAACGTGGGTTCTCATGCTAGAATAGGTCGAGGCAATCATAGACCTGTGGAGACTAGTCCGCAGACCTATGGTAGTTGTTTGGAGGGCTAAAGAAGCCTAGTCTAGGCATTGTAAGTGCCTATCAAGACAACTAGTGGAAGAGGCTTGTAGAATTGAGGAGCTCGTATTATTTGGTGGAGGTGTTGATCACAGATGGTAGGTTGTTATGGGATACAAGGATGCCCTAACTAGTGACCAAAATTTAGTCCATGAATAACAAATGAAAGGTATTTTATTTCTCCAGCTTTGCCTTGTATTGGGTCACAGTTTGTTACTATTATTGGATCAGTTAGTTTGTAGCCCATGGGATCCATTTGTTGGAGTTTCCTTGGGAATGAAGGAATTCCAACTAGGATAAGATCGCACAGTGGATGACGTCCTAGGAGAGGACAAGTTGTTGGTTCCTAGATTTGTGCAATAGCTCCTCTATTGTAGAGCAAAGGGCAGATTGGTGGAGTCTATGGGAAGCCATGTGTAAGGGTATCTGAAGTGTGGGGTGACCTAACTAGGAGAAAATGCTACAATTTGGACTTGGTCTCTCATGGACTGTTGGAGGGTATCGTGAGAGAAGACTAAGTGTGGACAAGATTGGGCATTTATGGAACCATCAGATCTACTAACTCAAAAAATGGGAACGTTTTAGAAATGAAAATAGGACATGCTATATGTATGATCCATCAATGTATGTTTAGTGGAGATAACATCAAATTCCAGTGCTTATACTTGGTGTATCAGTGCTGCAGGAATTATTTATTGGATTAAGAAGTTCAGTTTAGTGGGTTATTTGTCATGGCATTTAAACATATACCACATTCTTGTCATGATGCGGTTTAAGTCTGTGAGGAATATTGCAACTTAAATTATATGTGGTGGAGGTGGCTCTTTGGGTGCATTTCTAGTCTCTTTACAAAAACATTTTTCATCACAAGCTATTGTACTTAGCACATGTCAATGATGAATAAAACATTCATTTCAACACCTTTGGATCATGTTGTATTGCATTGGAACTAGTAGTTATACCATTCCAATTTATCCAGGTTTATTATGTAAACTGAAGAGAAACTACCAAACAATTTATGGATTTTCTAATCAACAAGAGTAGTTGAGACAAAATGACTTTTCCTATTGAAAATTAAAAAAAAATATTAAACGAATATTTTTCTTATGTGAGTAAATGTATCTCCATTGATACACTCTTATTTTATAAGCATAGTGATTTTCATAAAATCCCCATGAATACATCAAAATAAGAAATCATAATGATATTGAATAAAATTTTCAATGGAGAGATTATTCCATTCATATTCAGTACAAGTATTCCCTTAGAGAATTTTTACATTCTCTCAAAAAATTATTTTGAAAAAATAAGAACCCATATGTAATCCATCATGTTTAACAACAAGAGAATTAAACATGACAATGAAATCAGATTCTCAGAAAATCACCATGGAAAAATACATCAAAAGTAGAAATCATAATGAAAATGAACAAATTTTTCAATGGATGGATTATTCCATTTATATTCAGTACAAATATTCTCTTATATACTTTACAATTTGTCAAAAGTTTATTTTGAAAAAATAGGAATCCATATGTAAGCCATCATGTTTAACAACTATATAATTCCAACTATAACTAATCTTATAGAAAATTTATGACCACATATGGTGGTTTACAACATCATTGAGAGAAATGATAGACATGGTATGACTTTGTGTCACATTCCTCTAATTTCTAATTTATGGGGATGAATGCAACTTTTGCACATGATGCTCTTCTCTCACCTTTTACCAATCTGCCAAGAGGAAATCATTAATATGTGAGTAAGAAACTAGTTTTATAAAATGAACACACATCATAAATAAACTATAAAATTTTCTCACCCTTTCCATTCTAAATAAAATAGAAGTCATCCTTGGAGCTTGATTCCTCTTTCAATTCAATATGTCTTCTAACTTCAAACAAAGTCTAGTTTTCTTCCATGGACAATGTTTTGAAATGTGCACCATCCTTAAAAACATTAATGGATATTAGAGAAGAATGGGTGCCATCATTGTTGTCTTGCTCAATTGGCATCCAAATCCAATTTCCATTATCCTTTATTTTCCTAAATCATTGAAATTCAAAAGAAATATAGAGAGTTTTCCTTCTTAGTCGTGTTACAATCATGGTTAAAAAAATTGCTAGAAAGTGATCTCAAACCTTGTGAAAACAAAGAAAAGGAAAAATGAAAATTGTTAAACAATACCAAAAATGCAGTGTATCTACAGTCAACTAGAATTTTAATTTCTCACCATTCACAATATGTAATCTTGTATCCCATCCAGAGTAAAATAATTTAGATAATAATCTGTTTGAGGGGTTTGTGAAAACATATGTTTTCTTATTCATCCGAATTGAGTCCTCTTCCTTGAATATTTCAGCAAAAACCAAAAATGGTAGGTGCATACCAAAATGATCACATGCACCACCCTTCTCCCGCATACGAGATTGAATCTCAAGGACTAGTTTTGAACATATGCAATCAATTAATGTTGGATTAGAGTTTGGTAAACAAATTTCATGAAGCATGGGTAAGTTGGATTCTTCAATATGTCCAACTCTTCTAGCACTTGGAAGAAAATAATCATACTTATAAAACCAAACCACTTCTTCTCTCAAGGATGTGGCATTCTTTCCCTCATAGAGTAACTCCCCTATTTTTGAATGGAAAACACTTAGAATACTAGTAATACTTTCCATGGGCTGCCATTCTTCAAAGTTAGAAATACAAAAACCTACACATTAAAAATATAAACCACATTAAGCATCCATTTAATCTACAGAATTTATATTTTAATACTCTAATACAAAATTAGAAGAAGTATTCAAAGATCATGAAAGGAAGAGCTCTTACAATTTAGTCCAATTTGAGGAAAATTTTGTTGTTGGGAAACAGACTCTTTGAGGATGTCCTTGCGCTCATACACATGAGCTATGAGCACCTTTTCCACTTTTTCACACCTTTGGCTCCTCTTAAATACCTTTACTACACCTTTCCAATGTGATTTTAAATCATCTAGTCTTCTTCTTTTAGCCCAAATTTGATTCCTTGATGGAGCCAAAGTAACCCAAGATCCAATCAACACGTGAAATGGGATCCAGTTTCCCATTTCATCCTTTGCATTCTCAATTATAATAGTTTCCAACTTTAGGGAAGATCTACAACTACCCATTTCACTGCAGGTAAGTACATATGCTAGCGACTTTTATATCAACTATCAAAATTCTGGTATGAGGCAGCAGGCATACCACAACTGAGAAATATAAACTATGTTAAGCATATGTCAAGAGATAGTTTTAGCATGGTCTGCGTGATTAAATGACCTAGAGATTGAGCCTTTGTTGTGTTAAATACCACTCTCTCGCAAACTGGGAGAATGTCATTATTCATGCTAGCATTTGATGAATCATACTTGATTTACAACCCCACATATAAATGTGCAATATGATGAACAATTTTTACTGAAAGAAATTATATGTGCAATATTATGATTAGTTTATACCAGAAGAAAGTCTCCATGAAGATGAAAATCAATATATGGATACATACCTCATGTGACAAAGGTTGGTTTAGTTTGGTAATGCTTTAACAAATGAAGTAAACCATTATGGTTAGAAGGCCATATAAGCAATATTATAACACACGAGATGGTCTAATATTATGAAGATCAATGTCTCATACTCTAATCTTACCATGCAAAACAAACGATCATACATTAAAATGTGAGTTCTTGTAAGGTAAAGGTTCTATTGTTGAAGGAAATCACACAAATCATCACTTTTAATTGGAACATCGAAAAGGATTTTAGTGCAACAAGGAACTAACCAGTATTACTTGGTAATGTACCTTTACTACACCTTTCCAATGTGATTTTGAAACCGTCTGCAGTCACTTCAGAATGTGCTGGGTGAATTTGTATCTATTACAGATCATTCCCAGCCTCCTTAATACCTTCACCCAAATAAATAATTAATCGCACTGTGTTTGATATTGATAACATAAAAAAACTAGAGGGTGCTTTGGGATGGCTAGATTTTTTAAATTTATATTTGCACATTAGAAATGGAAACTTCCTGAATAAAATAATGAGTCAATCAGTATACATGCCACTTTCTATCATTGAAATCCAATCTCGAACGGATATTCTGAATAGACATCGATATTTTGAATATACGACGAGGTGGGTTTTATTTTGGTTTTATATTTAAGCCAAATAGTAACAGATGTCTAACCTGGTCCAACAGATTCAGCCCAAGATGAATAAGAAAATTTTTATATTGGTGATGGACCCAAAGCCTGTTTACTCGAAACCACCAATAGCGAAGGCAAGATATTCTATTATATATAATTCATATATAGTTCCATGCAAGGGTTCAACGCCAAAACCAGGTGTATATCCTCCAGGGCCAATTATAATTCGAGCTATCCCAGTTATAGTTTGAACTGATGACTAGCCCTAGAAGCACCTTGACCTACCTCAAATGATATGTACAGGGAAGATTCGCAAGAATTTGGCCTCACGAAACGTTTTTCTTCTCTAAATTTGGTCTATGTTTTGCATCAGTTAACTCATTCAACTTCAAGAGGAGTGTCGACGCTTTGCCCAAAATTCTCCAGATGCCTTCTTGAGTGCCAGAACAAGAAATAAAATATATAATAGGTTGATTTTCCTCAGAATTCCTACTGGAACGTCACTGCTTCTCAATTTGATGTTGATCAGATGAATCCGGGCTTCAATTTTTTCCAGCTGAAACTAGGGTTTGAATACATCCTAATTTCCAACGTATTTTCCTTGTAGAAAAAAATAATTTTGCCCAAATGTTTATCTCTGCATCATACGATGAAAATTAAAACCTAATTTTTCCGAAATAGTGATCCAAATTGCAGACCATAAAATGGAAATTTTATTTTTGCGAAAATAATATACATGAGACTGAAAATAAACTATTGCTTGGAAATGGTGATCCGAATTGCAAACCATAAACTAGAGAATAAATTTTTGCACTGAAAATAAACTTTTACAGGAAAATTGATCCGAATTGCAGACCATAAAATGAAAATATGTTTTGGTGAAAATAATATACATGAGTTTGAAAATAAACGTTTTCCTCGAGAGTTTGAAAATAATATATGGTTTCGGATAAACACATAAATTTGTTAAGGCGGTGATACGCTGCGCTGCTGCAACCCTAGCCGCGCCGTCTGAACCCTCACGCGACCTCCCCCATGGAGTCTGGAGGTGGCCCTGCGGCCCCTCCACCCTTACCTCCGGAGCTCGAAGCTTTCAAATCTCTGGTAGCTGCTGCAGGGAAACGCCAACCCACGGGCCCGCAGCAAAAGTTTGTTAAAAAACTGGACAGTATCCCCAAGGTGACCTTGCCAGTGGAGGAAACCTGTAGATCAGCGCTGAATCTTGCAGAAAGAGGCCTCATTGGCCAGTTTACCGGACTGTGGCCATCCCCGAGAGCAGTCGAAGAATGGGTTAAAAGAAACTGGTTACCACTGGTTAACGAAGGAATAAAGAGTCACTTCGTAGGCAAAGGGTTCTTCGTCTTCTTGTTTGAAAATGCAGAGGACAGAAGCCTGATCTTCAGAAATGGGCCATACTTCATGGGCCCTCAAGGCCTCTACTTGAACAAATGGTCTCCAGATTTCGATCCAGCACAAGATGTGCCCAAGGCTGTTCCTGTCTGGGTGCGCCTCCCGCATCTTCCCCTTCATTGCTGGAGTCAAAACTCACTGCAATCCATCGGCAATGCACTAGGGAGATTCATAGATCAGGCCCCAAGGAAGGATCAATTCTCCTGCGCTCGGATCTGCGTGGAGGTTGACCTGGAAATAGGATTACCCGAAGCAATACAGCTATCGGTGGCAGATTGGACACATATCCAAGAGCTCGACTACGAACAACTGCCTTTCAAGTGCCGACACTGTCATGAGTACGGGCACTTTGCAAGATACTGCAAAAAGAGAAATGAGGAGACAACAGAGAAGGAAAAGGGAGAACAATGGAAACAGGCAAAGAAACCAACAAGCAGCAGACAGAGCAACAAAAATAAGGCCAAAGAGACAGAGAATAAAGTAGGAAATGGAAGTACAAGCAATCAAAACACCGGAAGCAGAGACACAAACAGCAATGAGGGGGACAAAAACCCCTTTGAAATTCTCACGCCGCCTTCAGATCCTCCAGAGGCAGAGAATGAAGATCCACCTCAGGCGGAGAATATCGACACCATAGATCCAGGTAATAACTCAATCCCTAACCCAGGCAATATTTCCTCCCCTTCCTATGCAGATATTATCAAACAAAAGAAGAAAACCACAGAGAACATGGGCTCATCAGATGAGGAAACATTTGAAAGGCCAGCAAAAAAGGCTGGACGAAGAACAAACAAGGAAAACAGAGAAGAGGAGTCAGAAAGGCAAAAAACCCTAGGCAGTCAAGCCACCATAGAAATGACACTTGGGAGGAATACCAGGCCTAGGGCCCCCAAAGGAGGAGGGCCTACCCCTATAAGTGGTAAATGATGCAGCTGATCTCTTGGAACTGCAGGGGTTTGGGGAATCCCACAAAAGCAGAAGCCATAAAAGATCTTTTGAAAATGGAACCCACAGACATCCTCATGCTCCAAGAAACAAAAGTAGAAGGAGAGATCCTTCTAAGTACCTGTAACACCAAATGGAAATTCGACTCTGGAAAGGTTGTGAGTGCAAGAGGCACGGCTGGAGGAATAGGAACATTCTGGGCAAAAAATTCTTTCTCTCTAGAAAGATCATTCGAGACCCAGCATTGGATATATACAGAACTACGGCATATAGCAAGCAATCTCAGCATAGACTTGTTTAATATGTATGTTCCTGTTCACTACGAGGAAAAGAGAGAGTGCTGGAAGACGCTATCAGAGTTTTTAGATCACAACAATCCCAGGAACATAATTATAGGAGGCGATCTGAATATCATCCTTGATCCTAAAGAGAAGAGAGGAGGGACTTACTCAAGAGACCCTTTTCTTACCATAGTGGAGAACATAATATTACAGAGAGAATTAGTAGACTTCAAGCCTGTTAAAGGAAAATATACATGGACCAATAACAGAACAGGAGAAAATCATATTGCAGCAAGGTTGGATAGATTCCTCGTCAGCAGCTCTATAATGATGGGAAAAAGAATAGTCATCAATAAGATCCTTCCAAAGCTCAGCTCGGATCACAAACCTGTCCTCCTCTGCCTGAAAGATGAAGAGGATCTAGGACCCCTCCCCTTTCGCTTCAGTCCTCTCTGGGCGGAAAGAGAGGGATTCATGGAAACAGTGCAAGCAGCTTGGAGCACAGAAGTCTCAGGCTCCCCAAGCTATGTTTGGGAGCAAAAAATAAAAAATACAAAGAAGGCTCTTAAAGAGTGGATAAAGAAACCTATGAAAACTCCCATCAGTCAGAGGAAAGAGGCAGTCACACAGCTGGAAGAAATACAATTTGATTTGGAAGAGAAAGACATCCATTCCTTGGACCTAGACCAAGAAAAAATTGCACAAAGGAAAACATATTGTTCTTTTAGAAACGAGGAAGAGTACTGGCGTCTAAAGTCTCGCAGCCTGTGGCTTAAAGCTGGGGACAGAAATACCACATACTTCCATAAACAGTTTAGGGCTCGACTCAGCCGAAACCATATAGCAGAAATCACATTATCAAATGGACAGGTTTGCAAAGGATTCGCCCAAATCAAGGAAGCTGCTGTAAATCACTTCCAAACTCTACTTACAGCAGAAAAAGAGGGGAGTGAGGAAGACACACTAGAGTTCCTCGCTAACATTCCAAAGCTAATCAGTACGGAGGATAATGAAAACCTCATGAGCTCAGTAACGGAAGAAGAAGTATCCAATATTGTGTGGTCTATGGAGCCTGATAAAGCGCCAGGACCCGATGGTTTTACAATCCATTTCTATAGAATCTGCTGGACATTAGTCAAACCAGATCTCCTCAGAATGATACGTGGATTCATGAGAAAGGCAAGGATTGGGGGCGGAATCAACTCAACCTTTCTTGCCTTAATTCCTAAGGAGACAAATCCAAGATCTTTTGACAGGTACAGGCCGATATCTCTATGCAATGCGTCCTATAAGATAGTGTCCAAACTTCTGGCGAGCAGAATCAAGCCTCTCTTGCAAAAGCTCATTTCTCCAGCTCAGGGGGGATTTGTGAAAGGAAGACACATCCTGGATAATGTTATCCAAGTCCAAGAAGCTTTGCACTCGAGCCATTCACGCAAGGAACAAGGTATGCTTATAAAATTGGACATGTGTAATGCTTTTGATAGAGTTAATCGCTCCTTTCTGTACAGGGTCCTTACAGCCTTTGGTTTCAATCAAGAGTTTATAAATCTAATCAAAGCATGTCTAGAAAAGATCTGGATAGCCCCAATGGTAAACGACAGACCAGCAGATTTCTTCTTAGCCACCAGGGGACTGAGGCAGGGCTGCCCTTTGTCACCATTTCTTTACATACTAATGGCAGACTCTCTGAGCAGAAAATTATCTTTGGAAAAACAAAATGTTAATCTCCCTGGAATCAAGATTGTGAAAGAAATCGACCCATTGAACCACGCGTTGTTTGCGGATGACTCACTGTTGCTTGGGGGCGCATCACCACAAATTGCGAACTCCTTCAAGATCATTCTCAAAAAGTTCTGCAGCATCTCTGGAGCGTTAATCAGTGAAAGGAAAAGTGTTGTCTATGGGTGGAACACAGATCAGCAGACCATCAACAGAATTGCCAGCAACCTGGGCTTCAATGGATACGCAGATTGGGACAAATTCAAATATTTGGGTCTTCCAATAACAAAGGGATCCAACAGGAACCAACTGTGGGAAGAGGTGATTTCCAAATTTAAGAAAAAGATCGCAGGATGGGGGGGTTATTGGCTCACCACAGGAGGTAAACTCACGCTCATTAGAGCTGTACTCTCGGCACTTCCAACGTTCCAGGCCTCCTTAATGCTAGCTCCAAAGCAAATCTCAGATCAGATCTCCAGTCTTATGCGAAATTTCCTGTGGAATGGAGGGCGAGGAAATGACAATAGATTCCATCTGATAAATTGGGAAACAGCGAAAAGACCTATGGAGGAAGGAGGACTCCAAATACGAGATCCTCTTCTAGCAAATGTAGTGCTGGGATGCAAATTACTGTGGCAGCTGCTCGATGAGCCTAGTCACCCTGTCAGCCTGATATTAAAACACAAATACTTCAAACATCAGTCAATCAGAACCTTCATTCCGGAGAAAGCCCCTAAAGGAACGCAAGCCTGGAAGTTATGCAGCAAAGGTATCGAATTTTTCAAAACTTACCTGTACAAAATTCCTGGGAACGGCAAGAACACTCTGTTATGGAAAGACAGAGTCATGGGACACCCTCCCCTCAAAGATAACAGTGAAATTGCAGAGATAAGATTATGGCTACAGTCAAAAGGAATCCGTAAGATTGAAGACATCGCTGGATGGGACAACAGAGGAGAGTGGCAACGCTGGAATTTCCCCAAGGCACCAGCGCACCTCACCACACAGCTTCACGCCCTTAAAAAGGCGATTACAGACTTCGCTCCAGTTCATAGAGATGAAGAAGACACCTGGGGATGGGGGAAGACGGGTGTGTACACAGCAAGGCAAGGATATCTACAAATGCAAAGTAAAAAGAACTCGCCTCATCCGAAAGAAGTATGGAAGCAGGTATGGGACAGTTTTAGCATTCCTAAGATTAACTTTTTCTTTTGGACTCTGTTCCATAATAAAATCTTAACCGGAGAAAACCTATGCAAGAGAAACATAGCAGGTCCCCACCGATGTGTTCTATGCAAAAATGCTCTGGAAACCACAGATCACTTGTTTATTAATTGTGAGTATGCCAAGAAGGCCTGGAATAGTTTTCTGACTGGATTAAATGTGAGACCCTCAGCTCACTGTACGATAGCAGAAATGTTCACCACTTGGAAAGCCAGTTACCCACATAATATTGCTGGCAAATCTCTATGGTACAAGATATGGATTGCTGCTCCAAAATACGTATGCTGGAAGCTCTGGCTTGCCCGGAACGAAATTATCTTCAACCAAAATGAAATATCAGCAGAAAAAGTGGCAGAACAGGCAAAGAAACTCCTTCTTGAAACCCTGAATTATTCTTCAGTCAAAGTTGACAATTCCCTTCGAACAGAGGAAAAGGCCTGGCTGGACGGTTTCTCATTCATTACCAGACCGTCAGCAATCACTCGGCCAACCCACAAGGAAAGATGGCAGATCCGAGAATCCGAGGATAGATTTCAGCAGTGGTGGAAATCCCAGGGAAAGTGTACTATCTTCTTTGACGGCGCTTCAAAAGGCAATCCAGGCACATCAGGAGCAGGAGGGGTAATTTACTATCCGAGTGGAGAAAAAGAAGATTTCAGTTGGGGACTAGGAACGAAAACCAACAACCAGGCAGAAGTTCTTGGTCTCTTAAAAGCCTGCCAATTAGCCAGAAAAGAAAACCAAAGAGAAATCATTATTTGTGGGGACTCAGAACTGCTGATAAAGGCATTAAGAAACAAGGAATGGTTAAAGGATCCTCTGTTAAATAAACAGCTCTCAAGAGTGAACAGAATTCTGAAGGACTTCTCCTCGGTGCAAACATTTCATATCCTCAGAGATTTAAACAAGGAAGCGGACAGACTGGCAAACACAGGCTGCACTCAGCAAAGTGAAATGATCAGCATAAACGCAGGAGCTTTGGAAATGGCAATCATCCCTTAACCGGGAGAGGCGCTCATGTAAACCCATGAATTGTAATTTGGTTGATTAGGCTTTGCCCAACCTGGAATTCTCAATAAAACACAACCGTTTCAGTTAAAAAAAAATAAAATAATATATGGTTTCATGGTGATTGGAAACATTATTAATTCATAATATTTCAAAGAATAAAAAATTGGTGAATTATCTATTTAAAAAAAAAAAGGTAAATATTACTATTTTTAAAGAAAATAATTGATAATTGTTATTATTTTTTCAAAATTACCTATTTAAAAAAAAAAGAATTGGTAAATATTATTTATTTTTTGGTATTTTTGGTGCACTATTATTAATATCAAATGGTCCAGCTTTTTTAATTTATATTTTGTTATTATTTTTTTGGGTAATATTTTTGGGGCATGGATATTAATGTAAAATGGAGCAACATTTTTAATTTATATTTTTTTACTAATATCAATATTTGCATTGCATTAATAATTTTTTGATATTCTAATTCATATGGGTAAGGTAGGTAAATAATATTAATAACATATTTCATCGATAATCAAATTGATAATAAAATATTTCACACATACCAAAATGAAACAATTTAAAATTATTTAGGGCATGTACCTCTTTTTAAATTTTAAGGATTGTGATTGCTTTACATAGTATGACATGGAAATTACGTGAAAATTTCATCAGCAGTTTTAGGCTGAAATTTCCT
The DNA here is from genome assembly GCA_031772625.1 of Pinus tabuliformis. NCBI lineage: Eukaryota > Viridiplantae > Streptophyta > Pinopsida > Pinales > Pinaceae > Pinus > Pinus tabuliformis. The sequence continues at coordinate 1,351,712,577 of CM062820.1, read as the reverse complement.
CTAATGCTTGGACTTCGCTGCCTCGTTCCACATGAGAGGGTGTAGAGTGTTTTTCAGTGACCTAGAGGAGAAAGATCTCTAGATGCATATTGAGCTTGGGGGTGATGGAAGGTACAATGCAACCGGGATTGGTACAACAACCTTTAAGAGGGAGCCAAGATCCCCTCTTTGTATCAACAATGTCATGTTTGTTCAAGACCTAAAGAAGAATATAGTATCTATAGGAGTTTTGGAGGATCATGGTTATGATGTGATCTATAGCAAAGGGAAAGCATTCTTGAGCCACATAACCACTGGACAGGTGAAGCAGATTGGGGTTCATGTGAATAATCTATTTAAACTTGATGTGGAAGATTGTGCTACATTAAGTAGTAAGGCAAAGAAAGTGCAAAGTCATGATGTTGGTGAGCTATGGCATAGGATATTAGTTGAGTTTCATCTTGGCACCTTAAATATTATGCAACAAATAACCATTGGACTCCCTAAAGGAGTACTTAAGAAATAGGATTTCTGCAAAAGTTGTACCTTGGGGAACTATGTAAAATCCAGATTCCATGATTGAGATAGCAAATCCCATGCATCCTTGGAAATATTCCACTATAGTGTTTGTGGAGCTTTCTCTACAACCTCCACTTCTAGACATAAATACATTGTTATTTTTATTGATGATTTCTCAAGCAAGTGTTATATCTTCTTCATGCAAAAGAAGGATGAGACATTCTCAATGTTTGTATAATTCAAGTTACTAGCAAAGAAAGATAATGGTAAGAAGTTGAAGCCTCTCAGGAGTGAAAATGGAGGTGAGTATGTTTCAAATGACTTCAATCATTTATGTGCGAAAGAAGGAATTCGAATAGAGATGAAAACACCACACAACCCACAACATAATGGGGTAGATGAGAGAATGAATCAAAGCATTGTTTCAATTTCAAGAGATATGGTACATGACCAAGGCCTACCACCACATTTTTGGGAAAACGCATGTAGCACAATAGTCTACTTGCAGAACTAGAGTCCTCATCAGATTCTTGGTATGATTACACTGGAGGATGCCTTTTCAGGGAGAAAATCATGTGTCTCACTTTAGGATTTTTGGAGCCTTTGTTTACAGCCACGTCCCTAAAGATTTGAGGAATAACTTTGAGCTGATAACATAGTTGGGGTTTTTGTGGGTTACATTGAAACTACACCCAATTATCATGTGCAGTTACCTTCCCATAGAATGATAGTTGTGCATATAGATGTAAATTTTTATGAGGATAAAGCGATGTGATGCTCTCTTGAGAGGGAGCTTCAAATCCCACTAGACGAGGAGCTTTTAACTCCAAAGGAGGAGCCTCAGGAAGATGTGGAGCAGCCATAAATAGAGGAGAAGATATTGGAGACATCCAATCAAGCATAACCATCTATAGAAGGTAGAAAAAGAACCAAGGAACCTAATAGATTAGTGTAGGATGTGAGGGAGAATGTGGGAGCTCCTTCAAATTTGCATAGGAAAAGGAGGCCACCTAAGAGATAAAATGGCTACATGGATTTAATGACTGAGCTTATAGAGACTAAGCCATCCTATTTTGAGGAAGTATTTTAGCAGCTTGTTTGGTTTGATGCAATGGTGGAAGAATACGAATCCATTGTAAATAACAGTGTTTGGGAAGTGGTCCCAAGACTGGTAGATAAATCAGTTGTACGTTTGAGATGGATCTTCAAGGTTAAGAATGCAATAGTTGGAAGTATAGAGAAGTATAAGGCCATATTTGTGGCCAAAGGATTCTCTCAAGTTGAGGGAATTGATTATGAGGAAATCTTTGCTTCCATAACAACGTATTCCTCCATTAGATCAATTCTTGCACTGGTTTCCCAAATGGAGTGGATGATCCACCAGATGGATGTAAAAACAACATTTCCCAATTGTGTTATTAAGGAGGAGGTGTACATAGAGAAACTGGAAGGCTTTGAGACATTTGATGGGGAGTCTCATGTGTGTAGACTCAAGCGAGTATTGTACGGTATCAAATAGGCACCCCGAGCTTCGCACACCAGGATCACCAGTTATCTTACAGGTCTGGGCTTCACCAAAAGTGAGGGAGATACAAACCTCTATCATATTTTGGTAGAATGTAAATTGATTATCTTTGTTTTATATGTTAATGCTTTAATATTAATAGGTGATGAGCAACTAATCAACTCTTGTAAGGAGGGCCTTGCAAGGGAATTTGAGATGAAGGACATGGGTCTGATGCACTACTTCCTCAGGCTGGAAGTATGGAAAATTGATAGGGAATTATTTGTGTCTCAAGGCATGTATGCCAACGAGATACTACATATATTTGGCATGGAGAATTTTAAGCCTATGGAGACACCTCTAGAGACCAACTGGAGGAAGGAGAATGTCACTTCAAGAGAAGAGGTAGATGCTACCATTTGTTGGCACCTAGTGTTTTCACTGATGTATCTTATGAACACATGAAAATATATTTGCTATGCAATCAACCAGTTGTGCCAACCTATGGTTAGGCTGACCAAATTGTATTGGAAGAAAGATAAGCATGTTTTACGGTACCTTAATGGCACTACCCACTATGGATTATGGTACAGATAGACATATGGAGTAAATTTGCGTGGCTTCGGAGATAAAAATTGGGCACGGAGTCCATCTGATTGAAAGAATACATCAGGTGGAATTTTTAGTGTTGGGTCCAGAGCGGTTTCGTGGTACAACAGGGAGGAGAGATCCGTGATGCTCATCTTAGGAAAACCATAATACATGGTTGCAACTCAAGAAACATGTGAGGTGATATCGATGAGAAAGATACTTGTGCGACTATTTTGTCAAATGATGGATCCAACTGTAATCTATTGTTATAATCAAAGTTTCATTAAGCTCTCTTAGAATCTAATATTTCACAATCGATTGAAGCATATAGATATCTAGTATCATCATTTATATGGTTGTGTGTAGAGGCAGATAATTTTTCTACAATACATTTGAATAGAGGAACAAGACACTGACATGTTGACAAAGGTTTTGTCAAGAGGGAAGTTTGAATTCCATAGGTGCATGATAGTGGTGGTTGTTAATCCCTTTCTTCCTAGGAGGGAATGTTGAGAAGTGTAGCAAGAAAGTCTCAATTTGATTGTACCTTGGTCAAATTGGGAAAATTTGAAATTCCACATGAATAGATAACTTGGAGGTAGTTAACTCATGTGACATGGCTCTTTTCACTCATCTGTCTCAGTAAATTTGGGTTATAGGGTGTGGATTTTAGGTAAGCATGTGTTATTTTTAATTTGTAGCAATAAAGGTATGTTATTTCAAGTTGTTTTCAGTTAACCAAGTTCTAAATGTTGAAAGAACTAGTGGAATGTCAGTTTTGCAGTGGGACAATAGTCTAACTCAGTGATCATCCAATTAACTAATCAATCAGCCAAAAATAGATAGTGCATGCTGAGAATTTGAGTTCCCCAACTGTGGTGGATATTCCAAGGTAGTGTAAGATCAGTTTTAGGCTAGTCTTGAATGTATAGGTGTTGCATGTAGTCAGATGATGAACCTTAGGAATTGTGTAATAAATTGTAGGAAAATTTCTAAATAATAGGGGCCTAATTCCTCAAGATTTGTGTAAGGAAATAGGGGCTCAAGTTGAGGTAGAAATTCATTAAGTCTGGGTCAGAGATTCTCATTGAGCAGAGAGATAGGTTATTCAGTTACAGGCTGAGCTAAAAATGAGCTAGCAATTGGGATAAATTCCCTGTTCATCTTATTAATGCAGGTCTTAAGGGGTTTTTACCAATTACTTTCCCCTAGAATAATATTGTGCATGTGTGGTTTTTCTTATTGCATGTTTCCGAATGTTGTTCTAAATTGTGAATTAAATTCATAGAGCAGTGGAGTAGAATTGTGTCTCTTAATTTATATTAAAATTTCTGAGCAGTTACAATAAAAGTACCATATTTCTACATTGTATCAAAGCTGGATTCACATTCGAATGGGAATTTTGAAGTTGTTCCTATGGAGGTTCAAATTTGCAGCTTTGGTGTAGCAGGATCTCTTTAGAGTTGGGAAGACGACTTTCAACAGTCTGAGATTAGAGTATGCCTTGGAAGGCAACTCAACTTTCATTAGATGGAAGGATTGCATTAAGGTTGTGCTTGATGATGGATTACTGGTATATGTCAAGACATACATTGTAAAACAAGGATTAGTTGATTCTCATAACCTAGCTCAATGAGAGAAAGATGTAGCCAAGGGGAGGACAATAACATTGGAGGGAGTACGAGACCACATTTCTAAAATCTCCATGGGAAGGAAACTTCTTTTGCAATGTGGAAGGCATTGATAGATCTATTCGAGAATAATTGTGACCATAGGAAACTAACCCTCAAAGAAAAAATTTGAAATATCAAGATATAAAAGAATGACACTATTCCACAATATCTCAACATATTTACACAAGTTCATGATGACCTTGGAGGGGTTTGTGTGAATGTTGCAGAAGATGACCTGGTGATCCTAGCTCTTCTAGCCCTTCCCAAAAGCACACATAGCTACTAAGACTCGATGAAAAAAAGGGAAAAATTACTAAATTGGGAGCACTTGTGGTCCAATTTGGTACAAGAAGAGATTAGGTGGAATACTAGATATGGAAGTTCATCCAAGGGTGAGGATGAAGAAAATTTTGCATTGGTTGGAAAGGGAAAGAAGGGCAAAGGGATGAAGTCTCAAACCAAACTAGTATCCATCCAAGGGGGCAAGAAGAAAGACTTGTCCAAAATAAAATGCTTCAAACGTCATGAATTTGGGCATTATGCTACAAAGTGCCCACATAAAAAGTCGAGCAAGAAGAATCAGGAGGAGAAAAATATTAAGCCTTGGATTCAAATTTAGAGCTTGGATTCACCCTTAACACATGTATGGCCAACACGGCGATGGGGAGTGTGTGGTGCTTTGACTTCGATACCTCGCTCCAAATGATAGGGCAAAGAACTTTTTTAGTGACTTGGAGGAGAAATATCTTGAGATGCATATTGAACTTGGGGATGAAGGAAGGTACAGTGCTACCAGGATTGGTATAGTAACCTTTAAGAGGGCTTCAAGGTCCCCTCTTCACCTCAAAGATGTCATGATTTTTCCAATCCCAGAGAAGAGCCTCATATCTATAGTAGTTTATGAAGACTTTGGTTATGATGTGATATTCAGCAAAGGGAAAGAATTATTGAGACGCATAGCCATTGGATATGTGAATCATATTGGGTTTCATGTGAAGAATTTGTATAAACTTGATGTGGAAGGTTTTGATGCATTAAGAAGTTAGGTAGAGAAAGTGCATGGTTGTGATCTTAGTGAGCTCTGACATATGATATTTAGCCATTTGCATCATGGTGTGCTAAAGATTATGTATAAAATAACCATCGACCTCCCTAATGGAGCACTTGATCAGAAGGATGTCCACAAAGGTTATTCCTTGGGGAAGTATGTAAAATCCACATCCCATTATTGAGACAGCAAAGGACATGAAATCTTGGAAAGAGTCCACTCTGATGTTTTTGGAACTCTTTCGACAACCTTCATTACCAGACATAAATACTTTGTTATTTTTATTGATGATTTATCAACGAAGTTTTGGATCTACTTCATGAAGAAGGATGAGACATTCTCAAAGTTTGTGGAATTCAAAGCACTAGTTGAGAATGAGACCGACAATAAGTTTAAGGACCTTGGGAGCAGCAATGGAGGTGTGTATGTTTCAAATGACTTCAATATTTTTTTTATGAAAGAAGGAATTCGAAGAGAGATGACAACCCCCCACAACCCACAACAGAATGGGGTAGCTAAGAGAAAGAACCAGAGCATTGTTATATCTGTGAGATCTATCATACATGACCAAGGCCTTCCATTGCATTTATGGGTAGAGGTATGTGACACAACAGTCTACTTGCAGAATGAGAGTCCTCATTGGCTTGTTTGTATGATTACATTGGAGGATGCATTCTTGGGGAGAAAGTCAGATGTATCTCACTTTAGGATTTTTGAAGTCTCTATTTACCACCATGTCTCAAAAGATTCGAGGAAGAAGCATGAGCCAACGAGAAGGTTAGGGTTTTTTTTGGGTAACACCAAAACTCCATACAATTACTGTGTGTACTTACCTTCCCTCATAGTGACAGTTGTGTGAATGGATGTAAACTTTGATGAGGAGAAAGTGATGTGATGCTCTCTTGAGAGGGAGCTTCAGATCCCACCAGAAGAGGAGCTTTTATTTCTAAAAGAGGATTCTCAGGAAGATTTGGAGAAACCATCAATAGAAGAGAAGAGACTAGAGACATATAGTTAAGAAGAACCATCTAGAGAAGGTACACTAGCTACATGGCTCTAATGACTACAATTGTAGAAACTGAGCCATCATATTTTAAGCAAGTAATTGAGAAATATATTTGGGTTGATGCAATGGTGAAAGAATACAAATCCATTGTAAAGAATAGTGTTTGGGAAATGGTCTCAAGACTGGATGATAAATTAGTTATGGGTTTGAGATGGATCTTCAAGGTTAAGAATGTAGCATACGAAAGAGAAAAGATGTATAAGGCTACATTTGTGGCCCAAGTATTATCTCAAGTTGAGAGAATTCACTATGAGGAAACCTTTGATATCATAGCAAGGTATTCATCCATTCGATCAATTAGTTTGTTGGTTATGCAAATGAGGTGGGAGATCAACCATATGGATCTAAAAACAACATTTCTCAATTGTTTTATTGAGGATGATGTGTACATAGAGAAACCAAAAGGTTTTGAAACATATGATTAGGAGTCTCATGTGTGCAAAATAAAGTAAGATTTGTATTGTCTTAAATAGGCACCCTGAGCTTGGTACCCTAGGATCGATAGTTATCTCACTAGTTTGGGCTTCACCAAAAGTGAAGCAGACGTAAGCCTCTATCATATTTTTTGCGCTGAAGCAGACGTGAACCTCTATCATATTTTGGTAGAATGTAAATTTCTTATCATTGTTTTATATGGTGATGATTTAATATTAATAGGTGATGAGTAGATGATCAACTCTTGCAAGGAGGACCTTGTAAAAGAATTTGAGATGAAAGACATGGGTCTCATGCACTACTTCCTTAGGCTAGAAGTATGGCAAGGAGATGGGGAATTATTTGTATCTCAAGGCAGATATGCCAATGAGATATTATAGAGATTTCACATTGAGATTTGTAAGCCCATGGAGACACCTCTAGTAGCCAACTAGAGGAAGGAGAATGTCATTTCAGGACAAGAGGTTGATGCTACCATATATTGGTAGGTAGTGGGTTCACTGATCTATCTTGTGAACACACAACCAGATATGTGATATGGAGTCAATCATCTAAGAAAACCTATGGTTAGGACAACCAAATTGTCGATGCTTAATAGATCTGGAGTTAAGATGGATATTGATGGTTTTTTAATATTTTGATTTTGTTTTAATTAATAAAATTATGAACACTTTTTAGATAAAAGAAAATCATAATATAAATATTACATTAAAACATATAACATATAAGAATTAGTGATAATTTAATAGCCATTCTATGATATAAATTAAAATATTGATTTCGTAACCATATTTCAATTTAAATAAACAAATAAGCACATAAAAATTTAATATTTACAGTATAACAAGATTATTAACCATGAATATTCACCCCAATTTTACCATGGATATTATTAGCTTCTAAAAAGGATTTCGATCGGCCAATATGATAACTTGTCAATACCACATACCCAAAAACCATAAATTATTTCAAAATGAAAAAAAAAATGATATATATTGTATTTCAAAATGAAAAAAATGATACCGCGGGTTACTACCACTCATGACTATCCGACACATGTGCATATGACTACACTAATCAACTAGAATCTATCATGTATGTAACCATAACATCAATAGGCATGTACATAAACCTAATGTATATAACCCTAATGCATATAAAAAATACATTAACTAACATACCTGTATGATCACATGCTCTTGCCCAAATGTCTATTGTTGCAACTTTACTTTAATGATCTGCAACTCCTTCTCTATCTCAACCAACACATCATAATCATAACAAATGAATATCATCATGATGGCCCAATTGTATACAATGACTTCACAATGCATGCCTGACCTACCATACATGGATAACCATAACCATGACAATGCATACATAACAACCTATAGAAAACGACATGCATATACAACCATACACTCATGACGACACATCCCACAACAACACCATCAACCTTCACATGTCGACATCACTACAACCATGATCAAAACCATGCAAATGCAACAAGCACATGGACTACAAGAATAAGGAACACATGTGCAACTAACATGAATGCATGACCAACACACTGTTCATCTAGTCCTAGGGGTGCACCATCCATTGATACCACTCTGTAACACCCTCCTTCCATATCTACCCAAGTAACCGACCAACCAGGGTAAACATGCGATGAGAGGCTACTCTGATTAGATTCAAACTCCTATGTGACCTTAAGGAAATGGAATCGATGGAAACGCAACATAAAGACATTACACATTAGCTAAAGGACCCCTGAGAACCATCCCAACACTTTAGGCATCTTGCCCCTAGGTCCCACTGAAGTTTTTGAGCACATTACTTCTAGAATTTCTCATGACATAGGCCTGCTAGTGTCCAAGAGGCTCTGGATGCTCTCATGTTATAGGCATGCCAGTGTCTAGGAACTATTTTATCCAGTTTTGTTCCAGCGTCCCTGAGATTTAAGCCAATTTTTTAGGCTCAGAGCCCAAGTCGCTGCCCAGAATTGCATGACATATTCAAAATAGGAAATAATAGGGAAACAATGATGCTGAAGAAAATACTTGAACAAGCCCTTAACCAGACCCTTACTAGCCATGATAGGCATTTCATCAAACCTATCACAAATATGTAATCTACAAATGTAAACAACAGAATGAAGCACAGGGATCTCATACTTATATGAGAATCGCTAAGAACCATTGTTACCTCATGCCATTTTCTTCATTTTCATCTATTAGTCCATAGATGCATTGTCCATTCATTTAAAAGTAAAGCATGAAGAGAGCCATACATATCTATTGTAATAAAACATATACATAACCAACATAGTTACAACATAAATACCATAAATACATCAGCCATAGAATCCACATATAAAACAATACATGTACATATGAAAACTAAGGGAATGAATTTCTCGTTAATGAGTGTAGAAATCAATCGAGGATGGGACTGCTACATTCCATCCGACCATAGATTTGTTGAGCCAAATCTCTCTTCAGGCAATCACCCCTGTACCATATTCCAAGTATGAATGTGGGACTGATAACCAACTGAAAAGAACCAAAAAAGCATGGATGCTATCAGAGTTCTTGACCTACACCATGAGGAATTTGAGTGCCTCCTAGTCTGTTAGGCTTTATAGTAATCCACAGTCCAATCCAGGGATCACTACGTTCTATACCGAGACCCATTTTTCAGGGTTTATTGTACATCCCATCACGAGGCTACTAGGCCCAACAAAGAGAAATCCACCTCTTGGCTTTACTGTATATCTCGCCATTCATGGCAAGGATTCTTAGTTCCACTGAGGCACAAAATCCCAGGTTTACCGTAACCCATATTCTAGCTCAAGCGTTACTCGGGCAGTGGCTTTACCGTAATCCACAGTCTGGTTTAGGGACCACTATGCCATGTTTTTTTTCATTTCGGAGATCCACCTCACTTAGATTCAAATCCATCCAACAATCCAACTCAACCAAAGTATGAGAACCCATCTCATCAAGGCTATCTAGAAATGACAAGGCTAGGATAAAAATACTATCACACCTAGAAAAACCACAAACAATGAATCGTGTTTCATAAGAACAAAAAGGAGAATATTTAACAATATTTTCATAATCTTACATATTTCATTAGAGCAATATAGACAACATGTAACAATATTTTCATAATATTATTTGGTATGAATTTAAATGGTGTATAGGTGATTTTATTTCACTTTTGAGTTAAGCTTGATATGTGATATATCAACAAATCTCATCACAAAATTATAATACCATAGTCTACCACAATCAACCAAAGAAATATATAATGTTTTAAAACGTATATTCACTCTTTCGAGGGTCGTTAAAAGTGAGCGGTGACAGGAAACTAGTCTCTTAATGTGTTACCAATTTCTTCGTTTCTTGAATCATGAGTAGTTTGATATCCCATGCCTCTTTAAAGAGAGTAAACTTTTGGCTATTGTTTAGTCTTCCTATTGATAGACCAACCTAAAATTTCCAATATTTTAATGTAGATTCATGTTTAGAAGATAATGAAATATTTACCACAAAAAAAACATTCTTAATATAATAATAACATAATATGATGGTTGACCATGGCCAAGAACAATCAACATTTTTAGTCAAATCACTGCCTAGGAAATGGATATTTTTATTATTATTATCAATGTTATTATTATTAATCCCCAATAATTTAATATTAACAATGCAATGCAATAACTTAAGTTTGGATTTAATGAGTGATGAAATTTAATACAGGGTTTCTTTATTCATGATCCATTATAGTGACATTCCTTTGTCTTTTATAGTCATATTTTATAATAAGGATTTGTTAGAATCTAAGTTTGAGATTTATAATCTCTAGAATAAGAGTATCTCACATCTCTTAGGCGTTGAATCTATTTATGCATTTGAAAAGTACATTTCAAATAACAAAAAATGACAATCTCACACAAAATTATATTAAAGAAACAAAAAATCAAATAGTGAGATTATTTTTGTTACTTGGTACAAGTGCATGGATTTCCATTGCTTAATCCGCATATGAATAGGATGGTCCAACAATATGTGTCATGATGAAGTATTATATATAGGAGGATCACACCATTTATTCGTTACTCATTTCTATTTATTCGTTATTCATTTATATTGCTTGATCCAAGTGCAAACATAATGGTGAAAGAATGTGTAGCAATGAAACATATATGAAAGAAAAAGAAATAACAGAGAGAAACCACGAAAAATGAAGCATGTTTCATAAGAAAAACAAGGAGAACATTTAACAATATTTTCATAATGGTACCATGTTTCATAAGAACAATAAGGAGAACATTTATCAATATTTTCATAATCATATTTGATGTGAATTTATATGTTGTATAATTGTTTTTCTTCCACTTTCGAGTTAAGATTGATATATCACCATCAACAAATCTCATCACAAATTGATAATCATATTAACTCTGAAAATATAAGCATGAATTTAAAATAAACTATTAATGAAAACTTAACTTCTTAATATATAAAAAGGAAAATATATTATGGCCTTTTATTAAAAATTAAATTTATCATAAATCACAAACAAGGAAAGGAAAATAAGATTAAAGTTATCTATACTAGGTAACCTTTTATTCATTCTAAAACTAAAAGCCACATCCCCTTTCGCACAAAATGAGAGATCTATACATAAAGTTGGTCCAAGGGCATCCTTATAATATTTCAAGAATTTGAAGGTAAGGAGAAGGGGGAAATGTTTGACCTCTTTCGTGAGAGTCCGATTGGGGGATATGTTGAGGCCTTCGTTTTCTTCTTTCCCCGCTTGACCCTGGCCTGGAACGTTGTGTTGACTGCATTCCCAACCTCTGCCAGCCCAGTGAGTCAATTGATATCCTTGACATGGATGGGGTATTCTTTGTCCAACAGTAGTGACCGACCATTCATCCTGCTTGCCAGTAATTTTTTGCACTGCATGGCAGAAAATTGGGTGCCGAATACGGGCAAACTTCGTAAGTGGAATAGCGTGGACCTTTGTATCCCCCTGAACTCCTCTCTAATTCTAGAGGCGTTGCTGCCATCCTCCCTTTGAAATTCTTCTGCATACACCTCCCTCTTCATGGCTGGAAACTGGAATCCATCCCATTAAAATTTTAAATAGTCTATCTGTTGCACGTAGATGGTAATTCATAGATTGATGCAAGGATGTTGTTATTTCTGTGTTATTTATAATGGATCTATGCGTATGATTTAAGGATATTGTTATCTCTATTCCACGTGTAATGGATATGTATGTGTATGATTGCTTATGCCCGGTTGATATTACCTCGACCCCATGTTGAACCCTTCTCCCTTTTGGTCGTGGTGCGCCTCGGGTGAGACTCCTTGCCCTTCGGGGTAGGGTGAAAATACCGATGCTATCCTAGAATATAGAGGACCACTGTTGACCTCCCATGCCCAAACCCAGGGTCTTTTTCTTGATGACTCTTTCGAGCCAACAAATGGTTCCCTTGCCAGGACTTGAAGTTGAGAGAACTAGTTTAGAATATGGTGTCAAGGCTATTTAAAAGAGAGATCAGAGATTGGTGGAATCATAAATTAGATCAATTTGTGGCAGATAAAGCTGGCCACAGGAATCAATTGATCGATAAAGTACGTGAGGGGATTTTATACGCTGATGGCATAAATGACCAGTATGAAATTTTCTGGTGCAAGTTCCCCGAGGACCTATATCATTGGTTGAGAGCGCTAAAGAGGCAGAGTCAGTTAAGTGGATCAACGATAGTTCGCCATAGTCATAATCTGCTTGATATTGCATTGCTACAATAGCTGGATACCGATCGGACGAGAGTAGTCGATTTCTAGGTAAAGACTACGGTGGAAGGGTACGTGGTCAAGTTTGCTGCGGAGAGCTACCAGTCTTTCTCAAAGGCAGAAATTGTGTTTAGCTCCGAGCTGAGTAGGGAATTGATAAGAGAAGTGCCGACATGGATTAAGATGTTTTTGGTAGAGGAAGAACTACTATATTTACCCACTGTTGGGATGGAAGTGTAAAACACCGTACCGAGGGAAGGAATTAGGGGGGAAATGTTGTCTACAGAGGGATAAGGATGTTGTGAGGGGATGGATGTGGAAGAATTGAAAAGATATAGGGATGTTAGAGCACAGAGGATGGCGCTGCTAGCGGAAAAGTGGTAGGCAAGAGTGGCTCAGGCCCTAGGGAAGAAAAGGAGGGGGCCCCACCAAATAGGAGTGATGATGGGAAAATCTCGAGTTGAGAAGGAGGGAGAAGATGGTTCTAGGAAACTCGAGTGCAGGAGAAAGGGATGTTGGAACCAGGAAAATGAAGAAGGATGTTTCCTGCAGGTTGCAGAAATAGGATCACAACAAGAGATTGAAGGAGGACCGTCTCGGAAGGTTGCAGAAGTGGAATCGCAACTTGGAACTGACGGGGGACCTTCCCTGCAGGTTGCAGAAGTAGACTTGCAAGATCAGAAACCTTATCAGCATGAATAAAGAGATGATGATAATTTGGGCAATGGGATGAGGAGGTTGTTCGATGAGGAAGAAGCATCCATAAAAAATCAGTAGCCCCAACCCTAAAATGTAAGTGGCATTTTCCCCAACCTTACCTTGGTACTTTATCACAAGCCATAAGAATTTTTCATTAGCTTAGCCATGGCAGCATGAGTATATAGTGCACGGGAGAAATACAAGATGTGTTTCAATATTGTAAGTAGTACAGGAACCGACTATAGCAGTAACTTGGGACTACAAGGATCCCAATAGCTGGGAAGCAAAGGTTTCGTGTTGTGAGCCCATACTCAGAGTAGTATGGCAGGATCGTTTACTAGATACCCAGAATTTGCAAGAAGGGGGAACGAAGATGTGGAGCAGCACTGGCACCTCTCCGAAGCCATCTGGAGGGCCCGTCAAACTTTGGATAATGTCCGGGCAGTCGAATTCTAGACCACGTTAAGAGAACGGGCTCTACATTGGTTCATAAAGTGGGCAAAGAAGAACTAGAATCCCATCATAGATGATATTAAGAGGAGATTTGTGCAAGCATTCAAGGTGCCACAGATAGATCAGTAGTGGTTATTAGAGCTGTGGGAAATCAAACAAAGGGAGGGTGAGATGGCTTGGGAGCTCATGCAAAGGTTTAACGATGACATCACCAAGCTGAGTTACACCCTAGACCCAAACCACCAACGGGACTAGTTTATGAAGGCACTCTTGCCCTTAACCAGAACACTACTGACACAACAGAAGATAGGAACCATGCAAGATGCATTGGAGAAAGCATCCCGAATAGAAGCAATGGCGGGATACCCCCATGAATAACGGGGAGGCACAAGTCTGTAATATCTGACGATCACATACTTGTAGAGCCAAATCGTGAATTTGACCGAGAAGCTGAGGGATCTCTAGCCCGTACGACCAACTAGGCCCAATGTTTGGTGCACCCATTGCCTGGTGGAAGGGCACGTTGCAACAGAATGCCCACGGTTGCGAGGAATTAATCAACCAAGAGGGGTGGCGAGGTCATCAGGGGCCCCTCCCACCACAGGAGTTGCGGCAATCGGAGCAGAAGAACTCTTTCCATGAAGGAATAACACAAACTTTTGTTAGATCTGTAGGGCATATGGGCACCTGCTGCGGATGTGCCCAATTCTGCAGAAGTACTCTAATGTCCCCAATAACAGCTACTGTGAGTTCTACGCATCAAAAACTCATCACATTGATCAGTGCCGAGTGTTGGACGCTCTAGTAGAAAGACTGGATAGATCCACGTTCAAGGTCAATGAAGCGAGTCGATGGGGGCGAGGAGGAAATGGACGCGGAGGAAGAATGCTAGGAAGAGGGCCCTTAGGGTGCTACAACTCCGACCAGGAATGACATGTCACAAGGGAATGCCCGCTCCCGAGGAGACCCTGCTATTTGTAGTGTAGAGTTAACACCCATGTGACAAAGGACTGCCCAAAACTCATTGCAAAGTGGGAAGAGAGAATTGAACAGCGAGGGGCAAACTTGGTGAATTCTGAGCCTCGGACCTATGATGGCTTCCCTACGACCAATATAAATATAGTCACCTGAGGAGGGCAGAAGACAGGGGAGGACCGCTACGTCGAGGACCCCCCTTGATCGTTAAAGCGACGTCACCATAGAGGGCATATCAGCCCAAGCTCCAAAAATAGTATTATCAAGAAGTAGCCAATTTGTTCTAGGGGATGACTGAAGATAAGGACACCCAAAGATTGCAAGTCCACGTGCCCACTCCAACCCAATCGATTGGGGAATGGTTTAAATTATTCTTGAAAATTTTTGAGGATGAGGCCATGCTTAAGGAATTTTGGAAAATCTTAAAGGCCATAGTATCCATGGAGGAAGAGGGAGTGGGACAACCATGTGAAACCTTGCCGGAGAAAGCCTCTAGGAGAGAGAAGCAGAATAAGAAAAGGAGTGGAAAGGAGTTCTAAATCAACGTGCAAGTGGCAGGATTCTAGATAAGGGACACCATGCTAGATTTAGGGTCAGATGTAAACATCCAACCCAGGAAGACTTGGGAGGCAATGGGGAAGACATGACTAAAGTACTCGCCAATTCACTTAAGAATGGCGAATTAGTATTGTATCTTACCTATCAGGAGATTGAAAAATGTAGAGGTTGATGTAGCAGGGTGAAAACGCACACTGAGTTCGAAGTAACTGACATTATGGGGGATAAAGATCCATATCCAGCACTCTTGGGAATTGAGTAGGCATATGAAAACTATGTTGTCATAGATTTGAAGAAGGAGCTGATGATTTTTGAAGTAGATGGGCTAAGGGTGATCCAGCCATTAGATCCCTACCAAGGGCCTAGGTTTACAGAGCCAACAGATGACAGGGATGAACCAGGGGCGTTAGACCAACTATATACACTCACAGTAAGAAAAAGGGAGGACTACATAAATCCTATGGCCAGAGGATCTATCAGATGGAGAAGCATTCAAAGCTCGGAAACTAGTTCAGAAGCTGCATGGGATGCATGGCAGCATGGTGGATACAAAATGATAACTCAATGATGTGCAATGATAAGACAAGTAAGCTGGGGGGACGTGGGAATGGACGACTACCCGAAGTACTATGGCCTTGAGCTGGTAGATTAGTTTTTAGACAGGATGGACTAGGACATACCAGAAGACCAAAGAATTCCCCTTCTAGACATTGCACTCATGGCAATGCCAACAAGATGGCGGAAGGCACACAACAAAGTATTAAAACACTGGAGGAATGCTAAGCACGCAATGAAGGAAAGGTTTGGCAGGAAAATAGATCGGCCACAGGATGAAGGGAAATGCATGGGGAATTCAAGTCCTGAGAAGCACATAAAAAATTGCACGACCAGCTGGGAAAGCCAGGAACTACCAAGGAATCTGTGGGTACATGCGTTTATACATACCCTTGGCACTATCCCCCGGGCTTGGTATATCTAGGAGGAACTACGACGACAGACGACTAGTTGGGGTACCTTCGAAGCATAGTTCATGGGAAATTTTTCATTCAAAGGCAGTGAGGCACAAATGGCAGAGGTACTTCAGGTGGTGAAAGGGGTTATGCTCACCCCAGAGATGCTAGTTGAAACTCGGTTCCTAGCAGAGTTCCATCAATCAGTCGAGCAACGAAGACAAATGGCTTGGCACAATAGGCACATCAAGAAGAAGTCGTTTGAAGTCAGAGATGAGGTGCTCCTTTATGACAACAAGTTCCTGAAGTTCCCAGGAAAACTACAAATGCACTGGTTAGGCCCATTCATAATTGCAAAAATAAAAGAATAAGGCGTGGTAAGACTCGCGCAACTAGATGGACTCCTACTACAGGGATGGGTGAATGGCATGAGCCTGAAACTCTTTCGCAAGTGAAAAAAAAATAAAAAATCTTATGTTCAAATAATAAGGTTGTGGCCTAGTTTGGGATACCGCAACCCATTTGTGGTTGGGGGCGGAGTAGTGTTAGCAGTCATGTAAGTAGGCAAAGTCACCAGATATTGGGTAGAGTCAGTGGTCGCGTTGGTAGGCCTAGTCAACAGAGATAGTAGCCACACATGTCATCCTCATTAGCAGAATACATGTAGGTCCGAACCTTTTCCAGAATTGATGGCCGCACAAGTACTCATGCCATTCACCGTTTTAGTACTTATTTCTCGATTAAGTAATAAATAAGGAAACTATCAAGATAAGGTCACAAAATCTTTCCCATTAAGCATATAATTAGTTAATAAATAAACCCATCATGGCAAAATAAAGACGTCGTGCAACCCACTCTATACTTTCCAGACCACATCATATTTGTCACATACAAGTCGGTTAACAGTGGCAAGATATAGCTAGAATACATGGAAAGGTCGCCAGAGTAATTAGTTGATTAAAGCCTTGTCATTCAGGGGACATCGTGTTAGAATTGGCTACATAAATCGTAGGAGGATGCAGGGGACACTAGAGTTTCAAATCACAGGAGAATTCCAAGATCACTCTAAAGAACAGGGGCAGAAGAAGAGAAGCAATGGATAAAGAAATAATATCAGTCCCACACAACGCTCTTGATGAACAAATTCAATTAGTGGATGATCTATATGCGAAGTATGACAGGTCGAATCTGGTCGACAATGACTTCACAGCAGACAACAAAGACAACACCGGTAGTAACGCAGCGACCACCTGTAGAGCACACGAAAGTAACAGCAGGACCACTAGAGGTCAAAATGACTTGACTCGAGGACGAGTCAAGAAATTGTGGTCGGGTCCTGTTGGGGCCTTCATTTAATGTTGAATGATTTTGACCAGTTTTGACTGACCAAAGGGCGGGAAAGAGACAGATGGAAGCAATGGTTGGGTGGTGGAACGAACAGTTGCGAAGGAGTGGTGGCAAGGTGGCAACAGGAGGCAAAGGTGGTGGAGTGGACAGGAAGGCATAGAAGCAACCAAGAGAGAAAATAGCGGAGTGAGAAATGGCAGTCCAGCCAAGAGGGATACAAAAGGGGAAGACCAAAGAGGGAAAAGGTTTTTGTTGAACCCACCAGAGGACGAAGGATTCGGTTGCAGAAGAGATACACAGTTGAAGAGGCCACCACCAGAAAGGAAAATGGCAACCATTACTGAAGACCAGCCACAGGTACGAATCGTGGAAGCCATCGAGGAATCCCAACACAAAGGAGATCAACGAGAGAGCTTTCAAGAGCTGGTATGAGTAGATGTTGGACACCATTTAGTCCACTGAGAGGATACCCAAGGCTCTCTTGGATGAATTCTTAGGCGAAGTTTGGTTCGGCACCTCCCACACGTACACTTACCTAAGACCGTGGTGTGTCAACCCGAGCACATTCAAACAAAGGCCCCAACAGGATATTCTTGGAATCTTCAATCAAGCAAATTCTCCTCTAAAAACTAGCTTCGCCCAACAATACAACTCATGTGTTACAACAATACTAACAGAGAGATACCCTACAAGTTGACCCAAAAACACTAAGAGACAGAGGGGATGCCTACAAGTTGACCCAAACCAATGATTAGGAAGACCTAACTGTTTGCTCACATGCCACATCACCCTAAAACAATTCCCCTCAACAAAAGATGGTGGAAGTTATCATTCTTCACAACATTCTAGCAAATGCACAACAGACTAAACTAGGGCTGTTGAAATTGTGAAAATACGGTAGTCTACCACAATCAACCAAATAAATATAGGAAAGTTTAAAACATATACTCACTCTTTTAAAATAAAACAAAGCTGTTGAAATTCTAAGAGTGCCGCTAATCTACCATGATCCACCATTTAAAGTGAGAAAGAAAACCACAAGGCAGAAAAACTATGAATAGACATTAATAAAATTTGTGGAGTACATATTCTTTATTTAGTAGAGTAGAGTAGAGCACTCCATGATGACGGCCACACAACCATTTTGGGGTTTAGGCATTATTGTCACATCCTTCGGTGGCAGCGAATGTGTTAAGGAGAGCTAGAGCGTTGCTGATCGACTCTGGCTCATTCTGCACCACCACCCTCACCATCGCCTGAACCCTCCCCTGCGCCTTCACATCCTCAAATCCGCCGAGGCAGGAGTCCTAGTTGGTGGAGGCGGCGCTCATAAACGTCTGCATGTTGTTCACTTGAGAGTGGAAGGCGTTTCTCCTTAGCTACTCCATCTCCGTCAAAGATTTCTGAATCTCGTCAACAATGTCCTTGAAATTCTGAATACAATCGTGCGGCGCCGCTCCTTCTCTTTCACTCATCTTGGCGCCTCTCTTTTCCATGTTGGTTGCCCAAATGGAAGCATTGCGGGCATTAAGAAGGCTCACATTCATGGCCGCCTTTACCAGGTCGCACAGCCTGGGCTCCAGAGATCCTGCGTATGGAGAGAGCGATGAAACACAGAGCTGCGGATACCGAGTCACGTTGCACGACGATTTGATAAATTCAACGATGTTGGTGTCGATGTGCTGGGGATTCACCTCCTGATCTGTCGTAACTGAAGCCATTATCGCAGAGACTAGGATAATTAAACAAGTTGCAGCACCTTGTGATTCCATGGCAATACAATACAAAAAACAGAGAACCAGAGATGATGGAAATACAATGCAAAAACAGAGAACCAGAAACGAAAAGCACCCAAGGCGAACGTAGGGATGGAGGAGAGTTGTAAGTGGGCAGACGTTCTTTAATGCCCATATATAGCTGAGTTCGCCATTACACCTTACTGTCCCGGAGGATTGCCGATTTTTGGGGGAGGGTTCATTTTGTTCGATGTTTTCATTCCCACGATGTTAATATATATATTCTGGTAGGATTTAGTGTTTTATTAGTATTTTAATTTAATTATATAAAATTTTAAATATTTTGTTGTGGGTTGCACATTTAAAATTTTAAATATTTAGTTGTGGGGTTGTATATTTGTAGTTTATGAAACTATTTTTGTTTCACTTAATATTAGATTTTTTTTTTTTTAATTAGATAGATATTTGCCTCTATTTTATTATTGGAGTGAATTTATTAATTTTTATTATGTAATATTCTTTTTTTGATATGGTCAAAGTTGACAGAATCTGTCCAAGGCAAATACCATGGGCCAATGGACAAATCACACCCAAGGGGTTTTAGTCCCTGGGATCAAATTGGAACTAGCCATGCCAAGTTCTCAAGAAAACACAATAGGATAGATGATCACACTATCAACCTCCTATTCGGTTGAATCTATTAAATAAGTATCATGCTTCCATAATAGTTAGTTGAATCTATTAAGAAAACAATATTTTTCTATGCATAGTCTATTTAATAGACAAAATGGTCCTTTTCAAAGCTTTTTTCCCCATAAAGTTTATTCAAAATCTAGTGCCAAACTTTTAAAATCACAGGTTTAGGTCGTTTAATTTGCAACCGGATTTTCAGGGGGGCAATCTATTTATGCATTCAAAAGTGTGTTTCAAACAACAACAAATCACAATATCTCTAGAAATCGTATTGGCCTCACTTCCACCAAAACCCTATTATATCTATTAGTTACACTATTTTGTTTTTAAATATATATAGCACTTCTAAATATTTGATTCCAAATATTAACTCTATCTTTTTATAATACATATAATACTTCTAAAAATTTGATTCCAGAAATTAAGTTGAACCAATCAGTGTTCACTAACTTTTGTAATTAGAAAATTATATACATTCATAAGAAACCATATACATGCTAAATCCTATGTTGCAAGATTCATATGACTCATATGTTTTGTGAGTTGTAAAATTCATGGTAAATAGATGTTGTTGGGTAATGTTATGTTAATTTACTTGACCCAAAAATAAATAAGTATGTCGTACAAGGTCGAGGTGTTTCACATGTCAAAGTTTAGAATGGGGAGATGTTGTCTCATCCAAATAAATAGGTATTATGTATGTGATAATAATTAAAAAATAAATCATCTTAACCTTGGATTTTATCATGTATTCATAACTATTTAATTTGTTAAAGTGTAATTAAATGGAAAAAAATTACACCTTTGTAAGTTCTATGTCACTCAATGATGTAGGTTTAAAATGGATTTCTTTATATAAAATGTTTATAGAAAACTTTTATAAATTTTCATAATCATAAGGATGGTGAAGATGGAGGTGGCTTTCCACCATTCCCTTTGGAATCCTTCTTCTCATCTTTTTTGTCCTCTCAGCTTCCTTCTCCATGTGGAGTTTTAGAACTCTCTCCAACCATTCTAGTGTTCCTCTCTTCATAGAGGAATTTAACCATCTCATTGAAAGTATAAAAATCTTTCTTGAATGCTTCCTCTTCTGAAGAGGTACCTTCAGACTATCTTTCTCCAGACATAATGGCTGTGGATTCAAGCTCAGAAATTGGTATTGCTTGTACCTCTTCAATTTCAGTTGAAGGCAAAATTTGAGAAGTTTCAAGTGCAGCTGGAATTGGAACTTTGGGTGGTGGAGATTATGGCCTTATGTCTCTCTTTCTTCTAGCCATTACCTCAGGAGTTGCAACCAATAGGTTCCCTTCTCCTTTCTACAACTTTAACCTTGTAAGCATCACAATTTTGGAACCATTAAAACCCTAATTGCACAAACTCAAGCAATCAACCAATTAAACCTTTTCTCTGATACCAACTTGATCTATTTTCTTAGGATTAGTTTTGTTGTTCTAATAACAATTACAGATTTATAAACATGTGCTTGCTTATTGCTTCTTGTGTTGAGGTTTCATTAATTGTTTGTGCATACAATCAGGTAAATTTCCTTAAGTTTAAAAAGACATTCATGAGAGAAATAGCTTCATAAACAAGTATTGAACAACAAACATTCATAGTGTAGTAACTATCAAAGAGACACTTTAACACAGTGTTTTGATGAAGGAGTTCACCCCTCTTGGGTTACATCTCCTTGGTCTAGCTTCCATGGCTTAGGCCTCTGTATTATCTCAATGTGGAAAAATGATATTTTACAAAGCTCTATAGCTCTTAATACATACACCAATGTGTTCAGAATGTCCAAATTAGCTAAGAACACCTATTTCTGAGCTCAATTTGGTCGAAAATTGACTTCTCTATGGCTCAATCAGTCTTTTCCTAGAAAAGCTCCACTAAATCTAGAATGACTCTAGTTAGCACACTAAATTTGGTGGTAAGCCTGAATTTAGGGGCACGACCAAATCCGCGGCCAGACTAGACTCAAATTTAAACTATGCTTAATTAGAGTTAAACCCGTATTAGTGCATAATCTCGTTATTAGTATTAAAAATAACCGTTATACATGGTAGTTTGAATAAATTGTTCGCATGCAATAACCGTCGCATAAACTGTTGTGGCCGGAACCATCGGAGTTGACCGTTTAATGTCACGGTGGTGGAGTTCACATGAGGAATTGTCGCAGAGTTGTTATGCCAGAGCCACCAGGGTGAATGCAACTATCACCGTGTGGTTTGTAACAACGTTCACATGTGGTAACGCTAACTGTCAGAGTGGTGTCGTTTGGATAGCCCTTAGTTCATAACCTTAACTGTTGTGGTTTGTTGTGTTTTGTTCACATGGGGGGAGGGCTGGCCTGTGGGGTGGCCCTCCCCTAACTGCCAAACTCCATAAAAATAAACTTTAAAATAGCGCAGAGAACTATTATGGTAAGAACTACTCGGTAGCGTAGGCACTTAAGGCGTATGGTTTGCATACCTCACTATAAAAACCTCCAACCTGACCTTTGGGAGGTGCCACGTGGCGTCCTCCGAGCTTGCCACGTGGCATTCTTCCATTGGTCTAGAAATTAACCAATAGGAATGCTCTAGCACACCACTGTACAACCCAACCAGATAATGCCACTTGTCTATCCCAATTCATTGTTGACTTACGTTGACCATGCTTAGTCAGCTGCCACGTCAGTAGTATGGACTATTGATTATGCAGTAACTTGGCAATTTTTTTTGCAAATTTCTCTTGTTTAGCAAAGTGATCTAAACACAATAACTTTCTCATATGAACTCGGTTTTGGATGAAATGAGTTGTGTTAGGATCATTTTTCCAAGATAGACACGGTCATTTAGATTTTGAGCCATTGTGAGAACTTTGATTTTTGAGCTAAATACTGAGCACCTGATCAGTGCATTATGTTGTTTTTCCTGTTTAGGAATGTTTGAATGGAGTGATGATAGGTGGTTCACATAGTTGAACTTAGGACTTTCGTATCGAGTGAAAATTGTGTCTTATGTAGGTCAGTTCCTATTTTCTAAAGTGGTTGATTAGTACCTCCATTGGTCTCAAAGGAACTAAGATATTTCCCTTGAGCTCATGAAGGAACTTTCCATGAGGAGTAGATTATTAACCCTTTAGGTGATTCTTAGGATGAAGTGAAGATTTATTTTAATAGTATAGTTGAATAAATTCATGTTATTGAGGAGTTTCTAGTTGAACGTGTAAATTGGCATATTGTTCTACAAGAGTTGGAGGTTAGTGATAATTCTACAATGGATTATTTTCAACCTCCTTTGGATAATTAACAAGATCCAATAGTAGTATAAATGGGTGTATTTTGACATAGAACTTTGTTTGTTTTTATGGCACATGGTCTTGGTTGATGAGGTATTGAAAGTTCTAGGATCATTAGTCTTATTTCTACAACTTGGGTGCATAAGTGACCCGATTGTCACATAGGTTAGTGGCAATAATCCTTTTGGTAACTTCCCTCAAAGTACTATAAATGATCCTTTTGGGATGTCACTTGGGATAATTACTATATGTCCATAATTAGGTTCCATTTATATTCTACTATCAACTAAGGGAATTATCGCTTCTAGTTTCATATCTACTTTTAGGGGTTAAAAATATTTTTGGATTTGGATTTTATCCTTACAACTAGATTTTCTCATATGTCTATCTCTTCACCTATAAGTCCATTCACTCATATTTCTATAATTCCTGTAAAAATTACAACCATGCCTAACATGGAGTTTTATTTTGGTGGAGGGTTTAAGCCTAGCACTAGATACCAAATGCACTCTAGACCTATCCCTAGTAGTGGAAACAATACTAGGGGTGGTTATCCAAGAAATAATGTGAAATATGCTCAGGTGAAAATTTTTCCATTTAGAAACCTAAAATATATTTCCATGAACTGGTTTCCACTTTTGGTGATGCTAAACTTGCCTAATTTATCGCATCTTATGAATAGCCCAATCAAACATAGTTATTGATCGAATGTTGTTTTGTTTGAGTTTCCTTTATTTATATAATATCTAAAATGTTATAATGTGATTAATATATAATCATAAAGTTTGAGATCACATTAGTATGAGTTGTTAATCCTTATTTATGATGATGGATTGTCATGATTGACTAATGAGCTGTTAGTGCTAAATCATGATCTAGAATGGTGAAATTCATGTTCCACAAATTCATATCCTGGTGTCAATAATGTGTTGATAATTTCTTAGTCCTTTTCTGCTATATCTTATCACACTATTCCTTGTGCTCAATTCTTAACATTGCTTATTGTTTGAAGGCATAGTATATTGATGTTCAATATCACTTTTTGAGTAATTTGATTATGGAAGTGAAGGTCTTACTAGTAGAGCTGGACACTTTGAAGAATGTTTGTAATTGATTAAGAAAATCTATTAGCATTGAGAATTTCTCTTCATGTAGAGAAATTGTTATGCTCTTAACCTGCAAAATGATACCCAAATACAGAATATGCAGAGAAAAGATACCCAGAACACAGAATAGCAATGATTTTATTATTCAAAGAGTAATGTTCACTTGCCTCTTCGAGGGGGCAACCTCCAATAGAGCAGAGCTCGATTACAAAATAAGACACGATGCTCCTCGCAGGGAGTCTCTATCCTTTATATATGACTCATACATGCAATACCACGGGCCAATACCGTGGGTTTTATTAATACCATCTATCTAATACTACGACCCATTTGCAACTAATTGTGGTTCCGTCATTAATTGCAGATTAACCACTTACAATTATTAATATTGGATTTATTGGCTCTTGACTATGACGTGATCCCATTACATAAGTAAGGGGGTTAGGGTGGGACCCTAACATGCCCTCCCCCTTAAGACTAGCCTTGTCCTCAAGGCTAAAGCTGCGGAAACTGCTGAAGAATAGTGGCTGGTTCGCAAGTTGCATCTTCCGGAGAGGTGTCTTTCCATTTGATGACTTCCTTAATCATGCGGCCACGCAATTGCTTGTCTCGTGTGTCTAGGACCTGTTCGGGTTGAAGCTAGATGGACCCTTCTTCGTCCAATTCAGGTAGACTGGTCTGAATTCTGCAATTGTTCCCAATCACTTTCTTGAGGCATGAGACATGGAAAACTGGATGGATTTTTGCAGTAGGTGGCAAGGTCAACTTGTAGGCCACTTCTCTAATGCGCTGAAGTACTTGATATGGTCCGTAGAATTTGGGAGAGAGTTTCTGACACCCCTTGTCTTTGAGTGATGTTTGCTTATATGGTTGTAGCCGTAAAAAGACCTGATCCCCTTCTTGAAATTGGCGCTTTGAGCGATGCTGGTCTACCTGTTGCTTCATGCGGTTCTGAGCTTGATGAAGATTCTCTCGAAGATGGGTGAGCATGGTTGCACGGTGCTGTAGGAGTTGATCCACTGCTTGTACTTTTGAGCATCGCTTGAGATACAAAGTAGGTGAAGGTGGGAGTTGACCATATACTGCTTCATAGGGAGTCATTTTGGTGGTGGCATGATAGTTGGTGTTATACCACCATTCAGCCAGAGGTAACCACTGTACCCAAAGGTGTTGCTTTTCTGAAGTGAAACACCTAAGGTAGGTTTCTAGACATTTGTTGATGGCTTCGGTTTGACCATCTGTTTGCAGATGATAGGAGGTACTGAGTTTTAGTTGAGTGCCTTGTATTCTGAAGAGTTCCTGCCAAAAATTACTGGTGAAGATCGGGTCGCGGTCGGACACAATAGAAGTGGGCATGCCATGCAATTTGAAGATCTGATCCATGAAAGATTGAGCAACCAAAGTTGGTGTAAACGGGGGGGGTAGGGCACAGAAATGAGCATACTTCGACAGTCGGTCCACAACCATCATGATGACTGACTTGTTCCCTGACTTTGGAAGACCTGTAATGAAATCCATAGAAACCTCCGTCCAAATTGATGCCGGAATGGGAAATGGTTGTAATGTGCCTGGTGTGTTGACGGTTTCCCCTTTGTGGCGTTGACAGACATCGCATTCTGCTACGAAAGTAAGGATGTCCTTTTTCATGCCTGTCCAAAAAAATGATCTTCTGGTGTGAGCATACATCTTCTGAAAGCCCGAATGTCCTGCAATGGGAGATGAGTGCAATTCTGCCAAAATGCAACTTTTGAGGGTGGATGTTGGTGATATTACAACTCTGTCCTTGTAGCGAAGAATATCATCCTGCCACGAGTAGCCCTTGGTGGAATTTGGATCTACCTGCAATTGAGAAATGAGTTGGGAGAGCCCAGGGTGTGAAAACCATTCCCTGCGAGCCTCTTTAATCCATTCTGGAATGGGGAGGGAAATTGCTAGTAGAGTACTTTCCTCCTCAATTGGCGAGATAATGCATCTGCTACACTATTATCTTTCCCTTTCTTGTAACTGATCTCATAATCATATCCCAACATTTTGGCGAGCCATTTATTTTGTTGTGGGGTGGATAGGCGTTGCTCCAAAAAATATTTAAGACTGTGATGATCTATGTGGATTTGGAAACGTTGCCCCAATAAGTAAGGTCACCAGGTCTCGACGACATGTAAGATGGCCATCATTTCCCTCTCGTAGGTAGATTGGCCCAGATTCCTCCCACTGAGTTGTTGGCTTGTGAAGGCCAACAGTCACCCTTCTTGCATTAAGACCGCCCCAATACCTGTACCCGAATCATAACATTCAATGACAAAAGATTTGGTGAAGTCAGGTAGTGCCAAGACTAGAGTGGAACACATGGCATTTTTTAGAGCTGTAAAGGCTTGTTGTGCTTCCTCATTCCAAAAGAATGAATTTTTCTTTAGGAGTTGGGTGAGGGGCTTCGCTATGCGACCATAGTTGCGGACAAATTTACGATAATAGCCTGTGAGACCCAAAAATCCTCTCAAGCTCTTCAAGGTCTTAGGTTGAGGCCATTCCTGCATTGCCTGGATCTTTTTGGGATCCACCTTGACACCTTCACGCCCCACAATGTGGCCCAAATACTCTACTTCTGCCATGCCAAACGAACACTTGGACATCTTGACAAATAATTTATGCTTGCGGAGCAGTTGCAAGAGTAGATCTACATGCTGAAGATGTGTGGCCCAAGTGCAACTATAGATGAGGATGTCATCGAAGAAGACAAGGACAAATTTCCTGAGATATGGTTTGAGAATGTGGTTCATAAGGCTCTGAAAAGTATAGGGGGCATTACAAAGACCAAATGGCATGACCAGGAATTCATAATGGCCTTCATGAGTTCTGAAAGTAGTCTTGGGAATGTCGACTTCCTTCATGCGAATTTGGTGGTAGCCTAAGCGAAGATCCAACTTAGTGAAGAATTGAGCCCCATTGAGTTCATCCAGCAAATCATCAACCACCGGGATGGGAAATTTATCTTTGACTGTCAACTTATTGACGGCCCTGAAATCGGGACACATCCGCCACTCCCCATCTTTCTTGAGCACCATGACCACTGGGGATGAATAAGAACTAATGCTGGGACGAATGACACCTACTTCCAAAAGTTCCTTGATGATTTTTTCTATTTCATTCTTTTGGGTGAACGGATATCTGTATGGGCGCACATTTGGGGGTTGGACCCTGGAACCAAGGTGATGCTATGATCATGTTCCCCTCGCGAGTGTGGAAGCTCATGAGGCTTGTCAAAGACCGGCAGATGGTTATTTAAAATCTGTTGCATCTCAGGATGAATTGGCAGAGGCTTGGTTTCGACTGCTTGGATGGCATTAAATTGAGCTACAACTCCATAATTGCCCTTTTTTAACAATTTTTCCATCCTATGCGAGCTGATGATAGAGGGGGCTCCCGCCTGGAGTCCACGGAGGGTATGTGTGTAGTTTTTCTACTTAAAACTCATATATAACTCCTCGAAATCCATTGTGATTGGCCCAAGAGTGCGGAGCCATTTAGCGCCAAGGACAATGTCGCAACCCCCCATGTGTATGGCAAACATGTGGGTTTTCAACTGATAATCCCCCATTTGAAGTTTGACATTTTCACAGCGGCCTTCACATTTCATTGTGCCTCCATCCGCAATTTGAACTTGGAAGTTAGAAACTGCTCGTACAAAACAATGCACTGCTCCTGTGACTTTGTGATGGATGAAATTATGTGTTCTTCCATTATCAATCAAGACTACTACTGGGCGATGTTTAATAAAACCTCTGATTTTGAGAGTTTGAGGGGAAGAAATTCCTACCAAAGCATGCAATGAAATAACTAGTTCGTTAGAGACATTGTCCTTTTGGTTGTCTTCTTCTAGCGGCTCATGTTCCTCCAGTGGTAGATCTTCCTCTGTTGAGCTGTAGTTAGTGGCATCAATTTGAAAAAATTTGGGCTTCTTGCATTTATGACCTGCGGAGTATTTTTCATCACAGTAGTAACATATGCCTTGCTTTCTTCTTTCGGCCATTTCCATAGGTGACACCTTTTGGACCTTAAGTGTTTGAGTCGTGTTGTGAGCCTGTGGGGGGCGACCTTTAGCGGAGAAATTTGGGCGACTGTATTGGGCTGCTAATGCACGTTCCACGTTACGAGCTACCTTGCAAGCCTCCGTCCATGTGGGATGGTGGTGCAGTAGGACTTGGGCTTTGATAGCTTCTTTAAGACCACTGATAAAAAATTCCGTGTGGAACACATCTGAGAGACCCCAAGTGCGGAAGGCTAAGGCTTCAAAAGCTGTAATATATTCATCCACTATACCAGTTTGTTGGAGCTTAGTAAGACGACCCAAAAAAGATGATTCTTGGTCAAAGCGGTCTTGAAGAGCTTTGGTGAATTTGGTCCAAGTCCTAAAAGGTCCAGTGCAACGTTGATGCCATTCCCACCATTGCCACCTTTCATTGTCCAAGTACGTGCTCCCCAACATAAGCTGAGTCTCATCATCGAAGATGTGATTCAGTTTGAAATACTGCTCCATTTGTGCTATCAATGCTGACGGGTGAGAACCGTCAAATTTATGCATATCCAACTTGGGAGGTTGCTGACTGGGTTGTTGGTGGGTATGCCAGACGTGAGGAGAGTGGCTAGACTCACCCTCATTGTGTTCATTGCCATTATATGCCTCCTCGTGGGCTTGCTCCTTACCCTTTGGGACTATTTTCTCGACCATGCTACATAGTCCGCTAAGCTGAATGTGGAGGGATTGCACTGATTCTTCAAGTTTGTACATCCGTTCATTGGCCATCGCTTGAGCTCTAGTTTCTACCATACACCAACCTGATTTTTTTTTAAAATTGGGACCGCCTAAAAAAAATTTCACTAAGAAGTGAATGGTACCACCATGCTCAACTTGTCGTCCTGATTTTGATGGGCTAGATCACCAATAAGCACCCCGAAAGATCTCAGACTGCAGTGGCCAAATCCTCAAAATGTCAATGCGGCCAAAAGTCCTTCGAAAATTATACCCCGGTATAGGAACCCTTCACACGACTCCGATCTGGTGGATCTGAGAGATCTGAATGGCGGATCTGATAGCTCTGGGCAGCAGAACAGACTACTTCTGTGGATCTGATGGATCTAATAGATCGGAATGGCTGATCTACGAACTCGAGACTGCGGGACTGATGTCTGTTGGTACTGCACCCCTTTGCACAAGCGGATCTGGAAGAGATGATGTGTGATCCCCCAATAGAAAAGGGAACTATCGTCTTGAGGAGTGTCAGGTGCTACAGATCGCAATATACATAAGGGTCTGGCAGTAGTACTCGTCCCAATGTTTCAGGGCTCTAACTAAGGAGGATCGACTGTACCCTTAGCCGTACAACCTGACTACCCTATCGTACGGGCGAGTAATCTCTCCGAGTGCTGTTCTCGGTGTATTGTAGCCGCAAGACGGCCGACGGTTTATCTATGGTGAGGTTTCAAGGGAGCCTAGGGGGCTTCCGATATACCCAGAGGGTACGTGGAAGACAGTCCGTGCGCGGTTCTGTCTAATGCGCTACTACTCGAAGGGGTACCCACAGGGGTTACAAGGGAGTCCAACAGACGTGAGCACCTCTTGTATTTCCTGTGTGCATGCCTCCCCAAATCCGCAGGTTTATGCGCTCAATGACAGATCCCGTGGTTTAAAGACGCCGGAACACGTCTCTAGCCAAAAAAAAAAAAAAAAAATTGTTAAGAAATGGAGATCCCAACGGCCCTGGAAAGTGCTTTGATACCACTTGTTATGCTCTTAACCTGCAAAATGATACCCAAATACAGAATATGCGAAGAAAATATACCCAGAACACAGAATAGCAATGATTTTATTATTTAGAGAGTAATGTTCACTTGCCTCTTCGAGGGGGCAACCTCCAATAGAGTAGAGATCGATTACAAAATAAGACACGATGCTCCTCGCAGGGAGTCTCTATCCTTTATATATGACTCATACATGCAATACCACGGGCCAATACCGTGGGTTTTATTAATACCATCTATCTAATACTACGGCCCATTTGCAACTAACTATGGTTCCGTCATTAATTGCGGATTAACCACTTACAATTATTAATATGGGATTTACTGACTCTTGACTATGACGTGATCCCATTACATAAGTAAGGGGGTTAGGGTGGGACCCTAACAGAACAATAGGCATTACTACCCTATATTGTTGACAATGTACTCTTGCGATCCACTATATGCAAATAAAACATCAAGTGGAATAATGTGGAGTATTATTATATTCTTTCACGACTAACTCCATGCTAAATTTATATGAACCATGCACATGGGGGGCCACATGTGGGGATATCCTTCTACCTTGTTTAGGGGATATGCAGGGGGCAGTAGTGCCCATCACAAAGTTTGTGGAATTTCCTTGAAAAATATTTTGGGTGGTTTTTTTGCATATATTTTTAGCAGATTTTGGCAAGTAGTTTTCGCTTTTAGCTTCTTCCAAGAGCATGGTGATTTTTCTCTTGGTGTTTTATCCTAATTTTAATAATATTTTTAAAAGAACATCTAAAGAAATTCATTGGAAATCACCTTATGTCAAGATTATAGTTTTAAGAATCAAGAAGAATAAATATGGGGTTATCATTAGGTAAAAATATATGCATAATTTTATTTATTTTTTTGAAACCATGGCCTATATGACTACTGATATTGGGGATGATGCTTCCACCTCACCTCTGCACTCTCCCCTTTCCTCTTGGGAGGTCATAATCTAAAAGCAAGGGAGACTTAAGCTTTGGCAGCCCTCGGAAAATGATAAGACAGAGAACAAGGCATCAACGAGGAGGCCCTTATGGAGGTCTAGTGCAAAGACCTCGAAACAAATGGACAAGTCTCTTGAGAGTACCCATGACTTCAGGACTCTTGGCCTCAACAAGCTCATGACATAGTTATAGTTCGAGAACCCTGAAGACCTCATTAGTGACCTCGTTGGCTTCTCTGATTTCAAAATCTCGCAAAAAAATGAGTATGTTCTAGGTGCCCTAATAGAGGAGGGTTTTAGTGTCATATACTATCAAGATATCAGAGTGAACGACGGTGTTCAGGGCTTAGTTGTTAGGATTTTTATGGATGACATCACCACTATGATGAACCATGTAGCTAATGGCACAACTAGGTTTTTAAACATGATTATGAATCCCAATATTGACCCACTCTAGCCTCAATATCTAGTGAATAAGAGGATTTCTCATTCACTTCAAATTTATTCTTGCATCTCAGATGAGGATTTTATCCCAATTCTGGTGATTTTTTTTTGTCTTTATATGATCAATATTAGGGGATTCCTTTTGTATGTTGGTCAAAGCCTTGGACCTCATCTTTAGACTCATTGCTAGAATCTAGGATAGACTTTGAATCCACTCTATAAGCTTTCAACTCTTATATGGCGGAAGACAACTTGAGGACCAGTTGTAGCAATTACATCCACCCTACAAAATTTTTCTTAAGCTTCAATTTTGGAGCCTCCCTTATTATGCACAATAGTATATCTTTCACTGATCGAGGTATTCATGCTTCAACTGAGATTTATCTTTTCATTTTTTCTTTTGTTTCCTTAGCTGATTATTCTAAGTCACAATTTGATCTCCCAACTTGGTCTCACAGCAATTCGAGGCTTGCCTTCAAAAACTACACAATCCTTGAGGGTAGGAAACCTTGATGATGGGAATTGCATAGTCCTAAATTCAATTCAACCTTGAGCTTAGAAACTGGGCAATCATGGTAGGTAGCCCAACACTGGGCCCATAAATTACACAACCCTCACTAAGTTCTGAAACTGTTCAGTGCACTTAGTCGGAAAGTTACCTAGTTCCCTAGAACTGTGCAATGTTTCCTGACAGTGTACATGAAAATTTTCCCATAAAAAGAAAGAAATCAAAAAAGTAAAAAATAATCCCTAAAAATAAGGATCTACTTTTAGTATCCTAAAGGACACACTTGTGCTATATTTAGAAACTTTTACCAAGTGTCACCTTTTCCTTTATTTTAGACATGCATGTCGTAAACCCTAATTTTTTCAAATATATTTAATCAATGCTTCTAGAGCTCACTTTCACACTGGATATTGGAGCTATAGCATTCCCTAGGAGTTCAAGGAATCTTTGGCACAATCATCATTGCTTTTCTAGGTGAGTTTTGCTTTTGTCGTATTTTACCTTTTTTATCTCTTTTTGTCTTTTGGTTTGTGTGAGTGTTGTTTCACTTGTTTCTCTTGATGGTTGTTGGTATTTTTATTTTTCTAACTTGTATATGTTTTGTTTTAATTTTTAGATCTTCTTTCCCAAGTGTCGCACTAGTTTTCCTATTTTTTCATCAATGGTCATCATTGCAGCGACTCTCCTCACATACTTCATTTTTCCTTATGTTTGATTAATTATTGTACCTTATTCACATGCATTTAATCACACTTAGTCATATCTTCAATCAGTTTCACACTATCTCTCATATCTACTTGCTTTCCACACTTCCCTTGGGCAGATCTAGATTTCTCTTGGTTGGTTTTCACTTTTCCCAGCTAGCACTACGCAATCCTCAAGCTCAAGCCAGAAGCTTGGCTTATAGAATTTGCAATGTGCAGTCAAAGCTAGCTCCAAATATGTACTTCACAATTCCTGGATCCAACCTATCATCTTGCCCACTAAGACTGTGCAATGCGGAGTCTCTCTCAAGCCTCTGCCAAGCTGAACTACGCATTGTGCAGTTTCAACCATCAAGCTTCCACCTTGTGATCCAGGTGGATATTTGTGGCCACCCACCAAGTCCACCTAGACCCCCACCATTATTTCTTTCAACTTTTCAGTTTCCTTAACTGTAGCACCGTTTACTATTTTTAGCATTTTTTTGAGTCCTGAACTTCTAGAGCCATTTTGAGGCCCTAAACAACGCTTTTTGGGAAAATTGGGAGCAACATGGGCCCATGGAGCAATGTTGTTGTTCCTAAAGCTGTATTTCTCGGATAGATCTTTCTAACGAGATATTGTACATGTCAAACGGAGATCATATACCAAAGTTACGACCTCGGGAAGTTGATGTACCAATTTACCCAAACGGGGCCCATAGTTTGGCGTTTCATGTTATAAGGTTAGGTTTTTGGATGTTTAGGGTTTTCCATTGTTTCTGAACAATAAATAGGCCTTTGAGCCTCATTGCAACACAGTTCAGAGGCATTTAGCCGCCACATCTCTTCTTAGAGATAAGCAATCATCGCCCTAGCTAGTTTATTTCCATTTCTGTTTGTAAGCATATTTCAGTATTTTACAGTAATGAAATGAAGTATTATTTCTGTTGCATCTCTATATGTATGGTTATATCTGTAATTTGTTGTGTTCCTCTTTAAATTTGGATCAGTGGTATCAGAGTGGTCTTCTCTTTCTCTGTCTTTCTTTACATGTCCCCAACAAGGTCGGGATATAAGGAGTTAGGGCTTGAACTGGTCGAACCTTTACAAGACCAGCCTTCCAAATCTCGACGACCTCCCATGGAAGATGAAAAGAAAGATGAGGGGGTAGGAGATCCTATCAAAATATTTCTCGAAGAGGCCCTCGAGCGACAAAGGAACGCGATGATGGACAACTTTGCCCAGATCCTTCAGCGGCTACCCAGGGGTGACACATCTACTTCTAGCAGCTACTCTGGAAGCACCACACCCTTTAAGGTACAAGTTAACTTTGACATTACCATATTTGAGGGTCAAATAGATGCAGACGTCGTAGATAAATGGTTAAATCTACTAGAAGAGTATTTTTCTCTTCATGATTTTTCCGGCCGGGAAAATATTACTTCAAGCCGCCCCCCACATCAAGGACTGGTGGGAAACCTATTGCGAGCAGAAGGATGTGTTGTGGCCACAACTACCACCCTATTGAAACATACTTTGACAACACCCCTGGAAGTTTGATTTTTCATCTTTCAGAATGATCTATTTTATCACATGAATGTTAACTCCTTGCCGAGTCCAATTTTCAAGGCCTGATGGCTAAGCCAATAAATAAACCTCTATTGCATGGGTCATTCATGACACAGCCTGGCCCTTTATTCTCTCCCTTCATCAGGATCCTTCAATCTTCACAAACATGCCTGGTACATTTGTGCCCACACAAACCATCACCCCTACCCTTATTATAATCGTTTGTTGGTTTAACTCGCAAAACCCCCATCGCATCATTATTCCCATTACAATGCCTTATAGTGAAAATCCTTCACAAAACATGCATAAATCCTTTTTGGGGCCTATTGCAATTAACACAACGTATTCATGGTTTCCGGACCTGACAGGTTTTATTAACCTAAATGCATATATATTCGGGTTCAGAGCTATATCACACATCGCTATTGACCTTGTCCCAAAGCTCATGCACATATAGCGCGCTTCCATCTGCAAGACCCAATGGTTTTATCAACCACGATATCTATATATATCGAGTCTGGAAGCCCCATTGCATATTGCATATCGGCGGAGCCCGAGGGTCATGAAGCTAGTGGAGAGGCGAGAGCCAGACCCGACGACAATTATATGCCCAATTATATAAAGTTTGAGGTCTGGCTTAAGTGATCAGGGCAGAATTTTCTATGTTTTCCCATGTTTTTCAAAATTCGCGATGTAACAAAGGAATGGGGTCTTAGTGCAAGAGGGGGGCATGTGGAGTCCCGATAGTGTAATTGTACATCGGGGCAGTGGAAGGCATAGATCCTGTGACCCGTGGAGGAGCCGATACCCGATTGCGATTAAAGGAAGCCCTCGAAAATCGTGCCCAACCTATGGATTGAATGGGAAATTATGTGTTTCCTGTGTTTTATGTGTTCATCCTTTTCTCACTTACTCCCATAGTTTATAAAAGTTAATGAAGGCAATGTTATGTTATGTGTGAATATTTCCATTATATTGTTCACAATCATGAAACTAATGATAGTTATCCTTCCAGGTGAGAAGTAAAGGATGTAGGAGTGGATTCGAAAAGCAATATATACAAAAGTGTTGTGTTTGAAGGTCTGGCCTCAAGCATTCTGGGTCGGGATCCCACACGTGGCCTGTACATTCCGAAAGCAAGGCTGTCCCATTCTTCATTATGGGAGTGCAACATATAGTCACCCTTGTTACCAACATCTATTCACTTCCTCAGGAAATGAATCGATTCGGCCATTCTGCTTTTTACTTGTCAGTGGTCACGATGACGATCAGATCTCTTTACTCGATTTAAATATCGGATATAGTGGGAAGATGAAGACGTAGGATAGACCTAGAGTCAGGGGCATGTGCATAAGTATTACCTCTGAAGAGGAGAAATGGCTTTTGATTTTCGAGAAGAACAGTTTCACTTTATTGTGAATAAGGAGGACTATTTTGGGGGAAGAAGGAGCCTTTAGTTTCAGACTTATTTGATTGTTCTTTTATATGTTTTGGATCAAAGTGTTGTTGTTGGCATGAATGTAAATGTGATTTGTATTTATGCATATTGATGACTTACAGTTCACTATTATTCTTGTTAAATTGAATGTGATTCAGCTTCATGGTTAACTTGTGAATGGTCTCTGATTTGAAACTAAGTTAAACATCAATTGCAAGTTTAATTCCATAAAAGAATGTGGATTCCTATATGAGTGATTGGATTGCAATTTAGCTTTAATACAGTCTTTTCCAGCTATGAATTCAGTGATTGATTCATTTGGACTTGAATCTATACATGATGTTTAATCTTCTTTATCACGCTCTTGCCGAACATATATATGATGTTTAAACCTCTGTATTATGCTTCTGCAGGATAAACTAAGATAGTTAAGACTAGATTAGAGTAATTAGACGTAGTATAGATAGGATCTAATACATAGAGGTTAGCTGTTTTATTTTGTTGATTTAATTGAAGTCGTCCTCCCAGAAGCAATCTTTCGACATGTTCAAATAGTTTACAGGGTCCCTTAAAACCCATCGGAGCCAGCCATTCCAAACGAAAGCAATTCTAACTGTGGCTTGCGATCGAGTTAGTTCCCCTTGTTGGCATAGCAAACATTAGCCATGTCAACAGGATGAAAGTACGACCTCACTGTTTTCAGCCACACCCACTTGGAATTCATTCCAGAATTCCATCAAGGAGCAGTACTACCCTATCGAAAGCTATTAATATCAATACATAAAGTGGACCACGCTGCAAAAAGGAAGGGAACAAGACGTGTCAGAGTTTACCAATATTTTCCATACCCTTCGCACAAATTTGGTATCAAGGATTCGAAGTAGCATTTGGTACTCAAATACCGCAGCTTCTTGCACAGGTACATCCAGGAAGAAATAGAATTCCTGAACATCTCCTCACTCGGCATGACATACCAATATGCTTTCAAGATTGAGAAAAAGTTTAAACAAAAGAAGCGAGACTTTGGATCTGCAAATCTGAAGCAAGGGAAAGGTGCCCCCAAACCACAAAACAAAGGACAAAGCCAAGGTGAGGTCACCTAAGACAACCCACCAAAGCTGCAAGAAAAGAACAATGCCGTGAAGCCAAAAAAGGACACGAGAAAGTGGTGTGAGTTCCATAAGAGCTCCACTCATAACACAAGTGAGTGTCGGGCCAAGCAACCACTGATGGCTGAGCTAAAGGTTTCAGAATCAGATGCATGTTTTGACTCTGAGTCAGAACTTGACAAGGGGAATGACAAAGGGAAGCAGATTATTGATGCGGAGCCCAATGCCACCATTGCCACCATGAAGATCCAGAAGGAGGAACCCATAGATCCAAAGGAGGAGGAGCGTCTCTTCCACTCCTAGATGTGGGTAAAGGGCTCCTCACTACAGTTCATTGTCAACAGCAGGAGCCAAAATAACCTCATTTCGGTAGAGGTCGTGAAGCAGCTGGGCTTACTAACCACAACACATACACAACCATACACCATCCAGTGGCTTCACTAACGACGGGATCTTCGCGTGAGCTAGCAGTGTCGTCTTCCATACAACATCAAGCCCTTCACAGATGTGGTATTATGTGACGTTGCTCCCCTTGATGTTTGTGATGTATTATTGGAAAACCATACTTGTGGAAGTGACATGCTATGTATGAATCAAGGCCCCGTGTTGTTATTGTTACCTTGGGAAATAAGTGGTATAGGATACCAGAGGTAGCACCATCTACTGCCATCTCTTTGGTTACTACAAACAATGCACTAAGATCATTTCCAAAACTGGGAAATTTTTTTTCCTGATGATACACCCTCAAGGAAAGAAGAAGATAGTGGCCACGACCTCCAGACAATGACCCTCTGCAAAACAACTACAGATGGACAAGTTCATGGAGGAGTACAAGGACATCTTCACCTCCCCCGCAGGGGTTCCTCTGTCAGGTCAAGCACTCCATAGATTGGACCCTAGGTGCGTCATTGCCCAATGGACCAATCTATCAGCACTCCATTCTGGAGAATGATGAAATCAAAAGGTAGATTCAAGAGTTTCTACAGAAAGGTCACATCCGTCCAAGTTCATTGCCCTATCGGAGCCCGATCGTGTTGGTATAGAAGAAGGATCGGACTTGGAGACTCTGTATTGACTATCAGGCACTGAAAAAGATCATTGTCCATAATAGGTACCTAATCCCCTGGATTGATGACCTCTTGGACCAACTGAAGGGGGGAAATTATTTCAACAAGATCGATTTGAAGTCAGGATATCACCAGGTACCAATCAAACCCTCCGATGTGTGTATGACTGACTTAAAAGCCAAGGAGGTCCTTTTGGAATGGTTGGTTATGCCTTTTTGATTGACGAATGCTCCTGCAACCTTCATGAGGCTAATGGATGACATCTTGTGGCCATTCACTAACTCATTTGTAGTGGTATACTTGGATGACATCCTGATCTTTAGCCAGAGTTGGGAAGAGCACCTCCACCACATTCGACAAGTTCTCCAAACACTGCAGCAACACAAGTTATGCGCCAATTTGGAGAAATGTACTTTTGGCATCACCCAGGCTTAGTATCTGGGATACATTATTGATGAACTGTGGGTGCATGTGGATCCAGCCAAGATCCAAGTCATTTGGGATTGGCCATCTCCAGCCACTTTAATAGAGCTCTGCAACTTTCTAGGTCTTGCCAATTTCTACCACAGATTTGTGTTGGCATTTTCTCTTATCACTTGGCCCTTGAGTGAAGTCACCAACGGAGGAGCGAAAGAAAAATTCTTTTGGTCTGAATCTCAATAGAAGGCATTCACAGAGTTGAAAGATTGCCTTTTCTCAGCACCAGTGCTCGCATTACCAGACTTGCAACAACCATTTGAGGTCAAGACAGATGCATCTGACTATGCTATTCGGGCAGTCCTTACTCAACACGGGCATCCCGTGGCATATCATAGTGAGACACTTTCAGACACAGTCTAGAAGTATCCCACTTATGAAAGAGATGTATTCCATTGTGTAGGCCTACCAACAATCGAAGCATTACACTTTGGGGAAGGAAATGGTCATCCACATAGACCACCAACCCCTGTAGTTCATACAAACCCAAGGGAAATTGTAGAATGATCGCCATCAGAAGTGGTTGACATACCTGCAACAGTTCCATTTGAATATCAAGTATAAGAAGGGTAGCACCAATAATGTTGCAGATTTCCTTAGTCAACCACCTATCGTGGCGTTAACCACTGAGCTCAACTCTTATGGGCACGAGACTTCTGATTGGACACTTTTCTACAAAAATGACCCAGAATTCGGCCACACATACTAGACACTCTTGGAGGGTCAACATGTTCCAAATTTTCACCTCCAGGTTGCCCTGTTATGCCACCTAGGTCACCTTTGTGTTCCTTCAAGTGAGCATGCCAAGATGATTTGGGAAGAACACTACAGTCAGGCTACTGGGCATTTCGTGGTCGAGAAAATGGTGGTAGCACTACAAAAGTATTTCTACTGGCTGAATCTTCGATAGGATGTCAGGAAGTACAACAAATCATGCACTGCTTGTGCCATTGCCAAACTAACCATTGAGAAGCAAGGCCTCTATACCTCACTGCCTACCCCTAGTCAACCTTGGGAATCCATCTCCATGGATTGCATGTAGGGCCTTCCTTCTACTAAGCATGGAAACCACTGTCTTTTTGTGGTCGTCGATAGGTTCTCAAATATGGCCATTATGGCAGCCTGCAAGAAGAATATTATAGCAGAAGCCACTGCTAAACTCTTCTTTAAGCGAGTTTGGGTAGACTTTGGGATCCCACAGTCTATCATCTCAGATCGCGACAATAGGTTCCATAGTAAATTTTGGTCCAATCTCTGGTCAATGCTGGACACCAAACTCACTAAGTGCACAACCTTCCATCCTCAAACTAATGGTTAGACAGAGGTTTTCAATAGGATTATCGTACACATTCTATGCATGTACAACTCAAAGCATCCATGCACATGGGATGAGAGCCTCCCCTATGTTCAACATAGCTACAACTGGGCTCTCCACAGCTCGACTGGCCACAACCCTTTTCAGGTGGGCTTGGGATTCCAGCCACTGTGTCCCATTGATGTGGCCATGCCATTTGCAGCTACTCACACAGATTCGGCTCATGTCCAATTCGAAACAGATAAGGAAAACAGGTTCATTGAGCACATCCAACATATTTTCTAGCAGGTCCACGAAATTCTAGAGAAATCAACTTCCAAGTACAAGCAGCGACATGATCAACATCGGGTGCCACACAAGTTTCAAGCAGGTGACAAAGTCTGGTTGCATTTGTAAAAGGAATGCCTTACCAAAGCCTATCAGAAACTCAGACCACTCCGATATGGTCCTTACACCATTACTAAGGTTGTGGGAGATAATGCATTTGAGCTCAGCATTCCCTGATTCCTTGGCCTCGACCCAGTGTTCAATGTGGACTGCCTTCGGCCATATTTTCCACCATTACTAGACACATCCGAGATTGAAAAATAGCTCACACCCACAAAGTTAAATCCAAATTGCATGGAACAAGCTGCAACTAATCGGATCATGGACACATGGATCAAGAACACTTGCCAGTAGAATATCCAACTGTATCGAGTTGTCAAAGTAGGCCAACTCCTTCACCAGGGCAAGTGGCTCACCAGAGACCAAGTTCAGCAAAAGTTTCCTCATCTCATGGAGGAACTCAATGCAATGGGGACCATTGCTTCCTAAGGGGGGAGGAATGATCCAGGTGGATATTGGTGGCCACCCCCAAATTCCACTTGGACCCCCACCATTGTTTCTTTTAGCTTTTCAATTTCCTTAATTGTAGCACTATTTACGTTTTTTAGCAGTTTTTCGGGTCCTGAGCTTCCAGAGTCGTTTTGAGGCCCTAAACGACATTTTTTGGGAAAGTTGGGAGAAACATAGATCCATGTACTGATGTTGCTCTTCCCAAAGTTTTAGTTCTCAAATAGATCTTTCTAACGAGATATTATGCGCATCAAACAGAGATTGTATGTCAAAGTTACGACCTCGGGATGTTGATGTACCAATTTACCCAAACAGGGCCCACAGTTTGGTGTTTCATCTTCTAGGGTTAGGTTTTTGGATGTTTAGGGTTTTCCATTGTTTCTCAACAATAAATAGGCCTTCGAGCCTCATTGTAACATGGTTTAGAGGCATGTAGCCACCACATCTCTTCTCAGAGATAAGCTACCATTGCCCTAGCTAGTCTATTTCCATTTCTATTTGTAAGCATATTTCAGTATTTTACAGTAATGAAATGAAGTATTATTTCTACTGCATCTCTATATGTATGGTTGTATCTATAATTTGTTTTGTTCATGTTTATATCCAGATCACCTTTGCTGCTGGGTCTGCACAGTGCGCAGTTCCCACAGGAAACCAATCCCTATTTCCAGAAAAAATTGCACAATCCACCTTATCAAATTCCTCGTTTACTACTTGAATTTGCCTCATAACTAGATTTCCTTAAGATTAACATTTTCTTGCCATGAGTGTCCATTTTTTCTCATAAGTACAACAATTATTGAACAGCTCTCCAACAGTCACTATCACCATGGCACCTAAGAGAGTTGCTTCAAAGGACACCACTAAGAGAGGTACTGGGAAAGTAGTTTAGAAAACATCTATTGATTTTCTAGTGTATGTAGATACTCAATTGTTTATAGAAAAGGGATCATCACTCACATGGAAGCATATTAAAGATGCTTTTTCAAAGGACTTTGAGGCAGACTTAGAGGACCGACAAGTTTATCTCAGTATCTAGAAGTTAAGATAATACAAGGTTGTATGCAGTTATCCCATCTTCCTATGTGAATCTATCATCATCTGGACTATCTCACACATTGATGATAAGACCATGACATTGAGAAATTCCAGCGGGTGGAAGCTTTCCACCTTCTGGGTAGAAGACTTTCAAAAAATGTATCACTTGCCTGAGCAAGTAGAGCACATGGACTCACTCTTTTATGCCAGCCACAACTATGTGAACACAAGAGACATTGTCAAACATTGGGTGAAGGAGCCATCGAAGTTTTAACATACATGATGAGCCCCAAAAATAGGTAACTCATTGGGCTCATTTTTCCTGCTATTCTTGATTAATCCACCATTCTTCATATTTTTATGCATGCTTTTGAATATATTTATGTTAATTGAATGAATGAGAATAGTCACTTGACCAGAAAGTCTAATACGTGCTTATCGCAGATTTTTGGACATCTTTTGGACCAAGGTCAGGCATTTATGAGCAAGTTGATAGCCAAATACGAAGGAACAAGGTTGAGGATTTGTAGGAAGGGTGTCTCCTGCACCAAATGACCCCTTCCTTGAGTTCTCCACCATCAGCTCAAAGTTCAACAGCCCACCAAAGATGATTTCAAGGGGCAGCCGAGCAGATTTTATGAAGTAGCTGATTAACTACAGTTTTGAGCAGCCAAGCCCCTAAAGTTAAGGAGGGTTGTTGGGATTCCTCGTGGTCCATAAGTAGGAAGGCTTCAAGCCTTGGTAGTCTAGCTCTTGAACAATTGTTTTTCGCACTTTAGTGCTGCTCTTCCTTTCAGCACATTTTCGAGCTCTTGCTGTAAACAGTTTTGTGACATGGTTATTTTTTGAGTAATGGAGATAAATTTCACTTTGCACCAGCTCTAAGAATTCTTAGGGGGTTATATCTCTCGGGGTTGGGCCCAACCCAAGTGCCAGTACCTCCTTTGTGTATTTTTATATATTTTCCTTACATCCATAGAATAATTTTTGCTATTTAGGTTAAGATCTTGCTTCGTTACTTAGGTTTCTTTTGATGATTAAAATACCTTTTCATGCTTCAGGTTGATTTGACAGTTTGGTAATAGAAAATATCTGCAAAAAGGCCACCAAGCAATCCCTGATCTCACCTCTCCCTCATTAGGACCATGAGTTGAGACCAAGGCATACTTGCTGCCACAAAAACACTGTTTTTTCCTTTCCATGCAATTGCTAGTGTTAGATTTTTAGTTGGAGAAGTTGATACCAGTTGTACTTGCATGTTTGTATCTATTCTTGATTAAGTTTCCATAGTTACTCTGCATGATTTCCTATCTATAACCTTTTGTTTAGCATGTTTCTGGTTTTTAGGTCAGAATAGGTTAGAATAGATAAATCTTTGGTTTTTTTAGTCTTTCCTTGATCATTTTTTAGAAATAGTGTGTGGCGCATCCATAATACATCCCTGCCTATCCTTCCTTCATTATACAACCTACCCCAACCCCTAATTCTAGATTCCTTCGCTTCATTCACCACACTTTCCCAATTTGACCTAATCTCTCCATTCTTGTGCAACATTGCTCCCTCAAACTTTGAACAAATCCAACCACCTTCATCACTCCTTAGCTTCATTTACCAAGTCCCAAACCCCTTTACATCCTCATCCATCCTCCATTTCCACTTTCCCACCATTTTTTCCACCATCAACCCTCTAAAATCCTCTTTCGACTCTTTCTGTAGAACATCCTGTAGAACCCCTGTAGACTTCCTATAGAAGTTCACGTGAGTAATTTTTTGAGATCTGATCACTGTGAATCTCTCTGGAAGGGTGCTAGGGAACCCTTAGACCCTCTTCTCACCTTCCCTACCTCCTACAAGAACCTACTCCATTTACTTTCATCAATTAGCCTCTGCACAGTCAAAAATAGTTAAAGCACATGCATAATAATTCTGCAAGATTACTCAAAAATAAAAAAAGATATTTTTTTCCAGATTTTACTTTAGGAGTAGCTTAGTCACATGCATTTTACCTTTGCAAGAGTCTATGGCATCCATTTCAGCAGCTTTCACCTCTTTTCTTGCATCAGTAGGGTTAGTCGGTAAAACTAGGGTTTGCTAGGGTTTGCATTTCCTTTCAGCTTTCAGCTTCTTTCTGCAAGTAGATTAGCCTCTCTTGAGTTAGCTTTCATCCTGTTAGCCTCCTATACCAATAGGGTGTCATATTTCATGATTGACAGTGGAAGTGCTAAAAATGTTCATCTTTGGTGATACAAAGGTTCCATTTTTGTGGACAAAGCTAAAAG
Source organism: Pinus tabuliformis (assembly GCA_031772625.1). Taxonomy (NCBI): domain Eukaryota; kingdom Viridiplantae; phylum Streptophyta; class Pinopsida; order Pinales; family Pinaceae; genus Pinus; species Pinus tabuliformis. Next base: position 1,351,668,626 of record CM062820.1, on the reverse strand, counting down.
TTAAAAAATGTAAAGAGGGTATGCCTTAAAAGAATAATCAAACGGCAAGAAAATGAAATGGTCAAAAGAAAAAATAATTGAAATGAACCCCAGAGAAAGACCAGGAAACTGGCCAATCAAAATTCCACTGCTATCTTGATGGATGGCTCAACAGTTCAAGCTGGGCCATGCCATGTTTTAAATTGCTTGTTTTAGAGTAGGTAATGAGTACCTGTTCGAATAGTTCAAGTTTGACAGATGACTAGCTGGATAGAGAAAGGAAGGAGCCCACTAGCTTAATCTGGGCCCTTGGAAGATATAAGGGTAGATCTAGATAGGAGGGCAGCAAAAAGAAAAGAGCATATGAGGGTTTGCAAGTCTAAGTGCACCCTCCTTGAAGTAACAAAAAATGCTAGGTACTAGGTTGGGTAGGTAGCCAGAAGTTGCAGAATCCTAATCCTATTCAATTTTGGCCTTGATCAAGAAGGCACATCTTAGCAATTGCAGAGGTATCTCTGCAGCATTTTGAAGGCAAAGTATAGAAGCATGTCTAACTCCCCCTGTTTTCCCCCAAAAACTCTCTTTCTAACATCCCCTGGAGGACTTTAGGACACTCCCAAAAAGTCCTCCTTGTATTTCTCCTTGGAAAAATTCATGACAGGTTTTCACCTTCTTCTCCAAAAAGAAGCCACATTTCTTGTGTAAAATCATTCCCCATCTACTTCTAAAAATCTAGGTTTACTCACTAAACTTAGTTTTCTATTCCTCACTTCCAATCTCTCATATCTCCCATCCATATTAACTACTAACCTTATTATTTAACTCCCTATGTTCCCCTTTTCCCTATTAATATATCACTTTTGTATTGAAAACCCAAAAAAATGTATATTCCCCCCCCCTAGGCAATATAGCCTTAAAGTTCTAAAAGGGCTGGAGCAAAGGAATTAAGCGCAAAAGACAAACGAGCGCTAAAGACCTATTTTGGGATTAAATCAATATCTGATTGATTTAACAGCCCTAAAAGCGCGTTTTACAAATAAATACCAACAAAATCCATTTGTCCTAAAAACATTACAAAACCCACTTTTTCCGCTTTTCCAAAGTCCGTGTTTCGGTGCGCCCACCAAAAAACAAAAAATATTAAAAAAATCCCCGCCGGGACCCGCCGTATTGCCTTTGTACCTTCGCAGCCCGTCGACCGTCGGATCTGGGCCCTCCGATCTGACGGCTCGCTGCAATATCGGACCACCCCCGATGCCTGAACGTTAGCACCCGAAATTGTCAGAAGGGTGACGTCAGGGCTTGGACGCGTGTTGCTCCTTGATTTCATCGGGCGGCCTCCTACCAAAACCATACCCGTACCATGAGCGGTCCGATATTACCGCTTACCGCCCTCCTATTTCCGCCATACGTCACTCCCACGTCACCCCCACGTCATTGCCGCTTCAGCATCATATTAGCGCCCGATCCGCCATTGCTCCGAGCTGTCTGCCCTATCATCTGTCCATGTAGAGCTACTCACCGACCGCCACGTCATCATTCCGTACCCGACCCCACCTATGACATCATAATGACGTCATCCACTAAAAGGCGCCAAATACCAAATTTTTTTATATAAAGGCGCAAAGGTCGTTTTTTCCCCTTTTTCGCCGAAATACTCACTGTACTCCTGCATGAGTGTTTACGTTGCTTGTCTGCCAACTCTGAAGTTTGCTCCCTCGCTGCTGGCGCCGTGAATTCATCTGTCTATCAACACCATCTTCATACTCTGCCCAGGTATTTATCAGTTTTCCTCTGCACGCCTTGGTCTTTGCATAATTCACTAAAGCAAACAAGAAAAGAGGGAAAACACAGGAATTGCTTGGAATCCTCAATAACTGGAGCTTCATTTCCCACTATAGGCCCAAATTCACCTACAGAGGTCCCCCATTGTGCCAAATTATTACAAATTCACAGCTTATTGCGCATTTGCAAATCTAAACCATTGCCAGACAAATTCACCAAAAGAGCAATTCTCAGTCCCAGCATTTGCCCTTTAAATCTCTCCCAGGAGCATTTCATCTCAGTTTTACCCCAATTTGCCTTGTTCCCTCTGCAAATTGCCCTGCTCATTGAAATTCACCGCTCTATATTGCTTCTTCCCAGAAAATCAAGTTCAAATACTATTCCAAGTATCAATTGACAATGGAGACCCCGGTGGCATTAAACATTGCACCATTGAATGCCCCACATAAGGACCTGGAATGGCTAGCCCTTGCAGACAGAGATTATCAGATGAGAGATACTGTAGAGCTGTGTAACAAATACCACATAGAAATAGTTTGTGAGTTAAGGAAGAAACACAGAGATGGTACAGACCTCCTGGGAATCTGGAAATCCCATTTGCCAATCTACTTTCTACCTCAGGTCAATGAGTTCCCTGACTTGATTCACCAGTGCTGCACAAACTATGACCCCAATCAAAGGGCTGTTCTGAGCCCTTCAGGCTCTGTCTTATTCCATATTACTCCTAAAGCCATAAACCAAATGCTACAGTTTCAACCTACAAAGCCACTGGTTCCTCTTACTATGCAGCTTTTACTAGAGCAGGGTGCCAAGCTCTCCAACTCACAAATTACAAGAATTGGCCAATTGTTTATGCTTCCAGATTTCCAGCCCCGACAGCCTCCCCCTTATCTGCATGTCTGGTTCAATGACATAGGGAGACTGCTAGTAGACATGATATCCTTCATCCTAGGGTTCAAAACCAGTGAGTTTGTGGATGAGACCACATTGGTAATGCTGTCCATTTTTGCCCCTGAACAGCCCCCTGCTGTCCAGTATGACTATGCTACATTTATAGCCAACAAAATTCATGAACAGTTCATGAACTTGGAGAGAGATAGGGTATTCAAATACACCTCCTATATATATCATTTGCTATTGTACAATCAGCCTGATGGCTTTCCTCTTTTTCTCAAGACACTAGATGCAAAGGGAAATAGAAGATCTGTAATGTTCTGGACATCAGTTTGCCATCATATTCATTACTCACCATACAATTACTGTGAGTTTATTGACCTCTTCATTCATCCAGCCTTGTCACTGCTGCAGAGTTCCCCTCCTCCTAGACTCACTGATGATATGCAGAAAATCCTCCAGCTCTCTAAGAACTATAGCATTGGAGATTGGTACTTTTACCAAGACCACACAGTGATCAGAATATATGGCTGTGAGTTAGCACCATACAGGCTACCAAAGTATGTCCCCATGAGACTCTTTGCACTAGAATACTTCAAGCAGTTTGGCAATGCAGATATGATTCACTTCCATAGCAGAAACAAGAAGGCACAGTTGAAAATTAAGCATCAATTGGGTCCATTTATCTTTAATAAGAGGGAAGAAGCTTGGGAAGAGGCAGACAAAATGCTAAAAGACCTCCTCCTCAAGACCAGCTTCTATTGGGCACCCTATGACCCTAACCATTTCATAAGCCTCAGAAGAATCAAGTATAGGCTTGCCACCTATGATCATTTTAGAATTCCAGAAATTGAAAAAACATGCTAATCAACTAGAGTGGAGGGAAGGCACCTTAGTGGAAGATTATTCTGAAGAAGAATTAGCAGAAAGAGCCATTAAAACTTTAGAAAAGGCAGTTGACTTGGAATATTTTGGACAGGTTTGGTCATCATGCCCTCAGCATCTTGGAGAAGCTGCCTCTTCATCCACCATTCCCCAGCAGCCTGCCAAAACAACTGATCAAGCAGCAGAAATGGCTAAAGGCAAAATAGTGCAGCAAGAAGAGTCACCTCCAAATGTGGAACAGCAAGTAGAGCAGCAGGAAGATACAGCCAAGGAACTTGCCTCCACAGAACAACAAACACAAGAGCAAATCCCTCCGAGACAGGAGGTAACAGTTGAATCCTCGGTGTTACAAACACCTGCTAATGAGGAAAGAACAAGGAAAAGGGATAGGCAAGAGGGCACTCCTCTTACTACTTCAACGGACCAGCAAGGTGAAAAAAGACAGATGCTAAATCCCTTTTCAGAGGAGGAATTACCAGAGAGACCAACTGATACTGTGCCCCCTCGTAGCATTGAAACATCGGCCAACTCCTTACAGCAAGGACAACACATGCCACCTGGGGCAGAGGTGAGCTCTTCAAGGCAGCGATCTAAGGCAGACTCTAGCATCAAGCAGCAGTTCATAGATATCAAGAAAAGGAATGAGCCCCTCAAAAACCAAATCTACAACCAACTATTGAAAATGGCACCAACTAATCAGCAGAGATTAATGTCTGCTTATGACATTCAAGAACAAAAAATGACTCTTAGTCATTTCAGGCCTACTATGCAGCAACCTCAAACAGCTGCCGATTATATCAGAACTAATCTGGAAATTTTTGCCAAAGACATCCACCCCTTGGATCAGATTGAGCTACACAGGCAAACCAGGGAAATGATATATTCCACATTAGCTGATAAGACCCTACTGGCACACCAATTACAAAATTCTTTACACAACACTGCTGCTCAACTGGAATTGGAGAAGGCATCATCTCAAGCCAAGGACAACAGAATCAAGTCCTTGGAAGAGATCATTATAGATTTGGGTCATGATCCAAAGGACCCCAGGGTGTGCAGGCGCTGTTAAAGAAAAGAGATGAAGACATAGTAGCTATGAGAAAGCATATCAAGCTGCCAGCTACCCTTCACCCTCACACTGGGGAGGTAGTAGAACAAAAAAAGGATCAGGATGTGGTGGCTTTACTCCTAAGTTTATACAAAAGATTGATGGAAACAGAGAGTGCACTGGAGGTAGCATTGAAAACAAGACAAGCTGAATTACCAATGCAGCCAGCACAGACATCTGCAGCAGGTCCTCCCACCGAACAAACATCAGAGGCAGGCCCTTCAACCTCAGCACCAGCTATAGGAGTATCAGCGCCAGCAACAGCACCAGAATAGGGACCCAACCTAAGCATGCAGAACATGATGAAGGAGCTTGAGGATTTAGAAGTGTTAGTGTCAGTCTTTCCAGCCTTCCTCCAGTGATCAAATATGCTCTTACAAAGTGGTCTCAGAGTGTCAAGGTCAAATTTTGTCATTTCAGTGAGTCTTCAAGCAAAATTTGGTCACTAGGCATTAGGTCTAGGGTTTGCTCTCACTCTTTTCAAAGTTTCCCAAATGCCAATCTATGTCACTATTCAGCTGACTCTATCATCATTCATATGGTTGTTATCATCATCTCAGTGTCTAATGAGTCATTTTACACCTTGTTCATGCTTCAGTTGTGCCCAGGCAAGGTCATTTCCCTTTCCTAGGGTTTTGATGGCAATATCTCTTGGACGGTCAAATCATTAGCGAAAATTGTATCCTGATGTTCATACACCTTCCCCTATCCTTAAAGTACCTTATCAAATGCTTCCCATCACTGAGATCCCCCAAAATCCTCATTTTTGCACAAACCCTAGTTTCTTGCCACAACTTGGCAATTTTCTAGGTTTGACCTATGTTTTGCCCTTTTGGACCCCTTCCCTTCACTTGATCTCCACGATTCCACTTTCCCTTGCTTCCTAACATCCCTCCCTACTTCCAAAAATTTCCCCAAGAATTTAGAAGCCCCTTATCCCCTTCATTTCGCTTCATTTCGACGAAATTCCTTGTTTCACACATCGCGATAAGTTTCACTCAAATGATGTTTTAGAGAAATAAAAGATGAATTTTGGGAAACTGAGAGAGGTTTTTGTCCACAACATGCCAAAGAAGAAAAACCTCCTTGAAGTTTTGCACAGGTTGCATGGTTTGAGATAAATGTCAAGAATACCGTTGCCTCAGGAGAACCAAAGACACCTCTGAAGTGACCTTGGGAAAATCAAGTTTTCTCCTAGCTTGGTTGGCCAAAAGATTTGGTTGATGGGTAAAATGATAACTAGACAAAAATAGCTTTCCAATGAGCTATCATGAGCTCAATTTGGGGTTGAGGAAGGTATTCAAAAGTTGACTGCAACAACACTCTTCCTTGAGGCAGCCTCATTTGGCACTTTTTGACCAGTCTTGGGAGATTTGATTTTTGACAGGGAAAATGAACTCCAAATTGAAAAATTCTAGTTGGATTGGAAAGTAGACTCAAAGAAATTTCCAACGAGCTATCCTGTGCCTGATTCAAGACTGGGAAGGCCTCTAAAAACCTCCTGCAAAAGCGCGACCTGTCAAGACCTGCGCGCGACCTGTTGGGCAAGCGCGACCTGTCAGGGGGGTCTTACCAGTTGGGAAAATACACTGGCACGACCTGTTGGGTGCGCACGACCTGTCAGCACCTGCGCGCGACCTGTTGGGAATTCATCCACAAAAAATCACCTGTGAACTGCCAAACGATCCCAAATTTCTTCAAGATTGCAGGTAGGCCTCTGATCATCAAGGTTTATTGCTTGCTAAAGCTTGCATGAGCATGAAAATGTGTTTTAATGCCATCAATTTGAAAGGAGAAGTTCATGTGTATTTTGTTTAAAAATGTCAAAGTGTAAGTAAAGCTAGGGTTTTGTTTTGTTGCTCTCAAGGTCATCCCTTTTCCCCACATCCCAACCATCTCCCTTGTCATTTTCACCTAATCTCCTTACCAAAAATATCAAAGTCCCTAAACCCTACCTCCTATGAAACCCCTACAAAATATGATTATGTGATGGTATATGTTTCATAATTGCTTCCCTAAATTCCCCTTTCATATGTATTTTCCCTAAATCCCTTCAAAAGTCCCCCTCCCTAACATCTCCCTTGTGTTTTTGTCCCCTTGGAGCAGCATTTAAACAGTCAAAACAACAGGGTATCCCATGGGAGGATTTTATCTCTCGAGAGGTTATGCTTCTCCAGGTCAATGCTCATTTGGAGAGGTTGCTGGCCAAAGCACTAAAACGAAGGAATAGGCCCGATCCCCTCCACATCTTGGCTAAGGCTTCCTTGAAGGATCATGATACTAAATGACTTAACTCCAACACAAATTTCAAAAAATTTTGAGCATTTTTGGTCATTTGTGATTTTTTTTGGCAAAAAACAGGTTTTCTCCACCAACGGGCCGCGCGCCGCGCGCGACCTTTTTCGTTGGGCAACTCCTTTTTGGGAAAACTCAGAATTTTTGGATTTTTCATGCAAAGATACACTTGCTCAGCAATTGCCAAGAAATTTCACCAAGTTTTGGGCCTCCAGAAAGTCAAAAAACAAGCAAAAAATGACTTTCTGCCACCTTTTTGACACACAAGAAGAAGTCTTGGGAGATTGCAATTTTGGAGGGAAAATGACCACCAAATTCAGAAATTCCACTTGGGTTGGAAAGTAGACATCCAGAAATTTCCAACAAGCCCACTTTTGCCTCATTTGGACACCTGGAAGTGCCTCAAAAGTACCTCCAAAGGCGCGCGACCCGTTCAGGAACAGGGCGCGACGTGTTGGGCAGTTTTCACAGGAATTCACCTACAGCTCAGCAAAACGCAGTTTTGACTGGATTTGACTTTTTGGAGTAGATTTTCATCCTCCTTGTTGTAAATGATGTAACTTTATGATATTTTGACACTTATTTATCTCTTCTAGAAGATTCATTCATGAGATAGGCAAAAATTTAATGAATGAATTGGTTTCCTAGCTTATAGAGGCAAGTTGTTTTGACTGCCTAGTTTTTAGTGCTCAGTTTAGAATTGGTTGAAACAGCTCCTAGGATAGTGAGCTCGACCCCTAGAGGCAAGGAAAAATGTTATATTGCCTATATTATGTACTTTCTTGGTCATTTTCATGGTTAGACTCTTGAGGGAGAAGCTCTATTGTATTACTCATTGTATCTCTGCAATTTTGGCAAAGGAAGAAAGACCAGGGTTTTGCAGTCCTTTTTGGGATTCCTGTGGTTACATGTATTGATGGTGTGTTTCTCTTTGTACTTGTAAATTTGTTATGTTATTCATCTTCTTACTTTTCCTTCTGCAAATTAGGCAAATGAAGTGTTAAAGTAGAATTCATGACTGCCATGCTTTGCTTTTAAGTTTGCTTAATATTTATGTTTTCATCTGTCTAAAGAGAACTCTTGAAGGTTTCTTGCTCTCTTTAGCTCCTCACCGATCATTTCTATCCATTCAATTAATTTAAAGGCATCAGTACAGTCTCCTACCTTGCCCCAAAGAACCCCCTGCAAAAATTGTGTCCAATCCCCGCACCCAGAATTGCCTTTCCCCAACTTTCCACCAAAATCCTAAAAATCCTAAATCAAACCTTTTATCAGTTTACTAGCCTAGAATCAGTGTTTCCTCATTGGTTATCTCGCCCATTGAAGATCTTTACCGAGATAGACCGGAGAGAGCCCTCTCCTGCCCCGTAGGGCTAGCTACGAGGCTAAGTGGTTTGATGTTGTCTTGAAGTTTACCTTTCTCAGCCTGAGGTGAAATTTCAAGCGCTAACAAGAAGCACAGATGGCTGAACTGCAAGAGACCAAGGATAAATTGGCTGCCATTGAAGAAAAGTATGATAAATCAAAGCAGAGCATAGCTGAAAAAACAAGAGAGGTAAGGGCTCTTGAGAAGAGAATAAAGGAACTGGAAAAAGAGCTCTCTCTTGATAAAGTTGTAGTTGAAATCAAGAAAATCTTGTGGGCCAATATTGGTCAATCTATTACAGACTAGTGGCAATATATTGAAACCATCCACGAACATATGGATCTCATAGGCAGGGCCCAAAAAGAAAGTCAAAGAGCAAGAGCATCTCTAGGCAATATGCCTGAAATAGCCAATAGGATGATCAATGTCCTTAACAATCGCACTGGCCCCCAGCTGGCAGCAATGGGTATCACTAACAAAACTGATACCATTTTACTAGTAAACAGAGTGCTTACTTTGAGAAATCATGTACAGACATTGGACAGAAGGTGTCAAGAAATGCAGACAGAGGTGAACAAATTCATTGAGAAAATTACAGCATTACATGACAGAGGTCTTCCCAGCTTGGTAACTAGTGCAAGAAGGTTACTATCTCATGAAAACTATGCCAAAAGAGTCAATACATATGCCACAAACCAGATCACTGCATCAGCAAGTGTCACAGAGGAAACAGGGCCTCCATCTGGGCAGAGTCTCTATGACAAAATAGAGAATTTATTTTTTATTATGAATGAGATCAGACATCTTTTTGAAGTGCCTCCAAACTATTAAAAATATACTGAGGCAGATGATACTTTTGGCATAATCCTAAGGCACCAATTGCCTACACAGGAATGGTGGACGGGCATGATACAAACACTATTGTGAAGAAACAAGTTCTTCACCAAATTTTTGTATATCAGTCACAAGTCAGCATTTTCAGAAAATTAATATAATTGCTCTGACTGGGAAAGGAGTGGACAGGGCCAACTCAGCAATTAAATGTGACCACCAAGGCAGGACTGACAGATGCAGATGATGGGGCTGAGGTAGCCGCACCACGACAAAGCAGTAAAGGGCATATTACTCAGAATCAGTGTGATGCACCCAACCGACCCACTTGCCTCCAAAAGTCAAAGAACTTCTGACAGCTCCTAGCATACTTGTGCCAGCTGATCAAGTGACAACCTGCGACAAGAGCTAGTACTTGTGCATACAACACCGTCGCTTCCAAGTTTGTTACTAACTACCGGGTTGATAAAAGTAAAGAAGGGAGTCCTCGGAGTTGCAGCAACATTGTCGCAATACTAGAGCCCACCATATTTTTCTCACCATTACCAGGGAAGCGTCAGAGTATTTTTGATGGCTGCTTTTCTTCTATTCTCTACTGCAACATTCTACTAAGTAGTTTATTTCAGCAAGAGTAGAGTAGTTGTTTCATTTCCATTCAGCAATTTCATTTCCACAAAAGTAGATTAGACATTTCCTACTTTCCTAGACTAGCATTTCAATTCTGTAAGCATAGATTAGCATTTCAATTCTACAAGCGTAGCTTAGTCATTTCCTGCTTTCATTTCAATTCTGCAATCTTCATTCCAGCACAATTTACTTTAGTTAGTTACAATTTGTTTTTCAATCAATTTTAGTTTTGCAGGTACAAGAAGAGAAAAACACAAAAATCAACCAAAACATATTACATTTCATGCCTCATAGGAACAAAGACAATACAGGAAAATTCTTACCCAACACCCCCACCACATCACTGAGTCACCCTTCTCTCTTCTTCGGTGGCAGTGAACCTCCAGAGATATACGAAGATCCTCTGACAGAAGAAGAGCAAGAAAACATTCCTCTTGAGACCATTGTTGAACACAAACATGTATGGGAGATGAGGAGAGAATAGAAGGTGCCTTTCCCATCCAACAGACCAATGGGGACACAAAAATGAAAAACATCAGTCCCTCAGCCTTACCTCACTTCCATGGATTGACCACTGAAGACCTCGATACCTTCTTGTTTGAGTTTGTTGTCCTTTGTCGAACTGATGACTATGAAGAAGACGAGAAAAAGTTGAAAATCTTTCCCTCTACCCTCAAGGATGCAGCACTTCATTGGATCATGGGGTTACCTGGAAACAGTATCACAACTTGGGCTCAGATGCAACAAGCCTTTAACAACAAATACCAGGATTACTGTAGGTCAAAGGAAACGAAGGGAGAAATCTTTCGGATGACCATGGGAAGTGATGAATCCTTAGAGGACTATGAAGAAAGGTTCCAACTCAGTTATAAAAGGGCTAGTTGCATGCTTGACCCCGAATCTCAGAAGCTGGTTCTGCTTCGAGGAATCCCTGAAGACCTTCTAGATACCCTCCATTTGCTAGCTAGAGGAGACATCTACCAACTACCTTATGATGACATAAAGAATGTGTTTAGAAACTGTTCTAGGGCAGCCCAGAAAAGAGGTAGTTGGAATCAACTTTTAGCCAGTGCCACCTTCTCCAAACATGAGTTTACAAATCATATGGAAGACCTTAAAAGTGAGATCAGGCAGACCATTGCCATGTAACTGGATACTTTCTGAATCCAACAGAAAAAAGAGGAGGCTGAGAAGGCTTTGCCATCTTCTGTCCCAGATGTCAATGAATCATCCTCGGAACGAGTGTCCATTGCACTCAATAGAGGTATGTTTCGTTTGTGAGGAAGACCACCCTACAAACTAGTGCCCAACCTTGCCCAGACTTAAGGCTATGTACCAAGGGGCTGAAGGAGCCAGTGAACCACTCTACTTCCTGAACCAAAGGAGGCCACATGGATCCAGACCTTACCAGCAGGGGATGCAAGGGACATCCCAAACTTATTACAACCCCAACCAATCCACTCACATACCTTCTTGGGGTCCCCCTACTCATCCTTCCTGGTCCGCACCCCCTCCTTGGTCATATCGATCTCAATACCATACTCAACCTGCTGCTCATTCGTTTCATTCTCATGTTCTGCCACAACCTCAGTGGAATGCACCTCAATAGGGGTGGAGGCCCCAGTACAACTCTCCTCCTGCCATTTTGCCTCCACCACCTGCTTAACCACAACCATTACCTCCTTCTCATCCAAGACAATCCCAGATGCCTACTCAACCGAACCCAAACCCCAATAACAGACAGGCCCAACAGGTATATACTAGAGAGACAACATGCCCTACCTATGTTGTGGAGATTCAAGAGATCAACCTATGATTTGGGAAGGTCCTCCCAGATATCCAACCTCCTCCTAAGGAGGATGAAGAAGAGAAATAGGAAAATGAACCCAAAGCCATTCCACCCTTTCCTAAGAGACCAACTAGAACCACGCAACCAAACCCAGAAGAGACTGAACTTCTGGGAGAACTTAAAGAGTTGTGTGAAAAAATACCACTTCTTGAGGCCATAAAAGATGTACCAATCTACAACAAATTGATCAAATAGAAGTGTTTCAGGCACCCAAGTAGGCGCAAGAGAGATGCCTCAACTATCAATTTCATAGGAGAACTATCTGACCTGATGTTGGGACAAGTAATCTGTCCAAAATATTTGGACCCTAGGAGTTCTATAGTTGATTTCCACATCAATGGCACCATAATCCCACACACCTTGATTGATCTAGGGGCTGCCATTAATGTGATGACTAGGGATACTATGCTGAAACTCAACCTTCAGAGTTCCCTAAGAAAGACCTCGACAGTACTACAGTTAGCAGACCGCTCCACCGTGACTCTTGAAGGGATTGTGGAAGATGTCATGGTCTCCATTGATTCTTGGGAGTACCCTGCAGACTTCTTGGTCCTTCAGCCAAAGGCAAAACTCACTGGACACCCCCTCATTTTAGGAAGGCCTTGGTTAGTTACTGCATATGCTTACATCAGTTATCGAGCTAGGAGCATGACCATCAAGAATGGGCCTATGTCCAAGCAGCTAGTCCTATATCCTCCTTCCCAACCTTTGCTAGAGCATGACTTACCTCTCTGGTTGGAGGACGAAGATGAGGATGAGGTCTACTCTACACTAGTGTGCACAGTGGAAGCCACCAGGGGAGGTCCTCAAATCGAGGATGACCTTATTGAGAATTTAATTCAAAATCCACCTCCCAGTGTGCTGCCATTAGAAGAATTGGTAGAAGAAACCCAAGCCAGTGCTTTAGTGGATCTCTGTGTGGCTGATCCGACCTCTTCCCGAGTTAAGAATGTGGAATTTGGCCCTGAAAGAACCTTGAAGATCAAGTCATGCCTATCTCCCTCCTAGTAGAAGGAGCTATGTAGTTTATTGAACCGCCATTTGGATGCTTTTGCTTGGACTTATAAGGAGATGAAAGGATTCCACCCTTCGGTTTGTACCCATCACATTTACATTAAAGAGGATTGTAAACTAGTCAGGCATCCTCAAAGGAGAATGAATCTAGCACTTAAGGACATTGTCAAAGAAGAACTGCAGAAGTTGTTGGATGTAGGATTCATCTACCCCATCTCTGACAGCAAGTGGGTTTCTCCCCTGGTGCTTGTGCCCAAGAAAAATGGGAAGTTGAGAATCTGTGTAGATTATCGAGAACTTAACAAAGCTACCAAGAAGGACCATTTCCCTTTGCCTTTCATAGATCAAGTGTTAGATGGCCTGGCAGGGAAGAAGTTCTTTTCCTTCCTAGATGGGTTTAGTAGGTATAATCAGATCCAAATCAGCATGGAAGACCAAGATAAGATGACTTTCACTTGTCCATGGGGCACCTTTGCCTACCGGGTCTTCCCTTTGGGTTATGCAACGCTCCTGTCACTTTCTAGAGAGTAGTACTAAGCATATTTGCTGATCTGGTTCATGATTCGGTGGAAATCTATATGGATGAATTTACTCCTTATGGGTCCAACTTCCAAGAAGCATTGACTAACCTGGGAAAAGTTTTAACGAAGTGTATTGAGATGAACCTGTCCCTCAGTCTTGAGAAATGTGAATTCTTGATGACTAAAGGGACCATGCTAGGTCATACAATTTCTCAGCAAGGATTACAGGTGGATCCCAACAAGATTGCTATCATCCAAAGGGTTCCACCTCCCTAAAAGGTCAGAGATGTTAGGAGTTTTATAGGCTTAGCAGGATATTATAGAAGATTCATTAAAGATTTCAGTAAGCTAGCCTCTCCATTGTTTGGTCTTTTGGGGAAAGATGTTGAGTTTATATGGACTGACAACTATCAAGAGGCTCTAGATGTGTTGAAGGATAAGCTGGTAACTACCCCAATCTTGAGAGGTCTAAACTGGGCCCTGCCTTTCCACATTCACACAGATGCCTCGAACAAAGCCATAGGAGAAGCCTTAGGACAAGCTGAAGAGAAGTTACTGTATGCCATATATATTTTTTAGTAAAAATATGTCCAAGGCAGAATTAAACTATACTGTAACCAAGAAAGAGCTCCTAGCTATAGTCCATTCCCTAAACAAGTTCAGACACTACATCACTGGTTATCAAATATTCGTACACACTGATCATGCTGAAATTAGGTATTTGATGAATAAACCTGATGTAAATGATCGTATCATTAGATGGTTACTTTTATTACAGCAATTTGATTTGATCATTGTTGATAAGCCAGGTAAGGAAAATGTTGTTGTTGATTTTCTTTATAGACTAGATTTGTCTGCAGGTGAGGAAGGGATGGTGGACGATAAAATGCCATATGAACACCTGTTTGCTATTTCAGTACTCTCTCCGTGTTTTGATGATATAGCAAATTACTTGGTCTCAGCACAGTTCCCGCCACACCTATCCTCAAAAGAGAAGAGCAAGATCATGATGAAAAGTGACCCATTCACTTGGATTAGGGGCAACCTATTCAAACTTGGCCCAGATCAGATTTTGAGGTGTTGTGTCAGGGAAGAGGAAGTTTTTGACATCCTCCTAACCTGTCATGATGAGCCTTGTGGACGTCACTTTGCAGCAAAAAGAACCTCTTTCAAAATTCTACAGGCAGGCTACTATTGGCCCACTCTTCATCAAGATTTCAGGAGATACACAGCCAATGTGACCGGTGTCAAAGGGTGGGGAAACCAACTCCAAGGGATGAAATGCCCCTTAAACCTCATGTGAATTTCAAGCCATTTGAGAAGTGGGGCATGGAATTTGTGGGTCCTATCAACCCTCCTTCAAAAAAAAGTCTTACATCATCATGTGCACGGACTACTTGACAAAGTGGGCAGAAACAAAGGAAATCAAGGCATCAATAGAAGAAAAAGTGGTTGAGTTTTTTAGGGAAAATATCTTCTACAAGTTTGGTTACCCAAGAGAATTAGTCACAGATCAAGGAAGTCAGTTTACCTCTAACCTAATTGAAAACCTGCTTGCTCATCACAAGATTAAGCATAGAACTTCCACCCCTTATCATCTGCAAGCAAATGGACAGGTGGAAGTCACTGATAGAGCTTTGGAAGAGATTTTGGCTAAAGTAGTGAGCAGCAACAAAAAAGATTGGGCATATCACTTGGTTGAGGCCACCTAGGCCTACAACACTACTTGGAAAACTACAACAGGTTTCACACCTTATGAGCTAGTCTACAGGAAGAAGGCTTTGTTGTCCATCGAATTTCAATACAACACATTGAGGTTGGTAGCTCAGATGGACCTAGATCTCAGCCATGCACAACAGGAAAGATTACTTCAGCTGAATGGAATAGATGAACAGAGAATGCAGGCCTTTCTCCACTCAGAGGTGGTCCAGCTTCAAAGAAAGATATGGCATGGCCGACACCTTAAAGAAAAGCAATTTTAGCCAGGAGATTGGGCGCTATTATATGATTCAAGATACAAGGATTTCAAGGGAAGATGAGGACAAGATGGCTGGGATGATATACAGTGGAGAAATGCAACGACAATGGTTCAGTCCTTATCAGGACCATTCATGAAGAAGCCATCCCCATGCTCGTCAATGGGCATCGATTGAAAATCTACAAGAAGCCTATTTCTAATTAGGAGTTCATTGAAACTCTGGATAAATCAGTGCTGGTAGTGGAGTAGGCTCCTATCTCCACTCCACCCACACCTTAAGCATAAGAAAAAAAGGAAGAAAGAAAAAACAGAAAAAAGAATAAAAGATCCCTGGATGAAAACATCCTGGAGGTGCCCAGGGCAGACAGTGAGGGTGAAAACCTCCTAGAGGCGCCCAGGGCAGACAGTGAGGGTGAAAACCTCCTGGAGGCACCCAGGGCAGATAGTGAGGGTGAAAACCTCCCGGAGGCGCCACAACTGTCTCAAAAAAAGAGAGAAAAAAGAAAAAGAAAAATAAACCTAATTTCTGTTGAATAATTGCAGGTGGTAGGAAGGACATTACAGGTTACGAGGTCCATACAAGACAAGGATAGAGGTAAGCACCAGGTTGTAAGCATCCCTTGCAATCCATTCCTCCATGACCACTACCCTTTCCTAAGATTTGATCTCATTCGGGCTAAGATTTCACCTTCTACAGGAAGTTTAGTGTCTCCTACAGGAAGTTTCATGTCTTCTGCAGGTGATCCTGTAGAACCTACAGTCGAGAAAAAATTGATCTCAGAAGAGAATATGAAGGTTGGGAATCTATCTATGAGGCCTGTAGACATCCTTGTTTCCATCCATCACCATATGTCACCCTTTTTCCATTTCTGTACACCCCCATTGCACTCATTTTTTCTTATATTCCTGCAGAGTCACACATAGAAATCCTGTTTTCTTCATACTGCCACCAAAAATTTTTAATGACAAATCAAGCAAAAGTTTTTCACTCACCATACCTATTTTCCTCCATCTGGAGTCCTCATCAGCCGAGACCCTCATTAGCAGTATAGCCCTGCTCATTCTAGTTTGCATTACAAGAGGAGAAGTAGCTACAGGACATCCTACGGGAATCCTGTAGCAGCTGATCCCTCTGGAAGACATACTCCAAAGACAGGGACAACCAAGGATGGTAGAAGAGACATGCAAAGAGATCTTCTTCCATGTAATAATACCAGCAGCAGCCAAAGCCAAGCATGCAGTGTGCATGCAGCAACAGCAAATGAAGGAATGGGTTCCAAAACCTGAAATCTGCATAACACGGTTGTGACCACACAGGGAAGTGCCTAAACTCATTTGTCAATTGCATAAATCATATTTTAAAAGCTGCATGCCTATGGGAATGGTTTGGATTGAGTGGAATCGGTGGCCAGTCAACTAGCCACCCTCGGCCAGTTAAAAATCCTCGTGGAATCCAAACGAGCCCCGTTACATTCAAAATCGCCGATTAGATGGGTAGCCAGCATGTGTGGAGTGTCCATTTAGGGAGAAATCACCGGGACTAGTAGTGGTGGCGACGGATAATGGTAGAGAGGAGATGATGGCAGTTAGAAACACATAGGAAAATTATGGTTGTGACATCGGATCAATGGTCTGGTTTGGCCACCTCATTCCTTTAGCACGAATCATGCCGCAATTAAAATATGGCCAGCTGAAACATGCACCACCTTCTATTCATTCTGCACTCACAACATCCTTGACTGGAGTACGCATCCACCACTTCCAAAAATAGTTAACCGGTCGTCCTCCACTGGTTTTTCTGCCTGTTTTTGGAAATCTCCCATATATCGGGCTCTATCGGAAGCATAATTTCATTCTACAGGAACCAGGAGCCTTCTACAGAAAGGGTTCTACAGGAAAGGTGGAACAACTCTGCGGGGAAGGGAAACCCAAAATTTTTGTTGAATTTGAAGCTCCACATGAGGTAGACTCGAAAAAAACTTCTTTGTGCATAGTTCAGTTGTGTAAAGTGGTGAATTGAATGGCATCAGTTTGAAAAACAAGAGGAACAGTCTGCTTGTGCATTGAAAAATGTGAAAGTTTCTTGCATATTTCATTGAGATTCCCCAGTTTTTCTGCGTGAGAAATCTCCCCCATGTTTCTTTTTAAATTCTCTTGCAAAGAGGATATATGAAGTCATAGAGACCAGTCTCTGTATGTGAAAAACTGAATTTACATATCAATCTGTGTACTGAGAAGAGAACCTTTGTCCCTATGCTCTATTCTATAAAAACAAAATTTTCCTTTTCATAAACAGACAGTCGAATTCTAGGTGACAGTAGTCTTAACCCAAGGGAATTGTTGCTAGTTGATATTGAATACACGAGAAAATCCTTCTTGGGTTCAGAAGAAATCAAATTCAACTATCCTCTGTTTCAGATTGACTATTAGGTTGCCTGAGCATTTCCTTTTTTTTTGTTAAAACATAAAAAGAGCAATCACACCATGCCAGGAGGATTCATAAGGAAAGAGCCCTCAGACTCTAGCAAACTACACAAAGATCGTGAGGTGGTGGACCTTTTCACTCGAGAAAATTGGATATCCTTCTTTGACAAAATTCAGGGTTATGATGAGGAAATAGCTGAAGAGTTTTTAATGTCCTTGAGACCACATTCAAAAACACATGCCTCAGTTAGTTTTAGGGGTTTGACCCTAGAACTCACCCCTGAACTCATCAGTGGAGTTACTGGTCTACCATTAGGGCTCCCTTGGAGCAAAGAGGAGAGGTCATTGGGCCAAGTTGCTAAGAAAAAATTCTTTCTGCCCGAGGTGCATCCTGTAGAAGACAAAAATGGGATTAGAAGAACCAGCTTTCCTCCTCTCTAGAGTGAAGTTAGTTTTCAAATTATGAAGTATATCACATGTGAAGGGAGGTTTAGCATCATCTATGGATATCATTTCAAGTTGTTGTGTGAATTAAGGCATGGGATTGACTTGCCTCCAGCCAGGAAACTGAGCATCCCCTATTTCCTTCTTCAGTCACTAATTGAATGTGGTACAAAGTTAAATGAAGGGATCCCAGATCAGTTGGCTCATCATGGGCTCATCAAACTGTTGGTGGAAGATGCTTTTCACACCTACACTGTCTCCATATCTTGGGAGATCTTTGGAAACATGTCCAGGGAGGATAACATTAGAACTTTGGTTGGAAGCATCACCCCATCCAGCAGTGAGGAAGGGGAGCACACTGAAGAAATTGAGAAGGAAAATGATGAGGGAACACAGGACATTCAAGCAAAGGGAAAAATAGAGTGTTATAGAAATTTTTGGGCACTACAACCCCAAGCATGAAATGTCCATAAACCAAGGGCTCCTAAGTCCCTAAAAGTGTTGTTCTAACCCCTAAAGGAACAAGGTCAACTGATTACAGCTTCTCCTGGAAGTTCTCCATGAAAAACTGCTCAGAACTGGTCAAAACAGGATTATTTCAGCTGCTCCATAGGCAAAGTGCGTTGCGTCTCACCTAAATACACTGTGTGCGTGCGTTGCATTTCAAAAAGCCCTTCTATGGGGTGTGATGGGTGAGAAGTGACAAATGGAAGTGTCATTCTGCGAGGTGGAGAAGCATGGAATCTTCCAGAAACTTCTCCTGTGACACTTGCCTCTCTGAATTTGACCAAGGATGAGTAAGAGATCATCAATCTCCAAGTGGAAGAAAGAACTATCATAGGGAAGACGCTAATCAAATCACAAGCTGACTCATCTCCCTTACAGATATCTATATATGGATCCCTCATCCCAAGAGATCCGGAGGCTGGAATTTTGCATATTGTAAGGAATTGTTGTTGGTTTCTTGAGACAACATCAGAGTGTTGGGTGATCTAAGCTTTGTATGAGGTGAAGAGGGGCTTCCTTGCTGAGAGGATGATGCTGGGTCAGAACAAATGGTTGTACCTCCCTTGGCTCTTTCTTGTTTATCAATAAAAGCTATTCAAGTTTTCCTCCATACTCTTGTGTCATTTATGTTTTATGCATTTGTATGGTCAATTTACATCTGATCCTAAATTGTTTATGATTATAGATCCATGTTCTTGTATAGTGCTATGCTACTATGATCTTACAGGTACTCTGTGAAGCTGGGCATACAAGGGAGCAAGTGGCGAAAGACTATCAAGAGAGAGAGGAATCGAAGGAGATTAGCGCAAGACAGAGGTTGGTATTCTTTGTTCTTCTCTCATCTATATTTCATAAAGGAAAAAAAAAAGTAGCTTTACTTTGTTTGTTTCTAAGGTAGCTATCACACCTTAGTGGGATAAGCAGTTTTGTGTAGACACTTTTCCCTGTAACATGGAGGAAGCATAGGAAAAACAGAAAGAAATTGGCAAGACTACTGAGCCTAAAACAGAGGAGGAAACAACAGCAAAAACACCAAGGGAAAAGAGGATGCATAGTAGAAAATAAAAAGCCAAGAAAGTACAAATGGAGGCCACCATAGCCAAAGTGGGCACCCAAAAAGAAAATGGAAAAACACACCCTAGGATATCAGCAACACAGATAGAAACAGTGGACACAGAGATTTCTATAGGAAGCAAGGAAAAATAACAGCAAGAGGAGAAATCACCTGAGACATTGGCAAGGGAGGTAGTAGCTGTGCTTGATGCCTTAAGCACACCCACAAAACAAAAAGGAAAGAGAAAGAGGAAAACCTCCATGTACTTTAAAGCAAGGAAAAGCATAAGGATCAAAGTGGGCAAGCCCCAGCCACAATCAAAGGAACCAATTGTCATTGAGGACACATCAACTAAACCAAAAGAAGAGTCTCCTTCAAAGATATCTATCACCTATGAAAGAGGAAGCCCAAAAACCTTCGCCTGGAGAGAGAGAATTAGGTTGATGGAATCAAAGACAGCTCTACAGGAAGCTAAGACATCTCTACAGGAAACTCTAGCTAAATTAAAAGAGACGGAGAAATTGGAGAAAAAGGTAGCCAAACAACCACAGGGAGAAGAAAATACCGAGGAGATACTGGAACCAAGCCCTCAGCCTAGCTTGGGCTCATATTACAAACTGTTATAGAGTGGGAAGATCATCCCATAGAAGTTTGTGGTACCACTCTTCTTTGCACTGGAACAAGAACGTGTTAGGACTCACACTTGGATGAGGATTGCCAAAACCAAGGGTGTGGTAGACATAGGCCATCTAGAAGAACAACTCAAAGAATCTACAAAAGAGTTGGCCATGGTGAGGCACATGGAAAGTAGTAAAAGAGCCAAATTACAGAAGGAGAATGAGTTTTGAAACAATAGTTGCAGCTACAGGGAGGTCATAAGGAAGGTAGGCCATCCATTTTGGGAGAGAAACAACAGCAAGGAGGGCCTCCAAAAAACAAGGAAACATCTGAGGAACAGTAGAGAGAGGACAAGCTGCAAGCTAATGTTGAGACGCTGACAAAGATGCTACAGGAAAAGGAGTCACAAGAAACAGAAGAAATATAGTTTTTAAAAAAACAGGTGTAAGAGAAAGAAGACCAAATGGCTTGCATGGATAGTTGGGCAGTAGAAGCCTTACAATGTAGGTAACCTGCTAAGTCATATTCCTTATATCTTAAAGGTCAATGGTTGCAATTTCAAATCAACACCTTGGCCCAAAGGGGCACCATTCCATTTCAAAATTATCATTAGTTCATGGATTTGTGTGACAGTAGCTTAGCTAAAGATAAGGCCAAGTTATCAAAATTCTATTTACACAACTTGGCCCTTCCAAACATGAATCTGTGGGACCCCAATGCTACATTGGGAGATGTGCAACTCATGGCCATGGCCTCTTTGTTAAACCATCAGGAAAAGAGGGCAGCAGAGATTTGGAATGTTATGAATAGGGAGCTAAGTGAGCCACTCATGATTAGAGCAGAACCAAAAGATTCCTTAGCTTTACTGTACACCCATTAGCACCTTACTAACAACCCGCAGGTTCTCCCAGACTACATTGAAAAGCAAGATCAGGCAATTGCTCACTTTGAGGACATGGAAAGAATGTTGGGGGATAACTGCATTCATGCTTGCACAAGGAGATGGAACACACTGTCCCACAGCCTGAAAATGAGAGAATACCACTCCCCAACAAGGATGAGGGAGGTCTTAGCAAGGGTGCCACTTTATAAATAGTTAATGCAAAATCTGCAGGCCAACTAGATCGGCCTAAAGTTCAGTCCTCCATTGCTTTTGGGACTACTAGAAAGGGTCAAAGAAGAAGAACACTGGAAATGCGAGGAGGTAGAGAGAAAAGTAGGGTTTCATGACCGAGAAGAGGACATCACCTCGGAAGCCTGGGATGTTAGAGAAGTAGTCAAAGAAATCAAAGATGATGAGCTGGATTAGTTGCTCAGAGGATGAGCAACACATTTAGCAGGGGGGTGATGATGAGCACCAAAAATGGGTGACTCATTGGGCTCATTTTGCCTATTATTCTTGATTAATCCACCATTATTCATAGCTTTATGCATGCTTTTGAATATATTTATGTTAATTGAATGAATGAGAATAGTCACTTGACCACAAAGTCTAATACGTGCCTATTGCAGATTTTTGGACATCTTTTGGACCAAGGTCAAGCATTTATGAACAAGTTGACAGCCAAATATGAAGGTACAAGGCTGAGGATTTGTAGGAAGGGTGTCTCCTGCACTAAATGACCCCTTCCTTGAGTTCTCCACCATCAGCTTGGAGTTCAATAGCCCACCAAAGATGTTTTCAAGGGGCAGTCGAGCAGATTTTATGAAGTGGTTGATTATCTACAGTTTTGAGTAGCCAAGCTCCTACGGTTAAGGAGGGTTGTTGGGAGTCCTCATGGTGCATAAGTAGGAAGGCTTCAAGCCTTGGTAGTCCAGCTCTTGAATAATTGTTTTTCACACTTTAGTGTGGCTCTGCCTTTCAACACATTTTCAAGCTCTCACTGTAAACAGTTTTGTAACATGTCTATTTTTTGAGTAATGGAGATAAATTTCACTTTGCACCAGTTTTGAGCATTCTTAGGAGGCTGTAGCTCTTGGGGTTGGGCGCAACCCAAGTTCCAGTACCTCCCTTGTGTATTTTTATATGTTTTCCTTGTATTCATAGAATAATTTATGCTATTTAGGTAAAGATCTTACTTCGTTACTTAAGTTGCTTTTGATGATTAAAATAGCTTTTCACGCTTCAGGTTGATTTGAAAGTTTGGTAATAGAAAATATCTACAAAAAGGCCATCAAGAAATCCCTCATCTCACCTCTCCCTCCTTGGGACCTATTAGAGTCGGTCTTTTCAGTCCTCCAGCAGAGATCAAACATGCTCTTACAAAGTGATTCTAAGGTGTCAAGGTCAAATTTTATCATTTCAGTGAGTCTTCAAGTAAAATTTGGTCACTAGGCATTAGGTATAGGGTTTGCTTTCACTCCTTTCAAAGTTGTCCAAATGTCAGTCTATGTCACTATTCAGCTGAGTCTACCATCATTCAGAGGGTTTTCATCATCATGTCAGGTTTCAATGGGTCATTTTACACCTTGTTCATGCTTCAGTTGCGCCTAGCTACGTTCATTTCCCTCTCCTAGGGTTTTGAAGGCAATTTCTCTTGGATGGTCAAATCATCGGCAAAGCTTGTATCCTGATGTTCATCCACCTTCCCCTATCATTAATGTACCTTATTAAACATTTCCCATCACTGAGATCCCCCAAATTCCTCATTTTCACACAAACCCTAGTTTCTTGCTACAACTTGACAATTTTCAAGGCTAGGCCTGTGTTTTTCCCTTTTGGACCCCTTCCCTTCACTCAATTTCAGAGATTACACTTTCCCATACTTCCTAACATCTCTCCTTAATTCCCAAGATTTCCTCAAGAATTAGAAACCCCTTATCCCCTTCATTTCCCTTCATTTCAACAAATCCCCGGTTCCACACATCGGGGTAGGTTCTACTCCATTGATGTTTCTGAGCAAAGAAAGATAAATTTGGAAAAAATGAGAGATTTTTTTGTCCACAATAAGCCAAGGAAAAAAAACCTCCTTCACTTTTTACACAGGTGTCATGGTTTAAGAGAAATGTCAAAAATACCATTGCCTCAGGGAATTGAATGCACCTCTGGAATGACCTTGGGAAAATCAAGTTTTCTCCTAGCTTTGTTGGCCAAATGACTTGATTGATGAGTCAAATTATGACTAGACACAAGTATCTTTCCAATGAGCTATCATGAGCTCAATTTGGAGTTGAGGAAGACCTTCAAAAGTTGACTGCAACATCCCTCTGCCTTGAGGCAGCCTCATTATGCACATTTTGACCAATCTTGGGAGATTTGACTTTTTACAAGGAAAATGAACTCCAAATTGAAAAATTTTAGTTGGTTTGGAAATTCAACTCAAGGACCTTTCCAACACGCTATCCTGCACCCAATTTCGACACTGGGAAGGCATCCAAAATTGGTCTGCAAGAAGGCGCGACACACTCAGGGTCCACACCTGTCACAAAGAAAAGGTGTGGTCAGGTCCGCAGGATCCATGACCATTAGGTGCGGGACCGTAGGTAATGTGAAGAAAAAGTGCGGACCTAGACATTTTTGTGCACAACATAGGTTTTTTCTCCCTGTGGCGCGGCGATAAAAATTGGGAGCTCCAAATGAAGAATGGTTTGCATTTTTGGATTCAGCATGGAAAATCACGACTACTGGTGCTCGGACAAGAAATTTGGGCAAGATATGAGTCTCAAAAAGGTCAAAAAACACCCAAAAAATGGCCTCTCTGCCCCTTTTCTGACACACAAGAAGTAGTCTTGGGAGAATGGAGATTTTGAGTGGCAAATGAGCACCAAATTCAAAAACTCCAGTGGGGTTAGAAAGTAGACAAGATGGCTTTCCACACATTTTGGACACCTGCAAGTGCCCCAAAATAGGCCCCAAAGTCGCATGGCGCACAGAGGAAAAATTGCCAAATTTGCTTCCGTTTCGCGAATTTTCGATTCGCGACTTCTCCAAGTGGGCCCGCTCATCTACACTTCGGTTTTTTGGCACCAAAGGCGACATTTAAAGCATTTTGTTTCCAGATGGACTTCTATCCAAGTGGCGAAGGAAGGAAAACGGTCACCCAAGCCAAATGTCATGTTTGTAGCGCTGCACCTATAGCTGATGGTTGGCTCTTCATCTCCATTTTGTAATAATTCGAGTAACTCCCCAACCCTTGGGCATTCTATCTCTTCATGGCACATTCTATATATTGTATGTAAGCTATTTGCAAACGGTTGGTTGGCTTGTAACTTCTCGGAGACTTGTGGGAAAGAATCTCTGTTTCTTCACTGTGTAATTTTAACAGAGAATTAATGAAAGGCAGCGGCTCTATTTCATGAGATTCTTGTGGTTGTGAGTGTAGCAAATGTATCTCTTATGTTTTCATATGTATTTTGTTATGTTTCATAATTCAATTCATGTTCATTTCCAGTGAAATTTTCTGAGTGAGATTAGGTAAAATTCAATTTTATTGCTCTGCCTGTGGGAAAATTTCATGTTCAGTGTTTTTCTTCTGTTGAAAAGGATTCATGTCACTATGCCCTTTTCACTTTCTTCAGCAATGTATTTATGCCGCGGTACCTCAAACTAAATTGCTACACTTTCCGCCTGCCTTGCATCACGAAGTAATCTGTGCCTTTGTATTAAATTCTATGTTCTTTGCTGACCGTTGGTCCCATACCATCCCAGAAGCTCGGTCATTCATAAAAATTGTTTATTGTATCCATATTCACTTACTAGCCTAAGATCAATATTTCATTGTAAGTCATGTCAGACCATTTTTTCTTATCTATTCACTGAGCATGACTCAGAGAGAGCCCTCTCCTGTTCTGGTAGGGATAGCTACCTGTTTGAGCGTGGTTTGTGGTTACCCTGAATTTTTCCTTCCTTCAGCCTTGGGCAAATTTAGGTGCTAACATAGTGGCGACCATACTGGGGAACGAAAATGGTTTTCTTGAAGATTGTTTTGCCCCAGTACATCTATCAAGCTCAGATCTGATGGTTGATGGTGAACAACGATGAGACATAAGAAGATGACTGAAATCATTCACCTAGCGACTCCATTCACTGAAGAATCCAGCAATCGGTGCTTCATGGTGACTCCGCTGCAGAGAGATCAGTAGCTTTGAGATTTTCAAGATGGATCGGGTTGCAAGAAGATACGCTCCCATGAGCCGAGATCACTTTCCAGGCTTTCCAAATAAGATTCTGAAAGTAGATTGGTCGAGGAATTTTCCTACGTTTAAAGATGATGGTAAGAAGGACACTGCTTTACATCTAGTTCGATTTCACATGCATATTCACAAGTTGAAGGTTGATTTTACTGAAGATTGCTTAATGAAGATATTCATGGCCACTCTAGAAGGTGCAGCCCAATATTGGTGTAGAGCCTTGAACCTGTACCTTCCCATACACCTCTCAGCCTCCTTTTCCCACTCATTTCATCCACTAAGTTGATTAAATCATTGTATTTTAGGACTTTTTACATGATTTTCTAACTATGCTAAGTGACTGTTGTTTGGTTTAGAATTTTGGTTCAGAGTGTTGCGTTTCCGCAGCCAACACAGGTTTTCCGCAGCTGATCCAGGTTTCTGCAGCTCACACAGGATTCCGCAGCTGTTTTATTAAACGATATGTTACAGGTGTCCTTTGAGAAGATGAGCCACATGGGCAAGTTCCAGGGGTCAAGGACATGGTACGTGTCCCTCCAGATCACCCAGAACAGCCATAAAAGCCCGCGGTCAACGAGGAAGCAAATACCGGTCAACAGAAGTGTTCAGCAGTGGCACGGCTCTGCGTTGCTCTGTTTTTGGGCATGTGAAGCTAGGAGGCATCATCCTCAGCCACGGAGACAATCTAGAAGCACGAATCCAACAGCCATATTCTCCAGATTGAATGAACACGATGACAGTTACCTAGATCCGGGGACGTAGAGGATTCACGTGTTTTTAAACAGCTGGATGAATAGCATAGATCTTGTTAAAGTAGTTTGCTTTCTCCTTATAAATAAAGTGTCCTTGAACGTTGTAGAGTTAGTCGTTTGGTAATCATTTTTGTATGTAATTTTGAGCTCCCCACTGTACTTTTACATTTGCTGTCAATACATGAGAAGACTGTTTTGCATTTAAGCGTATAATTGCTCCTTGAACCGGCTGAAGTAGGCAGAGGGCCCCTGTTTGCTGACGTCCTGTACAGTAACCTTTAATTTCCTGCATTACTTTTTCTTGTTTCATGTATATTAGCTATATAGATGTCTCTTAAATTGCTACGTTTTTATTTCTTTTCAACATGTATATTAGTTGTACATAAACTTTGATTTCTGTTGATTTACATTTCTACACTTTTATGTTCATGACTGATCAGTGTGTTATGTAGGTTTCTTAGGCAAGTCCGGGACAGTTTTCCTTCTTTTCTTTTCATAACTAGTGGCATGCGTGATCATCTTGTCTGTGTTGCTGACATTCATTGTTTTGCAGTTTTGATTTTCCTTACTGTCATTTCTTTAACTTGCATATTTACTTTCTGCTCTTAGATATCAAGTTGTTCATCTATTGATGGTTCCTTTTCCATAATCAAATAACTTTATTGGGAGCCAAAATATCATGTAGTATAGCTTGATTTAGTTTGCTTTAGAACTCACATTACTTGACTTATTCATAACTGTTTCTTACATGATAAATTCAGCTGAAAGGCAAAAGGTTAAGTGAAAGTTAAAGTGTTATGACTAGTCTCTTTTATGTAGTTTCACTTAGATTTCACATTGCTTAACATTTCATGATATCTTTTCATAGAGAAGATTAATTTGAGGAGTTGAAATAGTGTGAGATAGTTGTTCTTACTTTTAGTTGGATTTAATATAGATTTCATTTTCATTTTCATTCAGCAGCAGAGATACTGGGCCGATGTCATTAGTCCTTCTTTGATGTCTTTATTTTCCTTTAAGAGTTGATTTTATTGCAGTTGTTGTTCAAGCTTTCTTGTAGAATACTTTTTAAGTTTTGAGAAATCATTTAGAGATCACCACAATCATCCACATTTCACTTGCTTTATTACACTTCCATCACATCACAGTAGGAAAGATACATTCGAAAACAAACTTAAAAAAAGCTAAAAACGACAAAAGACTAAGAAAACGGTTACCTAAGTACATATAGTACACCTCACTTCATCAGCTTACGAGCCCCGGGTTGACATTTAAAAGTTGCAATTTAGACATCACTAAATTGACCAAACATTTTGGCGCCGTTGCCGAGGAAGTGAAATTAGGTAGCCAAATTCTTAAAAAAAAAAAAAAAACAAGAAAATTTCAAGGAAGGAAAATTGATAACATCTCAAAGTATGCTCTCCTCTTGCACTTAATGTGATCTGGAGGATCAGAAAAGAGAAAGTTATTGGTTTAATAGTTTCTTGATTATGCTCTCTTCTTGCACCTAGAGTGACCTGGAAGATCAGAAAGAGAATTATTAGCCCGACTTGAAGAAAAAATAAAAAAAATGACATGCATAGAGCAAGAGATTCTAGGGGAAGGTTTTTAGCTAGAGCCAAAAGTTCGATTTTTACAACTCCATCTACTTCAAGGAATAGACAAGAGACACCTCCATCATCTCCAACTTACACTCCTAGCCCTAGGATTCCTGGAATTCAAGAGGTAGGAGTCGACTCTCCTACACCTTCCATCGAATCTGAACTAGAAAGAGATCCTTTCCTTCCTTCTACAGAGAGACAAATTGTAATTGAAGAAGTAGAATCATCTGAAGAAGAGGGAGAAATTCCTTCTCATACACCCTTAGTAGAAGAACCAGAAGACTCTGAAGTCTCCAGGGAAACTACCATGACAGAGGAAGGAGCAACTGGATTTGGTAGAGGTAGAGGTAGAGGAGGAGGAGGAAACAATGGAGGAGGTAGAGGTAACATTGGGGGAAATAGGGATGGGGATAACTCATTCGGGTTTCCTATAGTCGATGAGGACTCCCGAGCCACAATGAAAAATATTTCACCATCTGTCCTCCCAAACTTCCATGGGTTTAGGAATGAGGACCCTGAAACATTTCTATTTGAGTTTGAGGTAGTGTGTCGAACTTATGATTATTTGGAAGACTCTCAAAAACTCAAATTGTTTCCTTCAACATTGAAAGGAGCAACCTTGAAATGGTTCATGGGATTACTCACTCAATCCATTAGGTCTTGGAATGATATGAAACAAGCATTTTTGGATAGGTACCTGGACTATTGTATGCCCACCAATCACAAGGATGAGGTATTCAAAATGATGCAAAAAGAAGATGAAAACTTGGAGGAGTTACTTGAAAGATTTCAATATAATCTGAAAAGAGCAAAAATGAGTAACTTGGATGAGGAGACCTTGAAAGCCCTTTTATTAAAAGCCATTAGAGATGAATGGATAGATATTTTGAACATGATGGGAAAAGGAGATATCTCTCAACTTCCACTTTCTGATATAGCAGAATTATGTGTCCATCTCTCAAGGGGGAAATCTAAAACTCAAAAAGGGCCTAGAGATCCTTCTCTCATCAGAGCAAATAAATCTGCAACTGGGTCGGTAAGTAGGGCTGAGATTGGCAACATGCTTGATGAATTCAAAACTGATATCTTAGGGAGTCTTAGTGAGCAACTAGACACCCTTAAGATTCACAATAAGCAGAAAGCAGAAGCTGAGGCTTTGGCCATCTTTTGCCCAAAGTGTAGGAAGAAACATGCTCTAAGGGAATGTCCCTTGGATGCAAAAGTTGCAGAAACATGTGTAATTTGTTCAGAGAATCATGAGACCAAGGATTGTCCTTCAATTCTTGGGCTCAAAGCTGTCTTTCAAGAAGATCCAAATACAATCGAATCTCTCTGTTTTGTTGCAAGGAGACCTTGGCAGGGGCAACAAAATCAAGGGTTTAGCAACTCTATGAATTTTCAACCCCCACCAAATTGGAATCCTTGGCAACAACCTTGGTCCCAACCTCAAAATCCTTTTCAATCATGGGTACAAGGTATGCAAAATCCCTATGGGAGATTTGCTCAATTCTACTAATATCCTCCATCTTTTCAAAACCAACAAGCTCCACAACTTCCAAATCAAAATCCACAACTATCATTGCCATTTCCACAACAACAACAACAACAACCTTCTCAACAGAATCCAAACTCTCAACTCTTGCTTCCATTCCAACAGAAGTCAAATCAACTTCCTTCTCAGCCATTGCCAAACCCCAATAATAAAAACCCTCAAAATGCTTACATGATGGAAGGTCAACAATTTCCTACCTATATGATTGTTCCTCTCAATGAAGTACAACTCAGATCAGGTAGAGTCCTAGATAAACCTTCTATAAATGCTCAAAAGCAAAGCATTTTTGAGGAAGAGTCTCTTGAAGCCAATAAGGGTTCTGAAGCATCTCTTCAAAACCCAAACACTCAAAAAGAAAAAGAAAAAGAATTAACCCCCACAACTCCCATAGTTGAGCAACCTGCATCTTTATCCACACCTCCTTTTCCTGAAAGATTACAAATTGACAAAGGAGTGGAAAAACAAATTTGGTTGCCTGACTATAATTTTCTAGATGAATTGAAGAATGTCTGTATCAAGATTCCCTTGTTACAAGCCATTAAAGAGATTCCTATTCTAGCAAAAACAATAAAGGAGTTGAGTCTTAAAAGACCAAGAAGGAAACCAAGAGATACCAGAAGGATCCACCTGGTAGGGAAAATTGCAGATATCATGATGGGAAAAATTACTATGCAGAAATATGTAGATCCCGGTAGTCCAATTGTCAAAACACATATCAATGGGGTAGAAATACCAAATACTTTGATTGATTTAGGGGCTGCTATCAACATCATGAGTAGACAGACTATGGAACAGCTAAAACTTCCTAACCTTGTTTTTACACCTACTTTATTGCAACTTGCAGATCGATCAATTATTAAACCAGATGGTGTATTAGAAGACATTCCAATCTCCTTAGACTCTTGGGAATATCCAGTGGATTTCATGATTTTAACTCCCAAGAGTAATCTAGGAGGACATCCTCTTATTTTAGGAAGACCTTGGCTAGCCACAGCTGATGCTTTCATAAGTTGTAGGTCTGGGGATATGTATATTTCTGATGGTAATTCGACAAAGAAGTTCAATCTGTATCCTCCAGCAAAAGCAATTACAGAAATAGGGGATAATGAGTGGATTGATGATGAAGATACTATACAACCTGTCTTTACCATTTCTGAGATTAGTGAAGATAGTCAAATTTTGAACACATTAGAAAACTTTGAACCATCTTCAGAATATGACCACACACAATTTCAGTTGGGTTCTGACATTGAGTGTCTATCATCTAGACAAATGTCTCTTTTCTCTATGGAAGAGTTTGGTAGTTCTGCCATTGAGATTTCTCCAGGAAAAACATTGAATATCAACAGAAACTTGGAAAAATCACAACAGGAAGAGCTAACCAAAGTCTTGCAAAAACATTCTACTGCATTTGCATGGGAGTATACTGATATGAAAGGTATTGACCCGAAGACTTGCATTCATCACATCTACATTGAGGAAAACAGTAGACCAATCAGACAACCTCAAAGAAGGATGAATCCAAACCTTAGGTAGATAGTGAAAGAAGAGCTCCAAAAGTTACTTAATGTAAACTTCATTTACCCCATTTCAGATAGCCGGTGGGTTTCTCCTTTGGTTATAGTACCTAAAAAGAATGGTAAATGGAGGGTTTGCATTGATTATAGGGAATTTAACAAAGCAACTTTGAAGGATCACTTTCCTTTGCCCTTTATTGATCAAGTATTAGATACTTTAGCAGGCAAAAAGTATTTCTCATTTTTGGATGGTTTTAGTGGTTACAATCAGATTCAGGTAGCACCTGAAGATCAGGACAAGACCACATTTACTGTCCATGGGGAACTTTTGCTTACCGAGTACTTCCTTTTGGATTATGTAATGCACCCGCAACATTTCAAAGGGCAGTACTAGGAATCTTTTCTGATCTAATTCATGATTGTGTAGAGGTCTATATGGATGATTTTACAGTTTATGGTAATTCATTTGAAGAGGCATTAGAAAATTTGGAAAAAGTCCTTATAAGATGTAAAGAAACAAATCTTTCATTAAGTCATGAAAAATGTTTTATGATGTTTACAGAAGGGATTGTTTTAGGACATCATATTTCAGGAGATGGAATTAAAGTTGATAGATCAAAAGTTGAAGTCATCTCCAAGTTACCTATTCCAAATTGTCAAAAAGATGTTAGAAGTTTTCTTGGATTTACTGGATATTATAGAAGGTTTATTGAAAACTTCACTAAGATAGCATCTCCGCTTTTCAAATTACTTACAAAAGACTGTGAATTCAATTGGGATCCTGACTGTCAATCTGCATTTGAAACTTTAAAAACAAGAATATCTGAAGCACCCATTTTGAGAGGGCCAAATTGGAAACTTCCTTTCCATATTTCTACAGATGCTTCAGATACAGCTCTAGGAGCTGTGTTGGGTCAAAAGGATTTAATTCCTTACGCCATTTACTACACCAGTAAAAATTTGACTCCCACTGAGTTAAATTATACTGTGACTGAAAAAGAGTTCTTAGCCGTTGTTCATGCAATCAACAAGTTTAGACATTATATAACAGGCTATGAAACTTTTGTCCATACTGATCATTCTGCAATTAGATATCTCATGAACAAACCTGTTACTAATGGCAGAGTTACAAGATGGCTTTTACTTTTACAAGAATTCAATATTACTGTGTTAGATAGACCAGGAAAACAAAATACAGTAGCTGATTTCTTGTCTAGAATCCAAAATACTAACGAAGATTCTCCTGTAGAGGATAAGTTTCCAGATGAATATTTGTTTGCAGTAACTACTAAAACTCCTTGGTATGCAAATATTGCTAACTATTTGGTTACAGGGAAGCTACCTCCACACTTATTTCCTAATGAGAAAAGGAAAATCATTCAGGAGAGTTCAAAGTATTCATGGATTTCTAATGAATTGTTCAAAACAGGGCTAGATTGTGTGATCAGAAGATGAAATGCCTGACATCCTTAAGGCATGTCATGATGAACCGTGCGGTGGAAACTTTGCTGACAAGAGGACGGCCTATAAAATCCTTTCTTTAGGATATTATTGGCCTTCTCTCTTCAAAGATGCAAAACAATATGTTAGAAGGTGTGACAGCTGCCAAAGAGTTGGGAGACCAACTCTTTCAAATGAAATGCCATTACAGCCACAGGTACTCATCGAACCCTTTGAAAAATGGGCTTTAGATTTCATTGGACCTATTAATCCACCATCTAGACAAAAGAAGTATATATTGGTTTGCACTAATTATGTTACTAAATGGGTAGAAGCCAAGGCATTGCCTTTTGCCACTGAAAATTCAGTTGTTCAATTTCTTTTTGAGGATATTTTTACTCGTTTTGGTGTCCCAAGAGAAATTGTGACAGATCAGGGAAGTCAATTTACATCTAACTTGATGGAGAAGCTGATGGAAGAATACAAAATCAAGCACAGAAAATCTACTCCATACCATCCGCAAGCAAATGGTCAAGTGGAATCCACAAACAAAGTTCTTGAGAGCATCATCACCAAAACTGTTCATCTCCACAGAAGAGATTGGGCAGAAAGGCTTCCTGAAGCCTTATGGGCCTATAGAACTACATGGAGGAACACAACAGGACATTCTCCCTATGAACTTGTTTATGGGAAAGAAGTCTTGCTCCCCATTGAGTTTCAAGTCAAGACCTTCAAGATGGCAGTTCAGTTGGGGATGAATCTATCAGAAGCCCAAAAGCACAGAATGGAGCAGCTGAATGAGCTAGATGAAATAAGACAAGATGCAATTTTAAGGACTGATCTAGTTCAGCACCAAAGAACTAAGTGGCATGACAGATATATCAAAGAGAGAAAGTTTCAAAAGGGAGATTGGGCGATACTGTTTGATTCCAAGTTTAAAGACTTCAAAGGGAAATTTCAGACTCATTGGCTTGGACCATATGAGATTGATGAAGTCTTTAGCAATGGAGCAGTTCGAGTCAAGACTATTGATGAGTTTCAAACTCCTCTTATTGTGAATGGCCATCGATTGAAAATTTATCATAAGCCACTCTCAAAAGAGGACTTTGTCAAAATGTTTCAAGAAAATTCTGCAATGAGGCTGGTGGAGAGGAATCCTTCTCCTCCATCAGCCTAATCTTTGTTTCTTTCAGTTGAAAAAAAAAAAAAAAAAAAAAAAAAACTTTTGTATAAGCCTGAAAACCAATCATAGATTGGCAGTCTTATACAGAAAATGTAGAGTGAAAATCAGGGACACCTGACACTCTATATTTTCCAAAAAAAAAAAAAAAATTCTCTTCCTTTCCATCTTCACTCCACCTCACTTGTCATTTTCATTTTCACCTCCATCTCATCTTCATCTCCATTCCACTTCACTCCACTTCACTCCCATCTCATTCCACTCATTTCATTCCATTCCATCAATAAAAGTCCCTCTCAGGACTATTTCATTCAGTTAGTTCTTTTTCTAACTATGTTTGTGCAGTTAAAGGGGTGTTGTCTCAGTTTCCGCAGCTGGGAACCGTTTCCGCAACTAGCACCAGTTTCCGTAGCTCGAAACGATTTCCGCAGCCAGCATCACTCTGTCTCTACAGCCAGCAACACTCTGTTTTCAAAAAAAAAATTACAGTCAAAGGTTAGCATCATCATCACCAAAGGCAGCAAAGATATGAGGCATCTGCAAGATCAGAAAGCAATAATGGGTCAGAAGCCTTAGTCAACAAGTGGCAAACTTCCAAAGGTATGATCAAAATCTCTACCAAATAACAATTTAATGTCATTGTATGCGTAGTTATTAGATCATGGAAATTCCACTAAATACAATGATTTGATACGGCAAGATCCATATCACTCCTCTCCCACGATGATAATCCATCCACCTCATTCCTTTCTAACGGTCCCATAATCACTATTAATTCAAACTCGAAATGGGGCTGCTCTTTCATTTATTGGCCGTACGTGGAAGAAGTGACCTACTGTACTACGGCTCTCCTCCACCATAATTTCCGCAGCCAACGTTGAGACGTGGCGTAAACCAACCAATTCGAAAGGACTCAGCCGTTATACTGCCCAGTTATCACTTCGCTCCCGCATGCATTTGATGCTAAACCCGTGACTGTTGCTTACCTCGTGCTCATACCATTCTCTGCTCTCCATTTCCGCTGCAACCTCCATAGCTTTACTCTAAACCCTGATCACAGTCACTGCATACGCTTTACATTTCGATTACGGCCACTCCACTTACCTTAAGAATCCCGTAATCAGCTCGTTCTTCTCTTAAACGTCCACACACAGTAAAATTTTCAGCCGGGGTTGAAAGTCGAGAATGGGAAAGTTACTCAGAGCTGAACCTGAGGGCCCAAAATACCTGGAGGGGTATCCGCAGACAAAGGAGTCATTGAAGAAAGCAAAGTGGCTGAAATTTATTCAAAAGTTTAGAGGTTATAATAAGGAAGTCACTAAAGCTTTTGCTCGGTCCTCTAATGGACACGTAGTGGAGGTAGGGGATTTAAAATTTACAATAGCAGAGGCCACAATAGCAGCAGCAACCAGTTTACCACAACAGGGAGACAGATGGTTTAAAAACAGAGGTCTGGATGATCAAGGATGGAAAGTCATGCTCAAAAACCCAGGTATGGATACTTCTATATTTACTAAAGGAATTCCTGTGCATGTAATCAAAGAGGAATGGTCTGCGCTGTTATTACTTGTTCAGAAGTTTATTACATGCGAGGGTCGTTTTGGCACTATGTACATGTATCATGCAAGGATTATGATGAACTTTATGGAAGGCCATGCCCTTAATTTACCTTACTTTTTGTTAGCAAGACTGAAGAAAATGAGCTCTACTGTTCAGAAACATGTAGGCCATATTGAATCCCACCTTTACCATCACGGGGTCATCAGAATTCTCATTGAAGATCAATTGAAAAATAATAACGATACTTGGGAAAAGTTTTTGATCAGAAATCACTTCCAAGAAGTGACTGAAGCCTCTGCCAGCAGTTCCTCAAAAATCCCAAAAAGAAGTAGGAGGAAAGAAAGAAATGTTACAACCCAGGACTCTCCTACAAAAGACACTCAGGAAACTGTTCAAGAGGAAGAAGAAGAGGGAGCTAGAAATAAGAAGCAGAAAAAGGACAAAGGTAAAATAACTATTCAAGAGACATATCCATCCCCTCAATCATCTGTAGAAGAAGAGTCTCAAACCCTGGTAGAAAGGTTAGCAAATCTTCAAGCTGCTGCCTCAGCAAAGAAACAAAAAGAAAAACAGAGTGCACAGAAAAATAGCACTAGTCCACATGTGAGGAGGAGCAGTAGGCTCAAAGGAAAGAAAAGTATAACCCAAGAAAAACAATCACACTTTATTGATTTAGGTGAAGGAACACCTGAAAAAGGTCCAGCTCAGCAAGACATTGAGGCAAGTCCTCCACGTGAGGA
Organism: Pinus tabuliformis; assembly: GCA_031772625.1. Taxonomy (NCBI): domain Eukaryota; kingdom Viridiplantae; phylum Streptophyta; class Pinopsida; order Pinales; family Pinaceae; genus Pinus; species Pinus tabuliformis. The sequence goes on along the minus strand of CM062820.1, from coordinate 1,351,632,975 downwards.
AAGTCCTTTTCAGCTGGAAAGAGAAAACAGTCCTCCTTTACCAGAATTTGAGTTCAGACCGAGAAAAACACCTGAGGTAGATTCCACCCAGCAAGAAGCATATAACTACTTAGAGTTCTTGGAACAATCAGCTGCAGGACCAAGCACTACCTTGCCACTTGATGCACAAGTACAGTCTTTAAAACAAGAAGTGTTTGAGCTAGAAGTCCTAAACAGGCACATTAAACAAGAAAATGAAGCATTAAAAGAGCAAGGTAAAGTGGACAAGATTGTCCATGACAATACCATGCTTCACTTAGGACTGTGGCAGAAGAAGAATAGAAAGTTGAAGAAAAAGTGTAAGAAGCTGAGCAGGGCATTGATTAATTTGAAGTTTAGGTGTCTAGTCAAGAAACCAAGGACCATTTTGGCATCAAGGAGAAAGAGAAGAAGGCTGGATGTTCTTGCAGAAGCATCAGAGCACATGAATTGAGGAAAAGAATTAAGTTTTTGTTGCATGAGGACATGCAACACCTTAACAGTGGGGGTATGTAGAGCCTTGAACCTGTACCTTCCCATACACCTCTCAGCCTCCTTTTCCCACTCATTTCATCCACTAAGTTGATTAAATCATTGTATTTTAGGACTTTTTACATGATTTTCTAGCTATGCTAAGTGACTGTTGTTTGGTTTAGAATTTTGGTTCAGAGTACTGCGTTTCCGCAGCCAACACAGGTTTTCTGCAGCTGATCCAGGTTTCTGTAGCTCGCACAGGATTCCGTAGTTGTTTTATTAAACGATATGTTACAGGTGTCCTTTGAGAAGATGAACCACATGGGCAAGTTCCAGGGGTCAAGGACATGGTACGTGTCCCTCCAGATCACCCAGAACAACCATAAAAGCCTACGGTCAACGAGGAAGCAAATACCGGTCAACAGAAGTGTTCAGCAGTGGCACGGCTCTGCGTTGCTCTGTTTTTGGGCACATGAAGCTAGGAGGCATCATCCTCAGCCACGAAGACAATCTAGAAGCACGAATCCAACAACCATATTCTCCAGATTGAATGAACACGATGACAGTTACCTAGATCCGGGGACGCAGAGGATTCACGTGTTTTTAAACAGCTGGATGAATAGCATAGATCTCGTTAAAGTAGTTTGCTTTCTCCTTATAAATAAAGTGTCCTTGAACGCTGTAGAGTTAGTCGTTTGGTAATCATTTTTGTATGTAATTTTGAGCTCCCCACTGTACTTTTACATTTGCTGTCAATACATGAGAAGACTGTTTTGCATTTAAGTGTATAACTGCTCCTTGAACCGGCTGAAGTAGGCAGAGGGCCCCTGTTTGCTGAAGTCCTGTACAGTAACCTTTAATTTCCTGCATTACTTTTTCTTGTTTCATGTATATTAGCTGTACAGATGTCTCTTAAATTGCTGCGTTTTTATTTCTTTTCAACATGTATATTAGCTGTACATAAACTTTGATTTCTATTGATTTACATTTCTACACTTTTATGTTCATGACTGATCAGTGTGTTATGCAGGTTTCTTAGGCAAGCCCGGGATAGTTTTCCTTCTTTTCTTTTCATAACTAGTGGCATGCATGATCATCTTGTCTATGTTGCTGACATTCATTGTTTTGCAGTTTTGATTTTCCTTACTGTCATTTCTTTAACTTGCATATTTAATTTCTTCTCTTAGATATCAAGTTGTTCATCTATTGATGGTTCCTTTTCCATAATCAAATAACTTTATTGGGAGCCAAAATATCATGTAGTATAGCTTGATTTAGTTTGCTTTAGAACTCACATTACTTGACTTATTCGTAACTGTTTCTTACATGATAAATTTAGCTGAAAGGCAAAAGGTTAAGAGAAAGTTAAAGTGTTATGACTAGTCTCTTTTATGTAGTTTCACTTAGATTTCACATTGCTTAACATTTCATGATATCTTTTCATAGAGAAGATTAAGTTGAGGAGTTGAAATAGTGTGAGATAGTTGTTCTTACTTTTAGTTGGATTTAATATAGATTTCATTTTCATTTTCATTCAGCAGCAGAGATACTGGGCCGATGTCATTAGTCCTTCTTTGATGTCTTTATTTTCCTTTAAGAGTTGATTTTATTGCAGTTGTTGTTCAAGCTTTCTTGTAGAATACTTTTTAAGTTTTGAGAAATCATTTAGAGATCACCACAATCATCCACATTTCACTTGCTTTATTACACTTCCATCACATCACAGTAGGAAAGATACATTCGAAAACAAACTTAAAAAAAGCTAAAAACGACAAAAGACTAAGAAAACGGTTACCTAAGTACATATAGTACACCTCACTTCATCAGCTTACGAGCCCCGGGTTGACATTTAAAAGTTGCAATTTAGACATCACTAAATTGACCAAACAATTGGTATGAAAGTTTGCCGCCTACTTGTATTTACTGTTTAAAGGATTTTCATGCCATGTTCATTGAAAGATATAAGGACTCTTATCCATCATTAAATCTAGTTCATGACTGTTGCAAACATGCTTCTACTTTTACTAAAAGCCTTGAAAAATACTATGAGGATGATAATTTTATGGATGATGAGATCATGGAAGCCCTGGATGAAAATCCCTTTCAGCAGCGTAAAGACGATCATGAAAATTTGCAGCATGATCAAGATTGTAGTACGGTGGAAGAGGAAAGAATTTTGCATCTTGACAGTCAACATGAATTACATGAAATGGATCAGTAGTATGAGGAATATTTATATACACCTTCACTTGAAACTAATGAAGACAATCACTGTTTGAGTGAAAGGAAACAAAAGGTCTTATCTCCTTTGTCTGAAGATGAGATAGGTCAACTCTTGCATGGTTATGTTCCAGCTCAAGCTAAAGCGGATTTGTAGTGCACACATGGTCAAGAAAGTGTTGGTGAAACTTCTTCCTCTTTTGAAAACGACGACAGTCTTGTGGGCAGCTTTATAGATCAACAGGCTGAAGATTTCCATATGGCTGGAAATGATGAAAGAGGAAGTTTTGTTTCAGATCTGGTGGAAATAAAAGATGATATGCAAGAAAACGATGTTCCAATCTCAGATAATGGGGATGATAAATCAGATCGAGAGACAGATTGTGATGAAGAAAGAGAGAGTTGCATGGTTGAGGCTACCTCAAATGGAGAAAACAGAGTTACAGACCTAACTATCCTTATCTCACCAGAACTAGATCTTCATGAGGAGGTAGCTCATTCCCTCTATGAACAGCAAGATGAGATCTTTGTTCAAGTAAGTGAAAAACTTTCCTTGGATGAATCGTTGGTAGATGATAGAAATGTCATGCTTGGGTTTCAAGAAATCATTCGAAGTTTCTTTTCTTATGATTGATGAATGCAAAGACAATCTCACTGTCATATCATATGAAGATGACCTACAATACATTCAGACTACTGAAGAGCAAAACATTCAGGATTGTCTTTCAGACTCTTCCTCATATGTCTCATGTTTTGAAATGTTCTCTGAAGAGGAAATCTGCTCACCTATTTGTTCAGAATTTTTTGAAGACCAGGAGCATACTCTTATTTATGAAGAAAGACCATAATCAAAAGAGAAAGATACCTTGTTTTTTCAGCAGGAGGAAAGACTTCATGGTTTTCAGGATCCAATGGCAGATTTGGTGCAGTCAGTAGTAAAGGTGATTATTGCAGTATTCAGTGATGAAGGGGGTTATGGTCAATTATGTTTTTGGAGGCCCAGTTACAAGTATCTACTGTTGACCAGGAGATCTGATCAGGAGAATCTGTCAGCAAGGCATCTGCTTGATTGGTTACATTGGAAGACACATTACACATGATTGTACATATTGCATTAGTACATAGGTGGTTGTCATCATGATTTGGAACCCTCAGATCTTGATGGACTACTGCTATTGAATAAGTTTTGTCAGTTCCTGTTTTAGTCAAGTCAGTCATGAGTCATTTCCTTTTGCATTGAGTCGGTTTTTTCAGTCATGTCAGTTTGCATTGAGTCAGTTTCAGTCAAGTTTCAGTCAATAAATGAGTCGAAGTCTTGTGTTGTTTGTCGAAATAATGACTCCATAGCCCAATGGACGAAGGCACTGTCAAGCTCTTCCAGAGATCTGTTGTTCTTGGCACCTCCAAGGAGCTACCATCCCCCATTGGAGCCAATGTTAGAGTTGGCCTTGTCAGTCCTCCAGCAGAGATCAAACATGCTCTTACAAAGTGATTTTAAGGTGTCAAGGTCAAATTTTACCATTTCAGTGAGTCTTCAAGTAAAATTTGGTCACTAGGCATTAGGTCTAGGGTTTGCTTTCACTCCTTTCGAAGTTGTCCAAATGTCGGTCTATGTCACTATTCAACTGAGTCTACCATCATTCAGAGGGTTGTCATCATCATTTCAGGTTTCAATGGGTCATTTTACACCTTGTTCATGCTTCAGTTGTGCCTAGCTACATTCATTTCCCTCTCCTAGGGTTTTGAAGGCAATTTCTCTTGGATGGTCAAATCACCGGCAAAGCTTGTATCCTAATGTTCATCCACCTTCCGCTATCGTTAATGTACCTTATTAAACATTTCCCATCACTGAGATCCCCCAAATTCCTCATTTTCATACAAACCCTAGTTTCTTGCTACAACTTGACAATTTTCAAGGCTAGGCTTGTGTTTTTCCCTTTTGGACCCCTTCCCCTCACATAATGTCATAGATTACACTTTCCCCTACTTCCTAACATCCCTCCCTACTTCCCAAGATCTCCTCAAGAATTTAGAAGCCCCTTATCCCCTTCATTTCGCTTCATTTCAACAAATCCCCGGTTCCACACATCGGGGTAGGTTCTACTCCAATGATTTTTCTGAGCAAATAAGGATGAATTTGGAAAAAATGAGAGATTTTTTTGTCCACAATAAGCCAAGGAAGAAAAACCTCCTTCACTTTTTACACAGGTGTCATGGTTTAAGCGAAATGTCAAAAATATCGTTGCCTTAGGGAATTGAATGCACCTTTGGAGTGACCTTGGGAAAATCAAATTTTCTAGTATCTTGGTTGGCCAAATGACTTGATTGATGAGTCACATGATGACTAGACACAAATATTTTTCCAATGAGCTATCATGAGCTCAATTTGGAGTTGAGGAAGACCTTCACAAATTGACTACAACATCACTCTGCCTTGAGGCAGCCTCATTCTGCAAATTTTGAACAGTCTTGGGAGATTTGACATTTTATAGGGAAAATGAACTCCAAATTGAAAAATTCTAGTTGTTTTGGAAAGTAGACTCAAAGACCTTTCCAACCAACTATCCTGCACCCAATTTCGACAACGGGAAGGCCTCCAAAATTGGTGTGCAAGAAGGCACGGTGCACAGGCGTGGCGCACTCAGGGTCTGCACCTGTCACAAAGAAAAGGTGCTGTCAAGTCCACAAGATCCATGAAAATTAGGTGCGGGACCACAAGTAATGTGAATAAAAAGTGTGGACCTAGACATTTTTGTGCACAACACAGGTTTTTTCTCCCTGTGCGTCGCGCCACCGGCGCAGCGCTAAAAATTGGGAGCTCCAAATGAAGAATGGTTTGCATTTTTGGATTCATCATGGAAAATCACGACTAATGGTGCTTGGACAAGAAATATGGGCAAGATATGAGTCTCCAAAAGGTCAAAAAATAGCCAAAAAATGGCCTCTCTGCCCCTTTTTTGACACACAGGAAGCAGTCTTGGGAGAATGGAGATTTGGAGGGGAAAATGAGCACCAAATTCAAAAATTCCAGTGGGGTTAGAAAGTAGACAAGATAGGCTTTCCAACAATCCCACTTGGAACATTTTGGACACGTGAAAGTGCACCAAAATAGGCCCCAAAGTAGCACGGCGCACTGAGAAAATGGCGCGGCGCACAGAGGAAAAATTGCCAAATTTGCTTCCGTTTCGCGAATTTTCGATTCGTGACTTCTCCAAGTGGGCCCACTCATCTACACTTTGGTGTTTTGACACCAAAGGCAACATTTAAATCATTTCCTTTCTGGATGTACTTCTGTCCAAGTGGCGAAGGAAGGCAAACAGTCACCCAATCCAAATGTCATGTTTGTAGCGCTGCACCTGTAGCTGATGGTTGGCTCTTCATCTCCATTTTGTAATAATTTGAGTAACTCCCCAAACCTTGGGCATTCTATCTCTTCATGGCACATTCTATATATTGTATGTAAGCATTTTGCAAATGGTTGGTTGGCTTGTAACTTCTGGGAGACTTGTGGGAAAGAAACTCTGTTTCTTCACTGTGTAATTTTGACAGAGATTTAATGAAAGGAAGCGGCTTTATTTCATGAGATTCTTGTGGTTGTGAGTGTAGCAAATGTATCTCTTATGTTTTCATATGTATTTCGTTATGTTTCATAATTCAATTCATGTTCATTTCGAGTGAAATTTTCTGAGTGAAATTAGGTAGAATTCAATTTTATTGCTCTGCCTGTGGGAAAATTTCATGTTCGGTGTTTTTCTTCTGTTGAAAAGGATTCATGTCACTATGCCCTTTTCACTTTCTTCAGCAATGTATTTATGCCGCGTACCTCAAACTAAATTGCTGCACTTTCCACCTGCCTTGCCTCACGAAGTAATCTGTGCCTTTGTATTAAATTCTCTATTCTTTGCTGACCGTTGGTCCCATACCATCCCAGAAGCTCGGTCATTCATAAAAAAAATTTCTTGTATCCATATTCACTTACTAGCCTAAGATCAATATTTCATTGTAAGTCATCTCAGACCATTTTTTCTTATCTATTCACTGAGCATGACTGGGAGAGAGCCCTCTCCTATTCTGGTAGGGATAGCTACCAGACTGAGCGCGGTTTTTGGTTATCCTGAATTTTGCCTTCCTTCAGCCTAGGGCAGATTTAGGTGCTAATAGGACCATGAGCTGAGACCAAGGCATTCTTGCTGCCACAAAAACACTGTTTTTGCCTTTCCATGCAATTGCTAGTGTTAGATTTTTAGTTAGAGAAGTTGGTACCAGTTGTACTTGCATGTTTGGATCTATTCTTGATTAAGTTTCCATAGTTACTTACATGATTTCTTGTCTATAACCTTCTGTTCAGCATGTTTCTGGTTTTTAGGTTAGATTAGGTCAAAATAGATAGATCTCTGGTTTTTTTAGTATTTCCTTGATCAGTTTTGAGAAATAGTGTGCAGCACATCCATAATACATTCCTAACTATCCTTCCTTCATCATACAACCTACCGAACCCCTAATTCCATATTCCTTCCCTTCATTCGCCACACTTTCACAATTTGACCTAGTCTCTACATTCTTGTGCAACATTGCTCCCTCCAGCCTTGAACAAATCCAACCACCTTCATCACTCCTTAGCTTCATTTACCAGGTCCTAGACCGATTTACATCCTCATCCATTCTCCATTTCCACTTTCCCACCATCAACCCTCTAAAATCCTCTTTTGGCTCTTCCTGTAGAACCCCTGCAAACTTCCTGTAGAAGTTCACGTGAGAAATTTTTTGAGATCTGATCACTGTGAAAATCTCTAGAAGGGTGCTAGGGACCCCTTAGGCCCTCTTCTCACCCTACCTACCTCCTAAAAGCACCCACTCCATTAACTTTCATCAATTAGCCTCTGCACAGTAAAAAACAGTTAAAGCACATGCATAATAATTCCGCAAGATTACTCAAAAATACAAAAAGATGTTTTTTCCAGATTTTACTTCCGGTGTAGCTTAGCCACATGCATTTTACCTTTACAAGAGTCAATGGTATCCATTTCAGTAGCTTTCACCTCTTTTCTTGTATCAGTAGGGTTAGTCGGTAAAACTAGGGTTTGCATTTCCTTTCAACTTTCAGCTTCTTTCTGCAAGTAGAATAGCCTCTCTTGAGTTAGCTTTCATCCATCATAGTTAAAATCTTCTTCTAAGAGCTCATAGAAGTTCTCTTAAGCTCCAAGCAGACTTGTGCCAGCTGATCAAGTGACAGCCTACGGCAAGAGCTAGTACTTGTGCATACAACACCATCGCTTCCAAGTTTGTTACGAACTACCGGGTTGATAAAAGTAAAGAAGGGAGTCCCAGGAGTTGCAGCAACGTTGCTATAGTACAGGAGCCCTCCAATACACCCACCTATGTGTACAAGAAAATGTCCCTCAGGAAGGCTTACCAGCTCTTGGTTGTCTTCACTTGTAGGATCCATGGTAAAGAGAGCGCAGAAACCTTTGCTGAAGGGTGGGAAGTTTTATTGGAATAGGTGGTGAACAATGGGAAGTCGTTCAAGTGGTTAGATATGTTGGCTTGACAACCAAAGTCCCATGTAGCGCAAACTCAGAATCCACTTGAGGGTGAATGAGCAAGTTCTATATGTATGCATACTTACTCGATGCAATTTGTGCACAACAATAGTTTCCTGGCATGAACTCGACATGGACACCACGAGAAACTGCCATGCACATTTATTGCAATTTTGATTCGGAATGCAGCTATCGAGGATTAATGGCATGGATAATTGACCACTTCATCATCTCTCTTTACAAGATATTATTTGAAGAAGACCCACCTTGCATGTCACGGGAGGAAATGGAGGTGATAACAGACATCGCAGATTGGTATGCCTCACCAGGTGGCACCTTGATTAGAGTTTTTGGTGGACAGATGCCTCTGCATGTGTTACCAAGGTATGCCATTGATAAACTTGTCATGCAAGAAGTTTCATACCATCTTGCCACAAGGTTGTCAGCATCGCTGCATAGGATGAAGAAAGCACCATGGTACACTCTTCCTTTGTAGATTTGATTATACAAGATAAAGAAATTGAAAGTCACAAATTTCTAGGCAAAGGAGATCATGAGATTTGAATTCAACACTTAGGAATTTAATCCGTATGATCCCTGTAATATTTGTAAGGATCACTGTGTGTGAGTTTACTTTCTGTGGATCGACGAGGAATTTCATTGGCCATAGAGGATCCTTGGATGTACTACTACAATGCCTCTAGACAGAATGATCTAGTCAGTTTACCAGGGACTTCTTAGGCTTCTCCATAAATGAAAGAAACTCTAGAAGCAACAACAACAAAAGCCACCAATCTCGTGCGGGACAAGGGAAAGAGGAAGATTGATGACAATCCAAAGGGAGAAAAAAGTTGCAAGATGAAAGAAGATCCTATTATCATGAAAGAAACTTTGGGAGCAGAATTAAAGAGGAAGTAGAAGATGCATAGAGAAAAGTGGAGGAAGAGAGAAAAGTAGAGATTGCATGAAGCAGAACTAAAGTTGCCATAGATAAAGCAGAAGCTGAAGGAAGAATAGGAGTTAAGTAGGAGAGAACGAGAAGAGAAGCTGAAGCAGGAAGAGGAACAGAGGAAAGGTATGATGAAAGAGGAAACAATGTTGATAAAGGTTAAAGAGAAGGAACATGAATAACCACCAGCTGAGGATGAAGGTGAACAGATCCATAATCGGGAGTTTTCTCCGCAGATTGAGAAATTGATAGAAGTGACAAACATGGAGATGGAACATGAGCCTCAGAATGAAGATGTTGATCTCATGCTGAGAGAACCATAGATCATCCCTCAGTATCCACCATATCCATCATCAGAGCTAGTCCTGAGTGAGAAATGGGATGTTTTTCCCTTTGATGATGATTCGGTGATGGATGTGTACAATCTTTCATTCCATGACTTTCAAAGGAGGATAAAAAAAGCACGGAGAAATAACTTTCTAGATGATCACACATCACTTGCATTCATTAGAGAAAGAATGATAGTGTTGGGCACTAGGAAGCATCCAAATGCCATTTCCAAAGCAGAACAACTCCATGTAGCAACACATAATATAATTTACGCACAAGTTTACTTGGAGGAGATGAGAGCAACCATACTAGTTGAATTATCAACACTTGGAGAAACCATGCAAAAGCTCTATCAGAGCTTTGTCACCATACATAAAGCAGTTTTTATTTTGCATGACCTACATCAAAAGCGAAAAGGGTTTGTTAAAAATCTCAAGAAAATACAAGCTTCCATTGCCTATGTCCAAGAGTGGAAAATGTGATACTAAGGGGCACCACTTGACTTACTAAAGAAAATGAAGCCACAGGAAGAGCTGGAGAAAACAAAGGTTCAAATGTTGATTCAGAACAACAAGAAACTTCCCCATTCATTGATAGAATTCAAGTCTCATATGTACGTTTTTTCAATAGTTTAGATGACTTGGTGAGAACACACCATATCCCATCAGTCAGTTCCCTCACCAAAGCCAAATCCAATAACCAAGTCTGGCTAGAGATCGAAGAGTACTTGGAGCAGCTAAGACTGAATGCCAATAGGGAAGAATTGGAACTAAACAGATAGAACATGCAGAATTTCATCCATGCTCCTATCCAAGTTAGAAAAATGATGGTCATGCTTCAGAACGAACTAGATACAGGTTCCAAAACATTGTACCTAGATTCCATGGAGGCCAGAGTCCGGTTCTAGATAAACACCATCATGCAGTTTGGGGACACCATCACACAATATCGTGCTTTCCACCAATATGTGAATGAGAAGCGGCAAGTGGAGGTTGCTGAGCTAGACTTCTCCTAAACTAAAGAACCATAGTGTTGTGTCTTGTTAGGCTATCAAGTTGTCTCTAACCTATTTTGTCTAATATGGGTACAAGTGTAAAATGCAATATTAGTTGTAATTATGTTGTGAGTGAAATTCCAAGTGCCAATATTGGAATATGAAGAGTCATCATGTAATGTAATGTGTCATTTTGTAAATAAGATGAAGAGTCATAAGTGCTATCCAAATTTGACAAAGGGGAGTTGAAGAGTCACCCCCTCTTGTTATAAATAGAACCTCATAACTCATGTAATAGGCTTTTGACAGCCAAGCTTTTGGCTAGCCTTAGGATTAGAAGGAGCTTGGGAGTATTGCAAAGAGTCTTGGCTTCTCCATAGGTGTTCTTGACTGTAATGTCCCACTATTAGGGCTAGTGGTCATCAATGATGTATTTATGAATGGAACTTTCACTTATAATAATAAAATAAGAGCCATCACACTTTAATGCATATGTTGTGAATATAGTAGGACTATTAGACTTTTTGTATTTGCAATGTATGTTATTTAACCTACACATATCCTTATGAACTATTTCGTTTTCATTTGTATGAATCTCGTTGAACGTGTTTTGTTGTATTAACTCATCACTTTAACTTGTGGACTATTCCACATATTAGCTTGTGATGTCATTTTTATCATTTATTCTTTTCATGCTGCGTACTATTACATGATTCCAAGGAGTGCACTCCCTTTTCACTTCCTGTGTTGGAACCTTCATGCATCACACTTGACTCTTCACAGGGTCACACACTTTGTCTTACCCAAAGTTATCATACTTCCCTTTGTGCATTTCTACAGTCAAGGCATAACATTACCACCCAATGTTGGGAATCCTACTCCAAACAATGTGAGGTCTAGTTGGGACTTCATATCAGGGAGATCCTTTCAATGTTGGTGGGTTCAACACCATCAACATTTTTGGTGCTAGAAGGTGGGCTAGATGAAAATTTGAGCCCTTGAATTTTGTTTTGAATCTCTGCACTCATTTAATGAATTCTCACCAAATCATAACCCCGACATTTTTTTCGAGACACCCAAATCTCAAGTGTGCCAGTGAGAATTATTGATGACTTGTCCAATATGAAATTCAATGACGAGGGTGAAACAACCTTATTTGAACACACCACATAGTTTCTTGATTTCTGGACAAAGAAAAACATCCACTGCGAGGATCTTGGATGTAGGTTTTCATTCTCACATTCGAAGGGCAGGTGAGATACTAGTGTAACAAATTTCCTAATGACTCCATTCACTCTTTCAAACAAATTTTCATAGAGTCATGTCGAGCTTTCAATTTCTATGATTGTAAAGATTTTAATAAGAAAATTTTGAATTTGTGAAAAACACCTTATGAATCTGCTCAAGATTTTCATGATTATTTCATCGATTACTACATTGAATTTCTTGAAGATGAATTTGTTTGGTCTTTCTTGGTAGACATATTTCTATATCTTGTTCACATTTGAGAAATTCCACATGAGTTAGAATCTTTTGAACTTCTCCCAACATACCTCGGTGTTAGAGCTTCTAAATCTGTGATGGAAAAGGTTGCTATTTCAAGTGACCCTCCATCTCCTTCCCATCAAACAACTCTACTTCCACAGGTTGAGGTAGGAGAAGTTGAGAATTCATCTGTTGATCTATCACCATCTTCTCCTACCCCACTTACTCAGAATTTTAGTGTAGATATCGACTGTGACTCTGATAGTTGTGATGAATTGTTATCTCCTCATCCTCCATCCTTCGGTCCTTTTGATCCTCCATATTTTGATGTGTTTTGTTCACATGTTCCAAATCTCTCTTTTGATGTTCATGAGGATAAAATTATAGATGGATTTGGTGTTGAAAGACCAACCTGCGATATCATTTTTGATGAGTGTGTGTGGGAGTCTGGACAAGAATATCTGGTGAAGGATGACTTGCTTCCACCCACACCTCTTCCATATTATCTTGACATTTTCCACGATTCTCTCATTCCTGTTCAATCTTATGAAAATTTAGCTTCTGATGTTACTACTTTCGATCATTTGCACAACACATGGGATGTCAATTTTTCATTTGAATGGGGAGAGGAAAAATATTTTCTACCTGATCCTCCCAATCTCTCATCTTATATTTCTGGGACATATAGGGTGAAATGTATCATTCTCCATTATCCCCTCTTTACGATTCATAAAATCATCTACAGTAATGAAGAAAACAACATGTAATGCTAAACCACACCATAAATTAACTAACCATCTAAACAACTATGCTAAAGAGAATTGCTAGATAAACACTAACCTAATGCTACTATCTAAGTTGCAGAGGTAAAGAGCATTAAACTATACTAAGGTGTAAGCAAATGAACTAAACAAAATCTATTTTCAAGTGAAAGAGCAGTCGAAGATCGAAATTGGTGAAAGGAGGACATAAGGATGCAATAATTTATAGGGACAGTTGGATTAATCAACAAACAAAAGATTGACATTGAAGATCTTATTGCGGGGGCTTTAGTGAATAGGTGAACAAACAGGGTAATGAAGTAGATGAATGGTAGAGGTCTTATCGTGAGGAATTAAGTGAATGGATAGATGAATAGGGTAACGAAGCAAATGAATGGCAGAGGTCTTATCGTGAGGATTTAAGTGAATGGATGGACGAACAAGGTAATGCAGTAGATGAACGATGGAGATCTTATCGCGAGGAATTAAGTGGATGGATGGACAAAAAGGGTAACAAAGCAGATGAATGGTAGAGATCTTATCATGAGTAATTAAGTGAATGGATGGAGAGACAATATTAATCGGTAGATGAAAGACAAAGATCACATCGTGGGAAGAAAATGTGCGAAAATGATGGAGAAGATTTCGAAGGCGGCATGCAGTTTCTCACGCGACCTAAAAGCTGTAAGCTGTATTTTGAAATTTCACATGATTAGCCTAATTAGGTGACACGTAGCATAGGAAAACCACTTTTATTGTGTGCTCTTGGGCAGATAACAGTTGTGCAAGAATCCATGCGAGATTGTGCGATAGCCATTAGATTAGGCTAGATAGATCGACGGTGGAGATTGGCCAAGCTAGTTGGTGAGTGGATGATGTGATAGCCATCGGATTAGGCTAGACAGATCGATAGTGGAGATTGGGGTGCATAAAGTATTGAGGTCACACGATAGCCATTGGATCAAGAGATAGACTGACGGTGGAGATTAGAGTGCATAACGTAGATGGAAGACTTTGTGCGCGATGGGCATTGGGTAAAATAATGAATCAGATGGTGATTGGTTAGGTTTGTTATGGATTGGATGATGAGGAAACTATGCATGAAGAACATGCTGAAGGAGGTTTCAAATGAAAATAACAGAAAAACCAGTGAGGGTGCAGGTGGACCGAGAGTGAGGGAAAATGATGATAATGAAATGAAACAAGTAAATGCATCAAACAACAAACTCTAAAGCTAATGCGAGAACTAGAAACCAATGTTTTTTGGGTTGTTGAAGGGTCTCTTCCTGAAGTCATGGTCCCAGAGGGAGGAGGTGAGGCTGAGACACCTGCGCACAACCTTATGGTGATCTTATTCTCCTAGGTAACCTGCTAATTAAAAAGAACACAAATGGAAGTAAACTAGAGCACAACTGATCTACTCTACACTACTGTAATGGGAATGCAGCTACTTAAGCAAATTAACAGAAAACCAGGAAGTTATGCTATACTATTGTAATGGAAATGAAGCTACTTAAGCAAATGAATAGAACCAGAAATATATTTAAGCATACATGTACAATAAAGAGGATCTTTGGCTACTCAGGTTGGGCCCTAACCAAAGATCTTTAGCCCTCTGAGTTAACTCATTGCTAGATCAAAACATAACTCATCTTCATTATAAAAACCATGGATTACATAATAAACTATCAATCTTGCAACTTAGAAAGAAAGTAGACCTTTACAATAAAAATTTGAATCCTACTGAGGTCCTAAGCACTTCTACTTATACATTTGAAGTCTCTGATGGCTTCCTTTCCATTAGGGAGGCTTGGCTTCCCACTCAAGATAAACTAGTTTCTGTCACTTTCACTTGCTCAACTGTCTTTTAGTCCTCATGATTTGGTTGTTTTCACTTCGAGCTGATGGAGGAATATTTGAATGGAGGGGTAGTAAATGAGGAGGATTTACTTCGTATAATTCCTCTCCCTTGTCCCATTCGAGTTTTGACCATGGTCTTTGCCACAGTTCCTTGCTTTTATCCTTTATTCCTGTATTACATGCACATTATACCACAAAGCAAAACATCCAACTCTAACTCATCTCATAAACAAAATATAATCAAAAGTATGCAATAAGTTGTGAGAATAGTTGGTTTGACTAAGCTAGGAGGTGAATTAAGGCCAATTAAGGCCCATATAATCACCCAATGATGAGGCTCATCATCACCCCCCTACTGAAAGTGTTGCTCATCCTCTGAGCAAGTTAGTCAATGCCCATGTCCTTCATGGCTCTGGTAGCCTCTCTGACATCCCATGCTTCTGTTGTCATCTCTTCTTCTTGTTTATAGATGCCTACTTTCCTTTCTACTTCTTCCCACTGCCTCTTTCCTCTTCTTCTTTTCTCCCTTCTAGCAACCCTAGGAGTAGTGGTGGATTGAATTTTAGGCCTATCCAATTGACCTTCAACCTTTGCATTGATTGCTTATACATAGGTTTCCTATTGAGTGCCTCTCTCAAACTTTGAGGGGAGCGATATTCACTAATCTTCAAGCTATGTGGCAGTGTTTTCCATCTCCTTTAGCAGGCATGTATATTATCTTCTCTTAGCAGCCTAAACATATCATCAAAATGTAAAATTGCTTGCTCTTCGGCAACAAGATATCTAGGTGCTAGCTAAGGATCATTTGCAATTATATTATGGGTGTTCATTAGGGCCATGGGATTTCACTGTTCAGATCTGATGAAAAGAGGTTCATTTTTCTCTCTAGCCGATAGTCTTTTCATCTCTACAGCCCTTGACTTCTCATGGTTCTTTGATGATGCCAAATCCATTAATTGTAGATCTCCTAACTTTGTATTAGGATCCCAAATATTCATGTCTATGAGCGTAATGTTGTGCAAGTAAAACTCAGCCATTTTGGCCCTATCCTCTAGTGCACTTTGATCACAAAGATCAATAAACTACCTGCAGTCCTAAAATAGCATGGTTCTCATTTGTGCTAGTGTTTTAATCTGAAATTGCAACCATTTTTCTCTAAGGTAAAGAGCATAGGATTTAGTTGGAATCCTACACTGGATTGCCTCCAAGGATAGGCTGGCCATACATGCTAGTTGGTTTTCCATTTCCCGCAGCTATCCTCTCATGGGCCTCTAGAGACACCCTAGGTGCCTCATCCCTGTGCTCTTCCCCTTCTGTTTCAATGCCTTCTTCCTCTCTGACAGAAGGAAAGGACTAACATCATAGATGAGGATTTTGATGTCATCCTTTGCTGGTAAGTCTCTGAGGACTAGCCATTTTATAGGGATCTTAAGGTTTTGGAGGGCATCCTCAATGAGGATTCCGAACAAACCATGGTGAGCCAATTGTTGGGAATTCCCTTCCTTTACTTTGTTGTTGGAGTCTATGAGTGATTCCATCAAGAAAAAGAGTATGTTGAATCTTTATTGAACTAGTGTTTCTACCCCAAATCTTAGTTCTTCAAGGATCCTAAAATGGTAGCCATAAACAACACTGTATCTATGCTCATATGAGATATATTTGATGAGTTGTTAGCCTACCTCACTATAGGTTTTAACCCCGTAGAGAAATTCCCTGCATACGAATTCTAGAACATAGAAAAAAAACAATGTGAGGCCATAACACATAAAACACATATACACAAAAATTTTCCCTAGGATCCCAAAACCGGGACTACCAGCTTTATAGTTCATTATTTTCCTTTCAATGTTACAATACATATTGATACATGCTGAAGCATCCAATAACATGGACCGAAAACTATTGCATCCAAAACCAAAATTTTCTGGGGCACTACCCCAGACCCCATAGAGTGGGGTTACCTGCACCCATCAAACCCCCTATGACTCCCCCCGCTATGCAATCGACACAACGAAGTGGGGGCTCTGCCCCGCTTCTAACCCCCTGGTTAACTACGCGGGCTAGTCATGCAAAGAATATAACACAACCCAACATTCTCCCACTTGTTGGTTTCTTTCCACAGGGGGGCACAAGAGAAATTAGTGATTTATCTAGCCCTGCAATGCCATTTGTTTCTCTACACCAAGAGAACTTCTTAGAGCTCATAGATTTTTTCAATGCATCTGCAGTATTCTCTAAAGTGTCCACCTTTACTAGCAACACCTTTTTGTCTTCTATCATATTCCTCACAAAGTGATACTGAACATCAATGTGCTTTGTCTTTGAATGATATGCAGGGTTCTTTGCCAAGAATATTTCACTTTGGCTGTCACACTCTATCCTTATAGCTCCTTGTACTAACCCCATACTTGAACACAATCTCTGCAACTAAACTGCTTCCTTTCTTGCATGAGTGGTTTCCATGTATTCTGCCTCTGTAGTTGATAGTGCCACTATAGATTTTTTCATACTTATCCAACTGATTGCACCTCCAAATAGGTTAAACACATACCCACTTGTGAATCTTCTCTGATCCAAATCTCCAGCCCAGTCTACATCAACAAAGCCATGAATATCCAACACTCTATCCAATCTTGGTCTTCCTTGGTAGGACAAACCATAATCACTACTGCCACACAAATACCTGAAAACCTGCTTCATTGTTGTCCAATGATTCTTCCCTAGTTTTGACATAAACCTCCTCAATACTCCCAATGCATGTGCAATGCCTGGTCTAGTACAGACCATCACATACATCAGGCTACCGACTGCACTTGCATATGGAACACGCGACATATCCTCTTCCTCTTCTTGTGTCTTGGGACACTGTTCAACAAATAAATTTACACCTACAAGAATAGGAACCTTCACCAGTTTACTATCCTGCATATTAAACCTCTGTAATATTGTCTCAACATACTTCCTCTAGTTTAACCAAAGCTTCCTCTTTGTCCGATCTCTTTTAATTTCCATGCCCAAAATATAGTTTCCAACACCAAGGTCTTTCATGTCGAATTTGGAAGACAAATGGGTCTTCAAATCCTCGATAATATCTTTGTCATTTCCAACCAGCAACATATAATCCACATATAAGACTAGATAAATAACATGGTCACCAATTAATTTAAAATACACACAGTGATCTGCATTACTTCTGGTGAAGCCAAGTCCCCGTATAAATGTATCAAATTTCTAATACCACATCCTTGGTGACTGTTTTAACCCATACAGAGACTTCTTTAACTTGCATACTAATTCTTTCTTACCCTTCACCACAAAGCCTTCATGTTGCTTCATGTAGATCCCCTCTTCCAGATCCCTGTGAAGAAATTTTGTCTTCACATCCATCTATTCTACCTCAAAATAAAAAGCAATAGAAACAAATAAAAGTAATCTAATAGAAGTTACCTTGGCAACAAGAAAAAAGATATCACCAAAATCAATTCCCGACACCTGGGAATAACCTTTTGCTACCAATCGAGCTTTGTATTTCTCCACCTTTCCTTCTACATTTGTCTTCTTATTGAACACCCATTTGCTGCCAATGGGTTTCCTTCCAGTTGGCAACTCCACTAGATCCCAAGCCTCATTTTTGTGCGAAGATGCCATTTCATCAACCATGGCCTCTTTCAAAAGTTTTCCATCCTCTGAATCTATTGTTTCCTTCATAGTTCTAGGATCATCATCAGTAATAGATAAAGAGGAATTTGAATAGAAAGTAGATGGACTATACCTTTCTAGCTACCTTCTTTCTCGAACTGATCTTCTCACACCTGGACTTTGTGGCTCTTCATCTTCTAATTCCTCCTCTGTTGTAGAGTTTGATTCTTCCTCCTTTATCTCAAACTCTATCTTCTCAGGTTCCTTTGGTTTGACTTCATGTTTAATAACATCTTTCACCACTCTGAACACCACATCTCGGCTATACACAACCTTCCTTGTTACTGGGTTCCAAAGATTATAACCCTTTAAACCATCCTTATGCCCAATAAAGATGCACTTTTTAGATTTACTATTCAACTTGGTTCTTTCTCCTTTGGAACATGTACAAATGCATCACATCCAAATACCCTCAGATGTGAAAGAGAGGGTTTCTTACCAGTCCATGCCTCTTGTGGAGTCTTATAATCCAACGCTGATGAAGGTGATCTGTTAACTAGGTAACATGCTATCTCCACCACCTCTGCCCATAATTCATGTCCTAACCAGGCACCATTGAGCATGCTTCTTTCCCTTTCCATCAATGTCTTGTTCATTCTTTCTGAAACTCCATTTTGCTGAGGTGTATATGGAGTAGTCTTCTGCCGTGCTATACCATACTTCTTACAAAATTCTTCAAATTACTTACTGCAAAACTCTCCACCATTATCTTTCCTCAGCACCTTTATCTTCTTCCTATCTGGTTTTCCACCAGAGCCTTAAATTCTTTACACCTGTCAAAGACTTCAGATTTCTTCTTAAGGAAATATATCCATGTATTCCTTGAAAAGTCATCTATAAAGGATACATAGTACACAGACTTACCCAGTGATTGAACCTTCACAGGTCCAAACAAATCACTGTGCACAAGCTCTAATATCTGTTTCACCCTCTTACCACCAGAGGGGAAACTCACCTGATTCTACTTCCCATATACTTAATTTTCACAAAAATCAAAATACAGAGAGCTATTACTCATACCTTCTCCCATGCCTTTACCATGAAGTATTCGAAGGCCCTTCTCTCCAATATGTCCAAGCCTTTGATGCCATAGCATGGTCTTCTATCTAGAGACCACTAGATTTTCTGCTCCACTTTCAAGAACCACTAAACTATTGCACCCATCAACAATAGTGCTACCTTGCAGCTTGTACAGAGTTCCAATTTGAACTCCATGCATCAATACCAGTGCCCCCGAAGCATCTTGTAGGTATCCTTCTTGAACATTGTTTTTACACTTGCATCATCTAGCTTGCTTACAGAAATCAGATTTATGGCTAATGCAGGAATATGCTAAACACTCAGAAGTGTTCTAACCCTTCCACCTTGCAACTTCAACTATACTTTCCTGCGACCAACGATTCTTGCCTTCCTGTCATCCCACAAGAAGACATCACCACCATCATATTTCTCATACTCACAAAACCACTCTCTATGGGGACTGAATTGAAAGGATGCACCTGAGTTAATCAACCATGCCTCGTGATCTACATGTGTACTTGAAGAATCCAAGTACACATCTTCACCTCCATCTGAGGTGGTTTTTGCCTCTGCAGAAGGAGAATCATCATATCCCTTTCCTTTATCAGGAGCTTTAGATTTACAGTCCCTTTTGTAGTGACCTTCCTTTCCGCATTTCTAGCACACCACCTTTACAGGTTTTCCTGGAGATTTAGATCTCCCTCTAGATTTAGACCTCCCACTCGATGACTTATTTTTGTTTCTATTCTAGGACCTTCCTCATACAAACAAGGCATCACCATTCTGGCTCTCCATAGTTTTCCATCTCATTTCCTCCGTCAGCAAGGATGAGACTATTTCATCAAACTGGGCAGTTGCATTGCTACTTATTGCAATAACCAAGCTATCCCACAAATCTGGTAGATAACACAACAAACTGATGCACTTATCTTCATCTGAAATTTAATATCAACAGATGATAACTGACTTACCACAGTATTAAATGAATTTAGATGCTCTGTCACTGAGTCTCCATCTTTCATTCTCAAGTTATACAGCTTTTTCTGTAGGAACAGTTTATTCAACATAGACTTAGATTGGTATAAAGTCCCTAACTTGTCCCACAAATCCTTCTCCGTAGCTTCTCTTGATACATTCAACAATACCAAATCTGAGACGCACAATCGTATTGTTCTCTTTGCCTTCCGATCCAACTTCTTCCATTCTTCATCGGACAGTCCCATTGGTTTAGTACCTGGATCTACTGCGATCCACTAATCTTTATCCACCAACAGATCTTCCATCTTGAATTTCCATAACTGAAAACTCTGACCATTAAATTTCTCGATCTCTATCTTTCCACTGCTCGACATCTTCTTTCACCACCAGAATCGATCTCGTAGATCTCCCACTGAATAGGGTCTACCACAAGCCCGTGTGAATCACCTCAGCACCGAAGGCATCCCCTTGAAGCCAAAACAGCTCTGATACCAAATGTAGGTTTTAACCCCGTACAGAAATTACCTGCATACGAATTCTAGAACACAGAAAATAAACAATGCGAGAGCATAACACATATACACAGAGATTTCCCCTAGATCCCAATTCAGGGACTACCAGCTTGATTTTTCATTATTTTCCTTTCAATGTTACAATACATATTTATACATGCCAAAGCATCCAATACCATGGACCAGAAAAACATCGCGTCAAAAAACATGGACCAAAAACCATCACATCCAAAACCAAAATTTTCTGGGGCACTACCCCGGACCCCATAGAGTGGGGTTACCTACACCCGTAAAACCCCCTATGACTCCCCCCACTACACAATCGGTGCAACAAAAGGGGGCTCTGCCCCCCTTCTAACCCACTGGTTAACTACGTGGCCTACTCGTGGAAAGAATATAACATAACCCAACACTCACTCCATTTTTATCCTCTATGGGTTCTTCACCTTCTAAAAAAAAATTCCTTTTTTCCACCCGACTATCTTCTTTGTCTTCTTTTCTCCATGTAATTCCTATGGGAAGTGTGGTGACCCTACCGATGAACTCTAGGGTTAGATCTATAGTGAGCCCTCTAACTATAACAGTGGCATGGATCCTACTGTGTGGAGTGAGGGAATGAGCAAATTCTTGAGAAAACAATGTTTCTTGTGTATGTAATCCACTATATTTTTAGAGGACTTCTAGTTCATTTTCTTGTAAATGGGGATGGATTTTTAGATCCTACCTCTTTAGAATGGTGGCAGTGGACAATTATCTTGATATTCCCTCTTGAACCCCTGTCTTCCTATCCTGTAGACTGCCCCTGTGTATCTTGTAGACTGCTCTTGTAGACTCGTCTTGTAGGAATTCTCTTGCAGAATGATGGATCCTTGCTTCTAGTGGGTGGCCAGAGTTATGATAGATACTTGATTGAGGGAATTTCAAGGAGGTGGAATGCATGAATGCATGCAAACAATGTTTTGTTTCCATTTATACCACCTCCTCATTCCCACTCCTTGCAATCATATCCCATAATTGTTAAATCCATAGTTAACCACTTCTTGTCCTACTCCTCCTATGTTCTTTGAGTTGACTACAACCATGTGTGAGAGGACACCGTGATTTGTATGTGATGACTCAAAGAAGGTGGCCAAGTTAATTGGCCACCTTTTCTCTACAAACCAACTACCTCGTAACCTTTACAACTTTTGATCAAATGATGCATATGAGTGAGTGAGTGGGATACTTACCTATGGCCTCGATGCCATTCTACAATTTGTCGAGGATTAGAGGTGCTACGTTGTTCATTTACTGCATGGTCATTCTTCTTCTTCCTCTGCTTCTTGTTGATGGTTTATTGGCTTTCGTAGGTGTCTGTGACTAAAGATCTGATGTTTTTGCTACTGTGGAGCTCCTAGATCATTCTAGTGAAGACATTATAGCTGATGATTGATATTCTATGTGATAGGGTGATGGTAATGGTTGAGGTGATTGGTTAGATCATGTTTAGTATGAATTTTAGGGACCTAACCAATCTACCATTTAGAAGATCTTGTAGAAAACAAAATCTTTACCTAAATTGAAGTAATGAAGTGAGAAACAATGGAATTAATAAGGGATGCATGGTAAGGACTGGAGGAGATGAATATATGTGAGGCAGGATTCCCTTTGGATCTTCTCCTTGCTCCTTGATTGTCTTTCTCACCCACCTGCAAATAAAAATTTTCTTTTTTCCTTTTTCTTTTATTATTATATTTTTTTTGAAAAACACCTAGCCTGCCTCAGAGAGGTTTTCACCCTAGATATCTGCCTTGGGCACCTCAAGGAAGGTTTTCACCCAGGGATATTCTTACTCTTTTTCATTTTTTCTCATCCTTGGGCCACCTCATGAGGTTTTCAACCCAAAGATGGGACTTAGGTGCCTCATGGAGGTTTTCACCTGAATCCTTATTCTTTTTTCTCCTTTTCAGTGCCCCGATGAGTGAGGAGCTGGAACATGCTCCACCATCATCACTGTCTTATTGATATTATCAATGAACTCTTGTTTTGATAAAGGCCTCTTGTACATTTTCAATCGGCGTCCATTAACAAGCAATGGAATGGCTTCTTCATCTATAGTTCTAATTTGCACTAAACCATTATCATGGCATCTTTCTACCACATAAGTTCCAAGCCATCTTGTCCTTAGCTTGCCCTTGAAGTCCTTATACCTAGAATCATATAGCAATCCCTACTCTCCCTCTTGAATTTGATTCTCCTTAATATGTTTGTCATGCAAGATCTTCCTCTCAAGCTGAACTATCTATGTATGTAGGAGGGCCTACATTCTAAATTCATCCAAGCCATTCAAATGGAACAATCTTTCTTTCTGTGCATGACTGAGATCCAAATCCAGTTGGGCTGCCATCCTCAATGTGTTATATTCTAACTCAATGGATAGCAAAGCCATTTTCCCATAGACCAGCTCATAGGGTGTAAATATAGTGGTGGTATTCCATGTTGTATTATAGGCCCGGGTGGCCTCAACTAGTCTCTCTGTCCAATCCTTCCAGTTGCTGCTCACTACCCTGGTTAAGATGTTCTCCAGTGCCCTGTTGGTCACCCCCACTTGCCCATTAGCTTGTGGATGATAAGGAGTGGAGGCCCTATGCTTGATTTTTTGATGGCTGAGTAGTTCTTCAATCATGCTGGAGGTAAACTGGTTGCCTTGGTCTATGACTAGCTCTCTAGGGTACCAAAATTTGTAGAATACATTCTCCCTTAGGAACTCAGCCACCTTCTCTTCTGTTGCTGCCTTAATCACCTTGGTCTAAGCCCACTTAGTCAAATAATTAGTGCACACAATAATGTATTGCCTTTGCTTTGAAGGAGGGTTGATAGGCCCAGTGAAGTCGATGCCCCACTTGTCAAATGGCTTGAAAGTCACTTGAGGTTGTAAGAGAATTTCATCTCTTGGAGTAGGATTTCCCATCCTCTGGCACCGATCACACTAAGTAATTTACTTTTCCACATCTTGATGAAGAGTAGGCCAGTAATAGCTTGCTTACAACACTTTGAATGTTGTCCTCTTTGCTGCAAAGTGACCTCCACAAGGTCCATCATGATAGGTCAGAAGGATGTCAAAAACTTTCTCTTCCCTTACACACCTTCTGAAGATTTGATTTGGGCCAAGTTTGAACATATTTCCCCCAATCCAGGTGAAGGGGGTGCTTTTCCTATCTATCTTGCTCTTTTCTTTGGAGGGAAATTTTGGTGGGAACTGTGTTGATACCAAATAGTTTGCTACATTAACAAACCATGCGGAGAGAACTAAAATAGAAAACAAATTCTCATCTGGTAACTGGTCATCCACCATTCCTTCTTCACCTGCAAGCAGATTCATCCTAGATAGAAAGTTTGCAACAACATTTTCCTTACTAGGCTTACCAATAATAGTTAGATCAAACTGTTGTAATAAAAGCAACCATCTTATAATTCTAGCATTCACATCTAGTTTGTTCATTAAATATTTGATTGCATCATGATCAGTATGCGCAAATGTTTGATGGCATGTAATGTAATGCCTAAATTTGTTTAATGAATGCACAACAACTAGGAGTTCCTTTTCGGTCACAGTATAGTTTAGCTCAACCTTTGATAGGTTCTTATTGATAAAATAGATGGCATAGGTTAATTTCTCCTCTTCCTGACCTAAGGCTACTTCTATGGCTTTGTGTGAGGCATCAACATGAATATGAAAAGGC
This sequence comes from Pinus tabuliformis, assembly GCA_031772625.1. Lineage (NCBI taxonomy): Eukaryota > Viridiplantae > Streptophyta > Pinopsida > Pinales > Pinaceae > Pinus > Pinus tabuliformis. The sequence continues at coordinate 1,351,608,413 of CM062820.1, read as the reverse complement.
AGGGCCTAGTTTGGGCCTCTAAGGATTGGTGCAGCAGTTGACTTACCTTTTAGAATTTCTAAGGCCTCTTGACAGCTCTTTGACCATATAAACTCAGGATTTTTGGCCAACAACCCAAACAAAGGAGAGGCCAACTTGTTGAAGTCCTTTATGAACCTTTGGTAGTATCTAGCTAACCCTAAGAAACTCCTGACATCTCTCTGCTTTTGTGGAGGTGGGACCCTTTGGATGACTACTATTTCATTTGGGTCCACCTGCAGTCCTTGCTGAGATATTGAATGACCTAGCACGGTCCCTTCAGTCATTAAGAATTCACAATTTTCTGGACTGAGAGACAGGTTCATTTCAATGAATTTGTGCAATACTTTTCCTAGGTTAGTTAGGGCTTCTTGAAAATCACAACCATAAGGTGTAAAGTCATCGATATAGATTTCCACAGCATCATGTACTAATTCAGAAAAAATACTCAATACTACTCTTTGGAAAGTGTCTGGAGCATTCCATAGGCCAAAAGGAAGGACCCTATAGGCAAAAGTACCCCAAGAAAAGGTGAATGTGGTATTATCTTGGTTTTTTGGGCAGATTTGGATTTGGTTGTACCCATTGAATCCATCTAGGAAGGAAAAAAACTTCTTCCCTGCTAGGCCATCTAGCACTTGGTCAATGAAGGTTAGGGGAAAATGATCCTTCTTTGTGGCTTTGTTCAACTCCCTATAATCAACACAAATCCTCCACTTACCCTTTTTCTTGGGAACTAACACTAAAGGAGACACCCACTCACTATCTAAGAAAGGGTAAATGAATCCTGCATCTAGCTGTTTTTGTAGTTCTTCTTGGACTATGTCTTTAAGAGCTGGATTCATCCTCCTTTGTGATTTCCTGATTGGCTTGCAACCTTCTCTGATGTATATGTGGTGAGTGCACACTGAGGGGTGTACTCTGTTCATTTCCTTATAACTCCAAGTGAAGAATTTTAGGTTTTCTCTCAACATGTTGCACAACTTTTCCTCTTCTAAAGAAAAAAGAGATGGATTGATTTTCAAAGTTTTCTCTGGGACAAATTCTATGGTTTTGACATGGAGTGGGTTGGAATTGGCCAAGCATAAGTCAATTGGATGATTGTTTTGGGTTTCCCTTACTTCTTCTTCTAATAGTAGTGAACTAGGAGTTGGACTTTGGAGCAAGTGTTCAATTAAGTCATCCTCATCTTGATGTCCTCCTCCTATGGTTTCTTCCAAAGCATAAAGTTGGGCTGAATAAACCTCATCTTCTTCCTCCTCCTCCAACCATAAAGGTAAATCATGCTCTAGGGTAGGTTGAGAAGGAGGGTATAGGACTAACTGTTTGGACATATGCCCATTATTGATGGTCATATTCCCAGCTCTATAGCTAATGTAAGCATCAGTTGTGGCCAACCATGGCCTCCCAAGGATGAGAGGGTAACCAGTAAGCTTAGCCTTAGGCTGGAGAACTAGGAAATCTACAAGGTACTCCCAGGAGTCAATGGAGACTATCACATCCTCAACAATTCCCTCAGGGGTGACTATGGAACGGTCTACAAGTTGCAGAACTGTTGTGGTCTTCCTCAATGACCCTTGGAGGTTGAGCTTGAGCATGGTGTCCTTGGTCATCACATTAATGGAAACCCCAAGATCAATTAGAGTGTGTGGGACAATGGTGCCATTGATGTCCAAATATTTTGGACATATTACATGCCCCAGCATTAACTCAGACAACTGCCCAATGACATTAATGGTAGGGTCATCCCTTTTTATTCTTCCTGGATGCTTGAAGCACTTCTCCTTAATCAAATTATTGTAAATGGGAACATCCTTGATTGCCTGAAGAAGGGGGATCTTTACACATATATTTTTCAATTCTCCCAGAAGTTTAGTTTCTTCTGGGGTAGGCTATAGTGGTTTGCCTAATCTCTCAGGAAAGGGTGGATTTACCTTAAGGTTGCTTTCCTCTCTTTCTTCCTCAACCTCCCTATGTGGAGAGGGAGGTTGGTTATCAAGGATAATTATCCCAGATATTAGGTTGATCTCCTGGATTTCTACAACATAAGCTGGGTATGATGTCTCTCCACTGTATACTTACTGAGCCTACCTATTGTTTGGGTTCGGATTTAGCTAGGCAAGCATCTGGGGTTGCTTTGGTGGAACAGAATGTAGGAGTTGTGGTTGGGTAGGTGGTGGAGGCAATAGGGCTGGAACATTGTTGAATTAGGGCTTCTAGCCCTGGTGTGGGGTATTCCACTGATGTTGTGGCTGAACATAAGGTGGAAATGATTGGCTGGCTAGCTAGGAATGATACTGAGATGTATAGGACCAAGAAGGGGGTGTAGACTAGGAAGGATGAGCAGGGGGTCCCCAAGGAGGTATAGTTGTGGTTTAGTTGGGGTTGTAATATGCATGGGATGACCCTTCCATACCCTGCTAGTATGGTCTAGGCCTAAGAGGTCTTCTTTGGTTGATGTAGTAGAGCTGCTCAGTGACCCCTTCAGCTCCTTGATATACAACTTTAAGTCTAGGTAAAGAAGGGCACTTGTCTGTGGAGTGGTTTTCTTCACAAACTGAGCAAATCTTAATACAATTCAATGGACATTCATTCCTAGGATGCCTCCTGGTGCATCTAGGACAAAATATGGCCAGGGCTCTTTCTGCTTCCTCTTGCTTCCTTTTGATTTTCATGCTATCCAATTTCATGGCAAGGGTTTGCAACATATCACTTTTGAAATATTCTAGCATATTTCCAATTTCACCGTTGATGGATGAGTTGGAGGATGATGTATTGGCCATAGGTTGACTACCCGTACCCTTTTCATGGCTGCCCTAGAATGGTTTCTAAAGATAGTCTTAATATCCTCATAGGGTAATTGGTAGATATCTCCTCCTACTATCATATCTAAGGTATCCAGAAGATCCTCCCTTAATCCTTTAAGCATGACCAACTTTAGTGACTCAGGGTCAAGTGTGCACTTGGCCCTTTTGTAACTGAGCTAGAATCTTTCTTCATAGTCTTCTAAGGATTCATCTTGGCCTATGGTCATCCTAAAAATATCTTCTTTAGTGTCCTTTGACCTACAATAGTCCCTATATTTGTCGTTAAAATCCTATTGCATCTGAGCTCAATTTGTGATGGTATCTCTAGGTAAACCCATGAACCAACACAATGCTTCATCCTTGAGGGTAGATGGAAATAGTTTTAACTTTTGATCATCATCTGTATAGTCATAGGTTCGGAATATAACAAAAAACTCAAATAGAAAAGTGTCAAGGTCCTCTATGGTCAGGCCATGGAAATGAGGTAGAGTAGAGGGGCTTATGGTCTTCATCTTAGTGTCCCAATTGGTTTCCCTGATGGGGAAGGCACCCTCAATTCTCTCTCTATTTCCTCTATCATTTCAGTCTTTAGCCATTGGTTCAGTAGGAATGGGTTCTTCCTCTTCTTCTTCCCTTGTAGGTTCCTCAAATATGTAAGGTTGCTCACCTAAAGGGTCTTCCAATTCATAGTCACCGAAGAAGGGAGAAGGTTAACTATTGGATACAGTGGGGGTATTTGACAAGAATTTCCCTGAATTGTCCCTATTCCTACGAGGCATGAATGAAAATGTTTTTGTGTTGGTTTTTGTAACATATTTTTTTTAAGCTGGAAAGTACTCTGCAGAAAGGAAATTTCTAATTGAATGAAAAACCACTAACAAAAAAAACTACTTGCTGAAATGAAATTCTACTTGCAGAATGAAATTACTGATTGAAGGAAGACTAATGACATAAAAAGACTACTTGTTGAATTGAAATTCTACTTGTAGAATGAAAAGGAAAGCATATAATGAAAAATGAAAGAAAGGACGCTACTAACAAAGAAACTACTTGCTGAATTGAAATTCTACTTGCAGAATGGAAAGGAAAGCACATAAGGACAACTTAAAGAAAGGAAGAAACTAGATTACTTTTGCATAAATAAACTAATGGAAGAAAATTGGAGACTAGAAATAGAAGAAAGAAGTAATCACATTCTACTTTGACACCTCCCTGGCAACGGTGCCAAAAAGTGATGAGCCTAGGTATTACAACAAGAATGTTGCAACTCCCAGGGCTACCAGCTTTACTTATCAACCTGGGGTTTGTACAAACTTGGAGGTGATAGTGCTATATGCACAAGTAAAAGTTAAGGTCCTGCCTGTTGTCACTGTTCATTTGGAAAGAGACCCCAAGGGTTCCAAGCTAGACTTCTATAGGGTCAGAAGAAGCTTAATTATTTGATGGAAGAGGAGAAAATCTATTCTAAGAGGGAGCTACTCTACTGCAGTAATGAAGAAAACAACATATAATGCTAATCCACACCATAACCTAACTAACCATCTAAACAGTTATGCTAAACAAAATTTCTAAATCAACACTAACCTAATGCTACTATCTAAGTTGCTGAGATAAAGAGAATTAAACTATACTAAGATGTAAGCAAAACAACTAAACTAAATCTGTTTTCAAGTGAAAGAGCAGTCAGAGATCAAAATTGGTGAAAGGAGGATGTAAGCACGTAGTAGTGCATAGGGACCATTAGATTGATCAACGCACAAAAGATGGATGATGGAGATCTTATTGTTGGGGTTTTAGTGAATAGGTGAATGAACAGGGTAATGAAGCAGATGAACGACGAAGGTCTTATCGTGAGGAATTAGGTGAATGGATGGATGAACAGCGTAATGAAGCAGATGAATGACTGAGGTCTTATCATGAGGATTTAAGTGAATGGATGGACGAACAGGGTAACAAAGCAAATGAATGACGAAGATCTTATTGTGAGGAATTAAGTGATTCGATGGATGAACAGGGTAACGAAGTATATGAACGGTGGAGATCTTATTGCGAGGAATTAAGTGAATGGATGGATGAACATGATTAATCGGTAGATGAATGATGGAGATCATATCCCGAGAATAAAACATGCAGAAATGATGGAGTGGGTTTCGAAGGTGGTAAACAGTTTCTCGCGTGCCCTCAAAGTTGTAAGTTGTATTTTGAAATTTCATGTGATTAACCTAACTAGGTGACACATAGCACGGGAAAACCACTTTTCTCTCACGCTCTCAGGCAGATAAGGTCGTGCAAGAATCCGTGCAAGATTGCGCGATAGTCGTCGGATCAGGCTAGATAGAGCAATGGTGGAGATTGGCCAGGCTACTTGGTGAGTGGGTGATGCAATAGTCATCGCTTCAAGCTAGATAGATCTATGGTGGAGATTGGGGAGAATAAAGTAATGAGGTGACATGATAGCTGTTGGATCAAGAGACAGATCGACGGTGGAGATTAGACCACATAAAGTAGGTGGAAGACTTCGTGCGCAATGGCCATTGCGTAAACTAATGAATTAGCTTGTGATTGGTTAGGTTTGTTGTGGATCAGATGGTGAGGAAATGATGCATGAAGAATTTGCCAAAGGAGGCTTCAAATGAAAATGACAGAAAAACCAATGAGGGTGTAGGTTGACCGAGAGTGAGGGAAAATGATGATAATGAAATGAAACAAGTAACTGCATCAAACAACAAAATCCAAAGCTCATGTGAGAACTAGAAACTTGTGTTTTTGGGGTTGTTGAAGGGTCTCTTCCTCAAGTCATGTTCCTAGAGGGAGGAGGTGAGGCCGAGACACCTGCACACAACCTTATGGTGATCCTCTTCTCCTAGCTAACCTGCTAATTGAAAAAAACACAAATGGAAGTAAACTAGAGCACAACCGATCTACTCTACACTCCTGTAATGGGAATGCAGATACATAAGCAAATGAACAGAATACCAGGAAACTATGCTATACTGTTTTAATGGAAATGTAGCTAGTTAAGCAAATGAATAGAAAACTAGGAAGCCACTTAAGGTTAGTTCCTCTTCCGGTAAAAAATGTGTGGACTCTTTCCATACTCCTCATCACTCTGTTGTACACATTGAAATCAATCTATTTTACAATCTTCACTTCCTCCATCTGTGTCAGATGATCCTATCACTTAATCATTGGAGGAGTTGTACGTAGCGAGCACTATTGTAAAACAATTTTTTTTCCTATTTCTTCATGTTTTCTCATTTTTCAAGCTCAAAAGTTTGTTCCTTCTTATCTTCAACTCGCAATGTGATTGAACACCATGATACATCCGCAAAGTGCCTTTCATGCACTTTTCTTTTCTTTCTCACTTTTCTATGCATGTACTCAAACTTCGAACACCCTAGTTTGTATTGTCTTAGCTTTCTTGTTTGTTGGTATGCTTTTATATCTTTCTTGACATGGATTCCCTCTCCTACATAGGTCATCCAATGCGCTAGTGGCTACATTGGAATTATCACTTTACATAAGTTGGACCTATACTCTATTTAGGTTAGGAGTAGGAGTAGTGTTTCTTTTCTTTGTTATTTCTTTAATTTTCTTCACTTTTCTTTATTTTGTTCTCTTTGCTTCTTTCCTTTAATTTGTTTTATTTTCAGCATAGGTTATCTTCTGCATGAGACCATGTTTCGCTTCTAGGCAAGCTCAATGAAATCCAAGAGGAAGTTGTACTAATTTCAATGCTTAGTTATCTATCTATTCCCTCTCTCTATGTGAATCTTTCACTTCTTCTAGCTGATGATACTTTGATGGAAATCACATTCCTTTTGGAGAGAGTCATAGTGGATCACGATGCTTGCACTTTTAACTAGTACTCACTTCTCTAATTGGTTGTCCACTTCTAGTTAATCCTTATCAACTAAGTAAAGTAGAGTAAGGAGAGGGGGGAAACATTATAAAGTATGTTAGAGGTATATATACATATCCTTCTCTGAAGGGACAACCATTTCTACTGTCAATAAGTCAGGATCCCTCTTCTGCCCCATGAAATAAATAAATGCATATGCACTGTTCTTTGAATAAATAAAAATGAAATAAAGGGAAAAAGAAGAGAAAAGCTTCCTTTGTAGGGAGGTGAAGAAAGTAACTCTGCTGGGGTACTATCCAGGCTCGATGGAAGTGGAGAAATTGTTATTTTCCTGAAGTGACTCCGATGGGGTATTGTCTAGGTCTATTGGAAGAGGAGAAACACCAAAGATGAAAACTAAGACTCTGAAAATTTCTTTTACTTGTTCATCTATATATACTCGTCATCCCTAATCGAAACAACTCAGTCTGACTTGGTTTGGTATGTGTGCCACTGATGAAGAGAATGGTAGTGAATACATATTTAACTCAAGCTAAGTGAAGAATCTATGATAATAAAATAACTAAACAATACTTCCAGAAGAGTTAGACCTGTTTTGCATGAGACAAGATCCATACAAGGAGTTTTATTCCTACTAGTGTGTCACCAGTGTTGTAGCGGCTACAACAACCCTCCAAAATTTTTCCTATGCTTCAATTTTGGAGCCTCCTTTCTTAACCACATCAACATATATTGCACTAATATAGGTATTCATGCTTCAACTGAAACTTATATTTTCATTTTTTCTTGTGTTTGCTTACTTAGCTGATTCTTCTAAGTCACAAGCTAATCTCCAAACTTGGTCTCACAATAGTTTTTGGCTTGCCTCTAGAAATTATGCAATTGTTGAGGGCAAGAAACCTTGATGATGGGAATTTCGTAGCCCTCACTATTATTCATGCTTGAGCTCAAAAAATGTACGGTCATGGGAGGAAGCCCAACACTGATCCCAGAAATTGCGCAACCCTCACTAAGCTATGAAACTACATAGTGCATTGAGTCGGAAAGTTGCCCAATTACCCAGAACTATGCATTTTTTCCCTACAGTGTGCATGGAAATTTTCCTAGAAAAAGAAAAAAATCATCCCTAAAAAATATGGATATACTTTTAGTATCCCAAAATAAGCACTTGCACTATTTTTTGAAACTTCCACCAAGTGTCACATTTTCCTTGATTTTAGGCATGCACGTCATAAACCCTAATTTATCCAAATCTATTTAATTGATGCTTCTAGAGCTCATTTTCACACTCGATCTTGGAGCTCTACCATTCCCTAGGAGATCAAGAACCTTCGGTGTGATTGTCGTCGCTTTTCTAGGAGAGTTTTGATTTTGTCGTCTTTTGTTGCTTTTTTTGTCGCCTTGTATCGTCTGGTTTGTGTGAGTATTGTTTCTAATTTTTTTCTTCATGGTTGCTATCAGTTTGAATTTTTTTAACTTGAAGAAGTGTTTTTTTAAGTTTTAGATTGCCTTTCTTAAGTGTCTCACTAGTTTTCATGCTTTTCCATTAATGGTCGTCATTGTGGTGACTCTCCTCACATACTTTATTTTTCCTTATATTTGATTAATTGTTGCATTTTATTCACATGAATTTACTCACACTTAGTCTTATCTTCACTCATCTTCACACTATCTCTCAAATATTCTCATTTTCCACCCTTCCCTTGGGTAGATCTAGATGTCCCTTGGGCAGTTTTCACTTTGTCCAACTGGCACTATGCAATCCTAAGGCTCAAGCCACAAGGTTGGCCTCTAGTATTATGAAGTGCATAGTCCAAGCTAGATCCAAATACACATTTTACAGTTCTAGGAGCCAGCCTGTCATCTTGGCCACTGAGACTATGCAATATGTAGTATCTACCACGCCTCTACCCACGCTGAACTGCACATTATGCAGTTTCAACCATCGGGATTCCATCTTGGTTGTTAGGAATGCACAATTCCCATAGGAAGTCATTCCCTCTTGTTAGATAAAATTACACAGTCCTCCCCACGTGATGCCCAATTTTCTACTTTAATTTTCCTCATAAGTAGATTTTCTTAAGACTGACATTTTCTTTCCATGAGTGTCCTTTCTATCCCACATGTACAGTAGTTGTTGAGAGCCTCTCCAAAAATCCTTGTTACCCTGGCACGTAAGAGAGTTGCTTCAAAGGAAACCACCGAGAGCAGTACTTGGGAAGTAGTTGAGTAAACATGCATTGATTTGATAGTGTATGAAGATACTCAAATATTTATAGAAAAGGGATCATCACTAACATGGAAACATATTAAAGATGATTTTGCAAAGGGCTTTGAGGTAGACATAGAGGACTAGCAGGTTTATCTCAACATCCAACGGTTAGGGCTATACAAGGTTGCATGTAGGTATCCTGCATTTCCGTGTCCAGATATCATCAACTGGATTGTCTCACACATTGATGAGAAGACCATGACATTGATTAGTGCTAGCGAGTAGAATCTTGCCACCTTCCAAGTAGAAGTCTTTCAACAAATGTATCACTTTCTTGAGATAGTACAATGCATGGAGTCACTCTTTTATGCCACCCACAGCTATGTGAACACAAGAGACATGATTAGAAACTAGTTGAAGGAGCCATCGAAGTTTTGAGAGATACCCACCCATGTGTATAAGACAAAGTCCCTTAGGAAGGCTTACCAGCTCTTGGTTATCTATGCTTGGAGGATCCATCATCAAGAGAGCATGTAAACATTTCCTAAAGGGTGGGAAGTCTTATTGGACCAGGTGGTGAACAATGGGAAGTCGTTAAGTTGGTCATATTTGTTGGCTTGATAGCTGAAGGCCGATGTATCACAGGCTCAAAATCCACCTGAGGGTGAGTGAGCAAGGTTCTATATGTTTTCATACTTACTGGATGCAATCTGTGCACAATAGGACTTCCCTGTCATGAACTAGACATGAACACCATGAGAAACTTCCATGCACATCTATTGGAAGTTTCTTTTGGAATGCAGTTACGAGGGAGTAATGGCACGACTAATTGACCACTTCATCATCCCGCTTTACAAGCTTATCTTTTTAAGAAGATCCACCTTGCATGTCATGAGAAGAAATGGAGGCTATAACATACCTCATAGATTGGTATGCCTCACCGGGTGGGACCGTCATTAGAGTATTTCAAATAGAGAAGCCTTTGCATGTGTTACCAAGGTATGCCACTGACAAACTTATCAGGTAAGAAGCATCATACCATCTCACCATAGTGTTGTCAACATCGCTTCATAGGAAGAAGAAAGAACCATGGCCCACTCTTCCTTTGCAGATTGGATTATACGAGATAAAGAACATGAAATTTTCAAATGTTGAGGAAAAGGAGATAGTGAGATTTGAATTCAATAGTTGATACTTTAATCCATATGATCCCCGCAATATTTGTCAGGACCACTATGCGAGAGTTTACTTTCTGTGGATCGACGAGGCATTTTATTGGCCAGAGGAGGATTCTTGGAGGTACGACTACAATACCTCCAGACTCAATGAGTTGGTCAGTTTAGCATGGACTTCATAGGTTTCTCCATAGATGGTAGAAACTCTAGAAGCAACAACAATAAAAGGAATAAATCTCGTGCGAGACAAGGGAAAGAGGAAGATTTCTAACAGTATAGAGGGAGAACAAAGCTATAAGATGAAAGATGATCCTATTATCATGAAATCAGCTTTGGTAGAAGAAGTAAAGAGGAAGCAAAGGATGCACAAAGCAGAGTGAAGGAAGAGATAAAAGCAGAGGTTGTAGGAAGCATAACTAAAGCTGTAATAGACATAGAAGAAGTTGAAGGAAGCACATGAGTTGAGGAGGAGAGAACGAGAAGAGAAGCATAAGAAGGAAGGAGAACATAAGAAATCCATCATGATAAAGAAAACAATGTTGATATAGGTTGAAGAGTAAGAACATTAACAATTAGTAGCTAAGGAGGAAGGTCAAGAGATGCAGGATTGAGAGCTTTCTCAATAGATTACGTAATTGGTAGAAGTGACAGACATGGAGATGGAACAGGAGCCGTAGAATGAAAATGTTGATCTAATGTTGAGAGCACCACAGGTCATCCCTCAGATTGCACCACCTCCAACAACAGATCCATCCCCGAGCGAGCAATAGGGTGTTGTTCCCTTTCATGATGATCTAGTGATGGATGTGTACAATCTGTCATTCCATGAGTTTCAAAGGATGAATGTACAAGAGTGGAGCATTAGGGGAATTTTGAGGTCTAAAATAGGCCTGCTAGGAAAAATGTACAACCAAATGGATTCAAGATGATGATGTCAACCATTGGGGATGATTCACCATTTTTGGAGTAAAAAACTAAAAAGATTAAAAATAATAAAATAATAAAACTACTTTTTCAACTCGCATTTTCAACTTATCTCCCTAAGGTTTTAATCAAATTTCAAGCAGGAGTACTCATTGGATGCAATATCTAATTCCTCGTCTAAGGAGTACCCATGTTGCATACTTTTGATGGACTCTACTACATGAAAAATGAGAAATACATGAAAAAACATGATTGCAAACACATTTTTCATGTATTTCTCATTTTTCGTATAGGAGGGTCCATCGAAAGTATGAAACATGCATACTCCTTGGATGAGGAATCAAATTGTTCATCAAATGAGTGTCGTCACTCAAAATTTGAGTAAACCCATAGGGAGATAAGTTGAAAATATGAGTTGAAAATATAGCTTTTTCTTTTTTCCCTCTAAAATTTGATGATGTAATATAATCTTATTTTATTATTTCCACTATTATTTTATAATTTCCTTAGGAGGCCCAATTTAGACCTCAAAATTCCCCCAATGAAAGAACTTTTTGGATGATCACACATCACCTACATTCATTAGAGAAATGGTGATAGCGTCAGACATGAGGAAGCATCCAAATTTCATTGCCAAAGCCAACTTGGCCTATGCAAGAGAAACAAGATCAAACATTCAGTATTTGACAACTGAGAATAAGAAATTGGTACAAAAGTTGCAAACTACTAGGAAAGAGGTAGAGAAACTCTTTGCAACAATGAAAAATGTAGTTTCTACACAGGATTACTTGGAGGAGATGATAGCAACGATAATTTCTGACGTATCAACATTTGGGGAAGCCATGTGGAATCTCTATGAGGGGTTTGTCACCGTGCATAAAGAAGTTTTCCGTTTGCATGGCCTATGACAACAGAGAAAAGGGTTTTGTTAAAATTCTCAAGAATATAAAAGTTTTCATTGCATATGTGCAAGTGTGGACAATGCAATACAAAGGGGCACCGCTTGACTTAGTGAATACAATGGAGTGACAGGTAGAGCTGGAGAAAGAAAAGGTTTGAATTTTGATTCAGAGAAACAAGAAACTACCTCATTCATTAGTAGTATTCAGGCCTCATATGTATGTTTGTTCAATAGTTTGGATGTCTTAGTGAGAACACACTAGATCCCATCAATCGGTTCCCTCACTAAAGCTAAATCCAATAACCAAGTGCGACATGAGATTGAAGAGTAATTGGAGTAGCTGAGACACAATTCCACAAGGGAAGACTTGGAGCTAAACAGAAAAAGCTTGCAAAATTTCATTGGTGATCTGGTCCAAGTCAGAAAAATGCTACTCATACTTCAGAATGAACTGGATATAGGTTCCAAAACATTGTACCTGGATGCCATAGAAGCCAGAGTCCACTTCTAGCCAGACACCATCACATAGTTTGAGGAAACCTTCACATAGTATCAACCTTGGCACCCATATGTGACAAAGAAACAGCAATTGGAGGTTGCTAAGATAGAATTCTCCCAAACTCAACCATCATAGTGTTGTGTCTTATTAGGATGTCAAGTTATCTCTACCCTATTTTCTCTTATATGAGGACAAGTGTAAAATTCAATATTATTTGTAATTATGTTGTAAGTGAAATTCCAAGTACCAATATTGGAATATGAAGAGTCATCATGTAATTTAATGTTTCATTTGGTAAAGAAGATGAAGAGTCATAAGGGTAGTCTAAAGGTCACAAAGGGGAGTTGAATAGTCGCCCCCTCTTTTTATAAATAGAACCTCACAACTCATGTAACAAGATTTTGGGAGCCAAGCTTTTGGCTAGGTTTAGGCTTAGAAGGAGCTTGGGATTATTGTGAAGAGCCTTGGTTTCTCTGTAGCGTAGAGAAAGTACACTTCTTTTTAGGAGAAGGTGTTCTTGACTGTAACGTTCCAGTATTGGGGCTAGTGGTCATCAATGGTGTATGTATGAACGAAACTGTCACTTATAATAATAAAATCAGAGCCAACATTATTTCATGCATATGTTGTGAATATAGTATGATTATTCTTGTTGTATTTGAAATGTATGTTATTTAACTTATGCATATGATTATGAACTATTTCGTTTGCATTTGTATGAATCTTGTTGAATGCATTTTGTTCTATTAACTCATAACTTTAACATGTGGACTATTCCACATCTTATCTTGTGATTTCATTTCGCTCACACTTTCCTTTGAAGTTTCATACTATTAAAAGATTCCAAAGAGGGCACTTCCTTTACCCTTCATGTGCTAGAACCTTCATGCATCACACTTGACTCTCTGCAGGGTCACACACTTGCTCCTATCCAAAGTTATCATACTTTCCTCTGCGGATTTCCGCAGTCAAGGAATAACCTTACCACCCACTGTTAGGACTCCTACTCCAAATGGTGTGAGGTCTAATTGGGAATTCATATTGGGGTGATCCCTTGAATGTTGGCAGGTTCAACAATGTCAGCAAGACCTAAAATACCTAAAATGATAGGCCATAGTCATGGATGCCATTTTTTCTTTAATCACCATAGTAAGAGGTAGATCCAAAGATGGGCAGTGTCTTCCTCCTCCCAACCCAAGTCTTTTATTGAGGACCTAAATCCAATATGTTCATATTTTAACCCAAAATATCTCTCAGACATAACATTCGTTGTGGATCAAGAAGAAGACACTCCATCTATTCATGTGAAAAAAGTTTCAATTGACCGCACGAATAAATATTATGCATGACAAGAAATTATTTTATCTTTTAATGGAATTTTCCCCTTGACATCCGCTCTATAGCAATGGATACACTAGAATTAGCCTCATAATACAAAGCTATTATCTTTCTTAAAAGGTTTCTTTGTGGTACTCTTCTTATATTTATAGGACCAATGTTTTACGAAGGACACTTGTTTTGGGGTCATTCTAGTCTCTCAATGCAACCATGGTTTCCTAACTTTAATCCTCTTGCCATGAATTCTCCAGAAACTCTTGTGTGGGAAGGAGTCATAACTTACCCATCTATTTCACACAACCATTTACCTTATAATACTTGGGAAATTTAACAGGCCACTTCAATAAAACATATGCTAATAGGATTGATAAAGGAATTCTCTTATTTGTTCACATATGTGTTGAAGTGGATATCAGTGAAGTCTTTTCATATAAAATCATGCTCAAGTGGAGAGTCAAGATTTATTCACAATAGTTGGATTATGAAATTATTGCTTTCCACCACAAGACTTTCCAATAGCCCAAATATATTTAAAATGTATGCCCCTTTTGGCAAGAAGCCTTTTCTTCGTCCAATACGAAGAAAAAAAATCCATGGATGGCAACATATTAAAGAAGCGAAAGGGTCCAAGAATATGTCATGTCAAAATAAGGAAAAAAAACTAGGCAACATAAGACATCTACTAAAATCCACTCCTCCAAACACAAATTAGCTTTAGGTGGCACCATCTCATTTATCTAGAAAGGAAATCCATCCTTCAAATGAAAATGAAAGAGACTTAGCCATAATTGTGGCTTCTACAATGAGTGGGAAAATTAATAGTACCCATGAATTAGATTAATTGGATAGGAGAAACCAAATGACAAATATGACAAAACCTTTGGTAATGGTAATATCTCAAAGAAATGACCGCATTGTTTCATCTTGAATTGTTCTTGATAATTACATGGAATGAATTGAAGTTCACGAGAGAAAAGTAAAAAAGCAAAAATCCATGATCAATCCTGGGATTTGAAACATGGAATGTACTAAATGTAGTTTGGTGCAATGTTCTAATTAGCGATGAATGATATGTTGTAATATGATATTTCTATGCAATAAAAAGTAACGCGCGCGCGCATGTGTGTGTGTGTGTATAATGTTACCAAAAGACAATAATTTTGAGGCCCATCATATCCACCCAATTGAATATGCTGCATGCCCTCATGTAATATTCTACCTATATATCTATTCCCCCATATATAATAACCCATACTAAACAATTATTTTGTTTTCTTCCAATGCATAAAATTTGTTTTGTTATTAATAGTTTTCATTATGTTTTATTCTACAAAACATTATGTTGATGAGATATCCTAATATTTTTACTAATATCATCTTGAGGTCACATCAATATGATCTAAAAAATAAGACCTATACCAAATGTGACTAATTATCTGGAACACTTCTGCATGTTGAATGATCATTAAATTTATCATAGAAATTGATTTTGATTTTTGTTTATTTATTTTTTGTATGTTCATTCGAATATAATACTTTTTAGTATAAAAAATTATGAATACTTGGTTCTCTAATATTGATATATAATGAAATCATGTAATCTACAACAAACCCTCCAAAATTATCGTTTCTACTTTTTTCTCTTATTATTGGTTCTTGTGTGATAGTTGCATGCCTTTTTTCCTCCCTTTTATTTTGTTTCTAATAGTTTTTGTGTGGAAACTACATGAGATTTTCTTAAATGATAGTTATTTTGTAATGGAATTAGTGTATTTCATTCTTTCACTAGTTTATGTAGCATCAGTAAAATTTGTCATTTCATTTCTTGGATATTCAATGGGTGTGGTAGAAGGGATGTCAATTGTGGGAAACAAATGGTGTAGTAAAGGTTCTAGATTAAACAAGGGTATTAATGGTATTGTCATGAAATGTAGATCCTTGATTACTATGCTCATATACCCCCAACTACATGATTTTTTGGTCCTTTAAAAAATTAACTAATGAAAAGGAAGTAGGGAAACAATATGGTAGGCTTAAGTGTCTTTCCAAATATGAACATATAATATTTAGAATGAGTATAAAACATTTGAGAGAAGAAGAATATTCTCACCTACCTATGAATATCAGGATATTTCCAACAAGTATATGGTATCCATAAGATTACAGGGCAGGAGTTCCTATAGAAGATGCCTTGAGGTTTTGTAACAAGCTAAGAATATGCAATAGTAGAAATATTGGGAGCATTGATGCAATATATATATATATATATATATATATATATATATATATATATATATATATATATATATATATATATATATATATATTTTTTCCATAGACATATTATCGATTTATTGTAATTTCCTACAACTTTTTTATCGGTTTCCTACAAATATACGACATCTATACTATAGGTTCTTTTGTAGATTTTCTATAGTGAACATGTAACATCTACCATATACAACATGTATTTCTGAAGAATATCCAACATGAAATGGCAATAGAAATCTCTTGAGAATATTTATTCTAAAATAAGAAAAAGGTTGAAAGAATATTTATTCATTATTTTATTTCATTTTATCCTCTCTTTTTCTTCTTTTCCTTTTTTTGAAACATCATCTTCTACCAAACTAGTTTTCAAACAACATTTTTCTGAATGCACAAAAGGATTTTCAGAGTACTAATTTGTATTCTTGATGGATTCTTGCCAAATATTAGTTTCAAACATTTCACGATTTGATGGTTACTAAGAAAAATCACCACCAGAACTTTCTTATTTTTCTCTCTATATTTTTTAAAATTTTAGTAAGAAAAGAAAATTGGTGATATAGGTGGGATGAGTTACAAAATTGAGTGTGTTAGGAATGGTTAGAGTAGGAAATTATGGAGGTCACTAATAAAAATGAAGTAGTAGGTACTCTTTTTTATAAATATTTGAATTGAGGCACTAGCCTACCATGATTATAAAAATTACTTTTTAAAATTCTTTGTGTAGTAATGGTAATTATTAATGAATAAGAACAATGAACAATGTTGGAAAGAAGAATTATGGATTGGCATTGAGCCTCTCTTTTTTTATTTGGTAGCATTACCTCTTAACTTCGATTATACTTTTTTAGAAATATATCTTCACCTCTCTAGTTCTTGTGTTCACTCATATAGCATTAACATTCACTTTTGTTTTGTAGGATAAAACCATTAGGAGATTTAAACTCACGTCTTATTGCAAGAAGTTCCTTAATAGCGCACACATCCAAACCAATAAGAGATAATAATTTGAGACACTCCTTAATTATTCAAGGATACTGATAAATTTATTAAAGTGTTGGAAGGTAGCATTACACAATAGTTCTTAGAGACATTACCTTGCATTAATTTAAAAAACTTTTAAAATAATAACAATGAGTTTCTAAACCTCTTGAATCATCAAATGTACTAAACGAATATAAAGAAGGCCAAGAATAATATAAAACTATTAGAAATATGTCACAATATATAAAATAAATTACCTCCAAATTTATATAAAAATCAATGGATACATCATACACCAGGTTTTTGTTGATTGTTCAAAAGTGTAGCAAGAAAGTCTCAATTTGATTGTGCCTTGGTCAAATTGGGAAAATTTGAATTTCCACATCGATAGAAAACTTGGAGGCAATTAACTTGTGTGACATGGCTCTTATCACTTAGTTAGCTCAGTAAATTTGAGTTAGAGGGCTTGGAGTTCAATTAATCATGTGTGATTTCTAATTTGTAGTAGTCAAGGTCAATTATTTCACATTCTTTTCATTTAGACTAGTTCTAACTGTTGATAGAACTAGTGGAAGGGAATTTGTGCAATGGGACAACACTCTAGCTCAATGATCATCTAACTTATTAATCAGCCCAAAATAGCTAGTGCATGTAGAGAATTCGAGTTCCCTAGTCATGGTGGAGATTCGAAGGCAGTGTAACATTAGTTCTAGACTAGTCTTGAGTGTAAATGTGTTGCATGTAGTGAGATGATCAACCTTGGGAATTGCGCAATCAATTGGAGTAAAATTCCTAAATAATAGAGGCATAATTCTACAATATTTATCCAAGTTAATATGGGCTCAAGTTGAGGTAAAAATTGACTAAGTTTGGGTCAGTGCTTCTCATTGAGTAGAGAGATAGGTTATTGACTTGTAGGTTGAGATGAGAGCGAGCTAGGAATTGTAATACATTATCTATTCATAAGATTAATGGATTTTCAATGGTTTCTTTCCCCTAGAAAAATATTGTTCATGTGTGGTTTTTCTTATTGCATGTTTATGAATGTTCAAAATTGTGAATTAAATTATGTAGAGCAGTAGAGTATAATTGTGTCTCTTGTTTTAGATTAAATTTCTTTATCAGTTGCAATTATATCACCATGTTTGTACATGGTATTAGAGCTAGATTCATACTAAAACAAGAAGTTTGAAGTTTTTCCTCATGAGGTTCAAATTTGCAGCTTGAGTGTAGCAACATCTCTTCATAGTTAGGAAGATGACCTTCAACAAGCAGAGATTATAATATGCCTTGGAAATCAGATCAAATTGCATTGCATGGAAGAATTTCATGGAGGTGGTGCTTGATGATAATGGATGTCTAGAATATATCAAGACAGACATTGTAAAATGAGGATCAACTATGCCCAAAACTTAGCTCAATGGAAAAAAGAAGTAACCAAGGCGAGGATAGTAATCCTAGAGGGAGTGCGTGATCACATTGTCTCAAATATCCTTGGGAAAGAAACTCCTTTCGTAATTTGGAAGGAACTGACAAAGCTATTCGAGAATAGTAGTGACCATAGGAAACTATTCCTCAAAGAGAAACTTCAAAATTTCAAGATACAAAAGAATGACACTATTCCATAGTATCTCAGGAGATTTACGCAAGTTCCTGATGGGATTGGAGGGGTTGGTGTGAATGTTGTAGAAAATGACCTAGTGATCCTAGCTCCTCTAGGCCTTCCAAAAAGCGGGCATAACTACCAAGACTTGGTGAATGGAAGGGAGAAATTACCGAATTAGGAATTCTTGTGGTCTGGTTTGGTACAAGAAGAGATCAGGCAGAATACCAGAGATGAAAGTTCATCTAAGGGCAAGGATGAATAAAATTTTACATTAGTTGTAAAGGGAAAAAGGGGAAAGTGAAGAAGTCTCAAACCAAATGGAATCTAGCCAAGGGGGCAAGAATAAAGACTTGTACAAAATGAATTCAACAATTGTCATGAATCTAGGCACTATGCTATAATGTCTCGAAACAAAATGTTGAGAAAGAAGAAATAAGAAGGAGTAGCAAGTGAAGCCTTGGCTTCATAGTTTTAGCTTAACTTCGCCCTTATCGCATGGATGGACAACACAATGATGGGGAGCGTGTGGTACATGGAATATGTTGCCTCGTTCCACATGATAGGGTGTAAATAGCCTTTTAGTGACCTGGAGGAGAAAGATCTCTAGATTCATATTGAGATTGGGGGTGACGGAAGGTATAATGCAACCGAGATTGGTACAACAACCTTTAAGAGGGATCCATGATCCCATCTCTGTATCAAAGATTTCATGTTTGTCTGATACCTAAATAATAATCTCATCTCTATAGGAGTTTTGGAAGATCGTGTTTATGATGTGATCTTTAGCAAAGAGAAATCATTCTTGAGCCACATATCCACTAGACAGGTGAAGCAGACTGGGTTCATGTGAAGAATCTATTTAAAATTGCTGTGGAATATTGTGCTACTTTAAGTAGTAAGGCAAAGAAACTACAAATTGGTGATGTTGGTGAGCTATGACCGAGGAGATTAGTTTAGTTGCCTCCTGGGACCTTAAATATTACACAACAAATAACCACTGGCCTCCCTAAATGAGCACTTATGCAGCAGGATGTTTGTAAAGGTTGTACCTTGGGGAAGTATGTAAAATCCACATTACATAATTGATACAACAAAGCACATGCATCTTTGGAAAGATTGCACTCTAATGCTTGTGGACCTTTCTTGACAACCTCTACTTCTAGAAAGATACATCGTTATTTTTATTGATAATCTGTCAAGGAAGTGTTATATCTTATTCATGCAGAAGAAGGATGAGACATTCTCAAAGTTTATATAATTCAAGGCACTAGATGAGAAATACATTGGTAAGAAGTTTATAGCTCTTAGGAGTGACAATGGACGTGACTATGCTTTGAACAACTTCAAGAATGTATGTGCAAAAGAAGAAATTTGAATAGGGATGACAAAACTCCACAACCCACAACATAATGGGGTAGCTGAGAGAATGAACGAGATCATTGTTGGAGTTGCAAGAGATATGGTACATGACCAAGGCCTACCACTACATTTGTGTGGAAATTCATGTAACAAAATAGTCTACTTGTAGAGCAACAGTCCTCATCATATTCATGGTATGATTACACTGGAGGAGACCTTCTCAGGGAGAAAGTTTGATGTGTCTCACTTCAGGATTTTTGGAGCCTTTGTTTACAGTCATGTCCCTAAAGATTCGAGCAAGAAGCTTGGCCAAAAATAGAATTGGAGGTTTTTGTGGGTTACACTCAAGCTCCACACAATTATAATGTGTACTTAGCTTCCCTAGGAATGATAGTTGTGCAAAGGGATGTAAATTTTTATGAGGAGAAAGCAACGTGATGCTCTCTTGAGGGGGAGCTTCAAATCCCACCATAAGAGGAGCTTTTAGCTCAAAGGAGGAGCCTGAGGAAGATGTGGAGCAACTAGAAATAGAGGAGAAGCTATTGGAGACATCCACTCAAGCATAACCATCCAGAGAAGGTAGAAAAAGAACCAAGGAAGATGATAGATTAGTGCAAGATGTGAAGGAGAATGCGGGAACTCATTCAAATTTGTGCAGGAAAAGGAGGCCACTTGAGAGGTAAAATGGTTACATGGATTTAATGAATGAGATTATATAGTCTGAGCTATCCCATTTTGAGGAAGTAGTTAAGAAACCTATTTGGATTGATGAACTGGTGGAACAATATGAATCCATTGTAGATAATAGTGTTTGGGAAGTGGTCCCAAGATTGGTAGATAAACCAGTTGTGAGTTTGAGAGGGATCTTCAAGGTTAAGAATGCAATAGATGGAGGTATAGATAAGTATAAGGGGATATTTGTGGCCAAAGGATTCTCTCAAGTTGAGTGAATTGATTATGAGGAAACTTTTATCCCATAACAAGGTATTCCTCCATTAGATCAATTCTTGCATTTGTTGCACAAATAGGGTGGAAGATCCACCGACTGGATGTGAAGACAACATTTCTCAATGGTGTTATTAAGGAGGAGGTGTACATAGAGAAAACATAAGGCTTTGAGACATTTGATCAGGAGTATCATGTGTGAAAAATCAAGCGAGCATTTTACGGTCTCAAAAAAGCACCTTGAGCTTGGTACACTAGGATTGACAGTTATCTCATTGGTACGGGCTTCACCAAAAGTGAGGCGGATGAAAACCTATATCATATTTTTGTAGAAGGTAATTTGATTATCATTATTTTATATGTTAATGATTTAATATTAACATGTGATGAGAAATGAATCAGCTCTTGCAAGGAGGAACTTACAAGGGAATTTCAGATGAAGGACACAAGTCTCATGCACTAGTTCCTCATGCTGGAAGTATGGAAACATGATGAGGAATTACTTATGTCTCAAGGAAAGTATGCCAATGAGATACTATGGAGACTTGGCATGGAGAGTTGTAAGCCCATGGAGACACGTCTAGCAACCAACTAGAGGAAGGAGAATGTCACTTCAAGAGAAGAGGTCAATGTTACCATTTTCTAGCAGCTAGTGTTTTGACCAATGTATCTTGCAAACACATGACAAGATATGTGCTATGCACTCAACTAGTTGAGCCAACCTATGGTTAGACCAACCAAATTATATTGGAAGTCACCTAAGCATGTTTTACAGTACCTCATTGGCACTACCCACTATGGATTATGGTACAGACAGACACAGGGAGTGAAGTTGTGTGGCTTCATAGATGAAAATTGGGCACGGAGTCCATCTAATCGCAAGAGTAGATTAGGTGGAATTTTTAGTGTTGGGTCCTATTAACCCTATTGGCATGTGGCCCAAAATGGATCCAAAACACTCCCAAAGTCTTCAAAATCTTCTTAAGGATCATTCAAAGATCAAAACAATCACATGCCAAAAGCCCTTGGAAGCGCGGAAAAGCACTATCGGGAGGCAAAAACACATAAAAAATAGTGAAAAAACAAAGTATCAGAGGCATAGACAGTGAGATGCACAGTAGCCGTCAGATCTAGCTAATCAATGATCCAGATCTGATCCGTGGGTCGCAATTGGCAAAGACAATCGGTGGATTGGGGACGGACCATATGGAACTTGCGATGGAAATCAGCGAAGCAATGTGGACCATCGATCAAGTGCACAGATCGATGGCCCACATTGCATTGCAGGATCGCTATCGGAGATTGACAAAGAGTGCTAGCAATGGCCTGGGGCATGAGCGATATGCGATTGTGATCATATCACATCGTTATATCGCATTGGAGCAACACCATGGAGCAAGGCCTATACACATGTATATGTGTGACCCGATGAACCAGACCTGATGGTATTCTAAATATTATATCATAAGATTTGAGGTCCGCAGAAAAGCCATTTTCAATGCATTTTTGTAGTTTTTTAACATATTTCAAAATACAAAGGGAAGCTTGGAAACAAGGCCAAAGCAACTTGCGATAGCAATTGAGGGCAGGCCCGATAGAGGAATAGACAGTGTTTAAGGACTTTTGAAGTCTGGAATGAACAAAGCTTGGCGGTATTTTCATAGTTGAATGCATTTCTCTGTGTAAAATAGAAAACAATCATTTGGTATTCGAAAGGATGTGAAAAGCACGAAGACCCATTTCATTACAACACAAAGGCCAGGAAACAGATTGACGAGAGACAGATGGCCAGAGGGATAAAAATCCATAGTGCAATGCAGCCACAACGAACAGAATTTATCATGGAGCATCACTAGCACGAGCAAGCTCCCAGACAACACAACAAACTACCAAAATGTAGTTACTCTGCTATTAGAAGAAGAAACCTCTGAGCCCATGCATTCCTGGTCAAGGAATCAAGTCATTAAAGACAGAGGGGATAGATTAAGACCTATTGAGCCTCAGAATGCTTGAGAGCATTGTAAAATGCCTATAAATATTTGAAAGTTCAGAGTAACAGGGGTTCAACTTTTGGGGACTGTGGATACTCTGCTACTCTAAGCGTCTCATCTTCATTCCAGCAATATAAGCTTCTTTTGTTGTTACATGTTCAATTCTCATTTTCTCTTTTGTTCCATGCTTGCACTTGAATATGTTATTCATGTTTTTCTTTTGTGTCTAATGCCAGATAACAGTCATCTTGTCTTTGCGTTGATAAATTAGATTTGCAAACTTCATTTACTTCCTGTAGCTGGCCATTCATATGTGTTTATGTATGCATCTGCTAGTATAGTCAGTGTTCTCCATCTATCCATTGAATCTATAAACTATTGAGTATTAGTGGTCTAAATCCTTGTAAATTTGAGGGTGTTCATGCATGTCTTGAGTGAAAATAGAGTTGAAACAATCATCCGACTTGATCTAAACCATCATCCATTCCAATAGTTCAGAGAAAAATATTGAAGATTATATGTTACCAGGCATCTCTGAGCTACAACCTAGGAGAGTTTCCTGGAGTGATAACATAATTGGCGCCGCTGGCAAGGAGAGGACACTGAAGCTTAGCTTCCGTGGGATACGACACATATCTAGCTTTGATGATAGACAAAGTCTGGGCACTTTCTCGGTTGTAATCATCTACCAAGCAACTCTACTGAAGGATGAACCTCTTGTCGACTCCACTTCATAGCTATGACTCACTTTGTGAAGCATACTTGGAGACACCCTCAGAAGTCACAAGCTGACCCAGTACCTGAGCCTGAAAAAATCGTCAAAGGGAGAAAGGTATTGTAGAAAGGAGCATCAGGTTCAAGTAAATCTAAACAACATTCCAAATCTCTTCAAGAAAAACCTGCAAGAGAACAAATACATGTTGAGAGTATAGCATCTAATACTAGCAGTGAAGAAAAAATATCAGAGATTCATAAAGCTCCTTATTCTTTAGGTTCTACTTTTGTTGTATGCCCAAAGGAAACCTCACCTCCTATCCATCATACTCATTTAGTCTTATCAGTCACTCCTCAGCCCTTTATCATTTAGACTGCCAGTACCCTTATAGTCGCCACAGCTATGGCAGGGCCACAAGCACCTACCAAAATGTAAAGAATCATAGCTACTAGATATGGACCTCTAGTACTACCCACTCCTTTGAATGCCATGCCTACTAGAGAATATCATAAATATAAGCCTAAGATCACTGGGACTGAAGGTGTTTCATCTAAGGAACATCTTGAATATTTCTATAGTTATGATGATAATCTAGACATTATTGAAGATGATGTATGGATGAGAGTCTTTTTCCAAAGCCTAGATGGAGAGGCTAGAAAATGGTTCAGAGAACTGACCCCAAGATCTATAGCAGATATTGAGGCTTTAGATGATGCATTCCTAAAGAATTGGGAGTATAAGAAGGATCTAATCTATTACCACATGAGTTTGGGAGCTTAAAGAGGGAAAATGGTGAGTTGTTGTCTGACTTTAATAAGAGGTTTAACCACATGTACAACAAGATACCAGCTGAAGTAAAACCCACCACTAGCTCTGCTAAACTCATATATGCCAGTGCTTTTGATTTTTACTTCTATCTACTGTTGAGGGAGAGGTGATGTGCTACTTTGTCTAATATGCAGGATGCAACCTTGGAAGTAGAATCGAACATCTTGGCTGCAAAGAAGCTCAAGGGAAATGTTGATAGAAGGAGACAGAGGGGCGAGTCTTCATCATCTTGAGATCCGAAGATAGATAAAATGACCAAGATGATAGATTCATTAGCCTCTCAAATGTCCAAATTAAAGGTTGAGCAAAACCCTGGGAAAGGAAGGGTTCCTAATACCTTTGTTACTAGAAATCCAAATCCATATAGAAGAGCTAATGAGAAGTTGTAGATTTTGCAAAGAAGCAAAGATGCCAATGAAGAGCAAAGGGTGAAGACCCCTTTCTAGAACGTAGTCACAGAAGAAGAGCAGTTTGAATAAGATGACGAGATCCATTGTCTGGAAGACAAAGGAAGTGCCTCATTTTTTACCTCAGCTGCCTATGAAAAGTCATTATTCAATGACCAGATCAACCAAGAATGGGATGGTGAAGCTATTCTGCAAATTGAAGATCAACACAGATATAATTTGAGGTCAAAGATGAATAATGCCAAGGAAACTACTATTCAAAATGCTGCTGTCCCTACAGTACAACAAGCTAATAAGCAGAGGTGACCGACAGTTGATCCCATCATCCTCAAAGCTCTAGCGAATGAGGTAAGAGGCCTTGAAAAGTCTCCTTCCCCTTTCAGTTTTCAATCAAAAATTCAGAAGCTAAGAATACCTATACCTCTGATTGAACTAGTGAAGAATGAATCCTTCAAGAGATCTATCCTCAAGGCCCTTGAGCCTAATACCATCCAAGCCTCCACTGATTATGTAAATCTGAAAGATGACAAACCAGTGGTTTTTCTCAACCCAATGATTGAAAATTATGAGGACAACTCCCCATCATTCTATGTATCTCTGACTATTCATGATAAAATCCTTCGCAACTGCCTTCTGGACACTAGAGCTAGTCATAATATAATGCCCAAGGCTGTCATGGATGAGTTGGGTCATAACATTACCAAGCCTTATCATGACCTGTTTTCTTTTGACTCTAGAAAATTGAAATTTCTCAGGTTAATCAAGGACCTAGCCATCACTTTGTCTTAGTTGCCCATGAAGAGCATGATGATGGATATTGTGGTAGTAGATGTACCCCCCAAGTTTGGCATGTTGCATTCCAGAGGCTGGATCAAGAGATTAGGTGGAACATTGTAAAATGATATGTCCTATGCTATTGTACTAGTTTTTGGAGGTGAAAGTAGGACATTATACAGAGAGGCTCAGTTGGCTTATATCATCACTGATGAGAAGAATCCCACTAATCATCTCATCTATGCTGTTGACATTGATTTTGGAGCTTGTATTCTTCAGATTGAAGAATCTCAGTTGGCCTCCACATAGCTTAAGAAACTAGTTTGCCAGATCATAGAGGAAGAAGGCCCGCAAATCTGGGACATGTTCTTTGATGGAGCTTGCTCTAAGGACGTTGCAGGGGCAAGTGTAGTCCTTGTGTCCCCCACACAGGAATGCATTCATTTATCTTTCAAATTAACTTTTCAGGTCACAAATAACATAGCAGAGTACGAAGCCCTGATATTGGGCTTAAACACTGCTAAAGAAATGGGTATCAAAGGTCTGAAAATGTTGGAGATGTAGACCTCATCATTCAGCAAGTCAACAAAGCTTTCCTAGCAAAGCATCCAAGGGTGAAAGCATACAGAGATGAGGTATGGAAACTTAAGGACTTTTTAAATATTTTTAGCATTTATTACATTCCAAGAATGAAGAATCAGCTCGTTGATTCCCTTGCTGTGTCTGCTAGCACGTTTATTACTCCTTGGCCTCCTAAATTGACTTATGAAGTTTAGGTGAAATACAGACCACCTCTACTTGACAATGTCAAATACTGGAAAGTCTTTGAAGATGATGATGAAATTAATGGGTTTTTACAAGTTGATGAATTTTCTGAAATGCATATCGACCAAGAAAATGAAACCATGGAAGAATGCAACCAGTCCAAGCTAAAGGACGAGATTGGCCGCGAAAGCATTGTACAACTACCTACTAACCATATACCCAAAGGATTGGTCCCTCTAGAGACGTTGGTTGATCATAATGATGTACCTTATAAGCTTGCCAAAAAGGAAAATGAGTCTGATGTTTGTAAACATAATATAGGGAGCCCAGCCCATTCGAGGTACATAAATTTGTCCACTCACTTGTCTTCTGCCCAGAGTTTTGAGTATTGCACCCTGATGAAGCAATTTGCTGATATTTTTTCTTGGGAATATAGTGATCTTAAAACCTATGACACAAACATCATTCAGCATAAGATTCCACTGGAAAAGTACACCATCCATTTTAAGCAGAAATTAAGACGTAGCTGACCTCTCTTATTTCCTTTCATTGAGAAATAAATCAAGAAGCTACTGGATGCCAAGATCATAGTTCCCCTAAGTATTCAAAGTGGATATCTAACCTAGTGGTAGTAAGAAAGAAGAATGGAGAAATCAGGCTTTGTGTTGACTTTAGGAATTTGAACAAATACTCTAGAAAAGACAACTACCCCCTACCTAAGATGGAGCACTTACTTCAAAAGGTTTCAGGGGTTAGAGTCATGTCTTTCCTAGATGGTTTTTCAGGTTACAATAAGATTTCTGTACATCTAGAAGATCAGGAAAAGACCGCCTTCACTACTCCTTGGGGCACTTTCATGTACTCCAAGATGCCTTTTGGTCTGATGAATACTGGGGATACTTTTAAGAGGGCCATGGACATAGCCTTTGTGGGAGAGAAGGAAAATTTTGTCCTTGTCTACCTTGATGACATAACAGTGTTCTCCAGCACTCACAAGGACCATTTGCAGCATTTGAAGAAGGTGTTTCTAAAGTGCAGATAGTTTAGAATTTCTGTGAACCCAAAGAAGTCAGAGTTTGCTCTAGAAGAAGTAAAACTTCTGGGACATATTGTTTCTATTGAAGGTGTGAAGATTGATCCAGCAAGAGTTAAAGCAATTCAGACATTGTCCATCCCAAGGTCAAAAAGGGACATTCAATCCTTCTCAGGTAAGATTAACTTTGTAAGGAGGTTCATTCCAAACTTTTCATAGCTAGTAAAGCACATCACTTCCATGCTAAAGAAATGATTAGAAATAAAATGGATAGATGTTGCAAGAAGCTCTTTTGAAGCCATCAAACAAGCTATCATGGAAGCCCCCACTCTAATCAGCCTAGATTACACCAAGGAGTTTTATTTCTTCTCTTTTGCCTCTTATGATACACTTGCAGCAGTTTTGTTGCAAAAAAATGATGAAGGCATAGAGCACCCTGTGGCCTTTTTTAGCAAAACTCTGAGGGATGCTGAACTAAGGTATGACCTTATTGAAAATCAAGCTTATGCTCTCATAAAATCTTTAAAGGAACTCATAATTTATATTCTTCATTCCAAAGTGGTCGCATATGTACCTTCAGCCTCCGTAAAAGATGTCTTAACTCAGCCAGATATTGATGGAAAGAGAGCTAAATGGATTGCAAAATTTATAGAGTTTAACGAGGTGAAGCCAACTAAGCTTGTTAAAGGCCAGGTCTTGGCTAAACTTATGGCTGAGGAAAATTGCAGTTTGTTAGACATCAATTGCATTGGTTCAAATTCAGAGGAAACATAAGAAGAGCAAGAGCATAATCAGTCTTTGGCTGAAAATCTAGGCACCTATGAATGGTATTCCAACATAGTCCATTTTTTGCAGAAGCTAGAAGTCCCTCTAGGTCTTAGCTCGAGTCAAGCCCAGGCCACTAAGCTCAGGTCAGCCAAATTTTGCATTGATAAGAACCTGCTTTATTGGAAAGACCCATTAGGAATCCTCTTCAGATGTCTAGATAAAGGACAATCTATGGAAGTAATGCACCAGTTTCATTCTAGCATCTGTGGAGGGCATCATTATTGGAAAACCACAGCCCACAAAATCGTGAGAGCTAGGTATTATTGGCATACTCTGTTCTTTGATGTGTTTTCTTTTGTGAAATCTTGTGACAAATGTCAGAGGTTTACAGGAAGACAACAGCTAAAATATCTACCCTTGAAGCCAGTACACACCAATGGTTCCTTCCAGCAGTGGGGCTTGGAATTTATAGGTGAGATCAACCCACATTCCAGTGGCCAGCAAATGGATCTTGGTAGCCATTGATTATTTCACCAAGTGGATTGAGGCTATACCCACTAAGAATTCTAATCATCAAGTTGTCATAAAGTTCTTGAATGAGAATATTTTCACTATATTTGGTTGCCCAACTAGACTAGTCATTGATAATGCAACAACTTTCAGGGCAAAGGAATTAGTAGACATGACTGAATCCATGGGACTTCAATTGGTGCATTCTACCTCATATTATCCTCAAGCCAATGGCCCGGTAGAATCATCTAACAAGAGTCTTGTAAGGATAATCAAAAAATTATTGGAGGATAACAAAAAGAGCTAGGATTCCAAGTTGAAGTTTGCACTGTGGGCTGACATAGTTACCAACAAGAAGTCCATAGGAAATTGTCCATTTAAGCTGGTTTATGGTGTTAATGTTGTTTTTCCTATCCAGCTGATTCTCCATGTGGCCAAATTATTTCAAGAAGAACAAGATGAAACAAATGCCATGGTAAGGAGAATGAATAACTTGGTTGAATTACAGCATATCAGAGAGCAGGTGGTTGAGAAGTCAAAATTTCATCAGAAGAAAATCAAAGGAACCTTTGACAGAAAGGGAAAAGTGGACAATTTCCAAGTTGGTGACAAGGTTCTCAAATGGGATGCATTAAAGGAAAAGAAAGGTAATCATATTAAGTTTGACTCCTTATGGACAGGTCTATTTTTCGTCACTCAAATTCAGCAAAACAATACCTTTATTCTACATAGTCTGGAAGGAGGAGATGCTTTTTGGTAGCCCAATCAATGGTTTGTTCTTGAAACTTTATTTCATTTAAGGCTTTAAAGCCTTGATATTGTAAATATGTTTTTCATTTTTTATTTTTATGCAAAATAGACTCCGTGCCCAATGGAACACTAGGAGATAGATTTGATTTTTGGTTTTACAGGAAAGGCATTGGTCTGTGGTTCTTGAAACCTCACAGGGAGGCTTTCATCCCCAGAAGGAGCCAGTGTTAACCCTGTTGTCATGTGGCCCAAAATGGATCCAAAACAATCCCGAAGTCTTCAAAATCTTGTTAAGGATCATTCAAAGATCAAAACAATCACATGCCAAAAGCCCTTGGAAGGGAGGAAAAGCACATAGAAAACAATGAAAAAACCAAGTATCGGAGGCATAGACAGTGAAATGCATAACAACCATCAGATCTGGCAATCAATGGTCCAGATCTAATTGGTGGGTCGCAATCGGTGGAGGCAATTGGTGGATTAGGGATGGACCGTATGGAACTTGCAATGGCAATCAGCGATGCAACATGGACAAATGATCAAGCACGTAGATCGATGGCCCACGTCACATCGCAGGATTGCTATCGGAGATTAAGAAGGAGGGCTAACAATGGCCCCGGGCATGAGCGATATGCGATTGCAATCAGATAGCATCACTATATCACATCAGAGCAACACCATGGAGCAGGACCTATACACATGTATATATGCAACCCGATGAATCGGACCTGACAGTATTCTAAATATTATTTCATAAGATTTTAGGTCCACAGAAAAGCCATTTTCAATGCATTTTCACAGTTTTTTAACATATTTCAAATACAAAGGGAAGCTTGGAAACAAGGTTGAAGCAACTTGCGATAGTGATTGAGGGCAGGCCCGATAGAGGAATAGACAGTGTTTCAGGACTTTTGAATTCTGGAATGAACACAACTTGGCGGGATTTTCACAGTTGAATGCATTTCTCTATGTAAAATAGAAAAAAATCATTTGGTATTCAAAAGGATGTCAAAAGCCTGAAGACCCATTCTGTTACATAATAGAGGCCGGGAGACAGAGATCAAAAGACAGATTTCCAGGAGACGGATGGTCGGAGGGATAAAAAGTCACAACATGATGCAGCCACAACCAACAGAATTGATCATGGAGTATCGATGGCATGAGCAAGCTCCCAGACAGTGAAACAACTACCAAACAGTTACTCTGCTGTTAGAAGAAGAAACCTCTAAGCCCATGCGTGCCTGGTTAGGGCATCAAGTCGTTAAAGACAAAGGGGATAGATTAAGACCTATTGAGCCTTAGAAGGCTCAAGAGCATTGTAAAAGGCCTATAAATATTTGAAAGTTCAGAGTAACAGGGGTTCAACTTTTGGGGACTGTGGATACTCTGCTACTCTAAGTGTCTCATCTTCATTCCAACAATATAAGCTTCTTTTGTTGTTACATGTTCAATTATCATTTTCTCTTCTATTCCATGCTTGCACTTGAATAGGTTATTCATGTTTTTCTTCTGTGTCTAATGCCAGATAACTGTCATCTTATCTCTGCGTTGATAAATTAGATTTGCAAGCTTCATTTACTTCCTGTAGCTAGCCATTCATATGTGTTTATGTATGCATCTACTGGTACAGTCAATATTCTCCATCTATCCATTGAATTTATAAACTATTGAGCATTAGTGTTCTAAAGCCTTGTAAAGCTGAGGGTGTTCATGCACGTCTTGAGTGAAAACAGAGTTGAAATAGTCAGTTGACTTGATCCAAACCACCATCCATTCCAATAGTTCAGAGAAAAATATTGAAGATTATATGTTACCAAGCATCTCTGAGCTACAAACTAGAAGAGTTTCCTAGAGTGATAACAAGTCCAGAGTGGTTTCCTAGTACAACAAGAAGTAGAGATATGTGGTTCTCAGCTTGGCAGAAGTAGAATACATGGTTGGAAGTCAAGAAACATGTGAGACGATCTCAATGAGAAAGATACTTATGGGAATATTTGGTCAAATGATGCATCCAAATATAATCTATTGCGATAATCAACGTTTCATTAAGCTCTTCAAGAATCTTACATTTCACGATCAATCCAGGCATATATATATCTGGTATCATCATTTACATGGCTATGTGCAGAGGTGAATAATGCTTCTAGAATACATTTTGATAGAGGAACAAGATGTTGACATCTTGACAAAGGCTTTTTCAAGAGGGAATTTTGAATTCCATAGGTTCATGTAGGGGTAGTCGTTAATCCCTTTTTTAATAAGAGGAAATGTTGAGAAGAGTAGCAAGAAAGTCTCAATTAGACTATACATTGGTCAGATTGGGAAAATTTGAATTTCCACATCAATAGACAACTTGGATGTAGTTAAATCATGTGACATGACTCTTTTCACTCATCTGTCTTAGTAAATTTGGGTCATGGGACTTGGATTTTACGTAAGCATGCGTTATTTTTAATTTGTAGCAATAAAGGTATGTTATTTCAAGTTGTTTTCAGTTAACCTAGTTCTAAATGTTGATAGAACTAGTGGAATGTCAGTTTTGCAGTGGGACAATATTCTAACTTAGTGATCATCCAGTTAACTAATTAATCGGCCGAAAATAGATAATGCGTGATGATAATTTGAGTTCCCAAATTATGGTCGATATTCCAAGGTAGTGTAACATCAGTTGTAGGCTAGTCTTGAGTGTATAGGTGTTGCATGTAGTCAGATGACGAACCTTAGGAATTGTGCAATCAATTGGAGGAAAATTTGTAAATAACAGGGGCCTAATTCCTCATGATTTGTGCAAGGAAATGGGGGCTCAAGTTGAGGGAGAAATTCACTATGTCTAGGTCAGAGCTTCTCATTGAGCGGAGAGATAGGTTATCCACTTATAGGTTAAGCTCAAAATGAGCTAGAAATTGTAATAAATTCTGTATCCATCTAATTAATGCAAGAAGACTTAAGGATTTTTTAGAAACTTATTTTCCCTAAAAGAATATTGTGCATGTGTTGTTTTTCTTGTTTCTTGTTTGTGAATGTTGTTTTAAATTGTGAATTAAATTCCTAGAGTAGTAGAGTAGAATTGTGTCTCTTGATTTATATTAAAATTTCTAAGTAGTTGCAATTATAATATCATATTTCTACATGGTATCAAAGATAGATTCACCTTGGAATCAGAATTTCGAAGTTATTCCTCGGGAGGTTCAAATTTGTAGCTTTAGTGTAGCAGGCTCTCTTTAGAGTTGGGAAAATGACTTTCAACAGTCTGATGTTAGAGTATACCTTGGAAGGAAACTCAAATTTCATTTCATTGAAGGATTGCATGGAGGTGGTGCTTGATGACAATGGATTGCTGGAATATTTCAAGACAGACATTGCAAAACTAGGATTAGTTGATGCCCATAACCTATCTCAATGGAGGAAATATGTAGCCAAGGTGAGGAGAATAATATTGGAGGAAGTGCAAGACCACATTTTCTCAAATATCCATGGGAAGGAAACTTCTTTTGCAATGTGGAAGGCACTCATAGAGCTATTCGAGAATAGTCGTGACCATAGGAAACTAACACTCAAAGACAAACTTTGAAATATCAAGATATAAAAGAATGAAAATATTCTGAAATATCTCATCAGATTTATACAAGTTCACAATGACCTTGGAGGGGTTTGTGTGAATGTTGCAGAAGATGACTTGGTGAGACTAGATATTTTAGGCCTTCCCAAAAGCTCACATAGCTACCAAGAATTGATGAATAGAAGGGAAAAATTACCAAATTGGGAGAACTTGTGTTCCAATTTGGTATAAGAAGAGATCAGGTGGAATACTAGAGATGGAAGTTCATCCAAGGGCAAGGATGAAGAAAATTTTTCATTCATTCGAAAGGGAAAGAAGGGAAATGAGATGTAGTCTCAAACCAAACTAGAATCCATCCCAGGGGGAAAGAAGAGAGACTTGTCCAAAATAAAATGCTTCAATTGCCATGAATTTGGGTACTATGCTACAAAGTGTCCACATAAAAGTCGAACAAGAAGAACTCAGGAGGAGGAGAAGATGAAACCTTGGCTTCACATTTTGAGCTTGAATTCACCCTTATCACATGCATGGCCAACACGATGATGGGGAGTGTGTGGTACTTTGACTCTAGTGCCCCATTCCACATGACACGGTGAACTTATTTTTTCAGTGACCAGGAGGAGAAAGATCTCTAGATGCATATTGAGCTTGGGTATGATGGAAGGTACAATGCTACGAGGATTGGTACATTAACATTTAAGAGGGGTTCGAGACCCCCTCTTCACCTCAAAGATGTTATGTTTGTTCCAGGCCAAAGAAGAGTCTCATATATGTAATAGTTTTGGAAGACCGTGCTTATGATCTGATCTTCAGCAAAGGGAAATAATTATTGAGACACATAACGACTAGATAGCTGAAGCATATTAGGGTTCATGTGAAGAATTTATATAAACTTGATGTGGAATATTGTGTTTCATTAAGCAGTTAGGCAGAGAAAGTGTAGGTCACAATGTCAGTGAGCTCTGGAATATTATATTTAGCCATTCGCATCATGGTGAATTAAAAATTATGTAGAAAGTAGCCATCGGCCTCCCTAAATGAGCACTTGAGCAGAAGGATGTATACAAAGGTTGTACCTTGGAGAAGTATGTAAAATCCACATTCCATCATCGAGACAACAAAGGACATGCAATCATAGAAAGATTCCACTCTAATGTTTATGGACCTCTCTTGACAACCTCCATTACCAAACATAAAACACTTTTTTATTTTTATTTATGATTTCTCCAAGATGTTTTGGATCTCCTTTATGAAGAAGGATGAGACATTCTCAAATTTTGTAGAATTCAAGGAACTAGTTGAGAAAGAGACTGAAAAGAGGTTGAAGGATCTTAGGAGTGAAAAATGGAGGTGGGTATGTTTCAAATGACTTCAAGAATTTCTATGCGGAAGAAGGCATTACAAGAGAGATGAAAACACCCCACAACAGAATAGGGTAGCTAAGAAAAAAAACCAGAGCATTGTTGGATCTGCGAGACCTGTGGTACATGACCAAGGCCTTCCACTACATTTCTGGGTAGAGGCATGTAACACAACATTCTACTTGTAGAACTAGAGTCCTCATCAAATTCTTGGTATGATTACAATGGAGGATGCCTTCTTTGGGAATAAGTCAGATGTGTCTCACTTCAGGATTTTTGAAGCCTCTATTTACTACCATGTCTCCAAAGATTCAAGGAAGAAGCATGAGCCAACAATAAAGTTAGGGGTTTTTATGGGTTACACCAAAACTCCATACAATTATCATGTGTATTTACCTTCCCTCATAATGACAGCTGTGCGAATAGATGAAAACTTTGATGAGGAGAAAGTGATGTGATGCTCTCTTGACAGGGAGCTTCAAATTCCACTAGAAGTGGAGCTTTTAACTCTAAAAGAGGAGCCTCAGAAAGATGTGGAGAAACCATTAATAGAGGAGTAGAGACTAGAGACATATAGTCAAGAAGAACCATTCAGATAAGGTAGAAAAAGAACTAGGGAAGATGATAGATTAGTGTAGGATGCAAGGAATAATGTGAGAGCTCCTTCAAATTTTCACTCGCAAAGGAAGTCTCCTGAGAGGTAAACTAGCTACATGGCTCTAATGACTAAGATTGTAGAAACCGATCCCTCCTCTTTCAAGGAAGTAGTTGAGAAATCTGTTTGGGTTGATGAAATGGTTAAAGAATATGAATCCATTGTAAAGAACGGTGTTTGGGAAGTGGTCTCAAGACTGGCTGATAAATTAGTTATGGGTTTGTGATGGATCTTCAAGGTTAAGCATGTAGCATATAGAAGCACATATAAATATAAGGCTAGAGTTGTGGCCAAAGGATTCTCTCAAGTTGAGGGAATTTACTATGAGGAGACATTTGATATCGTAGCCAGGTATTCATACATTCAATCAATTCTTCCACTGGTTGCACAAATGGGGTGGAAGATCCACCATATGGATGTAAAATAACATTTCTCAATAGTGTTATTGAGGAGTATGTGTTCATAGAGCAACCAAATTTTTTTGAGACATTTGATCAGGAGTTTCATGTGTGCAGACACAAGTGAGCATTGTATGGTCTCAAATAGGCACCCTGAGCTTGGTACCCCAGAATCGACAATTATCTCACTAGTTTGGGATTCACAAAAAATGAAGAGGACATATACCTCTATCATATTTTATTTGGTGAAGACGTAAACCTCTATCATATTTTGGTAGAATGTAAATTCCTTATCATTATTTTATATGTTTATTATTTAATATTAAAAGTGATGAGTAGTTGATCAACTCTTGCAAGGAGGACCTTGCAAAGGAATTTTAGATAAAAGACATGGGTCTCATGCACTACTTGTTCAGGCTGGAAGTATGGCCATTGGAAAGAGATGGAGAATTATTTTTGTCTCAAGGAAAGTATGCCAATGAGATATTCTAGATATTTCACATGGATATTTGTAAGCCCATGGAGACACCTCTAGCAGCCAAATGGAGGAAGGAGAATGCCACTTCATGACAAGAGGTTGATTCTACCATTTACTGGTAGGTAATGGGTTCACTGTTATATCTTGTAAACAAACGAATAGATATATGCTACGGAGTCAACCATTTGAGCTGACCTATGGTTAGGCCGACCAAATTGTCAATGCTTAATAGATCCGAAGTTAAGATTGATCTAAGATGATTTTTTTATACTGTGATTTTGTTTGTATTAATAAAATTACGAACAATTTTTTAGATAAAAGAAAATCATAAAATATATATCACATTAAAACATATAACATATAAGAATTAGTTATAAATTAACATCCATTCTATGATATAAATCAAAATACTATTTTGTAACCATATTTAAATTTAATAAACAAATAAGGACATAAAAATTCAATATTTATAGTATAACAAGATTATTAACCATGAATACTCATGCCAATTTTATGATGGATATTATTAAATTCCAAAAAGGATTTTGATGGGCCAATATGATGACATCTCAATACCACATACCCAAAAACCATAAATTATTTCAAAATGAAAAAAATGGTATATATTTTTTTTAATTTAATTCATAACCTTTTTTTTAAATTAAAACATAATACTTACATTAGACATACAATATAACAAGATTTTTAACCATGAATATTCATTTGGATTTCACCATGGATATTATTAACTTATAGATATATTTTGCTACAATACAATGGACCAATACTATGGCTTATCAATACCACTGCCCAAAATCCATGAGTCATTTCAAAATCTAAATATTTTATTTAATTTTACTTAACTTTTTTAAAATTAAATCTAAAAGGAAAAAGCTATGGGGAGACATTGTAGTGGTGTAAATGTTTGTTAATGTTTAAATGTGCACTCAATTAGAAAATTATAAAAGGTTAAAAGTAGTTTCCTAGACAATATTGTAATTCCCTATAACATTTTGACTTGGTAAAAGTAAAATAAAAATAAAAATCAAACTAAAAAATAAAATAAAATAGTTAATAATGATAATTATCAATTAAAAAAATTGACTAAGTTAAATTACATAAAACTGAAAATAAGAAATAAAATAAAATAAAATATAAAATTAATAATTAATAATTGATAATTATAATTATAATCAATAATAAAACCAACCTAGTTCCATCTTAAATCAGGATCTACCACGTGTAGAGAGGGATCAAACCACCTTTAACTTTAAAATATGTTTGCATCTCAAGGGATTTGATCCCTCTTGGAACTTGGTAGATCATGAGTTATGATGGATCTAGGCTAGTAGGTTAGTACTCTTCCATGAGACATATGGATAAAACTTGAAATATTTTCACTTGTGTGAAGAATGAGCTTTCTAAATTTGAAAAATCTAATATTTATTAAACCAGTCACAACATTAAATAATGTGAAAACACTTACACTGAGAATTCTTACCATGGTCAATTTTTTGGTTATCCACCTAGTCAAGCGTGTTCCCACATATCCCACATTAGTTGGTTCACATTGAGGAAAACATCTGAAAACTATTATCTCCCTTGAGAGAGATGGAATCAAGCATAAGGGAAAATGAAGGAAAGTCATAGTACCTATCAACCTAAAAGAATGAAAACCATGGGTTAATTTTTGGGCTAAAGATATTGAGACATGATGTTTATACAAAATTAAGAATGAGGAATGAGACAATGTGGACCAAGATGCATGAGGAGAATTTTTTCATGGTTCACCATTATCTACTAGTCAAAATTCAAATACTAAAGTTTGCAATTGCAAACTAGAAAATTACATGTCGAATGCAAAGGAGTGCCAGTTAATTGATTCCATACCAATAAAATATTTTTCCTCATCTCCTTTCATGAAATTAATACCGTTCATCTATGAAAGATGTTAGAAACCATGACAATACTGAGAGGGGGCTTAATCGGTATTGTAGGAATTTTAACAATTTATTTCACTTACAATGGTACTAGGACACCAATAAGATTTCCATAAATTAATTCATATGAGCTTGGAAAGAAGTAACATAAGTAACACAATTAGAGCACACAAATTTATTAAGTTGTTCAATTTTTTCACAAGGAAAGCTACTACTCCATGATTTATCAGCTACAACTAAAAGGTGCTACAACCTCTACTTTAAAATCTACCACTAAAAGTGGCTCTAACCCCTAAATTTTACCCACCACTATTGGGAGGATCTACAATCCTTGATAAAAAAACTATCACTTTCTCGGGCTCACTAATTCATCTTTTATAAAAATTGAATACTCAAATCAGGAATGCCACTTATTTACATAAACATGTAAATTTAACTCTTCAAACACTAATAAAAACCACCATTACAAACACCAACAATCTCTTATCATTGAGAAATTAGCCATACACACTAGTGGAATCAACCCATCTTGCACACACAGAAGAAAAACACTCACACCATATTACAAATTCAATTCTCCTTTTAAATAATTTAGAACGATATTTTTAATTCTTTGTACTTTAGTTATCTTCAAGTATTTTATTTCTTGAATATTTTTTTTTTGAATCATCTTATCCTTCTACCAAGTCTTCAAACGTTCCTCAATTGTCTCTGAGAAACTGAGTTAAACTACTTGATTTCTCTATTCTAGAATTTTTATAGGATTTAGCTAAGGCTTTCTGAATTTGGATGACTACCATATTAAACCAAACTTCCAAATATTTCTTTAGATATGTCGATGCCCCTAGTGGAGCTCCCAACTCGTTCATGCCTTCCCTTTTAAACGTTTTTAGTGCTCCAATTAATACGATGTTGGGCATGGAATCCCCCCACAGCATGTTTTGGGGATAAAAGCCCAAGTTTTGGTCAAATATGTTGTAAGACTCTGTGAATTGCGGGCACAGAGCGCAAAATGTACATTGAGTCATAGGGTTGTCCACCCTAAGTTTTATAATGTAATGTAATTTCATGTCGGCCTAACCATGGTCCGTGGACCATGGGATTGTATAAATAAGAGTGAGGCTCTAAGTTGTGAGAATAGGAATGGAGGGATTGATGTAATGATCTAGTAGCAGATAGAGAAGAAGTCTAAGTGTCTTGGGTTGTAGTAATAGGAAGAGGCTCTACAACTGAGTGCGCAGATGCCTAGTAGAGTCTGTAGCTGAGTGTGTGGACCCCTGTAGCTAAGTGCGTAGGGAAGAGTCTAGTCTGTAGCCCAGGAAGAAGAATAATAAAGAGAAGTTTGATTCCAAATACTGTGTATCTGCTTTTGTCTTACTTTCTATGCATTTATATTGTTTTATTTATCACACACACTTATATGAATACTGAACACTGTTAAGTATAATTGGGCTCATACAAATAAGTTAAGTAAGGATAATATCAGGTTAATAGTAAGGAAATTGGGTAATAACACGGATCGTGCCTCGAGCAGGGCTATGCTGAGGTAGCATCGCAAGCTACGAGATAATGATAGGTATGCGTAGTGAGGTGCACGCAGGGTCAAACCACGGACCACTAAAAAACTATCAGACATCTCTAGGGTGCGGAAACCTGGTTCTAGCACCCTCCCATACTACTTCAGGTGAGACCTGAGTTTGCTCTCCATGGAATTTTGCTGAAAGGGCCAGTAGTAGCAGGATTTGTTTGGCTAAATCATCTCTGAACCTGGGTCAAGCCCATACAAGCCAACAAATGGTTTTGTTGTTAGGACCAGGATCTGCATAAGAGATGTCTGATGTCATGTCACTAAAATCCAACAAAGAAAGAAATTGAAGGGTGGTTGGACAAGAAGAATCACGAGTTCGCGGTGCAAGAAAACATGAATCTGTGAGTATCTAAGGAACAGTGGTTAGAGCACTACCTATATACATAAATCCACAAATTTTTCTTTGCATCCTTTCCTTCTGAATTGTATGAGTGGATCACAAATCTAGTAGACAGTCAAGGAAGGTGTTATCACAAAACCAAACCCTGATAGGCTGCTGATTAGGAAGACTTTGAGTAACTATTTCAAACCAATCTTTTGGTTGAGGCTTAGCCTCCTTAACTTGAGAGGGCTCTCTCACAAGGTTAAAGATTTTAATTTAAGGATTAGATGGCTAACTCTATGGAAAAATCAAACAAAAAGGTATAAATGGTTGAAATGTCAATCAAAAAACATCCAATGGGCTATGGAGTCAAAATATGTTTCACTACAACAACAAGATCAGCTTAACATGGAAGTTAGTGCATAAAGGGTCTTAATATATCAGTAAAATAGACACATAGTGCAAAGAACACAGTTTATAAACACATGAAGGATGTTAGAGCATTATCAATGAATTCTAAGTAACATGTGTCTATACCACTGCAAGTGAATGAAGAAAGCCATGAGAAAATAAAACATTAAAAATCCTCTCTAAATCCTGAGTAGTAAAGCCAATATCTCTGTATTAACATGAAAACATACAGTCTGCTACAATAACACAGTGTGCTTGTTTCTTTTGAAAATTGCCAACCCTGAGGCATTCCACCTCTTGTCCTTTATAGATTTTTCATTACAATCTTGGATTCATCCCTCCAGCATGAGGGGAATTTTAATTTTCTTGACTTGACACCTATTCAAACCTAAACATATTGTTAATTACAAGAGGCAGTTAACTAACAGTGCTAGAGTTGTAATACAATTAGGAGTACAACTCCTTTAATGATAGTAACAACCTAAAATATGAATTAAATTCAATTTTTGATAGCTTCTCCTCCTTAAATTTGACCTTTTTGATGTCCATAACTCCCCAACTAGCCTTCAATAGCTTCTCCTTCATCTGCCCTCAAAACTAGGAAATTGTCCCCTGCTCTGCTCTGACTGAAAAATGGGTGTTGGGACAGAGCTATTTTCTCCTCATCAAAAATGTATTTTGCAAAACTAAAGGAGGCTTTTGTAGACCACTATGTTTTGAACAAACACCTCTCTTGGTTTTTTGCAATACCTTTCCTACTTCCCAGAAACTGTCTTTGAATATCAAGTGTAAACTGGGCAATTCTGATTTTTGAAAAACTACACCTACAACAGTTTCGTAGCGCAAGTTGGGTCATACATTTCTCCAATATAATAATGAATTTGAAGAAATTGAAATAGGTTTTTGTATTCCAATATGTTAGGAATAAAAACCTCTTTCATTTTTCCAAAATATTCTTTTCGTTGCTCAAGAGACCTTATGGAAGTTGACTACTTAAAACAGTTTTTCTGCTGAAAAAGGCTGATTCAGTGATTTTGTAGTGCAAAACTAGTCTTTTACACTGTCTGGACTATGAAAACGTGAATTCATAGCTAGTTTCAAAAAGAATTCATAATGGTGAAACACATGACTTTCAAAACATGATATGGGATCCATAAAGTGTAAAAAAAGGTTGTTGAACTTTATTTGATGATGAAAATGAGACTCTAACCCTATGACTTAGACTCTAAAAACCATAAAAGTGACTTAACCACCATCTAACATTATCACTTAGGAAAAAATGTAAACGGTTCAAGTTTTAGAGAATTTTTGGGTGATAACAGAAGGTGTAGGCTCAACAAACCAATCATGTGGACTTTGGAATTAGTGCGCAGTCTAGAAGCGTTAAGAGATAAGATCACGCGAGCTGTGGACCATTGGCTCGATCGAATTATAGGGGGATTTATCATTGAGTTCATGGTAGATATGACTGTCAGCTACAGTGAGGTGGAGCGATGCTTCCTCAAAGGACTGCAAGGTAAGTATATTAAATCTTTGAACACTTGGATTAAGATGCTATTGTGTGAAAAGCAGGTTATGCGAATAAATTGATGTTTGGGACTACGCAAAGTGGGAAGATCTACAGAAGTGGAGGTAGTGAAGAATTAGGAGCTAGTACCTTAATTTCATCCTTGTGGGAAAGCGAGGAAGAGCTCGCGAGAG
The DNA here is from genome assembly GCA_031772625.1 of Pinus tabuliformis. Taxonomy (NCBI): domain Eukaryota; kingdom Viridiplantae; phylum Streptophyta; class Pinopsida; order Pinales; family Pinaceae; genus Pinus; species Pinus tabuliformis. The sequence continues at coordinate 1,351,566,561 of CM062820.1, read as the reverse complement.
TTTCTTTAAGAAGCACGGTCAGTTTGATAAGGCAGCGAATTCCACGCTTACCACCTCCACCTACACTGCCACCCATCTCACCCTCTTCACCTCCATCTCCACCCATCCCACCTCCGCCACCACCATAGTTCAGTATGGAAAGTGTGATTAAACTACTGGTATTCATAGGAGTAGCGAATGAAGATCCGGACCAATTCTGGTTCGTGGTAAGGATAGCATGGGAAGCACAAGGAGTCGTGGATGATAATATCAAGAAGGCTACATTGGTAAGCATGTTACAGGATCGCACATTAACATGGTACATTAAGCATTCTAATGATGATCCAAACACAGGAATCGTAGAAATCCAGACCACCCTGAAGAGGGAATTTAGCAGGCCAAAGTCAGAGACACAATCAATTATTGGGTTTAAGGAGATCACGATGCTCCTAGGTGAGACCCCTTGGGATCTAGACCAAAGACTGAAGAGTATGATTCGCGAATCCAACATGAATTTGATGGATGGATAGCACCACACATGGTTTGTAGCGTCACTAACACTGCATTTGAGGATTGCACTATCACAACAAAAGCTTTCCACCTAGGCCGAAGTTTTGGAGATGGCAATGAGATTACGTGAGACCCCTATACAAGACCCTGGTTTGGGATTCCAACAAATCTACATGTAACTGCAAAATCTATGTCTGGAGATGTAGATTTTGAAATAGGATAGGACACCTCAGCCAGAGGTGTGTGAGGAAGTGTGGTGCATAAAATGCAAAGGCCAAGGGCATGACAAGGACCACAGTCTAGTGTTCACAAATTACTTGACAAGAGGAGGCCAATGCTATTAAGACCTGAGGCACAAGTAGGACCAAGCACGATGCCTACACTATGGTGAACGATCTGTCAGATTGGAGGAAAACACACTATGGATAATTGTCATCTATTGCAAAAGTATATGCAGATGTCCCAACAATTGTTTTGTAATTTCTGCAGGTCGGTGGGCCATGATGAACGCACCTATAGAAGTTACGAACTAATGAAGGATCAGACTCTTACCAAAAGGGTTCAAACTGAAATGCGAGCCCTCGACCCAAATACAGGAATGGTGCGCATTGGATTTCAGGGGCGCAGACAAGGTCAAGGTGGAATGGGACCAGGAAGTGGTCGCGGACAATGAATTTGTTACAATTGCGGAGGGCCAGGGCATTATGCCCATGATTGTACAAACCCAACAAGGACATTACGTTTGTACTATACTTATTTTAGTCATGAGGAAGAAGACTGACCTACATTGATAGCGAGGCTACACGGAAAAGGGGTACTCCAGCCTCCTCTGACTCAGAATTTATAGATGATGAGGTCTGAGCCACGCGAAGAAGACCCGAATGTAAACATGATGGTCAAGAGCGGTATGACCAATGGCGATGATAAAGGTAAGTTGTGAGAAGAAAGTGTGTGGGTTCGCAAGGCTCGTGAAAAGGAACCCAAATTTGATTTAGAACGCGTGGAGACATTCATGGAAGCTAAGAAGAGCTTCACGGAGGCCTCCACTTTAGGCAGTAAGGATCAACTAGAACCGGGGATGGATCTTTCAATGTTCAATACCTTTTTGAAGACATGCATGAAACTGCTACACAACAGCAAGGCAGTAAAAGGACTACATGAACTTATCACTAAGTACGCGGGGTCAGGAGAATTGCGCATGGTCCAGAAACTTGGAAAGCATGCATTGCACACAGGAAGGGAAATGAGGTTGACTACGCAAATCAACGAGTATGAAATGGATTAGGTAATCCTAGATCTCAGATCGAACGCGAATGCAATGTCGAAACAAACATGGGAATGCATGGGCAGACCCACACTACAATGTCTCTTATTCAGTTGCAAATGGCGAACCAATAGAAGATCTTGACCATAGGAAGATTGCAAGGGGTAACGATGGATATTGAAGGTGCGAGTGCACAGGCAGATTTTGAAGTGATAGATATTGTTGATGAAAACAATCCCTATCCCATGCTACTAGGAATAAACTGGGCCACTGATATGAATGGAGTCATAAATCTGAAGAAGGGCAAAATGATCTTTGAGAAAAAAGTCACTACGCGTAGTAGTACTGCTAGATCCAACCGAAGGAGTGCAATACACTGAGCCAGTGCACGACGATGATAATGATGACAATCTCAATTGCATCTACAAGATAACTACGCGAGAACAGGATTGGGTGAACCTGACTGCAGATGGTAGGATTTTGTGGGAATGCAAAATCTCCTGCACTTCGGATTTAGATGAAGAAATAGAGCACTGGCAGAATTGGCTGCACGAAGTAACAACACTTAATTGTAACGTGATGGTTAGATCACTATGCTGCGTGAAAATAGAGGAAAGGGATCTGCCTATGTATGATGGGTTGACAGTGGTGGATGAATTCCTGAACAAATTTGAAATCGCAATACCAGAACAATAGTGGTTCGATGCTCTGAAATGGGCACTACATGCAATGCTCGCAAGGTGCTGGGGTATGAATTAGGGAATTTTTTAGGACTGGCACGGATGTAGAAGAATGATGTGCTTACGATTTTGGAAATCATAGATACAACTAGTAGACAAATATGACGGATGGGATGATCCATGTACACACCTTACGAAATGGACCAAGGTCTACGGGGAAGAGCCACAGCCTGAATGGGCACATTTATTCTATAATACCCTGGATGTCATATCCATGAATTGGTATACTAGGACGGAGCTCCACCATGGTGTGAGCGAATGGGATGTCTTGCACGATAGATTTCTGTTAACTTTCACGTTTGAAGATCGTTGGTGGGATACTATTGACGATGCGCTATAGGTAGCAAAAGCAGTTATCTTCAAAATACCCCAGGAGCAAATGGAAGTACTTCAGCCAGAATGGGCGACATAGTTGAGCTGTGCACTAGAGTGTTACAACGTAAATGTTGAGGAGGAGGATGATGACCCATGGAATATTAACATTCCGAAAATGGAAGGCTATAGTGAGATTCAAGGACCATCACTTGAGGATCCCGACATCATTGTGCCACTAAAAACAAAGCAGGTAAACATTGGAATGGAGGCAGAGCCGAAGTACGCAATGCTTGGGGATTATTGGGACGATGCCTGATCCAGGTGGATATTGGTGGCCACCTGCCAAGTCCACCTGGACCCCCACCATTGTGTCTCTCAGCATTTTCAGTTTCCTTAATTGTAGCACAACTTACTATTTTTAGCAGTTTTTCGGGTCCTGAACTTCTGGAGCCATTTTGAGGCCCTAAACGACGTTTTTTGGGAAATCTGGGGGCAACATGGGTCCATGGACCGATGTTTCCCTTCCCAAAGTGGTAGTGCTCGGATAGATCTTTCTAACGAGCTATTGTACGCGTCAAACGAAGATCGTATGCCAAAGTTACGACCCCGGGAAGTTGATGTACCAATTTACCCAAACGGGGCCCACAGTTTGGCGGTTCATCTCCTAGGGTTAGGTTTTGGAATGTTAAGGGTTTTCCATTGTTTCTCAATAATAAATAGGCCTTCAAGCCTCATTGTAACATAGTTCAGAGGCATGTAGCCACCACATCTCTTCTTAGAGATAAGCTACCATCGCCCTAGCTCGTTTATTTCCATTTCTGGTTGTAAGCATATTTCAGTATTTTCCATTAATGAAATGAAGTATTATTTCCGCTGCATCTTTGTGTGTATGGTTATCTCTGTAATTTTTTGCGTTCCTATTTAAATCTGGATCAGTGGTATCAGAGCGGTCTGCTTTTTCTCTGTTTTTCTTTGCATGTCCCCAACAAGGTTGGGATATAAGCAGTTAGGGCTTGAACTGGTTGAACCTTTGCAAGACCAGCCTCGCAAATCCCGACGGCCTCCCATGGCGGATGAGAAGAAAGACGAGGGGGTAGGAGATACCATCAAAATCTTGCTTGAAGAAGCCCTCGAGCGACAACGGAACGCGATGATGGACAGCTTTGCCCAGATCCTTTAGCGGCTACCCAGAAGCGACGCATCGGCTTCCAGCAGCTACTCTGGAAACGCCACGCCCTTTAAGGTACAAGTTAATTTTGAAATCCCCATATTCGAGGGTCAGATAGACGCAGATGCCGTAGATAAATGGTTAAATCTGCTAGAGGGTTATTTTTCTGTTCATGAATTTTCGAGTCGGGAAAAGATTGTTTTCGCTCTTCTCAAAGCAGCCCCCCATGTCAAGGACTGGTGGGAAACCTACTGCGAGCAGAAGGAGGAAAGTACTGGCTCACTATTTTCAGCCGCACCCACCTGGGATTCATTCCGGGATGCCATCAAGGAGCAGTACTACCCTGTCGGAAGCTATGAGGATGAATACATAAAGTGGACCACGCTGCGGCAGGGAAAGGACCAAGACATGCCGGAGTTCACCAATCTTTTCCATACCCTTCGCACAAAGTTGGGTATCAAGGATTCAGAGCAACATTTGATACTCAAATACCGTGGCTGCCTGCACAAGTACATCCAGGAAGAAATACAATTCCTGAACATCTCCTCGCTCGGCGCAACATACCGATATGCCGTCAAGGTTGAGCAGAAGTTTAAACAAAAGAAGCGATACTTTGGATCTGCGAATCCAAAGCAGGGGAAAGGTGCCCCTAAACCACAGAACAAAGGACAAAGCCAAGGCGGGACAGCCCAAGACAACCCGCCGAAGCTGCAAGCAAAGGACAGTGCCGCGAAGCCGAAAAAGGACACTGGAAAATGGTGTGAGTTCCATAAGAGCTCAACTCACAACACAAGTGAGTGTCGGGCCAAGCAGTCACTGGTGGCTGAGCTAAAGGTTTCAGAATCAGATGCATGTTCCGACTCTGAGTTAGAACCCGATAAGGGGAATGAAAAAGGGAAGCAGATCATTGATGCGGATCCCAATGCCACTGTTGCTACCGCCAAGATCCAGAAAAATGAACCCGAAGATCCAGAGGAGGAGGAGCGTCTCTTCCACTCCTAGATGTGGGTAAAGGGATCCCCGATACAGTTCATTGTTGATAGCGGGAGTCAAAAGAACCTCATTTCGGCAGAGGTCATGAACTGGTTGGGCTTACTGACCACAGCACATCCACAACCATACACCATTGGGTGGCTTCACCAAGGACGAGATCTTCGCGTGAGCCAGCAATGTCGCCTTCCATACAACATCAAGCCCTTCACGGATGAGGTATTGTGTGACATTGCTCCCCTTGAAGTTTGTGATGTATTATTAGGACAGCCATACTTGTGGAAGCGACATGCTGTGTATGAATCAAGGCCCCATGCTATTATTATTACATTGGGAAATAAGTTGTACAGGATACCAGAGGTAGCACCACCTACCGCCATCTCTTTGATTACTGCAAAACAATGCAGTAAGATCATTTCCAAAACCAGGAAATTTGTTTTCCTAATGATACACCCTCAAGGAAAGAAGAAGACGGTGGCCGCGGTCTCCAGACGGGGTCCCTCTGCACGACAACTACAGATGGACAAGGTTGTGGAGGAGTACAAGGACATCTTCACCTCCCCTGCAGGGGTTCCTCTGCACTGTCAGGTCAAGCACTCCATCGATCTAACCCCAGGTGCGCCGCTACCCAATGGACCAATTTATCGGCGCTCCATTCTAGAGAACAATGAAATCAAGAGGCAGATTCAGGAGCTCCTGCAGAAAGGTCACATCCGTCCGAGTTCATCGCCTTGTGGGAGCCCGATCGTGTTGGTACAGAAGAAGGATGGGACGTGGAGACTCTGTATTGACTATCGGGTGCTGAACAAGATCACTGTCCATAATAGGTACCCGATCCCACGGATTGATGACCTCCTGGACCAACTAAAGGGGGCGAAATATTTCAGCAAGATTGATCTGAAGTCAGGATATCACCAGGTACCAATCGAACCCTCTGATGCGTGGAAGACTGCCTTCAAATCCAAGGAGGGCCTTTTCGAATGGTTGGTTATGCCTTTCGGATTGACGAATGCTCCTGCAACCTTCATGAGGCTAATGGATGACATCTTGCGGCCATTCACCAACTCCTTTGTAGTAGTATACTTGGATGACATTCTGATCTTCAGCCAGAGTTGGGAAGAACACCTCCACCACATCCGACAAGTTCTCCAAACACTGCGGCAACACAAGCTATGTGCCAATTTGGAGAAATGCACTTTTGGCATGACCCAGGTTCAGTATCTGGGATACATCATTGATGAACAGGGGGTGCATGTCGATCCAGCCAAGATCCAATTCATTCGAGATTGGCCATCTCCAACCACTCTAACAGAGCTCCGCAGCTTTCTAGGTCTTGCCAACTTCTACCGCAGGTTTGTGTTGGGGTTTTCTCATATTACTTGGCCCTTGAGTCAAGTCACCAAGGGAGGGGCGAAAGCAAAATTCTTTTGGTCTGAATCTCAACAGAAGGCATTCATGGAGTTGAAGGATCGCCTCTGCACGGCACCAGTGCTCGCGTTACCAGATTTACAACAACCATTTGAGGTCGAGACAGATGCCTCTGACTATGCTATTGGGGCAGTCCTTACTCAACATGGACATCCAGTGGCATATCATAGTGAAACACTTTCAGACACAGTCCGGAAGTACCCCACTTATGATAAAGAGATGTATTCCATTGTACAGGCCTGCCGACAATGGAAGCATTACATTTTGGGGAAGGAAACGGTCATCCACACAGACCACTGACCCCTGTAGTTCATACAGACCCAAGGGAAATTGCAGAATGATCGCCATCAGAAGTGGTCTACATACCTGCAACAGTTCCACTTGAATATCAAGTATAAGAAAGGCAGCACCAATAATGTTGCAGATTGCCTCAGTCGACCACCGATCATGGTGTTAACCACCGTGATCAACTCTTGTGGGCACGAGACTTCTGATTGGCCACTTCTCTACAAAAGCGACCCAGAATTCGGCCACACATACCAGACACTCTTGGAGGGTCGGCATGTTCCAGATTTTCACCTCCAAGATGCCCTGTTATGCCACCTGGGTCACCTTTGTGTTCCTTCAAGCGAGCGTGCCAAGATGATTTGGGAAGCACACTACAGTCGGGCTGCTGGGCATTTCGGGGTCGAGAAAACAGTGGCAGTACTGCAAAATTATTTCTATTGGCTGAATCTTCGACAGGATGTTGGAAAGTACATCAGATCATGTACTGCCTATGCCATTGCCAAACCGACCATTAAGAAGCACGGCCTCTATACCCCGTTGCCTACCCCTAGTCGACCTTGGGAATCCATCTCCATGGATTACATGTCAGGCCTTCCTTCCACTAAGCATGGAAATGACTGTGTTTTTGTGGTCGTCGACAGGTTCTCGAAGATGGCCATTATGGTGGCCTGCAAGAAGAATATCACAGCAGAAGCCACTGCTAAACTCTTCTTTGAACAAGTGTGGGTGCACTTTGGGATGCCACAGTCTATCATCTCAGATAGGGACATTCGGTTTCTCAGCACGTTTTGGTCCAGTCTCTGGTTAATACTGGACACCAAACTCACGAAGTCCACAGCCTTCCATCCTCAAACTGATGGCTAGACAGAGGTTGTCAATAGGATGATTGTGCACATTCTGCTCATGTATAACTCAAAGCATCCATGCACATGGGACGAGAGCCTCCCATATGTTCAACACAGCTACAACCGAGCTCTTCACAGCTCCACTGGCCATAGCCCTTTTCAGGTGGGTTTGGGATTCCAGCCACTATGCCCCATTGATGTGGCCATGCCACTTGCAGCTACTCACATAAATTCAGCTCATGTCCAGTCCGAAATAGATAAGGCCACCAGCTTCATTGAGCGCATCCAACATATTCACCAGCAGGTCCATGACATTCTTGAGAAATCAAATGCCAAGTACAAGCAGCGACATGATCAACATCAGGTGCCACACAAGTTTCAGGTGGGCAACAAAGTCTGGTTGCATTTGCAAAAGGAACGCCTTACTGGAGCCTATCGTAAATTGAGACCACTCCGATATGGTCCTTACACCATTACTAAGGCTATGGGAGACAATGCATTTGAGCTCAGCATTCCCCCATTCCTTGGCCTGCACCCAGTGTTCAATGTGGACCGCCTTCAGCCATAGTTTCCACCATTGCAGAACAACTCAAACCCACAGAATTAAATCCAGATTGCATGGAACAAGCTGCAAATGATCGGATCATGGACACACAGATCAAGAACACTCGCCAACAGAATATCCAACTGTATCGAGTTGTCAAAGCAGGCCAACTCCTTCAGCAGGGCAAGTGGCTTACCAGGGAACAAGTTCAGCAAAAGTTTCCTCATCTCATGGAGGAACTCAACGCAATGGGGACCATTGCTTCCTAAGGGGGGAGGAATGATCTAGGTGGATCTTGGTGGCCACCTGCCAAGTCCACCTGGACCCCCACCATTGTGTCTCTCAGCATTTTCAGTTTCCTTAATTGTAGCACAACTTACTATTTTTAGCAGTTTTTCGGGTCCTGAACTTCTGGAGCCGTTTTGAGGCCCTAAACGACGTTTTTTGGGAAATCTGGGGGAAACATGGGTCCATGGACCGATGTTGCCCTTCCCAAAGTGGTAGTGCTCAGATAGATCTTTCTAACGAGCTATTGTACGTGTCAAACGAAGATCGTATGCCAAAGTTACGACCCCGGGAAGTTGATGTACCAATTTACCCAAACGGGGCCCACAGTTTGGCGGTTCATCTCCTAGGGTTAGGTTTTGGAATGTTAAGGGTTTTCCATTGTTTCTCAACAATAAATAGGCCTTCGAGCCTCATTGTAACACAGTTCAGAGGCATGTAGCCACCACATCTCTTCTCAGAGATAAGCTACCATCGCCCTAGCTGGTTTATTTCCATTTCTGGTTGTAAGCATATTTCAGTATTTTCCATTAATGAAATGAAGTATTATTTCCGCTGCATCTGTGTGTGTATGGTTATCTCTGTAATTTGTTGCGTTCCTGTTTAAATCCGGATCAATGCCACAGTGGATAAGGTCGCTGAGTTACTCCGCGAATACCAAGAGTTGTTCCCGACCAAAGTTACGGACTTAAAAGGGATCGTTGGTGACTTAGGAATGATGAATATCGCCTTGAAACCTGATGAGAAGCCAATTAAGCAGTGGTCTTACTGCTTGAATCTGAAATATAAAGAAAAGGTTTGCGAATAATTAGAAAAAATGCTCATAGCCAGAATTATTGAGCCAGTGGAAGAATCTGACTGGGTGAGTCGTATGGTAGTATAGGAGAAAAAGCATAAGGGAAAAATAAGAATATGCATGGATCTCAGGAAGCTAAATGATGCTTGTGTACATGATCCATTCCCTACACCATTCAAAGATGAGGTACTGGGAATTCTGGTGTTCAGGAAGCATACTCATTCACAAATGGGTTCTCAAGGTACCATCAGATCAAGATCACATCAGAAGATAAGAGCAAAACGATCTTCGCAATAGAATGGGGCTGCTTTCAATACACTGTTACATCGTTTGGACTGAAGAATGTGCCAGCCATCTTTTCGCGCATCATTGTGGCTGTGTTCAAAGAATACATCCACAAGTTCTTGGAGGTCTATCTAGATGATTGGACTATCTTTGGATTAGTTAAGCACCATGTACCAAGCTTACGCTTGATGCTGGATACTTGCCGTCGACACTAGATTGCACTGAACCTTAAGAAGTACACATTCTTTGTTCCCTTTGGAAACCTACTAGGACATGTGGTCTGCAAACAAGGACTGATTGTGGACCCTGTGAAGATTGCCATTATTCTAAATTTGGAAGCACTACAAAGTGTTAAAAATTGCGCGCTACTTTGGGACATACCGGATACTATAGGAAGTTCATCAAAAGTTATGCCCAAATAATAGCATAGATGGAAAAGCTATTGAAAAAGGATGTTATATATTGCTATAATGATTATTGCATGAAGAGTTTGGATGTCCTGTAGGGGAAGCTAGCCTTTGCTCCAATCCTGGTCTTCCCAAAATGGGATGTGGAATTTCATGTACATGTTGATGCGTCGTGTATTGCACTGGGAGCAGTACTCACACAAGAGGGCAAAGAGGGCATGGATCACCTAATCACGTTTGCAAGTCGGAGATTGTCAAAAGCAGAAAAGAACTATTCCACCTCTGAGCACGAGGGGTTAGCAATGGTGTACGTGCTCCAAAAATACTGACATTATTTACTTGGAGGATAGTTCAAGATGTATACTGACCATTTCGCGTGTAAATACCTAGTGAATAAGCCTATGTTGGGGGGTCATATATTCAGATGGCTCTTACTGTTCCAAGAATATGATTTTGAGGTCATAGTCAAGCTGGGATGCCTAAACGCAAGACCAGATCAATTGTCACGAATTGAGATGGGCGAGGAACCCACGAATTTTGAGGAGGGACTACCTGATGCACAACTCTTTGTAGTGTGCATCGCGAATGGACACTTCGAAGATATAATCCATTTTCTAACAATAGTGACTACATCGAAGGAATACTCAGTCCAATATAAAATTGAAGTGGTGGTGCGCACGACGGACTTTTCTGTCATCACGGGTCACTTATAAAAAATGGGCAATGATGAGATATTGCGAAGATACATACCTAAATATGAAAGAGGTTAGATCCTTGTGGAAGCACATGGGGGTGCTACAGGAGGACACTATGCAAGATGCGTGACTGCACAGAAGATTCTTTGCATAGGGCTATGGCAGCCAACCCTACACTAGGATTCGAAAGCGCACTGTAAGGCCTGTGATATATGTCAAAGGACTGTAAAACCATCACGAAGGGATGAGATGCCATTAAATCCACAAATGACACTGTAGCCATTTGAAAAATGGGCAATTGACTTTGTGGGACCAATCAAACCTCAGGGAAAGACGGGGGCACACTACATCATCACTGCAATGGAGTACCTAACACGATGGGTGGAAGTGCAGCCAGTCAAAGACTTCACAGCCGCTATGGCTACGAAGTTTTTGTTCGAAAATGTGTTGACATGATTTGGCTGTTCAAAAATATTAATGAGTGATCACGGAACACATTTCCTGAATAAAACCATCAGCGTGCTCATGGAAGAGTTCCAGGTGTATCATCAGAAAAGTACATTGTACCACCCATAAGCTAATGGGACAATAGAGGCATTCCAAAAATATACTGGAGACTATGCTGACCAAAGTGTTCAATGCACAACAAAACAATTGGGACCTATGCGTACCTACTGTACTATGGGCTTACAGGAAAACGTTCAAGAAATTAATGGGACATACACCTTTCTGGTTAGTCTATGGCACGAAAGCTGTCATGTTGATGGAATATATCATACCTATTCTGCAAATAGCAGCGCTCACAGGCATGACGGACTTCGAAACTCTAGAAGAAAGGCTCGCGCAATTAGAAGAACTCAGGGAAGAACAGTTTCTCGCTAGATTTCATCAGCAGGTTCAAAAACAGCATGAAAAGGCTTGGCACGACTGCCATATCAAATTGCGCACCTTCAAGGTAAATGACTTAGTGTTGTTGTATGACAGTAAGTTTGAAAATTTTCTGGGAAAATTCAGAATGCACTATTTGGGACCATAGGTGGTTAAGGAGGTCACAAACGAAGGCGTGGTCTAGCTAGTCAAACTAAATGGAGAACCCTTCCCAGGAAAAGTAAACGACAGTCGCTTGAAGCCCTACATGAGTGGGCCAACTATCTGACTAATCGGCCAAAGCACAGTCTTTGCAACTTGAGGAGCTGGACAATTATGCGAAACTATAAAAATATGATGCTGGTATAGAGGTAAGGACATAATTAAAAAACAGAGAGTTCAGAAGCAAGAATGCAACAGGTTCAGCAGGCAGCAACGCAGTGCGCTATAGACATCCAAGTAGTTCGGGACCATTTGGAGGGACTCCATGTTGACAAAGTGACTCGAGGGTGAGTCACAATGTTTGTGTTGGGGACCTGTTGGGCATGGAATCCCCCCACAGCATGTTTTGGGGCTCAAAGCCCAATTTTTGGTCAAATATGTTGTAAGACTCCACAAATTGTGTGCGCGGAGTGTGAAATGTACATTGAGTCATAGGGCTATCTGCCCTAAGTTTTGTAATGTAATGTAATGTCATGTCAGCCTACCATTGGTCTGCATACCATGGTATTATATAAATAAGAGCGAGGCTCTAAGTTGTAAGAACAGGAATGGATGGATTGATGTAATGATCTAGTAGTAGATAGAAAAGAAGTCTAAGTGTCTTGAGTCGTAGTAGTAGGAAGAGGCTCTGCAGCTGAGTGTGTAGAGGCCTAGTAGAGTCCATAGTTGACTGTGTGGACCCTTGCAGCTGAGTGCACAGGGCAGAGTCGAGTCTATAGCCCAAGAAGAAGAATAATAAAGAGAAGCTTGATTCCAAATACTGTGTATCTTCTTTTGTATTACTTTCTATGCATTTATACTGTTTTGTTTATCGCGCACACTTATATGAATACTGAACACTGTTAAGTATAATTGGGCTCATATAGATAAGTTAATTAATTGGATAATATCGGGTTAATAGTAAGGAAATTGGGTAATAACACAAATCGTGCATCGAGCAGTGCTGCGTGAAGGCAGCATCGCAGGTGGTGAGATACTGATAGGTGCGCATAGCGACTTGCACATAGAGTCAAACCGCGGAACACCGAAAAACCAACAGACATCGCTAGGGTGTGGAAACTTGGTTCTAGCACCCTTCCATACTACTACAGGTGAGACCTCTGTCCACGCTCCACGGACTGTTTCCGAAAGGGCCAGTAGTAGCGGGATTTGTTTGGCCAAATCATCTTTGAGCCTGGATCAGGCCCATATAAGCCAACATATGACATGTATGTCAAACTTTAATTGTAAACTCGTTCATACATTAAACTTTCAAATATCATACAAAAGTGCTTTTATTAAACTTATAGCTATCGACTTGTTCAAATAAAAGTCTTAAAGATTTCCTGAAGTGCTTAACATTCCCACATTATAACTATTGTTGTAACCTATCACACACTCTCGTAATTATACCAAATGGTCCTATTTTTCATCCCTAGTACAGAAGAAGATGGGTGCAATATTGGTTAGCCAAAGGAAGAGCCAAAGTTCAAAAACCAAACTAAAAGTCAAAAAGGGAGGGTCGAATTCTGAAATATAAAGGAAGAACCAAAGTCTAAAAGCTGAAGTGAAGGTCGATCATCGGGACCCGATATCAGAACCTTGGAGCAAAATTTATATCTGGATATCGAAGGTTGGAATTAAGGACCTCAGTGGTCTATTCAGATATGGACTTGAAATGGAATATCAGAGCACAGAGCGGTAAGGAAGGTATATTGGGACCCGATATCAGAACCTTAGAGCAATCTAATTTCAAATCCTATAGCTTTCAAAGCCTCAGAGTTTCGTAACTCCTTAACAATTACAATTATTTAGAAGCATCGAGGTAACAAGGAAAATATATTTACAAAGGGAATCACATTTGAAATAGATACGAGGGACCCTTCTCTCTCTCTTCAAGATAGGACACACAATGACATGTGATGGGTCATCAGGAGTTGATGATGATGATGACATCAGCGTGACATGGTAGTTAGTTTCAGTTTTTTTAGGTGGGCTAGTAGGGAAAATATGTGTGACATATGTCACTACTCAGGAGGCACCACATGGAGATGATGACCTCAGCATGATGTCATCTCTGACGTAGGCATTTTAGAGTGAATAGATTTCGTAACTTGTGTTTGAATTGTTTTGTGGGAAGGTTTTGACCCAATGAGAGGGACTTCAATGTGGATTGGCACTTGGTCATAAGGACCCAAAAGAACCAAGGGAAGAGCATGATTAAAAAGGTAAATAGGCCTCTAACAGGATCCTGAAGGTTTTAGCACGCAAGTGCCAAGCCATTGGTCATAACACCTGGTTCTGTGGTGGAATTGTGATAAGAGGGCTAAGAGAAAAGCGGCTAAGAGCATTGAAATGTTATGATTCCATAATGTTTATTTTCATTAGAGTTATAATGGACGATGAGTCTGATATTGCAGCCCCTAAGAATTATACTAGTGGTCGCAAGAAGTGGTTCTATGGTGTATAATCAATAAGGAGCTAAGCACAGAAGGGCTAAAGGCATCATAATTTTGTGTTTTCGTATTATCAATTTAAATAATGTTACAATGTGTTTCGGCTCCGAAGTTGCACTATGAAAATGTTAAGAGATGTATTGAGCCCCAAGAGTATAGAGTAGAGGTAATAAAGGGTATCTGTGCTGGTAGTTAGGTCCCAAGGCACCTTTAATGCCACCACACCCGATCACAACCAACTCCAAAAGGGAAAATTAAACAGTTAGAGAATGAAAGCGATGGAGGACTCAATAGTAGAGATATTTTACTGTGTCAGTCAGGACACCCCATGTTTTTCATGTTTTATTAATTTTTCTTTTTTAAGAAAATAATCAATTATGTCATGAAATCATTAGGAGAGTCAGGCTAGTCGCATGCTTAGACAGTTGTGCATTCCAAGATATTTCGTAAGCGGTTCTCATTTTTGTTCTCCCTATAAAGAGGGAGGAAAAGATCATTACACAAGTTCCCAAATTCTATTCTTAGTGGTTATGAATTTTGTCTTTTCATTGATTCCGAATTCTATTTTCAAAGAGTGGTTCCAAGTCTTGGCTCAATTTCTTGTTCCTAAGGTGGTAATTGTTCTACAAATTTCACCAATTTGAGGCTATGATATGGACTCCATATTTGAATATTAATGAATAATATATGATGATTCCAATCATAGGAATGTGTAGTATGTGTTCTTCCACTGTATGTCACTTCATGTATGTTTCTCTTCTTCAGAAATCATGTAAGTTGTAGCTACTAGATTCACTCATAAATCATAGATTTACTTATGTTATGTTGTAGAATACAATACCCATGAGATTGCATATTTACTATGTTTAATTGCAGTAGAAAGTACCTGTGAAATATTTAGTTGGAAACCTTAAAATGATCTCCATAATTTCTGCACTTCATTTCCTTATTCTTTCATGTTTGTATTGGGATTTACTACTTAGGATTTTGGGTCTTTCTAGTCCTTTTTACTAAATTCCAACCTTATTTTTCTCCTCCCATCTTTACTATAATGATAAGTTAAGCTACATTTATTGTGCGTAGGCCACCAGACTTGGACATTTACTCTTAGGATGATCTATAATGTTTATGTGTATGTTTGAATCTTCCTGTATAAAAGGTAATTAAACCAGATTCAAAATCATTCTACATTTATCTCTTGAGAAACAATCAATTATCTTCAAGAGACACTAATATTTCCTAGGCACTTACCTCTCCTCAACCTAAGGGTTGTCTCTAGGAGCTACAACATCTTCTAGTGTCATTTTTAGGGACGAATCATAATATTTTCCCTATGTAGGACACTTGGACACCCCTTGGTTAGGTGATAAAAATGGGGTGAGGGTTGAAGATCTCTCACCTTGGAAACTCCACTGTTTAATTTTGTGTTTCATCACCATGGATTTCAAAATTCCTCACACTCATTTTGACACTTCTCAACAGAAAACTCCCACTATATTCGACCCTGAAAAAATCATATTCGTAAGGGTTTGGAAAGAGAGGACCCATATTACTCCATATCTTGTAATCTCTTTTACTAAAGTGTTGATTTCCAACTCTCAGAAAGTTGAGGTAAACTACTCAGAGTCCTCTTTCAAAGCCTTAAGAAAATGTGTCCAACTATTTGGCTCATTTCCCTTTAACGTTAAATCTGAAGAAGATTTTGTCAGTTTTCCTCCTATCATATTCCCTACCTACCCAAAACTTGAAGAGGTCAAAGGTATCCTCATAAATAGTCCCACTCATAGCATTTCTAGCACTCCATCTTAGCTCCATATAGCCATACTCCATATAGCTCATCAACCAGGCCGTCTCATAAATCTTCTACCATCTCCATTTCAAAACATGGATTTCCCTACTTTTATACTTAATAAATATGCTCTACTCAACTTGACACAACCTCCGAATGGGATTCCACAAGATTACCTTAAATTCTTTCCAAGGTTCACTAGAGAGGATGATATTTCAGCCCAAAAACACATAGATATTTTCTGTGCATTTGATAAAAATTTGAATGTGGAACATCTGGATGTAGTCCTAAGACTCTTTATTTAGTCTCTAGATGGGGAGGCTAGGAAATGGTTCAAGATCCTACCAAATGCTTTAATTAATACCTAGGAAGAGATGGATAACTCTTTCATGCAGAAATGGGGGGAGAAAGGGACCATGGATATGTTCTTACAAAATTTAATGTAGTGAAGAAAAAACCTAATGAATATGTTTCAAAATTGATAAAGAGGTTTAATAAGTTTTATATTAGTCTTCCTACTGAAATTAAACCTCCAAATGATGCTGCTAAAATGGTTTTTGCTAGAGCCTTTAAACCAATGTTTAGGCTCACCCTCATAGAAATAAAGTCTCGTACTTTAGACCAAATTCAAGAAAATGGCTTGGAAGTTCAAGCGAATTTCACCTCATTAGAAAGTGCAAAGGGAAATTTCACTATGGTGACAGGAGGAGAGGAAAGGAAGAAGCCATCTCTTCAGGCCATGTAAAGGAAACTCAAGAAAAAAGTTTGGACAAGATTAACAAGTTCATAAGGAATTTATCTAACAAATAGGTAAAAAAGGAGTTGGATAACAAAAAACCCCTCAACAAAGCCAACCATCTCCCAATAGAAATTTTAATCCGTAATATAGGAGGCAACCTTTGAAACTCTCACAAAGGGAGAGAAAGGATCAACATGATCATATTCAGCCTCCATTATACCTAGTAGATGATCCTGGAGAGAATATTGTGTGAAACAATGATAATACTAAGAGGGGGGGTAAATCGGTCTTAAGGCTAATTTTAAACTTTCATGCCTATTTACATTTCTTATTCAATATTGGCACCCATCCATATAATCAGTGACACTATGTAATATGGCAGCACCATGAAATCAACATACACGGATACATACCATGAGTTTCATACACATGAGATACAAGGTTTTTACATGGAAATTCTTTCAGAGAAATACCACCAAAGCTTGTTGTTGTTATTGATGTAAATAAGAGCACCTACTCTATTACATCAATATGTTTTGTGAGCAACCACTCACAGGTATCACCAACTACATTTGATTGTTTTCTAGTACCAATTAACTGAAGTCACCAACTCAGACACCTCTCCAGCTTACCAAAAGCACCATGTGAAGCACCGACCTCATGGATTTTTTGCAAGAACTAACTTGTAGCTCCTTATATTTTTGCAAGCCAACTTGCACAAGGCACTAACCCCCAAACCTTCTCAAGCACCCACTAGAGATGGAACCACCAACCCACACTCAAATAGGAATGATATGTTCTTTGTAATTGGTAGCCACTCTACTTGATCTCAACTTTGTTCTCTACTCACTCTACAAAAACCCACTGATATGCTAAAAAATAGTCACTGATCACAGTCCATGAAACTTTATCTTTGTTCTTCATCAACAAGCACTCAACTCTCAACCTCTTTCTCTCCATAACACATACACACACTGATCTTGATCTTCTTTCTCTACCAAGGCACCTTCAACCTTTCTCATATACCACGTGAGACTACGACCTTACTCACACAACACAGAGACAACTTCAGCCTTTCTAATAGAGCACATGTAACTTTGACCTTACACCCAGTGCACAAGCAACTTCCACCTTTCTCAAAAAAGTGTATCTATCCGGGTCTCTTACCACTACATAGGCTCTCTTGACCTTTCTCTTCATAACTAACTCTCACTCAGCCTTACACAACAATCCACACTCTCAAAGCTTTTCTGCTTAGCTCTCTGGAAACTATGTTTCTTCCCCCTCCCTTTCTCATCTAAGATCCTAGGTTTTGTTCCGCTACTTCTCCCCAATCAATGTTGCCACTACTATCCTTTATCCACAATGAATGAGTGTAGCTCATCATGGCTCTTCCATTCTACTTTCGTGTCTAACTTAGTCCCGACTCATGCATTAACCAAGAGAATGTTCACTTGATTATTTTCTCCATACTGAAAATGAATTCTTAGTCCACTTGCACACTCCAACTAGGCATAGTACTCTATGTGAATAGGTCTCCTATCACTGAGGCTGTCCATGCTTATTCATGGTTTCACAATAATTGGGCATGGCTTGTCTATGGATCATTGTCTTCATTGCCTTGTCTCATAGTTTTCTGTTGATCCATTTGACTCCATGAACCAACTCTGTCGGTCTGCACTGTTTTTATGGTAGCCAACCCATTCATGCACTTAACTCACTCAGACATGCATTAGAGCACATAGATAACTTATCTCACCTCAAGGAAAACCCAACACACTTTCTCGAAGATCATGGTCCTTACTACCTTGACCCAAGATATTTTATAGTCGTCATTAATCTTGAGACCAACTCCTCTGTTGTTGCATTCAAATTCACAACTTCTAACCCATACACTCTTTAAATCTCTATATCGTGCTTCCTTATCATTGTGATTCCATAACGAAATCTTCACAGTGGTGCAATATTATAATCTATCGATTGCGGACCTCCGATATGATGAACCCTTTCTTCTTAGCCCTTCCCACATTTCTCACCATAGGACTGAGGGCCATGACCTGTCATTTAGCCTTGAGGTAATAAAGAATTTATACTCCTACCCAGGGCCATTATCCCTTTGTTAACAACTCTCCACCCCTGGTTCTTTGAGTTCTTCTAGAACATGTGCCAACCAAATATCAATGCTCCCTTATCGGAACTTTTTCACGTATCAAGTATTACAAAGTACTGACATTGTCAACCTTTGATATGAAATCCCGATATGACATTACCACTTCCATGTGGCACCTCATGAGTGGTGACATGTGTCACCCAGATTTTCCTCCTTAGGCCCCCTCAAAATGCAAAAACTGCGTGGCACATGTCCTGCAATACTACCACATCATGCTAACATCATATTCCACTATAGCTTATCAAAGCCAATCAGATTCTGCCATGTGTCATTATCATATCCAACTAGATGCTTCCATGTGTCCTTATTGGGACCAATCATATGCCACCACATTATCTACTAGAGGAGAGAGAAAAGGACCATCCAACCTTTGGTTTTGCGATGAAATCCTTTGTTAATAGGTTATAAGTGTTCTTGACAATTTTTAACGCTATCGATGCTTCACCCATATCGCAACTTTTTAAAAGGTTCACACGAAGAAGTTCTAACTCTCTGATTCCTGATATGCCTGATGTGCCAATGTGTGATCGCCGATATGCTTGATTCTCTGATGTGCGATCGCTGATATGCCTAATGTCACTAGACCTCCAATGTTCTATTATCTTGATGTGTCGATACACTAACCTATGATCTTCCGATCTCCGATATGTCATATAACCGATCTCTGATATGTCGATATTCCTTCCTGCTTAAGGCTTCAAATCCTGGAAATTGAGCAAGCCATGACTTTTGAACCAGGAATCCATTTCTAGACTTCTGCATATCATTGCAAACATCTTCCAGAGAACTTTCCAGTGGGGAGGGTCTGATGTAGGATTTGAGATCATTTTCTACCTATAAGATGGCTCCAAACTCTCTGCCACTTTTTTGCTCCTTGACTCTCCAGATAGATCAAATCACACCCACCATGGTGGTCCTTTGCATGAAGCCTGAACATATCATGGAATTCCATATGTTCCATCACTGTAATCATCATTTTATGGATTCTCCTATAAGCCTGTTATTGTGATGTTTTTCTACATGAAGCCTGCAACTACCATGAGATTCCTCCTAGGCCATCACTGCCAACATCTGCTGCAACAAAAATCCAATATTGTTTGCTTGACATTAATGCCAACTCTCCTTCCAATAGTTAAGCGCTACCCCTGCCAAAATTTCAGCAATGCAAACTTCCCAAAACATATTCCTAGCATGACTGTTGACATCAATGCTAACACACTTGCAGATGCCTTCACTAGGACACCGTCCATCTAGGCAATGTCAATTGTCCAACAATACCCCCTTAGGCATTGATGGCAACACTCCATCCTTCTCTTAATGTGATGGAAAAATCTCATGTTGCTTCCACACATCTCATTGTGTGAGACACCAATGGTCTACTTTCTTTTGCATAGGTCATCATAGCTTCTCCAAAACTTCTCTCCCTCGTTGACATCAATGGAAAGGGGCTACAAGTTTCCTTTCTCTCCCCATTGAATCAGTTGGTGGTGAAGACCAAAGTTTAGCTGTTGAGATGTGCATTCTACCTCACAGACATCTCTTTCAGGACTGTCACTATTGCTTCTCCATAAACTAGGCATATGTGATATTATCCCGCTAAACATAAACGTCCTCTAATTCCAATGCCTTATGTTTTGGACACCTTATGGCTACTCGCTGAGCACTCTCTCCACTAATGCATATTTTGTATAAAAATGTTGATACCCATTAAACTGCTCATGGTATTGCTGCTAGTGAAAATACGAATTAATGATGATGCATATCGAATCACACTTCTTCTCTTTTGCTACTTCTTTTGAGACTGTGCTCACATTATTAGAGCATCTCCACTTCTCCCCTTGATATCATAATCATACAATAGGGACTACTTTTCAACTAATACAAATTTCTCCAAAGGAAATGATACAAATGGAATAATGTACTAGGCAAATGCTAATATTTATTTTCTCATAAAGAAATGTCCATTTGTACACAAGGTTACTCAATATGAGCCCAACAAAACCAATTGACATAGCGATACCGATTGAGGGCTAAGGGACATGGAAATCTTGCATCAATTGTGTTTCATGAACACAATATTGCTATGGATAATCAAAATTACAACTTAAATGAAATAAGGGTATTTCAACAAAGATGAAAACCTTTCATTTTCTCAGAAATCTCCCTTTCCGAGGATGCCCATTGTTTCCTGCTACTTCTTATCAATGAAGTTCCCCCTGAGCCAATGCTCTTTGATCTCCTGCAATTGCTTTCTCGCCTCTACGTGGGGAATGATCCTGTGGACTTGACTTCACTGTGATCTTCCTATCATTCCACACTTCCATTACGTCTCATCTTGTTACCACAACATAAGATATTGTTGTGTGCTCTTCATGCTAGATGCACTTCTCATTTTCAGTGTTGATACATCGAAAATAAACCAATTTATTCTTGAAATCAACGAGAAAACATAGCCATACCTTCATAAATCAGATGCACTTTTCTTTTCATCCTTTTTGGATTCCTACATATGACTTATTTGGTCTCCCTTGAGGCCATTCTCTTCCTTTACTAAAGAGAAATAGAGGATCTACTCCCCCAGAGATTATTATCCTCCTTCCTCCTCCAAACCTTCAATGGTCGAGTCCTAATAGAAGCATTACCCTCTTGCTTCCTTTTTACCCATGTTTGGGTGTTCTCTTGACTATGTAAGACTAGAGGAAACTTATCTTTCACCTCCTCTCTCTTAAACTTTCTCTTTTGATATTGAGCATTGAAGACAAACTTGTATTCATTTTCTCTTATATTACTTTTAGTCTTCAAATCCTAAGCTGCTACATTTGCATGAATATGTTGAGGAGCATTCCATTTCTTCTCATTTATGCATCCAACTCTCCTGTTCCTAAATTTTCCACAATTGTAGAATTTGATTTGGCCTAAGAATGGGGCAGAGGAGTTACTCTTTTTGACAATGCATTTTTCAAAACTCCTATCACGGCCATCATGCCTTCTCCTAGCCTTTATGTGCATTCTTGGGTTGCTTCTACCCAACACATCTTGTTTCCTTACATGCCATCTATATTCTATGGCTTCATGTCCAAAATTATCGTGAGAAAAATAATACCCATGAAAATTATTTTGTCGATAGAGGTTACCTTTTCTCTAAAGGTTTTGTCATTGGATAGGAGTTACTCTTTTTGACAATGCATTTTTCAAAACTCCTATCACGGCCATCATGCCTTCTCCTAGCCTTTATGTGCATTCGTGGGTTGCTTCTACCCAACATAGCTTGTTTCCTTACATGCCATCTATATTCTATGGCTTCATGTCCAAAATTATCGCAAGAAAAACAATACCCATGAAAATGAATTTGTCGATAGAGGTTACCTTTTCTCTAAAGGTTTTGTCATTGAGAAGGAAGGGTCCTCTATTAGCTCTTCATGTTCCTTCTATGACAGCTTGCATTACTACCATGCACTCTTTCTTTCAGTTGCCTAACTCTCTTTTGCTTCTTTTCTTGTTGTTGCATCTTATGCTTCTACTGCATTATCGACTGCTACTTCTTAGCCTTCTGTTGCACTACTAGTTGTTGCTTCTTAGCCTTCTGATTCTGCCTTTTCTTCTCTCGTTGTTGTTTCTTTCCATGGTGTTGTTGTTTTCCAGCAATCTTTGTTTCTTTGTTTTTGTTGGATCATTGGACTCCCTCTACCTAGGAAGTTGACCCTTCAACCTTCACCATCTTGGAGCTTAATTTTTCTTTGAAACCAAAACCAACATTGATGAGCGGGGATCCTTTCTTAAAAAGAATCTCATCCCAGGCCTTTGTACTCCACTCAAGCTTCTGATATTGAGGGAACTCTATTTTTGTCTTTTCTAAGTCATGTCTCAATGAGACTACCTCATTTTTTAGTCTCCCATAGTAAGCTTCCTTCTCAGCAAGTTGATTTGTTAACTTTCAATTGGGATTGCTAGCCTCTTCTTATTGAGCATTTAGATCAAGTAATGTTTTTCTTAACCTTCCATTCTCAAGATCATAAATATTCAGTTGCTCCTCCTTCTTGAGATTTTCCTTTGATATGTCCTTGATCTCCTTTAGAGTAGAGATCAACTTATTTCTAAGAAGGATCCTTTCATTTAGATCAATTTCTTCACTATCATAGGTGCTAGTTGAGTTATCATAAAGATCTAGGCCCACCTTTATGTCCATGGAGTCTTCCACAAATATAAGGGTTATACCTTCATCATCACTACCATTGATACCCCTATTCACTCCATGGGATGCACTCTCTTCTCCTTTAGAGGATCCCTTATTTTCTATTGCTACTAAAATGGGTCTATCTTCATTAAAAATACTAGATGAATGGCTCTCTCTATCTTCAAGTGGATCACATTAGCATCTAGATAATGAATGGCCATTTTATTTACATTTATCACAAAGCAATAACATACCTTCTGAGGAACATGGTCTCTCCTCTCAGACATCTTCATCATCAACACAAGTGTGATGAGTAGCATATTGTCCATGTGGTAGTTCATTGCTAGAGCAGCAATGCTCCTTAGCCTTTTCTTGAGCCACATGGCTATATCCACCATACCGACATTTTAGTCTTTCCAGCACTTCGTTTGATGACTCACAATGCCTCACTTTATCAGCATCTGGATTAGATATCCCCTTCATGATAATCTTATGGGATTCCTCATTCTGCTCACTCTTTTCTCCATTCAATAGAAAGTTCCATCTATCAACACCCAAGGGCATCAAATACGCTTCCATTCAACCTTCTAGATTTCATACCAGAGCTCATGGCCCGATCTATATAAAAATAGAACTCCTTTTGCTGTTAGGAAAGGTTTATTATCCATTGTCTCCCTTTGATCTAACTTCTAGCAATTAATATATTCTTGAAGGAACTTGGCTCTGATACCAGTTGCTGGAAACAATGATAATACTGGGAGTAGGGTTGAATCAGTATTAAGGCTAATTTTAAACTTTTATGCCTATTTACTTTTCCTTTTCAAGCTTGGAACCCATCCATATAATAAGAAACATTATGTAATATGGAAGCAACATGAAATCAACATACAAGCATACACACCATGAGTATCATACACATGAGACACAATTTTTTTGCGTGGAAACCCTTTCAGAAAAAAATACTAAAGCTTGTTGTTGCTATTGATGTAAATAAGAGCACCTACTCTATTACATCAATCTATTTTGTGATCACCCACTCACAAGAAACACCAAATTCCTTTGATTGTTTGCTGGCACCGACTAGCAGGAAGCATGAACTCCCTCTTTTTGTAGACACCTATCCATATTACTTGAAGCACCATGTGAGATATTTACCTCATGGATTTTTTGCAAGCACCATCTTGCAGGTCCTTGGATTCTTGGAAGCCAACTTTGAGGAGGCACCAACCCCAAGCCTTATTAAGCACCCACTAAAGATGGAAGCACCAACTTCCTATATGCAAGAACCAACCCACAATCACATAGGAACTGCATGTTCTCTGTAATTGGAAACGACTCTGCTTGATCTCAGCTTTATTTTTTTTCTCACTATGTTCACTTTGCAGCTTCCCACTAATCTGCTCAAAAACAGTCACTCATTGCAGTCCATGCAACTCTATCTCTGTTCTTCATCAACAAGCACTCAGCTCTCAGCCTCTTGCTCTCCACAACAAACACACACTTCTCTTGCCCTTCTATCTCTGCACAGGAACCTTTGGCCTTCCTTATACACCACAAGCAACTATGACCTTGCTCACATAGCATAGAGACAACTTCAACCTTTCTCATAGAGTAGATAAAACTTTCACCTTACACCCAGCATGCAGGCAATTTCCACCTTTCTAACAACAACACAAATATTGGGGTCTCTTACCTATGCATAGGCTCTCTTAACCTTTCACTAAAGAATTGTATCTCACTCAACCTTACACAACAATGCACACTCTTAGAGCTTTTTATCTTAGCTCTCTGGAAACTATGTTGCTTCCTGCTCCCTTTCTCATCTAAGCTCCCGGGTTTGGTTCCTCTGCTGACCCCTGATCGATGTTGCCACTATTAAGCTTTATCCACACTACACTAGTGTACCTTGGCATGGCTCTTCCATTTTTCCGTCACATCTGACTTGGTCTCTGCTACGACATTAACCAATAGAATGGTCACTTGACTATTTTCTCCATATTGAGAATTAATTCTCAGTGGATTTGCACACTCAAACCATGCACAGTCCTATCTATGAAAAACTCTCCTATCACTGAGGCTCTCCATGCTTATTCATGGTTTCACAGTAATTAGGCATGGTTTCTCTATGTATCATTGTCCTTGTTGTCTTGTCTCATAGTTTTATGTTGTTCCATATGAATCCAGGAACCAACTCTACCGATTTGCATTGTCCTATGGTAGATGACCCATTCATCCAATTAACTCATTGTGATGTGCATCAGAGCACAGAGATATCTTGTCTCACCTCAAGGAAAGCCCAAAACACTTTCCTGAAGATTATGGTCCTTTCTACCTTTACCCAATAATCATTGATAGTTTCCATTAATCCTTTAGAGCAGATATCAACTTATTTCTAAGAAGGATCCTTTCATTTAGATCAATTTCCTCATAATCATAGGTGGTAGCGGAGTTATCATAAAGATCTAAGCCCATATTTATGTCCATGGAGTCTTCCAAAAATATAAGGATTATATCTTCATCATCACTACTAATGATACCCCCATTCTCTCCATGGGACGCACTCTCTTCTCCTTAAGAGGATCACTTATTTTCTATTGCTACTAAAATGGGTCTATCTTCATTAAAAATACTAGATGAATGGCTCTCTCTATCTTCAAGTGAATCACATGAACATCTAGATAATAAATGGCCATTTTATTCACATTTATCACAAAGAAATAGCATACCTTCTAAGAAACATGGTCTCTCCTCTCAGACATCTTCATCATCAACACAAGTATGATGAGTAGCATATTCTTCATGTTCTAGTTCATTGCTAGAGTAGCAGTGTTCCTTAGCCTTTTCTTGAGCCACATGGCTATATCCACCATACCGACATTGTAGTCTTTCCAGCACTTTGTTTGATGACTCACAATGCCTCACTTTATCAGCATTCAGCTTAGATATCCCCTTCATGATAATCTTCTTGGATTCTTCATTCTACTCACTCTTTTCTCCATTCAATACAAAGTTCCATCTATCAACACCCAAGGACATCAAATAGGCTTCCATTCAACCTTCCATATTTCATACCAGAGCTCATGGCCCGATCTATATAAAAATAGAACTCCTTTTACTGTTAGGCAAGGTTTATTATCCATTTTCTCCCTTTGATCTAACTTCTAGCGATTAAGATATTCTTGAAGGAACTTGGGTCTGATACCAATTGTTGGAAACAATGATAATACTGAGAGGGGGGGTGAATCAGTATTAAGGCTAATTTGAAACTTTTATGCCTATTTAAGTTTCTTTTTCAAGCTTGGAACCCATCCGTATAATAAGAAACATTATGTAATATGGAAGCAACATGAAATCAACATACAATCATACACACCATCAGTATCATACACATGAGGCACAAGTTTTTTACATGGAAACCCTTTCAGAAAAAAATACTAGATCTTGTTGTTGTTATTGATGTAAATAAGAGCACCTACTCTATTACATCAATCTGTTTTGTGATCAATGACTCACAAGAAGCACCAACTACCTTTGATTGTTTGCTAGCACTGACTAGCAGGAAGCACGAACTCCCTCTTTTTGTAGACACCTATCCATATTACTGGAAGCACCATGTGAGACATTGACCTCGCGGATTTTTGGTAGACACTAACTTGTAGCTCTCTGGATTCTTGGAAGCCAACTTTGAGGAGGCACCAACCCCAAGCCTTATTAAGAACCCACTGAAGAGGGAAGCACCAACTTCCTATATGCAGGAACCAAACCACACTCACATAGGAACTACATGTTCTCTGTAACTGGCAGCCACTCTGCCTGATCTCAGCTTTATTTTTTTCTCACTCTGCTTTCTTTGCAGCATCCCACTAATATTCTCAAAAACAGTCACTCATTGCAATCCATGCAAATCTGTCTCTTCTCT
Source organism: Pinus tabuliformis (assembly GCA_031772625.1). Lineage (NCBI taxonomy): Eukaryota > Viridiplantae > Streptophyta > Pinopsida > Pinales > Pinaceae > Pinus > Pinus tabuliformis. The sequence goes on along the minus strand of CM062820.1, from coordinate 1,351,539,707 downwards.
TCATCAACAAGCACTAAGCTATCAGCCTCTTGCTGTCCACAACAAACACACACTTTTGTCACCCTTCTTTCTCGGAGATCGGAAGATAGGAGGTCACGACATACTGGAGCCCCCTTATGAGAAATTTTTCATGTATCAAGTGTTTCAAAGTACAGACATCGTCAACCTCTGATATGCAATCTACAATATGATGTAATCACTTCCACATGGCACCTCATGAGTGGTGACACATATCACCTAGATTTTCCCCCTTAGGCCCCCTCAAAATGCAAAAAATGCTTGTTGCATGTCCTTCCATACCACCACATCATGTTGACATTAACTACTATTGTACCTTATCGGAACCATTTAGATACTACCATGTGTCCTTATCAAAGCCAACCAAACGTTTCCATGTGTCCTTATCAAGATTAATCATAAACCATCATGTGTCTTTCTAGAGGAGAGGGAAAAGGACCCACCGACCTTTGTTTTTGTGATGAAATACTTTGTTAATCCTGTATTGGCATTCTTGACAGTTTTTAACAATATTGGCGCTTCACCCATATCGCAAATTTTTAAAGGGTTCACAAGAAGATTTTCTGATTCTCTGATTACCTATATGCTTGATGTGCCGATGTGTGATCACCGATATGCCTAATGCTCCAATGTGCCTCGTCGATATGCCCGATGTCACTGGACCTCCATTGTTGTGATATCCTCATGCGCTAATATGCTGACCTCCTATCTTCTGATCTCTGATATGTCGATATTCCTTCCTGCCTAAGGCTTCAAATCCTTAAACTTCAACGACCCATAAATGTTGAACTAGGAATACATTTATGGACTTCTACATATCATTGAAAAGATCTTCCATGGCACTTTCCAACAGAGAGGGTATGATGTAGGATTTGATTCCAAATTCTACCTCTAATATGGCTCCAAAATCTATTCCACTCTTCTGTTGCTTGACTATTAAGACAACTGAAATCATACCCACCATGGTGTTTCTTTGCATGAGGACTGCAACTCTCAATGACTTCCATCTAGTCCATCATTGTAATCATCATTTTATGGCTTCTCCAATAAGCCTGGTACCGTGATGATTTTCTACATGAAGCTTGGAGCTACCATGAGATTCCTTCTAGGTCATCACTGTCAACATCTGCTGCAACAAGCATCCAAGCTGGTCTAGTTATGATCTATGCCAGCACTCCTGCCATTATTTAGGCACTGCTCTTGCCAATGGTTAGGCAATGCCAACTTCCCAACACATCTTCCTAACATGATTGTTGACATCAATGTCAACACACTTGCAACTTCGTTCACTAGGCCACTAGCCATCCAGACATTGCCAATTGTCCAACAAATATTGAAGAAACCAAAGACATTCAAGAAAATAAGTTCTCTTCTCTTTTAGAGGGAGAAAATAAAATAGAAGCCCATGAAGGAGAAGGGGATGATTTGGAGGCCCCACTGGATGATGATGAGATAGATAGTTATTGTAAGCAATTTGCTGACTTCATGCAGGCCCCGTTGCACAGGAAATATGATCTTAGGTCATCTTGTAAAACGTCTAGTGGGGATTAGAATGAAGAAAATCTTCATCCAGGTTCCCCTATTCCGATAGATAAATGGAAGAAACCACTCAACCCTATCCCATTAACCAAGAAAGAATCATCCCATCCCATTCCAAATGAGTCTAAAGCCTCCAAAAGAAATAAATTCCCCCCACCGATGAAGCCAATCTACAATGAGGACAAAGCACCTATCTAGTCCACTAAAATTGATAATAATGTCTTTTCCTTCAGTCTCCAAAAGGAGTTAGAGAAAGACACGATAATTGTCCCTTTTAATGAACTATTGAAACAACCCCAGTATAATGCTCAAGTTTCTCAGTTTATGAGTTCACCCACCACTACCCTCCTGCAAGATAGCCTTAACCTTCAATAAGAGAGGCCTATGGTTGTGTTTGGACCCCATGTGGATGGGAAAGACGCCTCCAATCCTCCATTCTATGCCACCTCGGTATTTTATGACCTGCTACTACATAATTGTATGCTTGACTCTGTAGCATCTCACAACTTAATGCCATTATTTGTGATGGAATAGTTAGGACCACAAATAACAAAAACATAAAAATATCTATACTCCTTTAGTTCCAAAAGCGTAAAGTGGCCAGGTATGGTCAACGATCTAGTGGTTAATTTGGCTCAAGTTCCAGTAAAGAGTGTAGTGATGGACATTGCAGTTGTTGACATCCCTCCAAGATTTGATATGATTTTGTCCAGATATTTAACATATGCTACCATTCTTGTGTTTATGGAGAGGAGCGATGGTTATACAGAGAATCCAGATTCATGAAGGCAGTTACAAAAGAATATTGTTCAAACAATCCTCGAGTGTATGGTAAAGAGATGGATTTTTCTTGTCTACTATTAGAAGAGGATGATCAAATCATGGGAGATACCTAGGTGGAATGTTTCATTAAGCTGAGTTAAAAATCATTGGAACATGACAAGGTATGGAAACTATATTTTCATGGTGTTTATTCTAAGGAAGGAAACGTGGCAAGTGTGTTATTGGTATCTCTAGAAGGCAACTTGGGCCCTCTCTCTTTCAAGATGGAGTTTGAAGCCACAAACAATGTTGATGGATATTAATCTTTGATGTTGAGGATGAAATCTACTAACAATCTTAACATTGGGTGCTTAAATGTGTTTCGGGATTTAGAGTTGGTGGTGAAGCAAATAAAAAATGAGTGTCAAACCAAGCATCCAATATTTAAGTGACATCGGAATAAAGTATTGTATTTCATTAAAAAAATCTTAGTTTTCAATATTCAGTTTCTACCTAAGGGGCATAATAGGATGGAAGACTCCTTGGCCATCACTCCTAGCATTTTTAAGCCACCCAAAATCCTTTGCTCATATATGAAGTTGAGATCAGGTACAAGTCGTTAGTACCAGACAATATGAAGTAGTGGTAGCTGTTTGAGGACAAAGAATAGACCAAGTGCTTCATGGAGGTCATTTGGGAATTCTCAAACTCGACAATTGATCAGGAGGATGATGAGATAACATGTGAACAACAGGCTAGTTGGGAGGAAACTATTGTTGGTCACAAGGTATTGCAGCCAAAAGGGGAATACCATCCCTAGAGGATTGGTCCCATTGGTGTAGGAATTTACAGGGTAAGCTCCTCATACAGAACACCAAAGGAAACCGCTCACAAACAGATCACAGATTAATACACCAGTATTCTTGATGTGGTTAAAACCCTCAAAGAGGGAAACAGTGCACGACCTGAGCCAATGCGGCCACTTCAGGCAATTTGTTAATAAAAGAATGAAAATTTACATAAGCTTCTCTCATGAACATGTTATCTCTCAGATTTTCCCAGAAGTTGTGAGAAGGGGAAAGTAAATTTGAGGTAACCACAAACCAATCTTTTAGATATAGATTCTAGCCAATCTATATCTAGAGGGGGCTCTCTCTTTATGATTTAGCTCTATTTTTGAAAGGTTTTAGGCTATTTGTAAAGTTTGGGGGTTTTGTTTGAATTTGGATGGTGAGATTCAATAGTAAAGGGGTAATACTGAGTAGCTTAGTCCATTGGGCTGATGGAGTCAAAGAAAATGGCTTAACTGGAATTGGTTTCGTCGCAAAGGATGGTTCAACAGAGCAAGGTAGTCAAATAGGGAACAATTAGAGATTGAAATATGGGATGGGCTTAAAGGGTTAAAGGGAAACTAAGAATCCTTTAACATACTTTAAATGAGTAGAATACGACTAACCATCAGTAAAGAGAAATCAAGAATTCTTCACTAAATGGTTAAAATGAAAACCTAGGAAATAGGAGCAATCAAGAATTCACTATTTATACTAGTTTAGAAGAAAATATTGAGAAAAATAATGATTGAAAACAGACTGCAATTAAGAAAATTCTGAGTTATTCTTTTTCATTTACCATTCAGATGTGAAACAGAGATGATATTTTAAATAAGGAAAACTGTAAAACAGAAGGTATAGATGAACTTATTGTTCCAGTGTTTGATTCAAGAATTTTGAGAAAAGTCCTTAGCTCTAATTCTTCATCCAACAAGCCACAAAGTTGGTCCAAATAGCACTTTATTCCAAAATAGTCAAGGTTACAACAATATCTAAGAATCCACCCTCAATACTCCAATTGAGGGGGTATTTATACAAAAGATCTTTACAAAAATATCTCATAACAGAGTGAGATATATTCTAGTGATGACTAATTATTTTTACAGAAAAATAGAGACACTTAGTGTCAAAGATAGGAGAAAGGTGAACTGATGATGTACTATTCCTATTCTCACTGAATGTGCTGGAGGCAAGCCCCTTTATTTGGCTTACTATTGTCTTCTTTAGTAACTTTGTGCTGGCTGCATTATTTTGACCAATACTTTTCACTTGTTCTGATACACTTCGACCTGTTTGACCTCTCTTCATCTTTGTTCATCCTGCTATGGTAAAAGCCCAAAATTTACATTTTACCCAAAGTAAATTTAAAAAAATTTCAATATGTCCTCCCACCATTTTTGCTCTGGCAATTTGTGTTTCTTGAGTTTCCTCAGAGTCTCATCAGTTTCTATCTATCTAAAAAAATTAGGCTGGAGTTGGAACAGATGCTTTACCTCATGCTCAATATAGAATAAGTTCTCAAAGCTGTCATAGAGAACTCGGCCTATGGGGAGTGATTTTATTCCTGATATACTTGTTGATGAACCAGCTTGATCTCCAACATACTTATTCAATTTATCTACATAATTAATGTGCTTCATTAACCTGTCATTGATCGAAGGACTTGGTAGCCTTTTATTTTTCAAAACTGTGAACTTCTCCATAAAGGAATTGATTTCCACCTGCATATCTTGGCATCTTCTTTCTAGATTTTGCATCAAAGTTCTTTTAGTTAGCACCCTTTTGATTTCCAAAATAGTCGCAGTCCTGTCTGGGGTGCCAAGTGCTTCCAGTTGTTCTCTGTTTATGTTATTCAAAAAATGTATTAGCCTATTGGCTAGTTCAGGCATTTGTCCTAACTCTTCTCTTGTTCTTTGAATTTCTACATGTGTTGCTCTCACTAAATCAATCTATTCATAAATCATCTGGATAGATGCACACACATCATTTATAGATTGAATGATGTTGGCCCAAAGGATTTTCTTGATCTCTACAGGGGATTACCAAAAGTGAGCTCTTGTTCTAATGCTTTAACTTTCTTTTCTAAGGCTTTAATCTCCCTGGTTTTTTCTGCAATACTTATTTTTGAAGCATCATACTTCTTTTCTATATTGGCCAATTGTTCTTTCACTTGTTTCAATTCTGTGACTTGTAATCTCATTTCTTCCATGGCCTTTGTCAATTCTTCAGTGTTCATATTAGTATTGTTGCTTGTTACTGTTCCTGCTATTGATGTACCTGTGACTGCCTCTGCTATGACTGTTGGGACATTTCGAGCTACTGCTATTCCAAGTGCAAAAGGGACTGCTGTTGAGACTATGGGAGTTACTTCAGGAGGCTGAGAGGTCGAATCTCCCTACTTTTCCTTCAGTGCCTTCTCTAATGCCTGCTCTGTATCATTCAATATTTCATTAAGTTTCAGGAGAAGGTCCATCATATCTTCTTCTGATTTTTGTTGTACTACTTCTGTTGTCTGAGGATGCCTTGAAGGAGGTAGCTTCAGCTGTTTGCTCAGAGTAGAAATGTCCTCTTCTTTATTCTTGATCAGAGCCTATATGCCTTTAGCATCTTTGGGATCATGTCCCAATCCAATGATAATTTCTTCTAATGATTTAATTCTGTTATCCTTGGCTAGGGAGGAGGGTTTTTCCAAGTGAAGTTGAGTAGTTGTATTATCCAAAGAATTTTGTAGCTTGTGCGCCATCATTGCTTTGTTAGCCAGTGTGGAACAGACCATTTCCCTAGTTTTCTTGTGAAGTTCAATCTGGTCCATAAGATGAATATCTTTGGCTAAGACTTCCAAATTTGTTCTGATGAAATCTATTGCTGACTGGGGTTGTTGCACCTTTGGCTTAAAATAACTCATTATCATTTTACCTTCCTTAATATCATATGCTGACATCAATCTCTGCTGGTTTGAGGGGGCCATATTCAGATACTGATTGTAAATTTGAAGCCTTACTAGATCATTTCTGGCTTTTATCTCTGTAAATGTCTTTTTAATGTCTGATGCCTGTTTTCTTTGTGGTCTAGTGGATGATACTTCTGCACTATGTTTCTGTTACACAGTAATTTGTCACTGCCTTCCTGTCAGTCACCCTGCTGTGCCAATCACTAAGCTTCATGCCTTCTGAACTGGCCCAAAAAACCCATTTTCCTAAAGTTTTGTTCATCAGCGCGTCTGTTTGCAAAATACCCGCGATGACTAGCACTCCATAGTGTATCCCGCGCGCTTCCAGCTCGGAAGGACATCACTTTTCCGCGCTGGTCGCCAGCGCGCCTTTCCCGTGTTCTTCCGCGCTGACATGACTGTCCCAGTTATGTAGACGCGGCGACATCGCGTCAGTTGCCTCATAATCCGCGCTGATCCAGTTTGGGCGAATTTGTTCAAACAACCAGCCTTCCAAATCACTCCAGGCTTGGTTGTTAGCTTTGTGAATGTCGACTTCCTTCTATGGCATGTCTGTTCGACCCTTTCCAACAACTTCCCTTGAAGATAAGCTCATCCTTCCATCCTTATAGGAGACTCCTTCTCCTATATAAACTCTCACCATTACCATGGGCAGCTAGTTTTGGATAGTTAGACATAGCTTGGATTGTATAGAGCTTATAGTGCTCAGATTGCTGCTACTATAGGTATTTGGTGTGCTAGGTGTGGAAGTGATTGATTGCTTAGGGAAGGTTGTTTTGTGTTGCTTGTGTGAGAGAGAGAGTTGTTTGTCTTGGGAGAATCATCCTCAAAGGTGAATGCTTAAGATACATGCTGACTGGCCCCTCCCGAGAAGGTTACCGACGTCAGAACATTTGGTTGTACTCTTCTCTATTCTGATTAATAATAGATGACTGTTATTATTGTTCCATTCTCATTTGTACTTGCAATGGTTAAATGTGAATTACATATTTTCTGACCGATGTATGGTTGCTTTTACTAGATTTCACGCTTGTGTTTGTTTCCTCTTCGTGTGTGCAGGTATCTATTCGCGAAGATCGCGGAGGATTGTGACCAGCCAAAGCGAAGGAGCGAAGGCAACATCTCTTCGTCAAACAACAGCGTTGGAATCCAAGTAGGTGCTTTTTACCTCTTGTTTAATTGCAATTAGGAACATGCATAGCAGCATTGTTTGATTGTTGCTAGACCCTCGCTGGGCTAGTAGGGATCGCCTCTATCCGTAGAGGGGATTTACCTCTCCAACAATTTGGCGACTCCACTGGGGATCAGCCTTTTTGTCTCTTGAGTCCTTCTTTGTGTTTGAATTTTATTGCTCTCTTTTTGAAATTGGGGATTAATTATCAGTCTTTTGCGTTTCCTGGGTTGATCTGGGAGATGCCCCTGTTTGATTGAAAGATTGGCTGTTTTGATTTGGGAGTTTTGATTTGCCTGTCACTATTTTTGAGCTCCATCGCGGATTTAATTTTAACAGTCGCGCTGACATCACGCTCACCCTTTTGCAACGTCCTGTTCATCGCGTAAATACGCCTAACAGTCGCGACGATCCTGGAAAATCGGATCAGCGCGGAAAAGACGTGTATAGTCGCGATGTCAGCGCCACTTTCTAGCTTTCTACCCGCGCTGACCTTGGGTTTCTAGCTTAATTCCGCGACGACTGTGTTTTTCTGAGATCAGCTCGGTTTTTTGGGCAAAAGTCGCGCTGACAGCTCGGGTGGTCTGTGTAAAAGTTGCGCTGACATGGGTTTTTAGTGTAGAACTTGCGCTGACTCCTGAAAAATTGTTTTTATAACTTTATCTCCTGAATTCATCAATCTTTCTTATCCCCTGTGGTTTCTTGTCCCTCATTAGCTTGTTTTGATTGCTTTTTGGTTAAGGGATGCTCTCTCTTTGATTTCATTCGAGTGACTCTTGTGTTTTTAGACCATGTGACCTAGCCCTTTAGAAGTTTCATTGAGAAACCGTTTGCTTGGGTTACTTGTCTATTCAACATTCATCCACAACCCTCTTATTGATTTGCTTGAGGCTTTTTCACTGCTTGTTGCTGGTTGATTTTTAGTGTCGATTATTGAACCACCTTTTTTATGTTGATTCGATTTCTTCACTACCAAGCATAGATTACGATTGTTTGGATCGATCAGTTCACATTCGCTTCCTCCTTGCTTGCAATCCTTGCTTGTCTTGCCGAGCTTAGATCACATAGCTCGTGCGGAACTTAGTTTTCCTTTTGATTTGGAAGCCTTCGTTGGATGTTTTGGGAACTTTGTGTGCTTTCATTAAGTAGTTTACTTGGTGTTCCGGTTCCTCCAAATTCATTTAGGTGCTTTGTGTCATTGAAAAGAAATCAAACTAGTAGCTTTGCTTTAAAAATTGAAAAGGAAAAGAACATTTTGTTGGTTTGCATCTTCAAAAGAAAAATTTCCTTTCTTCGCTTTAGTTGCATTAAGTTGCTTGTTTGCTTGTACTTGTTTTGTTTGGTTAAAAATTCCTTGCCCTCTCATAGCTAGAATTCATTGAACAAAACGAAATTCTTTGGCATGTAGATTGCATCTAGGTAATTGTGAGTGAACATACGATAGAGCTTGAAATCGAAACTTAATCTCAAGATCAACTGTAAAATGAACCAAATGAATCTAAAAACGCATTGGAACTAAACGCAAATATCTAGAGGTCTAGGTTAGAGACGTGTTCCGGCGTCTTTAAACATAGTCACTGTTGTTTCACATTACGGTTGGGTGATTCCTCCTTCTGTGACTCGATAGTGGTCTAACACGGACTGTGCTCCCACGTACCGTCGCGTATATAGGGAGACCCCACTAGGCTTTTATCCTTTATCCATAGGAAGCCGAGTCTGCCGCCTTACGATTCGCAATGCAGTGAACACAGCATTCACGAAGACTGACCACCCGTACCCTAAAAAGTATTCTGTGGTTTTGCGAAAAGTCTGGCACACCTTTTACCTAGAATCTCCAGAGCAGTCACTTTTGATCCTTTTCGAACTCCCTAAATGAAAAGGTGCCTGTGAGTGTCTTGTCACTTCGTGCTCATTAAACATTCGAAGGAGACTGGAGTCATCTTTTCGTCCTTTTCTCGACTCCTGAAACATGAAAAGGTCAAGTTTGGTTCTTGTGTCTTAAAATTAATTCGGCCACGATAACATCACCTGATTAGATCTCGTGTGCGTTAGCTTGAGTAGGTTTCGTTTTCGTTTGCTATGGCAACCTTTCCGGGATTCACTAACCCAGGTTCCCCATCTGATGGGAATCCAGGACAATTCCCTCCTCTTGGGAATGTTGGTGCTCCGTATATGGCGACGTTGTCTCTACCAGGGTTAACTGTCGGGTTGCCTGTGTGGTTGTTTTCAACCTCTTTGGTCCCTACCGTATCGGCTGTTAGTCCATCAGTCCCTCCACCTGAACGACATCATGTTGATTCTAAGGTGGATCTCTCCCCCTCGACACCTAATTCTACGTCGTCCTCTTGTACTTCGCCTGGTGAAATTCTCGATGTGAGTAACCAGGTGGCTAAGAAGAAGAAGAGGAAGACCAAGAAGAAGAAGTCCCCTCAGGGAGAGCCTACACACACAATCCCCCTCTCAAGTCCAACTATCCACTCCAGTACACCTGAAGTCGGGTCACCTTCTGCTCCTCCGCGGAAGGTTAAGTTTCCTTGTCGATTATGCAAGGAAGACCATCTTCTTCGTGATTGTCCTGGCATTCCCAGGGTACTAGAAATATGGTCTCGTGACCCGGCCCACCCCTCATCGTCCTCTGAGGCTCATGACGATGCTCCCTCATCAGTTGGGATTGGCAAAGGAAAAGGGAAGATTCAAATTCCCTGTAGACTTTGTGAAGGCAATCATCCCCTTCACCTTTGTCCACTCATGGATAAAGCCTCCACTGTTTTGGAAAGTCTCCCAGCTCCTTCACCCCAACTCCCCGTTGGATATCAACGTCTCTCTGCAACTGCAGATCATCCACCTCCCGACAATGAGATTGATTCACATTCTTCTCTTGTCCAGGCCCCTCTTCCCGAACCTGACTATGTCCAGCCTGTTCCCGACCAACCATTGGTCGGAAAGAGTGTCAACTCGAGTCCATTTCCTGTCGACCACTCTGTTTCGGAAGAGCAAAATTCTCATGTTCTTCTCGTCTCGTCAAATTCTCCTGAGCTTGATAATGGTTTTTCCACCTCAATCTCTCCGGAAAATCCTGATTCGTTTCCTGGTGAGCAGGGGGGCAACCATATGGTTCCCCCACCAAGTAGTTCAGTCATTTCCTTCGATTGGAGTTGTTTGACTACCCCTCCCCTTCCATCCCATGTGCCTTTCTGGGTCACCGCCTATGCTGCCCAAATGGCGCTGCCCGGCACTGTGTTGGATGAAGGTGCATCGGTTAGTCTCATGCCCGTTACTACTTGGCAAGCCTTGGGTTCCCCATCGCTTGTACCTGTCGCCCCGAATCTCACCGCTTTTGATGGAGGAACGAGTCAACCATTAGGGATCCTTCCACAGTTTCCTATCACTTTGGGAGGCAAGACAGTCTATATAGACGTCTCGGTTACCCAAGGTTCTTTAGACTTCAGTCTTCTCCTTGGGCGTGATTATGTGTATGCCATGGGAGCCCTTGTTTCTTCACTTTTCCGTGTGGTTTGTTTTCCACACGATGGAAGAATCGTGACGTTCGATCAATTATCGTTCGTTCGTCCATAAGCCCCTCCGGCGCACTCATCCTTCCCTCCTGGCTTTCATCCACAAGTTACATCTGCCTCGCCGCAAATCAACTACGTGGCCACCTACCCCGTGCCCGTACCCAGTGATGACACCATCGTACATAGTGTCCTCGGGGCATTAGGTCCTGATTTCCAAGATGTCGGCCTTCCCTCCGGAGCCACTTTCTTGGGGGCCTTTACTTCTTGTTCATTATGATGAAGTCTGGATGGAGCATAGTTCTTTTCCGGTGTCAAGCTCCTTAAAAAATGAAACTGGGTCTGGTTGGAGCATAGTTCTTTTTCGGTGTCAAGCTCCTTAAAAAATGAAACTGGGTCTGGTTGGAGCATAGTTCTTTTCCGGTGTCAAGCTCCTTAAAAAAAATGAAACTGGGTCTGGCCGGAGCATAGTTCGCTTTCCTGTGTCAAGCTCCTTAAAAAATGCAACTAGGTGTTCGAGCATAGTTCCTGATCTTGTGTCAAGCTCGTTAAAACATGAAACAAGGGTTATGAGGATAGTTCTTTTACTGTGTCAACCTCATTAAAAAAATGAAACAACTCCCTTTTCAGATCGAGTCTTTGATTAAGATAACGTAAAATCCCAGTCGAGTCTTTCCAAGATCTCGAAAGTGAACCTTCATTCCATCCACTTTGTTGAATGCAATGAAGCTTGGGGGGCATGTACCTTGATTTGCATTATTATGCTGGGGGCATGCGAACTTATAACAAGCATAGTTTTTCGTTTCAAGCTTGTGTAAACATGAAACCGAATCCAAGCAAAGTTCTCCACGGTTCAAGCTTGTGTAAAAATGAACCCATACCCGATTTACATCTCGTGATTGCCATTTTTATCCGCTGAATTCTGCTAGATAAGCCTTGGTTGTTTCATTCCATTGCTACCATCTCTTTGGCCGATCATATGCTCTCACTTGGTTGTTTATCCTTTCCTGAGGAACCGCAGCGATGAGTGGTTTTGATTAGCCAGCCTCTTGACCATTACATGTTTTGAACAGTTCCACCATTGCCGGAACCAGTTGCTACCCTTTATACCACTCGTTCCTCTAGGACGAGTCGCCTTTAAGCTCTTTTCTGACTCGTAAAATATGAAAAGATTGCCGAGTATTTTTCCCTTTTTGACTCGTTAAAGAGAATAAAAATGGAGGTCTGCTTTCAGCTCTTTTCCGACTGTTTAAAGATGAAAAGGCCGAGTCCCCTCTTGACTCGTTAAAAGGAATGAGAGGCAGTCGCCTTTAAAGCTCTTTTTTCGACCGTTTTAACTTAAAAAAGATTGCCGGGTGTTTGTCGTTTCGCACTCGTTATTGGCTCCAAAATGACGTACCTCTGACCGCTTTTTTACTTTTTCAGGTTGAAGTTACTATTTACGAAAAGTACTCCTCGATCGTAATGGTCGGGCAGTTCTTTCGGGCATTGTTTTATACTTTTTCGGGCTCGAGAGACACAACTGTACGAAAAAGGACCCCCCTGGAGTTTTCTTTTCTGCTGTCTTTTCAGACTCTCTAAACAAGAAAAGACGCCGAGTTTTTCCTTTGTCAGGCTCGTTAAAACACTTGATGACATTGAATATTGTCGAAGTGGCATTCTTCAAGCATATGCTATCCCCGTCAAAGCTTGTCATCCAAAAATAACCGGGGTACCCGCCAGAAATGGTGGGGAAAATGGAACTATAATCCTAGTCGTGTCGGCAGTATGTCGCTCTTGAACATGGCACTCTTCTGCTTCGTGTCTGGGTGGGACCATCTCATCTTGTTTTTGGCCTCCGTGGGTTTGGGTTATCTTATTCGACCTCTCATCTGCTCATTGCCATCATCACTATACCCTTTGCTCATTTGATGTCAAATACTGCCAAACCCGCTACAGTGCCGCCGATATGTTTGAGAGAAGTTGACCTCTGCAATAATACAACCTCATCTGCTATCTCACACAAATCATTTTTCCTCTGTCTCGCGTCGATGATGTGGGAAACATTATGGCCCACCTTCGATCAAGGTCACTTCCTGTCGACTTCAGCTCATTATCCGGGAAGGTGACTTAGAGACTCCCTTCAGGTGCCTTAGAACCTGCATGCCTCAATGGCAGGTTCTTCGTGTTCGACGCGAGGTTTACATCATTGGCCTCCGATCGAACGATTCCGTGGGTGTTCGACACCAGCTCATTGATTCACATGCCGCGGATTGTACCTATAGTACCTTGAGGGCCATTGTCATTATTGGTGGTGCCTCTCGCGTCTGTTAACAGTTTTCATCATTGACTGGTAATCAGACGATGTTCATGCATGTTCGACTTCAACCCATATATTCACATGCTTGAACTTGTACTTTGTTCGGATCGGGACGGAGCGCAAGACCCTGGATGCCTGTCTGTTATGGTCCAGGTTGCGATTTTGTGGATGATCATTACATGACTCATTGATGGATGGCTGCGCCCATAACTGAGTCGTCATGGATGGCTGCGACCATACCTTATCATTATTATGGTCCCTTTAGCTGGGTGGCTGCGTCCATTCCCACAGACCTTTTCGCATGTCTTTTTGGATGGCTGCGCCCATGCCTAGACTGCGTGTATTTGGTTATCAGAGATATTTCGGTCCTTCCTGGTGGTGTTCCAGTTCGGCGTGTGTTGTAAAGAATTTCACCCCTCCCACTCTCTCGGTCTTCATGCTTTAGGGGGCATCTGTTACACAGTAATTTGTCACTGCCTTCCTGTCAGTCACCCTGCTGTGCCAATAACTAAGCTTCATGCCTTCTGAACTGGCCCAAAAAACCCATTTTCCTAAAGTTTTGTTCATCAGCGCGTCTGTTTGCAAAATACCCGCGATGACTGGCGCTCCATAGTGTATCCCGCGCGCTTCCAGCTCGGAAGGACATCACTTTTCCGCGCTGGTCGCCAGCGCGCCTTTCCCGTGTTCTTCCGCGCTGACATGACTGTCCCAGTTATGTAGATGCGGTGACATCGCGTCAGTTGCCTCATAATCCACGCTGATCCAGTTTGGGCGAATTTGTTCAAACAACCAGCCTTCCAGATCACTCCAGGCTTGGTTGTTAGCTTTGTGAATGTCGACTTCCTTCTATGGCATGTCTGTTCGACCCTTTCCAACAACTTCCCTTGAAGATAAGCTCATCCTTCCATCCTTATAGGAGACTCCTTCTCCTATATAAACTCTCACCATTACCATGGGCAGCTAGTTTTGGATAGTTAGACATAGCTTGGATTGTATAGAGCTTATAGTGCTCAGATTGCTGCTACTATAGGTATTTGGTGTGCTAGGTGTGGAAGTGATTGATTGCTTAGGGAAGGTTGTTTTATGTTGCTTGTGTGAGAGAGAGAGTTGTTTGTCTTGGGAGAATCATCCTCAAAGGTGAATGCTTAAGATACATGCTGACTGGCCCCTCCCGAGAAGGTTACTGACGTCAGAACATTTGGTTGTACTCTTCTCTATTCTGATTAATAATAGATGACTGTTATTATTGTTCCATTCTCATTTGTACTTGCAATGGTTAAATGTGAATTACATCTTTTCTGACCGATGTATGGTTGCTTTTACTAGATTTCACGCTTGTGTTTGTTTCCTCTTCGTGTGTGCAGGTATCTATTCGCGAAGATCGCGGAGGATTGTGACCAGCCAAAGCGAAGGAGCGAAGGCAACATCTCTTCGTCAAACAACAGCGTTGGAATCCAAGTAGGTGCTTTTTACCTCTTCTTTAATTGCAATTAGGAACATGCATAGCAGCATTGTTTGATTGTTGCTAGACCCTCGCTGGGCTAGTAGGGATCGCCTCTATCCGTAGAGGGGATTTACCTCTCCAACAGTTTCTTTTCTAGTTCTTGCCTCTGTGAGCTAAGAGATGTTTCTCCCATTATAGAATTTTGCTAGCTCACTGCCCTTTCTTCTCTATGGTTATCTATGGATTCTTCAATGATTTCCTCTTCTGACAAGGGATTCAATCTTTTTCTTTTAGTCCTCAGCTGTTCCATAGGTCCACTGGCAAGAGTAGTGGTTTCCTTATCCCTCTTTTTGCCTCTTTCCTCATTTAGAGTAGTTTGCAAGAGTGGATTTTCTACTACTTTAGTCTGAGGTGGAGGAGTTGGTATTTGACCCTGTTCTTTGGACTTTCTCGGTTGATTTGTCATTATGGGCTATTCTATGGTCTCTACTTCCTTACCTTTAGGTGTGCCTATAGCTGATATGTTGATTTCCGGTGGAGGCTGTTGAGAAGTTCCAGCACTGGATGCTCCCTTTTCTGGCCCTTAAGATAGCTGGAAAAATACCTACCCAAAAGAATCTAGGTCAAGGGTTTTCTCAAGATCTCTCATAGTATTTTCCATCTTTTCCTTTTCACTAATCTCTTCTACTAGGGTCCCTTCTACCCATTCATCCTGATTTACAAACTGCTCAATTTCTGGGATCTTATGACGTATATAAACTGATAGCCTGTTTCTTACCTTTCTGTCACTTATGAAACTATTTGGGTCATATGGCACCCACCAGAAGCTTTTCTTCAGTCTAAGGTGGTCTTGTAAAATATTTTCAGCGTCTTGCCAGGCATCCCTAGAATTGATGACAAAAGGGCCTAACTGGTCTCTGATTCTCAACTGAGCCTTTTTCTTTGCATTATAAAAGTGGGTTAAGTCTGCATTTATGAGCTGTCTAAAATATTTTAGTGCAAATAATCTCATGGGCACATATTTAGGCAATTTGAAAGGGCAAAGTTCAGACCCATACATTTTGATTTCTATGTGATTTTCATATAGGTACCAATTACCTATCCTGTACTGTTTAGAGAGCTGCAGAATCTTCTTCATGTCACCAGTGATCCTAGGAGGGGGAACTCCTATCAATAAAGTAGTTGCTGGGTGTACAAACCAGCCAATGAACTCATTATAAGTAGAAGGGGACTCACTGGTTTTATGAAAGATGGAACTCCAAAAGATCACAGGCCTTCGATTTCCTTTTGAGTCCAATTTCTTGATGAGGAAAGGAAAGCTTTCTGGCTGATGATACAATAGAAGATGGTATATAAAAGATGAATATTTGAAGACTCCTTCCCTATCCAAACTTATGAATTGATCATGGATTTTGTTGGCAACGAAAGTAGCATAGTCATATCTGACTGTAAGGGGTTGTCCTAGAGTAAAGATTGACATTAAAAATAAGGTGATGTCATCAACATATTCACTGGAATTGAATCGCATGATCAGGGATATCATTTCAATAATGATTCTGCTAATGTCAGTGAAAAAGGTCTGCAGATAAGGAGGTGGACCTTTAGGCTGGTGCTTTGGCAGCATGAAGGTCTGAGCAATACGACTTATCTCTGATGTGGGCAATTGAGAAGCTTTTTCAAGTAGATACCCCATGGAAAGAGGAGCAAGGGGCTCAGTGGAGTGGAACTGTATCATTTCATTAATGGACTTAGCAGTTATGGGAAAAAGAACATTCTGGGATGGGGACATAACTGCTCTGTGGACAGGGTCATAGTTGGCACAACAATGATGAATTATTTCTAGGAAAACATGGACTGAGGAGAGGAAATACATGGGAAGATTAGATTCCCACAGTCCAATGATGTCATACTTATTTAGATAGATTTCTCTGAGTTGGAAGAAGGTCTGAAGACGGTTCTTGTCACTAGATAAATCTTTTATTTGAAAATCTTTATCTGCAAGAGGCAGATAATCTAAGTCTTTGTGAGGTGCATTTATAGGTGTGACATTCAGGGCTATAGGAGTTTCCATGTTTGGTTCTTATGTATTCAAACTGGAATTGGGGCTTTCTGGGGAAAAAATGGAGTAAACAACAGGCTTAGGGTCTTTTTTATGGCGATTACTAACTGTTTTTACCCTGAATTTTGGCTTTCGCTGGTAGAATTCTCAGTCAAAATAGAAATTGCAAGTTTACAGGGTAAAACGGATAAATACCTGGATTAAGGAGGAAAATTGTGCAGTTGCAGGTTGATTGACAGTTGCAGGGCTCGACGCTGGAGTTTCTTGGCTGGGTGCTAGGCTGAAAAGCTAGTACAGGGAACTAAACGTTGTTTTGCATGGAGAATAGTTCACAGAGGATAATGGGGAAAATGATCTTTTTATCGTTTATTTAACGAAATTTGGGTTTGGCAGGGATTTTGGCATTTATCAGGTGGATGACATCAACATGATGGGATGTTTTGTCATTATGCGGAAGGTGGTAAGCGGTTTCCCCACACCGCTTTTGGGGTCGGGTGGTTTCAGACGGAGGGCAAGCGAGCATGCTGGGAGTGTAACGCATGGTAGAGGTACAGCGAAAAACCGCCGAGCGATCGCGACTTAAAGCAAGGTGGGAATGGTCGTTGTGATATCGTCGTCGACCGTCAGATTAAAAGACAGAGATCAGAAGGCTGATGGGTGACGAAGTTGGGCGGGGTGTTAATATAGTGGGGCCCAATATAATTAACGCATAATTAATGCAAATTTAATTGTATCGGGGTTGATTCTATTGGATAATGGGTAAGTTATTAATTAAATGGGGGTTAATTAAGCCTGTATTATGTGGAGAGGGATAGGTTATTAATAAACTCCAAATAAGTTTATTAATCCCTTTTTAAATATATAATGGTTATATACCACCGGGGCGGGATTATATAGAATGTCGGGGTTTTTAATATAATTACATAATACGGGAAATGGGTAAATTTCATCAAGAGTTATATAATAGATGTTAATAAGTCAATATGAAACAAAATGATGAGTGCCAAGTTAAAATGTTTATGATTTTCATTAAAACTTAGGCTAAAGTGGGAAAAGGGGTTTTCAAGAGATATTATGCATTTCCTAAGTAAAATAGAATTTTTACTTAGGCGAAATTTATGAAATGAAATGAAATGATGGATGAATGATTTCTAAGTACCTAGGCTTTTAGATCATTGGGCTGAGGGTCTGGTCCCTCCAGAAGTTAGAGAAATGCTTTGAGCCCCTTTGATTTTCAAAGTCCTTAATAATTTTAGGGGGAATTAGTGAGATCTTTAGGGGAAAATGTAAAGGGGAATTAGTTATTTAACCTTGTTCTGCTTGAACTGCATCAAGTATAATGTATGCCTTGCACTGGTGAGAAAAGTAAAGATCAAAACATTTAGAAGCATTTTCATCACAGGTATTATTCTACAACATCATCTACCTACCATACCTACTTTAGCCTGACATTTTTTCTTCTTTATTAGGGTGCAGTTGGACTGGCAAACCCTTATCACACTTTTTTTTTTACATATGGAAGTCTATCTAAGTCTAACCTTATTACATCCAAGGGCTCAGATTAAACTGTTGAGCTCCTTTTATTCACTCTACCTATCTACTTATCTGCCAAGATTATACTGTTTGGTCAGATATTTATTCTCTATCTACAACATGAAATTGAAAAATGAATGAGCCAAGCTTAAAGAGTTTGACTCTTCATCAATTGTGGCATGAGATTCACAAGTTGCACACAATTGCTTATTACAAAAAATGAAAAAGTAGTGGAATTTAGACTTGCACACTTTCCTGGTCTATTTTTGTTTGGGGTACATTTTTTCCTCATCTTTTCAACCATTTTATTCTTTTTAGCCTTTGATTTTTCTTTTAGGGCATACCCTCTTTACATTTTTTAAATTTTTTGATTTTCTAAAAAATATGGAAAACCTTTGCAACAAGAAAAGGTATGAACATATTACAAAGCTCATCAAGTCAATCATGAAATATGACACCTATTGGTATAGGAGCATAACATTGGCTCCACTTGGGGATGGCTTTTCTTGGTGGAAAGTCAAGAACAGCAGGTCAGATGGCCTTCTGAATGACTTTGACTGTGCTTTGAAATCTCCTTTTGCTGGTTGCTTTATTGTATGTATGACAGTAATCCTTTTGAAGCTTAGGGCCTTCTCTTCGGGCTTCAACTCCATCAAGTTACTATCCAATCCAAACTGTGACATTACCAAGGATATAGTATTTACATGTTAAAATCAGAATACATTAAAAAGTGGGATCATAGTAATGCTTCAACATCCAACCATTAACTGACCCTTCTTCTGTCTCTGTGTCATCCAAGTTTTTGAGATAGTAGGTATTGTTCCCTTGTAAAGCATGGATAACAAAAGGTCCTTTCCATAAGAAGTCAAACTTACCATGTTTCCCCTTGTCCTCTCTCCTAGAATCCCATCTTAAAACTTTGTCTCCGATGTAGAAGTCCTCTGCCTTGGTTCTTTTATCAAATATTTTCTTAAGTTTCTCTTGTACCACTTGAGATCTCTGATATACTTCCTCTTTGGTCTGCTACAAATGGATGATCTGATTTATTCTCCTTTGAATGTCATTAGCTTCCACTTGAGCTTCTTGAAGCAGTTTCATTACTGGAAATCCTAAGGATGAAGGAAATACAGCCTCCATGCCATAGACTAATTCATAAGGACTAGTCCCAATTGATTTCTTTATAGTAAGTCTGTCTGCCCACAGTGCACTAGTAAGTTTCTTGTGCCAGTTTTTCTTGTTTTCTTCCAATAATTTCTTAATGATGTTAATTAGGCTTTTATTGGAAGACTCAGCTAGACAATTACCTTGAGCGTAATAGGTTGTGGAATGGCCTAAAGTGATATGGTATTTATTATAGAAACTTATCATTTTCTTGGATTTAAAGGCAACAGCATTATCAGTTATGATCTTCTTAGGATAGCCAAATCTGGACAAGATGTTGCTTTCTAAGAATCCTATAATCACAGTATCAGTGGCTGGTCTAGAGGAAATGGACTCTATCCATTTTGTGAAATAATTTGTGGTAGTGAGAATCCATTTATGTTGGCGAGAAGATGGAGGATGGATTTCTCCAATGAAGTTTAAGCCTCATTGTTGAAAGGGTTTTTTTGTGGAGATTGGTCTCAGGGGTAAAGGTAGTAGTTTTCTCTTGCCCTAAAATGTTTTGGCATTTATGGCAAGTAGTGACAAATTTCTTTACATCATTGAACAAGGTTGGCCAATAAAATCCAGCCCTCAGGATCTTGTCTGCAGTTGCCTTCCAGCAAAGGTTTCCACCACAGTCTCCTGCATGAAATTCTTGGAGAACTTTGTCAGCTTCTTCTTTTACTAAACAATTTAATAGAATAGCTTCATGATTTTTCCAAAATAAAGCATTATCTAAAATACAAAATTTTGCAGCTTTCAGTTTTAAGAACCTTTTCTTTGTCCTGGATAACCCTGGAGGAGCCTGCAGGTTTAATAATACATAAGTTATATTAGCATGCCATGGTGAATCTAAGAATGCCTGGCTGATCTGTGGAGTTGCCATCTCCTATTCATTATCTAGTTCATTAATGTCTAGGGCTTGACAATTTGTTTCAGTCATGAGTTTAGCCAATCCTTGCCCTTTTATAAGCTTTGTAGGTCTAATTTCAATATCATATTCCAATATAGCAGCAATCCATTTACCTCATTTGCTCTCAATTCCATCTTGAGTTAATATGTCTTTGACAACAGCATTTGGCACATAGGCTATTACATGGGAATACAATATGTAAACTCTAAAATATTTAATAGCTTTCACCAGTGCAAAACCCTGTTTTTCCATGATTTTGTATTTCAGTGGTGCATCCCTAAGTGCTTTACTAAAAAAGGCTATTGGTTTTTCACATCCCTGGTCATCCTTTTGTAATAAAACAATAGTTATGGTGTGTTCTGATGCAAAGGAAAATATTATGAAATCTCTATCAAACTTTGGACTTGTTAGGACCGGTGTTCTAGTCAAATCCATTTTAATTTCCTAAAAAACTTGCTTGGCTTCAACTGTCCAACTAATACTAGAATCCTTTTTCAACATATTATTAAGCAATCTAATTAATTTAGCTAAATTGGAAATGAATCTTCTCAAAAAATTGATCTTTGATAGGAAAGCTTGAAGTTCTTTAACATTTCTGGGGTGGGGTATTTGCGGAATAGCTTCTATTCTGGCAGAATCAATTATGATGCCTTCTTTGGAGATGATATGGCCTAAAAGTTTGCCTTCCTCCAGACCAAATAATGACTTCTTAGGATTTAAGGAAATACCATATTTTCTACATTTCAAGAATACTTGTCTCAAATGATCCAAGTGTTGATGATCTGATTTAGAAAAAACAATCAGGTCATCTAGATATATAACCAAAAAATCATGGATTTCCTTTGCAAATGCTATGTCCATCACCCTTTGAAAGGTTGCCCCTGCATTTTTAAGCCTGAATGGAATTTTAACATATTTGAATGTACCCCATGGTGTTGTAAATGCAGTATTTTCCTGGTCATCAAGATGAACTAGAATCTAGTTATAGCTTGAGAACCCATCCAAGAGTGAAATCCTAGAAGCTCCTACCACACTCTATAAAATGTGATCCATCTTAGGCAAGGGGTAGTTGTCCTTCAGAGAAACTTTATTAAAATTCCTTAAATCGACACATAATATGATTTCTCCAGTTTTCTTCCTAGTGGGTACTAAATTAGACACCCATTCTGAAAACCTGATAGGAGAAATTATTCCTGCTTCATACATTCGTTTGATCTCCTTTTCAATTAAGGGCAGAAGTATAGGATTGATTCTTCTAAGCTTTTTCTTGAATGGTTTCTGGTTTTCCTTTAGAGGTATTCTGTGTTGAATTATGGAGGTTTCATAAGATTTCAGGTCTTCATAACTCCAGGAAAAAACATCCTGGAACTCTCTCATTAGCTCAACATATTTGATTTTTTGGTCAGGGGGCAAAGATTTAGATAATTTCACTATTTTAGGTTAATCCTTAGTTCGCAAATTATAGTCCTCAATATCTGCTTTCAAGGGTTCCATTTTAGGCTTCTTTGGGATATCATTGGAATCAAAAAGATCTTCTAAAGGTGTTAAGCCCTAAGGCAAATGATTGTCTTTTAAATTGATTACTTCATATTCTCCTTCAACAATTTCATCAATATCCATATCTTGAAGTTCCTGCATTTCCTTTTTGGTAAATTTTGTTGGGTGAGGCATTTGAGTTGCACTTTCTGCTAAAATGTCTATTTCTATCTTACTTGTTTGATCAAATTCATTTGTTGTATCTACATCTATGTTAGTATTACAAAATTCCTCATCCAAGGTTAAGAATTTGTTAATTTTCTTATCACCATAAAATACTTGCTAGTTCTTCCAATTGTCTGGTATAGCTGGCCTATGTCTAATCTCAGTTGTGAACTGATGATTGGGTTCAAATGGTAACTTACAGGTGCTGGAAAACATTGCCAGACTATGAGCTTACAGATTATGTTTTCTTGGGATTTTGGCAAGCTTAGTTTCCAAAAATGTGTTGAGAATATCTATCACTATATCTCTATAATACTTCAGTCTGTGATCATTCGTTGAATATTATCATTTAATCTATTGAACTATCAGCTCAGAATCTCCTAAGACAGACACCCTAATTCCTCCTAATTTCTTAACCAATTTAAGTCCTAGTAACAGGGCTTCATATTCTACCATATTGTTGGTGCATCTAAAGTTTAATCTGTAGGTGTGGCCTTCAGCATGGTCGTTCTCAAGATTATGCACCCAGACTCCTGCTCCTCCTTCTAATTTGTTAACGGAACCATCAAATTCTAAGTGTCAGGAGTCTTAGGAATCTATTTAATAGGGAGATTTGGTTCCTTGCTTTCTTCTATTTTCTCCAAGGTGTCTGATGTCTCATTGTTTTCAGAAATTTTATGTATTTGAACTAGATTTATCATTTGCAATTTCTTTTGGTTATGCTAAAACTTCTGGTTCCGTTAAAGGATAAATTTTAGCATTGTAGAGAATAAAAGAGTCCATATCAGAGTGAACTGAGTAGATAGGGAAATTTTGGGGTTTCTCCCGACTACTTACAACGTACTTCATTAATGTTTCTTTGTACAGTTTCTTGGGTTGACCAAATACTGAAATAGTAGCATAAGACATGTCAAGTTGTAGAGATCCTTGAAGTTTTGCACCCAAAGACCTGGACAATAACATGCCATATTTCAATGGAATGTCAACTACTACTATGTCCATTAGAATTCTTTTGGCAGGATATTGAACTAGTGACACACACAAGTCTTTGATTAAACCTAAACATATGACCTGACTTGAATCAAAGGAAAAGAGGTCTTTATACAGTCTGGTGATGTCTAAGTCTAGCTTCTCCATTATAGATTTAGGCATTAAGTTATGAGAGGTGGCAGAATCAAACATGGAATTATGAAGTATTTGATCATGTATTTTCAGACTCACATAGAAAGGAGGGATTCCTCCATCTACTGATTTTCCATTCACTTCAGGGCCAAAAATAAATTCGAGCTGATCATCAAAAACATTTATTGAATCTTCATTAACTAATATTTTGAGTGACTTGTTAATTTGGCTTCTGTAGACGTCATGTTTAGCTAGTTTAGACAGTGGAACAACTATTTTTAATTTGCCTACATCGGCTTCTAGGTTAAAAGGCTTTTTAGACTGAGTTCTTGTATTCCAGACAGCTGGATTCTCTTTTTCATCAGTGTTTTCTGTGTTGTTCTCGTTTTCAGGAGTGGGGTTATGGGCTGAAGTTGTTTCAACATCAACTTCTGGAGGTTCTTCCACATTTCCTTTAGAGGGAATAGAAGTGGAAAGTTGCCTATTATTGGGTTGATTGTCTGACACATCTTCAATAATTGGGTTAGATGGGTTAGGGTCTATTCTGGACAGAATATGTACAAGGATATTATTGGCCTTACCTTTGTTAGGCTGCTTGGTGGCTTTCTGTTTATTAGTTTTAGGGACATCTATCCTTCTGCTCCTAAGATTGTATTATTTATGGACTTCATAAATGGCAGTATCATATCCCTCCCTAAAGTCAAATGATTCACCTGAATAAGTTTGGAATTGTTTTAGAACGTAGGCTTCTTGATCATCTTGGGTCAAGAAAACTTGTTCTCCATTGTTGAGTCCCATCAAATTGATTTGTGTGTCTTCTGTTGGTTCATCAGAAGTAGAGGCTTCAGCATAATTTTCTTGGAAATGGGGCCTAAGATTTTGATCAGGGCCAGCTTTCCCAATATTCTAATTTTGGCTCTTCCTGAAATTTGGATTTCTCCTAGTAATGCTAGGTTGTCCATCACAAGGGGATTTCCTTTCGATTGTATCTACTCTATCTCCTAATCCCTCCATACCTTTGATAATAGCATCAAGCTTTTGTTCAAAGGCTGAAGGTTCTTCTTTGGAGGTATCCTCCTTTCAGCTCTGGCTCTAGCTCATTTGGATATTAGGTTAGCTTCAACACTAACAGCTATGATTTGAATTTCTTCTAAGGTTCGAGGAGCTCTCTCCCTAAGTTGGTATGCCATATCTAGATTTGTTAAAATTGGCAACCAGGGCAAAACTTCATGTGGGTCATCTTATTCATGGCTAATAACATTTTTATTATATTCCTCTCATCGAGAGGTGTAGGATTGATATAAAGATCATCCAATTCCGATAAGTATTCATGGAGATATGAATTTATTTTGATTATGGAATTATTATCAAGCCGACCTACAACTCATGTAGGCTCAGAAGCCCAACAGTCGCATCTATTCACCCACCAACGTTGTGTATAAATATAAGAGGACTTTTCCTCATTTTGACTCACTCATCTCATCACATCTCTCTCTCTCTACTGCGCAGATATGAGTCTCTTCTCTACTGCGCTGAAATGGGTCTCTCTCTCTCACACATGTGAAGCCGGAAGCTATTGAATTTGAAGCTGCAACTGCAGAAGTAAAGATTGACTTACGTGGCCTAGAATATCTCCTCTTTGGAACTATGTTGTAGGTTCATCTGAACCTCCTTTGAAAGCCACAACTTTTGGTGGTGGAATGAAGTCAATCCGACGAACGGTTTGCAAGATATCGACTGCCCTAGTTTGAAGCCGGAAACTGCTGAAACTGAAGCTGTAACTGCAGAAGTAAAGATTGACTTGTGTGGCCTAGAAGATCTCCTCATCTGAACTGCACTATAGGTTCATCTGAACCTCCTCTGGAAGCCAAAACTTTTGGTGGTGGAATGAAGTCAATCCGACTGTCGGTTTGTGAGATATGGTCTGCCCTAGTTTGATAATGAAGCCGCTAATGCTGATGCTACTGATCTAGGGTTTGCTACTGCTGATATGAATCAGATTTATTGTACTGTTTCTCTCTGCTGAATTATTGAAGATAAAAGAAGATTTGATCAAGGGGTTTCCCCACACATTGTGGGGTTTGTCCCTGGCTAGCCGCCACATCTTGTGTCTCTTGTCTTGGCTTGTTTTCTGTCGATCGTTTAATGTTCTATCTGCACTTTACTTTATGTACATGTGATTGCTAATCGGTGGAATATAATAAGAAAAAGAAGTAAACTGTTATAAGCATAGAACATACCATAATTTAACATGGTATCAGAGCTGAGGTGAAGACAAAGCCTGAGCAAGAGCAAGAGCAATCATTGAAGAGAAGATTGGCAAGGCTATCCTAAAAGAACTATGGGGTCCTCAACACTCTTTCCTGCCGAAAACAAGCTCCGTGAGAAAGCTGACTATCATGGATGGAAGATGTCTATCGATCTAACCCTTGAAGATCAAGGAGTGCTGGACCATGTAAGAGGCAATATTGTTGAGCCTTCATCAAATGCATCTGCTGTTGCCTGGATCAAATGGAAAAATGGAGAGGTCAAAACAAAGAAGATCATCTGGGACTCTATCGACAAGCGCTTGGTGGCCTACATCTCTGATCTAGACACCTCCAAGGAAATCTACGACAGACTGTGAGTTTATTTAAAGTTAATGATGCAAATAAAGTTTTGTTTCTTAGAGATAAGTTGAGGGAAATCAAGAAGGGTAAAGATGAAAGTATGCAAGCATACTTCTTAAGAATCACCGAGATCAAGAACGATCTCCTATCTATTGGGGAAACCATTACTGATAGAGAAATGGCACTCACAACTCTCGGAGGATTACCATCAGAATGGTATGTGTTCAGGACTACTCTTCTGAACAATGATGTAATTCCTAGTTTCGAGGAATTAATGGCTAGATGCATTCAAGAACAAACAAGGGTAGAAGAGCAGGAAATGCCCTTGCCTAAAGGCCCTCCTGCTGCTTTTTCTTCTCATGCTAAGAGAAGAAATAATTCTGGGTCTAAATCGAAAAGAAAGGCTGGATTTAAGGGTGGAAGAAAAGGACGATGTTTTAAAGCAGGTCACTATGCAAGGGAATGCCCTGATAGAAAGGACTCTCACCGTGATGATGATCAAAATCCCTCTCATGGTAATCGAAGGAATGGAAAATTCAACAACAAAGGAAAAAGGAATGCGGGAAATCAAGGAAGATGGAAACCATTCAAGAAGGCTAGAAATTCCAGGTATGGATCTAACACTGTTGACGATAAGCAGGTTGAATATTATCTACCAGCTGTTCTATCTACCTCTGCTCCTTCGGACTCAATGGGAATTTGGCTCACTGATAGTGGTGCCTCAAGACACTTCACTGGTTACAAAGAAGTACTCTATAATCTGGTAGAGAAAGAAACTAACCTGGAAATTGTCCTTGGAGATGACATGAAATACCCAGTGAAAGGTGTAGGCAATGTTTCTCTCAAACTGAATCAAGGTAATACGATTCACTTACAAGATGTATTATATGTACATGATCTCAAAAAGAACCTGGTATCCATCTCGGCAATGGAAGACAAAGGCTATAAGGTAACCTTCAGCGATGGTAAGGTACGCATATGGAAAAATAATGTTAAAGATGCTTTCACTCTTAGGTTTCGAGTTGATTCTTTATATCAAGTCGGTGGAAGTCCGCTAGGTGTCATGTCTTGTGACACAATGCTTCAGTCCGAACTTTGGCATCGGAGGTTTTCCCACCTTCATTACAAAGCTCTACCCGATGTAAGACAGATGGTAACAGGGATGCCTGAATTCCAAGTAGAGAGAGAAGGTGTATGTCTGGGATGTGCTGAAGGAAAGCTCAAAAGGGGACCATTCCCCTCAAGCCAAAGCAAGACCTTCGATATATTACAATTGGTTTACTCAAGCATACCTGAGGTTGGCATTAAGAGGGAGACTACTACACCACATACTCCTGAGCAGAATGGTGTGGTGGGAAGGAAGAACCACACGATGATGGAAGCTGTCCGGGCCATGCTACATGATCAAAGACTTCCAAAGTTTCTATGGGTTGAAACTACAATCACCGCCGTATATGTACAAAATCGATGCCCTCATCAAGAATTGGGTTCCTAAACTCCTGAAGAAATGCTCACCACCGGTCAAAGGGAAGTTGTGATTAGTCATGATGTCACCTTTGACAAAGATATGGCTCTCAGCAAGGTGGACAATCTGCTGACTTTGAGTAGCTCTCAAGAAGCTGACACCACGGAACCGAAAGAAAAGGATGATGAATCAATGCCTGATGTAGAAGAACCCATGGATCTGATTGATCCTCATCCACATGGGCCTTCCTCTTCTAGGAAGAGGCCTTCATGGCTTAGGGGGATACTTGATGATGCTGAAGGACATGTTGCACCCTGAGGAACCTTCCATCAAAGTAAGAAACTTAATAGGTATCAAGGATACCTGACCATCATGAGCACGATCATACAAAATGAGCCTTCATCATTCTCAGATGCCGTCAAGCATCAAGTATGGAAGGATGCTATGACCGAAGAATATGAGTCTATCATAAAGAATGATGTTTGGGAAGTAGTTCCTAGACCCCAGGACAAGACTGTTGTTACTTCCAAATGGCTTTACAAGATAAAGCATGCAGTAGATAGAAGCACGGAAAAGTATAAGGCTCGTTTTGTTGCTCGAGGTTTCTCCCAAAAGGAAGGTATAGACTATGATGAGATATTTGCACCTGTTGCCAGATATACGACCATCCACTCGATCATAGCCCTTGCCGCTTCACAAGGATGGAACCTACATCAGATGGATGTCAAGACTGCGTTCTTGCATGGCTCGATCAAAGAAGAGGTCTACGTGGAGCAACCCGAAGGATTTGAGATTTATGATCGAAAATCTCATGTATGCAAGTTGAAGAAAGCTCTCTATGGGCTGAAGCAAGCTCCCCGAGCATGGTATGAGAGGATCGATAGCTACTTGATGAAGCTGGGATTCACTAGGAGTGAAGCCGATCCTAACCTTTACTTTAAGGTTGAAGATGACAAGCCTCTCATACTGGTGTTGTATGTGGATGACCTCTTTCTATCAGGTGAAAACCCTCTCATTCACAAATGTAAGAGGGAGATGGCTTCTGAATTTGAAATGAAGGACCAAGGACTTGAAGTGTGGCAGAAGCCAAGGGAAATTTTCCTATCTCAAGGAAAATATGTGGTAAATATATTGGAAAGATTCGGTATGATGGACTGCAAGCCTGTGACTACCTCGAGGATCTTAAATTTTAGAAGTTATATGGTAGTTATGTCAGACCAGACTTGGGAAATGCCTTTGAGTTTCAAAAAAAAAAACTCATTCGCATCGATGTTCTTGGTGAACCTCCGTCCGAACATATGTTTTGCAGTTAGCATTGTTTGAGCTCATATTTGGTTGAGCCTCACTGGATTGATGCTAGGAATCTTCTGAGATGTCTTCAGGACACAATCTCTCATGGATTAAGATACACTGCCGAAGATGTGAGACTACTTGGATATACTGATGTTGATTGGGCAGGCAGTGTGGTGGACCGTAAGAGCACTTCTGGGTACTGTTTCACCTTGGGATCTGCTTCGATATCCTGGATGAGCAGGAAGCAGAAGTCGGTGGCTTTGAGCACCGCCGAAGCAGGATATATTGTTGCTAGCATAACCTCGTGTGAGGAAGTCTGGTTGCGAAAGCTCTTCAGTGAGCTGTTTGGATTTACATTGGATACCACTGTGATTCTCTGTAACAACCAGAGGTGGGATTCGATTATTGAGGAATCCCATATTCGTCAGTTTCTCCAGCAGATAGACATCATCTGGGATATGGTAAGTCGATGAGCAAGGAAGCTCCATCACATTAAGATGATGTACAGGTTGATACACCTTGTCAAAGCCCCGAGGAAAGATCTAATCTATGATTTTCCCAAATGACTTGGAGTCGGCAAGAAACCTTTGTACAAGGGTCCTGCATGTTGCATACATTGAGCTCTGGGAGCTCTGAGGGCTTGCGGTTCCTACTGGAGCAACATATGACCACAGGGTGACTCACCCTCCCCTGGTGGTGCACACTGGATCAAGATGATTCGCTCTCTTATGGGACAAGATGATTCGCTCTCTTGTGGAACAGGATGATTCGCTCTCCTGTGTAGCAGGATGATTAGTTCTCCTGTGAGGCCTAGATTGATGTGTTCTCCATGGCAGCCTGGATTGATGTGTTCTCCACGGCGATTGTAGCAGGATTGATGTGTTCTCCTGTGAGGCCTAGATTGATGTGTTCTGCATGACGATTGTAGCAGGATTGATGTGTTCTCCTGTGAGGCCTGGATTGATGTGTTCTCCATGGCAATTGTAGAAGGATTGATGTGTTCTCTTGTGAGGAAAGGATTGATTAGTTCTCCTGTCGAAGCATCCTACCCATGCAGTCTGGGACTCATGGGAAGTACCTCTCATCTGATCAATGAGCAGGGAAATGAAGTTAGGGACCATAGTAGTACCGATGGATGAATCGTTGTAACTACCATACTCCCTACGCTAGGATGACCTCCATTGATCTGGGATCAATGATACTGGTCTGGGACCAGTGGTAGGAGTTGTACCATACTATGACGCTGACTTCGGGTCGGTTGAGACTAGTCTGGGATCAGTGGTACATACTCTGAGACTGACTTTGAGTCAGTGGAGGATGATATTGGTCTGGGACCATTGGAGTTGTACTCACTATGACGCTGACTTTGGGTTGGTTGAGACTGGTCTGGGACCAGTGGTACATACTCTGAGACTGACTTTGAGTCAGTATGATACATCCTCGATCATTTCTTCTTCATAATTCGGACAAAAGTAGAGTAGAACAGAACAATGCAAGAGCAGAGCAGAACATAACAAAAAAAGTACAGATCAGTGCAGGGCAGAACAAGACAAAGTAGAACAGGCAAAATAGAGCAGAGCAGGGCAAGGGTCAGGCTGTATAAGGCAGTGCATTTGATGGATGAATAGTAACGACCGATAGACAGATTGCAGATGAAGTTCTCCATGGTTGAGAGGGAGTGTTAAAATTGGCAACCAGGGCAAAACTTCATGTGGGTCATCTTATTCATGGCTAATAATATTTTATTAGATTCCTCTCGTCGAGAGGTGTAGGATTGATATAAAGATCATCCAATTCCGATAAGTATTCATGGAGATATGAATTTATTTTGATTATGGAATTATTATCAAGCCGACCTACAACTCATGTAGGCTCAGAAGCCCAACAGTCGCATCTATTCACCCACCAACGTTGTGTATAAATATAAGAGGACTTTTCCTCATTTGGACTCACTCATCTCATCACATCTCTCTCTCTCTACTGCGCAGATATGAGTCTCTTCTCTACTGCGCTGAAATGGGTCTCTCTCTCTCACACATGTGAAGTCGGAAGCTATTGAATTTGAAGCTGCAACTGCAGAAGTAAAGATTGACTTGCGTAGCCTAGAATATCTCCTCTTTGGAACTGTGTTGTAGGTTCATCTGAACCTTCTTTGAAAGCCGCAACTTTTGGTGGTGGAATGAAGTCAATCCGACAAACGGTTTGCAAGATATCGACTGCCCTAGTTTGAAGCCAGAAACTACTGAAACTGAAGCTGCAACTGCAGAAGTAAAGATTGACTTGCGTGGCCTAGAAGATCTCCTCATCTGAACTATGCTGTATGTTCATCTGAACCTCCTCTGGAAGCTGAAACTTTTGGTGGTGGAATGAAGTCAATCCGACTGTCGGTTTGTGAGATATGGTCTGCCCTAGTTTGATAATGAAGCCGCTAATGCTGATGCTACAGATCTAGGGTTTGCTACTGCTGATATGAATCAGATTTATTGTACTATTTCTCTCTGCTGAATTATTGAAGATAAAAGAAGATTTGATCAAAGGGTTTCCCCACACATTGTGGGGTTTGTCCCTGGCTAGCCGCCACATCTTGTGTCTCTTGTCTTGGCTTGTTTTCTGTCAATCGTTTAATGTTCTATCTGCACTTTACTTTATGTACATGTGATTGCTAATCGGTGGAATATAATAAGAAAAAGAAGTAAACTGTTATAAGCATAGAACATACCATAACTTAACAAGATCAAATTCATCTTTCTCTTGCCCTGATGATGGATCCCATTTGGGATTCGAAACGTTGGTGTAAAAATTTCCATTACTGTGGGTTCTCCGGTCAAAAATTCAAAAATTTTATTAATGCCATATCTGGAGGAGGTCTAAGGTTTTTGGGGATAGCATTATAAACATTATTAAACCTGGTACAGTAATCTTGTACAGTTTCCTGTGTTCCCCTCTTCAAGGCTTCGTACTCTGAAAAATATGGACAGGGCCCTTCTTCTTCTCCCATCTGTTCAAGAATGTCTGATAAAGAGATTGTATGTCATTAATACTGTTTGCAGGGAGGGCTCTAAACCATGTTCTAACATCTCCAGTTAAAATTTGAATCTCCTCATTCTAACATCATCGGCATCAACTTCATATATCTCAAAGTAGTTTGTCATCTTTTTAGTATGTTGCTTTGCTGTGTAGGTGCCAGTGCCATAAAATGGAGTGATTTTGCTTTGATAGTCTTGGGGCATAGCCCCTGGGTTGACAGGTAAGTGCAAGGGAGTGTATATGTTTGCCATGGCTAGAGGAGTAGGTGTGACAGATGATTGAACAGGGATAACAATGGGAATATGAGTTGTAGATGGAGAGGTGGAAGGGGTGGCTTGGGGTTGAGATGAACTTGGAGAGGCTGAAGTAATCACAGAAAGGTTTGATGTTCCTACATAGGTAAGTTCAAATTGAATGGAATTCTGGAAATGTCTGTCAAGATGTAAAGTGACAATCTCAAGTTGTAAATTTTCGATGAATAAAGGATCATGAACCATGCAGGCTAAGGCGGATTGAGAAAAGGTTACAAATAAAGAAGTCTCAAAATACTCATCAAAAGGTTCCTCCTCAAGGTAAATCCACTTATCTGGACAGGATGATGACCTATGTAAAGGTTGTGAACTAGCAGAACTCTCTTGGCTATCTTGTCTCCTTAGAATCCTAGGGATCAGATTATGGTTTTCAAACACAGGGGGTGGATTTGGATCAAGGTTAACTCTGGTGTAACAAGTCCTTTCTGAAGCCAGGTTTCTAGGTGTATTTTTTGGTTTTTCCTCTAAATGGGTTGGGAAAAACAACTTCTTACAATTTCTTTAACAACCTTTATATATGAGATGTGAACTTTCTTAAAGGCTTATTGGAAAATAAAAGGAACTGATCAAGGATTTGAAAATAGGTGTTCAATCCATAAACTAGACTAGATATAGACTGAAGTAGCATTCATTTAATTCTGCAATTGCAATGCAAGAGCATCTCAAAGGCTACCTAGCTAACTTTAGGCTCTGTCTGTAGTTTATAAAGTAAATAATAGTAACAAATAAAATGTTCAGGTCCCCAGCAGAGTCGCCACTATGTTATCTCTCAGATTTTCCCAGAAGTTGTGAGAAGGGGAAAGTAAATTCGAGGTAACCACAAACCAATCTTTTAGATACAGATTCTAGCCAATTTGTATTCAGAAGGGGCCCTCTCTTTATGATTTAGCTCTATTTTGGAAAGGTTTTAGGCTAGTTGTAAAGTTTGGGGGTTTTGTTTGAATTTGGGTGGTGAGATTCAATAGTAAAGGGGTAAGACTGAGTAGCTTAGTCCATTGGGTTGATGGAGTCAAAAAAAATGGCTTAACTGGAATTGGTTTCTTCACAAAGGATGGTTTAATAGAGCAAGGTAGTCAAACAGGGAACAATTAGAGACTAAAAGATGGGATGGGCTTAAAGGGTTAAAGGGAAACTAATAATCCTTTAACATACTTTAAATGAGTAGAATACGACTAACCATCAGTAAAGAGAAATCAAGAATTCTTCACTAAATGATTAAAATGAAAAACTAGGAAACAGGAGCAATCAAGAATTCACTGTTTATACTAGTTCAGAAGAAAACATTGAGAATAATAATGATTGAAAATAGAGTGCAATTAAGCAAATTCTGAGTTATTCTTTTTCATTTACCATTCAGATGTGAAACAGAGATGATATTTTAAACAAGGAAAACTATAAAACACAAGGTATAAATGAACTTATTGTTCCAATGTTTGATTCAAGAATTCTGAGAAAAGTCCTTAGCTCCAATTCTTCACCCAACAAGCCACAAAGTTGGTCCAAACAACACTTTATTCCAAAAGAGTCAATGTTACAACAATATCTAAGAATCCACCCTCAATACTCTAATTGAGAGGGTATTTATACAAAAATATCTCATAACAGAGTGAGATATATTCTATTGATGACTAATTATTTTTATAGAAAAATAGAGACACTTAGTCTTGAAGATAGGAGGAAGGTGAACTGATGATGCACTATTCATATTCTCGCTGAATGTGCTGGAGGCGTGCCCTTTCATTTGGCTTGTTGTTGTCTTCTTTAGTAACTCTGTGCTGGCTACATTGTTTTGACCAATACTTTTCACCTGTTTTGATACACTTCGACCTGTTTGACCTCTCTTCATCTTTGTTCATCCTGCTATGGTAAAAGCCCAAAATTTACATTTTACCCAAAGTAAATCTACAAAATTTTCAATGTGTCCTCCCACCATTTTTGCTCTGGCAATTTGTGTTTCTGGAGTTTCCTCAAAGTCTCATCAGTTTTTGTATATCTGAAAAAATTAGGTTGGAGTTGAAACAAATGCTTTACCTCATGCTCAATATAGAATAAGTTCTCCAAGCTGTCATAGAGAACTCGGCCTGTGGGGAGTGTTTTTATTCCTGATGCACTTGTTGATGAACTAGCTTGATCTCCAGCATACTTATTCAATTTATCTACATAATTAATGTGCTTCATTAACCTGTCATTGATCAAAGGACTTGGTAGCCCTTTATTCTGCAAAACTGTGAACTTCTCCATAAAGGAATTGATTTCCACCTGCATATCTTGGCATCTTCTTTCTAGATTTTGCATCAAAGTTCTTTTAGTTAGCACCCTTTTGATTTCCAAAATAGTCTCAGTCCTATCTGGGATGCCAAGTGCTTCCAGTTGTTCCCTGTTTCTGTTATTCAAAAAATGTATTAGCTTGTTGGCCAGTTCAGGCATTTGTCCTAACTCTGCTCTTATTCTTTGAATTTCTACATGTGCTGCTCTCACTAAATCAATCTGTTCATAAATCACTTGGATAGATGCCCACACATCATTTATAGATTGAATGATGTTGGCCCAAAGGATTTTCTTGATCTCTACCAGGGGCTTATCAAAAGTGAGCTCTTGTTCTAATGCTTTAACTTTCTTTTCTAAGGCTTTAATCTCCCTGGTTTTTTCTGCAATACTTATTTTTGAAGCATCATACTTCTTTTCTATATTGGCCAATTGTTCTTTCACTTGTTTCAATTCTGTGACTTGTAATCTCATTTCTTCCATGGCCTTTGTCAATTCTTCAGTGTTCATATTAGTACTGCTTCCTACTACTGTTCCTACTGTTGATGTACCTGTGACTGTTGGGACATTTGGAGCTACTACTATTCCAAGTCTAGAAGGGACTACTGCTGAGACTATGGGAGTTACTTCAGGAGGCTGAGAGGTCGACTCTCCCTGCTTTTCCTTCAGTGCCTTCTCTAGTGCCTACTCTGTATCATTCAATATTTCATTAAGTTTCAGGAGTAGGTCCATCATATCTTCTTCTTATTTCTTTTGTACCACTTCTGCTGTCTAAGGATGCCTTGAAGGAGGTAGCCTCAGCTGTTTCCTCAGAGCAGCAATGTCCTCTTCTTTCTTCTTGATCAGAGCCTGTATGCCTTTAACATCTTTGGGATCATGTCCCAATCCAATGATAATTTCCTCTAATGATTTAATTATGTTATCCTTGGCTAGGGAGGAGGCTTTTTCCAAGTGAAGGTGAGCAATATTATTATCCAAGTAATTTTGTAGCTTGTGCGCCATCATTGCTTTGTCAGCCAGTGTGGAACAGACCATTTCCCCAATTTTCTTATGAAGTTCAATCTGGTCCATAGGATGAATATCTTTGCCTAAGACTTCCAAATTTGTTCTGATGAAATCTATTGCTGACTGGGGTTGCTGCACCTTTGGCTTAAAATAACTCATTATCATTTTACCTTCCTTAACATCATATGCTGGCATCAATCTCTGCTAGTTTGAGGGGGCCATCCTCAAATACTGATTGTAAATTTGAAGCCTTACTGGATCATTTCTGGATTTTATCTCTATAAATGTCTTTTTAATGTCTAATGCCTATTTTCTTTGTGGTCTGGTGGATGATACTTCTGCACTGTGTTGTTTTTCTAGTTCTTGCCTCTGTGAGCTAAGAGATGTTTCTCCCATTGGAGAAGTTTGCTGGCTCACTGCCCTTTCTTCTCTGTGGCTATTTATGGCTTGTTCAATGATTTCCTCTTCTGACAGGGGATTCAATCTTTGTCTTTTAGTCCTAGGCTGTACCATAGGTCCACTGGTAGGAGTAGCGGTTTCCCTGTACCTCTTTTTGCCTTTTTCCTCATTTAGAGGAGGTTGAAAGGCTGGAGTTTTTACTGCTTTAATTTGAGGTGGAGGAGTTGGTATTTGACCTTATTCTTTGGACTTTCCATGCTGATTTGTCATTGTGGGCTGTTCTCTGGTCTCTACTTCCTTCCCTTTAGGTGTGCCTGTGGTTGGTATGTTGATTTCCGGTAGACGCTGTTGAGAATTTCCAGCACCAGATGCTCCTTTTCTGGCCCTTGAGATAGCTGGAAAAATACCTACCCAAAAGAATCCAGGTCAAGGGTTTCCTCAAGATCTCTTATAGTATTTTCCATCTTTTCCTGTTCACTAATCTCTTCTACTAGGGTCCCTTCTACCCATTCATCCTGATTTGCAAACTGTTCAAATTCTAGGATCTTATGATGTATATAAGCTGACAACCTGTTTCTTACCCTTCTGTCACTTATGAAAGTATTTGGGTCATATGGCACCCACCAAAAGCTTTTCTTTAATCTAAGGTGGTCTTGTAAAATCTTTTCAGCTTGTTGCCAGGCATCCCTAGAATTGATGACAAAAGGGCCTAACTGGTTTTTGATTCTCAGCTGAGCCTTTTTCTTTGCATTATAAAAGTGGGTTAAGTCTGCATTTATGCGCTGTCTAAAATATTCTAGTGCAAATAATCTCATGGGCACATATTTAGGCAATTTGAAAGGGCAAAGTTCACACCCATACATTATGATTTCCGTGTGATTTTCATATAGGTACCAATTACCTATCCTGTACTATTTAGAGAGCTGCAGAATCTTCTTCATGTCACCAGTGATCCTAGGAGGGGGAACTCCTATGAATAAAGCAATTGCTGGGTGTACAAACCAGTCAATGAACTCGTTATAAGTATAAGGGGACTCACTGGTTTTATGAAAGATGGAACTCCAAAAGATCACAGGCCTTCGATTTCCTTTTGAGTCCAATTTCTTGATGGGGAAAGGAAAGCTGTCTGGCTGATCATACAACAGAAGATGGTATATAAAAGATGAATATTTGAAGACTCCTTCCCTATCCAAACTTATGAATTGATCATGGATTTTGTTGGCAATGAAAATGGCATAGTCATATCTGACAGCAGGGGGCTGTCCTGGAGTAAAGATTGACATTAAAACTAAGGTGATGTCATCAACATATTCACTAGAATTGAATCCCATGATTAGGGATATCATTTCAATAATGAGTCTGCCAGTGTCAGTGAAAACGTTTTCAGATAAGGAGGTGGACCTTTAGGCTGGTGCTTTGGCAGCATGAAGGTTTGAGCAATACGGCTTATCTCTGATGTGGGCAATTGAGAAGCTTTTTCAAGTAGATACCCCATGGAAAGAGGAGCAAGGGGCTCAGTGGAGTGGAACTGTATCATTTCATTAATGGACTTAGCAGTTATGGGAAAAAGAACATTCTGGGATGGGGACATAACTGCTCTGTGGACAGGGTCATAGTTGGCACAACAATGATGAATTATTTCTGGGAAAACATGGACTGAGGGGAGGAAATACATGGGAAGATTAGATTCCCATAGTCCAAAGATGTCAGACTTGTTTAGATAGCTTTCTCTGAGTTGGCAGAAGGTCTGAAGACGGTTCCTGTCACTAGATAAATCTTTTATTTGAAAATCTTTATCTGCAAGAGGCAGATAATCTAGGTCTTTGTGAGGTGCATTTATGGGTGCGACATTCAGGGCTATAGGAGTTTCCATGTTTGGTTCTTATGTATTCAAACTGGAATTGGGGCTTTCTGGGGAAAAATGGAGTAAACAGTAGACTTAAGGTGTTTTTTATGGCGATTTACTAACTATTTTTACCCTGAATTTTGGCTTTCGCTGGTAGAATTCTCAGTGAAAACAAAAATTGCAGGTTTACAAGGTAAAACGGATAAATACTTGGATTAAGGAGGAAAACTATGTAGTTGCAGGTTGATTGACATCTATAGGGCTTGACGCTGGAGTTTCTTGGCCGGGTGGTAGGCTGAAAAGCTAGTACAGGGGACTGAATGTTGTTTTGCATGGAGAACAGTTCACAGAGCATAATGGGGAAAATGATGTTTTTATCGTTTATTTAATGAAATTTGGGTTTCAGGGCTTTTCGCATTTATTAGGTGGATGGCATCAACATGATGGGACATTTTTTCGTTATGCGGAAGGTGGTAAGCAGTTTCCCTGCACTACTTTTGGGGTCAAGTGGTTTCAGATGGAGGGCAAGCAAGCATGCTGGGAGCGCGACGCGTGGCGGAGGTATGACAGAAAACCACTGAGCGATCACGACTTAAAGCGAGCCGCGAAGGCTCGTTGTGATATCTCCATCGACCGTCGGATTAAAAGACAGAGATCGGTTGGCCGACGGGTGACGAAGTTGGGCGGGGTGTTAATACAGCGGGGCCCAATATAATTAACGTAGAATTAATGCAAATTTAATTGTCTCGAGGGTGATTCTATTGGATAACAGGTAAGTTATTAATTAATTGGGGGTTAATTAATCCTATATTATGTGGAGTGGGATAGGTTATTAATAAACTCCAAATAAGTTTAGTAATCCCTTTTTAAATGTATAATGGTTATATACCATCAGGGTGAGATTATATAGAATGTCGGAGTTTTTATTATAATTACATAATACGGGAAATGGGTAAATTTCGTCGAGAGTTATATAATAGATGTTAATAAGTCCATATGAAACAAAACATTGAGAGCCAAGTTAAAATGTTTACGATTTTCATTAAAACTTGGGCTAAAGTGGGAAAAGGGGTTTTCAAGAGATATTATGCATTTCCTAAGTAAAATAGGTTTTTTACTTAGGCTAAATTTATAAAATGAAATGAAATGATGGATGAATGATTTCTGAGTAATTAGGCTTTTAGATCATTGGGCTGAGGGTCCGGTCCCTCCAAAAGTCAGAGAAATGCTCTGAGCCCCTTTGATTTTCAAAGTCCTTAATACTTTTAGGGGGAATTAGTGCAATCTTTAGGGGAAAATGTAAAGGGGAATTAGTTATTTAACCTTGTTCTGCTTGAACTGCATCAAGTATAATGTATGCCTTGCACTGGTGAGAAAAGTAAAGATCAACACATTTAGAAGCATTTTCATCACAAGTACTATTCTGCAACATCATCTACCTACCCTACCTACTTTAGCCTGACATTTTTTCTTCTTTATTAGGGTGCACTTGGACTGGCAAATCCTTATCATGCTTTTTCTTTTTACATATGGAAGTCTATCTAAGTCTAACCTTATTACATCCAAGGGCTTAGACTAAACTGTTGAGCTCCTTTTATTCACTCTACCTATCTACTTATATGCCAAGATTACACTGTTTGGTCAGATATTTATTCTTTATCTACAACATGAAATTGAAAAATGAATGAACCAAGTTTAAACAATTTGACTCTTCATCAATTGTGGCATGAGATTCAAAAGTTGCACACAATTGCTTATTACAGAAAATGAAAAAGTAGTGGCATTTAGACTTGCACACTTTCCTGGTCTATTTTTGTTTGGGGTTCATTTTTTCCTCATTTTTTCGACCATTTTATTCTTTTTAGCCTTTGATTTTTCTTTTAGGGCATATCCTCTTTACATTTTTTAAATTTTTTGATTTTCTAAAAAATATGGAAAACCTTTGCAACAAGAAAAGGTATGAACATATTATAGAGCTCATCAAGTCAATCGTGAAATATGACACCTATTGGTGTACGAGCATAACAGAACACTTAACCTACAAATGACCCTCCATGCTCTTTAAATAGATATCATGTACCAATTGAGTGTGAAGCCATGGATCAAGTGTCAGTAATACTGAGGAGAGAATGAACCATTGGATCACGTCATGTCCAAAACATATCGTGACCGTCAGATTGTAAGTTACAAAAGTACATAGTAAAGAAACACACTTTACCTAACTCTACACTAGACCAAGTTATACTTAACTATTCCCTATGTGTCAGAATATCCTAACATCCCCCCTTAAGAACAACTTGGGATAGGATTGAAGGATGTACAAATATGACATAATAGGAGAAGGAAGGATGCATTAGAGCCTATCTCCCCTTTGTGACAACTTCCTGAACTCCAACCATAAATCAAAGTTTAGTCAACTTTGCCTCTGTGAGAGCCTTTG
Source organism: Pinus tabuliformis (assembly GCA_031772625.1). Lineage (NCBI taxonomy): Eukaryota > Viridiplantae > Streptophyta > Pinopsida > Pinales > Pinaceae > Pinus > Pinus tabuliformis. The sequence continues at coordinate 1,351,500,051 of CM062820.1, read as the reverse complement.
TAAAGATGTCTGCAACTTGATCATCCATTGAACAATATTGCACTTTAAGAACATGGTCATGAATGAGCTTTCCGATGAAGTGCATGTGTAGTTCAATGTGTTTGCTGCACTGATGTTGGACTGGATCTTTTCATAGTTGAATGGCACTTTGATTATCACACCAAAGTGTAGTCGGATACTGCTGCTGAAAGCCAAATTCTGACAGGATCTGATGAAGCTAGAGGGCTTCCTTACTAGCTTCTATGGCACCACGATACTCTGCTTCTGTTGAAGAAAGAGAAATAGAATCTTTTTTCTTGCAAGCCCATGTAATAGGTCCTGAACCAAGAGTGAACACATAACTTGCAGTAGACTTCTGATCATCAAGGTCACCAGCCCAATCAGAATCAGTGAAACCAACCGATATAGGAGATGCTTCTACACTGTAATGAATCCCAAACTAAAGTGTACCTTGAACATAATGAAGTATTCTTTTAGGTGCTTTCCAATGACTTTCATGTGGGTTTTGCATAAATTGAGCAATAAGGCCAACATCAAAGGAAAGTTCAGGACGAGTATGGGCTAGATATAAAATTTTCCCTACAAGTTGACGGTATAAGGTAGCATCAACTTCAGGGGATGTACAAGTGACTCAAAGTTTGGCTCTGGACTAAAAGGGAGAAGGGGATGGCTTACAATATTCCATGTGAAAATGGCATAGAAGATCACATGCATACTTGGACTGGGAAAGGGAAATACCTTCCTTGTATTGCAAGACTTAAAGACCAAGGAAATAATGCAAGTGTCCTAAGTCTATCATTTCAAACTTCTATTTAAGGTTGGACTTCACATGGTTTATAAGGTTGGGATCACTACCAGTAAGGATAAGGTCATCAACATAAAGAACAAGAATGATAATAGACTTGCCCACTTTCTTGGTGTAGATAGTATTGTCAGAATGACACCTAGAAAAGACAGTTTCTAAAAGAAAGTTATCCATTTTGGCATACCAAGCCCGAGGGGCTTGCTTGAGACCATAAAGGGATTTCTTAAGACAACATACAAGGTTGGAGTCTGTTTGTATAAATCTGGTAGGTTGTTCCATATATTTCTTCATGCAAGTCCCCATGTAAGAAGGCAGATTTAACATCCATTTGATGGACTTCCCATTTGAAAGAGGTAGCAAGGGAAAGAACAAGGTGAATAGAGTTCGTTTTGGAAATAGGGGAGAAGGTTTTAGTATAGTCAATGCCTTCAACTTGTGAAAAACCCTTAGCAATAAGACGAGCTTTATGTTTATCAACTTTTCCATCTGGTCCATAATTGGTTTTGTAAACCCATTTGCATCTAACAAGTTTTCGTCCCTTTGGAAGAGGAATAAGATCCCATGTATCACTTGCCAATAATGAATGATATTCTTCATTCATAGTTGCATCCCAATCTGGATGGCCTGAAGTTTTTGCAAAGGTGTGAGGATTATAATTCGCTGAAACTTTAGCTTGTAAAGAAGAGGCTCTATCGAACTGAGAATGTGTACGTGGTTGATCTGTAGGATCACTGGCAAGAGCACCTACTGCATCCTAAGTAACATGCACCCATTTTTGAAGTTGAGGAGCTGAAGGAGGATCCTAAGAAGGTGGGGGAGGATTTTCATCCTCGTTGTCATCATCTGAAGAAGAAATATTTTTAGGAGTAGAAGGGATAGAGAGAGGTGGCACATCTGCCAAACTAGGCTCGTAGGCCAATATATTTCCAAAAAACTTTACATCTCTTCTAATGATAAATTTTTGGACTTAAGTGGAATAAGTCTATATCCTTTGACATCTTCAGAATATCCAACAAAAATACATTTTTCACTCGTAGGTTCTAAAGTTTTATGTTTCTCATCTACAATATGGGCCATGCTTCACTTCCAAAAACACGAAAGTGACTTACATCTGGTTTAATTGAGCTCCATGCTTCTTCTGGAGTGATATTATTTAAAACCTTAGCATGAGTGTGATTTATTATGTAATTTTCACAGTTAATTACTTCTGCCCAAAAATTAAGACTAAGTCCTTTATATTGAAGCATACAATTAGCCATTTCCTTTAAGGTGTGATTATTCCTTTCAGTTACACCATTTTGTTGTGGAGTATATGGAACAGTATGTTGTATTTGAATTCCATTCTCAGTGCAAAAGTTGATGAATTTGTTCTTAACATATTCTCCGCCATTATCAAATATTAGATTAAGAATTTGATGTCCAGATTGTTTTTCAACAAAGGCCCTAAAGGCCAAGAACATGTTAAATACTTCACTCTTGAGTTTTAAGAAGTATACCCAAGTGGAGAAATCATCAATGAAAGTTAACACTTGTAGCCAGAGAATGAAAAAACTAGAAGTGGACAACATAAATCACTATGCACAACCTGTAAAGGGGCTGAGGTGTGCCAAGAGGCATATTTTTCAAAACTATCTCGATGATGTTTTCCAAGTACACATTTGGAACAAACACCATATCTGCAAGATACCATTGGAAGGCCTGTCACCATATTTTTTTTGCATAGATTCTGAAGGGAGAGATATTTTAAGTGACCAAATCGCTCATGCCAAATTTTTCTCACTTCGTCATTATGAGCAACAAATACCGAGGGAATATTTGATGACCCAAAGTTTTTAAACTTATACAACCTTGTAGAATCATCAGCAATCCTAGTAGCTAAAATCTATCTAGGATCTCTTAGGTCCTTAATTACAACATCGTGAGGTGAAAATTCAATGATTTTACCTTCACCTGAATGAGTATGTAATATACAGATAGAAGGTTGCAGGATAAGGTTGGAACACATAATACATCATTAAATTGACCATTATCTAAATGAACACTTCCAGTCCCTACAACACTAAGAGATCTATCATCACCAACATATATATTTTTTGTCTTATAATCATTTAAAGAAGAAAACACGGCTTTATTTTTGGCCATGTGATAAGAAGCTCCAGAATCAATGAGCCACTCATGAGAATGAGAAGAAGAAGATACATTTAGTGCATAACCAGACCGAGATGCTTGACAGCCACATGCAGAAATTGTTATTCCTGAAGATGAAGTTGAAGTTGAAGAGTGCTCCAAATGGATGTTATGATTCTTCATTGCTGCTTCCAATGCTTCCATATTCTTAAAGAATTTGTATTCTAAGTGGCCATCTCGATTACAATAGTGGGAATGTATATCAGTATTCTTCCCTTTGTTTTTATTTGCCTTATCATTTTGTTGAAATGACTTTTCATTTTGAGACTGAAATTTCTTAGGACACTTGTTTGATTTAGGACCATTCTGTTTAGGATACTGCTTCTTAGGATTGTTTGAATTTGGTTGTTTCTAGGTGCGAAGGCTTTCTTAGAAGAGTTTCCAAGATCAAGAAGACCAAGATATAAGAGCTTTTATTGTTCTCTTCTTCTTTTTTAACACAGTCGGTTACTTTTTATATATTGCAAAAAATGGGAAAGGAAGCTAGTTCCTTGTACAATCAGAGGAGAGCTGGATCAAAGTAGAGTGCAACAGGGAGCGTAGTCCCCACAGCTACTTTAGAAACCTATTTCTTATAAACTTCAAAAAATACAAAATGTGACTTGAACACCTTAAGCTTCACGAAGTGAGCAAAGCTGCACTTAACTTTGAAAAAGCGAACTTAACCAAAAACCCACACTTAACTTTGGAAAATGTGGACAAAAATACAAACACACAAGACTCAATTTCTTATTTTCCACAACCTTGGCGCAATTATCAAAACTTACCTTTATTAGGATCAATCTCCACTGAATATTTCCTCTGTCAAATTTGACGGACACCATCGAACGTCGATCATTCAACCTGCACGACTCTCCACAACCGTCGATCCACACGAAATAGATCCAACAGCGAGCAAGGATTTCAGGTGGGAAAATCATGCGGAGAATACCCACTCGATAAAGTGGTATTCTCACCCCACCTGCTTGCAATGTGTCCAACGGTGAGTGGAATCGGGGGGTTCCCTCCTGAAACCACTTACCACTTAATCACCTCCCGATAAACCACTCCTACTTATTCCCGCCTTTTCTCTTTGACTAAATCTCATGCAAGTTAGTGCCCGATGACCCTTGATCTACCTCCATCGAGTTCCTCTCCCAATACTTCTGATGTCATTCCTTATCCATTGATCTCCGAATCCAATGGTTCCTGTGCGAGGGTTCTTCATCTGTCTCCTCACACTTTCTTTGCGGCAATTCTTCAATTTTTTGTGGTATCTGGTCCTAATGTATTGGTCTATGTTGAGGAGATACTTGCTTCTATTGATTGACTTACTATCTCGAGTCACTTGGGAGCTTCCGCAGGTGAACTTGGAGACTTGACTATTACTTTCATTACAATTACGATCTAGGCGTTTGTGGTTGACATGGCTAATGCCGACTTTGCCCAGGAGAGGAGGACAATTGGAATCTTGTTTCATCATATAGTGTAGCTTTTTGGGATTATGATAGTCGTGTGCTCTAAGCAAGGCTAATTACTGTTGGGAACCTTTGCTGGCATATATTCTCTATTTTCCTCATGCAATCTCCATCTTGAGTTGATGTTTTGATTCTTCTTTTTTATTTTTCCCCCCTATAAATTTTCTTGTGATATTCTTTGAATCTATATCTTCTTTCTCAATCCTCAAACTGGGTGTGGGGGTCATGGTATACTTTCTTCATGAACTTCATTATTCTCTTTGACAACCCCAATTGGTCTGTCAATTGCTTTGTTGGCATGGCTATCAATGTCCTTATTTTGGTTTCTCAGGCATGCTTTATGGTTATTTTTCCTAGGCTTTCAAAGCTTGTTCTGATCCTTTGATAGATTTTGTTGATGGCTATGCTTTTGAAGTCCCTTTTGGCATCCAATGCTGCTGTTATGGTAGCCGAGTCCCCTATTATGATAGGGTCCTTGATTGAATTTTTGTTTAAAAGCCTTGTGCCTGGAAGAAGATTGTATGCTTTAACCCTATTGTTTGTCATTTATCCAAGGCTCCATTCATAGGTTATTAATTTTTTTCCATTTGGATCTAGTATAACTCCTCCTACCTCTACTTTACCCAGGTTATTTTTTGCAGCTCCATCAAAAAAGAGAATGTGTCTCTTCTGTTCTTTTATCCATTCTGCAAATTCTTTATCCTCCAATCTTAATTTCCAATTCTTTTTTGTGTGAAATTCTTTATTTTTTGCTATAGCTATTGGTTTTGCTTTGTTTTCTAACATTGTTTTGCTGTACCAGTCTTTATCTTCTTGTTGTAAGTCGTTTTGGTCCATTTTTGAGATTCCATTTGTACTTATTATCTCTACAACTTGGCTCCAAGTTTCTGCTAGGATCTTTCCTAGATTTGGCTTTTGTTCTTTGAAAATGCATTTGTTTCAGGCTAACCAAATTTGTCAATGCAGAATTGAAGGGAGACATTTCCATATCCTATTTATTGTTGCCTTTCTTTTCTTTGTATATGGGTAGATTTTATCCCAGTTTTTGTGAAGACTTGTCAACTGAATTGTTGGATTTATGTTTATTTCCAAAGGACTTTTTGCCTATTTCCAACACTCTCTCGCCACCGAATAGTTAATGAAGAGGTGTTGGATTGATTCTTCCTCCTTTTGACACATGACACAATTTTGAGGGCCCTTGTATTCCTTTTTCTTTAATTTTCAGAGATAAGAATTTTACCTTTGAGAAGTGTCCATGTGAAGACTTTAATTTTGGGTAGACTCTCTGAATTCCAAGCTTCCTTCCAAAGACTCCAATCATTTTGATTGTGGAGTTCTTGGAGGAGTTTGTACCCTAATTTCATTGTGTAATACCCTCCATTTGGGTCCCAAACAAAGTCATCCTACTCTTCTATGTTGATGGGCGCGGTCCCTGCAAGATGGACTTTTAAAATTTCCCACCTACTTTTTAGTCTTGGTGATGTAGTTAGCTTTTTCCATCTTACTCAGTTATTCTGATCCCAATCCAAAATAGAATAAAGAGTGTTAAAACTTTTCTCTTCCATCCATATCTGAAGTCCCCTTAAATTTTGTTGTTTATTTAAGGGGGTTTTCCCACTATTCTATCCTCCCAGATAGAAATTGTTTTTCCATTCCCTCGATTTTTGGATATTTGATCTCTAATGAGAGGAATTATCCTTTTAACCAATTTCCAGATTTGGGTGCATGGCCTATCTAGAATAGTTTCAATGAGCAGCATTGTTCTATGACAATTTAAGTATTTCATTGTTAGTACTTTTTCCCACCAATGGTTGTTCCCATTTATCATTCTCTAGATCATTTTTGTCCCTAAGGCAATGTTCATTAGTCCTGGCAGGTGAATTGCTATACCTCCTTTTTCATAGGGAACCGTAACTTGCTCCCATTTAACAAGGCTAGTTTTTTTATTATCTTGCTTTCCTCCTTGCTAGAGGAAGCTTCTAATTATCAATTCCATTTGCTTGTGGGCGCTTACCAAAGCCATAATGATTGCATATTCATATATAGGCAAGGCCGAGAGAAGTGCTTTAATCAATGTCACTCTTCTTGCCAGGTTGAGCCACATCACTCCCCAATTCTAAATTTTTCCCTTCATTCTCTCCACTTGCTTGTTCCAAACTTCTAATTTTACCACTTCCTTTGCTAAGGGTAGCCCAAGATAAGTGAAGTGGCTCCAATTTATTTGTAAAGGTATTTCCAGTATTTGTGAGATACGCTGCATTGTTTTTGTTGGGGTATTACAGCAATATATTCTGCATTTAGAGTTGTTTAAAATTCCTCCTGAAGCTAGGATAAATTCATCCAAGACTTTTTTGAATCATTTTGATATAAAGCAGGATGGCCCGCCTATGAGAAGGGTATCATCTGCAGAGATAGAATGGTTTATATCTTTGACTCCTCTCGATATTTGGATCCCTATTATTTTTTTCTCTTTTCTCTAATTTTCCAGCATAACACTCAGCAATTCAGTGATGATGATGTACAACAATGGAGAAAGCGGACAATATTTCCTTAGCCCTCGTTTGCTTTGGAAAAATTTACTAGGCCAACCATTGATTAAAGGAGCTATCCAAGGATTTGATATACATGCCTGGATAATCTCTATGAAATTTGTTGAAAAGCCAAACGCTTTGAGAGTTGCTGCAAGAAAGTTATGGTTAACTCTATCAAAAGCATTAGCCATTTCTAACTTAACAATCATTCCTCTTGTTACAGGGAAAAGTGTCTATGCAGAACTGCTAATCCCACTAAGGTGTGGTGGCTACCTTAGAAACAAACAAAGTAAAACTACTTTCGTTTTCCTTTATGAAAGATAGATGAGAGAAGAATAAAGGAGACCAACCTCTGTCTTGCGCTTGGTTCCTTGCTCGATTCCTCTCTCTTCTGATAGTCTTTTGCTACTTGCTTCCTTATACACCCAGCTTCACAGAGTACCTGTAGAATCAAACCAGCATAACACTATACAAGAACATGGATCTATTATCATAAACAATCTGGGATCAGATGTAAATTGACCATACAAATGCATGAAGCATAAATGACACAAGAGTATGGAGGAAAACTTGAATAACTTTATTGATAATCAAGAAAGAGCTAAGAGAGTTACAACCAGTTGTTCTGACCCAGAATCATCCTTTCAGCAAGTAAGCCCTTCTTCAGCTCATGCAAAGCTTAGATCACCCAACACTATGATGTTCCCTCAAGAAACCAATAGCAATTCCTTACAAGATGCAAAATTCCAGCCTCTGGATCTCTGGGATGAGGGATCCATATATAGATATCTGTAAGGGAGATGAGTAAACTTTTGATTTAATTAGTGTCTTCCCTCTTATAGTTATTGCTTCCACTTGGAGATTGATGATCTCTTACTCATCCTTGGTCGAATTCAGAATGGCAAGTGTCACAGGAGAAGTTTCTAGAAGATTCCATGCTTCTCCACCTCACGGATTGACACAACCATTTGTCTCTTCTCGCCCATCGCACCCCATAGAAGGGATTTTTGAAATGCAACGCACCCACTGAGTGTACTTAGGTGAGATGCAACACACTTTGCCTATGGAGTAGGTGAAGTGATCCTGTTTTGACCAATTCTGAGTGGTTTTTCATGGAGAACTTCTGGGAGAAGCTGTAATCAATTGACCTTGTTCCTTTAGGGGTTGGAACAACACTTTTAGGGACTTAGGAGCCCTTGGTTTATGGAAATTTTATGCATGGGGTTGCAGTGCCCAAAAATGTCTATAACAATTGCCCCATAAAGCATGAGGTCGTTAATCTTTTTGATGTCGGGCGAAATCTTTATCATGAGGATGCGAAGTTCTTTCAAGCTGGGAGGAGCCCTGTAATAAGATACAATACAATACATTATCTTCATAATATTTTCATGATCTAGCTGAGGCAGGCATTCCCATGCTCAGCTTTATAAATTCATTTTTATGTACATAAGACAGACAATCGTCTGTGTGTAGACTGATGATTCTGATAGAGCCATCATCCCTTTGATTGGATGATTATCTGTGCAGCAATGATGTACATTTGATGTCTTTATTTTCCTGAATATATATCGCAGCCCGGACGGATGAAACTAGATCTGGGGTCTTCAATCTCATTCGATCTTCACTCAAAGTACAAGTTGATCCATGTGAGAGATGCTCTGGAGTCGAACATGGAAAGACATCGCCTGATTACCAGCCAATGATGTAAGCTGTTAACAGGTGCGAGAGGAATCATCGATAATGATAATGACCCTCAAGGTACTGTAGTACAATTCACGTGGTGTGAATAAAGGACTTGGCGTCGAACACCACGCAAAATCTTTCGGTCGAAGGCCATTGATGTAAACCTGTTGCCGGAAGTGAGAAACTTGCCATTGAGGCATGCAAGCTTCAAAGTACTGAAAGGGGTGTTCCTAGATTGACTTCTTGGATAATTAGTTGATGTTGACAAGAAGCAATACGTCATAGGAGGGCCTTAATGAATCCCACATCAATGACATGGAACAGAGCAAATGATTTTAATGGAGGTGAAAACGATCTGGTGATATAAGGTTCAGGGTGGTGGTCATGAAAGAATGGAGCGTAAATGTATTGCAGCGGGTGAGACACAGGTGAATTCTCTAAGTGACTTCTCTTGAACATATCGGCGACACTGACATGATGGATTGGTAGCATTAACCCCAAATGTGGATGGTGTGACGGGACCATGGTGATGTGACTGGTGAATGAAACAACCCAACCTGACTTGGATGCGGAGTGAAAGTGTCATGTTCACGAGCGACTTGCTACCAATAAAGTTTCTTCATGTTTTCTTCCCAATTTTTCCCTAGTCATTGCTAACCAGTACCTCTTTATTTTTGTCAATCTTGAGGAGGATAACATACGCTTGTTCTATAATTTTCCCTTCGGGCAAACCCATCGCTATGTTTTAACGAGCCTAGCGATAGTGAAACTCGTTCTTGTCTGCTATGGAGAAGTTTGTCAATATTAGGTTTTAACGAGGTTAACGACAAAGATAACTCGGTCCTTTTCAATTTTAGAGAGTCTGAAAAGGGACATAAAGGAACCAAAAATCCTTTTTCTTCATCTAATCCCTTAAGTCCGAAAAAGTATAAAACAATACAAAAGGGATGAATTTTCGATACTTTTAACGAGCTGAACAAAACAAGCGCTCGATCTTTTTGTGTAATAATCCCTCAGTTCCAAAAAGATTAAAATCTAAAGGAGGGATAGCACTTTCGGTCCCTTTAACGAGCTGGAGAGGCCAATGGCTCGGCAATCTTTTTATATTTTACGAGTCAGTTGAAAAGAGCTTAAAGGAGACTCGTCTTTGAGGAACGAGTGATAAAATTGGGTGGCAGCTGATTCCAGGTAAGGTTTGGAATTTTCCAATCACGACAGTGTTACAAGGATGGCTAATAGGATCACTCTTCGTAGCTATTCCTCAAAAGGGGTAAACAATCAAATGGAGGTGAATGATCGGCCAATACAGAGTGGAGGTGATGATGGGAACACGACCAAGGCTTTAAAGGCTGAAGTACTACATTCACGATGATTATCTACCAGGAATTGGTTGATTTTTTATTGAGCTTAAATGCTGGGGGAAACATTTGCTCATTGCTTATGTTTATTTTTTAACGAGCATGAAGTCCGCGTTAAAACTGCTTGATGCGGGTTTATTTTTTAATGAGCTTGAACCCTGCAGTAACACTGCTCGTGGCGGGTTTATTTTTTAACGAGCTTGAACCCTGGAGTAACCTTGCTCATGATAAGTTTGCATGCCCCCAGCATAATAACACAAATCGAGGTGCATGCCCCCCAAGCTTCATTGCAATCATCTTGGTGGTTGGAATGAAGGTTTACCTTCGAGATCTTCGAAAGACTCGACTTTGATTTTACGAGATCGTAATCAAAGACTCGATTTGGAAAGGGAGTTGTTTCATTTTTTAATGAGGTTGACATAGTAAAAGAACAATCCTCATAATCCACCATATTTGATAGAAAATCAAAAACTGAAGGATGATTAAGGTTGCTGGAATAATTTTCGTGGTAATCCGGAAGATGGGAGCGATGGTGGTAATCTTCTCATGGTGCCTCTCCTATCATCATTGATTGAATGATTCCTTCGTCTATAGAATGTACATGTGACCAAGGATCTGAAGAGGTGCCATATTCCTTAGACCTATCTATCCAAACACTCGATGAGCATTGATTTGGGTTTGCCCCCCAGGCCAAGAAAATTGATTGCTACAATATTTCTAAAATGGTGATGATCCATGCTGACAAAATGTTTAGGAATCTTCCGAATCCATTAGATATAGAAGATTTCATATTGCAGTTTTCCACTGTGGCCACTTCTTCCAGATTACTCAGAGCTGGTAGGGCAAAAGTACCCATTAAGGCAGGGTCTTTAAGGAGACCTACTCTGATATTTTGAAGCGAATGATTGCTTCCATGGATCATTGGAATGCTTCCCGTAACTTGTGAACTGTTGGGGAGAAATGTTTGTTGGTCGACGATTGTAATCCCTCCTTGAAAGGGAAATGCAATCTTCTTGAAGTAGGTCGACACAACTGCGGCCATGGCATATATCCAGGGCCTTCCCAGTAGGATGTTGTAATCGAGGTTTCTGTCGATTACTTCAACATCAATTTCTATTGTTTTACCCCCTAGTTCAACTTGCAAGTTACTTAAAATCCCGTATGGAGTGTATGATCGTCCATCAAATGCTTTTAACATTGTTGACGATTGTGACAAGGGTGGTGAGCCTAAATTTTTCCAGCAACTCATCGACATAATACATGTAGATGCCCCCTCATCAATAATTGTTCAATGAACAGTTTTGTTGAGGGCTTTCACTTGAATAAGGAAAGCTAGTTGAGATGCTAATTGAGGGTCATATCCTTTGTGATTAAAGGATACAAGATTGGAATATGTTGGGTCAATCCCACCTATTACTGGTAATAGATCCTGCTTTTGGGAGAGGTAATTTTGCGGTACATCAAGTGTCGACATAGCGGACGGCGATTGGGCCAGGTCCTCTACTATATTATAATTCTGTGCTACTTTGGCACAAGGATAAAATGTTGATTTGTGTACTACTCCCTTTGGCGGCTTTATCATTGGTTCAGGAATGATGGGTGGCACAACTTCGGTCAAAGTTGTTGTCGAACTACTAGGTTGTTCATTAGCCTTGTTATTCGACAGTTGTGGATTCCCGTAATATTTATTCCTTGTCAAAGCATCATTTTGCTGCTTTGAGATAGACAACATAAGCACTTGGGATCGGGAAGCATTTTGATTACCAACCAGTTTGGTTCCTGGATTTGGAAACGGATCAGTTAATACTGCCGAGGTTTTTGAATTCTTGAAGAATTTTTTAAGCTCAGCTCTGTGTGGACAATCTGCGGTCCAATGATCCTCATTGCATATAAAGCATGGACGACTTGTTTTCCTATTTCCAGAAGGGTTTTTAGAAGATTTCTTAGGTGATGATTCCTCCTGTTTCTTCTTCTTCCCTTTGGTTTTCTTCTTGCCTCCAGGTTGCTTGGTTTCTTTGCCTTTATCTGTTGAGACAACATTTACTTCTGAGGCAAGAAGTTCTTCTTTTACGTTTTGATTGGAAATCTTATGGGCCTTTTTAGATGTAGCCTTTCTCGATTTCGTGTCTGTTGCACCAATCACGCCATCGTCGGCATGAGATTCATTGTTTGATTTAGGAGGAGGAGGGACCGAGAATTCCGGTCTAGGAGCGTCAGGTATTTTATCGTAGAGTGTGCCAGACTGAGTGTAAATCAGGTCTAAATATTGTGCACAAGCGATAACCTGCTCTTCGGTGACGACTCCCCCTTTTGCCACATCTTCCATGATGGAAGGTAATAATGATTTAATAAACCATTCAGCTAAAAGTTGATCAGGAACATACGTTTTTACCATTCTACGATGACGTCGCCACTCATGTATATGATCGGATATGTAAGCGGCCATTGTTTGCTTGAAATTGGTAAGAAGTTATGTTCCGGTTTCGTACCTTATTGGTAACTGAAAATGGGTTTAAAAGGTTGTGGCTAGGGTACTGAAGTTGTCAAACGAAGCTCTGGGAAATTTGATATACCATTTTGCTGCTAGACCAATTAACGTCCTCTAAAAAAGGCAAAGTCTAATCGAATCATCGTTTAGGGTGTTTGATGAACACCACAGATGAAAGGTCATCACATGATTCGACGGATCTTCACCCAGATTTCCATTAAATTTAGGAATATCAGATGGAAGTTTATGTGGAATCGCTGGCCACCATGGGGCGTAAGCGATTGGATCGTTTGTTAACCGATTTAAATCAGGTAACTATAAAGTTGCCACGAAGCATAACTGTTGATTTAGGTTAGGTGAAGCATACCCAGGATAAGATGGAATTTCCTGAGCAGTTGGTCTTTGCATACCAGCATAATGCATTTGATGTTGGTAACTTTGGTAAGGTTGGTGGGCATAACCATTGTAGAATGGTTGATTTTGACCGTTTTGAATATATGGCTGTCCACTATTTGCAAATATTTGTTGCTCAGATCCTTGGTATACTTGTTGGAATTGCGGTTGTTGGTATTGTACCAACCATGGTTGTGAAGCCATGTGTTGTTGCCCGATACTAACTGTTTGACCAAGATCAGGGGTAATTGCACCCGTTTGAACCTGTGCCATTCCACCGGTTGGCGATTGTGGTTGAGTCGCAGGGTCAAGAGGCTGTTGCATTACAACCTGAAAAACCTGAGGTTGGCATACAATAGGCAGCGCCTGTACTTGCGACACCGTCACAATAGCTGGTGTAGTTAATATATTTGACATAGGTAAACATTGTTGCATCGAATATACAACTCTTGGTTGTTGAGGTAGTATCGGTGCCCAACCGCTAGATGTAATTCCAGCATAGCCTGAATTTTGTTGTGAACTCCCGTATGGCTGTCCTCCCGGAGGGGACAATGAAAGGGTATATTGTCCCCCATACGGTGGTAATCTGGTACTTAAAGGAATGGTTTGCCCTTGAGGACCAAACTACCCAAATTGACATCCCAAAGGATCAATTTGTTGAGACTCAACATAAGAGTTTCTGGATACTATTCTAGATGAACAAACAGGAACGAACCATACTGTCGAAATAACCCCTGAGTGGGCTCCTTCTAGCGATTGAGAGCTAGTTGGGACAGATGGTATACCGACGAACATTGTTGGAGTGATAGCAGGAAGTTCTACCGTCGCTGTGTCGGATGACACAGTCCTAGATGTTGACGGTTGTTCAGACATTTCTAGTCTATCCAAAAGATTACCTAGCGATTCTACAGGAGCTTCCGCTGGTGGTAGACTAATTTCTGATGAAGAAGGATATAGAGTGATCCCGACTCCAAATTGCGATGGAGTACTAGATGGAGGATCCTCCACAATCTCTTCTATAGCAATCAGACCAGGTGGAAGAGGTAGACCGTCAGGTCCGTAAAATATTTCTGGTGCCAAAGAAGGTATGGAATCTGCAGCGACCGATGTTTGGGGAACAACACTTTCCGAACCGGGTGTAGATGGAACTAGTTCAGTAATAGAAGTGTTTACCCTCAGACTAGGATCAGTATTACCATCCTTCGGTAGTTGCTGAACTTCTTCTGTAAAGGCAGGGATACCAGAAATGTTTGGAGTAACCGGAGTCTCTGATGTTGTTGGAACACTTGTTCTAACTTTACCAGGAGATTTGGAACCGGTTAAACGAGTTCGCTTTGTTCGTAATAGTTTCGATTCCGGAGACAAAGACAGTTGACTCGTAAGCCTCCATGAATGATGGGGTTTCAATTGACTTTCTTCCACGATTGCGGATTACTCGATCAACTAAAAATCAAGGGGAAGTATGTTTCCAAATTAGATGAATTTTAGACACTTTGACACAACTTGTTTTTTCAAATTTAAAGAGTCGAGAAAAAACAAAAGATGACTCTAGTCACCTTCGATTTTTAATGAGCTTGAAGTGACAAGTGCTCAGATGGACCTTTTCCATTAAGGAGTCTGAAAAGGAACGAAAGGGACTACTCTAGAAATCTAGGCAGAGGGATTACCAAACCAATCGCAAAACTGCAGAATACTTTTTACGGTACGGCAGTGAATCTTCCCGAATGTTGTGTTCAGTGCATTGCGATCGATAGGGTGGTAGACACGGCTTCCTAAGGATAAAAGATTAAGCCTATTGTGGTCTCCCAAAATATACTCGATGGTATGTGGGAGCACAAGTCCGTACTGGCACTTATCGTCTCAAAGTGGAGGAATCACCCAACCAACAATGAGAACAACAGTTACCAGGCTTTACGACGCAGGAATACATCTCTAGCCTAGACTTCTAGATGTTGTGCATTAGGTTCCAAAGTGTTGTTAGATTCATTAAATTTATTTTAAAGTTGATCTTGCTTAAGAAATTTGCCTTTCAGGTTCACCGCGTGATGTAGATGTACAATTCCTAAAATGCAATCTAAGATGATAAACAGTCTTTTTATCTTCTTTGTGCAATGAAAATCCTAACTACTAAGAAAAGAGAGACAATATTCTTTCACAAAGAGCATAGAGCACACACTATATGCACTGTCCTAAATCAAACCAATCAAACAGTCAAAATGCAAATGCACATGCATGTATTTGTTTCCAGCCTTCTTAATATGTGAATGATAAAAAGAAAGCTAATGCGCAAATCTGAATTACTTTTGAAGCGACAATTACTAACAAGTTTCTTTTCAAAATCAAAATGGAGACAATGACAACACTTTGCAATTTGGAAATGAAGACTTGCTTTCGACACTAGAAAAACTACTAATTCAGATCAAATACAATAGTAACAGGGTAATCAACTATCAAGAGCAATCAGACTCTCTTCTATGACTGAAAACGACACTTGCGACACTTTCAAATCAAGAAACGACAGTACAATTACGTTACTTTTTTGCAAGGAGAACTGAAAATGACTCAACAAGTACACAAAAATATTTACAGTTATTTGCACAATGGAGGCGGAATAACAACAAAGAAAGGGGTTTCAAACAGAGGTATACTAACTACGGGTAGCAAAATTCTTGAATAGATCTGAAAAGAGTGAACACAGAAACCAACATTCAGTAATAATGCCTAGTCTGATCAGCGCACCTCTAACACAGTGAATTTGAAATGCAGCGCACTTACTACACTCGGGAAGTGCATTGAATTTCAGATTCACAGAACAGAGACTGCACTGGGCCAGGGATGAGACTTTTCTTGGGTTCCAGATCACAGTTTGCAGTTCAGTTCAGGGATTTTGGCCGAGCAAGTGGTAATCAGTAGATCAACAACAGGGGTAGATCTAAAGAGGTTACTAGAGCCACCATAAGGGCAATTAGAGAGTTTGTAAATTAGTTGTTTAATTCATAAACAAAACTCGGAGATTGACTGAAGCAGCATTTATCTACTTTGCATTTTCATAGAAAATGCAGTTCGAAAGCTACCTGGCTCAACTTCAGGCTTCGTCTGTAAGTTTATAAAGTAAACAAATGTAGATAAACAAACAACCTAGTCGCACCCCAGTGGAGTCGCCATTTTTCTACAGGGAAAAGTGTCTATGCAAAACTGCTAATCCCACTAAGGTGTGGTAGCTACCTTAGAAACAAACAAAGTAAAACTACTTTCGTTTTCCTTTATGAAAGATAGATGAGAGAAGAATAAAGGAGACCAACCTCTGTCTTGTGCTTGGTTCCTTGCTTGATTCCTCTCTCTTCTGATAGTCTTTTGCTACTTGCTTCCTTGTACACCCAGCTTCACAAAGTACCTGTAGAATCAAAGCAGCATAATACTATACAAGAACATGGATCTATTATCATAAACAATCTAGGATCAGATGTAATTTGACCATACAAATGCATGAAACATAAATGACACAAGAGTATGGAGGAAAAATTGAATAGCTTTATTGATAATCAAGAAAGAGCCAAGAGAGTTACAACTAGTTTTTCTGACCCAGCATCATCCTCTCAGCAAGTAAGCCCTTCTTCACCTCATGCAAAGCTTAGATCACCCAACACTATAATGTTGCCTCAAGAAACCAACAACAATTCCTTACAAGATGCAAAATTCCAGCCTCTGGATCTCTGGGATGAGGGATCCATATATAGATATCTGTAAGGGAGATGAGTCAGCTTATAATTTGATTAGTGTCTTCCCTATGATAGTGTCTTCCCTATGATTTGTCTCTTCTCGCCCATCACACCCCATAGAAGGGATTTTTGAAATGCAATGCACCCACTGAGTCTACTTAGGTGAGATGCAACACACTTTGCCTATGGAGCAGGTGAAATGATCCTGTTTTGACCAGTTCTGAGTGGTTTTTCATGGAGAACTTCTGGGAGAAGTTGTAATCAGTTGACCTCGTTCCTTTAGGGGTTGGAACAACACTTTTAGGGACTTAGGAGCCCTTGGTTTATGGATATTTTATGCTTGGGGTTGCAGTGCCCAAAAATGTCTATAACAGTTGCCCCATAAAGCATGAGATCGTTAATCTTTTTGATGTCAGGTGAAATGCTTTATCATGAGGATCCGAAGTTCTTTCAAGCTGGGAGGAGACCTGTAATAAGATACAATACAATACATTATCTTCATAATATTTTCATGATCTAGCTGAGGCGGGCATTCCCATGCTCAGCTTTATAAATTCATTTTTATGTACATAGGACAGACAATCGTCTGAGAGTAGACTGATGATTCTAATAGAGCCATCATCCCTTTGATTGGATGATTATCTGTGCAGCAATGATGTACATTTGATGTCTTTATTTTCCTGAATATATATGGCAGCCTGGATGGATGAAACTAGATCTAGGGTCTTCAATCTCATTCGATCTTCACTCAAAGTACAAGTCGATCCATGTGAGAGATGCTCTGGAGTCGAACATGGAAAGACATCGCCTGATTACCAGCCAATGATGTAAGCTGTTAACAGGCGCGAGAGGAATCACCGATAATGATAATGACCCTCAAGGTACTGCAGTACAATTCACGTGCTGTGAATAAAGGACTTGGCATCGAACACCACGCAAAATCTTTCGGTTGAAGGCCATTGATGTAAACCTGTCGCCGGAAGTGAGAAACTTGCCATTGAGGCATCCAATCTTAAAACTACTGAAAGGGGTGTTCCTAGATCGACTTCTTGGATAATGAGCTGATGTCGACAAGAAGCGATCCGTCATAGGAGGGACTTAATGAATCGCACATCAATGACATGGAACGGAGAAAATGATTTTAATGGAGGTGAAAACGATCTGGTGATATAAGGTTTAGGGTGGCAGTCATGAAAGAATGGAGCGTAAATGTATTGCAGCGGGTGAGACACAGGTGAATTCTCTGAGTGACTTCTCTTGAACATATCGGCAACACTGACATGATGGATTGGTAGCATTAACCCCAAATGTGGATGGTGTGATGGGACCATGGTGATGTGACCGGTGAATGAAACAACTCAACCCGACTTGGATGTGGAGTGAAAGTGTCATGTTCAAGAGTGACTTGCTACCAATAAAGTTTCTTCAAGTTTTCTTCCCAATTTTTCTCCAGTCATTGCTGACCAGTACCTCTTTATTTTTGTCAAGCTTGAGGAGGATAACATATACTTGCTCTATAATTTTCCCTTCGGGCAAACCCATCGCTATGTTTTAACGAGCCTAGCGATAGTGAAACTCGTTCTTGTCTGCTATGGACAAGTTTATCACTATTAGGTTTTAACGAGTTTAACGACAAAGATAACTCGGTCCTTTTCAATTTTAGAGAGTCTGAAAAGGGACATAAAGGAAAATCCAAAAATCCTTTTTCGTCATCTAATACCTTAAGTTCGAAAAAGTATAAAACAATACAGAAGGGATGAATTTTCGATACTTTTAACGAGCCGAACAAAACAAGCACTCGATCTCTTTGTGTAATAATCCCTCAGTTCCAAAAAGATTAAAATCTAAAGGAGGGATAGCACTTCTGGTGCCTTTAACGAGCTGGAGAGGCCAATGGCTCGGAAATCTTTTCATATTTTACGAGTCAGTTGAAAAGAGCTTAAAGGAGACTCGTCTTTGAGGAACGAGTGATAAAATTGGGTAGCAACTGATTCCAGGTAAGGTTTGGAATTTTCCAATCATGGCAGTGTTACAAGGATGGCTAATAGGATCACTCTTCGCAGCTGTTCCTCAAAAGGGGTAAACAATCAAATGGAGGTGAATGATCAGCCAATACAGAGTGGAGGTGATGATGGGAACACGACCAAGGCTTTAAAGGCTAAACTACTACATTCACAATGATTATTTATCGGGAATTGGTTCATTTTTTATTGAGCTTAAACATTGGGGGAAACATTTGCTCATTGCTTATGTTTATTTTTTAACGAGCATGAAGTTCGCGTTAAAACTGCTCGATGCGGGTTTATTTTTTAACGAGCTTGAACCCTGCAGTAACACTGCTCGTGGCGGGTTTATTTTTTAACGAGCTTGAACCCTGCGGTAACCCTGCTTGTGATAAGTTTGCATGCCCCCAGCATAATAACGCAAATCAAGGTGCATGCCCTCCCACTAATCCCACTAAGGTGTGGTAGCTACCTTAGAAACAAACAAAGTAAAACTACTTTCGTTTTCCTTTATGAAAGATAGATGAGAGAAGAATAAAGGAGACCAACCTCTATCTTGCACTTGGTTCCTTGCTCGATTCCTCTCTCTTCTGATAGTCTTTTGCTACTTGCTTCCTTGTACACCCAGCTTCACAGAGTACCTGTAGAATCAAAGCAACATAACACTATACAAGAACATGGATCTATTATCATAAAAAATCTAGGATCAGATGTAAATTGACCATACAAATGCATGAAACATAAATGACACAAGAGTATGGAGGAACACTTGAATAGCTTTATTGATAATCAAGAAAGAGCCAAGAGAGTTACAACCAGTTGTTCTGACCCAGCATCATCCTCTCAGCAAGTAAGCCCTTCTTCACCTCATGCAAAGCTTAGATCACCCAACACTATGATGTTGCCTCAAGAAACCAACAACAATTCCTTACAAGATGCAAAATTCCAGCCTCTGGATCTCTAGGATGAGGGATCCATATATAGATATCTGTAAGGGAGATGAGTCAGCTTATGATTTGATTAGTGTCTTCCCTCTGATAGTTCTTGCTTCCACTTGGAGATTGATGATCTCTTACTCATCCTTGGTTGAATTCAGAATGGCAAGTGTCCCAAGAGAAGATTCTGGAAGATTCCATGCTTCTCCACCTCGCGGATTGACACTGCCATTTGTCTCTTCTCGCCCATCACACCCCATAGAAGGGCTTTTTGAAATGCAACGCACCCACTGAGTGTAATTAGGTGAGATGCAACACACTTTGCCTATGGAGCAGGTGAAATGATCCTGTTTTGACTAGTTCTGAGTGGTTTTTCATGGAGAACTTCTGGGAGAAGCTGTAATCAGTTGACCTTGTTCCTTTAGGGGTTGGAACAACACTTTTAGGGACTTAGGAGCCCTTGGTTTATGGACATTTTATGCTTGGGTTTGCAGTGCCCAAAAATGTCTATAACACCTCTCTCCTTTCTTTGGATACTACTGTGGATAGCCTCCTATACAATTATCACATTGTCTATGATTTGCCTCTTAGAGACAAATCCTCCTTGGTTTTCTGAAATTATTTCTGGACGTAATTTTTTCATTCCGTTTGCTAGAATTTTGGTAAGTATCTTATAAGATGAGTTGCAAAGGGAGATTGGCCTATATCTGTTAAAATTTGTAGGATTGGGTTCTTTAGGAATGAGGGTTAGGAAGGAGGATTTTGTATTTCCTCCAATCTCTTTTTTTTAGAAAGCATTTTTAAGCATTCTCATTAGTTCTTTGTTGATAATTTCCCAATGTTGTCTGTAAAAGGCCATTGTGAACCCATCTGGACCTGGTGCCGTATCAGGGTGGAGGTTCCACATAGCTTCTCGGACTTCTTCCTCAGTAATTTCTTTGTCTAATTCACTGTTTTGCTGGTCGCTTATTTTTTTTTATATGTTGCAAAATTTCTTCATTAGCTGCCTGTTGGTCACTTGTTGAGAGGAGTTATTTACAGTGTTTATGAGCTACATTTTTTACTGCTTTAGCTCCTTTGGTTTCTTGACGATTTACTTGGATCTGTTCTATCTGATTTTCTGATCTCCTTATTTTCATTGTATTATGAAAGAAGGTTGTATTTTTGTCTCTAGATTTTAGCAAGAGACATCTTGATTTTAGTCTGTTTTCCTCTTCTTGTTGTCTATTTTTCTTATATATTTCCAGATATATTTTCTTTTCTTGTATTTTATCTCGCTTACTTTCTTCATTGTTCTCTTTTTCCTTGCAAAGGTTATCCATTTTTTTTTTGCAATTCGATCTTCCTAGCTTTGTCTCGGAGATCATTTTCTCTTGCCCAATTTTTTAAGTGCATACTTAGGTTCTTTAGCTTAGTTTCCCAAACATACTGGGGAGATCCTGTGACACTTTTTTTCCAGCTGTCCTTTATTTGTTTGCCAAAATCTTCCTTGCTATCCCAAATTGGTTTATATCAAAAGGGAAGGGGTCCTTGATTTTCCAGCTTTCCCAAGGTTAGCACCACTGGCTTGTGATCTGAAGCTGAGTTGTGAACAATTTTACTTTTCACAAGTGTAAGCAACTATTATGCTTTCATGAATAAGAATTGTGTCCAATCTTTCTTTTATGTTATTTTTTCCAATTCTTTTGTTGTTCCAAGTATACTTGCCATTGCTTGGCAGAATGTCTATTAATTTGTATTCTTCTATTATTCCTTCAAGAGATTCTCTTGACAGATCATTGTGGAAAGTTCTGCCAAATTTTTCTTCCGTGTTCCTTATCAGATTTAAGTCCCCTCCCAGGATTAAGTGCCCACTTTGTCTCTCTGCTATTTATTCTTTAACTGATTTCTAGCATTGTTCTTTCTCTCTATAGTGATTTGGAGAATACACATTTATAATGCTATATTGTTATTTTGTATTGAGATTCCTCAACACTATTCGAATCCAATGTCTACTAGTTTTGTGGGTCATTAATTCCCATTTTCTTTTATCCCAAATGGTGTTGATTCCTCCTGATGCTCCTGTGGCTTCTAATGCTACTTCTTCATAATTTTTTAGTTTTTGAATTATTTTTTGATTTTCTTACATGTTTAGTTTTGTCTCTTGGATCATATATATATATATAGTTGTTCCTTGGCTAAAATGTCTCTAGCTACATTGAATTTAAAGGAGGTGCCAAGGCTACAACAATTCCAAGAAACCACTATAATTATTCATTGTTGTGTTGGTGTGGTCCTCCCTTTCCTCTTTGCTGAGTTTTTTCATGACTTTCTGTTTGTTTCCCAAGGAATGAATCCATTGGCTGTTGTGTTCCTAGGGCCATTTCTTTAGCTGCTGCCTCATCTTTGATTTCTTTATTATATTTCCTTCCCACTTTTTTTTGTTGATCCGAGGCTTGGGGGATTTATTGGCTTTATTTCTAGTTAGAATGTGGTCCATTGAGGGAGGAGGAGTGGAGGATATTGGGTTGGGGTGGATATGATAGGGTTTGAGGTTGGGCATATGGGAGAGGGTGGGGATCTGGGAGAGGGTGGATCAAAGGAGTCTTCTAATGGCTCAAAAGGATTTAGAGTTGTGTGACCAGGAGGAGTAACCTTCGTTGGAGGCTGAGAGGTTGTTTCATTTACTTCTTGGGAATGATAAATATTTGACGCAGTTTTCTTATTGGTAGGTTTTTGCCTTTTCACTTGTTCCCATGTAGGTTCTTACTCTTCTACATTTTCATGCTCTATTTTTCTAAGACACCTATTTGCAAAATGACCATACTCATGGCATACCTTGCATTTAAATGGTATTTTCTCATAGTCCAGCTACTGAATGTGTTTCCACTGGTCGATCTTGATCTTTATTTCCTCTGGGAGGCCTTTTTCGAGATCTACTTCCACACATATTCTTGCGCATGCGGGCATGTTATCTTTTGGCTCACACATGTCAATATATTTTCCCACTGTGTTTCCTATAGCCTTTACAGATTCGTCTCCCCAACAGGAAGAGGAAGATGCAGGAGCCTAACCCACACAGGCACTACATTTGGGACATCCATCTCTGGATCAAAATCTAGCGTCCACCTATTCAGGTATAAACCTCTAGAGTCTGTGAAGTAAGGTTTGTTTCTAAATATCAGATCTCTATCCTCTTTTGTTTCAAAGAGAAAGGTATAGTACCCCCTCCCACAGAATCATATTGCTATCTTCCCCTATGTGGTTGCATTCTAGTTTCTTTCCACCCATTTTTGCACTGATTGGGGTGAAGGCCATAGCCCTGTGAACTATCCAACAAGTCCGCATTCTACTAGAAAGATGGCTGCTCTTCTTCGAAGTGCTAGAGGGAGGGAAATCTATGGGATACTTTCATGTTTCCTTACAAATTTATTGACTGATGGCATGTTCCTTGGAGCTCCATTCTCTGCGATCAAAGATGCGAAGGCTTCAACATTTTCTTCATTCCCTATCTGTGTGGAAGAGTGAGGATCTCCCTCTTCAGTGGGCTACATATTCTAGTTGGCCTCAGCAGCAGGAGGTTGCCGAGAGATGGATCTGCAGGGGTAGTGACAGCTAGGTCAACGCAGGCTCGGGCTGGGCTATTGCGCGCGCGATTCTTCATCCCGATCCAGAGCTAGGCACGTTTAGGGTTAACAAATTTTCTTTTTTTCTTATTAACGAATCACAAAAGGCATCAAAAGAGGGTGACTTGTAGTCTTTTCCTTGAGAAATAAAGGCTTCTCTAGTAGAATGGAAGGTGGAAACAAACACAGAGTGGGCTGGTCCCAACTTAGAAAGAATGGAATAGATAAGGCTACCAACTTCTTTCTTAACCTTAACACCTTCCAAGAGAAGTCTAACGGTCTTGAACTTGGGAAAAAATCTTCAATGGAAGAAAAAATATTGGGGTCCAATGTAAGCAACTCATTTTTGAGTTGATGGGCTCTAGTTTCATTTTTAATTCCAAAAACTTTAGTGAGTTGTTTCATTGCTTCATTAGGAGTATCAAGTTCTGCGATATGGAATCTAAGGTCTGGAGAAATAGACATCCCTATCAACCCACGTGCTTGATCTTGCATATTTTCCCATTTGGCTACCTTATCTTCATCTTGAGGTTTTGTTTCTTGGTCTGAGGCTATTCTGTGAAGGCCTTTACTTCTAAGTAAATCCACAATGTAGGACCACCATTGGAAGTAGTCGGTGCTGTCAAGAATAACTTGGCATGGAATTTCCATTTTAACAGAAATGAAAGCTATATATGTTGAAGCTAAGTGTTCCAATGGAAAAATCTTGAAAAATTAGGCTGATTAAAAAAAATGGCTCTAAAAATGGCTTCCAGATGAAGAAGTTATGGCTTTTTGAAGAAAAGTTGTTGAAGATGCCGATAAAGTGTGTGAATGTGTGGAAATGAATGATAATGTTATATTTAAAAAAATCCCCCCCCCTTTCCAAACTTAATCTAATTAGCTCACCTTAAAAATAATATGTGACTCACTTTTATAAATAAGTGAAAGTCACTTCTACAATGGTACTTTATGAGCTACCCACTAAATTGTATCTTAAATAAAAGATAAAGAGACTTTAGAATTGTAAGTGACTCACTTTTTATAATGGGTGAGAACACTTTTACATAAAGTAACAAAAAATTAGAGAGCTAAATAAACTGGAATAAATAGAGAGATGTATAGCTAGAACTGCAAATAAAGACTGTATACCTCCAGAGCTTAAAAAGGACGTAGCTAGGGCTACCAGAAACATTTTTGCATGAAACGAAAGGGGTTATTCACTGGAACAGATGCTCCTAACACAATAGAGCAATCCTCTCAGCCCGAAAGCAGTCAGAAATAGTAGATCTAGGAAACAACAGACAGATGTAGTTGTACCTGCTTCAGATTTGGATCACCAACGGATGCAGCCCTCAAATAGCTCTGATACTATGTAGGAATTTATAGGGTAAGTTCCTCAAATAGAACACCAAAGGACACCACTCACAAACAGCTCATAGATCAATACACTAGTATTCTTGACGTGGTTAAAACCCTCAAAGAGGGAAATAGTCCATGGCCTGAGCCAATGTGGCCACTTCAGGCAATTTTTAATAAAAGAATGAAAATTTACATAAGCTTCTCTCATGAATGGTTACCCTACAAATGACCCTCCATACTTTTTAAATAGAGATCATGGACCAATCAGGTGTTAAGCCATAGATCAAGTGTTGGTAATACCAAGGAGAGAATGAATCCTCAAATCACTTCATGTCTAGAACATATTGTGACGGTCAGATTGTAAGTTACAAAAGTACATAGTAACGAAACACACTTTACCTAACTCTACACTAGACCAAGTTATACTTAACTATTCCCTATGTGTCGCAATATCCTAACAATTGGAAAGTTATTTCAATTCAAATGATGTGATGATCTGAAATAATCATATGTTAAAAAATGAAGTAGAATTCATTATGCCATTAATGATTAGAATGTTAACTAAAAGTGTTAAAACCATGAGAATTGCTTGAGAAGAAAGACTTTATAGAAGCTGGTAAATAAGTAAGATGTAAAATAGAAGTGAAAATAGTATACACACAGTGATACCAGACATCAAGATTAATAATGGAGTGCATCCTTGATGGACTACATCTTCGAGTCCTCTTTCAAGATGGGGAACCATTTTATTAGGATTGAAATTGAGGAGGTTGATTACATAGAGAATTGAACAAACTGAATGTGTACGCAGTCACGTCTCATCACTGTCATAGGGAAGCTCTCTAAACCATCTTTCCAACACCTATCATGGTTCCCAATTCCGACTCCTGATGCTCCTATTAGATTGAAAACAAAACAACCTTTATGCCTCCAGCACCTGCACATGAAACTAAAAAACCACCAATGTCCACTTCAATGTGCAAAACAACCTTTTAAAATACTCCAAGTACATTTCAACTCCTTCTTCCTAGTTTAGGAATGAATGGGCTGATTTTAGGGTTTGTTGGTTTCAGTCTAACCATGTTTGAACACCTGGATAAGGTTACATGGTGGTTTAATTAAATTTGCACCAAAAAAGCAACAAAAAAACCCAAATAAAACTTTATATTAACACATAGCCATTGGAGGCTTGCTGACTAGGTAGAGGAGGGCAGCCCTTACATGTGACTAGCTACAGGTTGCCATCTCCATGCTTACCCGTGGTGGTTATGGTTATGGTGTGCTGATCTTGGTGGTTCCAAGGGAGAGATGTTCACATGCCACATGGTTACCTCAGACATTTCCGTTGTGGTCAGGCCGAATAGTTTTACAAACCTTGATGACTAGTCATGTCTAATCACATAACCACATCCGATGCAGTCTTCTCTATGGTTTCTAAGTCTGACAGCTTATTTCACTATGGTCAATGCTAACCTCTTCCCAATCTCCTCTAGCCACTCACATGGCATAGTCTCGACGCGGATAGAAAATGGCGGTTAGGGACTGATATTATGTTTTATAATGTCTTTGCATTGGTTTTCAAAGGCTGAGATTTTCTTATAACATAGATTTTATGTATTTTAATTCATTTAGTGTTGTAATATAGTTCGATAGGTTTAGAATTAGGGTTATGCATTTGATACATGGTTTTGGAATGTGACATGGTCCATTAGGTTTCTGTAGCTTAGGTTTAGGTATAGGTTAATGGGTTTAGGTATAGGTTAATGGGCTTAGGATTAGGTTTGGATTAGGTTTATTTTTAAAAATAACCCATTTACCACCTAATTTCACAAAGTAACATTCACACACACACATATCTTCGACACCAATCTACATTTGCAATGACACCACATAATGACAAATCCGTCGACAACCATATCTTGCAAAGTGGACGACAACCACATGTCAACAACCCAAATCTTGCGAGGCGGATGAAAAACACATGTCAATGACCAAATCCTGGAGGAACTGACGAAAACCATATGCCGATAGCTAGGTACAAAACCATATCACCATGAAAACCATTGACATCACCTGACCAACCTGAACCATAAACAACACTGTCAACGCTGAATGACACCAGACTGAATTGCTAATGACGACACTAAACTCGTGTCACTGATCTAACGAGATCCTCCTGGATCAATCCTCTCCACTTGAAAGCTTTTGGACCACAAAAGTTTGACTAAACAAATAGTCGATGAGGGTATAACTCCCTCACTTTCCACCTTGCCCTAATGATGTACCAATACATTCAATCAATCACCTGAAAGTGATGACCCTAATGATGCTGACCATGGCACATTTTAAATTGGTGACCTGTTCCATCCATCTGCAATATGTACAACTTGCAACGATGGTCAAACAACCTGTTATGAACATGGAAATTGATTTTTTTCCACAAAATACAATGAGTTAGTGATTCATATTCATCTTTGAAAACAATGTCTACAATATATTGTTCAATACTTTTGACATGTATTAACAATCTATATTGTGGAATAACATAGACAATCAAAGACATTTTTGACATCAAACTAGCTACTGGACTTGATATACTTTCCTGATTCCTGATTACTAAGTGAACTTCCTGCAATGAACCCATCAAACTATAAGGTGAAAACTGCTGCAACTTAGTTTGTCTTTGAAAGTATTGAATTAGATGTTGATTTGTTTGAATCACTGTTTCTTCATTTATTAAATGATGTTTCCATTGATTAGCACTTTCCCCTGATGCATAATTTTTCCTTAGATGTTTTGGATACTTTGATAATGCTTTAGAAAAGGCTTTGATGTGAAAAAAAATGGGCTTCCTCTCCACTTGAAAAGAGGATTCCAAACTATATGAAACATGAATTGGTGACACAATATAAGAGAAATTGAACATTGACTTTCCCCAATACTGACCTACATCCCTGTAACTGTTAATTTCCGAACTTGGAATGAATTGATTCATTATGACATTAGGAAGAGGAGCTTTAGGCACAAACTATAATTCATGTTGTATTCCCTGCTTATGAGTAAGATGTTTGGTTTCTTTAAATATAATTGGAAAAGTTTCTACCATTTTGATCAAACTATCTTTAAGCTGAGACTCATAACTGGAACAAACATCATGTTGATTCTTATGTTGTTCCTTTACACACATGATTACAAATCTCTTATTTGAACTTATTAATTGCCTCCTCTGATTAGCAACAACTAAATTCAAGTTATTTTTACTTTGATGTGCCCTAATAATAAATTCAACCCCATCTTTCTTAAGGTGATATTTATGTTCTCTCCTATAAAATACTGCATCACAATCATAAAGATAAGGAATTCCTAAGACAACTCCACATATGTCTACTGGAACCACATCTAATTCCACTTCATCAATGTAATTAGCTGTAATGGAAAATCTTAATCGACACTATTTTGTGACTTTTATCTGAGTTGATTTATTTAGCCATACTAATGGGTAAGGTATTGGATGACTCCGTGTCTCCAAACCCAAACTCTTAACTAAATATTCATAATTAAATTTGTCTATGATCCACTGTCAAACATTGTATCTATATTTGTGTGCTTATAATTTATCCTTATGCTAAACAATTCAACTCTTTTATCCTCATTTGAAGGATTTATGTTTGATGAAGATGCAATAGTATTCAAACTTGAACCAGTGTCAAAAGTTTTACCTGTCATAACCATGGCAGTTATGCTCCTTTCATCACCTGAATATGAACCTAGATATTTCTGGACTGCTACAATTGCCCTCTTTTCATCCTTCTCCTTAAGGAACTTTTTTGGGCTTAACTTCTGGATGAAGTTTCCAACACTTAGATTCATCATGACCGATTCTCTGGCAATGAGAACAAGTAGGTCTTTCCTTTTGAGCTATCGCTGATTTCTTTTTCTTTGAATTGTTCTTCCCCTTACTATCATTGGAATCTTTGATTTCCAACTCCTTGGATGATTGTGGTGAAAACATGAATCGTCTGCCACTTGATTCAATATGTATGGCTTGAACACACACTTCATCAAAATCATTAGGATTAAACATCAACAATGTATGTTGCAAATATGAATGTAAATTGTCGATGTAATTTAACAAAGTTTCACATGTATCCAATGAAATACCAAGTGCCAATGATTTCTTTCTGAAATCCTAAGTAAACTCCTGAACACTCTGCCCTTTACCTTGCCTCAAGTGCTGCCAATCAATAGAAACTTGATGCATGTATCCTAAAGGATAGAATTGTTTCCTAAGATCTTTTAAAAACTTAGACCATGAAGAGGTGACTTTATCTTTTCACTTTACATTTATCTGAGTTTTACTTTCCCATGAGATTAAAGATGTTCCCCCCATTCTAAGTGTAGCTAACTGAATTTTTGTTTTATCGTCAGAAATTTTCTGAATACAACAATACACTTCTAACTGCTTAATCCAGTTATCTAACTTTTCAGGATTCATTTCACCATCATAAATAGGTAACTCAAATTTTACATCACATTTCAAAATAGATGTTTTCTTAGGTTTCTTTTCTGTTTCATATTCTGCACTGGAAGAAGAAGAAGAAGATGATGATGGATATGATGGAGGTGAAGGTGGTTTATTAGCCTTTGCTTTACCTTTTTCCTTCTTTGATGTCTTTGAAGAAGAAGCTGCATCTCTCCCCTTCTTATCTTCATACAGTTCTCCAAACATCTGCTGCATAGTCATGAATGCTTGCTGAAATTGTTCATCCCTCATCTTAGCTTCTACATTTTCACCTACATCAGATGCTGTCATGGTCAACTTATGAATGACTCTTCGATTTCCAATATCTGGATCAATCAGCTCGAGGATTCCTTCTCCATGTTGCGACTTTGACCTGGTTAACTTTCAATGGCAAATTCTACAAATGCAACCTGCTCCGATACCAAATTATATGATCTGAAATGATCATATGTTAAAAACTAAAGTAGAATTGATTATGCCATTAATGATTAGAATGTTAACTAAAGGTGTTGAAACTGTGAGAACTACTTGAGAAGAAATACTTTACGAAAGCTGATAAAACATAAGTAAGATGCAAAACATAAGTGAAAAAAGTAGATACATAGTGATACTAGACAACAAGATTCATTATAGAGTTCGTCCCTAATGGAATACATCTTCGGGTCCACTTTCAAGATGGGTGACCATTTTATTAGGATTGACAACGAGGAGGTCGATTACACAGAGAATTGACCAAGCTAAATGTGCATGTAGGCACTTCTCATCACTTTCATAAGTAAGCTCTCTAAACCATCTTTCCAATGCCTATCACAATTCCTAATTCTGACTCTAGATGCTCCTTTTACACTGAAAACAAAATAGCCATTATCCCTCCAGCACCTGCACATGAAACTCCAAAACCACCATTGTCCACTTCAATGTGAAAAACAACCTTTTAAAATCCTCCAAGTACATTCTAACTCCTTCTTCCTAGTTTAGGAATGAATGGGTTGATTTTAGGGTTTGTTGGTTTTGGTCTAACCATGTTTGAACACCTGGATAAGGTTACATGGTGGTTTAATTAACTTTGCACCAAAACTGCAACAAACAAACCCAAATAAAACTTTATATTAACACATATCCATTGGTGGCTTGCAGACAGGGCAGAGGAGGGCGGCTGTTACATGTGACCATCCATAGGTTGCGACCTCTGCACTTACCCCCGGCGGTTACGGTTATGGTGTGGTGATCGTGGTGGTTCCGACAGAGAGCTGTTCACATGCCACACAGTTAGCTCAGACATTTCCACTGCGGTCAGGCCAGATAATTTTACAAACCCTAATGGCTAGTCACATATGATCACATAACCACCTCTGACATAGTCTTCTACATGGTTTCCAAGCCTGATGGCTTATCCCTTTATGGTCAATTCTAACCTCCACCCAATCTCCTATGGCTGCTCACATGGCACAGTCCCGATGTAGTTAGTAGATGGTGGTTAGGGACTGATACTATGTTTTATAACGTTTTTGCATTAGTTTTTCAAAGGCTGTGAGTTTGTTTATAACATATATTTTACATATTTTAATGCATTCAGGGTTGTAGTATGGTTCAATAGGTTTAGACTTAGGGTTATGCATTTGATACATGGTTTTAAAATGTAACGTGATCCATTACATTTTTGTAACTTAGGTTTAGGTATAGGTTAATGAGTTTAGGATTAGGTTTATTTTTAAAAATGACCCATTTACCACCTAATGTCACAAAGCGACATTCACCCACACACATATGTTTGACACCAAGCTACATTTGCGATGACACCACATTATGACAAATCCGTTGACAACCATATCTTGCAAAGTGGACGACAACCACATGACGACAACCCAAATCCTGCGAGGCAGATGATAAACACATGTCAACAACCAAATCCTGGTGGAACTGACAAAAACCATATGTCGACATCTAGGTACACAACCATATCACCATGAAAACCATTGACATCACCTGACCAACCTGAACCATAAACAACACTATCGAAGCTGAATGACACCAGACTGAATTACTGACGACAATACTGAACCTATGTAACTGATCTGACGAGATCCTCCTAGATCATGTGGCTCCTAAGAGAACTAAACAAGAGATTGAGGAGGAGGTGAAGGATTTTAATATTGGTATAGAGGAACACCCTATAGTCATTAAGCTAGCTAAAGGAGTTCCTAAAGAATACAAAAAAATATACCTTGACCTCTTCAAATAATACATGGATATGTTTTCTTCGTCATATGAGTATTTAAGAACTTTTGACACCTTTGCTATACAACACAAAATTTATTTAAAAACTGGAGTGAAGCCATATGAGCAGAAGCTCAGCCAGGTTAATTCTTTTTTGCTCCCATGAATTGAAAAGGAGGTGAAGAAATTGTTATAGGCTAAGATAATTATGATTCTAAGGTACCTAGAATGGGTAGAAAATTTAGTCCTAGTTAGGAATAAAAATGGGGAAAGAAGGCTATGTGTGGATTTCAGAAATCTGAATAAGGCCTAGCTAAAAGATAACTATACTCTGCCTAAAATAGATTATGTTATACAAAAAGTGGTAGGCTATGTCTAAATCTCCATGATGGACAGTTAGTTTGGATATAACCAAGTCACTGTACAACTTGACGATTAGAAGAAAACAAATTTTACTACACCATGGGGGACGTTTATGTATTCTAAAATGCCTTTAGGCCTCATAAACACTAGAGCTACTTTCCAGAGAGTGATGGATATAACATTTGTTAGAGGGAAAAATTTGTGGTAATCTACCTGGATAACCTAATTGTTTTCTCTAAGTCAGATGAAGAGAACCTCAAGCATGTGCAACTCACATTTGCAAAATGTAGAAGGTATGGTCTATCCTTAAACACTAAGAAATCATAGTTCGCCTTGAGGGGAAGATTTTGGACCACATTATAGAAAAGGCAGTAGTGAAGATTGATCCACAAGGGTGGAGGCTATGAATAATATTTCTTTACCAAGGAATAGAAAAGAAATTCAGTTTTTCTAGGGAAGAATAAATTTTCTAAGGAGATTCATACCAAACTATGCCCAAATTGTCAAAGAAATCACAAAAATGTTGAAGAAGGATAGGGAAGTCAAGTGGACCATAGAAGCATGGGAGTCATTCTATGGAATCAAAACTTTTGCAGAAGTCCTAGCCTTAGCTAACCTATATTATTAGAGACCATTCCTCATTTTCTTGTTTGCATATCCTAACACTATGGTTGTTGTTTTATTGCAAAAAAATGGTGAAGGGTAGGAACAACCAATTGCATTTTTCAGCCAAGTGTTGTGAGAGGTAGAGATGAAGTACAATATCTTAGAGACGCAAGCCTATGCCTTGGTCAAATCTCTAAAATTTTTCCTAATTTACATCTTGTAGTTGAACATAATAGCGTGTGTTCCAATAGTCACTATGAAAGACATTCTCGTGCAGGGAGACAGAGAAGGTAAGAGGGGCAAGTGGATTGCTAAGATTCAATAATATGGCATGGATACCAAACCTAGTAAGTTTATCAAGGGGAAGGGATTAGCTAAGATATTTTCTTGGTCTAACTACCAGGTCTTGGGTATGAATTTGTTGATAGATAAGGAAGGAGGAAGCGAAAGAAAAGAGGAGCATAATAGTATTAAGACCTCAACACATAAAATTCATATGAAGCACCTTTTCTCACAGTGGTATAAGTATCTTTTCCATTATTCATTTTTTTATAAATTCCTAGTGAATTTTGACAAATTTAAATAGAGGGCCTTGAGATTACAAGCTCAGAAATTCGTTATCTGAAATGGCCAACTGTATTGAAAGGACCGAGTGGGAATTTTGCTATTATTCCTAGTAGAAGAGGAGATTCACAAGGTGATTAATAAATTCCATAGTGTATTTGTGGGGGACATTACAACTGGAGAGCCACAACCCCTAAAATCCTAAAAGTTGTTTTCTATTGGCCCAAACTATTCAGTGAAGTGCATATATATGTTCAGGCCTGTGACAAATCCCAAAGTTTTGTAGAGAAGAAGAAGTTGGCACCCCTCCCTTTGATACCTGTTTTTGTAGAGGATTCCTTTAGGAAATGGGGGATAGACTTCATAAGAGAAATACATCCACCATCCAATGGTCAACACAAGTGGATACTTACAACCAATGATTATTTCATGAAATGGGTGGAGGCCATCCCAGTGAGATAGGTAACCAATGTAGTATTGATTAAGTTTATGTAGGAGAATATCTTTGCTAGATTTGGTTGTCCAAGGAATATTATTACTAACAATGATCAAGTGTTTAAGTCATCCAAGCTTCTTAGTTTATTCCAGAAGTACAAGAACACCGCAGAGGACTCCAACACCTACTACCCGCAGGGGAATGGACTAGTTGAATCTTCAAATAAAAATCTAGTGAGGATTTTGAAAAAGACCATATCAAAAAAACTGGGACTCACAATTGAAATTTTCTCTATGGGCCAACAAAGTTACTACCAAGAGGTCAACTAGGAAGTATCCTTTTGAGTTGGTATATGGAAAGGTTGTAATTTTCCTTTCCCAACTAGCTATGCCATTAGCTAAAATTCTATATAATGTTGAGGAGGAGCCAAATTTTCTAACCAGGAGAATAAATCAGTTGGTAGAACTTCAAGAAAGGAGGGAGGTAACTCAGAATCTAATTAAATATCAAGAAAAGATGAAGGCTCTTTTTGACAAAATCGCAAGGGATAGATCCTTACATCTAGGATATTTGGTGCTCAAATGGGATGTTAGGAGAGAGGACAAGGAAATAATGGGAAGTTTGATCCCTTGTGGTTTGGACCTTTCAATATATCTGGAGGAAAAGGAGACAACACCTTCTTACTGGAAAACATAGATGGTGAAGTGCTTGAACTTCCTGTGAATGGGCAGTTTCTCAAACTCTATTTTCAGCATTAAGGAGGTCCATTTTCAACCACAGTATATATCAGTGAGCCATTGTACATACCAATAATTCTTTAAGCTCTTACTGCTTCTGTTTTTTCTTTTTATGTACTTGAATAAAATGACTCCATTCCTAATGGATATAAGGAACTAATATGGAGGTTCCCAATGCATTGTTTACAATACATTGTCCCTAATTGGAGCCGATGTTATCAGCTATCATACCCTCTCGTAATTATGCCAAATGGTCCTATTTTTCATCCCTAGTACAAAAGAAGACAGATGCAATTTGGTTATCCAAAGGAAGAGTAGAAGTCCAAAAACCAAAGGAAAATTCAAAAAGGGAGAGCTGAAGTCCGAAATCTAAAGGAAGAACTGAAGTTCGAAAGATGATTGGAAGGTTAACCATCAATATCAAAGCCTCAGAGCAGGAGGCATATCAGGATATCGAAGGTACGAACTAAGCGACCTCAATGGTTTATTCATAGATGGACCCGAATTGGAATATTTGTGTATGAAATGGGAAGGAAGGTATATCGAGACCTGATATCAAATCCTCAGAGCAATCTAATTTCAGAGCCTAGAGCTTTTGAAGCCTTGGAGTTTCATAACTCCTTAATAATTACAATTCTTTAGAAGCACTGAGATAACAAGGAAAATAGATTTACAAAGGAAATCACATTCGAAAGCAAAGATTGGGGATCCTTATATCTCCTCAAGGTAGGACACACGACGATAGGTGATGGGCCTTTAGGTGTTGACGAGGTAGATGATGTCATCATGATGTGGTTGTATGGAAGACACGTGTATTCATTTTTAGTGTTTTTATGTGGCATAGTGGGGAAAACATGTGTGACACGTATCACTACTTAGGAATAACTAGATGGAGATGATGACCTTAGAATGACATCATCTCATAGGTTACCATTTTGGAGGGAAGAGATTTCATAACTCTTGTTTAATTTTTTTTGTGGGAAGGTTCTGGTTTGATGGTAGGGGTTTCAATGTAGATTGGCACTTGATCGTAAGGACCTAAAAGAACAAATGGCAGAGTGTGATTCCAAAAAGAAATAGGCCCTTGATAGCAGCCCACAGGCTTTAGTACTCAAGTGCCAATTTTTTCGTCATGACACCTGGTTCTATGGTAGAATTGCAATAAGAGGGAAAAGAGAAAAGGGGCTAAAAGAATTGGAATGTTACAATTTCGTAATGTTTATTTTAAATATAGTTATGATGGAAGAAGGATCTGATACTGCATCCCCTAAGCACTATAATGGTGGTTCTATGGTGTATAAGCAATAAGGAGCTAAGCATATAAGGGCTAAAGGCATCGGAATTTTATGTTTCCGTATTGACATTTGAAATAAAGTTACGATGTGTTTCGGCTTTAATGTTTCACTATGGAAATGTTAAGAGATGTATTGAGCTCCTATAGGATAGAATAGAGGTAGTAAAGGGTGGATGGGTCAGAAGCTATGTAACAAGGCACCTTCAACACCACCACACTCGATCACGACCAAGTTCAAAAGGGAAAATCAAATAGTTAGAGAGAGAAAGCGAGAAAGGAATCAATAGTGGAGATATTTTACCATGTTATTCATGACACCCCATTTTTTTCATGTTTTATTAATTTTACATTTTCAAGAAAAGGATCAAGTCGTTCATGTAATCATTAGTAAATTTAGGCTAGTTGCATGCTCAAACAATTGTGCATTCTAATATATTTTTTAAGTGGTTCTAATTTTGGTTCTACCTATAAAGAGGGAGGAAACAATCATTACAAGGGTTCGAAAATTATGTTCTTAGTGGTTCTAAATTTTGTCTTTCAGTGATTTTGATTTCTATTTTCAGAGAGAGGTTCCAAGTCTTGTTTCAATTTATTGTTCCTAAGGTGGTATTTCTTCTACAAATTCCATCAGTTTGAGCCTGCAATATGGATCCATTTTTTAATATTAATGAAGAAGATCTAGTTATTCCAAGCATAGGAATGTATAGTATGTTTTCTTCCTCTTTAAGTCACTCCATGTGTGTTTCTCTTCATCAGAAATTGTGTAAGTTGTAGCTACTTAATTCACTCATAAATCATGTGTTTACTTATATTATCATGTAGCAGACAATACCTATGAGATTGTAGATTTACTATGTTATATTGTATCAAAAATTACTTGTGAAATATTGAGTTGGAACCCTTAAAATTCTATCCATAATTTCTTCACTTCATTTGCTTATTCTTTCATGATTCTACTGGGATTTACCACTTAGGATTCTAGGTCCATCCATCCCTCTGTACTGAGTTCCTTCCTTATTTTCCTCCTTCCCATATTTAATGCAATGATAAATTAAGTTGAATTTACTATTTGTTAGCCACCATACTTGAACATTTACTCTTGGGATGATATATATTGTTTATGTGTGTCTCAATATAGTTCCATGAAAGCTAATTGAACCAGATTTAAAATCATTTTACATTTATCTCTTGAGAAACAATAAATTATCTTCAAGAGACACTAATATGTCTTAGGCAATGACCTCTCCTCAACCTAAGGGTTGTCTCTAGGATTTGCAACAACCATGCTAACCCATTTGGCTATATAGCCTCAAGGGATTATTTTATATTGCAAACCTCCACTGCACTTCCTCATCATGCTGCAAAAAACCTGATCAATGGGTCTGCCTTTGCACCTTCTCCTACTGGTCTTAGACTTTGATTTATATGTCATCATGTATTTATAGTTGTCCTAGAGTTGAATCAACCTGGAGCATCCTCCTTTACGCTTTCTTGGAACCTTCGAGGATCCAAGGACTAAGATGAGGTGTCTTTGTTGGTACCATTGTGGAAATGTAAACCAATTGACAGCTAGCCGGGGTGATGTGTCTTTGAAAGCTTTCACATACACTTGATGCTTAGTTAGCCTAAATATATTTGATTATTATAATTTATTTCCTTCTGGGGACAACCATCTAGGGTGATTTCAATATTACATTACCATATACACATGGTTCCATCTAGGTGGGGACATGTGTCACTCATATTTAGCCGCGTCGACCACCTAAAAATGTAGAAAATTGATGTGAAGTTTCTCATGTACCGAAATGATGCTAACATCATACTTAGATAGTGAAAGTAGGCCACAGGTCATCCAATACAGAGATATAAAGGGTCTCAAAACTTTGGTTTTGTGATGAATTTATTTATTAAATTCAAAGGGTCCAGGAGTTTGGTTTTGTTACGACATCTCTCCTTGCACCACGTTCACTTGCCCTACATAATCCTGAGCTTTAAATTCTTTATGCATGCTTCAAAACTTTTCGGGAAAAGCCTCCCTGGGTGGCATGGCTCTAGGGACCACCTACTATTGAAATCCTTCAGTGAAAGCCTTTATTTCCACTATGTGTATGGTACACTTCTGCCCGAGCTTACGTCATCCCAGTTGTTCCCTTTGTGCACACTTTTAATTTCATCTGAGGAAACTTCGTCAGGATTATGTGTTATGTGGGATCCTTTATTGTCCAATGAACACTTATTCCATTGTAGTGTTTTCATTCCATGTCCTCCTAGCTCTGTATTTAGTTTCTCTACTAATGCTCTGCCAACTCTACTTGGCTACTAATTTTTCACCAATTTTTACCCTTCTTCCATGTTTAACTCTTCACCTTATGACATTGGGGGTTCTTGATTTTGACTGATGGTAACTTATGATCCAAGAGGCCACCTTTTAACTTTTGTATACCACTAGAAATCTATTTCAAAGCTCCATCCATCTGAGTGGGTCCCAATTCCTCTTGATGTGATATTTTGAGCTAAAAATGGCTTTGAATTCATCACACCTTCTTCATATTTTCCTACAATATAATTTGAGATTATCTTCCTTACTCATTTGATCATGTTTGTATTAGCCTTCATCCTCATTACCTTTTCCATCAATGAAAAAAAATCTAAGAATATCGCACTTTGGAATTGATGGCAACACCATGATCAAACAAAATCAACACCATAAAGAATAAGAGAAAAGTGAAGGTGTACTACTTATTTCTCCTTTTTCTTCTCCTCCTTTGGATGTTAAACCCCCATGATGCACTTCACCTTAGTTTGTTTTTGTTGCTGTGCTTTTAAGGTGTTACCTCTCCCCAATTTTTTTAATCACTAATAATTCTTCCCCTTTGAAATCAATGACAAAGAAACCATCTGCACTAATACCAACTATTACAAACTAGGACAATACTGAGAAGGGGGTGAATCAGTAATGTAGAAATTTTAACAATTTATTTCACTTCCAATGATACTAGGACACCAATAAATTTTCCAGAAATTAATTCATATGACATTAGTAAGAAGTCACATAAGTAACACAATGAGAAAACACAAATTCTTCAATTTTCTTCACAAGATAAGCTATTACTTCTTGTTACAAAGTTCTCTGTCTACAACTAGTAGGAAGCTACTACTCCCTGATTGATCATCTATAACTGAAAGGAGTTACAAACCCTAGTTTATTAGTTACCATTAAAAGGAGCTCCAACCCCTCACTTTTAGTAGCCACTACTGCAGGGAGCTATAACCCATGATCTACAATCTACCAATTTCTTGGCCTCAGTGATTCATCTTTCATACAATTTTCATACTCAAATAATGAATGCCACTTCCTTACATAAACATATAAATTTCACTGTTCAAACACTCACCAAAACCACCATTACAAAAGCATTCAATAATCTCTTATCACTCAACAATTCACCATACACACCATGAGCATGAACCCATCTCACATACTAACAACCAACACAGTCAGCCCCATCCTAAAAATTTGATTCTCCTTTTAAAGAATTTGGACTCATATTTTTTCTTTCCACTTTATTTATCTTCAACTCTTTGCTTTCATGAATATTTATTCTTTGACGCATCTTGTGCTTCTATCAATTCATTTATATGTGCTCTTCAAGTATTCAAACACTTCCTCACTCATCTCTGCAAGAGAAATTGAGTTAAATTGTTCAATTTCTCTATTATGGATTTTTTACAAGATATAGATGGGACTTTCTAAATTTCATTGACTACCATATTTATCCAAACTACCAAATGCATCTTGAGATATTTCCATGCCAGTAGTGGAGCTAGCAATGCATCCTTGCCTTCCCTTTTTGAAGTTTTTAGTGCTCTGCTTAATATGGAATATATGCCAAATTTTAGCTATTGACCCATTCATACATTAAACTTTCAAATCTCATCCATACGTGATTTTATTAAACTTTTAGTTACCAACTCATGTAAATAAAGGTAGTAACCATTTTCTAAAGGTTTTAACACTGCCACATTATACCTTTGTATACCTATTTGACTATATAACCTTGAGGCCTTATTTATATTGCAGACCTCGATTGCACTTGGTCATCACACCCAAAAAAAAAAACTCATCTTGGCCTTTAATTTTGGCCCCTATCTCTATTTCCCTAGCACAATTTCATAAACACCTCTAGGTTCAATGGTTCAGGGTTGCATGTCAAGTGGGTCCAATTGGCCTGAAGCATGCTCGTTTTTTCTCACTTTAAACCTTTTGTGGTATGAGATAAGGTGTCCTAGTGGGTACCAACGTGGTACTATTAACCCATCAAGAACTAGTTATGGTGATATGTATCTAATAGCTACCACATACATCTGGTGCCTAGTCAACCTGACACACTCTACTTGCTACAATTTATTTCCTTCTAGGGCCAACAATCTAGCGTGACATCATGCTTACATTACTAATAGTACCACGTGGTTCCATTTGAGTTATGACATGTGTCACTTACACTTGGCCCCTTCGACCCCCTGAAAACATTGAAAATGTATGCCATGTGTCCCCTATACCCACATCATGCTTATTCCATCCTTAGCCAGTAAAAGTATGCCACATGGCATACATCATTGAGAGAGAAATGGTCTTAGGCATTTGGTTTTGCAATTAATTTATTTACGAAAATTTAAAGGGTCGGGGCCTTTTGCTTTGTTGCGACACCTCTCCTTACAACACATTCCCCAGTGGTACATCATCCTAGGATTTAACTTATTTGTGCATTCCTTAGCACTTCTGGGGAAGGCCTCCGAGGTGACATGGCTCTAGGGACAACCTGTTATTAAAATATTTCAATGAAAGCATTTTTTTACCACAGTATGGATTGTGCACCTTCGCTCAGGCTTACATCATCCTGATTGTTCCCTTTGTGCACATTTTTAATTTCATCCAGGGAAACCCCACTAGGATTACATGTTATTTGGTATCCTTGACCACCCAATGAATGTTGCTTCCACTATGGTTGTATCAGGCCATGTCCTCCCATCTATGTTTAGCTTCTCTACCAATGTTTCTCGACTATCAATTATGCACCAATTTTGACCCTTCTACCATGTTTAACTCTGCACCTTTTGACTTTTGGGATTCTTAATTTTGAGACAATAATTATGATCCAAGAGGCCAATTTCAAACTTCTATATACTACTGGAAAGATATTTCAGAGCTTTATCCATTTGAGTGGGTCCCAAGTCCTCTTAAAGTGATATTTTGAGTTAGAAATGGCTTTAAAGTCACTACACCTTCTCCATCTTTTCCTACAACATACTTTGAGTCGATCTTCCTTCTTATTGTGATCATTTGTGTCTTTTCCTTCACCCTCATCACCTTTTCCTTCAATGAAAAAAAAATTCTAACATTCTCCCCCTTTGGATTTGATGGGAACATCATGATAAAAAAAATAAACAT
The DNA here is from genome assembly GCA_031772625.1 of Pinus tabuliformis. Lineage (NCBI taxonomy): Eukaryota > Viridiplantae > Streptophyta > Pinopsida > Pinales > Pinaceae > Pinus > Pinus tabuliformis. Next base: position 1,351,459,358 of record CM062820.1, on the reverse strand, counting down.
CATCAATAATAAAATAAAATTGAAGGTGTGCTACTTATTTCTCCTTTTTGTTCTCCTCCTTCGGATGATGCTCCCCCTATGACGCACTTCTCCTTTGTGTGCTTCTATTGGTGTTATTTTGTGTTGTTATATCTCCCCATTTATTTATTTTTAACCACTAATAATTCTCCCCCATTAACATCAATGACAAAGAAATAATTATCGTTGATAACAATTATTAGAAAATAGGACAATACTGAGAAGGGGTGTGAATCAGTATTGTAGGAAATTTAACAATTAGTTTCATTTGAAATGAAACTAGGACACCAATAAAATTTATAGCAATCAATCCATATTATATTGGCAATAAGTAACATGAGCAACACAATGACAAAACACAAATTCTTCAAACTATTCTTCAATTTTCTTCACTAGGCAAGCTATTACTTGTTGTTACAAAGTTCTCTGGCTACAACTAGTAGGAAGCTACCACTCCCTAATTATCAGCTACAACTGAAAGGAGCTATGAACCCTAGTTTATTAGATACCACTGATAGGATTTCCAACCCCTAAATTTTTCCAGCCACTTTTAGAAGTAGCTATGACCCCTGATCTACAAGCTACCACCTGCTTGGCCTCAATGATTCATCTTTCATACAATTTTCATACTCAAATCATGAAGGTTTCTTCCTTAAACATATAAATTTCACTCTTCATAAACTCACCAAAACCACCATTACAAACACCCTAAAAAATCTCTTATCATTGAATAATTCACCATATACACCAACAACATCAACCAATCTCACACACTCACAACCAAGACACTAGCCCCCATCTTACAAATTGGATTCTAGTTTTAAAGAATTTGGACTGGTATTTTTAGTTATTTAAACTTTATTTATCTTCAACTATTTGCTTAGATTAATATTTATTTTTGACTCATATTTTGCTTCTTTCTATTCTTCTATATGTGCTCTTTAAGTCTTCAAACACTTCTCACTTATCTCTACAAGAGAAACTAAGTTAAACTGCTCAATTTCTTTATTCTAGATTTTTTACAGGATTTAGCCGGGACATTTTAAATTTGGTTGACTACAATATTTAGCCAAAATGCCAATTTTTTCTCTAGATATGTCTAGGCCGCTAGTGGAGATGAAAATATGTTCAGCCCTTCCCTTTTTAAAGTTTTTAGTGCTTTGCTTAATATGGCATATATGCCAAACTTTAGTTGTCAACTTGTTCATACATTATACTTTCAAATCTTACCAAAAATAGATTTTACTAAACTTCTAGCTACTGATTCATTCAAATAAAAGTATTAAACATTTAGAAAATTCCTTAACACTGCCACATTATAACTATGTGGGCCCATTTGACTCTATAGCCTCGAGGGATTATTTTACATTGTAAATCTCCACTGTGCTTGGCCATTACGCCATGACAAAACCTCATTTTGGCCTTTAAGTTTTTCCCCCAACTCTATTTCCTCAATGAAATTTCATAAACACCTTTGGGGTCACTTGTCTAGGGATACATGTCAAGTGGATTTTCCTTTGCACCCTATCCCATTACTCTTGCACTTTACTCTGTACATTGCCATGTACCTACACTTGTTCTGTAGTTCAATCATCTTGGAGCTTCCTCATTTGTGCTCGCTTGAAACCTTTCATGGTTTAGGGATTGGTATGAGGTGTCCTAGTGGGTACCACCAAAATAATTCAAACTAATCAATTACTAGTTGGGGTGATCTGGATTTCATATATTCCACATACGCTTGATGCCTAGTTAGCAAGGAGCTCTTTGCTTACTACAATTTATTTCCTTCTAGGGCTAACCATCAAGGGTGATGTCATGCTTACATTACCAACGCCATGTGGTGCCATATGAGTGCATGTGTCACTCATATTTGGCCCCTTTTACCACCTAAAATTTCCAAAATCTCATGCCATGTTTCCCCTATATCGACATCATGATAACATCATCCTTAGCTAGTAACCATCTACCATGCATTATCCAACACAGAGAGAGAAAAGGTCGCAGGCCATTGGTTTTGCTACAACAACTCTCCTCACACCACACTCCCTGGCATATTTACTGTTTTATTGATGAAGGATACCAAAACACCTTTCCTTGTCATTTGGTTGACACCTACAAAGAGCATACAAATAGTTGGATGATGTTAGTTCTTGAATAAGAACCAATAAAGAATGAATGAGATACAGACAACACATGAACAAGATTAAAAAAAAAACTAAAACAAAGAACATGAAATAATGCTTAAATGAAGCATAAAAACATCAACAAAAGGCATAGGAATAGAATTCCTTTTATTAATTGCTAGTAGAAGAGCTACAAATGAAATATCAAAACACTTGAAAATAAGTTCTTCAACAATGGATCTTAGAAGCTCTTAGCGAGAAACTCCTTTGTTCAATCTCCTATGCAAACTCACACTCTCTCAAAGAAGCTAAGAGAACTCTCAATGATGATGGAACTCTCTCAACAATGAAATGGACGATTACCTTGCGGCAATTTTTCTAGCATAACATTGCTCAAACTTCTTCTTTTCTTTGGTATTCCAATTGCTTGTTTATATAGAATTTGAACTCCTCTTTCCCTCAACATTAGAGGAAATTTCAGCATAAAAGTGGCCTTTTAAGAAAAAATAATAAAATAAGATTTAAAATAATAAAATAAGAGTTATGAATTTTGGAGGTAAAAGAAGAAAACTACTTTTTTTAATTGTATTTTTGGCTTATATACTTATAGGTTTACTCAAATTTCAAGTGTAGACACTCGTTGGATGTAGAATTAAATTCCACATCCGACGAATGCCTATTATGCACACTTTTTAGACGATCCACATTGATAAAAATTGAAGATAGATTAAAATCACATTAAAAAAACATGTTGAACATGTGATTTTAATGTATCTTCAATTTTTATCAATGTGGGTCTTCTCAAAAGTATGCATAATGGGCACTCCTTGGATGTGGAATTTAATTTCTCATCCAATGAAGTTCTACACTTGAAATTTAAGTAAACCTATAATGAGATAAGCAAAAAATACAATTAAAAATAAAACTTATTTTCTCTCCAAAATATTTACATGTACCTTTTTCTAAATTTGAAGGATTTTGATTGGTTTACATATTATGAAATGGAAATTACATGAAAATTTCATGGGAAATTTTAGGCTAAAATTTCCTTTAATGTTGGATCATTAATGAGAAAATGACTTGATATGAGGACAAGAGGATTCCCTTGGGGGTTGAATGTCTCCAAATCGATCAAAGCCACTTTTCCTTGGGTGGTAAATGTCAGGGAATCCAAACTAAAATCATGTGAAGTGGTCCGAGACTATTGACTTGGAATTTGGGCAATTTGCGTGACTATCAAAGAAACAATCACATAGCCATGAATATTTTCTTTTGGAGAGCCCAAAGAGGTTGATTTTTCTAGTTGAACCTTGGAAAACCTTTTATTTTTTGGTTTTTACGATGTCATCAGTTGAAAACGCTTTTCTTGTACATGTTGCTGTCTGACTCTGGGTGTCATCTAACTTGTACAAATGTCTTGTTATGAAACCAGCTCACAAAAAGATAGAAAAGAGAGATCCACGACTTAGAATTCAGCCTCTTCGAGGGGGCAACCTCCTTTACATTACATAAATGAACAATTCTTGGATGATACAAATGAAAATACCTCCTTTCTATATATAGGAGTCTAAGTGGTCCCAATACAATCAAAGCCTACATAACAATAATATTGTAGGGCACAACAATAACAATAGTGGGCTTCTATGTGGCACAATAGTAACAATATGGGCACTACATGGGTACATCAATATAAATAAGGGGTATAACTACAATAGTAATGGGGTAATCACTAGTATTATAGGGACCCAACATGCCCCTCTCCTTCAAAAAAGTGTTGTCCTCAACGCTTGAGTAGTTCAGGATACTTCTGCATAAAATTCTCGTCCTCCCATGTGGAATCTTCAGCGGATAAGTTCTTCCACTTGATAAGGTACTCTGAAATTGATCGATTTCGTAGCTGTCGAGTTCTTGTTTCTATAACTGCTTCTGGTTCCAATATAATTTTTCCTTCTTCGTCAAGTTCTGGCAATATTGTTTGAACTGGGAGCTTGTCGCCTATAACCTTCTTTAAGCATGAAACATGGAAAACTGGGTGCAATCGAGAAGCTGCAGGAAGCTCCAATTTGTATGCCATAGTACCAATCTTTTGCAACACCTTGTACGGACCATAATACTTTGGTGATAATTTATTATCCTTCTTAGCTTGCTTGAGGGACATTTGCTTATATGGTTGTAGCCGTAGGAATACCCAATCACCTACATCAAAACTTCTTTCACTGCGATGTTGATCTGCCTGTTGTTTCATTCTATTCTGTGCCAACACGAGGTTATCCTTTAAGAGTTGGAGGACTTGTTGTTGATGTTCGATGTGATGTTCCACTGCCTGAACCTTAGAATTTTCTCTTAAATATGATGTGATGGATGGTGGTTGATACCCATAAAGTGCCATAAATGGGGTCATTTTTGTTGCTGTATGGAAGGAAGTGTTATACCACCATTCAGCCAGAGGCAACCATTTGACCCATTGTGTCTGTTTATCAGATACAAAGCAACGAAGATATCCTTCCAAACATTTGTTTACTATCTCAGTTTGCCCATCAGATTGAGGATGATAAGATGAGCTATGAGCTAACTGAGTACCAAGACAAGAAAATAATTCTGTCCAAAAATTTCCAGTGAAAATGGGATCTCTGTCACTTACAATAATCTTTGGGTTTCCATGTAGCTTTTGAATTGTTTCCATAAATGCAGTAGAAACTGTACTGGCTTTAAATGGATGTGATAATGCACAAAAGTGTGCATACTTGGTAAGTCTGTCAACTACCACCATGATGACACTCTTTCCCTCAGACTTGGGTAAACCTGTGATAAAATCCATTGAAACCTCCTCCCAACGTTGGCTTGGAATGGATAAAGGTTGTAATAGACCCGTGTGTCTTAATTGTTTCAACTTTATTTTGCTGGCAAACCAAACATTCTGCCACAAACTTTTGAATATCTGATTTAAGGCCATCCCAAAAAAATTCCTTCTTAACCCTGTGGTAAGTTTTTAAAAATCCTGAGTGCCCTCCTAAGGGAGAAGTGTGCAATTCCATAAGAATCTTTTGTTTTAGCTGGGAATTCTTACAGAGGTATAAGCGATCTTTGTACCATAACGAATCATTTTTCCAGCTAAATGTATCAGACGTACTGGAATCTTGTTGTAGCTTTCGAATAAGTGCCCACACTTCTTCGTCATTCTTCCATTCCTCCCTTGCTTCATTTATCCAATCTGGTTGGATAATAGAAATGGCGCACAACAATGCTTCCACATCCTCATCCTTTCTTGAGAGTGCATCTGCCACCACATTTTGCTTCCCTTTTTGTAGATGATTTCAAAGTCATAACCCAACATCTTTGTGACCCACTTTTGTTGCTCTTCAGAGGATAATCTTTGTTCTAAAAAGTATTTAAGGCTATCATGATCTGTTTTTACCTTGAAGTGTCTTCCCATTAGGTAGGGTCGCCATTTCTTAAGTGCATGGAGTATTGCCAACATTTCCTTCTCATAAATAGCTTTGCTTAAAAACTTTCCCTTGATTGGACGACTTTCAAAAGCAATGGGTCTTTCATCTTGCATTAGAACAGCACCAATTCCATTTCCTGAAGCATCACATTCCACAATAAAGGTTTTTGTGAAGTCCGGTGTAGCTAAGACCGGTGCTTGGCACATTGCCTCTTTAAGATGTTCAAAGGCCTTTGTTGCTTCCGGAGTCCATGAAAATGCATCTTTCTTCAATAATGTTGTTAGAGGTGCTGCTATTCTCCCATAATTCTTAACAAACTTGCGATAATACCCTGTCAACCCAAGAAATCCTCGCAGATGCTTTATGGATGTGGGGATTTTCCATTCCTTAATGGCTTTAATTTTGCTAGGGTCTACCTTAACTCCTTCATGAGATACAATATGACCCAAATATTCCACCTCCTGGACTCCAAAGAAACATTTGGATCTTTTTGCATATAATTGTTTCTCCTCCAATAGTTGTAGCACCCTGTCAACATGTTCAACATGATCCTTCCAAGACTTGCTGTAGATTAGTATATCATCAAAAAATACTAACACAAATTTTCTAAGGAATGGTTTGAAAATTGAATTCATCAAACCTTGAAATGTTGAAGGTGCATTGGTAAGGCCAAAAGGCATGACCAAAAATTCATAATGACCCTCATGAGTTCTAAATGCCGTTTTCGGAATGTCTTCAATCTTCATTCTGATTTGATGATATCCTGAACGAAGATCCAACTTGGTGAAGTAAATTGATCCATGCAATTCATCCAGTAATTCATCAATGACAGGAATGGGGAACTTATCTTTAATAGTGAGCTTGTTGAGCTCCCTATAATCCGGACACATGCGCCATGATCCATCCTTCTTGTGCACCAATACTACTGGAGCAGAGAAAGAACTTTGACTCGGTTGAATTATACCAGCCTCTAGCATTTCTGCAACCATACGTTCAATTTCACTTTTTTGGACATAGGGATATCTGTACGGCCTGATGTTTGGAGGAACACTTCCTGGAATCAGATGAATAGCATGATCATGATCACGCATAGGTGGGAGACCTTTGGGAGTCTCAAATACCTTGGAATGATTGTCCAGGACTTTTTGGAGATCTGGAGAAATAGATGATTCTAATGTGGAAACATCTAGCGAACATAATTGTGCAATTACACCCTTTGCTCCTTTTTTAGAAGCTTTGTCATACCATTAGAGCTGATTATCTTTCCTGGTTTCCCTGCAATACCCCTTAATTCAACTTCCTTTCCTTCCACAGAAAATTTCATGAAAAGTTCTTGAAAATTAAAAGCTATTGTACCCAAGGATTGTAGCCATTGGACTCCTAGTACAACATCAGCACCTCCCATTGGAATGGAAAGCATTGGGCTAGTCAATACATATTCTCCCATGGATAGCTTGATATTATGGCACTTTCCAGAGAAATTTATTGTTCCTCCATTTGCAATCATCACTTGACACTCTGGTGCTGGATATAGGAAGCAATTCAATTCTTTTGCTACCCTACAATGAATAAAATTGTGGGTGCTTCCTGAATCAATCAACACTATTACCTTTTTCTTCTTGATTTGTCCTTCTATCTTGATGGTTTGAGGAGTGGTAATTCCTGCCAATGCATTACAAGATATGGTCGGATTTATTTGTTCTTCATCTAGGCTTTGTTCCTGGAATATATCCTCTTCTTTTGACCTTTCTTGCTCCTTTTCTTCTTCCTCTTCACAATCTATGTAGAATAATTTCTTCTCAGCACACTTATGACCTTTTGTGTATTTGCTATCACAATTGTAACAAAGCCCTTTTGCTCTTTTTTCTTCCAATTGTTGTGGTGTCAACCTTGTAGGTTGTGGAAGACTATGGGCAACAACACTTCCATCTTTATAGTTGTGAATGGTATGCTTCCTAGTTGCCATAATTTTGCTTTCCATTTTTTTTGCTAACCTGAATGCCTTCTCTAATGAATCAGGTTCCCAAAGGCGCACATCATGTTGGATATTATCCTTTAAAGACCCTATGAACACATCAATCCTATGCTCCTCTGGAATATCTTTTACCCTTATGTTCAATTTTTGGAACTCCTCAATGTGCTCCATTATTGAACCCTTTTGTTTGAGATTATCAATTGGCTAAAAAAAGTGTTGCTTTTTGTATCCTCATAATGTGCTATCAATTCTTCCGTAAAAATTGCCCAAGTGATAAATTGTTTACGAGAACAAAGCCATTGATACCATACAAACTGATTTGGTTCCAAATATAAAGTTGCCATACGTACCTTTTGTGTGTTTTGCACATTATTGAGATCGAAGAATTGCTCCATCTGTAATATCCATGTGGCGGGATCCTTGCCATCAAACTTCCTCATATCGATTTTTGGAACATGGTGAGTCTTCGATCCAACATTAGAGTCTATGGAATCATGATTAACATTTCTTTTGTTCTCATCATGAGTTTCCTTTACTACCTTTTCACCATTAGTGACCCTTTCTTGTAGCAACTTCTTCAATTCATCCATCTTATCATCCATGCCATCAAATTTAGCGTCAATCTTAGCTTCCATGCCATCCATCTTAGCTTCCATGCCATCCATCTTAGCTTCCATGCCCTTTATCTTAGATTCCACGCCATTTACCTTAGATTCCACGCCACTTATCTTAGCTTCTGTTAGCTTTTGTGAGCGTGACATTTGTTGCACTTGTTCTTGTAATTTTGATATATCATGTAGCATTTCTTCCTCTTCTTCATGAGTCATGCTAGAGCTTTCAGGTTCCTTACTAGGTGTTTGCATTTTCTTTCCTCGGGGCATCAGTTACCGATAATAATGCTTTACTATGCCCTTTGAATTCCGTTAAACCAAGCTTACACAAAAATTTAAAAAAAAACTACACACCTTTTTTCACTTTATAGAGGCCTGATATTGAATCTGATGTATCTCTGTGATTTCGGATCATCTAGTTCTGAAATTTCTATCTGTAGTATCCCTCTGCGTCCTCTTTCCAATGCCACAAGTCTGAGCCAAATTGGATTCTCCAAGGAAGAGTTATGTGAAATCTCCCACAGTGACTTTCTTTTAGATTGGTTCAGTAGAGCGAACTTGTACGACGTGCCACGAGTCACTGTTTCAACCTTTGAATCTGAAACTCACCCACAAGAAACTACCATCCATCCGATTTATGTACCTTTTTACGAAATTTCAATCCGATCCTCAGAGAGAGAGTTATGACGAATTTCCCCAGGTCACCTGTTTTGAATGTAATTCAGGAGTCTGCAAAAAGACCAACTTCCTCAGATCATATCTCCGAAAATATCACGAGAAAAGTTCTGAAATTTGGACCCAAGGTTCAGCGCCAATTCTTCTCAAATGGGTTTTTTTTGCGACTTCTGAAACATCACAGAAAAAAATTTATAGCAAAAATTCCACGATGACCTGTTTGGAGCAGCGAAACCCTAGAATCCAAAGCTCTGATACCAAATGTTATGAAACCAGCTCACAAAAAGATAGAAAAGAGAGATCCACGACTTAGAATTCAGCCTCTTCGAGGGGGAAACCTCCTTTACATTACATAAATGAACAATTCTTGGATGATACAAATGAAAATACCTCATTTCTATATATAGGAGTCTAAGTGGTCCCAATACAATCAAAGCCTACATAACAATAATATTGTAGGGCACAATAATAACAATAGTGGGCTTCTATGTGGCACAATAGTAACAATATGGGCACTACATGGGTACATCAATATAAATAAGGGGTATAACTACAATAGTAATGGGGTAATCACTAGTATTATAGGGACCCAACATGTTTGTACGATTTTTCCATGTTAATAGTTACCCCCTTTGGATTGAAGCTAGGATAAAGCATATAGTTGAAGTACATCATGTTTTGTTGTTCTGATGATGGGTCTAACATTCCTTTTTTAGAGAGACAAGATTAATGTGGAGATTATTGGGGAGGTTTCCTTAACTAAGAACTTACATAAAACTAATGCTCTGCAGAAATGATGATACAAAAGTTTCAATACGAGGTGGGCATGTCCCATGCTCGTTATGATGACTAGAACTAACATAATACAAATATACAAGATTTTTTTTGTTAATTCAGTGATGAGGTAGCGGACATACTAATAGCTGATCAAGATAAATTCTTTCAGCCTTGGGGGATTTTCTAACCAACGATTTGATCTTGATGTTCCCATGCATTTGATGTAAGGAACTGCTGAAGGGGGTTGCGATGGGATGCATGGATCTTCGACTGAATGAGAGAAAATGCAACGGATCAATGTATGAGAATAATTTGACATGAAAAATTATGCTAAGCTTGAATGTCAGGGAAACTGATGACATCAATGGGATAATGATGGTGCCCACTGTGCCACCCAATATTATCCCTATAGAATGGAAGTAACCAATGTACTACTTTTATTCTGGAATATGAGTGTTGGTGTCGATAGAATGAAGCACGAACCACCCAAAATATGATTCTAGGAAATATTTTTGAAATTGGTTCAATTATTTACAGTAGGAAGGGTACATAGACATGATGGTGAGAATTGACGGTATGTGAGGAATACAGAAAACCTACTTGAGATTGGGGTATTGATGAAAGTGGTGATGGTCAAAATAATAGTGTTGAAGTAAGCACCCCTAGAGTAAGTAGAGAATCCAAAAGGGGGAGAAATAATTGTTCTGACTATCATGGTATGGTGTGAGAAAATGGTTATCATGGAGAGGGATATGAGATGGGTAAAAGGCTAGCTCCAACCAAGGGTGACTTAGGACTACTGCCAGGTAACTGACACAAAAATGTGGGTGAGTATTTTGTTCCTTAAAAAAATAATTGTACACTTTCCAAAAGAATTTTAAAAATGTGGTTTGGGATGTACAAACACAAACATGGGTGCCCCAAGAAAATGATGGCTTGTTGCAAGTAGGTTTGATATTGTGGGTGCGGCCCCCATTGGATGGTCTCGCTGCAGGGTTGGTGAGGTGGATGGAATGATGCAGATGGTGTACTACAATGCAGATGAATGGTAGGCCAATTGTAGAATGCAGAGGTCCATTCAATTCAATCTAATAAATAAATAAGAGGGGAAGATTGGGAGTGAGGGTGGTGAGAAATGAGCAAAGAAGAGAACTATTAGGTTGATCTTCTTAGACATGTGGGCTAAAAATTCTCTTGAGCATGGGAGAATGGTCATGGATATTGATAGTGTGAAGGGTACTCTGAATTGGGGTAATCGATGTGGGTGAGGCTCTATCGACTGTGGTGGGTGTTTACTATGTGCAGGTGGAGGGTGATGGTAAATGTGGTAAAGGTGGTGGACCCTATGGTTTCTTTCAAAGAAATCATGCTAGGATATGCTTGGGTGACGAATGATACCTTAGTTGTCGATTGGCACCAGGGGATTGAGCTTACTAGAAAACTTCTTAGAAACCTACAAATTCAAAAGCTAATACCTCGAGTGAAAACATATTTATGTAACAATATGAAATCTAAGGAGAAATGAAAAAGCTGTAATGAAAATCATAGTAAGGTGCACCTGATAGCTACTATGATCTAGAAAATGAGCCCAAAAATAAAAATGTTGACTGAATGGAATGGGGAGTATGATGATTTAGATGAAGATGTCTTGATCCCAATGTCATTGACTATTTTGTGAAAGGAAGTCATAAGCTCCTGAATCGGCCTTTGGAAGAATAACAAAGAGGGAAACATATAAGGATGTGCGTCCCATATTGCCACCTCATTTGTACTTATTGACATGGAATCCAAATCAGAGCCCATGAGTTGTTTCAGTTGTAGCAGTTAGCCAAATCACTCGAGTAGTGCGCAAGGAGAGACAGGTAAGAGGTCATGACCCCTCCTTTGCAAATTTAGTAGCTTAGAGTAAGAAATCCATGTGGGATGGATTGTATAGATATTTTTAAGAAAAAATAGAGGAAACTATGCGAGCGACTGGATGAAAATTTTGACGAAGGTGTGCAAGAAAGGGAAACATAGCTGTGTGATGCACGTAACTATGAGAGAAACAACCACAAGGCTTTAGAGCCGAATACCTCGCAGTTAAACGAGTGCAAGTCACGCAAATCATGTGACTATATAAGAAACAATCACGAAAAATTTGTGACTATATGGGAAATAATTGCGAGGTACCTCGACCGAGGTCCTCCCATGTAGGGAGATGACAATCGCGCAGGGCACATGACTCTATAGTGAAAAAAAACATGGAGGTGCAAACCTATTTTGGTAATAAATGTGTGACCAAACACCTATTTTGGGACTAGACGTGTGGTGCTACTAAAATAAAATAAAAAATGGCAATGGGCTTGATTTTTTGTTTTTATTTTGATTTGGGGTAGGATGGTTGTGACATGGTGTGAGCGGGATTGGGGCCACTTTCATATTACAATGGCTAGTGATGCTAAGGCCAAAGTGCAGCTAGCTAGATGGGAGTTGTTGAAGTTCATTCAGAAATTTCTAAGGTCGCAAGAAGACTTTCCATGATTCAAGATCAGATAATGGTAGCCAGATAACTAGGTCTTCAATATTCAAGGATGAGAGTTGGCATTCACTACATAGGTGGATGTGTACTTTATTACAGGGTTGGTACCTCAAGAGGTGCTACCAATGGAGCTTCCATTTAGATGGGTGGTGCTTCTATATTGGGTTCGATAGTACTTTGGTGACGATCAATTCAAGGAGTGATGCATCCATATTACCTCTATTTTGGACGTAGAGACACAAGCGACAACAACCATGATGGGTCATCATCCCCAAACCGTATTTCAGGTCCACAGATTGCCGTGATAGAGAGGATGCAGGTGGGTTTATTATATGATTGGGTTGGCATCCTCCATCGGAGGATGACGATGCATCTTTCATAGGTCGCCTAGGGCTAGGTGAGAAACTTTTGTTATGGAAGTGTGGTATGCAACATTCTTTATGAGAGAGTAGTGATGTTGTGCCCAATGATAGTAGTGGTTCTTGGGCCACCGAGAGAGCCACAGATCCAGTGTTAAGCTCATTTGATGTTGTGGGTAGGTGGCAGGAAGGTAGGGTGATATTGGACACCCACTTTTGGGATTTGGTTTCAGTCCAACCCTCAACTCATTCTTGAGTTGCCCTATGTTAGCATGGATTTCCAAGGAGATCCAGAGATGGAATTGCCCCAAGGTGATGCTTAGCGCCCATTAGGTATGTGAGTATGATTTTAGCATTTTCTATTTTGTATATGCATTAGTTTTATGATATATCTCTATGCCAACACCATGCATGTTTTCTTGTAGATTTTGGTCTCGTGAGCGCCACTTGGGTAGGTTAGTGGGCACAGATACTCAATGGCCTAGTGAAATTTTTTTTCTATAGGGCAGTGATTCCATAGGGATGATAGGGATGATGAGGGTCTTGAGAGGTTGACTCAGAGGACACGTTTGGAGATAGGTGACCTCTCTAAGGAGGGAGAGGTTACAGTACTTCAAACCGAGCTTGAGCAAATGCAACTGCGACCAAAGGCTATCGAGGATGCTTCGGACATAGTGGTAGATCTAATCTAGTGGATGCCCAATGTTTTATGGTCTATGCTAGGGGAGGAGGTCATCGAGAGGATGATGCCATAGGATAGGGTGCGATGCCTAGTCCTCTGCTAGTTAGCAGTAACAATGGCTACTGCTAAGTTGATCCTGGATCTAGCACCGAGTGATGAAAGAGGGCCTCCACTAGGTGGTGCAAGGGGCATTAGGCCCTGACGTTAGATGTAGGACATGCATGTACTAGGGAAGGCACCCATTATGAGGATGATTCCCTATTTTCATGAATTATTTTTCTACCTATGACTAGTGGATGTACATAAATATTTTGGATGATGTATATATATATATATATATATATATATATATATATATATATATATATATATATATATATATATGAGTATTTTTGTGGATCTCGTGATGTGTTTCTATGTGTTATGTGTGTACAAATGTGATGTATTTTTCATCTTATTGATGGATATGTTGATCATTATTGATGTGTCTTGATGATGATATATATGTGAAAATGTGATATGATAAAAACCATGCTAAACTTTGTGCATGTAGGTATTTAGGAAAAAGGAAAGGGTCACCTATCCCGGTGGTTCAATTTAATTGCAATACAACAAGCTAGGAATAAAGGAATACATACAAGTGACTAATACTGAGGTGGAAGGAATAAACCAAGAGGCCTATGATGAATTCGTATTTAACTTAATTATTGGTGGTTGACCCAATGCAAACCTCATTCTGGTGGATAGGCATCAGGTCAAGGGAGTGTATGGCCCAGTGTACTACAGTAAGATTTTGCGATCTTCAAAAAGCCTCATCAGAAAACTCGTAGTGGTAAGCTGGTGAATGATCCATATGCGACAAATTATGAGTATGGTTTTCATAATACATCCAAGATGAGGTTATCATCATTAAAATAAGTCAAGGTGCATGTTTCTACAATATAAGGATTTAAGAGAAGGTTATGGGAAGAACCTTTTAAGGTAGAGCCCATTGATGGGGTCTTTAAGAAAAGTTTCGTCAAACTTTGCCAACATGCAGGCACCTTTTAAGGGGAAATGTTTGATGATGTAAGGTCCTTTTCATAAGCTCTCAAACTTGTCTTATCCCAAGTCTTCTTTGGCTATGTTGTACTAAAGTATAAGATATCCTCAATAAATGTAGAAGGAGTGATGCTACGATTAAAGTAGTCTTTGGTTCTCTTTTTATAGGATTCATTGTGCTGGAGGGATTCATGCCGATTTTCTTCAACGTATTCGAGTTGTGTTAAATTTTGTTCAAGGGATGAAATTTCTGGGAGAAGCTCGATGGCAGTGTGTAGGGTAGGAATATTGCAATCTATGGGGAGTACATCCTACCTGTCATATACTAGGTGGAAATGATTAAAGCCTATGGATGATTTTACTGATGTTCATCATTCCCAAAAGAAGTAAAATAACGTGTGATGCTAGTTGGTTTTGTGCTTATTCACCATGCATTCTGACATTGTCTTGAGGACTTCATTGACAACTTCTACTCGTCCGTTGGAATGGGGGTACTATGGGGAAGAAAACTCATGTGAAAATCCAAGGAGCCGGGACATTTCTTGGAAAATATCATTCTCAAAGTGTTTACCATGGTCTGAGACTAACTACTTAGGAATGATAAACCACGTGATGGCATGGCTAAATAAAAATATGGTACTGGTATAATCATTGTTGTTGAATGTGGGCATGGCTTCGACCCACATGTTGAAATAGTTTATGGTGATTACTATGTACTTGTGGAAATTTTGAGATGACAGGTTGCAAGCCATGAAGTTGGTGCCCCATTTTCAAAATGGGTCAACAATGATGACTCAATGTAGAGGAGTAGGGGGAGATCATGCTTTGTGGGCATATCATTGACAATCTTCACACCTCTTGGCTGCTTGGATACAATCATGGAAAAGTGTTGCCAAGAAGTAGTCAACATAGAGGATATTTTCGGAAGTGGCTATCCCTAAGGGATGGTCAACGTAGGATCGATTATGACTGTCTCTTAGGACTTGTTTGACTTCATCAATAGAAAGAAATCATCAAAGAATTGTGTTGATGGATCTATGGTAGAGAATGTCACCAATAAGGATATAATGTGAGGCTTGGTGGTGAGTGCGCCTAGGGTCATCGCGAGTGCATTTAGTGTTGAATTTGTGAGTTTGGAGGAAGATGAGTGCCTCATCATAATATGGGTTATCTATAGACATAATGAATAGGTGTTATTCTAGGAAACAATCATTGGCAGGGGACCCTTGGTATTCTAGGAGGAGATCAACAATGAACTTTGCAAGAGTGGGGAATTTTTTTCTCTTGGGGGAGGCAAACAAAAGGTCAAAATCTTGTAAGGTAACCACCCATAAGGCATACTTATGGTTCATCATATGGCGTGTGAGCAAGTATTGTATAGGGTTGATATTTTATATGACAGTGGTAGTCTTTAGGATAATGTAGTGTTGTAGTTTATGGACAACATGTACGAGTGCTAAGGTTGTTTTTTTAGTTGCCTCATACTTCAAAGTAGGCCTTGAGAGGTGCTTGCTAACATAATAAATGATGTGCTCCCTATTATCAGTATCTTCATGGACTGACACCTCATTGATGGCTACCTTTGAAGATGAAAGGTAGAGAACGAAGTCCTTAGTATGGTGAGGAGGGCTTATTATAGGTGTTTGTGACAATGTGTCCTTAAACCCTTGAATGATGGTTAGGTATGCTCATCGAATTGGAATGGGACATCCTGATGAAGGAGACACAAAAAGTCATGTACACATGTACTGTAGTCAGGAACAAAGTGTCAAAAGAAGTTTGCCTTACCTTGTAGGCTTTGTAACTGCTTCAATGTTTTAAATGGTGGGATTACACGAATGGCCCAAACCTTCATGAGGTCGACTTGAATGCCTTGATGGGAGACTATGAATCCCAATATTATTCCAGCACTAATGAAGAAGACACAGTTTAGGGGTTTCAAGTAGAGGTTGTATTGTCGACACCTCTAAAAAACCAAGCGAGGATCTTCTAGATGATTTGAGCACTTTTTGGAACGAACTGTGAGGTCATCCAAATAGTTTAAGAGGAGATGATTTGGATCACGAAATATATAATTGATGGCCTGATGGAATGTGGCTCTAGCATTTTTAAGGCTAAAAGGAATAACACAGTAGGAGAAAGTAAGCCAGGGGTTTTGAAGGTTCATAGTACAAAATGGCTAATTAGTTACTAAAAAACAACTAAAATTTACATATAAATGACTATTTTTTTAGTTGGTGACCAATATTGGCTAATTTACAGTATCTTATAATGCAACCAACTTTTAGTCTTTTTTATCTTAGTCGTTAATTGGTTTCTCAATATTATTGTCTAGTAGTATATTTAGTCATAAATTTGGTTATTAATTTAGTCATTGACTTAGTCATTAATTCTTACAATTAATGATCAAATAAACAACAAAATATACTACTATATGATCACCTAGGAAAACCAATAATGACAGAAGAAATATGACCAAAATGTTGGTCACGTTACAAGATACTGTAAATTAGCTACTAATAGTCATATATATGCGAATTTTATTCATTGTTTGAAATGAGTTAATGACTAAAGAAATATGGCTAAATTTTGGTCGTGTTATAAGATACTATAAATTAGCTACTAGTAGTCATTTATATGAAAAATTTAGTCTCCATATGTAATCACAAATTTATCATTTACAGTAGTCATTTATCTTTTTAGGTAGTTTCCTATTCATTATATAAACGACCGATTTAGTAGTTTATATTCATTTTATTTGCTTTCATTACTAATCATTATAAATGAATAATTTAGTCATTGTATTTTCATTTTCTTTTTGTTTATAATTAATCAATACAAATGATTAATTTAGTAGTTTTATATTGATTTTATGTCTTTATTATTAATCAACATAAATTAATTAGTATGGTTTTGTGATTAAAAAAAACGACATACAATGTAAATGTTCATCTAATATGAGAAAACAAAATTACATATGCTAATTACAATACTAAATAATATCAATTACAACTCTAAATAATCTCAACCACATGAATTATATTATATGAAATTCCAAGTATTACAATATGAATTTCCAAATTAATATTAGTTGGACTCCAATTTACACATGAAATATTGTTTCATCACTTCAAAATGTTATCATTGGGTTGCCAAGGCATTGCAGGTGAATTCACAAACTCTAAATACTTGACCATCAGTATGCATGTGTTATGTGGAATATTGGATTTAAGGGTATCACTAGATCATTTCTCTTCTCTCTCTCTCTACATTTATCGATCCAGCATTATTGTTCTCCTCTCTCTTCAATTCCTGCTTCTTACCATCAATATTGATTTCCTCTTCTAAAAATGAAGAAAGATACAACACAAAGTATAAGACATGAAATATGATGAACACTAGAATATAAAATAAAGTAGACAATACATGATTTATATGAAAGATACCTCAACATCAACAATGTTAATTTCATTCTTCCCCAGAAATGCAAGAATCTCAAATAATTTTTCTTCAGTTGGACAATAGTTGCCACTATCTTGTCAGATCACCTATATAAACAAAGCAAATAAAACGTCACAATAGAAAATAACACCTTAGGAACTTAGTATTCAAACTTTTGTAATTTGTTGGTTTGAGGGGGCCTAACCTAGGTTCAACATTAGTTAGCCAAACAAATCCCTACATTACTAGCCCTTTCGGCATCAGCCCGCATAGCGCGGACTGAAGTCTCACCCAAAGTAGTATGGGGGGATGCTGGAACCAAGTTTCCACACCCTTGATATGGTTGTGATGTCTATTTATTCTACCTATACCTGCCTTCACGCAGGTTTCTTAGCCCTCTGTTCCACTCTTCAGTACCTTCGTGAAAGGGTATTGTTTGTCTTCGCGCGGCACTAACCTATGACTCAGGGACTTTCACGATGCTAGGTTAGCGAATTGCGATATCTCCCAAGCTAGGCTAAGTGTCTTACTTATATATTAATCGATCTTAGTTAGCTTCGCGTAAATAGGTGTTCTTACTTGCGTTCACTTAACGAACACATTTACATACATTCACGCATCATATAAGCATTATAAGTGAAATTCATACCCAACATAACAAGATGCATAAACAGGAAATAAAGACGTAGAAATTGTAGAATACTTCTCTTTATTGATAATTCTGGACGATTACAAACTCAACCTACCCTGCACACTCATCTACAGGGGTCCACACACTCTACTGCGGAATTCTACCCTAGGCCTCTGCACACTCAGCTGCAGAGCCTCTACCTACGCTATGACCCAAGACTTAAACTTCTTACTCTAAAGCTATGACTCTCCTCCTTTTCCATTTTCCCCCAAAACTACTTAGAGCTTAGCTCTATTTATACAATCTCATGGTCCACGGACCATGGGTAGATATTTTACAGCCAACATTACATTTCCAAAATAAGGGTAGACAACCCTATGACTCTTTAACACCTACATGCTCCGTGACCAAAAACTGTAGAGTCTTTACACTTGGATTACAAAATTTGTCCAAAATATGGGCTTTTAGCCCCAAAACTACCCTTGGGGGATCCCGTGCCCAATAGGCCTCCAACACAAACATTGTGACTCGCCTTCAAGTCACTATGTAGGTGCAAAAATCTTAGCGCGAAGACCTCCCAGCTCCATTTGGATGACCGCAACCTCGGCAACGCACTGAGCTGCCGCCTACTGGACTTCTTCCACTCTCTGCTCGGTGACTAATGCTAAACTGCCACCCTGAATCTTTTGTTGAGTTTCCTACAGTGTCACGAGCTTTCCTTCAATGGAAGTTGTGATCATATATATCTCATCTATCCATGGCTGTAGGTGCGCTTTCAAGACCGTTTCTTTGCGCCGAGCGACATCCACCTATTCCTTAAGCACCTTTGCCTCTTGCATCCGCGCGAGCCTCTGTGTAAGGGCGACTATCTGTGTGGTCCCTTTGACCTCGTTATATTTTTGTTGTAGCTCACGTGCCTCTGTCTCTAGGCGCTCTACATTCGAGTCCTCCTGCATGGTGGTCAGGACCTTGAATGACTATTCAAAAAGTTGCATTCAGTTTGCTACTACACTGTCGACTGCCGCTATTGCTGCTGTAACAACGATGGCACGTTGTTCCTTGACTTCTAGTGAAGTTGAAGGCTGATGATCCAGATTTAAACAGGAATGCAACAAAATATAGAGGTAACCATACACACAAAGATGCAGAGGAAATAATACTTCATTTCATTAATGTAGAATACTAAAATATGCTTACAAACAGAAATGGAAATAAACCAGCTAGGGTGATGGTAGCTTATCTCTGAGAAGAGATGTGGCAGCCACATACCTCTGAACTATGTTACAATGAGGCTAAAAGGCCTATTTATTGTTGAGAAATAATGGAAAACCCTTAACATCCCAAAACCTAACCCTAGAAGATGAAACGCCAAATTGTGGGCCCCATTTTGGGTAAGTTGGTACATCAACGTCCCGGGGTCGTAACTTTGGCACCCGATCTTCGTTTGACGCATACAATAGCTCGTTAGAAAGATCTATCAGAGCACTACAACTTTGTGGAGAGCAGCATTGGTCCATGGACCCATGTTTCTCCTAGATTTCCCAAAAAACATCGTTTAGGGCCTCAAAACGGCTCCAGAAATTCAGGACTTGAAAAACTGCTAAAAATAGTAAATTGTGCTACAATTACGGAAACTGAAAAACTAAAAGAGATAGTTGTGGGGGTCTAAATGGGATAGGTGGTTGGCCACCAACATCCACCTGGATCATTTCTCCCCCCTTAGGAAGCAATTGTCCCCATTGCGTTGAGTTCCTCCATTTGCTGAACTTGGTCCCTAGTGAGTTGTTCTACAATCTTGGATGTGTTTAGTAATGGTGGGAAGCATGGTCGATGGTGGTACACATTGAAAACTCAATGTAATCAAAGGAATGGGGGAATGTTGTGTTTCAAATCATTATTTCCCACAGCCTTGGTAATGGTGTACGGACCATGTCGGTGTGGTCAGAGCTTCTGATTGGCTCTTGTAAGGCATTCTTTCTGCAAATGCAACCAAACTTTGTTGCCCACCTGAAGCTTGTGTGGTACCCTTGTGGGTGAGGATAAGTTGTTCCTGTGTTCTTTCATGACCGTATCCCTTTCCTGCTGCTGCTGCGTGGAGTAAACCTTCACGGGGGTCATGGATGTGGTGACGATCTTCCCCTTACTTTGGGAGTGAACCATACAGAAAATGAATTTCCTAGTCTGCGAGATGAGCTTGCTGCCTTTCTTGGCAGTGATCAAAGAGGTGGTGGTAGGTGGGGCTACCTCCAGCATCCTGTATAATGAATTACCCAAAGAAATAATGACAGCATGAGGCCTTGACTCATACAAAACATGTCACCTCCACAAGTATGGCTGGCATAGTAGTACATCACAAACATCCAGAGGTGTAACATCACACAATATCTCATCTGTGAAGGGCTTGATGCTGTAGGGAAGGTGACACTGCTTGTGAACTTTGAGATCTCGTCCTTCATGAAGCCACTTGATACTGTACAGTTGCGGGTGTGGTGTAGTCGGTAGGCCCAACTGCTTCACGAATTCTGCTGAAATGAGGTTCTTTTGGCTGCCACTGTTGACAATGAATTGCAGTGACGAACCCTTCACCCACATCTGTGAGTGGATAAGATGCTCCCCCTCCTCTGGGTCTTCGGGCTCATTTTTCTAGATCTTGGCAGTGACAACAATGATGCTGAGCTTTACATCAATGATGTCCTTCCCTTTTCCATTCCCCTTGTGAGGTTCTGACTCAATATCAGAACATGCATCTAATTCGGAAGCCTTCAACTCGGCCACCAGTGACTGCTTGGTCCAACACTCACTTTTGCTGTGAGTGGGGCTCTTATGGAACTCACACCACTTTCCTATGTCCTTCTTCAACTTCGTGGTGTTGTTCTTTTCTTGCATCTTCAACAGGTTGTCTTGGGTCACCCTGCCTTGGCTTTGTCCTTTGGTCTTCGGATTTGCAGATCCAATGTCTCGCTTCTTCTGTTTTAACTTTTGCTCGATTTTCACAGCGTATCGGTATGTCGTGCTGAGCAAGGAGCTGTTCAGGAGCTCCAACTCTTCCTAGATGTATCTATGTAGGCAGCCATGGTATTTGAGTACCAAATGTAGCTCAGAGTCCTTGATACCCAACTGTGTGCGAATGGTATGAAAAATGTTTGTGAACTCCAGCAAATCTTGGTCCCATCCCTGCCGCAGTGTGGTCCATTTGATGTATTTGTCCTCATAGCTTTTGATAGGGTACTATTGCTCCTTGAAGGCATCCTAGAATGAATCCTAAGTGGGTGTAGCTAAAAATAGTGAGCCCGTACTTTCATTCTTCTGCTCGCAGTAGGTTTCCCACCAGTCCTTGACGTGGGGGGCTACTTTGAGAAGAGCGAAAGAAATATTTTCCCAGCTTGAAAATTCATGAACAGAAAAATACCCATCTAGTAGATTTAACCATTTATCTACGGAATCTATGTCTATTTGACCCTCGAAGATAGGGATTTCAAAATTAACTTGTACCTTAAACGGTGTGGCATTTCCAGAGTAGCTGTTGGAAGCCAATGCGTCGCCTCTGGGTAGCCGCTGAAGGATCTGCGCAAAGCTATCCATCATCACATTCCTTTGTCACTCGAGCACTTCTTCGAGCAAGATTTTGATAGGATCTCCTGCCCCCTCATCTTTCTTCTCATCTACCATGGGAGGCTATTAGGATTTGCGAGGCTGGTCTTGCAAAGGTTCGACCAATTCAAGCCCTAACTCCTTATATTCTGACCTCATTGGGGACATGCAAAGAAAAACAGAGACAAAGCAAACCGCTTTGATAGCACTGATCTAGATTTAAACAGGAACGCAACAAAATACGGATATAACCATATACACAAAGAGGCAGCGGAAATAATACTTCATTTCGTTAATCTAAAATACTAAAATATGCTTACAAACATAAATGGAAATAAACCAGCTAGGGCGATGGTAGCATATCTTTGAGAAGAGATGTACCAAATACATGCCTCTGAACTGTGTTACAATAAGGCTCTAAGGCCTATTTATTGTTGAGAAACAATGGAAAACCCTTAATATCCCAAAACCTAACCCTAGAAGATGAAACACCAAATTGTGGGCCCCGTTTTGGGTAAGTTGGTACATCAACTTCCCGAGGTTGTAACTTTGGCACCTGATCTTCGTTTGAAACATACAATAGATCGTTAGAAAGATCTATCCAAGCACTACAACTTTGGGAAGAGAAAAATCGGTCCATGGACCCATGTTGCCCTTTACGGCCTCAAAATGGCTCCGAATGTTCAGGACCTGAAAAACTACTAAAAATAGTAAGTTTTGCTACAAATACGGAAACTGAAAAATTAAAAGAGACAGTTGTGGGGGTCCAAATGGGATAGGTGGGTGGCTACCAATATCCACCTAGATCATTCCTCCCCCATTAGGAAGCAATGTTCCCCATTGCGTTGAGTTCCTCCAGCTACTGAACTTGGTCCCTGGTGAGCTATTATGCAATCTCGGATGTGTCCAGTAATGGTGGGAAGCATGGTCGACGGTGGTACACATTGAACACTTGGTGCAATCGAAGGAATGGGGGAATGTTCTACTTCAAAGAATTATTTCCCACAGCCTTCGTAATGGTGTACGGACCATGTCGGCGTGGTCAGAGCTTCTAATGGGCTCTTGTAAGGCGTTCTTTCTGTAAATGCAACCTGAATTTGTTGCCCACCTGAAACTTGTGTGGTACCCCTGTGGGTGAGGAGAAGTTGTTCTTGTGTTCTTTCATGACCATATCCCTTTGCTGCTGCTATTGCGAGGAGGAACCCTTCACGAGGGTCATGGATGTGGTGACTATCTTCCCCTTACTTTGGGAGCGAACCAAACAAAAACTTAATTTCCTAGTCGAGGAGATGAGCTTGCTGCCTTTCTTGGAAGTGATCAAAGAGGTGGTGGTAGGTGGGGCTACCTTTGGTATCTTGTATAATGAATTACGCAAAGAAATAATGATAGCACGAGGCCTTGACTCATACAGAGTATGTCGCTCCATAAGTATGGCTGGTCTAATAGTACATCACAAACATCCAAAGGTGTAACATCACTCAATAACTCATCTGTGAAGGGCATGATGTTCTAGGGAAGGTGACACTACTGGCGAACTTTGAGATCTCATCCTTCATGAAGCCACCTGATACTGTACAGCTGAAGGTGTGGTGTAGTCGATAGGCTCAACCGCTTCATGACTTCTGCTGAAATGAGGTTCTTTTGGCTGCCAATGTCGACAATGAATTGCAGTGACGAACCCTTGACCCACATCTGTGAGTGGAAAAGACGCTCCCCCTCCTCTGGGTTTTCAAGCTCATTCTTCTGGATCTTAGCGGTGGCAACAGTGACAATGGGCTCCACATCAATGATCTGCTTCCCTTTGCCATTCCCCTTGTCCAGTTTTGACTTAGGGTTGGAACATGCATATGATTTGGAAGCCTTCAACTTGGCCACCAATGATTGCTTGGTCAGACACTCACTTGTGCTGTGATTGGGGCTCTTATGGAACTCACACCACTTTCCTGTGTCCTTCTTCGACTTCATGGTGTTGTTTTTTTCTTGCAACTTCGACGAGTTGTCTCGGGTCACCCCACCTTGGCTTTGTCCTTTGGTCTTCGGATTTTCATATCCAAAGTATCACTTCTTCTATTTGAAATTTTGCTCGATTTTGACAGTGTATTGGTATGCCATGCCAAGCGAGGAGATGTTCAGGAACTCCATCTATTCCTAGATGTATCTATGGAGGCAGCCGTGGTATTTGAGTACCAAATGCAGCTTAGAGTCCTTGATACGCAATTGTGTACGAAGGGTATGAAAAATGTTTGTGAACTCTAGCACATCTTGGTCCCATCCCTGTTGCAGCGTGGTCCATTTGATGTATTTGTCCTCATAGCTTTTGACAGGGTAGTATTTCTCCTTCAAAACATCCCGAAATAAATCCCAAGTGGGTGCAGCTGAAAATAGTGAGCCCGTACTTTCATTCTTCTGCTCGCAGTAGGTTTCCCACCAGTCCTTGACGTGGCGGGTTGCTTTGAGAAGAGCGAAAACAATCTTTTCCCGACTCGAAAATTCATGAATAGAAAAATACCCATCTAGCAGATTTAACCATTTATCTATGGCATCTATGTCTATTTGACCCACAAATATGGGGATTTCAAAATTAACTTGTACCTTAAATGGTGTGGCATTTCCAGAGTAGCTGTTGGAAGCCGATGTGTTGCCTCTGGGTAGCCATTGAAGGATCTGCGCAAAGCTATCCATCATCGTGTTCCTTTGTTACTCGAGTGCTTCTTCGAGCAAGATTTTGATAGGATCTCCTACCCCCTCATCTTTCTTCTCATTCACCATGGGAGGCCATCAGGATTTGCAACGCTAGTCTTACAAAGGTTTGACTAGTTCAAGCCCTAACTCCTTATATCCCGACCTCGTTGGGGACATGCAAAGAAAAACAAGGACAAAGCAGACTGCTCTAATACCACTGATCCAGATTTAAATAAGAATGTAGCAAAATATAGAGATAACCATATACACAAATATGCAACGGAAATAATACTCCATTTCATTAATGTAAAATACTGAAATATGCTTACAAACAGAAATGGAAATAAACTAGCTAGGGCGATGGTAGCTTATCTTTGAGAAGAGATGTGGCAGCTACATGCCTCTGAACTGTGTTACAATGAGGCTTGATGACCTATTTATTGTTGAGAAACAATGGAAAACCCTTAACATCCCAAAACCTAACCCTAGAAGATGAAATGCCAAATTGTGGGCCCCGTTTTGGGTAAGTTGGTACATCAACTTCCCGAGGTCGTAACTTTGGCACCTGATCTTCGTTTGATGCATACAATAGCTCGTTAGAAATATATATTCAAGCAATATAGCTTTGGGAAGAGAAATGTTGATCCATGGACCAACGTTTCTCCAATATTTCCTAGAAAATGTCATTTAGGGTCTCAAAACGGCTTCGGAAGTTCAGGACCTGAAAAACTGCTGAAAATAGTAAATTGTGCTACAATTACGAAAAATAAAAAACTAAAAGAGATAGTTGTGGGGGTCCAAATGGGATAGGTTGGTGGCCACCAACATCCACCTGGATCAACTGAGCCCTCAACTACAATTCTGCAATCTGCGGGGTTGAGCTTCAGCTGAATCCTGGCCATCTCTATCTGAGCGCCGTGCACCCCTGTGGCCAACTTACAGACGCACTTCTCCTACCTAAATGTCCAACTCAGGGACCATTTGACAGGCTTCCTCCACAACTTGCATGATCTACTTATTTTGTTCCACTTCCTCATTGCGCCGCAGGCCCAACTACTTGATATTGATGTGTTGCTCGCTCATCACCTAGAGAGCGCGACTCCCCCGAGCCCCAAGTTCTATGGTGACTCCATACTAAAAGAGGTGGAGAATCTCTCGAGGGAGCGTGGCCATATTTAAGCCCACCCATTTTAGGTTGTTGACCGTGGGCCTGTTGGCCTCATTTTCTGTAGGAAGTGCCCCATCTCGTAGCACTATCGCGTTGGTCACCCTTGTGTGTAACATCTTCGCGGCAGCTAAAGTGTCAATCGCGAGACTGGTGGACACCGTGTCAGCCTATGGAGTGTGAGCCTAAAACTCCTATAGCTCTATCTGGAGAGCCATTAATATCAATTATGGTTGTTCTTTGAATTGTTGAAAGGCCTCTGTGGTGACATCCCTCACTGTTTCTCCAATATCGTACAAATACCCCTCAGTGAGGGTGATTGGGTCGAAGGATGTCTTTGATGCCTTCATTTTCTTTTGTGGCACTACCTTCTCTTGTGGTCGCTGACACTTGATTTGGGTGGACGTCGTCTGTGGTTCCGTGCCACCTTGTTTTATTGGCTCCTCTATTTCTACTTCAGTCTCAGGAGAAGGTGACTTCTATCCTTCGTGCTCTTCTCCTCCTGTCTTCTGTTGTTTGTCCAATTTCACGGTGTCCTGCACTGCTTAGATCTTAGCCTCCATTTCATCTTTCCTATGCTTCTCAGCCAGCTACACCATTAGGAGTTTTTTTTCTTCCTGCTTAGCTGTGGAGTGGACTTGTCTGTTTCCACCACGGAGCCTATTGCAGCGCGCCACTCCAATGGCCAAGACTCGAGGACTACAAAGATAACATCATCAGTTTCCAGATATGGTAAGTTATGTGATATGTCTGTAGGGTCCTTCCACGCCCTGATAAAGACATGGTGGAAATATTCTTTGAACTCTGTAAAGCTCTGTAAACTAGCATATATTGTGGGTGACAACTACGGCTTGTGATTGATCCCCATCTAGATACTCATTTCCATTAGGATCCAAAAGATCTTGCTTTCTTTTATGCGTTGCGCGTCCTTAGTCGCCCACAATGGAGTGTATTTCGCTTCCTCCAGAAGGTCCAGTGCAACCGAAGGGAATTGGCTGTCTTCTGGCAGCTCCCATGCCACCAACATAATTTATAGCAAGAGCCGCGTGTAGTGGAATGTCTTGCCCTACTCTTGTGCTTCGCGACAGTTTGCAAGGAACTCACCGCATAGATAATTCACCTAGTTGAACTAGACTCCCTCAATGCACTGGGCTGCTAATGCAATCACTGGTGTAGGCACCTCATCCGCGTGACACTTCCGCATTACCTTCCTTGCTAATATTTGCACTACTACCTTGGATGTAGGGTTGTTAATGTTGGAGATGGCATATCACCGCTTCTTCTTCTCCAACTTGAATTTCTTCTTCATAGCTTCTGTGAGGGCCAATTCACGACCTTTTCCTTCTGATATATCGACTGTATCTTCCCCTAAGTAAGGCAGCCATGTGATCCAATGGATCAAGTGGTCTATGATGGGAATGGGCTCCTCCAGCTACAAACACCCATCATGCACCAAGCAGAGCAGTTGCCTAATGATGAAGATGGTCACTGGGGCACAATGGTAATGCGGTACATAGAGCAGGTTGAACAACTCGACTTTCTCTACACCCTTGAACCATGTCTGCAGCTCTAATTCGATCATTGTAGTAATCTTGTCAATCCATCAACACATTAGTTGCTTAGTTGCTAAATGCGAGAATTTATCGTGATCTGTGATGAGCCTAGGTATTGCAGCAAGAATGTTGCAACTCCTAGGGTTGCCAACTTTACTTATCAACCCAAGTTTCATACAAACTTGGAGGTGATAGTGCTATATGCACAAGTAGAAGTGAAGGTACTGCTTATTGCCATTAATCATCTAGCAAGAGACCCCAGGGGTTCCAAGCCAAACTTCTATAGGGTCAGAAGAAGCTTGATTTGATGGAAGAAGATCAAATCTATCCTAAGGGAGAGCTACTCTACTGCAGTAATGAAGAAAGAAATGATATAATGCTAAACTCACACCAGACCCTAGCTAACCAATTAAACAACTATGATAAGCAGAATTACTAGATCAATCACTAATCTAATGATAGTTATCTAAGTTACAAAAGTAAAAGCATTAAAACTAGACTAAGGGGTAAGAAAAGGAAACTAAGCTAAGTTTGTGTTTAAGAGGAAGAGTAGTCGAAGATAAAAATTGGTCAAAAGAGGATGTAAGGGAGCGATAATGCATAAGAACTATTCGATCAGGTAGGTGAAAGGTAAATGAATGGCTAAGATTGGATCATAGGAGGGTACATAGATAGATTGGCAAACAAGGTTAACTAATAAGATGAACGGTGGAGATTATGTCACGAAGGTTGAGTGAATAGATGAAAGAATATGGTTAATAGGAGATGGATGACTGAGATTTTATTGTGGGCAAAAGAAACATATGGAAATGGTAGCGGGTTTGTGGAGGTGGTAAGCTGTATTTTGCGTGCCCTCAAAACCACGCTATATTTTGATATTTCACGTGATTAACCTTACCCAGTGACACGTAGCATGAGAAAATCACTCTTCTCGCATGCTCTTGGTCAGATAACGGTCATGCAAGTGTCTGTGTGAGATTGCGCGACAGCCGTTGGATCAGGCGGGGTTGATCAATGGTGGAGATCGGTCAGGCTAGTTGGAAATCGAGTGAAGTGATAGCCGTTAGATCAAGAGACAGATCGATGGCGGATATTAAAGAGGGAGAAGAAAACATGTGGAAATGATGAAGCAGGTTTAGAGGGTGGTAAGCTGTTTATTGCAGTCCCTCAAAGTTGTAAGTAGTTTTCTAAAATTTTATGTGATTAGCCTCCATAGGAAACATGTAGCACGGGGAAACCACTCTTATTGTGTGCCCTTGGGTGGATAACTATCACACAGAATTCCACACGATATTGCCTAATAGCCATCATATTTGGCGAGGCAGATCAACGATGGAGATTTCATCAAGGTAGTTGGCGAGCAAGTGTGCGATAGCCATTGGATCAGACAAGATAGATCAACGGTGGGGATTTAAAGTGCATAAAGTCAGGGTTAAAAGTGAATCGACAATGATTGGTCGGGTTTTTTTGTGTAAGTCAATCTATGGGAAAAAGCCGATTACAACATGAATTAACAGCTTCCGCTCAAGCGTTTCATGTTGAAGGAGAATGGGCATATGAGTGAGGTCTTAGACACAGGGTGAAGGAATAGATGACCATTTCTGATAGTCATTGGATTAGACAAGGCAGATCAATGGTGAGGATTTAAAGTGCATAAAGTCAACGTTAAAAGTGAATCAGCGGTGATTGGTTGGGTTTTGCTGTGTAAGACAATCTACAGGGCAAAAACTGATTACAACGTGAATTAACATCTTCCACTCACATGTTTCATGCTCAAGGAGATTGGGTGTATGAGTGAGGTCTTAGACAGAGGGTAAAGGAATAGATGACTAGGAAATGAATGAATGACCATGAAATGAACCATGTAGCTGCATCAAACAACAAACTCCATGCAAAACTGAAACTCTGTCTCTTTGGGGTTGCTACAGGGTTTCTTCCTCATGTCATGGTCCCAAAGGGAGGAGGTGAGGCCGAGACACCTACGGGAAACCTTGTGGATGCTTTCTTTGCTAACCTGCGAATTAAATGAAAGCATAAATGATGCAAACTGAAACACAACTAATCTACCCTACACTACTATAATGCGACTGCAACTATTTAAGCAAATGAACAGTTAAACAATAAACCTCTGTAATGGAAATGGAACTACTTACAAAAATAACCAGTTAAACCATGAATCATCTACTCTATACTGTGGTGATGCAAATGCAACTACTTAAGAAAATAAGCAACCAAACCATGAAGCTATGCTAGTGTTGTAATGGAAATGAAATACTTAAGCAAATGAACAGGAAACCATGAATCTATACTACTGCTGTAATGAAAATGCATCTATTTAAGCAAATGAAAAGAAAATAGGAATCTATGCTAGCATAAAAATACAATAAATGGGAGCTTCAGCTGCTAGGGTCAGGCCCTAACCCAAGTGGTTCAGCCCTCTGAGTTAACTCAGTGCTGGCTCAAAACAAACTCATCTTCATTATAAATCAAAAACTCTTACAAGACTTGTAGCTTTAAAATAAAGTAGAGTTCTATAGTGAGAAGTCTGAATTCTTGCTAATTCTTCGTAACTTCTAGTAACTAAAAAACTGAGATCCTAAGCCTCTCTACTTATACATCTGAAGTCTCCAATGACTTCCTTCAAAATTAGGGAGGTACAGCTCTCAATTCAATGATAAACTCATGTTGCCCCTTTCACTAGCTCGGCTACCTTCTAGTAGGGAGGCTTGGCTCCCAACTCAATATAAACTCGTACTTTCACTTCCTTGGCTGCCTTCTAGTACACATGATTTGGCTTGTTTTGTGCTCTCACTTGCTTGGCTACCTTATATACTTTTGATTTGGCTATTTTCACCTTCACTTGCTTGATTGCCTTCTAGAAGGGGGGCTGGTTGTACTTTCAGCTGATGGAGGGATATTCGAATGGAGGGGTAGTAAATGAGGAGGATTTACCTCCTGTAATTCCTCTCCCTTGCCCCATTCTAGGTTTTACCAAGTTCTTTACCATAGTTCCTTTCTTTTATCTTTTATCCTTTCATTTTCCTTGCTTTTATCCTCTATTCCTGCACTACATGCACATTAGACCATAAAGCAAAATATCTAACTCTACTCATCTAATAAACAAAATATAGTCAAAAGTATGAAATAAGTTGTGATAATAGTTGGTTTGACTAAGATAGGAGGTGAGTTAAGGTCAATTAAGTCCCATATAATTACTCAATTATGAGGCTCATCATCACCTCCCTACTCAAAGTGTTGCTCATCCTCTGAGCAACTTAGTGGCTTTGGTAGCCTCTTTGACATCTCATGCTTTTGTTGTGGTCTCTACTTCTTATTTATAGAAGCCTTCTTTCCTTTCTACTTCTCCCCACTGATATTTTATGATCTTCAAGATATGTGGTAGTGTTTTCCATCTCCTTATGCAGGCATGTATATTCTCATTTCTTTGTAGCCTAAACATGTCCTCTAAATGTGAAATTTCTTTCCCTTGAGCAGCAAGATATTGAGGTGCTAGATGAGGATTATTTACAATTATATTATGGGTGCTGATTAGGGCCATGGGATTCGATTTTTCAACTTCTTCTCTGTCCTTGAAGCCACCTAACTCTTTTGTTTCTTGTTGCTCTTTCTTGTTCCG
This sequence comes from Pinus tabuliformis, assembly GCA_031772625.1. Classification (NCBI taxonomy): domain Eukaryota; kingdom Viridiplantae; phylum Streptophyta; class Pinopsida; order Pinales; family Pinaceae; genus Pinus; species Pinus tabuliformis. Next base: position 1,351,428,430 of record CM062820.1, on the reverse strand, counting down.
AAATGTAGAGGGGTTTACCTCCTCCTTTTCCTCTTTTTCTTGACTGATGTACTGAGAGCAGTGATGGTAGCTACTACCTTCTACTCAGGGACCTATAGAGACACCCTAGGTGACTCCTTTGTTTTTTCTTCCCCTTCTATTTCAATTCCTTCTTCCTTTCTGTTTTTTCTTTCTCATCTCTATCAGTTTCTTGCTTCATCTCCTTCTCTATTTCAATTCCTTCATTCTCTTCTGTTTCGGCATCATCCTCTATATTAGTTCGTTCTTTATCCATCTCATCCCCATCTAGCTCTGTATCTTCTTCTTCTTGTTTTTCCTCCTCCTTACTGACAGAAGGACTAACATCATAGATGAGGGTCTTGAAGGTATCCTCTGCTGGTAAGTCTCGGAAGACTGTCCATGTTATAGGGATCTTGAGGTTTTGGAGGGCATCCTCAATGAGGATTCCTGTGTATGTAATCCACTAGCTTTCTAGAGAAAACTAGCCACCTTTTTACTTACAAACCAACTACCTCTTAACCTTTACAACTTTTGATCAAATAATGCATATGAGTGAGTGAGTAGGATACTTATCTATGGCCTTAATGCCACATTGTAGTTGTCAAAGATTAGAGGTGTTGTTGATGGTCATTCTTCTTCCTCCCCTGTTGTCTACTGATCGTTTCTTGACTACAAATCCGATGTTGTTGCTGCTACTGTATGGTCATCTTTCTTCCTCCTTTGTTGTTTGCTGATGGTGTTTGTGACTGTAGATCCGATGCTTCTGAATGGACATAGGGAGTAGGAGTGTGTTTGGATGCATGGATGATGGTAATGGATGAGGTGAGGTGTTAGATCATGTCTAGAATGAATTTTTGGGATCTAACCCATCTACCAGTTAGGGGATCCTATAGAAGACACAATTTTCACTTGAATTGTAGCAATGAAGTGAAAAACAATGGAATTTATGGAGGGATGCATGGTAAGGAGTGGAGGAGATGGATATATGTGAGGAAGGGCTCCCTTTGGATATTCTCTTTGCTCCTTGATTGTCTTTTTCACCCACCTGCAAAGAACAATTATGTATTTCTTTTTCTCTTATTATTATATTTAAAAAAAAAAACACCTAGGCTACCTCAGAGAGGTTTTCACCCTAGATATTTTCCCTAGGTGCCTCAAGGAAGGTTTTCACCCAGGGATCTTCTTTTTCTTTCCATTTTTCTCATCCTTGGGCTGCCTCATGGAGGTTTTCACCTGAATCCTTATTCTGTTTTCTTTATTTTTCAATGACCTGATGAGGGAGGAGCTAAAATTTGCTCCACCATCATCACTATCTTATTTATATTATCAATGAACTCTTGTTTAGATAAAGGTCTCTTGCACATTTTCAATCTGTGTCCATTAACTAGTAATGGAATGGCTTCTTCATCTATAGTTTTGATCTCCACTAAACCATTGTCATGGAATCTTTCCATCACATAAGGTCTGAAGCATCTTGTCCTTAGCTTTCCCTTGAATTCTTTATACCTAGAGTCATATAACAATGCCCAGTCTCATTCTTGAAATTGCTTCTCATTAATATGCTTGTAATGCCAAATTTTCCTCTGAAGTTGAACTATCTCTATATGGAGGAGGGCCTGCATTCTGAATTCATCCAACCCATTCAAATGGAACAACCTTTCTTTCTGTGCATGACTAAGATCCAAATCTAGTTGGGCTGCCATCCTCAATGTATTATATTCAAATTCAATGGACAACAAAGCCATTTTCCCATAGACTAGCTCATAGGATGTAAATCCAGTGGTGGTCTTCCATGTTGTATTATAGGCCCAGGTGGCCTCAACTAGTCTTTCTGCCCAATCCTTTTTGTTGTTGTTCACTACCTTGGTTAGGATGTTCTCTAGTGCTTTGTTGGTCACCTCCACTTGCCCATTAGCTTGTGGATGATAAGGAGTGGAGGTCCTATGCTTGATTTTGCGATGCTTGAGTAGTTCTTCAATCATTCTGGAGGTAAATTGGTTGCTTTGGTCTATGACTAGCTCTCTATGGTACCTAAATTTGTAGAATATATTCTCCCTTAGGAACTCAGCCACCTTCTCTTCTATTTCTACCTTAATTGCCTCGGTTTTAGCCCACTTAGTCAAGTAATCAGTGCACACAATAATGTGTTGTTTTTTCTTTGAAGGAGGATTGATAGGCCCAATGAATTCCATGGCCCACTTGTCAATGGCTTGAAAGTAACTTGAGGTTGTAGGGGCATTTTATCTCTTGGAGTAGGCTTTCCCATCCTCTTGCACCGATCACACTGACTAATGTACTTTTTCACATCCTGATGAAGAGTAGGCCAATAATACCATGCTTGCAACACTTTGAATGTTGTCCTTTTTGTTGCAAAGTGACCTCCACAAGGCCCATCATGACAGGTCAAAAGGATGTCAAAAACTTCCTCTTCCGCGACACACCTTCTCAAGATCTGATCTAGGCCAAGATTGAACAGATTTCCCCCAATCTAGGTGAAGGGGGCACTTTTCCTGATTATCTTTCTCTTTTCTCTGGAGGGCAGGTTTGGTGGGAATTGTGTTGATACCAAATAGTTTGCTATATCAAAAAACCATGGGGAGAGCACTGAAATAGAAAAAAAATGCTAATTTGGTAACTGATCATCCACCATTCCTTCTTCACCTGCAGGTAGATTCATCCTAGATAGAGAGTTAGGAACAACATTGTCCTTACCAGGCTTATCAACAATAGTTAGATCAAACTACTGCAATAAAAGTAACCATCTTATGGTTCTAGCATTTACATCTAGTTTGTTCATTAAATATTTAATTGCAAAATGATCAATATGCACAAATGTCCGATAGCCTGTAATGTAATGCCTAAAGTTGTTCAATGAATGCACAATAGCCAGGAGTTATTTTTTGGTCACAGTATAATTTAAATCAGCCTTTGACAGGTTTTTACTGGTAAAATAGATGGCATAGGGAAATTTCTCCTCTACCTAACCTAAGGATGCTCCTATGGCTTTGTGTGAGGCATCAACATGAATATGAAAGGGGAGGGCCCAATTTGGGCCTCTGAGAATTGGTGTAGTAGTTAACTTCCCCTTTAGAATGTCTAAGGCCTCTTGACAGCTCTTTTACCATATAAATTCAGAATCTTTGGCCAACAACCCAAAAAAAGGAGAGGCCAACTTGATGAAGTCCTTTATGAACCTTCTGTAGTATCTAGCTAACCCTAAGAAACTCTTGACATCTCTCTGCTTTTGTGGAGGTGGGACCCTTTGGATGATGGCTATTTTGTTTGGGTCCACCTACAGTCCTTACTGAGATATGGAATGACCTAGCACAATCCCTTCAGTAATTAAGAATTCACATTTTTCTGGACTAAGAGACAGGTTCATTTCAATGCATTTGTGTAATACTTTGCCTAGGTTAGTTAGGGCTTCTTGAAAATCACAGCAATAAGGGGTAAAATCATCCATATAGATCTCTACAACATTGTGTACTAATTCAACAAAAATACTCAAGACTACTCTTTGCAAAGTGGCAAGAGCATTGCATAAGCCAAAAGGAAGGACGCTATAGGAAAAAGTACCCCAAGGATAGGTGAATGTGGTTTTATCATGGTCTTCTAGATAGATTTGGATTTGGTTGTACCAACTAAATCCATCTAGGAAATAAAAGAACTTCTTCCCTACCAGGCCATCTAGCAATTGGTCAATGAAGGTTAGGGGAAAATGATCCTTCTTTATGGCTTTGTTCAACTCCCTATAATTGACACAAATCCTCCACTTACCATTTTTCTTGGGAACTAACACTAAAGGAGAGACCCACTCACTGTCAGAGATAGGGTAAATGAACCCCACATCTAACAATTTTTGCAGTTCTTCTTTGACTATATCTTTAAGGGCTGGATTCATTGTCCTTTGTGGTTTCCTGACTAGCTTGCAACCTTCCTTGATGTATATGTGGTGAGTACACACTAAGGGGTGTACTCCATTCATTTCCTTGTAGCTCCAAGCGAAGGCTTCTAGGTTTTCTTTCAACAAATTGCATAGCTTTTCCTCTTCAAGAGTAGACAGAGATGGGTTGATTTTCAAAGTTTTCTTTGGGCCAAATTCTATGTTTTTGACTCGGAGTGCGTTGGAATTGGGTAAGCATAAGTCAGTTTGATGATTATTTAGCATTTCCTTTACTTTTTCTTCTCATGGTAATGAACTAGGAGTTGGACTTTGGAGTAGGTGTTCAATTAAGTCATCCTCCTCTTCTTTCCATCCTCCTATGATTGCTTGCAAAGCATAAAGTTGGGCAAAATAAAGCTCATCTTCTTCCTCCTCCTCCAACCATAAAGGTAAATCATGTTCTAGGGAGGGTTGAGCAGGAGGGAATAAGACTAATTGTAGGCATCAGCTGTGGCTAACCATGGCCTCCCAAGGATGAGAGGGTAACCAGTAAGCTTAGCCTTAGGCTGAAGAACTAGGAAATCTATAGGGTACTCCCAGGAGTCAATGGAGACCATCACATCCTCCACAAATCCCTCAGGGGTGACTATGGAATGATCTACAAGTTGCAGAACTGTTGTGGTCTTCCTTAATGACCCTTGGAGGTTAAGCTTGAGCATGGTGTCCTTGGTCATCACATTAATAGCAGACCCAAGATCAATCAGAGTGTGTGGGAAAATGGTGCCATTGATGTGCATATCTACTACAAGGCTTCTAGGGTCTAAGTATTTTGGACATATTACCTACTGTTGAGTCTTGAAAATGTCATTCATTTCCATTACACTTTCACTATTATGTCCATTATATCACCTCCATTTCACCTCCATTTCATTACTATGTCACCACATTCATCCCACTTTCATTATCATTGGGCCACCTTTATGTTTTTCCAATCTTTATTATTTCTAAGTCTTTTAAGTGAATTTGTGGTTAAAAATTAGAAAATAATGTGCATATGCTTATACCTAACAAATGGGTTGAGGTTGTTGACATGTGTAGGTTGAAAGGAGACTTCTAGAAGACCCTTATGTGGCACTCTAAGGCCAAATTCGAATTTGGTTGGAAAGAATCATGGGATCATGAGGATATGTGTCACATCTCCTAATTGTATTGTAACTCTAAAAAGACATGTGTCTTATCAGTTCCTATTTTGATTAGGACTCTAGAGGTAGAGGGAGAGATTCATGGACTATCATTAATGAGATGGCTCTCATCTTTTTGTATAAATAGGAGATCTCTCTCCTTCATTTGTTAGTCTTTAGTCCCTAGTTCTTAAGTTTGTAGTTCTTCCTTGATGGCTTTTGAAAGCTTTGGAGGACTTTGTTGTACTTTGTACTTTTGAAGAAATTGAATAAAGCTTTGATGTTCTCAACATGGAAGGAGATGTGAAGTAGATGTCATGGAGCATATTAGAATGTAAGGTAGAGTAGATTTCATTTTGTAAATATTGCTTTGATTTGATTTGATTGCTTTCAAGTTTGATAGATTAGATTTTTCATTCATGCAATTTTAATTCATGCAAGTGTGTTCAATTTTGCTTTGATTTCATAGGTGGCAGAGGGCCCCTGCCTTGTATAGTTGTCATTTAATTTTGCATTTAATTTTGTTGTGCTTCTGTATATTAGCTGTACATAACAAGTTGTTTTGATTACTGTTGTTTTACATTAATTTTGTTATGCTTATGTATATTAGCTGTACATAAATTGCTTTCAAGTTGATTGTAGATTAGTGATGCACATAGCCTTTTAATGACTAATGACATGATAGAATCATCTTGTCCTTTTGCTGAAGCAGCAAGGATACTGGGTCTCATAGTCACTAGCTCATTGTTTGGTTATTGCATTTTATTTTGATTGAACTAATGACATGATAGAATCATCTTGTCCTTTTGCTAAAGCAGCAAGAATACTAGGTCTCATAGTCATTAGCTCATTGTTTGGTTATTGCATTTTATTTTGATTGAACTAGTTGTATATTTACACTTTTGTTTAAATACTAACTCCATCAATAACATGTTTTAAGTTCTTTTGAAGTGCTAAGTTTTGGAAAGTTACCATTAGGGACATAGGCCTTCTCTTGAAATCTTTATCCATACTTGTCCTTTAAAAGTATTCTTAAGACCTTAGAATAGGATTTCCATTTGCATTAAACACTTTGGAAAACCAACAAGAACAAAACCCCAAAAACAACATAAACTATAAAACAACGAAGTAAGAGAAAGGTTAACTAAGCACATATAGTGCACCACACTTCATCAGTTTACGATACCCGAATTGATAATTTATGTAGAGCAATTTAAGACATTAAATTGACTAGACACCTACCCCAACATTAAGTTAGATCACTGCCCAATGACATTAATGGTAGGGGCATCCCTTTTCCTTCTTCCTATATGCTTGAAGCACTTCTCTTTAATCAACTTATTACAGATAGGAACATCTTTGATTGCCTGGAGAAGGGGGATCTTTACACATAGATTCTTCAATTCTCCCAGAAGTTTAGTTTCTTCCGGGGTAGGCTAGAGTGGTTGGGCTAATCTTTTAGGAAAGGGTGGATTTTCTTTAAGGTTACTTTCCTCTCTTTCTTCCTCAACCTCCCTATGTCGAGAGGGTGGTTGGTTATCTGGGAGAATTCTCCCAGATATCAGGTTGATCTCCTGGATTTCTATAGAATAAGCTGGGTATGATGTCTCTCCATTATATCCTTGTTGAGCCTGCCTATTGTTTGGGTTTGGATTTGGTTGGGTAGGCATTTGGGGATGCTTAGGTGGAGCAGAGTGCAGGAGTTGTGGTTGGGTAGGTTGAATTTGTGCCTCCACCCTTGGGGTTGGGTATTCCACTAATGTTGTGGCTAAATGTAAGGCTGAAATGACTGGCTGGCTGGGTGGGAATGATACTGAGGTGCATAGGACCAAGGAGAGGGTGTAGACTAGGAAAGATGAGCAGGGGGTCCTCAAGAAGGTATCGCTATGGTTTGATTGGGTCTATAATATGCATGGGATGATCCTTGCATACCCTACTGGTATGCTCTAGGCCCAAGAGGTCTCCTTTGGTTGATGTAGCAAAGATACTCAGTGACCCCTTCAGCTCCTTGATATACAAATTTAAGTCTAGCTAAATAAGGGCACTTGTTTGTGGAGTGGTTTTATTCATAGACTGAGCAAATCCCAATACAATTCAACAGGCATTCATTCCTAGGATGCCTCCTGGTGCATCTAGGACAAAAGATGGCCAAGGCTTTCTCTGCTTCCTCTTGCTTCCATTTGATATTCATGGTATCCAATTGCAAAGCAAGGGTTTGCAGCATCTCAGTTTTGAAGTCCTCTAGCATATTCCCAATTTCACCCTTGATGGATGAGTTGGAAGATGATGTACTGGCTATATGTTGACTACTCCTACCCTTTTTCCTAGTTTCACTAGAATGGATTCTAAAGACAGTCTTGATATCCTCATAGGGTAGTTGGTATATATCTCCTCCTTCTAACAAATGCAAGGTATCTAGGATATCCTCCCTTACTCCTCTAAGCAGGACCAACTTCAGTGACTCAGGGTCAAGTGTGCACCTAGCCCTTTTGTAACTGAGCTGGAATCTTTCTTCATAGTATTCTAAGGATTCATCCTGACCTATGGTCATCCTAAAAATCTCTTCTTTAGTGTCCTTTAACCTACGGTAGTCCCTATATTTTTTGTTGAAGGCCTCCTGCACCTGAGCCTAAGTTATGATGCTATCTCCATGTAAACCCATGAACCAACGCAACGCTACATCCTTGAGGGTAGATAGAAATAGTTTTAACTTTTTCTCATCTTCTGTATAGTCATAGGTTTGGAATATAACAACAAACTCAAATAGGAAAGTGTCAAGGTCCTCTATGGTCAAGCCATGGAAATGAGATAGAGAAGAGGGGCTTATATTCTTCATTTAGTGTCGCCATTAGTTTCCCTAATAGTGAAGGCACCCTCAATTCTCTCTATATCTCCCCTATCATCTTGGTTTTCATCCATTGGTTCAGTAGGAATGGGTTCTTCCTCTTCTTCTTCCCCTATAGGTTCTTCAAATATGTCAGGTTGCTCACCTAAAGGTTCTTCCAATTCACAGTCACCAAAGAAGAGAGAAGGTTGACTGTTGGATGTAGTGGGGGTATTTCGCAAGAATTTTCTTGAATTATCCCTATTCCTAAAAGGCATGAAAGGAAATGTTTTTGGGTTGTCTTTTCTAAGATTTTCTTTAAAACTGGAAAGTACTCTACAGAAAGGAAATTGTTGATTAAATGAAAAACTAATAACAGAATGGAAACTACTTGTAGAATGAAATTGTTGATTGAATGGAAAGACTTCTGACAGAAAGAAAACTACTTGCAGAATGAAATTGCTTAATTGAATGAAAAACTACTAACAAAAAGGAAACTACTTGTTTAATTGAAATTGTTGATTGCAAAATGGAAAGGAAGGCAGATAGATGACAAATGAAAGAAAGAAACTAGATTACTTTTGTAGAAATAAACTAATGGAAGAAAATTGAAGAGTAGAAGTAGAAGAAAATAAAGTTAGAGACTACAAATAGAAGAAGGAGAAGTAATTAACATCTTACTCTAACACCTCCCTGACAATGATGCCAAAAATTGATGAGCCTAGGTATTGCAGCAAGAATGTTGTAACTCCCAGGGCTACTAGCTTTCCTTCTCAACCCGGGGTTCGTACAAACTTGGAGGTGATAGTTCTATATGCAGAAGTAGAAGTGAAGGTACTACCTATTGTCACTGCTCATCTAGAAAGAGACCCTAGGGGTTCCAAGCCAGACTTCTATAGAGTCAGAAGAAGCTTGATTTTGATGGAAGAAGAGCAAATATATTCTAATGGAGAGCTACTCTACTGCAGTAATGAAGAAAGCAATCATGTAGTGCTAAACTCACACTAGACCCTAGCTAACCAATTAAACAACTATGCTAAGCAGAATTACTATATCAATCACTAATCTAATGCTAATTCTCTAAGTTACAGAAGTAAAAGCATCAAAAATATACTAAGGGGTAAGCAAAGGAAACTAATCTAAGTCTGTGTTTAAGCGGAAGAGAATTCAGAGATCAAAATTGGTCAAAAGAGGATATAAGGGAGTGACAGCGCATAAGAACCATTGGATTAGGTGGGTGAAAGGTAAATGAATGACTGAGATGGGATCATAGGAGGGTACATAGATAGATGGGTGAACAGGGTTAGCTAACAAGATGAACAGTGGAGATTATGTCGTTGTGGTTGAGTGAATAGATGAATGAACAGGGTTAACAGGAGATGGACGACTAAGATTATATCATGCGCAAAAGAAATGTGCGGAAATGGTAGCAAGTTTGCGGAGGTGGTAAGCTATATTTCGCGTGCCCTCAAAACCATAAGCTATATTTTGAGATTTCACTCAATTAGTCTTACTGAGTGACACGTAGCACAAGAAAACCACTTTTCTCACATTCTCTCGACCAGATAATAGTTGTGCAAGTGTTCGTGTGAGATTGCACGACAACCATTGGATTAGGCGGGGCTGATCAATGGTGGAGATGGACCAAGCTATTTGGCAATCGGGTGAAGAAACAACTATTGGATCAAGAGACAGATCGATGGTGGAGATTAAAGTAGGAGAAGAAATTGTGCAGAAATGACGCAATGGGTTTAGAGGGTAGTAAGCTATTTATCGTGCACCCTCAAAGCTGTAAGCAGTTTTCTAAAATTTTACACGATTATCCTCCCCGGGTGTTATCGGGAAATCTAGTGTATATTCAAAGCTGCTAGTCCCACTAAGATGGGTAGCTATCTTAGAAACAAACAGATTAAAGTCACTTGTTTTTCCTTTATGAGAGAGAGATGAGAAAGAAGCAGAGAGTACCAACCTCAATCTTCCGCTTGGCTCCTTGCTTGTTTCCTTTCCCCTTTAATAGAATCTCGCCACTGCTTCCTCACTTGTCCCACTTCAAAGAGCACCTGTAGATTCATAGTAGCATAATACAATCAAAGCATAAAGATCTTTCACTATAAACAATATAAGATCAGATATATATTGACCATACAAATGCATATATCAACACAATATTCAGAGATACACAAGAATATGGAGGAAAACTCAAATAGCTTTATTAGTAACAGTAGTAGAAGAGAGGATTACAACCACTTGGTCTAACCTAGCACCATCCTCCCAACTTGAAAGCCCTCTTCACCTCATACAAAGAAAGATCACCCAACAATGTCTTCAAAGAGAAACCAACAGAACTTCCTTGTAAATTACCAAATTCCAACCTTTGGATCTCTTGGATGAGGGATCCATATATATATGTTTAGAGGGGAGTGAGTCATCTTCTGGGATTTTGATTAGTGTCATTTCAATGATATTTCTTGGTTCCACATGGAGATTTTAGATCCCTTACTCATCCCTAGGTGAACTCAGAGAGGCAAGTGTCAAATGAGTAGTTTCTACAAGATTCTCTGGGTTTCCACCTAGCAAACTACTTGTGCTATTTGTCTTCTCTCACTAATTGCACCCTATAAAAAGGCTTTCCAGTATGCATCGCACTTTTTGCATGTGGTAGGTGAGATGCATCACACCTTTAGCACTGGGCAGTCTGTATGGTCCTGCTTTGACCAGTTCTGAGTAGTTTTTCATGGAGAACTTCTGGGAGATGATGTAATCAACTAACCTAGCTCTTTTAGGGTATGAAACAACACTTTTAGGGACTTAGAAGCCTTTGGTTTATGGACATGTATGATTGGGGTTGCAGTGCCCAAATATGTCTATAACAGTTGCCCCCTAAAGTATGAGGTCGTAAATCCTTTTGATGTCGAGTGAAATGCTTTATAATGAGGATTCGAGGTTTTTCGCACTGGAAGGTGACCTGTAATAAGATACAATACAATACAATATCTTCATAATATTTTTCATGATCTAGCTAAGGTAGGCATTCCCATGCTCAGCTTTGATAAATTCATTTTTATGTACATAGGACAGACAACCGTCTGTGTGTAGATTGATGATTCTGGTAGAGCCATCATCCCTTAGTTTGGATGATTATCTGTGCAGCAATGATGTACATTTGATGTCTTTATTCTCCTGAATATATCGCAACCCAGATGGATGAAACTAGATCCAGGGTCTTCAAAACTCGTTCAATCTTCGCCTGAAGTACAAGTCGATCCATGTGAATAGATGTTTTGATGTCGAACATGGGAAGACATTGCCTGATTACCAGCCAATGATGTAAGTTGTTAATAGACACAAGAGGAATCACCGAAGGTGATGATGACCCTCAAGGTACTGTAGTACAATTCACGTGGTGTGAATACATGAGTTGATGTCGAACACCACGCAAAATATTTCGATCTAAGGCCATTAGTGTAAACTTGTCACCAGAAGTGAGAAACTTGTCATTGAGACATGCAAGCTTCAAAGTACTGGAAGGGTTGTCCCTAGGTTGGCTTCTTGGATAATGAGCTGATGTTGACAAGAAGTGACCCGTCATAGGAGGGCATTAATGGATCCCACATCTATGACACGAAACGGAGAAAATGATTTTGTAGAGGTGAAAATGATCTGATGATACAAGGTTCAGGGTGGCGGTCATGAAAGAATGAACCATGAAGGTATTGTAGCAAATGAGACACAAGCTGGGTAGGTGAATTCTCTGAGTGACTTCTCTTGAACATATCGGCGACACTGAAATGGATTGGTAGCATTAAACCCAAAAGTGGATGGTACGGTGGACCAATGGTGATATGACCAGTGAACAGAATAACCCAACCCGACTCAATGATGGTGATGGAGTGAAAGTGTCATGTTCAAGAGAGACCTGCTACCTCTAAAGTTTCTTCAATTTTTCTTCCCAATTTTCCCCAGTCATTTCTGACAAGTACCTCTTTATTTTTTTCAAGCTTGAGGAGGATAACATATTCTTGTTCTATAATTTTCCCATTGGGCAAACCCATCGCTATGTTTTAATGAGCCTAGCGACAATGAAACTCGCTCTTGTCTAAATGGACAAGTTTGTCGCTATTGTTTTAACGAGTTTAATGACAAGGATAACTCGGTTCTTTTCAATTTTAGAGAGTCTAAAAAGAGACAGAAAGAGGACTCCAATATTCCTTTTTCGTAATATAATCCCTTATGTTCGAAAAAGTATAAAACAATGTAAAAGGGATGACTTTTCGATAGTTTTAACGAGCCGAACAAGACAAGCGCTCGATCTTTTTGTGTAATAATCCCTCAGGTCCAAAAAGATTAAAATCTAGAGGAGGGATAGCAATTCCAATAACTTTAATGAGCTGGAGAGGCCAATTGCTCGGCAATCGTTTCATGTTTTACGAGTCAGATGAAAAGAGGTTAAAGGAGACTTGTTTTTTGGGGAACGAGTGATGTTTTCAAATAGCAGCTGGTTCCAGGTAAGGTTTGGATCTTTCTAATCACGGCAGTGTAAAGAAGGTGGCTAATAGGGTCACTCATCACATCTGTTTCTCAAAAGGGGTAAACAATCAAATGGAGGTGAATGATCGGCTAAAAAAAGGTGGAGGTGATGGTAAGAACACGACCAAGGCTCAAAAGCTCATAATAATTCGATCTCAATGGTTATTTACCGATGGTGGGTTCATTTTTTAATGAGCTTAAACTCTGGTGGAACATATGCTCATTGCTAGGTTTAATTTTTAAGCTTGAACTTCACGTAAAACTACTTGTGCCAATCGTATAATAAGGATGTCTCATCGATAGGTTGATTTTTTAGGGAGCTTGCACCATTCGAAATTATGCTCTGACTCCTTTTATTATGAAAGCTAGGAATGACCAATACTATGAGTTTAAAGGGTTAAGAACCTAAAAACTAAGAAAATAAATTGATGTTTTTCACTTTCACACAAAAGGTTTGCATGCCCCCAGGTATAGCGAAGTAGAGTTTCCCAGGTTACCCCTCAATTTGCAGACAAAACATTTGTTCTATCATGAAAGGCCTACCTTCTAACAGAGGTATCTTATTTCGGTCTAATCCCATTTTCCTAAATGGACGAGTGTGTCAGACCAGTCATTTATCCTCTACGGAAACCTACCCTATACCTGAAGTTTTCCTGCTGAAGCAGACCAGGGTACATGCCCCCTAGGTTTTAGTCACGACCACCGAATCACTCGCGCTCATCAGGTGGATGGACTGGAGATTGATGAGACATTCCTTGCTCAAAAAGACCTATTAGGGATGGCATTTGACTATTAACTATGTGTGAACCCGGGAATGAAAGATGGTCTACAAGCTGGACCACTCTGCCTTCATGCAGAAAACACATTACTCGAAAGAGTGAGGAGACAATGGCTCCCATGCTATAAATGTAGTCATGCCCAAGGAGTAGATTGTAATCTAAATGTCCTTGGACTACCATTACATTCAGATAAACGATTTTCCTTCTTAAAGTTATAGGCAAACTTAGAAGGATCCCTAATAGTTGACTGGTTCCTTTATCGAAGCCTATCATATTTCACATCTCAGGTAGAAGCGATGGTGAACCAAGCACTTTCCAAGCAGTTGAGGAAAGGATACTCACAGAAGCCCCTTCATCTATGATGGTTCCAACCATGACCATTTTGTAAGTTTGCACTATGATTCAGAATGGTACATTAGATGGTAAACGAGGTCTGCCTAGTAGATTCCAATCGAAGGAAATGACTAGGTTGCTTGGAGGTGGGACCGAATAAATGGTTGGATACAACTCTAACGAATTTCCTTCCTACAGTAAAGGAACGGGCATATTTCCCCCATGTTCGTTAGAGTCTGTGTTTACGAAAATAATTTCAATGGTGTCGTTCTCATTCTCTTTGGTGACTGTATCATATGAAGGTAAATCTTCTGAAGCCAAGATGGGGTCAACTGCTGTCTCGACCTGTTGAATTTGGTCTGATGTGGACTCAGAGGGTTTATCTTCAATGATAGGTGCTTCGACCGTCTCCAAAGGTGGTTTAGTCTGATTTTCAACTAGCAATGGATTCGGAAAGAGTTTCTTGTACCCAGGAGGGAGTCGCTGTGGTGATGCAGGACAATTATCCAAGACTCTTTTGGCTTCATACAGGAATGGAAAATGGTGGAGGGCATGATCACCTTCACACAGTCTGTAGGGAAATTTAGATTTTCCTTTCTATTCGGTGACTTCGCTTTCACTAGTTGACGGTGTACTTTCAACATGATCGTCAGAGGTTGACAACACCGAATTGTGCAAGTGGGGAGACCAGTCCCTTAGGATCCATGGGATGCAAGGACAATCTGGGTGATAGTGGTCTCCTTTGCAGATGACACAAGGAGATTTAGGTTTGGACAGCACAGTGTGTGGATTTTCACTAGACGATGCACGGTTGCCCCTTTTTGTCATTGGCTCCTTCTTCTTCTTCTCCTTCCCCTTCTTCTTCTTCTCAGTTACTTGGTTTTTAATTTTACTATCTTCACCAAGTGAAGAGGAAGAAGGAGAGGGAAAGACAAATGAAGTAGAAGGTTGGGGGGGAACTCTGGTATCATCTAGTTGTTGATTTGATTGTTCAGGAATCACGGTGCTTTGAACAATAGAGGTCAAGAAAAGCCATACCGGCAGGCCAATCGTCAGTCCAAGAAGGGATGATGTGGCCATATGAGGTGCACAAACATCTCCCCAAAAGGAGAAAGGACTAGGATTTCCCCCAAGGGGAAATCCTTGGTTGGTGGACTCTATATTCTCAACCTAATACCAACGAGGGAACAGTGATGTTATTCTGATTAAAATAAATTTTAGACGCTTTAACACAACTTTCTTTTTAAATTTTTAAGAGTTGAGAAAAAGCTAAAGACGACTCCAATCGCCTTCGATTTTTAATGAGCCTGAAGTGACAAGTGCTCAGATGGACCTTTTCCTTTAAAGAGTCTGGAAAGGAACGAAAGAGATTACTCTGGAAATATAGATAGAGGGATTACCAAACCAATCATAAAACTGCAGAATGCTTTTTACGATATGGCAGTCAATCTTCCCAAATGCTGTGTTCAGTGCATTGCGATTGATAGGGCAGCAGACACGGCTTCCTAAGGATAAAGGATATAGCCTATTGTGGTCTCCCGATATATACTCAATGATACGTGGGAGCACAAGTCCGTACTGGCACTTGTCGTGTCAAAGAGGAGGAATCACCCAACCTACGATGAAAGCGACAGTTACCAGGCTTTATGACGCCGAAATATGTCTCTAGCCTAGACTTCTAGATGTTGTGCGTTAGGTTCTAAAGAATTTTTATGTTCATTGAATTTATTTTATAGTTGATCTTTCTTAAGAAGTTTTCCTTTAAGGTTCACCACGTGATGTAGATATACAATTCCTAAAATGCAATCTAAGATGATAAACAGTCATTTAATCTTCTTTTTGCAATGAAAATCCTAGCTACTAAGGAAAGAGAAATGAAATCCTTTCAACATAGAGTAGAGAGCACACACTAGATGAACTGTCCTAAATCACAATCGACAAGTAGTCTAAATCAAAATGCACATGCATGTATTTTTTTGCTTTCTTAATGTGTGAATGAAAAAAGAATGTTGAATACAAATCTGAATTATCTCTTCTTTCAAAGCGACAGTACTAACGATTTTCTTTTCAAAAACGATAGGAAGGTAAGACGACACTTTGCGATTTTGAATTGGAAACTACTTTCGACACTGAAATATTTATAAATTCATATCAAATACAAGAGTAATAGTGTAATCAACTATGAAAAGAGAAGTATTCTTTTCTTTGACTGAAAACGACACTTGCGACACTTTCAAATCAAAAGACGATAGTTCAATTAAGCTACTATTTTGTAAATGAGAACTGTGAATGGTGAAAAATACATAAAAACATTCACAAATCTTTGTACAATGGAGGTTGGATGATGCAAAGAAAGGGGGTTTCAACAGTGGTCTACTGATCACAAACAACAAAACTCCTGAATAAAGCTGAAAAGAGTGAATAAAAACCAAAATCTGGAGGCAGATCTAGTCTTGTCTGATCATTGCACCTGTAGCACATGTAAACAGGGATGCATCCCACCTACTACACACAAGAGGTGCGATGCATCCAGATTGCCAAGAAGATAAGGTGCGATGGTCCAGGGACGAGACTTTAACTTGGTTTTTGGCCATAGTTTACAGTTTAGTTCAGGGATTTAGGCCAAGCAAATGATATTCAATAACTACAAAGTATAGGCCTGATGTAATGAGGTTACTCAAGCTACCTCTAAGGAACTTAGGATGTTTGAAAGTTAGTTGTTCAGTTCATAAACAAACCTGGAGATTGACTGAAGCAGCATTGATCTACTTTGCACTTGCATAGCAAATGCAGTTTGAAGGCTAGCTGGCTTGACTTCAGGCTCCGTCTGTGGTTTATGAATCAAACAAATAGAGACAAGCAATCATACTAATCGTTCCCTAGTGGAGTCACCATTTTGTTATTGGGAAATATAGTGTCTATTCAGAGCTGCTAGTCCCACTAAGATGGGTAGCTATCTTAGAAACAAACAGATTAAAGTCACTTGTTTTTCCTTTACGAGAGAGAGATGATAAAGAAGCAAAGAGTACCAACCTCAGTCTTCCGCTTGGCTCCTTGCTTGTTTCCTTTCCCCTTTAATAGAATCTCGCCACTGCTTCCTCACTTGTCCCGCTTCAAAGAGCACCTGTAGATTCACAGCAGCATAATACCATTAAAGCATAGATATCTTTCATTGTAACCAATATAGGATCAGATATATATTGACCATACAAATGCATATATCAACACAATATTCAGAGATACATAAGAATATGGAGGAAAACTCAAATAGCTTTATTAGTAATAGTAGTAGAAGAGAGGATTACAACCACTTGGTCTGACCCAGCACCATCCTCCCATCTTGAAAGCCCTCTTCACCTCATACAAAGCAAGATCACCCAACAATGTCTTCAAAGAGAAACCAAGAGCACTTCCTTGCGAATTACCAAATTCCAACCTTTGGATCTCTTGGATGAGGGATCCATATATAGATGTTTACAGGGGAGTGAGTTAGCTTCTGGGATTTTGATTAGTGTCATTTCACTGATAGTTCTTGGTTCCACATGGAGATTCTAGATCCCTTACTCATCCCTGGGCGAACTCAGAGAGGCAAGTGTCAAATGAGCAGTTTCTAGAATATTCTCTGGGTTTCCACCTAGCAAACTGCTTGTGCCATTTGTCTGCTCTAGCTTATCACACCCTATAGAAGGGCTTTCCAGTATGCATCACACTTTTTGCATGTGGTGGGTGAGATGCATCACACCTTTAGCACTGGGCAGTCTATATGGTCCTGTTTGACTAGTTCTGAGTAGTTTTTCATGGAGAACTTCTGGGAGATGATGTAATCAGTTGACCTTGCTCTTTTAGGGTATGAAACAAAACTTTTAGGGACTTAGAAGCCCTTGGTTTATGGACATGTATGATTGGGGTTGTAGTGCCCAAATATGTCTATAACACTGGGTGACACGTAGCACAGGGAAACCACTCTTATCGTGTGCCCTCGGGTGGATAACGATTGGACATAAATCCACGCGATATCGCACAATAGCCATCGGATCTGACGAGGCAGATCAACGGTGGAGATTTGACTAAGCTAGTTGGTGAGTTTGTGTGTGATAGCCGTCAAATCAGACAAAGGAGATTGACAGTGGGGATTTAAAGTGCATAAAGTCAGCATTAAAAGTGAATCGGTGGTGATTGGTTGAGTTTTGCTGTGTAAGGCAATCTACAGGTAAAAACATATTACAATGTGAATTAACAGCTTCCGCTCAGGCATTTCATGCTGAAGAAGAATGGGCATATGAGTGAGGTCTTAGATAGAGGGTGAAGGAATATATGACTAGGAAATGAATGAATGACCATGAAATGAACCATGTAACTACATCAAACAACAAAATCCATGCAAAACTAAAACTCTATGTTTTTGGGGTTTTTGCAGGGTTTCTTCCTCATGTCATGGTCCCAGAGGGAGGAGGTGAGGCCGAGACATCTACGAACAACCTTGTAGATATTTTCTTTGCTAACCTGCTAATTGAATGAAATCATAAATGAAGAAAAATGAAACACAACTAATCTACTCTACACTATTGTAATGCAACTACAACTATTTAAGAAAATGAACAGTTAAACAATAAGCCTCTGTAATGGAAATGCAGCTACTTACACAAATAACCAGTTAAGCCATGAATCATCTACTCTATACTGTGGTGATGCAAATGCAACTACTTAAGAAAATAAACAGCCAAACCATGAAGCTATGCTAGTGATGTAATGGAAATCAACTAGTTAAGCAAATGAACAAGAAACCATGAATATTTACTACTGTTGTAATGAAAATGCATCTATTTAAGAAAATTAATAGGAAACAAGAATCTGTGATAGAAAAACAATACAATAAAGAGGATCTTCAGCTATTAGGGTCGAGCCCTAGCCTAAGAGCTTTAGCCCTCTGAGTTAACTCGGTGCTGGGTCAAAGCAAAACTCATCTTCATTATAAATAAAAAATTATTACAAGACTTGCAGCTTGAAAACAAGGTAGAGTTCTATAGTGAGAAGTCTTAATTCTTTCTAACTCTTCGTAACTTCTGGTAACTAAAAAAACTGAGGTCGTAAGCCTCTCTACTTATACATCTGAAGTCTCCAATGACTTCCTTCAAAATTAGGGAGGTACAACTCCCAATTCAATGATAAACTCGTGTTGTCCCTTTCACTAGCTCGGTTGCCTTCTAGTAGGGAGGCTTGGCTCCCAACTCAAGATAAACTCGTACTTTCACTTGCTTGGTTGCCTTCTAGTACACATGATTTGGCTTGTTTTGTGATCTCACTTGCTTTGCCTGCCTTCTAGTACTCCTGGTTTGGCTGTTTTCACCTTCACTTGTTGGTTGCCTTCTAGAAGGGGGGTTGGTTGTACTTTCAGCTGATGGATGGATATTCAAATGGAGGGGCAGTAAATGAGGAGAATTTACCTCCTGTATTTCCTCTCCCTTGTCCCATTTGAGTTTTTACCAAGGTCCTTACCATAGTTCCTTTCTTTTATCTTTTATCCCTGCATTTTCCTTGCTTTTATCCTTTATTCCTGCAGTACATGCACATTAGACCATAAAGAAAAATAGCCAATTCTACTCATTTCATAAATAAAATATATTCAAAAGTATATAATAAGTTGTGAGAATAGTTGGTTTGACTAATCTAGGAGGTGAATTAAGGTCAAATAAGGCCCATATAATTACTCAATGATGAGGTTCATCAATCTGCAAGGTCCCAATCTTCAAACTTTAGTACAGGAACCCGCCCTAAGTGTGCCCCTCAAAAACAATGTCATTTTGGACCAACGGAGTTTTCCGGGAGCTCTTGCTCTCGCTATGTCCTTCGGCACCTTTGCTTTTCCCTTGTGCAAAGGAACATTTTCTGGTAACCCGGTAATAGGGTCTGCACCCTTGGTTTCAACTTCCATTTCCAAATCCTCCTCATCTGTCAGGATTTCTTCATATTCCTCCTCGTCTGTCTCCAGACTAATGGCCTTCCCCTTTTCCTGCAAAGTGAGCTTGGTCCTCTGTGGGTTTCTTGGTGAGATGCACACTAGTAGCATAACCTGCTTATCCTTTGGTTTCGGCATCCTAGGTGATTTAGGGACTTCGACTACCATTCTGGCACTCTCTGGGGAAACTTCTACTACCTCAATTTCCAGTGCAGCTTCCTCCGGTGTCGACATCATTCTATTTAGGAGGTCCTATGTCTCCTTCGGAAATCTCTCAAACGCTGAACTTGCTCTCAAAACCTCAAAATTCACATGGTTCATACACACGTGATAGCGCAACAACTGAATTGTCAAAATGCCAAGTGTTTTTCACTAGACAGCCACCTATGATTTATAGGGCCTTTTGAATTCAAATCTGACTGTTCCCCCCACATTCAATCCATTAATGCTATATTGGCAGCAGATTTTCAAGAATCTAATCCATAAATTTCATCTTAAATGCCTTCCACCTACTCCACTTGGCCACAATTCGACCATCAAATCATGAACAGTGACTTTAACGGTCACTTTCTGATGGACCTGCACACTATTTCCATGAGTAGTGCAATTTCCTTCGCATTGTCGCAGACCCTCTAACACTTCCCTTCTTCGTGTAGTCCTGAAATTGTGCAACTCCCCAACCTGGGTAGTGTAATTTATAGTCCTGTGCCTCCTTTCAACTGCCTAGAACACTAAGGTTGTTCTTCTGTCACATAGTTATATGCTCGGGCCACCTCTGTATGGCTTCAATCGACTGCCATTCACCTTTCCTAGGATGGGATCTCCATTCAACTTAACCAACTAGACCATGCCACCATCGACAATCTCCTTAATAACATAGGGCCCTAACTAGTGCATTCTGAATTTCCTTGAAAATTTATCAAACTTAGTGTCATACAATAACACCAAGTCATTCACCTTAAAGGTGCACAACTTAATATGTCGGTCATGCCACACTTTTTCATGCTGCTTTTGGACTTGTTGATGAAATCTAGCCAAAAATCTCTCTTCTTCAAGCTCATCCAACTGTGCAAGCCTCTCTTCCAGGGCTTCATGACCTTTCATACATGTGAGCGCTGCTATGTGCAGACTAGGCTGTTGTGGGGAAAAGTATCTGATGCGGATGACCCTATCCCTACTCTAAAGGTGACAGTCTTTAGCAACAACTGAAAGTAAAGCTTTGATGTTTTCCTTTATGAAAGTACAGAGAGAAGGATGAAAAGATTAACCAACCTGGTGTCCTTCGCTTAGTTGATCCTTGTCCTCTCTCTTTGTCTCTTGTTCCCAGCTCCTTGCTCTCTTTGCCGGTCCAGCTACACATAGATCCTGCACAAAACAAGAGAGGAAACTACAAGATACATGTACTCATAACTGATGCATGGATTAGAATGAATCAAATATACAAGTAAATACAATCCATCAATGTAATACAAGTATATAGGAGAACATGCAAAACTTTATTGATAGAAGTAACAGGGTTCTGAGAAGGTTACAACCAATGATGGCTCCAATCCAGTAGCACCTCCCCAGCAGCAAGAACTCTCCTCTTCACCTCTAGTAAAACAATCACCCAATAGCTCTAACTGTAATCCAACAGCACCTCCTTGCTTTACACAAAATTCCAGCCTCCTTAGACCTCATAGAAGAGCTCTATATATAGGAGAGAAGAAGAGAGGATGAGTCAGCTTGAGGCTGGCATAGAGCTGACTAGTGTCCTCTCCCTCTTCAGTTAATCTTCAGTTCTTGAGTCCACTTGGAGATCCTTGCTTACACATGGTGATCAAGTACCTCTTACTCATCACAGGGCGAATCTCATGAACCAAGTGTCAGTTTGGAAGCTTCCTGGGTAGTTGACACCTTGCAGAATGACTGTGCCACTTGGCCAATCTCGCCCAGCGCAAGTAGCCTTCATTAGATTTGACTTCCAGCGCAGGTACAAAGAGGAGCAGTTGACATTCAGCGCAGTTGCTCAGTTAAGCAGCTGACATGATCCAAAATAAGCCTGTTTTGAAGTGTTTTCAGGTGGAGAACTGATTGGAAGTGTTGTTGTTTGATGACCTTGTTCTTTTAGGGGTAAGAACAACATGTTTAGGGACTGAGGATCCCTGTAATTATTGACATTCCATGCTCCATGATGCGAGGCACAAAAATGTCTATAACAGTTGCCCCCTAAAGTATGAGGCCGTTTATCGGGTGAAATGCTTTATCTAGAGGATCCGAAGTTCGTTCCAGTGCTGAGGAGAGTGCCCTGTAATACAATACAATACAATACATTATTTTTCATTCATCATTATTCTCATGATCTAGCTGAGGCGGGCATTCCCATGCTCAGCTTTTTATAAATACATTTTGGTACATATGACAGACAATCGTCTGAAGATAGACTGATAATTTTCTGCTGAAATTATCATCCTTTGAGTAGGATGATCATCTGCTGCAATGATGTACATGGCAAATGCTTTTATATTTCCTGAATATATATCGCAGCCCGGATGGATGAAACTAGATCCGGGGTCTTCAAACTCGTTCGATCTTCACTCTAAGTACAAGTCGATCCATGTGAGAATTGCGCTGAAGTCGAACATGGAAAGACATCGCTTGATTACCGGTCAATAATGTAAACCGTTAACAAGCGCGAGAGGAATCACCAATAATGACGATGACCCTCAAGGTACTGCAGTACAATTCACGTGGCGTGAATAAAGGACTTGGCGTCGAACGCCACGCAAAATCTTCTGGTCGAAGGTCATTGATGTATACCTGTCGCCGGAAGTGAGAAACTTGCCATTGAGGCATGCAAGCTTCAAAGTACTGATGGGGGTGTTCCTAGATCAACTTCTTGGATAATAAGCTGAAGTCGACAAGAAGCGATTCGTCAAAGGAGGGCCTTAATGAATCCCACATCGATGACACGGAACGGAGCTAATGACTTTAGTGGAGGTGAAAACAAATTTTGACATATGATTCAGGGTGGCGATCATGAATGGATGAAGGATAATGTATGGCAGTGGATGGGACACGGTTGACACTTTCAGAATGACCCCTCTTGAACATATAACGACACTGATGCGATGGATCGGTAGCATTACCCCAAACATGGATGGTGTGGCGAGGACCATGGTGATAGGACCGGTGAATGAAACAACCCAACCCGATGTGATACGGAGGAAAAGTGTCATGTTCAAGAGTGACTTGCTACCATTAAACTTTGAATGTTCTCCCAATTTTTCCCCAGTCATTTCTGACCAGTACCTCTTTATTTTTGTCAAGCTTGAGGAGGATAACATATGCTTGTTCTATAACCTGCCCTTCGGGCAAGCCCATCGCTATGATTTAACGAGCCTAGCGATAGGGAAACTCGTTCTCGTCTAAAGACAAGTTTGTCGCTATTTAATCATTTTAACGAGTCTAACGACAAGGAAAACTCGGTCCTTTTCATTTTTAGAGAGTCTGAAAAGGTACAGAAAGTCAACTCCATAATTCCTTTTTCGTCATCTAATCCCTTAAGTCCGAAAAAATATAAAACAATACAGAAGGGATGGCTGTTCGGTACTTTTAACGAGCCGAACAAGACAAGCGCTCGATCTTTTTGTGCAATAATCCCTCAGGTCCAAAAAGATTAAAATCTAGAGGAGGGATAGCTTTCGGTCGTTTAACGAGCTAGAAGGCCAAAACTCGGCAAACTTTTCATATTTCACGAGTCAGTGAAAAGAGCTCAAAGAAGACTCGTCTTTCGAGGAACGAGTGATAAACAGGGATAGCAACTAATTCCAAGTACAAATTGGAATTTTCCAATCATGGTAGTGTCACAAGGATGGCTAGGTGAAATCACTCTTCGCAGCTATTCCTCAAAATAGGTAAACACACATATGGGGGTGAACGATCGGCCAAATGAAATGGAGGTGATGGATGAAAACACGACCAAGACTTTTAAGGCTTATAAATTTGCGATCGCAATGGCTATTTACCGAGATAGGTTCATTTTTTAATGAGCTTAAACTTTGGCGGAAAAACTCTGCTCACACTTTTCTATTTTTTAACGAGCATAAATTCCGTGGTAAAACTGCTCGATTCATGGTCAAATTTGATTTTTTACTTTTACTAGCTTTTCTCTTTTCAAATGTAGTACTCCACATTCAATTGCTGCAACAAACTTTGTTAGAAATGGACAATATTTGCATGAAAAGGAGATTATAACCCTAATTTTAACTTTAAACTGTGTAAAAAGTCATAAAAAGGTGTTTTTACCTCTCATTTACCATTTCATTTGCATTTTGCTTGTTGGAGCTCTGGAGGTGCCTCTTCTTCCTTGATTTTCACCAGCTGATTCCGGGAGATTCTGTGGACGATTTTCGGCGCCGTCTGGACCAGGTAGGAGCTAAACCTTAGCCCTTTACTTTCATGGTTTCCTTTTTCAGTTTCATGCACATTTTTCAGGGTTTCTGGACCCCAGGGGTTTCATTAGAGCGCCCTGGCATCAGCGCAGGTTTCCCTTTCGAAACTTGCGTTGTATTTCAGGTGGTCTTAAAGCAGACTGCCTCTCAGCGCAAGGGGAAGCTTCTCTGCCTGCGTTGGGCCTAGAAAGACTGATCCTGCATGTGTTTTTTGATGTTTTTTTTCGCCAGTTTTTTCATCAAAATTAGGAACTTACTCCTTCTCTTGTTTGCTTGCAGGGAACTTTGAACAAAATGTCCCTTACATGGCGAGAACGAGAACATGAAGCAGAGGACATGGTTGCACTCCATGACCCGGTTACGGTGAGCGTGCTTCGGAACTGTGGCCTACTGAAGTTCTTCCGTATCTCTAGCATGAGAGCACAGATTTCTTTACTACAGTATATGCTTGATGCTTGGGATCCTGTTAACCAAGTATTCCAGATTAGGGGGAAGACCATCCCCTTGACCATAGAGGACATGTACTTCTTGACTGGGCTGTCAAGGCGGGGTGCCCCCGTTTCTTTGTCAGGTACGGCTCGAGGGACTACTTCCACCAGAGACTATATCCGTCAGTATTGCCGGGAAGGTTCACAGCCGAGCAAAGACGGCAAGATCAATATCCGTGACATCACTGACAGGTCTCTTAGGTCCATTCTGTTTACTATTGGTAGGATGGCCAGTAGCGCAGCTTTACATGTTGCCAACAGATCTTACATGCAGCACGCTTTGGAGTGTCTCCAACCGAAAGTGTTTAACTGGTGTGATGTAGTACTTGTTCAGATGAAAAGTCAATTGACCAAGGTAAAGGACGGGAGGCTCAAGAACTTTGGTTTTGGTTCTATCCTGACTGCCTTTGCCTTGGAGAAAATCCCATTGATGCAACCTCAGTACATCATACTTGACTTGCCTTCTCCGACCGAGCCACGCATGCAGAGGTGGGTTGACCATATGTCCCGGCATGCTGGTCAACCTCAAATTACTTTCACTGAGTCCTTCTTTAGGTGGTTCGAGCGTCAGGAGATGGCATTTTCTGAGTACCCATACGTGGGTATGGACTACCGAGGTGATCCGGACTTGGTGCTTCCGGATGGCGAGCAATGGGGCGCTATTGGTAAAAACTTTGACCATATCACTGTTTATTGTTTTTTTTTTTTATTCATGATGTTGCTGTTCAAAACTGATCAAACTCTTGGGTGCATGCAGATGTTGGTCCTGTTCGTCCAGTAGCTCGTCCACGATCGCCAGTTGCTGCCCCAGCAGCAGAGCCTGCTAGGAGAGTTGTTATTCGCGACCTTGGTGATACTGAGATACTTGCAGCTGTGCAAGAGCAGGTTGAGAGCCTTACTCGTGGCCTTCCGGATGTACAGATTGACGAGTTACCTTTACAGTTGCAGCGGCACACTATTGGCGTGCCTAGACGATGGACTCGTCTCTTGCGCATGATCGAACAGACCGTGACGTACTTTCATGAGCACCACTAGGCTAGGGTGCCCCCTAGCATCTTTTTTGAGTTCTCGGTCATATGACCAATTTTTGTTTTGATTACAGCACATTATGTACAAACTATAAACAGTTTTATATATTTTGATTTTCGGAGTTTATTTCAGTTTATTTGTGATCCACTTACATAGCACCGATGCATCTCTTTTTATATATGTTGTAAATGTCTATCTAATACATAGTTTGCTAATGAATCTGTTAATGTGTTCAAGTTTCTGGAAATATGTTGGTATTGAATTGAATCAAACTCTCTTTCCAAAATCTTAACTCTTAGAAACATACGATAAATACCCGGATTGCGGACTGAATATATACCAGTGAGTTGTAGTATCACAAGTTGTGAGTCTAGCCTGACAATTAGTCGGCGTATACCATGAGCGATGGTATCAGAGAGGAGTTCAATCAACGCACTATACTCAGCGATATTGTTTGTTGATCGTCCAATACACGCACCTCTGAAACTCACTAACTCGCCGCTTGGATCAAAAATGGCCCAGGCAGCGGAGGACAAATTCTGCGTACTACGACTCGCTCCGTCGGCATATCCCACATATGTATCAGAATAATTCGACATCTGCAACAAACGAGAAGGGTGGATTACTACCGAAACAAACATTTTAGCGAAAACAAAATACAACAAAAGCACTCAGGTTACTATTTAGGCATAGTAACGCTTGAGGTACAACCCGTTACGGGGTTGCGCCAGTGGTATTCCGTCACAATCCATTAACTCGTAGGCTCCTTTTGCTAACACCCTTTTAACAATATAGGGACCCATCCATAAGGACTGAAATTTTCCTGCTCCTAATTTATCGGATTCTTGGTCGTAAAGCAAAACCAAGTCACCTTCAGAGAAGTTGCGCGGTTTGACATTCTTGTCAAACTGTGCTTTGACTCGTTTCTTATGAGCCTCGTTCGCCGAAGCGGCATCACGACGGTTTTCATCCAACTGGATCAATTCCAGGAAACGAGCCTCTTCTTCTGAGGTTCCGGGGAGGAGGTCAATTGCGAGTTTAAGAGACGAAATTTCGCACTGGATCGGTAAGACTGCCTCTAGGCCATACACCAATTGGAATGGTGTGAACCCAGTGGCATTCTTTACCGAGGTTCGGTAAGCCCATAATGCTGAGTACAGGATTAGATGCCATCTTCTTTTGTGAACCCCTATCATCCTTTGCAACATTCGCTTCAGGACCTTGTTGATTGCCTCGACTTGTCCGTTGGCTTGTGGATAATATGGGGTAGAGCTGTCGTGAGATAGCCCTAGTTTGGCAGCTAATTCAATCATCATGTGATTGCGAAAATGTGATCCCTGATCTGTCACTATAGCTTGCGGAACGCCGAACCTGGCGACTACATGATTGAAAAAGAAAAGGGCAGCTGTTTCACCAGTGTTATCCAATGTAGGCATCGCCTCGGCCCATTTGGTAAAATAGTCAACAGCGACTATAATATACCCATGCCCCCCGGTCGAGGTGGGGTTACATTGCATGAAATCGATGCCCCACTTGGTGAAGGGCCCAACAGCAACTATTGGCTGTAAGGGTGCGGGCGGTCTTCTGGTTTTGCTATCAAAGATCTGACATGCATGGCAACTTCTGACAGCTATTATGCAATCTTTAAACATAGTTGGCCAGAAGTATCCTGCTCATAAGATTCTTTGTGCTGTTGCATATCCAGATTGATGCCCCCCGCACGCGCCTGAGTGACAATCATTCAGGGCTTTTTCGGCCTCCTCATGGGTAAGGCACCTCCTCAGAACCGTATCGACGCCACGACGGTAAAGTGTATCACCGACGATCATGTAGTCTTTTGATTAGTATCGTATACGTTTCCGTTCCGAGTGTGAGGTATTAGGCCTAAATTTCTGGGTTTGGAGATAAACAATGATATCTCCATACCATTCATCGCTTACTGATATCAGAAACAAATTTTCATCCACGATTGACTCTTCTGATGTTTCATCGTTGGACGACGATGGGAGATCGCACAATAATTCCGCGAAAACTAGAGCTTTCTTCGATTTGGATTTTACAAAATCTAAATCAAACTCTTGAAGGATGGCTATCCATTTTGAATATTTGCCCCCAAGCAACTGTCGCGACAGTATATATGTCATGGGGTTGCAATCTGACAAAACGGTAGTTTTCCTAAAGAGGACATAATGTCGAAACCTTTGAATCGCTTGAACAGCAGTAAGCGCTAGTTTTTCAACATAGGAATATTTACTTTCTGTATCATTTAAGTTTTTACTTAAATAATATATAGGATGTTCAATTCCATCGACTTCTTGCACTAAGACCATCGCAATGGTCGTATCTGCTGCAGCTAAATACAGGTTAAAATCTCTTTGATAGTCCGGGGCGTACATTAATGATGCTCTTACTAGACAATCTTTCAGAGCGTCAAAGGAAGCTTGTGCAACCTGGTCCCAGACAAAAGGTACATCCTTTTTCAAAAGACGAGTATAACCTTTGGCAAGTTCTGCGTAATTCGGAATGAACCTCCTCAGAAAGTTTGCTTTCCCTTGGAGTTTCTGAATTTGAAGCAAATTTGAAGGTGGAGGCAAATTAATGATTGCCTGAACCTTACAGGGGTCGAGACGAATCCCATCCTTAGAGACAACAAAACCAAGTAAACGACCAGAACCGACGCAAAACACACACTTGTGCGGATTGAGTCTTATCTTATAATGTCGGCAACGTAGAAATATTGCTCTCAAATGCCGCGGATGATCAGTCCGCTTTTGCGAATGAGCCGGAAGATCGTCGAGATAAGGTTGAACAATGTTCTTGATGTCATGGAAGGCATAATTCATTGCCCTCTGAAACGTCGCCCCTGCGTTCTTTAAACCAAAGGGTAATTTTCGATAAGCGAATGTGCCCCACGGACAGATGAATGCAGTCTTAGACTGGTCCTGTGGGCGGATATTTATTTGATTATACCCGGAAAATCCATCCATAAAGGAAAAGATTTCACATCCGGCGCATTCATCAATTATCTGGTCGATGAAGGGTGTAGGGTAGTTGTCCTTCGGACAAGCTTTATTCACATCCCTATAGTCGACGCACACTCTTATCGTCCCTTGTTTTTTCATAACAGGGACAATATTCGATACCCAATCGGTTAGAGGAACCGGGTAGATGAATCCAGCATGGAGGAGTTTTTCAACTTCCGCCTTAATGGCAGCGGCTTTCTTCGGATGTACCTGCCGAAGCCGTTGTCTTACTGGTTTGACATCAGGATACATTTTAATCTCATGTTCAACTATGCTCGAGTCAATGCCTGGCATTTCATCATATGACCATGCAAAGACATCTCTAAATTCGCGAAAGAGAGCACTATATATTTCCAGTTCTGAAGGGGAATAACTTTTTCCGACATGAATATTCTCAACAACATCAGATTTTGTCGAGATGTTTATGGCTATGGTCTCTTCAATATTGGATAGGTTTCTCTCTGAATCCACCGTATTTACAGTATTTGTTAGGAATTCAAACAATGAAGGGTGGTATAGGTCGTGATGAGTTTCTTCTTCACACTCTGGAAGAAGGGAACGATGGTGGTGATCATTCCATGGTGCCCCCTCAATCATCATTGATTGTAAGATTCCTTCGTCAGTCCCATGAACTTTTGACCATGGATCTAATGGGGTACCATATTCTTCGGACCTATCTACCCAAACGCTTGACGAGCGTTCATTTGGGCTCGCCTCCCATGCCTGAAACATTGATTGCTACAATATTTCAATGGGGCTAGGAGGCAATACCACTTGATGATCCATGACGACTTTGTCTTCTGCGACCTTCGATGAAGATACCATGTTGCATGTTGCTACAAATGGTATATCCACTATATGGGAAGGAGGTGGCAACGCGAAAGTTCCCATCATTGTGGGATCTTTTAGCAAGCCTACTCCGATATCTCTTATCGAATGGTCGCTCCCATGGATCAGGGGAATGCTTCCAGTAACTTGTGAACCATTAGGGAGGAAATTCTGTTGGTCGACGATCGTAATTCCCCCTTCAAATGGGAATGCGATCTTCCTAAAATATGTCGACACTACAGCTGCCATGGCATATATCCATGGTCTTCCCAGTAGGATGTTATAGTCAAGATTGCCATCAATGACTTCGACATCAATTTCCACTGTTTTTCCTCCTAGTTCAACCTTAAAGTTATTTAGGATACCGTACGGAGTGTACGATCTACCGTCAAATGCTTTCAATGTCGTCGAAGATCATGACAAGGTTGGAGATCCAAGAGTTTTCCAGCAACTCATCGACATGATACATGTCGATGCGCCCTCATCAATAATCGTTCTATGAACAGTTTTGTTGAGTGCTTTCACTTGAATAAGGAAAGCCAATTGCGCTGGTAACTGAGGATCATATCCTTTGTGATCAAAGGATACAAGACTGGAATCTTTAGGATCCACTCCACCAATTGCAGATAACAATGCCTGTCTTTGGGATGGGCAATTTTGTAGTACCTCAAGAGTCGACATAGCAGATGGCGATTGGGCCAAATCCTCCACTATATTATAGTGTTGCGCCGCTCTGGCGCGAGGGTTGAATGTCGATTTGTGGACTACTCCCTTAGGCGGCTTTATTGTTAATTCATGCATGAGGGGGGGTACAACTTCTGCCGAAGTCATTGTCGAACTACTGGGTTGATCTTTCCCTTTGTCGTTCGACACCGGCGGATTCCCATAATCTTTATTCCTAGTCGAGATCAAAGCATCACTTTGCTTAGAAACCGACAGCATAAGCACTTGAGACGGGGAAGCATTTCCACTATCAACCATATTCTGACCTGGGGTGGGAAACGGATCAGTCAACACAGCTGAAGTTTGGGAACTTTTTAGGAACCTTTTTAACTCAGCTTTGAACGGACAGTTCTTTGTTGAATGATTTTCATCACATATTTGACATGGAGGAAATTGTTTCTTTTGCCCAGGAGGGTTTGAAGAAGTTTTCTGAGGGGATGATCCACCTTGTTTCTTCTTCTTCCCTTTGTTTTGTTTCTTCTTGCTTCCTGGTTGATTGGAGTTTTTGTCTTTATCCGTAGATACAGCATTTACCTCCGAAGCAAGAATCTCCTGATTTGCTTTTTGATTCGAAGTCTTACGGGCTTTCTTATTCGAATCCCTTTTCGACTTAGCGTTTGCAGTTCCAATCACGCCATCACCGGCATGAGAGTCACTATTTGATCCGGGAGGAGGAGGGATTGAAAATTCCGGTCTGGGGGCGTCAGGTATCTTATTATAGAGCGTGCCCGACTGAGTATACACTAAGTCCAAATATTGAGCACGAGCAATAACTTGCTCCTCTGTTACGACGCCTCCCTTGGCCACATCTTCTGTTATTGCCGGCAGAAGCGACTTTATAAACCACTCAGCCAATAGCTGATCTGGAACATAGGTCTTTACCATTCTGCGACGACGACGCCACTCATGTATATGATCAGATATATGTGTGGCTGTTGTCTGCTTGAAATTGGTCAAGATCTCTGTCCCAGTTTCATACCTTATAGGTAACTGAAAGTGTGTTAAGAAAGTCATGGCTAGGGAACTAAAATTGTCGAAAGAGGCTCTAGGTAATTCAATATACCATTTGGCCGCCGGACCAGTCAATGTCCTCTGGAAAAGACGAAGCCTTATCGAATCATCATTCAAGGTATTCGACGAACACCACAGATGGAATGTCATCACATGATTCGACGGGTCTTCGCCAGGATTTCCATTGAATTTAGGAATGTCCGAAGGAAGTTTGTGAGGAATCGCTGGCCACCAATGGGCATAGGCGATTGGATCGTTCGTCAATCGATGTAAATCTGGTAATTCTAAGGTTGCCACGAATGGCAACTGCTGATTCAGGTTTGGCGAGGCGTACCCAGGATATGATGGAATCGCCTGAGCAGTAGGTCTTTGCACACCAGCATAATGCAACTGATGTTGATATGACTGATATGGCTGGTGGGCTTGGCCACTGTAAAGTGGTTGGTTTAACCCATTCTGAATATAGGGTTGCCCACTATTCGCAAAGATCTGTTGCTCAGATCCTTGGTACACCTGTTGAAACTGAGGTTGTTGGTATTGCACCATCCATGGTTGTGAAGCCATGTTTTGCTGTGCAACACTAACCGACGGGCCAAGATGCGGGGTTATGATTCCCGCTTGTATCTGTGTCGTCCCGACAGTTGGCGATTGTGGTTGTGTTGCAGGGTCAATAGGCTGTTGCATTACAACTTGGGGTTGACATACAACAGGCATCGATTGAACTTGCGACACGGTTACAATTGCTGGCGTTGTCGGGATACTAGACATAGGTACACATTGTTGCATGGAATATACAACTCTTGGTTGTTGGGGTAACATAGGTACCCAACCACTCATTGTTACTTCAGTCAAACCTGAATGCGGTTGAAAACTGCCGTATGGGTATCCCCCCGAAAGGGGAAGTGAAAGGGCATATTGCCCCCCATACGGTAACAATCCGGAGCTCAAGGGTATAGATGGCCTTTGAGGACTGGATGGCCCAAAATGATTCCCAAAGGGATCAATTTGTCTAGTTTCAACATAAGAATTACCGGGTATTATACCGGAAGAACAAACTGGAACAGACCAAGTTGTCATAATAGTCCTTGGGTGGACTCCTTCTAGCTGATGAGAACTAGTCGGGACGGATGGTATGCCGGCAAACATCGTTGGATTGGCAGCAGGAACTTCTGTTGTCGCTGTGTCGTTTGGCACAGTTCTAGATGTCGACGGTTGTTCAGACATTCTAAGTTTATCCAATAAACTTCCTAACGATTCTTCAGGAACTTCTGGTGGTGATAGACAAACTTCTGATGCAGAAGGAAAAAGAGGGGTACCTACTCCAAAATGAATTGGAGTATTTGCTTGCTGGTCCTCTACGATTTCCTCTATTGCAATCAGACCAGGAGGAAGAGGCAGACCGTCAGGTCCGTAAAAGATTTCTGGTGCCGAAGAAGGGGTTGCTTCGACAGCGACAGTCGTTTGAAAAACAAGACTCTGTGGACCGGTTTCAGATGGAACTGGTTCAGTTATGCAAGTACTTGTCTTCAGACTAGGATCAGTACCACTGTCCTTCTGTTGCTGTTGAACTTCTTCAATAGAGGCAGGGATTCCAGAAATATTGGGAGTGACCAGAATCTCAGATGTTGTTGGAACTTCCGTTCTAAATTTAAAAGGAGATTTTGACCTGGTCAAGCGAGTTCGCTTCGTCCGTACTACTCTCGGTTCCGGAGACAAAGGCGGTTGACTCGCAAGCCTCCCTGAATGACGGGGTTTTAATTGACTTTCCTCCACGGTTGCGGATTACTTGATCAACTAAAATACAAAAAGGGGAATTATGTTTCCGTATTGAATGAATTTTATTAGACGCTTTTAGACACAACTTTGCTTTTTCATGTTTTAAGAGTCGAGAAAAAGCTAAAGATGACTCTAGTCGCCTTCGATGTATTAACGAGCCCGAAGTGACAAATGCTCGGTTGGACTTTTTCAGTTATAGAGTTTGAAAAAGGCCAAAAGAAACTGCTCTGAAGATCTAGGCAGAGGGTGTGCCAAACCTTTCGCGAAACCACAGAATACGTTTTACGGTACGGGTGGTCGATCTTCGTGAATGCTGTGTTCACTGCATCGCGATCAGTAGGGCGGTCGACACGGCTTCCTAAGGATAAAGGATAAAAGCCTATAGGGGTCTCCCAATATACGCGACGGTACGCGGGAGCACAAGTCCGTATTAGTGCTATCGTCCCTCAGGAGGAATCACCCACCTTCGTAGAGATCGACAGTCACTACGTTTAACGACGCCGGAACACGTCTCTACCTAGACCTCTATTGTGAGCGTTATGTTACAATGCGTTTTTAGATTCATTCAATATATTTTAAGTTGATCTTGTTTATCAGTTTGTCTTTCAGGATCACCACGAGATGTATTGGTACAAATTCCTAAATGCAGCTAAAATGATAAGCAAGCTTTCACAATCTTTTTAGCTTTGAAAATCCTAACTACTGAGGGGAGAGAAAAAACAATATCTTTCCACACAGAGCACCAAGCACAAACTAATGCACTTTCTCCTAGATCAGACACCCAAACTTATCAAAATGCAAATGCAAGATGCATGTATTTCTTTTCTTTTCCTTTAATGTTGATGTAGACAAAAGGAAAACTGTTGTATGATTTTCGAATTCAATTTGAAGCGTAAACAAACCAGTTTTTCTAAAATGAAAAGACGCTTTACAGGTACTTGTTTCAACACTAAAAATATATGAATTCAAACCATAAAGTGAAAAACAAACAAACTTAAACAGCCATGAACAGTAATAAAACTAGCTCATAAGATCACAAAGACACTTTTACAGTTCAGGATCTAAGAGGTCACAGCTATACTGGTTCACTTTTCACAATGGGAAACTGTAACTGCAACAAGAAATACTGAAAGAACATTCACAGTTTCATCACACAACTGAGGCGGAATAATGTCAAGGAGAAGTGGCTTACAGCAAGTACAATAACCAGCAAGCAATCAGCCAAAAACAAGTGCAAACAGGGCCAAGACACAATAGGAAGACTGAGCAAGACAAGGGCTAACTGGACCAGCGCAGGTTCTAGTCTGCCAATTTCACTCTCAGCGCAGTTCCCGAAGGGAGTACCTGCGCTGTAATGCAGACTGCCTGTGTACAGCCTGCACTGACTCACGAGAGTTTCGTCTACAAAGAATTCCGGGTCATAAAAAGCTCAAAAATGCACTGTTTTTGATGAAATAAAAAGCTATAGGTTAAGTACAGGCTAAGGGATGATCAAGAGGATGAAGATCTATCACAAAGAGTAAAGAGTCTTTTGTAGATAGGCTCTTCAAATCTTGAATTTGCTCAGCAAATGAGCAAGAGTAGCAGTCCCTCTACTTCGCTTTTGATATAGTCAAAAGCTTTTCGATTTGGTACTCTTTTCTTCAAGAAATGAATAGCAAAATACTACAAACACCAACAAGATACTAGGCTCCCCAGCGGAGTCGCCAGTTTGTTGTGGGGAAAAGTATCCGATGCGGATGACCCTATCCCTACTCTAAAGGTGACAGTCTTTAGCAACAACTGAAAGTAAAGCTTTGATGTTTTCCTTTATGAAAGTACAGAGAGAAGGATGAAAAGATTAACCAACCTGGTGTCCTTCGCTTAGTTGATCCTTGTCCTCTCTCTTTGTCTCTTGTTCCCAGCTCCTTTCTCTCTTTGCCGGTCCAGCTACACATAGATCCTGCACAAAACAAGAGAGGAAACTACAAGATACATGTACTCATAACTGATGCATGGATTAGAATGAATCAAATATACAAGTAAATACAATCCATCAATGTAATACAAGTATATAGGAGAACATGCAAAACTTTATTGATAGAAGTAACAGGGTTCTGAGAAGGTTACAACCAATGATGGCTCCAATCCAGCAGCACCTCCCCAGCAGCAAGAACTCTCCTCTTCACCTCTAGTAAAACAATCACCCAATAGCTCTAACTGTAATCCAACAGCACCTCCTTGCTTTACACAAAATTCCAGCCTCCTTAGACCTCATAGAAGAGCTCTATATATAGGAGAGAAGAAGAGAGGATGAGTCAGCTTGAGGCTGGCATAGAGCTGACTAGTGTCCTCTCCCTCTTCAGTTAATCTTCAGTTCTTGAGTCCACTTGGAGATCCTTGCTTACACATGGTGATCAAGTACCTCTTACTCATCACAGGGCGAATCTCATGAACCAAGTGTCAGTTTGGAAGCTTCCTGGGCAGTTGACACCTTGCAGAATGACTGTGCCACTTGGCCAATCTCGCCCAGCGCAGGTAGCCTTCATTAGATTTGACTTCCAGCACAGGTACAAAGAGGAGCAGTTGACATTCAGCGCAGTTGCTCAGTTAAGCAGCTGACATGATCCAAAATAAGCCTGTTTTGAAGTGTTTTCAGGTGGAGAACTGATTGGAAGTGCTGTTGTTTGATGACCTTGTTCTTTTAGGGGTAAGAACAACATGTTTAGGGACTGAAGATCCCTGTAATTATTTACATTCCATGCTCCATGATGCGAGGCACAAAAATGTCTATAACATAGGCACAATGTACTCCACGGGCATCACCGCTTCAACACCATATACCAACCTAAAGGTTGTATATCTCGTTAACTTCTTCCACATCTTCCGATAAGCCTGTTAGTGTCAGTCTTTACAGCCTTCCTCCAGTGATCAAATGTGCTCTTACATAGTGATTTTGAAGTGTCAAGGTCAAATTTTGTCATTTCAAAGAGTTTTCAAGCAAAATTTGGTCACTAGGCATTAGGTCTAGGGTTTGCCCAAATGTCAGTCCATGTCATCATTCAGCTGAGTTTATCATCATTCATAGGGTTTTCATTATCATGTCAGTGTCAAATGAGTCATTTTACACCTTGTTCATGCTTCAGTTGCCGCCCAGGCAAGGTCATTTCCCTCTCCTAGGGT
This sequence comes from Pinus tabuliformis, assembly GCA_031772625.1. NCBI lineage: Eukaryota > Viridiplantae > Streptophyta > Pinopsida > Pinales > Pinaceae > Pinus > Pinus tabuliformis. The sequence goes on along the minus strand of CM062820.1, from coordinate 1,351,392,474 downwards.
TTTGAAGGCAATTTTTCTTGGATGGTCAAATCACCGGCAAAACTTGTTTCCTGATGTTCATACACCTTCCCCTATCCTTAAAGTACCTTATCAAACACTTCCCATCCCTTAGATCCGCCAAATTCCTCATTTTTGCACAAACCCTAGTTTCTAGCTACAATCTGGCAATTTTCTAGGTTTGGCCTGTGTTTTGCCCTTTTCGACCCCTTCCCCTCACTCAATCACTGAGATTCCACTTTCCCCTATTTCCTAACATCCTTCCCCACTCCCAAAAATTTCCCCAAGAATTTAGAAGCCCCCTATCCCCTTCATCTCGCTCCATTTCGACAAAATTCCTTGCTTCACACATCGGGACAAGTCGCACTCAAATGATGTTCCAGAGCAATCAAAGATGAATTTTGCAAAACTGAGAGAGGTTTTTGTCCACAACATGCCAAGGAAGAAAAGCCTCTTTTACTTTTTACACAGGTGTCATGGTTTGAGAGAAATGTCAAAAATACCGGCGAGAACAAAGGTGCTCCAAGGACGGTTGGCCAAAGCACAAAAACGAAGGAAAACGCCCGATCCACTCCAAACTTTGGCCAAAGCCTCTTTGACTTAGCATGGTACTTGATTGGGGACTCCCAGCCCAAATTTCAAGAAATTTGGAGAAAATTTTGTCATTTGTGAATTTTTTGTGCAATTTACAGGTTTTTCCCAAGAACTGGTCTCACCCCGGGTGAGACCAGTTTGAAGGGCTGCTCGGAATTTTGAAAACTTGGCATTTTTGGAAAGGGAATTCAAAAAGAAAAATTACCAATACTTGGGAGAAGCCTGATTTTGAGTTTTGAGCCTCCAAAAGCTCAAAATACACCTAAAAAATGACTTTCTGCCCACTTTTTGAGTTGTAGAAAGTGACCTTGGGAGAATCAACTTTTGAGGGGTCAAATCAAATCGAAATCCAGAAATTCCACTTGGGATGGAAAGTAGACAGACCAAGCTTTCCAATGAGCCATCTTGCACCTGATGTGGACCAGTGGAACCCACTCAAAAACAGCTGTGAAGGGGCGCGACCAGAACTTCCAGGGGCGCGACCAGAACTTCCAGATTTGCCAGAATTCACATTTTTGGTCAAAAAACACTGTTTTGACTATGGTTGACTATTTTTACTTGTAGATGAAGGATAAATGTAATATTTTCATGGCACTTTGGTAGTTTTTATCTTTCTTTACCCTTCTAGAAGCTTCCATGATGTAAAAAGTGAAAAATTAATGCATGGATGAGTTAGCTAAGTAATAGAGGCAAGTTGTTAGGCTGCCTATTTTCTAGTTCTTAGTTTAGAATTAGTTCAAACTGCTCCTAGAAAGCTGAGCTCGACCCCTAGAGGTGGGGAAAGGAGTTAGATGGTCTAGATGGTCTATATTATGCTCTCTCCTTCTCATTTTCATGGTTGGACTCTTGTGTAAGGAAGCTTTATTGTATATTGTGCATCTATTTCTGCAATTGAAGGCAAGGAAAGCCAGGGTTTTACAGACATCTTTGAGGATTCTTGTGGATCTGATTGTTGATGGTGTGTTCTCTACATGTTCTTGTAAGTTTGTTTATGTGTTTCACATCTCTCTTATGCTTCTAAATTGGACAGATGAAGTGGTAAAGTTTGAACTCATGTTTTGACATGCTCAGCTTTTTAGTTTGTTCAATTTTAATGTTTTCTACTGTCTAGAGAGGATTCGAATTGTGTGTTTGCCCTCTTTAGCTTCTCCTCTATCATCTCTGATCATCCATCTCAGATTAAGGCATCAGCACTCATTCCTACCTTGCCCCTTAGATCCCCCTGTGAAAACTGTGCTCAATCCCCGCACCTTGAATTGCACTTCCACCAATTGCCACCAAAACCCCCCAAAAATCACCAAATCAAACCCCCTATCCATTTACTAGCCTAAAATCTTTGTTCCTATTTGGTCAGCCTAATCATATCATAAGATCTATCAAATCTGACCCGAGAGAGCCTTCTCATACCTCGTAGGGCTAGCTACGAGGTGAAATGGTTTGATGTAGCCTTGAGAGTTTGTCTATCTCAGCCTAGGTGAATTCCAAGCGCTAACAAAGCCCATAGCACTACAGGTATGCATAGGTCCCAATCACTTCACTGAGCATTGCAAACCTTGGTCAGTGCATTTTCAAGTACTTTGTTGAACGCCTCCACTATCTTGTTAGCTTGTGGGTGATAAGGTGTGCTCTTCTGGGGATATACCTGAAATTCCTCTATTAGTGCGTTGATCGTCTCAATCAGGTAGTGTGTACCATGATCACTCGTTAAGATCCTTAGACATCCAAATTGCATTAGTACATGCTCAAATAGGAACTTCGCGGTCGTTGCGCCTGTGAAATCCTTCACTGGATGCACTTCTGCCCAACGAGTCAAATACTCCATCGCAATGATAATGTACCTTGCCCCTATCTTCCCTTGTGGTTGAATTGGTCCTACAAAATTTATCGCACACTTTTTGAAGGGTTGTAATGTCATTTGTGGATTCAAAGGCATTTCATCCCTCCATGATGGTCTACCTATTCTTTGACACACATCACACACCTTGCAATATGCTTTTGAATCTTGATGAAGGGTTGACCACCACAACCTGACATGTAGAATCTTCTGCGCAGTTTCTCTCCCTGCATAATGTCCTCCTGCGATGCCCCCATGAGCATCCACAAGGATGTTGCTTCATTCAAACTTAGGTACATACTGTCGCAGTATCTCATCAGTCCCCATCTTGTATAGATGCTGAGAAATGAGAGAGAAATCTGTTGCGTGCACCACTAATTTCTTATTTTTCTTGATAGAGTATCCTTTCGATGCAATTCCTATTGTTAGGAAGTGTATTATGTCCTTGAAATGACCATCTGTGACACGCACTGCAAATAGTTGCGTGTCAGGTGATCCTTCTTCCAAGTTAGTAGGTTCCCCCCCTTGTTTCGATGCACGACAGATGGTCTAGTCCCATGTTCAATTGTCCAGGCTTCATAACAACTTCAAAATCATACTCTGGAAACAATAAGAGCCATCTATAGATTTTCCCCCCCAACACAGGCTTATTGACTAGGTACTTCAGCACGGAGTGATCCGTATACATTTTAAAAAGGCCTCTTAGCAAGTAGTGTCGGTACTTCTGGAGTGCATACACCATAGCTAGCCCCTCGCGTTCAGTGGTAGAATATTTCTTTTCTGCTTTGGATAATCTACGGCTTGTGAACGTGATAGGATGGTCCAAGCCTTCACCTCCATCCTGTGTTAGTACTACCCCCAATGCTATATATGATACGTCAACATGTACATGAAACTCTTTCTTCCAATCCAAGAAGACTAGAATCAGCATGGTAACCATCTTTTCTTTCAATATATCCAATATTTTCTTACAATCATCGTTCCAACAAAATGTGACATCCTTCTTCAACAATTTTTCCATCAGCATGGTGATCTGTGCATAGCTTTTGATAAACTTTCTGTAATATCTCGTATGTCCCAAAGTAGCATGCATTTGTTCCACACTCCTCGGTGCTTCCAAGTTTAGTACCACCGCGATCTTCATGGGGTCTACCATCAGTCCTTGTCTGCAAACCACATGCCCCAATACGTTCCCAAAAGGAACGCAGAGTAAACACTTCTTGAGATTGAGCACAATCTGGTATCTATGACAAGTATCCAACATCAAGTTCAAGCTTGCTACATGGCACTTATCCAGCCCAAATATAGTCCAGTCATCAAAATATACCTCTAGGAACTTATGAATAAATTCCTTGAATGGCGCAGCAACCACATGCGAGAAGATTGCGGGTTCATTCTTCAATCCAAATAACATTACAATATTTTGAAGGAAATGCCACTCAGTCACGAAGGTTGTCTTGCTCCTATTCTCCAGCGTGATTTTGATTTGGTGGTACCTAGAGAACCCATCAGTGAAGGAATATGCTTCTTAGCCACCTACATTGTCCAACACTTCATCCATGAACGAAGTTGGGAAAGGATCATGCACACAAGTGTCATTCAGTTTTATGACATCCATTCATATCCTTATCTTATCCTTGGGTTTACCTAGTCGAACTCTTCCACAAGCTTAATGATGCCTGCTGCTAGCATTTTGTCTAGCTCTAAGCGGACCTTCTCCTTGCATTTTGGATTTACGCGGTAAGGCCTCTACTTAACTGGCTTCACCTTGTGTTTTAACATGATCTTCATCATTCCTAGATCCCTGATTATTCCTTTCAAATCCATAAACTTTGTAGAGAATAAGTTTTGATATTCATGGAGTAATTCAGTGACCTTATCCACTGTCGTGTCATCCCAATAGTCTCCAATCTTCGCAAAATTGGGTTCTACCTCCGTACCAATGTTCACTTGTTTTGTTTTCACCGGCACTGTTATATTAAGTTCTCAATTTTTGGTCCTTGAACCTCACAGTGGCCTTTTGTTTCCGGAATGTTAATCTTCCATGGATCCTACAGTATCCTAATGATGGTTGGTTTCACTTCTTATAGTGCTTCATCAATACAATCAAACCCGTCCTCAAAACTGAATGTCATCATGAATCCTTCACGCAGGATATCTCATTAACCCATCCCATGGTGGAGCTCTGTTCTATGTACCAATTCATTGGGATAACATCTAGAGTATGACAGAACAGGTGCACCCACTCAGGTTGGGGCTTTTCTCCATAAGCCTGTGTCCATTTTGCCAAATGCGCATGCAGATCATTCTACCCATCGTACTTGTTTGTCAATCACATCTTAGGCTTCCCAAATCATGTTCTCATCATCCTCCTACATTTGCGCCAATCATCAAAGCTTTCCTTGTGTGTACCCCACCATCTTGCGGGCGTAGTGTGCAATGCCCAGTCCAAGGCCTAGAAGCATTGCTTTTCTGGTACATCCCTTTCAAATGCATCCAAAAAGATATCTACCTCATTTAGACCATCATAAGTATGCATATTTCTTACCTCTGATGACACAGAACGTAGTGACTAGGTCATCATGTTGCAATTCAGCATAGTTACCTCATGTAACCAATTCTGCCAGTGTTCTATTTCTTCGTTAGAATCCGAAGTGCAAGAACTCTCGCCATCCCACATAATCCATCCGTTCATGGTGGGATTTACCCAATCTTGGTCTCACGTTGTTATCTTATAGATGCAATCCAGATCATCATCACTCTCATAATCGCAGACTGGTTCCATATAGCGTGATCCTTTAGCAGGATTGAAGGGTATTATTACGCGTAGCGACATTTTCTCGAAGATCATCTTTCACTTCTTCAGATTGATTACCCCATTCATATCAGTAGCCCAGTTAATTCCCAGGAGCACAGGGTAAGGATTTCTATCATCCACTATCTCTATTACTTCAAAGTCTGCTAGTGCGCTCGCTCCCTCAGTGTCCACAACCACCATCTGCAGCCGCCCCATGGGGATGATTTTCTACTGATTCGCCATCCTTAGCTGAATTGGAGACCATTGCAGCACAGGTTTCCCCATTCGCTCCCAAGTCTACTTTGGAAGGAAATTCGCATCTGACCTCAAGTCCAAAACAAACTGATCCATTTCATACTCTCCTATTTGTGTGGTCAATCTCATCTCCCATCCTGTCCTTGTCTTATGCTTGCCAATCTTTTTCACTATGCACAACTCACTTGGCACAGTTCTAGTGCATCTATTGATGAGTTCTTGTAGCCCTTTTACAACCTTACTGTCATGCAGTAACTTCATATAGGTTTCCAGGAAAGTTGTGAGCATAGAGGGGTCCCTCTTTGGCTGAGGCTTATCCTTACTTCTTGAAGTGGAGGCCTCAGCGAAGATCTTCTTAGCTTCCATGAAGGTTTCCCGAGTGTGCTCCAAATCAAACTCAACCTCTTTCGCGAGGGCCTTCTGAACCCATGTACTATCTTCCGACTGTTTCCCCTTGTCATCTCCCATCATGATTCCACTCCAGAGCACTATATTTATGTTCGAATCTTCCTTGCGCAACTCAGACCTCATTATTTGTAGGTTTTGAGTTGGGGGAGGTGGTAGCACCCCCTTGTCACATATCCTAGCTATCAGCATAGGACAATTTTCTGTTTCATGATAAAACAACATGCAATAATTGTAGGGAGGATGCATCAGATTAGTGAAATCATGGGCATAGTGTCCTGGTCCTCCACAATTGTAGCAAATCAATTGTCCTCGACCTTTACCAGGTCCTCCTCCATCTTGGCCTCGTCTGTGCCCATGAAATCACATCCACATCGTTCCTACACTCTGGTCGAGGGGCCATATTTCGACCTGAACACTGTAGGTGGGGGTTCTATCTATCATCAATTCATATCTCCTGTAATTACGCTCATCATGTCCTATCAACCTACAAAAGTTGTAGAACAATTGTTGCTATGCTTGCACATACTTCTGTAGCAAGTGACAATTATCTGTAGCATATTTTTTGGCTACTTGACAAATAACACACCATAAAGAAGGCACTATGCTAGGTCCTGCTTGAGTTTCTGCCCTTAAAGGCATCGATCCTCCTCCTACAAGGTACTTTGCAAAGACTCGGCAATGTTCTTTGCCATGACCCTGACTCTTGCATTTTAAGCACCATACCTCCTTACGTATCTCTGGTCAAACCGTCCTGTCTTGCTTCAAACTTTGCATTTCAAGGCACAGATTTTTCAGCTACGAATGGATCTGCTAGACTCCTAGATTAGGATCTTGCATTGGAGTCTCATGTAGTCTCATGGCAATCTCCAAGGCCTTTTCCTAAGTAGTTATCTTATGTTGCAACAATGCACTCCCTAAGTGTGGTAGTAGCGAAGTCACAAACCACTCGCGATGTTGTCCATCTGTCAAATTCATGTTGGCTTCACAGGTTGTACATTTCAACCTCTGATCTAGTTCCCAAGGTGTCTTGCCTGGTCGCATCGTGATCTCTTTGAATCCCACAATCAACTGTGCCTCAGATTTAGGCCAGCTAAATTCCCTATTTAGTGTTTCTTGGATGTCTGCTACTCCAGCATTTGGGTTATTGTTAGAGCACTTAATATACCAGGTTAACATGCGATCTTGTAGAGCACTAACCAGTGTTGCCTTCTTTATGTGGTCCTCTGTAACATCTTGAGCTTCCCATACAGCCCTCACAATGAACCAGACTTGATTCAGGTTCTCATTTCCCAAGCCTTTGAACAAAGGAAACTTCACTGTATTTTCCATACTGAACCACGGTGAAGGTGGAGGTGGTATGGGTGAAGTTGGAGGTGATGGTGGTGAAGTTAGAGGTGGTGTGGGTGGAGGTGGTACTCACATGAATCTTTGTCTTATTAACTAAATAGCACTTCGTGGAGAGACCTTTGCTATCCCTTCTTCATCCCTTCGCGGAGGTGAAATCAAGGGGCTATACTCTGGACCCTTATTTCCTTCATTTTTGTAAATTTTTCCGCATTGCGTAGTCTCGAACATCAAGGTAGCTGCATAACTCGTCTATCGCACAACAACATTTTAATCCAACTATTCAAATATTTTATGTACTTACCTTGCAAACCCTTGAAGAAGCATCCCTCTGCCTCGTTATAACTAACTGAGGTATCAATTGCAAATTCAGTCACAAATCCTCCTATGATGTGATCGAGCCAATGATCGACAGTGTACATGACCTTGTCCTCATAGGCTTCCAACCTTCGCACTAACTCTGGGGTCCAAACAATAGGACCCTCAAGCCTCCACCTTCCTTGGTTGTTTGCTAGCTTCACAATCCACTCATACAACTCAACTAGAAAGGAGGCGAAAAAGATTTCGTGGATCTCTGTATACAGGTACCTATCTAGCCACTGTTCTTTTGTTAGTCGTAGATTTCTATTTTCTTGTGCCGCAAACTTGTTGATCCTTCTATCCAACCAGCCATTGATTTATTTCTTAGTTGGATTCCAGTGATATGAAATCACACATATCTTATGTAGATTCTGGTCCCAAGAACAAAACCATTTGTTGGCTTGAGGGGGCCTGACCTAGGTTCAATGTTAGTTAGCGAAAAAAATCCCTACACTATTGGCCCTTTCGGCATTAGCCCATGGAGAGAAGACTGAAATCTCACTCGAAGCAGTATGGTAGGATGCTGGAACCAAGTTTCCGCACCCTTGATATGATTGTGATGTCAATTTATTCTGGCTATACCTGCCCTCATGTAGGTTTCTTAACCTTTTGTTTCACCCTTCAGTACCTTCATTAAAGGGGACGATTGGTCTTCGCGTAGCCCTAACCTGCGGCTCAGGAACTTTCTATTGAGCGATAAAAGGTGTCTTTTTAACTCCTAATTATCTTCACATTAATTGTCAACCCAGGGACAATTTTTTATTTCAAAAGTGTACTCACTCTGAGGTGGCTATTTACTCAAGAGTAATGTTTTGCAGTATAGTGCTTAAAATCGAAAAGTAAATGAAAGTTGGAAATAAAATCTAATTGGAATAGAAAGAAACTGAAATGTTCTGAACTAAATCATTCACTCAAACAACCATCAGTCAAGGATATAGTAGCAATAACTCATTCATCTAGAGATTGATGCAATTGAAATCAAACTGGAACAAGACAATCAATTTGGGAATGAGGAAGCAATAACCAATGTTCTCTATAGTTGACAGTCTCGCTTTAAAGCAATTAAAAGGAAATAGAAATTGAACTAAAGCTGCTATTGAAAGTAAACTAGGAAAACTCTTTAAAAGCAAACTGTTTGCAATTAATCAATAGAAATGAACAACAAAGTAAATGGACAACAACTGTAATTAAAGGAATTAAACAACGAATCCTATTTAATAAATCTGAACAACAAACTCTAATTAATGGAATTGAATAACCAATCCTATTGAACAACAATCCGTAATGAATATCAATCAAACGGAACAGCAAGTGGAATGAAAGCATAATTGAAATAGAACAACGAGGCTCTATTAAGGCATTAACAAGATAAATTATACAGTGTTGAGATTCTTGTTAAATAATAAAAGAACAAAAACACAAATACTTAATATAACACACTGATATCAAAGCAATTAAATAGCAAACCGATTAGCTTGCAAACTGTAATAAAAGAAAATATGAACTATCTCACAACAATAATGAAAAGTTAGAGATACAAACAGCGGATCGATCCACCAGGGCTGGGCCCTCAACCACCGGTGAAACGTCGTTGAGCGACTATAGAACTAAGAATTTAAACGGCAACACGTTCTTGTATTAATCATGCATAACAACGTTTACAAATAGTGGATCTCTGTTTAATCAATGAGAGTTGATGAGGAATTGTATAATTACAACAAGAAATCTCTTCATCTCTCAGCAATCCTCCCTAATACATAATACATGCTCTCCTTTCATAATCAGAAAGAGGAGAAATCAAAAAGTAAATATTATCTCTCATAATAATATTGGATTGTTTTTAACCAATTGATCAACAAGAAAATATATTTCCATCCATCTTTCAACAAGAGCAAGGCGAATTTGGCTTTACAGCTGAGATTTGGAGGATGGTCGCAAGAACAAATCTGAGAAAATCGTTCTCAAAGAACTTTTCGTTTCTCTCAATATAAGCCAAATTTGGGCAAACCGTTTTTTGATAAAGTTGACCTGGTCCGTTCTAGAGAAAACCCATGTTCTGGATTTTCCAGATTCTTCTTCATTTGTCGAGAATCTGAACCGTAAAACTGTCACTTCTTATTCCAGCGAATTTCTGAGTTGGAATATTTAATGATCAAATCTTCAATATGGAAAATATCTTTGGAGGCTAAAATGGTGAGTGATGTTACAACCAATTTATTGATAAACCATCATTGATAAAATCATGTATAATTATCAATTTATTAAAAATAAAGGAGAATAAATAATATTTTTCCATAAGAGCATAAATCATTATAAGATGGAATTATATCATAAATTATGATAAATGGCACGATAAAGAAGAGTAGAAATCGGTGGAATATGTATTCAAAAGTGATAATAATAATGACATATTGACTGTCCAACACACCCCTGCACTGAATATATTGCATGTCCTCATGCAACCCAAAGACAAAACCCATGTGTTAACCAAGCAATAAAAAAATTGTTCATCCTAGCTCATGAAATGGATAGAACAAATGAATTCTTCCTTAATTAATGAATATTCAATTTTAGCAATCTTGATGAAGGCATAACAATTTTTACATTGACGTTCAAGTTATGTGCATATGAAGTTGCAGCAAAATATGATATAAGTGACAACAACCTTCATTAACCATTTTCCCAAAAACTACAAACCAGATTTTACTGAAATGTTGCAACTAAATTTATACTATATTAATGCTTCTATGATCCAAAAATTAGATTGTTTTGATGCACAAATCATGAGATATAAACAAAATGGCTGTAGGTGATAGCGCATGATTTCTGAAATTTTATGAACCAATATAACTTGAAATTGTCGGGGTTTGTATATTTTAATGATACGTCTGTGTTTTCTAGAAATCACAAGAATTGAGTTCATAGTTTTAAAAGTATTATGGAAATCAATTTCTGCACTATATAAAAATGAAATTATATGCCTTAAATGAGGAAGAAAGTAGAAAACATCCATCATGCGTAGCATTTACTCCCTCCTCTCTGAAGAATTAGCATGCCATCATGCAATGCTAGAAAGAAATATTGAGGTGTTGCTACCATCTGTTGAATTTTATGCTTGGTGTAAAACAACATGGAATAAGGGAGGGGTTGAGAATGAATAAAAATAGCAATGGATAATAAAGAATATGAATGACATGGTCATAAGAAAGAGCTGAATGAAAGCAACAATCCCCCAAACTAAAAAATGATATGCTGCTGAAAAATAGAAAGTGGTAAAGATGTGGAATGAAGGATGATAAATAATGCTGAAAATGTATTTTCATTAAATTCTGCTAAATTCGTAATAAATCATAAAATTATACTATTTTACCTCAAGTTTTACCTCCAGAATGACATATATGTACTGGCATTTGTTGAAGCTGATGTAGGCAGAGTTGGTGTTGAAAGTGATGCAAAAGGTGGAATCCAGGCAAGCACATCATGTCTGAACAATTGTTCACGTTCCCGAGTTGCTCTTCTATTAGTTGCAATAGTATGGTCATGCTGCGAATAGATTTTCTCCCCCATACTTGTTGTTCTCCTGTAAACAAAGCACTATTTTGCATACAATGTTCTTGAATCCATAGTGTTAGTTCTAAATAGCAACAAGTAAGATGCATGCAAAAATTTCAATCAAAAGAACTTTTGTATACATGCAATACTAATATTTTTTCAAATCAACAAGTTATGGTAGAGTGCAAGTAATCATATCGCATGTTATCCCATAATGCATACATTCCCCCTCCAATTGGAAAAGGGATTCCATGACTATAAAGCATATGAAAGGTGTTGTGTTGATGACAAGGTAAGGGAATGAACAACACAATAGTGAATGAAGCAAAGTACACATATTAATGATGGGACGACAAGAGTTATGGTTATAATGAGAGCAGAGTGTGTAAAGATAGTTATGAATAAGAGATAGGACACTTTGGATTGATGATAAGTTATGCGAAAAATAAAAAGGACAGCAATATGCCAAAAAGATGCTTTGTTGATGGTATTCTAGCTGAAAATGATGCGATTGATCATAAAACAATTTATCATGCATAAAGGTGCAAAACAGGGAAAATTAAGGAAATAACTTCTTTGATAAAAATAGAGAATAAGAAAATGGTATTATAGTGATGATTGACGATAAGATATAACTTCAATACCATAAGCAGAGCCTCTACTGCCAGTAGGCATCCATAGCCTCGGCAGGGTTGCTTTTTAACCTGTATGAGCTAGGATCCTCAATTTATAAATGGAGAGTTCCAGTGTTGTTCTACAGAAGAAACTGGTGTGCTAGCGTGGTAACCAGATAACGACACTATCATTCACTAGGATGTAGCAAAAGTGATCAGGCTGGCTCATGATGAAACATCCTGTTCCAAGGATAATTTGGCTATCCAATGGATCATAACCCTGGTGTGGTGGCCGTAATGGAAATGTCACTTTGTTACAGCCTTATGAACATGGTAAGCTAGCTCGTAATGAGACCCCCTATGCTCCATCTGCGAACAAAATTTTGTTGTTATTACACATGTTTATGATAAAAAGAGGGAGGCTTAGTACTCCTTAAGAGCAGGGATGGTGGAAGAAGTTGAACATGTCAATAGAAAAAAATATACCCATAATCTCATTTATTACAGACAGAGAAGATTATAACCTGGAAGGGTGGAACCAGCATGGTATTAAGATGATCAATCAGTATCATGTACAACAAAAAACAATGCAGTAAAGTAGTATATAAATAATTGTGTCCCTTTTGAAAAGAATCTATTATCAAGGAGTTGTCCTGTTAAAGATCATAATGTGAATGATATTAACTCGCTTCAATAGAATCCATAATTTTTGTCCTCATAAAAGTAGTGTACTTATGCCATGAATGGGAATCAGTAAAATGTGGTCGAGATGAACTAGGAATAATCCCACAAGAGGAAGAAAGAGTTGTTCTCAAAAATACTCCCAAAGTGTTGCTCCTTTAAAGAAACAACAAAAACAATAAAAAAAAGTGTTGTTCCTTGTAGGGAACAACAAAGAAAATGCATGCCAAAAAGCAAAAATGCGCATGAAAAGGTGTGGTTCCCTGTAGAGAACAACAAAAAATGCATGTGAAAAAGTGTTGTTCTCTAAGAAGAACAACAAAAAATGCGAAAATGTTGTTCCTTTGAAAGGAACAGCAAAAATGCGAAAACGCTGTTCCTTTCGAAAGAAACAACAAAAATGCAAAAGTGCAGAAGTGTTGTTCCTTCCAAAAGGAATAACAAAAGTGCGAAAATGCTATTCCTTTCCGAAGGAACAACAAAACATTGAAAGTGCAGAAGTGCTATTCCTTCGGAAAGGAACAACAAAAATGTGAAAGTGCAGATGTGAAAGTGCAGAAGTGTTTTTCCTTTAGAAAGGAACAACAAAAATGTAGAAGTGTTGTTCCTTTGAAAAGGAACAACAAAAGTGCGAAAGTGTTGTTACTTTGAAAAGGAACAACAGAATGCAGAAGTGTTGTTCCTTTGAAAATGAACAACAAAAGTGTGAAAGTGTTGTTCCTTTGAAAAGGAATAGCAGAATGTAGAAGTGTTATTCCTTTGAAAAGGAATAGCAAAAGTGCGAAAGTGCTATTCCCTTAAAAGGAACAACAATAGTGCGAAAGTGTTGTTCCTTCGGAAAGGAACAACAAAAGTTTGAAAGTGTTGTTCCTTTGAAAAGGAACAACAAAATGCACAATCATAAAATGCAAGCACGCAAAAAAATGAATTACTTGTTCAGAGCATTGATGCTGAGGATGGGTTATAATTTGAAGGAAGCAACACCTAAAACACAAAATATAAGAGAAGTAAGAAAAGAAACAACATTTTATTTAAAAATAGTATGTAAATAAATAAATTAAGTTACAACAGCTACGATATTATGTAAAAAAAATGATCTCTTTGAAAAATGTTTAGGCAGCAGTGACAAGACATGAATCTCCAAATGGAAATCAATTCTTCATTTCTTTTATTATGAATCCGTTGGGTAATGAGTTGGATGAAATTCCCTTGTTTCATTAAAATTTCTTTCAAGAATCAGTCTTTTATAAATTGACCTTCTTTTTCTTCTAGGACCTACAAAAAACGAGTGTCTACCTGCAATAAAACATTAAATCATGGAGAAAGAGAGGTGATAGGGCTCCCCTAATCCAAGAATTATGCAAAAAAAACAACAAGTAGTTACTCTGTATAACAAATCCATTGAGAAAATAACAAAGTAAAATTTATTTGTCACCTGCAGGAGAGCAGTGGTCGACCATACTAACCAGCAGTGTTTTAATCACAACTTCTTTGTATTTCCTCCAAATTGAGTGATTCTAAAGCCAAATGAGAGATAATTCAAAGATGTATCTCCAATAGAAATGGGTTTTAAAAAATCAATGATATGATGTGTCAATTTTACTTAGAACAACCTACATAAGAGAGTCATTTTCGATTACCCCACTTAGAACAACAGTGGATATTTTAAGCATAGATTTTTCGTTTGATGTCAGATTTGAATGATTCAAATTGGAAATGAAATTATATTAATTTATTTATCTCCAATAGAAACATGTTTTGAAGACAAGAAGAATTGATAGGTCAAATACTCTAAGGAACAACCGGAAAGATAGAGTTTTAAGAGTGCTGATTTACGATAGGCAGTCAGTATTTTGATCATATCTTCCCCATACAATTTTGCAAATGAGTGATTCCAATTTCCTTGTAAACTCGATTCATAGGGTAATCTACCATAGAAACAGGTTTTAAAAATATGGTCATTTAGGCCTCCAAAAGCGGACTGTCCCAACTCTGTTCCTGAGCTGCCCGCTAGACACCCTGTCAATGTTTTAGTTCTAAATTTTTCGTTTCAAATCCAAATTGAGTGATTAAAATTGGAATGGAAAGTAGACATAAATGGATACTTAAGATATAAATATTTTCTTAAAATATTTTCATTTAGGCCTTCAAAAACGGATTGTCCCATCTATGTTCCTGAGCTGCCTACTGGCCACCTTGTCAATGTTTTTGTTATAACTTTTTTTTTTCAAATCCAAATTGAATGATTCAAATTGGGTTGTAAAGTAGACAGAAAGGGCTAATTAGGATAAAAACAGGTTTAAAAAATATTCCCTTTTTGTCCCTCAAAATATGACTGTTCCAACTGTGTTTTCAGAAATTTCGTCAAGCCCACAAGCCAAAAAAATGTGATATTCAAGCATTTTTTCCAAGTTGGTGATAAAAATGAAAATGAATGTTTGTAGAACTATTATTTGTATTATAAATCATCTACATACACAAATGATTTAAAGAAATTATCACCGATGTTGATTTCCACAGCGTGTTGCAACAAAAACAACTATTTTTACATTAAAAACAAAATGCATTTATTTATGTCCTTATTTATTTTAATTTTTTTACACTAACCTATTTTGATTTTAAAAATGAATATGACTACGTATAAGAGTACTTCTAGTGGAACCATTTTCGAAATAAGGCTTCAAGTATGCACATACCCAAATTTAAAAAATGCATATTAATGAATATTAGGGTATGAGAAGCCAACTTCCCTTGAAAAGATGGTGTCAAAAATTGTTGAAGTATGGAAATATGTTACAAACAAATGATAGAGTGAAACCAATCTTCAATATATCATTTACTTTTTTGATTTCCCATATCCATCATATCATGAAGTTTTTGAGCTTTTAAAATGTTTTGTTGATGCAAACTAAAGAAACCTCATTTTCTTCCATTACTTTTACAATTTTTGAATTTGAAACATTCTGAATCTCAATATAAGTTTTCTCTAATGGCGCATGTGAGATAGAATGGGTGGGAAGGGTAGGTAAATTTTGCAGTTCAACATTGTAAGCATGTTGTACTAGTTTATTATGGTGAAGGTGTGGAATTAGTTGAGCAGGAAATTGTGTATGGAATGGAGCGTTTTGATGATGTAGATGATTGGGTTGAGTGGATGATTTTGATATGCAAGTAGGATGTTGCGGAAGAGCTAGTGAAGAATATTGAGGATGTGCTTGTGCTACAAGATGAGGGAGAGTAGTCATGCAATCATAAGGTGAACCATGTCAAACTTGTAGACAAGATTGGTGGTGGTTATATTGGGATTGACATGGCTGCCCTAACACATTAGTATTCCATAATGGATTATGCAAGTAAGAGAATGGAGAAGAAGTGTTTTGAAAAATACCGATAGGCCATGATTTCCATGGTTTTGACCTTGTTGTAGCTTTCTCATCTCTTTGATATAATACTTCCATCTTAGATAAGGAAGAGTGAGTATCTATGAGATGCTCCTTTCGGTCATGAGGGCAAAACATTTTATCAAATTCTTTATTTTTCTGAACTTGCAAAACATCCAATTTTGAATTTAGAGAGCCAATAAAATCAACTTTAAATTTTTCAAATAAAACATAGATTTCAACTCTTATATCTCCTGTTCTTGTAGCAGATTTGGAAAAGAAAGAACAAACATCTCTAGAATTCTTACCAGCCTTGGAGATTCCTCTTGAATACCTTATGCACAAGTCACAAACATCATCATATAATAACTGAAAAACATCACCTTTTCCTATCAGATTTAAGAGTTCTAAAAATTCATCTTTGATTCCTTTCAGTAGGAGTGTTTTTAAGATCTCCTTTTCCAAATGCTTATGCTTTGATTTTTGAAGGTTGTATCAAAATCGCTCCACATAGTCCTCTAAGCTTTCATCTTCCCCTTGTATCATATCGAAAATATCTTCATTTTCCTTGCAATAGGCCTAGCACTTCTTCAAGAATATGTTCTTCATGTCCTCCCATGTTTGGATGCAGTTCCCACCTAGGCTCGTGAACCATCGGAGAGCTACTCCTTTTAGAGTAAGAGGAAAGCATTTCAACCTTTGATCATTAATACAATAATCATATCTTCTACAAAGTGTTTCGAACTCAAATAAGAATGTATTTGGATCTTCAATTGTTAAGCCATGAAAATTTGGTAGAGAAGATGGGAGAATTATGTGCATTTGTGTCACTCCTCCTAGATCTTTGATAGGAAATTCAAAAGTAGAAATGTGAGCCATTTCTTACCATAATAGAAGATGTTATTCATGTGTTTCTTTGAGGCTCCTCCTTCAAATGTTCCTGTCAATTGGTTAGTGAAGTGGGTGGTGCTTACATCACCACTTGAGTGAAATCATGAGATTTGTTTTTCAAAATTTTTATTTTTTTCTTAGTCATTCACACAACTCTAATGCTTATTTCTACAAAAAGAAATTAACAAATCTGCCAAAAAGTAGGCGGGTGAGTAGGGCTGTTACATACTCCGTACAAAAGTTCTTACCTTCTGTTTTTAATATCCAATTCTCTCTTAGCAGGCACTCATCAGATTCACACTACTCTTTAGAAATGGCTACACTCTCCCTGGCAATAGTGCCAAAATGTTGAGTGATAAAAGGTGTATTTTTAACTCCTAATTATCTTCACATTACTTTTCAACCCAGGGACAACTTTTTATTTCAAGAGTGTACTCAGTCTGAGACAACTATTTACTCAAGAGTAATGTTTTGCAGTATAGTGCTTAAAATCCAAAAGTAAATGAAAGCTGGAAACAAAATATAATTGGAACAACAAGAAACTGAAATGTTCTGAACTAAATCATTCACTCAAACAACCATCAGTTGAGGATACAGTAGCAATAACTCATTTCTCTAGAGATTGATACAATTGAAATCAAACTGGAACAAGACAATCAATTTGGGAACGAGGAAGCAATAACTAATGTTCTCTACAGTTGACAGTTCTGCTTTAAAGCAATTAAAAGGAAATAGAAATTGACCTAAAGATGCTATTGAAAGTAAACTAGGAAAACTCTTTAAAAGCAAACTCTTTGTAATTAATCAACAGAAATAAACAACAAAGTAAATGGACAACAACTATAATTAAAGGAATTAAACAACGAATCCTATTTAGTAAATCTGAACAACAAACTCTAATTAATGGAATCGAATAACCAATCCTATTTAACAACAATCTGTAATGAATATCAATCAAACGGAACAGTAAGTGGAATGAAACCATAATTGAAATAGAACAGTGAGGCTCTATTAAGGCATTAACAAGATAAATTATACAGTGTTGAGATTTTTGTTACATAATAAATGAACAGCAATGCGATGCGTTAATATAACACATTGATATCAAATCAATTATACATCAAACCAATTAACTTGAAAACTGTAATAAAAGCAAATATGAACTATCTCACAACAATAATGAAAAGTTAGAGATACAAATAGCGGATCGATCCACGAGGGCTGGGCCCTCAACCACTAGTGAAACACCACTGAGCTATTGTTGAACTAAGAAGTTAAACGGAAACACGTTCTTGTATTAATCATGCATAATAGCATTTACAAACATTTGATCTTTGTTTAATCAATGAGAGTCGATGAAGAATTGTATAATTACAACAAGAAATCTCTCCATCTCTCTGCCATCCTCCCCAATACATAATACATGCTCTCCTTTTATAATCACAAAGAGGAGAGATCAAATAGTAAATATGATCTCTCATAACAATATTAGATTGTTTCTAACCAATTTATCAACAAGAAAATATATTTCCATCCATCTTCCAACAAGAGCAAGGCGAATTTGGCTTTGCAGCTAAGATTTGAAGGACAGTCACAACAACAAATCTGAGAAAATCATGCTCAAAGAACCCTGCATTCCTCTCAATATAAGCCAAATTTGGGCAAACCGTTATTCAATAAAGTTGTTTTGGTCCGTTCTAGAAAAAACCCATGTTCCGAATTTTCAAGATTCTTCTTTATTTGCCCAAAATCTGAACTACAAAACTATCACTTCTTATTCCAACGAATTTCTGGTTTGGCACATTTAATGATCAAATCTTCAATTTGGAAAATATCTTTGGAGGCTAAAATGGTGAGTGATGTTACAACCAATTTATTGATAAACCATCATTGATAAAATCATGCATAATCATCAATTTATTAAAAATAAAGAAGAATAAATAATATTTTTCTATAAGAGAATAAATCATTATAAGATGGAATTATATGATAAATTATGATAAATGACATGATAAAGAAGAGTAGAAATGGGTGGAATAGGCATTCAAAAGTGATAATAATAATGACATATTAACGGCTCAGCACACCCCCACATTGAATATATTGCATGTCCTCATGCAACCCAAAGACAAAACCCATGTGTTAACCAAGAAATAAAAAATTTGTTCATCCCAGCTCATGAAATGGATATAACAAATGAATTCTTTCTTAATTAATGAATATTCAATTTTAGCAATCCTTATGAAGGCATAACAATTTTTACATTGACTTTCAAGTTATGTGCATATGAAGTAGCAGCAAAATATGATATAAGTGACAGCAACCTTCATTAACCATTTTCCCAAAAACTACAAATCAGATTTTGCTAAAATGTTGCAAGTAAATTTCTACTATATTAATGCTTCTATGATCCAAAAATTAGATTGTTTTGATGCATGGATCATGAGATATAAAAAAATGGCTATAGGTGATAGTGCATGATTTCCGAAATTTTATGAACCAATATAACTTGAAATTGTCAAGGTTTGTATATTTTAATGATATGTCTGTGTTTTACAAAAATCACAACAAATGAGCTCATAGTTTTTAAAGTATTATGGAAGTCAATTTCTGCACTATATAAAAATGAAATTGTATGTCTTAAATGAGGAAGAAAGTAGAAAACATCCATCATGCGTAGCAATTCCTCCCCCCTCCCTAAAGAATTAGCATGCCCTGATGCAATGCTAGAAAAAAAATTAGGGTGTTACTACCATCTGTTGAATTCTATGCTTGGTGTAAAACAACATGGAATAAGGGAGGGGTTGAGAATGAATAAAAATAGCAATGGATGATAAAGAATATGAATGACATGGTCATAAGAAAGAGCTGAATGAAAGCAACACTCCCCCAAACTGAAAGATGATATGCTACGAAAAATGAGAAGTGGTAAAGATGTGGAATGAAGGATGATAAATAATGTTGAAAATGGATTTTCATTAAATTCTCCTAAATTCGTAATAAATCAGAAAAGTATACTATTTTACGTCAAGTTTTACCTCGAGAATGACATATATGTACTGGAATTTGTTGAAGCTGATGTAGGTAGAGTTGGTGTTGAAAGTGATGTAAAAGGTGGAATCCAGGCAAGCACATCATGTTCGAACAATTGTTCACATTCGCGAGTTGTTCTTCTATTAGTTGCAATAGTATGGTCATGCTGCGAATAGAGTTCCCCCCCCATACTTGTTGTTCTCCTGCAAACAAAGCACTATTTTGCATACAATGTTCTTGAATCCACAATGTTAGTTTTGAATAGCAACATATAAGATGCATGCAAAAATTTCATTCAGAAAAACTTTTGTATACATGCAATACTAATATTTTGTCAAATCAACAAGTTATGGCAGAGTGCAAGTAATCATATCGTATTTTATCCCATAATGCATACATTCCTCCTCTAATTGGAAAACGGATTCCATGACCATAAAGCATATGAAAGGTGTTGTGCTGACGACAAGGCAAGGGAATGAAGAATAGAACAGTGAATGAAACAGAGTACACATGTCAATGATGGGACTACAAGGGTTATGGTTATAATGAGAGTAGAGTGTAAATATAATTATGAATAAGAGATAGGACGCTTTGAATTGATGATAAGTTATGCAAAAAATGAAAAGAACAACAATATGCCAAAAAGATGCTTTGCTGATGGTATTCTAGCTGAAAATGATGCGATTGACCATAAAACAATTTCTCATGCATAAAGGTTCAAAACATGGAAAATTAAGGAAATAACTTCTCCGATAAAAATAGAGAATAAGAAAAGGGTATTATAGTGATGATTGACGATAATATATAACTTCAATACCATAAGTAGAGCCTCTACTACCAGCAGGCATCCATAGCCTCGGCAGGGTTGCTTTTTAACCCGTATGAGCCAGGATCCTCAATTTATAAATAGAGAGTTCCAGTGCTATTCTACAGAAGAGATCAGAGTGCTAGCATGGTAACCAGATAACCACACTGTCATTCACTAGGATGTAGCAAAAGTGATCAGTTCGGCTCGTGATGAGACCTCCTGTTCCAAGAATAATTTGGCTATCCAATGGATCATAACCCTGGTGTGGTGGCTATAATGGGAATGCCACTTTGTTACAGCCTTATGAACATGGTAGGCTGGCTTGTAATAAGACCCCCTATTCTCCATCTGCGAACAAAATTTTGTTGTTATTACACATTTTTATGATAAAAAGAGGGAGGCTTAGTACTCCTTAGGAGCAGGGATGGTGGAAGAAGTTAAACATGTCAACAGAAAAAAAAAAGATATACCCATAATCTCATTTATTACAGACAGAGAAGATTATAACCAGGAAGGGTGGAACCAGCATGGTATTAAGATGATCAATCAGTATCATGTACAATAGAAAACAATGCAGTAAAGTAGTATATAAATAATTGTCTCATTTGAAAAGAATCTATCATCAAGGAGTTGTCCTGTTAAAGATCATAATGTGAATGATATTAAATCGCTTCAATAGAATGCATAATTCTTGTACTCATAAAAGTAGTATACTTTATGCCATGAAAGGGGATTAGTAAAATGTAGTTGAGATGAACTAGGAATAATCCCACAATAGGAAGAAATGGTTGTTCTCGAAAATACTGCCAAAGTGTTGCTCTTTTAAAGGAACAACAAAAACACTCAAAAAAAGTGTTGTTCCTTGTAGAGAACAACAAAGAAAATGCATGCCAAAAAACAAAAACACGCATGAAAAGGTGTCACTCCCTGTAGGGAACAACAAAAAAATTCATGTGAAAAATTGTTGTTCCCTAAGAAGAACAACAAAAAATGTGAAAGTTGTTCCTTTGAAAGGAACAACAAAAATGGGAAAATGTTGTTCCTTCGGAAAAGAACAGCAAAAATGAAAAAGTGCAGAAGTGTTGTTCCTTTGAAAAGGAACAACAAAAATGCAAAAATGTTGTTCCTTCAAAAAGGAACAGCAAAAAATGTCAAAGTGCAAAAGTGTTGTTCCTTCGGAAAGGAATAGCAAAAATGTGAAAGTGCAGAAGTTCCGAAGGAACAGCAAAAATGTGAAAGTGCAGAAGTGTTGTTCCTTCGAAAAGGAACAACAAGAATGTGAAAGTGCAGAAGTGTTGTTCCTTCGAAAAAGAACAACAAAAATGTGAAAGTACAGAAGTATTGTTCTTTTACAAAGGAATACCAAAAATGCAGAAGTGTTGTTCCTTAGTAAAAGTGTGAAAGTGTTGTTCCTTTGGAAAAGAACAACAAAAGTGCGAAAGTGTTGTTCCTTTGAAAAGGAACGGCAAAATGCACAATCATAAAATGCAAGCACGCAAAAAAACAAATTAGTTGTTCAGGGCATTGATGCTGAGGATGAGTTATAATTTGAAAGAAGCAACACCTAAAACACAAAATATAAGAGAAATCAGAAAAGAAACAACATTTTATTTAAAAATAGTATGTAAATAAATAAATTAAGTTACAACAGCTATGATATTATGTAAAAAAAATGATCTCTTTGAAAAATGTTTTGGCAGCAGTGACGAGACATGAATCTTCAAATGGAAATCAATTCTTCATTTCTTTTATTATGAATCTGTTGGGTAATGATTTGGATGAAATTCCCTTGTTTCATTAAAATTTCTTTCAAGAATCACTCATCCATAAATTGACCTTCTTTTTCTCCTAGGACCTGCAAAAAAACGAGTGTCTACCTGCAATAAAACATTAAATCATGGAGAAAGAAAGGTGATCGGACTCCTCTAATCCAAGAATTATGCAAGGAAAACAACAAGTAGTTACTCTGTATAACAAATCCATTGAGGAAATAACAAAGTAAAATTTATTTGTCACTTGTAGGAGAGCAGTGGTTGACCATACTAACCAGTAGTGTTTTAATCACAACTTCTTTGTTTTTCATCCAAATTGAGTGATTATAAAGCAAAATGAGAGCTAATTTAAAGCTTTATCTCCAATAGAAATAGGTTTTAAAAATTCAATGATATGATGTGTCAATTTTACTTAGAACAACCTACATAAGAGAGTCATTTTCGATTACCCCACTTAGAACAACATTGGATATTGTAAGCATAGATTTTTTGTTTGATGTCGGATTCGAGTGATTCAAATTGGAAATGAAATTAGATTCATTTATTTATCCCCAATAGAAATATTTTTTGAAGACCAGAAGAATTGATAGGTCAAATACTCTAAGGAACAACCGGAAAGACAGAGTTTTAAGAGTGCTGATTTATGATAGGTAGTCAGTATTTTGATCATAACTTCCCCATATGATATCGAAAATGAGTGATTCCAATTTCCTTGTAAATGAGATTCATATGGGAATATACCATAGAAATAGGTTTTAAAAATATGGTCAGTTAGGCCTCTGAAAACTGACTATCCCAACTCTGTTCCTGAGCTTCCTACTAGACACCCTATCAATGTTTCGGTTCTAAATTTTTCATTTCAAATCCCAATTGAGTGATTCAATTGGGTTGGAAATTAGACTTCAAGGGATACTTATGATATAAATAGGTTTTAAAAATATTGTCATTTAGGCCTTCAAAACTGACTGTCCCATCTGTGTTCCTGAGCTGCCTACTAGTCACCTTGTCAATTTTTGGTTCTAACTTTTTTGTTTCAAATCCAGATTGAATGATTCAAATTGGGTTGGAAAGTAGAAAAGAAGGGATAATTAGGATAAAAACATGTTTTAAAAATATTCCATTTTGGTCCCTCGAAACATGACTGTCTCGACTGTGTTTTCAGAAATTTCGTCAAGCCCACAGACCAAAAAAATATGATATTCAAGCATTTTTTCCAAGTTGGTGATAAAAATGAAAATGAGTGTTTGTAGAACTATTATTTCTATTATAAATCATCTACATACACAAACGAGTTAAAAAAATTATCACCGATTTTGATTTCCACAGTGTGTTGCAACAAAAACAACTATTTTTACATTAAAAACAAAATGCATTTATTTATGTCCTTATTTATTTTAATTTTTTTACACTAACCTATTTTGATTTTAAAAATGAATATGACTACTTATAAGATTACTTCCAGTGGAACCATTTTCGAAATAAGGCTTCAAGTATGCACATACCCAAATTTAAAAAATGCATATTAATGAATATTAGGGTATGAGAAGTCAACTTCCCTTGAAAAGATTGTGTCAAAAATTGTTGAAGTATGGAGTGATGCTGCAAACAAATGATGGAGTGAAACCAATCTTCAATATATCCTTTACTTTCTTGATTTCCCATATCCATCATATCATGAAGTTCTTGAGCTTTTAAAATGGTTTGTTGATGCAAACTAAAAGAAACCTCATTTTCTTCCATAACTTTTACAATTTTTGAAAGACATTCTGAATCTCAATATAAGTTTTCTCTAATGGCGCATGTGAGATAGAACGGGTGGGAAGAGTAGGTAAATTTTGTAGTTCAACATTGTAAGCATGTTGTACTGGTTTATTATGGTGAGGGTGTGGAATTAGTTGAGCAGGAAATTGTGTACAGAATGGAGCATTTTGATGATGTAGATGATTGGGTTGAGTGGATGATTTTGATATGCAAGCAGGATGTTGCGGAAGAGCTAGTGAAGAATATGGAGGATGTGTTTGTGCTACAAGATGAGGGAGAGTAGTCATGAAATCATAAGATGAACCATGTCAAACTTGTAGACAAGATTGGTGGTGGTTATATTGAGATTAACATGGCTGCCCTAACATATTAGTATTCCATAATAGATTATGCAAGTAAGAGAATGTGGAAGAAGTGTTTTGAACCATACCTACAGGCCATGATTTCCATGGTTTTGACCTTGTTGCAACTTCCTCATCTCTTTGATATAATACTTCCATCTTTGATAAGGAAGAGTGAGTATCTATGAGATGCTCCTTTCTGTCATGAGGGCAAAACACTTCATCAAATTCTTTATTTTTCTGAACCTGCAAAATATCCAATTTTGAATTTAGAGAGCCAATAAAATCAAATTTAAATTTTTCAAATAAAACATAGATTTCAGCTCTTATATCTCTTGTACTTGTAGCAGATTTGGAAAAGAAAGAACAAACATCTCGAAAATTCTTACCAGCCTTGGAGATTCCTCTTGAATACCGTATGCACAATTCACAAACATCATCATATAATAACTGAAAAACATCACCTTTTCATATCATATTTAGGAGTTCTAAAAATTCATCTTTGATTCCTTTGAGTAGGAGTGTTTTTAAGATCACTTTTTCTAAATGCTTATGCTTTGATTTTTGAAGGGTGTATCGAAATCACTCAACATAGTGCTCCATGTTTTCATATTCACCTTGTATCATATCGAAAATATCTTCATTGTCCTTGAAATTTCCCTAGTACTTCTTCAAGAATATGTTCTTCATTTCCTCCCATGTTTGGATGCAGTTCCCACCTAGGCTTATGAACCATCGGAGAGCTACTCCTTTTAGAGTAAGAGGAAACACTTTCAACCTTTGATCATTAGTACAATAATCATATCCTCTACAAAGTATTTCGAACTCAAATAATAATGTATTTGGATCTTCATTTGTTAAGCCATGAAAATTTGGTAGAGAAGATGGGGAATTATGTGCATTTGTGTCACTCCTAGATCTTTGATCGGAAATTCAAAAGTAGAAATGTGAGCCATTTCTTACCATAATAGAAGATGTTTTTCATGTGTTTCTTTGAGGCTACTCCTTCAAATGTTCTTATCAATTGGTTAGTGAAGTGGGTGGTGCTTACATCACCACTTGAGTGAAATCATGAGATTTGTTTTTCAAAATTTCTATTTTTTTTCTTAGTCATTCACACAAATCCATTGCTTATTTCTACCCAAAAAGATTAATAAATCTATGAGAAAGCGGGCGAGGGAGCAGGGCTATTACATATTCCGTACAGAGGTTCTTACCTTATGTTTTTAATACCCAATTCTCTCCTAGCAGGCACTCATCAGATTCACACTACTCTTTAGAAAGGGCTACACTCCCCCCAGCAACAACACCAAAATGTTGAGCGATAAAAGGTGTCTTTTTAACTCCCAATTATCTTCACATTAATTGTCAACCCAGGGAGGATTTTTTATTTCAAGAGTGTATTCAGTATGAGGTAGCTATTTACTCAAGAGTAATGTTTTGCAGTATAGTGCTTAAAATCCAAAAGTAAATGAAAGCTGGAAACAAAATCTAATTGGAACAGAAAGAAACTGAAATGTTCTGAACTAAATCATTCACTCAAACAACCATCAGTTGATGATACAATAGCAATGACTCATTCCTCTAGAGATTGTTGCAATTGAAATCAAACTAGAACAACACAATCAATTTGGGAATGAGGAAGCAATAACCAATGTTCTCTACAGTTGACAGTCCTGCTTTAAAGTAATTAAAAGGAAACAGAAATTGAACTAAAGCTGTTATTTAAAGTAAACTAGGAAAAGTCTTTAAAAGCAAACTCTTTGCAATTAATCAATAGAAATGAACAGCAAAGTAAATGGACAACAACTGTAATTAAAGGAATTAAACAACGAACCCTATTTAATAAATCTGAATAGCAAAATCTAATTAATGGAATCGAATAACCAATCCTATTGAACAACAATCTGTAATGAATATCTATCAAACGGAACAACAAGTGGAATGAAACCATAATTGAAATAGAACAACGAGGCTCTATTAAGGCATTAACAAGATAAATTATACAGTGTTGATATTCTTGTTAAATAATAAAAGAACAACAACGCAATTCGTTAATATAACACATTGATATCAAAACAATTAAACAGCAAACCGATTAACTTGCAAACTGTAATAAGAGAAAATATGAACTATCTCACAATAATAATGAAAAGTTAGAGATACAAACGACGGATTGATCCACCACGGCTGGCCCCTCAACCACCGGTGAAATGATGTTGAGCTACTGCAAAACTAAGAAGTTAAACAGCAACACATTCTTTTATTAATCATGCATAACAACATTTACAAATAGTCGATCTTTGTTTAATCAATGAGAGTTGATGAGGAATTGTATAATTACAACAAGAAATCTCTCCATCTCTTAGCCGTCCTCCCCAATACATAATACATGCTCTCCTTTTATAATCACAAATAGAAGAAATCAAATAGTAAATATGATCTCTCATAACAATATTGGATTGTTTCTAACCAATTTATCAAGAATAAAATATATTTCCATCCATATTTCAACAAGAGCAAGGCAAATTTGGCTTTGTAGCTGAGATTTGGAGGACGGCCGCAACAACAAATCTAAGAAAATCGTGCTCAAATAACCCTATGTTTCTCTCAATACAAGCCAAATTTGGGCAAACAATTCTTTGGTAAAGTTGATTTGGTCCGTTCTGGACAAAACCCATGTTCTGGATCTTCCAGATTCTTCCTCATTTACCTAGAATCTCAACCGCAAAACTAACACTTCTTATTCCAGTGAATTTCTAAGTTGGCACATTTAATGATCAAATCTTCAATCTGGAAAATATCTTTGGAGGCTAAAATGGTGAGTGATGTTACAACCAATTTATTGATAAAATTATGCATAATCAATTTATTAAAAATAAAGGAGAATAAATAATATTTTTCCATAAGAGCATAAATCATTATAAGATGGAATTATATGATAAATTATGATAAATGACATGATAAAGAAGAGTAGAAATGGATGGAATAGGCATTCAAAAGTGATAATAATAATGACATATTAATGGCCCAACACATTCTCACTACTAGGGAAGTGAACTGTGATACCTCCCAAACTATGCTAAGTGTCTTACTTATCTTTTTAACGAATCTTAGTTATCTCCACATAAATAGGCGTTCTTACTTGCGTTTACTTAACCAACACATTTACATACATTTGCGCATCATATAAGCATTATAAGTGAAATTCATACCCAACATAACAAGATGAATTAACAGGAAATAAAGACATAGAAATAATACTTCTCTTTATTGATAATTCTGGACTATTACAGACTCGACCCGCCCTGCACACTCAGTTGCAGGGGTCCGCACACTCAACTGCGGATTTATACCCTAGGCCTCTACACACTCAGCTGCAAAGCCTCTACCTATGCTATGACCCATGACTTAGACTTCTTGCTCTAAAGATATGACTCTCCTCATTTTCCATTTTCCCCCAAACTACTTGGAGCTTAGCTCTATTTATACAATCGATGGTCTGCAAACCATGGGTAGATCTTTTATAGCCAACATTACATTTCCAAAATAAGGGCAGACAACCCTATGACTCTTTAACACCTACACACTCCACGACCACAAAATGCAGAGACTTTACACTTGGATTACAAAATTTGTCCAAAATATAGGATTTTAGCCCCAAAACTACCCTTGGGGGATCCCGCGCCCAACACCTTTAAAAAATATTAGGCAAAATCATGCGAACTAAATTACATGCTAAAAATCTCAAGCTATAGATAACTTGTGAAAACAAATGGAAAGAAAAAACAACATATAATAAATAATGTATGACAACTAGCTATCAAATTGCATCAAAGAAGAAAATTTTTATCCTACGGTTAGATGACCTGTATAAACAAAAGAAATAAAATGTCACCATTAAAAGAAAAATTGAGGAACTTAGTATTCAACCTTTAAGAAAATCTTAGGCATAATCATGTCAACTAAATTACATGCTAAAAAGCTCAAGCTAAAGATAACTTGTGAAAATACGAGGAAATAAAAAGACACCATATAATAAATAATTTATGACAACTAGTTGACAAATTGTATCATAGAAGAAAACATTCCTCCTATGGTTACCCATACATGTGGGTGGGTAATGTTAGGGTTCTATAAATTATAGGATCTCAAGGTGATTAAGTATTTTTTATTTGTGATTTCATATTGTACATAATTTCAATATTCAAATGATTTCCAAAAATAGAAAAAAAAAAATGAAAAGAGGGTATGTTAAAAAAATAAATAAGAAAAAAAGATATAATAACCTCACAAAAGAAAAAATAGAAAACAATACTGAAAGTGATGTAAGTCCAAGTGCCACTACTGATAAGTTAGTTCTTTACTGTATTTTCAAATAAGGTTGTGTTCAAATTATTTTTTAATGCCACAATAACTGAAATTATATTCAAGTCATACAATTTAATCATGATTGAAAACACTTAAATTTGTATTCAATAGGTTAGTGAATGAAGATTTACTAAACAATTTACTCTTGGTAAATGAGTAGCTAGGTAGAAATAAAATTGACTCAACAATTTGATCTTAGTCAATGGCAAAATAAATGATAGGATAAGGTAGATGTTTATAAAAGAAAAGTGATTTAGGTCTGCTAGTTTAAATGCACCCTGTAAAGCAAGGAGAGAAAATGTTAGCTTACAAAAAGAATTGAAATGCAAAAGGGTAGGTAGAATCACTATGGTGGTTAGAGGAAAAACATGAAGATTTTATCCCAAAGTCAGATGTTAAATATTATTTTCATGTGCAGAAGAAAAAAGCGAAGGATTGAAGTTTTATTCTAAAATCGGATATATCAAATAATATTTCATATATTATTCCCCTTTCCCTAAGTTTCATTACCCCAAATTCATTACTCCACTATCTATTTCATCCACTTCCCTACCGCACCATACACTCCGATCATTACTGCCTGCTATGCAATAAATATACTTCTTAACCCCATCGAGAACCCCATCACATCACATTAACACCCTACCACTTCTCCCCTCATTTGCACCCACCTCACAATATTTGACGGCCCATAATGCGTTTCGGTCCTACCTCATCATCCGAAATTTACCACCGGGGGGGAGGGGCAGGGTGGGGGGGTTAGAAATGGGTAGTATTCAAAACCGTGTCTGCCGCTACGTATCAACACCACGTGATTTCGCACCCCCCTCAGGCGAAACCATTGACCACCTCGCCCCCTCTGAAAAGAGGTTTCTCCGCCTCCCAATACCATTCCTCTATCTGTTGCGATCTCACCACTCACCCTCGGCCACGTCATCTGCCCGTTGATCCCACTAATCACCTCTGCTCCCTTTAAAATGAAACCATTGGGAAATTAAATGGTTTAACTGTTAATCCAACATACCCATTCCACCATTAATGGGAAATCCCAAAGCATTATAAAATCCCTCCCTTTTCTCATTAACCGATTACTGAGTCTGTACACTACCATTCCCATTTTTTTGCTGTCATTTCCATTTTTTTGTATAGGTGTGCAAGTCCTCTCCACATACTATAAACCTGTAATCTAGATTTTTCCACTGTCCATAGCTTTATCCAATCATGCCTCCAAAATAGAAGGGACCAGAAGAACCTGTGAGTCCTTTGATCCACCCTCCCATTGATTTTCACCACATCCCTTTAGCAGACAGAGACTATAAGATCCATGAAAATCTCTATGAATTGGAGTTTTTTGAGATGTATTGCTGGATCGAGGACAAATATATAGATAATTTTGATGATATTCAACTGTGGGAATCTAATTTTCCCCACTATATGTTTCCCCGTACCCACAACACCCCAGAATTTGTTAGGAAATGTCATGCTTGCTATTTGCTTAGCCAAAGAGTTATCATTGCCCCCACTAGAGAAATTTTATTCACTATCACTCCCCAAGCTATAGACCAAATGATGGAACTCCTACAGTAGAAAATGCCACTCCTTTTTCCCACGAAGCACTTGTTGAGTTGTATCAAAAGTTGGACTTTGCTAGAAGAGCCAAAACCTTTGAATTGTTCTTGATTGAAGATGCCCCATTACCCAAGAAACATCCTCCCTATCCATCCTCCATTTTCCCTGAGAGAGCCAACAAAATTATCACAGCCATCTACTACCTCCTTAGCTATTACTCAGATTAGTGGGTAGATGAGGCAATTATAGGATTTCTGTCCATTTTCTCTATTGATTCCAAGCCTTTGATCTTGTTCAACTTTATCCAATTTCTTATATATTCTATCCATGAGTAGTTTATCAAATTCTAGACTGAGAAGGTATTCAAATATGCTTATTTGTTGGTTTATATGATTTTATATTTTCATGGAGACAACATAAAGCTTGCATTACAAAGCTGGATGAAGAAGGAAATCAACAGTCAGTCATCTTCTGGACTACACTGGTGATGAAGGAACAAAAGTAATTTTCATACAAACAATTCATAGAGGTGTTTGTACATCCAGAACTCAGTCTCCTAAGCAGAAGGACATAGCCAAGAATCAGTGAAAAAATTAAGAAATTTTTGTAGCTATCAGATCAAGTCCAAACAGGGGATTGGTACCTCTATCAGAATTATACATAACTAAGAATATTTGGGTGTGATCTTGCCCCTTACAAGATGCCAAAATTCCTCCCAATTAGGATTTTTTCTCTAGAATACATTAGACAAATGCTTAATATGGATGAGATCCACTTTGTAGCTGCCAAGAAGAAGTCCCCATTCAAAATCAAACTACAAATACGACCTTTCATTTGCAACAACAAGGTAGCATGGGAAGAAGTAGATAAGCTACTGAAAGAGATGCAGTTCAGCCTTAGTTTCACCTGGTCATATGATCCATTAGGGGTCATTTCTAAGTTAAGAGTAGAAAATAAATCTACTGCTTATTTTCACACAGCCAGACCAGAGATAGAACAATATAAAAGTCAGCTATAATGGACTGAGAACACCCTACAAGAGGCCAAGGAGTAGCTGGTGTCATCCTCCACAGTACAGACTCCTATCACACAAGTGAAAACAACAAAGTGAAGCAGAGAAGAAGAGTCACCTTCAGGGACTGAGACTTTCAGTGAAGGTTTCAAAATCATGTATAGGAAAAAGGCCAAGCTCTGTTCGAAATTAAGCCTCAGCAAGGATTTAGAGAGTAGGAGGACATCATCACCTCCAAAGAGCCACTTCTTTGCTCATTGATAGGTGATCACACTACACTTTCTCCCACTACCTCCATGGCTTCACAAGATCAATGGCAGGTTATGCAGACTAGCACATCTACTACAAGTGAGGAAGAAAATAGTATATTTGACATTTTCAAGGAAATTGAAGTGAGGAATGAGGCCTTGAAGATCAACACATATGCTCAATTCTGGAAGAAGACTTCCAATTCTCAAAGAAGGCTGTTTTCAGCCTTTGATTCAGAGAAAGGTAAAATGCAGATGACATTCCTCCAAGCACAGATTCCCTAGCCCAAGGTAGCATCAGACTACAAGAATACATCATTTGAATTTGATGTGAAAGATATACATCCCATTGACCAAATGGAGATGCACAAGCAGACCGAGCAGATGATTTCATCTACTCTCACTAACACTGTTATGAGTTTGTCTAAATTGCAGGTTACATTGGCCAATGTTCAATCACAATTGAAGATGGAGAAGGTCTCTGCACTTGCCAAAGACACAAGGATCAAAGCTTTGGAGGACTTGGTGATCAAAGTAGGTTATGATCCTGCCAATATCAATTCCATAAAAGAGCTCATGAAGAAAATGAATATAGACATAGTAGCATTAAGGAAGCAATTGAAGTTACCAGCCACAAAATATCCTCTGGCCAAGGACATTGAAGAAACAAAGACACAAAAGGTAGATATGATGAAGCTCATCATGGGGCAGAGTGCACAGTTGAAGAAAATGGATACAGAGATGGAAAATATGATCAAAGAAAAGGAGAAAGTTTCCAAAATGGTTGTTGTCCATTTGGAAGAACTCCCTATCACAGCAATTCCTACAGCTAAATCTTCTACAACAAGCATAGGGACTGCTGCAGATTAGTTGGAAAATGCAGTGCAGGACATGTCTCTCCAGACTAAAGAAATCAAAATATTGTAGGCTCAAGTAAATCTTCTACAAGATCATAAGAAAAATAATGAGAATTTCCATGTAGCAGAGCTATAAAGAGCTCAAAATGAGGTAGAAATATGGAGGAAATCAGCAATTGAGTCCTCTGTTGGCCACACATTGGCCCAAGCCAAAGAAATTATATGAAACAATATCATTGAGGAAATAGATGAAATATGGCCATGTATCTGTATTATATTTTAATAGAAAGAGTTGATGGATAAAGCAAAGCAAACCATTTCCACTATCAATGCTGAATTGGGAGAAATTCCTACCACAACCAACAACATCACAAAGTTTCTCAATTCCAAAAACAGATATGAGATAGATGATTTGGGAGTACATGACAGAACATAAATGATACTAGAAGTAAAGAAATTTCTAACAAAGAAGAACTTGTTTGTGCAACTGACTGAGAAATTTCACACTTTGGAGGTAGCGGTTAACAGGTTTTTCACTAGAATAGAAGTATTGGAAAAGAAAGCTTTGCCTTCTTTATTTGTGATCAATGAAAAATTGATGACTAGGGAATATTACAAGAAGAAGCTCCAAGACACTATAAAGGATACAACCAGGTCTTCCCACATCAAAGGTGATATGACATGGAGAGATTTTTATGAAGCTATCAGTAACATGAGTTTCATCCAACATGAGATAAAATATATTTGTGTAGTGAAACCAACTTTCTCTCGGTATACCAAGGTAGATGATATCTAACGCAAGGTAACATAAATTTCCATTCCATATGACGAGCGATAGGATAAGTTATGTGAATTCCAGGATTAAAAGAATAGGTCAGCTTCACTAGCACAACACCAGAATAGAGGCCACTCAGCAACTGTTCTCCACCAAAGCATTGCTAGATGTCTAGATCACTTCACTAGATTCATCTCTTTTGATCGCATTATTTCATTTATATTAGTTTGAAGTTAATAATATAATGCCATGTCAACAAAGCATCAATTGTAATCTTTTTGTAAATTTTGTTTAAATACTTCATTCTGTCGAATTATTGAGGGTTGGTTCATGAACATTGTAACTCTTTCTATCAAGCATTGTACTCTTTCTGTGTTGCTGGAGCACCATTAATAAAAATAATATTCATAGGATACTTGTGTTAGGAAATATTGGTGATGTTTTTACTACTGTAATTGTGTTTTCATTGTTATTCTCTTTGTGTTATGCATCTGAAATCTAATTGTAAAACTGGAGATGTGAAAAATAGGATATGTTTTTTAACACCTTATTTGGACTGCGTTTTCAATATGTATGTTTTCTTCTAAATTCTAATTGATAAATTCTTAAATGATTTTCAATCCATGATGAATCACACCTTTTCTCCATTCCATAATTTAATTTAAAAGATGTAGTAAATCTAGCTAGCTTGCCATGTGATTACTCCTTTTAACTTTTGGTGCATCATTCTAGTTGTATTTGACTCCATAGTCCAATGAAAAAAAATTGATTTGATCATATGAACCAACCAATCAATCAAATTCAAACAAACAACCAAGCATAATCATAACTAGCCTAAAATCAACCTAAAAACCAAGTTAAATCATAAACATAGAGCCCTCTCTGAAGTTGGCAGGGCTATATCATAGCATTCAAAAGTCGTTTGATGTTGTCCAATGTATTTACTCCCACAACCTCAAAAAGACAGAATGATAACATGTAACATGCCCTAATTTATTGTCTTTTATGAGATATGTACCTTGGAACTCTTTGTCATAGTTCTCAATTCTAGGTCAAACTTTTCCCTCAGAAACTCCTGTGATTATAACTTTCCATTTGTAAGGATTTTGGAAAATCATTCCTAAAATCTTACAATTTTGATCATTTGAGAGCATTCCAAGGAATTTTTGACATTCACAAACAAAATGTTGCTCCATGGGAAGGTAATAAAGTTTTCTTCCACCTATTTGTAAACATGGAAGGTTCATATATTCAATATTATGATTATTATTCTCCTTAAGGTAGTAGACAACTTTGATATTCAAAACTAAAATCTGCATAGCCTCACCACCTGACTGAAGTCAAGGGAGCCAATTTCCCTATGGAGAATGCATTGCTCAATCTGTTGCAACCAACCCTTTTTGCTATAGTGTTCCACAAGTGCTTCCATTACCTTAGGAGGTAGACAGCCAAGCATGTCCTTTAAAATATATTGTTCCAGGAGATCTGAAAATGTACCCCTATGTTTCACTCCTACAAATTTGGAAAATAAATTGTCAAAGAGCACATCAGTCCTCCATATGCACACAAAATTCCATATACACACCTCTAACTCGTGCAAAATATTGTTTGATCTACAAAGAAACATAGACCTTTTGGTTTTGTTCCTTAACTTTTTTTTCCAGTTTTTTGTTGATATCATGTAGCACAAAATATTTACTAGGTTCATATCCATCATCCCTCATCTAGTTAGACAACCTCTCCAACATTCTATGTATTCTATCTGGGGATGTGAACTATTATCTAAACTGAATTCATACATTATGTTATTTGACTTATTTACATCAGTCTAGTTTTTCCCAAAATCCTTCTTCAAGCCCTGGTCTTTCATCACTTTTTTTACCCTTTCTACCTATTTCCACATGTTAGCTACCACATAGATGTTTGAAAGTGATACATATGTGGCAAATTAATGGGGTTCCAACTCAAAAAACATCCTATTGTATATTTCTCTAACTCTATATTCTCACGTATTCTATAGGCCCTAAAAAAATATGCTACACTGAATCACTTAGCTCAATTGGAATTTTATGAATGATTTCCATTCCCTTGGTCAAGTGTCCTCCATGGTTTAGAAATCAAGACTTCTATGATCTCATAGAGTGTGAGTGAAACTGCTCCCTTAATTATGCCAGAAAAAACTTTACCAAAAGTAACATAATAAGGTAAATAACAAACCTTGTGCTACCCTATAAATTCTCCAGCATTTGTTTCTCTGCTTGAGTCCTTTGAGTCTTCCTCATTTACCATTGTTGATATTTTATCTACATCATAAGAAGGCACAATGAATAATCCATCTACACTCTCCTAAATTTCAAGGGACTGTGTTGATATTTCTCTTGCATAAATTGCTGAGGTCATAATAGAATTTCCTTCTATAATATATGTACCATTTTTTTCCCTTCCTTTAAACAAGTTGAAGTGCTTAGTGATATCTATTATAGGTACAAATATAGAAAAAAGGTGAAGAGACTTCTAAACATGATCTATCCCTAATACCAAGTGTTCCTCTTCATTAGGCTTTGACTTTATCTACACTAGCACCTCACCATTAAATCCATTACCAACATGCATTGAAGAAGATTTGTATAAATATCCATCAGAATAACCTTTTGATTACTGTGCATGATAATGTTGAAAACAAGTTGGTGATAAATTGTGAGGAACAAAATCTTCTGGTATGCAATATGTCCTGAAATGATGTTTCCATTGTTTCTTATGAACATAATCTCTAACAACAACATTCCAAATGGAGGTTGCGAAGAGGTAATAAATTTGACCTCAAAACTTGTCCCCATATTTTGATGATAAAGATGATCCAAGGAACCTCAAAATTATAAGAGTTTCCAACATTGAAACTGCACCACCTAATGACTATCCTTTTTTTTATCCAATTTTGTACAACTCCAGTGTAGCAAAACCCTTAGAATGAGCTAAGAATCCCTATGCGTAGTAGGTTTGGTTCCACCTTTTTTGTACATTGTCTTTTACTCAATGCGGCCTATTGTGTTTGGATCCTTCTTGATTGCAACTATGTACCATACCTCCCTCATTACAAGTGGTGTAAATATTGGTTCCATCATGAAATATGGTTCCACGTGAGGCACATGCTTTAAAGAAGGATGAACACGTTCCAAAGATATCAATTGTCCACCAAAATATACATTGAACTTATTAATTGATCGGACCATCTCAGATGCAAGTTTCTTATAAATCCACTCAAATGTCACCATAGCACAAAGAATTTCATACAAATAAATGTCAGTCTCTACCTTCACAATATTACAAAGGATGTGAAGTTGATATCTCCTATGATGGTATCCTTCTTGCAATTTCTGATTATCTTGTTTATCATCCTCTTGTTTCCCTTTAGCATCAATTTCCACTTCAAAAACAACCATGTCATTCCCTACTTTTGTCACTGAATTCATGCATCCAATATTTTCTTCTACCTTTTATGAACCTCCATATAAGCTTCAAAAATATGCTAGTCTTTTAGCACTTACGTATATATTTTTGGAAGTTGTTGCTAAATATGAAACGAGGAAAAGTCTCAAGGTAGAGTAGAGGTTGCTAAATGAGTGAGATAACAATGCCAACTTTGACCACATCTATTCAATAAATTTTTAGGAGTAGCTGATGAGAAGGTATGGAAGGATGACATAACTAATTAGTATAACTCCTTTCTTGAGAATGATCTCTTAGAGATGTTCCAAGACCTACAAGGGAATCAATGATTGATTTTAGACAGTTGGACAAGATAAAGCATGTCGTTGGTGGAAGAATTGAAAAGTGCAATTGTTAGCTACGTGGGGCATGACCTAGGTTCAGAAGTGATTTAGCCAAGCAAATCTTGGTACTACTGGCCCTTTCGGCAACAATCCGCGGAGCACGAACTGAGGTCTCACCCAAAGTAGTATGTGAGGGTACTGGAACAAGGTTTCCTCACCCTGGGGATGTCTGATATGGGGCAATAGGTACGTGATGTAACCTTCGTGCTTACTAGGTTACGCGCACCAG
Organism: Pinus tabuliformis; assembly: GCA_031772625.1. Taxonomy (NCBI): domain Eukaryota; kingdom Viridiplantae; phylum Streptophyta; class Pinopsida; order Pinales; family Pinaceae; genus Pinus; species Pinus tabuliformis. The sequence goes on along the minus strand of CM062820.1, from coordinate 1,351,355,161 downwards.
TGAGCTCCCTGCAGTGTGACCAATGTTAATTACCCAAGTCTCCCTGTTACACTAAAAAATGTCACCTTGACTACTTACAGTTAGTATGGCTCAAATCAACAGTCATGCTACCCTCTTAGGCAAGTCTCATGCCTCTGTTATCCATCTCAAACTCAAAGAAGAGAGAAAGTCTTGTAAAAATCATGTTTATCTCTGGGGTCGCAGGTTCTCTCTAGTCTTACCTGCGGGGACGCGGACCTTGTTCACAAAATCTGCGTCCATGGACGCTCTGTATGTTAAGGGACAGGTGCGTCCCTCTGTAAAAGGCAAAATGCGCGAGTTTTATCTTGAAAAAGTTACTTGTGGTTACTTCTAGAACATTCTAGAGGTCGGTTTGATGAAATGGATGCGCCTCCAGTTGGTTCATGTATCTCTATTAAGGGGGGACTTATCCCATCAATAAGGGAGCTATCCCACCCAAAGAGGGGGATGATCCCATTGATAGTGGACCTGAATAACCTCTTTACAGCACTATAGATAAAGGCATTGAGCCAGAAGGAGAGGAGGTTGGAGCTATACATTTTCTTTGGGTAAATGCTGCAGGATTTAGGTCTTCCATTAGAGCCTTTGTGAGGAGAGATTGTCTTCACTTGATTCTACTTGGGAGAGGGTGAGCTTTGTCAAAGTAGAGGAAAACCCTTGATGGACCCTGGGAGGAACTTCCACAACACCAAGGCCAGGTTGTAAGAGTTTCTTTGTTTCGTTATTAATACAAACTAGTTTATTTTTCTCAATAGCTTGTGTTAATGAGTTATTTCATGTGTTCCTTGGTCTGCATGTTGAATATATCTTTTATTATATGAAATGCAAGTGCTTGGTAATTGTTTGATTGTTTGTGGTTGCAGGAATTGACTTGAAGGAGGAGCTCATCCGGATCGTCAAGAACGGACTTCAACAACAGCATTTTGGAATAAGGTAAGCCTAAACACTTGTAGTTTTCATGTTGTAAAAGGTGTATTTAGAGAAAGATCACTCCATTTTGTCTTGTTTGTCATTAGAATGTCTTAGACTTCTAGGAAGGTCAGTCGTGTCCGCACCCTTGACAAATTCCGTGTGACACTCCCTTAATTAGGTTATGTTCACTAATTACTTAGGAGGTTTTCATACATAATCATTCATACAAGTGCATGCATCTAAACAGATACCATTAAAGCATAACATCAAAATATAGTTCTACGAAATAGATGCACAATATGCTGAATCAACTTAGCTTTATTAATAATCCTTTTCAAGTTCAATTCAATACAGACCCAACTCCACCCTGTGCACTCAGCTACAGGGGTCCGCATTCTCAGCTGCGGACTCTACTAGGCCTCTGCGCACTTAGCTGCAGAGCCTCTTCCTACTACTATGACCCAATACACTTCAGATCCACCTCTATCCTCTAACCATGTCATTGCATCTATCTATTACTTTCTTTTTCGAAAAAAACAGTCTTTACACTTAGAGCCTCGCTCTATTTATACAATCCCATGGTCTGCGGACCATGGGTAGGCCGACACAACTTTACATTAAATTACATTATTTTAGGGTGGACAACCCTATGACTCATCCTAGACTCTCGCGCTCCACGCCTACATTTCGCGGAGTCTTTACATTACATTGAACAAAACTTGGGTTTTAAGCCCTAAAACCATGCTGTGGGGGATCGGCTACCCAACAAGCCCCCAACACAATCATCGTGACTCGTCTCGTGTCACTATGCTAGTGCGGCGATCTTTGCGTGAAGTCCTTCCAGCAGGTCTCGCACAGCTTGGGTGTCTACAACACATTGCTTGGTTGTCTGCTGGACTTGTTGCACACGTATCTCTGAACCTTCGTGAGTAGGGTCACATTCCTGTCCAACTGCATAAATTTCCTCCATCTGTGCCAACTTCCCTTCAATGGTAGCTGTAATTGTGAATGCTTCATTGATCCATGGTTGGATGCATGCTTTAAGCAGGGCTTCCTTTTGGTGCACAACGTCTAATCGGTCCTTCAGTACCCTGGCCTGCTATAGTCTTGCGAGTCATTTAGTAAGGGAAACCATCTGCACGGTGCCCTGGACATTGTTGTACTCCTGCTGCAACTCGTGCGCCTCTTTCTCTAGGTGTTGTAGGTTTGGGTCTTCCTACAGGTGTGTAAGCATGGTTAGTGCTTGCTCCAATAGCCCGATACAATCCTGTGTCACCTGGCCAATATGCTCCAACCCCGTCTAGATAGCACAGGTGCACTTCTACATAACTTCTGGAGGCATGGAGGGCTGTGCCTTCAATCGCAACTCGACAATCTATAGGTTCAGCTCCAACTGAACCTTTGCCATTTCTTCCCAAGCCTCGCAGACTCTGGCTGCCAATCTATGGACCCACTTTGCTGCTGGTAGCTCCGCCGGCACGACTAACTTTGGAACGGTCCTACATGCATCCTCTATGGCCTGCTCCAGTCCGTGAGCCTGTGCAACCAACTCATCCCACTAGATGTTGAGCTGGTCCATGTTGATTTTCTTCTCATGTAGGACCTGGATCGCTCGACCTTCTCGAGCGCGGAGCTCTGCGATGACCCCATCCTATAGCTGGTATAGAATTTCGTGTAGCAGGGCAGCCAAGTTCAAGCCAACGCCTTTCATGCTACTCATCGCAGCCTGGTTACCTTTGCTTGCTGCTACTAGAACACCTTCAGGCAACATGAAGGAGTTGGGCATATGGGCACACAACGTCTATTCAGCCTCAGCGGTTTCTACTGCAATGTACTGGGCCATTGTACCCATTGGGGGGCTTGTACCCATAATCCTTGTAGCTTCTTGCGGAGCACCCCCAACACAGTGCTTTGCTCCATCCTTAGTTCCTTGAGCATGTCGTTTGCAACCTCACAAATCGTTTCGTTGATGTCAAACAGATCACCTTCTGTGAGCATAATCGGGTCGACGAACATATTTGTGGCTTTTACCTTCGTCCTGGGAGCTTCTTTCTCAGATCCGTGCGACCGCTTGAGTTGGGTCAATGTGGAACCAAGGTCTGCACAGTCCTCCACACTATCTACTTCCCCAATATTCTGCCTTGTGGACATCTCCTAGCCCTCCTCGGCCTCTTTGGTTGGTGCTATTGCGGTTTCAGCCATCTACACTGTTGTTGTTGCATTAGACGCCTTTTGTTGTGCGGCTGCTTCTTGTTCCTGGAACCTCTTTTCAGCCAGCTGCGTGATGTGCAGCTTGTTGTCCTTCTTTCTTTGCTGGGCTACGACCTTCTCCATTTCTGCCAAGTCTGGGGCATGCAACTCTGGAGACAATGACTTCATTACTGGGAAGATTGCATCATCCGTTGCGATGAACAAAAGCTTTACCATTTTTTTGTTGGATCCTTACGCGCCCGGATATACAGGTTATGCATATCCGCCTTGAATTCTGCCATGCTCTGCAAGCTATTATGAGCTATAGGGGATTAGCGCAGCCTTCAGTTGATCCATGTTCAGATGCTCTCCTCCACAAACACCCAGAACACCTTTATCTCGGTAATGCTATTCACGCTTTTTGTACCCCAGATCGAGGTGTACCTTGCAGTTTCGGGTAGATCATCCTCTATAGTGGGAAACTGGTTGTCCTCCAATAGCTCCCCGGCAACCAACAGGATGGATAAGAGTAACCACGCATAGTGGAAGGTCCACCCTGATCCTGGGCCTCCCTATAGTTCGTCAAAAAATTGTTGCAGAGGAACTATGCCCAATTGAGCTAGACCCCCTTTACGCACTGCTCTGCCAACATAATCACAGATGCTGGTACTTCATCGATGCGGCATTTCCTCATTAGCTTTCCAGCCAGTAGCTAGGTGGCTACGCCAACCACTTTGTCTTTAACGCTTGCTATTGCGAACCCCTGTTTTTTCTTTTCTAGTTTATACTTGGCCTTCATGGCTTCTGCGAGGGCCAAGTCACTGTTTTTTCCTGCTATGGCCACGGGGTCATGTCCTTTGACTGGAAGTCAAGAAATTCAGTGAATTAGGTCAATCATGATGGGAATAGGCTCCTCCAGCCAGAGATACCCATCATGCACTAGGTACAGCAGCTGCCTGATGACAAAAATGGTGATGGGCGCATGGTGGTAGTGTGGTATCCATCGCAGATGGAGTAACCTAGCCTTCTCCACACCACACAACCATTTCTGCTTCATTAACTTCTCCGCGGCCAACTGCGGGAACTTTTCACTATCCACGAGGTCCCAATCCTCGAACTTCATAGTAAGTACCTGTCCCAACGATGAACCTTCAAACCTTATATCATCATGGAGGAGTGGGGTCTGGAGCGCACGTTTCGTGGCCTCCAGGTCCTTCGGTATCTTGGCTTTCCCCTTCCATAGGGCGATGTATGGAGGTAACTTTGTCGCAGACGACATTTGGGAGACATCCTCCACCTCATCATCTTGCACCTCAATTTGAGCGATCAGAGCTTGCAAATCTTCCTCCTCCTTGTCTATTTCAATGGTGACAACTTTTCCCTTCTCTATCATTGACAATTTGCCAAACTATGGGTTTCTTTGGCGTTTTCTTATCTTTTTGTGGCCACGAAATTCATGGTGATCTTAGAACTTCTGGCACAGCTACCTCCTCTCCAGGCTCATCATGGGCTATATGGGGCTCTGTGGTAACTTCGGAGAATTGCACTCTTGTCTTAGCAGCCGTCATCGTGTCTACACTTGAAGGTGGTAAGAGTACGCGATGCTCAATGCTCTTTACTTGCTCAATTCTCAAACAACCAAGTGTTGCCTTGTGGCTAGCCTTGGGGGCTTTATAGCATATTTTGAATTTGAATTCAACCATTCCCCCCCACTTCTGAGTCATTAATGCCTTCTTGGTGGCAAATCGTCCAAAATCTAGCTCTTAATTCGTGTCTTAATTTCATGCCGCCCACTCCTTTTTGCCTTAAATATTGCCTCTTGTCATGAATAGTGACACCAACGGTCACCTCCCAACCTACCCGCATAGCAGCACAGCCCCCTATGTGCGGGCATGACCCGTGTAACATACTGACCCTACGCGCAACCCCCTTATCACGCAGCTCCCCTACAGACTCTTTTATAGTCCCACACTCTCTTTCAACTACTTGGAGCACTGTGACTATGCTCCCTACAGATAGTCAAGTGGTCACACCACCTGTGTGAGGTTTCAATTCAATTTGCAGCCTAGTTCGCAGGCACTCCTCAATTTCCCTCACGACAGTCAGCACCGCACATTCTTTCTTATGTGGTGTGCTCCCCCAGTTACTTTGTTTGGTAAGGTTTGGTCATACCCATGGTAGCGGAGCCAAAAATTCTTGATGGAAATCTTCTAATGCAGTAGTACCAGTGCTCATATCTTGTCTTGTCATTCTTAGTTTACCTTGCACAATTTTGGTTTCCAATTTTTTTATTTCTTCTTCCATTAACCTGCTTCTCTTCCTCAGACATACCCTATCTTCTTTGAGTTTGTGAATTTTAATATTCCCTCGCTAAACGACTTCTTGTAACTGCATAATTCCTTCATTTGGTTCCTCGGGTATTGTCCCAATTGTAGGAGTTGTTTCATTAGGATTACTCTCTTCTCTTATGGTCTCGTCTCTGCTCTTCATCTTTAGGATCATCTTCGTGCTCAGATTCTTGTACATGGCCCTAGAGGCCCATCGGATCATTGGTACGTGCAAGTCCTAATCAGTTTGTCTGGCTTGGTGAACCTTGTTCAGGATCTTGCATACCTTCTTGAATGCTTCTACATAGAACGTTTGTGGTGCACGTCACTTTTCCTATTGCCGCATCTGGTTCTGATTTTCGATCCTTAGTCTAGGGTGTGCTTGTGTGAACTACACAACACACATCTCCACCCAATGACATAGGTGAGCACACAAGCTGCTCTGTCCTAGCTACCCAACTCTTGGTCGAAGCTGGGGTCTTCTAAACTGCAGGCACATCATCCTTCTACATCTGCTCTAGTCCTCAAACTTGCCTTGACGTGTACTCCACCATCGTGTGGGTGTTGTGTGTAGTACCCATTTCAGCATGTCGAACTGTTTCTGTTCAGGTATTGAACTTTCAAATTTTTCCAGGAATTCATTTACCACTGTCACTCCATCATATGATGGCAGTTCCATTGCCTCTTTTGTCACACAGTGCAGTGATCTAATCGTCATGTTTTAATTCACCATTGTCACTTCGTGCAACCGATTCTGCCATCATTCTACTTCCTCATCTAAATCAGAAGTGCAAGAGCTTTTGCGGTCCCACGAGATTCTCCCATTTACAATTGGATTCACCCCGCTAGATTCCACCCACAACATAGGCTAGTAGATACACATCTATTCATTAAGTAAATTAAGAATGCATAAGAAAGGAAAAGGGAATAATCCAAAAATCTCTAGATATTAGGGTTAGCACAAAATAACACCGTGCGAAGAGAATCCTTTCCAAATTACCAATGCCATGCCAGGGTTTCCTACTTCTACAAATGGTAGTGACTTCTCACATCTAGATAAGACACCACATACCTGGAAAGAAGCCTTTATTTCTCTCATTGCTTCATTATTAGCTTTTTTTGGTATAGGTTCACCTCCCTCTACTAGTTTTAATTTACTATAATAATTCTGGGATACCCCAGCAAGCTCCTCACTATGAGGAATTTTTGCAATTGGACTCTTTGAAGTTCTTTGAGAGGCAGCACTAGCTGAATCTTTGCCTACTAAACTTGTTTCCAAGGTTCTCTAGATGATTGTATCAGGTGTCAACTTCCCTTCTAAAAAAGGATATGCTATTGGAACCCTAATAAAATGTAAGATAGGTTGATCCTTGGATTTTTTAGCTACATGTTCTGCAATCTCATTCCAATTATCCCCATAAAGTTATAGAGCCCGATGTAGAAATAATGTCACTTGGTATGTCCAAATACCACCATTGACACTTGCTCTCTCAGTCATTTCCACGAGGATAAAATATGTTGAAACCATTGTGATGCTAGTAAATTCAAAGTGTGGACACAAACAATTCCTCTAGCCCAAGAAAGCAGGTTTAGTCACAAACAGACAATCTATGGAAGAATTCCTTAAGCTAGAATCAATTAAGAGGGCCTACCTCTTCGAACACTATTTCGCTTGGTGATGATCCTGCTTCCTTGCTCTAGCTATCTTTCATTTCATTCCTTCACACACCTAAAACAAGAAAACAAAATCAAACAACAAACGTAATAGCATACAATATTGTATTTGACCTACTTAATAGGTCAACGAATATTAAGCCATAAAGATGTAAAATGACACTTCATGTAGGAAATCAAGTGATAGTTGCATTTATATAAATAAAAAAGAGATTACAACCGGTGCCTTGACGTTGCTGGTCTCCTCTGACGTATTCGGGTTCCCACACTTCTGCTAGCACTTCATGGACAACCCCAACAATAGAGGTTTTAAGGCCTCTTTCCCTCTAGTCTCAAATCACACCCAAGCACACTATTCTCCCTCAAAACTACACTAGGAAAATTCAAACTATAGATGTCTTGCTGATTATTCTAACTCCAAACTAAAAAATAGCTTTTGCTTGGGTAAAGGAGAGATTTTTATAGCTTGGATGATGGGAGATGCTTCCTCTTCTCATGGGAGAAGGCCTTATCTCTTGGATTAGTTCCATCCTAATAGGGGAAAGGATCCCAAACTGACCTCCTCAACTCCATCCTACCTAACCATTTACCAGAGTTCTGTTACGAAGCTTCTAGACATGGAAGCTTCAGCTCCATATTTAAAAAACTTTCGAAAAGAGGATTGACACAACTAATAAAGGGTTTATTCGATCCAATCACACTAGGTATAGTTTTAATCCATGCATATTGGCGCGAGGAGGACACAGGTCATTAGTGCCAGTATTTTAAACTGGGATAAACAAAAGATATTTGGGAAATGATAAAAAAGGGAATTTTTCTGCTCATGAAGAGGGACATAATGGGAGCTTCTTCATGAGAGGAAAGCATGTGGGGTTCACTGTAGATCTCCTCTAGGATCGTGGACAGGGAGTATAGGGACAGTGAAAAAATGTTGTGTAATAGATGCCCCATAAAGCATGAAGGCTGAACTAGAGTGAGGAGTGAAATGCTTTACAAGTGCGTGTGGGGAACCAGAGTCCATAGTTGCAGAACCTGCAAGCGAGCATAGATACATATAAATCCCTGAAAACTCTAAATAATAATACATGAATCATGGTATGGATGCAGCCATCCAGAGAATGATCATGTAAAAGAATCCAATGCATGGGTGCAACCATCCAACAGAAATGATCATAACGAAACCAAGGTATGGTTGCAACCACCTAATAATGAGAAGGATCACATATAACAACTCATGGTATCGTCACTGCCATCCATATGAAAGAAACATGTATAGCAACATGACCATGTCACATCGCCTCGCAACCTACACTTGTGTAATCTTAGCCTAGGGTCTTGCACTCCAAATGACCCAATCAAAGTACAAATCTTAACATGTGAATGACTATGTTGAAGTCGAACATGTGAAGAAGTCACTTGGTTACCAGTCAATGATGTGAACCATTAACAAGGGTGAGAGAAAACACCAATAATGACAATGGCTCTCAAGTTACTGGCAGCACAGTTCATAGAATGTGAATAAAGCAACTGATGTCGAACACCCATGAAATCACCTAATTAAAAGTCAATGACGCAAACTTGTCGTTGAGTGTGAAGAAATTTCTGTCAGGGCATGCAAGCTCTAAGATACTAGAAGGGAATCTCTCGGTCAGCTTCTTGGATAATGAGCTGAAGTTGACAGGAAGTGACCATGTCGAAGGAGGACCATGAGTTATCCCACATCATCGACATGAGACAAAGGGATGCAAATGATTTCAAATGGTACAGAGAATCAGAAGTAAGTGTAACTACAGAGGGTGCAACCATCCAACGGAAACGATCTTAACGAAACCAAGGTATTGTTGTAGCCACCCAATAATGAGAAGGATCACATATAACAACTCATGGTATCATCACTGCCATCCATCTGAAAGAAACATGTATAGCAACATGACCATGTCACATCGACTCGCAACCTAGAATTGTGTAATCTTAGCCTAGGGTCTTGCACTCCAAATGACCCGATCAAAATACAAATCTTAACATGTGAATGACTATGTTGAAGTCAAACATGTGAAGAAGTCACTTGATTACCAGTCAATGATGTGAACCATTAACAAGGGTGAGAGAAAACACCAATAATGACAATGGCTCTCAAGTTACTGGCAGCACAGTTCATAGAATGTGAATAAAGGAACTAATGTCGAACACCCGTGAAATCACTTAATTGAAAGTCAATGACGCAAACTTGTCATTGAGTGTGAAGAAATTACTGTCAGGGCATGCAAGGTCTAAGATACTAGAAGGGAATCTCTCAGTCAGCTTCCTTGATAATGAGCTGAAGCCGACAGGAAGTGACCATGTCAAAGGGGGACCATGAGGTATCCCACATCATCGACATGAGACAAAGGGATGCAAATGATTTCAGATGGTATAGAGAATCAGGAGTAAGTGTAACTACAGAGGGTGCAACCATCCAACAGAAAGGATCATAACGAAACCAAGGTATGGTTGCAGCCACCCAATAATGAGAAGGATCACATATAACAACTCATGGTATCGTCACTGCCATCCATCTGAAAGAAACATGTATAGCAACATGACCATGTCACATCGCCTCGCAACCTACACTTGTGTAATCTTAGCCTAGGGTATTGCAATCCAAATGACCCAATCGAAGTACAAATCTTAACATGTGAATGACTATGTTGAAGTCGAACATGTGAAGAAGTCACTTGGTTACCAGTCAATGATGTGAACCATTAACAAGGGTGAGAGAAAACACCAATAATGACAATGGCTCTCAAGTTACTGGTAGCACAATTCATAGAATGTGAACAAAGGAACTGATGCCGAACACCTGTGAAATCACCTAATTGAAAGTCAATGACACAAACTTATCATTGAGTGTGAAGAACTTGCTGTCAGGGCATGCAAGCTCTAAGATACTAGAAGGGAATCTCTTGGTCAGCTTCCTGAATAATGAGCTGAAGTCGACAGGAAGTGACCATGTCAAAGGAGGACCATGAGGTATCCCACATCATCGACATGAGACAAAGGGATGCAAATGATTTCAGATGGTACAGAGAATCAGGAGTAAATGTAACTGCAGAGGGACTGACTCTTGAACATATCATCAACACAATTTCGGAGTTTGGCAACTTTCAGATCCATGGGATTGGTGGTCATGATGATGTGGAAGAGATCAAATGGAAGATAAAAACGAGTGGCCCAACCCGAGAAGGTCAAATGAAAAGGGGGATATCCCAACCCGACACGAGGTAGAATGTGTCATGCTCAAGAGTGAGCTACTAACACAACTGATAAAATTTCCAATTTTCCCCCACCATTTCTGGTAGGTACCACAATTATTTTGATCTCAAGCTTGAAGGGGATAGCATGTTCTTGCATTGTAAGTTCATCCTTCAGATGAATCTGACCTAGTAACTTTAATGAGCCCTAGGAAGCAGAAGCTCATGTTTGTCATGGTGATGAATCCAATGTCATTTAATCTTTTAACGAGTCCGACAAAGGTGTAACTGGGTCTCTTTTTCATGTTTAGAGATTTTGAAAAAGACACTGAAAAGAAAACTCCACATGGTCCCTTTTCATACATTTGTGTCTCTCAAGCCCGAAAATATAGAAAATGATACTTTAGGGAACCACTTGACCATTCCAGTGAAGGAGTACCTTTTTCGTAAATAGTTTATCCCAGCTCGAAAAAGGGGTAAATGTATATTGGGTAAACGACATTTTGCATCCTTTAACGAGTTCAAAATGACAAGAGATCGTTAATATTTTTGTGTTTAAAAGTTTGGAAAAGCATTGAAAGCAGACCCCCCCTGCATTTTATTTTCTTTAACGAGTCAAAAGGGAAAAATACTCGGCGATCTTTTCATTTGAGTTTTACGAGCCAAGAAAAGAGCTTAAACAGGACTCAAGTATCATCGTCAACAATCCGTCACCTATCATTGCACAAGAAAGGTAAATGAATTATGCAGTTTTGAGGAAAAATAGGTCATAAACACTTTAAAGACCCTAATATTTTCATAGAAAATGAATAAAAAGGGGAAAGAGTAATTATTTTTACCATTTACCATTTTACCTTTGTGTGAAGAGATTTTTATGTTTTTGTGCCCTAATTTTTCTGGAGCAGATGCAAGAGATCCGGGAGGTCATTTGCCAAGCCATTAGCTACAGGTAAGAGCCAAGACCTTAAGATCCATTTTCATATTTTTTTTACCTATCTTTATCCATTTTTTGGATTTCATGGGAAGGATTTGGAAAAAAAAATCACGCTCGATCGGCAGGATTTCCGAGCACGGATCCATGCCGACCGAGGGTTAAGAAAAATGCCAATTGTGCTTTCGGTGCCACTATTTTTAAAACATTCATGCTAGTTCCATGAGCAAAGAAAAACATGTTTTTTTTTCAATTTGACCGCTTGAATCCAAATTTCTCTGTCAAACGATGATCATTGAATTGATTAAATGGTTTTTGTAGGAAGAAAATCATTGAAAATGGTGGATTGGAAAGAACAAGAGCATGAGGATATTGATACTCAAGCAATAGATGATCCAAATTTCTTGGAGGCTTTGAGGAACTGTGGGCTCCTCAAGTTCTTTCTCACACCAGGGATGTGGGCTCAACCCGAGCTGCTACGGTACCTGATTAGTCTCTGGGACATAAATCGGGAAATTTTCATCATCGGTGACCAAGAGAGGGGGTTGAATACTTCAGAAATTTATTTCATCACAAGACTGTCCTGGAGAGGGGAACCAATCAACCTATATGGGCTAAGGCTGATTGTGGCAAGCGTTTCCATGTTACTTTCCGAACATTTCCCAGAAGCTCAAATCCAAAAGTGGCAAGATCGAGATCGTGACTATTCGGGATCTTGTGTTGAGGGTGTTACTGTTGACCATCAACAAAGTGGCTGGGTCCCAAGTGCCACATGAGACTAACAAGTCGAAGTTTCTGTATGCTATCGAGTGCACAATGCCCACTATTTTTAATTGGGCAGAATCTATGAAAATCAACATGAAGCGCCAGCTATCAAAAGCTAAGGTGAGAAACTTGAAGTAGTTTTGTTTTGGGTCTATGTTAGTGATCTTCTTCGTGGAGTGGGTTCTACTGTTCTAATGCCAGCCAACTAAGGTGGATCCGCTGATGCCACGAGACCCACAAATGGTCTGTTGGAGTGAGTTGATGCCTAGGGTTACGGGGGGCCAAAAGATGTCCTATAAGCCTGCCTTCTTCTCATGGCTATGACGACAACTGATCGTAGTGGAGGATTGGCCTTACAATGGTACTGACTTCCGTGGAGATCCAGATATGTCACTCCCATAGGGGGAGGACTTCGATGATGAAGGTAAACGACAAACAATTTTTTAATGTTTTGATGTTTTTTATGGTTTTTTAAATATATGTATTCATGACATTTCAATTTTATGAAAGCAGATGTTGGACTAGAATGCCCTGCCGGCATATTTCTCATTATTTCAATGTCGCTTCTTATTGGGAAGGAAGCGATAATGAGGAAGAGATCACCTGGAACCTCGACGGATTAACCCACGGTATCCCAGAGTATGTCCGGGTGGGTGATATTCTGTGCCCGTACCAGAGGCACACAGTGGGAGTATCAGAATAGATCTGCCGACTGCTAACTCATGTAGTCTGAGCAGCTACATGCACTATGAGAATCATGATGATTAGTGCATAGGCCTAGCATTCTAAATTTTTTGAGTCCTATGAGCCATGGGTGTTTTTGAACACACATATTATTTTTTGGGGTTTTGATGTATGACAAACATTATCGACACACACATACACACACACACAGATATATATATATATATATATATATGCTATATTTTCCTAATTAGTATGATACAAATGATTTGTTTTTTATTTTTACATGTTTGCAAATGTCTATCTAGCACATAATTAGCTAATGCATCCGCCAATGCATTCATATGTCTAGGAATATGATGATATGTAATGTAATCAAAATTTCTCTCCAATAGATGAATACGTAGATACATTCTCAATATCCAAGGGTTTTGATGGAATATTGCCCACTGAGTTGAGGAACGACAGGTTGTGAATCAAGGTTGACAACCAAATCCCAGATGCAAAGAGTGACAACTTTTGACAACAATTCGATAACTACGCTATACTCAATAATGTTATTAGTTGTTTGACCTAGAAAAATACCTTGAAGATAATCAATTCACCATGGGGGTCATAAATGGCCCATGCCACGGATGATAGATTCTGGGTACTTTGACAAGCACCATTAGCAAAACCAATGTGAGGAGACACTGACATATGCAAAGTAGGCAAAAACATAATAAGTGGGAAATTTGCTTGTAAAACAACACACCAAACCACAATGTACAAAAATGAATGACACACTTTTTGTACAAAAGTAACCATGCAAGATGACCTAATCATAGTACTTTGTGAGAGATTCCATGGTCGGACTCAGGTAATAAATCAACATAGATGAACACCAAAGTTTTACCATTGACATGATGAGTAAGAACTCATATAAGGTTGTGCCCCCATGCCCCCTAGGTGAGGGAGGGCTACAAGTCAGGAGACAACCCCATTGCAATAATGGGAAATTAGTAAAAACTCATGGAGGAAGAAAAAACCTGAATCCATGAAGAGATAAAGGTTCCCTCAGTTGAAAGATCTTGACAATGTCAATACACAGTGGAGAACAGAACTTCTCAAGACACATAGACATGACTGCTAGTCCAGAACTAAGCCATAGGGATTGAGAAAACACGTCGAGAGATGAACTCAAAAAAGGATGATCAGAGGACGACGAAGGTGAAGCCAGAACATTTTCCACGTAATTAATTTCGACAAGACTTAACAACATTACCTCGCCCCATGTGTCAACAAGCTTTGGAGAGGGAATGACCCAAGGATCACACTTGACAGAAATCATGTTAATAGAGGAAACATGAGGAGGTCGAAGTGGGAACATACCCATCAGAGCAAGATCTTTAAAGAGTCCTGCCCCCACACTCTCATAAGGATCACCGATGTGCTTGACATATGCAACATTGCGATATGAGGAGGAAGAGGCAATGAAGGATAGTTGGTCAATTGTGAATACTAGTGATTACCCCATTACTATTGTAGTTGTACCCCTTATTAATATTGTTGTGCCCCTATTATCCCCATATTGTTATTACTGTGCCCCATAAAATCCCTCTATTGTTATTTTTTTGGCTTTATATTATTATTGTTAGGTCACCTGGGTTATATTGTGACTCCTTACACTCCTATATATAGAAAGGAGGTTTTGTCATTTGAATCATCGAAGAATTTTTCATTTATGTAATGTAAAGTAAGTTTCCCCCTTGAAGAGGCTGAATTCTAAGGCATTGATCTATCTTTTCTATCTTTTTCTTGAGCTGGTTTCATAACATTTGGTATCAGAGCTTTGGATTATAGGGTTTCGTTGCTCCAAACAGATCATCGTGGAATTTTAACTATAACTTTTTTCTGCGATGTTTCAGAAGTTACAAAAAAAACCCATTTGAGAAGAAATTGCGTTGAACCTTGGGTCCGAATTTTAGAGTTGTTCGTGCTATATTTGCGGAGATATGATCTGAGGAAGTTGGTCTTTTTGCAGACTCTTGAATTACATTCCAAACAGGTGACCTGGGGAAAGCGTCATAACTTTCTCTCTGGGGATCAGATTGAAATTTTGTAAGAAGGTACAGAAAGAGGATGGACTATAGTTTCTTGTATGCTTTTTTCAGATCCAAAGGTCGAAACAGTGACTCGTGGCACGCCGTACAAGTTCGCTCTACTGAACTAGTCTATAATCCAGTCACTTTGGGAGATTTCGCATAACTCTTCCTTGGAGAATCCAATTTGGGTCAGACTTGTGGCATTGGAAAGAGGACACAGATGGATAATGTAGGTCAAAAATTCAGATCTAGATGATTGGAAAGTATAGAGATACATCAGAGGCAATATCGAGCTCCTACAAAGTGAAAAAGGGTGTGTAGATTTTCTTAAATTTTTGTTTAAGCTTGCTTTGAAAATTTATTTTGAAGGAATTCAAAGGGCATAGTAGAGCATTATTATCGATAACTGATGCCCTCGAGGAAAGAAAATGCAAACACCTAGTGAGGAACCTAAAAGCTCTAGCATGACTCATGAAGAAGAGGAAGAAATGCAACATGATATATCAAAATTACAAGACCAAGTGCAACAACTGTCCCTTGCACAAAAAGGAACAGAATCTAAGATGGATGGTTTAAAGAAAGGCGTAGAAGCTAAGATGGATTGTTTAAAGAAAGGTGTAGAAGCTAATATGAATGACGTGGAAGCTAAGATGGATGATTTGAATATAGATTTGAAGACAGACATGGAAGAATTGAAGATAAATATGAATAAGTTGCTACAAGAAAGGGTCACTAATGGTGAAAGAGTAGTAAAGGAAACTCATGATGAGAACAAAAGAAATGTTAATCATGATTCCATAGACTCTAATGTTGGATCAAAGACCCACCATATTCCAAAAATCGATATGAGGAAGTTTTATGGCAAGGATCCCGCAACATGGATATTACAGATGGAGCAATTTTTCGATCTCAATAATGTGCAAAACACACAAAAGGTACGTATTGCAACTTTATATTTGGAACCAAATTAGTTTGTATGGTATCAATGGCTTTGCTCTCATAAACCATTTATCACTTGGGCAATTATTACGGAATAATTGATAGCACATTATGAGGATACAAAAAGCAACACTTTTTTTAGCCAATTGATAAGTCTCAAACAAAAGGGTTCAATAATGGAGCACATTGAGGAGTTCCAATTGAACATAAGGGTAAAATATATTCCAGAGGAGCATAGGATTGATGTGTTGATAGGGTCTTTAAAGGATAATATCCAACATGATGTTCGCCTTTGGGAACCTGATTCATTAGAGAAGGCATTCAGGTTAGCAAGAAAAATGGAAAGCAAAATTATGGCAACCAGGAAGCATACCACTCACACCTATAAAGACAGAAGTGTTGTTGCCGCTAGTCTTCCACAACCTATAAGGTTGACACCACAACAATTGGAAGAAAAAAGAGCAAAAGGGCTTTGTTACAGTTGTGATAGCAAATACACTAAAGGTCATAAGTGTGCTGAGAAGAAATTATTCTACATAGATTGTGAAGAGGAAGAAGAAAAGGAGAAAGAAAGGTCAAAAGAAGAGGATATACTCCAGAAACAAAGCCTAGATAAAGAAATGAATCTGACCATATCTTGTGATGCATTGGCAGGAATTACCACTCCTCAAACCATCAAGATAGAAGGACAAATCAAGAAGAAAAAGGTAATAGTGTTGATTGATTCAGGAAGTACCCACAATTTTATTCATTGTAAGGTAGCAAGAGAATTGAATTGCTTCTTATATCCAGCACCAGAGTGTCAAGTGATGGTTGCAAATGGAAGAACAATAAATTTCTCAGGAAAGTGCCATAATATCAGGCTATCCATGGGAGAATATGTATTGACTAGCCCAATGCTTTCCATTCCAATGGGAGGTGCTGATGTTGTACTAGGAGTCCAATGGCTACAATCCTTGGGTACAATAGCTTTTAATTTTCAAGAAATTTTCATGAAATTTTCTGTGGAAGGAAAGGAAGTTGAATTAAGGGGTATTGCAGGGAAACCAGGAAAGATATTCAGCTCTAACGGTATGACAAAGCTTCTAAAAAAGGAACAAAGAGGTGTAATTGCACAATTATGTTCGCTAGATGTGTCCACAGTGGAATCATCTATTTCTCCAGATCTCCAAAAATTCTTGGAAAATCATTCCAAGGTATTTGAGACTCCCAAACATCTCCCACCTATTCGTGATCATGATCATGCTATTCATCTGATTCCAGGAAGTGTTCCTCCAAACATCAGGCCGTACAGATATCCCTATGCCCAAAAGAGTGAAATTGAACGTATGGTTGCAAAAATGCTATAGGCTCGTATAATTCAACCAAGTCAAAGTTCTTTCTCTGCTCCATTCATATTGGTGCACAAGAAGGATGGATCATGGTGCATGTGTTCGGATTATAGGGAGCTCAACAAGCTCACTATTAAAGATAAGTTTCCCATTCCTGTCATTGATGAATTACTGGATGAATTGCATGGATCAATTTACTTCACCAAGTTGGATCTTCGTTCAGGATATCATCAAATCAGAATGAAGATTGAAGACATTCCGAAAACAGCATTTAGAACTCATGAGGGTCATTATGAATTTTTGGTCATGCCTTTTGGCCTTACCAATGCACCTTCAACATTTCAAGGTTTGATGAATTCAATTTTCAAACCATTCCTTAGAAAATTTGTGTTAGTATTTTTTGATGATATACTAATCTACAACAAGTCTTGGAAGGATCATGTTGAACATGTTGACAGGGTGCTACAACTATTGGAGGAGAAACAATTATATGCAAAAAGATCCAAATGTTTCTTTGGAGTACAAGAGGTGGAATATCTGGGTCATATTGTATCTCACGAAGGAGTTAAGGTAGACCCTAGTAAAAATTAAAGCCATTAAGGAATGGAAAATTCCCACATCCATAAAGCGTCTACGAGGATTTCTCGGGTTGACAGGGTATTATCGCAAGTTTGTTAAGAATTATGGGAGAATAGCAGCACATCTAACAGAATTATTGAAGAAAGATGCATTTTTATGGACTCCAGAAGCAACAAAGGCATTTGAACATCTTAAAGAGGCAATGTGCCAAGCACCGGTCTTAGCTACACCGAACTTCACAAAAACCTTTATTGTGGAATGTGATGCTTCAGGAAATGGAATTGGTGTTTTTTTAATGCAAGATGAAAGACCCATTGCTTTTGAAAGTCGTCCAATCAAGGGAAAGTTTTTACACAAAGCTATTTATGAGAAGGAAATGTTGGCAATACTCCATGCACTTAAGAAATGGCGACCCTACCTAATGGGAAGACACTTCAAGGTAAAAATGGATCATGATAGCCTTAAATACTTTTTAGAACAAAGATTATCCTCTGAAGAGCAACAAAAGTGGGTCACAAATATGTTGGGTTATGACTTTGAAATCATCTACAAAAAAGGGAAGCAAAATGTGGTGGCAGATGCACTCTCAAGAACGGATGAGGATGTGGAAGCATTGTTGTGCACCATTTCTATTATCCAACCAGATTGGATAAAAGAAGCAAGGGAGGAATGGAAGAATGATGAAGAAGTGTGGGAACTTATTCGAAAGTTACAACAAGATTCCAGTATGTCTGATACATTTAGCTGGAAAAATGATTCATTATGGTACAAAGATCGCTTATACCTCTATAAGAATTCCCATCTAAAACAAAAGATTCTTATGGAATTGCACACTTCTCCCTTAGGAGGGCACTCAGGATTTTTAAAAACTTAC
Organism: Pinus tabuliformis; assembly: GCA_031772625.1. Lineage (NCBI taxonomy): Eukaryota > Viridiplantae > Streptophyta > Pinopsida > Pinales > Pinaceae > Pinus > Pinus tabuliformis. The sequence continues at coordinate 1,351,336,620 of CM062820.1, read as the reverse complement.
CACAGGGTTAAGAAGGAATTTTCTTGGGATGGCCTTAAATCAGATATTCAAAAGTTTGTGGCTGAATGTTTGGTTTTCCAACAAAATAAAGTTGAAACAATTAAGACACGGGGTCTATTACAACCTTTATCTATTCCAAGCCAACGTTGGGAGGAGGTTTCAATGGATTTTATCATAGGTTTACCCAAGTCTGAGGGAAAGAGTGTCATCATGATGGTAGTTGACAGACTTACCAAGTATGCACACTTTTGTGCATTATCACATCCATTTAAAGCCAGTACAGTTTCTACTGCATTTATGGAAACAATTCAAAAGCTACATGGAAACCCAAAGATTATTGTAAGAGACAGAGATCCCATTTTCACTGGAAATTTTTGGACAGAATTATTTTCTTGCTTGGTACTCAGTTAGCTCATAGTTCATCTTATCATCCTCAATCTGATGGGCAAACTGAGATAGTAAACAAATGTTTGGAAGGATATCCTCGTTGCTTTGTATCTGATAAACAGACACAATGGGTCAAATGGTTGCCTCTGGCTGAATGGTGGTATAACACTTCCTTCCATACAGCAACAAAAATGACCCCATTTATGGCACTTTATGGGTATCAGCCACCATCCATCACATCATATTTAAGAGAAAATTCTAAGGTTCAAGCAGTGGAACATCACATTGAACATCAAAAACAAGTCCTTCAACTCTTAAAGGATAACCTCATGTTGGCACAGAATAGAATGAAACAAGAAGCAGATCAACATTGTAGTGAAAGAAGTTTTGATGTAGGTGATTGGGTATTCCTACGGCTACAACCATATAAGCAAATGTCCCTCAAGCAAGCTAAGAGGGATAATAAATTATCACCAAAGTATTATGGTCCATATAAGGTGTTACAAAAGATTGGTACTATGGCATACAAATTGGAGCTTCCTGCAGCTTCTCGATTGCACCCAGTTTTCCATGTTTCATGTTTAAAGAAGGTTATAGGCGACAAGCTCCCAGTTCAAACAATATTGCCAGAACTTGACGAGGAAGGAATAATTATATTGGAACCGGAAGCAGTCACAGAAACAAGAACCCGACAGCTACGAAATCGATCAATTTCGGAGTATCTTATCAAGTGGAAGAACTTATCCGCTGAAGATTCCACATGGGAGGATGAGAATTTTATACAGAAGCATCCATAACTTCTCAAGCGTTGAGGACAACACTTTTTTGAAGGAGAGGGGCATGTAGGGTCCCTATAATACTAGTGATTACCCCATTACTATTGTAGTTGTACCCCTTATTAATATTGTTGTGCCCCTATTATCCCCATATTGTTATTACTGTGCCCCATAGAATCCCTCTATTGTTATTTTTGTGGCTTTATATTATTATTGTTAGGTCGGCTGGGTTATATTGTGACTCCTTACACTCCTATATATAGAAAGGAGGTTTTTTCATTTGAATCATTGAAGAATTATTCATTTATGTAATGTAAAGGAGGTTGCCCCCTCGAAGAGGCTGAATTCTAAGGCGTTGATCTATCTTTTCTATCTTTTTCTTGAGTTGGTTTCATAACAATTTTCCCTTGCTGGGGAAAATGAATCACGCAGAACAAGGAGGAGGCTACAACATGCATGGCATGGGTCCAACTTCATCTGAGTAGAAGATTATAATTGAGATTAACATCAACGATCTCTACCTCAACGTGCACTGTTTCGCTCTCAAAAGTAATGGAAAGGTTGGGTCGAATGGTCATGAGTTGAACTTGTCAAAAGCTTCCAAAGTGTTAGGGGACATGTTCAGAGTAGGAGAACCAATTGCCTTCCAACAAGCAACAGACGTGATGTAGGTGGAAGCACCTTCATCGATGACAACTCTGTGATCCAGGTGGATGTTGGTGGCCACCCACCTATCCCATTTGGACCCCCACAACTGTCTCTTTCAGCGTTTTCAGTTTCCTAAATTGTACCACAGTTTACTATTTTTAGCATTTTTTCGGGTCCTGAACTTCCAGAGCCGTTTTGAGGCCCTAAACAACGTTTTTTTGGGAATCTAGGGCAACATGGGTCTAAAGACCCATGTTGCCTTGCCTCCCAAAGTGGTAGTACTTGGATAGATCTTTCTAACGAGCTATTGTACGCGTCAAACGGAGATCGTATGCCAAAGTTACGACCCCGGGAAATTGATGTACCAATTTACCCAAACGGGGCCCACAATTTGGCGTTTCATCTTCTAGAGTTAGGTTTTGGGATGTGAAGGGTTTTCCATTGTTTCTCAACAATAAATAGGCCTTCCAGCCTCATTGTAACTCAGTTCAGAACAGTTCAGAGGCATGTAGCCACCACATCTCTTCTCAGAGATAAGCTACCATCGCCCTAGATGATTTATTTCCATTTCTGTTTGTAAGCACATTTCAGTATTTTACAGTAATGAAATGAAGTATTATTTCCGCTGCATCTTTGTGTTTATGGTTATCTCTGTATTTTATTGCGTTCCTATTTAAATCCTGATCACTCTGTGAATGGTTTTCTCATTGACGATGACTTGAATGAGAAAGGAAATATGATGAGGAAAACACAGAACATGGTTTTTTAGATCAAAACATATAACACTAAATCAGAAGGATCAATACCCCCAATAGTCAACAATAATGACTTCTGTTGAGACAAACAACTTTGAAGTGCCTCGAGGGCAGACATAGCCGATGGCGCCTGAGCCAAATCCTCAACAATATTATAGTGTTGAGCAATTGTATGAGGACTTTCATAGCACACCTCAAGAGGGTGGTCGAGCGACAAAATCAAGGTTAGGTCGCTCTATATGAAGAGGACTAGAACTTGACAAGGCAGAAGAAGAAGGGGAAGCTTCTTTTTCTTTCCCTATCATCAGGGTAGGAGTTTGATAATCTTTTGATCTAGTAGCCACATTGATGGGCATACTCATCATGAACGCTTGTGAACCTGAGCAAGCAGACGTTTGAGGGTGGTCTACCATTTGGGTTTGCTAGGATGGAAATAGCTTGTTTGGGACAGTTGGGGTCCCTTTGAGTGAACGACTAACTTTGGATCATCTGGGACAATCCTTAGTATAGTGATCCTCTTCACAAATGATGCATGGATACTTAGGCTTCCGTTGGAAATCATCACCAGCAGATGACTTAGGAGGACCCTGTTTTGAGGCATCAACTTTACCCTTGCCTTTGCCTTTATTCTTACCTTTCAAGGATTTGTCCACTATGGTAGACTAAATAGTGTGGACCTATGAGGTTTTACCAGGGCCAGGTGGATTTTGAGAGTGACTATTAGAAGTAGTGTTTGAGGTGGACTTCTATTTGGAAGAAGATTTTGTTGGGGCCTGGGACACTGAATCAATTACTCCATCAACAGGAGGTGTAGCCTATGACTTTGATGTCGTTGGATCATATGATGGCCTCGGAGCATTGAGTAATAAATCATATAAAGTTCTAGATTGAGAGTAAATAAGATCTAAGTACTGGGCATGAGAAATGGTTTTCTCCTTCGTGATGCACCCACCCATAGCAATATCACGAGAAATTGGAGCGATGAATGATTTGGTGAACCATTCAGTCAGTAACTGATTAGCAATATTGAATTTGATCAGGCGATGCCTTCGTCTCAATTCATGGATGTGATCGGAGAGGTGGGTTGCAGTATTTTTCTTGAGAGATGTAAGCAAATAGGTGTCAGTTTCATAGCGAACCAGAAATTGGAAATGCGTGAGGAAAGCCATGGCTAAAGAGTTGAAGTCATAATAAGTACTTCAAGGGAGCTCGATGTACCACTTGGCTACAGCGCCTATGAGAGTTCGTTGGAAAAGATGGAGACGAATAGAATCGTCAACGTAGGGATTCGAAGGGCACCAAAGGTGATATTTCATCACATGGGCTTGAGGATCTTCTTTATCTTTCCCATCAAACATGGGATAATTGCTCGAGATCTTGGATGGGACCAGAGGCCAGTAGGGTGAATGAATAATTGGATCATTCATGAGTGGAGACACATCTGGAAACTCTAGTGTAGCCAAGAATGACAATTGAGTATTAAAAGGAATTGGTGGTTGATAAGCGGGTCCAACTGGAGGAGCCCATCCCTGCTGGTAAGGATTTTGTCCCCATAGTGGAGGGTTTTGTCCATAGGGCATTTGATTTTTCCCCCACTGTAGGTTACCTTGCCTGTAGGGAGAATTCTGACCTTGAAAGCCTTGAAATTGTCTAGCCATAGGTTGCTGATAAGCAAAATACGAGTTAAAAGGCTGTTGATGCTGTTTACCTTGGACATATGGGTTTTGTACCTGCTATCCATGGACATACGAGTTTTGAACCTGTTGGCCCTGGACATAAGGATTTTGGACCTGCTGTCCTTGGACAAAAGGATTTTGAACCTGTTGCCCTTGGACATGAGGATTTTGGGCCTACTACTGCAGGACTTGACCTTGACCTTGTCCTTGCAAAGGTTGCCCCTGTTGATATGTATATAAGGGTTGCTGCTACCCAGGTTGGCCTTGTTGCTATGAGGGCTGACCTTGCGGTTGCAAAAGCTATCCCTGTGGCTGTAGAGGTTGGCCTTGCAAATACATAGGTTGGGAGGTTTGCTAAACACACTGCATTTGCAGCTGCATGGTTTGCTGCAACTACTGCGAGGGTTTCCCCTGCGACTGTTGCAGTGGTCCTTGTTTTTGCATCATCGGACCCTGTTGTTGCATGGATGGCCCTTGCTGCAATGAAGGTTGCCCTTGTTGCTGCAGAGGTTGTCCTTGTTGTTGCAAGGGTACTTGGACAGTTCTCGAATTGAAATCTTGAAACTTTCCAAACTGTATCTAGCCATAGCCACTGCGAACGGTAGTTGGATCAGGTTGAACATACTGTACAGGCTAAAAGACATAAGGTGGATTTACCATTCCTTGGGAACCATATGGAACATAATGAGTTTGGTACTGAACCTAAGCCTCATAAGGCTATTGATACTACAAATTGGTTGACCCAAACGGATGAACGAGATTTTGGACCTGTTGGTACTGGAGAATGCCTGATCCAGCAGGACCAACAGGGTTTTCAATAGCACCAGAAGAAGGCTGGTTCACCCCAACCGTGTGAGCATGTGAGATACTCACATTATTTGTGCCTGACACCATAGAGACTTTCAGATTCTTCCCCCCAAGTGGTGGCACAACCTGTGCACTTACTGGAGGGATCGAAGGACTGACAGAGTTAGGACTCGAGACCTTGAGACCATCGGTTGCACCGAATGCGTAGCTTAGACTGACAAGACAAGAGGGTTTGGAATGGTGGGTTGCACCTGGGCTAAAGTAACTGTAGAAATTAGCATCTGTTGGAGGGTCGGATTCCGAATGAATGGACCCGTGGTAGGCATAGTGCTAAACACCCAAACAAGATTATGATAAAGTGAAGAGGCACTAGGTGTACCTAAGACCAACTGTGCTAAAGTTACATAATTAGGAGGTAAGTCCTGATAAACATTGATGGGAATTCTTGCCATGCAGGGGAAACCTTCAGGAGGAAACTAATCTTCTTCCTCTTCGACAGTGTGTGGAGTGGAAACCTCTGAGTGACCTAGAGCTGAGACTGGAAATTCGCCTTCAGGTTCCATGGGTGGAAACAAGCGATGAAGAACGACCGAAGATATTCAAGGGGATAATTCCAAAGGAATACCCGGCTAATCATATGTACTGTACGGACGCTATGGTGATATCACAACAGGGTCAAAGAAAGGATTCAAAGGATAAACAACCAGTCCAAGCTGATCGTTAGGAGTCATCTAACTCTTGGGAGTCTGGATAGGGTTATCCGAAGATTCCAAGCCAATATCAAAAGGTGACCCAGTATTTGAGGGAGGTGGAGGATGAGATGATAAAGGTGGAATGCTCAAAACAATTCCAAGTTCAACACCTTGGTCCTCAAGTGACTGCAGTAATTCAAGAAATGGATTCTCAGACAATCTTTTAGACGGAGGAGAGGAAGAGGAACTAGGTGAACCAGATGGTTCAACCACGATGGCTTTGCCTCAAATAATAGGAAAAGAGAGATAAATTCCAAGGCTTTAAATTTAATTTAAAAGGAATACTCATGATTTGGTCTAGAAAAGACTAATAGGGATGTTATGAAATCGTGGGCAACATTTTTTAAGATGTATAAACAAACTGGTGCTATTTCATGTTTGAAGAGTCCAAAAAGAAGAAAAGGTGACTCTATCACTTTTGATTTAAAGCAAGATCGAAAGCACAAGTGCTCGGATGATCTTTTAAGCCTAACGAGTTAAAAATATCAAGTGACTACTCAGGATGATCTAGGTAAAAAGGATTACTAGGTAACCATGAACTGTAGAATACCCCCTAACAAACTAAGAAGTACGAGTAGGTGATCTCCCTGAATGCTGCGTTCGGTGTATCACATTTACAAGGTAGCAAACTCAGATTCCTATGGATAAAGGATTGCAGCCTAGTTGGGTCTCCCATTATATACTCAACAGTACGAGGAGCACAAGTATGTAGTAGTGTTTTCTAGTGTCGAAGCGAACGACAGCTGCTAGGTTTAAAGATGTCAGAACATGTCTCTAGCCTAAACCTTCTAGATGAGATTGTTAGGTTTCAAATGCACCTTAGGTTAATTGAGTTCATTTTAAAGTTTATCTTGAATTATGGCTCGGTTTTCAAGCCTTAGCGATGTGACTCTAAAAATCATGTATGCAACTAAATGAGACAAGACTCGCTCAATTCGATGAATTGTGTACACTAGAGAGGGTAGAAAGCACAATCAAATCCAAATAACCAAGCAACTGAAAGAAAAATGGTATTCTTCACTACTTTACTTTTTGAAAACAAAATAATGGAAAAAGCCTTCCCACTTCCTATTTTCCTAACAAGTGCACTTCAAGCAATCCTTTCAAAAGTAAAGAGAATTCTTTTTCATTTCAAATGAAAATGCAATTCTAGTCTTCAATGATGCTAACTAACATAAAATATTGATGCAACAAACTAGAATAGTGTACTTTCCATGAAATGACAAAAAGGAATTTTTTTTAAAACACTTCAATGAAAAAGTTTTCAAGATAATCAATCCTGAAATAGATGAAAAGACACAAAAAAATTCTTCCAAACTAATGACGCAATGACTCTACCAAAATTAAGACAAGAAACATGATCTATGCCATAAAAGAGACATTTAAACAATCAAACGAAACTTTTCAAACTTGAATGATGGAGATCAAAGAAATAAGAGGACTAGAAATGAAATGCAAGGAGTAAATTCACCAACAACTTAACTCACTGAGTTCACAATCAATGGAATGGATGATAACCTAGATTTCCTAGAGCCACTAACCATCCAAAGACTCAAGAAATCAAGCAAAAGAAGGCAAACCAACAAGGACATAAACTAAGCCAAATCAAGCTTTCCAGTCAGGGAGAAATAGCCTAAAACAAGTTAAGAGGTAGAAACTAGGAGAGCAAGACACAATGGTTGAGATCTAGGGTAAACCCTAATCTCCATCTACAGGCATCAACGTGACTGACTAACTAACAGCAAGTGCCAGAAGGGGGTCGACGCAACTATTTTTGAGAAACTCGATCTGATCAATGCGACTGTTTTAGAAAAAACCGCGCTAGCCAAGGATTCAAGGAAAAAATAAAACTTTCCTCAAGTAAAAACCAAACTTTCTACTGTAAATTTCAGACTCAGAGTAGTAAACCAGGCAAAGCAGAGAACACTAGAGGAAAATGGTGATACTAGAAAAGCTCACACAAAACCATGAAATTAAAATCAATTAAACAGAAAGATTGGTTCCCCAGTGGAGTTTCCGATTTGGCGATCAAGTAAATTCTAAGTGCGAACACAAAAAATTCCTCTAACCCAAGAGAGTGTGTTTAGTCACAAACAGACAATCTATGGAAGATTTCCTTAATCTAGAATCAATTAAGAGGGCCTACCTCTTAGAACACTATTTTGCTTGGTGATGATCCTGCTTCCTCGTTCCAGCTATCTTTCGTTTCCTTCCTTCGCACACCTGAAACAAGCAAACAACAACAAACAACAAATGTAATAGCATACAATATTGTATTCATCCTACTCAATAGGTCAAGGAACATTAAGCCATAAATATATAAAATGACACTTCATGTAGGAAGTCAATCGATAGTTTCATTTATATAAATCAAAAAGAGATTACAACCGGTGCCTTGACATTTTTGGTCTCCTCTGACATATCTGGGTTCCCACACCTTTGCTAGCACTTCATGGATAGCCCCAACAATAGAGGTTTTAAGGCCTCTTTCCCTCTAGTCTCAAATCATACCCAAGCACACTATTCTCCCTCGAACATACACTAGAAAACTTCAGACTATAGATGTGTTTCTATTTATACTTACTCCAAACTAAAAACTAGCTTTTGCTTGGGAAAAAGAGAGGTTTTTATAGCTTGGATGGATGGGAGATGGTTCCTCTTCTCATGGGATAAGGCCTTATCTCTTGGATTAGCTCCATCCTAATAAGGGAAAGGAGCCCAAACTGACCTCCTTGACTCCATGCGGCCTAACCATTTACCAGACTTTTTTTACGAAGCTTCTAGAGCTTGAAGCTTCGGCTCCTATTTAAAAGAATTTCCAAAAGAGGATCAACGCGACTGAGAAAGGGCTCAGTCGATCCGATCGATGCTAGGGATAGTTGTAATCCGTGCATATTGACGCGAGGAGGACACAGGTCATTACTGTCAGTCTTGTAAACTGGGATAAACATAAGATTTTTGGGAAATGATGCAAAAGGAAATTGTTTTGCTCATGAAGAGGGACATAATGGGAGTTTCTTCATGAGAGGAAAGCATGTGGGGTTCACTATAGAGGTCCTCCAGGATCGTGGATGGGGAGTATAGGGACAGTGAAGAAATGTTGTGTAACAACCATGTTTATGCCAAACTTCCTAGAATTATAACATTTTCAGCATAAATCAAAGTCTGTCGGCCATAACAGCATAAGCTCAATATGAATTTGACCTTAATTGGTAATCAGATGACAAATGTTATAGAATAAAAGCATCCAAAAATAAAGGAAATATAATACAACAGACATATAAAAAATGTAATCCACAACAAAGGATATCATACCAATGCTAACAACTATCTATTTTCATAATACAAATATAATAAAACCATTTACCAATAAAACTGGACTTCACTTGTAAATCAAACATTGTACGTAATATTAACTGCTCCAATACTATGTCCACATAAAATTTAGCAAAACATAAAAAAATTGCACAGAAAGGATAGATTGAAGAGTTTGTGTGAAATGATGAATAGAGAACTCAACAACTACATTAATGACCTTCATTTATAGCATAATTTAACTCTTGGTATCCTTGGTAACCTTATAATATCTGTGACCTTTTATATTCTATGTCACTGGATTTTATTTATTCTATTTCCTTAATTATTATTTGTATTCCTCTTTTGAGATTTTTCTTGGAGACTTATGTAAGACATAGTGTGTTTGTGTGATATTTTCTATAGTGAGTCCTAGATCCTTTTGTTGAGCTCTTGTAACAAGAATCACTACAAGGAGAAGGAGCACCATATTTCTTTTGGCCCATGGGATGCAAGTGGAGAGGTTGTAAACTCTCCCTATATGCAAGGCATGCTTGTGTAATGAAAGAGGAGCTTGTGTGATAAATACTTGGTGAATTTACTTGTAGTTGTTGGGATCCAATCAGGAGATTTGGGGGTGGATGACTTAGTGTTTATGCTAGACTTGGTGTTGATGCTAGTTTGATGTGGAGCCTTCTTTGTGGCTAGATAGTTTGGTGGGATTCCTTGCTAGCCTTCATATTTCCAGTTAGGGTTTGTTGTTGATGGTGGATACCCTAACTAGGTTTTGGGAAGAAATTAGAAAGACCTTGCTTTGGATGAGCTGAAGGGACTTTTGTACCACCTTGAGATGAGTTGAATTATTGTACAAACCTAGATAGATCCGTTTATATGCTGAATTTGATGCCATTATGAGAGCCCTCTTGCCAATCTCATTAATTCCCTAAATATCATCTAGGATGATCATGAATATGTTGGGTATGGTGCTGAATTGGAAGAGCCCCTCAATCATTTTATGACATCATCAATTTTTGAGGAGTCTCGCTAAGAGTTTGTCCATAAATTGAAATAAATAGTGTAGAAAAAAATTATTTTCATCTTGGTGACTGCTCCTCTACACTTTATAGAAGATATTTTAGTCACCCTAAATTTCCATTTGTGAAATCAAGCTGTAAAATTTTCCATTGAAAGGCCTTGCAAGACCAATTTAGCATCATCACAGAAATTCCTCAAAAATATTTCAAGGTTGTCCTAGTTAGCTTAGAAATGGAAAGAAGTCATTAATTTCTTGTCAATTGCATAATCCTATGATAACAATTCATCGCAAGTTTCTAGTAATCGAAATATCAGGGTCATAAACTCATTTACAGACTTTCACAAGAAATAAACAAGGTAAATATCATAAATGGTTTTGTTAAGTACCACTATAATAAGACTTTGTTGACGGTGTTGGACCTGCCAACATATCAAGGGGATATCCCCGGTAAGAAGTCCCAATTATACCTCATACCGTTTGGTGTAGGATTCCTAGCAGTGGGTCACAAGGTAATGCGTTGACCGCAATGTCACATAGAGGCAAGTAAGATAACTCTATGAGTAGTAAGGGTGTGTCTGTTGCAGTGAGTCAAGTAAGGTGTATGAGAGGTTCTAACACATAAGGGGGAGAAAAGGGTGAAGGTGAGTTCCAGGTTGAAAGGGATCAATCCCAACTCAGCTAGGAACACACAACACAAGAGGACATACATAGCTTTTGGCGGAGCAGTCCACTCGGATGTTGTAGTCACAACATACAAGGTAAGATAACATATAGAACACTCACGGATCAGTCTAAGACAAGTGCGATGGTTGGTACATCAAGGTTCATGTGAAAGGCCTATCTGGTATTTGGCAAAGTAGTCGACATGGACGATGACAACATTAGCAACATATACAACACATTAACAACAAGATTCATACAATTTCATGTGAATCAGTTCATACACAAATATGTAAGTTAAACAACATATATCATTAAGGAAACCAGAGCAGTCCAACTACAATAACAACATATGCATGAAAATGTGTTGACTCTTATTATATAAAGTGTAAGTTACAATCATACAATACATCCATGTAAACCTACTAGCCCCATCAGTGAAACGTTACAACCACATCCCCTTCCTCCTCCAAATAGATGTACTAGATCTGTGTAGTGGAGAAGCCAAGGTGCATTACAATATTGTAAAATCGTTCTTCAAGATAGTCTTAAAAGAAGCTTGGCTAACCCAAAGCCTCTACAATGAGTTATGAGGGACTATTTATAGCAAAGGGTGGGGTGACCCCTGACATTCCGCTTTATGGTAGTTCAACTATCATCATGACTCTTCACCTACTCTATGACTGTTACATCCAACCATTGACACTTGACTTACCCTTGACATGACTCAACATTACAATGCACATGTACTCATGTGAGAGAACATGGCTTGAGTAAGCCTTGCAAGACATCACTAACACTCGGTCCGCTGTAATGAAACCAACTCTTTGACATGCTTGTGATGGTGAAGGCAGTGAGCTGATGCCAAGGTTGGTCATCCGTGATGGTGTGCATGTACCTCATGGTGACATCTTGCTGAAGCGACCTCTTGCCTCCGTTGGAGCCAGGGCATTGGTTTGGCCTCTTAATCCAACTCGTCTGCTAACATGTGCATGGTCTTCTTGTGTACGGTTGAACCGACAACAATCTGATGCATAGTGTCCATGCTGATCTTCAAGTGTGTGCTGGTGGTCATGTGCGTCAACTTGCCGAAGTGCATGTTCAGCTCCAGTTTGACTTGCTTTTTGTCTTCAGCTCAGTGAGTGTGTTGAATAGGTTGGATTTCATGTGTGTGCTCAATGATATGTATGTTGCTAAATCCCTTACATGCCATCAACAAAACTACTCACAATGTCTATTCTGTGTTAGCTGTTGGGATGGATCCTTGACTTGTACGGGCGCAATTTCATCTGTGAGTGCATGTTGCACCCACTGTTATTCTTGTTCCTATTGCAACTCATTTGTCTATCTATGCAGTTTCATGTTCTTCCTGAGTTGCTTATTTAGCACATGCAACTCCTTCTTTGTTCCATCTGATGCCTTTGTGCGATCTTCATGTTGCGTTTTCACTTCATAGCTAGAGTATCCAAACTTTATTTCATCATCAATGGACCTACTTGAGCTTGCGACTTTGTTCCAGCTCCATGTTTCCAACAACCCTCCTCTTGCATTCATTGCATTTGGTATGTTGTCTTCAACTGTTGTTAATGATGTTGGTCGCTATGATGCTGCTTCTTTCATATCTTGATGTCCTTGTCTACAAACAACTTGATGTCTTCATGGGTATGCAAGTCCATGGACATTTGATCGACTGCATCCCCAAGTGTGCTCTGAATGGTGTCTTTGTCTTTACTCTCCTAGAAACCATTGTACCTATACTGCTTAGAGGCAGATGAACACTTGGGATACCGATAGATATGGAAACACTCATGGCAAGAAATATGTCAGTCGAATACCAAAATGAACATGAGAACTGACTTTCAACATACCTGAGTGCATGATCATGAAGGTTGTACAATTTCGGTCGAGAGGTGGAGAGACTGACTTCCAAGACTACACAAGGCATGATGTGGGTTGTTGGGAGACTAGATGATTGCTGGAAGTGCACAATGCATAGTCCAGTATGGCTGCTAATTGTTGGGATTGCACAATGCATAATTCCAGCTGGGAAGGACTACTAGCCTAGGGACAGATTTGCGCAATTTCTTGGACAAAGAAACCACTGTCCTCTAGAAATGTGCAAAACAATCCTAGAGGCTAGTGTTGGGAAGGAATGTGCAAATCTGGAGAGGAAGGTGAGCCTTCCTTCCCCAGATTGTGCAATGCAGCCTTAGTGAAGGCAGAGTCTAGGCCAAGGTTGGCCCGACTCACCGATAGGCAAATCAAAGAAACTAAGACAGTAAATTTATGGTGACACAAAGTGATAGCAGAAGTGATTGGTTGTGCATGTAAAACATGAATGAAAGATTCAGCAAACAGATCAACATGCATGTGGGTGAGGTAGTTCGTCAGTTGGGTGAACGTCCGTGCAAAACAGTTTCATGCATGTGACAATAGTGAGATAGCAACGAAAACTAAAACAGATCTAGGACAAGCTAGTATATATGTAAGCAACAGTAAGTGTTCAAAGAAATCAAGAAAAAAAGACACCCATAAGCAAAAACACAATAAGCGATAGAAATGCAGCACAAGGCATGGGAAGCACGCTTACCCCAAAACAGCTAAGTTGAATGTGCCAAATCCTCCTAGATGTGATGTGGGATGTCAAAACTACAAGGTTTATGTGAGGAATAAGCTATGTATCATTTGTTTGATGAGTTTTGATAACATCGAGGTTATGATGCACATGCCACAAATCTAGGAGAAGCAACAATCGGTGGGAGGTTTCAGAATTCCTCCTTCCATGTACCCTCCAACTGCTAAACATAGATCCCTGAAACAAGGGATGCCTTTGCATGCTGCCTTGGGAGAAGCAACCCATGCATGCAAGTTTGTTTTTCTCAATCTTGGAGGGAACCGATAAACTTAGCTGCACATGCAAGAGACTTCTTGACTACTGGAGAAAAATGTGCATTTCTGGCTGGGAGTTGGGTTGGCTTCCCAAGAGATTTGCACAATTTCTGGGCAAAGTAGTTGACTTCTGCCCAAATTTGTGCAATTTTTAGGTTGAGCAGCCTTGTTAGGGAAATTTGCACAAATCCTGCTAGGAGTGTTGGCAGGCAGGATTTCGCAATCCTGGAGCCTAGTAGGCTGCGAGAGAGGATTGCATAATTTTTAGAGGGAAGGTTGGTTTCCCTCTAGAAATGTGCAATTTTCAAGGGTGAAGAACCTATCAGGGGAATGTATCAAGCTGTGACTGACAGGATGCCTTTGTGCAAGAAAGACACTGAAGCTTGTCAACTTAACGAAGCAAGGCAAGATGTTGTGAAGGTTGGAATGGAGGCTCCAAAATGAGGCTAAGGAAAACAATTTTAGGGTGGTTATAGCCGCTACAACACTTAGTGACACACTGGTAGAAATCCAGCTATCTGAATGGACCTTATTTGTGAAAAGAAAGTCTAACACCTCTAGAAGTATTGTTCATTTCTCGGCTCATCTTGGTTTCACACTAACTTGATTATATGATGTAGCATCTACCAAACCCTTGGTTGATTGACACACATTCCAAGCCAAGGAAACACAGTGGTTTTGATTGGGGTTGAGGGGTATATAGGTGCACAAGCAGTATAGCCGTCAGAGTCTTAGTTTCATCTCTGGTGTTGTTCCACTGCCAGCAGGCCTGGAAGTACCCTGGTTCAGTCACATAGGAACACAAGCATGGCTTCGCTACTAGCAAGCTTGGTCAGTACCTCGACGGAGTTACTTGCATCACCTCCCTGCGTAGGAAGCCTTTCTCTTCTTTCGCCTTATTCATTTTTCATTTTTCAATTTTCATTTTTTCATTTTTCACTGTGCATATCACTTATTTATTTTAGAGGTGGAAGATCGATCCCAACTTATTGAGAGAAGAAGAGGTTTTTCCAGTAGAGAAGTAGTTTATTGTATCTCTGACATGCCTGTTAAGGTTTTTCCCCTTACCTTACTCTACTTGACTGAGCTAACAAGGTTTAACCCAAAAACAATCAACTAGAGAAGGTGACACTAGTTAGCCCACACGTGTTGTGTTTACACCAATGTTCACGTCGAAAAATATGTATTTTCCTTTGACGTATCACGGACTAAAAGTAACAAGCTCATCATACAGAGGAAAGATGATAGATAACCAAGTAGTGATAGTTTTACAAGGCCTCTTGTACTTTACCTAGCTCGCTTCAAGAGTCATACATGGTTTCATGCAAAACTAACCTATGAATTAAACAAGTGAATGAACTAACAATCAACAAAGCAAAGAAAGAGCAGAAGCAAAAATGAAAGTGAAGCAAGTAAACAAACAAGCAAGAAAACAAATAAGCAAACAAAACACGTAAGGAAACAAGCATAAATGAAAACAACTGAAAGCAAACACTACTCCTACTCCTACACTAACGGTACATGGGCCTGATCACATGAAGTGATACTTCCAATGTAGCCACCACCACATTGGTAGACCCATGTTAGTGAAGGCTTGGTCTGCGAGCAACCCATTTGTGCGAACCAGCAAGAAAGAAAGATATAATAATGAAGACAACCACACTTCATGATTCAAAGTGCCCACGTTACATAAGTGAGTGCATGTGCATGACGGGCAATCCACGGACTTATCATGGTGTTGTGTGACACTACGTGCAACTTTGAAGCATAAGCACACTCTTGACTATGACATGCAAGCCAATGAAAGAAACCAAGATAACTTATGTTGTGCACGAGTGCTTGCAATGTAAGACTCATCCAATGCATGAGTAATGGGATCGTGTAGTTCGAGTGGAGGAAGTAAAATCTGAGTGTTATATTGATCTTGAGTGCATACAAATGAGTGATGAGGAGCCTTGAATGTTTGAACAATTTCCTAATCAGAAACGAAACCAACCTCAGTACAATGAGGGCCTAACATAACCATAAGCTTGGGTTGAAGTGCCTCAACAGTTTGTTGGGTTTTGACTTCGTTGATAGATGGATCTTTTTAGACCAGTGGCTTAGATAGATTAACAACGAGTGAATCAACATCGTGATCGAATGATGAGGTGAAGAGATCATGACAACCAAGATTAGAAAATTGAGGGTGTTCGTCGGTATCCTCATGGTTGGATTAATCACATAGAGGGGTAAATGAGGAGGAAGGATGTTCACCCTTTGCGTTTCTTTCCAATGAATGATTAGACCTCTTCATTATTGGATGATGGGCTAACATATGATGTGACTTGTGAAATATCAACAATGGTTGCATCTGTGGATGAAGACCCACATGCGAAATCATGGATGGTAGGTTCACCAACGATGTTAGGAAAGAATGGAGGGGGCTCAAATGGAAGCAAGTCATCCTTTGCCAAGTGTTGATGCTCAACCTCCCACTCATGCTCTTCATGAATGACAACGCATGTTGGTTGTGTAACACCAACATCGTAAGTGGGTTGTTCCTCATTCACAACAAGTGAAGAGTCCGGAATGGACGAACAAAAGACAACATCATCTGGACGAACACCCGGGTGCGAAGATGAAGGTCGTAGAAAGAATGCATATGACGACTCAAAGGAATCATAACCAAATATGCGTGAAAATTGAGTGAAGTGATGTTGGGAGGGTGTGAAGAATGAACATGTATGTGAGAATAATCCTCAACATCACTGGAAAGTGGTGGAGCTGTTGAATAAGAGGAAAGTGAACAATTAGTTGAGATGGCACACTATTCCACATGAGATTGCACAGCTCCATCAACGAAGAATGTTGAGCGAGGCTTGATCTCAAATTTCTCTTGGGACAGGTAGATTTCATAAGGCAGTACTCGAACCGGTCCCAAAGGTAAGAAAATTTCATCCAGCTCCTCGAAGCTTGAAACTGAAAGTTACGGAAGTGCCACCAAAAATCAATAACTGATTCATGTGGAGCCCTCCATTGTTGTAACAGTTTCCAGTCAAGATGGTTTGGATCAAAATGATAGAATATGTCTTCAATAAGATCACAAAAGTGCTCGAAAGAGTGCACAGTGTCAGCTGTTAGGATGAGCACCCAACGAAAGAGAGATTCGTGAAGTGTGTATGCAAGTAGCAAATCATCCCATTCGTCAAAAAACTCATCTTCCTCATGAATCATGGAAAGAAAGTTATGTAAGTGCTCAGGCCAGGCCACTTCGTCTTCACCATAATAAGTGTGAGTGGACAAGAGATCAAAATTCTTCCCTTATATGGAGACATCTTCACGATCTGAAAAACATCTCGGGGGAAGAAGAGTGCAAGACTCCACAAAAGATATGCAAAGATTCAAAACTAGATGAGATGACATAACTTGTCATCAGGCCCCCCTTCTAGTGCCATAAATTTTGATGGTTTTGGACCCGCCAACATGTCAATGGGATCTCCCTAGTATGAAGTCCCAATTATACCTCAGACCATTTGGTGAAGGAGTCCCAATGGTGGGTCATAAGGTAATGCCTTTACTGCGATGTCGCATAGAGGAAAGTAAGATAACTTTGTGAGTAGCAAAGGTGTGCTTGTTGTAGTGAGTCAAGGAAGGTGTATGAGAGGTTCTAACACATAAGGGGGAGAAAAGGGTGAAGGTGAGTTCTAGGTTGAAAGGGATCAGTCCCAACTCAGCTAGGAACACATAACACAAAACGACATACACAGCTTCTAGTGGAGCAGTCCACAGGGATGCAATAGTCACGACATACAAGGTAAGATAACACATACAACACTCATGGATCAGTCCGAGACGAGTGCGACGTTTGTTACAAAAAGGTTCATGTGAAAGGTTTGTCAGGGGCATGGCAGAGAATTTGACACGGATGGTGGCAGCATGAACAACATATACAACACATTAACAAAAAGATTCATATAATTGCCTGTGAATCAGTTCATACACAAATACGTAAGTTAAACAAGATATATCATTAAGGAAACTGTAGGAGTCCAACTACAATAACAACATATGCATGAAAATTGCCTCTTATTATATAGAGTGTAAGTTCCAATCATACAGTACATCCATGTAAACCTGCTATCCCCATTAGTGAAATGTTACAGCCACATCTTCCTGCTCCTCCAAAGAGATGTACTAGCTCTGTGTAGTGGAGAAGCCAAGTCGTGTTACAATATTGTCCAAGATTTCTTCAAGATAGTCTTAATAGAAGCTTGGCTGACCAAAAGCCTCTACAATACGTTATGAGGGACTATTTATAGCAAAGGGTGTGGTGACTCTTGAAATTCCCCTTTGTGACAGTTCAACTACCCTCATAATTATTCACCCACTTTATGACTGTTACATCCAACCATTGACACTTGACTTACACTTGAAATGACTTAACATTACAATGCACATGTACTCATATGAGACAACATGGCTTGAGCAAGCCTTGCAAGACATTACTAACACTCGGTTGAATGTGATGAGACCAACTCTTTAACATGCTTGTGATGGTGAAAGTGGTGAGTTGATGCCAAGCTTGGTCATCTGTGATGGTGTGCATGTACCTCATGGTGACATCTTGTTGAAGCAAACTCTTGCCTCCGTTGCAACTGATCCATTAGTTCAGCCCCTTCATCCAACTCTTCTGCTAACATGCACATGGTATCCTTTGGTACGATTGAACCAGCATCAAAATGATGCATAGTGTCCATGTTGATCTTCAAGTGTGTGCTGGTCATCATGTGCATCAACTTGTTGATGTGCATGTTCAGCCCCAGTTGGACTTGCTCCTTGTCTGTGCCTTGGTGAGTGTGTTGAATGGGTTGGATTGCATGTGCGTGCTCAATGATATGCATGTTGTTGAATCCCTTGCATGTGATCAACAAAACTGCTCACCATGTCTGCTCTGTGTCAGCTACTAGGATGGATCCTTAACTTGTATGAGTGCAGTTTCATTCGTGAGTGCATATTGTGCCCATTGTTGTTCTTGTTCCTGTTGCAACTCATTCGTCTGTCTATGCAGTTTCATGTTCTTCCTGAGTTGCTTCTTCATCACATGCAACTCCTTCTTTGTTCCATCTTTTTCCTTCGCACGATCTTCATGTCATGCCATCACCTCATTATAGCCAGAGTATCTAAAGTTGCTTTCATCATCAATGGACTTGCTTGAGCTTGCAACTTTGTTTCACCTCCATTTTGTCAAAAACCCTTCTCTTGCATTTGTTGTATTTGGTATGTTGTCTTTAGCTGATGTTCATGATGTTTCTTGCTGTGATGATTTTTCTTTCATATCTTGATGTCCTTGTCTACAAACAACTTGACGTCTTCATGGGTAGGCAAGTCCATGGAAACTTGATGGTATGCATCCCCAAGTGTGCTCTCGATGGTGTCTTCATCTCTTCTCTCCTGGAAACCATTGTACCTATACTGCTGAGAGTAAGATGAACACTTGGGATACCTGGAGATATGGAAACACTCATGGCAAGCAATCTGTGAGTTGAAAACCAAAATGAACATGAGAACTAACTTACAACATAGTTGGGTGCATGATCATAAAGGTTGCACAATTTCAGCCGAGAGGTCAGGAGACTGAATACCAAGCACAAGTCACAGTATCGGCTATTGGGAGACTACATGACTATTGGAACTGTGCAATGCACAATCCAGTCTGGCTGCTGACTACTGGAATTGCGCAATGCACAATTCTAGTTGGGAAGGACTGCTGGCCTTGGGAAGGATTTGCACAATTTCTTGGACCAAGAAGCCACTGTCCTCTAGAAATGTGAAAAATAATCTTAGATGCCAATGCTAGGTATAAATTCACAAATCTAGATAGGAAGGTGATCCTTCCTTCCCCAGATTACGCAATGCAGCCTTGGTTAAGGTAGAGTCTGGACCAAGGTTGGCCTGACTCACCAACGGGAAACTAAAAGCAACTAAGACAGTAAATGCATGGTGACACAAAGTGATAGTAGAAGTGATTAACAATGCATGAAAAACATGAATGAAAGATTCAACAAATATATCAACATGCGTGTGGGTGAGGCAGTTCATCAGTTGGGTGAATGTCCGTACAAAACAGTTTCATGCATGCAATAGCAGTGAGATAGCAATGAAAACTGAAACGGAGATAGGACAAGCTAGTATATATGTAAACAACAGAAAACGTTCAAAGAAATCAAGAAAATAGTACTCTTGTTAGTGTCAGTCTTTGCAGCCTTCCTCCAATGATCAAGCATTCTCTTACAAAGTGATTTTAAGGTGTCAACGTCAAATTTTGTCATTTCGTTAAGTCTTCAAGCAAAATTTGGTCACTAGGCATTAGGTCTAGGGTTTACTTTTATTCCTATCAAAGTTGTCCAAATGTTGGTCCATGTCACCGTTCAGCTAAGTGTACCATCGTTCAGAGGGTTTTCATCATCATGTCAGGTTCCAATGGGTCATTTTACACCTTGTTCATGCTTCAGTTGCACCTAGGTAAGATCATTTCCCTCTCCTAGGGTTTTGAAGCTAATTTCTCTTGGATGGTCAAATCATTAGCAAAACTTGTATCCCGATGTTCATACACCTTCCCCTATCCTTAATATACCTTATTAAACACTTCCCATCACTGAGATCCCCCAAATTCCTCATTTTCACACAAACCCTAGTTTCTTGCTACAAACCCTATTTTCTAGGCTAGGCATGTGTTTTGCCCTTTTGGACCCCTTCCCCTCACTCAATTTCTGATATTCCACTTTCCCCTACTTCCTAAAATCCCTCCATACTTCCCAAAATTTCCTCAAGAATTTAGAAGCCCCCTATCCCCTTCATTTCGCTTCATTTCGACAAATCCCCTGTTCCACACATCGGGATAGGTTTCACTCAATGATGTTTCTAAGCAATAAAAGATAAATTTTTGAAAACTGAGAGAGGTGTTTGTCCAAAACAAGCCAAGGAAGAAAAACCTTCTTCACTTTTTACACAGGTGTCATGGTTTTAGAGAAATGTCAAAAATACAGTTGCCTTGGGAGAATTGATGCACCTCTGAAGTGACCTTGGGAAAATCAAGTTTTCTCCTAGCTTGGTTGGTCAAATGACTTACTGGATGAGTCAAATGATAAATAGACACAACAAGCTTTCCAATGAGATATCATGAGCTCAATTTTTAGTTGAGAAAGGCATACAAAAGTTGACTGTAACAGCACTCTGCCTTTAGGCAGCCTCATTTGGCACATTTTGACCAGTCTTGGGAGATTTGATTTTTGAGAGGGAAAATAAACTCCAAATTGAAAAATTCTAGTTGGGTTGGAAGGTAGACTTGAAGAAATTTCCAAAAATCTATCCTACACCCAATTTTGACACCGGGAAGGCCTCCAAAAGGCTCTTGCAAAAGTGCACGGCGCACTGTGGAGGCGCGGTGCACTCGGAAAAGTTTTCCAGTGTAAATTTACACTGGCGCGGCGCACTGGGGAGGCATGGCGCATTGGGCTAAAAGGCCTGAAATTCATTGAAATCTTCCTCCAAATTTCAAATTCTTCTTTCCACAAGTAGGTAGAGCCTTCATTTGTGTGTTTCATCCAAGTTTGTGCTAGGGTAGGGTGGTTGATGGATGGAAATGGTTAAAACAAAAACATCAAACCCTATCTTTTAAAATACCTCAAGGAAACTTGTTGCTAGGATTTCAAATCACTGTTTTGTCACCAAGTTCACTCCCTCATCTCATTTTTCTTTTTATTTCATCATTCCCTAAGTTCCCCTATCTCCCTAAGTTCATCAATTCCTTCTCCTATATTCCCTTTCCCAAATTCTCAAACCCCACACCTCATACCCTACACAATAATTCCTAACCCTATTCATCAAATCCCTCAAAACCCTCCTACATTTCCCTAATTCCTATAGTCCCAATAGTCCCTAATCCCTCACTACTTTTCCCTCCCCTTCCTTATTTCACTATTTTTCCTTGGTGGCAGAGGTTGCACAATCATTAAGACAGTGCAACACAGTTTGACACATCGATGCCACAGGTCTAGGATAAAGATAACAGAGGCAAAAAGAGCATGATCAACTCCAGATATTGGCCAAGGCATCCTTGGCCCACCATTTCCCTTGATGAAGAAGCTCCAACCCAAATTTCAAGAAATTTGGAGCAATTTTTGACATTTTGAAATTTTTTGCACTAAAAAACAGAGTTTTTCTCCCTGTGCATCGCGCCACGTGGCGCACGCTTTTGCTAGGGAGCTCCAAATGGGAAAAAGTTTATATTTTAATATTTTTCATGAAAAATCATGACTGCTGGTGCATGTCCAAGAAGTTTGGGCAAGTTTTGAGTCCCCAGAAGGTCAAAAACACTCAAACAATGACCTCTCTACCCCTATTTTGACACACAAGAAGCAGTCTTGGGAGATTGAAGTTTTGGAGGGGAAAATGGGCACCAAATTCATAAAATCCACTTGGGTTGGAAAGTAGATAGGTAGGGATTTCCAACAGGCACACTTGGTCTCAATTTGGACTTCAGGAAGTGCCTCAAACTCACCCTCAATGTGGCGCGACGCATAGAGAAATGGGCGCGGCACAGAGGATTTTTGCTCAATTTTTCACCTTCCAGCTCAGAAATTTTGCCAGTTTGACTAGTTTTGATTTGTGATGTAATTTTTTATCTATCTTGATGTAATTAGATAAACATGATGTAATTTTAGCACTTATTTAGTTTTTCTAGAAGATTCATTCACCAAAAGGTGAAATGTGAGTGAATGAATCAGTTTCCTAGCATGTAGGGGTAAGTTGTTTTGATTGCCTAGATTTTAGTGCTTTGTTTAGAATTAGTTCAAACAGCTCCTAGAATGATGAGCTCAACCCCTAGAGGCAAGGGAATTGGTTGGGCTAGTCTACATCATGTAATTTCTAATTCATTTTCAGGGTTGGACACTTGGGATTTCTTTGGCATATCATTGTACATTCTATCTCTACATTTTTTGCTAAGGAAAGACCAGGGTTTTGCAACACTGTTTGGGATCCATGGGGCTTTATGTTTTGATGGTGTTCTTCTCTAAGTAATTGTAAGTTCATTAGTGTTATGTGTATCATTTTCCTGTCTCTTCTTTTAAATTTGAACAAATGAGTGATTAAGGTAGAATCCATTAACTGCTATGCTTTGCCTTTGAATTTCTTTAAATTTCCATGTTTTCATCTGTTTAAGGAGAATTCTTGAGACTCTCTTGCTCTCCTTAGCTCCTCATCAGTCTGATCTATCCATTCACTCACTTTAAAGCATCAAAGTGATTTCCTTCCTTTCCCCAATCAGAACTCTGCAGAAACTGTTCCTCATCCCCGAGCCCAATTTTGCCTTTCCCTATTTCCAGCACAAAATCCCCAAAAACTCAAAAAGAATCCTTGTACTTAATACCTAGCCTAAGATTAGATTTTATTACAGTCATCTCAAGCCCCATCGATTATCTTTTGCCGAGATTGACCCAGAGAGAGCCCTCTCCTGTACTCATAGGGCTAGCTACGAAGTTGAGCATGGTTTGATGTGGACCTAGAACCTTCTCTTTTTAGCCTGAGGCAACTCTAGGCTCTAACATAGTGGCGACCATACTGGGGAAGAAAATGGTTTGCTTGTTGATGTCATTTGTTTTATAAGCTATAGACGGAGCCTGAATTTATGTCAGGAAGCCTTCAAAATTATTTTCCTTTGCATTAGCGGAAGTAGATAAATGCTGCTTCAGTCAATCTCCGGTCTAGCTTGTAAACATGACATCTAACTTGTTAATTTCCCCAGTACATGAATCAAGTTCAGATTTGATGGTTGATGGTGGACAACAATCAGACACTGGTAAGGCTGAAATCATTCACCTGGCGACCCTAAATTATTTTCGAGATCAGATCCAAAGACTCCACTGGAGGATGAACCTGGCGAGCCGAAACATGAAAAGACAATATGCACAGATCAGGTATTCAAGTTGGAGTTTCATCCAAGACATTTTGTTCTTTGTTCTAAATTATTTCTTCTCTTTTCCCGAGAATTTTAACAAGGCTTGCAAAGTATACTATGCTTGAGAAGAGATCCTTGGCCTACAGTTGATTCTTTCCCTTTGAGGATTGTGAATACCAAAGATTTGCATACCTTTGAGCTTGATCAAGACCTTTCTTCTGAATCTTGTGATGACCGTCTTAAAATTGATGAACCTCAAGACACCAAAACTGATCCTGTAGCTCTTGTATATACTCCTACACCTTTTATAATCCCAGATAGGTATAAACCTCTTGTTTTACCTTCTGTTCTTCATGCTTTCCCAAAAAACTATGATCTATACTTGCCGAGGTTTGATGGTGAATGTACGAATGTCAAAGCTGAGCAACATGTACAGAATTTTGAGACTTTTCTAGACCTTTTTGAGGTTGATGAAGAAGATGTCAATATTAGGATTTTTTCTCTTTCTTTGCAAGGCAAAGTCAAGAGTTGGTTCAAAACCCTACCTGATGCGAGCATTTTAGATTTCTAGCAGTTCGTCAAAGTTTTTCTCGACAGGTGGATGATCGAACAGAACATTTTCTTGATTATAGAAGAGTATAACCAGCGGAAAAGAATGCAAGGGGAAATAGTGCAATAGTTTTCTGCCAGATTTAACGAAGTTTATTGTTCAATGCCAGTTGAGATAAGGCCTTCTCCTAAATCTGCTCTTTTGCACTACCCGGGTGCCTTTGATCCAGAAATGGAGTTTTAGCTGAGGGAAAGAAATCTTGCAACACTTGAGGAGATATAGAACAATGCAGTTAATGTAGAGGCTCATATGTTGATCCAAAGGGCAAGGTTGAAAGAAGAAGAGACGAAAAGTATAGATCTAGAGGAATCGACATCTCTAGAGGTAAAGGCTCACATGTTGGCAAGTGCAGTGGAAGAGATGATGCAAAGGATCACTGCAAGGAATGATTATGATGTTCAAGCCCATGGCTTGCTGATTGAAGAAGAACAAGTTGCTGATCCAAAACATCTTCTTTCTTATCCCAATTGTTATAGATTTCATAATGATTGTCTTATAGATCATCTTGGAGAAGAGAGATCTGTTGATATGACATGTATGCTTGATGGTGTCTTTTATAGTGATGATTTGCCTCAGTTTTATCAGTATGATGATGATTATGTTCTCCAAATAGAAGCTAATCTTGCAGACAAATCAGTAGCTAGTTTGTGGGAGGAGGAAGTTCACTTACAGCAGCTCGAGTACAGTAATCAACCGATGCATATGAGCTATGACAATGACGAGGAAAGTGCAGAAAATTTTGAAGTAAGTGAAGGATATTTGCCTTTTTGTTTTGCTTCATTTTGTAGGAATTTACAGGGTAAGTTCCTCAGACAGAACACCAAAAGGACACCGCTCACAACTAGATCGCAGATCAATACACCAGTATTTTGACGTGGTTAAAACCCTCAAAGAGGGAAACAGTCCACGGCCTGAGCCAACGCGGCCACTTCAGGCAATTTATTAATAAAAGAATGAAAATTTACATATGTTTCTCTCATGCACGGATTACCCTACAAATGACCCTCCATGCGCTTTAAATAGAATTCATGGACCAATCGGGTGTCAAGCCACGGATCAAGTGTCGGTAATACCGAGGAGAGAATGAACCGTCGGATCACTACATATCGTGATCGTCGGATTGTAAGTTACAAAATGTACAATGGTAAAGAAACACACTTTACCTAACTCTATACCTAACTCTACACTAGACCAAGTTGTACTTAACTATTTCCTATGTGTCGGAATATCCTAACATCCCCCCTTAAGAACAACTTGGGATAGGATTGAAGGATTTACAAATATGACACAATAGGAGAAGGAAGGAGGCACTAGAGCCTATCCCCCCTTAGTGACAACTTCCTGAACTCCAACCATAAATCGAAGTTTAGTGAACTTCGCCTCTGTGAGAGCCTTTGTGAAGATGTCTGCAACTTGATCATCTGTTGAACAATATTGCACTTCAAGAACATGGTCGTGAATGAGCTTTCTGATGAAGTGCATGTGCAGTTCAATGTGTTTGCTGCGCTGATGTTGGACTGGATCTTTGCATAGCTGAATGGCACTTTGATTATCACACCAAAGTGTAGTTGGATGCTGCTGCTGAAAGCCAAACTCTGACAGGATCTGACGAAGCCACAAGGCTTCCTTACTAGCTTCTACGGCACCACGATACTCTGCTTCTGCTGATGAAAGAGAAATGGCAGCTTGTTTCTTACAAGCCCATGTAATAGGTCCTGAACCAAGAGTGAACACATAACCGGCAGTAGACTTCCGATCATCAGGGTCACCAGCCCAATCGAAATCAGTGAAACCAACCAATAGAGGAGATGCTTCGGCACTGTAATGAATCCCAAACTAAACTGTACCTCGAACATAACGAAATATTCTTTTAGATGCTTTCCAATGACTTTCACGGGGGTTTTGCATGAACCGAGCAACAAGGCCAACAGCAAAGGAAAGGTCAGGACGAGTATGAGTTAGATACAAGAGTTTTCCTACAAGTTGACAGTATAATGTAGCATCAACTTCAGGAGAAGTACAAGTGACTGAAAGTTTGACTCCAGACTGAAAGGGAGAAGGGGTTGTCTTACAGTCTTCCATGTGAAAATGACGTAGAATATCACAAGCATACTTGGACTGGGAAAGGGAAATACCCTCCTTGGATTGCAGGACTTGAAGACCGAGAAAATAGTGTAAGTGTCCTAAGTCTGTCATTTCAAATTTCCTTTTAAGGCTAGACTTCACATGGTTTATAAGGTTGGGATCACTACCAGTAAGGATAAGATCATCAACATAAAGAACAAGGATGATAAGTGAGTTGCCCACTTTCTTGGTGTAGACAGTATTGTCAGAATGACACCTAGAAAAGCCAGATTCTAAAAGAAAGCTATCCATTTTGGCATACCAAGCCCGAGGAGCTTGCTTGAGACCATAAAGGGATTTCTTAAGTCGACATACAAGGCTGGAGTCTGTTTGTATGAAGCCAATGGGTTGTTCCATATAGATTTCTTCATGCAAGTCCCCATGCAAGAAGGCAGATTTAACATCCATCTGTTGGACTTCCCATTTGAAAGAGGCAGCAAGGGAAAGAACAAGGCGGATAGAGTTCATTTTGGCAACAGGGGAGAAGGTTTCAGTGTAGTCAATGCCTTCAACCTGTGAAAAACCTTTAGCAACAAGACGAGCTTTATGTTTATCAACTTTCCCATCTGGTCCATACTTGGTTCTGTAAACCCAATTGCATCTGACAAGTTTTCGTCCCTTTGGTAGAGGAACAAGATCCCATGCATCATTTGCCAATAATGAATGATATTCTTCATTCATAGATGCTTCCCAATCTGGATGGCCTGAAGCCTCTGCAAAGGTGTCAGGATCATAATTTACTGGAGCTTGAGCCAGTAAAGAAGAGGCTCTCTCAAACTGAGAACGTGTAAGTCGCTAATCTGTAGGATCACCGGTAAGATCACCTGTAGCATCTCGAGTAGCACGAACCCATTTTGGAAGCTCAGGAGCTGAAGGAGGATCCTGAGATGGTGGGGGAGGATTGTCATCCTCACTTTCATCATCTGAAGAAGAAATGTTTTCAAAAGTAGAAGAGATAGGGAGAGGTGGCACAACCGCCGGAATAGGCTCGCAGGCCGATATATTTTCATCAAATTTTACATCTCTTCTAATGATAACATTTTTGGAATTAAATGGAATAAGTCTATAGCCTTTGACATCTTCAGAATATCCAACAAAAGTACATTTTTCACTCTTAGGTTCTAAAGCTTTATGCTTTTCATCTGGAATATGGGCTCACACTTCACTTCCAAAAACACGAAAGTGACTTACATCTGGTTTGATTGAGCTCCATGCTTCTTCTGGAGTGATATTCTTTAAAGCCTTAGTAGGAGTGTGATTTATTATGTAATTTGCACAGTTAATTGCTTCTGCCCAAAAACTAAGACTAAGTCCTTTAGATTGTAGCATACAATTAGCCATTTCCTTTAAGGTGCGATTCTTCCTTTCAGCTACACCATTTTGTTGTGGAGTATATGGAACAGTATGTTGCATTTGAATTCCATTCTCAGTGCAATAGTTGATGAATGTGTTTTTAACATATTCTCCACCATTATCAGATCTTAACTTAAGAATTTGATGTCCAGATTGTTTTTCAACAAAGGCCTTGAAGGCCAAAAAAGTGTTAAATACTTCACTCTTGAGTTTTAAGAAGTATACCCAAGTGCGTCTGGAGAAATCATCAATGAAAGTTAAGAAATACTTGCAGCCAAAGAATGACACAACTGGAAGTGGACCACATAAATCACTATGCACAAGCTGTAAAGGGGCTGAGGCGTGCCAAGAGGCACGTTTTTGAAAACTGTCCCGATGATGTTTTCCGAGTACACATCCGGAACAAACACCATCTCTGCAAGATACCATAGGAAGACCTGTCACCATATTTTCTTTACATAGATGCTGAAGGGAGCGATAGTTTGCTCACTTCATCGTTATGAGCAACAAATACTGAGGGAAGATTTGATGACCCAAAGTTGTGAAACTTATACAACCTTGTGGAATCATCAGCAATGCCAGTAGCCAAAATCTGTTTAGGATCTCTTAAGTCCTTGATTACAACATCATGAGGTGAAAATTCAACGATTTTACCTTCACCTGAATGAGTTATCTGATATACAGATAGAAGGTTGCAGGATAAGGTTGGAACACATAATACATCATTAAACTGACCATTGTCTAGATGAACAGTTCCAGTCCCTACAACATTAAGAGATCTATCATCACCAACATATATATTTTTGGTGTTACAATCATTTAAAGAAGAAAGCATGGCTTTGTTTTTGGCCATGTGATAAGAAGCTCCAGAATCAATGAGCCACTCATGAGAATGAGAAGAAGAAGATACATTTAATGCATAGCCAGACCGAGATGCTTGACAACCACATGCAGAAAGTGCCATTCCTGAAGATGAAGTTGAAGTTGAAGATTGCCCCAAATGGATGTTATGCTTCTTCATTGCTGCTTCCAAGGCTTCCATCTTCTTAA
Organism: Pinus tabuliformis; assembly: GCA_031772625.1. NCBI lineage: Eukaryota > Viridiplantae > Streptophyta > Pinopsida > Pinales > Pinaceae > Pinus > Pinus tabuliformis. The sequence continues at coordinate 1,351,307,863 of CM062820.1, read as the reverse complement.
AGCATTTTGATTCTAAGTGGCCATCTCGATTACAAAAATTGCAATGTCTATCAGTCTTCTTCCCTTTGTTTTTATTTGTCTTATCATTTTGTTGAAATGATTTTTCATTTTGGGGCTGAAATTGCTTAGGAACCTTGTTTGGTTTAGGACCATTCTTTTTAGCATATGACTTCTTGGGATTCTTTGAATTTGGTTGCTGCTGGGCGGCTAACGCTTTCTTGGAAGAGTTTCCAAGATTAAGAAGACCAAGGTGTAAGAGTTTTTCTTGTTCTCTTATTAAAGAATCACAAAAAGAGTCAAAGGAAGGGGACTTGTAGTCTGTTCCTTGAGAAATGAAGGCTTCTCTTGTAGAATGGAAGGTGGAAACAAACACAGAGTAGGCTGGTCCCAACTTTGTAAGAATGGAATAGATAAGATTACTATCTTCTTTCTTAACTTTAACACCTTCCAAAAGATATCTAAGGGTCTTGAACTTGGACAAGAAATCTTCAATGCAAGAAAAATTATTAGGGTCCAATGTAAGCAACTCATTTTCAAGTTGATGGGCTCTAATTTCATTTTTAATGCCAAAAACTTTATTGATTTGTTTCATTGCTTCATCAGGAGAATCAATTTCTGCAATATGGAATCTAAGATCTGGAGAAATAGACATCCCTATCAGTCCACGTGCTTGATCTTACCTATTTTCCCATTTAACAACCTTATCTTCATCCTTCGGTTTCTTTTCTTGGCCTGAGGCTATTCTGAAGAGACCTTTACTTCTAAGTAAATCCTCAATGTAAGCCAACCATTGGAAGTAGTTGGTGCTGTCAAGGGTAACTTGGTGTTGACTTTCCATTTCAACGGAAGCTGAAGCAAAAGATGCTGAAAATAAGTGTTCCAATGGATAGATCTCGAAAAATTAGGCTGGTTTAAAAAAAACGGCTCTGAAAACGGCTTTCGGATGAAGAAGTTATGGCTTTTTGAAAAAAAGTTGTTGAAGTTGCCGACGAAGTGCGGGAATGTGCGGAAATGAAAAAGTCCACCCCCACAAAATGGAGACTTGAACCCAAGACCTCTACTCTCTTAAAATAGCTTTGAACCAATTCATCTATACGCGAGAGAGAGAGAGAGAGAGAGAGAGAGAGAGAGGGGTGCTTTGGGTTGCGTGCTTGCCTTGAGAAAGCTCATTTTCCCTACAAAACACAAAACACAAAACCCAACACGGACATGCAAAGAAAACGAACCTTATGGCTCGAAGTTAGCTTTAGCCGAAAAACTAAATATTTTAAAAAATGAACCTTGCGGCTCAAAGTTAGCTTTGGCTGGAAACTAAATATTTTTCTCAATGTTTCTGATTTTCCGAGATCACCCTATGGCGCAGGGAAAAGAGCATACGCATGAGAAAAATCCTTCCTTTCTGTTTCTGATTTGCCCAAATCGCACAGAGTCGCAGGGAAAAGAGCATACACAGAAATGAAAGGTATAGATCCGGTAATAAAAAGGCTAAATAAACCAAAACCGAAATAAACAGAGAGAAAATAACAGTAAACTGCAAATAAACACTATATACCTCCAGATCTTAAAAATGACGCAGCTAGGGCTACCGGAAACCTTTTCGCGTGAAACGAAAGGGGTTCCTCACTGGACCAGATGCTCTAAACACAACAGAGCAGTCCTCTTGGCCCGAAAGCAGTCAAAATAGCAGATCTAGGAAACGGCAGTCGGATGCAGTTCTACCGGCTTCAGATTTGGATCACCAACGAACGCGGCCCTCAAATAGCTCTGATACCATGTAGGAATTTACAGGGTAAGTTCCTCAGACAGAACACCAAAAGGACACCGCTCACAACTAGATCGCAGATCAATACATCAGTATTTTGACGTGGTTAAAACCCTCAAAGAGGGAAACAGTCCACGGCCTGAGCCAACGCGGCCACTTCAGGCAATTTATTAATAAAAGAATGAAAATTTACATATGTTTCTCTCATGCACAGATTACCCTACAAATGACCCTCCATGCGCTTTAAATAGAATTCATGGACCAATCGGGTGTCAAGCCACGGATCAAGTGTCGGTAATACCGAGGAGAGAATGAACCGTCGGATCACTACATATCGTGACCGTCGGATTGTAAGTTACAAAATGTACAACGGTAAAGAAACACACTTTACCTAACTCTACACTAGACCAAGTTGTACTTAACTATTTCCTATGTGTTGGAATATCCTAACACGTTTCAATTCATCAGAGACAATTTCCATGTAATCAGAAATCAATTGTCGACAAGTCTTGATTTCGACCATCTTGAGGGAAATAAAAACCTTCGTCAAGACTACTTATATTCAGATATCTAGCCCCAAAATTCCATTGGTTGTCACGTTGCACATGAAGACTTGGAAGCTAGAACATCTGCTCAGATGATGCAAGATGATTCCATACCATTTTGTTTCGAATCATTTCAGTTTTTGAAGGGAAAATTGCATAGTACAACTTCAGTAAAAAATGAGCAACATGTAGGCAATCATGTAATCACATTGGAACCAATAGAAAATTCGTTGCAGTAGTATTTTCAAGTTTTACATGATCCACTAGCTGATATTTTGGATGAGGTTTGCAGTCAAAGTCATTCTCCATTAACTACCTGTGAACTTGAAACGTGTGCTGATATAAACTTGATCCAACAGCTAGTTTCTTTGTCATTTTCAGTAGGAATCTCATCACAAAGCTCAGATAAAAGTTTGCATTCATGGTATGAAGAGAAGAGAGGTAATCCATTGGATGAGATAAGTCCCAGTGTACTTGAACTTCAAGATCCTTATGCAGTGTTTTTGGAGGTGGATAGCGAATCCATATCATTCAACAGATTTGTTTCTAAGTTGTCATGGGAGTTGCCTTTCAGTAGTTCTCTCTTATTGTTCATAAGCAAGCACTTTCGAAGAATTCAAACAACAGCCTGAATGCTTACATGGTTGCATTGGTTGTTTCATTTCACTTGATCTGGTAGTGAAATAGAACAGTTAGAGTAGGTTTGATGAATAAGCTCTACTTTGAGCATCATTTCCAGTTTTTCGGTTGTGTTTAAGTATCGAGTCAGTTTTTAGTTGAGTGAGAATCAGTTTGTGTTGTCAAGTAATCAGTTTTTAGTCATGCATGTCAGCTTGAGTTTTTGACTCCATTGCCCAATGGATAAGGCACTGGTCTACTCTCCCAAAGATCTGTCGTTCTTGGCACCTCCAAGGAGCTACCATCCCCATTAGAGCCAATGTTAGTGTCAGTCTTTGTAGCCTTCCTCCAGTGATCAAGCATGCTCTTACAAAGTGATTTTATGCTGTCAAGGTAAAATTTTGTCATTTCATTAAGTCTTCAAGCAAAATTTGGTCACTAGGCATTAGGTCTAGGGTTTACTTTTATTTCTGTCAAAGTTGTCCAAATGTCGGTCCATGTCACCGTTCAGCTAAGTGTACCATCATTCAGAGGGTTTTAATCATCATGTCAGGTTCCAATGGGTCATTTTACACCTTGTTCATGCTTCGGTTGCGCCTGGGTAAGGTCATTTCCCTCTCCTATGGTTTTGAAGCTAATTTCTCTTGGATGGTCAAATCATTAGCAAAACTTTTATCCTAATGTTCATACACCTTCCCCTATCCTTAACATACCTTATTAAACACTTCCCATCACTGAGATCCCCCAAATTCCTCATTTTCACACAAACCCTAGTTTCTTGCTACAAACCCTATTTTCTAGGCTAGGCCTATGTTTTTCCCTTTTGGACCCCTTCCCCTCACTCAATTTCTGAGATTCAACTTTTCCCTACTTCCTAACATCCCTCCCTACTTCCCAAAATTTCCTCAAGAATTTAGAAGCCCCCTATCCCCTTCATTTCACTTCATTTCAACGAATCCCCTGTTCCACACATCGGGATAGGTTTCACTCAAATCATGTTTCTGAGCAATAAAAGATGAATTTTTGAAACCTGAGAGAGGTTTTTGTTCACAATAGGCCAAGGAAGAAAACCATTCTTCACTTTTTACACAAATATCATGTTTTTAGAGAATGTCAAAAATACAGTTGCCTTGGGAGAATTGATGCATCTCTGAAGTGACCTTGGAAACATCACGTTTTCTCCTAGCTTGGTTGGTCAAATGACTTACTTGGTGAGTCAAATGATAGCTAGACACAAATATATTTCCAATTAGCTATCATGAGCTCAATTTTTAGTTAAGGAAGGCATTCAAAAGTTGACTGTAACAGAACTCTGCATTTAGGCAGCCTCATTTGGAACATTTTGACCAGTCTTGGGAGATTTGATTTTTGAGAGGGAAAATGAACTCCAAATTGAAAAATTCAGGTTGGGTTGGAAAGTAGACTAAACTTCATTTCCAACGAGCTATCCTGTGCCCAATTTGGACACCTAGAAGGCCTCCAAAAGGCTCCTGCAAAAATGCGCAGCGCACTGGGAGAAGTTTTCCAGTGTAAATTTACACTGGCACGGCGCACTGGGGAGGCACGGCGCATTGGGCTAAAAGGCCTAAAATTCATTGAAATCTTCCTCCAAATTTCAAATTATTCTTTCCACAAGTAGGTAGAGCCTCCATTTGTGTGTTTCATCCAAGTTTGTGCTAGGGTAGGGTGGTTGATGGATGGTAATGGTTAAAACAAAAACATCAAACCCTATCTTTTAAAATACCTCAAGGAAACTTGTTGCTAGGATTTCAAATCACTGTTTTGTCACCAAGTTCACTCCCTCATCTCATTTTTCTTTTGATTTCATCATTCCCTAAGTTCCCCTATCTCCCTAAGTTCATCAATTCCATCTCTTATATTCCCTTTCCCAAATTCTCAAACCCCACACCTCATACCCTACACAATAATTCCTAACCCTATTCATCAAATCCCTCAAAACCCTCCTACATTTCCCTAATTCCTATAGTCCCAATAGTCCATAATACCTCACTAATTTTCCCTCCCCTTCCTTATTTCACTATTTTTCCTTGGTGGCAGAGGTTGCACAATCATTAGGACAGTCCAACACAGTTTGACACATCAACGCCACAGGTCCAGGATAAAGACAATAGAGGCAAAAAGAGAATGATTGACTCCAGATATTGGCCGAGGCATCCTTGGCCCACCATTTCCCTTGATGAAGAATCTCCAACCCAAATTTCAAGAAATTTGGAGCAATTTTTGACATTTTGAAATTTTTTGCACTAAAAAACAAAGTTTTTCTCCCTATGCGTCACGCCACGTGGCGTGCGCTTTTGCTAGGGAGCTCCAAATGGTAAAAAGTTTATATTTTTGGATTTTTCATGAAAAATCATGACTGCTGGTGCATGGGCAAGAAGTTTGGGCAAGTTTTGAGTCCCCAGGAGGTCAAAAACACTCAAAAAAAGACCTCTCTGCCCCTATTTTGACACACATGAAGTAGTCTTGGGAGATTGAAGTTTTGGAGGGGCAAATGGGCACCAAATTCAGAAATTCCACTTGGGTTGGAAAGTAGACAAGCAGGGTTGTATAACAAGCACACTTGAGCTCAGTTTGGACTTCATGAAGTCCCTCAAAATCATCCTCAAAGTGGCATGACGCACAGAGAAATTGGCGCAGCGCAGAGAGGATTTTTGCTCAATTTTTCACCTTCCAGCTCAGAAATTCAGCTAGTTTGACTAGTTTTGATTTGAGATGTAATTTTTGATCTATCTTGATGTAATTGGATAAAAATGATGTAATTTTGGCACTTATTTACTTGTTCTATAAGATTCATTCACCAAAGGTGAAATGTGAGTGAATGAATTAGTTTCCTAGCATATAGGGGTAAGTTGTTTTGATTGCCTAGATTTTAGTGCTTTGTTTAGAATTAGTTCAAACAGCTCCTAGAATGATGAGCTCGACCCCTAGAGGCAAGGGAATGGGTTGGGCTAGTCTATATCATGTAATTTCTAAGTCATTTTCAGGGTTGGACACTTGGGATTGCTTTGGCATATCATTGTACATTTTATCTCTGCATTTTGGGTTAAGGAAAGACCAGGGTTTTGCAGCACTGTTTGGGATCCACGTGGCTTTATGTTTTGATGGTGTTCTTCTCTAAGTAATTATAATTTCATTAGTGTTATGTGTATCATTTTCCTGTCTCTTCTTTTAATTTGAACAAATGATTGATTAAGGTAGAATCCATTAACTGCTATGCTCTGCCTTTGAATTTGTTTAAATTTCCATGTTTTCATATGTTTAAGGAGAATTCTTGAGATTCTCTTTCTCTCCTTAGCTCCTCACCAGTCTGATCTATGCATTCACTCACTTTAAAGCATCAAAACGATTGCATTCCTTGCCCCAATCAGAACTCTGCAGAAATTGTGCCTCATCCCCGAGCCCAATTTTGCCTTTCCCTATTTCCAGCACAAAACCCCCAAAAACTCAAAACAAATCCTTGTACTTAATACCTAACCTAAGATTATATTTTATTACAGTCATCTCGAGCCCCATCAATTATATTTTGCTGAGATTGACTTGGAGATAGCCCTCTCCTGTCCTCGTAGGGCTAGCTACGAGGTTGAGCGTGGTTTGATGTGGACCTAGAACCTTGTCTTTTCAGCCTAAGGCAAATCTAGGCTCTAACAACTCCCATAAGAGAAAACAAAAAAAGTGACATAAATGTAGCATAAGGCATGGGAAGTGGGCTTACCCCAAAAGAATTGAGCTGAATGTGTCGATCGCTCCTCGATGTGATGTGGGATGTCAAAACTACAAGGTTGATGTGAGGAATGAGCTCTGCAGTATCTAGTTGATGAGTTTTGATAGCATCGAGGTCGTGATGCGCATGCCATGAATCTAGGGGAAGCGACACTTTGTGGGAGGTTTTAGAATTTCTCCTTGCATGTAACATCCAACTGCTAAAAATAGATCCCTGAAACAAGGGATGCCTTTGCATGCTGCCTTGGGAGAAGCAACCCATTCATGCAAGTCTATTTTTCTCAGTCCTAGAGGGAACCGGTCAAGTCAGCTGCACATACAAGGGACTGCTCGAGTGCTGGAGAAAAATGCACATTTTTCCTGGGAGCTAGGCTGCTACCCAGGAGATTTGCACAATTTCTAGCCAGATCAACTAACTTCTACCCATATTTGTGCAAATTATGGGTTGAGCAACCTTGCTAGGGAAATTTGCACAAATGCTGCTAGGAGTGTTGGCAGGTAGGATTGCGCAACCCTGGAGCCCATCAGGTTGTCAAAGAGGATTGCACAATTTCTAGAGGGAAGGCTAGTTGGCCTCCAGAAATGCACAATTTTCAAGGGGAAGTTGCTCAGCCTGTAACTGGACCAATTTCAGGTGAACAACCTGTGAAGGGAATGGATCAAGCTGTGACTAACAGGCTACCTTTGTGTAAGAAAGACATTGAAGCTTGTGAACTTGATGAATCAAGGCAAGTTGTTGTGAAGGTTGGAAGGGACGCTCCAAAACAAGGCTAAGGAAAAATTTTGGAGGGTGGTTCTAGCTGCTACAACACTTGGTGACACACTAGTAGAACTCTAGCTCTATGAATGGACCTTCTTCATGAAAAGCAAGTCTAACACCTCCGGAATTATTTTTGATTTTTCATCTCATCTTTGTTTCACACTAACTTGATTGTAAGATTTATCATTTGCCAAACCCTTGGTTGATTGACACATATTCCAAGCCAAGGAAACACAGTTGTTTCGATTGGGGTTGAGAGGTATAGGTGCACAAGGAGTATAGCCGTCAGAGTCTTAGTTTCATCTTTGGTGTTGGCCCACTACTAGAAGGCCTGGACAGTACCCCGATAGAGTCACATAGGAACACAAGCATGGCTCTGCTGCTAGCGAGCCTGGTTAGTACCCTAGTGGAGTTACTTGCATCACCTCCCTGCATAGGAAGCCTTTCTCTTCTTTCGCCTTATTCATTTTTCATTTCAACTTTTTTACTTTTCGTTTTTTCATTTTTCAGTGTGCATATCACTTATTCATTTGAGAGGTGGAAGATGGATCCCGACTTATTGAAAGTAGAAGAGGTTGTTCCAGTAGAGAAGTAGTTTACTGTATCTCTGACGTGTCTGTTAAAGTTTTCCCCCATACCTTACTCTACTTGACTGAGCTGACAAGGGTTAACCCAAAAGCAATTGACTAGAGAAGGTGACGCTAGTTAGTGTGCAAGCATTGTGTTTACACCAAGGTTCACTTCGAACAGTATGTATTTTCCTTCAATGTATCATGGACTAAAAGTAACAAGCTCATCATATAGAGGCAAGATGATAGATAACCAATAGTGATAGTGGTACAAGCCCTCTTGTACTTTACCCAGCTCGCTTCAAGAGTCATACATGGTTTCATACAAAACTAACCTATGAATGAAACAAGTGAATGAACTAACAATCAACAAAGCAAAGAAAGAGAAAAAGAAAAAATGAAAGCAAGGCAAGTAAACAAACTTGCAAGAAAACAAACAAGTAAACAAAGCATGTAAGAAAACAAGCATGCAAGCAAAGAACTGAAAGAAAACACTAATCCTACTCCTACACTAGCAATACATTGGCCTGATCACATGAAGTGATACTTCCAATTCAACCACTGCTACATTGGTAGACCCATGTTGGTGAAGGCTTGGTATGCGAGCAACCCAGTTATGCGAACCAGCGAGCAAGAAAGATATAACAATGAAGACAATGACACTTTGTCATTCAAAGTGACCATAGGACATAAGTGAGTACATGTGCATGACGGGAAGTCTACAGACTTATCATGGTGTTGTGTGATAGTACATGCAACTTTGAAGCATAAGCAGACTCTTGACTGTGACATTCAAGCCAACAAAAGAAACAAAGATAACTTGCATCACACATGAGTTCTTGCAATGTAAGACTCCTCTAATGCATGAGCAATGGGATCGTGTAGTTTGAGTGGAGGAAGTAAAATCTGAGTGTTAGATTGATCTTGAGTGCATACAGATGAGTGATGAGGATACTTGAGTGTTTGAAAAATTTCCTGATTGGAAGCGAAACCAACATCAAGACATCGAGGGCTTGACATAACCATCAGCTTATGCTGAAGTGCCTCAACGGTTTGTGGGGTTTTGACTTCATTGATAGATGGATCTTCGTAGACCAGTGGTTTAGACGGATTAACAATGAGTGAATCAACATCGTGATTGGATGATGAGGTGAAGAGATCTCGACAACCAAGATCAGAAAATTCAAGATGTTGGTTGACATCCTCATGGTTTGATGAATCACACATAGGTGTAGATGAGGAGGAAGGATGTTTATCCTCTATGTGTTTGGAAAAAGCATATGAAAGATCAAGTGGATTTCCAATGAATGATTTGTCCTCTCTGTTGTTGAATGATTGGCTAACATATGGTGTGTCTTGTGAAATATCAACAATGGGTGCATCTGTGGATGAAGACACACATGCGAAATCGTGGATGCCAGGTTGACCAACGATGTTTTTAAAGAACTGAGGGGGCTCAGAAAAAAGGGAGTAATCCTTCACCAAGTGTTGATGCTAAAGCTCCCACTCATACTCTTCATGAATGACAATGCATTTTGGTTGTGCAACACCAACTCTGTCAGTGGGTTGTTCCTCATTCAAAACATGTGAATAGTCCGAAATGGATGAACACAAGATAACATCATCCGGAGGAACACCCAGGTACGAAGACGGAGGTCATAGAAAAGAATGCATATGAGGACTGGAAGGACTCACAACCAAATGTGCATGAAAATTGAGTGAAGTGATGTTGGGGGGGTGTGAAGGATGAACAGGTGTGTGAGCATGATCCTTAACATCACTGGACAGTGGTGGAGCTGTTAAATAAGAGGAAGGCAAATAGGCAGTTGAGACAGTGCCCACTTCATCATGAGATTGTGTAACTCCATCAATGAAGAATGTTGAGTGAGGCTTGATCTCAAACTTTCTCTTGGGACATGCAAATTTCTTAAGGCAGTACTCGAACCGGTCCCAAAGATAAGAAAATTTCATCTGGCTCATCAGAGCTTGAAACTACAAGTCACGGAAGCGTTGCCAAAAATCAATAACTGATTCATGCGGAGCCCTCCATTTTTGTAATAGTTTCCGGTCAAGATAGTCTAGATCAAAATGATAGAATGTGTCTTCAATAAGATCATAGAAGTGCTCAAAAGAGTGCATGATGTCGCTATTAGGATGAGCACCCAATGAAAAGGAGATTCTTGAAGTGTGTATACAAGCAACAAATTGGCCTATTCGTCAGAAAACTCATCTTCCTCATGAATCATGGAAAGAAAGTTATGTAAGTGCCCAGGCCAGGCCACTTCATCTTCACCATCATATGTGTGAGTGGACAAGAGATCGAAAAACTTACCCTAGATGGAGACATCTTCATGATTCAAAAAACACCTCGAGGGAAGAAGAGTGCAAGACTCCACAAAATATATGCAAAGCTTCAAAGCTAGATGAGATGACATATCTTGTCATCAGGCCCTCCTTCTAGTGCCATAAATTTTGACGGTGCTGGACCCACCAACATATCAATGGGATCTCCCTGGTAAGAAGTCCCAATTAGACCTCAGACCGTTTGGTGTAGGAGTCCCAGTAGTGGGGCGTAAGGTAATGCCTTGACCGTGATGCTGCACAGAGGAAAGTAAGATAACTCTATCAGTAGCAAGGGTGTGTCTACTTCACTGAGTCAAGAAAGGTGTATGAGAGGTTCTAACTATAGGTTTTAATCCCGTATAGAAATTACCTACATACGAATTCTAAAACACAGAAAATAAACAATGCGAAAGCATAACACATAAAACACATATACACAGAGATTTTCCCCTGGATCCCAAAACCGAGACTACCAGCTTGATTTTTCATTATGTTCCTTTCAATGTTACAATACATATTTATACATGCTAAAGCATCCAATACCATGGAACGAAAACCATCGCTTCCAAAACCTTGCATATGGAACATGAGAGATGTCCCCTTCCTCTTCTTGTGACTTGGGACACTATTTAGCAGATAACTTTACACCTACAGGAACAAGATCCTTCACTGGTTTACTATCCTGCATATTAAACCTTTGCAATATTATCTCAACATACTTCCTCTCGTTTAACCAGAGCTTCCCCTTTGTCTGATCTCTTTTAATTTCCATGCCCAAAATATAGTTTGTAGAACCAAGATCTTTCATGTCGCATTTGGCGGACAAATGGGTCTTCAAATCCTGGATAATTTCTTTGTCATTTCCAACTAGAAACATATCATCCACATACAAGACTAGATAAATAACACAGTCACCAATTAATTTAAAATACACGCAGTGATCTGCTTTGCTTCTGGTGAAGCCAAGTCCCTGTATAAATGCATCAAATTTTTGATACCACATCCTTGGTGACTGTTTTAATCCATACATAGACTTCTTTAACTTGCATACCAGTTCTTTCTTACCCTTCACCACAAAGCCTTCCAGTTGCTTCATGTAGATCTCCTCTTCCAAATCCCCGTGAAGAAATGTTGTCTTCACATCCATCTGTTCTACCTCAAAATCAAAAGCAACAACAACAGACAAAAGTAATCTAATAGAAGTTACCTTGGTAATAGGAGAAAAAATATCACCAAAATCAATTCCCAGAACCTGGGAATAACCTTTTGCTACCAACCGAGCTTTGTATTTCTCCACCTTTCCTTCTACATTTGTCTTCTTCTTGAACACCCATTTTCTGCCAATGGGTTTCCTTACCGCCAGAAACTCCACTAGATCCCAAGCCTCATTTTTGTGCAAAGATGCCATTTCATCAACCATGGCCTCTTTCCAGAGTTTTCCATCCTTTGAATCTACTGCTTCCTTTATAGTTCTAGTATCATCATCAGTAATATATAAAGAAAAATTTGAACAAAAAGTAGATGGACTATATCTTTCTAGCTACCTTCTTTCTCGAACTGATATTCTCACACCCAGAGCTTGTGGATCTTCATCTTTTGATTCCTCCTCTGCTGTAGAGTCTGATTCTTCCTCCTTTAGCTCAAACTCTATCTTCTCAGGTTCCTTTGGTTGGACTTCATGTTTAATAACATCTTTCACCTCTCTAAACACCACATCTCAGCTATACACAACCTTCCTTGTTATTGGGTTCCAAAGCTTATAACCCTTTAAAGCATCCTTATACCTAATAAAGATGCACTTTTCAGATTTACTATCCAACTTGGTTCGTTTCTCCTTTGGAACATGTACATATGCACCACATCTAAATACCCTCAGATGTGAAGGAGAGGGTTTCTTACCAATCCATACCTCTTGTGGAGTCTTATCCTCCAACACTGATGAAGGTGATCTATTTACCAGGTAACACGTTGTCTCCACTGTCTCTGCCCAGAATTCCTGTCCTAACCCAACATTACTTAGCATACTTCTTTCCCTTTCCATCAACATCTTGTTCATTCTTTCTGTAACTCCATTTTACTGAGGTGTATATGGAGTAGTCTTCTTCCGTGCTATACCACACTTCTTACATAATTCTTCAAATTCCTTACTGCAAAACTCTCAACTGTTTTCCGTCCTCAGCACCTTTATCTTCTTCTCTGTCTGGTTTTCCACCAGAGCCTTAAATTTTTTAAACCTATTAAAGACTTCAGATTTCTTCTTAAGGAAATATATCCATGTATTACTTGAAAAGTCATCTATAAAGGATACATAGTACACAGACTTACCCAGTGATGGCATCTTCACAGGTCCAAACACATCACTGTGCACAATCTCTAATATCTGTTTCACCCTCTTATCACTAGAGGGGAAACTGATTTGATTCTACTTCCCATAGACACAATCTTCATAGTAATCAAAATCCAGAGAGCTCTTACTCATACCTTATACCATAACTTTACCATGAAGTATTTGAAGACCCTTCTCTCCAATATGTCCAAGCCTTTGGTGCCACAGCATGGTCTTCTCTCTAGAGACCACTAGATTTTCTGCTCCACTTTGAGGAACCATATAGCTTGTTGGCTTATAGGGGCCTGACCCAGGTTCAGAGGTGATTTAGCCAAACAAATCCCGGTACTGTTGGCCCTTTCAGCAATAGTCTGTGGAGCGCAAACTGAGGTCTCACCCAAAGTAGTATGGAAGGGTGCTAGAACTAGGTTTCTTCACCCTAGAGATGTTTGATGATTTTCGGTGGTCCGCAGTTTTAACCTTGTGCACACATCACTATGTGCACCTATCAGTACTTCGTAGCTGATGATGCTGCCTTCACGCAGCCTTACTCGGGACTCAATCCACATTAGTACCCAATTCCTTATTATTAACCCGATATTAGTTGATTACTTAGCTTATCTTCCTGTGTTTTTAGTTATACTTAACAATGTTCACCATTCATATCAGTGCGCATGATAAATAAAAAAGTATAATTGAAAAAGATAACAAACATATACTAACTTAGAACAGATACATAAGATTTGGAATCAAACTTCTTTTATTATTATTCTTCCTTGGTTACAAACTCGACTCCACCCTGCACACTCAGCTGCAGGGGTCTGCGCACTCAGCTGCGGACTCTACTAGGCCTCTGCTGATCCAAAATGGATCTAGAATAGACTTCTAAGTCTATAAATATTTCTCATAGAAGAAAATTATAGTCAAAGGATGCTCTTCAAAATAGTCTCATTGCGTATATCCTTTCAATCTAAATCTACTACAATTTGAATGGAATAAAAAGGACTTCGGATGAAGAAGTTATTGCAAAAAGAAGATTGCCCATTATCCTTAGAAAAGGAAGCAATTTATTATAAATGAGACTTAAGGGAAATTGCTTTTTTAAACATAAAAGCCATTAGAGTTCATCACATCACATTCCTTTATCACATCGCAATAAACTAAGGGAGAGGACTTAAAACAGGCGCAAAGGCTTTCAGCAGACCCGACGGATTTATGAATGAAACAAGCAAACCTTTTGAGTTCTGAAAGGAAGGTAGTAAATGGTATTTTGGGCAGGCTTCAAGCAGTAAGCAGTATTGGATGGGCTCTGCCCAATTCCATACATTGGCTGACACATAGCACACAGGAGGAGAGAGGAAACCACTTTTTTGGGCGTTTAATCCCTGTGTGAGTTATGCACCCGAAATGACTGTCAGCCATCAAATTATAGGTCACAAATCAATGGTCAAGATCTGATCAAAGCGATCGGTGATCGACAGAGTCAAAGGGAAGACCCCCAAGAATTTTGCGATAGTGATATGCGATGTGAAATATTGACCGTCAGATCGAGGAGCAGAATCAATGGTCAGGATCTGATCAGAGTGATCGATGATCAACGATCGGTGATCCCCGATATAAAGGCCCAATGCGATAGCAATATGCAATGTGCAATATCAGCCATTGGATCAAAAAAAGAATGGACGGTCCTGATTTGATTGGTGATCGACGATCAGTGATCCTGATACAAAGGGAAAATGCACATTGCGACTTGCAATTGTGATATGCCGATAAAGGGCAGACTCAATGGGAATTATAAGTATGAATGCATAAAATTTGAAATCTAGTTTATTCATATTTTCTTTGTATTTCCCATATTTTGAGGTTTTGACATCCTATCTAAGCGATTGCGATATTCCGATAGAAAGCGAACTTGATTGGTTTATAGATGTGAGTCTATATTATTTGAAGTCTGTGCTAAAGGCCCATGATGTGTTTTGCGTGCTTTTTTTGTGTATTTCCATTATTTGGCTATTTCGGCTAGAGGAAGGCAAAATGATTGGGTTTCTGATGCCAACGGTTCCTTTCCATTGTAAATGGATTCTTGTGGTGAAGCAGTCAAGTTTTCCATGATGGAAGGTTGTAACTAATGTGCTACAAATACACAAATACACAAAGAGCACAAATGTTGAAGATGGCTGAGAATGCTCAGAGGCCGAGAGATAACATAGAGAGCAGAATTGACAAAGGGTGCTTGGAGGCTGAGCAAACCTAGAGCTCGTAAGAGCTGAGAGCCAGAGCCAGAGCCAGAGCCAGAGACGAGAGCCAGAGCCAGAGCCGGAGCTGAGATCTAGAGCTAGAGAGCTCACAACAGAATTCTAAGAGCCATGGAGCTGTAATGAAGCTGCAGAACAGTAAAGAGATCAAATGATCAAGTTGTTGCTGGTGTCCAGAGTGTGCTGAAGACAAAAAAAGGAGTTCCAGACAAAATACATAATTCTGAGGGAGTTAGAGAAGCCAAAAGCTCAAGAAGCTCAGAGCACTGGCTGAAGGAGTCAAGTCTAGAGAAGCCTAGATCTGCCTGCAGAGTGAGGACAACCAGGGGTAAGATGGCATTCTAAACCCATAGGTTTAGTGTAAACCAATGGAGCTGAGCATGGAGCTTGTAAAAGATTTTAGCCATAATCCCAAAGAGTCTAATCTAGTTGATTAGAGCTCAAGGAGATGTAGCCCAAGATATCAGGGTGAACTCCATATTATATTGTTGTCTTATGTGTTTGTTTATTTGTTGCATTATTTACTAGTACATGTATTTAAACATCAGCATAAGCAACAGAACATAAGAACTTAACAGTAGAAAGGCAAACAAAAGCATACACCTATTTTCAAGTATTTTTAATTCCGCAATTGGTTAATCATAAGATCTGGGGAATATTTAAGCTTTGGAAGTGGAGAGGTTCTTGTAAGCTGACAGGAAGCCTTTATTGCCCCATTTTCAAATCAGGTGGTATCAGAGCTTAATTTTGATTAACCCCACCTTCAAAGAGGGTGATATCAAAGCTTATTATACCAGAGCAGGTTGTATCATGTAGCAAGTGGTATTAGATCAGAATGGTTGATTGAAAGAGCAAAAGATTTCTTTTCTGGAAGGTGTTTGGGTAGTCAAGGATTGATTTTCTGATTGATTGTATGCTTGTTTGCAGACTGAGTATTGTTTGAGTTTGCAGAGGTGAAGGGAAAGTTGTTGATAGCTAAGTCCAGGAGAGGACAAAATGGAAGAAGGGCTAAAGGCATTCTTCTTATCCCAAATGACCTCAAAGCAATCCTTGAAGCACAAGAGGTTTGTTGCAAAAGGTTGCTTGAATAAGCTCTTTGTTAATCTTGTTTGAAGTTATTTTGTTCATTTTTGATAATGACAACTTCTACAAGTGAGTCCTCAATTTCTTCTTTCTTCACAAGATTCACTGATGAAGACATGAAGCAAGACTTGTTGACCATGATGGATATGGTGAGAGAAATGTATGAGGATGGAAGGAAGAGAATCATGCTTAGAGAGTAGTTGAATTCCATGAAGGAAGAGAAGCAGTTGCTTTCTGACAAATTGCAGGAAATGGAGAGGCAACCTCATATTGCAAAAATGAACCTGAAAAGGATGCATGAGTTGGAAACAAAGCTCTTTGTTGCCAAAGAAGCCTTGGTCAAGTATCAGCTTGAAGAAGAGGTAAACAATTATGTTTGTATTCAATTTCCTCTAAGAATGATTATGTTGGTTCTTTTGAAAAACATACTAGGGGCATAGGTTCCAAGTTAATGTCCAAGATGGGCTATGAAGGAAAAGGCTTAGGCAAACATGCACAAGGTATTGTTGAGCCAATAATGGTTGAGGAAAGGCCTAAGTATTTGGGTCTTGGCTATGGACAGTCTTATGGAGAAAGTTCCAAAGCTACCATGAAGGCCATTGAAATAGTTCCAAGAAGGAGTTTCATTTCTAGTCTTCTACCTCAAGAGTGTGAAGATTGTATTTGTGGAGAATGCAATAGTTTGAAAGAACATTTGCAAGATGTAGGTGTTCATATGCATACACTTTAACCAGAGAGTTGTGGAAACTCTGAAACCATTGAAGAGGTTGATGGTGTTCCAAAGGGAGCTACTTCTTCATTCAATTCACCTCCTCATGAAGGCAATAAAGGTGAGAGAGAAAGGTATAAATCTGGTTCCAACCATATTCCTTTTGATTATGTTAAGCATGGTAAATTTCCATATAAGTATGGGAAAAGAATTGCATGTTATTTTTGTGGTTTACATAACCATAATGTTTCTAGATGTTGGAAGAGAATGGCCACATACAGGAAACTTTTGAAGGAAAGGACTCAAGAAGCCAAAGGTCCATTGAACAAGGAAAATTATGCTATCAAGAGGATGCACATGTTTTGCACTTACTACCATAAGCAAGGACATGTTGTTGCAAAATGTTGGACTCTGAACCCAACAATTCTTCCATGAAACTTGAAGAAGGTGGAAAGAGAAAATGGCAGATATGGAAAGAAAGATTCCATGAATGATGTGTTTCAAGATGATTCACATGTTGATGCTGATGTGCAGACAAAGGTCCTACCTTTGAAATGGATTGGTAAGAAATGGTTAGAGTTCTTATCCAATTAAAGATTGCATGTCTTTTGATTTGATGCATCTATTTGAATTTGTTTGTTAATGGAATGCAAGTTTTAGGATTTTACCAAGAAGGTGAATGGAAAAGTTGAGTAGGAGACTCACTTTATTGCTGCAACATTATGTTCATTTCAGCTTTGAAAGTACAGTGTGCTTAAGCGAAAGTTGAAGGATGAAATGCATGCATAAGCTTGATATGCATGAACCCAGGGATGTTGATGATTTCCTTGTATTTGAACATGTATGTGTGATTAAATTGAAGGGTCGATTGCTTTGGCATGCATGTAATGTAATATTGACTTGGGAAAAGTTGATTTGGTCTCCAAGATGGAGATAATGATGAAGTGTTTCATCTTTTGAAAAGAATCCTTGGGATCTTTTCTACATGCTTGACTTGAAGGTTCAATTGTTTAAAGGCATGTTTTGTTGGCTTGTTATCTAGTCAATCATTTGTATGTAGATGTAAAGACATGGAGGTGTTCACAAGATGTGAAATCTGTTTCTTTTGTTGAATCAGGAGTTTAGGCCATCTAGTTGTTGTCTGTAATCTTGTTGTTGTTAACAGATGTTGTTGGTAGTATGTCAAACAGGTACAAATGAAAATTTCGTGAAGTAGTTGTAACTTCACATTGGTTTGAGCCACCTTGGATCAATGATCAAGGCAGAGCAGTTCAAACTACCTTTTGTAACCTTCTCAGTAGGAGTTTTACATGAACTCAAGAAGGAAAATGTTCTTCCTAAGAGGACCAGCACATCCAAGAAGGAAAGTGGTCAAATGCTTTGGTTCAGAGACACTATGCAAGGAATGTGTATGGAGGCTGAAAGAAGAGGGTGCTCTTACTCTCATTTACTGTTCAGATCAGTATATTAGTCTTTTGGAGGCCAAAAGTTCTTTTAGTGGAAGGTGTGATCCAAAATGGATCTAGAATAGACTTCTAAGTCTAAAAATATTCCTCATAGAGAAAAATGAAAGTCAAAGTATGCTCTTGGAAATAGTCTCATTGTGTAGATCCTTTCAATCTAAATCCAAAATGGATCTAGAATAGACTTCTAAGTCTAAAAATATTCCTCATAGAGAAAAATGAAAGTCAAAGTATGCTCTTGGAAATAGTCTCATTGTGTAGATCCTTTCAATCTAAATCTACTGCCAATGCGATAGCAATATGCGATGTGCGATATCAACCGTCAGATTGGAAAAAGAATGTACGGTCCTAATTTGATCGGCAATCGGCGATCGATGATCCCTAATACAAAGGGCCAATGCACATTGTGACTTGCAGTTGCGATATGCCAATAAAGGGCAAACCCGATGGGAATTATAAGCATGAATGCATAAAATTTGAAATCTGGTTTATTCGAATTTTCTTTGTATTTCCCGTATATTGAGGTTTTGACCTCTCGCCTAAGAGATTGTGATATGCCGATAGAAGGAAGACCCGATGGGCTTATAAATGCGATTCTATATTATTTGAAGTCTAGGCTAAAGGCCCATGATGTGTTTTGCATGCGTTTTTCTGTGTATTTCTGTTATTTGGCTATTTTGGCTAGAGGAAGGAAAAACGATCGAGTTTCCCACGCTGACGTTTCCTTTCCATTGTAAACGAATTCTTGTGGTGAGACAATTTGGTTTTCCATTATGGAGGACTGTAACTGATGTGTTACAAATACACAAAGAGAACAAATGCTGAAGATGGCTGAGAATGCACGTAGAGGCCGATAGATAACACAGAGAGCAGAATTGATAGAGGGTCGCTTGGAGGTTGAGAAAACCTAGAAGCTCATAAGAGCCGAGAGCCAGAGCTAGAGATGAGAGCCGAGAGCCAAAGCCAGAGCCAGAGCTGAGAGCCAAAGCCAGAGCCAGAGCTAGAGAGCTTAGAGAAAACTTCTAAGAGCCATGGAGCTGTAATGAAGCTGTAGAACAACAAGGAGATCAAATGATCAAGCTGTTGCTGGTGTCCAGAGTGTGCTGAAGATAGAAGAAGGAGTTCCAGAGACAATGTAGAATTCTGAGGGAGTCAGAGAAGCCAGAAGCTCAAGAAGCTCAGAGCACTAACTAAAGTAGTCAAGTCTAGAGAAGCCTAGATCTGTGTGCAGAGTGAGGACAACCAAGGGTAAGATTGCATTCTAAACCCATAGGTTCAATGTAAACCAATGGAGTTGAGCGTGAAGGTTGTAAAAGATTTCAGCCATAATCCCAAAGAGTCTAATCGAGTTGATTAGAGCTCAAGGAGACGTAGCCCAAGATATTAGGGTGAACTCCATATTATATTGTTGTCTTATATGTTTGTTTATTTGCTACATTATTTACTGTTACATGTATTTAAACATCAGCATAAGCAATAGAACATAAGCTCTTAACAATACAAAGGCAAACAAAATCATACACCTATTTTCAAGTATTTTTAATTCCGCAATTGGTTAATCATAAGATCTGGTAAATATTTAAGCTTTGGAAGTGGGAGAGGTTCTTGTAAGCTGACAAGAAGCCTTTAGTCCCCAATTTTTAGGTCATGTACGCACTCAGTTGTAGAGCCTCTTCCTAATACTACGACCCAAAACACTTAGACTTTTACTCTATGCTCGAACCATCTATCTTCTCCATATATTTCTTGTTCTTCATTACAACTTAGAGCCTCACTCTATTTATACACTCCCATGGTCTGCGAACCCTAGGTAGGTTGAAAATACCTTACAAAACTTAGGGTGGACAACCCTATGACTCAACATATATTTCGTGCTCTGCACCTGCAATTCAAGGAGTCTTACAACATTATTTGACCAAAACTTGGGCTTTGAGCCCCAAAACATGCTGTGGGGGGATTCCATGCCCAATAGGCCCCCAAAAGAAACATCATGACTTGCCCTCGACTCACTCTGTTGGTGCAGTGATCTTGGCATAGAGTCCCTCAGCTGGTCTCGAATGGCCTGAATGTCAGAAATGCACTAAGTGCTGCCTACTGAACCTGCTACGTTATGTCTTATGAGCCCTCTATTTCCAGCGTGCTATGCTGCATCTGTGGATTCATCCCAATCTGCTCGAGCTTTCCTTCAATATCTACTATGATTGTGAAGGTTTCATCAATCCATGGCTGGACGCGGACTTTGAGAATGACTTCCTTATGCCACACCACATCCACCTTCTCTTTTAATTCCTTGGCTTGCTACATCCTTGCAAGCCGCTGAGTAAGGACTACTGTCTGCACAGTCCCTTTGATGTTGTCATATTGTTGCTGGAGTTCGCGTGCTTCAACTCCAGCCGCTGAATGTTGGGGTCCTCCTACATTGTCGTGATGACCTCAGGTGCTTGCTCCAACATGTTGTTACAGTCGCATACTACACCTCCAATCTCTTCCATCCTTGCTGCAATGGCGCTAGTGTGCTACTCTCTAACCTTTGGGGGAGTGGAAGGCTACGCCTTCAATTGCAGCTCGACAATCTGGAGATTCAACTGCAACTGCACCTTTGTTGTCTCTTCTCTGGCATTGCGGACTCCACTTGCTAAACTGTGAATCCACACTTTTACCGATAGATCTGCTGCAATAGAAAGCTCTGGGACACATCAGTAAGCATCATCTACCATCTGTACCAACTGTTTGTTCTATCACACCAACTCGTCACCCTACAAGCTAAGATGTTCTATATTAATCTTTTGCTCACTCAGAACCTGGATCGCGTGGCTCTCCCTGGTGTGCAGCTCTGCTATTATTCCATCCTGTAGCTGATAGAGTGTTTCCCAAGGAAGGGTAGCTAGATTAAGGCCATGGTCTTTCATCATGCTAACTGTCATTCAGTCCATCGCATCTGCTGATACCAACGCTCCTTCTGGCAACACTATTGTGTTGGCCATCCTTGTACGCAGCATCTGTTCTGCTATTGAAGTCCCCACTGCGACGTGGGTAGACATGATACCTTCCTGAGGAGGGCTCACCTTTAACTCTTGAAGCTGCATCCTGAGGGCCCCTAACACATTCTACTGCTCCGTCATAAAGTCTTGGAGTGCTTCACTAGTGACATCATTAACCGTCTTGCCAATGTCATGGAGGTCACCTTCAGTTAAGGTGATTGGGACAATGGTCAGCTTCAAGGCCTTGACCTTTTTTCTTGGACCCGATCTTTCTTTGACGCATAGCCATTTGAGTTGGGTTGAGGTGGTTTCTAGGTCCGTGCTCTCTTCTGCAAGGTCTGTGTCCTCTGCCTCCTACCCTGCAGAAACTACTTGGGCTTCCTCTGCCTGCACTATTGTGGCCCCTACTGTCTGCGCTACTGCTATTGCTTCAACAACCTTCTTCTACTCTGCAGCTGCTTGTGCCACTTCGCGGGCTGCCCTGACCTCGGCTACTGCTTTTTCATTCCACCTTTTCTTGATGAGCTAGGTGATGCATAGCTTGGCATCATCCTTCCTTTTTTGCGTTGTTATCTTTAACAACTTTGCTAGATCCAGGGTGCACCACTCAGGGGGCCATGTTTCTAGCACTATGAAGATCGTGTCGTCAGTGGCTATGAAGGGGAGCATTGTCCACTGCTGCACTGGATCTTTTCGCGCTTTGATGTAGATATTGTGCATGTCCACCTTGAAGTCTACAAAACTCTGCAGACTATTATGCACTGTGGGGGATAGGCGTGACCTCCTATTTATCCACATTCGGATGCTCACCTCCATGAGGACATAGCAAATCTTAGTATCGTAAATCTATTTCGTGTCCTTAGTGGCCTAGAGCGAAGTGTACTTCACAGCCTCTGGTAGGTCTATGTTGATACTCGGGAACTCGCTATCCTTCGGCAGTTCTCCTGCTACTAGCAAGATGGATAAGAGCAACCACACATAGTGGAAGGTCTTACCCTATTCCAGGAACTCAGCCCAGTTGAATTGGATCCCCTCCACACATTGTTCTGCCAACGCAACCACCAACGTTTTTACTTCATTGGCATGACATTTTCTCATTATTTTACCGGCCAAGACTTGGGTGGCTATGTGCACTCCTTTATCCTTCATACTAGTGATGGCGTAACCCCTCTTTTTTTCTTGATGTTATATTTTGTCTTCATGGCTTCTACGAGAGACAAATCGCTTTTTTTTCCTACTATCGTTGTGGGGTCCTTTCCCTTACAGGGAAATCGAGAAATTCTGCGAATGAGATCTTCTATGATGGGAATAGGATCCTCCAGCCATAAGTGCCCATCATGCACCAAGAAAAGTAGCTGCCTAATGATGAAAATGGTGATGGGCGTGTGGTGAAAATGTGTTATCCATAGTAGATGAAGCAACCCAGCCTTTCCCACACCGTGCAACCATTTTCGCGGCTCTAATGTTATCACCGAACCCTCCTTATTCTATTTCATTAGGCTCGCTATCTCTAAGTGTCGGAACTTCTCGCTATCCATGAGGTCCCAGTCTTCAAATTTTAGAGTGGGCACGTGTCCTAGGAGCGAACCCTCAAAGGTAATTCCATCAAGGAGGAGCAGGGTCTGGAGTGCACTCTTCGTTGCATTTAGATCCTTTAGTATCTTTGTTTTCCCTTTTCACGGAGGGACATACTCAGGCAATTTCGCTGCAGAGCGCACTAGTTGGATGTCTTCCTCCACATCTTCCTCTTCCTCTACTGTGGCAATCAAAGCTTGCAAGTCCTCTTCCTCTTCATTTGTTTTAATGGTAATTGCCTTGCCTTTTTCTTCTATTGATAACTTGTGCCGCAGATTCCTCAGGGACATGTGTACTGGTCCCATTCCCTATTTATCTTTCTTCGGTCACAACATCTGGGGGGATTTAGGGATTTCTATCATAGTGCCAATGCCTTTAGGAACATCATGGACCATGGGGGTCTGCACGGCCTCGCCAATAGTTCCTTCTTCAATGCCCAACCCATCCTTAGTGGCCATCATCATTTCTACATTGTATGTAGTTTTTCGCGAATTTAGGAGCTCTAATATTGCTCGGCACTCAACACTCTCTACTCTATTCAACCGCGCAAGTCTCCAACAAAGAAGTTTTTCTTGTGGCTAGCCCGTGGAGTTTTATAGTGCCTTTTGAATTCAAATTCAACCGTTTCCCCCAATTCCAGGCCATTAATGCTTTCATGGTAGTAGATTTTCTGAAATCTTGCCCATAATTGTTGTTTTAAATGCCTGCCGCCCGCTCCATTTGGTCTCAACTCAGACAGCCCATCATGAATAGTGATACCAACAGTCACTTCCTAGCCTACCCGCATGGTAGCACATCCCCCCCTCCACCGGTGCGAACCTTGGGACAAGCTGTTCTTGCATGCACCTGTCAGAGCGCACAACTGCCAGGCGGAGTAAATTATAGTCCCGCACTCCCCTTCAGCTTCTTGGAGTGCTTAGACTATTCTTTCTATGGCTAGTTAGGTGGTTGCACCACCTGGGCGAGGCTCCATCTTGCCCTCTAGTATAGTCCATGGAAAATCCTCATCGGCCATCGTGGCGATTAGCGCCGTGTGCTCTACTATTTGTAGTGCACTCCCCTAGTTACTGCATTTGGTGACATATGGCCCTAGCCATGACAGCAGACAAATTAATTCTCGGCGATAGTCTTCTAATTCATTAGTATGATCACCCATACCTTGCCTTCCCAACCTTGGTTTATCGATGAGATATGCTCTCTTGATCTCGTTTTCCAACCTCTTGACTTCTGCATCCATCAAAATGATTTTCTTCCTTAGCCGTACCCAGTCCTTTTCAAGTTCACGAAGTCTAAGGTTCCCTTGTTGAATGGCTTCCTAAAGCCTTATATGTTCCACTTCGCGTAGCTGTTTGAGTTCTTCATCCTGGGCTCCACCCACTGTCACACCTGTGGGTTCTATTATGTGTGGATCCATCTTGGCATGCTCCTTAGAGATTATGGTCCTTACCTCATTTCGCCACCTTGGAATTGTTTTCACGGTCAAGGTTTTACACATGGTCCTATAGGCCCATCGAACCGCTGGTACGTGTAGGTCCCAATCAGTGTGCTTCACTTGGTGAACCCTATTCAGCACTTCAGACACCCCATCAAATGCTTCTTCGTGGATAAATTTTGGTGTGCTTTGCATTTTCTATCGTTGCATTGTGTTCCAATTTGCTAGCCTAGAGGTGGTGTGCACTCGAGCGATCTACATGTCATAGGTCTGTAACCATCGGGAAAGGTGGGTGCATAAGTTGTTTAGCCCCTTGTAACCAACTCTCATCTGTAGCTGGGGTTTTCCAAATCGTAGGTGCATCATCCTTATACATTTGTGCCAGTTTGCAATAAGTCTCTGATGCGTACCCCACCATCTTGCAGGCGTAGCGTGCAATGCCCACTTCAGAGCATCAAAACGCTGTTGTTCTAGTACTTAGCTTTCAACCTTGTTCAGAAAGTCATCCAACATTGTCAACCCATCATACCCAGGCAGATCCCTTATCTCCGTGGTTATGTAGCGTAGTGATATTATCATCATGTTTCAATTAAGAGTTGTTACTTCGTGCAGCCGATTTTGCCATCGCTCTATTTCTTCGTCTGAATCCAAAGTGCATGAGCTTTCGTGGTCCCACAAAATCCTACCATCTGCAGTCTGATTCACTGAATCTTGTTTACATGCATCTATCTTGTATATACAATTGAGGTCATCATCACTATCATTGTTGTGCATCGTTCAATGTATCATGCTCCCTCGGTTGGATTGAGCGGTACTGCTACATGTAGAGACATTTCTTCAAAGATCATTTTGAGCTTCTTCAGATTTATAACCTCATTCAAATCAGTAGCACAGTCTATGCCCAGTAGTGCGGGATAGGGATTGCTATCGTTGATAATCTGTATCACTTGGAAATCCGCCACCACGCTCATGCCTTCAATATCCACTGTTACCCCTTGCAATCTCCCCATGGGGAGGATCTTCTGTTGGTTCACCATTCACAACTGAATAGGAGACCATTATAGTGCGGGTCTACCCATGCATTACCATGTTTGTTTCGGTAGTACATTCGTGTCGACCCAAGACCCAAGATTACCTGATCCATTTCATACTCGCTGATTTTCATAGTCAACCTCATTTCCCTTCTTGTTGTAATGCATGCTTTCTAAGTTTCCAGACCACGCACGGTTATCCTGACCCTGCACACCTAGTGATCAGTTCCTGTAGTCCTTTTACTGCCTTGCTGCCGTGTAGCAGTTTCATTCATGTCTACAAAAAGGTCGTGAGCATTGAAGGATCCATCCCTGGTTCTAATTGATCCTTACTACTTGAAGTGGAGGCCTCTGTGAACCTCTTCTTAGCTTCCATGGGCATCTCCTTGGCGCGCTCCAAATCAAATTCAGGTTCCTTTATAGGAGCCTTATGAACCCATGTACTTTCCTATGGCTGCTTATCTTTATCATCCCCGATTGTGATACTGCTTCTGAGTACCATGTTTACATTCGGGTCTTCTTCGCACGGCTTAGACCTCATCATTTGCAAATTCTAAGTTGGGGGAGGCTAGAGTACCCCTTTTTCATGTAGCCTCACTATCAAGGTAGGGCAATCTTCTACCTCATGATCAAACTGAGTACAGTACAAACATGATTTTCTTGTTAGATTTGTACAATCGTGGGCATAGTTCCCTAGTCCTCCGCAATTGTAACAAATTAGTTGTCTGTGACCCCTTCCTGGTCCCATTCCTCCTCGACCATGTCCGCACCCTTGAAATCCAACACCCTTCATTCTTGTATTTGGGTCTAGGGCTTGCGTTTTGGTCTGTACCTTGTAGGGAGGAGTTTGATCCATCATTAGTTCATAGCTCCTGCATGTGTGTTCATCATGGCCTACCGATCTGCAGAAGTTACAAAACAATTGTTGGGACATCTGCGTATACTTTTACAATATATGACAATTATTCATAGTGTGTTTTCCTCCTATCTAACAGATCGTGCACCATAGTGTAGGTGCCACGCTTGGTCCTGCTTGTGCCTTAGGTCTTAATGGCATCATCCCTCCTCCCGCCATGTAATTCACGAAAACTAGACAGTGGTCCTTGTCATGCCCTTAGCCTTTGCATTTTATCCACCATACCTCCTCGCACACCTCTGGCCGAGTTGTCCTGTCCTGTTTCAAACTCTGCATTTCCAGACACAAATTTTGCAGTTGAAGATGGATTTTTTGGACTCCCAGACCAAGATCTTGTAGAGGGGTCTCATGCAATCTCATTTCCATTTCCAGGGCTTCGGCATGGGTGGAAAGCTTTTGTTGTGATAGTGTTGTCTTTAAATGTGGTCTTAATGACACAAAAAGCCACGCCCAATGTTGTCCATCTGTTAAATTCATGTTGGCTTCGCAAATCATACTCTTCAGTCTCTGGTCCAAATCCTAGGAGGTCTCGCCTAAGAGCATCGTGATCTCCTTAAACCCGATAATTGATTGTGTCTCTGATTTGGGCCTGCTAAATTCCTTGTTCAGCGCAGCCTAGATTTCTATGATTCCTGTGTTTGGATGGTCATTAAAATTCTTATTGTACCATGTTAATGCACGGTCATGCAATGCACTTACCAGTGTAGCCTTCTTTATATTGTCATCCATGACTCCTTGTGCTTCCCATACTGCTCTTACCACAAGCTAGAATTGGTCTAGATCTTCATTCCCTACTCCTTTGAATACCGATAGTTTGATCACACTCACCATACTGAACTGCAGTGGTGGCGGAGGTGGGGTGGGTGGAGATGGAGGTGAAGAGGGTGAGACGGGTGATGGTGTAGGTGGAGGTGGTAAGTACAGAATTCATTGTATTATCAGATTGACCACGCTTCTCTGAGAAACTTTCACGAGTTGTTCCTCACTTTCCCGTGAGGGTGAAATTAAGGGACTAGTTTCTAATTCCTCACTACCTCCATTTATGTAGATCTTCCCACTTCACATAGCCCCTAAAATTAACTTATTTGCATAGCCCACTTTTCACACAATAACATCTTTATCCAAGTGTTCAAAGATTTAATATAGTTACCTCGTGGTCCTTTGAGGAAGCGTCATCCCACCTCACTATAGCTGATGGTCGTATTTATCGTGAACTCAGTGATAAATCCCCCTATAATTTGATCGAGCCAATGATCCACAGCCCGTGTGATATTATCTTGTGATGCTTCTAATTTGCGCACTAGTTCTAGATTCCACACGATTGGTTTATCGAGCTTGCACCTTCCCTGACTGTCGGGTAGCTTCGCGATGCACTCATACAACTCAAAAGGAAAGGACACAAAGAAAATTTTGTGGATTTCCATATATAGGTAGCACTCCAACCACTGTTCCTTAGATACTTGCGGATTCCTGTTTTCCTGCGTCACGAACTTGTGAATCTTCTTGTCCAACCACTCTTCAATTTATTTCTTTGTTAGATTCCAGTGACACAATATCAGGCATCCCTTATGTAGATCTTGGTCCCAGCGAAAAAACTATTTTTTTGCTTATAGGGGCCTAACCCATGTTTAGAGGTGATTTAGCCAAAGAAATCCCAGTACTACTAGCCCTTTTGGCAACAGTCTGTGGAGTGCGGACTGAGGTCTCACCCGAATAGTATGGGAGGGTGCTAGAACTAGGTTTCTGCACCCTAGAGATGTCTAATGATTTTCAGTGGTCTGTGATTTTAACCTTGCATGCACATCGCTATGCGCACCTATTAGTACTTCGTAGCCGGCAATGCTGCCTTCATGCGGCCTTACTCGGGACTCGATCCACGTTAGTACCCAATTAATTATTATTAACCCGATATTAGTTGATTACTTAGCTTATCTTCCTGTGTTTTTAGTTATACTTAACAATGTTCACCATTCATATCAGTGCACACGATAAATAAAACAGTATCATTGCAAAAGATAACAACAATATACTAACTCAGAACAGATACACATGATTTGGAATCAAACTTCTTTTATTATTCTTCTTCCTTGGTTACAAACTCGACTCCACCCTGTGCACGTAGCTACAAGGGTCTGCGCACTCCGTTGCAAACTCTACTCAGCCTCTGTGCACTCAGCTACAGAGCCTCTTCCTACTACTACAACCCAAAACACTTAGACTTTTACTCTATGCCCGAACCATCTATTTTCTCCATATATTTCTTTTTTCTCGTTACAACTTAGAGCCTCATTCTATTTATACACTCCCATAGTTCGTGGACCTGGGTAGGCCAACACTACCTTAAAAATGTTAGTGCGGACAACCCTATGACTCAACATACATTCGCGCTCCGCGCCTGCAATTCGCGGAGCCTTACAACATTATTTGACCAAAACTTGGGCTTTGAGCCCCAAAACATGTTGCGGGGGGATTCCATGCTCAACAAAACTATTTCACCCATCAACAATAGTGCTACCTTGCAACTTGTACAGAGTTCCAATTCGAACTCCTTGCATCAATACCAGTGCTCCCTGAACCATCTTGCAGGTATCCTTCTCGAATGTTGTTTTTACACCTGCATCATGTAGCTTGCTTACAAAAATCAGATTTCTGGGTAATGCAAGAATATGCAGAACACTCTGAAGTGTTCTAACCCTTCCACCTTGCAACTTCAACTTTACTTTTCTATGACCAATGGTTCTAGCCTTCTTGTCATCCCCCAAGAAGACATCACCACCATCATATTTCTCATACTCGCAGAACCACTCTCTATGGGGAGTGAAGTAAAAGGATGCACCTGAGTCAATCAACCATGCCTCGTGATCTACATGTGTACTTGAAGAAGCCAAGTACACATCCCCACCTTCAACTGAGGTGGTTTTCACCTTTGCAGAAGGAGCATCATCAGATCCCTTCCCTTTATCAGGAGCTTTAGATTTACAGTCCCTTTTTTAGTGCCCCTCCTTTCCACATTTCCAGAACACCACCTTTATAGGTTTTCCTAGAGATTTAGATCTCCCTCTAGATTTAGATCTCCATCTAGATTTAGACCTCCCACTCGATGACCTATTTTTGTTTATGTTCTGGGACCGTCCTCGTACAAACAAGGCATCACCATTCTAGCTCTCCATATTTTGCGTCTCATTTCTTCTGTCAGCAAGGATGAGACTATTTCATCAAACTACAAGGCAGTTACATGGCTACCTATTGCAATAACTAGACTATCCCACAAATTTGGTAGAGGACACAAAAAACTGATGCACTTATCTTCATATGAAATTTTAATATCAATAGATGATAACTAACTTACCACAGTATTAAATGCATTTAGATGTTCTTTCACCGAGTCTCCATCTCTCATCCTCAAGTTATACAGCTTTTTTCCGTAGGAACAGTTTATTCACCAGAGACATAGATTGGTATAAAGTCCCTAACTTGTCCCACAAAGCCTTCTCCATAGCTTCCCCTGATACATTCAGCAATACTGAATCTAAGACACAAATCCTATTATTCTCTTTGCCTTTCGATCCAAGTTCTTCCATTCTTCATCAGACACTCTCATTGGTTTAGTACCTAGATCTACCATGATCCACTGATCTTTATCCACCAACAAATCCTCCATCTTGAGTTTATATAACTCAAAAGTCTGACCATTAAATTTATCGATCTCTATATTTCCACTGCTCGCCATCTTCTTTCACCACCAGAATCGATCTCACAAATCTCCCACTGAACAGGGTTTTCCACAAGCCCGAGCAAAACCCCTCAGCAACAAAGGTGTCCCCTTGAAGCCAAAACAGCTCTAGTACCAAATGTAGGTTTTAACCCAGTACATAAATTACCTACATATGAAATAATATAACACAACCCAACACTAACACATAAGTGGGAGAAAAGGGTGAAGGTGAGTTCCAGGTTGAAAGGGATCAATACCAACTTGACTAGGAACACATAACACAAAAGGACATACACAACTTACAGTGGAGCAGTCCACTCGGATGTAATAGTCACGACATAGAAGGTAAGATAACACGTACATCACTCACGGATCAATCTGAGACCAGTGCGACCGTTGTTACAACAAGGTTCATGTGAAAGGTCTATCTGGTGTATGGTAGAGAAGTCGACATGGATGGTGGCAACATTAACAACATATATAACACATTAACAACAAGATTCATATAATTGCATGTGAATCAGTTCATAAAGAAATACGTAAGCTAAACAACATATATCATTAAGGCAACTGGAGGAGTCCAACTACAATAACAACATATGCATGAAAATGTGTTGGCTCTTATTATATAAAGTTTAAGTTCCAATCATACAATACATCCATGTAAACCTTCTATCCCCATCAGTGAAACGTTACAGCCACATCTACCTACTCCTCCAAAGAGATGTACTAGCTCCATGTAGTGGAGAAGCCAAGGTGCATTACAATATTTTCCAAGCTTTCTTCAAGATAGTCTTAATAGAAGCTTGGCTGACCAAAAGCCTCTACAATGAATTATGAGGGACTATTTATAGCAAAGGGTGGGGTGACCCTTGACATTCCCCTTTGTGACAGTTCAACTTCCCTCATGACTCTTCACCTACTCTATGAGTGTTACATCCAACCATTGACACTTGACTTACACTTGATATGACTCAACATTACAATGAACATGTACTCATGTGAGAGAACATGGCTTGAGAAAGCCTTGCAAGACATCACTGACACTCTGCCCGCTGTGATGAGACCGATTCTTTGACATTCTTGTGATGGTGAAGGTGGTGAGCTGATGCCAAGCTTGGTCGTCCGTGATGGTGTTCATGTACATCATGGTGACATCTTGTTGAAGCAAACTCTTGCCTCTGTTCCAACTGGTGCATTGGCTCGGCCCCTTCATCCAACTCATCTTCTAACATGCACATGGTCTTCTTGGGTATGGTTGAACTGGTAAGACACTGATACATAGTGTCTGTTCTGATCTTCAAGTGTGTGCTCTTGGTCATGTGCATCAACATGCCAAAGTGCATCTTGAGCCCCAATTCAACTTGCTTCTTATCTTCACCTTGGTGAGTGTGTTGAAAGGGTTGGATTTCATGCGTGTGCTGAACGATATCCATGCTGTTGAATCCCTTGCATGTGATCAATAACACTGCTCACCATGTCTGCTCTGTGTCAACTGTTGGGATGTATCCTTAACTTGTACAGGCGCAGTTTCGTTCTTGAGTGCATGTTGCGCCCACTACTGTTCCTGTTCCTGTTGCAACTCATTCATCTGTATGTACAACTTCATGTTCTTCCTGAGTTGATGCTTCAGCACATGCAACTCATTCTTTGTTTCATCTTCTGACTTCACATGATCTTCATGTCACGTCGTCACTTCATAGCAGAGTCTCCAAATTTGCTTTCATCATCAATGGACCTGCTTGAGCTTGCAACTTTGTTCCACCTTCGTTTTGTCAACAACCCTCCTCTTGCATTCATTTCATTTGGTATGTTGTCATCAACTATTGGTCATGATGTTTCTCGCTGTGATGCTACTACTATAATATCTTGATGTCCTTGTCTATGAACAACTTGATGTCTTCGTGGGTAGGCAAGTATATCAACACTTGATCGACTGCATCCCCAAGTGTGCTCTGAACAGTTTCTTCGTCTCTTCTCTCCTGGAAACCATTGTACTTGTACTTCTGAGAGGAAAATGAACATTTGGGATACCTAGAGATATGACAACACTCATGCCAAGCAATCTGTCAGTTGAAAATGATAATGAACATGAGAACTGGCTTGCAACATACCTGGGTGCATGATCATGAAGGTTGCACAATTTCAGCCAGGAGGTCAAGAGACCGACTGCCAAGACTACACAAGGCACAGTCTACGTTGTTGGGAGACTTTCTAACTATTGGAACTATGCAATGCACAATCTAGTCTAGTTGTTGACTGCTAGGATTACGCAATGGGCAATTCCAGCTGGGAAGGACTGCTAGCCTAGGGACAGATTCACGCAATTTCTTGGACCAAGTAGCCACTATCTTCCAAAAATAAGAAAAATAATCCTGGAGGCCAGTGATGGGAATGAATGCACAAATCTAGAGAGGAAGGTGAGCCTTCCTTCCCTAGATTGCGCAATGTGGCCTTGGTAAAGGCAGAGTTCGGGCCAAGGTTGGCCGGACTTGCCCACGGGCAACTAAAAGCAACTAAGACGGTAAATGAATGGTGACACAAAGTGATAGTAGAAGTGATTGATAGTGCATGCAAAACATGAATGAAGGACTCAACAAACAGATCAACATGCATGTGGGTGAGGCAGTTTGCCGGTTGGGTAAACGTCCATGCAAAACAATTTCATGCATGCAACAGCAGTGAGATAGCATCGAAAACTGAAATAGAGCTAGGAAAAGCTAGTATATATGTAAATGACAACAACATTCAAAGAAATCAAGCAAACAATAGTCCCACAAGAGAAAACAAAAAAGGAGATAGAAATGCAGCACAAGGCATAGGAAGTGGGCTTACCCCAAAACAGTTGAGTTGAATGTGCCAACTGCTCCTAGATGTGATGTGGGATGTGAGAGCTACAAAGTTGATGTGAGGAATGAGCTCTGCAACTTTTGGTTATTGAGTTTTGATAACATTGAGGTTGTGACGTGCATGCCACGAATCTAGGGGATGTGACACTTGGTGAGAGGTTTCAGAATTGCTCCTTGCATGTAACATCCAACTCCTAAATGTAGATCCCTGAAACAAGGGATGCCTTTTCATGCTGCCTTGGCAAAAGTATCCCA
This sequence comes from Pinus tabuliformis, assembly GCA_031772625.1. Taxonomy (NCBI): domain Eukaryota; kingdom Viridiplantae; phylum Streptophyta; class Pinopsida; order Pinales; family Pinaceae; genus Pinus; species Pinus tabuliformis. Next base: position 1,351,274,935 of record CM062820.1, on the reverse strand, counting down.
TGCATGCAAGTTTGTTTTTCTCAGACTCAAAGGGAACCGGTCAACTTAAATGGACATGCAAGAGACTGCTCGACTCCTAGAGAAAAATGCACATTTCTGGTTGGCAGCCCCACTGTCTGCCAAGGATATTTGTGCAATTTTTGGGCTGAGTAGCCTTGCTGGGGAAATTTGCGCAAATCCTGCTGAGAGTGTTGGTAGGCAAGATTGTACAATCCTGGAGCCCAATAGGCTACCAGAGAGGATTGCGCAATTTCTGGAGGGAAGACTGGTTGCCCTCTAAAAATGTGTAATTTTCAAGGTGAAGCTACTAAGCCTGTAGCTAGACCAAGTTCGGGTGAACATCCTGTGAGGGGAATGGATCAAGCTGTGACTGACAGGCTGCCTTTGTGAAAGAAAGACACTGAAGCTTGTGAACTTGAAAAAGCAAGGAAAGCTGTTGTGAAGGTTGGAAGGGAGGCTCCAAAACGAGGCTACGGAAAAATTTTGGAGGGTGGTTGTAGCTGCTACAACATACTTACAAGAGATTGAAACAAATCCCTTCATAATACGTTAAAAATATGAACCTCCAAAAATAAAGATAGCATAACATCAAAAATCAAAGTCCCAACAATAAAATATTAACAGGAGTCCAGAAAAATCATCAAAATTCTTTAAATGCACAAGAATAATTTGTAAAATGGTACAGAAGAGTTAGGCATGAAATAATTATACTCCTTGCTTTTCAATTAGGCACGAGTTTGACATCCATAAATTTCACAAATCATTTAAGATGACATAAGTCTATAGCAATAATTTAGGATTTCTGGTTATTAGACTATACACAATTATTTTGTAGGAAGAAAACCAAAACCAAATACTGAAGCAAGATCAATCCAATTCAGTGATAGCAATTCATCACAATTTTATAGTAATCAAAATATCAGGGCCATAAACTCATTTACAGACTTCCACAAGAAATCAACAAGGTGAAATCTCAATGTCTTTTCTCCTGACCAGGACAAATTTGGAGTAAGCCATTCTACTACATTTCATGAAAATATTGTTGCAACTGTGGTTGACATCGAGGGCGCTACTACTTATGAAGTTTCTGGGATGCCATCTAATTGTGTTTCACTAGGTTTGTCTGTAGCACTTTTTCTTAGGTTAAAGCTTGCCATGGTAATCAGTGGAATCAACAAAGGATCTAACTATGGACATCAAATTTGCTAGATATAGAGAAACTCTTCTTAATGGAGTTCCTTCTATAGCAATTTCCTTGAATTGGAAGAAAGCTCAAAGAAGTGACACTGATTTTAAGGAAGCTACTAAAATATCCCTACCTTTAATATATGTATCACTGCGAGATATCCAGAAGGGTGTTTATCCCAAAGACTATTCCTTAAATGTTAATATTCCAACTTGTCCTTCTGCACACAAGGGATTCAAAGTAACCAGACAAAGTACGTTAAAATTCTTAGCAATATGGCAAGTTGTATCTGCACAGACACATTTCTCTCAGAACTTTATGTTCAGGGAACAAAGTATTTGTATAAAGTTATCACAACTGGGTTGAGATGCTTATGTTGTGGGAGATGCTCGTCGTCTTGCTTAAGTAAAGAAAAATAAGTGTAGAAGTGTTTTCTTTTCTTTCTCTTTACTGGTCCATTGATCATGCCATGGGTAAGTCCTTTGATATGAAAACCTATAGGAAAGGAATTTAAATGATTATGAACATATTTATTTTATGGGTCCACAAGGAAGTTTACTAGCATGAACTCCTTAAGGAAATAGTCCAATCAACTAAAAAAACAAGGTAAACAACCAGAAATCATAAATCAGATCCTTGATGCATCCCTTAGTTTGTATCATAGCCATTTTGAGTTGACAATTCTCCATGATATATATTTGGTGGATCACTTGCAAGAATTTTGAGCCATCTCTTGCCAAATCTGATAGTAGAACTAACAAAAAAAAATGATGCATCATTGTAGCTTATAGAAGATCGTCTTCCCACCTACAACACACTTCATTACAACAGTTATGACTCTAATTAAGAATTCATAAAATATGATGGTCTTTCTTTCTCACACTAGTACCTCCACTACTACTTATTTCATTCACCGAAAATATGTGAGCTCAGGCTATCTGCACATCATGATCTCAAAATGGTATCCTTATATCTGCAACTTATAAACTTCATGTAAAATAAATCAATCCCAAGGGCACAACAACCATGTCAAGTTTAGTCCAAATTTGTGCCCAATTTTCTTTTAGAAACTTTGAAAGACATTTCTCAATGATCATTTGGAAGAATGCCTTTCATGTGTTTTCTGTTGAAAGCTAGTTCACCATCAATTGTGACCACCTCAATTAAATTGGCCACTGCTCATCAAGTTCCACATTTATCTCCTCAACTCAGAAAATCCCCTTGACATACAATGACAAAATTTTTCCAAGGAAACATCATTTCTCAAAGATTAAATTGAAGTAAAAAATGGAGGTTATGTCTAAAGAATAGAATACATTAGTGCATTATAAGTAGGAAATTTCCTAGGTTGATGACCCACTTGAGATGTGGAATTAGATGCTCCCACTTGTTCCTATACACCCCATAATGTTTGAGTAAGCCATATTAACTTCAAGGTTACACTAGTAAGTAATGAGGTCTCTGTTTCTTGACCAGAATATTTCTAACCTGACTTTGATTTCATTTTCAATTTTAGACCAGAATCTAGAACAAGAAGATTTTCACATTCATTAATCACTATATGATTTTTCTATGATTTTAAGGACCATTCATCCTCATCAAAATTCATATCCTTTCTCACAATGTCCCCATTTGCATTTGAAATTAGATTATGTAGGCCTTGGACGTCATAATCTATCCAACAAAGACCCCCTTTATATTCGAGGGTTCAATATTAGTCATTTTCTCATCATGAATATGAATATAAATTGGATAAGAAAATATAAACAAATATGTAATACTTGTGGCTTCTCGCCAAAAAAATATTTCTTTGATGTTTTCTCCTTTAAGATCCTATGAGGAAATTGGTTCAAGATATAGAAAATTATGTTTCAAGCTAAAATCAAGCTACAAACTAAATGATAAATGTCCTAGTGAAGTACCTGTATCTTCCTCACTCATTTTTTCCAAATTGGAACCAACATCTCCAACTTGGGGTTGTTATCTGGATGGTGTTGCTTCCACCATATCTATTCCTTTTGATTTTTTGGGTATAGCAGAAACATGATTTATCTTAGATGTGTCCTCTTCAAAACCTTTGTTGTGTACTAGTGGTAAAGTTTCATTTTCTAGTTTCTGTGCATTTGTCCTATCAACAATGTCAAGAAATTTTCCATCATTTCAACTCCTTTGCATTACATCCATGGATAATAGTTTAAAAATGAGAAAAAGAAGTTGTTCAATTTTCTATTTGTTGATAACAAATTCCGTACCTTTATTTTGTATTATCTTTCATATCACACTGAGGGTATTCAAGAAGAAAGCAATGCTTTGGAGCAAGCTATATGGTAGGTGCTCCTTCAGATATTTCTTTCAGTGCACTTTGATTTGAACCTGTAGCTACTTCAGGGCAACCTTTGGCAACAAGAAATGCCACCGACAACATACACCAGTATTTGAACATATATTCATTAAGTAAATTAAGAATGCATCAGAAAGGAAAATGGAATAATCCACAAATATCTAGATATTAGGGTTAGCACAAAATAACAACGTGCGAAGAGAATTCTTGCCATATTACTAATGCCATGACAACGTTTCCTACTTCTACAAATGATAGTGACTGCTCAGATCTAGATAACGCACCAACTTCCTAGGAAGCAGCATTGATTTCCTTGATTGCATCATTCTAAGCTCTTTTGGGTATAGGTTCACCTTCCTCTACTAGTTTTAATTTACTATCATCATTCTGAGATACCCCAACAAGCTCCTCACTACTAGGAATTTTGGCAACTAGACTCTTTGAAGTGATTTGAGAGGAAACACTAGTTCAATATTCATTTTCTAAACTTATTTCCAAGGTGATTTAGATGATCATATCAGGTGTCTCCTTCTCTTCTTAAAAAAGATCTTCTATTGGAAGCCTAATAAAATGTAAGATAAGTTGATCCTCAGGTTTTGTAACTACATTTTCTGCAATCTCATTCCAATTGTCCCCATAAAGTTATAGAGACTCAAGTAGAAATAATGTCTCTTGGTTTGTCCAACTACCACATAATTTGTTTTATACTAATATGTGTGGCAAATTTGGACCTAGTTATATCTGGAAAAGTCATTCATAAAGGACAAGGCTTCATGTCCCATGCATGCATTGATAACTTGGTTGATGAAGGGGTTGGGATAGTTATCTTTGGGGCATTCTTTATTTAAATCTCATAAATTAGTACAAACACGAAGAGTTCCCTTTCTTTTCATGATGGGTACAAGGTTGGAAACCCAAAATGCATAAGTGATGGGGTACATAAAACTGGCTTTCTAAAGATTATCGATTTATTGTCAAGTTCCTTCTAATTTAAAAAGGTTAAGTGGGCATCCAACCACATGTCGATGTGGTTTTTCATTATTGAAGGGATGATACCAGGCATCTAAAAATATGACCATGTAAGAACATCCCTATAGTCTCTTAACAAGGCTTTGTAGGAGGAAATTTATTTTGGGGAACATGCTGCCCCCAACATCATTTCTTCCATTATGCCTGATTTCAAGGATATGTTTAACTTGATGGTAGGACATATGTTGGACACGATTTTCTCTTCAAACACTTATAGTGAGGGGATGGGACTCCTAGAAATGTCTGCCTAACCTAGTGGCAGCAAGTATTTTGTTTCTACTGAACAAATATTATGGGATCATGCTTCAGTAGGTGTGAAAGATTGTTCTAGTAAAAAGAAAGAGTAATAGTGCATGGCATTCCAAGGACACCTAGGTTCTATCATGGCCTCCAAAATATCTTCTCTTGAGTGAAAAATATTTTCTAATGGTGAAAGCAGCTATGAGGGGTCATGAGGCTCATATTGGCACCCAGTAGTGTTGGTGGAAAAGAAAGAAAACGATTTGACGGTCACATTCATGGAACCTAATGATGTGGAAAATGTGCAAACTGAATTGGCGTGCACAATCATGAGCAATGCAACCTTTGCAATGGGCAAAGTGGTCTCGACACCAAAAAATAATGAGTAGATGGCACAAATTAGGGTTCCTATGGATGATGAAACAAATTGTATATGGTTTCGGGTGTCATTAGCACCAAGTGTTGGGAGAATCTCCTTGATTGGCTCTTGAGGGTAGCCAGGGGAAGGTACTAGTGTCCTAGGAGCCAAGCATGTTGGCTTGAGAAAACTTGTGCTAATGTGGAATGTTGTTTGTATCATGACATCTATCGTAGCTGCTGACATTGGTCTTGGTGGTGTGTTGGTGGAAGTTGCATGTCATTGAATGGTCATAGGATAAGAATTAGTCTAAAAGAGGGTTGATGTCCGAGAATTACATTATTAAAAATAGGTTGATGCCTCTTGAAACCAGGGAAGGTGTGGTCAAAGAAGAGAATGATGGTTACGTCTGCAAATGCGGCAACTATGGTGCTTGCGCCTAGGTTTTTTTTATTAAAAACCTAAGGAACCTGGTTCCACTTCTTAAGTTCCCACAAATGGGAACATTGGTTAATCAAATGTCCAAGTTTGACACATAAGGCACAGGTGTAGGTGGGTTGATGTGTTATCGATCCTGGTTGCCTCCTTGTATGATGGGAGTTTGTGTGATAATGTGTGCAAGGGGAATATGATCAAGAAGCTTATTCCTTGAACACATGATAGATGGTCAGAGACACATCATCTACTACTAAGGTGTTGGGGAGTGGTGGTGTGAAAATATCTATTTGGGAGAAACGTACAATGCGTCCCAATACCGAGGGATTTCTTGACAGTGATGTGTGTAGTGCCTGTGTTTTGCTCATATAGAGGATGGATGGTTAGTACATAATGACTTATTACGTGTTGGCGTGGCCTTGTCCCCTTGAGGTGGAGGTGGGACCATTGGTGCATAAGGGGCATGTATAAGGGTTTTAAATCTTCCCTATTCTAGGCACAGATTGGTAGGGTCCCTTGATACCTCACATAATGAACATAGTAGAGGTACCATGGAAGAGGATTTATCTATGATTTTGACCTTTTTAAACTTTATGTTTCTCATTTTTTATGGCCCCTACTGGTGTCACTGTAGGTATGGTTCCTTGAGGTGTGGCTAAAGCAATTTTCATGCTAGTTGAATTGATACCTAGTGTTGTTGACATGGCCTGTAGGGCCAAATGCCAAACATGGATTGCAAGAGCCATATTTGGAAAGGTAAGTGTTTTCATGAATTGGTGTGATATGAAACCAGGTGGAGGATATAAGAAAGGTGTCTAGGTTATTATGAATGGCAGGAAATTTGACTTGATCTTCATAGCATTGAGTGTGACTTTCATCGATTCCAAGGACTGAGTAGTGTTTGAAAAACTCATCATACATACCAAGATATGGGCGCGGGCTTGATTAGAGGTGGGTCTCCTAGGTATGTTCCTAGGAGTGATGATGCTTTAAATACCCCTGGACCTGCTTTAGTGTAGGAAGGGATAAACTCGTTGTGGGATGCTATAAGAGGTAACACACCATTAGGATTTGTAGGTGTTATGTTCTTGTCATAGTTGAGTTAATTGATGGTGATGATCTTTCCCTCATGGGGAAACTTCATGATACATAATATTGATGATGCTATTGCGGTCATGGCGTACATGTAGATGTGCCCTAGTAAGATATTAATCTAAATAGGCATGGAGGAATTTGATTTCTATGAGCATTTTCTTACCATCAAGCTCCACCGGGACATTTTGGAAAAGTTCAAAGGGTGTGGATGGGCATGTGTCGTAAGCCCTTAATGTAGTGGGGGAACTAGTAAGTTCAGGGATCCTAGTTTCTTCTAAACTAATTTTGACATAATACATGTGGATTCCCCCTCATCTATGATTCATCTATGGATGGTGGTGTTCTAGATGGTGACCAAGAACTAAAAATAAACAATCAATGGGAGTCACGGTGAAGCATCATCCAAATAAAAGGCCATCAACCATGAATCAGAAGGGTCAATTGCACCTAATGTTGAAATTAAGGCTTTTTGTTGTTATGGAAATGTTTGCAAGTCCTCCAATGCTAACATAATTGACATGACTATGCTAAATCATCAACAATGCTACAACTAGTGGTTTCCTTTGAGTTATGGGAATTATGACTATTCGTGGGATAGGTTCAATAGGGAGTCATGTTATCGTCAAAAGCAGGGTAGCATCAGTATTAGATGATGTGGAGGGGTTTGTTTCTAAAGGAGATCCATAATTTTAGTTTCATGTTTGCAGGAGAACATTTGTTCCTTCCATGAAAATGTCATGATTGGTTGGGCCTTGACAACTTCCCCCAGTAGGGTTTTGGTATTGTTGAGAGGCGGGCTTGTGTTGTGTGGCTACTACCCCCTGGTGGGGGAAAGGGCTCTAAATTACTGCAATTTGTTGGGTTGTGCCCCCATTCACCCTAGCCTCTGTTATCATTCTCAATTCTTGGAGTTGACAATAATAATGGGTGTAATTATTGTATTCCCCAAAAATAAATCATGCATGGTTGGTTCAAATACTAGCATTTTTATTTGGCTTTTTTGGGTCATTGGCACCCTAGTTTATAGTTTCATTCTAATTGGGGGGATTACCCTTTTGTCATACACATGCAGGTTGGTTATTTCCCCCCTGGCCAGGTTCCCCTTTTGTTTTGTTCTTTATTTTCTTCTTGTTGGGATTTGGAGGATTATTAGTGTTGAGTATTTCAAATGCCTATTATTGTTGGGTGAAATATATTTACACAAAATTAATTTTAAGATGAGGTGAGGGGTTAGTTTGTTGAGTTGCAGGGAAAGGGTAATAAGGATTTCTTTGTACTGGGTTGATGTAAGGGGTTTCGAGGGTAGATCTCTTACAACTGACTTTATTTTACAAAACTAAGGGCAGAGTCTTGACAAGTTTATTACAAAATTTGACCAAAATATTGGCTTTTAGCCCCAAAACTGTCCTTGGGGATTCCGCTCCCAATAGGCCCCCAACACAAACATAGTGACTTGCCCTCGAGTCGCTTGGTAGGCATGGAGATCTTTACACGAATCTCTTCCATATCGACCCATATGACCACAACCTTGGCCATGTGTTGAGCTACCGCTTTCTTCACGTCTTCAATTGCCTGCTCGGTCACTACTCCTGCGCTATCAGCCTGAATATTTTGTTGCGTCGCTTGCAAAGTCGCAATATTTCCTTCAATAGATCCTGTCACTGTGTAAGCCTCCTCCAGCCAAGGCTTTAGTCTCTCTTTCAGCACTGCCTCCTTTTGGAGCACAACGTCCACATGTTCCTTCAGCTACTTGGCCTCCTGCAACTTGGCTAGTCTCTGTGTCAGTGCGATGATTTGGGTTGTGCTGTTAACCTCATCATAGCGTTGTTGTAACTCAAATGCTTTCATCTCTAGCCTCTGTATATTGGGGTCCTCCTGTAAGCTTGTTAGGACCTCAAACGACTGCTCAAACAATTGTGTGCAGTCTGCTACTACACTATCCACTGCCACTATTGCTTCTGTCACAATGGTTGCCCGTTGCTCCTTCACTTCTAGTGGAGTTGAAGGGTGGGCCCTCAACTATAACTCTATAATTTGCAGGTTCAAATCTAACTAAACCTGTGCCATCTTAGTTCGAGTGCTGCACATCCCTATGGTTAGCTTACAGATGCGTACCTCGACTGGCTCCTCCTCCGAAATGGCCAACTCTGGGACCATTCAGCATGCCTCTTCAATGACCTGCATATTCTTCTTACTCTAATTGGTCGCCTCAGTCTCAGCAGTGATCGAAACATTTCTCTGTAGGGCCATCTTCTCGTTGTTGATCCACTATTCACTGATCACCTGGAGGGCATGGTGCTCTCAGCCCCTCAATTCTACAATTACTCCATGCTACAAGAGGTGGAGTGCTTCACGTGGGAGTTGTGTCAGGTTCAACTCTACTCCCTTTAGGGCACTGACAGTGGGCATGTTAGCCTCATTATTTATGGTCAGTGCGCCATCTGGAAACACTATCACACTGGAAGCCTTTGTGTGTAGCATATCGGTAGCCTCTAAAGTGTCGATAGCCAAACTGGTAGACACCGGGCCTACAGCTCCTGCAACCCTGTCTAGATAGCCCCCAAGATAGTTTTTTGTTACTATTCAAATTATTTCAGGGTCTTCGCGGTGACATCCCTAATTGTGTCACCGATATCATGTAAATTTCCTTCTGTTAATGTTATGGGGTCCAACAAGGTCTTGGCTGCCTTTGATTGCTTTGTGGACCCTCCCTTCTCTAGCTCTCTTGGACACTTGATGTGGGCAGACATCTCCTAAGGGTTAGCGTCGTGCTGTTCTATCTCCTCTTCTATCTCAGGCAAAGGTGACCTCATGCCTTTGTCAGAGCCCCTCTCTGTCGCACATGTCTGCTTTCCTATCTATTACGCAGCCTCGCACTCTACTTGGGCCTTATCAGTAGCCTCCTTTTTCTGCTTCTTAGCCAGCTTTGCCATCTTAAGCTTGGCCTCCTAATTCTTCTTCTGCCTGGCAGACTTGCTTCTGCCCACCACCAAGTTTGTGGTAGTGCACCACTCCACTGGCCATTGATTAAGCAATACATCAATGGTATCATCTGTTTCCAGATAAGTCAAGTCATACCATTTCTACGCAGGGTCCTTCCATGCCCTGATGGATACTTGATGGAAGTCGGCTTTGAATTCTGTGTAGCCCTACAGGTTGGCATACACCATAGGTGACAATCATGGCTTGTGATTGATGGCCATCCAGATGTTCATCTCCATCAAGATCCAAAATATCTTGTTGTCCCTGACTTGCTCCACATTGTTGGTCACCCATAGCAAAGCGTACTTCGTTGCTTATGGGAGGTCTGGCACGACTGAAGGGAATTGGCTGTCCTCTAGCAGCGCCCACGCTATCGCCACAATTGACAGCAAGAGCCACGTGTAGTGGAACATCTTGCTGAGCTCTTATGCTTCGCGACAGTTCACGAGGAACTCTCCGTTATGGTAGTCTGACCTGTTGAACTGGACTCCTTCAATGCACTATGCTGCTAGTGCGATAATAGGTGCCGGCGCCTCATCGATGCGACACTTCCTCATTGCTTTCTGCACTAGGATCTGTGTGGCTACCTTCAAAACAGGGTTGCAGATGCTGGATATAGCATACCCGAGCTAATTCTTTACCAGTTTACATTTTTCCTTCATGGATTCTACTAGAGCCTGCTTGCCACCCTTTTCGCTAAATATCATGGCCAGATTCTCTCCTGTATATGGAAATCATGTTATCTGGTGAATCAGTCTATCCGTGATGGGTATCTGCTCCTCCAGCCACAGACACCCATCATGCACCAAGCACAGTAGCTGCTTGCTGACAAGCCTGTTACTAGGGTGCGGTTGTAGTGCGACAGCTAAAGCAGGTTGAGAAACCCTGCCTTTTCTACTCCCTTGAGCCACCTCTATGGCTCCAATGTGGTCATTCTCATATTCATATCGATGATGTGGTGCATCAGCTACTCGGTCACCAAGTGTGACACAGGTAAGCTCCCTCTGCGGATAGAGGCAACCCCTCTATCCCTAGAGTGGGTCTAGTCACTACAAAGACAATACCAAAGCAAATTTCCTTAGAAAGTTCGTGTTATGAAGGCCTACCTTCAGTCTGTCATTTGATGAAGTCCTTGTCATGTTGCTCTAGCTCTCATTCTTCTAGTCACTTATACCAGAAAACAACATGTAGAGAAACACCACAAACACAATAGAAAACAACCAAACAATCTACTTGAAGAGTAAAGGAACCTCAGGCCATCGACATTCAATTCAACATATGATATAGGAAACAATCTATTGATTTATATTAATATAAATTGAGGTAAAACTTACAACCGAGCCTTGACGTCGTAAGTCTCCTTGAAGTGCCCCGTCGGCATGTCTCCGTAAGCATGTACTTGTGAACCGTCTCCCAAAGGAACAAATGACTCTCTCTTTTGTTCAAAATATTGATGCTAGAATGTTCTCAAACCAACTCAAATCAAACATCTCTCAAACCACAATAGATGTGAGGCTACTTCCACACTCCAATAACACTCTCTACCTCTACTCCTCTCTTAGAAACCTGAAGCTACCAAATTACATGTAGCTATCATCTAGTTACATCCAAGCTAGTTGATCTCATTCATGGAGGAGACATTTATGAGAGGGAGAAGTTTCACAAGAGGGAGAAGGAAGAGCTTATCTCTTAGGGAGGTTTCACAAAAGGTGGAACAATTATCCCAAAGGAGAGAAGTGAGCTCATCTGACCCAAAAACAGCCCAGGACTGCCCATGAAGCAGTTTCATCTCGAAGCTTTGATGAGTTTATTAAAAAACTTGCCAAAAGTAGATCGACATGGGTGAAACACAGGGACAGGGTGACGACATTGCTGGGGCTAGTGCAAACATGACCATCTTCATGGGTGAGACAACTTATGATATGCGATGACCCAGAAAGTTAGGTAAAAATGGGTTTTCTTCAGGGATAATGAACTCAGACATTCTTCCTGAGATCACAAGGAAGGTATTGACACATAATTGGCAACATGACATAGAATAGATGTTAGTAATATAGACGGCAATATCTGGGATCAGGGAATACAGAGTCAATGACAAATTATTATGTAACAGATTCCCCCTAAAGCATGAAGGCTGAGAGAGTGGGAGGGGTGAAATGCTTTACAAATCCATAACTGAAACAGAACATCCTCGCGGAGAACCTGTAAACACTAGTACAAATGATATCTCTGATACATGACTACATAGTGAAAGGAAGTACATGTTTATAAGGCATGGGCATAGCCATCCAGAAGATAAACATTAATGGTCTGTGGTATGGACGCAACCATCCAATCAAAAATACCACAAAAAAGACTTAGGTATGGTCGCAACCATCTAATCAAAAGAGTCATGCACAAACCAATCCACACAACCTGGACTTATGTAATCTAAGCCCAGGGTCTTGAATCCCAACCTAATCAGGGTGCAAATTCTAATATGCGAATAAATTTGATGAAGTCGAGCATACTATAAAATCACTTGATTACTAGCCAATGATGTAAACCGTTAACAAGCGCGAGAGAGACCACCAATAATGTCAATGGTTCTCAAGGTACTGCTAGTACAATCCACAAAGTGTGAAGAATGATCTGAAGTCAAACACTTGTGAAATCATTCGATCGAAGACCAATGATGCAAGCCTGTCTTCGAATGCGAAGGACTTTCCATTAGGGCATGCAAGCTCCAAGGTACCAGAAAACGGTCCCTAGATCAACTTCCCGGATAATGAGTTGAAGTTGACAAGAAGTGACCGATCGAAGGAGGGCAATAATGTTTCCCACATCATTGACATGAGACAAAGGAACAAGATGAATGTGGATGAGGTAGATAATGTGAGGAAGGCATGTAAGGCTATAAACTGTACAAGGATTAAGCTCTTGAACATATTAGTGACACGACTCCGAAATTTGGCAGCATTTTGGGACCAAGGGATTGAAAGTCATGATGATGCAACAAGGATCAAATGGAATGAAGCAAAATGAATAACCCAAAACCTGGAAGGCCAATGATAGAATGAGGATATCCCAACCCGACACGAAGCAGAAAAAGTGTTGATGTCCAAGAGAAACAAGCTGGCGTGACAACCAACTGAATGTTCCAATTTTCCCCACCATTTCTGGCGAGTACCCCAATTATTTTTGAAACACAAGCTTGAAGGGGATAGCATATGCTTGTAATGTAAGTTCATCCTTCAGAAGAATCCAACCTAGTGACTTTTTTAACAAGCCCTAGGAAGGATAAGCTTGGTCTCGTCATGGTGACAATTCCAATGTCGTTAGGGTTTAATGAGTCTGACATAGGTAAAATGTGGAGTCTTTTTTATATTTAGAGAGTTTTAAAAAGAGACAGAAAATAAAGCTCCAAATGTCCCTTTTTGTAAATTTGTCCCTCAAAACCGGAAAGATAGAAAACAATATCCAAGGGAACCTATTGACCATGATAGATCAACATATACCTTTTTTGTTCTATCCCAGCCTGAAAAAGGGGTAAACTTATACTAGGTAGATGACATTTTGCAACCTTTAACGAGTTCAAAGTGACAAGAGCTCGGTAATATTTTTGTTTTTAAAAGGGTCAAAAAAGAGCTTGAAAGCAGACCCCCCATTTTATTTCTTTCACGAGTCAAAATGGAAAAATACTCAACAATATTTTCATTTTTTATGAGTCAGAAAAGAGCTTAAAGGTGACTTGCCTTGGAGGAACGAGTGGTATAAAAGGTAGCAACTGGTTTTGGCAATGGTGGAACTGCTCAAAACATGTAATTGTTAAGAGGCTGGCTAATGAAACCACTCATCACTATGGTCCCTCAGGAAAGGAAAAACAACTAAGTGAAAGCATATGATCAGCCAAAGAGATGGTGGCGATGGAATGAAACAACCAAGGCTCATCTAGCAGAAATCAGCAAATAAAATCGGTAATCATGAGATGTAAATTGGGCATGGGTTCATTTTTACACAAGCTTGAACCATGGAGAACTCCTCTTGGATTCGGTTTCATGTTTACACAATCTTGAAATGAAAAACTATGCTTGCACTATAAGTTCACGTGCCCCCAACATAATGACTCAAATCGAGGTACATTCCCCCAAGCTTCATTTCGTTCAGCTAATTGGATGGAATGAAGGTTCACTTTTGAGATCTTGGAAAGACTTGACTGGGATTTTACGAGATCTTAATCAAAGACTCGATTTGGAAAAGGGAGTTGTTTCATTTTTTAATGAGGTTAACACAGTAAAAGAACTATCCTCATGACCCTTGTCTCATTTTTTTAATGATCTTGACACAAGACAAGGAACTATGCTTAGACTCCTTGTTTCATTTTTTAACGAGGTTGACACAAGAAAAGAACTGTCCTCGAGACCCTATTCATGGACCATATGAGAACATACCTCCCAAGAGGCCTTCACTAGATGGAAGGACCACACTCCGAGAGGAATACATGTCATTTGGTACCAACAACAGATCGGGTTCCAATGCCTCTAGTATATAATGTGCTATACCATCTGTGTGATCATCAGCAGATGCGAAGAAGGAATGAGTAGTCACATAATTAACCTATGGTGGGGAAGGTACTACTTGTAAACAAGAACCGATAGGGGATGATGGTTGCAAAGGAGACGCCTAGCAACCAATGAATGACAATTGATCAATAGTCGCAATTCTTCCTTCATGCGGAAAACAAACCACATGAAAAAGCGAACAAACAAGGGCTCCTATGACATAAACATAGTCACGTCCAAGGAGAAGATTGAAATCTAAAGGACCTTGGACTATCATCACATCTATATAGAAAGTCTTTCCTCCCAAAGTAACAGGGAACTTTAGAAGGATCCCTCAGGGTTGACTGGTTCCTCTGTTGAAAGCCAATAGATTCTGGGTTACAGGCACAAGCTATGGGGAGCCAAAATCTTGCCAAGTAGTAGAAGACATGATGCTAATAGATGCACCTTCATATAATAGAGTGCCAGGTACTACCATATTATAGGCCTATACTGTGATCTGGAAAGGCACATAAGATGGGAGGCGGAAAGCAGTCAAGTGACTCTAATCGAAAGAAACGACAGAACTACTTGGTGGGGGTATCATATGATTACCCCCATGCTCTGCAAGAATAGAAGGACTCTCCTGAGCAGTTGGGATGGGAGGGTCACTCTTTGATTCATGAGAATATGAGGAGATGAGAAGAACATGAGCAGTATGATCACCACGCTCTTCCGGGATAGAGTGAGCAACTGGTGGTGAGACCAAGTCAACACTCTCTCCAACCAATGTTTGGTCGGGAATAGACACAATAGAGTCAGGCTCAGGAAGAGCAGGATGGGCAAGAGATGAAACCATGTCAATCTCTTTACCAACCGGGGAGGGTTAGAAGAAAGTGTCTGATAGCTAACAAGAAGTTGGGGTTGAGGAGCTATAAGGTTTTCCAAAACTTTGGAGGCTTTATCCATAAGAGGACAAAGGTGAAGAAGATGCCATCCTTCACATAACCTATAGGGAAACCTAATCTTCCCTTTCTTCTTACCATCACTAGCCAAGAGTGTAGCATCGACATGATCTCTGGAGGTCAATGGGGAGGGTAGATTTGGATTTTCAGACCATACCTCTAAGACTCTAGGAATTCTAGGGTAGTCTCAGAGGAAATGGTCGCCCTTATACAACTTGCAAGGGAATCTGATCAGAAGGTTTTCTGATAGTAGGTGCATTTGGAGTAACATCTGCACGATCAGCCCCTTGCTTAGTTGACTTCTTATTCTTCATCTTCTTCTTCTTCTTCTTAGCCTCCTAGTTAGTAGATTTAAAACTTTCACCAGGTGAAGTAGAAGAGGAAGTTGAAGAAATAGGGGAAGAAGGTGAGGGGTCAACCTTAGAATCATCATGCGGAGATTTGAATGAAGGAGATGGCAGGGCCAAAGTTGAGACACTCGGGATCACTAAGGTCAAAAATAACCAGGCAAGTAAACCAATGATTAATGGAGGGAGGGACAACGTTGCCATATAAGGAGCACCAACATTTCCAAAGGAAGTAAAAGGACCGGGATTCCCTTCCAAGGGGAACCCTTGATTGGTAGACTCTGGAAATGTTGCCATTGGAATCGACTCTAAATAATCACTAAGGAAATCAACTTTTACCAAGAATGTTTCGTGGGAAGTTAATTTTAGAGCATTGAAACAAAACTTTTCCTTTTCATGTTTCAAGAGTCGAGAAAAGTACAAAAGGTGACTCTATCTCTTTCAATGTTTAATGAGCTTAAGAGGAGAAGTGCTCAGATGATCCTTTTACTTTTAAAGAGTTGAAGAGGAACGAAAGTGACTACTCTGGAATTCTAGGAAAAAGGTTTACCAGACAAATCGTAAAACTGCATATACACCTTCGTAATAAAATGATAGAGTAATGACCAAGGACTTCCTGTACGGTAGTCAATATTCTCGAATGTTGTGTTCGGTGCATTACGATTCATAAGGAGGTAGACACGACTTCCTATGGATAATAGGATGATAACCTAGTGGGGTCTCCCAATATATACGTGACGGTACAAGGAGCACAAATCCATACTAGTATCTATTGAATCACAGACGGAGGAATTACCCAACCTTAGTGAAGACAATAGCAACTAGGTTTAATGATGTCAGAACACGTCTCTAGCATAGACCTCTAGATATGTGAGCGTTAGGTTCCAATGCATTTTTAAGTTTATTCAACAAATTTTAACAATTAATCTTGAATTAAGTCTCAGTTTTAAGGCCCTACTGGATGTATCTTCAAAACTCCTAAAATGCAACTAAATGAGTAAAATGACCATTTCCGTTGGATGAAAAACTAGCTAAGGAAGAGTGAGAGGTTCAATGCTCAACAACAAACGAATCAAGGAAACAGGAATACCTCTACCATTTTCTCAAACTTGCAAGCAATCTAAACAAGAAAATGGAAACCACACTTTTTTCTTTTCAATGCTCTAATCTCAAGAATATACTAAAGTAAAAATCATCTTTCAAATCTTAATGCAAGATGAATGAAATTTTTAATTTTTTCAAATAAATGATAAGCAACTAAATTGAAAATGAATCAAAGACTCAAAACTAAGGAGATATTTCTTTTTGCAAAACTGGAAAGTTGTCTCACTGACCAGGGAGCAATGTAATCTATGCCAAGTGAAGGAAGGAAACTGCACAAACAAGACATGAAAGCTTGGTAACCAAACATCGCACACTAATTAGGAGAATGAAAAATAGTGAATAGGAAGAAGCTGCAAACAAAGTAAGAGATTATGCCAAGCAGAGTCTAAATATCCTAATGAATGAGTAACCCAAGCAAACCAGTTATTCAAGAAACCCTAAGGCATTTAGGTCACACAGTTCAAGAGTAAGGATTTCAAAAGTCTTGAAATCTGGAATCAAAAATCCTAACAACCAACACTTCTGATACAATAAAGAGGCAAAAAACAAGCTGAGAGGATAGAACACACTAACCAATCAACCAACAAACTTCAAAATTTGAAACTTACAGGAATTGTTGCGAGTATGAAACTAGCAACATGTGTTGAAAAAAAATCATCGCACCACACTAATTAAGAACTTTGCGACGCCGTCGTGAAAGTACATCAATTAGCTGTGCCAAGTCGATTTCAGGGCTCACCGTGATTGTTAGACAATTTAATCACGACTAATAGTAAAAAGCGCAACCTAGAAAACAACGAGGATGCGACTACTGTGAGATTGTCAGAATATTAACAACGATGACCTCAGATCAAAGGAAAAAGACAAAAGTTAGGCTGAGGCAAGACCAGGTCTATCACTCAGGAGAGTGGGAAGACTACAGGGATAGTCGAACAATTTCCAGAATAGAGCATTCTACCCAAACATAAGGGAGAGAAGAAAACAAAAAAAACAAATCAACACAAAAGACAAAATACAAGAGTCCCAGTATGGTCACCAAGTTGGCGACACAGGCAAGTTCCCTCTACGGACGGAGGCAACCCCTCTAGCCCTAGAATGGGCCTAGTCACTACAAAGACAATACCAAAGAAAATTTCCTTAGAAAGTTGGTGTTCTAAAGGCCTACCTTCAGTCCATCGTTCGATGAAGTCCTCATCGTGTTGCTCCAGCTCTCATTCTTCTAGTCACTTATACCTGAAAACAACATGTAGAGAAACACCACGAACGCAATGGAAAATGACAAAACAATCTACTTGAAGAGTCAAGGAACCTCAAGCATTGACATTCAATTCAACATATGATATAGGAAGCAAGATATTGATTTGTATTAATATAAATCGAAGTAAAACTTACAACCGAGCCTTGATGTCGTAAGTCTTCTCAAAGGGTCCCGTCTGCATGTCTCCCAAGAATTTACTTGTGAACTGTCTCCTAAGGGAATAGATGACTCTCTCTTTTGTTCAAAAGATTGATGCTAGAAAGTTCTCAAACCAACTCTACTCAAACATCTCTCAAACCACAATAGATGTGAGGCTACTTCCACACTCCAATAAGACTCTCTACCTCTACTCCTCTCTTTGAAACCTGAAGCTACCAAATTACATCTAGATATCATCCAGTGACATCCAAGATAGCTGATCTCATTCATGGAGGAGACATTTATAGGAGGGAGAGGTTTCATAAGAGGGAGAAGGAAGAGATTATCTCTTATGGAGGTTGCACAAAAGGTGGAACAATTATCCCAAAGGAGAGAAGCGAGCTCATCTGACCCAACAACCAGCCCTAGGACTGCCCAAGAAGCAGTTTCATTTGGAAGCTTTGACAATTTTGTTAAAAAACTTGCCAAAAGTGCATCGGTGCAAGTGAAACACAGGGACAGAGCGATGACATCGCTAGGGCTAGTGAAAATTTTACCATCTTCACAGGTGAGACAACTTATGACCCGTGACGACCCAAAAAGTTAGGTAAAAAGGGGTCTTCTTTAGGGATAATGAACTGAGACATTCTTCCTGAGATGACAAGGAAGGTAATGACACATAATTGGCAACATGACACAGAATAGATGTCAGTAATATAGACTGGCAGTATCCGGGATCAGGGAATGTAGAGTCGGTGATAAATTACTTTGTAACACCA
This sequence comes from Pinus tabuliformis, assembly GCA_031772625.1. Classification (NCBI taxonomy): domain Eukaryota; kingdom Viridiplantae; phylum Streptophyta; class Pinopsida; order Pinales; family Pinaceae; genus Pinus; species Pinus tabuliformis. The sequence goes on along the minus strand of CM062820.1, from coordinate 1,351,256,158 downwards.
GGTGTGGGAACTTCTCGTGGTCCGCCAAGTCTCAGTATTCAAGTTTCAGCAGCGGCACTCGTGCCAAGTGTTGATAGTTGAAAATAATTTCATCCAGAAGCAAGAGGGTTTGCAGGGGAGTCTTGCTCTCATCGATGTCCTTAGGTACCTTAGTCTTAGGCTTGCGTGAAGGGACATACTCCAACAGCTGAGAAATAGGGTCCACCCCCTATGCTTCAACCTCCTCCACTTAAGCTCCCACATCCTCATTGTCCATCAGGATGTCTTCAATATCTTCCTCCTCTGGTTCTAATTTTATGGCCTTGCCTTTCTCCTCTGCAGTGGGCATTGGTGGTTTTCTCCTTGGTGATGCACGCACCGGTATGGCAGGCTACTTGCCCTTCTTGTCCTTCGCAGTTTCCTTGGTTGGGGTCAGCTTTGGTCTCAACGTCCTTGGTGATTTAGGGACCTTTGCCAATACTTTAGCCACTTCCAGAGTAGCTACTTCTGCTTATATTTCCATTTCCTATGCCAACTCCTCTACTATTGTCTTGATATTTATAATTTCTGTGGGTGCCAAAATAATGCTTTCTAACAGTGCTCGTGATGTCTCTGGCAAGTTTGTAAATGTAGGAGTCTCTTTGAAAGCATCAAAGAATTCTTGGTTCATGGGTGCCTGAGAGCTCAACAACTCAATTGTCAAAATGCCAAGTGTTTTTCGTTGGACAACCACTTGTAATTTATAGGGCATTTTGAATTCAGATCCGATTGTTCCCCCCAAATTTGGTTCATTAAAGCCGAATTTGCAACAAATTGTCAAGGATCTGAGCCATAAATTTTGTCTTACATACCTGCCGCCCACTCCATTTTGCCACACTTCTACTGTCAAATCATGAACAGTGACTTTAGCAGTCACTTTCCAGCCGACCTACGTGATTTCTCCCTGGGTAGCGCAACTCCATCTGTTTTGTTGCAGACCTTGTGAGACTTCCTTGCTTCACATAATCCTCCAATCGTGCAGCTCCCCAATCCGGGAAGTGTAGTTTATAGTCCCACGCCTCCTTTCAACTACTTGGAACACTAAGACTATGCTACCTTCATCTAGTCACATGGCCAAACCATTGGTGTATGGCTTCAAGTGACTCCCATTCACCTTTCTTGGGAAGGGTTCTCCATTCAATTTGACCAGTTGTACCGCTCCTCCATCGGTAATTTCCTTAATGACATAGGGCCCTAACCAGTGGATTCTCAATTTCCTTGGAAATTTATCAAACTTACTGTCATATAAGAAAACTAGGTCATTTACCTTAAAGGTGTGCAACTTAATGTGTCAATCATGCCATGCCTTTTCGTGTTGCTTTTGGACCTGTAAATGAAATCTAGCTAGAAATCTTTCTTCCTCATGCTCATCCAACTGCGCGAGCCTTTCCTCCAGGGCTACATGATCTGTCATACCTCTGAGTGCTGCTATACAGAGACTAGGCACAATATATTCCATAGGTATTACCACTTCAACCCCATAGACAAGCCTAAAGCGGGTTGGTACAGTCAACTTCTTGCATGTCATTTGATAAGCCCATAGTACTGCAGGTCTGCATAGGTCCCAATCACTTCGGTAAGCATTGCAAACCTTGGTCAGTGTGTTCTCCAACACTTTATTGAATGCTTCCACTGTCCCATTAGCCTATGGGTGATAAGGCATGCCCTTCTGGTGATATACCTAAAATTCCTTCATCAGCGCGCTGATCGTCTCATTCAGAAAGTGCATACTGCGATCAATCATTAAGATCTTTGGACATCCAAATCACATTAGTACATATTCAAATAGGAACTTTGTAGCATTCACGCCTATGCAATCCTTCACAGGTTATGTCTCCACCCAACAATTCAAATACTCCATCGCAGTGATAATGTACCTTACTCCCATCTTTCCTATGGGCTTGATGGGTCCCACAAAAACTATCATCCATTTCTCAAAGGGTTGCAATGTCATTTGTGGATTCAAAGCCATCTCATCCCTCAATGATGGCCTGCTAGTCCTTTGACATACATCACACGCCTTGCAATACGCTTTTGAGTCTTGACGGAGGGTTGGCCACCACAGCCATGCACGTAGCATCTTCTGCGCATTTTCTCTACCTGCATAATGTCCTCCCACAGTGCCCCCATGAGTGTTTGCAAGGATGCTATGTCTTTCAAACTTGGGTACATATTGTTGCAATATCTCATCAAAACCCATTTTGTACAGATTCCCAACAATGACAGAGAAATTTGTTGCGCACACCACTAATTCCTTCTTCTGCTGGACAGTGTATCCTTCTGGAGCAGTTCCTGTCATTAGGAAGTGTATTATATCCTCAAAATGACCATCTGCAAGGTGCACTACAAATATCTACACATCAGGAAATCCTTCCTCCAAATTAGTGGGCTCTTCCCCTGTTTCGATGTGCGAAAGATGTTCTGGTCCCGCGTTTAGCTGTCCAGGCTTCACAATAACTTCAAAATCATACTCCTTGAACAATAAGAGCCACCTGCAAATTATCCCCCCCAACATAGGGTTATTGACCAGGTACTTCAGTGTGGACTGATCTATATACATCTTAAAACGGCCACACAAAAAATAGTGCCTAATCTTTTGGAGCACATACACCATGGCTAACCCTTCGTGCTCGGTGGTGGAATAGTTCTTCTCCACCTTGTATAACCTTCTACTTGCAAACACGACAGGATGGTCCAAGTATTTTCTGCCAGCCCATGTCAGTACTACTCCCAGCTCTATACATGATGCATCGACATCTACATGAAACTCCTTCTTCTAATTCGAGAAGACTAGAAAGCGTGGTGACCATCTTTTCTTTCAATATATCCAAGCTCTTCTTATAGTCCTCGTTCTAGCACAATGTGATGTCCTTCTTCAATCATTTCTCCATAGGCGCAGTGATCTAAGCATAGACTTTGATAAACTTTCTGTAATATCCTGTGTGTCCTAAGGTAGCATGCAATTGTCTCACACTCCTCGGTGCTTCCAAATTTAGTATCACCATAATCTTCGCGGGATCTACCATCAGTCCCTATTTTCAAACCACACGACCCAATAGGGTATCAAAAGGAACATAAAATAGACACTTCTTTAGATTGAGTGTGATCTGGTATCTTTGACAGGTATCCAGCATGAGGCACAAGCTTGCTACATGGTGTTTTACCAGACCAAACACAGTCCAGTCATCAAAGTATATCTCCAGGAACTTATGAATAAATTCCTTGAACGTAGCAATGACTACGCATGAGACGATTACAAGCGCATTCTTCAATCCAAACGACATTACAGTGTACTGAAAACAACCCCACTCAGTTGTGAGGTTTGTCTTACTCCTATCTTCTGGCACAATTTTGATCTAGTGGTACCCCAAGAACCCATCAGTGAAGGAATATGCTTCCTAGCCACCTACATTGTCCAACACTTCATTAGTGAATGAAATCAGGAAAGGATCATGTACACAGGTGTCATTTAGTTTTTTGAGATCCATGCATATCCTTATTTCATCCTTCTGCTTCTTCTCCTATACCACCATTGGGCTTACCCACTCAGACTCTTCCACAAGCTCAATGATGCCTACCGTGAGTATCTTGTCTAGCTCTAAGTGGACCTTCTCCTTATATTTTGGATTGAGACGATAAGGTCTTTGCTTAACTAGCTTCACATCGGGCTTCAACGTGATCTTCATAACACCTAGGTCCCTGATTATCCCCTTCAGATCCATAAACTTGGGAGGGAATAAATCCTAGTATTCGTGGATCAATTTAGCCACCTTATCCACCATCGCATCATCCCACTAGTCTCCAATCTTTGGGAATTTGGGTAGAGCCTCTACCTACACTATGAACCAAACTTAGACTTCTACTTTAGAGCTATGACTCTTTTACATGATATTCATTGTGTGCCTCTAAAACTACTTAGATCTTAATTATTTTTATACAATCCCATTGTCCACGGACCATGGGTGGATCTCTTATAACTGACTTTAATTTACAAAACTAAGGGCAAACTACCCTTTATGACACATGACACCTTCGCGCTCCGTGACCACAAAATGCAGAACCTTTACAAGTTTATTACAAAATTTGACCAAAATATGGGCTTTTAGCCCCAAAACTGTCCTTGGGGGATCCCACTCCCAACAAGTTGTATGTTGACCCTCAAAGGATTAGAAATTAGGTGGTGCATTGTATATGTTTCTGGACTATTGGAACATGTTACCAAGTTGATTTTGGGAGATGACTCCAATCAAATTGTCTACATTATTTGATGGTACTGGATCCTCTTCGGAAATAGTAAGCATGTGGGGAGCATTAGGTAGGACCATGTATAGGTATCCTGTTTGGGTATAGATAAGCTCAATCTATTGAACGTTGGCGATAGCTTATTCCTCTGTCCAAGTCATGGTTGTAGACAACTATTTTGTAATTAATGGCAGAGGAGATTTCAAAAATAAATCCAGGTGAAGTTCTTATGTTACGTCGAATTTAAAAAGATGTCCTCGTTGCTACAACACCCTCCAAAATTTTGTCTTGCACCAAATTTCAAAGCATACTTTGGTCTTTTATATTGTCATTGAAAAAATTGAAATCCATTCCATGTGTTTGTTCTAAGTTTTTTGGTCCCTTTTTTTAGAAAAGTAAAATGTTATATTTTCATGTGTTATGCATTGCACGATATATAAAATCTTGTTTTGGTGGTTTCAAGGGATTATATTTATGAAAATGAGTTTATCTTAACATGTAAACATCCATCACACTTATTAAAAAAGTTTTAAGCACAGTCACACAAGTGTCATCACAGTCATTGCAAAGTGTATATTTAGTGTCGCACTTGTCATAGGTCATCCCAAATTTGTCACATAAAGTAAGTATGTTGTTCATGCCCTGGATGATCTATATTGTTGTGCCATCAAGTGTTCTAAGTGTGTGATCATAGTCAAGTATCATCACTATTCACATTAGCTTCATTGATCCCACACTTATTTAAATTTTGAGAAAATTTCTGACCAAGCAACTTAGCCTCATTTGACCCTCATGAACTATGCATTACACAGTTCCAAACCTCAAGTTGCAACCCTACCTCTTGAAACTATCCAATATGCAGTTTGTACCTCCCAGGACTGCGCATGACGTAGTTTCAATGCTCAAGCATAGACCTTGGCCTCCAAAATTATGCAATTAAGTTGTCCAGCTTGTCCCCAACTGTGTATTATAGTCTCTGAGCTCAAGCCCAACCCTTCAGCTCTTGAAATGTGATTTTTTTCAATCACTAGGTGCACTCTACCTTCCGAAAATGCCCAGTAAGCTAAATCAATGCTCAACCCTTCAACTCATCTCACTGAGCTCCCAAATTGCACAATTTTCCTCCTCATTCCAGCCTAAACTACACATTGTGCAGTCTCAAGGCTCAAGCTTCACCCCTAACTTCCTAAGCTACACAATTGTGCAGTCACTAAGCCTCCCCCTCAGCTTGCAGCCTAGTCTTGGCTCAATCAATGGATCAACATGCAACATCGCAGTGTAGGGGTTTATCATACTTATGTCATCTTGTCATGAGTGAATTGTAGATGCGGGTACTCAATCAGTCCATGAAAGGATGATGAAGAAGGATATGGAGGAGGGAAACATGTTGAAAGACATATTTATACCTGATTATGCAAGCTAATCAATCAAGAGAAAGCAAAGGAACACCATTTCATGACCACAACACAAGACCTGATATCACTGAAGACACCTTACATCTAAGCCATATGGAGGTTGATAAAAGAGCATTCCCAAAAAGACACATAGCAAGGAGTAGAAAGAATTGCTTGACATTGCCATGTCATAAAGAATTCCATTTCATTAATTTCATGTCATGTCATGCCATAAGTCACCATATGCCACATCATTATTATCAATTATGTAATTTGTTATTTGAAAATCGATTGTAAAGTGGAAGTCCAAAGGACATGTAGAAAATATTAAGGGTCATGTAAATTCAAAAAGTCATAGGAAGTCAAACAATCATGAGGGTAGTCAAAGAGTCACAAGGGAAGTGAAACATCACCCCATTGGTTATTTATACACCCTCATTGTATGATGAAATGAATTTTCACCTTGGCTCCTCCCACAAGGCATTAGAGGGAAATGCTAGTTCTTTTAAGGAGCAAGTCGTGGCTCCAACGCTCCACTATTGGACCTAGTGGTGTTCGATGTATACATGTGTCTTGATACTCTTACTTACTATATGAAGCCTAATGGCCAGCACGTTATTCATGAATGGATTATGAATGTTTGTAAGACTATTCTATGAATGTTTATTATTTATGTTTGTTTTCACCTATACTAAAGTAGTTGAACTGTTTTGGTTATTTTAGTGCTTATCATATTAAGAATGTGTTGTAGTGATTGCAATGCCCATCACATCTTTGTGGACTATTCTGGTAGATGTTAGATGAACATCTCTTATGTGTGTGTCTTTCTACTAATGAGGTAATATACCTCTCTCTTAGAGGCTAACCTTATTTTCCCCTCTACAGTAGAATAATCTTGACACACCTACAATCGAACACTCATCAGATGCACTTACTTTATTTTCGAAGGAACACATGAATTCTTCTCTCTTGTTGACAACTAAAGACAAGGAAAACCTATAAGAATATTATAGAAACTGGGCTGATATTCATGATGGGTCTCCTATTCCAAATGGTGTGAGGTCTAATTGAGACTTCACATCAGGGAGACCCCCTTGGTTGACAAATTTTGAGCACCGTCAACAAATGGTGTTAGAAAGAGGGCCAAAGGACAAGTTGTGCCCATTGATTCTACTTTGGATCTCTTATTCAAAATGGCTCTTCCCAAAATCATAATCTGAGGATGTTTTTCTAAAGTGGTTAATCTTACCATCTATACGGAATTTTTCCATAACCTGCCACAATTTACGTTTGATGGTGAGGAGTGAATTAACTCTTTGTGAACATCTATTTCAAGTTGTCCTTTATTTATTTATTTTTAAACACATTGCAACGATGTCATGGCTAGATTACTCACCATCACATTTGAAGGTCGCATTACTTGATTGTATCATGCATTACCTGCTGCTTCTATCCATTCATTTGACCATCTTGTGAAGGAGCTTCATAAAGAGTTTGAAAGGTATGATTACCTGAATGTTCTTAAAATAATTAATGAACTAAGATTGAAGCCTAATGAATCAGTTGAGGGTTATTTTGATCGATTCCTTCACCTTTGTTATGAAGTTTTGGGATAAGGCATAGATTGGGAGTTCTTTAAAAAAAAGTTTCAAAATTTGGTTCATATCTATTTGCATCGTGAATCTGAACCCCTTGATGCTTTTAGCTGCCTGACCCTTGTAAATCATGAGATACCTCGAATTTCAAAGGAGGAACCTACTACTCCTTTTGTTCCTTGTCCTCCTCCTTTTCCAGTCTTGATGTGGGTGCCTCCTTATAATGATAATAATGTTGGAAAATCCACAAATAAAATTCCTAATCCATCTCTTCATCTCCCTTCCACTTCTCGTGATTCATATCTAATGAAAGAAAACCCAAAGTGGCTCATGGAGCCTAGGGTGAAGGCTAATCCTTTCATTCCAAAATTATGACATTGGAACTCGTAACATCAATCTTGAATCTAGCTCATTGAAAGTGTTACTTCTTCAAGGGGCATAGTTCATTCTCTATCATCTGCATGTTATGATTTTGTGTATCATGATCTTCTTGATCAATCTTCTCCACCAAAAATGTATTCATGCTCTCCTAATTTTTGAGTTGTTGGTTCAAATTGTGATAAGATACAAGGAACCCACATTACACTAATAGAGGAGGAAGAAAGTTAAGAGACTTTTGATCTCTCTTCTCTTTTTCAAAGTTCCCCATGTTAAGATGATGCACTTTTATTCTTGGATTATTTTCAACCTGCTAACATTTCTAGTGAATCAAATGCAATCGATTGTTCCAATCAATCTGTAGCCTTGGGAAAAAATCATTCTGATGGTGCTAATTCTTTTGATGTAAGTGATGACGAATGCCCAAGTGCACTAGTTGATCTTTAGATTTCCCATGAAGATTTTTATTTATATCTAGAATATGATTCAATCAAAGAGGATGTTCTTATTGAAAATTTCTCTTGATCTCACTATCCCTTGTGATCTATTGTTTGTGATGTATCTATATGCGATGAAGATGCTCCATAGTTTTCAAGTTATCCATCTAATGATTTAACTTCCCAATTGATAGAAGGTAGTGAGGTTATCCATGACATGAAAGGAAATAATTGAATCATTAAGTATTCTTTCCATCCCTCATAATCTCTTGTTTTCCATGAAGAAAACTCTTCAAAGGAGCTTTCCCATGAAATTTCTCTGATTCATACATCTCTGGATTTGTCATCAGAAGAATCTTTCAATTTGAGTAATCTGGTTGTTGATGTTGTAAAATTTGATTAAATCAGTAATGTAAATAGCTACCATCCAGTTAGTAGTAGTCCCATTGAGATAAAACAAAGCATATTATCACACCATGCATCATTTAATCCAATCTCCAGGATGCAACTTTACAATCCTTGAAAGTTTTGGGACTCATCAGGAAGTCGAGGAACTTCAGCTTTTGTTGATGGTTATATTAGGATCTTGCAACTCTAGTAAGGCCCCTAAACTAAGTCAGATATGGTTTCTCTCGCACAATCCTTACCTTTGCATGCTTTTACTTGATGTAAATTTCTTTATGGAAAATGCTCGGTATTTCAGATGTTATTTTTTGAACTTTCAAGATTCAGTTTCTGATTGGATTCAAGTTTCTGTTTCACATGATTTATCTGCATGCAAGGCTCTTGTACTTAACTCAGGTTTGGAATGTGTTTGTATCATAGATTCATGGAACTAAGAGGTTGATTATTTCAAATACTATCCTTAACCAAAGGAATCATGCCTATCATATTCATTTCTTAATAGTAAGCTTCTGGTTTTTCTTGCAAATTTTATACTACAAATATTTTCCTTCATCACACCTAAAATCCTCTTGAATGAGAATGAATGCCAGAGTTATCTAGAAAACCAAATCCTTCTTCACTCATTGTATCGTGACTGGTTTCAAGTGTTCATTGTAATACCATTCATTTTCACTTCTTTTGATGATTACGATGCTAGTGAGGTATGTTACTGGTTAAAATGGAATAGGTTGTCATATCTATGATGTGAGGAAGATGATTCATTTTTTCAAGGCATTCATAAAGATATTCAAATTGATCCATCTTTGAACCAGGAATCTCATGCCATAAAAAATCTATTTGATCCTAATATTAACAGTAATTTGTTTGAGCATTTTCCCACCAGTTTATCGAATGACTGTTGTTTCGCATCCTTTGATCTTTATGGCTTAACATATCATACTATGAGTACTTGTCAAATAGTTGAGGCACTTTAGCCTTCACTGATGGTCATGTCAAGTCCTCATTTCCTTGAAAAGCCAGCTGAGTATGATTAGATTAATTGTCTGAACAAGATTCTCACATGGACCCTCTGCTTCTAATTGAAAATTCATTTATTCAAGGATTTTTGGGTCTTCAAGAGGATTGTTTCAAATTTCACAATATAATCTATAATTACCTAGAAGCATATTTCTTAGCAAGCCCTTTTTCAAATAAAAAGTTTTGGTCTTTTCTCATGCTTGCTAAGAAAGATGATACAAATGAAGGTGCATTCACAAGAAGCTTTCATGGTTTCTCTACTTATAATGGTCATCGAAAAGTTAAGAATGTGAACCCACTAGAAGTAGTGACTATGGCCTATATATCTGCTAATAGGAAATACCTTCTATTTTTTGTGTAACTTATTCAAGCTCTTAAGTTTTCTGTGGCATAATATTTTGTATCTATGTTAATTTCTTATATCTTTGTGAATGCATGTCGGAAGCAACTACGGTGGCTTCATTGGAAAGTTCATTACACGTGACCCCAACCTACTAGTTAGTTAGGAGTAGGTCTAGTTGCATTTTAGTTACCTACACATTCATCCTACATTCATTTTCTATAGTTTTTCTTGTGTTTTCCGATTTTGGTTTTGCATCATGTTTTGGTTTATCCTCCTTCTGTTTTGTCTTTTGGTTTTGTTTCCTTGTTGTGTGTTGTATTTTCTTTAGTTTTGTAAGACCCTACATGAAGATGCTTTATTAGCTCAAAAAGCGATGTGGAAAAATTAAAAAGAGTCTTGTGACAGTACAACATTTGGCTAACCTTCGATACTCCTTCTCTTCTCTTGTTACATCTTTTGGTGAGTGAAGTTCTGATGGAAAATATGATCCATCTGTAAGGATAGTTTTGTTTGAACAATGATACCTATGTTTATTCTTAGAAACCTTATGTGCGTACTTGGTTCCTTATGTTTCGTTGCTTTCATACTTATCCAATCAGTAGAGGAGGAAAAGGGGAAAAACTCAAATGATGAAACCTAAATTAGAGGTCCCTATATGCTTCTCTAAAGGAAAAACCTCTTTTGCAGTTAATAAGTCAAAATCCCTCTTCCAACCATAAAATAAATAAGTGCCAATGCATATTCCTCTTTAAATATATAAATAAAAGTGAAAGAAGAGAAAGGATTTTTATTCAGAGAGATGAATGAAGAACCTCCGCTGAGGTACCATCTAAGCTCGTTAGCAACAAAGAAATGTTTGTCTTCCTATAGTGACTCCACGGGGGTACTATCCACATTGGGTGTGTGTTATATTCTTTCATATGCATGGGGGGACTCATAGGGGGGGCGCAGAAGCCCCTACTGTTTGATGTGTCGAGTGCAGCAGGGGGCTCACAGGGTCGGTGTAGGCCCCCTATCAAGGGATTTTAGGGGGGTGGTAGCCCCCCATTTATGGGGTTTAGGACAATGCCCGGGAATTTATTTTGGATCCTATAATAGGTGGTTTGACCTACCTATGTTTTTGTGCATTGGTTTTGCACATGGTTTTGGACATGATGGTTTTCTGCCCATGGTATTTTGTAGATTCAATCAAGGGAACTACAATTATGTTCTAATACAAGGTTAATGGATTGGGGTTTATGATTGATTCAACATATATATATATCTATATATATATATATATATATATATATATATATATATATATATATATTGTAACATTGAAAGGAAAATAATGAAAAATCAATTTGGTAGTTCTAGTTTTGGGATCCAGGGGAAATCTATGTGTATTATTTTTTATATTCTCGTGATTGTTTATTTTCTTTTTTCTTAGAATTCTTCTGCAGGTAATTTCTGTACAGGATTAAAACATACATTTGGTATCAAAGTTGTTTCAGATTCAAGGGGACACCTTTGCTACTGAGGAGTTTTTCTCAGGAATGTGGTAGACCCTGTTTAATGGGAGATATTAGGATCGATTCTTGTAGTGAATGAAGATGGTGAACAGTGGAAAGATAGAGATTGAGAAATTTAATGGTCAGAGTTTTGAGTTGTGGAAACTCAAGATGTAGGATTTGCTGGTGGATAAAGAACAATGGATCACGGTAGATTCGAGTACTAAACCAACGACAATGTCAGATGAATAGTGGGAGAAGTTGGATTAGAAAGCAAAGAGCAGAATATGGTTGTGTATCTCATATTTAGTATTGTTGAATGTATCCAAGGAAGCTACAAAAAGGGCTTTATGGGACAAGTTAGGGACTTTGTACCAATATAAGTCTGGTGAATAAATTGTTCCTATGGAAAAAGTTGTATAACCTAAGAATGAAGGATGGACGCTCAGTGATAGAGAATCTGAACGCCATTAATACTATGAAAAGCTAGTTATTATATGATGATATGAACATCTTAGATGAAGATAATGCATCAGTCTGTTGTGTTCTCTACCAAGTTCATGGGATAGTTTGGTTGTTGTAATAGGCATGAATACAACTACCTTGAAGTTTGATGAAATAATCTCATCCTTGTTGGAGAAGATGAGACAGAAAAATATGGAGGGCCGGAATGGAGATGCCTTTTCTATATGAGGACAGTCCCAGAACATAAACAAAAATAAGTCCTTGAGTGGGAGATCTAAATCTTGAGGAAAACCTCTAAAGGTGTTATGGAAATGCGGAAAGGAATGACACTTAAAAAAGGACTGTAGATCTAAATCTCCTGAGAAAGGAAAAGGATCTGATGATGCTCCTTCTGTAGAGGAAAAAACACCTAAGATGAAGGTGGGAATGTGTACTTTTCTTCTTCTTCAAGTACACATGTAGATCATGAGGCATGGTCAATTGCCTCAGGTGCATCCTTTCACTTCACTCCCCATAGGGAGTGGTTATGCAAATATCTTAAATATGATGGTGGTGATGTATTCTAAGGGGATGATAGGAAGGCTAGAATCATTGGATGCAAAAAATTTAGGATGAAGTTATAAGGTGGAAGGATTAGAACACTTTCAAGTGTTTTTCATATTCATGCATTGGCCAGAAATATGATTTCTGTAAGCATGATGGATGATGTAGGTGTAAAACCAGTGTTCGTGAAAGATACCTACAAGATGGTTCGGGGAGCACTAGTATTTATGCAAGGAGTTGGGATTGGAACTCTATACAATCTTATGGGTAGTACTATTATTCATGGGTTCAACAATTTTGTGGTTGCTGAAAGTGGAGCAGAAAATCAGGTGGTCTCTGGTGAAAACATCATGCTATGGCATCAAAGGCTTGGACATAGTGGAGAGAAGTGCCTTCGAATACTTCATGTTAATGGTATGGTAGAAGGTCTATCTAGTTTCTCTTTGGATTTTGATTTCTATGAACATTGTGTATATGGGAAGCATAATCGGGTGAGTTTCCACTTTAATGCTAAGAGGGTGAAAGGGATATTAGAGCTTGTGCACAGTGAAGTATTTGGACTTGTGTTGGTTCCATCACTGGGTAAGTCTATGTACTATGTATCATTTATAGATTACTTCTCAAGGCATACATGGATATATTTCCTTAGGAAGAAATTTGAATTCTTTGACAAGTTTAAAGAAATTAAGGCTCTGGTGGAAAACTAGGTAGAGAAAAAGATAAAGGTTCCGAGGAAAAATAATGGTGGAGAGTTTTGCAAGAAGGAATTTGTAGAGTTTTGTAAGAATTGTGGTATAGAATAACAAAGGACTACTCCATACACACCTCAAAAAAATGGAGTTGCAGAAAGAATGGATAGGACATTGATGGAAAAGGCAAGGAGCACACTCAAAGGTTTATGTCAAAACCAAGGAAGAAGCATTGGATAACAGTGAAGCAGGTTTTCAGGGATTTGTGTGGCACTAGTGATTATGGTTTGTGCTACCAAGGAAGACCAAGATTGGACATATTTTTGGAAATTTGTGGCTTTGTTGATGAAGTTTAGGCTCGAGATCTAGATCGAAGAATATCTACAAGTGGGTATGTGTTTAACCTATTTAGAGGTGTAGTCACTTGGATGAGCAAGAGACAATTTGTAGTGGCACTTTAAACTACATAAGAAGAATACATGGCAACAATTCATGTAATAAAGGAACCAATTTGGTTGTAGAGATTGTGTTCAAGTATGGGGCTAGTACATAGAGATGTAAGGATAGAATGTGACAAACAAAGTGAAATTTTCTTGGAAAAGAACCCTTCTTATCATTCAAAGACAAAGAACATTGATTTTTAGTATCACTTTGTGAGGGATATGGTTTAGGACAAAAAGGTGTGTTGTGTGTGGAGCATGATTGTTCAAAGGTCTTTGTTTCAGCCAGATGTATACCCCAGGAAGTCTTGTACACCCCTCCACGCGGGGGGGACTTGTCCCCCCCACGGGGGACTGGGGGAGCCGATCCCCACCAGCTGGGGGGTCCGGGAGCCAGCGGTCCCCCGGCGGGGGCTCGGGGGCAGCGCCCCCGAAGCTAGAAACAAATGTAAAATTGCCTTGTAAAAGTATAGTAATTTCTAGTCAATCTGGGCCGTTCATTAGGCGGATGATCTGACGGTAGAACTTATGTTTAGTTTAGGGTTTTTTGCACTAGAAGGAAACCCCTCTCTTTGTATGAGGGTATTGTATTTGAGGCTGTGAAATAGATGTGTATTCTATGAGCGAGAAACAGAGAGGTGAGACTGTGAGAGAAAACAGAGGATATTACAGCGGATTTGCTGTAGGTTGTGTCTCTTCATTTTGCTAGATAATAGAAAGGAAGGACTAGCTGTTCGGGGTGGACGTAGCCCAAACTGGGTGAACCACGTATATCTATGTCTCTCTTGTTTTGTGCGTTTTCTATGTTTATATTTCTGCAATATTTTATGTGTTCCATTGCTCCGTAATATATAATTTTCTAACAAGGTGTTGCTCGTAAAGGTGGAGATTTTGAAGAATGTTGGAGATGCATTGACAAAGTATATGACCATTGATATGTTTTCTTTATGTAAAGAAATAATGGTCATTGTAGTTCTGGACCAATGACTAAGCTCTCTTGTGACCCCTCGTGTGGAAAATAAAACAAGAAGTTCCAGGAGAATGTTTAGTGTGTGTTATATTCTTTCCACGACTAGTCGCACGCATAGGGGGGTCACAGGGGGGTGGAAGCCCCCCCTATTCATTGTGCCAAGAATAGTATGGGGGTCACAAGGGGGACACAATTCCTCATGAACGTTTTTTGGAACCTATATTAGGTGGGCAGACCTACCTATGGTTTTGTGGATGGGTTTCGCACATGGCTTTGGACATGATGGTTTTCTGCCCATGGTATTTTGTAGATTCAATCAAAGGAACTATGGTTATGTTATAATCTAGGGTTAATGGATTGGGGTTTATGAATGCTTCAACATGTATATCTATGTATTGTAACATTGAAAGGAACTTAATGAAAAATCAATCTGATAATGTTGGTTTTGGGATCTAAGGAAATATTTGTGTATTTGTTTAATATTCACGTCATTGTTTATTTTCTATTTTGTAGAATTCATCTAGAGGTAATTTACATACAAGGTTAAAAACTACATTCTAGGTCTGTTGGTAGTGGAGCAACACTAGAGATGAAAAACTATATTTTAAAGAACTAAAGCTCGCAAACTACACTAGCCTTTCCAATTTGAAACATTTCAATATTGTTCAATCTTATGATTGTGTTCAACTGAAAAGGTACAAAGGGGACCATATTTATTCACAGGGTGAGTGGGGAGGCCAAAGTGATCCACATGATGAATCAACACTCCATGAAGAACTAATACCCTGCACAAAAGAGTCAACCAAGACAGAGAAGATGGAATTCTACTATTGTGTCGCTAAGTAATGTCACTACTACAACAACCTCCAAAATTTTGGATTGCACCAAATTTTGGAGCCTATGTTGGTATTTTATAGTGTGAGCACAAACATTGAAATCGATTCCATGTATTTTCTCTAAGTGTTTTGGTCCCTTTTGTGAGAAAAGAAAATTGTCATCTTTTCACATGATAAGTGGCACATGATATATATAAGCTTGTTTTGGTTGTTTAAAGGGGTTATCTTTGTGAAAATTTGTTGATATTACCATGTAAACATTTTTCACACTCATTACTAGAGATTTAAGCATTGTCACAAAAGTGTCATCACAGTCATTGCAAAGTGTATCTTTGGGGTCACACTGATCATTGGTCATCGCAAAGTTGTCACACTGAGGGAATTATGTTTTTCATGTGTCCTGTTGCTGCTCAAAATGTGTAGGGACTGTAACAACGACTCAGTTCAAGGGTTGTCAACCTGATCCTAAACCTCTCCATTTAAGTTGTCGTGGGGTAGACCCTATGGAAATGAGATGAAGAAGGACTAGTTGGGAACCAACTAATCTGGGAGACATAGTTGAGTGGCTAAGTACTTATTTAGATTTAGCGAGATATTAAGGATTCAATTAGATTTATAAGCTTTGAAACCAGTTCCTTATAGAGTCAATACCCTTGCTTTACAAATTTTAAGACCAAGTACATGATGGGTAATTACTTCTTTGATGAGTAACTATCCTATATGAAATGCAACTCCTAATACTTATGTGAAATGAAAGAATCTTGATTGATTTTACTTAAATTCCTATTCTAAGTATTTCCTTTGATCTTTTTCTAAATTAAGCATATAATTTATACAAAATGGTAGAGAGAAGTCAAGATGAAGAACACGAGGGTGTGACTAACAATTCCTTTGCTGGAAATCTAATGTACCAAGTTCCTACGACGCTGTAGAGGTTGTGGCTATGATGACTGCAAGGTCATAGTTTTAGATACTAAAAAGGGTAGACTTCTCAAGAGAAGACACAAAGGTTTTCCTATCTCTCTTTCAACCAAGCTTATGCTTGGAGGTTGATTAATAAATTAAATACTAACTTAGAATGTAGATGCATTGTGAGATTAGCGGATGATTAATGAATCACAATTGTTAAAACCTTGGAGCACTTAGATTACAATTTAATATTAGTTATATGCTAAGAAATTAAGAAAAGGTTCAATGTATAATCTCGAATGGAAAGATAAATGCCAATCTTGAAAAGTGCCAACAAAGTTAATTAAATGATTGAGATACACAATTTGCCACCAACTCACAATAGAAATATCAATGTAAAATGCTAATGACAATTGCTTGAAATTCCACTAATTATACAAGAGATGTCCAAATAGATCAAGGCTTTGATTAGATTCAAATCAAAATGCAACTTAGAGAAAATTCCTTAGCTCAAAGGGAAATTAGATTTAAGAACAATTATCATTCACAATTAAATGGAACAAGAAATTCTGAGCAAATAGAAATTTAAATGCCAATAACTCCTTATAGTTATCTTCTTAACCAAATGTGTGAGACAAATTTTCTTTAGGCAGTGAGCTTATGTGTGTGATATCAAGTATTCAAACTTAGATTTAATGCCAATAAAAATCTTACTGAAATGAAGTCAAAGCATGAAATTTCAGATTAATTTTTTAGGAAAATAGTGAACTTTCTTATGCAAGTAGTAAGGAAGTCAAATCAGCACCAAATATGTATAACAATTATGAATTTACTTATCTTCTCAATGCGTATTTCAAAGAAATATGTAGCTAAGTTTTATAATGAAACCTTAGAAAGGAAAAGACAATCACTTGAAATTGTAATTTTCATGCCAGAGTGTTAGGTCTATATACTACTAGTGTAGCCCCTTATTGTTATTAGTGCAACCCCCTTATTGCATTTTTTTTCCCATGTAGTCCCCATATTTTTATTAACTTTCCCCATAGAAAGCCACTATTGTTATTGTTGTGCCCTTACATTCTTATTGTTATGTAGGCTCTGATTATATTGTTACCCCTTAGACTCATATATATAGAAAGGAGGTCTTGTCATTTGTATCATGGAAGAATTGTTCATTTGCGTAATTTAAGGGAGGTTGACCCCTAAAAGAGTCAAATTTTTAAGTCATTGATATATCTCTTATTTTATTTTGTAAGCTGGTTGCATAACATTTGGTATCAGAGCTTTGGATTCTAAGGTTTCGCTGCTTCAAACAGGTCAATGTGGAATTTTTGCTATAATTTTTTTTCTAAGAAGACTCAGAAGATGAAATTAAAACCCACTGGAGCCTAAATCTGGATGTACTTTTAATCCTAATTTCATATATTTTCTTGGTATATTTTCAAAGATATGAGCTTGGGAATTTAGGGTCTTTGCAGGCTCCTGAATTCCATCTCAAACAAGTGACCTTGCTAAAATTGTCATAAGCTTCGCTCTGAGCATCATATTCAAATTTCATAAAAAGTTTAAAAAAAAAAAGGAAAATTTTGGTTTGTTGGGTATCATTTTTAGGGCCGATCGTCGAAACAGTGACATATGACACTTCGTAAAAGTTCACTCTACTGAACCATTATATAATCAAGCCATTGTGGGAGATTGGGCACAACTCTTTCTTGGACAATCCAATCTCGATTAGGCTTATGGGGTTTGAAAGAGGACTTGGAGGGATACCACATAACAAAATTTCAGACCTTGGAGATATGAAATTACATAGATACAATAGATTCAATAACTAGCTCCTACAAAACAAAAAAAAGTTGCGTAGTCTTTTTAAAAATTTGCATAAATTTTGTTTGGAAAATTAGTTTGAAGTGATTCAAAGGGCATAGTGAAGCACAATTATCCTTAATTGATGCCTCAAAGAAAGAAAATGGAAACACCTAGTAAGCAACCCAAAATAACTCATGAAGAAGAGGAAGAAATGCAACATGATATATCAAAATTACGAGACGAAGTGCAACAAATTTCACTTTCAAAAAAAATAATTGAAGCTATAATGGATGATTTGAAGAATGAAATCAATGGTATAGAAGAAAAACTGAAAGGAAATATTTGATATTTGAAGAAAGACATGGAAGGTTTGAAGGGAGGTTTGACAAAGTTGCTACAAGAAATACTTCCTAATAACGAAAAGGTAGTCGACGAAACTCATGATGAGAACAAAGGAAATTTTATTCATGATTTCATAGACTTTAACATTGGATTGAAGACCCACCATATTCCAAATATCAATATGAGGAATTTTTATGGGAAGGATCATGTAACATGGAAACTACAGATGGAGCAATATTTTGATCTCCATAATGTGCAAAACACACAAAAGGTATGCATTGCAACTTTATATTTAGAACCCAATCAGTTTTTGTGGTATCAATGGCTTTGGTCTCCTAAAAAAATAGTCACTTGGTCATTTTTTATGGAGGAAATGATACCACATTATGAGGATACAAATAGCAACACCTTCTTTATCCAATTGATAAATCTTAAACAAAAGGGTTCAATAGTGGAGCACATTTAGGACTTCCAAAAATTGAATATAAGGGTAAATGATATTCCAAAGGAGCATAGGATTGGTGTCTTCATAGAGAATTTAAAGGATAAATCCAACATGAGGTTCATCTTTGGGAAAATGATTCATTGGAGAAGGAATTCAAGTTGGCAAGAAAATTTGAAAGAAAAATTATGGCAACAAGGAATCTTACCACCCACAATTATAAAGATGGAAGTGTTGTTGCTCCTAGCTTTACACAACCTACAATGTTGACACCAAAAAAATTGGAAGAAAAAAGAGAAAAAGGTCTATGTTACCGTTGTGATAGAAAATACACTAAATGTCATAAGTGTGCTGGGAATAAATTATTTTACTTAGAGAAAAAAATTGCGACAATGGCTCAAGATGATCTCTCCTTCTAGATCTGTGTTTTGATTGGGATGATGCCCTTTAGGGCCTACTGTCACAGTGATAATGGCTCAGCAAAGAGCTGCGTTAAGGGTAAAGGAACAACGAAGAGGAGATGAGGGAGATAAGGCAATGAAGGAGGTGGCTGCGAATGCGAGGAAGAGGTAGTGACAAAGGGGAATGAGCGAACTCGAAGGATGGATGAGGTTCGAGATTAAAAGGGTGTCATAGGTAGGGATAATGTTTTTGAGGGGCTTCAGGAAGGGAATGAGGTGTTTGTGAGCATCATATAGGGCAGCAGAACGAGGGAAGGTAGAGGTGAGGTGGAGGTATAAGAGAGGGTTGCCGAAAGGGTTTAGAATGAGAATGAAGGGACAACAAGGAGGAATGGAGATTTAGGAGGTTAGTCAAGGTAACAGGAGGAAGATGCAGGGGTGTCCCAGGGTTAGGAGGCAGCAACATGGAGGGTGAGTAGGGAATGAATGATAGTCGCAGACAAAGGAGGAAGAAAAATGAGAGAAGGAGTTGTGACAAGTTTGCTGGAGAGGAGATGAGAGGGTTTGGGGCTGTTCATGGCCCTAAAAAAATAATTTTAAACACAAACCTTGGTGAAATATTTAAAATTCACTTCCATATATGTGTGTTTTTCCACAAAAGAGATCTCAGAAATTTATGAAATCTCAGATCTGAAATTTTCACTGAATGATCTTATCGTTTTATCCATGCAAACAAAATTTAAGATAAGATCTATCCCTCCATGGGCTAGATCTGTCTTAAGAATCCAAATTTTCCTTGAATAATTTCATATTTACACCTGCAGAAATAAAAAAAAGAAAAAACAAAATAAAAACCACATATCCTGAAATTTACAAAACAAAATTAAAACCAAAAACCCAGATGTTAGAAATTCGAAATTATTTTACAAAAAATTCTCAGATCTATACAAGTAAAATAAAAATCCATTAGATCTTATAGCTATGAGTCCAAATCCACTCCCTGATCTATTGATATAAAATCTTCCTAGCCATATCTATCTATTAAATTTAGTATATGAAAGATAAATCACTTTTAATGAGGGACTAGCCAAGAAACCATACAGGAGAAAATTCATTAGATAGATCCCAGAGTTTCAATCAGGAAGGCTTTGTAGATCTTATGCCCTAGGAGTTGGCTGGTCTAACTAAGGACTTCCCATAATGCCCAATTTTTTCAAATATAAATAATACTTGCACACACTAGATCCAGTTGTCAGATCAATGGAGATATAAGAAACATTATAATCTCCAAGAATTAGAGATACCTGCTAATTAAATAGAATTAAAATGTTATATTAGATCCAATAATCTAAGCAAGATACCTATGCAATAGATTATTCCTGAAGGCCAAAAATGAACAACTTACAAAAATATTATTCAGCAAAACATTAAGAACAATATTACCATAAGCAATAGAAGAGGAACACCACCATCAATGAAAAACCCCAATCTTTGTGATATTATTATTCGAGAAAAATTACAAGAGAGATTCGAGAGCTAGTACATGATTCAATGATCATATGCTTTGTGAGACAAATGAGCTCTAATTTATAGTTAGATTCTCCAAATGGCTAGTTGGCTTGATGCCCATCAAAGTAATCTCGATCATTGTTAAATATTTTATTATCTTTTAATCTCGACTGTCAAAATATTTATTTTTTGAGAATTTTCGAATTTCTCTTTTAATTCATTTTTAAATTAGCTCAAAATTAATTATTTTGAGCTAATTTTGAGCTAATTTCCTAAAAAAAATGACTTTAACTTAACCACCAAGGCCCGAGGTCCCAAAATTACTTAAAATTTTCAATATTTTCTTGGTGGGGGACCTCCAAAATTTAATTTCTCTAGAACCCAAGAATTTTTTATTTTGGATAATTTTTTTTCCTAAGACTTAAATTTGACTCTAATTAATTAAATTTCTGGCTTAGGATTTTTAATTTATTTTTTCTAGTAAATTTAATTAATTGACACATGAGGGGATTAATTACTTTTTCCAAGCCTCTAATAGTTTAGAATCATGGCTAAAATACTATTTACATAATATAATTACATTTAACCCATGAAGGGGGGACACCCATTCCTTATAGACCCTTAATTATTTTACCCAATTCTGCGACCCAATATAATCTAGTAGACCGAGTGATTTGTAATAAAATAATTTAGCCAATTAGCTAAAATTATTTCTAAACCACTTTAAAAAATATTCGACTAGAACACTGGGACTTACCTAAGATCTTCATAACAAAATCCACCCTATATTTGGGGTGAGGCTGGAAGGAAAAGTCTACCGATGAAAATTGTCACCAAAATAACAGTTTTACCTAGGGTGTTACATACATTATAGTATTACTAAGATTAATTACATTACAAACATGTAAAATGGGTTTATAAATTTGACAGACTGTCCACTGATGATGAATCCTGGATGATCTGAAAACTGGAATATGCTAAACTCCGTTTTGCGAAAAAAACGGTGTATTGCTATAGGGTAGTTGACATGGATTGGTCAAAATATAACTCTACTCGAGGACACATTGCTTCACTGAAGAAATGTGAGAATCCAAAATCTACATCGAAGAAACACAAAAAATCGTATAAGTAGCTTACATCCAAATATAATCCAAAATTCATCATATAACATTAAGCATATAAAATAGAAGCTCTACTGAAATGAAATAAAATGTTGAAATAAAAACTACTTTTATGACAGAAACAAATAACGATAAGTAGGGTTAGAAATACAATATAGAGGATGCCTAATGGCATCAGATGTCATTTTTGAAGAACAGCTTGAGCATTTAGCCATTTGAAGGTAATTCAAGTGGTTCACCATCCAACATGCTGAAGTGGAATGAATTTGGTACAACGATGCCTCTGATAATGTAAGGACCTAGCTACAAATTGTCAAACTTCTTGTGATTTCCTGGTTTTTCATTTACGCAATCCCAAAGTAGCACCATATCTCCAACCTACAAATATCTAGCTCAAGAATATTTATCAAATATTTTCTTAACACTAGATTGCCATTTACACATATTATCAAAACCTTTTCTTTGAGTTTCATCTAACTCCACTATTTGATCAATTCTATTTTAGACAACATCTTTATTAGTGGAAAAATGCTGAAGGAGTTGATAAACTAGGAATTTAAGGTTCGCAAGTATATTTACATCCGATCCATAAACTAAATCAAAGGGAATTTTACCAGTAGCATTTTTCTTTGTAATTCTATCTACTCATAATGCATACTTGATTTTACTATCCCAGGACTGCTTATTATCTCTTACTATCTTCTTGATAATGGTTTAAAGATTTTTGTTACTTGATTTCAAAAGGCCATTACCCTGTGGATAACAATTATATGAATGAGATAATAAAATGCCATACTTAAAGAAAAAAGATGAAAACTTTGTAGAATTAAAAGATTTGGCATTACTAGGGGTGATTTTAGCTGAGACTCTAGATTTGGTAATAATGTGATTTTCAATGAAATCCATAATATCCTTTTCAATAGCATTCTTAGCAAGAATAGGTTCAACCCATTTAGTGAAATAATTTGGGGCAGTTAAGATCCATGAGTAGCCATTGCTAGAATTTTCATTAAATTTCCCAATGAAATCGATACCCCAATGCTGAAAAGGTGCATCAACAACCATAGGTTGTAAGGGAAGGGTAGCCAACTTTTGTTTCCCAGTGAATAGTTGACAGGCTTGGCCACTTCTAACAAACTTATGCATGCCAGAAAAGATTGAAGTCCAATCATAACCAACTTTAATAATTTTGTGGGTGGTCGTTCTTGTAGCATAACGACCACCACAAGATCGTGAATGAAACTCGGAAATTAACTTCTTGGAGTGAATTTCATCAACACATCTAAGTACAATACCCTCAATATTTCTACATTTGAGGTCATCCTTTATAAGTAAATAGCTAGTTTCTTTTAATCTAAGATCCATTCTTCTATGAGAAACTAAATGGTGAGGACATGTAAGATTTAACAGATAATAAATGATATCCTTGTACCAATGATGCTCTCATAATATCTGCAGCGCAAGTGAAGATGAATTATTCAGAACAATCAAACCAAGAGCTTTTTCGTTAGCTTCAGTCAACATTTTAGCCAATCCTTGACCTTTGACCAACTTAGTGGGTCAAATATTCAAGTCGTACTCTTGGATCTTAGTAACACACCTAGCATAAGTCCCTAAGCAATCATTCTCAGTTAATATATCTTTAACAGTTGAATGTGGGACAAAAGAAATGATTTTAGAATCACCCACATAAGTCCTGAAATGTTGACCAAGGCATACGCTTTCTTTTCCATGGAAGTATTGTTGGAAATAATACTAAGAGGGGGGGTGAATCAGTATTATCAAATTCTTTTAATAAATCTTCCTTATTTATTCTTTGAATTATTTTTTCATGTCAGTACCATAAAATAATGAGCATGAACAAAAAAAACAGATAGTCACACCAAAGAACACAAGATGTAAGGTGGAAACCCAATGTGGGTGAAAAACCACCTGCTACAATATGTCTCTATCTTCTTTCAAATTAGAAACTCCTTTTACAATGGTTTTGTACTGGTGCAGTCCTTTACCAGTACGCAGGCTGCAACCTGCAGAGAGCTACAACTCTCTCTCGTTTTCCAGTCTCTCCTGGAAGGGAGCTACAACCCCCTACTTCTTTTCTTTCAAGGACCACTTTTCATAAATTTTCAAACTGGATCCAAGAACATCAAAAACCCATCAACTACACTTGCATCATCAATCTCTGATTTCACCAAAGCCAACCCGCATACATATCTGCAAATATTTCCTTATAACTTTGCAGTTGTTACATCAGACATACCCAGATCATAACATGTGTAAAATAAAACATGCATCAATAATTCAGACCCAGATTATTAGATTTATAGATCAAGCGTATGCCACATATCACAGATCAAAATCATATAGAGATACCACTATTCCAGCCTTAAGATTTTGACCCATCAAAAGAACTTATCCTTCTCCTTACATTCAGGTTCCTTCTTCATTCAGATCCAGATCTGCACCAAAACCCAATCACAATATTCCAGATCTAGCACTTTATCAGATATTCGATAATTCAGAAGATGCTTTGCCAAATGATCTCCTTCCTCTTTTATAGTCTTAGGCCTTTCGCAATACCACGGGCCAAAACCATAGGATCAAAAAAACTGTTGGACTAATACCATGAACCAACCATGAAAGTACGTGAGATCAACACTTTTGGATGCAATACCACGGGCCAAAACCATAGGATCAAAAACTGTCGGACTAATACCATGAACCAACCATGAAATTGCGTGAGATCAACACTTTTGACGAGGTACCATGGTCCAAAACGATAGGTTCAAATACCAAGGACTAACTACCATGGACCAAAGGTAAGTTCTCCAACATATACGCGCTTTTCCTCATAGGTTCAAATACCAAGGACTAACTACTATGGACCAAAGGTAAGTTCTCCAACATATACACGCTTTTCCTCATAGGTTCAACTACCAAGGACTAACTACCATGGACCAAAGGTAAGTTCTCCAACATATACGCGCTTTTCCTTGCATGAAAGTGCGTGAACTTTTTCTCTACATGAAATAAACTTTTCTCTGCATAAAAGTGCGTGAACTTTTCTCTACATGAAATAAACTTTTCTCTGCATAAAAGTGCGTGAACTTTTCTCTACATGAAATAAACTTTTCTCTGCATATAAGTGCGTGAACTTTTCTCTATACTATAATTTATTATCTGAGATGAGTGGGTTGCCATCAAGTACAACATATGTATCATAATGCCAACAAGTATAACTCAATTCAGAATTTTGAGGAGCTCTACTCATGAAAGAAATAGGTTTTTTGTGACCTTCCTTATCCTTTTGTAACAAGACACTGACAATTGTATATTTTGAATCAAAAGAAAAAACCTTGAAATATTTAGAATAATCATGGCAAGCCATAATAGGAGATTTAACAATAACACCTTTGATCTCTTGAAACCCCTTTTTACTATCTTCTTTCCACATGAAATTAGCATATTTCTTAAGAAGACTTTGAATAGGTTTGGCTATATCCATGTAATTTGGATTAAATCTCCTAAGAAAGTTGGTCTTTCCAAGGAAAGACTGAATGGATTTGAGATTATTGGGAAGATGAATATTTTGGATTGCCTCAAGTCTTTCAAAATCTATCTTGATCCCATCTTTCGAGATGATGTGACCAAGTAAATTCCCTTCAGGTAATCCAAATAAAGATTTAGCAGGATTCAAGGAGATTCCAAACTCTATACCACTATCAAAAACTTACCTAACATGACCTATATGACTGATGCTATCCTTATAAAAATTCGTAATATCATCTCGATGTATCTAAATGATTTTACCAATTAAACCCTTAAAGGAATAATCCATCTCCCTATGAGAGTTAGCTCCAACGTTAGTTAATCCAAAAGGAATTATAATGTATTAAAATGTACCCCATGGTGTGGTGAAAGTAGTTTTGTGTCAGTCTTCTTTCTTAACCCATACTTTCTTATATCCAAGAAATTCATTTAGCAATGACATCATTCTGGAACCCATTACTCTTTGTAACATAGTCTCCATGTTTGGAAAATGGTAATTATAATTTTTCATGCCATATTAAGGTTTCTAAAATCAACACAAATTTTGATTGTCCTATTCTTCTTCCTAACAATCACCAAGTTAGAACGCCATGTTGAATGCCTAGTTCGAGCAATAATTCCCACTGCAAGCATCTTTGAAAGCTCCTTTTGAACTAAGCAAGCCAACTTAGGATTTATTTGCCTAATATTTTGACGAAAGGTTTTAGCATTTTCATATTTTAAAGGGATAATGTGTTCCATGACATTTTTCCTATAACCTTTTAACTCATCATAAGAAAAATCCAAAACATCTCTATATTCACGAAGTAAATTAACCAAATTTTTCCACTCTTCATCACTAGTACCTGTACCAATTTTCGCAATTTTAGGGTCACTAGGGTACCAATGTTTACTTCAATGAACTCTCCTGGATCCATATTAATTTCATATTTTTTATTGTAGCATCATGACGATCAAAACGTTGCTTCAAAGCTATCATTTTGTTGGGTGTAGGATTAGTTATATCTTCATGGTTATCAAATCTATCCTCTGTATAACTAACCTCAAAATTTTCTAATTCATCCAACTTATTAAGAAAGTGAATCACTTGTCTTTTATCATCAAGAACCTATCAATAATCCGTATTTTCAAGTACATAATGTCTAAAAATAGTTTCCATATTAACCTTATCCTTCAACAATTCATCTGAGATATCTGCAAAGTAGATTCTCCTACAACAATCTCATCTGCCAAGTTATTATTTTCTCTAGGGATGGTTTCTAGATCAAGAGCATCATACAACATTTTGATAGTTTCTCAATATTTGATTCTCACAAGTAAATTTGTTCTTAATCTCCATGATAATCAAATGACAGTCTCCCTTGATACTAAGCAACTTAACCTCCAAATATTTTTCCAATTCAAGACCCAACAATAAAGCTTCATACTCGGCAACATTATCGGCTGCTTCAAACTCCAATATATAGGAAAATTTTAAAATATGACCATGGGGAGACTTTAATACAATTATATCACCTTTACCATCACTAGAAGATGCACCATCAAAATACATATACCATAACTTATTTTTTAAATCACCCACCTTCTCATCAACCTTGACCTCTAGGGGAATTATAGAGTTATATAGAATGGCATAACTGTTGGCTACGGGGGGCCTGACTGTTATAGACATTTTTGTGCCTCGCAGCATGGAGCATGAAATGTCAATAAATACAGGGATCCTCAGTCCCTAAACATGTTGTTCTTACCCCTAAAAGAACAAGGTCATCAAACAACAGCACTTCCAATCAGTTCTCCACCTGAAAACACTTCAAAACAGGCTAATTTTGGATCATGTCAGCTGCTCCACTGAGCATCTGCGCTGGAATGCAACTGCTCCTCCTTGTACCTGCGCTGGAAGTCAAATCTAATGAAGGCTACCTGCACTGGGCGAGATTGGCCAAGTGGCACAGTCATTCTGCAAAGTGTCAACTGCCCAGGAAGCTTCCAAACTGACACTTGGTTCATGAGATTCGCCCTGAGATGAGTAAGAGGTACTTGATCTCCATGTGTAAACAAGGATCTCCAAGTGGACTCAAGAACTGAAGATTAACTGAAGAGAGAGAGGACACTAGTCAGCTCTATGCCAGCCTCAAGCTGACTCATCCTTTCTTCTTCTCTCCTATATATAGAGCTCTTCTATGAGGTCTAAGGGGGCTGGAATTTTGTGTAAAGCAAGGAGGTGCTGTTGGTTTACAGTTAGAGCTATTGGGTGATTGTTTTACTAGAGGTGAAGAGGAGAGTTCTTGCTGCTGGGGAGGTGCTGCTGGATTGGAGCCATCATTGGTTGTAACCTTCTCAGAACCCTGTTACTTCTATCAATAAAGTTTTGCATGTTCTCCTATATACTTGTATTGCATTGATGTATTGTATTTACATGTATATTTGATTCATCCTAATCCATGCTTCAGTTATGAGTACATGTATCTTGTAGTTTGCTCTCTTGTTTGTGCAGGATCTGTGTGTAGCTGGACCGGAAAAGAGAGCAAGGAGCTGGGAACAAGAGACAAAGAGAGAGGATAAGGATCGACTAAGCGAAAGACACCAGGTTGGTTAATCTTTCTTCATTCTCTCTGTACTTTCATAAAGGAAATCATCAAAACTTTACTTTCAGTTGTTGCTAAAGACTGTCACCTTTAGAGTAGGGATAGGGTCATCCGCATCGGATACTTTTCCCCACAACAAACTAGCGACTCCGCTGGGGAGCCTAGTATCTTGTTGGTGTTTGTAGTATTTTGCTATTCATTTCTTGAAGAAAAGAGTACCAAATCGAAAAGCTTTTGACTATATCAAAAGCGAAGTAGAGGGACTGCTACTCTTGCTCATTTGCTGAGCAAATTCAAGATTTAAAGAGCTTATCTACAAAAGACTCTTTACTCTTTGTGATAGATCTTCATCCTCTTGATCATCCCTTAGCCTGTACTTGACCTATAGCTTTTTATTTCAGCAAAAACAATGCATTTTTGAGCTTTTTATGACCCGGAAAACTTTGTAGACGTAACTCTCGTGTCCCAGAGCAGGCTGTCCACAGGCAGTCTGCATTACAGCGCAGGTACTCCCTTCGGGAACTGCGCTGAGAGTCAAACTGACAGACCAGAGCCTGCGCTGGTCCAGTTAGCCATTGTCTTGCTCAGTTTTCCCATTGTGTCTTGGCCCTGTTTTCACTGATTTTTGCTGATTGCTTGCTGGTCATTGTACTTGCTGTAAACCACTTCTCCTTGACATTATTCCGCCTCAGTTGTGTGATGAAGCTATGATTGTTCTTTCAGTATTTCTTGTTTCAGTTACAATTTCCCATTGTGAAAAGCGAACCAGTATAGCTGTGACCTCTTAGATCCTGAACTGTAAAAGTGTCTTTGTGATCTTAAGAGCTAGTTTTATTACTGTTCATGGCTATTTGAGTTTGTTTGTTTTTCATATTATGGTTTGAATTCATATATTTTTAGTGTTGAAACAAGTACCTGTAAGGTGTCTTTTCATTTTAGACGAAACTTGTTTGTTTACGCTTCAAATTGAATTCGAAAATTATACAACAATTTCCTTTTGTCTGCATCAACATTAAGGGAAAAGAAAAGAAATACATGCATCTTGCATTTGCATTTTTGATAAGTTTGCATGTCTGATCTAGGAGAAAGTGCATTAGTTTGTGCTTTGTGCTCTGTGTGGAAAGATATTGTTTTTCTCTCCCCTCAGTAGTTAGGATTTTCAAAGCTAAAAAGATTGTAAAAGCTTGCTTATCATTTTAGCTGCATTTAGGAATTTGTACCAATACATCTCGTGGTGATCCTGAAAGACAAACTGATAAACAAGATCAACTTAAAATATATTGAATGAATCTAAAAACGCATTGTAACATAACGCTCACAATAGAGGTCTAGGTAGAGACGTGTTCCGGCGTCGTTAAACGTAGTGACTGTCGATCTCTACGAAGGTGGGTGATTCCTCCTGAGGGACGATAGCACTAATACGGACTTGAGCTCCCGCGTACCGTCGCATATATTGGGAGACCCCTATAGGCAATTATCCTTTATCCTTAGGAAGCCGTGTCGACCGCCCTACTGATCGCGATGCAGTGAACACAGCATTCACGAAGATCGACCACCCGTACCGTAAAACGTATTTTGTGGTTTCGCGAAAGGTTTGGCACACCCTCTGCCTAGATCTCCAGAGCAGTTTCTTTTGGCCCTTTTCAAACTCTATAACTGAAAAGGTCCAACCGAGCATTTGTCACTTCAGGCTCGTTAATACATCGAAGGCGACTAGAGTCATCTTTAGTTTTTTCTCGACTCTTAAAACATGAAAAAGCAAAGTTGTGTCTAAAAGCGTCTAATAAAATTCATTCAATACGGAAACATAATTCCCCTTTTTGTATTTTAGTTGATCGAGTAATCCGCAACCGTGGAGGAAAGTCAATTAGAACTCCGTCGTTCGAGGAGACTCGCGAGTCAACCGTCTTTGTCTCTGGAATCGAGAGTAGTACGGACGAAGCAAACTCGCTTGACCGGGTCAAAATCTCCCATTAAAGTTAGAACAACAGTTCCAACTACATCTGAGATTCTGGTCACTCCTAATATTTCTGGAATCCCTGCCTCTATTGAAGAAGTTCAACAGCAACAGAGGGACAGTTGTACTGATCCTAGTCTGAGGACAAGTACTTGCATAACTGAACCAGTTCCATCTGAAACCGGTCCACAGAGTCTTGTTGCTCAAACAACTGTCGTTGTCGAAGCAACCCCTTCTTCGGCACCAGAAATCTTTTACGGACCTGACGGTCTTCCTCTTCCTCCTGGTCTGATTGCAATAGAGGAAATCGTAGAGGACCAGCAAGCAAATACTCCAACTCATTTTGGAGTAGGCGCCACTCTTTTTCCTTCTGCATCAGAAGTTTGTCCATCGCCACTGGAAGTTCCTGTAGAATCGTTAGGCAGTTTATTGGATAGACTTAAAATGTCTGAGCAACCGTCGACATCTAGGACTGTGCCAAATGACACAGCGACAACAGAAGCTCCTGCTGTCACTCCGACGATGTTTGCCGGCATACCAGCTGTCCCGACTAGCTCTCAACAGCTAGAAGGAGTCCACCCAGGGACTATTATGACAACTTGGTCTGTTCCAGTTTGTTCTTCCGTATAATACCCGGTAATTCTTATGTTGAAACTAGACAAATTGATCCCTTTGGAAATCAGTTTGGACCATCCAGTCCTCAAAGGCAATCTATACCCTTGAGCTTCGGATTGTTACCGTATGGGGGGCAATATACCCTTTCACTTCCCCCTCCGGGAGGATACCCATACGGCAGTTTTCAACCGCATTCAGGTTTGACTGAAGTTACGACGAGTGGTTGGGTGCCTATGTTTCCCCAACAACCGAGAGTTGTATATTCTATGCAACAATGTGTACCTATGTCTAGCATCCTGACGACGCCAGCAATTGTAACCGTGTCGCAAGTTCAATCGATGCCTGTTGTATGTCAACCCCAAGTTGTAATGCAACAGCCCCTTGACCCTGCAACACAACCACAATCGCCAACTGCCGGGACGACACAGATACAAACGGGAACCATAACCCCGCATCTTGGTCCGTCGGTTAGTATCGCACAGCAAAACATGGCTTCGCAGCCATGGATGATGCAATACCAACAACCTCAGTTTCAACAGGTGTACCAGGGATCTGAGCGACAGATCTTTGCAAATAGTGGGCAACCCTATATTCAGAACGGGTTAAATCAACCACTTTGCAGTGGCCAAGCCCATCAGCCATATCAGTCCTATCAACATCAGTTGCATTATGCTGGTATGCAAAGGCCTACTGCTCAGGCGATTCCATCGTATCCTGGGTACGCCTCGCCAAACCTAAATCAGCAGTTGCCATTCGTGGCGACTCTAGAATTACCAGATTTACATCGATTGACGAATGATCCAATCGCCTATGCCCATTGGTGGCCAGCGATTCCTCACAAACTTCCTTCGGACATTCCTAAATTCAATGGAAATCCTGGCGAAGACCCGTCGAATCATGTGATGACTTTCCATCTGTGGTGTTCGTCGAATACCTTGAATGATGATTCGATAAGGCTTCGCCTTTTCCAGAGGACATTGACTGGTCCGGCAGCTAAATGGTATATTGAATTACCTAGAGCCTCTTTCGACAATTTTAGTTCCCTAGCCACGACTTTCTTAACACACTTTCAGTTACCTATAAGGTACGAAACTGGAACCGAGATCTTAACCAATTTCAAGCAGACAACGGCCACACATATATCAGATCATATACATGAGTGGCGTCGTCATCGCAGAATGGTAAAGACTTATGTTCCAGATCAGCTTTTAGCTGAGTGGTTTATAAAGTCGCTTCTTCCTGCTATAACAGAAGATGTGGCCAAGGGAGGCGTCGTAACAGAGGAGCAAGTTATTGCTCGTGCCCAATATTTAGACTTAGTATATACTCAGTCTGGCACGCTCTATGACAAGATACCTGATGCCCCTAGACCGGAATTTTCAATTCCTCCCCCTCCTGGATCAAATAGTGACTCTCATGCCGGCGATGGTGTGATTGGCACTGCAAATGCAAAGTCAACACGGGATTCGTCTAAGAAAACCCGTAAGACTTCGAATCAAAATGCAAATGAAGAACTTCTTGCCTCGGAAGTAAGTGCCGTGTCGGACGACAAGGGCAAACAACTGAAGCAACCAGGAGACAAGAAGAAAAAGAAAGGGAGAAAAGGGAAACCCCCTTCGGGGTGTCATATATGCGATGAGGATCATTAGACAGCAGATTGTCCATGCAAAGCTGAGCTTAAAAGATTCTTTAAGAGTCTGAAAACCTCAGCTGTGTTGACTGATCCGTTTCCTAATCCTGGTCAAAATCTGGTTGCTAATCAAAATGCTTCCCGATCCCAAGTGCTTATGTTGTCTACCTCAAAGCAGCAGAATAATGCTTTGACAAGGAATAAAGATTACGGGAATCCATGGCTGTCGAATAACAAGGCTAATGAACAACCTAGTAGTTCGACGACAGCTTTGACAAAATTTGTGCCACCCATCATTCCTGAACCAATGATAAAGTTGCCAAAGGGAGTAGTACACAAATCGACATTTAATCCTCGTGCCAAAATAGCACAGAATTATAATATAATAGAGGACCTGGCCTAATCGCCGTCCGCTATGTTGACACTTGAGGTACCGCAAAATTCCCCCTCCCAAGAGCAAACTTTATTATCAGCAATAGGTGGGATTGGCCCAATGGATTCCAATCTTGTGGCCTTTGATCATAAAGGATATGACCCTAAGTTACCAGCTCAACTAGCTTTCCTTATTCAAGTGAAAGCCCTCAACAAAACTGTTCATCGAACAATTATTGATGAGGGGGCATCTACATGTCTTATGTCGATGAGTTGCTGGAAAAATTTAGGTTCACCACCCTTGTCGAAATCATCGACAACGTTAAAAGCATTTGATGGACGATCATACACTCCATACGGGATTTTAAGTAACTTGCAAGTTGAACTAGGGGGCAAAACAGTAGGAATTGATGTTGAAGTAATTGATGGAAACCTCGATTACAACATCCTACTGGGAAGGCCCTGGATATATGCCATGGCAGCAGTTGTGTCGACCTACTTCAGGAAGATTGCATTTCCCTTTCAAGGAGGAATTACAGTCGTCGACCAACAAACTTTTCTCCCCGACAGTTCACAAGTTACGGGAAGCATTCCAATGATCCATGGAAGTAATCATTCGCTTCAAAATATCGGAGTAGGTCTCCTAAAAGACCCTGCCTTAATGGGTACTTTTGCCCTACCGCCTGCAAACAATCTGGCGGAAGTGGCAACAGTGGAAACTTACAATATGAAATCTTCTATATCTAATGGATTCGGAAGATTCCTAAACATTTTGTCAGCATGGATCATCGCCCTAATGGAAATACTGTAAATACAGTGGGCTCCGAGGACGGTTCTTATCTCATGTCAACCTCGTTAAAAAATGAAACAAGGAGTCATGAGGATAGTTCTTTTACTATGTCAACCTCATTAAAAAATGAAACAAACCCCCTTTTCAAAATTCAAAGGTAAACCTTCATTCCAACCACCGAGTTGAATGCAATGAAGCTTGGGGGGCACCCTCCTTTGACATGCGTCATTATGATGCTGGGGGCATGCATAAGATTGAGCAGTTTTAGCAATGTTCATGCTCGTTAAAAAATAAACGCAAGAATCGAGCAGTTTTTGTGCAGAAGTTCATGCTCGTTAAAAAATAAACGTAAATTGTGAGCAATCTTTCCCTAGCAGTTCAAGCTCATCCAGAAAAATGAACCGGTAAACAACCTCGAGAAATGTAACCTTTGAAAGCCATATTAAAAGCCCTTGGTCGTGTTTATATGCCATCACCTCCATCTGTTCATTTGGCCAATCGTTCACCTCCATATGTTTGTTTACCCATTTTGAGGAACAGCTGCGAAGAGTGATTTCACTTAGCCATCCTTGTGACACTGTCGTGATTGGAGAATTCCAACCTGTACCTGGAATCTGCTGCTATCCTTGTTCATCACTCGTTCCTCAAAAGACGAGTCTGCTTTGAGCTCTTTTCACTGACTCGTAAAATATGAAAAGTTTGCCGAGTTTTGGCCTTCCAGCTCGTTAAAGCGATCGGAAAGCTATCCCTCCTCTAGATTTTAATCTTTTTGGACCTGAGGGATTATTGCACAAAAAGATCGA
The DNA here is from genome assembly GCA_031772625.1 of Pinus tabuliformis. NCBI lineage: Eukaryota > Viridiplantae > Streptophyta > Pinopsida > Pinales > Pinaceae > Pinus > Pinus tabuliformis. Next base: position 1,351,222,059 of record CM062820.1, on the reverse strand, counting down.
GCGCTTGTTTGTTCGGCTCGTTAAAGCAACCGAAAATTCATCCCTTCTGTATTGTTTTAAACTTTTTCGGACTTAAGGGATTAGATGACGAAAAAGGAATTATGGAGTTAACTTTCTGTACCTTTTCAGACTCTCTAAAAATGAAAAGGACCGAGTTTTCCTTGTCGTTAGACTCGTTAAAATGATTAAATAGCGACAAACTTGTCTTTGGACGAGAACGAGTTTCCCTATCGCTAAGCTCGTTAAATCATAGCGATGGGCTTGCCCGAAGGGCAGGTTATAGAACAAGCATATGTTATCCTCCTCAAGCTTGACAAAAATAAAGAGGTACTGGTCAGAAATGACTGGGGAAAACTTGGGAGAACATCAAAGTTTAAAGGTAGCAAGTCACTCTTGAACATGACACTTTTCCTCCGTACCACATCGGGTTGGGTTGTTTCATTCACCAGTCTCATCACCATGGTCCTCGCCAAACCATCCACATTTGGGGTAATGCTACCGATCCATCGCATCAGTGTCGTTATATGTTCAAGAGGGGTCATTCTGAAAGTGTCAACCGTGTCCCATCCACTGCCATACATTATCCTTCATCCATTCATGATCGCCACCCTGAATCATATGTCACAGTTTGTTTTCACCTCCACTAAAATCATTAGCTCCGTTCCGTGTCATTGATGTGGGATTCATTAAGGCCCTCCTTTGACGGATCGCTTCTTGTCGACTTCAGCTCATTATCCAAGAAGTTGATCTAGGAACACCCCCATCAGTACTTTGAAGCTTGCATGCCTCAATGGCAAGTTTCTCACTTCCGGCGACAGGTATACATCAATGACCTTCGACCAGAAGATTTTGCGTGGCGTTCGACGCCAAGTCCTTTACTCACGCCACGTGAATTGTACTGCAGTACCTTGAGGGTCATCGTCATTATTGGTGATTCCTCTCGCGCTTGTTAACGGTTTTCATTATTGACCGGTAATCAAGCGATGTCTTTCCATGTTTGACTTCAGCGCAATTCTCACATGGATCGACTTGTACTTAGAGTGAAGATCGAACGAGTTTGAAGACCCCGGATCTAGTTTCATCCATCCGGGCTGCGATATATATTCAGGAAATATAAAAGCATTTGTCATGTACATCATTGCAACGGATGATCATCCTATTCAAAGGATGATAATTTCAGCAGAAAATTATCAGTCTACCTTCAGACGATCGTCTGTCATATGTACCAAAATGTATTTATAAAAGCTGAGCATGGGAATGCCTGCCTCAGCTAGATCATGAAAATAGAATGAAAAATAATGTATTGTATTGTATTGTATTACAGGGCGCCTTCTCAGCACTGGAATGAACTTCGGACCCTCTAGATAAAGCATTTCACCCGATAAACGACCTCATACTTTAGGGGGAAACTGTTATAGACATTTTTGTGCCTCGCAGCATGGAGCATGAAATGTCAATAAATACAGGGATCCTCAGTCCCTAAACATGTTGTTCTTACCCCTAAAAGAACAAGGTCATCAAACAACAGCACTTCCAATCAGTTCTCCACCTGAAAACACTTCAAAACAGGCTAATTTTGGATCATGTCAGCTGCTCCACTGAGCATCTGCGCTGGAATGCAACTGCTCCTCCTTGTACCTGCGCTGGAAGTCAAATCTAATGAAGGCTACCTGCACTGGGCGAGATTGGCCAAGTGGCACAGTCATTCTGCAAAGTGTCAACTGCCCAGGAAGCTTCCAAACTGACACTTGGTTCATGAGATTCGCCCTGAGATGAGTAAGAGGTACTTGATCTCCATGTGTAAACAAGGATCTCCAAGTGGACTCAAGAACTGAAGATTAACTGAAGAGAGAGAGGACACTAGTCAGCTCTATGCCAGCCTCAAGCTGACTCATCCTTTCTTCTTCTCTCCTATATATAGAGCTCTTCTATGAGGTCTAAGGGGGCTGGAATTTTGTGTAAAGCAAGGAGGTGCTGTTGGTTTATAGTTAGAGCTATTCGGTGATTGTTTTACTAGAGGTGAAGAGGAGAGTTCTTGCTGCTGGGGAGGTGCTGCTAGATTGGAGCCATCATTGGTTGTAACCTTCTCAGAACCCTGTTACTTCTATCAATAAAGTTTTGCATGTTCTCCTATATACTTGTATTGCATTGATGTATTGTATTTACATGTATATTTGATTCATCCTAATCCATGCTTCAGTTATGAGTACATGTATCTTGTAGTTTGCTCTCTTGTTTGTGCAGGATCTGTGTGTAGCTGGACCAGCAAAGAGAGCAAGGAGCTGGGAACAAGAGACAAAGAGAGAGGATAAGGATCGACTAAGCGAAAGACACCAGGTTGGTTAATCTTTCTTCATTCTCTCTGTACTTTCATAAAGGAAATCATCAAAACTTTACTTTCAGTTGTTGCTAAAGACTGTCACCTTTAGAGTAGGGATAGGGTCATCCGCATCGGATACTTTTCCCCACAGCACTGACCTAGGTTTAGCAGTGAGTTTAGCCAAGCAAACCCTGGTACTACTGGCCCTTTCGGCAATAGCCCATGGAGAGCGGACTAAGGTCTCACCTGAAGTAGTATGGGAGGATGTTGGAACCAGGTTTTTCCACCTTGGGGATGTCTGATATGGGTGATAGGTATGCGATTAAACCTTCACACTTACTAGATTACATGCACCAGCAGGCTCCTTGCATCCTGTGGGACTGCCTTCACATAGATCCAGCCATAGTACGACCAATATTAATTACCCAAGTCTTCCTTAGTTAGGTTTTGTTTGTTAATTTCTTAGAATGTTTTCATACATAACCATACATACATCTGCGCACATATAGATAAACAGATACCATTAACATAGAACATCAAAATATAGATCTACGAAACAGATGCATAATATGCCGAATCAACATAGCTTTATTAATGATCCTTTTCAAGTTCAGTTCAATACAGACCCGACTCCGCCCTGCGCACTCCACTACAAGGGTCTGCACACTCAGCTGCGGACTCTACTAGGCCTCTACATACTGAGTTATAGAGCCTTTGCCTACTACTATGACCTAATACCTTCATATCCACTTCTATCCTCTAACCATGCCTTTGCGTCTATCTATTACTTTCTTTTTTCCCCAAAAAACTATCTTTACACTTAGAGCCTTGGTCTATTTATACAATCCCATGGTCCACGGACCATGGGTAGGCTGACACAACTTTACATTAACTTACATTATTTTAGGGCAGACAACCCTATGACTCATCCTAGACTCTCGCACTCCGCGTCTGCATTTTGCAAAGTCTTTACATTACATTGACCGAAACCAGTGCTTTAAGCCCCAAAACCATGCTGTGGGGGGATTCGTTGCCCAAAAAGCCCCCAACACAATCATCATGACTCGTCTCAAGTCACTATGTGGGTGCAGCGATCTTTGCGTGAAGTTCTTCCAACTATGTCTGGGTTGCACGAAGGTCCGTGGTGCACTTCTCTGCCATCTGCTAGATCTGATCTACTCGCTCGGCTAAATGCTCACTGCTAGGGTAAAATCCCTATCTTAAAGTATGCACCACTTTCATCTGTGCGAGCTTTCCTTCAATGTCAGTCGTGATGAGGAAGGCCTCATCAATCCAGGGCTGGACGTGTCCTTTAAGTACTACCTATTTTTGGCGTCCAACATCCACTTGTTCCTTCAATGCCTTCACCTGTTGTAGCTTCGCGAGCCACTGGGTCAGGACCACTATCTGTGCCATCCCACGCACACTATCATATTGTATTTGAAGCTCCTGCACCTCTATTTCCAAGAATTGTATGGTGGGGTCCTCTCGTAGGGAAGTGAGTACCACGAAGGATTCTTCCAACATCGTTGTACAGATCTACGCTGCCTGTCCTATTTCCTCAAGCCACTTTTGGATAGTGTCAACACACTATTCCCGAACTTCTTGGGGCATGGATGACTGCACCTTTAATCAGAGTTCAACAATCTAAAGGTTGAGGTCCAACTAGATCCTCATTGCTTTCTCCTTTGCCTCGCAGAATCCACTGGCCAATTTGTGAATTTGCACTCCTATTGGTAGGTCTATCGCAATTTCTAGCTCTGGGGCATGGTGACATGCTTCCTCTACTATCTACTCTATCTATTGATATTGTGCCAATGCTTCATCACGTTGTAGGCTAAGCTGCTCGATGTTGATTCGTTGTTCACTGAGCATTTTCACTGTGTGTCCTTCCCTAGCGTGGAGTTCTGTTGTCGCTCCATCCTATAGTTGGTATAATATATCCCGTGGAAGGGCAGCCAAATTTAGGCCAAGTCCCTTGATCTGGCTTATCGCAGCTCTGTCCTCTATGATGTCCGCTATCAGTGCTCCTTTCAGCAGCACGATAGTGTTATCCATTTTGGCCCACAACAACTGCTTTGTTGCTGATGTACTCGCGTCACCGTAGGTGACTACCATTCCTTCTTATGGGGGCTGCACTTGAAGTCCCTGGAGTTGTGCCCTGATGGCCCCCAACACATTCTACTACTCCGCCATTGCTTCCTAGAGCACTTCCTTGGTGACCTCATGAACTGTGTCCCCGATGTCATATAGGTCACCCTCTATCAGTGTAATAGGTTCCCCATCTAGCTTGGAATCTTTGGTCTTCTTTTGTGGCCGTGTTCATTCCATACCGTGTAGCCATTTCAAGTGTGTAGAGGTTGTGCTTGGGTCCGCGCCTACCACCGTGTCATATGTCCCTTATCCTATGGTTAGGTCTAGGCCTCTTTCTTGCTATGTCATGGTGGCCCCAACTGCTTTTTCTTTTTCGGCGACCTTCGCTGCCTCATGGAAAGCCCTTACCTCCTCGGTAAACTACTCGTTTCGCTTTTGTTATGCCAGCAGCTTGGCGGTATCCTTCTGTCTTTGTATCACTGCCTCATTGCATGCTGCCAGATCCGGGGTGCACCATTCTGGTGGCCATGAGTCGAGCACCGCAAAAACAACTTCATCAATTGCGATGAAAGGGAGTTTAGTCCAATTCTGCTCTGGATCCTTCCGCACCTTGATATACACATTGTGCATATCCACCTTAAAGTTTGCAAAGCTCTACAGACTGTCGTACACCATGGGGGAATAGGCATGGCCTTTTTTTTATCGACATCCAGACGCTTTCCTTCATGAGTATCCAAAATATCTTGGTCTCACGGATTCGCGTGGCATCCTTTGTTGCCCAGAGCGACGCGTATTTTGCGGCCTCTGGCAAGTCCTGGTCAGGGGGAGGAAACTAACTGTCCTCAAGAAATTACCCTACAACCAATGAGATGGATAAGAGCAACCACACATAGTGTAAGGTCTTACCCTACTCCTGGGCCTCCTTGTAGTTCATCAGAAACTCCTCGCAGAGGAACTGCACCCAGTTGAACTGTACCCCCTCTACACATTTTTTGACTAGTACGATGACCATTGCTAGTACCTTGTTGTTGTGACATTTTGTCATCACCTTCCCAGCAAGCAACTGGGTTGCTATGCGCACCCATTTGTCTTGAATGCTATTGATTACGTAGCCTCTCTGCTTCTTTTCCAACTTGTATTTCTTCTTCATGGCCTCTACGTGCGCCAAATCTCCGCTTTTGCCAGCTATTTCCATGGGGTCCCTTCTCGTACAAGGAAGTCAAGAAATCCTACGAATAAGCTTTTCCGTGATAGGAATAGGCTCCTCCAGTCACAAGTACCAATCGTGCACCAAGAAAAGCAATTTCCTAATGACAAAGATCATGATTGGTGCCCGGTGAAAGTGTGGAATCCACAGTAGGTGGAGTAGCCCGGCCTCCTCCACACCACGCAGCCATTTCTGCAACTTTAGCACTGTAGCTGACCTCTCCTTGCTCTGTTTCATAAGTTGGTTGGTCTCTAAATGTGGGAACTTTTCACTGTCCACGAGGTCGCAATCTTCAAATTTTATCGTGGCCACGCAACCCAGAACTGATCCTTCAAACAAAATTCCATCTAGGAGAAACAGGGTTTGGAGTGCACTTTTAACGACATCCAAATCTTTGGGTACTTTTACTCTCCCTTTCCGTGGAGGGACATAATTGGGCAGTTTTTCTTTAGCATGCACTGGCTGAATTTCTTCCCCCATTTCTTGTACAAATGCTTGGAGATCCTCCTCCTTGTTAATTGTCTCAAGATTAAGAGTCTTGCCCTTGTCTTCCATAGACAATTTACTGAACCATGGATTTCACAGAGACATATGGAATGGTCCTGTTGGCTGTGGATCCTTTTTGGGCCTCAGCATCTGAGGCAATTTAGCAATTTCTCGTGCATGCCCCACCGGTGGCATAGGGCTCTGCGCGCCTCCCTTGGTTGCTGACATCATTCTATTCAAGAAATCATGTTTCTCCTTTGGCAATGTCTCAAACACTGAACTTTCTCTCACAGCTTCCAAATTCGTCAGGTCCATACCCAATTGATAACGTAACAACTGAATTTGAAAAATGCCAAGGGTTGTTCCGTGGGGAGCCACTTGTGATTTATAGGCCTTTTTGAATTCAAGTTCAACCGTTCCCCCCCTTATTTGGCCCATTAATGTGAGATTGGTGGTAGATAGTCCCAAATCTAGTTCTGACTTCCTGTCTTAATTGCCCACTGCCCACTCCTCATTGCCTTAAATTGGACATCTTGTCATGAACAGTGACACCAACGGTCACTTCCCAGCCTATCTACCTGGCAGTGCAACCCCCTGTGCACGAACACGACCCATGTGTCATATTGATCCTGAGCGTAACCTCCTTGTCACGCAGCACCCATACAGACTCTTTTATAGTCCCGCGCTCTCTTTCAACTACATGGAGCTTTGAGAGTGTGGTTGCACCACTAGTGCGAGGCTTCAATTCACCTTCCAACCAAGTTTGTGGGCCCTCCTCAGTTACCCTCGTGACAGTCAGCACCTCGCGTTATTCCTTATGCGGTGCACTCCCCTGGTTACTTTTTCTGATAAGGTGCAGTCATAGCCATGGTAGTAGAGCCATAAATTCTTAGTGACAATCTTCTAATGTGGTGGTATGGCTACCCATATCTTGTCTTGTCCTTCTATCGACACGACATGCTTGCGCAATTTCGGTTTCCCGTTTTTTGATTTCCATGTCCATTAATATGCTTTTCTACTTCAGCCATACATGATCTTATTTGAGTTCACGAAGCTCAAGGTTCCCTTGCTGAATGGCTTCTTGAATCTGCATATGTTCGTCCTCACGCGGTTGCATAATCCCTTCGTTCTGGTCCTCGCGTGCTGTCCTAATTATGGCAGTTATTGCATGAGGATTCCTTTCCAAAACTATGGCCTCACTCTACTCATCATCTTCAGAATCATTTCTGTGCTTAGGTTTTTATGCATGGCTCTATAGGCCCATTGGACCACTAGTACGCGCAAGTCCCAATTAGTTTGTCCCGCCTGGTAAACCCTATTTAGGATTTTACATATTTTCTTAAATTCTTCTACGTGGAATCTCTATGGGGCGAGTCACATTTCCTGCTGCTGTGTCCTGTTCCGATTTTCGATTCTTAGTTTGGGGTGTGTTTGTGTGGATAACACAGCACACGTCTGTATCCATCAACACAGGTGGGCATGCAAACTACTCTGTCTTGGCAGCCCGACTCTTGGTCAAAGCTTGGGTCTTCTAAACTACAGGCACATCATCCTTCTACATCTGCACCAGTCCTCAAACTTGCCTTGATGAGTAGTCCACCATCATGTGGGTGTTGTTTGTAGTGCCCATTTCAGTCCATTAAACAATTGTTGTTCCGGTACTGCGCTTTCAAATTTGTCCAGGAATTCAACCACCACTATCACTCCATCATATGTTGGCAGTTCCCTTACCTCTGTCATCATGCAATGCAATGATCTAATCATCATGTTGCAATTCAACGTTGTCACTTCATGCAACTAGTTTTGCCAGTATTCTACTTCTTCGTCTGAATCCAAAGTACAGGAGCTGTTGTGCTCCCATGAGATTATCCCATATGCAGTCAAGTTCACCCGCTCCTGGTCTTGCGTTGTTATCTAGTAAATACAATCTAGCACATTGTTGCTTTCATCGTCACACACTGGTTCTGTGTAGCACGCTCCCTACTATGCGTAGGGACTTTTTCTCGAATATCATCTTCCACTTCTTCAGGTTGATGACTCCATTCATATCATTGGCCCAATCTATTCCTAGCAACACGAGATAGGGATTGTTGTCATCGATAATCTCTATTACTTCAAAGTCCATCAGTGTGCTCGCGCATTCAATATCAACTGTTACCCCTTGCAACTTCCCCATGGGAAAAATCTTTTGTTGGTTCGCCATTCGTAATTGAATAGGGGACCACTGTAACACGGGCCTGCCCATGTGTTCCCATGTTTGCTTTGGTAACACATTCGCGTCTTATCCTAGATCTAGGATGACCTGATCCATTTCGTACTGACCAATCTACACCGTCAATCTCATTCCCCTCTCGGTGCGTAATGCATGCTTTCCTAGTTTCTGGACTACACGCGGTTTCCTTGAACCTGTGCACCTGGTGATCAACTCCTGTAGTCCCTTAACTGCCTTATTTTCGCGCAAAAATTTCATGCATGTTTCCAGAAAGGTAGTAAGCATAGAAGGATCCATCCTTGGCTCTGGTTTATCCTTACTACTTGAAGTGGAGGCCTCCGTGAAGCTCTTCTTAGCTTCCATGAACATCTCCTTTGTGCGTTCTAAGTTAAACTTAGGTTCCTTTATCGGAGCCTTTCGAACCCATGTATCTTCCTTGAGCTGCTTCCCCTTATCCTCCCCTATGGTCGCACCGCTTCTGAGCACCATGTTCACATTTGGGTCTTCTTCGCGCGGTTTAGACTTCATCATTTGGATATTCTGAGTCGAAGGGGGCTGGAGTACCCCTTTCTCACACATCAGTGCGATCAACATATGACAATATATCATTTCATGATCAAACTGAGCACAGTATGAACAGTATGCTCTTATTGGGTTGGTACAATCGCAAGCATAGTGCCTTGGTCCTCCACAATTGTAACAAATTAACTATCTGTGGCCCCTTCCCAATCTCATTCCTCCTTGTCCTCGACCTCACCCGTGAAATCCAGCATGTGCCATCCCCGCAGCTGGGTTGAGGGTTCGCATTTTTGTCTGCATCCTATAGGCTAGAGTCTGATCCATCATTAACTCTTAACTGCGACAAGTTTGCTTGTCGTGACCTACTGACCTGCAAAAATTACAAAACAACTACTAGGGAGTCTGTGTATACTTCTACAACAAATGAAAATTATTCATTGTTTGTTTTCCTCCTATTTGACAGATCATGCACCATAACACGAGTGTTGTACTCGGCCCTACCTATGCCTCTGGTCTCAATGGTATTGGTCCCCCTCCTATCAAGTAGTTCATGAATACTGGACAGTGGTCCTTGTCATGGCCCTGGCCTTTGCATTTTATGCACCATACTTCCTTGTGTGCCTCTGGCCGTGGTGTCCTATCTTGCTTCAAGATCTACATTTCTAGGCAGAGATTCTGTAGTTGCGCATGGATTTGTTGAACTCCCCACCCAGGATCTGGTATCGGCGTCTCAGGCAACCTCAACGCCATTTCCAATGCTTCAGCTTGGGTGGAAAGTTTCTGTTGTGACAGCGCCATCCTCAAGTGCGGTGTCAGGGAGGCCACAAACCATGCATGATGTTGTGCATCCGTGAGTGCCATATTAGCCTCGCATATCGTACTCTTCAGCCGCTGATCCAGATCCCACGGGGTCTCACCTAGAAGCATCGCGATCTCTCTAAACTTGATGATTGACTTTGTCTCTGATTTCGGTCGACTAAATTCTTTGTTTAACGCATTCTGGATCTCTGCTATCCCCGCGTTTGAGTGGTCATTAGAGTGCTTGATATACCATGTTAATGCATGATCCTTCAGCGCACTCACCAATGTAGCCTTCTTGATGTTGTCGTCTATGACCCCTTGCGCTTCACACACTGCTCTTACCATGAACCAGAATTGGTTCGGATCCTCATTCCCTACTCCTCTAAATATGGGTAGCTTGATTGCGCTCACCATGCTGGACTGTGGGGTTGGTGGAGGTGGAGTGGGTGGAGATGGAGGTGAGGGAGGTGAAGCGGGTGGTGGCATGGGTGGAGGTGGTAACTGCGAAATTCACTGCCTTATCAAGCTAACTGCACTTCTCGGAGAGACCCAAGCAAGCTCTTCCTCACTTTCTCATGAAGGTGAAATTAATGGGCTGTTTGTTAATTCCACACTACCTTTGCAGATCTTTCCACTCCATGTCATCCCAAACATTAATGTATTCGCATAACCTGGTTTTCACATAACAACATCTTAATCCAGGTATTCAAAGATTTAATATACTTACCTCACGGTCCCTTGAGAAAACGTTGTTCTGCCTCGATGTATCTCACAATCGTGTCCACCGCAAACTTAATGATAAATCCCCCTATTATCCAATCGAGCCAATGGTCCACATCTCGCATGATCTTGTCTTCTGATACTTCTAGTCTGCGCACTAATTGTGGAGTCCACACTATCGGTTGGTCAAGCTTACACCTTTCCTAGCTGTTGGCTAATCTCGCGATCCACTCATACAGTTTAGAGGGAAAGGATGCAAAGAAAATCTCATGGATTTCCGTATACACATAACAATCTGGCCACCCTTTCTCAGATACCTGTGAAGTTCTATTTTCCTGTATCGAAAACTCGTGAATCTTCTTGTCCAACCACTCTTCAATTTCCTTCTTTTTCGGGTTCCAATGGCACAACATCAGACATCCCTTAGGTAGATCCTGGTCCCGGCAATGGAACCATTTTTTGGCTATGGGGGGCTTGAACCAGGTTTAGTAGTGAGTTTATCCAAGAAAATCCTGGTACTACTGGCCCTTTTGGCAACACTCCGTGGAGCGCGGAGTGAGGTCTCACCCGAAGTAGTATGGGAGGGTGCTAGAACTAGGTTTCCACACCCTACGGATGTCTGATATGGGTGATAGGTACGTGATTCAACCTTCGCACTTACTATATTATGCGCACCAGCGGGCTCCTTAAATCCTATGGGACTGCCTTCGCACAGATCCAGCCGCAGTGCAACCAGTATTATTTACCCATGTCTTCCTTAGTTAGGTTTTGTTCGTTAATTACTTAGAAAGTTTTCATACATAACCATACATACATGTGTGCGCATATAGATAAATAGATACCATTAATGCTGAACATCAAAATATAGATCTATGAAATAGATGTACAATATGCCAAATCAACTTAGCTTTATTAATGATCCTTTTCAAGTTCAGTTCAATACAGACCCAACTCCGCCCTACGCACTCAGCTTTAGGGGTCTATGCACTCAGCTGCAGACTCTACTAGGCCTTTGCGCACTCAGCTGCAGAGCCTTTACCTACTATTATGACCCAATACCTTCAGAGTCATTTCTATCCTCTAACCATGCATTCACATCTATATATTACTTTCTTTCGCCCCAAAAAAACTATATTTACACTTAGAGCCTTGCTCTATTTATACAATCCCATGGTCCGCGGACCATCGATAGGCCGACACAACTTTGCATTAAATTACATTATTTTAGGGCGGACAACCCTATGACTCACCCTAGACTCTCGCTCTCCGCATGTGCATTTCGTGGAGTCTTTACATTACATTGACCAAAACCCGGGCTTTAAGCCCCAAAAACATGCTATGGGGGGATCCACTACCCAACAATAACTCCCAAGGCTAGGTTGTTCCTTTATTATTTCATTGTGGGGACTCTTATGATCTTCAACATGGAATCTTCTTTCATGATCATTGTTAAGTCTAACAAATCCATCACCTCTAGGAGAAGGAATCGTAGTATATGACCAATTCAGATGAATACTTACTCCTAGATCAGAGGCCCATTTCCTAGACAAAAACATGCCCCAAGAATCAAGAACATCGACTACAACTATGTCCATTATAATCATTACATCGGGGTAAACTGATAAATGAACTTGTAAATCCTTAATCAACCCATGAACTTCAATATTCTTATAATCTATGATTCATATGTTGTAGTAAGGCCTAGAAATTATCAAGTTGAGTTGTTCCCTGACCCTCTTGGTCATAACATAGGCCGAGGCACCAGAATCCAACATGTAGTTATACAATTTATAGCCATTATCCAAAAAAGTAATAAAAAATGGTTGATGATCTTTGTTATCTGAATCCATACTTTGCAAATATATGGGGGAATCCTAATAAACAGTCTCACGATCCTTATGTTGAGAAACATTAACATGAGGAGCTTCAATGTATTTTAATAGCTTAGCCTTTTGGGAAGGAATCTTCAATATCTCAGTGATAGGAACCCATATTTTTTCATTATTAAATGAACTTCCCAAATAAACATCCAATCCAAAGCTTGAACTAGGGTTAAAACTTCACAAGGTAATTTAATTGTAATTTTGATACTTATTCCTTGTTTGATAATTTAACCCTTTATCTTTTGCAGTCCTTAAGACTTGCTCCAGGGAAGGTTTTTCACCAAATAATTCAACCATCAAACCATTTTCATGATCAAAGTTATTTATATTAAAGGAAGATGTATAAGGCCTAACCTCATGACTATTTTCCTCAACTTCCATCCAATCTTCCATAGATAATCAATACTCCTTTCCAACCAAATTTATTTGATTACTTGTTCCAAACATCCCACTATCCATAATCCTCTTAACAATGGGCCAAGTAGCCTCTTAATGAAGAGAATCATAGGCCCTACAATAAGGAGGAGTTTCATCTAGAATATTAGCAAATTCAAAAGTATTTTGTGGTCTATTATCATTAGATGTGGCTTTCTTCTGCCAAGCATTATTATTTTGATTATTATTATTATTTCTAGGTTCGAAGTTCTGTGCTTGAGACCTTTCCATTTAGACCAACCTAGACTTCAAGGCACTTATTTCCTTAGCATGATTAGATATTAACTTAGCTTTATTTAGCTCCATGATTTCAAGTTTCTACTTCAACTTTGGCATAGGATCATCATCCAATTCTTTAACATATTTTCCTTTAGGCTCTTTCAATTTGGTTGAATCCCTGTCAAAACATGGGATTTTAGATTTCACATATGCTTTCTTATCCTTTTTAGGCTCTTCAATGAAAGTCTGAGCAACTTTATAGTCATGATGGTTAGCAGGTCTCAATTCATAAGAAGTATCAACACTAAAAGCATCAATGTAAAAATCCAAATGAGATTTATGAGGAGGTTTATAATCTTGATGCAATTCTTTGAAAATACCATTAAATATCCTATTAGACTCTTCTACGATGTCATTTACTTCTTCTTTATGACACTGATAGCCTTAACTAGATGTATTTCTTCTCTCTTATCTCCATACTTTTCCTTAAGGACATTAATAATTGATTGCAATGAGCCAAATGAATTATTGGGCTTTTTTTTTAAACCAATCCAAAGCATCTTCTTCCAAGGTAAGAACAATCAAGCTCATTTTCACATCTTCATGATTATAATAGGCACTTTTAACATGTTTACCTAACCAAGAGATAAAAACTTTGAGATGATATTGGGAACTAATTGTGTTATTTCCCTCAAAAGAGGGAAATTTGTCAATCCGATTCTCTAGAAGAACATTGGGATAACCTTGAATGTTAGCAAAGTTACAAGGGGAAAACAATTCCATGATGTCTTCCTTAGCCAGGTCAGGAAAACGAAAACGGATATCAAAGAGAGCTTCTTGTTTGAGATTAACAAGAATTGTACGGGAAGAAAGCATGTGTAATCGTACTTTGAGAGCCCTTTCAGGACGTGGAGAAAGACTAACCAAGATACTTGGATGTCTTCTAGTACAAACTCATGAAGAACAATAATGAAATGGAGTCACCACCCAAACATAAATCTAACTTTGATAAACCCAGATGTAAGAAATGAAGTTAGTAAAAGGAACCAAGCAGAAGGAACTTATCCTAGTTAGATATGAAAGGATGACAAATGAGGAGATGAAAAAATGATTAAGACAAATCTCACAAAGCCAAGGTCCAATAAATTGGTTCCCGGCAATGATGCCAAAAAAATTTATGCTGCTTGACGGGTTAATGAATGGCAGAAAAGATTAGATGATTAGGAAAAATTTCATGAGGACCAAGGACAGAAAAGCTCTCTCCCTAGTAATGACACAAAAAAATGTTGTCACTTGACAGGCTAATGAATGGTGGAAAAGATTAGATGGCTAGAAAAAATGTCATGAGGACCAAGGACATAAAAACTCTCTCCCCAGTAGTGACACCAAAAAATGTGTTTGCTCAAAATGTATAGGCACGGCGACAATGACTCAGGTCAACGGTTGTCACCCTGATCCCCAACCTATCCGTTTAAGTTGTCTCCCAACAATAGACTATGGGGGGTAGACCCTATGGAAATGAGATGAAGAAGGACTAGTTGAGAACCAACTAATATGGGAGACATAGTTGAGTGGCCGAGTACTTGTTTATATTTAGAAATATATTAAGGATTTGATTAGATTTATAAGATTTGAAACGAGTGACTTATGGATTCAATACTCTTTCTTTATAAAATTTAAGACTAAGTACATGATGGAAAATAAATGCTTTGATGAGTAACTATCCTATATGAAATGAAACTCCTAAGACATGTGAAATGCAGGAATATCAGTTGATTTTAATTAAATGCCTATTCTAAGTATGTCCTCGATCTTTGTCTATATTGAGCATAAAATGGCAGAGAGACATCAAGGTGAAGCACAAGAGGGTGTGATTAAAAATCTCTCTCCTTCAAATTTAATGTACCCGGAAACTCTTGTGCTACAGAGGTTGTGGCTCTGACAACTGCAAGGTCACCGTTTTAGATACTAAAAAGGGTAGACTTCTCAAGAAAAGACACAAAGGTGTTCCTATCTCTCTTTCAACCAAGATTATTCTTGGAGGTTCATTATTAAATGCAAGGCTAACTTAGAATTCTGATGCAATGTGAGATTAGTGGATGATTAATGAAGCATGATTATTAAAACCTCAGAACACTTATATTACAATTTAACCTTAGTTATATGCTAAGTACTTAAGAAAAGATTCAATGGATAAAATTGAACATAAAGATAAATGCCAATCTCGAAAAGTGCCAACAAAGTTAAATAAATGACTGAGATACATAATTTGCCACCAACTCACAATAGAAATATCATTGTAAAATTCTAATGACAATTAACTAAAATTCCACTAATTATACAAGAGATATACAAATAGCTCAAGTATTCCATTAGATTCAAATCAAAATGAAACTTAGAGTAAATTCCTTAGACCAAAGAGAAATTAGGTTTAAGCACAATTATTATTCACAATTAAATAGAACAAAACTTATGAGCAAATACAAAGTTAAATTCCAATAACTCCTTACAGTTACTTCTTGACCAAATATGTGAGACAAACTTTCTTTAGGCAATGATCTTAAGTGTGTAATAGCAAGTATTCAAACTTATATTTAATGCCAATAAAAATATCATTGAAATGAAATGAAAGAATAAAATTTTAGAGTACGTTTTCAGGACAACCGTGAAGTTTCTTATGCAAGCACTAAGGAATTGAAATCAGTGTCAAATATGTCTAATAATTCTGAATCTACTTAGCTTCTCAAATGTGTTTTTCAAATAAAGATGTAGTTTAGTTTTATAATCAAACCTCAGAAAGGAAAAGATAGTCACCTGAAATTGTAATTTTCATGTCAGAGATTATGTTACCAATGTGTTTAGTTACGTCTCTGCTTAGGAATTAATGTTTTGATTATTTATACAGTGGAGGAAAAAGGGTTTATAAGTGAAACCCGAGGCCCTATGCCTCGAAGTTACTTGTAAAAATTTTCAATGATGAGAAAATATGAAGACACAAATCTTGACGTTGAATTGATTGCCAATTTCATTGATGCTCCCACTCATAAAATTATTTTCTCTTCCACAGTTCAGATATGAATGTCAATACTTTGCTTTAATGTAAAAAAAAAAAAAATGAATTTTTTTATGACAATGAGAAAAAAAAATTGTTACAATGGCTGAATACAATTGATCCTTCTAGATTTACATTTTGAATGGAATGATTCCCTTTAGGGTGTAACAGGCCTAGTGAAAATTCCATGTAATAAAAGTTAATAAAGGTATTACAAGCTAAATTTTGGGAAAAGATATCATGGTGGGAATCACTAGATGTGCTTATGGATAAAGGAAATTGGCAAAGACACCAAAAGGGAAAAAGGTATTTTTGGAACATTTATTTATGAAAATAAAGGAAAATACGAGAAAAGGGAGGTGAAAGGTCATAGGTTGGATGTAAGGAGTAAATTGAAGGAAAATAAAGGAAAATGAAGGAAGTAGAGGCCTAATCGATAAAAAAAGATTTTTAGTATCAGTTGGAAAGATTTTGATAGATTTTGGTGGAGCTCTCTCATTATTATCTATATCTCTCTCTCACTCTTGGACACTTAGAATTTTCTTGGATCACTCTAGCTTTGGAGCAACTTATTGGTGTTCAAATTAGACACAAATTAAGGCCCATCTAAGCTTTCTTAGGAACATGAAAGATATACTAAATCTCTCCTGATACACTTAATAATGTTATTTTAGCTTTAATATGTTCATTATGAAGGTTTAGAAATAATTTCATAATTGTGCCTAATATTATTTATTTTTAAAGAATATTGTGAGAATATTGGGTAGATTATGAAGATTTGGAGGAGAAGATAATCTAGGGACTTGATCCCTACTATAAGAGGATAAACATTGGATAATAAATCAACAATATGTTATGAAATTATTTCACAAATTTTGGAGATCCAATGTTTGAAAAAATATAGGAATGTGTTCCACATCATTTAATGCAGATTCCTAGTGTTGGTAACCATATCCACAATTTGAGGGATTTTGGAGGCGAAAGCTTCCTCCTTTCAAGGATAATGCTTCCTCATCATTTTTTATAAGTACCAATTCTAATTTTCCTCTATGGGTTGGTTTTTCTTAGTGTTCTTGTGGAGGAAACTTGTATTTTTGCAGCTCCACTTTCATTTCTAATAGGGATGTACTTAGATTGATTCAAATAATGAAGATTAGTGCCAATTTTAGCTTCTAAATATTGGTATAATTCATAGGAATATGAGTATCCTTTGGCTTGGCCATCCTAGGAGCCTCAGAGAACTTTTGTATAATTTACTTTTCTTCTTTTCACTTCTTATTCACATGCATCTCTTGTTCTTGCTTTTCCTATTTCTCCATTTAGTATTGATGATTTCTTGTTGTAGGATTGGGTTAAATGGTTTAAGCGAGTTCTTTTGTAGGATAAAAATCATGATTTCATCCTTGGAACAAATTTCGAATGTCATAGTAATCATTGAGCTACTTGGACTAGTTTTCTTATTCACAAATCTAAAATTTTTGGAAGTCCCTTGTAGCAACTAGTAGTAAGTTTCTACTATTTTTTAGAACATGATAATGAGCTTCATTAAAGTTTATTCCACTTGGATTAGGTCATAAAAACATTCAATTTAATAAAAAAAATTAACCCATTGCATTTTCAGTTGATTAGATTAAAAATTTGATAGATTAACTATCTCACTAGTTCTCAAATTTCTGGATTTTAGACTAATCATTTTCTGCTATTTTTTAGCATGTGTTAACAAGAATATTTTTGAGTGATTCCACCTGGAATGGAGACCTAAGACATCCTATTCAACAAAAAATTATTTTCCATCCCATTTTGATTTGATATACTTTTCAATTAGATGAATTATATCTTCCTTTATCAAACCTATAACTTCTTGTAGAGAACATTGTAACTTCCTATAACACTCTTCTAGCATGTGTAAACTTGACCAGATTTGCTAAAAAATATTTGTCTTTGTCTCTTAGGGTTGAATCATAATCCCTAGGCTCTAAATTGTTGATTGAGGAAGAATAAAACACCAATTAGGACATGCCTTTTTAAAAAGTAGATTAAGCTTATTTATTTGAATTCATGCTCTTAGGATTTCAATTACAAATTGTTGTTCTTGCCTAGGATTAATTTCTTTTAAAAATAAAATTTCCATTTATGCAATTTTTTTAGGATTTGATTTCATTACATTCACTCCATTACATCGTGAAAGAAAAATAAGGACACATTGTATGCTTCACATATAGTTCTGATACCTCTTAAGTTTGTACAAACCCCGGGTTGATAATTAAAGTTCGTAGCCTTGGGAGTTGCAGCATTGCTATTGGAATATTGAGGCTCATCAACAAGGAAGGAGAAACAAGCAAAAGGGAAGGAAGGAAACTAAAGAGAAAGCAAGGAAGGGTAGGATCAAGCAGCTTTAGTAGGAATACTTGTAGGTAACATATTGCATGTGTGATTTCTTAGTCAGTTTTGACATGCATGGATTTGCATATTGGTGTATGGTTGTCTTGTTGTTGGTGGCATGGTTTCACTGGGTTATGACAGTAGTTTTCAGCCTAGCCTTTCCTTTTTTTCAGATGCCATGGCATGTTGGGATGTTGACCTCAGTTTTAAGCTTTGGAATTTTTAGATGGATCTTGGAATTTGGGGTGGAGGTGGTCTCAAGATTCATTCCCAAAGTCCTAGGAATCCCTTGACCGATTTCGGTGGGATACATAATAAAGCCTAAGGGTGGAGTCTCGGTTTATTGAATTTTTATTTGGTGTGGATTTCGTAAATCCTACAAGGTTGGAGTCTTTGTTTAGGGCTTAGTGATCGAGGATTAGATTTCGGTAAAGAAGGAGAGACAAGGAGATAGAAAATTCCTCAAGGATAGTGATGGATTCTAGATATAATTCCAAGTTCGATTTGGTTTTTTGATCAAAGCACTATTTTTGGTGTGATCATGAATTGGTGAGGGTGGAAGTGGTTTAATGTATGGATTTCCTTGGTTTTTTTGGGATTGGTTTTTCCATGAGATCCCACACTCATGCTTGGAATATGGCATGGGGGTGATTGGATGAAAGAAATATCTGGTTCATCCATGTCTATAGTCAGGTGGTATGTGGAAGTCTTGAATATAGTTGGATTTGCCTATGTTTAATAAAATATAAGCTCTCTTTCTTTTGTACTTATTAATATATGGATTTAATTGCTGATATATGACTGTTATTTTCATGGTTTTATGTTGGTTATAAGCATGGTTAAGTGACTGGTTCATGTCATGGTTATTTCATATATTTACTAGTAATTATTAAAATGATGGATGCAAGACCTAATTGATGTCATAACAGTTCAAAGGATAAGGTGGTGATCCTTCTTGTCATGTCTCATAAGAGTTTTCAATCATTCATGCTCTATCTTGTATCATAGAACTCTGGATCTCATTGATGCCAAGTGTTTGATAGAATGTCAATTCTGGTTGGGAATGGTTAGGGCTAATCGTGGAGTTATATTTTGGTTTTTTAGAATTTCCATCATGTGTTTAATGGATTCTGGAAGTTACAATAAGTTCTGGGCAATGGCCAAAATTCTGGGCTTGAAAAGTGCCTTAAATTCCATGGACTCTTGAACAGGTCTACTAGAAATAGTCCCTAGACATAGACATATAGGCTTATTGGAGCATCCAAAGCTCTTTGGCTGCCGACATGCCCATAACATGGGAGCATCCATAGGTTTAATATCTTAAAAACTCAATGGCACCTAGGGGCATGATATCTGTTTGGGATGGATCTTGGGAATGTTGTTTTTGATGTGGAAGGTATGTTTGATGTGTTTTGCTCAATTCCACTTCCTTAAGGACACCTAGGAGGTTGAATCATATCATAGTATCCTCTAGTCATATGTTTACCCTAATTGGCTAGTTACTTGGGTAGATATGGGAGGATGGTGTTACAGAGTGGTATTAGAGTAGATTATGCTTTCTTTGAGGCATATATGATACCACAAAGTTGTATCATATTATGGTTCACCCCTTAGACTAGATGGGAGCTATGTTGGTCATGCACTCACGTAAGTTTTAAATGTGTTCATTATGCCTGTAGTCCATGTTCTTATTGAATTTTCATGGTGTTGATCATGGTTGTAGTGATATTTCCATGTGAAGGTTGATGGTGTTGTTGTGGAATGTGTTGTCATGAGTGTATGGTTGTATATGCACTTGTTAGGCATGTCATTGTCTATAGGTTTTTGTTCATGCATTGTTACGGTTATGGTTATGGTTATGAATGCATAATAGGTTAGACATGCATTGTGAAGTTGTTGTATGCAATTAGGTCATCATGGTGATACTATTATGTTATGATGCTAATGTGTTGGCTGAGATAGAGAAGGAGCTACAAATCATCAAAGTGAAGTTGCAGCAATGGACCTTGAGGCAAGAGTCATCATACAGGTTTGTATGTTGGGCATACAGGCATGTAGGTTAAGGATTGTTATATGCATTATGGTTATGTGTATGCATTTCATTCTATTTATGTTATCGATACATACATGATAGATGCTATTTGATTAGTGTAGTCATATACACATGTGTTAGATAGTCATTAACGATAGTAACCTATGGTTGCATGCATTGCTATTATTGTTTTATGTTAGATAACACGATGATTAGATTATACGTTGTTAATGAGTATGTTATAAGTTAACTTGTTGTTGTTATGTGATAGTTAGCTTGATGATTAGGTTATATGTTGTTGATGAGCATGATAAAGAACTTGTTGTTGCTATATGCTAGTAACTTGATGATTAGGGTTATAACATTAAGATATTGATGATATGTATCATGCTAAATTGGATTGGCCTAAACATATGGTTAGGGTTATGACATTTAGGTATTTCTGACATTGTGTTCTACTAATCTAGACTGAGCATACATATGTGATTTCTATGCATAAATGACAAATGTTTATGAGTTTATGATGCGAACATGTTAGCTAGTGACTATTATGGATATCATGACTTTATTTATTTTTTAATTGATATGTCATGAAGTTATGTCATGCTCTTATGGATTGATTGGGTAGACAAGATATCCTCCCCTGAGATACATTAAGGTATGAGATTTCTTATGTCATCTACTTTGTTCTTAGATGTTTGATTATTTTGTTTAATTGGTGTTTCAGTGTTGGTGTCTATTATGTTGCCTATTTGTTGTCTGAATGTTTGATTACTTGGATGGTATGAGTATGTGTCTGTAATATTTCTTAAATGAATGATATTGTTTTAATATGATTTTACTAACACATATGTGTTGAGATAGTTGATAAGTACTTGAGCGTAATAGGTGATAGTTGTAGTATTATGTCTAATGGCTATGAGTTGACTATGAATTATGACATGATTGCTAGTCTTTCTATAGGTTGATTTCAAATTTATAGATATGATTGTCTTGATATTTGAAACATGTGCTTGACATGTGTAAACAGTGTAGGAAACATGCTTGTTATTAGCATCAAAAGGAAATAGTTGATGTGTTTATATAACTAACAGTTGGGTGATGTGGTAGTGCATAGTAACACTCAATTGCAGCAAGGAAAAGGTAAAAGAAAGGAATTGGGCAAGAATTCTTTTGGCTATGTTTGGAAACCCTAATTCCAAATGAATGAGTGCTTTTCTTACATGAAGTCTTCTTAACCTTAATCTTGTCTGACATTGTGTGGATATGTGTCAGATTCGTGAACTTGTATTTGACATGTTTATTAGCTAGTCTCTAGTTATATTTCAATCTATTAAGGGAATGGGATTCCCTTGATAGCTAGAATGGATGTGTTCAGTTGCAAGAAACGTGCTTGGAACAACAAGGTAAGGTAACTAGTGTAATTTTATGTTTATTTAAGCACTAAGAGATAGGTGTTGAGGGCATCATGATTCAAGGGATTGCATGGAAAAGAAATTTCCATCGAATATTGAAGAAGGCTCGGGTTGAGCTTTCCCTTGAAAGCACTAGGAACCATGGGAATTGATTCATGGCGTTTGTTGTTAGTCTTGTTATTTTGGTATTTTGGTGATTTGTTGTGCTTGATTGTGATTTTGTTTTAAAATTTGGCATGGCCATGTCACTTTGGTTATGGTATCGTATTGTTTTTGGTTTGACATGGTTTTCTTCTTATTTGTTTTTGTCTTTCCTTTTATGTTTTGGGTTTGAGGAATTGGCTGAGAAATAGGAAATTTAATGGAGCCTAGGGAGATCTGAATGAAACAAAATAGGTGATGTAAGGCATGGATGAAGCTTAGTGCATGTATAAGGGAAGTTGAAGGCAAGCGTATAATAGCTACTTGGATTGGTTGGGTCCATTAGTGTAAATGGATGATGGCGACAAAGTCATGAGAAAAGTAATCAGGATAGGTAAAATAAATATATTTGAGGTATCAAATGCCCTATCTCCATTGGGAATTTTTTTTCTTGATGTTGTACATGCATTTCATAGATAAAGGAAGTTCTCTTAACCTTGACCTTATGATATCTGGGAATTATGTTGTGATCATGATTGTGTCAATGTATATATATGTATACATGTATGTATGTAGGTATGCCATTTTTTGACGAGATCATGGTTGTTTTGTGCTAATGTTATATATATGTATGTATCTATGAATCTAGGTCATTGTTTTATAGGGTCATCAAGAATTGTTCTTGTGGAGGAATGATTTCTTATGCAAGTGAATGGAATGAAGAGATTCCTAGTTCACGAGGAATCAAGTGGGAAGAGTAGCCTAAAAAATATCTGAGGTTAGTGTCATGTGTATATGAATTGATATTATGTGATTATACTATGTCTATGTTTATGTTATGGAAAGACTCATGCTGAGAGATACATCAGTGAAATGAAAATAGTGTGATGTGCAACCTACTAGGATAAGCATGGATGGCAGACAGACATTAGAGGCAAGATTGCTTGGTAGAGACAATGTGGTTTTGGATGTGTAGTGCTAATGTTATGCATATCTTGTATATTTTGTACATGTTACATCTGTGATTTTGTGCACACGTGGTGTTGTGTATATATAGTGTGTGTACATGATATTTATGCAATATTATTTAAAGGGTGGTATAGATAGTGTTGTGTGAATATTTCATATGCAGTGTTTGGTATATATGGTACCAAGTACATGTTCAATATGTAGTGATGTGTACAAATTATTCAATGTACATGTTGGATATGCAGTGCTATGTACATGTGGTTTTGTGTGTATTTTGTACATGTGGTGTTATGTACATGTTAGGAGTTTTATTTGTTGTTTTCAGTCCCCCAAATTAAATCATCAACCAATGATCATAATCTTCGAGTCACACTGTGTTCCAGCTCCAAAATTAAGTACATAATGCTTAATTCCTCCTTTCCATAAGAGCCACAAGATGAAGAGAAGAAGCCTATTAAATCCAACCTTTATCCTATTTAAAATTTCAATAATAACTGACCTAGCTTAAGAATACACTCAAATGAAACAGGAAAACAAATTATACAAACTGCTTCAGGATTTAGAACTAAAGAAATATGGATCATTTTTTGTAAGAGAATGCCAATAAGTATTTAAATCGCCCAATCACTACATAAACTAAGCCATAATACCAAGGTTGGCTTTACTAATCATGATGTAAACAAAGGAGAAGCTATTGCTTAAATTAAAATATCCTAATCACCACCTGAGAGAAACTTATCACTAATAACTATAGTTCACCACTCATCACTCAGAAATATTCTAATCACCACTCAGAAATTAAAATATTCTAATCACCACTCTTCAATAAGGAAATATTTGATTCAAAAAGGACAAATCACTCAGAAAGCTTAACTTCTTCGAAATGATGAAATTACACATAACCCAAACTCATACTATATTCATGCATTTACTACAGAACCAAAGCCACACCAGATTCAATCTAAATACAAGTGACACTCAGCAAACATATTCTTATGCTAAGAAAACATGAAAGTTTCAACTAAGCAGAATTCTAGTTGCTAGGCCCGATTCCTAGGACATATGAAATCATAACTTTCAATATTAAAAGTTAAATGCACACAACACTCTATTTAACTCAATATTAATTGTATGTAGCTCAGAAATTCAACCAGTCATTCTATTTTAAATCCATTTACAAGCCACTCAGAAAACCTTGCATAATAATTATTAAACTTCAATCTTAATTCATTCCTTTTCGATCTATGTTAAATTCAGAATCAACAAATCATGAGCATTTTCACCTGAGCATAATGCTCAAGAGAAAAATGAACAAAACACAAAATTGATTTCGAGACTTAACTATGATGGTCAATCCCTGTACTTTTCCAAATCAAACGAATTCCTTAAACATTATGCAACATGCAATCATATTAAAGGACCATTCATATGTAAAAAATCATCATTCAACAAAATCCTTACTGGTCTTTATAGACTCGATAAATGAGATCTATTACATTTGATTCAGACTTTATGAAACTGGGTAAATATTTTAAGAATGAAATGAAATAATGATTCTGCAATCCCAACAAGATTCATGTTGCTAAAGGATAATCACATATACTTCCTAAGATCTATACTGGGAACGAAACTTGTTTCTAGGTGGTGGTGGTCCATTACCACTCCTAGAGCAAGCTTAGATTAATTCAATACTGGTTAAAAAAAGAATGAAACCATGACACTTACAGGAAACTTAATGTTGAATAAAAATTATATTGAAGTTCAAAATGTAGATTCAAATGTCATATAAATCATTATGTCGTTTACTAAGCAAAACATACTAGAAAAAATAATCAGGAGTCTGTTTGATTACTCCTTTTGCTAGCTTAGATACAAAGCACACTAAGCCTTAAAAAGGTCGACCAATGGAAACTAGATCGAACTATTTAACCATTAAAAGTAAATAGATAAACATCAAAACCAATCTGATCTCTATGAAATCTTCGTGAATGACTATCCAAATGGATTTCATATTAACTAGGTTGAGTCCTGTTTCAGCGAAATCGGTCTCTTTTTCAAGCATGAAGAGATTCATCTCAAAATTTCCAAGATATCACTTGAATATCGGCTACTAAATAAGGTATAGAATCATACTATAGAGTTAGGTACAGAATGGTGAATGATCAGTTGGGTGATGAGTTGTTCATGTGTTGTCCATCTAAGTACTGAGACTTCTGCTACCTGTATACATACTTCCAAGTCTATGAGTCCAAGTAATAATTAGTTAGAAATAACCCAATGGATATGATCCTATTAATATCTACTTAAACTTAATAAAAAACAATGAAAATAGTGCTAAGTAAGTGTTTTACCTCTAGTCACAAAATATCATGGTTTGATGGTA
This sequence comes from Pinus tabuliformis, assembly GCA_031772625.1. Classification (NCBI taxonomy): domain Eukaryota; kingdom Viridiplantae; phylum Streptophyta; class Pinopsida; order Pinales; family Pinaceae; genus Pinus; species Pinus tabuliformis. The sequence continues at coordinate 1,351,196,789 of CM062820.1, read as the reverse complement.
ATGGTGTAGTACAAAAAGGGTAAAAAGGGAATAAATGTTGGTGAAATAGTAAAGAAAGAGGTGCAAATGGGTACAAAAGTGGGGACCAACACCCCCCCATGCATAAATGAATGCATGTCCTCATGCATTTACCACTTAGTCATAAAAAACAAAACAGGGTAGGCCAATATTTCAAACTCCCACTACTTTGACCAAAACCTCCAAGCCATGGTTGTTTGTTACTAAAGATTTCTGAAAATACAAGGCTACTCTCTAAGCATTAGGCCTTTTGACAGGCCTCTGTCAAGTCAACTTCCAAAAACTAATTGCTTGTTCCTTAGCATCAATGCATCATTCTTAGACATTGGGGAAAGGTTGTAATCTCGGTACTGGTTATTGACATCTTGCACATAGCGAAATAGGATCTTATACTTATGTGCTCTCTCCCTCAATTTCATATTCTTCTTTTGTAGTTTAGCCACCAGTAGTTGCAGATCCTCTTCATCATGATCAAAGGGTATTTTGACTGGTATCATGGATTGTTGGGAATTACTTCCACCATGAGCAGAGTCAGTGTTACTCCTGTTGGGATTAGATCCTTGTTTTTGGTTTCTTGCACTTCTGCTGGGCAAGTGTTGAGGTGGGGAACTACTAAAAAAATCTTGATCAATCTCTTATGGAATGCTTTCTTCAAATAGGGGAGATTCTATTTCTTCATTCCTCGCATCATGCTTCTCGATCTCTTGATCAAGGGAAGATAAAACATCAATGGTTCATTAGTTTTGACTACTTGAAATAGACAACCCCTACCTATACATGTTCCTGGTGTGACAACAACTTTGGGAGACAGTCGAGTTTTTAGCTGGGTGCTGAAAAGGCATAGAAGAGATAGTAGCTGATCCTAAGTCACCATGGAAAAGTTTACCCTTTCGTTTAAGAGTAGCTTTCATATTTTTGGCTTGCTATTCCATGGCTTCAGTGATGGGTTCAACAACCTCAAGAAGAGATTCCTTCTATTTGTCAGCCTATGATTTCTTAGCAAGATCTTCTTTATGCTCAGGTTTTCATTTATGTACCTTTTTCCCCTTGTATTTCTTCTTCTTCCCCAAAGGTGGGGCTGCTTTTCCAACTGGAATGCTAGGATCTACTAGTGCCTTAGGAAATTTTCCGTAGAGTTTTCCCTTTACATTAGTGGTAGGTTTTGTTGTTGGACTAGGGTCTGGTATAGAACTTTGAGGAGTCTTAGCCTTAAGACTTGAGTGTTTTGACACAGGACTGATGAATCATTGTCGTCCCTTCATCTGGGTTTCTTCCCCTAGGAAATTCTCAATTATAAAGTCTTCCCAAGACTTTCGTCTTTTTCTCAACTCTGCTACTATTATCATCTTAATTAAACTATGGTGGTATGTACTAGTCTCAGGGTTTTTTCCTACTGATGGAACCCCTCTTGCCATCTTATGTAGACTTTGATGCAAAAAGTAGGGAAAGTTAACCTCTCGGTTCTCTGAGAAATGTAATAGTAATCTGATATGATAGAGAAAAATAGCGACATACCTACCTTTGCATGTGATGAACCTTTGCAACATTGTGACTAACGGGTACCACTTCTCATCCACATAGCTGCGCAAAACCCCTCTTGACCAACTCAGCGTCTGATATGCAGGTTTGAGGAATTTCACACAATCTGATACATTTAGGGGTCCTCTCTTGAATAACCTTTCACCTATAGAAGACAATCTCATTACCTTGCTGATGGATTCCTCTGTAATTTTGAATTTAAGGTTCCCTATCTCCACAATATCTCCATTAAAATTCTGCGAGAAGGCCACAACCACTTTATCATTATACCCCTGAAACTTCTTGAGAAACTGCATCCAACCCTTCTCCTCTAATAATTCCCTACAACTCTCATATTTTGGACTCCTGAAAAATTGAACAAAGGTGGGCTCAAGTCGATCAACCCCAATGCCTAAGTGAAGACAGGCATTGAGAATTTTTGTTACAGAAACTAATATTCACAGTCATCTCCCTTAGCATCTTGAGAAGAGAATTACCATATTGATCCTTCGGCCTTAGAGAATTTTTAAAAGGAAATTATTTAGATGGTTAGAGACAACCTGCATGTGCAGTGGGGATGATAAATCGATACTTAATGAAGGAGTTGTACAGGTGAGGGAATGGATAGAATGGCGGTGATGAAGGAAATGGGGATTGGTTTTTATGATAACCAACAAAGTGTCATATATTTGAAATGATAGGAAAGAAACTGTGACAAGGATAAATCGATGATAACATGTGGTGTTATAATTAGAACGAGAGGGAGGATGAATGGGGATTAATCATTCATCAAAATAGGGAAGGAAAACGAAATGATAATAGATAATGGAGATAAATCACTAGATAGCCTATAATCATATGCTTCTAATTTAGCCCAAGTAAATAAATATTCACATACCTTGGTTCTAACTCATAATAATGTTGGATCTCAAAAACAAGGATAGCAATACCAATTTCCATTGTTGAAGATGCATGAGCCTCATAACTGAATTTGTAATGATGAATTATATCAAGGTACAAAATAGCCCCAAAATGTCATTACAATATCACCTAGAGTGCTTCTAGGTAGAAATTTCTTTGTAATGCTTTTAAATCTTTTTCAAAAATTCCAGGAGAATTTTTTTTCGAGTGGCCCTATTTGATGCATTATGATGTAAAGTTGAGTACAGAATGCTAATGCTAAATTAATAACATCATCATCTGAGTTGATTGGAAAATATACAGAATGTCTTTAAATTTTTAGCGAAGCATAGTTGATTCCCATAAATATAAGAACAATTTTAAAATTTTACAGTCCTATCATCCATACTGATTGTTGATGTTAATACCTTTGATCTCAATGGTTCAAGGGCTCTATTTGGTTCATAATAGTGTCAGGTTAAGTACATAATCCATTTGAACTAGATTGAAAATGAACAAAATTTCTTCTTTGAATATCCCGTTCAACTTGACCAGAGACCTTGCTCGTTAATACTTATTCAAAACCTAAAAACAACATCCCATGGATTTTTAACCAGGCCTGGAATGATTATTTCCTAGGGAGTTTCATATTTAGAGATTCTAAAATGAACAAAAGAAGACTCCAATGTGTTCTTTTTCATCCTTATTCTGGTGAGCCCAAAAATGGCTAATTCTATTCTTAGAAGACTCCTAACTACTGCCATGTCATAAGTTTATCGAGCTTGAGTTAGCCACTGCTTAGGGTATTCTTGTTTAGAGAGTTTGAAAAACCCTACGTAGACTCCAAGGGGTTTCTTTTCCTTTAAATATTTTGTTGAGCTAGGAAAAGAATAATTTTGTACTCAACAGATCCCTAGATACCACTATTTCATTAATATTTACAAGCTTGGATTAATCTTTGATCAAAATATTCAATTTTTTGGAGTCTGAAACATTCAAATAAGACTCCAAAAGGTCCTTTTCCATAAATAATATTCCAAGTCTGGTTAAAGGAATAAACTTACCCTTGGCAGATTTCCCTTTTATTCTATGTGAGCTAAGAGGGAAAACAAAAAGAGTCAGCTCACTATTATTTTATACTATGTACATAAATATAATATAACTATAAAGAAAATTAGTTTGAGGAACTAGTAGGAGCTGGATCCTTTCCTTGAACCAACTCCATTTTTAGATCTCCTTCTACTTTCTGCAAAAATTCTTAGCAAGAGAGCGGTCGATGGTATATCTTCAATCAATGACCATTCACCATGAATGGGGTCTGATCAACATCAATTGTTTTTATTTTAACAGATCCATTATTGAATACCTCTTCCACCTCATAAGGTCCCAACCATCTAGTTGAAAATTTACCTTTAAAATGTTTAAATTTACTGTCATATAATAGCACCCAATCTCCTGGTCAAAAAACCTTCTTCTTGATGTACTTGTCATGCCATCAGGCTCTTTGATCCTGTACTAAAATTTTTCACTGAAATGCATCCTGCTTGATTTCATTCAGCTCATATAGGTGTAGTAACCTTTGCTCCTGGGCTTCATTCAAATTCATTCCCAATTGGGTGGCAGTTCAGAATGTCTTTACTTGAAATTCAATGGGGATAAAAACTTGTTTACCATATACTAACTTGTAAGGAGTGTGTCCAATCACATTCCTCCAAGTTATCTAGTAAGCCCACAATGCATCATGTAGCCTGTCAACCTAGTCACCATGGTGAAGCTGAATTGTCTTAGTGAGGATAGAATCTAGGACTTTGTTTGTATATTCCACCTATTTGTTTGCTTGGGGTGGTAAGGGGTAGACCTCTGATGCTTGATCTTATATTGTTCAGTGAGTGCCTTCACTACTTTGGGCGTGAATTATGTGCCTTGATCTATAACTATCTCCCTAGGCACCCCAAACTGAGTGAAGATATCCTCAAAAAGGAAATCTACCACTTCTTTCTCTGAAGCAGAATACAAGGCCTTGGCTTCTACCCACTTCATTACGTAATTAGTGAAAATCCAGTATTTATCTTTTTTTATTTGATGCAGGAGAGATGGGCTTCACAAACTCTAATGCCCACTTCTCAAAAGGTTCGACTGATATCTGCGTTTGCATAGGCATTTCATCTGCCAGAACTAGTCTTCCCATTCTCTAATAGGCATCACAACTTTAAACAAACTTTTTAGCATCCTTGAAAAGTGTGGGCCAATAGTAGCCCGCATGTACGACTTTGTAGTATGTCCTTTTATCTGCAAATTGACCACCACGAGCCTCACTATGGAAAGCTTTCAACACATCAAACATTTCATCCTCCCGCACACACCTTATCATGATCAAATCGGGTCCAGCGTGGAACAAGTCCCCATCTATCCAAGAATAATTGGCACTCCGCTATGCAATATTATGTTTTTCTTTGTTGGAAATATTTTGTGGTAGTCTCCTTGTCACTAAGTAGTTAGCCACATTAGAAAACTAGGGAGTTAATGTTGAAACAACAAACAAATATTCATCTGGAAAATCATCTGGAACTAGTACTGGAGCTAGATTTTGGGGAAGATTGATCCGGGATAGGAAATCCATAGCCAGATTATCTTGTCGAGGCCTGTCAGTCACAATAATGTTAAATTATTGTAACAAAAATAGCCATCTTGTACTTCTTCCATTAGTAATAGGCTTATTTATAAGAAATCTAATTGAAGAATGATCGGTATGGAGAAAAGTCTCATAGCCAATAATATAACGTCTATATTTTTTAATGGCATGAACGAATATAAATAATTCCTTTTCAGTAACTATATGATTTAATTCTGTAGGTGAGAGATTCTTGCTAACAAAGTATGTAGCATAAGGAAAGTTATCCTCCCTTTGACCCAACACCACTGCAAGAGCAGTATTAGATGCATCTGTACATATATGGAATGATAGAGACCAGTTAGGCCCTCGCAACACTGTATAAGTAGTCAATTTATCCTTTAGTTCCCGAAAAGCATTATGGCAGTTAGTATCTCATAAAAAATCGACATCTTTGCTAAGAAATTTAAAAATAGGTGCTGCAATTTTAGTAAAATTTTCAATAAATCTCCTATATTACCTTGCATGTCCTAGAAAACTTCTTACCTCTTTTTGTGACGTGGGAAATGGAATATGTGATATTACCTCTATTTTCACTGGGTCGACTTTTATCCCCTCGTGTGATATGTGATGTCCCAAGACAATCCCTTGAGTTTGCATCATTTTACATTTAATACTACTAAGGTCCAAATGGGATTCTTGACAACACATCAATACCTTTTCCAAGTTTTCTAAGGCTTGATGAAAATCATTCCCATATACCGTGAAGTTGTACATATAGACTTCTACATAGTCATGTATCAAGTTAGAGAAGATATCTAGATCAACTCGCTGGAAAGTAGCTTGGGCATTGCACAAACCAAAGGGAAGAACCCAATAGATATAGATGCCCCATGGGTAGGTAAAGGTGGTCTTTTCTTGATCTTCCAGGGCTATTTGAATTTGGTTATAGCCACCATATCCATCTAGAGAAGAAAAATACTTCTCCCCTAACAATATATGAAGTTCTTGATCAATGAAAGGTAAAGGAAAATAGTCCCTCAAAGTAGCCTTATTCAAATCTCGATAATCTATGAAGATTCACCATTTCCCATTTTTATTTGGGACCACCACCATGGGTGACACCCATTCATTGTCGAAATAGGGTAGATGAAATCTGCATTCAAGAGTTTCTGCAACTCATTTTTAACAATCTCTTTTAGAGATGAATTCATTTTCCTCTGAGTCTGTATAACAAGCCTAATTTCTTCATTTGTATAAATATGGTGTATACATGTGTCTGGATGAATACCTTTCACGTCTAAGTAATCCCAGGCAAATGCTTTGGATTGCGTTTGAATAATGCTCAATACTTCCTGCTTCTGTTATGTACTTAACTCAGTGCCAATGTAAAATGTCTTTCCATCATCAATTTCAATAGGTTCAGTGCTTATTTCATTGATATGTTCCAATTCTTCCATAGTGAATGTTGCAAATATAGCTCGATGGTAGGCTTCCTAAAATTCATTGCTGAAAATATGTTGATAACCATTAAAAGAAACAAGATAATTGATGAAAGTAATATCAAATAAGAACTCTTGTAAAACATGATCTTGTGATTGTTCCTGGAGTCCCCGTGATTGTTCTAAAGTTAATAAGGGAAACATATAGTCTTCATCCCCATAAGGACTTTCCAACTAGAGAGGTACTTCAACAGCCATTTGGGCAGGTGGAAAAATAGTCAATGTTTAATTGTGTGATCCATTTGAAATAATCATTTCTCTATTTCTGCACCCAATGACAGCATCAGTCATGGCCAACTAGGTCATGTTGGGAATCATGATTGTTGTTAGGCCAAAACCCACAGGTGTTAGTCAATGATCGCATTTCTAAAGATAAGGATCCACGAGAGGCAATTAGTCCATGTCACGAAACACATAGGGAGCATTGGTTTATCTAATTTCAATAATATCCCCCCCAACGCAAGCCGGTTGTGTATCAAACTCATGACCTATGTTTTGATACCACTTTTTGGGAATCACGATTGCCATTAGACCAAACCCATAGGTGTGAGTCAATGATCGCATTGCCAGAGATAAAGATCCATGAGAGGAAGCTAGTCCATGTCACAAAACACACGGGGACCATTGGTTTATCTAATTTCCAACAGCTCGTCCTAAAACCACTAGATGTATGGGCTTAGAAGTTTTTGGAGAAATCACAACAAAATCAATTGGATATTTCTAGGAGGCTATTGTCACCACTATGTCTTCTAGGATCCCCATGGGTTTGACAATGGATTTATCTGCCAATTCCAGTACTATAGGTGTAGGCTTAACTCCTTGTAGTTGTAATAGTGTCATAGTATCAACTGTCATAGCATTAATGGCTGCTCCTAAATCTACAAGGGTGTTTGGTAAAAGAGTTCCATTGATTTCTATTGTAACTACAAGGTTCCCTGGATCATTATACTTGAGTGGAAAATCAGATATCATCTTTGTCATTTGACTCATTATTTTAACATTCTGATTTTTATGTCCCTTCCTTCCTGGTTTCTTGATGCAGAGATCCTTGATGATCTTGGTGTAAATAGGAATGTCTTTAATAGCTTGCAACAACGGTATTTTGATACAAACATTCCTTAATTCAGATTCTAGATCATATTCCAAGGGAGTTTTAGTTTTCTTAACAAGCAATATTTTTGGGTAAGGAGGCTCCCTTGGTTCTTCTAGTTCACTATTTTTTTGGTTTTCTATTTGTTGGTGAATTTCATCCTCAAGTTGCACTTGAGGATCCTCCTCTTGAATTATTACAGCTGTCTTCTCTTTGTTAATTGTTTTCCCTAATCTTAATTGAATTTCATTGACAGGGACAACAATAATAACATACGATGGGAAAGGTTGTAATTCAATATTTTTCATGGGTTGAGGAGGTCTATTATTGGTGTTAGTGATAGGTTTTGTAGGCATCTGGGTTGGTCGAGGTGAATTAAATGTTTGGGGTGCCTGCTATGGAGGTGAATTAGAGCTCGAAGGTAGAGGTAGAAGTTGTTGTAATGGAGGTGGTGGCAATGAGGGATGTTGAACATAGGTTGGATTACATGCCTGCTGAAATGGTGGAATGTTTAATTAATAAGGCATATTAGGTGTGCATTGATACTGGGAGTATGGTTGATTTTGTGGTTGGAATACGTTCCCATAAAATTTTCCTCTCCATCCCTGGTTCCAAGGTGAGTTTTGAGGTGGTTGTGGAGGCCATGGAGGGTATGATGGTTGAGAGTTCCAAGATTGATTTTGGGGAAATCCTTATAAATTAGGTTCTTGAAAAATATTTTGGTTTGACCCTCTCCATGTTGGCTTCCTATTTACTTGTGGTAAATCATTAGTTTCAACACCTCCCTTAAAAATGGCTTGTAGACTAGGAAGGGATGGGCATTGATCGATGGTATGTTCTCATGTGCAAATTCCACAGACCTCAACCATATTAATAGGACATTCCCTTTCAGCATGCTTATGCCTACATTTAGGATAGAAAATTGCCAAAGCAACTTTTTCCTCTTCTTGTTTTCTTTTGATTTTTAAAGTATCGAGTTGGTCACTGATGGTGTTTAAGATGTCGGTTTTAAAGTTTTCCAAAAGGTTTCCCAACTCGACCCTAGTGACAATATTTTGTAAATATTTTGAATTCTTAGGCACATAATATCTTGAACTATAGTGGGTTATTTTTCCTATCTTAGCTTGGCTTCTAGAATAGGTTCGACACAGTTTAACCACTTTAGCAAAAGGATTTTTATAAATATCCCTGAAACCTAGAAAATTAAGTGTTTCAATGCACTCTTCCCTTAACCCCTTCAAAAAGTCAGTCCTAATAGTTTTCTCATCCAAAATGCCCATTCGTGACTTGTGATAATTATAGAGGAACCTTTCTAGATACTCCTCCAAAATATCATCTTCCGACTATTGCATCCTAAATATATCATTAACATCTCTACTTTTATAGTAGTCTTGGTATTTCTTAAGGAAGACAAATTTCATATCATCCCAAGAATAAATGGTATGTTCTCCTAGGCTCATGAACCATCTTAGGGTTGAGTCTTTTAGGGTGGCAGGGAATAATTTCAATTTGTGTGCATCATCATAATAATTGTAGCTTCTGCAAAGAATATCAAATTCAAATAAAAATGTGTCGGGGTCTTCGAAAGACATACCGTGAAAAAGTGGAAGCGATGCCAAGGGTATATTCTTCATGGTAATATTTCTGGTAATGTCCAAAATAGGAAATCCAAAAGTTGATTCTTCTTCATCTTCTTGGTCCTCAGGACCTCCTCTTAGTCCATCCCTTTGTTCATTATTTCCTCCAAATAAGGTGTGTACTCTATCGTTATCTCTATGATTTTCCCCATTGTTTCTGTTTTCCTCCCCTCCTCCATTGTTAGCCATTTTTAATACAGGTTTAGGAGTAGTCTTTGGTGTAGTGGTTTGACTGGAAGAAGATTTAGCTGGGTTGATATTGATGTTCCCTGGCCCTAGGTCCCTACGAGGTCCTCCAGTAGTTGATTCCATCTGTGGATTTGGTACCGGTCTTGTGCCCATTGTGGTTCCTAGAATAGTTTGCACCTGTTGTGGCACAATTGGTGGTTGTTCAGGCCCCTTCTGAAGCGGTATTTCTTTTGCTGATGCCACCTTGCTGTTGGTGCCTCCTCCCTCTCTGATACATGTATAATGATTAACTGGATTAGTTGGGGGTGTTTTTGTGGGACCAAATAGTTATGAAATGATTGAGTATTTGAAATAAACCTACCCTTGCTATCCCTAGGCCTACTTCTACTTCTACACATATGAAAAGAGAATACTACAAAGATTCATTAGAAACAACCAGACTTTGGGGAAACCCCACCATAGTGGATGTGTGGCTCTTCACTCACGTCTTACCATACACTCCCCGCCTTCAGCCTGTCTTACAAAATATTCATCACTCATGAACTCAAAAACACAAATTGTTACCTGGACTGTTTGCAACTCCCCGACAATGGCACCAAAAATGTTAGGAGTTTTATTTGTTGTTTTAAGTCCCCTAAATTAAATCATCGACCAAGGATCGTAATCTTTGAGTCACACTGCATTCTAGTTCAGGTTCCAAAATTAAGTACAAAATTCTTAATTCCTCCTTTCCATAAGTGTCACAAGATGAAGTGAATAAACCTATTAAATCCAATCTTTATCCTATTTAAAATCTCAATAATAACTAATATATCTTAAGAATACACTCATAAATGAAACATTCAAACAAATCAACACGAAGCCTTTATACAAATTGCTTTAGGATTCAAGGCTCGAGAAATATGGATCACTATTTGTAAAAGAATTCCAATCAGTATTTAAATAACCCAATCAATACATAAACTGAACCATAATACCAAGGTTGGCTTTACTAATCATGATATAAACAAAGGAGAAGCTACTACTTAAATTAAAATATCCTAATCACCACCCGAGTGAAACTTATCACTAATAACTATAGTTCACCACTCATCACTCAGAAATCTTCTAATCATCACTCATAAATTTAAAGATTCTAATCACCACTCTTCAATAGGGAAATCTTTGATTCAAAAAGGATAGATCACTCAGAAAGTTTAACTTCTTTGAAATGATGGAATTATACATAAACCAAACTCATACTGTATTCATGCATTTACTACAAAACCAAAGCCACACCAAATTCAGTCTAAATACAACTGACACTTCAACAAACACATTCTGATGATAAGAAAATAGGAAATTTTCAACTAAGAATAATTCTAGTTTCTGGGCCTAGTTCTTGGGACATAGGAAATCATAACTTTCCATATTAAAAACTAAATGCACACAAGACTCTATTTAACTCAATACTAAATGTATGTAGATTAGAAATTCAACCACTCATTCCATATTAAAGCTATTACAAACCACTCAGAAAACCTTGCATAATAAGTATTAAACTTCAATCTCAATTCAATCCTTTTCGATCTATGTTATGTTTAGAATAAACAAATAATGAGCATGTTCATATGAGCATAATGCTCAAGATCGAAACGAAGAAAACACAAAACTGATTTCGAGACTTAAACTATGATGGTCAATCCCTATGCCTTTCCAAATCAAACGCATTCATTAAAAATTTTGCAACATGCAACCATATTAAAGGACCATTCATATGCCAAAAATCATCATTCAACAAAATCCTTACTAGTCTTTACAGATTTGAGAAATCAGATCTATTACATTCGATTTAGACTTTATGAAACGAGGTAAAGATTTTAAGCACGAAATGAAATAATGATTTTGCAATCCAAACAAGATTCACACTGCTAAAGGATAATCACATATACTTCCTAAGATCTATATTGAGTATAGGGTTAGGAGGCAGCAGCGTGGAAGGTGAACAGGGAATGAAGGGCAACCGCAGGGAAAGGAGGTATCAGAATGAGAGAAGGAGTTATGGTAGGGCTACTAGAGAGGATCCAAGAGGGTTTTTTATTGTTAGTGGCCCTAAAAAAAAAACACAAACCCTCACCCAATATTTAAAATTCACTTTCCAATTTGTGTATTTTTCTGCAAAATTGATCTCAGAAATTTATGAAATCTCATATCTAAAATTTTCCCTAAATGATCTTGTCATTTTATTCCTGCAAATGAAATTTGAAATAAGTGTTGGGTTGTGCTATATTCTTTCCATGATTAGCCCACATGGGGTGTTACACAAAAATATCGTCACCATGATTATTTGCAGTCAGTATGGGTCTATCATCACTTGCACTGTCCTCCTAGGCAAGTCTCAGGCCTCAGCTCTTCAAATCAAGCTTTAGAAATGAGAGAAAGACATTAAAAATCAATGTAACTCTGGTTCCACACTTTCTCTCACTGTCACCTGTGGCCCCACACCTTCTGTTTACAAAAATTGTGGACCTGCTCGCTTTGTCCCTAACTGTGTGGGTGCAGACCCCTGTGAAAGTCAAAAGGCGCAAGTTTTATCTTAAAAAACTCAGTTTGGGTTAATTCTAGAGGTTTCTAGAAGGAATTTTGATGTGGATTGTTCGCTCTGAGGTGGTTCATGCATCCCAAAAAAGAAGGAGCTAATCCCTTGATGAGAGGAGCTATCCCTTTGAAGGAGGGCTTTATCCCTTTGAAGGAGGACCTAGTAACCTCCCTCCATTGCACTATAAATACAGGCATTGGGCTGGTTGCTGGGGAGGTTAGAAGCTGAACATTTTTGAGGGTAAATGCTGGTGAAATAAAGACTTCCTAGTTGAGCTTAAGAGGAGAGATCACATACCTTTTTGGCTTCATTGGGGAGTGAGTGAAACTTGTCAAAGTAGAGGAGACTTCTTGCTGGACCCTTGGAGGAGCTTGTACAGCGTCAAGGCAAAGGTTGTAAAGTTCTTCTTCTTTTGAATTAATACAATCAAACTCATTTTTCTCAACAAGTATCTCATGTTATTTGTTTCATGGACTCCTTGACTTTCATGTTAAATATGTTTTATGATATTGGCTTTTCAGGTGCTATTTAATTTGTTTGCCTTGTTTGTGTTTGTAGATTCACGACAAAGGAGCTCATTTGGATCAAAGGAGCGAGGGCATCCACAAACTTGCGTTGGACCTAAGGTAGGCCCTAAAAACACATGTTTGCCATTGTTTATAAAATCATATTTAGAGAAAGATAGTGTCTGGTTGGTTTGCTTGTCATTAGGTCTTCTTTAGATTCTAGGAAGGTCTATCTTGTCCGCAAGATCGACTTATTCCGTGTGACAAAATGGCAACTCCACTGGGGACTTGATTGTTTTCCTTGTTTTTACTTTGACCTGAGAAACCATGTTTTTGTTTCTGTTTTTGGCTTGTTGTGTGTAAAATTGGGTAGAGTTTGTAGATCCAGGGTTATTTTTTGTTTTCCATAGCTTTGGGAGAGGACCGCACCCTAGCCGTTTGACACAGTGCGTACTTATCCGCATCTTGGCTTTTAGCACAGAGCGGGACCGCACCTGTGTCAACTGTGGGCCTGCGGACCCTGTCAAAATTTTGAAAAACCTAAGATTTCCTCAGTTAGTCAGCTTAGTTTTTTGTTTAGAAATTGTTATCCACTGCCTAGACCTGCATATAACTTGTCAGAAGCTTTCATTAGGTTGATTTCGTTAGTGTTAGGGTTTTAGGTGAAATTCCTAGGAGTTTTGCTTGTTGGGTTTATTTTTCATTTTGGTTGTGTAGTGGCTCTGAGCTTAGAAGCTGTAGGGACTTCAGATCACCTTAGTGTCTACCAGCCTTCTTATGAGTCTGACCATTTATGAAATCTCCCCTTGTTGAGGAATCCACTTTGAGTTTTCTCTTTACAAAACTTCGAAAAGCTTGTGTTTAAAAGTTTGGATTTTCATTTTCAAAAAGAAAACAAAATTGGTTGTTCTTGACTTATTTGTGATTCTGCATAAATTGGTCCTTAGCTTACATCTAGCTAAGTAAAACATCCTTAAAAAAAACATCTAGTAGGCTTTGACTTCAAATAGGTTTTTATAATTTATAGATCTCAAAGTTAGTCATTTTCATAGTTTTGAGTGTTTTATAAAAAATATAAAAATCTCTTTTGGAAAAAGGTTTGTTTTTGTAGTGATTGAGTGCTTTGAAACGAAAAAGGGAAATTTTTGTGAAATAACTAGTTGTCTCGTTTTGAGTGCATTGGAAAAGGACAAAAGCTCTTCTTTTAATTTGTTTGATTGAGAAATATTTGTGTTTACCAAGTATTTGCATTCTCAAAATCTTTCTTAGTTTAGAAGTTCATCTAAGAGAAAAATATTGTTTAAATCATCTTAGGTGCATTTTTAGTGATTTTGAGTCGAGTTTTCATACCACGAGTTTCATCTCCGCACCTTTTGACTTAAACAAAAACCAATAAAAAATAACGCTTAAAGTAAAATTCATCTAGTAACATTTTTATTTCTAGGGCTCTGATACACCAACTTAGCTTAGGCTAGTGTCTTGGAGTAGGAGAGTAATTAACTCTCCAAGACAGTAAAAACAAACAAGTAGTTGTATCTTGTGGTAGGGAAGAAATCCAATTGTTGCATTTATGCTCTGGGAAAGCTCCTCTTAAAGGAGAAGCACGAGATTGTGTCCGAACCAATGTGGGAATCAATCCTTCCTCATTGGGAACAACGGTAGATATTCACGTATTAAAAATGGTAAACCTCGGATTAACCATTGTCGAGGAGCCTGGGGTCACTTGTTGGTAAACCTTGGATTATGTCAAGGAGCCTTCAAGGGGATTGAGCTTGCTACTCTGCCCTTGTGTGCGTATCGGATCGTAGACTATTCCCCTAGGTATATTTGTCTCAGTTGGTAACCTTGGTGGCCATATTCTTTAGGACTCTTCCTGAGGTGACAGTGGTGGGAAGATCCCACTGTACCTGGAGCAGATATCGGCTAGACTCACTTGGATTTTCTGGGGGGTTCTCTTCACTCAAGATGGTTAAGTGGAGGAACTTGTGCCCGTCTATTCATTAAGCAGGTTGTCGGGGTAACTGTTCCAACCACCATTTCTGTATTGAACTCTGCGACGTTGGATTTCATCACCAACTAGTGTTTTCAGTATGGAAAGTTACTGTTTGTGTGTGTTTGATCTCCTAGATTCTTTAGGCATGTGTTTCAAATTTGTTTGGTTCTTTAGAGACTTTAGGTGCTTTTCATTGAGATTTTACTTTGTTTGCATGTGAAGTAGTTAAAAGTTTTTAATTGTGGTTGAATTACCAAGGCAGTCTCGTAGACTTCAGGGCCAATCTCCTGAGTTTGTAAACGTGGCTGAGTTACTGGGGAAGTCCCGTAGACTTCGGGGCCAACCTCCTGAGGAAGTACCAAGCCAGCTTGAAGGCTTGAAAGTCCTCGTAACTCCTAGAGACAGTAGAGTTGAGTCACTTGAAGAAGGAGAATCTTCTTTGATAGTACATCCTGATTTTCAACCGTTAGTGGCAGATTATAATCCACAGTCAGTGTCTGTTTTCGAAGTTACTGGTAGTTTTTCATCTACTAGTGATATAGGTGAGGAACCTGAAATATCTGAGCCTAAAAGTGAATTTGCTGCTACTCCGACATCGGGGTTTGTTTCTCCAACTTCTAGTGGTCCTAGTTCACCTAGGGTAGAAAGAGTAATCACCCAAGATCTTCCTTATGGACTTATTGCTATTGAAGAACTTGCTCCGGAAGAATAAGTAGGCATCCCTATCCCTAAAAATCAACCTGTTATTGAGCTAAGGGAGCGTGAATCAATTTTTTATAGTCCACCTAGGAGCAGTTCTTGGTATCTTTCTTTGACTAATTTTTTAGAAAACTCAGGGTTAAGTTTTTCACCACCTCGTGCTCCTTATCACCCAACACCTAGAGGTTATTATACTCCCGTAAATATGTCAGGACAGTCATCCATGTTTACTCAATCGCCTGAATCCTTTTTGTACGGTGGTCCTTCTGTTCCCTCCGGGTATCAGTCCCTTTTTGGTACTTTTTTGGGAGCATATCCTCAACCCATTAAGTAAGGGTTATTAACTGGAAGCAATGGTACTAAGCCGTTGAGCGTAGAAGACATTCTCATGATGTCAGGTTTTATTCCCAATCATCAACCTCAAGGTGGCCAGTTACCGCCTGGGGGGCAGCCTCAATTCTCCCTAGGGGGCAACCTCAAGGTACACAATTTGCATCTGGGGGGCAACCTCAAGGACAGTACATACCTACGGGATAGCACGTTCCTCAAGGTCAACCCCAGACTCAATTTGTACCCCAATGTCAACCTCAGTATCAATTTATACCTCAAGGTCAACCCCAGTATCAGTATATGCCTCAAGGGTATCAACCCCAAGGTCAGTACTCGAACCAAGATTTCCAACCACCCTCTGGTCAAACGTATGTTCAAGGAACGGGAAATGTACCTTTCAATTATAAATCCTACCCTCAACCCGGTTATGGTCCTCAATATTCTCAACCTGTTATGGGTCAGTACCCCAGAATGAATATAGTGTGGGGTCCATCGCAAACCCAACAGGTGTTGCAGCCAAATGTACAGTTGTCATCTCAAACTGGACAACCCTTAGTTTCTGGTTCACCCCAGCAACCAGTCCAGTCTAACATTCAAACTTTTGTACCTTCGGTAGTTTCTCAGCCTGGGCCTAGTACACCTCGTACTCCGCCTCAAACGACTGCTACAACTGCCGCAACATCTATTCAATCTACCCCACCTACTTCTGGAGTATCGACAGCTCCAGTTTCTACTGTTCCTGTATCTACTCCTCAGACATCTTTACCACCATCTGGATCTACGATTCAAACTTCGGTTCAGATGCCTGTAGGACAACCTGGTTCAAGTTCGGTTGTCACAAGTCAACCACAATTTACTTGTCAACCGTACCAAGGACAGTATCAATTCGGTCCTGCTATGCAGCAGCCAGTCTATCAGTATCAACCGTACCTTGGGTACACTTATCAACAACCTCACCAACCCCAGTACGGTCCAGTTAATCTTGGTTTTCCGGGAGGATACAATATCCCAAACACAATTCCTATTCCTAGTTATCCTGGATATTCTCCTCCTGGGGCTGGTCTCATGACCCAGAGTTTTAGGGATCCTAATTGGCAGTTACCATTTATCGCAACTTTGGAATTACCTGACTTGTCGCGCCTAACGAATGATCCCATTAATTATCTTCCGTTTTGGCCGCCAATGCCGAATAAGTTGCCCAGCAACATTCCTAAGTTTAGAAGGTAAATAAGGAAGACCCGTCGAACCATGTGATGACTTACCACCTCTGGTGTGCGTCTAACTCCATTTCAGATGATTCAATCTGTCTTAGACTTTTCCAGCGCACTCTAATTGGTCTCACGGCCAAGTGGTACATTGAGTTACCGTGAGGCACTTTTTATAATTTTAGTCAGTTAGCTACCTCGTTTTTAACTCATTTTCAGTTGCTAGTCCGATATGACAATGGCACGAAATTGTTAACTTCGTTAAAACAATCAACATCCACTTACATTTCAGATCATATCCATGAGTGGAGACATCGACGACGTTTAGTGAAGGTGTTTATTCCGGATCAGATCTTGGCCGGGTGGTTTGTAAAATCTTTGTTGCCAAAGATCACTAAAGATGTAGCTAAAGCCGGAGTTGTTACCGAGGAGCAAGTGATTTCTCAAGCACAGTACCTTGACTTGGTCTATACTCAGTCGGGTACGTTACATGAGAAAATCCCCGATATTCCCAAGCAAAATCAAATCGTTGTAGCTCCTTCAGGATCTCATGCCGCCGATGGTATGATTGGTATGGTTAACACTAAAAGTAAGAAGAAGTCTTCCAAGAATTCTTCCCCTATCATAACCTTGCCTGATTCCCCAACAGGAGATTCTTCTGCAGAGATTTCTGCCGATATTCACGTTGTAGAGTCATCTACATCCAAATCAAAATCCGGTGGGAAGAAGAAAGGAAAGAAGAAGAATAAAATGGACAAAAGTTCAAAGGCGAAACCTGAAAATACGGAATCCAATGATGAAAAGCGCAAACCTCGTTATCCTTGTCTCATTTGTGACGATGAACATTTTACAAGAGACTGCCCTCATCGTGCAGAGGTTGTGAAGATTGTCAAAGGTTCCCAAACTCCTGCTGTTTTGAAGGATCCTTTTCCAGCTCAAGACAGTAAGATGATAGGTTCGTCCTCGAGTGCCAATGAAGAACCCATACTGATGATGTCCCATGTTAGGATTGCGACTCGATCGCAAGATTATGGTAGTAAAAGTCCTGTTGATGGTAAAGAAGCAGAATCTTCTCATTCTAATCCATCAACCTCAGCTCCCGGTTTCGATCCACTACAGATCGAGAAACCTAATCTAGACTTGGTAATCAAACCGCCCGCCAAGGGTATACTTCGAAAGTCCGCTTTCAATCCACATGCGAGAGCGGCTCAGAATTATAACATTGTTGAGGATTTAGCTGTTTCACCCTTGTTACACAGTAATTTGTCACTGTCTTCCTGTCAGTCTTCCTACTGTGTCATGAGTACAAATTCATCCATGCTCATGCTCTCTAATGTTGCCAAATGACCCACTTTGCCAAAGTTTTACTATCATCGCGACTGTTGTTAAAATAAACGCGCTGATAGGCACTCCATAACGGACGGGATGCACTGCCAGTGCGGAAGTACACGTGTTTCCCGCACTGGTCGAATTTCATGAGACAGCGCGTGTGTTATTCATATCTGATTGTGCTAACATGACCTTCTTTGTTATTCAGCTGCGATGTCAGTGCTCCAGTGCAGTTATGGACCCACGCTGATCCAGTTTGGGCGAGTTTGTTCTAACAGCCGGCCTTCCAGATGACTCCAGACCTGGTTGTTGGCCTTGTAAATGTCGCCCTCCTTTCTCTGGCATGTCTGTTTCGTCATTTGAGCCACCTTCCTTGGAGATAAGCTCATCCTCCCACCATTCATGGAGACTCCTTCTCCTATTTAAGCCTCTACCATTGCCATGAGCAGCTAGTTTGGAATTGATAGTGCTTGGAGTGTTGCTGCTAGTGTGTGAACTTGATAGGTAGTTGGTGTGACAAGTGTGGGATTGCTAGAGAGCTTAAGGAAGGTTGTGAAGTGTTTCTTTCTTGTGTAAACTTGTGTGAGAGAGAGTTTTTGTCTTGGGAGATCTACCTCAAAGGGTGAATTCTTAAGAGACTTGCTGGCTAGACCCTCTTGAGAAGGATTCGACGTCAGAACTATGGTTGTATTCTTCTTTGTTATTCATTAATAATAGATGACTATCATTATGGTTCCACTCTCATTGTTTTATGTTTGATGTTGAGTTATATCTTTTCTGACTGATATATAATTGCATCTACTAGATTTTATGCTTGTTTTCGTGTTGTTCTTTACATGTGCAGGTGTCCAAACACAGAGATCGTGGGGATCGTGACCAGCCAAGGCAAAGGAACGAGGGCAACATCTCTTCGACGAACACTAGCATTGGAATCCAAGTAGGTTCTCACCATCTACTTTTTATTTGCAATTAGGAACTTGCGTGATAGCATTGTGTGATTGTTGCTAGACCCGGTCTGGGCTAGTAGGGATCGTCTCTGTCCACAGAGAGGATTTACCTCTACAACAACCCTTAATAATGTCGGCTTTGGAAGTGCTGCAATCATGTACAGCACAACGTAAATTACTTTTGTCGACTATAGGAGCTGTTGATGTTCAAGACTCGAACCTAATAATTTTCGATCTAGAAAATAGTACACCGCGTTTGCCTCATCAAATGGCTTTCCAGATTCCAGTGATAGTCAAAAACAGGCCTATTCATCGGACTGTAATTGATGAAGGAGCCTCAACATGTATTATGTCGATACAATGTAGGAGATCGCTTGGTTCTCCTTCGCTAAATCAATCCCCGACGATTCTAAAGGCCTTTGGTGGCCGTGGGTTTCATCCTTTTGGCATTCTACAGGATTTGCCTATAGGGGTTGAAGGAAAAACTATTAGTCTAGATGTGGAGGTGGTTGATGCCCCTCTAGATTACAACCTTCTCTTGGGTCGAAGTTGGTCTTACGCTATGACAACGGTCGTTTCATCGGTCTTTCGAGAAATAAATTTCCCACATAATGGAAAGATCGTAACAATAGACCAACTGGCTTACTTTTCATCCGACCCAGCCTCTTTTGAGAGTATTCAACATGTCTGTAAACTGACTATCCCATATAAGGATGTTGGAGTAGGACTAGTTAAAGATTCCGGTTTACTGGGAACTTTTCCTTTTCCTCCGATCAACGCATCGTCTTCATTTGCAACTATTCATATGATCACATCAGACACCATTGTTTATAATGATCCTTGGATCGTTCCTTCTGAATCTGAGATAGACTCATTTGGTAATGCCATGCCTTTGAGTCCATATGAAATTTCCTATGAATTCGTGCAGTTTTTTGCCGACCCATGTTCAACCGAAAATGACTTCATGAATGTGGTCCGTGAGGAATCACTTTTCACATCAAGCTCAGATTTAATCACTTTTTCTGAACTTGTTCACTCTGATGAGCAAATTCGTGAAATCCTATGTGTAGATGATTTACCATGGGAAGATCTCCATCACATATCTTTGTTTTTACCCGAGGATGATCGTTTTGAAAATGATTTCTCATCAATTTTTACGACTGAATATGTCAAAGAACCTCAGAATCCAATGAAACATCCTGATTCAGAGTTAAATTTGGGAAACATCTCTCGAACTATTCCTGTTGACATTTCGGTTAAGCCTGGAATTGTTGAGAACATTCATATAGGTGCCTCGTGTACAGATGATGAAATTCAGCTATATAAGGCCCTATTTAAAGAATTCCACGACGTGTTTGCCTGGTCCTATGAGGAAATGCCAGGAATTTATCTCGCGATTGTTGTTCATGAGATCAAGACTTAAGCGGACGCTAAACCCGTCCGGCAACATTTGCGTCAGATTCACCCACGAAAATCTGCTGCAATTAAAGCAGAAGTTGAAAAATTATTGAAAGCAGGTTTCATTTATCCAATCCCGTTAATGGATTGGATATCGAATATTGTTCTGGTTAACAAAAAACAGGGAACAATAAGAATATGCATCGACTATAGGGACATTAATCGAGCCTGTCCAAAGGAAAATTACCCAACTCCCTATATCGATCAAATCATTGATGATTGTGCCGACAGCGAAATATTCTCCTTCATGGACGGTTTTTCCGGATACAATCAAATCAATATTCTACCTGCCGATCAACCAAAAATGGCTTTCATTTGTCCATGGGGGACATTTTCTTATTGCAAATTACCATTTGGGCTCAAGAATGCCGGAGCAACTTTTCAAAGGGCGATGTCTTATGCATTTCATGACATCAAGCCCATTGTGCAACCATATCTCGATGACTTGCCTGCTCATTCATTACATCAAGCTGATCAGCTCGTCCATCTACGAGCAATATTTATGAGGTGTAGGCATTATTGGATTCGGTTGAACCCACACAAATGTGTCTTCTGTATAGAAACAGGTCGATTGTTGGGGTTTGTAGTTTCGAAAGCTAGCATTCGTGTTGATCCCTCGAAGGTCGAAGCTATCATCAAATTGCCTCCTCCTTCGAGTCTTCGCTAACTCCAAAGTTTGCAGGGGAAAGCAATCTTTTTACGACGATTCATTCCTAATTACGCCGAGGTTACAACGGGTTTTACCCGGTTGTTGAAGCAAAATACTCCATTCTATTGGGATGAGATAGCTCAGAAATCTTTTGATGCACTCAAACACGTGTTGACCTATGCACCGTTATTGCATCCTCCCAACTACAACCAGGATTACTTCTTGTATCTCGCCACCTCTCATTCCACCATTGGAATGGTCTTAGTTCAGGAAGATGAATTCGGAACTGAACATGTGATATATTACCTTAGTCGAACTTTAAATCCAACTGAGTTAAAATACTCACATGTGGAGAAATTGGCATTGGCAGCCGTTCAAGTTGTCCAACGTTTTCGTCACTACATTTTCCTACATAAAACTACAGTAATTTCGGATTGCAACCCTATGATCTACATCAGGGAAAATTTTAAGAACCCCCCCTAAATTTATAAATATAATAAATGGGCGAATCTCCATGGTATATAGGAAAAATGGAAGGCGATTTTATCAATAATATAATAAGTATATATAATTTTTTGGCGAATCTCTCACCAGGCATGGCGAATATTTTACTCAATTATAAAATCTTGTAATATCTTGGCGAGTCTTTCACTAAATAGTAAAACTTTGTAAATTCCTAGTTAATCTTAGCATAGGCTACATGCTGGTTTAATTCCCTCATTTAAATAGGCTACATTCCAGGCGAATACCATGGGTCAATACCATGTGCCATTTTGGTGAATACCATGGGTCAATACCATGTGCCATTTTGGTGAATACCATGGGTCAATACCATGTGCCATTTTTATTTTTATTAGAATATTTTACTCAATTATAAAATCTTGTAAGATCTTGGTGAGTCTTTCACTAAATAATAAAACTTTGTAAAGTCCTAGTGAATCTTAGCATAGGCTACATGCTGGTTTAATTCCCCCATTTAAATAGGCTATATTCCAGGTGAATACCATGGGTCAATACCATGTGCCATTTTTATTTTTATTAATTCTAATATTAGGGTTAATAATGGTTTTTTGCATGGTATTAATAACAATCTAGTCCATGGTATTTGTCCCATAGTATTTTGGCCATAGGTTTCACCTAAATATAACCCATTTTTTGAGTGTTCGTAAATATAAGGTGACTTATGGAGTAAATATAAAAAAAATGTTTTATTTGTTTACCATACCTCTCATATAAAATGTTTTATTTGTAAATATAAAAAGAGGTTTTATTTATCTACGATACGTCTAGTTTATTTATATTTTTATTTATTTACCATACCTTTTGAGTAAGTATAAAAAGACATTTTATTTATTTACCATACCTCCACTTTACTTATATTTTTATTTGTTTACACCCTTACATGTATATAAGGTGACTTATGGAGTAAATATAAAAAATGTTTTATTTATTTACCATACCTCTCATTTATTTATATTTTTATTAATTTACCATATCTCTTTTATAAATATGGTATTTGGCCCATAGGATTCACTTAAATAAAACCTATTCCTGAAAATGGGCGAATGGATTCACTTAAAGAAAACCTATTCTTGAAAATGGGCGAATGAAAGGTTGTAAGTCCTAATTTCAAGGGCTAAATTTACCTTTTTTACCCTCTCCCTTAAAATAAGGTGGGCTATTTGAGGTGATTTGTAAAAATGTACTATGATACAAAATATTCGCCCACTAAAAATTTAAAACCCCTTAATTTCGCCAAAGGGCAAACATTCGCCCCTAAAATTATCCTTGATCTACATTTTGACCAAGAAATTGCTAGGGGGCAAGTACTCTAAATGGATTGTTATCCTGCAGGAGTTCGACTTGGAATTTGAGAAATCTAAGTCTAAGAAATCTTTAGTTTTTGCGGAGTTAATGTGTGACTTCCCGCGTGCTGACACGTAAACTGTGGTGGAGGAGCCCATTGCGGACGAATCCTTGTTTCTAATCAGCACTTTAGATCTGTGGTATGGGGATATCAACGTTTATCTCTAGACCCAATCCTTTCGGCCAGAAATTTCAAGGTCAGAACGTCAAAAAATTCGTTTCCAGTCCCAACAATTCAAGATTATTTGAGATACTCTTTATCGCCGTGGGGCGGACTGTGTTTTTCGACATTGCTTAACTCACAAGGAAGATGAAAGGGTTCTAAATGACTGTCACTCTGGAGCGTGTGGCGGTCATATGTCTAGGTTTGCCACAGCCCAAAAGATATTGCTCGCTGGCTACTTCTGGCTGTCTTTATTTAAAGATTGTATTACGGCGGTTCGGAAATGCCACAACTGCCAAATTTTTGATCGAAAGATGCGCGCTCCACCTACTCCTCTCCACCCTATAATTGCCGTTGGTCCTTTTGCCAAATGGGGTATCAATTTTATTACATGTAACCCTCACTCGGCGGGGGGGCATGCGTATATCATCCTTACAGTAGATTATTTTACCAAGTGGGCCGAGGCGATGCCTACATTTGAGGCAGAAGGCAAGACAGCTGCAATTTTCATGTTCAATCATATAATTGCTAGGTTTGGTGTCCCGCAAGCAATAATCACTTATCATGGGTGCCATTTTCAAAACGTTATGATGACCAAACTTACAGACCAGCTTGGTTTACGTCACGATAGTTCAACCCCTTATTATCCACAAGCGAATGGTCTGGTTGAATCCATCAACAAAGTTTTAGTTATCATGATCCGACGAATCATTGGGATTCATCGGTCAAATTGGCACAACATGCTATTTTCAGTGCTTTGGGCATACCGAACTTCAGTAAAAACATCAACAGGGTTCACTCCTTTCCAACTAGTTTATGGTCTGGAAGCTGTGTTACCCATTGAATGCGAAATCCCGTCACTGCAAATGGCCTTTGAGTTACTTCCAGCCACTTCCGAAGAGGAAAAGCGTTTGTTATACTTGGCTCAATTAGATGAGAATCGACGTGATGCTGCATTAGCGATCGAGACTCATGCAAAACACATGAAAGCTCAGTATGATCGAAATGTGACCCCTCGAAATTTTTCGGAAGGAGATCTAGTCTTAGTTTACAATCAAGCTAATGATAAATTAGGCGCTGGAAAATTTGTTCCTATGTGGCATGGTCCCTATGTTGTCAAGCGAAAGCTAGCAAAAGGGGCCTATGAATTGGTAGACTTTGACATGGACTCTTTGGGTAAACCCGGAAATGGTCTTTACTTGAAGAGGTATTATGCTTAAAGAATGGGTATGGCAATTTTTAGTTAGGATAGTTTTTCTTTCTAGCTGGTGTGTTTTAGTTTAAACAGTGTGCTTAGCTTAGAGAGTGTTTTTTTCGTCATTATTCCTGCTTATCTTGGTTTTACTCTTGATATTGCAGATGTCGATGCCTCTCCAAACATACATTGGTTTCGCTGATGGTGCTTGTCATAATACACAGAACATCTCTTCCGCAGCTTGGGTTATCTATTCTCCCTCTGACAAGTTAGTATCTATGCATGGGGTAAGCCTCGGTCAAACAACGAACAACATTGCCGAGTATAGTGCAGTGATTGAGTTATTTTCTGAATCTATTTCATTTGGGATTCGGAGTTTGATAGTGAGGTTAGATTCTGAACTCGTTGTATTACAGCTTAATAGAGTATATGCCATTAGAAATCCAGTGTTATTAAGATTTTTTTTAGAGTGCATCTATTGGAACGTGAATTTGATTATATTGAATATCAGCATATTCCAAGATCTTTAAATACATTAGCAGATGCAATTGCTTCTCAAATGTTAAATAGACATTTGCAATAATCATACATGTAAATTTAAAACATTCCATAACATGATTTACAAGATAAGCCGGTAATAATGATATATATATATATATCTATATATATATATATATATATATAGGAGTGTGTCAAAAAATACATCGTCTTCGATCATAGGTTGAAAAATGCCTTATGATCGGCAAAAATGATAAGTACAAAAAACAAAAATGTCACATGTGCCCACAATAGGCGATCATCCTATCACTGGTGATGATCTCTATAAGAAACCACTGAATGGGCCACCTTGGAAAGGAACCTCCTAAAAGGTCCTGAGACCCCAATCACATAGCGCTGAAGTCGACGAGGAATGTCATCTATAGTGGTCTCCGGAATATCTCCTGTCAAGCACTCGAGATGACCCTCCAACTCGGCCAAAACCTCTGTTGATTCGTCCTGTGGGGCTGGCGCGGGTGCAACTCGTTGCTTCCTCTCGTAAGGCCAGAGAGCGGCTGGTCGCTATGGAACCACATCTGCATTTGAAACTTTTTCTATCAGTTTTGAGACGATGGAAAAATAATAAAAAAATTACAATAGGAAAAATGTTGAAAATGATTTTACCTGAATCATCCCACTGCTCTCCTGGTGGAAGAGCCATGTCTGGGTCACCATGAAAATTTATCCCAGCGTAAGGGAAGTCCTAAATAGAAAAGACCTAGTTTTCCATCCATTGGAAATACTCAGGTTTGAATCGAGCAACCTCTGTCCTCTCGTTTGGGTGATGGGCCATAATTGCGACCCATCGCATCAGTTTGGGCTCTCGAGGAAGCCCAACTCCAATAGTAAGGTGCTGCGGGATCAACATAGGAATCCTCTCCAGGCCAAAACTCACAACCAAAGCCCCATAACCAAAGGTCTTTAGTCGTCCATTTTTGGCCCTGGTCAGTTGGCCTTTCATATTGGCCAACACGGCATCGCACCAATTGAAGATGGTGCCTCGGAAGCAATCAACTGCCATACGCATCTGGGATCCGGTGGAAATATGTAATGCGGCAGCTTTGCAAAGTCTGGTGACAGTAAATGCAATCACCATTAGTTCAGGATGGGATATGGTCTTTATGTCTATCCCTTTGTCTCTAGCCTGGCTGTTGCAGTACTCTAGCCAGAGGCTATCAACAGACTGGCCGCCTGCCCTAGCCCCAAACAGAGTCAAGTCTTCGCCTCTCTTAGGCAAACCAGTCAAGAAATATATGTCCGCCAGCTCGATTTCGAGCTGGTGGCCACCAATGAAGAAGCACTGGTCCTGTATGCTCCATCTATCAACCAACCACTGTAAGAAATCCACCTGAGCCCTCATGCCAGGAATGGCCCAGAATTTGTACAAGTCGCACGCCCTCAAAGCATCAAGTGAAGGCTGATGATTCCATGCAGTAGCATCCACGTCCTCATGCTCTCATTCATGCCAATCTAGCATGATGTACTCTCTGCATCAAGCATAAGGATAAATTAAATTGCTAGAAATTATTTTGATTGGTCCATTTTTGAGAATTTTTGGGTTAAAAAGCCTTGCGACAAGGACCACACCCTCCAGGTTAGACATAGTGTGTGGGACCGCACTTTGTCTACATGGAAGGTGCAGACCCTGAGCTTTTTCCCAATGGAGAAAAAGTTAGGGTCTGCAGGCCAGTAGTGGTAAACCTGCGGGCCCCCGCGCGTAGGTTTTATCCCTAAAAACCCTCCCAAAAATGACTTAGATGACTAAAACAAAAATTGAAACGGTTAAAAATGAAGAGTAGGATGATGTGGATTACCTGGAGAAGACGACGTTCGATTCCGACGGTTGGATTTTCCGCAATCTTCACGGGAAGTTTTCTACGCAAAAGCACTATTTTCTCACCCAAAACTCAAACGGTAAAAATGAATTGACAAAGGTCCTTTTTATAAGTTTTTGGAGTAAATAAATTTCAAATTTGTTTATGTTTCACTTTGAAAAGGTATTTTTGCGACATTTTTATCCATTTCAAATAGGTATGAGTAATTTTTGTGTTTTTGTGCAGGGTAATGGATTATTCAGGTGAAATCTATCATTTTCGACGAAAAAACATTTAGAGTCACCTTTAAGCTCTTTTCTGACTCCTGAAACATGAAAAGATCGCCGAGTTTTTCTTTTAAACTCGTTAAAACGGAATTAAAAGACGGTCCGCTTACAGCTCTTTTCCGACCATAAAAACATGAAAAGATCGCCGGATTTTTGTCGTTTCAAATTCGATATTGGTTATAAAACGACGTGTCATTGATCATTTTTTTACTTTTTCGGATCAAAGGCACTAATGACAAAAAGTACTCCTTGGTCGTAAAAGATCAAGCGGTTCTCTCAAGTATTATTTATACTTTTTCGGGCTTGGGAGACACAAATGTACGAAAAAGGTCAACCTTGGAGTCTTCTTAAGCTTTTTAGACTCTCTAAAATTGAAAAACGCCAAGTTTCTCCTATACTGGACTCGTTAAAACTTCATAGTAAAGGACCTGTTCAATTACAAACAGGAACGAACCACTCCTTCTTAGGGTTCGAATTTAAACTAAGTTGGACTCATCCGAAGGATGAGCTTATAATCAAGAAAATGTTATCCTCCTCAAGCTTGTCAAAAATAAAGAGGTACTTGCCAGAAATGGTGGGGGAAAAGAGAGAAAAATGAGTCTGTTTGTCATACTTTGTAACCACTCTTGAACACAACACTTTTATTCACCTGGGTTGGGAAATCCTTTGCCTAACAGTTGATCAAACCGCATTGAAAGTCTTCAGCCGGTTTCTGGGTATTAACTTTGGGTCAATTGTCACCAAACCATCTGTCGTGTCATTATGTGTTCAAGAGGTCACTGCCAATAAGCCATTCATCTGCAAAATATCTGTCATCCATCTTGACCATCCCTGAGTCAGTCCTTGCAACTAAATTTCTTCAACTTGATCTATGATTTCGTGTTGTGGGTCTGCCTACAACGAATCGCTTTCTATCGACATCGGCTCATTATCTAGAAAGATGATCTAGAAATCGTCAGTACCTTGAGATCTGCATGCCTCAATGGCAGGTTTCTCGCCTTCGTCGACAAGTTGCTGCATTGATCTTCGATCAAAGGATTCCGTGACGTGTTCGACATCAACACATTTATTCGCATCTCATGGATTGTACTGGGTACTTTGAGAGCCATTGACATCACTGGTGGTTTCTCTCACACTTGTTAACAGTTTACATCATTGACTAGTAATCAAGTGGTTTCTACCATGTTCGACATCAACACATTCATTCGCATGGATAGAATCATACTGTTTCGGGAAGTAGAAATGAAGACCCTGGATCTAGTTTCCACAATCCAGGCTGCGAGGAATTTTGTATTCATTATATAATGGACTATTCATAAACAGATGGCTGTGCCCATACTATGTCCACTTGAGTCTATACTTGTGATGTTTTACAAGATCATTCCTATATCAGAGCAGTAGTTAGTTTTTCTAGTCAGTTTTGATCTGAGTATGGGAATGCCTACGTCAGCAATGATATGATCTCATATATATCTCTTGCATTGAATGTTTTTACAGGTTCCAACCGGGCTCTCCACAAGATGATCCTCGAAATGATAAAGTACTTCACTCTTCCTAAATGATCAATGAAATCCTCATTTACTACAGACTTCGCACTTTAGGGGGCAATCTGTTACACAAAAATATCATCACCATGATTATTTGCAGTCAGTATGGGTCTATCATCACTTGTACTGTACTCCTAGGCAAGTCTCAGACCTCAGCTCTTCAAATCAAGCTTTAGAAATGAGAGAAAGACATTAAAAATCAATGTAACTCTGGTTCCGCACTTTCTCTCACTGTCACCTGCGGCCCCGCACCTTCTGTTTACAAAAACTACGGACCTGCCTGCTCTGTCCCTAACTGTGTGGGTGCGGACCCCTATGAAAGTTAAAAGGCGCACGTTTTATCTTAAAAAACTCACTTTAGGTTAATTCTATAGGTTTCTAGAAGGAATTTTGATGTGGATTGTTACTCTGAGGTGGTTCATGCATCCCAAAAGAGAAGGAGATAATCCCTTGATGAGAGGAGCTATCCCTTTGAAGGAGGGCTTTATCCCTTTGAAGGAGGACCTAGTAACCTCCCTCCATTGCACTATAAATACAGGCATTGGGCTGGTTGCTGGGGAGGTTAGAAGCTGAACATTTTTGAGGGTAAATGCTGGTGAAATCAAGACTTCCTAGTTGAGCTTAAGAGGAGAGATCACATACCTTTTTGGCTTCATTGGGGAGTGAGTGAAACTTGTCAAAGTAGAGGAGACTTCTTGCTCGACCCTGGGAGGAGCTTGTACAGCGTCAAGGCAAAGGTTGTAAAGTTCTTCTTCTTTTGAATTAATACAATCAAACTCATTTTTCTCAACAAGTATTTCAAGTTATTTGTTTCATGGACTCCTTGACTTTCATGTTAAATATGTTTTATGATATTGGCTTTTCAGGTGCTATTTAATTTGTTTGCCTTGTTTGTGTTTGCAGATTCGCGACAAAGGAGCTCATTTGGATCAAAGGAGCGAGGGCATCCATAAACTTGCGTTGGACCTAAGGTAGGCCCTAAAAACACTTGTTCGCCATTATTTATAAAAGAATATTTAGAGAAATATAGTGTCTAGTTGGTTTGCTTGTCATTAGGTCTTCTTTAGATTCTAGGAAGGTCTATCTTGTCCACAAGATCGACTTATTCCGTGTGACATGGGGGGGGTTAGAGCAGGGGTGGAGCGCCCCCTTCGTTCTGCTGATTGTGTAGCAAGGGGGGGGGGGTCATAGGGGGGTTTGAAGGGTACTCATAACCCCACTTTATGGGGTCCGAGGCAGTGCCCCAGAAAATTTTGGTTTTGGACCCTATGTTAGGTTGGGTAGACCCACCTATGGTTTTGTGCATGATTTTCGCACATGTTTTTTGGACACGATGGTTTTCTGGCACATGGTTTTGGACGCGATGGTTTTTAGTCCATGGTATTAGATGCTTCGACATGTATAAATATGTATTGTAAGATTGAAAGGAACATAATGAAAAATCAAGCTGGTAGTCCTGGTTTTGGGATCCAGGGGAAAATCTCTATGTATATGTGTTTTATGTGTTATGTTCTCACATTGTTTATTTTCTGTGTTTTAAAATTCGTATGCAGGTAATTTCTATGCAGGGTTAAAACCTACATTTGGTATCAGAGTTGTTTTTGGCTTCAAGGGGATGCCTTTGTTTCTGAGGGGTTTCGCTCGGGCTTGTGGTAAACCCTTTTCAGTGGGAGATCTACGAGATTGATTCTGGTGGTAAAAGAAGATGGCGAGCAGTGGAAAGATAGAGATCGAGAAATTTAATGGTCAAAGTTTTGAGTTGTGGAAACTCAAGATGGAGGATCTGTTGGTGGATAAAGATCAGTGGATCACAGTAGATCTAGGTACTAAACCAACGTGAGTATCCAATGAATAATGGAAGAAGTTGGACCAGAAGGCAAAGAGCACAATAAGATTATGTGTCTTAGATTCAATATTGTTGAATGTATAAGGGGAAGCTACAACAAAGGCTTTGTGGGACAAGTTAGGGACTTTGTACCAATCTAAGTCTCTGGTGAATAAATTGTTCCTGTGGAAAAAGCTGTATAACCTGAGGATGAAAGATGGAGTCTCAGTGACAGAGCATCTGAACGCATTTAATACTGTGGTAAGTCAGCTAGCATCTGTTAATATTAAAATTTCAGATCAAGATAAGTGCATCAGTTTGTTGTGTTCTCTATTCGTGGGACAGTCTGGTTATTGCAATAGGTAGCAATGAAACTGCCTTGCATTTTGATGAAATAGTCTCATCCTTGCTGATGGAGGAGATGAGACAGAAAAATATGGAGAGATATAATGGTGATGACTTGTATATATGAGGACGATCCCAGAACAAAAACAAAAATAAGTCATCCAGTGGGAGATCTAAATCTAGAGGGAGATCTAAATCTCTAGGAAAGCCTGTAAAGGTGGTGTGCTAGAAATGCGGAAAGGAAGGGCACTACAAAAGGGACTGTAAATCTAAAGCTCCTAATAAAGGAAAGGGATGTGATGATGCTCATTTTGTAGAGGCAAAAACCACCTCAGATGAAGGTGGGGATGTATACTTGGCTTCTTCAAGTACACATGTCAATAATGAGGCATGGTTGATTGACTCAAGTGAATCCTTTCACTTCACTCCCCATAGAGAGTGGTTCTGCGAGTATGAGAAATATGATGGTGGTGATGTCTTCTTAGGGGATGATAGGAAGGCTAGAATCGTTGGTCGTGGAAAAGTAAAGTTGAAGTTGCAAGGTGGAAGGGTTAGAATAGTTCCAGGTGTTCTTCATATTCCTGCATTGTCCAGAAATCTGATTTTTGTAAGCAAGTTAGATGATGCGGATGTAAAAATAGTGTTCGAGAAGGATACCTGCAAGATGGTTTTGGGAGCACTGGTATTGATTTGGGGAGTTCGAATTGGAACTTTGCACAAGCTGCAAGGTAGCACTATTGTTTATGGGTGCAATAGTTCTGTGGTTCTTGAAAGTGGAGCATAAAATCTAGTGGTCTCTGGAGAGAAGACCATGCTATGGCATCAAAGGGTTGGACATATTGGAGAGAAGGGCCTTTGAATACTTCATGGTAAAGGTATGGTAGAAGGTATAAGTAATAACTCTCTAGATTTTGATTTCTGTGAAAATTGTGTATCCGGGAAGCAAAATTGGGTGATTTTCCCCTCTGGTGGTAAGAGGGCGAAACAGATATTAGAGCTTGTGAATAGTGATGTGTTTGGACCTATGAAGGTTCCATCATTGGGTAAGTTTGTGTACTATGTATCATTTATAGATGACTTCTCAAGGAGTACATGGATATATTTCCTTAAGAATAAGTTTGATGTCTTTGACAAGTTTAAAAAATTTAAGGCTCTAGTGGAAAACCAGACAGAGAAGAAGATAAAGGTGCTGAGGACAGATAACGGTGGAGAGTTTTGCAGTAAGGAATTTGAAGAATTATGTAAGAAGAGTGGTATAGCATGGAAAAATACCACTCCATATACACCTCAACAAAATGGAGTTGCAAAAATAATGAATAATACGTTGATAGAAAGGGCAAGAAGCATGCTCAGTGGTGCCAGGTTAGGACAGGAATTCTGGACAGAGGCAGTGGAGACAACAAGTTACCTGGTCAACAAATCACCTTCATCAGCATTGGAAGATAAAACTCCACAAGAGGTATGGACTGGTAAGAAACCCTCTCTTTCACATCT
This sequence comes from Pinus tabuliformis, assembly GCA_031772625.1. Classification (NCBI taxonomy): domain Eukaryota; kingdom Viridiplantae; phylum Streptophyta; class Pinopsida; order Pinales; family Pinaceae; genus Pinus; species Pinus tabuliformis. The sequence goes on along the minus strand of CM062820.1, from coordinate 1,351,164,557 downwards.
GAGGGTATTTGTATGTGATGCATATGTACATGTTCCAAAGGAGAAACGAACCAAGTTGGATAGTAAATCTGAAAAGTGCATCTTTATTGGGTATAAGGATGGTTTAAAGGGTTATAAGCTTTGGAACCCAATAACAAGGAAGGTTGTGTACAGCCGAGATGTGGTGTTCAGAGAGGTGAAAGATGTTATTAAACATGAAGTCCAACCAAAGGAACTTGAGAAGACAGAGTTTGAGCTAAAGGAGGAAGAATCAGACTCTACAGCAGAGGAGGAATCAGAAGATGAAGAGACACAAACTCCAAGTGTGAGAAGATCAGTTCGAGAAACAAGGTAGCTAGAAAGGTATAGTCCATTTGCTTTCTATTCAAATTTTTCTTTATCTATTACTGATGATGATCCCAGAACTGTGAAGGAAGTAGTAGATTTAGAGGATGGAAAACTTTGGAAAGAGGGCATGGTTGATGAAATGGCAGCTTTGCACAAAAAATGAGGCTTGGGATTAGGTGGAATTGCCGGCTGGAAGGAAACCCATTGGCAGCAAATGGGTGTTCAAGAAGAAGACAAATGTAGAAGGAAAGGTGGAGAAATAAAAAGCTTGGTTAGTAGCAAAAGGTTATTCCCAAGTGTCGAGAATTGATTTTGGTGATATTTTTTCTGTTGTTGCCAAGGTGACTTCTATTAGATTACTTCTATCTGTTGCTGCTACTTTTGATTTTGAGGTAGAACAGATGGATGTGAAGACAACATTTCTTCACAGGGATCTAGAAGAGGAAATCTACATGAAGCAACCTGAAGGCTTTGCGGTGAAGGGTAAGAAAGAACTGGTATGCAAGTTAAAGAAGTCTCTCTACGGGTTAAAATAGTCACCAAGAATGTGGTATTAGAAATTTGATACGTTTATACGGGGACTTGGCTTCACCAGAAGAAAAGAATATCACTATGTGTATTTCAAATTAATTGGTGACCGTGTTATTTATTTGGTCTTGTATGTGGATGATATGTTGCTGCTTGGAAATGACAAAGAAATTATCCAGGATTTGAAGACCTAATTTTCCTCCAAATTTGACATGAAAGATCTTAGTGCTGCAAACTATATTTTGGGCATGGAAATTAAAAGAGATTGGACAAAGAGGAAGCTCTGGTTAAACCAGAGGAAGTATGTCGAGACAATACTGCAGAGGTTTAATATGCATGATAGTAAACTAGTGAAGGTTCCTATTCCTGTAGGTGTGAGGTTATCTGCTGAATAGTGTCCCAAGACACAAGAAGAGGAAGAGGACATGTCCCATGTTCCATATGCAAGTGCAGTCGGTAGCCTGATGTATGCAATGGTTTGTACTAGACCATACATTGCACATGTGGTGGGAATATTGAGCAGGTTTATGTCAAAACCGGGGAAGGAGCACTGGACAACAGTGAAGCGGGTTTTCAGGTATTTGTGTGGCACTAGTGATTATGGTTTGTGCTACCAAGGAAGACCACAATTGGACAAAATGATGGATATTTGTGGCTTTGTTGATGCAGATTGGGCTAGAGATATGCATCAAAGAAGATCTATAAGTGGGTATGTGTTTAACCTATTTGGAGGTGCAGTCAGTTGGATTAGTAAGAAACAATCTGTAGTGGCACTATCCACTATAGAGGCAGAATACATGGCAGCCACTCACACAAGCAAGAAAGTAGTTTGGTTGCAAATATTGTGTTCAAGTATGGGGTTAGTACAGGGACTTATAAGGATAGACTATGACAGCCAAAGTGCAATTTTCTTGGAAAAGAACCCCACATATCATTCAAAGACAAAGCACATTGATGTTCAGTATCACTTTGTGAGGGATATGATAGAATCCAAAAAGGTGTTGCTGATAAAGGTGGACACTTTGAAGAATAGTAGATATGCATAAACAAAATCTGTGAGCTTTGAGAAGTTCTCTTGGTGTAGAAAAACAATGGGTGTTTCAGGGTTGGATAAATGACTAAGCTATCTTGTGGCCCCCTATGGAAAGAAAACAACAAGTGGGAGAATGTTGGGTTGTGTTATGTTCTTTCCACTACTAGCCCTCATAGTTAACCGGGGGGTTAGAGGGGGGGTGGAGGCCCCCCTTTGTTTAGCTGATTGTGTAGTAGGGGGGGGTCACAGGGGGTTTGGGGGGTACTCGTAACCCCACTTTATGAAAATTTTGGTTTTGGACCCTATGTTAGGTTGGGCAGACCCACCTATGGTTTTGTGCATGATTTTCGCACATGTTTTTTGGATGCGATGGTTTTTCGGTCCATGGTTTTGGACGTGATTGTTTTCAGTCCATGGTATTGAATGCTTCAGCATGTATAAATATGTATTGTAACATTGAAAGGAAAATAATGAAAAATCAAGCTGGTAGTCCCAGTTTTGGGATCCAGGGGAAAATCTTTGTGTATATGTGTTTTATGTGTTATGCTCTCGCAATGTCTATTTTATGTGTTTTAGAATTTGTATGCAGGTAATTTCTATACGGGGTTAAAACCTACAACAAGATCTTGCCCTCTAGGGCCTAAATCTATCTCAAAACTACAAATTTTCCTTGAATAATTTCATATCTACACTTGCACAAATACAAATAAATAAAGGAAAAACCATAGATCCTAAATAATTACAAAATAAAATTAAAACCCAAAACCGAGATGTTAGAAATTCAAAATTATTCTACAAAATATCTCAGATCTATACAAGTAAAATACAATTTTACTAGATCTAAGGAGTATGAGTCAAACTCCACTCCCATTTCTATAGATATAAGCTATTCCTATTCTTATTTATCAATTAAATTTAGTATATGAAAGATAAATAGTCTTTAATGAGGCACTAGCCAAGAAACCATGTAAGAGAAACTTCATTAGTTAGATCCTGGGGTTTCAATCAAGAAGGCTCTTCAGATCTTATGCATTGGTAGTTAACTCGTCCAATCAGGGCCTTCCCCTAACACCCAAGATTTTCAAATACAAATGATTTTTTTACACGCTAGATCAAGTTGTCAGATCGATAGAGATATAAAACAACACTATAATCTCCAAGAATTAAAGATACATGTTAATTCAATTCAATTAAAATTTTATCTTAGATCCAATAGTCTAAGCAAGATATCTATGCAATAGATTATTCCCAAAGCCTAAAAATAAACAACTTATAAAAATATTATTCAGCAGAACATTAAGAACATTGTTACCATAAATAGAAGAAAAGCAACACCATCATCAATGAAAAACCCCAAAGTCTTTTTGTTATTATTATTTGAGAAAAATTACAAGAGAGCTTCAAGAGCTAGTACATGATTCAATGATTGGGTCCTTTGTGAGTGTTAGCTTAGGGGGTCCTGACCCAGGTTCAGAGTTGGTTGTGCCAACCAACAAAGCCTTATACTATTGTCCCTTTCAGTTACAACCCACGTATCGCAAGTTGCAGTCTCACCCGAAGCAGTATGGGGGAATGCAAGAACCAAATTTCTGCATCTAGAAACTAGTGTGATGTCTTCCAGTGCCTTGGATCTACCTTCATGTAAATTGGTAAACCCTTAGGGAGCCCTACCACCACTCTATTAAAAAATCCTTCAGACCTTCCAGAAGGGCTACAATCAACCCTTGCGGACCTTTAACAGTCGATTCACCTACTTACGGACATCAGAAAGCAATCTATCTTGATGTTCACATAGATCTATGTTGGCTTGAGGGGCCTGACTTAGGTTCAATGTTAATTAGCCAAACAAATCCCTACACTACTGGCCCTTTTGGCATCATCCTGCAGAGTGCAAACCAAAGTCTCACCCGAAGCAGTGTGGGGGGATGTTGGAACCAAGTTTCCGCACCCTGAGATGTTTGTGATGTTGTTTGATTCCCTCTATCCCTGCCTTTGTCGGTGGCTTCATTCTAGGGCTTGTAAGAAGAGCCCTCTATTCTGTCCTTCAATACCTCTGCAAAAGGATACAATCATCCTTCGCACATCCCTAACCTACTGCTCAGGTACTTTCGCGCTGTTATGGCAGCGTGCTGTGAAGATTCCCCGATTAATCTAAGTGAATTGCTTATCTTATCAAACAATTATAGTTAACACCACGTAAACATATATTCGTAAATGCATTCAGTTATTCAATGTAATTGTATTCATTTGTGCATCACATAAGCATAATAAAGCAATTCATTCATAACATATCAAGATGCATCAATAGAACAAAGACATAGAAATTGCAGAATATCTCTCTTTATTAATATCTTCCAAGTGTTTACAACTTCTGTCCACCCTGCGCACACAACTGCAGGGGTCCACGCACTCAGCTGCAGACTTCTACCCTAGGCATATGCGCACTCAACTGCAGAGCCTCTACCTATGCTACGACTCAAGACTTAAACTTCTAACTTCAGAGCTATGACTCTTTTACTTCATTCATCCTTTGTGTTTTTTCAAAACTAATTAGAGCTTAGCTCTTTTTCATACAATCCCATGCTCCACAGACCTTGGGTAGATCTCTTCCAGCCAACTTTACTTTACAAAACTAAGAGCAGACTACCCTTTATGACATATGACACCTTCACGCTCCGTGACCACAATATATGGAGTCTTTAGACTTTTATTACAAAATTTGACTCAAATATGCGCTTTTAGCCTCAAAACTACCCTTGGGGAATCCTGCTTCCAATAGGCCCCCAACACAAACATTGTGACTCACCCTCAAGTCACTCGGTAGGTGTGGAGATATTTGCATGAAGCCCATCCAGCTCGACCCGAATGACTTCAACCTTGGCCGTGCACTGAGCTACTGCATGCTTCACATCTTCCACTGTCTTCTCGGTCGCTGCACTTGCGCTATTAGCCTGAAGCTTTTGTTGTGTTGATTGCAAAGGTTAAAATCTTTCCTTCAATATTTTCTATGACTGCGATAGCTTCCTCCAATTAGGGCTTTAGTCTCACCTTCAACACTGCTTCCTTGTGTAGTGCTGCGTCCACCGATTTCTTTAGTTGCTTGGCCTCCTACAGCTTGGCTCGCCTCTGTGTCAGTACAACGGTTCGCGTTGTGCCCTTAACTTCATCGTAGCATTGTTGTAGCTTGTGTTTTTCCATCTCTAGCCTCTATATGTTTGGGTGCTCCTACAAGCTTATTAGGACCTAAAATGATTGCTCAAACAACTGCGTGCAGTCTACTATTGCACCCTCCATTGCCGCTACTGCCTCTGTTATAGTGGTCACCTACTATTCCTTTACTTCTGGAGGTGGTGAAGGCTGGGCCCTCAACTTTCGCTCTGTAATTTGTAGGTTCAACTCCAACTAAACCCGCGCCATCTCAGCCCGAGTGTCATGCACCCCTGTGGCCAACTTTCGGATTCATACCTCGACTAACTCTTCCTCTAGAATGGCCAACTCTGGGACCATTCAACATGATTCCTCAACAACCTACATAATATTCTTACTCTGATTGGTTGCCTCGGTATCAGTGGCACCAAAAACATTTCTCTATAGGGCCATATGTTCATTGTTGATCCATTGTTCATTGATTACCTGGAGGGTGTGGTGCTCATGGGTCCTCAATTCTGCAATTAATCCATCCTCCAAGAGGTGGAGTGCTTCGTGCAGAAGCGCTGCCAGGTTCAGCCCAACTCCCTTTAGGCTATTGACTTTGGGAATGCTAGCCTCATTTTTTGTGGTTAGTGCTCCAATCAACAACACCATCGTAGTAGAAGCCTTCATGCATAGCATATAGGCAGCCTCTGAAGTGCCGATATCCAAGATGGTAGACACCATGCCAGCTTGCAATGTGTGGGTCTGCAACTTCTGCAACTTGGTCTGGATGGCCCCTAGGATGATCTGTTGCTATTGTTCAAATTGCTACAGGGCCTCCGCGGTGACATCCCTGACTGTGTCACTGATATCATGTAAGTCACCCTCTATCAATGCGATAGGGTCCAGCGATGTCTTGGTCACCTTTGATTTATTTCTAGACCCTCCCTTCTCCAGCTCTCTTGGGCACTTAATGCAGGTGAACGTCTCTTGATGGTCTCTGCCATGTTGTTCTATTTCATCCTCTTTTGTCCCAAGTGAAGGTGACCTCGCGCCTTTGTTAGAGCCCCACTTTGTTCCACCTGTCTGTTTTCCTGCTTACTTCCCCACCCGCTCTGCCTAGGCCTTATCAGTGGCCTCCTTCTTCGTCTTTTCGACCAGCTATGCCATCTTTAGCTTGGCCTCCTCCTTATTCTTTTGCACGGTGGACTTGCTTCCACCCATCGCTATTAAGGGATAAATTCCCCTAGGGTCTTTGGGTTGACACCCTAGTAGATCAGAGGTTATTTATAGAGAGAAACACACATTCCATATAGCCATGATGCTAATATAAACAAACTATACAAAAAAGGGGTGCACCTGAGGGTCCTTCGTTTGAGAAGATCCAGTTAAGTTCCAAACCCTCTTTGAGTTCCTTTTAGTCCTTCAACCTTCAAAACAAACAATTCCAAAAAGTACAGCAGTATATTGATCAAGCATCATAAAGAAATCATCTTCATAACATAAGGAAAGGTAGTTAGTTATATGATTAGAAACAACCATTCACATATGAATTATAACATTGACATCATGAACATGAAGAAGATTTATATCAAGAACAAGACAAGTGTTTCTTTTATTATAAATAACTAAAGTACAGAAAGGAATGATTTCACCTGATTCGTCCTTTCGCAGGCTCCAAGTGGAACCGTCCTCCGGATTCATCGAGTCTCAAGCCTTCAACAAACTCCTTCCATGACTTACTCCATGATCTCTCAAGTAGAAAGACATCATCACACAAGGAAACAAGGGTTTCCTATAAATGGGGGAAGTGCTGGAAGCACAAGGATCTTCAGACTTGGTTAGGGAAAATCTCAGCAGAGTGATCTTTCTCTCTATTCTCTCTTCCCTTAGGCCTTCCCATTGAATCCTTTTTATACTTCTCCCAAATTAGTTTTTTAGTTGGGAATTATTGGGAACAGATGGGCCATGGGAACTAATATGTAATCAGCAGGTAAAACCCATGATCTCTGCTTGAAATTAAGGAGTTTAAATTTTTTTAAGTGTTTCAAGACATATATGCAGGTTGGGTATACGCAGAACCGTGTATACACGCGTTTAACTCAGAGAAATGTCGTGTATAGGGAGTAAAACACTATTTTTTGAATATTTGGACCAGGTATGGAAGGAGGGGTTGCCCTAGGCCATGAGTGCAGCATCACAAACATCAAGAGTGAGGTTTTGAGCTATAATAGATGCCCCGTAATATATGAGGACATAAGGGGTACATGATGGCAGAAATGTATTAAGCAAGTTCATGGAAAGGAAATCTGCCAAAAACTGAGAAGGACTTCACCACAGGTCAGCATGCCAAGCCACAAAAGGAGATCAGAAAGAAACACTGTCTGAGGTGGGCATACCCATGCTCAGAGAAAGTAAAGCATGTCCGCATATCACTTACAAGCGGGTCCACTAAGTATACAAGTATAAAGAACTGGAAAATACATAATGGATCATTTGATCACAATCGAACAAGTACATGTCTAAATATCACATATAAGAATGTTAATGATGCTGAAGAATAAACCGGATCAATGATATCAAAGACTGATCACAAAAGGTACCAAATGAACATGATGGAGTAGGATGGTACTGCACTGCAAACTCAGGTGCCAGCATATAGAATGTCGCCATGAATGACTGCAACATATAAGGTAGAGTGGTATCAACTAGTAGCAACAGGAACAACTGTCAAGCAACCCAATGAATGTTGATGCAACCTGAGGTCTTCACCAACCGCCGTGGTACATTTCTGCACTATGGGAATAAATGATCTAGAGTCGACCATGTGAGAAATTGTTTGATTACCAGTCATTGATGTATATCGTTAACAAATGCGAGACTACTCACCGATAATGGTAATGAGCGTCAAGGTACCCAGTACAATCTAACAAGTGTGAATAGATGAGCTGGAGTCGAACACCTGTAAGAATCTATCAATCAGGAGACAATGATGGTTTCCCACTATCGATAGTGAAGGATCTACCACTAATGACTGCAAACCCCAAGGTACTGCCAAATGGACTCTAGATCTTTGTCCCAGAGCAATGTGTCGTAGTTGATAGGGAAAGATCCACTAGAAGGAAGGCATTAAGGCATCCTTCATCAATCTAGTGTGAGTGTAACTCGTAGGCCAATAATGTGGAAGGAATCGGATGAAAAATATGTAGTAACTCGACCGAAGCACGTTTCCAATGTACACAAGATGTAGCTAGCGCATGACAGAAGCCCTCTAAACCAACAAATAATGAAAGTTGACACAGAGGCAAGGTATCCACCAATAGGGTCGAATGGAAACCAAGGTACTGCATGAATCCCAATGTGTGATAATGCAAGTTGATGTCAAACACAAGGGAAACCACTCAGTCAAAGACCCATGATAGTGATCGATGCTGATATCATGTAAGTCACCCTCTATCAATGCGATAGGGTCCAGCGATGTCTTGGTCACCTTTGATTTATTTCTAGACCCTCCCTTCTCCAGCTCTCTTGGGCACTTAATGCAGGTGAACGTCTCTTGATGGTCTCTGCCATGTTGTTCTATTTCATCCTCTTTTGTCCCAAGTGAAGGTGACCTCGCGCCTTTGTTAGAGCCCCACTTTGTTCCACCTGTCTGTTTTCCTGCTTACTTCCCCACCCGCTCTGCCTAGGCCTTATCAGTGGCTTCCTTCTTCGTCTTTTCGACCAGCTGTGCCATCTTTAGCTTGGCCTCCTCCTTATTCTTCTGCACGGTGGACTTGCTTCCACCCATCGCTATTAAGGGATAAATTCCCCTAGGGTCTTTGGGTTGACACCCTAGTAGATCAGAGGTTATTTATAGAGAGAAACACACATTCCATATAGCCATGATGCTAATATAAACAAACTATACAAAAAAGGGGTGCACCTGAGGGTCCTTCGTTTGAGAAGATCCAGTTAAGTTCCAAACCCTCTTTGAGTTCCTTTTAGTCCTTCAACCTGCAAAACAAACAATTCCAAAAAGTACAGCAGTATATTGATCAAGCATCATAAAGAAATCATCTTCATAACATAAGGAAAGGTAGTTAGTTATATGATTAGAAACAACCATTCACATATGAATTATAACATTGACATCATGAACATGAAGAAGATTTATATCAAGAACAAGACAAGTGTTTCTTTTATTATAAATAACTAAAGTACAGAAAGGAATGATTTCACTTGATTCGTCCTTTCGTAGGCTCCAAGTGGAACCGTCCTCCGGATTCATCGAGTCTCAAGCCTTCAACAAACTCCTTCCATGACTTACTCCATGATCTCTCAAGTAGAAAGACATCATCACACAAGGAAACAAGGGTTTCCTATAAATGGGGGAAGTGCTGGAAGCACAAGGATCTTCAGACTTGGTTAGGGAAAATCTCAGCAGAGTGATCTTTCTCTCTATTCTCTCTTCCCTTAGGCCTTCCCATTGAATCCTTTTTATACTTCTCCCAAATTAGTTTTTTAGTTGGGAATTATTGGGAACAGATGGGCCATGGGAACTAATAGGTAATCAGCAGGTAAAACCCATGATCTCTTCTTGAAATTAAGGAGTTTAAATTTTTTTAAGTGTTTCAAGACATATATGCAGGTTGGGTATACGCAGAACCGTGTATACACGCGTTTAACTCAGAGAAATGTCGTGTATAGGGAGTAAAACACTATTTTTTGAATATTTGGACCAGGTATGGAAGGAGGGGTTGCCCTAGGCCATGAGTGCAGCATCACAAACATCAAGAGTGAGGTTTTGAGCTATAATAGATGCCCCCTAATATATGAGGACATAAGGGGTACATGATGGCATAAATGTATTAAGCAAGTTCATGGAAAGGAAATCTGCCAAAAACTGAGAAGGACTTCACCACAGGTCAGCATGCCAAGCCACAAAAGGAGATCAGAAAGAAACACTGTCTGAGGTGGGCATACCCATGCTCAGAGAAAGTAAAGCATGTCCGCATATCACTTACAAGTGGGTCCACTAAGTATACAAGTATAAAGAACTGGAAAATACATAATGGATCATCTGATCACAATCGAACAAGTACATGTCTAAATATCACATATAAGAATGTTAATGATGCTGAAGAATAAACCGGATCACTGATATCAAAGACTGATCACAAAAGGTACCAAATGAACATGATGGAGTAGGATGGTACTACACTGCAAACTCAGGTGCCAGCATATAGAATGTCGCCATGAATGACTGCAACATATAAGGTAGAGTGGTATCAACTAGTAGCAACAGGAACAACTGTCAAGCGACCCAATGAATGTTGATGCAACCTGAGGTCTTCACCAACCGCCGTGGTACATTTCTGCACTATGGGAATAAATGATCTAGAGTCGACCATGTGAGAAATTGTTTGATTACCAGTCATTGATGTATATCGTTAACAAATGCGAGACTACTCACCGATAATGGTAATGAGCGTCAAGGTACCCAGTACAATCTAACAAGTGTGAATAGATGAGCTGGAGTCAAACACCTGTAAGAATCTATCAATCAGGAGACAATGATGATTTCCCACTATCGATAGTGAAGGATCTACCACTAATGACTGCAAACCCCAAGGTACTGCCAAATGGACTCTAGATCTTTGTCCCAGAGCAATGTGTCGTAGTTGATAGGGAAAGATCCACTAGAAGGAAGGCATTAAGGCATCCTTCATCAATCTAGTGTGAGTGTAACCCGTAGGCCAATAATGTGGAAGGAATCGGATGAAAAATATGTAGTAACCCGACCGAAGCACGTTTCCAATGTACACAAGATGTAGCTAGCGCATGACAGAAGCCCTCTAAACCAACAAATAATGAAAGTTGACACAGAGGCAAGGTATTCACCAATAGGGTCGAATGGAAACCAAGGTACTGCATGAATCCCAATGTGTGATAATGCAAGTTGATGTCAAACACAAGGGAAACCACTCAGTCAAAGACCCATGATAGTGATCGATGCTGAGCACAAGGTGACCTATCAGTAATGAAAAGAGGGCCAGGGTGTATGTTGTGGGGAAAAGTATCCGACTCGGAATGACCCTATCCCTACTCTAAGGGTGATAGTTCCTTAGCAACAACTGAAAGTAAAGCTTTGATATTTTTCCTTTATGAAGGTACAGAGAAGGAAGAAAAGATTGACCAACCGATGTCTTTCGCTTTTGTCGATCCTGTCTTCTATCTTTGCCTCTTGTTCCCAGCTCCTTGCTCCCTTTGCCGGCCCAGCTACACAAAGATCCTGCAAAAACAAGAGAGGGAAACTACAAGAAACATGTACTCATAACTGATGCATGGATTAGGATGAATCAAATATACAGATAAAAACAATACATCATTGCAATACAAGTATATAGGAGAACATCAAAGCTTTATTGATAGAAGAAAAAGGTTCTGAGAAGGTTACAACCATAAATGGCTCCAATCCAGCAGCACCTCCCCAGCAGCAAGAAATCTCCTCTTCCCCTCTATAAAAGCAATCACCCAATAGCTCTAACTGTAAACCAACAGCACTTCCTTACTTTGCACAAAATTCCAGCCTCCCTAGACCTCATAGAAGAGCTCTATATATAGGGTAGAAGGAGAAAGGATGAGTCAGCTTGAGACTGACATAAAGCTGCCTTGTGTCCTCTCCCTCTTCAGTTAAACTTCAGTTCTTGAGTCCACTTGGAGATCCTTGCTTCCACATGGAGATCAAGTACCTCTTACTCATCATAGGGCGAATTCCTTGAACCAAGTGTCAGTTTGGAAGCTTCCTGGGCAGTTGACACCTTGCAGAATGACTGTGCCACTTGGCCAATCTCGCCCAGCGCAGGTAGCCTTCATTGGTTTTGACTTTCAGCGCAGGTACAAGGAGGAGCAGTTGACATTCAGCGCAGATGCTCAGTGGAGCAGCTGACATGATCCAAAAATAGCCTGTTTTTGAGTGTTTTCAGGTGGAGAACTGATAGGAAGTGCTGTGGTTTGCTGACCTTGTTCCTCTAGGGGTAAGAAAAACATGTTTAGGGACTGAGGATCCCTGTAATTATCGACATTTCATGCTCCATGTTGGGAGGCACAAAAATGTCTATAACAGTTGCCCCCTAAAGTATGAGGCCGTTTATCGGGTGAAATGCTTTATCCAGAGGGTCCAAAGTTCATTCAAGTGCTGAGAGGTGCCCTGTAATACAATACAATACAATACATTATTGTTCATTCTGTTTTCATGATCTAGTTGAGGCGGGCATTCCCATGCTCAGCTTTATAAATACATTTTGGTACATAGAACAGATGATCGTCTGATGGTAGACTGATAATTCTCTGCTGAAATTATCATCCTTTGAGTAGGATGATCATCTGCTGCAATGATGTACATGACAAATGCTTTTATATTTCCTGAATATGTATCGCAGCCCGGATGGATGAAACTAGATCCGGGGTCTTCAAACTCGTTCGATCTTCACTCTAAGTACAAGTCGATCCATGTGAGAATTTCGCTGAAGTCGAACATGGAAAGACATCGCTTGATTACCGGTCAATGATGAAAACCGTTAACAAGCGCGAGAGGAATCACCGATAATGATAATGACCCTCAAGTTACCGCAGTACAATTCACGTGGCGTGAATAAAGGACTTGGCGTCGAACGCCACGCAAAATCTTCTGGTCGAAGGTCATTGATGTATACCTGTCGCCGGAAGTGAGAAACTTGCCATTGAGGCATGCAAGCTTCAAAGTACTGATGGGGTTGTTCCTAGATCAACTTCTTGGATAATGAGCTGAAGTCGACAAGAAGCGATCCGTCAAAGGAGGGCCTTAATGAATCCCACATCAATGACACGGAACGGAGCTAATGATTTTAGTGGAGGTGAAAACAAACTGTGACACATGATTCAGGGTGGCGATCATGAATGGATGAAGGATAATGTATGGCAGTGGATGGGACACGGTTGACACTTTCAGAATGACCTCTCTTGAACATATAACGACACTGATGCGATTCATCGGTAGCATTACCCCAAAATGTGGATGGTTTGGCGAAGACCATGGTGATGAGACCGGTGAATGAAACAACCCAACCCGATGTGGTATGGAGGAAAAGTGTCATGTTCAAGAGCGACTTGCTACCATTAAACTTTGATGTTCTCCCAATTTTTCCCCGGTCATTTCTGACCAGTACCTCTTTATTTTTGTCAAGCTTGAGGAGGATAACATATGCTTGTTCTATAACCTGCCCTTCGGGCAAGCCCATCGCTATGATTTAACGAGCTTAGCGATAGGGAAACTCGTTCTCGTCTAAAGACAAGTTTGTCGCTATTTAATCATTTTAACGAGTCTAACGACAAGGAAAACTCGGTCCTTTTCATTTTTAGAGAGTCTGAAAAGGTACAGAAAGTTAACTCCATAATTCCTTTTTCGTCATCTAATCCCTTAAGTTCGAAAAAGTATAAAACAATACAGAAGGGATGGGTGTTCGGTACTTTTAACGAGCCGAACAAGACAAGCGCTCGATCTTTTTGTGTAATAATCCTTCAGGTCCATTCTGTTTACCATTGGTAGGATGGCCGGTAGCGCAGCTTTACATGTTGCCAACAGATCTTATATGCAGCACGCCTTGGAGTGTCTCCAACCGAAAGTGTTTAACTGGTGTGATGCAGTACTTGTTCAGATGAAAAGTCAATTGACCAAGGTAAAGGACGGGAGGCTGAAGAACTTTGGATTTGGTTCTATTCTGACTGCCTTTGCCTTGGAGAAAATCCCATTGATGCAGCCTCAATACATCATACTTGACTTGCCTTCTCCGACCGAGCCACGCATGCAGAGGTGGGTTGACCACATGTCCCGACATGCTGGTCAACCTCAGATTACTTTTACTGAGGCCTTCTTTAGGTGGTTCGAGCGTCAGGAGATGGTGTTTTCTGAGTATCCATATGTGGGTATGGACTACCGAGGTGATCTGGACTTGGTGCTACCGGATGGCGAGCAATGGGGCGCTATTGGTAAAATCTCTGACCATATCACTGTTTATTGTTTTTACTCATGATGTTACTGTGCAAAACTAATCAAACTCTTGGGTGCATGCAGATGTTGGTCCTGTTCGTCCAGCAGCCCGTCCACGATCGCCAGCTGCTGCCCCAGCAGCAGAGCCTGCTAGGAGAGTTGTTATTCGCGACCTTGGTGATACTGAGACACTTACAGCTGTGCAGGAGCAGGTTGAGAGCCTTACTCGTGGTCTTCCGGATGTACAGATTGACGAGTTACCTTTACAGTTGCAGCGGCACACTATTGGCGTGCCTAGACGATGGACTCGTCTCTTGCGCATGATTGCACAGACCGTGACGTACTATCATGAGCACCACTAGGCTAGGGTGCCCCCTAACATCTTTTTGAGTTCTAGGTCATACGACCAATTTTGTTTTGATTACAGCACATCATGTACAAACTATAAACAGCTTTATATATTTTGATTTTTGGGGTTTATTCTGGTTTATTTGTGATCCACTTGCATTAGCACCGATGCATCTCTTTGTATATATGTCGTAAATGTCTATCTAATACATAGTTTGCTAATGAATCTGTTAATGTGTTCAAGTTTCTGGAAATATGTTGGTATTGAATTGAATCAAACTCTCCTTCCAAAATCTTAACCCTTAGAAACATTCGATAAATAGCTGGATTGCGGACTGAATATATACCAGTGAGTTGTAGTATCACAAGCTGTGAGTCTAGCCTAACAATTAGTCGGCGTATACCATGAGCGATGGTATCAGAGAGGAGTTCAATCAACGCGCTATACTCAGCGATGTTGTTTGTTGACTGCCCAATACACACACCTCTGAAACTCACTAACTCGCCGCTTGGATCAAAAATGGCCCAGGCTGCGGAGGACAAATTCTGCGTACTACGACTCGCTCCGTCGGCATATCCTACATATGTCTCAGAAAAATTCGACATCTGCAACAAACGAGAAGGGTGGATTACTAAACCGAAACAAACACTTTAGCGAAAACAAAATACAACAAAAGCACTCAGGTTACTATTCAGGCATAGTAACGCTTGAGGTACAACCCGTTGCGGGGTTGCGCCAGTGGTATCCCGTCATAATCCATTAACTTGTAGGCTCCTTTTGGTAACACCCTTTTAACAATATAGGGACCCATCCATAAGGACTTAAATTTTCCTGCTCCTAATTTGTCGGATTCTTGGTCGTAAAGAAAAACCAAGTCACCCTCAGAGAAGATACGAGGTTTGACATTCTTGTCGAACTGTGCCTTGACTCGTTTCTTATGGGCTTCGTTCGCCAAAGCGGCGTCACGACGGTTTTCATCCAACTGGATCAATTCCAAGAAATGAGCCTCTTCTTCTGAGGTTCCGGGGAGGAGGTCAATTGCAAAGGTGCGGGCGGTCTTCTGGTTTTGCTATCAAAGATCTGACACGCATGGCAACTTCTGACAGCTGTTATGCAATCTTTAAACATAGTTGGCCAGAAATATCCTGCTCGTAAGATTCTTTGTGTTGTTGCATATCCAGATTGATGCCCCCCGCACGCGCCTGAATGACAATCATTCAGGGCTTTCTCGGCCTCCTCATGGGTAAGGCACCTCCTCAGAACCGTATCGACACCACGACGGTAAAGTGTATCACCGACGATCATGTAGTCTTTAGATTGGTATCGTATACGCTTCTGTTCCAAGTGTGAGGTATTAGGCCTAAATTTTTGGGTTTGGAGATAAACAATGATGTCTCCATACCACTCATCGCTTACTGATATCAGAAACAAATTTTCATCCACGACTGACTCTTCTGATGTTTCATCGTTGGACGACGATGGGAGATCGCACAATAATTCCGCGAAAACTAGAGCTTTCTTCGATTTGGATTTTACAAAATCCAGATCAAACTCTTGAAGGATCGCTATCCATTTTGAATATTTGCCCCCAAGCAACTGTCGCGACAGTATATACGTCATGGGGTTGCAATCTGACAGAACGGTAGTTTTCCTAAAGAGGACATAATGTCGAAACCTTTGAATCGCTTGAACAGCAGCAAGCGCTAGTTTTTCAACATAGGAATATTTACTTTCTGTGTCATTTAAGTTTTTACTTAAATAATAAATAGGATGTTCAATTCCATCAACTTCTTGCACTAAGACCATCACAATGGTCGTATCCGCTGCAGCTAGATACAGGTTAAAATCTCTTTGATAGTCCGGGGCATACATTAATGACGCTCTTACTAGAGAATCTTTCAAAGCGTCAAAGGAAGCTTGCGCAACCTGGTCCCAGACAAAAGGCACATCCTTTTTCAAAAGACGAGTATAACCTTTGGCAATTTCTGCGTAATTTGGAATGAACCTCCTCAGAAAGTTTGCTTTTCCTTGGAGTTTCTGAATCTGAAGCAAATTTGAAGGTGGAGGCAAATTAATGATTGCCTGAACCTTACAGGGGTCGAGACGAATCCCATCCTTAGAGACTACAAAGCCAAGTAAACGACCAGAACCGACGCAAAACACACACTTGTGCGGATTGAGTCTTATCTTGTAGTGTCGGCAACGTAGAAATATTGCTCTCAAATGTCGCGGATGATCAGTCCGCTTCCGCGAATGAGCCGGAAGATCGTCGAGGTAAGGTTGAACGATGTTCTTGATGTCATGGAAGGCATAATTCATTGCCCTCTGAAACGTCGCCCCTGCGTTCTTTAAACCAAAGGGTAATTTTCGATAAGCGAATGTGCCCCACGGACAAATAAATGCAGTCTTAGACTGGTCCTGTGGGCAGATATTTATTTGATTATACCCGGAAAATCCATCCATAAAGGAAAAGATTTCACATCCGGTGCATTCATCAATTATCTGGTCGATGAAGGGTGTAGGGTAGTTGTCCTTTGGACAAGCTTGGTTTACATCCCTATAGTCGACGCACACTCTTATCGTCCCTTGTTTTTTCATAACAGGGACAATATTCGATACCCAATCGGTTAGAGGAACCGGGTAGATGAATCCAGCATGGAGAAGTTTTTCAACTTCTGCCTTAATGGCAGCGGCTTTCTTGGGGTGCACCTGCCGAAGCCGTTGTCTTACTGGTTTGACATCAGGATACATTTTAATCTCATGTTCAACTATGCTCGAGTCAATGCCTGGCATTTCATCATATGACCATGCAAAGACATCTCTAAATTCACGAAAGAGAGCACCATATATTTCCAGTTCTGAAGGGGAACAACTTTTGCCGATATGAATATTCTCTACAACATCAAGTTTTGTCGAGATGTTTATGGCTACGGTCTCTTCAATATTGGATAGGTTTCGCTCTGAATACACCGTATTTACAGTATTTGTTAGGAATTCAAACACTGAAGGGTGATATAGGTCGTGTTGAGTTTCTTCTTCACACTCTGGAAGAAGGGAACGATGGTGGTGTTCATTCCATGGTGCCCCCTCAATCATCATTGATTGTAAGATTCCTTCGTCAGTCCCATGAACTTTTGACCATGGATCTAATGGGGTACCATATTATCCAGACCTATCTACCCAAATGCTCGACGAGCGTTGATTTGGGCTCGCCTCCCATGCCTGAAACATTGATTGCTATAATATTTCTATAGGGCTAGGTGGCAAAACCACTTGATAATCCATGACGACTTTGTCTCCTGCGACCTTCGAAGAAGATACCATGTTGCATGTTGCTACAAACGGGATATCCCTTACATGGAAAGGAGGTGGCAACGTGAAAGTTCCCATCATTGTGGGATCTTTTAGCAAGCCTACTCCGATATCTTGCACTGAATGGTCGCTTCCATGGATCATGGGAATGCTTCCAGTAACTTGTGAACCATTCGGGAGGAAATTCTGTTGATCGACGATCGTAATCCCTCCTTCAAATGGGAATGCGATCTTCCTAAAATATGTCGACACTACAGCTGCCATGGCATATATCCATGGTCTTCCCAGTAGGATGTTATAGTCAAGATTGCCATCAATGACTTCAACATCGATTTCCACTGTTTTTCCTCCTAGTTCAACCTTAAACTTATTTAGGATACCGTACGGAGTGTATGTCCTACCGTCAAATGCTTTCAATGTCGTCGAAGATCGCGACAAGGTCGGAGATCCAAGAGTTTTCCAGCAACTCATCGACATGATACATGTCGATGCTCCCTCATCAATAATCGTTCTATGAACAGTTTTGTTGAGTGCTTTCACTTGAATAAGGAAAGCTAGTTGTGCTGGTAACTGAGGATCATATCCTCTGTGATCAAAGGATACAAGATTGGAATCTTTAGGATCCACTCCACCAATTGCTGATAACAATGCCTGCCTTTGGGATGGACAATTTTGCAGTACCTCAAGAGTCGACATAGCAGATGGCGATTGGGCCAAATCTTCCACTATGTTATAATGCTGCGCCGCTCTGGCGCGAGGATTAAATGTCGACTTGTGTATTACTCCCTTAGGTGGCTTTATTGTTAATTCATGCGTGAGGGGGGGTACAGCTTCTGCCGAAGTTGTTCTCGAACTACTGGGTTGATCTTTCCCTTTGTCGTTCGACACCGGCGGATTCCCATAATCTTTATTCCTGGTCAAGATCAAAGCATCATTTTGCTTAGAAATCGACAACATAAGCACTTGTGACGGGGAAGCATTTCCACTATCAACCATATTTTGACCTGGGGTGGGAAATGGATCAGTCAACACAGCTGAAGTTTGGGAACTTTTAAAGAACCTCTTTAACTCAGCTTTGAACGGACAGTTCTTTGTCGAATGGTCCTTTTCATCGCATATCTGACATGGATAAATTTGTTTCCCTTGCCCAGGAGGGTTTGAAGGAGTTTTTTGAGGGGATGACTCACCCTGTTTCTTCTTCTTCCCTTTGTTTTGTTTCTTCTTGCTTCCTGGTTGATTGGAGTTTTTGCCTTTATCCGTAGATACAGCATTTACCTCCGAAGCAAGAATCTCTTGATTTGCTTTTTGATTCGAAGTCTTACGGGCTTTCTTATTGGAATCCCTTGTCGACTTAGCGTTTTCAGTTCCAATCACGCCATCACCGGCATGAGAGTCACTATTCGATCCGGGAGGAGGAGGGATTGTAAATTCCGGTCTGGGGGCGTCAGGTATCTTATCATAGAGCGTGCCCGACTAAGTATATACTAAGTCCAAATATTGAGCACGAGCAATAACCTGCTCCTCTGTTACGACGCCTCCCTTGGCCACATCTTCTGTTATAGCAGGAAGAAGCGACTTTATAAACCACTCAGCTAATAGCTGATCTGGAACATAGGTCTTTACCATTCTGCGACGACGACGCCACTCATGTATATGATCTGATATATGTGTGGCCATTGTCTGCTTGAAATTGGTCAAGATCTCTGTTCCAGTTTCGTACCTTATAGGTAACTGAAAGTGTGTTAAGAAAGTTGTGGCTAGGGAACTAAAATTGTCGAAAGAGGCTCTAGGTAACTCAATATACCATTTAGCCGCCGGACCAGTCAATGTCCTCTGGAAAAGGCGAAGCCTTATCGAATCATCATTCAAGGTATTCGACGAACACCACAGATGGAATGCCATCACATGATTCGACGGGTCTTCACCAGGATTTCCATTGAATTTAGGAATGTCCGAAGGAAGTTTGTGAGGAATCGCTGGCCACCAATGGGCATAGGCGATTGGATCGTTCGTCAATCGATGTAAATCTGGTAATTCTAGAGTTGCCACGAATGGCAACTGCTGATTCAGGTTTGGCGAGGCGTACCCAGGATACGATGGAATCGCCTGAGCAGTAGGCCTTTGCATACCAGCATAATGCAACTGATGTTGATATGACTGATATGGCTGGTGGGATTGGCCACTGTAAAGTGGTTGATTTAACCCGTTCTGAATATAGGGCTGCCCACTATTCGCAAAGATCTGTTGTTCAGATCCCTGGTACACCTGTTGAAACTGAGGTTGTTGGTATTGCACCATCCATGGTTGCGAAGCCATGTTTTGTTGTGCGATACTAACCGACGGACCAAGATGCGGGGTTATGGTTCCCGTTTGTGTCCGTGTCATCCCGGCAGTTGGCGATTGTGGTTGTGTTGCAGGTTCAATGGGCTGTTGCATTCCAACTTGGGGTTGACATACAACAGGCATCGATTGAACTTGCGACACGGTTACAATTGCTAGCGTCGTCGGGATACTAGACATAGGTACACACTGTTGCATGGAATATACAACTCTTGGTTGTTGGGGTAACATAGGTGCCCAACTACTCGTCGTTACTTTAGTCAAACCTGAATGTTGTTGAAAACTGCCGTATGGGTATCCCCCCGAAAGGGGAAGTGAAAGGGCATATTGCCCCCCATATGGTAACAATTCGGAACTCAAGGGTATAGATTGCCTTTGAGGACTGGATGGCCCAAACTAATTTCCAAAGGGATCAATTTGTCTAGTTTCAACATAAGAATTACCGGGTATTATACCGGAAGAACAAACTGGAACAGACCAAGTTGTCGTAATAGTCCCTGGGTGGACTCCTTCTAGCTGATGAGAGCTAGTCGGGACAGCTGGTATGCCGGCAAACATCGTTGGAGTGACAGCAGGAGGTTCTGCTGTCGTTGTGTCATTTGGCACAGTTCTAGATGTCGACGGTTGCTCAGACATTTTAAGTCTATCCAATAAACTGCCTAACGATTCTACAGGAACTTCCAGTGGCGATGGACAAACTTCTGATGCAGAAGGAAAAAGAGTGGCGCCTACTCCAAAATGAGTTGGAGTATTTGATTGCTGGTCCTCTACGATTTCCTCTATTGCAATCAGACCAGGAGGAAGAGGAAGACCATCAGGTCCGTAAAAGATTTATGGTGCCGAAGAAGGGGTTGCTTCGACAGCGACAGTTGTTTGAGCAACAAGACTCTGTGGACCGGTTTCAGATGGAACTGGTTCAGTTATGCAAGTACTTGTCCTCAGACTAGGATCAGTACAACTGTCCCTCTGTTGCTGTTGAACTTCTTCAATAGAGGCAGGGATTCCAGAAATATTAGGAGCGACCAGAATCTCAGATGTTGTCAGAACTGTTGTTCTAACTTTAATGGGAGATTTTGACCCGGTCAAGCGAGTCCGCTTCGTCCGTACTACTCTCGGTTCTGGAGACAAAGACGGTTGACTCGCGAGTCTCCTCGAACGACGGAGTTTTAGTTGACTTTCCTCCACGGTTGCGGATTACTTGATCAACTAAAATACCAAAAGGGGAATTATGTTTCCGTATTGAATGAATTTTATTAGACGCTTTTAGACACAACTTTGCTTTTTCATGTTTTAAGAGTCGAGAAAAAGATAAAGATGACTCTAGTCACCTTCGATGTATTAATGAGCCCGAAGTGACAAATGCTCGGTTGGACTTTTTCAGTTATAGAGTTTGAAAAAGGCCAAAAGAAACTGCTCTGGAGATCTAGGCAGAGGGTGTGCCAAACCTTTCGTGAAACCACAGAATACGTTTTACGGTACGAGTGGTCGATCTTCGTGAATGTTGTGTTCACTGCATCGCGATCAGTAGGGTGGCCGACACGGCTTCCTAAGGATAAAGGATAAATGCCTATAGGGGTCTCCCAATATATGCGACGGTACGCGGGAGCACAAGTCCGTATTAGTGCTATCGCCCCTCAGGAGGAATCACCCACCTTCGTAGAGATCGACAGTCACTACGTTTAATGACGCCGGAACACGTCTCTACCTAGACCTCTATTGTGAGCGTTATGTTACAAAGTGTTTTTAGATTCATTCAATATATTTTAAGTTGATCTTGTTTAGCAGTTTATCTTTCAGGATCACCACGAGATGTATTGGTACAAATTCCTAAATGCAGCTAAAATGATAAGCAAGCTTTACAATCTTTTTAGCTTTGAAAATCCTAACTACTGAGGGGAGAGAAAAACATAATCTTTCCACACAGAGCACAAAGCACAAACTAATGCACTTTCTCCTAGATCAATCACGCAAACTTATCAAAAAATGCAAATGCAAGATGCATGTATTTCTTTTCTTTTCCCTTAATGTTGATGTAAGACAAAAGGAAACTGTCGTATAATTTTCGAATTCAATTTGAAGCGTAAACAAACAAGTTTTGTCTAAAATCAAAAGACGCCTTACAGGTACTTGTTTCGACACTAAAAATGTATGAATTCAAACCATAAAATGAAAAACAAACAAACTCAAACAGCCATGAACAGTAATAAAACTAGCTCTTAAGATCACGAAGACACTTTTACAGTTCAGGATCTAAGAGGCCACAGCTATACTGGTTCGCTTTTCACAATGGGAAACTGTAACCGAAATAAGAAATAATGAAAGAACAATCACAGTTTCATCACACAACTGAGGCGGAATAATGTCAAGGAAAGTTGGTTTACAGCAAGTACAAATGACAAGCAATCAGCAGCAAAATAACAGTGAAAACAGGGCTAAGACTCAGTAGGAAACCTCAGCAAGACACTGGCTAACTGGTCCAGCGCAGGCTCTGGTCTGTCAAACTGACTTTCAGCGCAGTTCCCGAAGGGAGTACCTGCGTTGAAATGCAGACTGCCTTTGGACAGCCTGCACTGAGACACGAGAGTTGCGTTTACAAGGATTTCCGGGTCATAAAAAGCTCAAAAATTCACTGTTTTTGCTGAAATAAAAAGCTATAGGTCAAGTACAAGCTAAGGGATGATCAAGAGGATGAAAAGCTATCACAAAGAGCACAAGAGTCTTTTGTAGATCAGCTCTTCAAATCATGAATCTGCTCAGAAAATGAGCAAGAGTAGCAGCCCCTCTACTTCGCTTTTGATATAGTCAAAAGCTTTTCGATTTAGTACTCTTTTCTTCAGGAAATGAATAGCAAAGATACTACAAATACAATCAAACGGATACGATCCCCAGCGGAGTCACCAGTTTGTTGTGGGGAAAAGTATCCGACTCGGAATGACCCTATCCCTACTCTAAGGGTGATAGTTCCTTAGCAACAACTGAAAGTAAAGCTTTGATATTTTTCCTTTATGAAGGTACAGAGAAGGAAGAAAAGATTGACCAACCGATGTCTTTCGCTTTTGTCGATCCTGTCTTCTATCTTTGCCTCTTGTTCCCAGCTCCTTGCTCCCTTTGCCGGCCCAGCTACACAAAGATCCTACAAAAACAAGAGAGGGAAACTACAAGAAACATGTACTCATAACTGATGCATGGATTAGGATGAATCAAATATACAGATAAAAACAATACATCATTGCAATACAAGTATATAGGAGAACATCAAAGCTTTATTGATAGAAGAAAAAGGTTCTGAGAAGGTTACAACCATAAATGGCTCCAATCCAGCAGCACCTCCCCAGCAGCAAGAAATCTCCTCTTCCCTCTATAAAAGCAATCACCCAATAGCTCTAACTGTAAACCAACAGCACTTCCTTACTTTGCACAAAATTCCAGCCTCCCTAGACCTCATAGAAGAGCTCTATATATAGGGTAGAAGGAGAAAGGATGAGTCAGCTTGAGACTGACATAAAGCTGCCTTGTGTCCTCTCCCTCTTCAGTTAAACTTCAGTTCTTGAGTCCACTTGGAGATCCTTGCTTCCACATGGAGATCAAGTACCTCTTACTCATCATAGGGCGAATTCCTTGAACCAAGTGTCAGTTTGGAAGCTTCCTGGGCAGTTGACACCTTGCAGAATGACTGTGCCACTTGGCCAATCTCACCCAGCGCAGGTAGCCTTCATTGGTTTTGACTTTCAGCGCAGGTACAAGGAGGAGCAGTTGACATTCAGCGTAGATGCTCAGTGGAGCAGCTGACATGATCCAAAAATAGCCTGTTTTTGAGTGTTTTCAGGTGGAGAACTGATAGGAAGTGCTGTGGTTTGCTGACCTTGTTCCTCTAGGGGTAAGAACAACATGTTTAGGGACTGAGGATCCCTGTAATTATCGACATTTCATGCTCCATGCTGCGAGGCACAAAAATGTCTATAACAGTGTAGCTCTATGCCTATCCTTAGAGCAAGATGTCATCGTCGATAAGGACAAGACCCACCAGCAAGAAGTCAATGGGGACCTTCTCAAACCGGCATGAGTACAGGACCAATATAGATGATGTGATGATAGACATGATACTGACAACCAGGGATGGCCGACTAAAAAATGGGTCAAGAGACAGTGTAAAGAGGCCAAATCAGGTTAACTTCCCTTGAAAAAACGCATGACTCAATGTGACCATGTGGCAGAATATGATGACTCTGTATAAGTTCATCATGCAGGAGGCATGAACAAACCCTCCATATGATTGGAAGAGATAACCAGTCGGGGGAGGACTGACTCAATAACAAGGTTAAGGCGTGCCTAGGTCAAACTAGATCCTGCCCAAACGGAGCAGACTTTGCCTTGAGTGCTTTGTTCAAGGGTGACACAACTAACTCTAGTTGCCAACAATAAGTGGAAATATTGTCCTGTTCCCGCTTTTTTTTTGGAATATATAATTTTTTTGTCTTTTTCCTTAAGCTGGAAAAAGAATAAAAGAATGCTATAGTATAGTGGAAAGAACGAGTGTTGGTGAAATAGATGATCTAGTTTCTGGGATTGGAAGGTTCCTATGCTCAATGCAGGGAGGTGAAAACTAGTCAAAGATACTCAAAGGTGTGTTCTTTCCATGGATCAAGGTGTGTCAAGTTGCAGAAGGCAAGAGCATGCAAGTTTGATTTCGCAATAGTCATGGTCAAATGTTGGCTTAAACATGAGTCCAAGTGAAGCTGGCATAATGCCAAGAGGGTGAAAATGGTCAAAATGCAATGCAGTAGTACAACTCAATACAAAGGAGCCTCTAGGGTATAAAACCAAAATGGAGTGAAGAAGAAAAGAGGAATGAGTCTTCATCGCATAAGTCATGGCCAAACTATAGAAGACTCCTCAGCCTACTCAAATCGGAGCAGCATGGGCAACAAATGTTAGTGAGGTGCTAACTACGATGCCCATGTAAAGGATGGCTTCTACCATCATGTCATGATTTAAAGAATCGGCGAGTGAAAGTGGTTTATGAACCGTAACACGATGGGATCGACCCTATGGCAAGTGTATCGGCAGATGGAGGCTAGTATGCATAATGCAACGGAAAAATGGCTTCCCTAACCTATATGCTAGTAAGAAATGATACCTTCTATGATGGGTCAGCAGTCATGGAACCGACTCGAAATTGTCGAAAAATGTCCAAAATGTCCTGAAAATCAAACCATTCTCAACATTCCAAGCTCCCAAGTTAAAAGTTACATGAGACCAAACAAAATCAAGTTTTAAAAAAAAATTGCATTTTCAAAGCCTATAAATAGTTTTTCGGACTCACCATTTTCACCATTTGAGTTTGAGAGAAGAGGAGTGGAGCAAAAGAAGAAAACTTTTCCATACGCCAAATTCAACCATTCATATCCTTCCAAAACCACCAAGTAACCTTTATACTTGTCTTGCATTCAATTGTGACTAGTTTTAGAATTTTTAATTTAAGTTTTACCGTTGAATATTTTGTCAAAAATTTCACTGCTGCGTATACGCGGGTTGGATATATGAAACCTGCATACACACGGGTCCTACACATGATTGTGTGTAAAGGGACCCGTGTATACACCACGAAAATTTCAAACAAAAAAACTAATGGTCCAAAATCATTTTTTCTTCACGATGCCAGTCACTTGGCAAGAAAGAGAGCATACCTCAGTGGATGATGAGGTCATGAACGATCCCAGTTCTTTGGATGCCTTATGGGGATGTGGTTTGCTAAAATTCTTCAAATTGCCAAATATGAAAGCAAACACATGCCTACTTGAGATGCGCATTCACTACTGGAGCATCGAGGATGATTCAGTTATGATTGACCAGATGCCACTCAGGATAGAAGTGGACGACATTTATTTCATCATAGGCCTTTCCCGAAGGGTAGAGGTAGTACATTCAAGGGGCAAGTCACAAGGCAGTATCTTGATCGAGGACTACGTACATATATATTGTCCGGGACATCCAAAGAAGCTTGGAAGTCAAATTCTAATCAAACATGTGGAGAGTCTATCGCTGAGGATAATCTTGTTCACTATAGCTAGAGTGGATGGATCAACTTCTCTGCACCAGGCATCACGGCCAGCCATGAGCTTGGTGGTAGATTGTCTCACCATCATATTTGACTGGTGTACTCCTCTTTTGGCTAGTCTGAAAATCCAGCTTACTTCCATCAAGAGAGGGCAGACCAAAAACTTCGAATATGGGACTATTCTATGTTCTTTCTTTTTTGAGAGGGTCCCTGCACTTCGACCTAGAGTACCGGTTTCAATCAGCACCCCATGAGATCCATGAATGGGCAGGTGGGCTGACTTGATGAAATGTCTAGGAGGTGGGGACGTCCCATGGACTGCATTTGACGATGACTTCTTCTCCTAGTGGGAAGATCAGATCATTGCCATAGATGACTACCCTTATGCTAGGTTGGATTTCAAAGGGGATCCTGATATAGTATTACCACCAACCGCAGCATGGGGTGACATAGGTAATTATTTTTATTTTTATTTTTATTTTTATGATTTTTTTTGCGATTTTTTGAAATTAATGAATTTTGAAAAATATTTTTGAGAGGATTCAAATGATTAATGTGATGATCATGTTCTAGATATTGGGCCAGTATGGCCAGATGAGTTCCCACGGCACATACGTCGTGGCTGAGGGGCCGAAGAGGCAGCTGTAGACACAGAGCGACTGCTACACATAGTTCAGCGACACTTGGTGAGACTCACTCACGGAGTACTGATGGCTGCCATAGAGGATCTTCCTGTAGATATGTAGCGTCATGTGGTTGGCATGCCATGTGACTGGGTTCGCACTCTTAGGCATGTGGCCAATGGGATAGTTACCTACTTAGCCGCTCATCTTGAGCCGGGGCATTAGATGTACTAGACATGATTATGGGCATCTGAGTCCCAATTTTTGTATATTATTTTGGACACACTTATGTACACTCGAGATGTTTTATGATATATATCTATATATATATATATATATATATATATATATATATACATACAGTTTGACTTTTTGAGGCTTGATTTTATTGTGATGAATGATTGATGTGCTAGTCTAATTCTTGATTAGCGATAGAATTAGCTAACCAATTATGAGATCTTGGAATGTGCAAATAATTAATATAAGTAAATGATCTTTGCAACAACCTCACCCTTAAATACTGGCGGTATAAACATGGATCCATTACCTAATAAATGTTATTCAATTGTGACACTATCAATTGTGAATCAAGATAGACTACCAACGAATCAATTTCATAAGAAATGGCTTTGGATAGTAAATTAATGACGACAGTATACTCAGCCATATTATTTGAAGCAGGACCAATGCATACTCCCCTTGACACCATCAATTGACCAATTGGATAGTAGAGTACCCAAGTTGTGGAAGCGAGGTTCCGAGTGTGCCGACTAGCACCATCGGCGAATCCAAAATAGACCAAGTCATCCATCAAATCCTGCCACAGCAGACCAAAAAGTATCGATATCAAAAACTCTCGATGAGATATGTAAAAATATACAAAATGTACAAAGAAGCCATTTCCTAGTTACTACTTAAGCAAAGTACTTCTTGAGGTAGAGCCCACTTCGGGGCTCCGCCAACTTGTTTCCTTCAAAATCGATTAATTCATACACCCCTTTTTCTAAAACTCGTTCAATAATGAAGAGACCGTACCACATAGGCTTGAACTTGCCTTCCCCCAAGGTGTCCTTATCTTAGTCGTAGACCAAGATGAGGTCACTTTCAGAAAAGACCCGAGGATGAACAATTTTATCATACTAGGTTTTAACCCTTTTCTTATGAGCCTCATTGATTGTGGTGGCATCTCGACGCTACTCATTGAGATGTTCCAAATGAAGGAGGCACTCTTCGAGACTAGAAGTCTCTGGAAGGAGCTCAACAGCTAACTTAAGAGATGGAATTTCACATTCGATAGGAAAGATAGATTCCATCCCATAAACTAACTGAAAAGGTGTAAAACCAGTAGCAGTCTTTATGGAGGTTCAGTATGCCCAAAGAGCCGGATACAACATAAGATGCCAATTGGATAGATTTTTGTCGATTGTCCTTTGCAGGATCGTATTAAGAGTTTTTTTGACTGCCTTGACCTATCCATTGGCCTACGGATAATAAGGAGACGAATGTTCCTGACGAAAACCGAATTTAAGAGCCAATTCGGACATTAGTTGATTCTGGAAATGATTACCATGGTCAGTGACAATCTCTCTCAGAATACCAAATCTTGAGATAATATGATTAAAAAGGAACAATGTTGTCATTTCACTATTGATTTTATAAGTGGGCATGGCCTTGGCCCACTTCGTAAAGTAGTCTACAACCATGATAATGTACTTGTGATTTGCTGCTGAAGGTGGATTACAAGTTGTAAAATCAATACCCCACTTAGTAAAAGGACTGACAGTGACAATAGGAAAAAGAGGAGCTAGATGTGCACGCATCTTCTGAGTATAGATTTGATAGGGGTGACAGCTTTTTACCGCTTCGACACAATCTTTGAAGAGCGAAGGCCAAAAATAGCTGGCACGTAAGATACGTTGGGCTATAGCAAGCCCTGATAGATGACCGCCTCAAGCTCCACTGTGGCAGTCATTGAGCACTGACTCTGCTTCCTCTAAGGTTAAACAACACCAAAGAATTGAATCAACCCCTCGATGGTATAATGTATCACCTATGATAACATAGTTCTTGGCCAGGTGACGTAATTTCCAGCGTTCATCCTTAGAGAAAGTAGAGGGAAACTTCGAAGTCTAGAGATAGACAATGATATCTCCATACCAAGGGTCGAGTGAAGAGATGAGGAATAAATTTTCGTCAGGAAAACTTTCCTCATAAATAGTATCCTCTCCACAAGGCAGCTCGGAAATTAGCTCAGCGAAAACCATGGATTTCTTAGACTTGGCGGACAAGAACTCGAGATCAAATTCTTGTAAAATAACTATCCATCGATTATATTCGCCCCAATCACTTTCCTACTGAGGACAAATTGAAATGGGTTGATCGCCGCTAAGACAAAAGTTTTGCATAGCAAGATATAATGATGGAGCCGCTGGACAGCATGGACAGCTGCCAAAGCCAACTTCTCAACCGGAGAATAGCGAAGTTCAAGACCCATTAAGTCTCAGCTCAAATAATAAATCACATGCTCCATGAGAGCATCGTCTTCCTAAACGAGAACCATACCAATGGTTGATTCTGCTGCATCGAGATATAAAAGGAAGTCCCTACTATAATCCAGTGGACTCAAAAGCAGGGCAGAGACTAATGCCTTTTTCAAAGCATCGAACGATCGCTGCGCAAAGTCGTCCCATACAAATGGAACTCCTTTACGTAGCAAACACATAAATCCTTTAGTGATCTCGGCATAATTCGCTATAAACCTTCTTAAGAAATTAGCTTTCCCTTGAAGACTTTTAAGATTTCGAATTGAGGACGAGGGAGGCAACTGAATTATTGCCTCAACCTTGAAGGGATCAACTGGAATCCCTTCGTTTGAAGTGATGAACCCTAATAACCAACCAGATGTAACTGCAAAAACACACTTATTGGGATTCAACCGGATCTTATAAAAATGACATTGCTCAAAAACCAATTGAAGGTGACTAGGATGATCAGTTCTATTTCGAGAACGAGTAGCTAGATCGTCCAAGTATGCTTCAATGATATGTTTAATGTCGTGGAAAACATATGACATGGCCCACTGGAAAGTAGCTCCAGCATTTTTAAGACCAAAAGGCATCTTTATGTATGCAAAGGTACCCTAAGGACATATAAAAGTTGTCTTATGTTGATCTTCAGGACGGATAGAGATTTGATTATAACCAGAAAAATCATCCATGAAGGAAAAAATCTCATTACCCGCACACTCGTCAATAATCTGATCAATAAATGGTGTGGGGTAATTATCTTTGGGACAAGATTTATTTAGGTCCCTAAAGTCAATGCAGACTCGGATTGTTCCTTGCTTTTTATCCACAGGGACTGGATTAGAAACCCAATCGGTAAGAGGAACAGGGTATATAAAACCTGCCTTGAGCAACTTCTCTACCTCAGCTTTAATGGCTGCTACTTTCCTAGGATTAACTGGCTGAAGCCTTTGACGAAATGGTTTGGCGTTTTCATATGTCTTGATCTCATGTTGAACTATAGATGGATCAATGCCAGGCATTTCTTCATAAGGCAAAGCGAATACATCTCGAAATTCCTTGAAAGGGTCGGTGTAAACTTGAATTTCTTCAGGGGAACATTCGACTCCGATGAAGAGATTCTCGATCACGTTAGGGTTTGTAGAAATGTTTATAGAAATCATTTTTGAAATCACCGACATATTACCTTCGACACGAAAGTGTGTTGGAGCCAAAGGATTTGATACCGTACAAACATCACTAGTAAAGAGCTCGGAGAACCTAGATTCTACTTCCTACAATGGAGGAAGAAAATATGGATGATGGTGTAAGTCTTCTCAAGGTCGATCTACACCCATCATTACTTCTAGGATTGCTTCTTTAGAAGTTAAAACCGTATCTAAGCAGTCCAAGGCAAAGGTAGAATCAAGGGTCCAGGCCGAGGCCACATCACCATCTAGCTCCTCCTCAGAAAAAGGAGTAGAGTGGTCATCTGCAGAGTTAACAATAGCCTGGTATCTAAGCTTAGTTGCAAACATAGGGAATGCCATTCCATTAACTTGTGCTTCAGCTAATGTGGTCATAGGTGAAGGCAAGGTCCAAGGGTCCAAAACATAATGAGTTCGGAAGAACTCTTTTCGAGGAGACTCCTTAGATGATGAAACGACATTGATTCTAGCGATAGGAGAGGGAAGATCAAAGGTACCCATCAATGAAGAATACATTCCAACTCCTAGATTCTCAGTAGGCAGACGAGGGTTATCCTCTAAAGGAATAGTAGAGTCAAAAGTTGCTTAAGGATCTACTGGAAAATAATCCAATTCATCAACCTTAATGATTTTCCCTTCATGAAGAAAGCAAATGACACGAAACGGAGTCGAGACAACGGCGTCCATTTCATATACCCAGTTCCTTCCTAAGAGGAGATTGTAGTCTAGGTTAGCATCAATGACTTCTACTTAAATATTAACGACCTTCCCCCCAACACATATGGGAAGGGCCAGGATAATCCCATGTGGCCTATGAGAATGTCCATCAAATGCAGTTAGGAGGGTAGGTGAAGCAACAACCGAAGGCGATCCAATAGCCTTCCAGCATGACATCGACATGACACATGTGGAAGCTCCTTCATCAATAACAGTACGAAAAATGTTAATTTTCTGGTATATAGACTTTATTTGGAAAGCCATATGATGAGGGAGTCACTTTTTGACATTTGACATGTCGAAAGTGAGCACTAAAGAGTTAGTTGGATCAAATGCCCTAATTGCCGAAAGTAAAACACTTCGTTGAACTAGACACCACTGGGGAACCTCTAAATCGGACATGGCACATGGACTCTGAGCTAGATCCTCAACAATGGAGTAATTCTAGGCAGCCCTAGCATTAGGATTAATAGTCGCGCATTTAGCGAAACCTTTCGGTATCCGTGGTATAGTCTCGACAAGGGGTCGCTCAATACGAAGGTCAGTGTTTCCGGGAGTAGTTTTGTCCTTGTAATTTTTTGTGTCACCATAATCACGTGACTGAGTGGCCACATGGACATTGGAACCCATCATGAAAACATTTGATGACTTTTCCCCTTCCTGGTTTCCCCCTGCGGAGGTACCAGGGTTTGAACTTGTGCCAGCAAGAAGTTGCTGCACTTGGGGAAAAGGGTTGGTTAACACAGCTTGAGAACTAGAAGTCCCTTGCTGCCCTAACAAGCATTGAGCATCTTGAATCTTGGGGCAGAGATGAGTTAAATGGTCTCCATTACATAACTTGCATGGAAACTTGACTTTCTTTTTAGACTCATTTCTACCACCACCAACATTATTGCCAGGATTATTTGCATCAGTCTTCCCATCTTGACTTTTTTTCTTACCTCGTCCTTTCTTCTTCCCATTGAAATTTTGATTTGCTTTGGGGTTGGCAGATTGGATGGCATTGACTAAAGAGGGTTGGGAAGATGAAGGGTTAGATGATGTGACCTGGTTGTTAGAAGCAATTTGTAAAGACAACTGCAACAGTTGACTCAACAGGTTCACCGCATTTATGTCTACCGATCCAACGATACCATCCGCGTGGGGACCTGGCTTTGACTTGGCTATATCAACCTTAGTCTCGAGAGCTTCAAGCAAATTTTTTTGTAGAATCCCAGACTGAGAATAATTCAACTCTAATTGCTAGGGTCTAAAAATAGCTTGCTCCTTAGAATAGACTCCAGACAGGGAGACATCCTTAGAGATTTCAGGTTGAAAAGATTTCAAAAACCATTCGAGATGGTCTTCCAGGGGAATCTCAGCTTTAATAAGCCTCTTTCTTTGTCTCCATTCCTGAATGTGGTCAGAAATGTGAGTTGTCATGTCCTGGCGGAAATTGGCCAGAAGTTCAGTTCTGGCATCATAACGGACGAGAAACTGGAAATGATTTAAGAAAATATTAGCTAAGTTGGTGAAAGATGTAAAGCTACCCCCTGGAAACTCTATTTACCACTTGGCCGCATTACCAGTCAAGGTGTGTTGAAAAAGTCTCAACCTAATTGAGTCATCAATAAGGGAGTTTGATGAGCACCACAGATGGAATGTGGTTACGTGGTTGCCCGAGTCTTCACCACCCTTTCCCTCGAACTTTGGAATGTCTGAAGGGAGTTTGGTTGGGACTGAAGGCCAGGCTGGATTGTATTTGATTGGATCATTTGTTAATTTCATGAGATCTAGCAAATTCAATGTTGCCAGAAAAGGAATCCTAAGAGGACCTTAGGGATTCCACCCAGACTGGGCGGAGTTCCCAAAGTTCTGAAAAGATTGGCTTGTATTTTGGAAGGCACCAGGCTGCCCGATGTAACCTGCAGAACTAGATGAACCAAAAGGTAGACCTTGTGATCCAGCAAAGCTCAGAGTTTGACCAACTCCAGCCAAAAATCCTCCATAACCGGTGAAGCTCCCTCCTAAAGGATTATAAGGAGTCGATAACCCTTGATAAGGATTCCAAGCAGAAGCTAAGGGAGGAATACTTTGAAATGAATGAATTGTGGTGTAT
Organism: Pinus tabuliformis; assembly: GCA_031772625.1. NCBI lineage: Eukaryota > Viridiplantae > Streptophyta > Pinopsida > Pinales > Pinaceae > Pinus > Pinus tabuliformis. The sequence continues at coordinate 1,351,131,318 of CM062820.1, read as the reverse complement.
GGCCTATTCCCATTTTGGCCGAAAAATGGATTCCCAGTTCCCATGCCACTAACCACAGGGTTAGTCCAACCTTGAAAGGGATTACTGCTTTGTCCTGTAGCAGAAAAATGCATAGATCCTATCATCGGGTTGGAATGTGGTATATGACCACTTCCAAAAGGAAAACCCTGAAATGAAGCCGATCCACCCATCATGGAAGTGGAGGCACTAAATGGAACTGATGGAATACCCTATGAATGGGTACCAAATGGAAAGAATCTAGTACTAAAAGCATTGGCTTGGAAATTCCCACCCGTAGAAGGAATGGAGGTAGACCCAACTAAAGATGTGCTAGCAAAAGACCCAAATAAAGATGTATAGGGGATGGAGTTGGTTCCTCCCCATTGTATTGATGTTGGAGTCTGCATAGTTGTAGCACTTGTGGTAGAAGCCATGCTTCCAGTAGTAGCCATCGATGGTAAGTGCATAATATGACCTAGACTTGACGGTCTATGCCTCAAAGACCCAATGTATTGTAATACTTCTGGATAACTAGAAGGTAAGGGAGAATTTGAAGCCGCTAATGACTCTTGAAATTATTCTACTTCTATGTTATCTTCCGATTGAAAGAGAACTTGAGAAAGAACTGGAGTCTTCCTCTCTTGTTTTGTGGAAATACCAGGCCTGTTTTGAACACTAATGTCCCTATGAGGAGGATCAATCCCTGATGCATCAGCTGCCATGGGATGAAACCCACCAGTAGTATTACCGCTGCGCCTTCTAGGAGAAGGCTCTAAACTTGGTGGTGAAAGACCACGAATTCTTCGAGATCGTCTAGGTGATCAGTCAGCCAATTTGAATTTTTTATTAAGTTCTAGCTAAAGACTCAAGAAAAAATGAAAGCTAGGCCAACTAAGAGCACAGAGCACACACTAAAAAGTCCCTAAAAGATATCATCCAGTCAAACAACTTTCAAGTATTTTTGCTCCAGGTGATGAGGACCGAACACCAAAATACAAGAAAGTGAAGTAAGGGGCCTTCCGAAGATAGTCTAGGATAATGACGGCCCAGTCCTACCAGCGAAGGTAACAAAGGAAGTTACGATGACCTCCTAACAATAGCCTGCGTCGGTGCAAGCTCCCAAGCTTCACAAGGGTGCCTTCCAGTGGTACCATTGAGAGTGATACAACATCAACCTCAGGTGCCACGGGATTCCCCTCCGTAGCCACCTATGTAGATCCCTAGGAGTAGCAACTAAGGTTACCAACTCGTATCAGAAGCCAGGCAGAACAGTCTTGAGGTTAGATCTGACAAGTAGGAGAGGGGGTATCTCTCTTCCTTATCTTCAAAAACCCTCGTGCTTAACTCCCAGATCCGGAGCTTTCCTGGTCTCCCTAACGCTATTGGATTTTCACTCACTATTCAGACTCCTATGTTTGACAGTTTAAATGGCCTTGGAGAGTTTTCTCTCCACTCGCCTAATCCAAGGCCCTAAAATATCCTAAAACTTGTTGGTGTGTCTAACTTGACAATTATGAAAAGTTATAGTATATTTTAATTAGCACTTATTATTAAATGGGTTGTTCTTAAGTCAAGGGATAAGTGGAAATGAAACTTGTGGTGTTTTGACGCAAAAGAAATTAATAAAAACCAAACTATATGCAAATGCACTCGTTTTTTTCTTTGATGAAAGAAATTTATACTAGGTTCAGAGGAACTTCAAAGAAAGCAACAACTTTTCTTTTCTTTTACTGAAGCTTCACACTCACAAAAGTTAACAAAACTATGGATGTCCTAAAAAGATATGAAAATTTATCCTAATGCAATGAGTACATGCTGATGCAAGACTTAAGACTACTCTAAATCAAGAAATGAAAGTAACTTGTTTATCAATATGATTTGCCACTTAAAATGTTTAGATGGAATATGAGTTGCTAATGCTCATTTTCGTCTCTACACTAAAAGCAAGTTTCAAGACAAACAAAAATGCACTTTCATTCACTAAAAGAAACTAAATCAAAACAAAGTTCAAGAAAGCAAAACCAAGTTTTTCAAGAAGTTTTCTTCAAAAGCAAAAGCAAAAACATCTTTTCAAAAGTTCTCTCAACAAGACTGAAACTTTATGATTGAAAAATCGACAACAAAACACTTAACAAGTTGACAACACAAAATGGATGAAAACTCAACAAAAATGTGTTTCAAGATGCTCTTAACAATCAAAAGTAGCAATAAGAGCTTGGCAACAAAGACCAAAAGATCAAAAAGACAATTTCCAAGAAAGTGTCAATCAACAACTTTCAGAAAGCAAGAAAAGTAGATGGTCTCAAAAATGTAGTTTCGACAAGAAAACAAAAAGGTCACCAAAACAAGATTTGACACAAAGATTGAGATCAATCTTCCTGCCCTGAGGAATCAGAGCAGCCAAGATTCCTGGCAAGAAATCTTGTGTGCTTAAACAAAAATGATGATGCTTGCAAAAACAAATAAGACCAACACTTTCCACAATCAGAGAGAATTTGAAATCAGATACTTGCTGTAAAACTAAAGACTGACACAGAAAAGTAACTTTTCAGGACTGAATCAAACTAGCAGATAGACCTTTAGAAACAAACACATTTACAAAATCTTGAAAATTACAAGATATACACGACTGTGTTAGTGTACAACTGCGTGTATACATGACTCAGCCTAAGGAAACATGCGTATACGCAGGTTTACATAAGGAAACATGTGTATATATGCTTCTGTAAACTGGAAAAACAACTTATTTAAAATATTTCAAGAAAAAAAAAAACAGTCTGAAGAAACTGATCAAACTTACAATTTAAGTTCCTACAGGAACAGACTACACAGTAACAACAAGAAAACAAACAGCTGAGCCCTGATTAGCTTGAATAAAGCCAAACTAGGAACAACAATACTATTGACCCCAGTGGAGTCGCCAATTTTGTTAAGGGATAAATTCCCCTACAGTCTTTGGGTTGACACTGTAGCAGATTAGAGGTTATTTACAGAGAGAAACACACATTCCATACAACCATGATGCTAATATAAACAAACTATACAAAAAAGGGGTGCGACTGAGGGTCCTTTGTTTGAGAAGATCCAGTTAGGGTCCAAACCCTCTTTGAGTTCCTTTTAGTCCTTCAACCTGCAAAACACACAATTCCAAAAAGTACAGTAGTATATTGACCAAGCATCATAAAGAAATCATCTTCATAACATAAGGAAACGTAGTTAGTTATATGATTAGAAACAACCATTCACATATGAATTATAACATTGACATCATGAACATGAAGAAGATTTGTATCAGGAATAAGACAAGTGTTTCTTTTATTATAAATATACTAAAGTACAAAAAGGAATGATTTCATCTGATTCATCCTTTAGCAGGCTCCAAGCAGAACTGTCCTCTGGATTCGTTCAGTCCCAAGCCTTCTACAAACTCCTTCCATGACTTGCTCCATGATCTCTCAAGTAGAAAGACATCATCACACAAGGAAACAAGGGTTTCTTATAAATGGGGGAAGTGCTGGAAGCACAAGGATCTTTAGACCTAGTCAGGGAAAATCTTAGTAGAGTGATCTTTCTCTCTATTCTCTCCTCCCTTAGGCCTTCCCATTGAAGCCTTTTTATACTTCTCCCAAAGTAGTTTTTTAGATGGGAATTCATTTGGAACAGTTGGGCCACGGGCACTAATAGGTAATCAACAAGTAAAACCTATGATCGCCGCCCGAAATTAAGGACTTTAAATTTTTTTAAGTGTTTTAAGACATATACGCAGGTTGGGTATACACAGACCCGCATACACACGCATTTAGATCAAGGCAATGTCGTGTATAGGGAGTAAAACACTATTTTTTGAATATTTGGACCAGGTCTGGAAGGAGGGGTTGCCCTAGGCCATGAGTGCAACATCACAAACATCAAGAGTGAGGTTTGGAGCTATAAAAAATGCCAAGTTCATGGTAGTGCGCCACTTCGACAGCCATTGATCGAGCACTGCATCAATGGCATCATCTGTGGCCAGATACGACAAGTTGTACCACTTCTGTGTAGGGTCCTTCCACGCCGTGATGGAGACTCGATGAAAATCATCTTTGAACTCAGCATAGCCCTGCAGGTTGGTGTATACCATGGGCGACAATCACGGCTTGCAATTGATGGCCATCCTGATGTTCATATGCATCAAGATCCAGAAGATCTTGTTGTCCCGAACTTGTTGCGTATCCTTGGTCACCCACAACAAAGTGTACTTCACTGCTTCAAGAAGGTTTGGAGTGAATGAAGGGAACTGGTTGTCGTCTGGTAGCTCCCATGCTACCAGCACAATTTACAGTAAGAGCCACACATAGTGGAACTTCTTGCTAAGCTCTTGTGCTTCATGGTAGTTCTCGAGGAACTCTCCGTAAAGGTAGTTCGACTAGTTGAACTGGACTCCTTTCGCTCACTGCTATGCGAGTGCGACGACAAGTGTTGACACCTCATCAGCATCAAAATTCCTTGTTACCTTCCCTACGGGGATCTTTATGGTTACTTTTACAACGGGGTCACAGATGCTGGAGATAGCGTACCTGTGTGGCTTCTTCACTAGCTTAAATTTCCCCTTCATTGATTCTGCGAGAGCATGCTTGCCACCCTTTCTGCTAAAGATCATTGCTAGATTCTTACGTGTATACGATAGACACATTATTCAGTGAATCAAACTATTTGTGATGGGTATCGGCTCCTCCAGCCACAGACACCCCTCATGCACCAAGGACAACAACTTCTTGATGACCAAAACTATCACCAAGGTGTGGTTATAGTGCGGCACAAAGAGCAGGTTGAGAGACCCTACCTTTTCTACCCCCTTGAGCTACCTCCATGGTCCCAAGGCGGTCATTCCCATATTTGTGTCTATGATGTGGTGCATCAGCTGCTCGATCACTAGGTGTGGGAACTTCTCATGGTCTGCTAAGTCCCAGTCTTCAAGCTTCAGTATCAGCACCCGTGCCAAACGCGGACCGTCGAAAGAAATTTCATCCGATAGCAGAGGGGTTTGTAGGGGAGTCTTACTCTCATCAATGTCCTTTGGGACCTTGGACTTAGGCTTGCATAGAGGGACATACTCCGGCAACCACGTAATAGGGTCCACACCCTGGGCTTCAACCTCCTCCACTTCCATTCCCACATCCTCATCATCCATCGGGATGTCTTTGATATCTTGCTCCTTTGCTTCTAGGTTTATATCCTTGCCTTTCTCCTGTGCAGTGGAATTTGGTGGGTTTCTCCTCGGCGATGCACGCATTGGTATGGGAGGCTGCTTACCCTTCTTGTCCTTCACAGTTTCCTTGGTAGGGGTTGGCTTCGGTCTCGATGTTCTCGATGATTTAGGGACCTCCGCCAATACTTTGGCCACTTTAGGAGTAGCTATTTCTGTCTCTCTATCCATTTCTAGTTCTTGCTTCTCTACTACTTATTCGGTATTTATAATTTCAGGGGGTGCTAACATGATCTTATGTAAGAATTCCTATGTTTCCATCAGCAAAGTCTCAAATATCCAAGTAGCTATTAGCAGCTCGTATTGCTTGCAATTCATATATGCCTGAGAGATCAACAACACAATTCTCAAAATGCCAAGTGTTTCTTGCTGGAAAACCACTTGTAATTTATAGGGAATTTTCAATTCAAATCCAACTGTTCCCCCCAAATTTGGTTCATTAATGATAGATTGGCGGCAAATTTTCAATGATATGAGCCATAAATTTCGTCCTAAATTCCAGCCACCCACTCCATTTGGCCTTACTTTTTCCATCTTTTCATGAGCAATGACTGTAAAGGTCACTTTCCAGTTGACCTACGCGACTTCTCCCTGGGTAGCGCAGCTCCCTCTGCATTGTTGTGGACCCTATGACACTTCCTTGCTTTGCACCATCCTCTAATCATGCAACTCCCCAACTTGGGCAGTGTATTTTATAGTCCCGCGCCTCCATTCAGCTACATAGAGCACAAAGATTGTGCCACCTTCATTTAGTCACATGGCTAGACCACCAGTGTATGGCTTCAAGCAACTACAATTCACCTTTCCTGGGAAGGGTTCTCCATTCAATTTGACCAGTTGTACTGCTCCTCGATCAGTAATTTCCTTAATGACATACGGTCATAACGAGTGCATCCTGAATTTACTTGGAATTTTATCAAACTTACTATCATATAGAAAAACCAGGTCATTTACCTTAAATGTGCGCAACTTAACGTGTTAATCATTCCATGCCTTTTCATGCTACTTTTGGACATGTTGGTGAAATCCAACTAAAAATATCTCTTCCTCCAGTTCATCCAGTTGTGTGAACCTTTCCTCCAAGGCTCCATGATCCATCATAACTGTGAGTGCTTCTATGCATAGAATAAGCATGATATATTCCATAGGCATTACCGCTTCAACACCATAGACAAGCCTAAAGGGGGTTTGTCCAGTCAACTTCTTGCATGTCATTCGATAATCCCATAGTACTACAGGTATGCGTAGGTCCCAATCACTTCGCTGAGCATTGCAAACCTTGGTTAGCACATTTTCAAGCACTTTGTTGAATGCCTCGACTATCCAGCCAACATGTGGATGATAAGATGTTCTCTTATGGTGATATACTTAAATTCCTCAGTTAGCATGCTGATCGTCTCATTCAGGAAGTGCATACTATGATCACTCATCAAGATCTTTGGATAGCCAAATCACATCAGTACGTGCTCAAAGAGGAACTTTGCAGGGGTCATGCCTGTGCAATCCTTCACAAGCTATGCCTCCTCCCAATGAGTCAAATACTCGGTCGTGGTGATAATGTACCTTACTCCTGTCTTTCCTTGCGGCTAAATGGGTCCTACAAAATACATCGCACACTTCTTGAAGGGTTTCAACATCATCTGTGGATTCAAAGGCATCTCATCCCTCCGTGATGGCCTGCCTGTCCTTTGACACACATCACACACCTTGAAATACGCTTTTGAGTCCTGATGGAGGGTTGGCCACCACAACCCTCCATGTAGAATCTTGTGCGCAATTTCTCTTCCTACATAATGTCGTCCTGTGGCACCCCCATGAGCATCCACAAGGATGCTGCTTCTTTCGAACTTAGGTACATACCGTCACAATATCTCATCAATCCCCATTTTTTAAAGATGCCCAGAAATGATAGAGAACTCTGCTACATGCACCACTAATTCCTTCTTTTGCTCGACATTGTAGTCTTTCGGAGTAGTTCCTGTTGTTAGGAAGTGTATTATATCCTCAAAATGACCATCCATGACATGCACTACAAATACCTGTGCATCAGGAAATCCTTCCTCCAAATTAGTGTGTTCTTCCCACGTTTCGATGCGTGACAGATGGTCTGGTCCCATGCTCAGTCATCTAGGCTTCACAATAACTTCAAAATCATATTCCTGGAACAATAAGAGCCACCTATAGATTCTGCCCCCCAACATAAGCTTATTGACCAGGTACTTCAGCATGGAGTGATCTGTATACCTCTGTTGGGTCCCTATAATACTAGTGATTACCCCATTACTATTGTATTTATACCCCTTATTTTTATTTTTGTGCCCCTATTACTCGCATGTTGTTATTTCTGTGCCCCATGGAATCCCTCTATTGTTATTTTTGTGGCTTTATATTATTATTGTTCGGTCGGCTGGATTATATTGTGACTCCTTAGACTCCTATATATAGAAAGGAGGTTTTGTCATTTGGATCATCAAAGAATTGTTCATTTATGTAATGTAAAGGAGGTTGCCCCCTTGAAGAGGCTGAATTCTAAGGCGTTTATCTATCTTTTCTATCTTTTCTTGAGCTAGTTTCATAACATTTGGTATCAGAGCTTTGGATTCTAGGGTTTCGCTGCTCCAAACAGGTCATCGTGGACTTTTCGCTATAACGTTTTTTCTATGACGTTTCAGAAGTCGCAAAAAAAACCCATTTGAGACGAATTGGCGCTGAACCATGGGTCCGAGTTTTAGAGCTTTTCGTGTGATATTTTTGGAGATATGATCTGAGGAAGTGGGTCTTTTTGCAGACTCCTGAATTACATTCAAAACAGGTGACCTGGGGAAAATTGTCATAACTTTCTCTCTGAGGATCGGATTGAAATTTCATAAAAAGGTACAGAAAGAGGACGGACTGTAGTTTCTTGTATGCATGTTTCAGATCCAAAGGTCAAAACAGTGACTCGTGGTACGTCGTACAAGTTCACTCTACTGAACTAATCTATAAGCAAGAAATAGTCCCTAAGGGTGAAAGGGTACCAAAGGAAACTCATGATGAGAACAAAAGAAATGTTAATCATGATTCCATAGACGCTAATGTTGGATTGAAGACTCACCATATTCCAAAAATCGATATGAGGCAGTTTGATGGCAAGGATCTCGCCACATGGATATTACAGATGGAGCAGTTCTTTGATCTCAATAATGTGCAAAACACACAAAAGGTACGTATGGCAACTGTATATTTGGAACCAAATCAGTTTTTATGGTATCAATGGCTTTGCTCTTGTAAACAATTTATCACTTGGGCAATTTTTACGGAAGAATTGATAGCACATTATGAAGATACAAAAAGCAACACTTTTTTTAGCCAATTGATAAGTCTCAAACAAAAGGGTTCAGTAATGGAGCACATTGAGGAGTTCCAAAAATTGAACATAAGGGTAAAAGATATTCCAGAGGAGCATAGGATTGATGTGTTCATAGGGTCTTTAAAGGATAATATCCAACATGATGTTCGCCTTTGGGAACTTGATTCATTAAAGAAGGCATTCAGGTTAGCAAGAAAAATGGAAAGCAAGCTAAGAAGGATAATAAATTATCACCAAAGTATTATGGTCCGTACAAGGTGTTGCAAAAGATTGGTACTATGGCATACAAATTGGAGCTTCTTGTAGCTTCTTGATTGCACCCAGTTTTCCATGTTTCATGTTTAAAGAAGGTTATAGGCGACAAGCTCCCAGTTCAAACAATATTGCCAGAACGTGATGAGGAAGGAAAAATTATATTGGAACCGGAAGCAGTCACAGAAACAAGAACTCGACAGCTACGAAATCGATCAATTTCAGAGTATCTTATCAAGTGGAAGAACTTATCTGCTGAAGATTCCACATAGGAGGATGAGAATTTTATGCAGAAGTATCCAGAACTACTCAAGCGTTGAGGACAACACTTTTTTGAAGGAGAGGGGCATGTTGGGTCCCTATAATACTAGTGATTAGCCCATTACTATTGTAGTTATACCCCTTATTTATATTGTTGTGCCCCTATTACTCCCATGTTGTTATTTCTGTGCCCCATGGAATCCCTCTATTGTTATTTTTGTGGCTTTATATTATTATTGTTAGGTCAGCTGGATTATATTGTGACTCCTTAGACTCCTATATATAGAAAGGAGGTTTTGTCATTTGGATCATCAAAGAATTGTTCATTTATGTAATGTAAAGGAGGTTGCCCCCTCGAAGAGGATGAATTCTAAGGCGTTTATCTATCTTTTCTATCTTTTCTTGAGCTGGTTTCATAACAACCTCTTAAAATGGCCTCCCAACAAGTAGTGCCTATACTTCTGGAGTGCTTACACCATAGCTAGCCCTTCGTGCTCAGTGGTGGAATAGTTCTTCTATGCTTTGGATAATTCGTCTTGCAAATGTGATGGGATTGTTCAAGCCTTATTCACCAGCCTGTGTTAGTATTGCTCCCAGCGCTATACATAACGCGTCGACATGTACATGAAAATCCTTCTTCCAATCTAGGAAAACTAGAATCGGAAAATGACCATCTTTTCTTTTAATATATCCAAACTCTTCTTACAACCATCATTCCAGTAGAGAGTGACATCCTTCTTCAACAATTTCTCCATAGGCATGGTGATCTAGGCATAGCCTTTGATAAACTTTCTGTAATATCCTGTATGTCCCAGGGTAGCATGTAGCTACTTTACACTCCTTGGTGCTTCCAAGTTCAAGATCACCACTACCTTTGCGAGATATACCATCAATCCCTTTCTGAAAACCACATGTCCCAACAGGTTCCCAAAAGGAACAAAAAATTGATAGTTCTTGAGGTTGAGCGCAACCTGGTATCCTCAACAAGTATCCAACATCAGGTGCAAGCTTGCTACATGGTGTTTAACCAACCCAAATATAGTCCAGTCATAAAAATATAAATCTAGGAACTTATGAATAAATTCCTTGAATGTAGCAAAAACTACACGCGAGAAGATCGTAGGCGGATTCTTCAATCCAAATGGAAATACAGTGTATTGAAAGAAACACCATTCTGTCACAAAGGTTGTCTTGATCCTTTCCTCCAGCATTATTTTGATCTAGTGTTACCCAGAGAATCCATCATTGAAGGAATATGCTTCCTGGGCACCTACATTGTCCAACACTTCATTAGTGAACGCAGTCAGGAAATGATCATGTACACAAGCGTCATTCAACTTTTTGAGATCCACACATATCTGTATTTCATCCTTCTGCTTTTTCTCATGTACCACCATTGGGCTTACCCAGTTAGATTCTTCCACATGCTCAATGATGCCTGCCGCGAGCATCTTATCTAGCTCTAAGTGGACCTTCTCCTTGTATTTCGAATCAAGATGGTAGGGTATTTTCTTAACTAGCTCTATGTCGGGCTTTAATGTAATCTTCATCATACCGAGGTCCCTTATTATCCCCTTCACATCTATAAACTTGGTAGGGAAGAGATCCTGGTATTCTTAGAGAAAGTCAGCGACCTTATCCACCGTCACATCATCCCGATAGTCTCCAATCATCGCGAATTTGGGTTCTGCCTCCATACCAATGTTTACTTGTTTTGTTTTCGATGACGTAGTTATGTCAGGGTTCTTAATCTGCAGTCCTTTAACCTCGTAATGACCTACTGTTTCCAGCATGTTAATCTTCTGCAGATCCTCATCTCCTTCTTCAGTGGTCACATTATAACATTCCAGTGTGTGACTTAGCTGAGTGGCCCACTCAGGCTGATTTAGGTCCAAAGGATCCTATGGTATCCGAAATATAGCTGCTTTCACTTCTTGTAGTGCCTCATCAATGCAGTCAAACCTGTCTTCAAAACTGAATGTCATTACAAAGCCCTCATGGAGAATATCTCATTCACCTGTACAATGGCGGAGCTATGTTTCTGCGTACCAATTCATCAGGACAACATCCAGGGTGTGACAGAGCAAGTGCACCCATTCAAGTTGGGGCTTTTCTCCATAAGCCTAGGCCCATTTGGACAAATGCGTGTGCGGATCATCCTGCCCATCATACTTGTCTATCATTCACATCTTAGGCTTCTCAAATCGTGTTCTCATCATCCTCCTACATTTGCGTTAATCATCAAATCTTCCTTTATGTGTACCCCACCATTTTGCGAGTGTAGTGCGTAGTGCCCAGTCCAACGCCTAGAAGTGCTACTTTTCTGGTACCTCCCTTTTAAATGAATCCAAAAAGATATATACCTCATTCAAGCCATCATAAGTAGGCAGATTTCTTACCTTTGAAGACACACAATGCAGCGATCGGGTCATCATATTACAGTTCAGCATAGTCACTTCGTGTAACCGATTTTTCCAGCGTTCTAACTCTTCATCGGAGTCTGAAGTGCACGAACTCTCACGATCCCATGTAATTCATCCATCCGTGGTCGGATTCACCCTATCTTGATCTCACGCTATTATTTTATAGATACAGTCCAAATTGTCATCACTCTCATAATCACAGACTAGTTTAGTATAATGCAATCCTTCAGTTGGATCTAGGGGTACTATTATGCGCAGCGATTTCTTTACAAATATCATCTTTTACTTCTGTAGGTTGACTACCCCATTCGTATCAGTAGCCCATTCAATTCCTAGGAGTGCAGGATATGGATTGCTATCATCCACTATCGCTATTACTTCAAAATTAGTCAACGTGCTCGCACCTTCAATATGCACAGTCACCCCCTGCAGCTATCCCATGGGGATGATCTTCTGCTGATTGGCCATCCTTAGCTGAATCAGAGACCATTGCAACGCAAGTCTCCCCATCCATTCCCCATTATTCTTTGGTAGGACATTTGCATCCGACCCAAGGTCCAAAATAACCTGATCCATTTCATACTCTCCTATTTGTGCGGTCAGTCTCATCTCCCGTCCTGTCCTTGTCTTATGCTTGCCAATATTTTGTATGTCACAAGGCTTTCTCGGCGTGGTTCCAACACATCTATTGATGAGCTCTTATAACCCTTTCATAGCCTTACTATCTTGCAGTAACTTCATACAGGTCTCTAGGAAAGTTTTGAGCATAGAGGGGTCCACCTCTTGTTTAGGCTTATCCTTGCTTCCTGAGGTAGAAGCCTCATCAAATCTCTTCTTAGCTTCCATGAAGGTTTCATGTCTGCACTCCAGATCAAACTTAGCCTCCTTTACTAGAGCTTTGGGACCCATGTATTGTCTTCTAGTTGTTTCCCCTTGTCATCTTCCATCGCGATCCGACTCCTGAGCACTATATTTAAGTTTGGAGCTTCTTCGCGTGGCTCAGACCTCATCATCTGCAGGCACTAAGCCCGCGGAGGTGGTAGTGCCCCTTTGTCATGTATCCTAGCTATCAATGTAGGATATTCTTCAGTTTCATGATCGAACAATGTGCAATATGTGCAGGACGAACGTGTTGGGTTAGTGCAATTGTGGGTCCTCCTCCTCCTCCACCTCATCCGCACCCCTGAAATCATATTCATGCCATCCCTGTGCTATGGTTAGGGGGTCACATTTTGGTCTAAATCCTATAGGAAAAAATTCTATCCATCATCAATTCATAACTCTTGAAATTACGCTCATCATGCCCTAGCGACCTACAAAAGTTGTAGAACAACTGTTGTAGTGTCTGTACATACTTCTGCAGCAAATCACAATTATCCATGGCATGTTTTCCTGCTACCTAATAGATAGCGTAGCATAATGCAGGCCTTTCACTTGGTCCTGCTTGAGCTTTTGGCCTCAAAGGCAACGGTCCTCCTCCTACAATATAGTTCATGAACATTAGGCAATGGTCCTTGTCATGTCCTTGACTCTTGCATTTCAAGCACCATACCTCCTCGTGCACCTTGGGTCGAATTGTTGTGTCCTTCTTCAGACTTTGCATCTCAAGGCACAATTTATTTAACTGTGCATGGATTTGCTGAACCCCCAAGTTTGGATCTTGCATCAGTGTTTCATGTAGTCTCATCGCAATCTCCAAGGCTTCTGCCTAAGTTGTTATCTTTTGTTGTGACAACGCGACCCTTAAGTGTGGCAGTAGCGAAGCCACAAACCACTCACGATGCTATCCTTCAATCAAATTCATGTTGGATTCATGGATTGTACACTTCAACCTCTGATCTAGTTCCCAAGGTGTCTCACCTGGTTGCATCACGATCTCCTCGAATCCCACAATCGGCTGCACCTCAAATTTGGGCCTACTGAACTCTTTATTAAGTGTTGTCTAGATGTCTGTCACTCCAACATTTGAGTTGTCATTAGAGTACTGGATATACTAAGTTAGTGGACGATCTTGCAGAGCACTAACCAATATCTCCTTCTTTATATGATCATTTGTAACACCTTGAGCTTCCCATATAGATTTCACAATGAACCAGAATTGGTTTGGGTCCTCATTTCCCAAGCCTTTGAACAAAGGCAGCTTCACTGAGTTTTCCATACTGAATTGTGGTGGAGGTGGAGGTGGTACAAGTGAAGTTGGAGGTGGTGTGGGCGGAAGTGGTATTCACAGGAATCCTTATCTTATTAACTGAATAGCAATTCACGGAGAAACCTTCGCTATCCCTTCCTCATCACCTCGTGGAGGTGAGATTAATGGACTATACTCTGGACCCTTTCTTCCTTTGTTCCTGTAATTTTTTCTGCTTGGCATAGTTCTGATCATCAAGGTAGTTGCATAACCCATTTTTCACACAATATCATTTTAGTCCAGGTATTCAAATATTTCACACACTTACCTCGCGGTCCTTTGAAAAATCATCACTCCACCTCGCTGTATCTAACTGAGGTGTCCACCGCGAATTCAGTCACAAATCCTCCTATGATGTGATCGAGCGAATGATCGACAGCGCGGGCGATCTTGTCCTCAGATGCTTCCAATTTCTGTACTGGCTCTGGGGTCCAAACAATAGGACCGTCAAGTTTCCACCTTCCTTGGCTATCTGCTAGCTTCACAATCCACTCGTATAGCTCAACTAGGAAGGAGCATAAAAATATCTCGTGGATCTCTGTATAGTGGTATCTATCCAACTACTATTCCTTTGTTAGTCATGGGTTTCTATTCTCTTGTGCCACGAATTAGTGGATATTCCTATCCAACCAGTATTCGATATCTTTCTTAGTTAGATTCTAGTGATAAGACATCACACATCTCTTATGCAGATTCTGATCCTGACAATGGAACCATTTGTTGGCTTGAGGGGGCCTGACCTAGGTTCAACATTAATTAGCCAAAAAAATCCCTACACTACTGGCCCTTTCGACATCAGCCCACAGAGCGTGGACTGATGTCTCACCCAAAGCAATATGGGGGGATGTTGGAACCAAGTTTCTGCACCCTAAGATGGTTGTGATGTCGTTTGATTCCCTCTATCCCTACCTTCGCGTAGGTGGCTTCGCTCTAGGTCTTGTAAGATAATCCCTCTATTTCATCCTTCAATGCCTCCACGAAAGGATATGATCATCCTTCATGCAGCCCTAACCTGCTACTCACGTACTTTTGCACTGCTATGGCAACGTGCCATGAAGATTCCCCAATTAATATACGTGACTTTCTTATCTTATCAAACAATTATAGTTAAGACCGTGTAAACAAATATTCATAAATGCGTTCAGTTATTAAATGTAATTGCATTCATTCATGCATCACATAAGAATAATAAAGGAAATTCATACATAACATATCAAGATGCATCAACAAAACAAAGAAATAGAAATTGAAGAATATCTCTCTTTATTAATATCTTCCAAGTGTTTACAACTTTTGTCCACCCTGTGCACACAACTGCAGGGGTCCGCACACTCAGCTGCGGAATTCTACCCTAAGCCTTTGGGCACTCAACTGCAGAGCCTCTACCTACGCTACAACCTAAGACTTAGACTTCTAACTTAAGAACAATGACTCTCTTACTTCATTCATCCTTGTGTGTTTTTTTAAAACTACTTAGAGCTTAGCTCTTTTTATACAATCCCATGGTCTGTGAAACCGCGGTAGATCTCTTCCAGCCAACTTGAATTTACAAAACTAAGGGCAGACTACCCTTTATGACACATGAAACCTTCATGCTCCACAACCACAAAATGCAGAGTCTTTACACTTTTATTACAAAATTTGACTCAAATATGGGCTTTTAGCCTCAAAATTTCCCTTGGGGGATCCCGCTCCCAACAATCTACTTAAGTAATTAATAAACGTAAGAGGAATCACCAAAGTCTTCATGAAAGTATTTAAACATGCATTGCATACATCGTTAAGACTTATTCAAGAGAATCATGTAACATTCAATCAATAATTCATAAAACAAGTCATTCATCAACGTCATATAACATAAATAGATATGAAGAGAAATACGCAATACATCTTCAAAAACTTATCTTTATTGGTCTCAATTCACAGATTATAGACTCAAAACTACCCTACACACACAACTGCAGGGGTCTGCACACACAGCTGCGGACTCTACCTAGGCCTCTGCGCACTCAACTGCGAAGTCTTTCTTTCTATATCTAAGCGTAGGAAGCAGATCATTCCTGCCTTAGACTCTTCAATCGACCTAATTCTCTTTCGTACCTCCTTCTCCTTCCTTCATTATGTCTTCTCCTTTTCGCTAGGACTCACTATATATATACTTTTTCATACAATGCCATGGTCCATGGACCATGGGTGAATCTCAAAATCGACTCAAAACTTTACATAAAATAAGGGGCTAAGCCCCTTTGACTCTTATTCATCTATGCACTCTGCATCCACAAATCACGGAGACTTTACATCATTTACAAAATCGTACCTAAATTTGTGTTATCTTAACCCCAAACTAACCTAGGGGACCCCATCCCAATAAGCCCCCAACACAAATATCATGACTCACCCTCGAGTCACTTTGATGGCGCTCCGATCTTACTGCGAAGATCCCCCAGCTCCACCTAGATCACTGCAACCTCAGTACCGCTCTACACTTCTGCCTATCTAACCTCCTAAACCAATTTTTTAGTGGCTAGTCCTTCTGCTGCTAACCTCATCATCTACTACATCTTTTGTAGTCCCTTAAGCCTATCTTTAATGGATACCATGATTTGATAAGCTTCCTCCAACCCAGGCTACAACCTGACCTTTAGCAAGGCCTATTTCTTCTCTACTTCCTCTACCTATGCCAATAGCTTCTTTCCTTCCTATAACTTGGAAAGGCATTGTGTTGGTGCTAATGTGTGTGTAGTCACCCTGACCTCATCATATTGTCACTGCATCTTCGTTATTCACTGCACAGCCTACTCACTACATTGTCCTCCAAGCTAGGCAATGTAGTTTATAGTCCTGAGCTCCCTTGCAATTTCTTGGAGCACTAAGACTATCCTGCTACCATATGGTCATTGTCTAGGATCCCCTGTATACAAATTCAATCTACTCCCATTCACTCTTCCCGAGAAGGGTTTCCCATTCAGCTTCATGAGCTGAACTACCCCTCCATTTGTAATTACTTTGACAATATATGGCCCTAACAAATGCATATGGAATTTACCAAGAAATTTAGTGAATTTACTATCATATAACAAGACAAGATCATTTACCTTGAATGTGTGAAGCTTGATATGGAAATCATGCCATGCCTTTTCACATTCCTTCTATACTTGCCAATGGAATCCTGCCAAAATTCAATCTTCTTTGAGCTCCATTATTTGCATAGGCCATTTCTCTAAGGCCTCACGATCCGCCATGTCCATTAAAGTTGCAATGCATAGACTAGGCACAATATATTCCATCGTCATTATGGCTTCAACACCATATACTAATTTGAACAACGTTTCACTATCATATTCTTACAAGTAGTCCTATAAGCCGATAATACTGTAGGTACGCGTACATCCTAGTCATTTCGTTGTGCATTCTCCAAAATTTTGTTAAAGGCTTCAACAGTTTTGTTCGCTTGTGGGTGATATGGCGTACTCTTATGATGCTAGACTTGAAACTCCTCAATCAACATGCTGAACATTTCATTCAAAAAGTGTGTACCCATGTCACTAATCAAAACTTTCGAGCATCCAAATCTGGTTAAGACATACTCGAACAGGAATTTTGTAGCCATAGCCCCTATACAATCCTTAACCAGTTTTTCTTCCGCCCATCTAGTTAGATTTTCTGTTACAATGATAATATACCGCACACCCATTTTCTTCCCATCAGGCTAAATTGGCCCAAAAAATTCAATCGCCAACTTTTGAAATGCCTGCAAGGACACCTGACGATGTAGTGGTAACTCATCACTGCATGATGGTCTGCCAGTTCTTTGACATGCATCACACGCCTTACAGTATGCCTTGGAATCTTTCTACAACGTTGGCCACCATAGACCTGCGTGGAAGATCTTCTGCGCAATTTCCTTGCCTGCATAATAGCCTCCCGCAACTCCCCTATGAGCTTTAGCGAGAATGATGTCCCTCTCAAAGTCCAACACATATCTTTGCAATATTTCATCTACACCCATTTTATACAAATGTCTTGCAATGACTGAAAAATTGGCCGCGCGTACTACTAATTCCTTCTTTTGTTGATGTGTATATCCTTTCGGTGCCATCCCTGTAGTCAAGAAGTGAATAATGTCTGCAAAGTTTTCATCCACTATGCTTACTACATAGAGCTACGCATCTGGCAACCCTTCCTCTAAATTATTAGATTCTTGTCATGTTTTGATTCGCGACAAATGGTCAGGTCCAACATTTAACCTCCCCCGCTTCACAATGATTTGAAAGTCATACTCATGAAATAATAACAACCATCTGTAGATCTTTCCCCCCAAAATAGGCTTGTTGACAAGGTACATCAAAGCAAAATGATATGTGTACATCTTGAAATGTCCTCCTAACAGATAATGCCTAAATTTTTTTCAGTGTGTACACCATGGCCAACCCTTCGTGCTCGGTCATTGAATAGTTTCTCTCGGCCTTCGATAACTTCCTACTTGCGAAGGCTATAGGATGGTCCAGTGCTCCTTCACCGGCCTGTGTTAGCATTGCTCCCAATGCAATTTAAGAGGCATCCACATGTACATGAAACTCCTTTTTCCAATTGAGAAATACTAAGATCAGCACAGTGACCATGTTTTCCTTCAACAAATCTAAGTTGCACTAAAATTCTTCGTACCAAAAAAATGTCACAACCCTCTTTAGTAGTTTCTCTATGGGCACAGTAATTTGAGCATAGGCTTTAATAAATTTTCTATAGTATCCCATATGTCCTAGCATTATGCACAACTATTTAACATTCCTATGGGCTTCCAAGTTCACAATTACCGCAATCTGTGCAGGGTCCACCATCAATCCTTTCTTGCATACAACATGACCCAGAAAGATCCCAAAAGGAGCATAGAATATACATTTTTTAAAATTCATCGCGATCTTGTATTTTCCACATGTACCCAACATCAGGTGCAAACTTTCTACATGGAACGTCACTAATCCAAACACTGTCTAGTCATCAAAGTATACCTCCAGAAACTTATGAATGAACTCCTTGAATGTTTCGATGATTATGTGTTAAATATCGCAGGTGCATTCTTTATTCCAAATGGCATCACAGTGTACTAGAAATAACCCCACTCAATTGTGAAGGTCATTTTTCTTCTATCCTCTGGTGCGATATTGATTTGATGATACCCTAAAAATCAGTTGGTAAAGGAATAGGCCTCCTTCCCTCCAACATTGTCTAGTACTTCGTCTATGAACAACATCGGAAATGGATCATGGACATATGCATCATTAAGCTTCCGTAGATCTACACAGATCCTTATTTCACCCTTTTGCTTCTTTTCTTGAACCACCTTCAGGCTCACCCACTCAAATTCTTTAATAGGGTCTATGATGCCTACATCCAACATCTTATCGAGATCCTACCGATCATGATGCCCAAAGCATTGATTATGCCCATTAGGTCTGAAAACTTAGTTGGAAAGGTATCCTGGTATTCACAGAGTAATTCAAAAACTTTATTAGCTATAGCGTCGTCCCAGTAATAACCAATTTTCGCAAACTTTAGTTATTCCTCAGTGCCAATGTTTACTTGCTTTGTTTTCAAAGGTTCAGATATGTCTGGGTTTTCTATTTGTGGCCCGTCGACTTCACAATGCCCTTCTGCCTCCGGAATATTGATGTTCCTGAGATCTTCCTCTTCTTCTTAGGCGGTCACATTATAACATTCTAGTGCATGGTGTAGCTGGGTTCTCAATTCTGGTTGGGTCCATTCCATAGGTTTTGTCAATGTTCTAAAGATAACCACATTAATTTCCTGTAGTGCTTCATCGATGCTTGCAAACCCATCCTCAAAATTGAAAGTCAATAAGAACCTCCCCTTTAATACATCCCATTCATCGGTGCCATGGCAGAGCTTCTTTTCAAGATACCAGTTCATGGGGATGGTATCCAAGGTATGAAAAAATACATGTACCGACTCTTGCTACAGTTCTACCCCCCATGCTTTAGTTCTCTTCACTAGGTGATCACGAAAATCATCTCTTCCATTATACTTCTCATCTATTCTGGTGTTAACCCACATGAACCATAGCTTCATCATTCTTCTGTAATCTCGCCATCCAGCAAAACTATCCTTATGTGTACCCCACCATCATGCAGGCGTGGCACACAGTGCCAACTCTAATGCTTGGAAGTGGTGGTCCTCAGGGACTTCGTGCTCAAATTCATCAAAAAATAGATCTACGTTAGTTAAACCATCATAATAAGGTAATTTCCTTACCTCCGACGAAACACAATGTAGCGCCTTCGTCATCATATTGCATCGCAATGTGGAAACTTCATGTAAGAGATTCTTCCAATGTTCTAATTCTTCTTCTGAATTTGAGGTTTGAGAACTCTCCTGGTCCCATCCAATCTGCCCATCTACCATTGGATTGATCCAGTCCTGATCTCACACTGTTATATTGTATATTTGATCTAGTTGATCATCACTTTCTTCATAATCACGGACTGGTTCACTATAGCAGGCCCCTTTTGCAGGGTCTGGCAGTACTATAACCCTAAGAAACTTTCTTTCAAATGAGATTGTCCTCTTCTTCAGATTAATGAATTTGTTCATATCAATAGCCCAATAAATTTCTAGTAGTGCAAGGTAGGGATTACTGTCATAAAAAATTTCTATATTCAAAGTCAACTACCACACTCGCATGTTCGATATCAACTGTTATTCCATATAGCTGTCCTATCGGGATGATTTTTTGTTGGTTCACCATTCTGTGCTGAATTGGATACCACTACAGCAAAAGTCTTTCCATTCTTTCCCATGTCTATTTTGGTAAGACAGTCACATTGGACCCTAGATCCAAGATGGCCTGATCCATTTCATTATCTCATATCTGCGCATTTAGCCTCATTTCTCTCCCTTTTTGTGCCTTATGCTTGCCAATTTTTCTGACCACGTGGTGTCCATCAGGGACTTTCTCTTTGCTATCAGATTTATTTATTAACTCCTACAGGTGTTCCACAAATTTTCTATGGGCAGGAGCTTCATCCAAGTTTCCAAAAATGTAGTGAGTATAGAAGGATCAACCTCTGCAGGCATGCTAATTTCTTGCACCTTGTCCTGGCTTCCTAAGGTGGAGGCCTCAGTGAAGCTCTTCTTAGCTTCCATAAATGTTTCCTTAGTGCGATCCAAATCAAAGCCAACTTATTTCTCTGGTTCTTTGCAGACCCATCCTTTTTCTTCAGGTTGTTTACCCTTATCAGCTCGAGTCGTCATTCCACTTCTTAGCATAATATTAATGCTTTGATATTCCTCACGAGGCTCAGCCCTCATCATTTTTAATTCTACTTAGGTTGTTGAGGCTGCATTTTATTCTCTTGCATTTTATCTATTAGCACCCAACATTCCTCTATAGTATGGTCAAACTGTTTGCAGTATTTACATGATGGGTGTGTAGGATTATGGCACTCTCGTGCATAGTGCCCCAGCTATCCACACCTGTAATAGATAATCTAACCACGACCTATATCAGGTCCTCCTCCTCCTCAGACTCATCCTTGACCCTGATAACTTCTGTGGGTTCCTCTGACACCTTGATCCGGAGGCTGAGTTTATGATTGCATCCGATACGTAGGTGTTCTTTCCATCATCAACTCGTAGCTTCGACAATGGCACTCATCGTGGCCCACAGATTTACAAAAATTACAAAATAACTGTTGGGGTGTTTGAAAAAACTTAGGAAGTAAATGGAAATCATCTGTCACATGTTGCCCAGTAACTTGAAAAATAGCTCACCACAGTGCAACACCCATACTTAGCCCTACTAGGGCTTCTAGCTTTATGGGAATTGATCCCCCTCCTATAATATAATTTGGGTATAATGGACAGTGATGTTTATCATGCCCATGGCCATTGCACTTAAAAAACTAGACTTCTGCGCACACTTCTGGTTTAGTCTCCTTGTCTTTCTTCAAACTCTGTAATTCTAGGTGCAAGCTTGCTAATTGTGAGTGGATCTACTATACTCATAACTTTGTATCCTGAATAGGTGATGCCTGCAGCCTCATTGCTATTTCCAAGGCTTCTACATGTGTTTCTATATTCTGTTGTGATAGAGAAATTCTCAAGTTCGAATAATGTGATGCTATAAACCGTTCATGATGCTAGCTATCTATGATCAGCATGTTAGCCTCTCTGATCTCACACTTCAACCTATGATAAAATTCCCAAGCCATCTCATCGACCCTCATCATGATCTCTTTAAATCCAATTACTAATTTGGAGTTAGATTTAGGTTTACTAAACTCTTTGTTGAAAGTCGTCTTAGTCTCTAATAGCGATGCGAGAGGATTATCAGAGAAATACTTAATATACGAGGTTAGTGCATTTTATTGCATACCGGTAACCAATTGTTCCTTATTTATATTATCATCCGTAATCTGTTGTGATGTCCATACATCATTTGCAACAAACCCGAACTTCTCCATATCCTCACTACCTATGTCCTTGAACATTGACATTTTCATTGTGTTCGCCATGTTGAAAGGTGGAGGGGTAGGTGGAGGTGTGGGTGAAGGTGTATGTATTGGAGGTGGAGGCGGTAGTGGAGTGGATGGATTGTTTGTTCTAAGAATCCCTTGAGTGATTAGTTGAACCATGTTGCATGACGTAGTCTATCCCGCCCCTTCATTGTCACTTTAAGGGGGTCCAATTAGGAGACTATACTTTGGTCCTGATCCTTCGTGATTTCTAAAGAATCTCCAACTTTGCATAGCTCCAAACATCAAGGTAATGGCATCACCTATTTTTCACATAACACCATCTTAATCCAAGTATTCAAGGATCCTAAATACTTACCGTGCAGTCCCTTGAAGAATATTCACTATTCTTTGCTACACTTTGCTATAGCTGACTGAGGTATCAACTGCAAATTGTGTAACAAATCCTCCTAGACTTCGGTTGAGCCAATGATCGACAACCCACACAATCTTGTTTTCAGAGGCTTCTAGTCATCACATTAATTCTAGAGTGTTGGGTTGTGTTATATTCTTTCCACGACTAGCCCACATAGTTAACCGAGGGGTTAGAGGGGGCGGCAGAGCCCCCTCTTCATTGAGTCGATTGTGTAGCAGGGGGGTCACAGGGTGTTTAAGGGGTGCAAGTAACCCCACTCTATGGGGTCCGGGGCAACGCCCCAATTTTTTTTTGATTTTGGAACCTATGTTAGGTTGGGCGAACCCACCTATGGTTTTGTGCATGATTTTCCTACATGGTTTTGGATGCGATGGTTTTCGGTCCATGGTATTGGATGCTTTGGCATGCATAAATATGTATTATAACATTGAAAGGAACATAATGAAAAATCAAGCTGGTAGTCCTGGTTTTGGGATCCAGGGGAAAATCTCTGTGTATATGTGTTTTATGTGTTATGCTCTCGCATTTTTTATTTTATGTTTTCTAGAATTCGTATGCAGGTAATTTCTATACGGGGTTAAAACCTACATAGATTCCACACTATAGGATTATCGAGATTCCGCCTTCCTTGATTGTCTGTCAACTTAGCCAACCACTCATAGAGTTTAATAAGGAAGGTTCAGAGGAAAATATCATGTGTCTCTATATATAGATACTTGTTCAACCACTCTTCCTTCGATAAGCATGGATTCTTGTTTTCTTAGGCCTCAAACTCATGAATATTTCGATCCAAACACTTTTCAATTTCTTTCTTGGTCGGATTCCAATGATGCGACATCACACATCTCTTTCAAGCAGATCCCAGTCCTGGAAAAACAACCATTTGTTGGCTTAGGGGGTCCTAACCCAGGGTCAGAGTTAGTTGTGCCAACCAAAAAAACCCTACACTATTGGCCCTTTCAGCAACAACCCGCCTGGCGCAGGCTGCAGTCTCACCCGAAGCAGTATGGGGGGATGTAAGAACCAAGTTTCTACATCTAGAGACTAGTGTGATGTCTTCCAACGTCTTGGATTTACCTTCATGAAAATTGGTAAACCCTTAGGGAACCTTACTGCCACTCTGTTAAAGCAACCTTCAGACCTTTGCGAAGGGCTATGATTAGCCCTTGCGGACCTTTAACAGTCGATTCACCTACTTATGCACATCAGAAAGTAATCTATCTTGATGTTCACGTAGATCTACTTAAGTCATTAATAAACATAAGGGGAATCACCAGAGTCTTTGCGAAAGTATTTAAACATGCATTGCATACATCATTAAGACTTATTCAAGAGAATCATGTAGCATTCAATCAATAATTCATAAAACAATTCATTCAGCAACAACATATAACATAAATAGATATGAATAGAAATATGCAATACTTCTTTAGAAACTTGTCTTTATTGCTCTCAATTCACAGATTACAGACTCAAAACTGCCCTGCGCACATAGTTGTAGGGATCCATGCACTTAGTTGTAGACTCTACCTAGGCCTCCACGCACTTAGCTGCGAAGCCTTTCTTTCTCTATCTAAGCACATGAAGCAAATCCTTCCTACCTTAGACTCTTCAATCAACCCAATCATATTTCTTACTTCCTTCTCCTTCATTCATTACATCTTCTCCTTTTCACTAGGACTCGTTATTTATAGACTTTTTCATACAATGCCATGGTCTGCGGACCATGGATGAATCTCAAACCGATTCAAAACTTTACATAAAAAAAGGGGCTAAGCCTCTTTAAATCATATTAATCTATGTTGTCCACATCCATAAATGGTAGAGACTTTACATCATTTACAAAATTGTACCAAAATTTGGATAATCTTAACCCCAAACTAACCCAGGGACCACATCCCAACTGTGAGATAAATGACCTCTAATTTATAGATAAATTATTCAAACAGCTATTTGGATTGATCCTTGTTGTTATCTCAAAATCATTTCCTGATAGGCTGCTGATCAGGTAGACCTTAAGTAACTGTTTCAAACCTACTTTTGGCTTAGGCTTAGCCTCCTCAACTTGAGAGGACTCTCTCAAAGGCTTAATAGTTTTTGCTTATGAGTAAGATGGCTAACTCTTATGAAACAAATGTAAAAATGTAAGTGGTGGAAACACAATTAGAAAGTATACATTGGGCTTATGGAGTCAGATATGCTTCAGTATTGACAGTAAGGTTAGCTTTACATAGAAGTCAGGGCATTTAGAACTCAATGCATGTAGATTATACCAAAAACACATAGAGACAACACAGTTTACAAATGCATGAGGGAAATTAGAGCACTATTGGTGATTTCTAAGTAATCACACATTCATACCATTGTAGATAATAGGAAGAGAATAATACAAGACATTCAAAGTATCAAATTCCTTCTGATTCCTGAGAAGCAAAGCTAAGTACTGTATTACTAAAAAACAGAGTCTTTACATAAAGCCAAATATCAGAGCTTTTCTCAATAAATTTCCAACTCTTTGTACATCAACTCTTCTACTATATATAGAGCTTCTTACATAACTGAGATTCCTCCTCTAGCATGAGGGGAACTCGAATTCTTCCTATGATGACACCTATTAACATTTAAAACTAACTAATAAATACAACTGACTGCTAACTAGCAGTTTTAGAGACCTAAGACAATTATGATTCTAACTCTTCATCATGTTGGTAGTAGCATTAAATACAATACAAATTCGTTCTTTGACAGATGGCCTTCTTCAGTTTAGCTTTGGTGGATGTTTGAAACTGCTTACTGGCCCTTAAGTCTCATCTCTCAACTGCTCCTGGAAAGTAGGAAACTGCCTCTGTTTTTCTGCTTTTGGTTTCCACACGGATATTTGAAATTGATTATCCTGGCTACTCTTCTTTGATTACACAAAAATGTTTTTGGACTATCATGTTTTTTCATGTACCTTTCCCATGCACATGTATGAGGACAAAACCTATTTAATTCTGCCTGAAGTATGATGAACAATACTTGGCTGTGATGACTTTTATAACAAATGGCTTACGGTTTATATATGCTTTTCCTTTGCTCGTTTGCCCTTGTTGAATGCTTGTCTTGTGTAAATGATCCTTCTTTAGAAACTCCCTTTCAAAAAGGTTTCCTTTTTTTCCCTAAAAATTGGTCAACTTCATCAAAATATGTAGGTACAACAGTTTTGTAGCGTGCTACGAAACTGCTGTGCATTAGGCATTATCTTTAGCAGTTTCGTAGTGCGCTACGAAACTACTATGTAATCACAAAACACAGCTTAAATGCCAAAATTCAACTGTCTTAAGTTTCTTTATCTTGGAATTTCCTTTTCCTCTGCTCTAAAGTTGTTCAAAACTAAATGTAGAGGCATCATTCTTCAAGGAAAACTTCAAAAAGGTAATTCATCAAAATTTAAGGACTTAACCTTACTTGCTGTGTGATTTTCCTTAGCTAGGGAAATCCTTCCCACTGGCTTAGTTTTATCTTCAAGTCCTCGATTTGCCTCTTCATGATTCTGATCCCAGCTCTCAGTCTTGTATTAACCTTTCTGATGAATTTTGCTTCCTTTATTGCAGGGACTGACCAAGTGTAGTATTGAGCATGACAGTCGACCACCTCGGGTATGCAATTTTTTTGTCTTCCCACAGAGCCTCCATTTTTTTAAAATGAGCTTTTTTAATTGCATGTTTCCTTGAAGCTTTCTTCAGTTTAGCAATTTCAACTTCTTTTTCAACTCTTCAACACTATGTTCCTCTTAAGGGATAATTGCCTTACCTTTATCATTTTTATGCAGCTGAGATGGTGTTTCTGATGTAGTCACAGGTTCTTCATGAGCTTTGGCTAACTCCTCTATTTCACTTGACTGTGCCAGCTCCTCTTGTATCTCCTTTGAACACCTCATCACAGGTCTTCTTGGTTTAAAGACAAATTTAGAAACCTGATCATCAAATTTGAGCTTTTTCGAGGCTTTGATCGCTTGGGTTCTGTTTTTACCTGATTCTATCAAGTCTGCTCGAACCAAGGGGGATTCTTCAATATCAATAGCTTGCAACAAGTCGTTCAGACTTCCCTTTGAAATTGGGCTTTCCTCAGCAACCACTCTCTTTCCTTTTTCTTTAGCTAATTGACTCTTGGTCATTCTTCTATGGACTGCTTCACCTGTAGATGATTCACATACACCCTCTTTGATCTGAGTTTTCTATTTCTGGGACTGATGGGGTGTGTCTTGGATTACCAATGGTCTGGTGGGATCCTTTACCTATTTCCTAGCCTTCAATTTTTTGAATCTCCTTGATCTTGTTTCTGCACGATGACTGATTGCTGGTGGAGAACTTTTCATAGCTTGAGGACTGAGACCAGTTTCAGTCTTGAAGCCAGACATAAACATGAACACAGACCATTCTTTATTTGTCTTCTAGAGATCATGCAGAATGATCAACTTGACTAAGCCGTAATGAAACAACGAGGTCTCACAGGCTTCCTTCTTTGACTGGACCTTGTCACACATTTTTCCCAGGATATGAAACAAGTAGAAGGGTAAATCAATAGAGATCTTTCCAGTGAAATGAAGTAGCAGCTTGAAGTGATAAGGATACACCTTATGATACCTCCCTTCACAGGTGAAGTACCTCTGTATGCAAGTAAGCAAATTAGCATATGAATCTTTGATAGAAATTTTGGGCATGGACTTGTTTAAGTCTGAATCAATGAACTCTGGTTTCAGAAATTCCTTGCAGGGGGTCATGTCAAACTTGAAATTTTTAAACCATTTTTCTTGTCCCCTTGGAATCTCAGTGACTGTCGATATAAATTTTGGAGAGATTAGCAACTCAAGTGTCCCAACCTTTGAATTCAACCCCGTGAAATTTAAAGCAAACTCCTTGGTGACTTGCATATGGCCTCCTTGAAGTTTTTCGTAAAACCTCCAACAACCAACTTGTTTGAAGGCTTGTTCAACTTTGTCATTCTTCAGGATGCTATCTAAACCCTCAGGTTCATTCCTCAAGCACCTGCCTGACCTATGTTCTTTTCTCTCTATAGATCCCTCCATGAAACTCTAGCAGAATGAAAACTTGAAAGAATGGCACTGTCTCACACTTCGAAAATTGCCTCGCTTGAAAACTACCTCGCTTGATCTTTAAGAAATTCAAATTGCTTCCTTATGCATGAATCCAATAATAATGATGAGCATGGCAACTTGGCTCTTTTTGAAACTTGCAATCTGAGCGTACCAAGACATTTAACAATCTTAATGATGAGGATAAGCGGTTGAATTTGATCAGCGAAGTGTATGGACTGACCACTGAAGATGTAAGAATAACTGATTTTGACAAATATGATAGCTAGACAAGATTTTTTACGGATCTTCTTGAATCCCCGATTTCATAGCGCAGCCAGTGCAAAATCTGGGTTTTGCGCTACTAAATCACCTAGACTGGGTTTTTGCGCTACGAAATCACCTAGACAGTTTTGTAGCGCATAAGGACCTTGAAACGAGTTTCGACATATGATGTTCATGTGAAATATGATACCAATGATAGACTAAAGTAGAGAATTGACCCCTTTTGACATACCAACAAGACTCTTAACAAGACTCCTATTCAAAATCTTAGACTCTAAAACAAGATAAAAAGACTAGACCCAAAACTAACACCAACCCTTTGACAAATTTAAAAAATTGATGTTCAGAATTTGAAATATTTTTTCTTAAGTGATAACACCTGTCAAAGTAATATCAACCATTGATAATGATTTGATTATCTTTTAATCTCCACTATCAAAATAATTATTTTTTGAGGAATTTTCAAATTTCTATTTTAATTCATTTTTAATTAGCTCAAAATTAATTATTTTGAGATAATTTCCTCAAAAAATGAATTTGATTTAATCACCAAGGCCCAAGTGACCAAAATTTCTTGAAATTTTCAATACTCCCTTGATGGGGGACCTTCAAAAATTAATTTCTCTTGAGCCCACAATTTTTTTATTTTAGGGAATTTATATTTCCTAAGACTTAAATTTGACCCTAATTAATTAAATTTTTAGTTTAGAATTTTTAATTTATTTTTGCCAGAAAATTTAATTAATTGACACATGAGGGGATTAATTATTTTTTCCAACCCTATAATATTTTAGTGTCATGGCTAAAATATTATTTACATAAGATAATTAAATTTAACCCATAAAGGGGAACACGTTCATTATAGACAGTCAATTATTTTACCCAATTCTGTGACTCAATATGATCTAGTATACCAAGTAATTTGTAATAAAATAATTTAGGTAATAGCTAAAATTATTCCCAAATAACTTTACAGAATACTCGACTAGAACACTAGGACTTACCTAAGATCTTGACAACAAAATCCACCCTAGATTTGGGGTGAGGTTGGAGGGAAAAACTTCGTCAATCATTTGTGTTTAGAAATACAGATGAATCGGTGAGATGAAAAACCTCCTAGGATGAATATAATGACTAGAATAATAGTTCTACCTAGGCTATTACATACAATGGTATTACTAAGATCATTTACATTACAAACATGTGGAATGGGTTTACAAATTTGATAGGTTGTTGGCTAATTATGAATTTTGGATGATCTGAACAGTGGAACATGTTGAACTCCATTTTACGAAAAAAGGGGTGTACTATTATAGGGTAGTTGACATGGAGTGGTCAACATGTCCTAGATGATCTATCTTGTTGTGTCATCAAGTGTTCTAAGCGTGTGATCACAGATGAGTCTCATCATTGTTCACATCGGCTTCATCGATCCCACACTTAAAAAAAATATAAAAAACTTTCTGACCAGGAAACTTAGCCTCATTCAACCCTCCTAAACTTCACATTGAACAATTCTAGCCCTCAAGCTACAACCCTGCCTCTTGGCATTGTGCAATGTGCAGTTACTGCCTCCTAGGACTGGGCACTGCGTAGTTTCAATGCTCAAGCATGGACCTTGGCATCCAAAATTGTGCAATTCAGCCATCGAGCCTAGCCCCAACTTCACATTTTTAGTATCTACACTCAATCCTAACCCTTGAGCCCCTGAAATGCATAATCAGCAGGCCTGATTTGCCATCCATAATTGCATAGTTGCCTGAATCACTGCTCAACCCTTCAGCTTGGCTCATTGAGTTCCCAAACTGCACAAATTTACCTCCTCAACCCAACTTGAACTATGCATTATCTAGTCTCAAGGCTCAAGCCTCGCCCTTAACTACCAAATATATGAAATTTCATAGTCATTAAGCCTCTACCTCAGCCTGCAACCCATCCTTGACTGAGTCAGTGGATAAACATGCAACATCTTAGAATAGGGGTTTATCAAACAGATGTTGTCTTGTCATGAGTGAATTGCAGATGCGGGTACTCTATCAGTCCATGTTAGGATGAAAAAGAAGGATATGGATAAGGGAAACATGCTGAAATACATATTTGTACATGATTATGCAAGATGATCAATCAAGAGAAAGAAAGGGATCATGAATTTGTGATCGCAACTCAAGAGGTGATATCACTGAAGACTTCTTACCTCTAGGCCATATGGAGGTGGATAGAAGAGCATTCCCAAGAAGAAACATATCAAGGAGCAATGAGAATGGATTGACATTTCCATGTCATCAGGAAGTCCGTGTCAGTAGTGTCATGTTATGTCATGTCATGACTCGTCATATGCCACATGATTATTGTGGATTATGTAATTTATTATTCGAAAATGCATTGTAAACTAGAAGTCCAAAAGACATGTCTAAAGATGAAGAGTCATGTAAAATAAGAAGGTCATAGGAATTTAAATAGTCATGAGGCTAGTCGAAGAGTCACAAGGGAAGTGAAACATCACTCCATTGGTTATATATACACCATAATTGTATGAGAAAAGTAATTTTCACCTTGCCTCCTCCTGCAAGGAATTAGAGAGACAAGCTAGCTCTTTTGAGGAGCAAGTGGTGGCTCCAATGCTCTACTATTGGAGCTAGTGGTATTCAATGTATACATGTGTCTTGGGACTTTGACTTAATACATGAAGCCTAGTGGCCAACACATTCTTCATGAATGGATTATGAATGTTTTTAAGACTATTCTATGAATGCTTATGGTTCATGTTTGTTTTCACTTATACTAATGTAGTTGAAATATTTGGGTTGTTTTAGCACTTATGATATTCAGAATGTGTTGTAGTGATTGCAATTTTCATCGCATATTTGTGGACTATTTCACTGGATGTCAGACAGACATCTCTTGTGTGTGTGGGTTTCTACAATAATGGTAGTATTACCTCTCTCTGTGAGGACCACCTTCTTTTCCCGTACGCATTAGAAAAACTTTGACACACCTACAACTGAACACACACTAGGAACACTTACTTGCTTTTCGAAGGCACACATGTATTCTTGTCTCTC
Source organism: Pinus tabuliformis (assembly GCA_031772625.1). NCBI lineage: Eukaryota > Viridiplantae > Streptophyta > Pinopsida > Pinales > Pinaceae > Pinus > Pinus tabuliformis. The sequence continues at coordinate 1,351,100,272 of CM062820.1, read as the reverse complement.
GCTGATAGCTGGAGCCAAGGAAAACCTATAAGAATATATGGAAACTAGGTTGATACTCTGGATGGGGCTACTATTCCAAATGGTGTGAGGTCTAATTGGGACTTCACATTGGGGAGACCCCCTTGATTAACAAATTTCCAGCACCGCCAACAAGAGGTTATGATGTTTTCACCACTCATGGATATGGTCTGAAATATGAGTGGAGGTTGTTTGCCAAAAGTGGGTCAACAGTTCTAGCCCAGTGTCATGTCACGTTGGAAGATTGAGAGAGGTGAGGAATTAATAAGCTATGGCTTGAAATGTGCAATGGGAGCCAACTGCCTGGCTGACATACCATTTCGTGGCAGGGTCACTGAGGGTGAGTTGAAATAGCCTTATACGAACTAAGTCCTTAATGATCGGGTCCTCTGTGAGATAAATGACCTCTAATTTATAGATAAATTATTCAAATGGCTAGTTGTCTTGATCCCTGTCAAAGTAATCTCGACCATTGATAAAGATTTGATTATCCTTTAATCTCCACTGTAGAAATATTTTTTTAGGAATGTTCGAATTTCTCTTTTAATTCATTTTTAATTAGCTCAAAATTAATTATTTTGAGATAACTTCCTCAAAAAATGACTTTGAGTTAACCACCAAGGCCCAAGGGACCAAAATTTCTTGAAATTCTCAATATTCCCTTGATGGGGAACCTTCAAAAATTAATTTCTCTAGAACCCACAATTTTTTTATTTTGGAGAATTTATTTTTCCTAGGACTTAAATTTGACTCTAATTAATTAAATTTCTAGTTTAGAATTTTTAATTTATTTCTACCAGAAAATTTAATTAATAGACACATAAGGGGATTACTTATGCTTTTCAACCCTCTAATATTTTAGCATCATGGCTAAAATATTATTTACATAAGAAAATTACATTTAACCCATGAAGGGGACACATTCATTATAGACACTCAATTATTTTACCCAATTATACGACTCAATATGATCTAGTAGACTAAGTGATTTGTAATAAAATAATTTAGCCAATAGCTAAAATTATTTCTAAATAACTTTACACAAGACTCGACTACAACACTAGGACTTAACTAAGATATTGACAACAAAATCCACCCTAGCTTTGGGGTGAGGTTAGAGGCAAAAACTCCACCGATCATTTGTGTTTAGAAACACAGATGAATCAGTGAGATGAAAAACCTCCTAGCATGAAAATCATCACCAAAATAATAGTTTTACCTAGGCTGTTACATACATTATGGTATTACTAAGATCATTTACATTAAAAACATGTGGAATGGGTTTACAAATTTGACAGACTGTTGACTGATTATAAGTCCTGGATGATCTGAACACTAGAACATGTTGAACTCCCTTTTACGAAAAAATGGGTGTACTGAAATTTCTAGTTTAGAATTTTTAATTTATTTCTGCCAGAAAAATTAATTAATAGACACATAAGGGGATTAATTATTTTTTTCAACCCTCTAATATTTATCATCATGGATAAAATATTATTTACATAAGATAATTACATTTAACCCATTAAGGGGAACACATTCATTATAGACACTCAATTATTTTACCCAATTCTGTGACTCAATATGATCTAGTAGACTTAGTGATTTGCAATAAAATAATTTAGCCAATAGCTAAAATTATTCCTAAATAAATTTATATAAGACTCGAATACAACACTAGGACTTAACTAAGATATTGACAACAAAATCTACCCTAGCTTTGGGGTGAGGTTAGAGGGAAAAACTCTACCGATCATTTGTGTTTAGAAACACAGATGAATCAGTGACATGAAAAAACTCCTAGCATGAAAATCATCACCAAAATAATAGTTTTACCTAGGTTGTTACATACATTATGGTATTACTAAGATCATTTACATTACGAACATGTGGAATGGGCTTACAAATTTGATAGACTGTTGACTGATTACAAATCCTGGATGATCTGAACACTTTTTCATGTTGAACTCCCTTTTAAAAAAAAATGGGTGTACTGTTATAGGGTAGATGGCATGGTGTGCTCAACATGTCCTAGATGATCTATGTTGTTGTTTCATCAAGTGTTCTAAGTGTGTGATCACATATGAGTCTCATCATTCTTCACATCAGCTTCATCAATCCCACACTTAGAAAAATTCTGAAAAACTATCCGACCAAGAAACTTAGCCTCATTCAACCCTCCTAAACTTCACATGGCATAATTCTATCCCTCAAGCTACAACCCTGCCTCTTGAAATTTTGCACTGCACAGTTCTTGCCTCCCAGGACTAGGCACTATGTAGTTTCAATGCTCAAGCATGGACCTTGTCATCCAAAATTATGTAATTCTGCCATCGAGCCTAGCCCCAACTGCACATTATAGTATCTAAGCTCAATACTAACCCTTGAGCTCCTGAAACTACACAACTACACAATCAGAATGCCTGATATGCCTTCCATAATTTCATAGTAGCTTGAAACAAAGCTCAACCCTTCAGCTCAGCTCACGGAGCTCCCAAACTGCACAATTTTCCTCCTCAACCCAACCTGAACTGTGCATTGTGCAGTATCAAGGCTCAAGCTTCACCCTTGACTACCAAATATATGTAATTGCATAGTCATTAAGCTTCTACCTCGACCTGCAACCCAGTATTCACTGAGTCAGTGGATCAACATGTAACATCTTAGAATAGGGTTTTATCATACTAATGTCATCTTGTCATGAGTGAATTGTAGATGTAGGTACTCTATTAGTCCATGCTAGGATGATGAAGAAGGATATGGAGATGGGAAAAATGATGAAATACATATTTTTACATGATTATGCAAGACGATCAATCAAGAGAAAGCAAAGGGATACCAATTTATGATCGCAACTCAAGACCTGATATCACTAAAGACTTCTTACCTCTACACCATGTGGAGGTGGACAGAAGAGCATTCCAAAGAAGACACATAACAAGGAGCAACAAGAATGGCTTGAAATTTCCATGTCATCAAGAATTCCATGTCAGTAGTGTCATGTTATGTCATGTCATGACTCATCATATGCCATATGATTATTGTGGATTATGTAATTTATTATTTGAAACTGTATTGCAAAGTCGAAGTCCAAAGGACATGTACAGAAGATGAAGATTCATGTAAAATCAAAAAGTCATAGGAATTTAAACAGTCATGAGGGTAGTCAAAGAGTCACACGGAATGTGAAATATAACCCCATTGGTTATATATACACCATCATTATATGAGAAAAAAAAATTTCACCTTGGCTCCTCCGGAAACATGTTAGAGAGACAATCTTGTTCTTTTGAGGAGCAAGTGGTGGCTCCAATGCTCTACTATTTGAGGTAGTGGTATTTGATGTATACATGTGTCTTGGGACTTTTACTTAATACATGAAGCCTCATGGCCAACACGTTCTTCATGAATGGATTATGAATGTTTGTAAGACTATTATATGAACGTTTATAATTCATGTTTGTTTTCACCTGTATTAAAGTAGTTGAACTATTTCAGTTGTTTTAGTGCTTATCAAATTCATAATGTGTTGTAATGATTGTAATTCTCATCACATATTTGTGGACTATTTAACTAGATGTCAAATAGACATCTCTTGTGTGTGTGTGTTTCTACTAGAGTGGTACTATTACCTCTCTCTGAGAGGCTCGCCTTCTTTTACCCTACGCATTAGAAGAACCTTGACAAACCTACAACCAAACACTCACCAAGAACACTTACTTTCTTTTCAAAGGCACACATGCATTCATGTCTCTTGTTGATAGTTAGAGCTAAGGAAAACCTATAAGAAATTATGGAAACTAGGATGATACTCTGGATGGGGCTCCTATTCCAAATGATGTGAGGTCTAATTGAGACTTCACATCGAGGAGACCCCCTTGGTTCATAGAATTCCAACACCATCAACAAGAGGTTATGATGCTTTCACCACTCATGGATATGGTCTGAAAGATGAGTGGAGGTTTTTCGCCAAAAGTGGGTTGGAAGTTCTAGCCCAGTGTCATGTTGCATTGGAATATTGAGAAAGTTGAGGAATGAATAAGCTAGGGTTTCAAATGTGCGAAGGGAGCCAACCTTCTCACTCACATACCATTTTATGGTAGGGTCACTTAAGTTGCATTGAAATAGCCTTATATGAACTAACTCCTCAATGATGTTGTTAGTTAAACACCAAAAATGATAGGTCATGATGTGGTTAGTGGGATCTTCTCCTTGCTTTCCTTCAAATTTGGAAATATATGAAGGTAGCTTGGTTGGCATAGGGGGGCAAGTTTTATTATGGGTGATTGGATCATTGGTGAGCTTAGCTAAATCTGGTAGTTTTAAAGAAGAAACAAATGGGATATTCATGTTTTTGGTCATGTTTTTATCACAGATCAGTAAGTAGCTTGAAATAAGTTCCCTTGAGAGGTAATAGGGATGCTTGGGGGAGTAGTATGTTGAATCCCTACAGAGGTAGTGAAAGGGAATCCTTGATATGGAGGTGTTTCCAACAATGTTTCTCCAATAAAGGATGACCCAATTGCTATGGTTGAATGGTGTCTTCTACGCCTTGATGGCGAGAGACCATGCAAACCTCCCAGTAAAGGGAGAGGTTTAGGATGTAATGAGAGTGATGGGTAAACCTTGGTTTCCCTATGGTGGCCTTTATGTGTGAATGTTACTTGATATGGTGGGAGGGGAAATTTTATCAAATTAAATGAACCACATACATAAAACAAAGTGAAAATAAAATATTAATTCTCCTTTTCAGTTTATGATATGTGATCAATCAAACAAGAAAAATATTTTTTTTGTTTATGTATGATAAAAATTCCTCAAATACATATGCTTCCTTTCCACTCAAAAATTAATTGGGCCTTGTAAGGATTCTTATGGAAGGTTACTGGGGAACATCCTAAAAGTATTGGTGATGTTTCCAACAACCTAGTATCAACCAAGGTATCGAGAGGTTTTAGTGCTTCCCACACCTACACCTATAGGAAAAAATGCCCTAAAAATTTGGCCACTAAGGTTACCTTTGTCCCATGAGGGAAATCAAGTCTTGAGCTTATTAGTAGTCAGTTAAAAATGTGGATCACTAAATTATTCTGGTAGCCTCATCTAGAACAACAGGACAAAAAACGATTCAAGTTTTCCTTAGAGAAATTAGAAAATGGGAAAGAAGCTTACTTGGAATATGTAGCAAGCCTTCTTATCCTCCTTTCTTCTAAGCTCCAACTCTAGCTCTAAGTAATATAATTAGAACCCACACACATCTAAAAGAAGCAAAGAAACCACAATCGACATAGCATAATATAAAATCTCTATTCAATGAATCAACATGGCATTTAAATACATGAGTGCAAACATGACACAAAAAATATAGGAAAACAAGATTCTCTTTGTATTGATAAATATAGGAGAGATTTTACAACCATAAATCAAATTTGATCTTGTAGATGTATCCCCAAGTTGAATTGTCCTTCCTTGTCACAAAGAACACCCAAATATGAACCCTAATGCATGAATGTGATGACTCCTTTAGGTTCAAATCAATATCGTAAAGGCACTATCAATCTCCAAAATCCAACCCATACCTTATGGGAGGCAACAAATTTATAGGAGGAGTGTGGTAGTTTAGGAATTCTTATCCAATTACCAATCTACACTTGGGATCCACTTAATAGGGGAATATGAGCTCAAGGGATAAGACATAAGGTTTCCAAGATAAGATTTGAGCTCTCTATCTATGGTAAATAGTTAAAACTGCATTGGAAGCTTCTCGAAGAGGAAGAATCAAATTTTCTTTTTCCTGAATAATTAGAATCATTGCACCTGTAGAAGGGAGCAACAAGTTTTGATCAACACCAGATAATAGGCATTAAACATGTGTTGAACATAGGTGGATAAGGAGGCAAGGTGCACTAGGCTAAAAACAACATTTTTGATCTAATTACCACATAAACATAGACTTTTTCGAAAAGTGATGCTTAGGGCTTTGTGAAGGGGTTGTGACAAAGAGTTCCAGGATGTTGATTGATCTGATTTGTAGGTCTATTGTTCTGATATGACAAAATTGGCTATAACAAATTTCCCCCTAAAGTACAAATTCAAAAGTAATGGTTGATGACTGGAGTTATTTACCTTGTGACAAATTCGGATCAAGAAAAACTAGTTGAGATCATCATTTGTTACAGTAAATTTTCATCATCTTATCATTGCTAAGGGAGGCATAACCATGTTCATCATATAAAGCCAATATTACATGTACAATGATCAAGAAGTATTATCCACTTATGATAAAGTGTGGACCCATCTTTGGATAATCTTCTATATGATCACAACCATCATACTTTTGTGATCTTGTATCAATCCTAAAATGAAACACATATGGATGAAACTAGATCTAGGGTCTTTTATCTCGTTCACTCAATCGCTTAATGTATAAGTCTAACCATGTTAATAAATGATATGGATTCGAACATGGTATACACCCTTTGATTACCAATCAATCATGTAAGTCGTTAACAGATGCAAGAGGAACCATCGATGATGCTAATGGATTGAAAGCTACTATACTACAATCTATGTGGTGTGAATAAATGATTTGAAGTCAAACACCACACAAAATCTTATGGTTGAAGGCCAACAATGAAGACCTGTCACAAAAAGCGAGGAAACCTTCCATTGATGTATGCAAGATCTAAGGTACCAAAGGGAGTTCCTACGTCAACTTCCTAGATAATAAGCTGATGTTGAGAAGAAGTGACCCACCGCAGGAGGGCCTTGATGTATCCCTCTTCAAAGAAATGAAATGAGTGTTAATATTTGAGAGGGGAGAATGATGTAAAACTTGTTCTAGAATGGTAGACATGAATGAAGGCTTAGGAGTATTTTGGAAGATGGTAATTGAATGACTTCTCTTGAACATATCGATGACACTTAATGGAGTTGGCAACATTGACCCAAAACTGAATGAGGAAGATTTTAACATGGTGTGATGAACCAAAAAGGCAAGAGGATTCCCCAACCCAACAACCATGAATATGAAGTGGAAGAGTGTCATGTTCAAGAACAAATCACTATCATTAATAGGTTAACTACCCTATTTTCCTAATTTTGACAACCATTTTTGGTCAGTAGCTCTTTATGCTTGACAAGCTTGAGGAGGATAACATATTCTTGATCTATAAGTTCATTCTTCGAATGAATCCTTCTGAGTATATTTAACGAACCCTAAGAAGGAGTGGTTCAATCTCATCATGCTAGATGAGTCCAATGTTGTTTGATGCTTTTATGAGTCCAGCGAAGGTATAACTCAACTCCTTTTTATGTTTAGAGAATTTGAAAAAGAGGTGGAAAACAAAGCTACAAAGATTCCTTTTCATAAAATTGTCTCTTTAGTCTAGAAAGGCAGAAAATGATACTCAGGAGAACCTCTTAGCCATGTTCGAATAAGGTATTCCTTTTACATAAATAGTCCATCCCATTCTGGAAAAGGGTTAAACTTATATAGAGCAGATGTATTTTCATTTATTTTAATGAGTTCGAAAAGATAAGTATTCGACAATATTTTCATATATAGGGAGTCTGAAAAGAGTTGAACGAGGACTCTAAGGGGGTTCCTTTTTCATGAGTTTATAGAGTCTGAAAAAAAGTGATAAAAGTATGATCCTTTGTCAAAATTACCTATTTTCCATTTAGAAATGCCATTAAATCATTCAAATAACTTTAATCCTGCTCAAAACAATATTAAAAGAATAAAAATATAAGAAATATGGTTAAATTAGGTCAAATTTAGATCAAAAGAATAAAATAATAATAAAAATGACCATAAATAGGCAAAAAGTAATTTTATTTTTACCATTTTCATTTTAGCTCTTTTTTAGTGAGCTTGAGTCATTTTTTCCCCCAAGCTTCAGTGGCTGATTGTGGCCAATCTAGTGGACCGTTTTGAGTGTCCAACTAGCATATCATGAAATTTTTTTAGGAGTTTTAAGTGCCTTTAACCTTTAATTTTGTGCCATAGTTCCAATGCACTCTCTCCATGTCGAAAGGTGCACAAGGAAAAATTAATTTACATGGGTAATGGTGCTTCTGTGTACCTCCCAAGCAAGGGAAGGAGTGTTTCAATGCTTTGTTTTCTTAATCCATGGTGCACTGGGCCTATTTCAAAAAAGGGTTTTGTGATTTTCACTCAAATTTTTCACAAATTTTTGCATGGGATTTTTTCTAAATGTTTTTCTCATTATCTTGCAGATATCTACCATAGAAAAAATGTCTTTAATTTGGTGATAAATAGAACATGAGTCTCATGACATGGATGCTGCTAATGATCCAACAATAATGCAGGATTTAACAAATTATGGAATTCTCAAGTTATTTTTACTTCCTTGCATGAGAGCATAGCTAGAATTATTGGAATATCTAATCAAGGCATGGGACATTCAGGTACAATGTTTCAGACTTGGTGCACATATCCTTAGCATAGAGGTGGAGTGTATTTATTTTTTGACAAGTTTTTTGAGGAGAGGAGCTCCTATCTCGTTATCTGGCTTGAGAAGGGGCGATGATTCTGTCAAATATTATATTGCTACACACTATAGGCCTCGTTCCCAATCAAAAAAATATTGGAAGATTGAGATTAAGGATGTGGTTTGAGTGCTTCTCAAGACAATCCCCTTTGTCATAGCTAGATTGGTTGGTAATGTTACTCTCAATTTGTCTAACAGGACCCAAATTCAATATGCATTAGAATGCATCAAACCAACCGTGTTTAGTTGGAGTGAAGGGGTGTTAGAAAACTTGAAGGAGAAGCTCACTAAAGAAAAATATGGGTGATTGAAGAATTTGGGTACGGTTCCATCTTGATATCATTTTCCTTAGAGAGGATTCCACTACTACATCCACAACATATTGTTCTTGAGCTTCCAAATCCTAGGGTTCCACAAATGAGAGGAAGGGTAGATCTCATGTCTCAACATGCAGGTCAATCTTCCATGATTTTCACTCATGTTTTCTTCCAATGGTTGCGGATGCAGCTCATCATGATCGATGATTACCCATATGCCATAGTAGATATTTTAGGAGACCCAGAGATTGTGCTTCTTAAAGGCTAGAAATGGCGTGACATAGGTAAAACAAAATCATTTTGAATTTTCTTTTATTTTTTGGTCTTACAGTTTTTTTTTGTTATCTTTAAATGTATCCAAGACTAACTATTGATTTCACATGCATATGTTTGACCTATTCGACTAGTGGGCTCACCCTCTCTTTAGCAACGTGGAGGGCAGCTACTTGTACAAATCGAGGCACAGGAAGCTATAGGAGAACAAGAGGAGAGGCACGATCTAGGTGTAGTTGAGACTCTTGTAGCGTTAAAGCATCACATTGAGGGATTGACTCATAGCATACCATAGACCAAGATCAATCAGACCCCTATGAGACTGTAATGTTATACCATTGGTGTGCCAAACCATATTATTAGTTTTTGTGCAAAGTATCCTGCATGATTATCTGTTACCATGAACACCATCCATACTAGTCTACTAGGAGGCCTTAGAGCCATATTTTGATTGCATACACTTTTTATAGTATAGGTCGTGTGGTGATATGTGTCTCCAACGTAGTTTTTGTGAAACCAAACTTATATATATATATATATATATATATATATATATATACAACTATCTACTGATGTTTCCTATTGACTCTATGCTTGTTCAATGTGTAATGTGGATTGAAATGTGTACATATGCTGCAAGTGTCTTCTTGAAACATAATTCACCAGTGCATCAGTTATTGTATTTATACTTCTAGGTATGTGTTGATATTGAATGTAATAAAAATTCCTTTCTAGAAGGTGAACCCTTAAAAACATGCGAAGCATAGTTGAACTTTGTACTGAGTAGATGTTATTCAAATGTAGTACTATGAGTTTTTAATAAACTCTAATAGTCAAATGGAAATTTCCATGTGAAATAGTGCCAGACAAAATTTTGATCACTGCACTATACTCAATGATGTTATTAGTAGAGTGACTGATACAAATCCCTCATAGACTTACTAACTTTCCATGTGGAGCATAAATAGCCCATGTTGTAGACGAAAGATTTTGAGTACTATAACTAGCACCATCAACATAACCAAAATATGGTTGAAGGGACAATGACATCTACAAATCAAATGAAATCCAAGATTAATAGAGATAGTAGGAATGTTGGGCAGCGGATCCCCCCATAGCATGTTTTTGGGCTTGAAGCACAAATTTGATAAGGCAGTGCATTCCATAGTTACCACCCCCACCCACACTACCACTCGCTTCACCTCCCTCACCTCCATCTCCACCCACTCCACCTCCACCACCCCCATAGTTCAGCATGGTGAGCACGATGAAACTACCTATATTTAGCGGTGTAGGGAATGAGGATCCGAACCAGTTCTGGTTCATGGTAAGTGCAATATGGGAAGCACAAGGGGTCACGGATGACAACATTAAGGAGGCTACATTGGTGAGGGCACTGTAGGATCACGCACTAACATGGTATATCAAACACTCTAATGACCACCCAAATGCAAGGATAGCAGAGATCCAGAATGCATTGAATAGAGAATTTAGTTGGCCAAAATCAAAGACACAGTCAATCATCAGGTTTAAAGAAATTGTGATGCTTTCAAATGAGACCCCTTGGGTTCTGGATCAGTGACAGAAGAGTACGATCTGTGAGGCTAATATGACACTCATATATGCACAACATTGCGCATGGTTCGTGGCATCTCTGACACTGCACCTGAGGACGGTGTTGTCACAACAGAAACTTTCTACCCAGGCCGAAGCGTTGGAAATGGCGATGAGGTTGCATGAGACACTGATACAATACCTGGGGCTGGGAGTTCAACAAATCCACATGCAACTACATAATATCTGCCTGGAAATCCAGAGCTCGAAGTAGGATAGGGCACTGTGGCTAGAGGCGCGTGAAGAAGTATGGTGCATAAAATGCAAAGGCCAAGGCCATGACAAGGATCACTGTCCAGTATTCATGAATTACTTGGTAGGAGGGTGGCCAATGCCTTTCAGACCAGAGGAATAGGTAGGGCCGAGTGTGACACCCACATTATGGTGCGTGATTTGTTAGATAGGAGGAAAGCACACAACAGATAATTGTCAATTGTTGTAGAAGTATACACCAGCACCCCAACAACTGTTTTGTAATTTCTGTAGGTCGGTGGGCCACGACAAGCATACTTGTCATAGCTAAGAGCCAATGATGGATCAGACCCTTACATATAGGATGCAAATAGAAACATGAGCCCTCAACCTAGCTACAGGGATGGCGCGTAATGGATTTCAAGGGGGAGGTCGAGGACAAGGAGGAATGGGGCCAGGAAGGGGTCATAGATAGTTAATTTGTTACAATTGTAGTGGACCAGGGCACTACGCTCACGATTGTACCAACCTCACGAGAGTATCCTATTCATACTATGCTCAGTTTGATCATGAAATGGTAGATTGTTTTACGTTGATCAGACAAATGCGTGAGAAAGGGGTACTCCAGCCTCCTCCGACTCAAAATATTCAAATGATGAGGTCTGAACCACGCGAAGAAGACCCAAATGTGAACATAGTGCTCAGAAGCAATGCGACCATAGGGGAGGATAATGGGAAGCAGCCCAAGGAAGATACATGGGTTTGTAAGGCTCCTACAAAGGAACCCGAGTTTGACTTAGAACGTGCAAAGGAGAAGTTCATGGAAGCTAAGAAGAGCTTCATGGAGGCCTCCACTTCAGGTAGTAAGGATCAACCAGAGCCAAGGATGGATCCTTCTATGCTTACTACCTTTTTGGAGACAGGCATGAAACTATTGCATGACAATATCGCAGTTAAGGGACTACAGGAGTTGATCACCAAGTGTGCAGGGTTAGGGGAACCGCGTGTAGTCCGGAAACTGGGAAAGCATGCATTGCGCACTGGGAGGGAAATGAGATTAACGGCGTAGATTGGTGAGTATGAAATGGATCAGGTAATCCTAAACCTGGGTTTGGACGTGAATGTGTTACCAAAGCAGACATGGGAATGCATGGGTAGGCTCGTGTTACAGTGGTCCCCTATTCAATTACGAATGGCGAACCAACAAAAGATTTTTCCCATGGGGAGGTTGCAAGGGGTAACAGTTGATATCGAAGGCACAAGCACACAGACGAACTTTGAAGTAATAGAGATTTTCGATGACAACAATCCTTATCCTGTGTTGCTAGGAATAGACTGGGCCACTGATATGAATGGAGTCATCAACCTAAAGAAGTGGAAGATGATATTCAAGAAAAAGTCCCTTTGTGTAGTTGTTCTCCTAAACTTAACCGAAGGAGCACGCTACACCGAACCAGTGCGTGACGATGAAAGTGATGATTAGTTGTATTGTATTTACCAAATAACGGCATGAGACTAGGATCGGGTGAACCCAATTGCAGATGGGAGAATCTTGTGGGAACACGACAGCTCCTATACTTCAGGTTCAGACGAAGAAGTAGAACGCTGGCAGAACCGGTTGCATGAAGTGACAATGATAAATTGCAACATGATGATTAGATCACTGCATTGCATGACAACGGAGGCAAGGGAACTACCAACATATGATGGAGTAATAGCGGTGGATGAATTCTTGGAGAAATTTGAAAGTTCAGTACTAGAACAGTAGCGGTACGGTGCGCTGGAATGGGCACTGCAAGAAACACCCACACGATGGTGGAGTACACATCAGAAGACCATTGGCAACTAGCACGAATATTGAAGATGGATGTGCTTACGGTTTGGAAGTCCCCAACATCGAATGAGAGTCGGGTAGCCAGGACGAAATAGCTTGCGCACCCACCTATGTTAATGGGTACAGACGTGTACTAAGCAAGCACATCCCAGACTAATGATCGAAAATCAGAACCAGACGCGGCAGTAGGAAAGGTAACGCACACCAAAAACATTCCACATAGGAGTAGTAAAAAAGCTATGTGGAATCATGAACAGAGTTTGCTAGGTGAGATGAATTGATTGGGACCTGCGTGTACCAACGGTTTGATGGGCCTCTTGGGCCATAAGCAAAAACTGGAATGTGGAAATGACCCCAACACTGATGAAAGGAGAGGAAGCCATAAGACCTGAGAAGAATTCCCATACAACAGCTCCCATAGCTGGGACAGTACGCGAGGACCCGGGTAAAGGAATTATGCAGTTGCAGGAAGCCATTCGGCGAGGGAATTTGAAACTTCGCGAACTCGAAGAAGATCGGGTACAACTGTAGTAGAGAAGCATGTTAATGGACGCAGAAATCAGAAAACTAGAAACTAAAATCGTGCAAGCAATACGCGTCAATAGAAGGACAGGACAACATATGGGCAGTCATACCACCACACTAGAAGATTGTCATCGAAAATTTCTGGCTCTGGTACCATGGCTGTGATCGCACCTTATCAGACAAAGTAACCAAGGAAGTGCATCGCATAAGGAAGAATGCGAGGGCACAAGGGTAACTAAGGAAGGTCCGCAGACCAGGTTGGAAGGTGACTTAAAGCCTCGCACTGGTGGTGCAACCACCTGACTATCCGTAGGAAGCACAGTCTCAGCGCCCTAAGCAGTTGAAAGAGAGCATGGGACTATAAAAGAGTCTGTATGGGAGCCGCGTGACACGGAAGCTGCGCACAGGATCAGTATGATGCACAAGTCATCTCCACACACAAGGGGCTATGCTGCCACGCAAATAGATGGATACAATGTGTATATCAAGGAGCGGAAGGATTCGGAGCAGAATTAGACCAAACACCCGTTCATCATAATTGATGATGTTGTTTTGGTGGTGTTTGACTCATGGCCACCCGAATGGCATGCCTCGGATCTGGTAGCGCATGATGAGGCGATGATATAAATATAGAAGGATGCTGCCAAGCTATTGGCACAATAGAAGCTGAACGAGCAGCTCATCGAGGAGGTAAGGACTTCCCATAAGGCAGCGAAGGCCGCTGCAGAGCAGACCAAGGCTGCTGAAAAAGCAGCAGCAGTTGGTGCCACCACGGTGTAGGAGGAAAGAGGCTCGGACCGGACCACAGGACAGGGGACAGACGACACGGCGGAAGGCAAAGACCCAAGTACAACAACTACATAACTGAAACGACTGTGCAATACAGAATGAACAAGGCCACGGAATAAGACCAAGGCTTCCAATTTGGATGGGGAATCTATTACACTGACAGAGGGTGATCTATACGACATCGATGACACAGTTCACGAGGTCACTAGGGAAGTGCTCCAAGAAGTAATGATGGAGTAGCAGAACATGTTGAGGGCACTCAGGGCACAACTGCAGCAACTTCAGGTGTGGCTCCCACAAGAGGGAACGATAGTCATCTACGGTGCCACGGGAGCATCTACAACAGAGCAGTTGTTGCGGGCCAAAATGGCTAACACCGTCGCACTACTGGAAGGAGCACTGACAGCGAACAACATGGAGGATAGAGCCATGATAGGACAGATCAAGGGACTCGGCCTAAACTTGGCTGCCCTTCCGCGGCATATTTTATACCAGCTATAGGATGGAGCGATGATAGAACTTCGCACTATGGAGGGACACACAATGCAAATGCTAAGTGAATAGTGAATCAACATTGAACAACTTAGCCTACAATACGATGAAGCAGTGGCACAAAACTAGCAGTTGGAGCAGATCGTAGAGGAAGCATGTCACCGCGTCCCAGAACTGGAAATTGCAATAGATCTGCCAATAGGAATGCAGATCCACAAATTGGTCAATGGTTTCTGCGAGGCAAAGGAGGAAGCTACGAGGATCCAGCTAGATTTGAACCTGCAAATTATTGAATTGCGATTAAAGGCACAACCCTCCACACCCCCAGAAGTTCGAGAACAGTGTGCAGGCGATATCTGAAAAGGGCTGGAAGACATTGAATAGGTCGTGCAGAGCAGTGCCTCAGTGTTGGAAGAATCCTTCGGGGTCCTCAAAACCTTATAGGAGGACCCCACCATACAACGGTTGGAAATAGAGGTGCAGGAGATTCAAATAAAATATGATAGTGTGCGCTGGACAACGTAGATAGTGGTCCTAACTTAGCGGCTCGTGAGGTTGCAACACACAAAGGCATTGAAGGAGCAAGTGGACGCAGTGTGCCAAAAAGCGGTAGTACTTAAAGCATGCTTCCAACATTAGATTGATGAGGCCTTCCTCATCATAGCCGACATCGAAGGAAAACTCACACAAATGAAAGCGATGCATGAACTGAGTAGGGATTTGACCCTGTGAATGAGCATTCAGCCGAGCGGATCCAGCAGATGGCAGAACAGTGCGTTGTAGATCTTCACGTAGCACAAGCATAGTTGGATGGACTTCGCGCAAAGTTCGCCACACCAGCAAAGTGACTCGGGACGAGTCACGATGATTGTGCTGGGGACTTGTTGAGCAGCGGATCGCCCCATAGCATGTTTTTAGGGCTTATATCATAAATTTTGGTCAAATTTAGTGTAAAGACCCCACGAAATGCAGGTGCAGAGCGCAAGAGTCTAGGGTTGTCCGCCCTAAGATAATGTAATCTAATGTAAAGTGTGTCAACCTACCCATGGTCCGTAGACCATGGGATTGCATAAATAGAGCAAGGCTCTAAGTGTAAAGTCAGTTTTTAGTTTTAGAGAAGTAATAGATAGATGCGAATGCATGGTTAGAAGATAGAAGTAAATCTGAAGTGTATTGGGTCTAAGTGGTAGGTAGAGGCTCCGCAGATGAGTGTGCGGACCCCTATAGCTGAGTGCGTAGGGCAGAGTCAGGTCTGTAGCTAAACTTGAGTATTAATAAAGATAAGATTGATTCAAATTATTGTGCATCTGGTTGTAGATCTATATTTCCATGTTCTAGTTATCTTTATGGATTTATTTATTTTTCAAGTATTCATGCCAATCTGGAAATTGAATAAGCAATACAAATATTGGGCCCTCACAAACTAAGTTAAGCACTAATATAATAACACAGTAAGGATTGATCAGATTAATACGAAGGTGTGCACGCGTTGCGAGGAATAGAAAGTTGTGTGGGGTAGTGCAGCACGCAGATTAGGATCACAAACCTCTAGAACCCTCATCAATACATCCCTAGGGTGTAGAAACCTAGTTCCAGCACCCTCCCATACTACTTCGGGTGAGACCTTAGTCCACGCTTCATGGACTGTTGCTAAAAGGGCCAGTAGTATTGGGATTTGCTTGACTAAACTCACTACTAAACTTGGTTCAGGCCCCACATAAGCAACATGGAAACTTCGAACTAAACACACTACAAACACACGTATATTATATGTACATGGTAACTATGCAAAGATGATCTAAGCATAGTATTTTTTGAGGTAGAACCCATTTTTGGGTTGTGCAAAGGGGATTCCATCAAAATCAATGAGCTTGTAAGCCCTTTTCACAAAAACAATTTCAACTATGTATGAGCCTAACCACATTGGTTGGAACCTCCCAACCCCTAACATATCAACTTGTTGTTCATATATAAGGACTAAATAACCTTCTGAGAAGGAATGAGGTTTAAAAATATTATCAAATTCTTCTTTGATGTGTTTCTTGTAGCCCTCATTTAACATCGCTAAATGTTGGGCGCAGGATCCCCCAAGGGAAGTTTTGGGCTTAAAGCCCAGATTTTGGCTGAAAGATGTCAATCCGATGTATTGACTCCACATTTTGTGGGCGCGGAGCATGAAGTTTGTACATGAGTCATAGGGTTGTCCGCCCTTAATTTTGTAATGTAATGTCGGCTTTACAGATGTACCCTTGGTCCGTGGACCATGGGATTGTATAAATAGAGCAAGGCTCTAAGTTGTAGAAAGGAGAGAAGGGAAAAAAGAGAATGAAGAATGGAGAATTGAGTCTTATCTGAAGTGTAGAGTCGAGTCTTTGGGTCGTAGAGTAGTTTAGAAATTCTACAAATTCTCTACAAATCTACCTCTAAGGCCATGTATAAAATCTGACTGTATATTAACACGATAATGCAATATACCAAAGAAAAATACTACAATCTACTTCTACTATCAATTTTCTTTTCGGAAGCTTAAATATTGAGCTAAATCAGAGCTGAAAACATATAACTAGAAGAAGAAGAATCAATGCACAATACACATGAAAATACTCAGGGGAAAGCCTCAGCTAAAAACCCCACTATCTGTGTTATCATACAAGGTGGAAATATATCAAAATTACACAAATCCTTAGCTCTCACAGCTAGCCAGCTCTCAACACAATCCTCCTGGATGCTCATAGGCAACCAAATCTTCTTACAAGCCTTCTCCTCTGCCCTCCAAGCCTCCTATTTCCTTGCACAGTTTCTCCTGGGTGATCCTCTTGTTACCAAGTGTAACATTGATCACTCACACTCATCTCACACCCTATAAAACTACGCAATCCTCAAGGAAACTTATTCCTTCTGCATGGATGAGTTTCCTTTATAGGAAAACTCATGCAACTAATAGTACAATGTCCTTGTCTTTAATCTCAACTAGGTCTTTCTCTGAATAGACATGCATGAGTTATTTATGAGAGAATCTTCAATTATCTGGAGTACACTAGTTTGATGTGTGCATGCATTAACTGACTGAAATCACAATTAGTTCCTCAAACTGTTTCGAACTAATTTAGCTGGACATAACTCATTTAACTAAGCTAACTAATTACAACTCAAATATAACTCATCCTTCTCTCCTTAAATAAGGGATAATCTCGTTAATTTAAGGGATAACTATTGCATGACTTCACAAAGACTTCTAGCTTGAATTTCTCCAACTAATTAACTCAAGATGAATTAATTAATTATTTTTCAAGTAGCTAGCGAGACTAAATTTGAATTTGAATTCTCAATTTTAATTCAAGGACAAATTAAAATTGGAATATTCTGAATGCTATTTTTAGCATTTATTGTTGCTATTCTCAACACCCCCTCTCAACAAGAAAGGAATTCAACTCGATCCCAATCCTAAACCTTTGGAATGTTCTGTATGCAACACTTCTCTCTAGTGTTGTTGCTCCAGCAACTCCAGAAACAAAAAAAAAAAAAAAAAAACATCCAACTTGAATCGGAATGATGCCTCTATCATCAAAGTCTCTGACTGTTATTGCCTCTGTCGACGGAAAACTCTGCGCTTCTGCTGACTCAACCTTTCTGCATTGTTGTCAATCCTTCTCTGCAATCTTCAGTATCTGACTGCTCTAGCCTCTATCACTTTGATCTCTGACTGCATCAATCCCACTGATTCCTCCCGCTACTATGTACTTCGGGATCTCGTAGCAAGGTATGATCCATGAGATAAAACCTCTCAATGGACCCTGCCCAATTTTAGCCTTCTTGAGACTATCACTTAACATCACCCCACCTCACACCTAGAGGTATGGATGCATGTGATCCCTCAGCCCACTTGGCTTGAAATTTCCCCCTACTGGAGGTCTCTACATGAGTGGATTCCTCCACTCGGTCTCCTCTCAGCATCTCCAATTGTGGCTCCTCCACAATTGTCTGAGACTTCTTCTGGGACTACACGTTGAGAGGTAATTTACTCTCCCTCTCAACCACCAAGTCTCTAACATTTTCCTTACTCCTCAAGGCTTTTCATGCATCTTGAACCTTAAGAGCATACAGGTTCTTGACTCATGAACTGACCTGTTTCACCTGTCTCGTGGTGATGTGTCTAAGGAAAACCTTTCCCTTACTGAAGACAACATCATAGCCTTTGTCCTCCAACATCGTGATCGATACAAAATTCTTCTTCAGTCGAGGAACATACTTCACATCTTTCAAGGTGATAAGAACTCCATGCTCCCTCTGAAAAGCGACCATGCCCACTCCTGAAACACTATATCTTTAAAGGTCACCCATCTCTATGAGCATCTTGAGGTCTTTCTCCTCCAAGGTACTGAATAAACTTTTATCGCTGATCATGTGGAATGAGGCTCCACTGTCAAGAAACCAACCACAACCCATCATCGATGACATCATGCATGCGATGAGGGTGAAGTCCATCTCGAACTGAGAGGCTAATGCCTCACCTTCAGATTCTTCTAAGGATCCCTTCTTGGACTTCTTCGAAGGGAAATTAGTTGCATAATTACCCATCTCGTGACAATTAAAGCATCTCACTTTAGAATTGTCAACCTTCTTCCCTCCATGAGAAGAATTTGATTTGGAATGAGAATCTTTCTCCTTCACTTTCCTTGCCTTGCTTGTTAAGGCTAGGTTTTCTTCATCATCATCCTTGGATGAAGAACCATCTCGTATGCTCCTTCTGATATCCTCTTGCATGAGATCTGGCCATAGTCATTCCTAATCCGACAGTTTCTCCCTTCCATTCATAGAGTCCTAGAAGCTATTCTAGCTCTATGGAAGGCCAAGGACAGCAAGGCTCACCATATCATCATCAATAGTAGTTATTTCCACACTTCTAAGCTCATCTTTGCAAGTGGTGAGCTTGTTTAGATATGTGGAAATAGTATTTTCGTTCTCCATATTGATTCCTCGAAGCTTGTCCTTGAGCACCAATTTCCTCTGGTCGCTACTGTTTTGGTAGAGGTCCTTCAATGTCTTCCACATTGAATATGGAGTATCCTTCCCATGGAGACTCAAGACAATAGGGTCTCGAACTCCCTCAAGGATGATCCTTCTCGCCCTCGCCACACACTTCTTCCATTCAGCCAACTCTTGTGCATTAGTTGAACCTGGCTTTAGGATTTCTTGATCAATGAAATCCTTCAAGCCATTGTCTTCTAATACAGCTTCCACGCTATCTTTCCATGCTATGTAATTCGAGCTACCATCCAAGGCGTACTCGACTCTCAAGCCATAGAACGCCATTGAACAACCTTGAAGTATGAGATGATTTTGATTTGCACCTGCAACCCCGAACTTCAAAATTCGAATTCTCTTCTCTGTATATTGTTCACTGCTGACTTAAACCTAGCTCTGAGACCATGTATGCAAATTATCTACAAATCTACCTCTAATACCATGTAGAAAATCTGGCTATAGATTAACCCAATAATGCAATATACCAAAGCAAAATACTATAATCTACTTCTACTATCAATTTGCTTTGCAGAAGCTTAAAGATTGAGTTGAATCAGAGCTGAACACATATAACTAGAAGAAGAAGAATCAATGTATAATACACATGAAAATACTCAGGGGAAAGCCTCAGCTAAAAACCCTACTATCTATATTATAATACAAGGTGGAAATATATTAGAATTACACAAAGCCTTAGCTCTCACAGCTAGCCAACTCTCAGTACAATCCCCTAGATGCTCAAAGGCAATCAAAGCTTCTCACAAGCCTTCTCCTCTACCCTCCAAGCCTCCTATTTCCTTGCGCAGTTTCTCCTGGGTGATCCTCCTGTTACCAAGTGTAACACTAATCACTCACACTCATCTCACACCCTGTAAAACTACGCAATCCTCAAGGAACCTTATTCCTTCTACGTGGATGAGTTTCTTTTATAGGAAAACTCATACAACTGATAGTACAATGTCCTTGTCTTGAATATTAAATGGGTGTTTCTCTGAATAGACATGCATGAGTTATTTATGAGAGAATCTTCAGCTATCTGGAGTACACTAGTTTGATGCATGCATGCATTAACTGACTGAACTCACAATTAGTTCCTCAAACTGTTTGGAACTATTTTAACTAGGCATAACTCAGTTAACTTAGCTAACTAATTACAACTCAAATACAACTCATCCTTATCTCCTTAATTAAGGGATAATCTTCTTAATTTAAGGGATAACTGTTGCATGACTTCACAAATATTTCTAGCTTGAATTCCTCTAACTAATTAACTCAAGATGAATTAATTAATTATTTTTTGAGCAGCTAGTGAGACTAAATTCAAATTTTAGTTCTCAATTTTAATCAAGGACAAATTAAAATTGGAATATTATGAATGCTATTTTTAGAATTTCTTGTTGCTATTCTCAACAAGTAGGAGAAGGCTCTACAGCTGAGTGCGCAGAGGCCTAGTAGTCTGCAGCTAAGTGCGCAGGGCGAGTTGAGTCTGTAACCATTGAAGCATTAATAAAGAGAAGTTTTGCATCATTCTTGTGTATCTATTTCCTATTTTTATGCTTTGAGTATATTGGGTATGAATTGCATTTTCACTGTTTATATGGTGCCCAAACTTATATGATTGTTTTGATTAAGTAAATGTGAGATAAGTATTAGTTTATGCAAATATAACTAACAATTGTAAGAACATAAGCAAGATTTGCAGTGTAACTTGGGGAAATAGTTTATATTGTTGCTATAAGCAGCGTGAAAGCACCTCAACCCGTAGTGAGGGTTGCGCAAAGGAGGTTATAACAAATCTCGAAGGTATCGCAGGTCAAGATAGTGCACGAAGTGACCTGCGTGAAGGTATTCACAATTGGACTAATCGACCCCTCAGACATCTTGAGGGTGTGGAAAATTGGTTCCAGCATCCCCCCATACTACTTTGGGTGACACTTCAGTCCACGCACCACGGGCTGTTGCTGAAAGGGCCAGTAGTGTAGGGATTTTTTTGGCTAACTAACTCTGAACCTGGGTCAGCCCAACTCAACCCAACAAATGGTTCTGTTGTTGGGACCAGAATCTACATATATGTCTGATGTCGTAAAATTGGAATCCAACTAAGAAGGAAATTGAAGGTTGGTTGGACAGGAGGATTCACGAGTTCGCGGCACAGGAGAATAGGGATCCATGACTAACAAAAGAAGAGTGGTTAGACTTCTACCTGTACACAGAGATCCATGAAATCTTTTTCGCATCTTTCCCTACTAAGTTGTACGAGTGGATAGTGAAGCTAGAAGATAGCCAAGGAAGGTGGAAGCTCGATGGTCCTATTGTGTGGACCCCAGAGTTGGTGCACAGATTAGAAGCATCGAAGGATCATATTTCACGTGTTGTTGATCACTGGCTCGATCAAATTATAGGAGGATTCATTACTGAGTTCACAGCAGAAACTTCAGTCAGATATAGCGAGGTAGAGTGACGCTTCCTCAAATGACCATGAGGTAAGTATGTAAAATCTCTGAATACTTGGATTAAAATGCTATTGTGTGAAAACAGGGTTATGCAATTACCTTGATGTTTGATAAGTATGTAAACTCTCTGAATACTTGGATTAAATTCTATTGTGTGAAAATAGGGTTATGCAATTACCTTGATGTTCGGAGCTATGCGAAGTGCAAAAACCTACAGAAATGAAGGCAGTAAGGGAACAAAGAATGTCCCTTTGATTTCACCTCCATGAGTGGACGAGGAAGAGCTCACGAAGGTTTCTCCATGAAGTGTGATCCATTTGATAAGGCAGAGGATTCCGAGCATACCACCCCCACCCACACCACCACTAGCTTCATCACCATCACCTCCATCTTGACCAGTACCACCTCCGTCACCACTGTGACTCAATATGGCAAGCAAAATAAAGTTGCCCGTGTTCAAGGGATTGGGAAATGAAGATCCAAACTAGTTTTGGTTCATGGTAAGAGCCGTATGGGAAGTGCAAGGATTTACAGATGATAATATAAAGAAAATGACATTAGTTAGTGCTCTGCAGGATCACACGTTGACCTGGTATATTAAGCATTATAATGACAATTCGAATGCGGGAATCACGAATATCCAAATTGCACTAAATAAGGAATTTAGCAGGTTGAAGTCAGAGGCGCAGTCGATCATTGGATTCAAAGATATCACAATGCTACTAGGAAAGACTCCTTGGGAGTTGGATCAAAGGCTGAAGTGCATGATTCATGAAGCTAATATGAATCTGACAGATGGAAAACATCATGAATGGTTTGTAGCATCGCTAACGCCACATCTGAGGAGTGCACTGTCACAACAGAAGTTAACAACTCACGTAGATGCCCTAGAGATCGCGATGAGGCTTCATGAGACTCCAATACAAGATCCTAACTTGGAAGTTCAACAGATCCACGCGCAGTTGAAAAACTTATGCCTTGAGATGCAGAGTCTGAAACATGATAGGACAACTCGACCAGAAGTACGCGAAGAGGTGTGGGACATAAAATGCAAGGGTTAGGGTGATGATAAGGACCACTGCCCAGTGTTCAAAAATTACCTCGCAGGAGGAGCACAAATGCCCTTAATACTGCAGGCATTAGCATGACTTAGTGTGCTGCCTACTTTTTGGTGCGCAATTTGTCAAATAGGACGAAAACACGCTACAGACAACTACCATTTGTTACATAAGTATACACAAAATTCGCAACAATTGTTTTGTAACTTTTGTAGGTCAGTGGGACATGATGAGTGCACTTGTAGAAGATATGAGCTAATGATGGATAGAAATCCCACCTAAAGAGTTCAGGCTGAAATACAACCTCTAGACCATAGCACAGGAGTGGTGCGAACAAGATTTTAGGGGTGCAGATGAGGCTGAGGTGGAGGAGGACCTGGAAGAGGTCACGAACAGCTGATATGCTAGAATTGCGGAGGGGCGGAACATTATGGTTGTGATTTTATGAACCCAACGAATCCATCATGTGGGTACTGTACCTTGTTTGATCATAAGATGGAAGATTGTCCTATGCTTATAGCTAGGATACACGACAAGGGAGTGCTACCACCTCCCTCGACTCAGAACCTATAGATGATGAGGTCGGAGTTGTGCGAGGAAGATCCAAATGTGAACATTGTGCTCCAAAGTGGAATCACGATGGGAGATGATAAAGGCAAACAACCTGAAGATAGTACTTGGGTTCGCAAAGCTCTAGTGAAAGAAGCAGAGTTTGATTTGGAGCATGCTCAAGAAATCTTTATGGAAACTAAGAATAGCTTCGCCGATGCCTCCACTTCAGGAAGCAAAGATAGATTGAAGCTGGAGATGGACCCATCTATGCTTACGACGTTCCTTGAAATACGCATGAAGTGACTGTGCGACATTAAGGCTATACAAGGATTGTAGGAGCTCATTAACAGATGCACTGGGACCGCACCAAGAGAACCGCACGTAGTCTGGAAGATTGGAAATCATAAGATGAGGATGGGGAGAGAAATGAGGTTAACTATACAAATTGGAGAATATGAGATGGACCAAGTAATTTTGGATTTAGGATTGGGTGCGAATATTCTGCCGAAGAAAACATGGGAGCGCATGGGGAGACCTACACTGCAATGGTCTCCTATTCAACTGCGAATGGCGAACCAGCAAAAGATAATACCTATGGGGAGACTGCAAGGAGTTACTATGGATATTGAGGGTGCAACCATGCTAACAGACTTTGAAGTAATAGAGATTGTTGATGACAGCAATCCCTACCCCACGCTCTTAGGAATTGATTGGGCCACTGACATGAATAGGGTGTTGGAAATAATACTGAGAGGGGGGGTGAATCAGTATTATCAAGTGAAATATTCACTTTCTCAAATCCAAATAATATATGCTACTTCAGTTAATTAAACCCGCGTATATACGCAACTATGTAGAAGGAAACCCGCGTATACAATGCAAACTTATAATTTACTTTATCTTTCAGATGTTGATTGTTAATTTGTGTATTAGAATTAAATAACAAGTAACCAGAAACAGTAAAACAGAGCAGAAGACAATCACACACAAGAACACAAGATATAAGGTGGAAACCCAATGTGGGTGAAAACCACCTGCTGCAATTCGTCTCTATCTTCTTTTAATTAGAAACTTCATTTTACAATGTACTGATGCAGTCCTTTACCAGTACGCAGGCTGCAACCTGCAGAGAGCTACAACCCTCTCTCGTTCTCCAGCTTCTCCTGGAAGGGAGCTACAACCCCCTTAGCTCTTGCACTAGCCAAGATACTAGTATGTAGGTGCTGGCCTATAGAAGGCTACAACCTTCTCTTTCTTCCAGGGACCACGTTTCATAAATTTTCAGACTGGATCCATGAGCATCAATCAAGAATTTATGCTTCAATCAATCACCTTTTCACCAATCAAAACTGAATAAAAAATAAACAATTCTCTGACAGCTGCACCCAGAACACACTAACTGTAACCATACACTAATTCTAAACCTAGAACACTACAACAATAAATAGAAGCAGCTAGAATATAAATTAAGAGATGTACGCTACTTCACTGTTCAGAAACCTGCGTGTATACGCTTTTGTGTCAAATCCAACTGGCGTATACGCTTCTTTCCCTTACCAAAACAACGTGTATACGTGCCTTCGCTTCACTGAAACTGCGTATAGATCTATAAGGGATAATTCACTCTATCAAAAATTCAAACATTGATTAGCCCAGAGTATCAGATTTATAGATCAAGCATGTGCCACATATAATAGATCAAAATCATACAAAGATACTATCATTCAAGCCTTAAGATTATGACCCATCAATAGAGCTTATCCTTCTCTTTGTGCTAAGGTTCCTCCTTTATTCAGATCCAGATCTGCACCATAACCCCAATCACCAGTATTTTAGATCTAGCACTTATTAGATATTCAATTAATTTTGATGATACCTTGCCAAATGATCTCCTTCCTCTTTTATAGTCTTAGGCCTTTCACAATACCACGGTCCAAAACCATAATAAAACAATACCAAGGACCCAATACTTGGGATCAATACTTCTGACGAGATACCACGGTCCAAAACCATAGGTTCAAATACCAAGGACTAACTACCACGGACCAAAAGTAAGTTCTCCAACATATACATGCTTTTCCTTGCGTGAAAGTGCATGTATACGCATACGCGCCTTTGTAACATCTAACCCATGTGTATATGCACCTTAGTCTAGGTGAACCTGTGTATATGTCTTTTCCTTCATTCTGAAAGCTTGAACTGAGATCTGTCACCAGAGAGAGTTGCCATCAAGGACAACACCTGTGCCATAGCTCCAAACCTGTGCCATAATGCCAACAATCTCCCCCTTTGGACTTGATGGCAACCCCAAGATCCTCAAAGTCATTCTCCCCCTTTGTCATCAAGGGCAAAGGGTTGTGCTCCCCCTGAGTACATGTTGAAATTTCTGCCCTGCTGTGCTGACCATGCTCCCCCTGACTGTAGGCAAGATCTGCAAAAAGATGTTCTTCAAGAAGAACCATGACTTATACATCATAAAAGACCTTCCTATCACCAAAAGACTCAATACATACATCCATCACCCAACCAAGTGGGGATCATCCACCCAACCAAGTGGGGATACATCAGAGATTTACATATGACATCCAAGTACATTACATCTTCATCCCAGGCATAGTGGGGAAACCAAAATAGGTCGTTACATGACCTTGACACCTTAAAAGAGATACATGACATAGAGACGAAATAACTAGAGAAAGACTTATGAAAGTCACCAATAACTGATATTAGCAGCATTTTTCAATCACCATTCAGATCATCAACCAATATTTCCTTCTGGTCTCCCTCTGCCTTTGTTCCACCTGAAACCAAAAACAGCTGTGAACTAGAACCAAAAGCTTCTAAGATAATGCCAACAATGCATTATTAGAAGATTATCTGCTCCCCCTGAACCTGTGTCGGATGGTTTCTGCCAGACCCATATCAGAATATCTTCAACTAGAGCCTGTCCCTACTGATATCCATCAAACCTCCATATACACTACTGTCTCTTCACAAACCGGCATATGTATGCAGATCCTCATTAGGCAACTCGCGTACACGAATTTTTCTTTGAAACAGACAAGATTTAACAGCGAGATGATGCATCAACTACTCCCAGATTCTGTCTGAGGTATTCAAAAGTTTCCCTTGGCAGTGGTTTAATGAGAATATCAGCAACCTGTTCCTTAGAAGGAACATACTCCAATTTGACCTTTTGTTCCAACACTTGTTCCCGGAGAAAGTGATACTTGATCAGTATGTGCTTGGTCTTTGAATGCATGACTGGGTTCTTTGAAATGTTGATTGCACTTATATTATCAGATAAGATGGAGATAGGTGGTGTACAAGTCATTTGAAAATCCTGCAAGGTCTGCATCATCCAAAGGAGTTGAGTGCAGCAAGATGCAGCAACCACATATTCCGCTTCAGCTGTAGATAAAGCAATCGAACTCTGTTTCTTGCTGAACTAAGATACTAATCTGGAACCCATAAAGAATCCACCACCACTTGTGCTCTTCCTGTCATCCACGCTTCCGGCCCAATCTGCATCTATATAAGCAGGAAGAGTGAGATCTGTATCTCTAGGATACCATAAGCCATAGTTTTGAGTTCCTTGAAGATACCTAAAAATTCTCTTTACTGCCTGAAGATGGGTTTCCTTAGGATTTTCCTGAAATCTTCCAACTATTCCTACTGCATGCATGATGTCTAGTCGGGTACCTATCAAATAAAGTAGACTTCCAATCATGGATCTATAGGTTGGTTGATGCACTGCTGCTGATTCATCATTTGCACTGAGGCTGCATCCTGTAACCATAGGAGTACATACTGGTTTTGAATCTTCCATGCAATACTTCTTCAAAATCTGCTTGAGGTACTTGGTTTGAGACAAAAAAATACCGCCTTCATTTTGTTGGATTTGTAGACCCTGAAAATATGTTAGCTCTCCAAGTAATGACATTTCGAATTCTTTCTGCATCACCAAGGCAAAGTTTTGACTCATAGTTTCTTCATTGTTGCCAAAGATAATATCATCTACATACAAAACAGGTATTAGCAATTTGTCATTTTAAATTTTTATATAAAGATTGCTATCTGCTGATCCCTTTGAAAAGCCTTGTTGATGAAGATATTTGTCCAAATGATAGTACCAAGCCCTCGGAGCCTATTTAAGACCATAAAGAGCCTTTTTTAGTCTGCATACAAGATTTGGATCATTCCCAAGAATGAAACCATCTGGTTGCTCAATGTACACTTCTTGTTCTAAGTCTCCATTCAGAAAGGCTGATTTCATGTCCATTTGAAATACTTTGAGCTTCTAAAAGCTTGAGAGAGCAAGAAACATTCGGATGGCCTCAAGTCTAGCAACGGGAGCAAAATTTTCTTCAAAGTCTATTCCTTCTTTTTGAGCATACCCTTTACAAACAAGTCTGGCCTTGTTTCTAATCACTTCCCCATTTTCATTCATTTTGTTTTTAAAGATCCATTTTGTCCCTATGACATTCTTATCCTTTGGTCTAGGAACCAGCTCCCAAGTGTTATTCCTTTCGATCTGCTCAAGTTCTTCATCCATTGCCTTGACCTAACATTCATCTTTGCATGCGTCTTTTACATTTTGTGGTTCAATGGAGGAGAGCAATGCCAAATAGCTTGAGTCTTCTGCAATTGTTCTTCTTGTTTGTATACCTACCTCTTTCTGCCCCAAATTTTGAGATTCTGGATGATTCTTCTGAACGTACCTAGATGGAGTCTTCTCTTTTATCCTTATCTATTCGTCTGGTGCCTCTTGAGGTTCTTCTTCATCATCAGTCTGATTTGAAGGATGGTCTTCATCCTCTTCAATATTTTCATAATTTACTTTCCTAGGAATGTTTCCTTCTTCATCAACCACAACATCAATGCTGTCAACTGTTCTTCCAAGTCTTTTGTTGTAAAACTTATATGCTTTGCTGTGAGGAGAATAACCAAGAAGAATGCCTTCATCTGCTCTAGGTTCAAACTTGCCAAGATGTTCATCATTATTCTTAATATAGCATTTGCTTCCAAAGATTTTGAAATGTTTTACCGAAGGAGTCTCACCATACCAGAGCTCGTGAGGAGTTTGAGTGCTATTTACCCAGACATTTGTTTTGTTGAGAATAACAACCGCAACAAATGCAGCTTCACCCAGAAGGTTGCGGGAGTTCCAAACTCATCAAGCATAGCACGAGCCATTTGTTGAACCGTTCTGTTCATCCTTTCCACTACATTTTGTTGAGGAGTCCTAGTTGTAGAGGATTCCATTCATATTCCATGTTCTTCACAAAAATCGAAAAATTCATTTGAGGTAAACTCCCCACCTCTATCAGACCTAAGGCACTTAATTTTGTGATATGATTCATTTTCAACCAAGGCTTTGAAATATTTGAATTTTTCGAAGGCTTTGTCTTTGTGCTTCATAAGTCCTATCCAAACCATCCTGGAGAAGTCGTCAATGAATAATATAAAGTATTCTTCTCCCCGAGGTGACCTTTTCCTAGATGGACCACATACATCTGTATGGACTAGTTCAAGACGCCTACTAGCTGATCCTTTGTTCTCAGGGAAGTTAGTTCTAGTTTGCTTACCAAACTGACATGATTTGCATATTGTATTGTCTGGAATTCTGATGTCTGGAAGACCACGAACTGCCCGGTATTTGCATGCTTTCCTTATCTGTGAAAATCTTAGATGCCCCAACCTCTGATGCCATAACCAGTGTTCATCATTCTTGCTCAGATAGCATTGTTGTTGTCCTTCTTCAAATATGTATAAATTATTTGGAGTTCTTATGCCTTTGATCATTGTTTTTCCTGTATCAAGATCACGAACACTACATCCATTTGATCGAAATATTACCTCAGTTCCTTGACCGCACATCTGACTGGCACTCAGTAGATTATGCTTCAAGCCATCAACATAAAAAACATTTCCAACCTTGAATTTTTCTTTCAACTGAACAGTGCCTTTTCCTTTTATGACTGCAGACGTATCATTTCCAAAAGAAAATTTCTTTCCTTTTTCTAGAGCACTATAAGATTGAAGTTTTTCTTTATCACCTGTCATATGCTTTGAACATCCACTGTCGATGTACCATTGATTTTCCTGTCCTTCTACATATAAAGCTATCCCACATCTTTCTAGTTGTGGTTCCTTCATTTTCCATGTTCTGGCATTTGAGGTTTGTTCCTTCTGAGTTGTCTTCCGAAACCGGCTCTTGCATTCAGAATCTTCATGACCGAAGTTATTACAAATAGAACATTCAATTTCACTTTCAAGGGTGGAAAAGTTGTTATAGGTCATTTTCGTGATTCCAGTCATACTTCTTTGTTTTTGAGCTTCTCTAGTCATGATTGTCTTATAGGCAACACATTGAGCTGCTTTGTGACCAAAGTTATGGCAAGAGAAACATTGTCCATTGAAGAAACTCCTACGATTATCAAATCTCTCAACCAACCGATTGTAGTTTCTACTGACATCCATTCTTGAGGCAAATTGGGAAGATTTTACCTGTGGCTGGTTGTGGCTTCTGTTTGTCCTTAAGGTAGATTTCCCTTGATTTTCTTGATAGTATTTATTCATTCTCTAGGTATACTGTCCCTGATTTACCTGATAATTTCTATTAGGCCTTTGCTCGCTCCTCCTTGCTGCATCAAGATAAATTTTGGAGGTGGATGCTTGAGATGCTTCTCCATTATATCCCAGACATGTCTTGATTAGTGGAGAACGTTGCACATTGATAATCTCATCCAGAGTTTCAGATCCTTTAACAAATTTAAGATTAAGAGCTTTTGTTTTCTTAATCTCTTTTCTAAGACCAACAATTTCATATTCCAATTTTTCATGATGTTTTTCCCTTTCAGCCAGTTGACATTGCAAAGAATCAATAATCACATTTTTCTCTTCTAAAATAATTTTGAGATTAGAAATCTCTTCATAAAGACCTTCTTCATCTATAGCATCCATGTAATTATCATCTTCAAAATCCATTAAAATTTTATAATTATTACCTCGTTCATCTTCGTCACTATTTAAAAGTCCATCAATATCTTCATGAGTGTAATAGCTTTTCTTACTTGCATTCTATTTCTTGTTCCATCTAACAGGTTCCTTCCCCTTGTCAATATTATCCTTATGAGGACATTTGGCAGCATAGTGACCGACTCTTCCACAAGCAAAGCATTTGAAAGGTAACTTACCTCAGAATCGTCCAGCACCCCGTTGAAGGTTTTTGACAAAATTTGTTTCTTCTTCTTCTTCTGACACGTGTCCTGACTCATAGTAATCTCCTTTGCCTGAAGCCTTGAAGGTAGCTTCTCTCCTGTCTGATGGTCCTCCTTTTCTCATTTCATAAGCAGTCAGAATTCCGTGTAGTTGTGACATGGTAAGGTTTCGTAGATTCTCTTTTTCTTCTATTGTAGAAACTTTAGATTCAAACCTAGGGGACAAAGATCTTAGAACCTTTTCAACCACAATAGCCTCTTTTATTTCTTCACCCAAATTTTTCATACAATTAACAATCTCATCTACATGAAGGAAATAGTTAGCCACACTTTCAACATTGTGAATTCTGAGATTTTCATACTGAATTCTGAGGGTTTGAAGTTTTTCTCGTTTTACCTGATAATCTCCTTCATAGCTCAGAACAATCTTGTCCCATATTTCTTTTGTGGATTTACACTGCATAACCTTCACGAATTCTTATTGAGATAGACATCCTAATAGAGTATTGACAGCCTTTGCATTTGTTTCATATTTCTTCTTCTCAGCTGGATCTGTAGGAGTTGCTGATGGAAAAGTGTACCTTGTATCTATGATATCCCAGACTTCTGTACCAAGAAATTGAAGATAGGCAGTAACTCTTACCTTCCAATATACGAAGATTGTCCCGTCAAAAATTGGTGGCCTGATAGATGCTTCTCTCTCGTAGTTGCTCATGATGATGGATCTTCCTTCAAGCGATCAAGCTTCTTTAGAAGGACCTGCTCTGATACCAATTGTTGGAAATAATACTGAGAGGGGGGCTGAATCAGTATTATCAAGTCAAATATTCCCTTTCTCAAATCCAGATAATATGCGCTACTTCAGTTAATTAATCGCGCGTATATACGCAACTATGTAGAAGGAAACCTGCGTATACAATGCAAACTTATAATTTACTTTATCTTTTAGATGTTGATTGTTAATCTGTGTATCAGAATTAAATAACCAGTAACCAGAAATAGTAAAACAGAGCTGAAGACAATCACACACAAGAACACAAGATATAAGGTGGAAACCCAATGTGGGTGAAAACCACCTGTTGCAATTCGTCTCTATCTTCTTTTAATTAGAAACTTCTTTTTACAATGTACTGATGCAGTCCTTTACCAGTATGCAGGCTGCAACCTGCAGAGAGCTACAAACCCCTCTCATTATCTGGATTCTCCTGGAAGGGAGCTACAACCCCCTTAGCTCTTGCACTAGCCAAGATATTAGTACGTAGGTGCTGGCCTACAGAAGGCTACAACCTTCTCTTTCTTCCAGGGACCACGTTTCATAAATTTTTAGACTGGATCCATGAAAATCAATCAAGAATTTATGCTTCAATCAATCACCTTTTCACCAATCAAAACTGAATAAAAAATAAACACTTCTCTGACAGCTGTACCCAGAACACACTAACTATAACCATACACTAATTCTGAACCCAGAACACTGTAGCAATAAACAGAAGCAGCTAGAATATAAATCAAGAGATGTACACTACTTCACTGTTCATAAACCTGCGTGTATATGCTTCTGTGTCAAAGCCAACCTGTGTATACGCTTCTTTCCCTTACCAAAATAGCGTGTATATGCGCCTTCGCTTCACTGAACCTGCGTATAGATCTATAAGGGATAATTCACTCTATCAAACATTCAAACACTGATTAGCCTAGAGTATCAGATTTATAGATCAAGCACATGCCACATATAATAGATCAAAATCAAATAAAGATACTATCATTCAAGCCTTAAGATTATGACCCATCAATAGAACTTATCCTTCTCTTTGCGCTAAGGTTCCTCCTTCATTCAAATCTAGATCTGCACCATAACCCCAATCACCAATATTTCAGATCTATCACTTATTAGATATTCAATTAATTCTGATGATACCTTGCCAAATGATCTTCTTCCTCTTTTATAGTCTTAGGCCTTTCACAATACCACGGTCCAAAACCATAATAAAACAGTACCAAGGACCCAATACTTGGGATCAATACTTCTGATGAGATACCATGGTCCAAGACCATAGGTCCAAATACCAAGGACTAACTACCATGGACCAAAAGTAAGTTCTCCAATATATACGCACTTTTCCTTCCGTGAAAGTGCGTGTATACGCATACGTGCCTTTGTAACATCTAGCCCGCGTGTATACATGCCTTACTCTAGGTGAACCTACGTATATGCCTTTTCCTTCATTCTGAAAGCCTGAACTGAGATCTGTCACCAGAGAGAGTTGCCATAAAGGACAACACCTGTGCCATAGCTCCAAAACTGTGCGATAATGCCAACACAGGGTGATTAATCTGTAGAAGCACAAGAAGATTTTTGAGAAGAAGTCTATGCACGTAGTTATACTCTTGGACCCTACTGAAGGATCACGCTATACAGAGCTGGTGCGTGACTATGAAAGTGATGATGATTTGGGCTACATCTACAAAATAACCACATGAGAGTAAGATTGGCTAAATCCCACCGTGGATGGATTGATCTCGTGGGAGCGTGAAAGCTCCTCTACGTCAGATTCTGATGAGGAGATAGAGTGATGGCAAAACCTGTTACATGAGGTAACCACGCTGAACTGTAATATGATGACAAGATCACTATGTTGTGTATCGATGGAAGTGAGGGATATGCCTACCTTATAATGTGTTAAGTGTGGTAGATACTTTCCTAGATAAGTTTGAAAGGGAGGTGCCGGAAAAGCAATGTTTCCAAGCCTTGAATTGGGTACTGCACGCTACACCTGTGAGGTGGTGGGGTATGCATAAAGGGATCTTTGACAACTGGTGCGAGTGTAGGATGATGATATTCACATGGTTTGGGAAGCCTAGAGTACGACTGATAGAAAAATACAATGGACAGGATGATCCATGCACGCACCTGGCTAGGTGGATGTAGGTATATGGAAAACAACCTACACAGATGCACATGAACTTTGCACTGAGAGGTATAGTAAATAAGCTTGTGTTGGGGGGCCATATGTGGATTTGGATCTTAGGGTTGTACAGACATTATGTGGGAAGAATAATCCCGCAGAAGGTTATCCACATAGAAGAAATTAACAAGGAGTGCAACGTTGAACACGGTATGCAACGCGCAGCGAAGTGATTGGAACCTGTGTGTACTCAGATAGAAACCTTTTCGGTTGATCGATGGAGTAGAATTTGTAATGCCTATGGAGTCTATCGTACCTAATCCATGCATAGCGGTGC
Source organism: Pinus tabuliformis (assembly GCA_031772625.1). Classification (NCBI taxonomy): domain Eukaryota; kingdom Viridiplantae; phylum Streptophyta; class Pinopsida; order Pinales; family Pinaceae; genus Pinus; species Pinus tabuliformis. The sequence goes on along the minus strand of CM062820.1, from coordinate 1,351,066,148 downwards.
TCACAGGGGTAATGGACTACGAAGCCCTATAAGAGAGGCTTGCACAGTTGGAAGAGCTCGAAGAAAAATGGTTGGGACTTGATGAAGAGATCCAACAGGCTGATCTTAGGCTCCAAGAACTTGTGAATGAAAGAGTTCGGTTGAGCGAGAAAAGCGCCATGGTGGTAGCAGAAGTCAAGAAGCTTGAGGAAAGAATATAGAAGGACTTCCTTGGTGAAAAGACCATGGTGGTAAAGTTGGAGGAGCTCGATTACATTAACAAACTTAGGGACTACCTCTGAGAGTTTATTAGTTTAATGCATTAGATGGGATCGTATGTTATTAAGATCACAGATGGTGGCACGGTGTAGTTGGTGAAGTTAAATGGCGAACTCTTTCGAGGAAAAGTAAACGGTAGCCGGTTGAAGCCATATACAGGTGGTTCAACCACTTAACTAGCCGTAGGAAGCATAGTCTTAGCACTCCAGGCAGGTGAGAAGAGGTGCGGGACTATAAACTAATATGCTCGAGAGTTACACGATGTCAGGACTATGCGCAATAGCGAGGTGTCACAAGGTCCTAGACAACGCAAGGGTAGCTGCACCGCCACACAGGTTGGTTGGAAAGTGACTGTCGCAGTCACTATTCACGATGTGATGCTTGGTTTGAGACCAAATGGAGTGGGTGGCAGGCATTTAAGGCAAACTTTATGGGATATATTTGGTAACATCTACTGCCAAGGGAGCATTAATGGATCAAATTTGGGGGGAACAGTCAAATTCAAATTCAAAAGGTGCTATAAATTGCAAAGGGCTACCCAACAAACAACACTTGGCCATTTGAGAATTAAGTTTTTGTGCACCTTGAGATTCAAGAACTTTGATCTATTTTATCCTTTGAAGTCAGCGGCATTGTTTGAGCACTTACCTGAGCCATTGAGAGATTTGTGGAACAATAATATGGCAGCATTTGAAGAAGCCATGGACATCAAAGAGATGACCGCTGAAGAGGCCGCGCAGGCCATGACGATAGGAGATGCCCCAGAAAGTGCTAGGATAGTTGTAGAAATCCCTAAATCACCATGCATGCCAAGGATGCCCAAGAAAAACAAGTAGCCTATGTTATGAGTGCACATGTCCCCTAGAAACCCACTGAGAAATAAATTGACCATGAAAGAAAAGGGGAAGTTGATTAATATGGAAGCCGATGAGGAGGAGGAAGACCTTGAGGACATCCTAGGGGAAGAGGAGGAGGATGAAGAAATGGAGGAAGAAACCTAGGGTGTGGACCGTCTTACCAGGTTGCCCGCATATGTTCCTCCATAGAAGAGGAAAGCAAGGGTTCCCAAGGACCTATATGAGAGCAAGAGCTCTCTGTAGACTTTGCTGCTCCCCGATGATGTCATTTTTGAAGGAGCACACTTAGGACAGGTGCTAGTTCTAAATTTGAAGATTCGGATCTTGGAGACCACATGAAATTCCCACACTTGGCAACCGCACAGCTAATGCGGCCAAAGGAAAACACAGCAGTGGGAGTCATAGAGTTTGAGCCATACAAGTGGTTGCACAGAGTAGAGAAAGCAGGGTTGTTAAACCTACTCTGGGTACCACATTACCATCGCACCCCAGTAACTATTTTTGTCATCAGGCAGTTGCTCTGCTTGGTGCATGATGGATGTTTGTGGCTGGAGCAGTCCATCCCCATCATGGACCACCTAATCCACAAAATTACTCAACTCCCTTTGCAAGGGGGAGGACCTAGCAGATATTTCAGAGCGTAAGAGTAACGATTTGGCCGTCATGGAGGCCATGAAGAAAAAATTCAATTTGGATAAGAAGAAGAGGGGGCATATGATCTCCAATATCAACAATAATGTGGTCAGAGTCGCGATGCAGATACTGGCTGGAAAGGTTATGAGGAAGTGTCGCACGGATGACGTGCCCGTGCCAGTGGTTGCCTTGCTGAGCAATGTGCAGAGGGGGTCCAGTTTAACTGGGCGGATTACCTGTGCCGAGAATTCCTGGAAAATTGTCGCAAAGCATAGGAACAAGGGAATAATTTCCACTATCCATGGCTTCTGCTATCCATAGTGCTGGTGGCTTGGGAATTGCCTAAGGACAGCTAATTCCCAACGATTGTGAAGGATTGTCCAGAGGCAGCGAAGTACGCTTCGCTATGGGCAACTAAAGACACACAGAGGATCATAGACAACAAGATATTCTAGGTGTTCATGGAAATGAACATCAGAATTGGGATTAACTGCAAGTAGCGGTTATCGCCCACTATCTATCATAGACTATAGAGCTTCACAGAGTTCAAGGCATACTTCAATCACGTATATATCTGAGAGCACGAGGACCCCTCGAAGAAATGGAACGAGCTCCCCTACCTGGCCACGAACGATGTCATATTTGCCATGCTTGAGTCGTGGCTACTAGAATGGCACGCTCCAGCCAGCTCCGCGGTGGAAGCAGAAAAGTCTGCTGCACAAAGGAAGAAGGAGGAGGCAAAGCTGCAGATGGCACAGTTGACAAAGAAGAGAAGGAACAAAGTAGCAGTAGCAAAGGCACAGGCGGCGCGGGACGCTTCAAAGGAAGCAATAGAAAAAAAATAGGTAGCAGAGAAGGAGCGCAAGGGAAAAAAGTCACCCTTTCCTAAACAGGAGCTTGAAACAGAGGAAGGTGGCATGGACCCATAGACAACTTCCACACAGCTGAAGTGGCAGTGCCCAAGAGAGCAAGTGGGGCTGCAAAAGAATTCAAAAGCCTCCAAGACTTATTTCAACCCGATCACACTCACTGAGGGGGATATACATGATATAGGGGAGATGGTGCACAACGTCACTGTGGAGGCCCTCTAGCAGTTCGTGAAGGAAAATCAGATGGTCCGAGCACAGATATAGGAGTTGTAGGTGCACACTCCTCAGGCTAGTACTTTGCCGACCAGCCTCGCAGTAGGCACGGCCGCAACTGAGTAAATTTTGCACACCCGCATAACCAACACTATAGTGCTACTAGAAGGGGCACTGGTTACAGAAAATGAGGACAAGTGTGGGAATTTTGCATGCTTCCTCAACCACCTGCACTAGTTGCCTGTTCTGTGTGGCAACCTCATCGCGCTGCAGGCTTAGTTGTTCCATATTAATCTATTGCTCGCTCATCACCTAGAGTGTGTGATTCTCCCTATCCTGTAGTTCTCTGGTCACTCCATCCTGTAGAACATAGAGCATCTCCTATTTTCCTAGATGTTTTTCCCACAAATCAACCTCAAAACAGGAAATATAGGTCGTCCTACAGGATGTCCTAATGCTTCCTATAGGATGTTCTAATTCTCCTATAGGATCCCCTATATTCCTACAAGATCAAGCCGAGAGAAATAGGAGTGATTTGGAAGGTGCTATAGGGCTTATGAAAGGTGAATGACAGAAGAAATAGGGCAAGGGACTGGCTAGGACTTCTTCAGAGCTCAAAATAGAGTTTGTATGATGGTTGGATTTGGTCAACAAACTTGGAAGGTTGTTCTTATGGAATGATGAAATGGTTGAGGGACTTGGTGGATTTTGGTGATCATGGATGGTGTTGGCTTATATGGGCCTGACCTAGGTTCGGAAGAGTTATTTATCCAAACAAATCCTACAGATATCGGCCTTTTCGGCAACAGCCCACAGAGCGCAGACTGAGTTCTCACCCAAGGTAGCAGGGGAGGGTACTGGAACCAAGTTTCTGCACCATTGGGATGTCTAGTTGTGGTTTGAAGAGCTCATGCACTGTCCTACAGCCTTGCACTGCTCTTCTGCTGCATAGACTTGAAACATGATTACTTCTCAATACTAATCACAGAATAATTTATTATAGATCAACTCCACTTGAAAAGGGTCTTTAAGCAAACATTTAATCAAGACAACTGGTGCGCGTATTTAACAGAGATACAGATTTACATTAATCTAGAACATAAGAATGCACATAAAGATTCAATAGCAATACCAATCATAAATTAACTAGATCTGCAATAGCTCAGATTGACACAATGTTTCAAAATCAACTTATCTTTATTTCCACTTTATCACCGATACATCCAGATCTACCCTGCGCACTTAGCTGCAGGGGTCCGCACACACAACTGTAGACTCTACCAGGCCTCCGTGCACATAGCTGCAGAGCCTCTATCCACTACCCAATACCCTCGACCCAGACTTACAGATGCCTCAAGACTTTTCTTATACAAAAAAGCTACTTTCTACCCATAGAGCCTCGCTCTATTTATACCTTCCTAAGGTCTGTAGACTGACTTACTTCCTATTATTATATATTATTTCTTGGGTAGAAAACCCTTTGACTCAACCTTTTACCTTTCATGCTCTGCGCATTCCGTGGAGCCTTTATCCTATCTCTACCCAAAATTTTGGACTTTGTTCCCCATAACCGTTACGCAGGGCTTCTCCTACCCAACAGTCCCCCAACAAAATCATCGTGACTCGTCTTGAGTCACTCAGCTGGTGCGGGAATATTTGCGCTGAGGTCGGTCAGCAACTTCTACACGTCGCATGTCCCTTCAACAAATTCTACTAGGAGCCTCTGTACCTATTCCAAGTGAGCCACTGATGCATCCCTAGCACGTGCAGTTGCTTGCTTGGTATCATACACTGCGTGCATATGCACTATCTTCCCTTCAATTGTTATAGATACGCTAAACACTTCATCGAGTCAGGGCTGGATGCATTCTTTAAGTACTGCCTCCTGTTGTCGCATCGCATCAACTTGGGCCTTGAGAGCCTAGGCCTCCTTCATTTTGGCCAACCGTTCTGTGATAGCGACCATCTGTGTAGCCCCTTGAGTAGTTTCATAGGCCTGCTGTAACTCATGCACCTTAGTTTCCACTTGCTATATGGTTGGGTACTCCTGGAGGGATGTGAGCATAGCGAGAGACTGATACAGTAGTCCAGAGCATTCATGGACAACACTCCTCATTGTTTCCAATCCAGCTTCTTCCTCATCTTGTGCATCAATCTGATCAATCAGGGCTCACATATCATCATCATCCTCAGCGAGTTCGGTGGTGACTGCTTTGCCTTTGTCAACTACCGACCGTTTATTGAATCTTGGTGAGGCCTGGACTGTTCCTACCATCTGCTTGTTCTTCCTGGGTCACAGTGTGCGTGGAGACTTTGGAACTTCGAGAACCTGAGTCACGTCCTCGGGCCCTACTCCTCTCTGATATAACCTAACTTTCTTGTAAGGACTAATGTTGCTAACAGTCATATTTTGACTTTCCCTGTGGTAGCGCAATCCTTGGGGTGCAGCTGCGATCGTGTGGACTACCTTACTTGGTAAATAATCCTTTTTCCGTGCCAGCTTTCTGTAGACTTGTTTATAGTCCCACGCCTTCTTTCAACTACTTGGGGTGTTGAGACTGTAGGTTCTACTGCTAGTCATGTGTTCGCAGCTCTGGTGTGATTTCTCAACTTCCCTACTAGCCCGGGCTGCGAGCACCTCTCGACCGTCTGGGTAGCTGATCTGTTGGTAAGTGCTGTTATGGGGGGTGTGTTCTTCCGTAAGTGCAGGCGCAGCCATGATAGTAGGGTCACAACCCATTCTTGTGCTACTCTGTTGGATCTGTCCCTTCTTAGTGCACTTTGCTTCCTTGGTCGTACCCATAGTTTATTGATATTTTGGGGCCAACAGCTACCCTATCTTTGTTGGGCTCATTTTTTTCGTCTATTATAGGCCTAGCAAACCTGTGGTATCTGCAACTTCCCTAATTCCCTGCTGACCTTGGCGCTGGCTGCTAGTGAACTAGTTTGTTGTGGTGGCTTTGGGCTACTAATTCTAAGCTGGTTGGGTGTCTGCACCTCATACACCTGCAGCCTATGCTGGCAAGGAATGCTTACCTTGTTTCACTCTCCCATCTATGCATGTGCCTACCTCCGACATCCACACCATTTCCTTCGCGTCTTTGGAACTGCACCCTTTCCTGAAGCCATGGTTGTGTGGTGTGCCTCCGCAGATACTTTTGGCGGGTTTTTTCTCCCCTTTTTCAAGTCATACTGATTAGCTGGCTGCTCCTTTGCCCCTATGGTCACCATATTGCTACAATTTAGTGTGGCTACTTCATGCAGTCAGTTCTGCCATCGTTCAACCTCTTCATCTGAGTCCGACGTGCAAGAACTATCACGGTCCCATGAGAGTTTACCGTCCGCTATTGGATTTACCCTGTCCTGATCTTGCGTTGTAATCTGGTAGATACAGTCCAATTCAACATCACTATGTTCATTGCACACTGGCTCAGTATAGCGCACCCCTTCTGCTAGATCCAACGGAACCACTATGCGGAGAGATTTCTTTTCGAATATCATTTTTCATTTCTTGAGGTTGTTGAGTCCATTCATATCTGTTGCCCAATCTATCCCTAGAAATGCAGGATATGGGTTACTATAATCCACAATTTCTATGACCTCAAAATCGTTTTATGTGCTAGCACCATCAATGCCTACTATAACCCAGTGTAGTCTTCCCATGGGTAGGATATTTTGTTAGTTAGCCATCCATAACTGGATCGGGGACCATTGTAGTGTGGGCCTGCCCATGCACTCCCAAGTCTGTTTTGGTAGGACATTAGTGTCGGACCCCAAGTCCAAAATGACCTGGTCCATCTCATAGTCTCCAATCTGGACGTTCAATTGCATTTCCCACCCAGTGCACAAAGCATCTTTGCCTAATTTCTAGACCATTCATGGTTCATCTGCTCCTATGCGACGAGTTATCAATTCTTGCACTCCCTTCATCGCTTTAGCATCCCTAAGTAACTTCATGCAAGCTTCCAAGAAGGTGGTTAGCATAGAAGTATCCTCCTCTGGCTTGAAGTGATCCTTACTGTCCAAAGTAGAAGCTTCCGTGAAGTTCTTCTTGGCTTCCATAAAGGTTTCCTTCGCATGCTCCAAGTCAAATTCTGGTTGTTTCAGGGGGGCCTTACGGACCCATGTATCTGCCTCTGGTTGCTTCCCCTTATCTTCTCTTGTAGCAGTGCCACTTATAAGCATCATATCTACGTTCGAATCTTCCACGCGGGGTTCAGCCTTCATCATTTGGACATTCTGAGTAGGGTTAGCTGGAAGCACCCCCTTTTCCCGCATCTGAGAAATCAGCTTGGGGTAATTGACTGCTTCATGGTCAAATTGGTAACAGTAAGGGCAACAAGCTTTGGTCAGGTTCGTTCAATCACATGCGCAATGCCCCAGTCCTCCACAATTATAGCAAATTAATTGTCCTCTTCCCAGTCTAGGTCCCATTCCCCTGCGGCCCCGTCCGCGTCCTTGGTATCCTCCTCGCATGACTGGTGCGGCGGGATCTTGCCCGTGCGCCTCCATCTACATCCTATAAGCCAATGTTCAATCCATCAGCATCTCATAACTGTGGCAATTCCTTTCATCATGGCCCACTGTCCTACAGAAGTTACAAAATAATTGTTGGGGGGGGCTATCTTACGTTCGGCAACAGATGACAATTGTTCATGGCATGCTTTCTGCCCACTTGACAGATTGCACACCAGAGTGCGGGCGCCATGCTTGGCCTAGCCTATACCTCTAGTCGCAACTATATTGGGCCCCCTCCTGCCACATAGTTTGCGAAGATCGAACATTGGTCCTTATTGTGGCCCTGGCCCTTACATTTGATACACCACACTTCTTCCTGTACTTCCGTCCAAGGCGCCTACCCTTATTTCAAACTTTGCATTTCTAGAAATAGGTTTTGTATTTGCGCTTGGATTTGCTATACTCCCAACCCTGGATCCTATATTGGGGTTTCGTGCAACCGCATTGCTGTCTCCGACGCTTCAACTTAGGTTGAGATCTTCTGTTGTGACAAAGCCGTCCTCAGATGTGGTGTTAATGATGCCATAAACCAAGCATAGTGTTGCACATCCGTTAGTGTCATGTTTGCCTCGTAGATGGTGCTTTTCAATCTCTGGTCCAACTCCCATAAGGTTTCACCAGGGAACATTGAGATTTCCTTGAAACCAATAACTGAATGTGCTTCTAACTTTGGTCGCCCAAATTCCTTGTTTAGCGCCTTTTGGATTACTACTATTCCCTCATTTCGATGATCACTTGAGTATTTCATGTACTAGGTCAACACTTGGTCCTACAGTGCGCTAACTAAGGTATCCTTCTTGATGTTATCATCTGTGATGCCTTGAGCATCCCATACAGACTATATCACAAACCAGAACTAGCCCGGTTCCTCATTTCCTACACCCTTAAATATTGGCAGCTAGACTGCACTCGCCATCCTGACTTTTGGTGGTGGTGGGGTTGGAGGTGGGGTCGGTGTTGGTGTGGATGGATTTGATGTAAGTGAAGTGGGTGGTGGCATGGACGGAGGTGGTATCAGTGAGAAGCGTTCCTTGATCAACGGGCTGCACTTTTTGTTGAGAACCTCACGAGATCTCCTCGCTTTCTCATGAAGTAGAAATCAGAGGATTGTTCTTTGCCCATCCCATTCTGCGGTAACCTCTTCCACTCCGCATTACTCCAGAAATCAAATAATGCGCATAATATTCTTTTCACACAATAGCATCTTAATCCAAATATTCAATGATTTGATATACTTAACTCGTGGTCCTTAGAGAAATCACCTTTCTACTTCACTATAACTCACAGTTGTATCTATTGCGAACTCAGTGATAAATCCTCCTATTACCCGATCTAGCCATTGATCTATTATGCATGAGATTTTATCTTTCGTGGCTTCTAGCCTGCTCACCAGTTCTGGAGTCCACACAATAGGCTGATCTAATCTGCATCTTCCCATGTTGTTAGCTAACCTCACGATCCACTTGTAAATCTCTACCGGAAATGTCGCGAAGAAGACCTCGTGGATATCTGAGTATATATAACGGTCCAACCAATATTCCTCTGATATCCATGGATTTCTATTTTCCTGAACCTCGAACTCGTGGAGCTTCAGATCCAACCACTCTTCAAGTTATTTCTTTGTAGGGTTCTACTGTTCCAACATTAGACACCCCTTAGGTAGATCCCAGTCTCGGCAACGGAACTATTTGTTAGCTTATATGGGCCTAACCTAGGTTCGAAAGAGTTATTTAGCCAAACAAATCCCGCAGCTACTGACCCTTTTGACAACATCATGCGGAGCGTGGACTGAGGTCTCACCCGAGGTAGCAGGGGATGGTGCTAGAGCCAGGTTTCTGCACCGTTAGGATGTCTTGATGTGGTCTGAAGAGCTCATGCACTGTCCTATAGCCTCACGCTACTCTTCTACTGTGTAGACCCAAAATAGGGCCACTTCTCAATACTAATCACGGAATAATTTATTATAAATCAACTCCACTTAAAAATGGTCTTTAAGAAAACATTTAATCAAGACAACCGATGTGCGTATTTAACATAGATACATATTTACATTAATCCAGAACATAAGCATGCACATAAAGAATCAATAGCAATACCAATCATAAATTAACCAGATCTGCAACATATTAGATTGACACAATGTTTCAAAATCAACTTAACTTTATTTCCACTTTATCATCGATACATCCAAATCTACCTTGCACACTCAGCTGTAGGGGTCCGTGCACATAGCTATGGACTCTACCAGGCCTCTATGCACACAACTGTAGAGCCTCTATCCACTACCCAATACCCCTGACCCATACTTGCATACGCTTCAAGACTTTTCTTCTCAAAAACCCATTACATAACAGATTCAAGATTACATACCAAAAAGCTACTTTCTACCCATATAGCCTCACTCTATTTATACCTTCCTAGGGTTTGTGGACCAACTTACTTCCTATTATTCTATATTATTTCTTGGGCAGACAACCCTTTGACTCGACCTTTTACCTTTCACGCTCTGCGCATTCCGTGGAGCCTTTATCCTATCTCTACCCAAAATTTCGGGCTTTGTGCCCCATAATCGTTACACGGGGCTTCTGCTACCCAATAGATGGATGAGATTAGGTTGGGGTTGCTAGCATGAGATCTTCCTGCACTATTAAAACTCCTTAAATATATACATTACTGGCATTTAGCCATGAATCATATCAAACAAGGAAGATTTCCAATCAACTTAAGGAAACATAATTTCATTATTTAGTTGCCTAGTTCATGCATGGAAATACTTGAAAATTATTGTGAAAGACCATGAGATCCAATACAAAGTTGAAGATATCATAAATGACAATTGAAACCTATCTTTCAAAACTGAAAAGATGCTAGCGGAAGTAGCAGAAAACTCTAAATTCCATAAGAAATCAGAATTCTATCATTTTGGGGCTGAATATGAGTTCTTGCTCAAACCATGCTCCATGAAGGGAGGAGTGAGGCCAAATCTACCTAGCCCAGGGAAAATTTTAGGGGCTAATATTCGCCCATGGGCTAATTTTCTATACTTTTTCAAAAAAAAAAAGATTCGCTAATTTCCATTTTTTTCCAAAAATGATTCGCCCAAAGTTTATAGAATGAAATTATTTTACCCTAAAAATCACCAAAATTTTATATATAGACTATATAAAAATATTATAAATTTGAATATTTTTACAAAAATATCTCCAAACATTTTATATATTTCATATTATGGACTAGTGGGATTCGCCAAGTTTTCTAAACTTTAAGATAAATTTCCATCCTTAAAATTTTCGCTCCCACTTGCTATCAGTCTGTTTCGTATTCCTTTACCTCTCTAAACTATTGTTGAAGCTATGCACAAATGGAAGAAAAAGAATCAAATTTACCACTACTTGCAATGAAGCAATGCTAAAATCAATTCAAAGCTCGATCTATGAAATAACCTAAACATAAAAGTACAAGAAGAATAGCCTTTGTTGCTAGGGTTGTGCCCTAACCCAAGAGATTCAGCCCTCTGAACTCGAAAATGCTTGGTAGTCTTACATAAAAAAATCTAAATCATAATGAGGATTTAAGCCTCCTTATTTATAAAATTGAAGTCTCCAACAACTTCCTTAAATCTAGGGAGGCTTGGCTCCGAAACTCAAGATGAACTGGCTCTTAATTGTTATTAGCTCAGCTGCCCATCATCTCCATGACTCGGCTGCTTGCAACTCCAAGCTAGTGTGATTTGATTCAGGAATATTCGAATGAGTGAGGATTTAATGAGGAGGATATATCTCCTATAATCTCTCCTCCTTTTCTCATTTGAGTTTTTGCCCTTAATTAGCTAAAATTGGCATGATTTTCTCTAAAAAACCTCTAATCAATGCACATTAGACCACTAGACATACATATTACATTTACTCATCTCATTAAGCAAAATATAATTAAAACATGTAAGGAATTATGAGAAGAGTTTATTTTAATAAGCTTGGATGTGTATTAAGGTCCATATAGTTACCCAATGATGAGGCTCATAATCACCCCCCTACTAAAAGTGTTGCTCATCCTCTGAGCAACTTAATCTATATCCATGTCCTTGATTGCTCTGGTGGCCTCCCTGACATCCCATGCTTATGCTATAGTTTCTTCTTCTTATGAACAAAATCCTACCTTGCTCTCTATCTCCTCTCACTGTTTTCTTTATTATTCTTCTTTCCTTCCTTCCAACATTCCTAAAAGCAGTGGTGGACTGAATCTCAAGCCAGTCCAATTGACTTTAAGTCTTTGTAGAGATTTCTTGTACATGGGTGTTCTATTTAGTGCCTCTCTCATTTTATGAGGATAATGGTATTCTCTAATTTTCAGGCTATAAGGCAAGGTGTTCCATCTTCTTTAGAAATCTTGCATGCTGTCATATCCTAGCAACCTGAACACGTCTTCAAAGAGTGTGACTACTTGCTCTTGTGTAGCAAGGTGCATAGGTGCGAGCTTAGGATCATTTGCAATCAGGTTGTGGGTGATGATGACAGCCATTGGATTGTATTGTTCAACTCTGATCGTAAGTGGTTCTGTCTCTTCTCTTTCCATTACCTTTTTCATATTTTTAGCTCTCGCCTTGTCATTATTAATCCATGATGCTAAGGCCATCAATTGCAAGTCTCATAGCTTTGAATTTGGGTCCCACACATTCAAATTTGTTAAGGCCAAGTTGTGTAGGTAAAACTCAGAAATCTTTGCTCTATCTTCAGGTGCTTTGATCACAAATATCAATGAATTGTCTATAGTCTTGGAAGGGAATAGTGCCTCTTTGTGCTAAAGTCTTAATTTTGAATTGTATCCATTATTCCTTGTGATACAAGGCATAAGACTTGGCTAGCATCCTGCATTGGATTGCCTCCAAGTATAAACTAGCCATAGCTTCCAACTGGCTTTCCCTTTCTTGTAATTGTCCCATTAGCCATGCATTATTTGCTTCTAACTGAGCTTTCATCATTGCCTCTCTATCCCTTATGCTACTCAGTTCTCTGGCCATCTCCTTCAATTTTTCCTCCATGTGGCCTAAATCCTCCACTCCATTTGATTTCGCAATTTTCATCCACCTATGTAGTCTTTCCCTTTCTTTCTCAAGTTCAAAGAATAAGGGGATGAAAAACTTCTGTCGGGTGACCCTATCCCCTTCAATGAACTTGTAGTAAGAGCTGAGGTTGGGTTGTGGACTAGGCTCTCTAAGATCTAGGCATTCCTTCTTTGTTTCTTGTTGAGTGATACCTTCTTAGTCCATTTTCTGAGTTTCATGTAGGTTTAACAGAGCTTCCTATAGGATGGCCTCTACTTCCTATAGGTCTTTTTGTGTCTCCTATAGGATACCTTTTCCCTTTGATGAGGAAGAACTTGTGATAGGCCTCCTAACATATGTGATGGGAGATTTGGGAGAGGCTTGTCCTGGTGATCCTTCTCCTTGATTTTTCTCGAGAGGAGCTATATTTTCTTGCTGCTTTGGTGACTCTTCAATAAAAATAGGAGTTTTGGCGAGTGTTTGAGGTCTTCCTTGACTAATCCTTGTGCTATTTCTTGTCCTAAATTACAATGGGGTTTGCCTTTATATTTTTCCTTTCAACTTGATAGGTGTACATAGAGAAGTAAGAGCAGTTGTTGCCTCCTTCTCTATGGGTTCTAGAGATACCCTTGGTGATTCTTCCCCTTATTTGCCCTCAACTGTAGACCTTTGTTCTTCCTTTTGTTCTGTCTCCTCTTTCCCATTCTCCTTCTTATCCTTGTCTCTATCTTTCTCTTCTTCCTCTAGTTCCTCACTCTGCTCATATGTCTCCTCTTTTGTTTCTTCTTTTATTTCTTCTTCATTTTCCTCTTCCTTTTCTTCATCTTTTTCCTCCTCTTTTTCCTCTTCATTTTCTCCCTCTATTCCTTCTCGTTAGCAGTGGGCCTTTTTTCATATTCAAGAGCTTGAATTTATCCCTCTTCTTACGCGTCTCTAAAATTTGTCCATGTAATAGGGAGTCTTAGGTTTTGTAGAGCATCTTCTAGGATTAGTTTGATCAACCTAGGATGGGCTAGTTGTTGATGTTTTCCCTCCTACACTTTGATGCTCATATCTATCAGTGATTGAAGAAGAAAGTAGGGTATATTGAAAATGTTTTGAGGAGGTGTGTCTACTTCAAATCTTATTGCTTGGAGGGGTTTGAAATGGTATCCATACACGACATTATATCTCCCTTCACATGATATATATTTAATGAGGTGGTAACTAACTTCATTCCAAGGGTATGGAAGGATTTATCTTCTGACCCCATTTTTGTCGTCCATTGCCTCCTCCCCTTCCAAAAAGACTTTCTTCTTTGCAAGGGTGTTGTTTCCATTATCTTCTTTTTTCCAAGGTAACCCTAAAGGGAGTGTGGTGATTCTACTTATAACTTTAGGGGTGATTTATACTGATAGGCCTTTCACCACAGCAATGGCATGGGTCCTAGTGAGGGGTATGAGTGAGAGATCAAAGTCCTTGTCCACCTCATCATCGTATCCTCTCATTATTTCAAAGAAACCCATCCAATTGTGCCTTGTGAAATTTTCTACTATAGGAGGGTGTTGATGAATTCTTACTATGTTTGTGGGTTCCCTCTTGTTAAAACCCCCTGTCATCTTTCCCTGGTAATTATGGAGTCTTGTATGGATATAATTCAAGAATTCTAGTGGGTGAGAGATTTAAATGATAACTCTATAATATAATTCTCCTAGACTGTAACTTCCTTAACTAAATGGAGGACTCTTTCTTCTTTTTTTAGCTAGAAAATATGGGAAGGTATAGCTCCTACCTCACTGGTTACTGTCTGATGAGGAAAACCTTTGATCTCTCCTCCCTTAATGCCCACTGATAATCCTATAGATGATTTCTCTGTGTCATTTAGGTCTTCCTGTAGGATCTTATAGGTTTTCTTTTAGGCCTCTACGCAGCAAAATGCTCACTATCTCCTGTAGGTGCTGCTTCAAGAATGCCGAGGCAATCCTTTTTTCAATGAATTCTCAACATTTCTAATGCTCTTTTAGTGTGGGAATTAGTGTTTTATTTCCTTATATGGATGATCGTGTGGGATGGTGTGTTGGTTGTCTAAGTACGAGCACCTCATTTTGGATCGTTGGTCCCACTATAAATCCATCATTTCACTCATCTCGTAATCATCTCCCATTTTTTTTATTATCTCCTTTTTATTCTGATTTGACTGTTTCCACGTATGAAGTGGTCTAACTATTTTATCCTCATCGACTGGTCGAAGATGGTCAAGCTAACTGGCCACCTTTGCTTATAAAACAAACTCTTACATAATCCTACATTTTTTAACATATCGTGATAATGAAAGAGAATGAGTAAGATGACATACCTATGGGTAATATGCCTTGATGATGATGCTCGTTGGAGAATGATGTCCCCATGTTGTGTATTTGCTACATATTTTTTATTATTGGCCTCTTTTGATGCTTGTTTCCTTGGATGTGCAGGTACTAGAGAGTGATGTTGATGATTTTTTTTTTGTTACTAAGCTCTAGAGGAGCTTCCTTAACCTTGGAATATCTATGTTGAAGATGGTTGCAACCCTGTGAAATTTCCTTGGTGGGATAGGCTGCTACAGGATTTCTGACAGGAAACCTACAGGATGTCCTATAGGTCCCTCTCCCCTAAAATCTCATACCTTTTTTCAGTTCTGGAGCATGAGGATTGTTGACAAGAGAAGAGAAGGGCTCCTATGAATGATAGGTGAGAGGTATAGCCCTCAAATATTGTCCCTCTATCCTCTGTTCTCACCCTCTTCTGTTTGTTTTTTTTCTTTGAAAACTATATATATATTTTTTTGAATTGACTTATTGGATGGTTGCAGGGGTAACAAGGTGATGAAAGGCATGGTGATGATGTGGTGGAGTGACTATTTTATTTTTTGACACAGGATGGTCATCCCCTTGCTCTAGGGTAACTTTTATTAGGATTCCAAAGCCACTGTAATTCCTACAGGAAACTCTTGTAGGTTTTCAGGGAATCCTGTAGAAAACCTTGTGTAAATTGAGTTGGAGGATTTCATAAATGAAGGGATTGATCAGATAATGAAAATATTGGATGGAGGAATGAAAATATGGATTGTGTAGGTCCTTCTGTTCCTCTCAAGTTGTGCTGATCCTCCTCTTGCTGACCTGCAAACAAAATTTTCAAACTTTTTCTTTCCTCTTTTTTTTTGTTTTATTTTCTTTTCTTTTTTGAAAACAACTATTCTGCCTCTAAGAGGTTTTCATTCTAGCTACTTGCCCTGAGTTCCTCAAAAGAGGTTTTCACCCATAGATCGTTTCATTTTTTTCTTTTATTTTCAACATCATTGGGCTGCCTCAAGAGGTTTTCAACCCAAGAGTGGGACTCAAGTTCCTCATGGAGGTTTTCACCCGAGTCTCTCTATTTTTTCTCTCTTTTTTTTTCTTCTTATTTCTTTTTTCAAGGTCTTGATGGGGTATCAGCTGAGACTTGCTCCACCACCGTCACTATCCTGCTGATGCCATTGATGAATTCTTGATTTGACAAGGGCTTCTTGTAGACCTTCAATTTGTACCCATTGACAAGTAAAGGGATAGCCTCTGCATCAATGGTTCTTATCTGTGTTGAACCATTATCATGACATTTTTCTATGACATAAGGCCCTAACCATCTAGTCCATTATTTTCCTTTAAAATCCTTGTATTTGGAATCATACAACAAAGCCTAATCAGCTTCTTCAAACTATTTTTCCTTTATGTTCTTGTCATGTCAAATATTCCTTTGAACTTGAGTCACCTCTGTGTGCAGGAAGGCTTGCATTCTAAATTCATCTAACCCATTCAACTGGAGAAATATTTCTTGTTGTTCCCTAGTGAGATCTAGATCCAGTTGTGATGCCATTCTTAAGGTGTTCTATTCGAATTCAATGGACAACGGGGCCTTCTTACCATAGACCAGCTCATAAGGAGTGAATCTCGTGGTGGTCTTCTAGGTGGTGTTGTAGGCCCAAGTGGCCTCAACTAATCTATCTGCCCAATCCTTTCTACTATTGCTAATCACTCTGGCTAGAATGGCTTCCAACGCTCTGTTGGTTACCTCCACTTTCCCATTAGCTTGTGGGTGGTAAGGAGTGGATGTTCTATGCTTGATCTTGCGCTATCTCAACAAATTTTCAATCATGTGAGATGTAAATTGACTGCCTTGATGAGTGACCAATTCTCTAGGGTACCCAAACTTATAAAATGCATTTTCCCTTAATAACTCAGCCATTTTCTCTTCTTTGATGGCCTTGGATTCAACCCACTCGGTTAAATAGTCAGTGCACACAATGATGTACTACTTTTTCCTGGATGGAGGGTTAATGGGTCCAATGAAATACATGCCCCACTTGTCAAATGGCTTGAAAGTCACTTGAGGTTGCAGAGGCATTTCATCCCTTGGGGTAAGTTTCCCCATTCTTTGGAACCGTTCACATTGACTAGTATACCTCCTCACATCCTGGTGAATAGTGGGCCAGTAATAACTAGCTTGTAACACCTTGAATGTTATCCTTTTAGATGCAAAGTGACCTCCACAAGGAAAACTGTGACAGGTAAGAAGGACGTCAAAGACTTCCTCCTCCCTGACACATCTTCTTAGGATTTGATTCAAGCCTAGTTTGAAGAGGTTACCCCCAATCCAAGTGAATGGGGCGCTCTTCCTCACAATCATGCTCTTTTCCTTGGAGGACAAATTTGGTGGAAATTGTGTAGACATCAAGTAATTTGTTATGTCAACAAACCATGGAGAGAGAATTGAAATGGAAAATAAATGTTCATCCAGTAATTGATCATCAACCATTCCATCCTCCCCTGTAGGCAAAGTCAATCTGGATAAAAAATCTGCAACAACATTCTCCTTACCAGGCTTATCAATAATAATTAAATCAAAATGTTGCAATAAAGTAACCATCTAATAGTCCGGGAATTTACATCAGGTTTATTCATTAATTATTTAATTGCATCATGGTAAGTATGTACAAATGTTTGGTAACCTGTAATGTAATGCCTAAATTTGTTCAATGAATGCACAACAACTAGGAGCTCTTTTTCAGTCACTGTGTAGTTCAATTTGGCTTTTGACATTCTTATTGATGAAGTAAATGGCATAAGGTATCTTGTCATCTATCTGGCCTAAATCTGCTCTTATGGCTTTGTGAGAGGTATCAGCATGTATGTGGAAAGGAAGATCCCAATTTGGGTCTCGCAGAATAGGTGCAGTAGTCAACTTGTCCTTTAGGCTGTATAAGGCCTCTTGACAACTTTCTGACCATACAAATTCATACACTTTGGCCAATAACCCAAATAAAGGAGAAGCAAACTTTCTGAAGTATTTTATAAATCTCCTATAGTATCGAGCTAAGCCTAGAAAAATTCTGACATCCCTCTGTTTTTGCAGAGGTGGGACCCTTTGGATGATGGCTATCTTATTTGGGTCTGCCAATAGTCCCTATAATCATCAAGAACTCACATTTTTCAGGGCTAAGGGACAAGATCATTTCAATGCATTTGTTCAACACCTTACCCAAGTTGGAGAGGACCTCTTGGAAATTACACCCATAAGGTCATCCATATAAATTTCTAATGCATCATGGACTAGCTCCGCAAAGATACTCAGGACTACCCTCTGGAAAGTTGCAGGGCATTGCATAGGCCAAAAGGAAGGACTCTATAAGAAAAAGTACCCCAAGGACAGGTGAAGGTGGTTTCATCCTAGTCCTCTGGGCTAGTCAAGATTTGATTGTACCTGTCGAACCCATCTAAGAAAGAGGAAAAAATTTTCCTTGCCAAGCCATCTAACACTTTGTCAATGAAAGGTAGAGGGAAATGGTCCTTCTTTGTTGCTTTGTTTAACTCCCTGTAATCGACACAAATCCTCCACTTCCCATTTTTCTTTGGAACCAACACCAAAGGAGAAACCCACTCACTGTCCGAGATAAGGTAAATGAATCCTGCATCTAGCATCTTTTGTAGTTCTTCTTTGACTATATCCTTGAGAGATGGATTCATTCTCCTTTGGGGTTGTCATACTAGTTTGCAACCTTCTTTCATATAAATGTGGTGAGTACACACTGAGGGGTGCACTCCCTTCATTTCTTTGTAACTCCAAGTGAAGGTATCTAGATGTTCCCTTAGCATGTTGCACAACTCTTCTTCCTGGTGTACAAAAAAAGGAGTTTATTTTCAAAGTTCTTTTAGCGCTGAATTCTATTGTCTTGACACGAGTAGGGTTTGAATCAGCTAAACATAGATCAATCTGATGGTTTCTCTTGGTTTCCTTTACTACTTCCTCTAAGGACGAGGTGTTGGGAGTTGGATTTTGGAGTATGTGTTCAATCAAATCATCTTCATATGGTTATCCTCCTCCTGTAGAAATTTTGAATAATTTAACACATATTCAACAGAGATTATCCTGATCATGTACTATTGTGGAATACATACACAATACATAAGCTCCTCTACGTTGATCATCAATATAGCAGCATCAATAACAATAAAACATCAAGAGCATTCACACATTAACACAGTATGTAACCCGGGGAAAGCATCTCGCTAAAAACCCCACACTATCTGTATATTAATGATTGAGACCATGTAACATTACAAAGTACAATGCTTATCACAAGCAATCCAGTACCAGCTCCACCTGTTACACACAATACAGCTAAGATATGATCTCCAAATCTATTCCACTGCTTGCCTGCCTCCACTGCTCAATACCTGCTCAAGAATGAATGAGAATGGTCTACCAAACTCGTATTTAACCTCCAAAGAATCACTCACAATGTGTAAGATGTGAGCAGAAGCTACAAACTAGGAAAATACATGAGCAAACTCATTGGCATACTCAATCCCTTGATTGTGCAAGATCTGATGCACAACTATAGTCACAATTGATAGCAATCTGATTCTCTAACACCTGTCCCTGCTGAACTGAACATGCACTGACATGCAACTAAGTTAACTGATGTATTCTATAGTTGTATTATGAGTTAATAATTTGTTTAACATCTCATCATTAGTCTATTTGCAGTTAGACTAACTACAACTAGTTTAACCAAGTAAAACTGAACACAACTCCATCAACTCTACAATCAACTCCACCAAACTCAACTGATTGAGTTCTAACTGAAGTCATGCATGCAACAACTCAAATGACTCATAACAAAAGCTTACTTCCTTCTGAAAGCTGCATGGGCCACATCTGTAGCTCAAACTAAAGTGTTCCAAGAGAATAAGATCAAGTTTATAGTCCAAATATTATTATGAGACAATAATATTTGACTTTTCTATTTTTGACAGCCAGTCTAAAAATAGACTTTGATCACCCACATTGTGGTCACCCACACTTTGGTCACCCACATTGTGATCACTCACACTGTGATCACTCACACTGTGGTCACCCACACTGTGATCATCCACACTGTGATCAAAAATAGAACTTGCGCCATAATTTGCCTGCGGGCCCACTTAGTGAAGGCGACTCTTTTCACTAAGCTCCATCATCTTGTTGCAATCTCAACACCTCCCATGGAAGATTCTAGGGTATAGATTTGGGTTGAGTAGAATTCATATTCTTCCTCCTATTCTAGCCATAAAGGTAAATCATGTTCTAAAGATGGCTAAGAAGGAGGGTACAAGACCAACTGCTTGGACAGATGCCCATTTTTTATAGTCATATTTACAACCTTGCAAATGATGTAGGCATCGACAGTGGCTAACCAAGGCCTCCCAAGTATGAGAGGATAACCATTAAGCTTGGACTTAGGCTAGAGAACTAGGAAGTCTACAAAGTACTCCCAGGAGTCAATGGAGACCATCACATCCTCAACAATCCCCTCAGGGTCTACTGTGGAATGATCTGTAAGCTACAAGACTATTGTGGTCTTTCTTAAATAACCCTGTAGATTTAGCTTAAGCATGGTGTCCTTAGTCATCACATTAATGGAAACCCCAAGATCAATCAAGGTGTGTGGGAAAATGGCGCCATTGATGTGCACATCTACTATAGGGCTTCCAGGGTCTCAATACATTGGGAAAATTACCTTCCCTAGAATTAAGTCGGATAGTTGTCCAATGACATTAATGGTAGGGGTGTCTCTTTTTCACCTCCTTGGATGTTTGAAACACTTCTCTTTACTCAGTTTTTTGTAAATAGGTACATCCTAAATAGCTTGGAGAAGTGGAATTTTGACACATAAATTTTTCAATTCACCCATAAGTTCATTCTCTTTTGGGGTAGGCTGGACTGGATGAGTTAATATTTCAGGAAATGGTGGTGGATTCACTCTAGGAATACTTTCCTCTCTTTCCTCCTCACTCTCCCTAGGTGGAGATGGAGGTTGGTTGTTCGATATCACTCTCCTAGACCTTAGATTGATTTCCTTAACTTCCAAAGCATAAGCAGGGTAGGATGTCTCTCCACTGTATACCTACTATGCCTATATGTTGTTTAGGTTCAAATTTGGCTGGGCAGACATCTGAGGCTGTTTAGGTGGAGCAGGGTGTAAAATTTGTGGTTGAGTAGGAGGTGAAGGAAATAAAGATGGAGCATTGCTATATGGGGGCCTCCACCCCTAACGCGGTGCATTCCACTAAGGTCGTGGAGGAGTATATTGCTGAAATGACAGGTTGGTCAACTAGGAATGGCACTGACATGCAAAAGACCAAGGAGGATGTGTGGAATAGGAGGGATGAGCAGGGGTCCCTAGGAGGGAATGGATGCGTTTTGGTTAGGGTTGTAATATCCATAGGATGACCCTTCCATTCCTTTCTAGTATGGTCAAGGCCCATGAAGTCTCCTTTGATTTATGTAGTAGAGATGTTCAGTCACCCCTTCAGTTCCCTGATACACAACTTTTAGTCCAGGTAGAGAAGGGTACTTATCTGTGGAGTGGTTTTCTTCACAGGCCGAGAAAATTTCTATAAGGTTTGATGGAAATTCATTCCTAGGATGCCTCCTTGTGCATCTAGGGTAGAATATGGCTAATGCTCTCTCTGCTTCCTCCTGATTTCTCTTGATGTGCATAATGTTCATCTGTAGGGCGAGGGTTTGCAAAATTTCACTCTTGAAATCTTCCAACATGTTTCCAATTTTACCTTTTATGGACGTGTTGGAAGAGGATGAGTTGGCCATTGGTTGACTACCCCTACACTTTTTCCTAGCTTCCCTAGAATCATTCTTAAAGATAGTCTTGATATCTTCATAGGGTATCTAGTAGATGCCCCCACCTGGTAGCAGGTTTAGGGTATCCAAAAGATCTTCCCTTACCCCTCTAAGTAGGACTAGCTTCAGTGACTCAGGGTCAAGTGTGCACCTTGCCCTTTTGTAGCTAAGCTAGAATCTTTCCTCATAATCCTCCAAGGTCATTCTCAATATTTTCTCTTTAGTGTCTTTGGAGCTACAGTAGTCCCAATACTTATTTGTGAAGGCTTGTTTCATCTAAGCCCATGTCGAATGGTGCACTAGGTAAAATTAATTTACATGGGGAATGGTGCTTTAGTGTACCTCCCAAGCAAGGGAAGGAGTGTTGCAATGCTTTGTTTTCTTAAGCCATGGTGCACTGGGCCTCTTTCAAGAAAGTGTTTTGTGATTTTCACTCAAATTTTGCACAAATGTTTGCATGGGATTTTTTCTAAATGTTTTTCTCATTATCTTACAGATATCAACTACTGTAGAAAAAATGGATTTAATTTGGTGATAAAGAGAACATGAGTCTCATGACATGGATGCTGCCAATGATCCAACAATAACACAATATTTAACAAATTATGGACTTCTCAAGTTATTTTGGCTTCCTCGCATGAGCGCATAGCTGGAATTATTGGAATATCTAATCAAGGCATGGGACATTCAGGCACAATGTTTCAGATTTGGTGCATATATCCTCATCATAGAGGTGGAGTGTATTTATTTTTTGACAAGTTTGTTGAGGAGGGGAGCTCCTATCTCATTATCTGGCTCGAAAAGGGGCAATGATTCTGTCAAAAGTTATATTGCTACACACTATAGGCCTCGTTCCCAGTCAAAAAAATATGGGAATATTGAGATTAAGGATGTGGCTTGAATGCCTCTTGGGAAAATCCTCTTTATCATAGCTAGATTGGTTGGTAGTGTCACTCTACATTTGGCTAATAGGACCCAAATGCAATATGCATTAGAATGCATCGACCAACCATATTCAAATGGAGTGAAGGGGTGTTAGAAAACTTGAAGGAGAAGCTCACTAAAGAAAAAGATGGGTGATTGAAGAATTTTGGGTATGGTTCCATCTTAATATCATTTTCCTTAGAGAGGTTTCCACTACTACATCCTCAACATATTGTTCTTGAGCTTCTGGATCCTAGGGTTCCATGGATGAGATGAAGGGTAGATCTCATGTCTCAACATGTAGGTCAATATTCCATGAGTTTCACTATTGTTTTCTTCTAATAGTTGCAGATGCAGCGCATCATGATTGATGATTACCCGTATGTCAGAGTAAATTTTTTAGGAGACACAGAGATTGTGCTTCCTAAATGCTAGAAATGGCATGACATAGGTAAAACAAAATCATTTTGAATGTTATTTTATTTTTTGGTCTTACAATTGTCTTTTGTTATCTTTAAATGTATCCAAGACTAACTATTGATTTCACATGCAAAGGTTGGACCTGTTCAACCAGTGGGTTCACCCTCTCTTTAGCAACACGGAGAGTTGCTACTTGCACAAATCGGGGCACAAGAAGCTATAGGAGCACAAGCGAAGATGCATGATCTAGGCATAGTTGAGACTCTTGCAAAGTTTGAGCATCATGTTGAGGGATTGACTCATAGCATACCAGAGACCAAGATCAATCAGATCCCTATGAGATTGTAGCATTACACGATTGGTGTGCCAAACAATATTATTCAGTTTTTGTGCAAAGTAGCCTGCACGATTATATGTTACCATGAACACCATCAATGCTAGTCTACTAGGATGCCTTAGAACCATATTTTGATTGAATACATTTTTGATAGTATAGGCTGTGTTGTGATATGTGTCTCCAATGCAATTTTTGTAAAACCAAACTTATATATATATATATATATATATATATATATATATATATATATAAGTTTATATATATATATACAACTATCTATTGATGTTTCCTATTGACTCTATGCTTGTTGAATGTGTGATGTGAATTGAAATGTTTACATATGCTGCAAGTGTCTTCCTGAAACATAATTCACCAGTGCATCAATTAATGTATTTATACTTCTAGGTATGTGTTGATATTAAATGTAATCAGAATTTCTTTCTAGAAGGCGAACCCTTAAAAACATGCAAAGCATAGTTGAACTTCATGCTGCGTAGACATTATTAAAATGTAGTACTATGAGCTATGAATAAATTCTAATGGTCAAATGGAAATTTCCATGTGAAATAGTGTCAGACAAAAGTTTGATCACAACACTATACACAACGATGTTATTAGTAGAGTGACTGATACAAATCCCTTGTAGACTCACTAACTTTCCATCTGGAGCATAAATAGCCCATGTTGCAGAGGAAAGATTTTGAGTACTACAGCTAGTGCTATCAACATAACCAAAATATGGCTGAAGGGACGATGACATCTAAAAATCAAATGCAATCCAAGATTAATAGAGATAGTAGGAAAATTTGAAGGAAACACACTGCAAACACACATATACAGTATGTACATAGAAACTATGCAAAGATGATCTAAGCATAGTATTTTTTGAGGTACAACCCATTTTTCGGTTGCGCCAAGGGGATTCCATAAAAATCAATGAGCTTGTAAGCCCTTTTCACAAAAAAAATTTCAACTATGTATGAGCCTAACTACATTGGTTGAAACCTCCTAACCCCTAACATATAAACTTCTTTTTTGTATAGACAGACTAAATAACCTTCTGAGAAGGCATGAGGTTTAAAAATATTGCCAAATTCTGCTTTGATGTGTTTCTTGTAGCCCTAATTGCCCATCGTGACATCACATCGGGTTTCATCTAAATGTGTTAAATGCAAGATATGCTCTTGAGGAGCACCAATATTGCAACAAGAATGCTGCAACTCCTAGGGATACCAACTGTACTTTATCAACCCGAGGTTCATACAAACTTGGAGGTGATAGTGTTGTGTACACAAGCAGATGTGATGGGTCCACTCTTTGTCACTGCGGAGTCGGCGATAGACCACTATGGTTTCTAAAACCAAACTTCTATTGATTCAGAAGAAGTTTGACTACCAATGAAGAAAGGGGAATTTTGCACTAATTGGGAGAATTGGAAGATTATCTACTGCAGTAAGGAAAGGCTAAAATCAGTGATTTAAACACACCACTCATCTAACTAATTTCTAAGAGATCTTACTTCGGAAGATTTCTAAGCTAACATGTGTGTAATCCTAACTTTCCTAGGCATGCAATCTAAAATAACCAAACATTCTACTGTTGTGCATATGAATGAACACAACAACTCTTTTTTCCTTTTTGTTTTGTTTTTGTAAAAATGAGGATGCTAGATATTCTTGGTCATGTGGCAGGTGGGTTAGATATGGGGATGGAAGGTCAGATGGTGTGGGAGGAAAGTAGGGGTCGTCTCCTATTTTCCTAGATGCTTTTTTCATAAATTTACCTCACAACAGGCCACTACAAGTCGTCCTACAGGATATCCTAATGCTTCCTACAGGATTTCCTAATGCTCCTACATGATCCCCTGTATTCCTATAGTATCTAGCCAAGAGAAATAGGAGTAATTTGGAAGGTGGTATAAGGCTTAGGGAAGGTGAATGATGGAAGAAATGGGGCAAGGGAGTGGCTAAGAGTTCTTCATAGCTCAAAACAAAGTTTGTAAGATGGTTGGATTTGTTCAACAAACCTGGAAGGTTGTTCTTATGGAATGATGAATTGGTTGAGGGACTCGGTGGCTTTTGGTGACATGGATGGATGAGTAGGCTAGGGTTACTAGCATTAGATCTTCTTGCACCATTGAAACTCCTGCAATACATACATTACTGACATTTATCCATGAATCATATCAAACAAGGAAGATTTCCAATCAACTTAAGAAAACATAATTTCATTATCTAGTTACCTAATTCACGCGTGGAAATACTTACAAAATATTGTGAAACACCATGAGATCCAATAAAAAGTTAAAGATATCAGAAATGACAATTGAAACCTATCTTTCAAAACTGAAAAGATGCTAGCCTAAGTAGCAGAAAACCTTAAATTCCATAAGAAATTAAAATTCTGTCTTTTTGGGGTTGAATAGGAGTTTTTCCTGAAACCATGGTCCTTGAAGGGATGATTGAGGCCAAATCCACCTACTATCAACCTATTTGCTATTCCTTTACCTCTCTAAACTAATGCTAAAGTTATGCACAAATGGAAGCAAACTAATCAAATTTACCACTACTTGCAATGAAATAATGCTAAAATCAATTCAACACTTGATCTATGAAATAACATAAACATACCAGTACAAGAAGAGGAGCCTTTTCTGCTAGGGTTGGGCCCTAACCCAAGAGCTTCAGCCCTCTGAGTCAACTCAGTGCTGCATCAAGGAAATGCTCATTCTCATTATCATATCAGAAAAATTACATAACAATGTTTCGCCAAAAAGCTTGAACTCGAAAATGCTTAGTTCTCTTACATAAAAAATATGAATGCTAATGAGGCTCTAGGCCTCCTTATTTATACAACTAAAGTCTCCAACAAATTCCTTAAATATAGGGAGGCTTGGTTCCCAAACTCAAGATGAACTGTCTCTTAATTATCACTGGCTCGGCTACCCATGATCTCCATGACTCGGCTTCTTGCAACTCCGAGCTAGTCTGATTTGATTGAGGAATATTCGAATGAGTGAGAATTTCAATGAGGAGGATCCATCTCCTATAATCTATCCTCCTTGTCTCATTCGAGTTTCTTCCCTTAATCAGCCAAAATTTCCATGATTTTCTCTCAAAAACTTGCAGTCAATGCACATTAGACCACTAGACATACATCTTACTTTCACTCATCTCATTAAGAAAAATATAATCAAAACATGTAAGGAATTATGAGAAGAGTTGATTTTAATAAGCTTGGAGGTGTATTAAGGTCCATATATTTACCCAATGATGAGGCTCATCAGCTCTTCTTCTACAAAATGTGTGGGGATGAGTTCAACATCAAGCTTTAGAGATGGAACGTTTCATTTTATGGGAAGGATTTTCTTTAGACCATACACCAATTGAAAATGTGTGAATCTAGTGGTAGTTCGAATAGAGGTTCAAGATGCCCAAAAATGTTCATAAATGATGAGGTGCCAATCTCATTTATGGATCCCTATCATGCATTATAGAATTATATTCAAAACTTTGTTAATATCTTCTACTTGCCGATTTTCCTGTGGGTAAGAGGGAGTTGAGTTGTCTTGTTGAATACCCAACTTGGTAGAAATCTCAGACATCATGTGATATTGGAAAAGTTTCCCATGGTCTGTAATAATGGCTTTTGGTACACCAAACCTAGCAATGACATGATTAAAAAGAAATAGGCAAGTTGTTTCACCGATGTTATTATATGTAGCCATTGCTTTGGCCCATTTGGTAAAATAATGTACCACCACAATGATGTAGCTGATGAGCCTCATCATTGGGTAATTATATGGGCCTTAATTCACCTCCTAACTTAGTCAAACCAATTATTCTCACAACTTATTGCATACTTTTGATTATATTTTGTTTATGAGATGAGTTAGAGTTAGATATTTTGCTTTGTGGTCTAATGTGCATTAGATGCAGGATTAAAGGATAAAAGCAAGGAATTTTGGCAAAGGCCTTGGTCAAAACTCAAATGGGACAAGGGAGAGGAATTATAGGAGGTAAATCCTCCTCATTTACTACCTCCCATTTGAATATTCCTCCATCAGCTCAGAGTGAAAACAACCAAATCATGAGGACTAGAAGGAAGCCAAGCAAGTGAAAGTCAAAGCACCAGCTTATCTCGAGTTTGGGAGTCGAGCCTCCTTGATTTTAAGGAATTCATTGGAGACTTCAAAAGTATAGTAGAGAGGCCTAGTACCTCAGTAGGATTCAGACTTTTGTTGTAAAACCCTACTTTATTTTCGAGCTCCAAGACTTGTGATAGTCTTTTATGTAATCCATTGTTTTGATAATAAGAATGAGTTTTGTTTTGAGCCAGCACTGAGTTAACTCAAAGGGTTGAAGCTCTTGGGTTAGGGACCAACCCTAGAATCTAAGGCTCCTCTTTATTGTACATGTATGCTAGCGTAGATTCATGGTTTAATCATTCATTTGCTTAAGTAGTTGCATTTCCATTACAGCAGTGTAGTGTAGATTGGTTATGTTTTAGTTTGCTTCCATTTTTGCCTTCTTTCAATTAGGAGGTTAGAAAGGAGAAAAAGATCACCATAAGGTTTTCAGCAAGTGTCTCGGCCTCATCTCCTCCCTCCGGGACCATGACTTGAGGAAGAGACCCTTCAGCAACCCCAGAAACACAAATTTCTAGTTCTTGCATGAGCTTTGGAGTTTGTTGTCATGATTCAGTACTTGGTTCATTTCACCGTTCTCCTTGTCTAATAAGATCTCACTCATATTCTCATTTCCTTCAGTGATTTATTCACGCATAATATATTTGAAAGCCAATAAATCACGTCTTAATTAGATTATACCCATAGATCTCCTTACCGTCTAATCCATAACAAACCTGCCCAATCGTCGTTAACCATGTGTCATTCATTTCAACGTTTGACTTTAGCCGCCCCAAATCTCGATCGTCGATTTGTTTTTCTTGATCCAACGGCTATCACATCACCCACTCGCTAACTATCTTGGCTGATCTCCACCGTTGATCAATCCCGCATTATCCAAAGGCTATCACGCAATCTCGCATGAATTATTGCACGAGCGAGAGCATGTGAGAAAAGTGGTTTTCTCGTGCTACATGTCACTCACTTAGGCTAATCGAGTGAAATTTAGAAATACAGCTTACAGCTCTTAGGGAGCACGAGACACTACTTACCACCTATATTCATTTCGATGTCTGACTTTAGGCACTCCACATCTCCACCATCGATCTGTTTCTCTTGATCCAACAGCCATCGCATCACCCTATAGCCAACTAGCTTGGCTAATCTCCACCTTTGATCAATCCCACATGATCCAACGGCTATCGCGCAATCTTGCGTGAATTCTTGCATGACCAATATTTGATCGAGAACATGCGAGAAAAGTGGTTTTCTCATGCTATGTGTCACTCACTTAGGCTAATCGTGCAAAATTTAGGAATTCCACTTACGACTTTGAGGGCACGCGAGAAACTGCTTACCACCTATGAAGACCACTTCATCATTCCGCACATTTTTTTCCTTCTATCACCACGTGACTTGATGTGATCGACCCATCTATTCACTTAACCTCCTCAATAAGATCTCCACCGCTCATCTTCCATTAATCCTGCTCAACAATCTATTAACTGAATCTCCTATGATAAGATCTCTGCCGCTCATCTTCCATTAATCCTATTCAACCATCTATTAACTCAATCTCCTACGATAAGATATCCATCGCTCATCTTTCGTTAATCATGTCCATCCATTTATTCACATAATCTCCTACGATAAGTTCTTCGCCCCTCATCTTCCTGTGCACTGTTGCTTCATTACGTCTCCCTTTCATTGATTTTGATCTTCGCTTTCTCTTCTACTTTGTTCCTTCCCAAATGTTGTTCTACATATCATTTAAACACTACCATTTCTGAGTTTCAATTTGGTTATTCAATCAGACTCTTAACATTGTCCGATCATCAAAAATAATAGAAAAGTGAAAAGAGATTTAGTCTAGTTTCCTTGCTTACACATTAGTTTGGTTTTATGCTCTTTACTTTTGTAACTTAGATAACATCATTTTTTTTTTATGAGTAAATGCTAAATCTATTAAGAAGAAAAAAGATTATTTACAATGAGGTCGAGACCTCAGAGGGGGCATAGACTGGCCCTCCGCCACAGAAACTGGAAAATGCTACCAAACTTGAAGGTTAGACAGTAACCCACTGGAGAATAATTATGCTTGGACTGTAACCTCTGCTACTTAAAGCCTGAGAGTCGCTGCTAGTGAACAGATTGACCTTGCAACTTGGCTACAAAACAAACCAAAACTAGCCCAATACATAGAAAGCACTACAGAATTGACTACTGCAGAATTGACAAAAGATGACTAGTCTTAATACTAAGCAAAAACTTGAGATCAGACTCGAAAACAGAGTTACAAAAAGACTTAGACAGAGGACCAGAGAAACAGGAAACTTAAAACTTGGAGACAGAGGAACCATTCTTCGAGGAGGAGGCCGCCTTACACATCCTGTGTCGGAGAGTCGGTATCATTCTTTGCCAGTCTACTGGACGAGGCTATCCAGGTTACGAGCCCGTCATTTTCAATTCCATTAGTTCCGCCTTCTGTGGGGGTAACTAAATGTAGAACGTTGTAGTCTTGATGAACAAGTTCGCATTCCAGAACGTTGAGCTGATTTGAATCTTTTTGCTGCATGGAGGCCTCAAGGACCGGGGAGTCTTCCTGCATGTTATCCGCAGTGAACATCGCCCCCTCCATCCCTCCCTGGGGGGTACTATCTTCCTGAGTCTGCGAGGAGGAGGAAATGGCCGGGTCGCTGGGGTGATCCTCCTCTTCTGCGAGGATGATGGTGATGCTGGCGGTCAAGACCGGCCTATTAAGCCTACTGTGAAAAGTGAACCTGGACGATTGAAATGAATTATTCGAGAGATGGCGAGCTTGGCTAGAAGGAGGTAAGGACGGGGAAGCATAGGTAATAGGAATGACGTTCTGGGGCATGGAATGAGAAGCTCTGCCTCTGGAAGTAGAGGAACCTCCTCTGTGAGAAATTCCTCTGCGGCGAGGCATCTTCAGAGTTAACCAGCGACTCGGACAGTGGAAAAGGCGAACTTGTAGGGAGAGGGGTGGCGAGCAAAGGCAACCAGCAGAGAGAGGAGTGCGGGCGCTCTCCCAATCAAACTCGGTGAGGCGAGGAGGCGGAGGGTGCAGAGGGAGGGGGTGAAGCTTATCAGCAGTAGAGCTAGTTGTCCTCATCCTGTCCAGGTTTAAAGGCCTGCGTCTGGATGCTCGTACCCAGTGCTCATTAATGGCGTACCAGGCGAACCTCATTCCAACCCCTGACTGATATATTTCACCTGCCATGAAATCTGTCTGCGTGAACGCCGGACGAGTGGGAGGCCAAGTGCCTTAATGGCCCTCTTAACTTAAGCAGATATCGAGTTGTCACCCGCATCCGGGTGAGCTTCATGATGCTGAAGCAGGTCACTCTTGACTATATTCTGGAATTCAGTAAGTTGGTCCACGGTGGCTATACTGGATAGTGAGCCGGCATAGATATCTACCTCCATTTCCACCCCAATATTAGCTAGAAAATCCGCAAGTTTGTTTCCTTCCCTCACAGTGTGCTGGAAAGAAATTGCCTGATATTGAGAGAGCCACTGTCTTACTAGTTCAAGTCTTTGAGCCATCCTCCAGCTGTTGCTTATCTTGTGGATGGGGGCTCCCTGCATAAGTTTTGTGGCCATATTAATAATGATTTGAGAGTCCCCTTCGATGATAAGAGGAAAGAAACTGTTATCCTGAGCAAGAGTAAGACCTTGCCAGAGTCCTTCCAATTCCGCTGAGTTGTTAGTGTCCCACCCTTTGGAGCCTAGGAAGATTAGTTGAGGAGTGCCAGAGTGATCCCTAAAGACTCCTCCATAACCTGCTTTTCCCGGATTGCCTTTAGAAGCCCCATCGAAGTTGAGCTGGTACATGTTGCTGGGCGGAGGAGTCCACTTTGCTAGCTTTTTTTGCCGCTTGGAAGGCTTGTTTTGAGAGTTAGGCTGTTGATTTAGAGTAATTTTCCAATTGTCCCATACTGATTTTTCTTGATGTGCTGTGGGAAAATCTTCTGGTGACCAGTGTTTAATAGATAAAGACTCCTTGATATTCTGATGCACTATAGTCCATATCTGTTCCAACGACATGGATTGACCTTTGAATATTCTTCTGTTGCGCTCCTTCCAGATATTCCACATTAATAGACCAGGGATCAGCTGCCAGAGCGAGTTGAGGAGCCTACTTTGATAGGGCTCTTGACTCCAGTTGTGGATAGTTGCTCTGATATCCCCTTGCACTCGGCCATCTTTTTGGCAACGAAAGGCAACCTTTTCCCATAGCTTCCGTCCTATTTGGCAGGTTTGCATTAGATGAATGGTTGATTCCTCTTCTTGTTTACAATTGAGACAGATAGATGGTCCTGAGAAGCTTCTTTTCCTGAGATTATCCCATGTAAGAATTTTATTGTGACAAAGGAGCCATAAGAAAGTCGACACCTTCGGCCAATTAGAAGAATTCCAGAGCTTATCCCATAGTGTATCCTTGATGATTCGATCTTTGATGATAATTTTATATGCCTCCCTAGGAGTGAATGTTCCTCTCTCTTCATATCCCCATCTTAGTATGTCTGGTCCTTCTGCGATAGGAATTTGCCGCTTTTTTAATTCTAAGGAGAGAGAGTGTTGAGTTAGCTCATATCCTTCTTCCATTAGAATTTGATTAGCCTCCTTCCATTTTCTATACTTTTGTGTGGGCGAGGGGTTCCAGAATTGATTGACCTTTGCCGATTGATTGGTACCTTGCACTGGCAAAGGAAGATTATGGAGAATATCCTTAATCTTTGGGAGCTGCTACCAGGAATCTTCCCAGAATCTTGCCTTGTTTCCGCTTTTAATCTCCCAAAAACTATGCTTTTGTATAAGATCCCTGTGTTGAATGGCCGAATTCCAGACTACTGAACCTGTACTAACTTCTGACATGCGGATTCTATCTTCAATAGGGTTGTTGCTTGCATATTTTGCTGTCCAAAGAGAGGCCCAGGGGGTGTTGGGGTACGCTAGCCATCTCCACCATATTTTGGCTCCCATTACCTTGTTGCTATGCTCAGGGTCTCTTAGCCCGATACCCCCTGCCTTCTTAGGAAGACATACGTTTTCCCATTTGACTAGAGCCCATTTGCGGTTAGGGCCTGAACTGCCCCATAGAAAGTTGCGCTGGAGATTCTTTATTTCCTTGAGAACCCATTTAGGCGCAGCCAGAAGAGAGAAAAGATACAAGGGCATGGAATGGAGAATAGCTTTAATGAGAACAATTCTGCTGGCCATATTAAGGGCTCTGTGAGTCCAAAGGAAAAGCCTAGCTTCGAGTTTTTCTAGCAAGTCTATCCAAGAGGAGTGCTTGAGGGCTGAGGCCATAAGAGGAGCTCCTAGATATTTGGAGGGGAGGCTAGCAATGGAGAATCCTAAGATGCGGGCAATGGCTTTTTGAGTTGGAGCAGGAGTGTTGAAGAAGAAGATTTGCGATTTGACACGATTAATAAGGGCTCCAGAAGCATCAGAAAAGGTGGAGAGAATTGCTTTGAGAAGGCGAGCTTCTTGGACCGAGGGATGTCCAAAAAGCATATTATCGTCCACGAATTGCTGATGGGAGAAGGAAGGAGAGTTGCTGAATGAAAGGCCTTTAAGACTCCGAGAGGAGAGAGCAGAATGCAAACAGCGGCCCAGTCCTTCTGCCATAATAACAAAGAGGAAAGGTGAGAGGGGATCCCCCTGCCTAATACCTCTAGATGGGCGAAACGTAGCTGAAGGGATGCCATTGATAAGCACCGAAAAGAATGAGGATGTCAGAAGACTAAGAATCCATCTGGTCCATGAAGGGGCAAAGCCAAAGGCATTAAGAATTTTTTGAATGTACACCCAGCTGATGCTATCAAAAGCTTTAGATAAATCAATTTTTAACAGCATACCTGGTTTTTTAGTCTGCTTCAGGGAATGAATTATTTCATGGGTTAAAATTATCCCGTCTGTGATCTGCCGGCCTTCCACATAACCAGATTGCTCTGGCGATATAATAAGAGGGAGCAGCGGCTTGAGTCGAATAGCAATAACTTTTGAAACAATTTTGTATATGATATTGCATAGAGCAATTGGTCTGTACTTATCTGGCGTGTTGGACTCCTCTGCCTTGGGAACTAGGGCTATGAATGTGGCATTCAGCCCTGGGTACATCCATCTTAACGAACGAGATTCCTCAACCACTTGCCATACTTCCATTTGAATGAGATCCCAGAAATGGTGGAAGAAGTCTGAGGTAAATCCATCTGGACCGGGTGCTTTCCCTGCTTTTAATTGCTTGACTGCACTTTCCACTTCCTGCATCTGGATGGGTTTGAGGAGGAGAAGATTATGCTCCTCGGTGATTAGTTTGGGGATATTCGGTAGGATTTTCTCTATAGCCGGCAGTCTGTCTATGCTGGGTTCTTGGTGAGCTTTCTTAAAATACCTGAGAAATTCCTCTTCAATGCCTTCGTGCGTCTCAATTCTTTCTCCCTGCTCATTTTTGATGTGGGATATAAAATTGTTCATTCTGCGCTGCACCGTAGTTTTGTGAAAGAACTTTGTGTTCTTTTCTCCGTCCTTGAGCCATCTGATCCGCGATTTCTGTCTCCAAAGAGTTTCCTCCTGTTGAGCTCTGGCCAGAATTTGTGCTTCAATTGCTTGTTCCTGTTTTACTAGCTCCTCGGACCGTCCTTCCATGATGATCCTTTGCTGAATACATTTCATTTCCTGATTAAGAGCAGCTTGAGCTTTGAAGATGTTGCCAAAGGTGGTATGATTCCAGTGTTTGATTTCTCCTTTGAGGTGTTTTAGTTTCTGCTGGAAGATAGCCATTTTAGATCCCCCGGTGGGATTAGATTTGAGCCAAGTTGATCTAACAAATTCATGGAAGTCTGGATGCGTTAGCCAAAAGGCCTCAAATCGGAAAGGGCGTTTAATGTTATTGCCTGGCCGGTGCCATTGGAGTGCTATAGGCCAGTGATCTGACCCTGAAACTGGCAGGATGGAAGCTATGAATTCCCCTCCCAAATGAGGTGCATTATCAGATACTAAAAATCGGTCTAAACGCGAAGCTATTTGCTGCGGTCCTTCTCTTTTGTTGTTCCAGGTGAACAAACCATTATTGGAGGGAAGATCTACCAGCCAGTTGTTGTGAATGAAATCTTTTAGAAGGTTACCATCCCTGATTCTGTTATCTCTGCCTCCCTGCTTTTCCTCCATTCTTGCTATCATATTGAAATCTCCTCCTGCTAACCATAGAGGGTAAAGCCTGTTAGAGTTGAGAACTGATAAGGCCTCCAGGATTTCAGCTTTGAGATTGGTTTCCTGAGGGAAATAAACATTAGTAATATGGCCATGAGTATTGGTTCCAATTAGGTGAAATATTGCCTGAATGAAGTTCTTATTTGCATGTATATTGCTAAGCTGGATTACTCTTGCATCCCATAGAATTGCTAATCCACCCGAAGCTCCTTGAGCATCAACAGCTGTAACTAGCCCTCCTGGCCAAGCTTTCGCTGCTATTTTTTCCAAAACTGTCATGCTACATTTAGTTTCTTGCAGAAAGAGAATGTTGGGTTTTTCCTGCATGAGCATATTTTTTAAGAGTCTTCCTTTCCTAGGACTGTTGAGCCCCCTTATATTCCAAGATATCAGCTTCATTGAGAAGGATTGGGATGGATATTGAAGTACTTGGTCAGCTTGGCATATCTACCTGACTCCACTAGCACTTCTCCTATCTTGATAGTTCTTTCGAGGGTAGTTTTTCGTCCTCGCTTCTTACTGTCTTTTGTGATGAACTTACCATCCCATTGACTACCAATTTGAACTCCTAGAGAGTGTTTCTTGTGTGCACGATTTAAGACCTCTACCAGTTTATCCACTTGCCTGTCCGGTATTTTATCAAAGTTTCCGGTCTTGCATGCTTGCTCCAAACCAAGAATGTCCAGTTCGCCAATGTCAATGTTCTCAGAATCTTCCTCCATTATCTGGGTTTCTGGTAAGGCTTCCTCTAGATCCTTCGGCGTCTTGGTGCTCGATTCAGGATTATCCACTTCCATTTCTTGAAGAACCCAGGCCGGAGATTTAGTTTGGGAGTGAGTGAACGATTTGTTGAGTTGAGTATCTCCTGGTTGCTGTGAGGTTCCTTCTGGCAGCTCAAGGATTAAATCCTTAACCTTCTGCATTTCTTTGGCAGGATCTTGCGTTTCCATACTGGCTAGGATCTCAAAGCTATTATTCTTTGAGGGTTTAGCTTTGTTGACCTGATCTGTCTTGAGATTGGTTGTAGTTTTTTTGTTCCCTCTTCTTCGATTGACCACTTTTGTAAAACCATCAGGCTCCTGGTTATCTGAGCTTAGATGAGTGGGGGTTTTCTTGTTCAGAGGACAGTCTCTGTAGAGGTGTCCAAGATTATGGCATTTCCTACATCTAAATGGAACATGCTCATAGTCTATTAACTGAATCCATTCAACATCTTCATGCAAGAGACTTACCGTGTCTGGCAAAGCTTGTTTGAGATCCATATAGACGTAGATTCGGGCATATGAAGTATATCTGCAAAACTTTGTTTCCTCTGCTACCTTGATGAATTCGCCGAGGGCGTTTCCAATCTCTTGTAAGGAGTTTTCTTCCCAATATTCCCAAGGGAGCGAATAGAGCCTTATCCAGACTGGAGCGTAACTGAGATCTTCCTTGTCTGGATTAAATCTTTCAACCCATCCTTTGAGGTAGAGTCCTGCTGAATTAAAGAAATAAGGACCCCCATCCAGAATCCTGTTGCGATCTTCCAGGCAGTTAAAAACTGCAGTAAAAAACCCCTTGGGTCCTAGATGTAGGGTGATGTGGCCCTTTGGATTCCATTTGGTATTTATCCAGCTTCTCAGAGCTTTCTCAGTTGGCCAGATACCAATGAATTTTCCAATCAGTGCATGATCCCTCATAAATTGTATTCTGGCATTGATTCTATGGCTGGGGAATTCCACCTTTGGTCTGTGAGTTGCTACCGGTCTGCATGTGGAAGATCTGGCGTTATTTGTGTCCTTCTGAGCCGATTCGTCGTTCTGTTGTTTGCTAGTATCCGTATTGCTGTCATTTTGGCAGTTCTCATTGTCTGTGACTGCATTCTTCTGCGATTGGCTGTCTTTTTGTGGGGGAGGCGCATCGCCCTCCCCCTGGGGGGGCGACATTATCCTTCCTGCGGATGCCTGAGATACTGAGATCGCCTGTCTTTTCTGACTGTTTTAGAACCGATCTGGGCTATGCAGGCCTGCCATGGCAGGGGTTTCAGAGCCCTTTGAGAGAGTGCAGAAACCCTAGATTGCTCATTTCCAATCCATTCCACCGATCAACTTAGATAACATCATTAGGTTAGTGTTGATTTAGCAATTTTTCTTAGCATAATTGTTTAAATGGTTAAATACGATATGGTGTGATTTAGCATTACATGTTGTTTTCTTCATTACTACAGTAGAGTAGCTCTTTTAGAATAGATTTTTTCGTCTTCCATCAAAGAATCAAGATTCCTCTGACTCTATAGAAGTCTGGCTTGGAACCCCTGGGGTCTCTCACCAGATGAACGAGTGACAACAGGCATGGCCTTCACTTCTACTTGTGCATATATCACTGTCACCTCCAAGTTTATACGAACCTCGGGTTGATAAGGAAAGCTGGTATCCCAGGAGTTGCAACATCCTTGCTGCAATACTGGCACTCATCACTTTTTTGCGCTATTGTCAGGCAGGTGTCTGAGTATAATGTGAGTACTACTTTCTTTTCTTCTATTTCTAGCAGGCTTTATTTTCTTCTATTTCTAGTCTACTTTCTTTTCTTCTATTTCTAGTCTCTAATTTCTACAATTAGTTTTTGATGATCCTCATCATTGGGTAATTATATGGCCCTTAATTCACTTCCTAGCTTAGTCAAACCAACTATTCTCACAACTTATTGCATACTTTTGATCATATTTGTTTATGAGATGAGTTAGAGTTGGATATTTTTCTTTGTGGTCTAATGTGCATTTAATGCAGGATTAAAGGATAAAAGCAAGAAATTTTAGCAAAGACCTTTGTCAAAACTAGAATGGGACAAGGGAGAGGAATTATAGGAGGGAAATCATCCTCATTTACAACCCCTCCATTTGAATATTCGTCCATCATCTCAAAGTACAAACAGCCAAATCACGAGGACTAGAAGCCAACCAAGCAAGTGGAATTCAAAGCACCAGTTTATCTCGAGTTGGGAGCCGAGCCTCCCTAATTTTAAGGAAGTCATTGGAGACTTCAGATGTATAAGTAGAGAGGCATAGGACCTCAATAGGATTCAGACTTTTGATTGTGAAACATTACTCTATTTTCAAGCTGCAAAAATTGTAACAGCTTTTTATGTAATCCATTGTTTTTGATAATAAGAATGAGTTTTGTTTTGAGTCCTAGGTTAACTCAAAGGGCTGAAGCTCTTGGGTTAGGGCCCAACCCTAGTAGCTAAGGCTCCTCTTTATTGTACATGTATGCTAGTGTATATTCATGTTTAATCATTCATTTGCTTAAGTAGCTGCATTTCCATTACAGTAGTGTAGCGTAGATTAGTTGTGTTTTAGTTTTCTTCCATTTGTGTCTTCTTTCAATTAGCAGGTTAGCCAAGAGTTCTCGCATGAAGTTTTTTGTCTTAATTCAGTACGAGGTTCATTTCATTGTCGTCTTTTTCCATCACTTTTTTCTCATCTTCTCATTTCCTTCAGCACGAAATGCTTAAGCAGAAGCTAATAAAACACATCTTGATCAGATTATACCCGTAGATTTCCTTACCGCCCGATCCACAACAAACCTGACCAATCACCATCTGATTCATTTCAACACTTGACTATATGTGCTCCAAGATCTCCACCGTCAATTTGTCTAGCTTGATCCAATGGCTATCGTGAATTTTTCCACCTACTTTATGTGCTCCAAATCTCCACCATTGATTTGTCATGCCCTCGATCCAACGACTATCACGTCACCTGATCACTAACTAGCTTGGCCAATCTCCACCGTTGATCAATCCTGCATGATCCAATGGTTATCACACAATCTTGCATGAATTCTTGAACAACCAATATCCGCCCCTAGAGCACATGAGAAAAGTGATTTTCCCATGCTATGTGTCACTCACTTAGGCTAATCGCGTGAAAATTAGAAATAAAACTTACAACTTTGAAGGTGCACGAGAAACTGCTTACCACCTATGAAACCTGCTCCATCATTCCGCATGTTTCTTACCCTTCTTTCTCCATGTGACTTGATGTGGTCCATCCATCTATTCACTTCATCATTGTGATAAGATCTCCGCCATTCATCTCCTGTTAATCCTGTTCGTCCATCCATTCACTTAACCTCCTGCGATAATATCTCCACCACTCATCTTTCATTAATCCTATTCGTCGATTGATCCATCCATCTATTCACTTAATCCCCACGATAAGATCTCCGTCGTTCATCTTCCGTTAATCCTATTCAACCTTCTATTAATTCAATCTTCCGAGATAAGATCTCCATCATTCATCTCCCATTCATCTTGTTTGTCCATCTATTGAGTTAAATCTCCTGTGATAAGATCTCCACCACTCATCTTCTATTTTTACTATTCGTTGATCGATCTAATAGTTCCTATGCACTGTTACTTCATTACGTCCTCCCCTCACTGATTTTGATCTTCGATTTCTTTTCTACTCGAATTTTTCTCGAACTTTGTTCTACATATCATTTAAACGTTGCCACTTCTGAGCTTCGATTTGGTTATTCAATCAAACTCTAACACTATCCGATCATAAAAAAAACCAAGAAAGTGAAAACAGATTTAGTTTAGTTTCCTTGCTTACTCATTAGTTTGGTTTGATTCTCTTTACTTCTATAACTTAGATAGCGGCATTAGGTTAGTGTTGATTTAGTAATTCTGCTTAGCATAGCTATTTAAATGGTTAATTAGGATCTGGTGTGATTTAGCATTACATATTGTTTTCTTCATTTCTTCAATAGAGTAGCTCTCTTAGAATAGATTTTCTCTTCTTCCATCAAAGAATCAAGCTTCTTATGACTCTATAGAAATCTGGCTTGGAAACCCCGGGGTCTCTCGCCAGATGAACCTACACTTCTACTTGTGCATATAGCACTATCACCTCCAAGTTTGTACGAACCTCGGGTTCATAAGTAAGGATGGTAGCCCAAGAGTTGCAGCATCCTTACTGCAATACTGGTTCTCATCAGTTTGTTTCTGCAAAAGTAATCTAGTAGCTTCCTTTCTTTCAGTTGTCATTATCTTCTTTCTTTTCCATTTTTGCAAGTATAATTTCAATTTAACAAGTAGTTTTTTTCTGTTAGTAGTTTTTATTCAATCAACAATTTCATTTTCGCAAAGTACTTTCCAGCTTAAAAAGATATTATAAAATTCAACCCAAAAACATTTCCTTTCATGCCTCATAGGAGTAGGGACAATTTAGGAAATTTCTTGCCAAATATCCCCACTGCATCCAACAGCCAACCTTCTCTCTTCTTCGATGGCTGTGAATTGGAGGAACCTTTAGGTGAGCAACCTAACATATTTGAAGAACCTATAGGGGAAGAAGAAGAAAAGGAACACACTCCTACTTAACCAATGGCTGAAAACTGAAATGAAATAGGAAATAGAGAGAGAATTGAAGGTGCCTTCCCCATCAAGGAAACCAATGGGGACACTAAGATGAAGAATGTAAGCCCCTCTGCTCTACCTCATTTCCATGTATGACCACAAAGGACCTTGACACTTTCCTATTTGATTTTGTTGTTATATGTCGAACCTATGACTATACAGATGATGAGAAAAAGTTAAAACTGTTTCCATCTACCCTCAAGGGTGCAACATTGCGCTGGTTCATGGGTTTACTTGGAGATAGCATCACAACTTGGGCTAAGATGTAGCAGGATTTTAACAACAAATATAGGGACTACCGTAGGTCAAAGGATACCAAAGAAGAGATTTTTAGGATGACCATGGGCCAGGATGAATCCTTAGAACACTACAAAGAAAGATTCCAGCTCAGTTACAAAATGGCCAGGGGCACACTTGACCCCGAGTCACTAAAGCTGGTCCGGCTTAGAGCAATAAGGGAAGATCTTCTAGATACCTTACACTTGTTAGTAGGAGGATATATGTACCAATTACCCTATGAGGATATCAAGACTATATTTTGAAACCATTCTAGGCCAGCCAGGAAAAAGGGTAAGGGTAGTCAACCTATGGCCAGCACACCATCTTCCAACTCATCTGTCAAGGGTGAAATTGGAAATATGCTGGAAGATTTCAGAAGTGAGATGCTGCAAACCTTTTCCTTGCAATTGAACACCATGAGCATCAAAAGGAAGAAAGAGGAAGTAGAGAGAGCCTTGGCCATCTTTTGTCCTAGGTGCACCAAGAGGCATCCTAGGAATGAATGTCCATTGAACTGTATTGAAATTTGCCGGTCTATGAAGAAAACCACTCCACAGAAAAGTGCCCTTCTTTACCCAGACTCAAAGTTGTATATCAAGGAGCTGAAGGGGTCAATGAGTAGCTTTTCTACATCAACCAAAAAAGACCTCATGGGTCTATACGATACTAGCAGGGTATGTAAGGGTCATCCCATGCATATTACAACCCCAACCAAACCACATCTATACCTTCTTGGGGACCCCTTGCTCATCCTTCTTGGTCTACACCCCCTCCTTGGCTCTATGCATCTTAGTACCATTCCTAGCCAGCCAACCAGTCATTTCAATCTTATGTTCTGCCACAACCTTAGTGGAATACCCCACACCAGGGGTGGAGGCCCCAATACAACAATGCTCTAGCTCTATTGCCTCCACCACCTACCCAACCACAACTCCTACACTTTTCTCCACCCAAGCAACCACAAATGCATGCCCAGCCAAATCCAAAC
Organism: Pinus tabuliformis; assembly: GCA_031772625.1. NCBI lineage: Eukaryota > Viridiplantae > Streptophyta > Pinopsida > Pinales > Pinaceae > Pinus > Pinus tabuliformis. The sequence continues at coordinate 1,351,024,872 of CM062820.1, read as the reverse complement.
CCAAACAATAGGCAGGCTCAACAAGTATATAGTGGAGAGACATCATACCTAGATTATGTTCTAGAAATCTAGGAGATCAACTTAATATCTGGGAGAATTCTCCCAGATAAGCAACCTCCCTCTCCACATAGGGAGGTTGAGGAAGAAAGAGAGGAAAGAAACCTTAAATTAAAACCACCCTTTCCTAAGAGATTAGCCCAACCACTCTAGCCTACCCCAGAAGAACTTGAACTTCTAGGAGAATTGAAAAATCTATGTGTAAAGATGCCCCTTCTCCAAGCAATAAAAGATGTTCCCATTTACAATAAGTTGATTAAGGAGAAGTGCTTCAAGCATCTATGAAGAAGAAAAAGGGATGCCCCTACCATTAATGTCATTGGGAAGCTGTCTAACTTAATGCTAGGGCAGGTAATATGTCTGAAATATTTCGACCCTGGAAGCCCTATAGTAGTTGTGCACGTTAATGGTACCATTGTCCCACACACTCTGATTGATTTGGGAGCTGCCATTAATGTTATGACCAAGGACACCATGCTCAAGCTCAACCTCCAAGGGTCATTGAGGAAGACCACAATAGTTCTGCAACTTGCAAACCGTTCCACAGTCACCCCTGAGGGAATTGTGGAGGATTTGATGGTCTCCATTGACTCCTGGGAGTACCCTGTAGATTTTCTAGTTCTCCAGCCTAAGGCTAAGCTTACTGGTTACCCTCTCATCCTTGGGAGTCCATGGTTGGCCACAGCTGATGCTTACATTAGTCCTATACCCTCATGTTCAACCTTCTCTAGAGAATTATTTACCTTTATGGTTGGAGGAGGAGGAAGAAGATGAGACTTGTTCAGCCCATCTTTATTCTTTGGAAGAAACCATAGGAGGAGGACAGCAAGATGAGGATGACTTAATTGAACACATACTCCAATGTCCAACTCCTAGTTCATTACCATTAGAAGAAGAAGGGAAACCCAAAAAAATCATCCAATTGACTTATGCTTGGCCATTCCAACCCACTCCGCATCAAAACCATGGCATTAGGCTGAGAGAAAACTTTGAAAATTAATCCATCTCTTTCTGCTCTTGAAGAGGAAAAGCTATGCAACATGTTGAGAAAAAACCTAGAAGCCTTCTCTTGGAGTTACAAGGAAATGAAGGGAGTACACCCCTGATCCAGATTTAAACAGGAACGCAACAAATTACAGAGATAACCATACACACAAAGATGCAGCAGAAATAATACTTCATTTCATTAATGGAAAATACTGAAATATGCTTACAACCAGAAATGGAAATAAACCAGCTAGGGCGATGGTAGCTTATCTCTGAGAAGAGATGTGGTGGCTACATGCCTCTGAACTGTGTTACAATGAGGCTCGAAGGCCTATTTATTGTTGAGAAACAATGGAAAACCCTTAACATTCCAAAACCTAACCCTAGGAGATGAACCGCCAAACTGTGGGCCCTGTTTGGGTAAATTGGTACATCAACTTCCCAGTGTCGTAACTTTGGCATACGATCTTCGTTTGACACGTACAATAGCTCGTTATAAAGATCTATCCGAGCACTACCACTTTGGGAAGGGCAACATCAATCCATGGACCCATGTTTCCCGCAGATTTCCCAAAAAACGTCGTTTAGGGCCTCAAAACGGCTCGAGAAGTTCAGGACCCGAAAAACTGCTAAAAATAATAAGTTGTGCTACAATTAAGGAAACTAAAAATGCTGAGAGACACAATGGTGGGGGTCCAGGTGGACTTGGTAGGTGGTCGCCAATATCCACCTGGATCATTCCTCCCCCCTTAGGAAGCAATGGTCCCCATTGCATTGAGTTCCTCCATGAGATGAGGAAACTCTTGCTGAACTTGTTCCCTGGTGAGCCACTTGCCCTGCTGAAGGAGTTGGCCTGCTTTGACAACTCGATACATTTGGATATTCTGTTGGCAAGTGTTCTTGATCTGTGTGTCCATGATCCGATCAGTTGCAGCTTGTTCCATGCAATCTGGATTTAATTCTGTGGGTTTGAGCTGTTCTGTAATGTCGGATGTGTCTAGCAATGGTGGAAAGTATGGCCGAAGGCGGTCCACATTGAACACTGGGTGCAGGCCAAGGAATGGGGGAATGCTGAGCTCAAATGCATTGTCTCCCATAGCCTTAGTAATGGTGTAAGGACCATATCGGAGTGGTCTCAATTTCCGATAGGCTCCAGTAAGGCGTTCCTTTTGCAAATGCAACTAGACTTTGTCGCCCACCTGAAACTTGTGTGGCACCCAATGTTCATCATGTCGCTGCTTGTACTTAGCATTTGATTTCTCAAGAATGTCATGGACCTGCTGGCGAATATGTTGGATGCGCTCAATGAAACTGGTGGCCTTATCTGTTTCGGACTGGACATGAGCTGAATTTATGTGAGTAGCTGCAAGTGGCATGGCCACATCAATGGGGCATAGTGGCTGGAATCCCAAACCCACCTGAAAAGGGCTATGGCCAGTGGAGCTGTGAAGAGCTCAGTTGTAGCTGTGTTGAACATAGGGGAGGCTCTCGTCCCATGTGCATGGATTCTTTGAGTTATACATGCGCAGAATGTGCACAATCATCCTATTGACAACCTCTGTCTGGCCATTAGTTTGAGGATGGAAGGCTGTGGACTTCGTGAGTTTGGTGTCCAGCATTGACCAGAGACTGGACCAAAACGTGCTGAGAAACTGACTGTCCCGATCTGAGATGATAGACTGTGGGATCCCAAAGTGCACCCACACTCGTTCAAAGAAGAGTTTAGCAGTGGCTTCTGTTGTGATATTCTTCTTGCAGGCCGCCATAATGGCCATCTTCGAGAACCTGTCGACGACCATAAAAACACAGTCATTTCCATGCTTAGTGGAAGGAAGGCCTGACATGTAATCCATGGAGATGGATTCCCAAGGTCGACTAGGGGTAGGCAACAAGGTATAGAGGCCGTGCTTCTTAATGGTCGGTTTGGCAATGGCACAGGCAGTACATGATCTGATGTACTTTCCAACATCCTATCGAAGATTCGACCAATAGAAATAATTTTTGCAGTACTGCCACTGTTTTCTCGACCTCGAAATGCCCAGCAGCCCGACTGTAGTGTGCTTCCCAAATCATCTTGGCACGCTCGCTTGAAGGAACACAAAGGTGACCCAGGTGGCATAACAGGGCATCCTGGAGGTGAAAATCTGGAACATGCCGACCCTCCAAGAGTGTCTGGTATGTGTGGCCGAATTCTGGGTCACTTTTGTAGAGAAGTGGCCAATCAGAAGTCTCGTGCCCACAAGAGTTGAGCAAAGTGGTTAACGCCATGATCGGTGGTCGACTAAGGCAATCTGCAACATTATTGGTGTTGCCCTTATTATACTTGATATTCAAGTCGAACTGTTGCAGGTATGTAGACCACTTTTGATGGCAATCATTTTGTCATTTCCCTTGGGTCTGTATGAACTGCAGGGGTTGGTGGTCTGTGTGGATGACCGTTTCCTTCCCCAAAATGTAATGCTTCCATTGTTGGCAGGCCTGTACAATGGAATACATCTCTTTATCATAAGTGGGGTACTTCCGGACTGTGTTTGAAAGTGTTTCATTGTGATATGCCACTTGATGTCCATGTTGAGTAAGGACTGCCCCAATAGCATAGTCAGAGGCATCTGTCTCGACCTCAAATGGTTGTTGTAAATCTGGTAACGCGAGCACTGGTGCCATGCAGAGGCGATCCTTCAACTCCATGAATGCCTTCTGTTGAGATTCAGACCAAAAGAATTTTTCTTTCGCCCCTCCCTTGGTGACTTGACTCAAGGGCCAAGTAATATGAGAAAACCCCAACACGAACCTGCGGTAGAAGTTGGCAAGACCTAGAAAGCTGCGGAGCTCTATTAGAGTGGTTGGAGATGGCCAATCCCGAATGACTTGGATCTTGGCTAGATTGACATGCACCCCCTGTTCATCAATGATGTATCCCAGATACTGAACCTGGGTCATGCCAAAAGTTCATTTCTCCAAATTGGCACATAGCTTGTGTTGCCACAGTGTTTGGAGAACTTGTCGGATGTGGTGGAGGTGTTCTTCCCAACAATGGCTGAAGATCAGAATGTCATCCAAGTATACTACTTCAAAGGAGTTGGTGAATGGCCGCAAGATGTCATCCATTAGCCTCATGAAGGTTGCAGGAGCATTCGTCAATCCGAAAGGCATAACCAACCATTTGAAAAGGCCCTCCTTGGATTTGAAGGCAGTCTTCCACACATCAGAGGGTTCGATTGGTACCTGGTGATATCCTGACTTCAGATCGATCTTGCTGAAATATTTCGCCCCCTTTAGTTGGTCTAGGAGGTCATCAATCCGCGGGATCGGGTACCTATTACGGACAGTGATCTTGTTCAGTGCCCGATAGTCAATACAGAGTCTCCACGTCCCATCCTTCTTTTGTACCAACACGATCGGGCTCCCACAAGGCGATGAACTCGGACGGATGTGACCTTTCTATAGGAGCTCCTGAATCTGCCTCTTGATTTCATTGTTCTCTAGAACGGAGCGCTGATAAATTGGTCCATTGGGTAGCGGCGCACCTGGGGTTAGATCAATGGAGTGCTTGACCTGACAGTGCAGAGGAACCCCTGCAGGGGAGGTGAAGATGTCCTCGTACTCCTCCACAACCTTGTCCATCTGTAGTTGTCGTGCAGAGGGACCCCGTCTGGAGGCCGCGACCACCGTCTTCTTCTTTCCTTGAGGGCGTATCATCAGGAAGACAAATTTCCTGGTTTTGGAAATGATCTTACTGCATTGTTTTGCAGTAATCAAAGAGATGGCGGTAGGTGGTGCTACCTCTGGTATCCTATACAACTTATTTCCCAATGTAATAATAACAACACGGGGCCTTGATTCATACACAGCATGTCGCTTCCACAAGTATGGCTGTCCTAATAATACATCACAAACTTCAAGGGGAGCAATGTCACACAATACCTCATCCGTGAAGGGCTTGATGTTGTATGGAAGGCGACACTGCTGGATCACGCGAAGATCTCGTCCTTGGTGAAGCCACCCACTGTTGTATGGTTGTGGATGTGCTATGGTCAGTAAGCCCAACCACTTCACGACCTCTGTCGAAATGAGGTTCTTTTGACTCCCGCTATCAACAATGAACTGTATCAGGGAGCCCTTTACCCACATCTGGGAGTGGAAGAGACACTCCTCCTCCTCTGGATCTTCGGGTTCATTTTTCTGGATCTTGGTAGTAGCAACAGTGGCGTTGGGATCTGCATCAATGATCTGCTTCCCTTTTTCATTTCCCTTATCGGGTTCTGACTCAGAGTTGAAAGATGCATCTGATTCTGAAACCTTTAGCTCAGCCACCAGTGACTGCTTGGCCCGACACTCACTTGTGTTGTGAGTGGATCTCTTATGGAACTCACACCATTTTCCAGTGTCCTTTTTCAGCTTTGCGACACTGTCCTTTGCTTGCAGTTTCGGCGGGTTGTCTTGGGCTGTCCCGCCTTGGCTTTGTCCTTTGTTCTGTGGTTTAGGGGCACCTTTCCCCTGCTTTGGATTCGCAGATCCAAAGTCTCGCTTCTTTTGTTTAAACTTCTGCTCGACCTTGACGGCATATCGGTATGCTGTGCCGAGCGAGGAGATGTTCAGGAATTGTATTTCTTCCTAGATGTACTTGTACAGGCAGCCACGGTATTTGAGTATCAAATGTTGCTCCGAATCCTTGATACCCAACTTTGTGCGAAGGGTATGGAAAAGATTGGTGAACTTCGGCACGTCTTGGTCCCTTCCCTACCGCAGCGTGGTCCACTTTATGTATTCATCCTCATAGCTTCCGACAGGGTAGTACTGCTCCTTGATGGCATCCCGGAATGAATCCCAGGTGGGTGCGGCTGAAAATAGTGAGCCAGTACTTTCATCCTTTTGCTCGCAGTAGGTTTCCCACCAGTCCTTGACATGGGGGGCTGCTTTGAGAAGAGCGAAAACAATCTTTTCCCGACTAGAAAATTCATGAACAGAAAAATAACCCTCTAGCATATTTAACCATTTATCTACGGCATCTGCGTCTATCTGACCCTCGAATATGTGGATTTCAAAATTAACTTGTACCTTAAAGGGCGTGGCGTTTCCAGAGTAGCTGCTAGAAGCCGATGCGTCGCTTCTGGGTAGCCGCTGAAGGATCTGGGCAAAGTTGTCCATCATCGCATTCCGTTGTCGCTCGAGGGCTTCTTCGAGCAAGATTTTGATGGGATCTCCTGCCCCCTCGTCTTTCTTCTCATCCGCCATGGGAGGCCGTCGGGATTTGTGAGGCTGGTCTTGCAAAGGTTCAACCAGTTCAAGCCCTAACTCCTTATATCCCGATCTTGTTGGGGACATGCAAAGAAAAACAGAGAAAAAGAAGACCGCTCTGATACCACTGATTCGGATTTAAACAGGAACACAACAAATTACAGAGATAACCATACACACAAATATGCAGCGGAAATAATACTTCATTTCATTAATGGAAAATACTAAAATATGCTTACAACCAGAAATGGAAATAAACCAACTAGGGCGATGGTAGCTTATCTCTAAGAAGAGATGTGGTGGCTACATGCCTCTGAACTATGTTACAATGAGGCTCAAAGGCCTATTTATTGTTGAGAAAGAATGGAAAACCCTTAACATTCCCAAACCTAACCCTAGGAGATGAACCACCAAATTGTGGGCCCCATTTGGGTAAATTGGTACATCAACTTCCCGGGGTCGTAACTTTGGCATACGATCTCCGTTTGATGCGTACAATAGCTCGTTAGAAATATCTATCCGAGCACTACCACTTTGGGAAGGGCAACATCGATCCATGGACCCATGTTGCCCCCAGATTTCCAAAAAAACGTCGTTTAGGGCCTCAAAATGGCTCCAGAAGTTCAGGACTCGAAAAACTGCTAAAAATAGTAAGTTGTACTACAATTAAGGAAACTGAAAATGCTGAGAGACACAATGGTGGGGGTCCAGGTGGACTTGGCAGGTGGCCACCAATATCCACCTGGATCAACCCCTCAGTGTGTACTCACCACATATACATCAAAGAAGGTTGCAAGCTGGTCTGGCAACCACAAAGGAGGATGAATCCAACTCTTAAAGATATAGTTAAAGAAGAAATGTAAAAACTACTAGATGTCGGGTTCATTTACCCTATCTCTAACAGTGAGTGGGTCTCTCCTTTTGTGTTAGTTCCCAAGAAAAATGCTAAGTGGAGGATTTGTGTCGATTATAGGGAGTTGAACATGTTAGAGTTGGTATTGTCATCCCTCCGTCAGATATCAAATCCTCTTGTTGCATTTCATATTAGGTTTCACACCCAGTCATCTTCATTCCATTAGGCACATAGATCATCTGACGGTAGTGGCATTCCTCCATTTTCCCTCATGTTATCTACCTGCTGGCACATATTTTCTCATTAAAAAAAAAAACATATATAGTCTCCTTTTTATCCTAAAAATTGCAAAGATTGTCTTTAGGGTTTCATGGTCAGTTAGATCTAGGGTTTCATCAAGAAATGTGTTAAATTGTCCAATAATTTCTAGCAGGCCATGAGGAGGGTTCAATATCAATAAATTGCATCATCAAGTGCTCGAAAATGTGGTTTTCCTCAAAACTCTGTTTTGAGGAAAAACAGAGTTTTTAGCTTTTATTGTACATGAAAATTTTGTTATCCTCACTGTAAATTCATTCATCTGCATCCTGGTTTCTTTCCTTAGCCCAGAAGCTCCAACACCTACAAAAACAAGCAAGCTCGAGTCATTAAATTCATCACAAAGTGAAAAAAGCAGTGAAAAAGTCCAAAAATAGAGTTTAAAGATAAAGTCAAATCCAAAACATTATAAATGTTGGTTTCATGAGCCAAAATTTCAAAAGCTCTTTGTTTATAAGCTATTCCTTCATGTGATAAGCTCATTTGCAAAAGAGAAGCAAGATAGAGAAAATTTGGTGAGCAAGTGAGAAATTGGGCGAAAATCTCTGTAAGATTACCGGTGCAGCGCATACAGCCGGCGCAACGGACTGGGACGTAGCACTCAGTTCATTTTAACACAGGTGCGGTGCATTGATGGGGTACGGCGCATACAGCCAGGAAGCCCGAAATTACCAAATCCGCTCCAAAATTGCCCAAAACGCATCGATACAAGTAGGTTGTGCTTCATTCATGGTTTTTCATCCAATATTAATGGTTGTTGATGGTGTGTGTTTCATGGTGCTTGTGTAAAAAAATCAAACCATACCTTTTAAAATACCTCAAAGAAACTTGCTGCTAGGGTTTCAAATCATTGTTTTGTCACCAAGTTCACTCCCTCATCTCATTCATCCTTATTTCATCATTCCCTAAGTTCCCCTACCCCCCTAAGTTCATTAATTCTCTATCCCAAATTCCCTTTCCCAAATTTCCAAATGTAAACCTCAAACCCTAATCCTATACGAAAACTCCCATAATATCCCATATTTCCCTAACTAAGTCTATCCCAACAGTCCCAAATTTCCCACTAGTTTTCCCCTCTCCTAACAGTCCCTTGTTTTACTATTTTCCCTTGGTGGCAGAGATCAAGCACATCACCAAAAACAGTCCACCACAGTTTGACACATTAGCACCTATTTCTCCAAGCTAATTTGTCTATCAATAGTTATGGCATCTGATCCTTCATATGATTATGAAGAGAGACCCAAAGTGACTCACTCAAGGAGGGACATGCACCCAGGAGGCCTCATAGAGGTGGCAGACATATCAGAGAAGAATCTACCACTCTTGTTGAGTTACAGGCCTGCCCTCTTGCCATTTTTTGTTTCTAGCATCAATCATGTTATCAATTTTGTGAGAAGGTTGCTAATATTCAGTTTCATCATGAGTTGGCCCGCTTATTTGTGTTGCATTTACATGGTGATCAAGCCACTCTTGCTGGTGTTACTTTCACATTAACACCAGAAACCATTTCATTGGAAACCGGTATACCAAACATTGGAGAGCCATGGAATAAGAGGTAGAAGATTGACCGGCAACACTATGAACCATACATCAAACCTGGTTTTTTGAGGCAGCTCAAGAGAGTGTTTCCTTTTCGGTTCCTCAAGGATGAGTATGCTCCTTTAATGAAACTCATCATGAAGTATTTCACTTGTGAGGGTCAGTTCTCCCGCTTGTATGCTTATCACATCAGGCCGCTGATGCATTTTACTCGGGTGTGGATGATGAACATCCCCTATTTCATATGCCAAAACATAGAAAGGATGACCACTCTTGTGCAGCACAAGACGCCTCAGCAGCAATTTAACAGTCTTTATCTTTTTACTCTCATCAAAATGTGGTTGTTCATCAGCTTGGTTTACAGGGCATCACCTGGGATGACTTCATCTCTCATGAGTTTTTCAGAGCTTCACAGGGACCTTCAAAGGTTGGGGATGAGACAGGTGGAACTTCTTATCAGCATGGGGGCCATGAGACTGCTAGTGTGTCGGTGTTCATCTCTTATCAGAGAGGCACTAGATGGTTGTTTGCAGCAGTGAAGCGAGTGTTATCTCCACCCGGGGTGGAAGGGGCCTCGCTTCCTCCATCAGCACAGTAGGTTCAAGACCGAGGCAAGAGGCCTATATAGGAGGAAGGACCATAAGGTGAGCGAGAGACTGATTTCATCCTCATTGAGGGTGATGATACTGACATGGGCCCACAGAGTGCAAACCTTAGAGAGATCATCAAGGAGAAGCAGGCAGACATTGATGCCTTGTCAACCAACTTAGATAGAGCCCAATGGACTATACAATACCTAGAGCAGAGGAACAAGTAGCTTGAGGATCAGTAGGTGGTGATGGAATTACAGAACATTCGGCAAAACCGCCAAAGTGCCTGAGAGAGGAGGGTGGAGTTCACTTTCTTGGAGCAAGACATCAATGCCGATAGGGATTCATGGCTCACAAGAGTCAATATCCACTTGGAGAGGAAGCTGGAGAAGGCAATAAATGAGAAGAATATGCTTAGAATCTTGTCATATCATTACTTGTACCGAAACTTGGTGTGCCAAGCAATAATCAGGAATTTGAAAGGAAAGCTAAAGAAATCATCAAAGATGCAAAAAGAGGATGAAGGACTTAAAATCTTGGCTGAGGCTTCCTTGGCCCATCACAACCTTGGATAGAGAAGAATCAACCCAAATTTCAAGAAATTTGGAGCAATTTTTGCATTTTTGTAAATTTTTGGCACAAAAAACAGAGTTTTCCTCCCTATGCGTCGCGCCACGTGGCGCTCGCTTTTGCTAGAGGGCTCTAAATCACAAAAACTTTGCATTTCTGGATTTTTCATGAAAATGTTTGCTAGCCTACCTATGGCCAAGAAATTTGGGCAGCTTTGAGCCCTCAAAAGGTCAAAAAACACTCAAAAAATGACCTCACTACCCCTATTTAGACACACAGGAAGTAGCGTTGGGAGAATGGACTTTTAGAGGGGCAAATGGAGGCAAAATTGAAAAATTCCACTTGGGTTGGAAAGTAGACAGGTAAGCCTTTCCAGAAAGCACAGCTAGAGCTCATTTGGACATCAGGAAGGCCTCCAAAAGTGGGTCCGAACAGGCGCTATGCATAGAGAATCAAGCGCGGCGCATAGAGGAAAATTTGCCAGTTTGACCAAGTTTTGTTCTGTTTTTCTCCCAGCTTCGCCTAGTTTGACTTTTTCACTTTCCTAATGGAAAATTTATGATGTAATTTGATGAACATTGACAAATTATGATGTAAATATGTTGGATTTTCACTTGTAGAGGTAGATTCATTAGTTTAGAGGTTTTTTGAAACTGAATGAATCAATTCCCTTGTTTTTAGAGGCATGTTGTTATCTTGCCTAGTTTCTAGTTCTCAGTTTAGAATTAGTTGGATCAGCTCCTAGACTCATGAGCTCGGCCCCTAGAGGAAAGGATGAGCTATGTTTGTCTATATTATGTTATTTTTCAATCATTAGCATGGTTGGACTCTTGAGAAAGCCTTGAGCTTCATTGTACATTCACTTTTAGTATTTTGGCTAAGGAATTGAGACTAGGATTTGCAGCACTCTTTGCGATTCATGTGGCAATTTGTATTGGTACAGTGCTTCCCTTTGTAATCTTGAGTTTTGTTTATGTATGCCATCATCTATCTTATTTCTTCTTAACTAAACAAACAAGAGTGTAAGTAGAATTCATTGAAAGTTCAATGCTCTACTTGAAGTTTTGCTTTAGTTGTTTGATGTTTTCAGCTGTTTGGGGAGGATTCTTGATTTCCCTTTCCCTCTTCAACACCTCACCTATCTTTTCCCTCCATCTCACTAAAATTTAAGTGCCCAAACAATTGCCTATCTTGCCCCATCGAGATCTCTGCAGAACTGAACCTCAATCCCCGCACCCCAAAATCTGCCTTTCCCTTGATTCCAACTAAACCCCAAAAAATCACATCAAATTCTTGCACTTCATACCTAGCCTAAAATAATTTTTATTTCAGTCATCTCAAGCCCCATCGATTATCTTTTGCTGAGATTGACCTGGAGAGAGCCCTCTCCTGTCTTCGTAGGGCTAGCTACGAGACTGAGCGTGGTTTGATGTTGGCCCTAGATCATACCTTTTCAGCCCGAGGTAAATCTAGGCACTAACATAGTGGCAACCATACTGGGGAACTGAATTATTTATTTGTTGGTATTCTTCATTCTATAAACTATAGACGGAGCCTGAAGATTAGCCAGGTAGCCTTCTAAATGCTTTTGCTTTGCATTAGTGCAAGTAGATAAATTCTACTTCAGTCAATCTTTGGTCTAGTCTTATAAACAGAGTATCTAACTTGCAGATCACCCCAGTACTTCTGAGAATTCTGAGCTTTTGGATGATAAGTTTAGGATTTGATAGGTTGAGTAAGTTGTTAATGTCCTTTTGATTTCTTGAAAAGAATAGCACACTGGCTTCCAGAAGACATACCAGAGCAAATCCAAATCCTGATCCCCCTCTTGTCTATGACAATCCCAATCTTATTCCAAGAATCGTTCGCCAATTAAGTTCTATTATTCTCGTGTTCAAAGCTCAATCGTGTCTTTTTGGTTTTGAGTATATTGAGGATCTTGAATTTGATGAGCAGTTTGAGTTGTCTTTGTTCAAAACCAAATCTGAAAGTGTCGTTGCTTCAACTGCCTTAAATCCTGAGTTTGTTAGAAATCTTGAAACTGAAAGGGCCAATAAATCCATTGATGATTATATTTTGAACCAGCTCCAGACTACAATTGTGGCTTCTAATATTGTTGACTTCCTAGAGACTACTTCTGCAACCCTTGGGTCATCTGCAATTGCGTCTAGTTCAAGAATTCCCACTGAACCTCCTTTCATTCCTACCATTCATGTGCAGCCTACTGTTTCTGATAAAAAATCTGCAGTAGTATCGCCTCCATCTACTCCTTCTACTCCTAAAATAGCTAAGATTTCTTCACCCCCACATACACCTCCTCATACCCCCCATACATTAGCTCCACCACATCCCCAAGACCGATTGCAAATCCACCAAGAGCAATGGCTGCTCGTTTTGCACCTCTTGTACTGCCTCAAAATTTGGATGATATGATGGCTGATTATCAAAGAAAAATTCCTTTGTTTGATGGCACCCCTCATGGTGTCACAGCTCAGCAACATGTGGACAGAATGATGGATTTCTTCGATCTTCATGAGATTGATGTAGAAAATGTAACCATGAGATTGTTTGTACAAACATTTGGTGGTGAGGTAAGGAAATGGTTCAGGGCCTTGCCGGCTGCAAGCGTCACTACATTGGCCGATCTATAGAGACAATTCTTAAACCACTGGGAAGTGAAGAAAAATCCCCTTTAGATTCCTTCCGAGTACGAGAACATCAAACTAAATGCTGGTGAGTCTGTTCAAGATTACCGTATTAGATTCAATTCAGTTTACAATGCAATCCCTGATCACCTAAAGCCACCCATGGGGCTAGCCTTGATTAAGTTTTCGGACGACTTTGACACTGATATGACTTACATTAAGAGAAAGAGATCCAGCTATGTTGGAAGACATGCAGAAGATTGCGATCAGTGTTGAAGAAAATTTGCTGGCCAAGAGAGCTAGAGCAAGAGCTGAAAAGAAAGTTACAATAAAGGAAGAATCTTCCTCATCAAATCAAGTGCTTCAAAAGGTGGAATAGATGTTGGATAGAATGAAACTTGACAAGCCTGAACCACATATCAAAAATCCTAATTTCCGTGGCCAGCAGCAGACCCAATATAGGATCAAACAAATATAACAATGAGCCCAAGATCAAACAACGCAGCAGCAAGTGCAGACACCTTTACAACAGAATGTTGTACTTTGTCCAGAATCAGAAGAGGAGGAGAATGTGATTGGAGAAGAAAATCATTTCTTTACATCCAATGACATGCCAATTTACATCACTGAAGATCAGGAATACTCCGAGAATCCAGCTGAATGAGGGGATGAAAATTTTATTTTGGAAAATGAGATAGTTCTTGAGGAAGAGTTCGATGATTACCAAAGACGATATATGAATGCTTTATTAGCTCATCAATGGCAATATTCACTTCGAAATAGAGATGTGCCTGTAAATCCAATTCAGAAAAGGAAGGAGGCAGCAATGTCAAAGAATGATCCTCCCAATGTGCAGAAAAAGGGAAAAGAGACAGCTGATCCTAGCAGCAGAAAAATGACACCAGCAAATGAAAGACTAACCCAGCCAAATGTGTCAAAGGAGAAAACAGAAAAGAAGGATGTTTCAGCGAAAGAGGTAGAAAAATTTTCAGTTTTTAACCTAGAAAATGAGATTGCTAAGTTAAAAATATCCATTCCTTTGACAAAGTTGATGAAGAACAACAATTATAAAAGTCAGGTGTCTAAAATTTTGAGCTTAGATCCATCATCAGACATGGTAAATGTGGAGGATGATAGCCCTGAGCTAATCTTTGGGCCAGCTTTGGAAGGTCAATCCCAAGATAGTGATGTTGCTCCCTTCTATATCAGTCTCAGGGTGCATGACTTTATTTTACATAATGCTATGTTTGATTCCGGAGCTTCTCATAATCTTATGCCGAAAGCCATCATGGAGAAATTGGGATTGGATGTCACTAGGAAATACCATGACCTTTACTCTTTCGATTCCTGTAGAATAAGGTGCATCGGGCTTATCAAAGATTTGGTGGTCAGTTTGGATTAGATTCTGGCCAAAAATGTTTTGATAGACGTGGTGGTGGTGGATATACCTCCCAGATTTGGCATGCTTCTTTCTAGACCTTGGGGAGCAAAGATTAAAGGGAAAATGCAACTTGATTTCTCCTATGCTATGATTCCCGTGTTCGGTCAGATGAGGAAACTATACCGGGAGCAGAAAATGAAGTACATGATCACTAGCAAGGAGAAACCAGTAAATCATCCAATCAATTATGTACATACTGATCTAGAGTCATTTGTTTTGTATTCAGATAGTTTTAATGATGTAAATAGCAAACTAGTCGAAGTAGAAGAAATTCCTAAGATTAATAAAAATTTTAGAGGAGCCTTGAGACAAGAGCGGCAAAGACTTTATGGCATCGCTGAAAAATCACCAGTCCAACAGCAGCAACATATTCATGGACAGCAAGGTAAAGAAAAAGAGTTTCAGCATTTGGAAGAGGATGAAACAGGCCTATGGAGTATGGACTTTGACGGTGCTGTAGGAAGGGAAGGTGCTGGAATTGGTATTTGGATACCCAGCCCAGTTCTCGCCCCGTACAAAGTGCCAAGCAATGTAAGGGTCTGCTCTTATAAATTAGCTTTTGACTATTCAAACAATGAGGTTGAATATGAAGTGTTGATTGCTGGTTTGAAAGTTCTTAGAAAATTAAACACTAAGAGGATTTCAGTGTATGGTGACTCCGAGTCAGTCATCAAGCACGTGAAAGGTGAATACCAAGCAAAGCATCCTTGGATGCGAGCCTACCGCAATGTGGTGTTGGATATCTTGAAAGTATTTTTTGATTATACTATCACTTATGTGCCCCGTGCTCGGAATGTCATTGCAGATTCACTTGCAACAGCAGCAAGCAATTTGAAGATTCATATGAACTCAAACAATAAGTTTGAGATTCACGTGAAGCATCGCCCAGCTGTCCCCAACAATCAAAGGTATTGGCAAGTGTTCCAAGATGATGATGAGATCAATGAATTTCTGCAAAATAAAGGTAAATTCAAGGACATTTCTATTGATATGGAGTATGATGATGGTGATGAGAATATAGAAGTCAATCAGATGGAAGTTTTGCAGCTCAAAGATAACATCATTCCAAAAGGTTTAATACCTTTAGAGGAGCTTTTCGATTAGGATGATGTGGCTAAAAAACCGACCTTGCTGCCAACTGAAAAAGGAGTTGAAGATGTGAACATTGGATCAGCTGAACATCCCAAGATGGTGAAATTATCGAAGGCGCTACCCCCACAGGTAAAGGAAAAATATATCAGTTTGTTATCCTCTTTTACTGATGTATTTTCTTGGGATTATTCAGATTTGAAGGCTTATGACACGACCATAATTCATCATGTGATCCCGATCAAGCCAAATCAAAAGAATTTTCGCCAAAAGCTAAGAAGAATAAATCCAAAGTTGCTGCCCTCAATCGAAAAGGAAGTGAACAAGTTGTATAAAGTTGGGATCATAGTTCCCATCAAATTTTCATAGTGGATTTCAAACTTGGTGCCTGTTCGCAAGAAAACAGGTGAGATTCGGTTATGCATTGATTTTAGAAATCTGAGCAAAGTTTCCTTGAAAGACAATTATCCATTGCCCAAGATGGATCACATACTTCAGTGAGTAGTTGGAGCATCACGGATGTCACTACTCGATGGTTATTTGGGTTATAACCAAATTTTAGTCCATGAGGATGATCAAGACAAGATAGCGTTCACCACTCCGTGGAGAACTTTTCATTATGCAAAGATGTCGTTTGGATTGAAAATGTTGGTGCAACCTTTCAGCGGGCGATGGATATAGTGTTTACCAATGAAAAATATGTTTTTCTTGTTGTTTATCTTGATGACTTAACAATTTTCTCTAATATAGATGAAGAGCACCTCTATCATCTGAAAATTGTTTTTCAGCGGTGTAGGAAGTATGGCATCTCGCTCAATCCAATGAAAAGCTTGTTCGCCATGGATGAAGGCAAGCTTCTTGGGCATATTATCTCAAAGGAGGGCATCCAAATCGATCCAGCATGGGTGGAGGCCATTCAAAAGATTGATTTCCTGCGAAGTAAGAAAGAAATCCAATCCTTCAACAGTAAGATTAATTTCTTACGTCGCTTTGTGCCCAATCTTGTAGAACACTTCCGACAAATCACAAACATGCTGAAAAAGGATAGTGCAGTAAGGTGGACCGAGGAAGCAGTTAAGTCTTTTAATTTGGTGAAATTAGCTCTTTCTTCAGCTCCGGTTTTGATAAGCCCGGACTATACTCAGGGTTTTATTTTGTTTTCCTTTTCCTCGGATCATACTATGGCAGCGGTCTTGATGCAGAAAAGAGACTAGCTCGAAAAACCAATTGCATTCTTCAGTAGAACCATAAGGGATGCTGCATTGAAGTATAATATTATTGAAAAACAGGCCCTTTCATTGGTTAAAGCATTAAAAGATTTTCGGGTTTATATTTTGCATTCTCACATCCTTGCTTATGTTCCTAATGCTACTATCAAAGATGTCCTAGTGCAAATAGATCCAGAGGGAAGGAGAGGCAAATGGATTGCTGCCTTGCTGGAATATGATGTAGAAATTAAACCGACAAAGCTCATTAAAGGACAGGGGCTGGAAAACCTTAAGGCTGAGTCAAATCTGCACACTTTGGACATCAATCTAATTGCTGCCATGTCCGAGGAAGATGAAGAAAATCTGCCCACTCAGGTATCAGAAATTTTCCTCCTTTCTCCTTGGTATTCAGACATTGTTTTTGTGCTTCAAAATTTGTCATCACATCCCGAAATGGCCAAGAACAAAAGTAGGACATTGAAGTTGAAAGCTGCAAAATTTTGTATCATGAATGGTGCACTTTATTGGAAATATCCAGGTGGTGTCCTGCTAAATTGTTGGGTAGAAGAAGAGGTGAAACAAGTGATGAAATATTTTCACAAAGGAGATTGTGAAGGCCATCTTTTCTGGAAGACAACAGCCAATAAAATCTTGAGAGCGGGGTATTATTGGCCAAGTCTATTTGCTGATGTATACAAAACAGTGGCCAACTATCATGAATGTCAAATTTTTCAAGGTAAGCGAAAGTTGCAGCCTTTACCACACAAGCCCATTGAAGTGAACGCTCCATTTCAGCAGTGGGGTTTGGATTTTATTGGTGAGATCCATCCTTCTTCTTCAGCTCAGCATAAGTGGATCCCCACAGTGACGGATTATTTCACCAAATGGATAGAGGCAATTCCAACAAGGCAGGCAACCGATTTAGTAATTATTTCATTTCTTGAAAACAACATTTTGTTTCGTTTTGGATGTCCAAATAAGTTGATCACTGACAATGTAGCAACTTTTAAATCGAAAAGAATGATTTATTTTTGTCATAAGTATCAAATTAATTTGGGGCATTCGACAGCCTATTACCCACAAGGTAATGGTTTGGCGGAATCCTCCAACAAATCTCTTGTCAACATCATCAAAAAGCTACTGGAAACTAACAAGAAGAGCTGGCACAAAAAGCTGATCAATGCACTTTGGGCAGACAGGGTAAGTCAAAAGAAATCCATTGGCATGTCTCCTTTTGAGCTTGTGTACGGTGTGGACACAGTCTTCCCGACCTCTTTGGCTGTCCCGGTGGTGAAATTGTTGCAAGAAGCTGGAGGTGAGGATGATGGTTTGCAGCAGAGGATCAACCAAATGATACATTTGCAGCAAACGAGAGAAGAGGTATTTCAACACACTTCCAAGCTGCAAGAAAGAATTAAGAGGATATATGACCGGAAAGCAAAGGCGGATAGGTTTGAAATTGGAGACAGTGTGTTGAAATGGGATGCAAGGAATGAAGAGAAGGGTAAGCATGGAAATTTGAAAATCTTTGGAAAGGACCATACAAGATTGCCACACATCGGGGCCAGAATGCTTTCCTTTTGCAAGAACTGAATGGCGAAGACTATCCTGGTGGGTCGGTCAATGGTCGGCTTCTCAAATAGTATATTGTGTAAATTGTTTTCTGCTATCCTATTCTTCATTGTACATACTAGCTTGTTTAAATTCCATTGCAAGAGTGCGTTGTCTTCATTCTTCAGCTTGGGGCCTGAGGTGAAGGCTATAAAGCAGAAGTTTGATTTCAGTTTTGGTTTGGTTTGTTATAGTCAAGTCTTTAGGTCAATTTCAGTCTTGAAAATGAGTCAATATGAGTGACGTTCAGTCCTAAAATTAAGTTTTTTAAGTCAAGAGTGCAGTTTGTAGTGTCGAAATTATTGACTCCATAGCCCAATGGACGAAGGCACTGCCTGCTTTCCTAGAGATCTGTAGTTCTTGGCACCTCCAAGGAGCTACCATCCCCACTGGAGCCAATGTTAGAGTCAGTATTTTCATCCCTCCGTCAGAGATCAAATCCTCTTGTTGCATTTCATATTAGGTGTCACGCCTAGTCATTTTCATTCCATTAGGTGCATAGATCATCTGACGGTAGTGGCATTCCTCCAGTTTCCCTCATGTTATCTACCCGCTGGCACATATTTTCTCATTAAAAAAAAAACATATACAGTCTCCTTTCTATCCTGAAAATTGCAAAGATTGTCTTTAGGGTTTCATGTTCAGTTAGGTCTAGGGTTTCATTAGGGTTTCATCAAAAAATGTGTTAAATTGTCCAATAATTTCTAGCAGGCCATGAGGAGAGTTCAATATCAATAAATTGCATCATCAAGTATTGAAAATGTGCTTTTCCTCAAAACTTTGTTTTGAGGAAAAAACAGAGTTTTTAGCTTTTATTGTACAAAATCATGAAAATTTTGTTATCCTCATTGTAAATTCATTCATCTACATCATCTTTTCTATCCTTAGCCCAGAAGCTCCAACACCTGCAAAAACAAGCAAGCTCAGGTCATTAAATTCATCACAAAGTGAAAAAAGCAGTGAAAAAGTCCAAAAACAGAGTTTAAAGATAAAGTCAAATCCAAAATATTATAAAAGTGGGTTTCATGAGCCAAAATTTCAAAAGCTCTTTGTTTATAAGCTATTCCTTCATGTGATAAGCTCATTTGCAAAAGAGAAGCAAGATAGAGCAAATTTGGTGAGCAAGTGAGAAATTGGGTGAAAATCTCTGTAAGATTATCGGTGCGCACACTGGGCCAGAGGTGCGGTGCATATAGCTGGAACAACGCACTGGGCCTTAACACTCAGTTCATTTTAAAACAGGTGCGATGCATTGGTGGGGCGCGACGCACTAGGCGTGCTCCGCAGTGCATACAGCCAGGAAGCCCGAAAATTACCAAATCCGCTCCAAAATGACCCAAAACACATCGATACAAGTAGGTTGAACTTCATTCATGGTTTTTCATCCAAGATTAATGGTTGTTGATGGTGTGTGTTTCATGGTGCTTGTGTAAAACAATCAAACCCTACCTTTTAAAATACCTCAAAGAAACTTGCTGCTAGGGTTTCAAAGCACTATTTTGTCAGCAAGTTCACTCCCTCATCTCATTTGTCCTTTGATTTCATCATTCCATAAGTTCCCCTACCCCCCTAAGTTCATTAATTCTCTATCCCAAATTCCCTTTCCCAAATTTCCAAATGTAAACCCCAAACCCTAATCCTATACAAAAACTCCCATAATATCCCATATTTCCCTAACTAAGTCTATCCCAACAGTCCCAAATTTCCCACTAGTTTTCCCCTCTCCTAACAGGCCCTTGTTTCATTATTTTCCCTTGGTGGCAGAGATCAAGCACATCACCAAAAACAATCCACCACAGTTTGACACATCAGCACCTATTTCTCCAAGCCAATTTTTCTATCAGCAGTTATGGCATCTGATCCTTCATATGATTATGAAAAAGAGACCCAAAGTGACTCACCCATGGAGGGACATGCACCTAGGAGGCCTCATAGAGGTGGCAGACATATCAGAGAAGAACCTACCACTCTTGTCGAGTTGCAGGCTTGCCCTCTTGCCATATTTTGTTTCTAGCATTAGTCATGTTATGAATTTTGTGAGAAGGTTGCTAATATTCAGTTTCATCATGAGTTGGCCCGCTTATTTGTGTTTCATTTACATGGTGATCAAGCCACTCTTGCTGGTGTTACTTTCACATTAACACCAGAAACCATTTCATTGCCAACCGGTATACCAAACATTGGAGAACCATGGAATAAGAGGCAGAAGATTGATCGGCAACACTATGAACCATACATCAAACCTGGTTTTTTGAGGTAGCTCAAGAGAGTGTTTCCTTTTCGGTTCCTCAAGGATGAGTATGCTCCTTTAATGAAACTCATCATGAAGTATTTCACCTGTGAGGGCCGGTTCTCCCACTTGTATTCTTATCACATCATGCTCCCGATGCATTTTACTTGGGTGCGGATGATGAACATCCCCTATTTCATATACCGAAACATAGAAAGGATGACCACACTTGTGTAGCACAAGACCCCTCAGCAGCAGTTTAACAGTCTTGATCATTTTTCTCTCATCAAAATTGTGGTTGTTCATCAGCTTGGTTTACAGGGCATCACTTGGGTTGACTTCATCTCTCGTGAGTTTTTCAGAGCTTCACAAGGACCTTCAGAGGTTGGGCATGAGATAGGTGGACCTTCTTATCAGCATGGGGGCCATGAGACCGCTAGTGTGCCGGTGTTCATCTCTTATCAGAGAGGTGCTAGACGGTTGCTTGCATCAGCGAAGCGAGTGTTATCTCCACCCGGGGTTGAAAGGGCCTCGCTTCCTCCATCAGCACAACAATTTTAGGACTGAGGCAAGAGGGTTCTATAGGAGGAAGGACCATCAGGTGAGTGAGAGACTGATTTCATCCTCATTGAGGGTGATGATACTGACATGGGCCCACGGAGTGGAAACCTTAGAGAGATCATCAAGGAGAAGCAGGCGGACATTGATGCCTTGTCAACCAACTTGGATAGAGCCAAATGGACTATACAGTACCTAGAGTAGAGGAACAATCAGCTTGAGGATCAACAGGTGGTGATGGAGTTACTGAACATTCGGCAAAACCACCAAAGTGCCTGAAGGAGGAGGGTGGAGTTCACTTCCTTGGAGCAAGAGATCAATGCCGATAGGGAGACATGGCTCAAAAGAGTCAATATCCACTTGGAGAGGAAGCTAGTGAAGGCAATAAATGAGAATAATATGCCTAGAAACTTGTCATATCATTACTTGTCCTGAAACTTGGTGTGCCAAGCAAGAATCAGGGATTTGAAAGCAAAGCTAAAGAAAGCATCAAAAAGCAAAAAAGAGGATGAAGGACTTCAAATCTTGGCTGAGGCTTCCTTGGCCCATCACAGCACTAGATAGAGAAGACTCAGCCCAAATTTCAAGAAATTTGTAGCAATTTTTGCATTTTTGTAATTTTTTGGCACAAAAAATAGAGTTTTCCTCCCTATGCGCCATGCCATGTGGTGCTCGCTTTCGATAGAGGGCTTTAAATCACAAAACTTTGCATTCCTAGATTTCTCATGAAAAATTATACTAGCCTACCTATGGCTAAGAAATTTGGGCAGGTTTTGAGCCCTCATATGGTCAAAAAACACTCAAAAAATGACCTCACTGCCCCTATTTTGACACACAGGAAGTAGTGTTAGGAGAATGGACTTTTGGATGGGCAAATGGATGCCAAATTGAAAAATTCCACTTGGGTTGGAAAGTAGGCAGGTAGAATTTCCAGAAAGTACACCTGGAGCTTATTTGTACATCAGAAAAGCTCCAAAAGTGGGTCCAAACAAGCGCTACACATAGAGATTCAAGCGCGGCGGATAGAGGAAAAATTGCATTTTTGACCAAGTTTTGCTCTATTTTTCTCCCAACTTCGCCTAGTTTTACTTTTTCACTTTCCTAATGGAAAATTTATGATGTAATTTGATGAACATTGATGGATTATGATGTAAATATGTTGGATTTTCACTTGTAGAGGTAGATTCATCAGTTTAGAGGTTGTTTGAAACTGAATGAATCAATTCCCTTGTTTTTAGAGGCATGTTGTTATCTTGCCTAGTTTCTAGTTCTCAGTTTAGAATTAGTTGGATCACCTCCTAGACTCATGAGCTCGACCCCTAGAGGAAAGGATGAGCTATGTTTGTCTATATTATGTTATTTTTCAGTTATTAGCATGGTTGGACTCTTGAGAAAGCCTTGAGCTTCATTGTACATTCACTTTCAGTATTTTGGCTAAGGAATTGAGACCAAGATTTGTAGCACTCTTTGGGATTCATGCGGCAATTGGTATTGGTATAGTGCTTCCCTTTGTAATTTTGAATTTTGTTTAGGTATGCCATCATCTATCTTATTTCTTTTGAACTAAACAAACAAGTGTGTAAGTAGAATTCATTGAAAGTGCAATGCTCTACTTGAAGTTTGCTTTAGTTGTTTGATGTTTTCAGTTGTTTGGGGAGGATTCTTGATTTCCCTTGCCCTCTTCAACACCTCACCTTTCTTTTCCCTCCATATCACTAAAATTTAAGTGCCAAAACGATTTCCTACCTTGCCCCATCGAGATCTCTGCATAATTGAGCCTCAATCCCTGCACCCCAAAATCTACCTTTCCCTTGATTCCAACTAAACCCCCGAAAAATTAGATCAAATCCTTACACTTCATACCTAGCCTAAAATCAGTTTTTATTTCAGTCATCTGAAGCCCCATCGATTATCTTTTGTTGAGATTGACCCGAAGAGAGCCCTCTCCTGTCCTCGTAGGGCTAGCTACGAGGCTGAGTGTGGTTTGATGTTGGCCCTGGATCCTACCTTTTCGGCCTGAGGTAAATCTAGGCACTAATAGAACAAAGCCACAAAGAAGGATCATTTTCCCCTACCCTTCCTTGACCAAGTGCTAGATGGCCTGGCAGGGAAGAAGTTCTTTTCTTTTCTAGATGGATTTAGTGGGTACAACCAAATCCAAATATGCCTAGTAGACTAGGATAAGACCACATTCACCTGCCCTTGGGGTACTTTTGCCTATAAGGTCCTTCCTTGTTGGGCATTGAATCCCCCCACAACATGTTTTGGGGCTCAAAGCCCAAGTTTTAAGTACTATTGTTTTAAAGACTCCACGAATTGCAGGTGCGGAGCGCAAATTGTATGTTAGAGTCATAGAGTTGTCTGCCCTAAGTTTGAATGTACTGTCAGCCTACCCATGGTCTGCAGACCATGAAATTGCATAAATAGAGTGAGGCTCTAAGTTCTGAAATAGAAAGTAGAAAACTGAATGAAGTCTAGAAGATAGTGAGCATAGAGTAAGAATCTAAGTGCTTTAGGTCATAGTAGTTGGAAGGGGCTCTGCAACTGAGTGCACAAAGGCCTAGTAGAGTCCACAGCTGAGTGCGCAGGGTAAAGTTGATTCTGTAACCAAGGAAGAAGAATAATAAAGAGAAGTTTGATTCAAAATCTTGTTTATCTATTCCTGTTTTATTTCCTATTTGACACCATATGCAATTATATTTTTTTATTTATCACGCACACTTGTATGAATGTTGAACACTGTTAAGTATAACTAAACACATACAGATAAGCTAGTTGATCAACAAATATCAGGTTAATAGTAAGGAATTGGGTAATAACACGACCTAGGCCCTGAGTAGGGTTGCACGAAGGCAGCATAATAGGTGGCGAGGTACTGATAGGTGCGCATAGCAAAGTGCACCCAGGGTCAAACTATGGACCACCTAAAATCATTAGACATCTCTAGGGTGTGGAAACCTGGTTCTAGCACCCTCCCATACTACTTCGGGTGAGACCCCAGTCCGTGCTCCGCAGACTGTTGCCAAAAGGGCCAGTAGTACTGGGATTTGTTTGGTTAAATCACCTCTGAACTTGGGTCAGGCCCCTACAAGCCAACAAATGGTTTTGTTGCTGGGACTAGGATCTGCATAAGGGATGTCTGATGTCGTGTCACTGGAATCCAACAAAGAATGAAATTGAAGGGTGGTTGGACAAGAAGATTCACGAGTTCTTGGTGCAAAAAAACAAGAATTTGTGAGTATCTAAGGAACAGTGGTTGGAGCACTACTTATATATGGAAATCCACAAAATTTTCTTTGCATCCTCTCCTTTTGAGATGTATGACTGGATCGCGAAGTTAGCAGATAGTTAGGGAAGGTGTAGGCTCGACAAACTAATTGTGTGGACTTTGGAATTAGTGCGTAGACTAGAAGCGTCAGAAGATAAGATTATGCGAGCTATGGACCATTGGCTTGATCAAATTATAAGAGGATTTACCACTGAGTTTGAGGTAGATACGACCATCGACTATAGCGAGGTGGAACAACACTTCCTCAAAGGACCGCGAGGTAAGTATATTAAATATTTGAACGCTTGGCTTAAGATGCTATTGTGCAAAAAGAGGGTTATGCAAATAAATTAATGTTTGGGACTACGCGAAGTAGAAAAATCTACAGGAATGGAAGTAGTGAAGAATTAGAAACTAGTCCCTTAATTTCACCTTCGCGGGAAGCGAGGAAGAGCTCGCAAAATTTTCTTTGAGAAGCGCGGTTAGTCTGATAAGGAAGAAAATTCCGCACTTACCACCTCCACCTACACTGCCACTAGTCTCACCATATTCACCTCCATCTCCACCCACCCCACCTCTACCACCATCACAGTTCAGTATGACGAGCGTGATCAAACTGCTAGTATTCAGGGGAGTAGGGAACAAAGATCCAAACCAATTTTGGTTCATGGTAAGGGCAGTATGGGAAGCACAAGGAGTCATGGATGACAATATAAAGAAGGCTACACTAGTAATTTCATTGCAGGATTGTTCACTAACATGGTAAATTAAGCATTCTAATGACTATCCAGAATCGCAAAAATCCAAGTCGCACTGAACAGGGAATTTAGTAGGCCAAAATCAGAGACATAATCAATTATCAGGTTTAAAGAAATCACGATGCTTCCAGAGAGACCCCCTGGGATCTGGACCAAAGACTGAAGAGTATGATTTTCAAAGCCAACATGACCTTGATGGATAGACAACATCACGCATGGTTTGTAGCATTACTAACACCACATTTAAGGATGAAGTTGTCACAACAAAATATTTCCACCCAGGCTGAAGCTTTGGAGATGGCAATGAGATTGCACAAGACCCCTATACAAGATCTTGGTCTGGGAGTCCAACAAGTCCACATGCAATTGAAAAATTTGTGTCTAGAAATGCAAAGTTTGAAACAGGACATAACACCATGGCTAGAGGTGCACGAGGAGGTATGGTGTGTAAAATGCAAAGGCGAAGGGCATGACAAGGACCACTATCTAGTTTTTGCAAATTACTTGGTGAGAGGAGGGCCAATGCCATTAATACCTAAGGAACAAGTAGGACCGAGCATGACGCTTGCATTGTGGTGCGTGATTTGTTAGATAGGAGGAAAACACACTACGAATAAT
This sequence comes from Pinus tabuliformis, assembly GCA_031772625.1. Taxonomy (NCBI): domain Eukaryota; kingdom Viridiplantae; phylum Streptophyta; class Pinopsida; order Pinales; family Pinaceae; genus Pinus; species Pinus tabuliformis. Next base: position 1,350,999,294 of record CM062820.1, on the reverse strand, counting down.
TGTCATCTATTGCAGAAGTATATGCAGATGTCCCAACAATTGTTTTGTAATTTCTGTAGGTCAGTAGGCCATGATGAACACACCTGCAGAAGCTACAAACTAATGATGGATTAGATTCCTGCCTACAAGGTATAGACGAAAATGTGAGCCCTCAACCCAAATGCAGGAATGGAGTGCGCTGGATTTCGGGGGCGCGGACGAGGTCGAGGTGGAATGGGACCAGGAAGGGGTTGCGGACAACTAATTTGTTACAATTGCAGAGCGTCAGGGCACTATGCCCGTGATTGTATGAATCTGATGAGAACATCATGTTTATATTGTACTCAATTTGATCATGAGGCAGAAGACTGCCCTACATTGATAGTGACGCTGCACGAAAAAGGGGTACTCTAGCCTCCCCTGACTCAGAATTTGCAAATGACGAGGTCTGAGCCGCGCAAAGAAGACCCGAATGTAAACATAGTGCTCAGAAGCAGTATTACCACTGGCGATGATAAAGTTAAGTAGTCAAAATAAAGTGTGTGGGTTCGTAAGGCTCCTACAAAGGAACTTGAATTTGATTTGGAGCATGCGAAGGAGACATTCATGGAAGCTAAGAAGAGCTTCACGGAGGCCTCCACTTCTGGTAGTAAGGATCAACTAGAACCAGGGATGGATCCTTCAATGCTCAATACCTTTCCAGAGACATGCATGATAGCAAGGCTGTAAAAGGACTACATGAACTTATCACTAGGTGCGCAGGGTCAGGAAAACCACGCATGGTCTAGAAACTTGGAAAGCATGCATTACGCATAGGAAGGGAAATGCGATTGATTGTGCAAACTAGAGAATATGAAATGGATCAAGTAATTCTAGATCTCGCATCAGATGCAAATGTAATAGTGAAACAAAAATGGGAATGCATGGGCTGACCCACACTACAATGGTCTCCTATCTAATTACAAATGGTGAACCAAGAGAAGATCCTACCGATGGGGAGATTGCAAGGGGTAATGGTGGATATTGAAGGTGTGAGCGCACTGGTGGATTTCGAAGTGATAGAGATTGTTGATGATAGCAATCCCTATCCCATGCTACTGAGTATAGAATGGGTCACTGATATCAACGGAGTCATAAATTTGAAGAAGCGCAAAATGATTTTTGAGAAAAATTCACCACATGTAGTAGTACTGCTAGATCCTATCGAAGGAGCGCAATACACTAAACCCATACATGATGATTATAGTTATGATGACCTCGATTGCATCTACAAGATAACCACATAAGAACAGGATTGGGTGAATCCAACTGCATATGGTAGGATTTTGTGGGAGCGTGAAAGCTCCTACACTTCGGATTTGGACGAAGAAATAGAACGATGGCAGAATCGGCTGCATGAAGTAACAACGATCAATTGCAACAAGATGATAAGATCACTACGCTGCGTGACAATAGATATAAGGGATCTGTTATCACTCAGATTTTCCTAGAAGTTGTTGGGAAGAGGAAAGGGGTCCGAGGTAACCACAAACCAACTTTTAAGTATAGATTCTAGCCAATCTGTACTTAGAGAGGGCTCTCTCTTTATGATTTAGCTTGGTTTTTAAAAGATATTAGGCTAGTTGTGAAGTTTGGGGGTTTTATTTGAGTTTGGGTGGTGAGATTCAATTGCAAAGGGGTAAGACTGAGTAGCTGTCCATTGGGCAGATGGAGTCAAAGGAAATGGCTTAACTGGAATTGGTTTCTTCACAAAGGATGCTTTAACAGAGCAAGGTAGTCAAACAGGGAGCAATCATAGAATGAAAAATGGAATGGGCTTAAAGGGTTAAAGGGCAACTAAGAATCCTTTAACATACTTTAAATGAGTAGAATATGACTAACCATCAGTAAAGAGCAATTAAGAATTCTTCACTAAATGTTAAAAATAAAAACTAGGAAACAGGAGCATTCAGGAATTCACTATTTATAATAATTCAGAAGAAATCATTTAGAATAATAATGATAGAAAACAGAGTGCAATTAAGCAAATTATGAGTTATTTTTTTTCATTTATCATTTAGAGGTGAAACAGAGACGATATTTTGAACAAGGAAAACTGTAAAACACAAAGTATAGATGAACTTATTGTTCCGTGTTTGATTCAAGAATTCTGAGAAAAGTCCTTAGCTCGAATTCTTCAGCCAGAAAGCCACAAAGTTGGTCCAAACAACACTTTATTCCAAAATAGTCAATGTTACAGCAATGTCTAAGAATCCACCCTCAATACTCCAATTGAGGGGGTATTTATAGAAAAAATCATTACAAAAATATCTCATAACAAAGTGAGATATATTCTAGTGATAACTAATTATTTTTACAGAAAAATAGAGACACTTAGTCTCGAAGATAGGAAAAAGGTGAACTGATGATGTGCTGTTCCTATTCTTGCTGAATGTGCAGGAGGCAAACCCTTTTATTTGGCTTGTTGTTGTCCTCTTTAGTAACCTTGTGCTGGCTATATTGTTTTGACCAATACTTTTCACTTGCTCTGATACACTTTGACCTATTTTCCCTTTGTTTATCTCTGTTTACCTTACTATGGTAAAAGTCCAAAATTTACATTTTACCAAAGTAAATTTACAAAATTTTCAATATGTCTTCCCACCAATTTTGCTCTGGCAATCTGTGTTTCTGAAGTTTCCTCAGAGTCTCATCAATCTCTGTATATTTGAAAAAATTAGGCTGGAGTTGAAACAGATGCTTTACCTCATGCTCAATATAGAATAAGTTCTCCAAGATGTTATAGAGAACTCGGCCTGTGGGAAGTGTTTTTGTTTCTGATGCACTTGTTGATGAACTAGCTTGATCTCCTGCATACTTATTCAATTTATTTACATAACCAATGTGCTTCATTAACCTTTCATTGACCAAAGGACTTGGTAGCCCTTTATTCAGCGAAACTGTGAACTTTTCCATAAAATAATTGATTTCCACCTACATATCTTGGCATCTTCTCTCTAGATTTTGCATCAAAGTTCTTTTAGTTAGCACCCTTTTGATTTCCAAAATAGTGTCAGTCTGTCTGGGATGCCAAGTGCTTATAGTTGTTCCTTGTTTCTGTTATTCAAAAAATTATTAGCATGTTGGCCTGTTTAGGCATTTGTCCTAACTCTACTCTTGTCCTTTGAATTTCTCCATGTGCTGCTTTCACTAAATCAATCTGTTCATAAATGACTTGGATAGATGCCCACACATCATTTATAGATTGAATGATGTTGACCCAAAGGATTTTCTTGATCTCTTCTAGGGGCTTATCAAAAGTGAGCTCTTGTTCTAATGCTTTAACTTTCTTTACTAAGGCTTTAATCTCCTTGGTTTTTTCTACAATACTTATTTTTGAAGCATCATACTTCTTTTCTATATTGGCCAATTATTCTTTTGCTTGCTTTAATTCAGTAACTTGTAATCTCATTTCTTCCATGGCCTTTGTTAATTCTTTAGTGTTCATATTAGTATTGCTACCTATTGCTTTTCCTGCTGTTGATGTACCTGTGATTGCCTCTGTTGTGGCTGCTGGGACATTTGGAGCTACTGTCGTTCCAAGTGCAAAAGGGACTGCTATTGATTTACCTATAGGAATTACTTCAGGAGGCTAGGAGGTCGAATCTCCCTACTTTTCCTTCAGTGCCTTCTCTAATGCCTACTCTGTATCATTCCATCTTTCATTAAGTTTCAGGAGAAGGTCCATCATATCTTCTTCTGATTTATGTTGTACAACTTCTACTGTCTGAGGATGCCTTGAAGGAGGTAACTTCAGCTGTTTCCTCAGGGAAGTAATGTCTTCTTCTTTCTTCTTGATCAGAGCCTATATGCCTTTAGCATCTTTGGGATCATGTCCCAATCCAATGATGATCTCTTCTAATGATTTTATTCTGTTATCCTTGGCTAGGGAAGAGGCTTTTTCCAAGTGAAGTTGAGCAGCTGTATTATCCAAGGAATTTTGTAGCTTGTGGGCCATCATTTCTTTGTCAGTCAATGTGGAATAGACCATTTCCCCAGTCTGTTTATGAAGTTCTATCTGGTCCATAAGATGAATATCTTTGGCTAGGACCTCTAAATTTTTTTTGATGTAATCTTTTTTTGACTGAGGTTGTTGCACCTTTGGCTTAAAATAACTCATTAACATTTTGTCTTCCTTAATATCATAAGCTGACATTAATCTCTGTTGGTTTGAGGGGACCATCTTTAGATATTGATTATAAATTTGAAGCCTTACTGGATCATTCCTGGCTTTTATCTCTGTAAATGTCTTCTTAATGTATGATGCCTGCTTGCTTTGTGGTTTGGTTGATGATACTTCTACACTTTGTTGCTATTCTAGTTCTTGCCTCTGTGAGCTAAGAGATGTTTATGCCATTGGAGAAGTTTGCTGGCTCACTACCCTTTCTTCTCTATGGTTGTCTATAGTCTCTTTCATCATTTCCTCTTCTGACAGAGGATTCAATCTTTGTCTTTTAGTCCCAGGCTGTTCCATGGGTCTGCTAGCAAGAGTAGTGGTTTCATTGTCCCTCTTTCCGCCTCTTTCCTCATTTAGAGGAGTTTGCAAGACTGGAGTTTCTATTGCTTTAGTGTGAGGTGGAGGAGTTGGTTCTTGACCCTATTCTTTGGATTTTTCAGGTTGATCTATCATTGTGGGTTGTTCTGTGGTCTCTACTTCCTTCCCTTTAGGTGTGCCTGTGGCTAGTATGTTGACTTTCGGTGGAGGTTGTTGAGAAATTCCAACAATGGATGCCCCTTTTTTTGGCCCTTGAGATAGCTTGAAAAATACTTGCCCAAAAGAATCTAGTTCAAGAGTTTTCTCAAGATTTCTCATAACATTTTCCATATTTTCTTGTTCACTAATCTCTTCTACTAGGGTCCCTTCTACCCATTCATCCTGATTCGCAAACTGTTCAATTTCTCAGATCCTATGATGTATATAAACTGATAGCCTGTTTTTTGTCATTCTATCACATATGAAACTATTTGGGTCATATGGCACCCACCAGAAACTTTTCTTCAATCTAAGGTGATCTTGTAAAATCTTTTCAACTTCTTCCAGGCATCCCTAGAATTGATGACAAAAGGGCCTAACTAGTTCTTGATTCTTAGCTAAACCTTTTTCTTTGTGCTACAAAAATGGACTAAGTCTGCATTTATACGCTATCTAAAATATTCTAGTGCAAGCAATCTCATGGGCACATATCTAAGTAACTTGAAAGGGCAAAGTTCACACCCATACATTCTGATCTCTATGTGATTTTGATATAGGTACCAGTCTTCTATCCTGTACTATTTAGAGAGCTGCAGAATCTTCTTCATGTCACCAATGATCCTAGGAGGGGGAACTCTTATCAATAAAGTGTTTTTTGGATGTACAAAACAGTCAATGAACTCATCATAAGTGTAAGGGGACTCACAGGCCTTATGAAAGATGGAACTCCAAAAGATCACAGACCTTGAATTTCCTTTTGAGTCCAATTTCATGATGGGGAAAGAAAAGTTTTCTGGTTAATGATACAACAAAATATGGTATATAAAAGATGTATATTTGAAGACTCCTTCCCTCTCCAAAATTATGAATTGATCATGGATTTTGTTGGCAATGAAAGTGGCATAGTCATATCTAACAGTAGGGGGCTGTCCTGGAGTAAAGATTGATAGTAAAACTAAGGTGAGGTCATAAACATATTCACTAGAATTAAATTCCATGACCAGGGATATCATTTCAACAATGAGTCTTCCAGTGTCAGTGAAAAAGGTCTGCAGATAAGCAGGCGGACATTTGGGCTGGTGCTTTGGTAGCATGAAGGTCTGAGCAATACGGCTTATCTTTGATGTGGGAAATTGAGAAGCTTTTTCAAGTAGATATCCCATGGAAAGAGGAGAAAGGGGCTCAGTGGAGTGGAACTATATCATTTCATTAATGGACTTAGCAGTTATGGGAAAAAGAACATTCTGGGATGGAGACATAAATGCTCTATGGACAGGGTCATAGTTGGCACAGCAATGATAAATTATTTCTGGGAAAACATGGACTGAGGGGAGGAAATACATGGGAAGATTAGATTCCCACAGTCCAAAGATGTCAGAATTGTTTAGATAGCTTTCTCTGACTTGGCAGAAGTCCTGAAGATGGTTCCTGTCACTAGATAAATCTTTTATTTGAAAATCTTTATCTGCAAGAGGCAGATAATCTAAGTCTTTGTGAGGAGCATTAATGGGTGCAACATTCAAGGATATAGGAGTTTCCATGTTTGGTTCTTGTGTATTCAAATTGGAAATGGGGCTTTTTGGGGAAAAATTGACCAAATAACAGGCTTAGGGTCTTTTTATGGCAATTACTAACTTTTTTACCCCAAATTTTGGTTTTCGCTCGTAGAATTTTCGGTGGAAAACATAAATTGCAGGGTTACAGGGAAAAATGAATAAATACCTGGATTAAATAGGTAAATTGTGTACTTGTAGGCTAAATTACGGACTAAAGAGAATGATACTAGATCCTTTTTGGCTGGGTGGTGGGTTGAATGCTCAGGCAATCGACTGAACGTTATTTTTCATGGAGAACAGTTCACAGAGGATAATGGGAAAACGATGTTTTTATCATTTATTTAATGAGATTTGGTTTTGGTGGGACTTTTTGGCATTTAACAGGCGGGTGATGTTAGCATGATGGGATGTGTTGTTGTTATGTGGAAGAGTGGTAAGCGATAAGCGTTGCACTGCTTTTAGGGCTGGGCGGTTTTGAATAGAGGGTAAGCGAGCATATGGAGTGAGCGACATGTGGCAAGGGTACAGCGGAAAACAGCCAAGAGATCACAAGTTAACGCACAGCGGTAAGGGGGGTTGCGAAATCACCATTGACTGTCGGATGCAGAGGGGATGATTGGACGGTGGATGGGCGTTTGAGATGGTGGGGAGTTATGTATGTGGGCCCGAAACAATAAATAGTGTTTTAATCATATCAGACGTGATTCTATTGGTCAGGGTTATGGTTATTAATTAACCCGGCTAGTTAATTAATCTCGTTATAGTGCGGTGGGGAGGGTTATTAATAAACTTCAGATAAGTGTATTAATCCCTATTTTTATTGAATTTATGGTTATACTTAACCGGGGTGGGATATGTAGTGATGCGGGGATTTTTATTTATTTACATAATATGGGAAGGGTTAACATTTATTCGGGATTTACATAATAAATATGTAAGTAGTTAATAAGAAATAAAACGAAAAGTGCTAAGTTAAAACGTTTAGAATTTACATTTAAAACTTAGGCTAAAATGAGGAAAAGGGGTTTTCCAAGTGATATTATGCATTTCCTAGGCAAAATAGGTTTTTCACTTAGGCGAACTTTATGAAATGAGATGAATGATGGGTGAATGATTTATGAGTACTCAAGCTTTTAGATCATTGGGCCGAGGATCCAGTCACTCCAGAAGTCAGAGAAATGCTCTGAGCCCCTTTGATTTTCCAAGACCTTGATACTTAGGAGAAATTAGTGAATGATTAGGGAAAAATGTAAGGGGAATTAGTTATTTATCCTTGTTTTTCTTGAACTGCATCAAGTATAATGTATGCCTTTCACTCTTGAGAAAAGTAAAGATTGACACATATAGAAGCATTTTCATCACAAGTATCATTCTGCAACATCATCTACCTACCCTACCTACTTTAGCATGACATTTTTTCTTCTTTATTAGGGTGTACTTAGACTGGTAAACCCTTATCACACTTTTTCTTTTACATATAGAAATCTATCTAAGTCTAACCTTATTACATCCAAGGGCTTATATTACACTGTTGAGCTCCTTTTATTCACTCTACCTATCTACTTATCTTCGAATATTAAACTGTTTGGTCAGATTTTATTCTCTATTTACAACATGAAATTGAAAGATGAAAGAGCCAAGTTTGAACAGTTTGACCCTTCATCAATTGTGGCATAAGATTAACAAGTTGCACACAATTACTTATTAAAGAAAATGAAATAAGAGTGGAATTTAGAATTGCGCACTTTCCTGGTCTATTTTTCTTTGGGGTTCATTTTTTTTCAATTTTTCAACCATTTTATTTTTTTACCCTTTGATTTTTCTTTTAGAGTATACCCTCTTTACATTTTTTAAATTTTTTGATTTTTTGACAATATGGAAAATCTTTGAAACAAGAAAATGTATGAACATATTACAGAGCTCATCAAGTCAATCATGAAATATGACACCTATTGGTATAGGAGCATAACAAGATTTTCCTAAGTATGACAGGTTGATAGCGGTGGATGAATTTCTGAACAAATTTGAGAGTGAAGTACCGGAACAACAACGTTTTGATGCTCTGAAATGGGCACTATGTGCTACGCCTGCAAGATGGTGGGGTACACACTGGCAAAGATTTAAGGATTGGTAGGAATGTAGAAGAATGATGCACCTACGATTTTGAAAACCCCAGCTCCAAATGAGAGTCGGTTATGAGGGGAAAAACAACTTGCGCACCCACCTTTCCCGATGGGTACAGACATATGACATGTAGCCCGCCCAAACGCACACCACTCCTAGAATAGAGAATAAAAACAAAACACAGTGGCAGGAAAGGTGAAGCACACCAAATATTATCCATGGAGAAGCGTTCGACAGGGTGTGCGAAGTGTTGAACAGGGTTCACCAGGTGAGACATACTGACTGGGACCTGCACGTACCAATAGTTTGATGGGCCTATAGGACCATGTGCAAAACCCTGACCATGAAAACATTTCCAAGGTTGTGAAATGAAGTAGGGACCATAATCTCTAAGGAGCATGCAAATATGAATCCACACATAATATCACCCATAGGTGTGATAGTACACGAAGCCCAAGACAAAGAAATCACACAGCTACGCGAAGCAGAACACATAAGACTTCAGGAAGAAATTTGGCAAGGGAACCTTAGACTTTGCGAACTTGAGAAGGACTAGATACGGCTAAGGAAAAAAAGCGTTTTGATGGACGCAGAGGTCAAGAGGCTGGGAAACGAGATCAATAGAGCATGTCTTGTCGATAAAAAAAGGATGACAAGGCAACGCGCAAATGATCATACTAATGAATTAGAGGACTATAGCCGAGAATTGATTAGTCTGCTGCCATGGCTAGGACCGCATATCACCAAATGTAATAACCAGGGGAGAACACTACAAATAGTAGAGTGCACGACATCGATCACCACAATGACAGATGAGGATTTTCCGCGGACTATACTAGAGGGCAAGATGGAGCCCCGCACAAGTGGTGCGACCACCTGACTAGCCATAGGAAGAACGGTCATAGCGCTCCAGGCAGCTGAAAGGGAGCATGGGACCATAAATTATTCTACCTAGGAGCTACGTGCCCTAAGAGATGTGTGCAGGAACAACCTGTCACAAGGTTCATGCCCGCGCATAGAGTGATGCGCTGCCACACGGGTGGGCTGGGAAGTGACCATTAGTGTCACTGTTCATGACAATATGTCTGATTTGAGGCCAAATGGAGTAGGCGACGGGCATTTAGGATAAGAGTTATGGGCAAGATTTTGGAAAATCTGCTGCCAAGAAAGAATTGATGGCCCGAAATTGGGGGGAACAGTCGAATTTGTATTCAAAAGGCACTATAAAACTCCAAGGGCTAGCCAGGAGAAAACACTTTGTCATTTGAGACTTCAGCAGTTGGACAAAGCGCAGAGTGTTGAGAGCCGAGTGATAATAGAGCCCCTAAGTTTACGAAAGATTGCATATAGTGTAGAAATGATGATGAACACTAAGGATGGGTTGGGCATTGAAGAGGGAACTGCCGGCGAGATTGCGCAGACCCCCATGGTATACGATGTTCCCGAAGGAATTGGGGTTGTGAAAAGAATCCCTAAATCACCATGGACGCTGAGTCTGAAGAAAGATAAGCAGGCAATAGGACCAGTACACATGTCCCTGAGGAATCAGTGCCACAGTAAGTCATCAAAGGAAGAAAAAGGAAAGGCAGTCACCATTGAAACAGATGAAGAGGAAGAAGACTTGCAGGCTCTAATTGCTACAGTAGAGGAAGAAGAACACATGGAGGAAGACATCCAACCATTGCGCTCTGCAGCGAAATTGCCCGAGTATGTCCCTCCGAAAAAAGGGAAAATCAAAATACCAAAGGATCTAGATGCAATGAAGAGTGCACTCTAGACCCCACTCCTCACCGATGGAGTCACTTTTGAGGGCTCACTCCTAGGTCACGTGCCCACCATGAAATTTGAAGATTGGGACATCGCGAATAGTGGGAAGTTCCTGCACTTAGAAACGATGAACTTGATGAAACAGAATATGGAGGGGCTGTCGAGCGATAAAAAGGTGTGTTTTTAACTCCTAATTACCTTCACATTAATTATCAACCCAGGGACAACTTTTTATTCCAAGAGTGTACTCAGTCTGAGGCAGCTATTTACTCAAGAGTAATGTTTTGCAGTATAGTGCTTAAAATCCAAAAGTAAATGAATGCTTGAAAAAGAAATCTAACAATAACATAAACTCAAATGCTCTGAAATCCAACTATTCACTCAGCAAACATCAATTAAGGATACAGTAGCAATAACTCATTCCTCTAGAGATTGATGCAATTGAAATCAAACTAGAACAAGACAATCAATCTGGGAACGAGGAAGCAATAACCAATGTTCTCTACAGTTGACAGTCCTGCTTTAAAGCAATTCAAAGGAAATAGAAATTGAACTAAAGCTACCATTGAAAGTAAACTAGGAAAACTCTTTAAAAGCAAACTATTGCAATTAATCAACAGAAATGAACAACAAAGTAAATGGGCAGCAAACTGTAATTAAAGGAATCTGAACAGCAAACTCTAATTAATGGAAATCAACAGCAAAGCCAAATTAATAGCAATCTTTACTCTAAGAATAAACCGGACAACACACAGAAATAGAACAACATTGATTAATGATGGGATATGAAACAACGCTGGAAAGTCAAATACACACACGGCACACCTTAATAGTAATCTGATATGGTAATCCAATTATCAGTCTTAGTTATAAAGAACACGATTGTATTTTGTGATCGAACAACAACGTCAATAGATTCAACAATCGCAAGGAAATATAATCTCTAAGATGAATTCAGTAATACCAATTAATAAGTGTTACAACACGGATACTCTGTAATAGAACAACAATAACATTCTGTAAGGATCAGCAACGTTATATCAATGATTAAAAGAACAATAATGCATTGCAAAGTCGATATGATATTTCTGTTTCAGAGAATGAGATTACTCAATAGATCAAACGTAACAGAGCTGTGATGTAAACTAATAGAACATACCAGATTACCGAATAAAGCTGATAAGCAAAACCACGCATGAACTAAAAATGTAATATACAGCAGCAGCACAATCCACCAGAGGCTGGGCCCTTAACTGCCAGTGGATGCTTCTGGGCTACTTCAGATGAAAAGAATGAACAACAACTCCCAAATCAGGTATTAATAATTAAATTGTGAAATCATTACAATCGCTGAAGCTTTGAGAATTACAGCATGAAACAATCCCTTCTTCCTCCTATCCTATCATGAATTCTTAATTCTGAATCCTTAATTCTCCATCCCTGAATTTATCATCCCCATCTCTGATCTCTGTTTTCATTTAAATAGAGAGAGAGCAGAGAGAAGTTACAATAAATATAATTACAACATGATTTCTATTACAAAATTAGATTGTTTCCAACCAATTGATCAACAAGAGCAAGGCGAATTTGGCTTTGCAGCTGAGATTTGGAGGACGGTCGCAACAACAAATCTAAGAAAATCGTGCTCAAAGAACCCTGTGTTTCTCTCAGTACAAGCCAAATTTTGGCAAGCCGTTCTCCATGAAAATTAATTGGGTCCGTTCTGGACAAAACCCATGTTCCGGATTTTCCATATTCTGCTTCATTTGCTCAAAATCTCAACCGCAAAACTATCACTTCTTATTCCAATGCATTTCTGAGTTGGCACTTTTAATGATCAAATATTCAATCTGGAAATTATCTTGAAGGCTAAAATGGTGAATAATGTTATAACCAATTTATTAAACTTTCATTGATAAAATCATGCATAATCATCAATTTATTAGAAATAAAGGAGAATAAATAATATTTTTACATAAGAGCATAAATCATTGTAAAATATAATTATATGATAAATTATGATAAATGACATGATGAAGAATGGTAGAAATGGGTGGAATAAGTGTTCAAAAGTGACAATAATAATGGTATATTAACGACCCAACATACTCCCACACTCAATATGTTGCATGTCCTCATGCAACCCAAAGACAAAACCTATGTGTTAACCAAGCAATAAAAATTTGAGAACAAATGAATGCTTCTTTAATTAATGAACATTCAATTTTAGCAATCTTGATGAAGGCATAACAATTTTTACATTAACATTCAACTATATGTATGAAGTTGCAGCAAAATATGATATAGATAACAACAAACTTCATTAACCATTTTCTCAAAAACTACAAACCAGATTTTGTTGAGATGTTGCAAGTAGATTTCTACTATATTAATGCTTCTATGATCCAAAAATCAGATCATTTTAATGCACGGATGATGAGATATAAACAAAATGGCTGTAGGTGAGAGTGCATGATTTCCGAAATTTTATGAACCAATTTATCTTGAAATTATCTGGGCATGTGTATTTTAATAATGTCTGTGTTTTCCAGAGATCACAAAAATTGAGTTCATAGTTTTTAAAAATATTATGGAAATCAATTTCTACACTAAAATTGTATGCCTTAAATGACAAAGAAAATAGAAAACATTAATCATGTGTAGCAATTCCTCCGCCGCTCTGAAAAATTAGCATGCCCTCATGCGATGCTAGAAAACAAATTGAGGTGGTTGCTACCATCTGTTGAATTCTATGCTTGGTGTAAAACAACATGGAATAAGGGAGGTGTTGAGAATGAATAAGAATAGCAATGGATGATAAAGAATATGAATGACATGGTCATAAGAAAGAAATGAATGAAAGCAATACTCCCCCAAACTGAAAGAGGACATGCTACTAAAAAATGTGAAGTGGTAAAGATGTGGAATGAAGGATGATAAATAATGCTCAAAATGCATTTTCATTAAATTCTCCTAAATTCGTAATAAATCAGAAAATTATGCTATTTTACCTCAAGTTTTACCTCTAGAATGACATATATGTACTAGCATTTGTTGAAGCTGATGTAGATAGATTTGGTATTGAAAGTGATGCAAAAGGTGGAATCCAGGGAAGCACATCATGTCTGAAGAATTGTTCACATTCGCGAGCCTCTTCTGTGAATTCCAATAGTGTGGTCATGCTGCAAATAGAATTCTGCCCATACTTGTTGTTTTCCTATAAACAAAGCACTATTTTGCATACAATGTTCTTGAATCCATAGTGTTAGTTTTGAATAGCAATAAATTAAGATGCATGCAAAAATTTCAATCAGATAAACTTTTGTCAAATCAACAAGTTATGGCAGAGTGCAATAATCTTATGGGATGCTATCCCATAATGCATACATTCCCCCCTCCAATTGGAAAATGGATTCCATGACCATAAAGCATATGAAAGGTGTTGTGCTGACGGCAAGGCAAGGGAATGAACAATACAACAGTAATGAAGCAGAGTACACATATCAATGATAGGATGATGAGAGTTATGGTTATAATGAGAGCATAGTGTATAAAGATAGTTATAAATAAGAGATAGGATGCTTTGGATTGATGATAAGTTATGAAAAGGAAAAAGAACGACAATATGCCAAAAAGATGCTTTACTGACGGTATTCTAGCCAAAAAATGATGTGATTGATCAGAAAATAATTTTTCATGCGTAAAGGTTCACAACAGGGAAAAAATTAAGGGAATAACTTTTCCGATAAAAAGAAAAAAATAAGAAAAGGGTATTATAGTAATAATTGACAATAAGATATAACTTCAATACCATAAGCAGAGCCTCTGCTGCCAGCAGGCGTCCATAGCCTCAGCAGGGTTGCTTTTTAACCCATATGAGCTAGGATCCTCAATTTATAAATGGAGAGTTCTAGTGTTGTTCTATAGAAGAGATCAGTGTGTGGTAACCAGATAACCACACTGCCATTCACTGGGATGTAGCAAAAGTGATCAGACCGGCTCGTGATGAGACCTCTTGTTCCAAGGATAATTTGGCTATCCAATGGATCATAACCCTGGTGTGGTGGCCATAACGAGAATGTCATTTTGTTACAGCCTTATGGACATGGTAGGATGGCTCATAATGAGACCCCTTATCCTCTATCTGCGAACAAAATTTTGTTGTTATTACACATTTTTATGATAAAAAGAGGGAGGCTCAGTACTCCTTAAGAGTAGGGATGGTGGAAGAAGTTGAACATGTCAATAGCAAAAAATATATCCATAATCTCATTTATTACAGATAGAGAAGATTATAACCAGGAAGGGTGGAACCAGCATGGTATTAAGATGATCAATTAGTATCATGTATAGCAGAAAACAATGTCGTAAAGTAGTATATAAATAATTGTGTCCCTTTTGAAAATAAGCTATCATCAAGGAGCTATCTTGTTAAAGATCATAACGTGAATGATATTAACTCGCTTCAATAGAATCCATAATTCTTGTCCTTATAAAAGTAGTGTACTTCATGCCATGAAAGGGAATCAGTAAAATGTGGTTGAGATGAACTAAGAATAATCCCACAAGAGGAAGGAAGGGTTGCTCTCGAAAATACTCCCAAAGTGTTGCTTCTTTGAAGGAACAGCAAAAACACTCAAAAAAAGTGTTGTTCCTTGTAGGGAACAACAAAGGAAATGCACACCAAAAAGCAAAAATACACACAAAAAAGTGTGAAAACGCAAATGTCGTTCCTTTAGAAAAATGAACAACAGAAACTAAAAGTGTCGTTCCTTTAGAAAAGGAATATAAAAAACGCAAGTGTCGTTCCTTTGGAAAAGGAACAACAAAAATGAAAAGTGTTGTTTCTTAGGAGAAGGAACAACAAAAACGCAAGTGTCATTCCTTTGGAAAAGGAACAGCAAAAATGAAAAGCGTCGTTCCTTTGGAAAAGGAACAGCAAGAATGCAAGTGCCATTCCTTTGGAAAAGGAACAGTAGAAATGAAAAGTGTCGCTCCTTTGGAAAAGGAACAACAAAAACGCAAGTGCCATTCCTTTGGAGAAGGAACAGAAAAAATGAAAAGTGTCGTTCCTCTGGAAAAGGAACAACAAAAACGCAAGTGTTGTTCCTTTGTAAAAGGAACAACAAAAATGAAAAGTGTCATTCCTTTGGAAAAGGAACAGCAAAAACACAAGTGTTGTTCCTTTGGAAAAGAAACAGAAAAATGAACTGTGGAAAAGGAACAACAAAATGAAAGTGAAAAAGGAACAGCAAAATGAACCGAGAAAAAGGAACATCAAAATAAAAGTGAAAAAGGAAACAACAAAATGAAAGTGAAAAAGGAACGACTGACACAAAAGGTGTTGTTCTTTTGAAAAAGGAACAACAAAATGAAAATGTTGTCCCTTTGGAAAAGGAACAGCAGAAACAACAAAAGTGCACACAAATATTGTTCCTTCAGAAAATGAATAGCAAAATGACAGTGTTCTTTCTCTTGAAAAAGGAACAACAGAAAAAAATGCAAGCACGCAAAGAATGAATTAGCTGTTCACTGTATTGATGCTGAGGATGGGTTACAGTTTCGATGAAGCAACACCTGAAACACAAAATATAAGAGAAATCGAAAAAGAAACAACATTTTATTTTAAAAAAAGGTATGTAAATAAGTAAATTAAGTTACAACAGCTATGATATTATGTAAAAAAAATGGTCTCTTCGAAAAATGTTTTGGCAGCAAAGACATGACATAAATCTTCAAATGGAAATCAATTCTTCATTTCTTCGATTATGAATCCGTTGGGTAATGGGTTGGATGAAATTCCCTTGTTTCATTAAAATTTGTTTCAAGAATCACTTGTCCATAGATTGACCTTCTTTTTCTCCTAGGACCTGCAAAAAACGAGTATCTACCTGCAATAAAACATTAAATCATGGAGAAAGAGAAGTGCACGGGCTCCCCTAATCCAAGAATTATGTAAGAAACTAACAAGTAGCTACTCTGTAGAACAAAACCGCGGAGAAAATAACAAAGTAATATTTATTTGTCACCTGCGGGAGAGCAGTGGTCGACCATACTAACCAGCAGTGTTTTAATCACAACTTCTTGTTTTTTGTTGAAATTGAGTGATTGCAAAGCCAAATGAGAGCTAATTCAAAGGTTTATCTCTAGTAGAAATAGGTTTTAAATATTCAATGTATGATATATCAATTTTAGTTAGAACAACCTGCATAATAGAGTCATTGTTGATTACCCGGCTTAGACCAACAGTTGATATTTCAAGCGTAATTTTTTCGTTTGATGTCAGATTCAAATGATTCAAATTGGAAATAAAAATAGATTCATTTATTTATCTCCAATAGAAACATGTTTTGAATACAAGAAGAATTGATAGGTCAAATATTGTAAGGAACAGCTGGAAAGACATAGTTTTAAGAGTGCTGATTTACGATAGACAGTCAGTATTTTGATCATAACTTCCCCATACGATATCGAAAATGAGTGATTTCAATTTCATTGTAAATTATATTCATATGGAAATCTATCATAGAAACAGGTTTTAAAAATTTATTCATTTAGGCCTCCAAAAACGGACTATCCCAACTCTGTTCCTGAGCTGCCCGCTAGACATCCGGTCAATGTTTTGGTTCTAACTTTCTCGTTTCAAATCCAAATTGAGTGATTCAAATTGGGTTAGAAATTAGACATCAAGGGCTACTTAGGATAGAAACAGGTTTTAAAAATATTCCCTTTTGGTACCTCAAAACATGACTTTGCAGAAATTCCATCAAGCCCACAAGCAAAAAAAAAATATGATATTCAAACATTTTTTTCAAATTGGTGATAAAAGTGAATATGAGTGTTTTTAGAGCTATTATTTCCATTATAATTCATCTACATACACAAACGAATTAAAAAATTATCACCAATGTTGATTTGCATAGCATGTTGCAACAAAGAACACTACTTTTACATGGAAAAACAAAATGCATTTATTTATTCCCTTATTTATTTTATTTTCTGCACTAACCTATTTTGATTTGAAAAATGAATATGACTACGTATATGAGTACTTCCAGTGGAGCCATTTTCGAAATAAGGCTTCATGTATATACATACCCAAATTTGAAAAATGCATATTAATGAAAATTAGGGTATGAGAAGCCAACTTCCCTTGAAAAATAATATCAAAAATTGTTGAAGCATAAAGTGATGTTGCAAACAAATGATGGAGTGAAACCAATCTTCAATGTATCCATTACTTTCTTGATTTCTCATATCCATCAGATCATGAAGTTCTTGAGCTTTTAAAATAGCTTGTTGATATAGACTATAAGAAACCTCATTTTCTTCCATAGCTTCTACAATTTTTGAATTTGAAACATTCTGAATCTCATTGTAAGTTTTCTCTAATGGCGCATGTGAGATAGAATGGGTGGGAAGGGTGGGTAAATTTGGCAATTCAACATTGTAAGCATGTTGTACTGGTTTATTGTGGTGAGGGTGTGGAATTAGTTGAGTAGGAAAATGTGTAAGGAATGGAGCATTGTGATGATGTGGTTGGTTGGGTTGAGTGGATAAATTTGATATGCAAGCGGGATGTTGTGGAAGAGCTGGTGGAGAATATGGAGAATGTGCTTGTGCTACAAGATGAGGGAGAGTAATCATGCAATCATAAGATGAACCATGCCAAACTTGTAGATAAGATTGGTGGTTATATTGAAATTGACATGGCTGCCCTAGAACATGAGTATTCCATAATGGATTATGCAAGTAAGAGAATGGAGAAGAAGTGTTTTGAACCATGCATGTAGGCCATGATTTCCATGGTTTTGACCTTGTTGCAGCTTCCTCACCTCTTTGATATGATACTTCCATCCTAGATAAGGAAGAGTAACCATCTATGGTATGCTCCTTTCAGTCATGAGTGAAGAACACTTCATCAAATTCTTGATTTTTATGAACCTGCAAAGCATCCAATTTTGAACTTAGAGAGGTAATAAAATAAACTTTAAAATGTTCAAGTAAATCATTGATTTCAGCCCTTATGTCTCCTATTCTTGTAGCAGATTTGGAAAAGAAAGAACAAACATCTCTAGAATTCTTACCAGCCTTGGAGATTCCTCTTGAATACCTTATGCACAATTCACAAACATCATCATATGATAACTGAAAAACATCACCTTTTCCTATCAGATTTAAGAGTTCTAAAAATTTATCTTTGATTCCTTTAAGAAGGAGTGTTTTTAAGATCTCTTTTTCCAAATGCTTATATTTTGATTTTTGAAGGTTGTATTGAAATCGATCTACATAGTCCTCCAAACTTTCATCTTCCCCTTGTATCATACCGAAAATATCTTCATTGGATTTGCAATAGTCTTGGTACTTCTTCAAGAATATGTTCTTCATGTCCTCCCATGATTGGATGCAATTCCCACCTAGGCTCATGAACCATTGGAGAGCTGCTCCTTTTAGAGTAAGAGGAAACACTTTCAATCTTTGATCATTAGTAAAATAATCATATCCTCTACAAAGTATTTCGAACTCATATAAGAATGTATCTAGATCTTCATTTGCTAAACCATGAAAATTTGGTAAAGATGGGGGAATTATGTGCATTTTTGTCACTCCTCCTAGATCTTTGATAGGAAATTCAAAAGTAAAAATGTGAGCCATTTCTTACCATAATAGAAGATGTTCTTCATGTGTTTCTTCGAGGCTCCTTCTTCAAATGTTCCTATCAATTAGTTAGTGAAATGGGTGGTGCTTACATCACCACTTGAGTGAAATCATGTGATTCGTTTTAAAAATTTCTATCTTTTTTCTAGTCATTCTCACAAAAATTCAAACATCTATTTCTACTCTAAGTTCTTTAACAGTTCTGTTGAAAAGCAGGCGGGGGAGCAGGGCTTTTACATGCTTCGTACGTAGGTTCTTACCTTCAATTTTTAATACTCAATTCTTTCCTAACAGACACTCATCGAATGCACACTACTCTTTTAAAAATGGCTACACTCTCCCCAGCAACGGCGCCAAAATGTCGAGCGATAAAAAGGTGTCTTTTTAACTCCTAATTACCTTCACATTAATTGTCAACCTAGGGACGACTTTTTATTCCAAGAGTGTACTCAGTCTGAGGCGGCTATTTACTCAAGAATAATGTTTTGTAGTATAGTGCTTAAAATCCAAAAGTAAATGAATGCTTGAAAAAGAAATCTAACAATAACATAAACTCAAATGCTTTGAAATCCAACTATTCACTCAGAAAACATCAATTGAGGATACAGTAGCAATAACTCATTCCTCTAGAGATTGATGCAATTGAAATCAAACTAGAATAAGACAATCAATCTGGAAATGAGGAAGAAATAACCAATGTTCTCTACAGTTGACAGTCCTGCTTTAAAGCAATTAAAAGGAAATAGAAATTGAACTAAAGCTACCATTGAAAGTAAACTAGGAAAACTCTTTAAAAGAAAACTATTGCAATTAATCAACAGAAATGAACAACAAAGTAAATGGGCAGCAAATTGTAATTAAAGGAATCTGAACAGCAAACTCTAATTAATGGAAATCAACAGCAAAGCCAAATTAATAGCAATCTTTACTCTAAGAATAAACTGGACAACACACGGAAATAGAACAACATTGATTAATGATGGGATATGAAACAACGCTGGAAAGTCAAATACACACACAACACACCTTAATAGTAATCTGATATGGTAATCCAATTATGAGTCTTAGTTATAAAGAACACGATTGTATTTTGTGATGGAACAGCAACGTCAATAGATTCAACAATCGCGAGGAAATATAATCTCTAAGATGAATTCAGTAATACCAATTAATAAGTGTTACAACACGGATACTCTATAATAGAACAACAATAACATTATGTAAGGATCAGCAACGTTATATCAATGATTAAAAGAACAACAATGCATAGCAAAGTCGATATGATATTTCTGTCTCAGAGAATGACATTACTCAATAGATCAAACGTAACAGAGCTGTGATGTAAACTAATAGAACATACCAGATTACCGAATAAAGCTAATAAGCAAAACCACGCATGAACTACAAATGTAATATACAACAGCAGCACAATCCACCAGAGGCTGGGCCCTTAGCCGCCAGCGGATGCTGCTGAGCTACTTCAGATGAAAAGAATGAATAGCAACTCCCAAATCAGGTGTTAATCATTAAATTGTGAAATCATTACAATAGCTGAAGCTTTGAGAATTACAGCATGAAACAATCCCTTCTTCCTCCTATCCTATCATGAATTCTTAATTTTGAATCCTTAATTCTCCATCCCTGAATTTATCATCCCCATCTCTAATCTCTGTTTTCATTTAAATAGAGAGAGAGCAGAGAGAAATTACAATAGAGATAATTACAACATGATTTCTATTACAAAAGTAGATTGTTTCCAACCAATTGATCAACAAGAGCAAGGCGAATTTGGCTTTGCAGCTGAGATTTGGAGGATGGCCGCAACAACAAATCTGAGAAAATCATGCTCAAAGAACCCTGCGTTTCTCTTAGTACAAGCCGAATTTGGGCAAGCTGTTGTCTTTGAGAAAGTTAATTGGGTCTGTTCTGGACAAAACCCATGTTTCTTATTTTCCATATTCTACTTCATTTGCTCAGAATCTCAACCGCAAAACTGTCACTTCTTATTCCAACGCATTTCTGAGTTGGCACTTTTAATGATCAAATCTTCAATCTGGAAATTATCTTGAAGGCTAAAAATGGTGAATAATGTTATAACCAATTTATTAAACTTTCATTGATAAAATCATGCATAATCATCAATTTATTAGAAATAAAGGAGAATAAATAATATTTTTACATAAGAGCATAAATCATTGTAAAATAGAATTATATGATAAATTATGATAAATGACGTGATGAAGAATGGTAGACATGGGTGGAATAAGCATTCAAAAGTGACAATAATAATGGCATATTAATGACCCAACAGGAGCCAGTGATAATGTTAGAGCTACAAAAATGGCTGTGCGACATGGAAAAGGCTGAGTTGGTTCATCTGCCATGGATACGACATTTCCACCATGTGCCCATCACCATTTTCGTCACCAGGTAGTTGCTCTACCTAGTGCATGATGGGTACTTATGGCTGGAGGAGCCTATTCCCATCACGGTAGATCTCATCCACCGAAATTCTCGGCTTCCCTGTAAGGGAAAGGACCCCGCGATGATAGCCGAGAAAAGCAGTGATTTGGCTCTCGTAGAGGCCATGAAGGCAAATAATAAGCTCAAAAAGAAAAAGAGGTGTTACGCTATCACTAGTATCAAGGACAAAGCGATGCACGTAGCCACCCAACTCCTGGCAGGTAAAGTAATGGGAAAATGTTGCGTCGATGAAGTACCAGCACTAGTGGTTGCGTTGGCCGAACAGTGTGCAAAGGGGTTCCAGCTCAACTAGGTTGAGTTCCTTTGCGAGAAGTTTTTGCTCAACTGTCACGATGCCCAGGAGCAGGGCAAGACCTTCCACTACGCATGGTTGCTCTTATCCATCTTGCTGATCGTAGGAGAATTGCCAGAGGATAGTCAGTTCCCGAGCATTGACCGAGACTTACCAGAGACCACGAAGTACATTTCACTCTGGGCCACCAAGGATGTGAAACGGATTTTTGATACCAAGATTTTCTGGGTGCTCATGGAGGCGAGCATCTGAATATGGATTAATAGGAGGTCACCTATGTCCCCCACGATGCAAAATAGTCTACAAAGTTTTGCAGACTTCAAGGCAGACATGCACAACATCTACATCAGGGCGCGAAAGGATCTGGTGCAGCAGTGGACAAAGCTCCCATTTACAGCCACTGACGATGCAATATTTATGGTGTTAGAGACATGGCCTCCCAAGTGGCATGCCCTAGATTCGGTGGAGCTGGAGAAGATGGCAGCATAGAAAAGGAAGGATGATGCCAAGCTATGCATCACCCAACTGGCCGAGAGAAGACGAAATGAAAAAGCGGAAGCCGAGGTAAGGGTAGTCTGCAAAGTAGCACAAGAAGCCACAGAGCCAAAGAAGGCCACAGAAGTAGCAGCAGCAACGCAGATAGTAGAGGCCACAATAGTGCAGGTAGAGGAGGGCCAAGAAGAATCCAAAGGACATGGGGTAGAGGACACAAAAATTGTAGAAGAGAGCATGGACCCAGGGACTGCCTCTACACAGCTCAAATGGGCGCACATCATAGAAAGATTAGGTCCAACAAAGAAGGTCAAGGCCTCGAAGCTGGCCATTGACCTAATCACCTTAACTAGAGGTGATCTCCATGACATCAGCGAAATGGTTCATGATGTCACCAGTGAAGCACTCCAAGAGTTTATGATGGAGCAGCAAACTGTGTTGGGGGCCCTAAGGGCATAGCTGCAGGAGTTACAAGTGCAGCCCCTACAGGAAGGTACCTTGCTACCCATGTCGCAAAAGGCATGTTGGTAGTAGAATAGATGCTACGTGTGAAGATGGAAAATATGATAGTATTGCTAGATGGAGTGCTAGTCTCGAAGAACATGATGGATCAGGTGATGCTCAATATGATGAAAGGAATTGGCCTTAATTTGGTCGCCCTCCACCACGACACAATATATCAGCTATAGGATGGGATAACAGCAGAACTCCGTGCCAGAGAGAGCTGCGTGATCCAGGTTTTTAGCGAACAAAAGATTAATATAGAACAACTTAGCTTGTAGTGTGATGAGTTGGTGTCGTAGAATCGACAGTTGGTGCAGACAGTTGATGATGCTTGACGGCGCATCCCAGAGTTGTCCATTATAGCAGACCTACTGGCAAAAGTGCGGATCCACTATTTGGCAAGTGGATTCCACAATGCATGAGAGGAAACAACAAGAGTGCAGCTAGAGCTGAATCTGGAGATTGTCGAGCTGCAATTGAAGGTGTAGCCTTCCACTCCCCTAGAGGTCAAAGAGCAGTGCACCAGTGCTATTGTAGCAGGGATGAAAGAGATTGGAGGTGCAATCCGCGACTATACCAACATGTTGGAGTATGTGCTTGAGGTCCTCACGACATTGTAGGAGGACCCCAACATCCAGTGGTTGGAGACTGAGGCACGCAAGCTCTAGCAACAATATGACAACATTAGAGGGATTGAGCAGATAACAGTCCTTACCCAATGGCTTCCAAGGATGCAGCAAGCCAAGGCATTAAAAGAGCAGGTGGACATGGCACGCCACAAGGAAGTAGTTCTAAAAGTGCGCATCCAGCCATGGATTGTTGAAGCCTTCATAATCACGGTAGATATTGAAGGAAATATAAATTCAAGGGATTCATGCACAGATGTAGCGCAACACGCCAGAAAATAGCGTTTAGAAAAAGAATGCAACAGGTTCAGCAAGGAGCAGCTCAGTGTGCGGAAAACCATTCTGGACGAGCTGGAGGGTCTCCATGCCAAGATCTCTACACCAACCAAGTGACTCGAGGGTGAGTCACAATGTTTGTGTTGGGGGCCTGTTGGGCATGGAATCCCCCCATAGCATGTTTTGGGGCTTAGAGCCCACGTTTTGAGTACTATTGTTCTAAAGACTTCGTGAATTGCAGGCGCAGAGCGCAAATTGTATGTTAGAGTCATAGGGTTGTCTGCCCAAGCTTAAATGTAGTGTCGGCCTACCCATGGTCCATGGACCATGGGATTGTATAAATAGAGCGAGGCTCTAAGTTGTGAAGTAGAAAGTAGAAAATAGAATGGAGTCTAGAAGATGGCAAGCATAGAGTAACAATCTAAGTGCTTTGGGTCATAGTAGTAGGAAGAGGCTCTGCCGCTGAGTGCGCAGAGGCCTAGTAGAGTGTGCAGCTGAGTGCACAGGGCATAGTCAAGTCTGCAACCAAGGAAGAAGAATAATAAAGTGAAGTTTGATTCCAAATCTTGTGTATCTGTTTCTATTTTATTTCCTATTGGATACCATATGCAATTATACTATTTTATTTATCGCGCACACTTGTATGAATGTTGAACACTGTTAAGTATAACTAAACACATACAGATAAGCTAAGTGATAAAAAAATATCAGGTTAATAGTAAGGAATTGGGTAATAACACGGCTCGACCTTGAGTAGGGTTGCGCAAAGGTAGCATCGCAGGCTGCGAGGTAATGATAGGTGCGCATAGTGAAGTGCGCACATGGTCAAACTATGAACCACCTAAAATTATTAGACATCTCTAGGGTGCGGAAACCTGGTTCTAGCACCCTCCCATACTACTTCGAGTGAGACCTCAATCTGCGCTCCGCAGACTATTACCGAAAGGGCCAGTAGTACCGGGATTTGTTTGGCTAGATCACCTCTGAACCTGGGTCAGGCCCCTATAAGCCAACATTCCTTTTGGCCTATGCAATGCTCCTACCACTTTCTAGAGAGCAGTCTTGAGTATTTTCACCGAATTAGTACATGATCCTATGGAAATTTATATGGATGACTTTACACCTTATGGTTGTGATTTTCAAGCCCTGACTAACCTAGGCAAAGTATTACACAAATGCATTGAAATGAACCTATCTCTCAGTCTAGAAAAATGTGGATTCTTAATGACTAAAGGGACCATGCTAGGTCATTCAATATCTCAGCAAGGACTGCAGGTGGACCCAAACAAAATAGCAATCATCCAAAGGGTCCCACCTCCTCAAAAGTAGAGGGATGTCAGGAGTTTCTTGGGGTTAGCTAGATACTACCGAAGGTTCATAAAGGACTTCAGCAAGTTAGCCTCTCCTTTATTCGGGTTGTTGACCAAAGATTCTGAGTTTATATGGTCAAAAAGTTGTCAAGAGGCTTTAGACATTTGAAAGGGTAAGTTAACCACTGCACGAATTCTTCGAGGCCCAAACTGGGCCCTCCCTTTTCATATTCATGCTAATGCCTCACAAAAAGCCATAGGAGTAGCCTTAGGTCAGGTAGAGAAGAAATTTCCCTATGCCATCTATTTTATCAATAAGAACCCCTCAAAGGCTGAGCTAAATTATAGTGTGACCAAAAAGAAACTCCTGGCTATTATGCATTCATTAAAAAAATTTAGGCATTACATTATAGGCTACCAAACATTTATGGATACTGACCATGTTACAATCAAATATTTAATGAAAAAACCAGATGTGAATGCTAGAATTATAAGATGGTTGCTTTTATTGCAGCAGTTTGATCTAACTATTGTTGATAAGCCTGGTGAGGAAAATGTTGTTGCAAACTTTCTATCTAGGATGAATCTTCCTGTAGGTGAAGAAGGAATGGTGGATGACCAGTTACCAGATGAGAATTTGTTTGCTATTTTAGTTCTCTCCCCATGGTTTGCTGATATAGTAAACTATTTGGTATCAGCATAGTTCCCACCAAACTTGCCCTCCAAAGAAAAGAGAAAGATAGTCAGAAAAGGTGCCCCCTTCACCTAGATTGGGGGCAATCTTTTCAAACTTGGCCCAGATCAAATCTTGAGAAGGTGTGTAAGGGAAGAGGAAGCTTTTGACATCCTTTTGACCTCTCATGATGGGCCTTGTGGAGGTCACTTTGCAGCAAAGAGGATAGCATTCAAAGTGTTAAAAGCGGGATATTATTGGCCCACTCTTCATCAGGATGTGAAAAAGTATATTAGTTAGTGTGATCGGTGCCAGAGGATGGGAAAGCCTACTCCAAGAGATGAAATGCCCCAACAACATCGAGTGACTTTCAAGCCATTTGACAAGTTGGGCTTGGACTTCATTGGGCCTATCAACCCTCCTTCAAAGAAAAAACAATACATTATTGTGTGCACTGATTATTTGACTAAGCGAGCTGAAACCAAGGTGATTAAGGCAACAACAGAAGAGAAGGTGGCTAAGTTCCTAAGGGAGAATGTATTCTACCCCATCACCTCATCTGCCATTCCATAGATATAGTGTTGTTGATGGCTACCATTTTAGGATGCTTGAAAAATTAAGGTTTGGGGTAGAAACACTAGTTCACCAAATACTCAGAATACCCTATTTCTTGATGCAATCATGCATAGATTCCAACAACAAAGTAAAGGAAGGGAATTCACAACAATTGGCTCACCATGGGTTGATTAGGATCCTCATTGAAGATGCCCTCCAAAACCTTCGGATCCCTATAACATGGTCAGTCTTCAAAGACTTACCAGCAGAGGATGACATCAAAACCCTCACCTATGATGTTAGTCCTTCTGTCTGTGAGGAGGTGGCAAAAGAAAAATAAGAAGATACAAAGCTAGATGGGGATGAGATGGATGAAGAAGAAACTAATACAGAGGAACATGATGAAGGAGAAGAGAAGGAGGATGATGTTGAAATAGAGGAGGAAACGAAGAAGAAATTGATGGAGATGAGAAACAATAGCAAGAGGAAGAAGATAAGAAAAACAAAGAGCTAAGTGGTTTAAGGGACAGAGAAGCAATAATAAGAGATTAACTTGAGAGGGAAAATGCATGGCTGAGAGGATAGCTGCTGGAAAGGGAAAACCAACTAGCATGTATGGCCATCCTCTCCTTAGAAGTCATCCAGTGTAGGATGCCAACTAAATCCTATGCTCTTTACCTCAAAAAACAATGGCTGCAATTTCATATTAAAACATTAGCACAAAGGGGCACCGTGCCATTTCAGGACTACAAGCAATTTCTTGATCTTTGTGATCAAAGTACACTAGAGGATATGGCCAAAATGGCTGAGTTTTACTTACACAAAATGGCCCTCACAGACATGAATGCTTGGGATCCTAATTCTGAGCTAGGAGATCTACAATTAATGGCTTTAGCATCATGGATGAACCATGTGGAGTCAAGGGTTGCAGAGATGAAAAGAATATTGGCCAGAGAGAAGAATGAACCTCTTTTCATCAGAGCTGAACAATCAAATCCCAAAGCCCTAATCAACACCCATAATCTAATTACAAATGATCCTCAACTGGCACCTAGATATCTTGTTTCCCAAGAGCAAGCAATTTTACATTTTGAGGATGTGCTTAGGCTGCTAAGATGATAATATACGTGCCTGCTTAAGGAGATGGGACACACTACCACACAACTTGAAATCGAAGAATATCACTCCCCTCAAAGGTTGAGAGAGGCATTCAACAAGACACCTATGTATAAGCAATCAATGCAAAGGTTGAAGGTCAATTGGCTAGGGCTAAAACTCAGTCCACCACTACTCCTAGGGATGCTAGAAGGGAGAAAAGAAGAAGAAGAAAAGAGGCAGTGGGAAGAAATAGAAAGAAAAGCAGGTTTCTATGAACAAGAAGAAGAGACCACATCAGAGGCAAGGGATGTCAGAGAGGCTACCAGAGCCATGAAGGACATTGACACTGATTAAGTTGCTCAGAGGATGAGTGATGAGCCTAGGTATTGTTGGTACTATTTTATTGCCATTCTTTTCTTCTAAAAATCCATCATTTATCTATCATTTTCTCCCATAAACCCCTCATAGTCCATTGAAATTGATTAATGAAACATTATAATTGTTATTTTACATTAAATTTAATTTGTGGATTTTTATGTTAAAAATTGGAAATTTTCAACAAAATTACGAGATTAGTTGACTTCCTGTAATTGGTTTATGTTGTGACACGTGGCATGGCATGAAAATCGAAACAGAGGATAAGGACGTGATCTAGGATGTACATACATGGTGGAAAATCTATTTAGCATCGAATCTGGAGCTCCCGAATACATGGTCAATGCTGGTCAAATCCAGCCTTTTTGGTTGTAAAAGCAAAAAAAATCTGAAGTTACCTAAACTGATTTCGTTTTGTTTTAGAAATCAGTTAGGATTAGAAAAAACGAACCTAGCCTTTTTTATTGTAAAAGCAGAAACATCTGAAGCGATAATGCATGTATGTTTGGATGAAAATTGTAATAACTAGGAGGAATGCTAGTGAAGAAGAGATTAGACAAGAACAGACTTAGGCGTATTCCAGAACTCTATTCTATTATGTAATTAATTTTCGAGAACTTAATCACAGGCAGCGTTTCATCAATTGTAGTATTTATGTGTTAACGTTTTCATCACCTAAAGTTTTCTAATTGTGCCATCGAAGCGTGGAAGGGCGCTACGTGAAGATTGGTACAATGTCGTTTCATTTTCGTAGGATTTATCCTTCATATCTGAATAGCGTTTGATGTTATTCCCTTGCTTGTGAGTTTATTAATTCAATTAGAAAGTTCTTGCGAGTGTTATTGTATGATTCATGGTGATAGATTGAAAATTCAATTGCTAAATTATTGAACAAGATCTTGTAAAAGGTTTAATTGAAAATTGAATTTCAAAGTATCTCTATGGACTCTGTTTTCATGAATTTGAGTTTTAATATGCTTAAAAGAGTTTTTGGTTTTCATGAATGCATAGTGTGTTAGCTGGAAAGAGTTTTTGTGAACTATATCCTTGTAAGAGGATTGAAGACTCAGACTAAAAACACTCTGTTTTAGAGAAGCTAATTAAATTAGAGGATATAGGTTTGTAAATTGTGAAAGGAGACATATCTCAATCTCTTGTAAAAGAGTGTTGTAGCTTGTCACAATAGACAATTATTTAGATATATGAGATCCTTTTAGGTCTATAAACTTTAGACACGTGCCTATAAGTTAACCTACCTTAGTTGACATTAAATTTAGTCTAATCTAGACCCCTGGATTGGTCACTACATTTTGGCGCCGTTGCCAGGGAGGCGCAACTAGAGGATTTCTAAAAAAAAAAAAATAAAAAAATAAACAAAAACAAACAAAAACATAGATTTAATTTTGATTCATCATTTTAGAATTCATGTTTACTTATGTCTAGATATAGAGATGATAAAGGTAGATTCATAAAAACCCCCCATCCAAAAACTAATTCACCACTAGGAGTAGACCCTTTAGGAAAAGTTGAGCACACAACACCAGCTGGGAAAGTCACCATACAAAAATTACAGGATAAACTAAAATCAGGGCAAAGACTCACACTCATTAAGAGACAAATTCTGTTGGCACACGAATCACAGAAGAAACATCTCCCTGAATCCTCTATAACAAGAGAAAGTAGCAAAATAACTCAAGAATCTCTCCGTGAACCTACTGATTTTGAAAAATCTCAAGGAGAAAAATGACTAGAACAACTTCTCTTTGAAACAAGTGACACTAAACAAGAAATTAAATCAACAAAGGAACCTATCAAAATGGCTGAAGAAGGAGATGGATCAGCAAGAGGACCACAAAATCAAGGTTGAAGAGAGGAGGAAGAGTCAACCTTTAAATTTCCTATTCAAGAACCAGGAGAAAATTATGATGAGGAAATAAAAATGAAAAACATACCTCCATCTGTGTTACCAAACTTTTATGGCATGGCTTCGGAAGATCCAGATTCATTCTTGTTTGAATTTGACATAGTATGTCGAACATATGGTTACACAAATGATGCCCATAGGCTTAGACTCTTCCCAACAACATTAAAAGCATTAGCATTAAGATGGTTCATGGGACTTGGTGAACATGCAATAACTGATTGGGATGGCATGAGAAGAATATTCCTAAAGAAATACCAACCTTATTGTAGATCGAAAGATTCTAAAGATGATATCTTTAGAATGAATCAATAAGAGGATGAAAGTTTAGAGGAGTATTTGGAACGATTTGTTTACAATTTACAAAAATCAAAACATAGAACCATGTCTCTTGATCTGATTCGAACAATATTTTTGAAGGGCATTCGAGAGGAATACTTAGATGATCTTAATTTGATGGGCAAAGGTGATATTTACACTTTACCTTTTGAAGAAATTGCTGATTTATGTGAAAAGTATTCAAGGAGCAAAGCCGGATATGGAAAAAGAACTCTATCATCTAAAGCCACAAAATCTGCTTCAGCAAGTGTCACAAGGGCTGAAATAGGAAACTTGTTAGAAGAATTCAAAACAGATCTATTAAGTACCTTAGGAACTCAAATTAACACTCTGAAAGCAAAGAAAAGACAAGAAGAGGAAGATCAATTAATGGGTTTCTTTTGTCCAAAATGCCAAAAGAAACATGCCTTGAAAGACTACCCATTAGAAAACATTCAAGTTTGCGCCTTTTGTACTGAAAATCATGATATATTTCATTGCTCTAAAGTCAAGATTTTGCAGAATTGTAATGTGGAAGCTAACACAGATATGGAGAATGTGTATTTCATGGGCGCTAAGAGACCGTGGCAACCAAGACCTCCACCTCCAGGTATGTTTCCAAACCAAAATTTTCAATTTCCTGCACAAGATCAGATGTATGTTCAGAA
Source organism: Pinus tabuliformis (assembly GCA_031772625.1). Taxonomy (NCBI): domain Eukaryota; kingdom Viridiplantae; phylum Streptophyta; class Pinopsida; order Pinales; family Pinaceae; genus Pinus; species Pinus tabuliformis. Next base: position 1,350,968,886 of record CM062820.1, on the reverse strand, counting down.
TTCTTGGAATGTACCCATGCCATGGCAACACCAAAATTACCCACGGCAACAATGGAGACCATTTCAGCAGTACTCTCAACAATATCAACCATATCCTCAACCATACCAACAGTATTCTCAGCCATATCAATAGTATCATCAGCCACATTCGCAATATCCTCAAACATATCAACAATATCCTCAGCAGCAAGTTGTTTATCAACCCCAACACACTCAACAAGAATTGCCTGTTCCTCCACCAATAAATCCACCTCAATTACAACTTCCATCTAACCAAAAACCTCCTAGACCCACTCAGATTCCTGCTCAACCTGTACCAAATCCAAATAATAGAGCAAAGAGACCAACTTATAGTGTAGATGAGGGACCATCATATCCCACATTACCTTTACAAAATATCGCGCTGAGGTCTGGCAAGGTACTTCAAAAATAACTTCCAATAGCTGAAAAACAAGAAGAAAATGAAGAAAATGAAAATGAAACTCCAACTCAAAGGAAACAAAATGATGACATCAAAAATAAAGAAATGCAACCATTACATCCACCACCTTTTCCAGAACGATTGGTCCAAGCAAAACTTCCCATGTCGATACCACAGTTTGATGTTTTAGATGAGCTAAAGAATGTCTATATAAAAATTTCACTGTTACAAGCCATAAAAGACATTCCCATATATACTAAAGCAATCAAAGAACTATGTCTCAAGAAGCCTACCAGAAAAAGAGTTGATCCACAAACTATTCATGTTATTTGAAATTTAGCCAGCCTTATGACCAACACCATTTCAATGGAAAAGTATGTTGATCCTGGTATTCCCAGAGTCACTACAATCATTAACAACATACATATTCCAAACACCTTAATTGACCTTGGGGCCGCAATAAATGTGATGGCTCTTGAAACAATGAAAACACTGCAGCTCACAAACTTGCAGCACACAACAATTGTTCTAGAACTAGCTAATAGGTCTAAAGTGATTCCTGAAGGGATTTTGGAGGACATAATTGTTTCACTGGACTCTTGGGAGTATCCAGTGGACTTTTTAGTTCTTCAGCCAAAATCTAATTTAGGAGAACACCTATCATCCTTGGTAAACCATGGTTAGCAACTGTTGATGCATTCATAGGATGTAGATTGGGTAATATGATTATTTCATGAGGAACTGAAAGAAAACAACTCACTCTTTACCCATCAGCACAATCACCAGCAGTAGCACACAATTTATGGCTTGATGATAAATACAATGATAAGGAAGAATTTCAATTTGTTTTTAGCATTAATCAAATCTATGATTTTCAAGAACATAATAATGATGATTTCGTAGAGTTGTTCGTTTCTCAACCTGATATTTCCGAAGAATTAAGAAATGAACAATACCATGCTACAGATGAACTTTTGGCATAGAATTTTTAGGAAACATGCACCATTCATTATTTGCAAAAAACATTTCAGAACATTTTTCCCATTCAATCTATCACAAACACACAGAGCAAGACCATAGAGATTAGTCCAGGAAAAACTTTGAATATTAGCACTCACCTAGACTCATCTCAAGAGGAAAAATTGATTCAATTATTGAGAAAATATCAGAAAGCATTTGCTTGGGACTACACTGATATGCACAGAATTCACTCTGAAACATGCACTCACCATATTTATACGGATAGTAATATCAAACCAGTGAGGCAACCACAGAGAAGAATGAATCCCATGCTTCAAGATATTGTTAGAGATGAATTACAAAAACTATTGAAAGTCAATTTTATTTATCCTATCTTTGATAGTCAGTGGGTATCCCCATTGGTAGTAGTGCCCAAGAAAAATGGCAAGTGGAGGATTTGTGTTGATTATAGACAATTGAACAAAGCAACCCTCAAAGATTGTTTCCCACTACCATTTATTGATCAAGTGCTAGACACATTAGCTGGGAAATCATCATTCTCTTTTCTTGATGGTTTCAGTGGCTATAACTAGATCAGGGTAGCCTTAGAGGACCAGGACAAAACCACTTTTACTTGTCCTTGGGGCACTTATGCCTATAATGTTTTACCATTTGGACTTTGCAATGCTCCAGCTACATTTCAGAGAGTTGTATTAGCTATTTTTGCTGATTTAGTTCATGAATGTGTTGAAGTTTATATGGACGATTTTTCAGTGTATGGTAATTCATTTGAGCATTCATTAGAAAATCTCGAAAAAGTTTTGAAGAGATGTATTGAATCTAATCTGTCCCTAAGCAATGAAAAGTGTTTTATGATGTTAAATGAAGGGATAGTATTAGGTCACTATATTTCTTCTCAAGGCATTAAATTTGATCCATCAAAAATCCAGATCATTGTTAATTTGCCAATTTCGAAGACTCAAAAATAGGTAAGAAGTTTCTTTGGGTATGAAAGCTAGTACAGAAGGGTTATTGAACATTTTAGTAAAATAGCTTCACCTTTGTTTAAGCTTCTAGCAAAAGATACACCTTTCAACTGGAATGAGAATTGTGAGAAAGCTTTTGAAACACTCAAAGAAAAGTTATCAACCACACTAGTATTAAAAGGACCTAACTGGACCCTAACATTTCACATCTTTACAGATGTGTTTGATACTGCAGTAGGTGCCTCATTAGGCCAAAAAGAAGAGTCTTTCAATTATGCCATCTATTTCATCAGTAAAAATCTAACACCTGCCGAATTAAACTACACAGTCACTGAAAAAGCACTGCTTGCAATCATACATGCTGTGAATAAATTCCGACATTATATAATTGGTTATGAGGTTTTTGTACATACTGACCACTCTGCCATCAAGTATTTAATGAATAAACCAATCACTAATGGCACAGTTACCAGATGGCTGTTATTATTACATGAATTTAATATTACAGTGTTAGATAGACTAGGTAAGGAGAATCAGGTGGCAGATATTCTTTCTAGACTGTAAAATTCAGGTGAGGTTGTTCTGGTTGAAGATTCTTTTCCAGATGAAAATTTATTTGCAATTTCAATAGTGAATCCTTGGTATGCTGACTTAGCCAATTATTTGTCAATGGGAAAAACACCTCCATATTTTACTCCAAAGGAAAAGAAGAGGTTGATCAAACAAAGTGCTAGAAGTTCATGGGTTAATGGAGATTTATTTTACACCGGTTATGATATGATTATTAGATGATGTGTAATAAATGATGAAATAATTGATATTATAAAATCTTTTCATGATGCACCGTGTGGTGGGCATTTTGCAGCAAAAATAACAACATTCAAGATTCTCAGTCTTGGATACTATTGGCCATCTATTTTTAAGGATTCCAAGAAGTATGTGAAAAGTTGTGATAGCTGTCAAAGAATGGGCAGACCAATAGCTACAAATGAAATGCCACTTCAACCTCAAGTACATTTAGAGCCATTTGAAAAATGGGCTCTAGATTTTATAAGACCCATCAATCCAGCTTCCAAAGGCAAAAAGTACATCCTAGTATGTATTGATTACGTGACAAAATGGGCTGAAGCAAAAGCACTAGTCCGGGAAATTGAACAAACAGTGGTAAACTTCCTTTTTGAAGAAATTTTTGTAAGGTATGGAGTACCAAGGGAGATAGTGACAGATCAAGGTACTCAGTTTACTTCAAATCTAGTCAAAGACATCACAAAAAAAATATAAAATCAAGCACAGGAAAAGTACACCTTACCATCCACAGGCCAATGGCCAGGTGGAATCTACAAATAAAACATTGGAAGGAACTATCACTAAGACAGTAGCAATGAACAGAAAGAATTGGGAAGAGAAGCTCAAAGATGCACTCTGGGCTTACAGAATCACGTGGAAAAACACTACAGGATTTAAACCATATTAGTTGGTGTATGGAAAAGAGGTAATGCTTCCTATTGAATTTCAAATACATACTTATAAGATGGCGACAAATTTAGGAATTGATCTCAATGAAACCCAACAAGAGAGAATTCGGAAATTGAACCAGTTAGATGAAATGAGGCAGCAAACAGAGGAGACAACAATCCTAATGCAGAAACAAAGGAAGCAGTGGCATGATGCACACATTAAAAGGAAATAGTTCAAAGAAGGAGACTGGGCTTTACTCTTTGACTCTAAATTCAGAGATCATAAAGCCAAATTTACCACACATTGGATGGGCCCATATGCAATAGTTCAAGTATATGAAAATGGATCAATCAAGCTTACTACCATTGATGGAGAAGGCAACACCTTTCTTGTCAATGGCCATCGGTTGAAACTCTATCATAAGCCCATCAGCAAGGAGGATTTTATTCACACTGTATCTCAGCAAAGGGAGGTTGAGATATTGCAACCTTCAGCTACGATATCTCTACCTTAGTTCATTCAATTTCATTAAAAAAATAAATAAATAAATAAATAACAAAAAAACCACAAAAACCACAAAAACCACAAAAACAAAAACAATAATAATGGTTTAGATGTGAAAACTAGACTCTGGCACACTCTAACCCAGAATTCTTACTAGAAAACCAATCATTTGGCTGGTAAGAATTCCTTGTTCTACTTGTTTCCTGTTTTTCATCCATTCAATAATTACTTGAGGACAAGTCAAAGCTTTAGTGGGGGAGAAGAATCAGCAAGAATTAGCATTTTGTTTTCCCTATCCCATCTCCTCATTTTTATATCTTCAAGGAATTTGTTTCAGTAATTTAGTATTTCAATAAAAGAGTTGTTTTTGTTCTAATCAGAGGGACCTGTTCAAGCAATATGCAGTGGGACCTGTTCAAAAGACTATATCAACATTACCAATGTCAGAGGGACCTGTTCATAAGGCTATGATAACATCACCAATATCATAGGGACCTGTTAAAGATTGCATTCAAGATACATCAGGCTACTTCAACAAAGTTTTCAAAGGTTGCTTATCATCAGAATTATAATCAAGGCTACATCAAAACCAAGGATAAAAGAAGCTTTACAAACATGGTTCTTCAGAGTTCTTCAAATTTCTTCAGATTTTAAAGGGACCTGTTATATTCAATTTCATTTCAAAGGGACTTGTTTTGGACAGTGAAGATCAGTCATACCTGTAAAAACAGATCAGTCCTACCTGTGCACACCAAATCAACATTCTGTCAACCAACAAGTGTAATGTATTGTTGAAATTTTATTTTTAACATTTAAAATTCTTAAATTATTTTAGTGTTAAAAATGATAATTATTATTGCTTGTTATCAATTTCAAAAACCCCTATACCCATCACCCTTGTAATATTCCTAACTACTCATCTCATTATCACTCTACTATCATTTCCTATCACACCTTAGCCTATTGCCATATTCCTACTACGATTTTCAAACCTTTTCCTACACCGCTCTTCAAACCTTGTCATCAACTCATCATTTTTAAATCGGCCTTCTGGCGATCAAGTACCAACAATTGGGATACTCAATGCACAAGTTCATGCAATGGAAAGACAAGTGTTAAACCGTCTATCCTCAAATGAGTTCATTCATTTCGACTGCTGGAGTTATAAAACAATCTTTTGACCCAATTCTGCTCATGAAATATATATATCCATTACCATATGGTGTTCTCATGATTATACCTCTGCAAATTAGTACTGCTCCTCTGTCTTCATGATGTGAATGCGCCTTCCAACTCTGCATTGTCATCATAGCAATTAGATGAAGGTCGGCTGTTGAGTTTTCATTTTATAAAACTCTGAGTTCATAAAGTGCGTTACTGTGTTAGTGTTCAGACTCTGAGTTTCTCAAAGAGGGCTGAGATAGTAGGTGCTACAAAGGGAGAGAATAGCAGACAAGCTTACCCTGACTTTTTACTTCTGCCCATAAATTGAGGACGTTAACCAAGTCGCTCGCTCAAGCAATTGAAGAAGTAAACTTAGAGAATCGAAGACGTTACCAAGTCAGCTCAGTGGAACGCAGGAAAAGAGGTAACAAATTGAAAACCCTAATTAAATTTTTGAGCATAAACAAAAGGGTTAGAACAGATATTTTTAATAAAATGACCAATAGAGCAGAGCCTGAAAAATTTGATAATTCACAATATCGTGAAGACTGTGTCATGATTTTAAGCTAAAAACAATGGTTGTATTTTCTAGAGAAATTCAATGGAAACAATGAAGAAGTTACGAAGCAATTTTCATTTTCCTTCAATGGAGAGAAAGCTTTAATAGGAAACTTCTCTTTTAGAATTTCAGAGGATACCATAGCACAAACATTGGGAATCAGTCCAGAAGGGGAAAAATATTTCAAAACCAAACAATTTAAGGAAAAATCATGGACTCAGTTTATGTCTAGGTCAAGGGTTTCTTTGTCAATTGATAAAAGGGTGTTCCTAGAAGCTGGCTAATTCACCCATGGGATGAAATGGTGTACATTATTCAAAAATCTGTTACATGTGAAGGACGTTACATTATAGTATACCTATATCACATCAAACTTCTGTTGCACTTAAAAGGTCAATGCACCATCAGTCTGCTCTATTTTCTCTTACAAAGTTTGACTAAAATGTCAAAGACCATTCAGAAACAAAAGGATAATGAAGATAAGAGTTTGTATCATTTTGGGTTGATCAAAATTCTAATTGAATTTGAGTTGCAGAGGAGAGGAAAAACATGGAAAGAATTTTTAATTGCCAATCAAATTAAAGAAGATGAATAGGAACAGCAAGATCGCACAGAGTTTATGCTTGATAGAAATCCCTGAGCGTAAGTCAAGCAATGTTCCTCAACCCAGCAGTAGTGTAAGGACAAGAAGGATGAGACAAGAAACTGCCAAGAAAATTGAAAAAGATAAAATCTTCACTACTTATAAGAGAAGATCAAGGAGAATAAAAAGGAATCAAACACAAGATGATCAACTAGAGCCGAATGCAAATGCACCAATGGACATTGAAAGCAATACTACTTCACAGCCAGAATAGGAAGCAGAAATGGAAATCGAGAGTAACAAGGAAGAAAGGAAAGAGCCAGTACCTACAAACAAGAAACAGTGAAGGTTAGAGAAACAAATTGAAGAGATAAAAGAGGAATTGATGGAAGAAAACATGTTGGAGAAGGTCATAAAGAAGGAAAATGAAATTTTGAGAGCTTAGAGCAAGAAGATTCAGCAGAAAAATGAGAAATTGAAGAAGCAAATCAAAGAACTTAAGACTGATCAAACTGAAACATGCAAATGGGCGACAAAATGGTACACTCAGAAAAAAGCTCTCAAAGAAAAATATAAGAATATTAAACATGAGTTCCAAGTTCAGAAGAATGCCCAAGTTTAGAAGAGTATAGATGTCTTGCTACAAGCAGCAGAGGCACAAGCAGGAACAGAATATAAAGGGAGCACATCAGGATTAGCATGAGGACATGCTAAATCATTGAGCTTGGGAGAGATGTTGGTACTATTTTATTACCATTCTTTTCTTCTAAAAATCCATCATTTATCTATCATTTTCTCCCATAAACCCCTCATATTCCATTGAAATTGATTAATGAAGCATTATAATTGTTATTTTACATTAAATTTAATTTGTGGATTTTTATGTTAAAAATTGGAAATTTTCAACAAAATTACGGGATGTCATGACTTCTTGTAATTGGTTTATGTTGTGACACGTGGCATGGCAGGAAAATCGAAACAGAGGACAAGGATGTGATTTAGGATGTACATACATGGTGGAAAATCTATTTAGCATCGAATTTGGAGCTCCCAAATACATGGTCAATGCTGGTCAAATCTAGCCTTTTTTGTTGTAAAAGCAACAAAAATATGAAGTTACCTAAACTGATTTCATTTTGTTTTAGAAATCATTTAGGATTAGAAAAAAACGAACCTAGCCTTTTTGATTGTAAAAGAAGAAACATCTGAAGCAATAATGCATGTACGTTTGGATGAAAATTGTAATAACTAGGAGGAATGCTAGTGAAGAAGAGATTAGACAAGAGGAGACTTAGGCGTATTCCAGAACTCTGTTCTAGTATGCAATTAATTTTCCATAACTTAATCACAGGCAGCGTTTCATGAATTTTAGTGTTTATGTGTTATCGTTTTCATCACCTGAAGTTTTCTAAGTGTGCCATCAAAGCGTGGAAGGGCTCTACGTGAAGATTGGTACACTGTCGTTTCATTTTCGTAGGATTTAGCCTTCAGATATGAATAGTGTTTGATGTTATTCCCTTGCTTGTGAGCTTATTAATTCAATTAGAAAGTTCTGGCGAGTGTTATTGTATGATTCATGGTGATAGCTTGAAAATTCAATTGCTAAATTATTGAACAAGATCTTGTAAAAGGTCTAATTGAACATTGAATTTCAAAGTATCTCTATGGACTCTGTTTTCATGAATTTGAGTTTTAGTATGCTTAAAAGAGTTTTTGGTTTTCATGAATGCTTAGTGTGTTAGCTGGAAAGAGTTTTTCTGAACTATATCCTTGTAAGAGGATTGAAGACTCAAACTAGTAACACTCTGTTTTAGAACAGCTAATTAAATTAGAGGATATAGGTGTTTAAATTGTGAAAGGAGACATATCTCAATCTCTTGTAAAAGTGTTGTAGCTTGTCACAATAGACACTTATTTAGGTAGATGAGATCCTTGTAGGTCTATAAACTTTAGACACGTGCATCTAAGTTTACCTACCTTGGTTGACATTAAATTTAGTCTAATCTAGACCCCTGGATTGGTCACTACAGGTATTGCAACAATAATGCTGCAACTCCCATGGCTACTAGCTTTACTTATCAACCCAAGGTTCGTACAAACTTGGAGGTGACAGTGCTATATGCACAAGTAAAAGTGAAGATAATGCCTATTGTCACTGCTCATCTGGAAAGAGACCCCAGGGGTTCCAAGCTAGACTTCTATAGGGTTAGAAGAAGCTTGATTTTGATGGAAGAAGAGAAAATCTACCCTAAGGGAGAGCTACTCTACTACAGTAATGGAGAAATCAACATGTATGCTAAATAACACCATACCCTAGCTAACCAGTTAAATAGCTATGCCTAAACAAAATTTCTAAATCAACACTAATCTAATGCTAATTATCTATGTTGCAGAAGTAAATAGCATCAAAACTAAACTAAGGTGTAAGCAAAGAAACTTAGGGTAAATCGGGTTTCAAGTGGAGAAAGAAATTGAAGGTCGAAATCATTGAAAGGAGGATGTGAGGGAGCAACAATACATAAGAGCCATTGCATCGGTCGGTTTAAAGGCAAATGAATGATGGAGATTAGATCGCAGGAGGTTATGTATATAGATGGGTAAACAAGGTTAACTAACAGGATGAACAGTGGAGATCTTACCACGAAGGCTTAAGTGAATGGATGGACGAACAAGGTAACAAAGAAGATGAATGATGTAGATCATGTCATGAGGGATTAGGTGAGTGGATGGACAAACGAGGTTAATAGGAGATGAATGGCCGAGATCTAATCATGCGGGTGAGGTCAAGAGATGGATAGATGAGGCTAACAGGAGTGATGAACAACTAAGATCTTATCGCGTGGGTGAAGTCAAGAGATGGATGGGAGAGATCATATCACGGGGAAAAGAAACGTATGGAAATGAGGGAGTAGGTTTCTAAGGTGGTAAGTATTTTCTCGCACACCCTTCAAGTTATAAGCAGTATTTGAAAATTTCACGTGATTTTCCTTACTGTGCGACACGTAACACAAGAAAACCACTTTTCTCGCGTGCTCTCGGGCAAATAACGTTCGTGCACTAATCCGCGTGAGATTGCGTGATAGCCGTTTGATCAGGCAGGGTTGATCAATAGTGGAGATCGGCCAAGCTAGTTGGCGATCAGGTGAAGCGACAGCATTGGATCAGGCAAGGCAGATCAATGGTGGGGGTTTAAAGCACCTAAAGTTATCGGGTGACGCGATAGCTGTCGAATCAAGCAAGGCATATCGATGGTGGGGACTTAAATTTCATAAAGTAAGTGATGGACTCCATAAGAGGCAGCAGTTGGAGAAAGTAGTGAATCAGACGGTGATTGTGAAGGTTTGTTGGTGATCAGACGATGAGGAAGCGATGCATGATGAATGTGCTAGAGGTAGTTTCAAATGAAAATGACAGAGAAAACCAGTGTGGGTGAACAAATAACTGCATTAAACAATGAACTCCATAGCCCATGCGAGAACTAGAGACCTATGTTTTTGGGACTGCTGAAGGGTCCCTTCCTCAAGTCATGGTCCCAGAGGGAGGAGATGAGGCCAAGACACCTGTGCACAACCTGATAGTGATATTTTCCCTCTAACTAACCTGCAAACTGAAAGAACGCACAAATGGAAGTAAATCACAGCACAACTGATCTACTCTATGCTATTGTAATGAAAATGCAACTACCTAAGAAAATAACCATAAAAACCATGAATCCTACTTAAGAAACTGAACAGAACTAGAAAGCTATTTAAACAAATAAACAGAACTAGGAATATATTTAAGCAAATGAACAATGAAAACCAGGAAACTATGCTAGCATACATGTACAGCAAAGAGGAGCTTTGGCTTCTTGGGTCAGGCCCTAACCCAAGAGCTTTAGCTGTTGGAGTTAACTCAGAGCAGGCTTAAACATAACTCATTATTATTATAAAAACCATGGATTACAGAGAAAACTGTCACAAGTCTTTGCAGCTCAGAAAAAAAATAGAGTTTTACAAATGAAGTCCAAATTCTCATGAGGTCCTAAGCCTCTCTACTTATACATTTGATAAACTGGTTTCTGTCCTTTTCACTTGCTCGGCTGTCTTCTAGTCTTCAAAGTGATGGTTGTTTGCACTCCAAGCTGATGGAGGAATATTCGAATGGAGGGGTAGTAAATGAGGAGGATTTACCTCCTATAATTACTCTCCCTTGTCCCATTCTAGTTTTACCAAGATCTTTGCCATAGTTCCTTGCTTTTATCCTTTATACCTGCATTTTTCTTGCTTTTATCCTTTATTCCTACATTTCATGCACATTAGACCACAAAGAAACATATCCAAATATAACTCATTTCATAAAAAAATATAATCAAAAGTATGCAATAAGTTGTGAGAATAGTTGGTTTGACTAAGCTAGGAGGTGAATTAAGACCAGTTAAGGCCCATATAATTACTCAATGATGAGGCTCATCAATGAGAAACACTTTCAGTAGGGGGTGATGATGAGCCTCATCATTGGGTAATTATATGGGACTTAATTCACCTCCTAACTTAGTCAAACCAACTATTCTCACAACTTATTACATACTTTTGATTATATTTTGTTTAGAAGATGAGTTAGAGTTGGATATTTTTCTTTGTGGTCTAATGTGCATTTGATGTAGGATTAAAGGATAAAAGCAAGGAATTTTGGAAAATACCTTGGTCAAAACTCGAATGGGACAAGGGAGAGGAATTATAGGAGGTAAATCCTCCACATTTACTACCCCCAATTTGAATATTCCTCGATCAGCTCGGAGTGCAAATAGCCAAATCATGAGGACTAGAAGGCAGCCGAGCAAGTGAAACCCAAAGCACCAGTTTATCTAGAGTTTGGGAGCTGAGCCTCCCTAATTTTAAGGAAGTCATTGGAGACTTCAGAAGTATAAATAGAGAGGCCTAGGAACTCAGTAGGAATCAGATTCTTTTTTGTAAAACTCTACTTTATTTTCGAGTTGCAAGACTTGTGATAGTTTTTGATATAATCCATTGTTTTGATAATAAGAATGAGCCTTGTTTTGAGCCAGCACTAAGTTAACTCAGAGGGCTAAAGTTCTTGGGTTAGGGCCCAACCTTAGTAGCCAAGGCGCCTCTTTATTGTAAATGTATGCTAGTGTATATACATGGTTTAATCATTCATTTGCTTAAGTAGTTGCATTTCCATTATAGCAATGTAGTGTAGATTGGTTATGTTTTGGTTTGCTTCCATTTATGCCTTCTTTCAATTAGCAAGTTAGCAAGGAGAAAAAGATCACCATAAGGTTTTCAGCAGGTCTCTTGGCCTCAACTCCTCCCTCTGGGACCATGACTTGAGGAAGAGACCCTTTAGCAACCCCAAAAACACATATTTCTAGTTCTCGCATAAGCTTTGGAGTTTGTCGTCTTGATTCAGTACTTAGTTCATTTCATCGTTATCTTTCCGTAATAAGATCTCATTCATATTCTCATTTCTTTCAACACTTTCTTCATGGATAATATATGCAGAAGCCAATAAATCATGTCTTAATTAGATAATACCCTTAGATCTCCTTACCATCTAATCCATAACCAACCTGCCCAATTACCATTAACCGTGTGTCGCATATTCATTTCAATGTTTCACTTTAGGTGCTCCAAATCTCCACCATCGATTTGTTTTTCTTGATCCAACAGCTATCACGTCACCCTCTCACTAGCTAGCTTAGCCGATCTCCACCGTTGATCAATCCCGCATGATCGAATGACTATTTCGTAATCTCGCATGAATTATTGCATGACTGATACCCAACTGAGAGCATGCAAGAAAAGTGGTTTTCCTGTGTTACGTGTCACCCACTTAGGCTAAATGCGTGAAATTTAGAAATACAGCTTATAGCTCTTAGGGCATATGAGATACTACATACCACCTATATTCATTTCAATGCTTGACTTTAAATTCTCCACATCTCCACCGTCAAACTCTTTCACTTGATCCAATGGCCATCACGTCACCCGATCGCCAACTACCTTTGCTGATCTCGACCATTGATCAATCCCGCACGATCCAACGACTGTCGCACAATCTCGAGAAAATTCTTTCATGGCCGATCATATCCAATTGAGAGCACACGAGAAACGTGGTTTCCTCGTGATACATGTCACTCAGGCTAATCGCCCAAAACTTAGGAATTCCACTTACCACTTTGAGAGCGCATGAGAAACTGCTTACCACCTACGAAGACTGCTCCATCATTCCGCATATTTTTTTCCTTCTATTTCCACGTGACTTAATGTGATCCATCCATCTATTCACTTAAACTCCGTCATAAGATCTTCACTGCTCATCTTCCATTAATCCTATTCAACCATCTATTAACTCAATCTCTTGCGATAAGATCTTCGTCACTCATCCTCCGTTAATCCTATTAAACCATCTATTAACTCAATCTCTTGCAATAATATCTCTATCGCTCATCTTCTATTAATCATTTTCAACCATCTATTAACTCAATCTCCTGTGATAAGATCTCTGCTGCTCATCTTTCATTAATCCTGTTCATCCATCTATTCATGTAATCTCCTGCGATAAGATCTTCGCCGCTCATCTTCCTGTGCACTACTACTTCATTACGTCTCCCTTTTGTTGATTTTGATCTTTGCTTGCTCTTCTACTTGATTCCTTCCTGAATGTTGTTTTGCATATCATTTAAATGTTGCCACTCCTGAGTTTCAATTTGGTTATTCAATCAGACTCTAACACTGTACGATCATCAAAAACACTAGAAAATTGAAAGCAAATTTAGTCTAGTTTCCTTACTTACACATTAGTTTGGTTTGATGCTCTTTACTTCTGTAACTTAGATAGCAGCATTAGGTTAGTGTTGATTTAGCAATTTTGCTTAGCATAGATGTTTAAATGGTTAAATAGGATATGGTGTGATTTAGCATTACATGTTTTTTTCTTCATTAATGTAGTAGGGTAGCTCTCTTAGAATAGATTTTCTCTTCTTCCATCAAAGAATCAAGCTTCTTCTGACCCTATAGAAGTCTGGCTTAGAACCCCTAGGGTCTCTCGCCAGATGAACAAGTGACAATATGCAAGACCTTCACTTCTACTTGTGCATATAGCACTGTCACCTCCAAGTTTGTACGGACCCCGAGTTGATAAGTAAAGCTGGTAACCCAGGAGTTGCAGCATCCTTGCTGCAATACTGGCACTCATTAGTAGCCCTGCTTCCCGAACGACTGAGTGTCACATGTCATAAATTCAATGCTCCATTTTGCAAAAGGTACAACAACAATAATTGGATGTAGAGGAGTGTGTGGAGCATGATTTTTATGATCGTAGATCTGGAAAGCATTAAACGTTTGGACTACAAGGATGCAATCTCAAAACATAGTAGGCCAAAATTAACGAGCATGCAAAATATTGAGCGGTGGCATTATAGTGTTGTTTTAATCAATCCTAATTGACCAAGGCTAAAACCATTTAATTTTCAAGCCAGGGTAGGTATGTTATTTCAATGGAGTTTGCACTATCTGTGTAGATACACTACAACCAAGAGTGAAAATACAAAACAATAAATAATGACGTTGAATCAATTGTAAAAATAAATCATTCATGAATAAATTAAAACACTCTATAGAAATGGAATCACACTTCACAATTATGAGCGCAAATGGGCGCCACACACTTTAATGATAACTACACCAACTGGTCAAATACCGTACTGCTAACAAAATATGTGTAACAACATAACATAAATCTAGAACTGAAGCAGATATATTCCAGAAATTATACAGCAACAACAAAAAATCATACAAATAAGAAAACAAAGAAATAGTAACATACAGCTACTCTACCGCTGTAGTCCCTGCTAAAGAGGAGCACCCTTCCTCCATAGCAGGGGCACAAGAATGAACACAAGATTAGTTATGAATTCAACTTGGAAATAACAATAACATCACCACAATGTCTTTGACATTAAGAACAATTAAAAGTTACAGGATCAAAATAACAATAATCTCTATGTCATCCCCCGTGTCCGAGGGATTAAGTTTCTCTTATAGAAATTACATACCCAAAATCAGGAACAGACTAGTCACGAGAATCTCATGATTTTCATGTTGATCATAAAATAGAAATTGTTATAACCAGTTCCTAAATACGAATGATATTTAAATACATTGGTTAAAATCATAGTCGCTTCGATCTGTTGATGGGTCTCTAATAGACATAAATTAAGGCCCATGCCTCTAATTTAAAACATAAATTAAGGCCTATGACCATCCTTTAGCACATTAAACCTCTCTTTTTGCATTAGATAATTTATTTTTAGCTTTAATATATTCATTAGGAAGGTTTATGAATAATTGAATATTTGTTCCTAATATTATTTATTTTTGTGGAATATTATGATAATATTGGGCAGCTTATGAAGAGTTGGAGGAGGAGATAATTTAGGGACTTGTTCCCTGCTACTGGAGGATCAATAATAAATATTAAGTCAACAAGATATTATGGAATTATGCCACAAATTGTGGAACTCCAATGATTGAGAAAATCTAGGAATATGTTCCACTAATCAAGGGAGCAGATCCACCAATCAAGGGATAAAATCCACTAATCAAGGGATTTCAGTGGGGAAAGCTTCCTCCATCCATGGGTAATGATTCTTAATCATTTTGTATAAATACCAAGTTGATTTTTCCTCTAGGGAATGATTGAGAAAATCTAGGATTGAGTTAAATGGTTGATGTAAGATATTTTGCAAGATCAAAAGAATTATTTAATCCCTGTAAAATCTTTGGAAGTTCATAATAATCATTGAGTTTCTTGGATTAGTCTTCATATTCCCAAATCTAGATTGTTGGACCTCCTTTTTAACAAAGAACAGTAAATTTCTGCCATTTTTTAGAGCATGCTAACGAGCTTCGATCGAATTTATTCCACTTGCATTATATCAAAACCACATTATATTTCATAAAAAAATTACCCCATTGCTTTTGCACTCAATTTAGTTAGGCATTTTTTATATTTAGTAGCTCACTAGTTCTCGAATTTCTAGATTTTCAACTAGTAATGTTTTTTATTCTTTTTGCATGGGTAAACGGAGGTCTTTTTCAGTGATTCCACTTGGAATGGAGACCTAAGACATCCTAGTTAGCACAAAAATTTGTCCCATCCAATTTGGATTTGATTTTCTTGGTCATTCAATGAATTATAGTAAATATGTACTTTCTGTAAGAAAATCAGAGATCCTGTAGGAAATCACTGTAGCATCCTATAGGAAATCCTGTTTTGAGGCCGAATTGAGGAAAAATCCTCTAGGAAGCTAGAAATGGGTCCCTACTTGTCTCCCAAACCTTCTGACCATTCACCATCATCTCCAATCCACCTTCCACATCATGAAAAGAGGTTAGCTTTCACACTCTCACATGGAAAAAAGACAAAAGGAAAAACAAATTTATTTTATTCATTTGCATGCACAACAGTAGAAGGTTTGGTGGTTTGAAACTACATGCTTAGGTCAGTATGATTGCATACTTGTTAACTTAGAATTCTTTTGAGGCAAATACTCTTAGCATTTAGTTAGAAAATGGTGTGTTTTAGCATTTTATTTCATTTTCTTTCCTTGTACTTTCTTTCTTGCAATAGGTTAACGTTCCATTTCGAACATTTCCTTTTCTGTAATTAGTTTAGGATTTGACTTTAGTACATGCACTCCATTACATCATGACAGCAAAGGAAGGACACATTGTATTCCGCACATATAGTGCCAACACCTCTTAAGTTTGTATGAACCAGGGGTTGATAATTAAAGTTGGTAGCCTTGGGAGTTGCAGCATTCTTGTTACAATACTGAGGCTCATCACTTTTTGGCGTCGTTGTCGAGGAGGTGTCAAAGTATGCATTTTTTTCTTCCCTTGTTGATTTATGTTTTTTCAATTTTTGCAAAAACAAAATTTTTGCATTAGGCATATTTAATTTCCGTAGAAAATTGCATTGCATTATAGTTTTCATTCAATCATAAAAAAAAAATAACAAAATTTCTCCAACACCAACCCACCCCCCCATTTGATCACATGGTGCAGTAAGAGCCATATCACCCTTCACTTTTGCGGGTAGAAGAAGACAATGGAAAAGAATGTTGAAGAAATGGATGGAGATGATGACAATGAGGAAGATCCTCTTGGATTTCCCATTCAAGATACTGATGGAAGTGTGCACATAAAAAACATCCCTCCATCTTTTCTTCCAAAATTTCATGGTCTAAGGCCAGAGGATCCAGAAACCTTTCTCTTTGAATTTGAAATTGTTTGTAGATCTTATGGTTACTTATTAAAAACTCAAAAACTGAGATTGTTTCTGGAAACATTGAAGGATAGAGCTCTTAAATGGTTCATGAGTTTAGGGACTAATTTAGTAAGATCATGGAATGATATGCAAAAGGTATTTCTAGAAAAATACAAATATCATTATCTTAAGGAATAAATATTTATAATGAATCAAAGAGAAGATGAGAGCCTTGAGGATCTAATAGAGAGGTTCATGTATAATTTTAAGAGGGCAAAGAAAGACCATTTAGGATCTGACACACTAAAACCCCTCTTACTTAGAACAATTAGGGATGAGTAGATTGATCTCCTTAATCTCATATGTAGAGGTGATGTATATCAATTATCATTTGAGGAAACTTGTGAAACATGCAAACACATATCAAGAGGAAAAGAAAGAGTAGGTAAATTAACATCAAGATCGATAAGTCAAGCTAAAATTGAAAATTTGTTTGATGACTTTAAAATAGAAATTCTTAGCAATCTAACCAAACAAGTAGAAATGTTAAGAATTCAAAATGAGAAAAAAGAAGATGTTTGTGTTGTCCATGCATAATCACATGATGTTAAATGTTGCTTCTCATTATCAAGGTTGAAGGAAGTTCACCAAGAGGACAATGGAGCAAGTCAATTGCCAATGTAGCAATGTTATGTAGCTCCAAGAGGACCTTGGCAGCCTATTCAACCTGATATGATGCAAGATCCTAATTCAAAATTTCATGCACATCCACCTCAAAGTAATTGGAATGCACTCTTTCCTTGGCAACATTGACCATCTCAACCCCAAAACCAATATTGGAAAAAAGTTGGCAAGGAACTTATGGGAGGCACCCACAATATCCTCCATACCCAACTCCATGTTATCCTTACCATTCACCTCCAACACAACCACATCCATCTCAAATATACACTCCCACTCAACTACCTGTACTGATGAGCCCCAAAAATGGATAATTATATGGGCTCATTCAGCCTCCTAATTTGACTTAGTCCACCATTCTCATTAGTTTATTGCATGTTTTTTATTATATTTATGCTAATAGAGTGAATTGGATTAGTCATTATGCCAACAAGTCTAATGTGTGCTTTATGCAGTCTTTTTGGTCAATTTGGAGACAAAATCAAAGGTTGAAATGAGCACTTGGCAGCCAAATTTGTGGAGAGGATTTTTAGGAAGGTGTCCCCTTCATTTATGGGCCCTTACCTCGAATTCTCCACCATCAGCTCGGAGTTCAAGGGCCACAAAATCAATTATCACAAGGGCAGCCAAGCAAGGGCTAGTAAAGGTGTTGTTAACTACAAGTTTTGGCAGCCGAGTTCCTAAAGTTTAGGAGGGTTGTTGGGGTCCTCCATTTGTATAAATAAGAAGTCTTAGGGCCTCATTTCAGCTAGTCACTTTGTAGGCAGAAGTTAGCTAGTTTGTAGTTCGATTTTAGTCATTTTTTAGGCAGTAGATTAGCTCTGCATTTCAGCACACTTTCAAGATTTTCCTTGTGGATAGTTTTTGGAATGTAACATTTCTTTTGATCAATAAAGATGAATCCAGCTTTGCACCAGCTCTAATCTCTCTTAGGAGGCTATAGCTCTTGGGGTTGGGCCCAACCCAAGTGCCCAGTACCTCCTTTTTTTACTTTTATGTGTTTCTGCTGCATTTTTAGAATAAAATCTGCTATTTAGATTTAAATCTTGTTCTGTTATTTAGGTTGCTTTTGATGATTAAAAATGCTTTTCATGTTCAAATTGATTTGATAGGTTAATAACAGAGAATATCTTCAGAAAAAGGCTATCAAGCACCTCTGATCTCACCTCTCCCTCAGTGGGACCATGAGCTGGGACCAAGGTGTCCTTGCTACCACCAAAAATATTATTTTTGCTTCATCATGCAATTATTAGTGTTAGATTCTCATTTGCAGAAGTTGATACTAGTTGTGATTACATGCTCAGAATCATGATTGCTTAGTTTGCATTGCTATTTCACATGATTTCGTTGCAAGTAAACTGTTGTTCATTTTCTTTGCTGTTATTTAGGACAGATTAGGTTAAAGTAGCTATGTCCTTGATTTTCCGAGTCTTTGTTTGTTCAGTTTGAGAAATAACTTGCAGAGCACATGTGGTACCTCCTCATCTATCCTTACCCAATCCATGCAACCTGCTTCGTCCTCTAACTGAGATTCTTGCCTCTCATTTGCCACGTTTTCTCACTTTTCTCTAGTTTCTATATTCTTGTGCATCATTGCTCCCTCCATCCTTGAAAAAATCCAATCGCTCCTTAGCCTCATTCACCAAGTTCTAAACCCCTTAAAATCCTTATCCAACCTCCATTTCAACTTTCCCACCATTTTTCCTCCATCAACCCTCCAAAATCCTCTTTTCGGAACATCCTATAGAAATTTCAGAACATCCTATAGAACCCCTGCAGACTTCCTATAGAAGCTCATGAAAGCAGTTTCTTGATAGCCAAACTTTGTGAAACTCTCTGGAAGGGTGCTAGGGACCCCTTAGGCCCTCTTTTAACCTTCCCAACCTCCTACAAGCATTTCATCTCATCAATCCACCTCTGCACAGTCAAAAACCAGTTAAGGCACATGCACAATAATTCTGCCAACTTACTCAAAAATACAAAAAGATTTTTCCTTTCAAATTTCACTTCAGAAGTAGCTTAGTCACATGCATTTTACCTTTCTAAGAGTTAATGGAATTCCTTTCTGTAGCTTTCATCATTTTTCTTGCACCAGTAGGGTTAGTTGGTAAAACTAGGGTTTGCTAGGGTTTGCATTTCCTTTCCGCTTTCAGTGTCTTTCTGCAAGTAGATTAGCCTCCATTGAGTTAGCTTTCGTCCATTAGTTAAAAAGCTTCTTCTAAGAGCTCATAGAAGTTTTCTTAAGCTCCAAGTGGACTTGTGCCAGCTGATCAAGTGACAACCGTGGCAACAGCTAGTACTTGTGCATACAGCAACGTCGCTTCCAAGTTTGTTACGAACTACCGGATTGATAAAAGTAAAGAAGGGAGTCCCAGGAGTTGCAACATTATTGCTGCAATACTGGGGCCCACCATTCTTTTTGGCGTCGTTGCCGGGGAAGTGTCAGAGTATTGGTGATTGCTACTTTTCTTCTATTTTCTACTACAACCTTCTGCTAAGTAGATTATTTCATTTCCATTTTACAATTTCATTTCCACAAAAGTAGATTAGACATTTACTGCTTTCATAGATTAGCATTTCAATTACACAATTTCAATTTTGCAAGCCTAGAATAGCATTTCAATTCCGCAATTTCAATTCTGCTAGCGTAGCCTAGCATTTCATTCCTGCAATTTCATTTCAGTAAAATAGATTAGTCCTTTCCCTCTTTCATTTCAATTCTGAATTTTCATTTCAGCAAGATAGATTTTAGTTAGTTACAGTTCAATCTATTTTAGTTTTGTAGGTACAAGCAGAAAAAAAAAACAAAAATCAACGAAAAAGATTTCATTTCATGCCTTGTAGGAGTAGAGATAAGTCAGAAAAATGTTTGAACAACAACTCCACTACTTCACACAGCCAACCTTCTCTCTTCTTCGATGGCTATGATTAAGAAGAACCCCTAGGTGGAAAGTGAGACATATTTGAAGAACCTCTAGGGGAGAAGAAGAAGGAAACATTCCTCTGGAGCAAATGGATACAAGTAGAAATGTTGGGAGCAGTACCTTATCCAAAAATGAATTTGCAAATCAGATGGAAGATTTCAAGAGTGAGATGAGGCAGTTTCTTGCCATGCAACTGGATACTTTGCAGATCCAGAGGAAGCAAGAGGAAGCCAAAAGGGCTTTGGCCATCTTTTGTCCCAGGTGCACTAGAAAGCATCCTAGGAATGAATGTCCATTGCACTCCATAGAAGTGTGTTTTTTGTGTGAAAGAGACCATCCTACAAACCAATGCCCTTCCTTGCTTGGACTTAAAGCTGCATATCAGAGAGCCAAAGGAGCCACTGAATCACTCTATTATATGAACCAAAGGAGGCCACATGGACCCATACCCTACCAGCAAGGAATGCAAGGGACATCCTAGACCTATTACGACCCCTATCAAGCCACTTCCATGCCTTTTTGGGGTCCCCCTGCTCATCCTTCCTGATCCACACCCCCTCCTTGGTCGTATCCTCCTCAATACCATGACCAATGAGCTACTCATCCATTTCACTCCTATGCTCAGCCATAGCCTCAATGGAATGCACCTCATTAGGGGTGGAGGCCCCAATACAACACTCCTCCCGCTCCTTTTCATCCACCACCTACTCAACCGCAACCATCACCTCCTGCTCCACCAAGGCAACCCCAAATCCCTGCCCAACCACAACCCTGTCCACATCTCAAATATACACCCCCACTCAACTACCCATACCACCATTTCCAAACCCGCACATTGTAATAGCTCAACCCAATTGCAAAGCTGAGGCAAAACATGTCCAAATGACTCCTCTTGAGCTCAAAGATCTTCACCATAGCTCATGAAGAGTATTTCAAAAAAGAGATTATCCTGAAAGCATTGAAGGACCACATCCAGCAAAAGAATATTCAAAAGAGGAGATCAAAAAACCATGGGCTGCACTTGATGAAGAGAAGACATCAGAATCAGAGATCGAGAAAGCTCCCTCATGGTTACCATCAAATCCTCCATGTGGTCAAGAGAAAAATCAGCAAAAAGAGGAAGATGAGAAGGTCATGATAGAAGGTGACATGAAGAATGATCCAGATCGGCAATAGGACCAAGGATATCAGAGCTATATTGAGATATGATTCTAGACAGTCACTAAGTTGCAGCAGTACTCTCTTCCTCAGCTATGTTTGATCCCTTCAAAGTCAAATCATTTGGTCTCTGAAATCCGGATAGCTGTCAAAGCATGCATCTCAAGTCGCCACATCATTTTGTCTCTAATCTCGATGTGCACATGGCTCCATTGGAAGTATTCTTATACTTGAAAAGAATTTTGTTTTTCAAGTAGGGTAGGGTAGGAAAAAAGAGAAAAAAAACGAAAAGGAAAAAAAATGAAAATAAGATGAAAATAAAGATCTAAGGTGAAAACCTCCTCGGAGGCATCTTAGATTGGCTTATTGATTGAAAACCTCCATGAGGCGGTCAATGGGTTGGAAAGAAGAAAAAAGAAAAATAAGATCCCTGGGTGAAAACCTCCCTTGGAGGCGCCTAGGGCAGGCAATTAGGGTGAAAACCTCCATGAGGCACCCTAGTTGTTTTCAAAATAAAAAGAGAGAAAAAAGAAGAAAAAATAAAGAAAAAATAAACACAATTTCTATTGAGTAATTACAGGTTGCAAGAAGGATATTGCAGGTCAGGAGGATTGCTCAAGACAAAAACAGAGGAAGTTCTGTACCTTCTACAGGAAGTTCTGTGTCTTCTACAAGAAGCCTACAAATAAGCCAAAATCGATCTTCGAAGAGGACAGGAAGGCTAGGAATATGTCCATGAGGCCTGCAAGCATCCATGCTTCCATCCCTCACCCTTCTCCTTCATTTTTTCCATCTCATTGTGCTTCTTTCCTAAAAACTGCGTGTTCTACATGAAGTTCCCGTAGAAATTACAAGATTTCTATAGGAAGCTAGAAATGGATTTCAAAAAGGTAGTTTGGCGAACATGATAGCTTCCTAAAGGGTTCAGAAGTCCTCCTACAATCTTCAAACTCATCCTCCACCATCTCCATGCCTGCATCACAGCCCAAGCTCATTTTTTCTTTCTATGCAAAAACTTGCAGAATGCTTTAAAGCAACAATACATAGAAGAGAATTTGTTTTTTTCCCTCACGTGAAAACCGTGCATCCATTTACAAAACCGTTTTATGGGGAGTTGTACAGGGATGATGGCAACATGCTCGAGAAGTTTCAGCCAATTCTGGTGCACATTTTCCAAGAAATCATCCTCCATCATCTTCAGCCATTTTTGCATTTTCTCCATATCCGTGCATCTGTTTCAAGACCTGTTTCATGGGGACATGAATATGGGTGATAGTAACCTACCCAAGCAGTTTCAGTTGATTTTGATGCACAGTTTCTGAGAAATTGACCTCTGTAATCTTCATCCCTTTTCCATTTTTCTCAAAATCTGTGCATCCATTGATCGCAGTTTTGCTATGGGAGGTGCATAATGATGATAGAACCATGCTCAGAAAGTTTTAGATCAATCCGGTCTATCTTTTGGGAGCTGTGGAGAAAATAAGTCTTTGTCTTGTAAAAATTCAACATCAACAGGTTGAGGGTGCAAGTCTGAATGTGGAAACAAACTCCTGCAGTGTAGATCTGGCCAGAGGATACCTGTACAAGAAAAAAGCCATGAATCGGCAACCAAGCCATCATGCAACCATAGAAACAAATGCATGCAGCAGAAAAAAGGACCTCACAGTAGCCACATTCGACTTCTAGGTACGTGACTAAACTCATTCCTCTAATTGCATGAATGTAATTTGAAAACTGCGTGAGCAATGAGAATGTTGTGATTAAAAAAATCGGTGGCCAACTAACTGGCCACCCTCATCCAGTTCAAACAGTGCTCAGTGGGTGAATACGACACATGTGCTCAGCCATCTCAGGAGGAAATCTGGAGACAGGTAGTGGTGACCATTTAAACCTCAGCATGATTGATGGACGTGGTTATAGGCAGAGAACAAATAGTTAAACACTGCAGTGGGGACCAACAGTCTGCATGGGGCCAACGTGCAGTTGGCCAGCTCACCCTCCATCAACAGAAATCTTCATAAATAGCCAATCGAACTCTCACCATTGTTGTTTCCAGGTTATCATCGTCCTTGTAGCTGCAACAAGCTCCATACCACCTCCATAGCAGCAAACCAAGCTTTCTCGACCATTTTTTAAAACCTTCCTGCTTATCGGCATTCTACAGGAAGTATGGCATCGCTTTCAGAAGCAGGGAATCCTGGACTTTTCTTCATCGAATTTGGAGTTCTGAGAGAGGTAGGCTCGAGAAACTCTTCCATGCATGATATATTCCCCAAAGATGATGAACTGAGCTGTTTTGAATTGGAGGGTTAGAGACAAGTCTGCCTGTGAGTCGAAAATAGTAGTTTGCCTGTGTTGCATGGAATTTCTCAGTCGGTTCTACGTCAATATTCTCCTCCACAGTTCCTGTTAAAACATTTTTTTTCCTGTAGAAAAGATAAAGCACTGTGAGGGCTAGCTATATATATATATATATATATATATATATATATGAATGTATGCATATATATATAATTTGAATATGCACGTTTGTATGTATGCTGGGAGTAAAAAAATTGAAGTGCTGTACCCTGTCTGTGGAAACCAAATTTCTCCCTCCATAAATGGGCAGCTGAGTTCTGGGCAGCAATAGCCTTAGAACCAGGGAATCGGTGCTAATTGATAGTTGAAATCCCTTGTCCAGGGGAGAAATCCATACACGACATTCCCTTTTCTAATCAGAGCATAAAACAGAGCACTCTCACCATCAGCAGTGAAGAAGGGGAACACACTGAGGCAGGAGAGAAAGCCAGTGGTAAAGAAACACAGGACAAACCACCACAGAAAGAACAGAAGGGGAAACAAGGAAAACGCCAAGTTTCTGAGCCTAAAACTGTGTGAGGACCAACGGCACAAAAACCCAGGAGAAACGACTACAGAGTAGAGCAGAGAGGACTGAAAAAGTCCAAACAAAGGAGGGCACAACTAAGGAAACCAAACAGGAATTAAAAAGAAAGACACATCCAGCCAAACAGACCGAAACAGTCTCTACAGGAAGTCTGAAAACAATTTCTACAGAAAGTTCGAAACAGTTTCTACAGGAAGCATGGACACAGAGCAGCAGAAGGAGAAATCTCCTGAGATTCTGGCCATGGAGGCAGCAGCCATGCTTGCCACCTTAAGCACACCTCCAAAACCAAAAAGGAAGAGAAAGAGGCAAACCTCCATGTACTTTAAAGCGAGGAGGAGCACACATCTCAAAGTAGGCAGACCCCAACCACAGTCAAAGGAGAAAATTTTCATTAAGGACACAACATTTAAACAAAAGGAGGAGCATGCTTCAAAGATATCCATCACCTATGAATGAGGAAGCTAAAAACCTTCACTTGGAGAGAGAGAATTCAGATGATGGACTCAAAGACAACTCTACAAGAAGCTGAGATAGTTCTATAGGAAGCTGAGAATTCTCTACAGGAAACTCGGGCTAAGCTAAGAGAGACTGAGAAATTGGAGGAAAAGGCGGCCAAACAATCACAGGAAGAAGGAAAGACAAGGAAACATCTGATGAACAGCAAAGAGAGGACAAGCTGCCGGCTGAGGTTGAGGCACTAACAAAACTGCTACAAGAAAAGGAGCACAGGCAATGGGAAGAAGTAGAGAGAAAAACATGGTTTCATGACCGAGAAGAGGACATCACTTCAAAAGCTTGGCATGACAGGAAGGCCACCAGGGCCATCAAAGATGGACAGATGGATTAGTTGCTCAGAGGATGAGCAACACTTTCAGTAGGGAGGTGATGATGAGCCCCAAAAATGGATAATTATATGGGCTCATTCAGCCTCCTAATTCGACTTAATCCACCATTCTCATTATTTTATTGCATGTTTTTTATTATCTTTATGCTAATAGAGTGAATTGGGTTAGTCATTATGCCAACAAGTCTAATGTGTGCTTTATGCAGTCTTTTTGGTCAATTTGGAGACAAAATCAAAGGTTGAAATGAGCACTTGGCAGCCAAATTCGTGGAGAGGATTTTTAGGAATGTGTCCCCTTCATTTATGGGCCCTTACCTCAAATTCTCCACCATCAGCTCAGAGTTCAAGGGCCACAAAATCAATTATCACAAGGGCAGCCGAGCAAGGGCTAGTAAAGGTGCTGTTAACTACAAGTTTTGGCAGCCGAGTTCCTAAAGTTTAGGAGGGTTGTTGGGGTCCTCAATTTGTATAAATAAGAAGGCTTAGGGCCTCATTTTATTTAGTCATTTTGTAGGCAGAAGTTAGCTAGCTTATAGTTTGATTTTAGTCATTCTTTTAGTCATTTTTTAGGCAGTAGATTAGCTCTGCATTTCAGCACAGTTTCAAGCTTTTCCTTGTGGACAGTTTTTGGAATGCAACATTTCTTTTGATCAATAAAGATGAATCCAGCTTTGCACCAGCTCTAATCTCTCTTAGGAGGCTGTAGCTCTTGGGGTTGGGCCCAACCCAAGTGCCCAATACCTCCTTTGTTTACTTTTATGTGTTTTTTTTACATTCTTAGAATAAAATCTGCTATTTAGATTTAAATCTTGTTCTATTATTTAGGTTGCTTTTGATGATTAAAAAGGATTTTCACGTTCATATTGATTTGATAGGTTAATAACAGAGAATATCTTCAAAAAAAGGCTATCAAGCACCTCTGATCTCACCTCTCCCTCAGTGGGACCATGAGCTGGGACCAAGGTGTCCTTGCTACCACCAAAAGCACCGTTTTTTCTTCATCATGCAATTATTAGTGTTAGATTCACATTTGAAGAAGTTGATACCAGTTGTGATTACATGCTCAGGTTCATGATTGCTTAGCTTGCATAGCTACTTCACATGATTTTGTTGCAAGTAAACTGCTGTTCATTTTCTTTGCTGTTATTTAGGACAGATTAGGTTAAAGTAGTTAGGTCCTTGATTTTCCGAGTCTTTGTTTGTTCAGTTTGAGAAATAACTTGCAGAGCACATGTGATACCTCCTCATCTATCCTTACCCCATCCATGCAACCTGCTTTGTCCTCTAACTCAGATTATTGCCTCTCATTTGCCACGTTTTCTCACTTTGCCCTAGTTTCTACATTCTTGTGCATCATTGCTCCCTCCATCCTTGAACAAATACAATCACTGCTTAGCCTCATTCACCAGGTCTTATACCCCTTAACATCCTTATCCAACATCCATTTCCACTTTCCCACCATTTTTCCTCCATCAACCCTCCAAAATCCTCTTTTCGGAAGATCCTGTAGAAATTTCAGAACATCCTGTAGAACCCCTGCAGACTTCTTGTAGAAGCTCACGAAAGCAGTTTCTTGATAGCCAAACTCTGTGAAACTCTCTGGAAGGGTGCTAGGGACCCCTTAGGCCCTCTTCGAACCTTCCCAACCTCCTGGAAGCATTTCATCTCGCCAATCCACCTCTGCACAATCAAAAACCAGTTAAGGCACATACACAATAATTTTACCAACTTACACAAAAATACAAAAAGATGTTTCCTTTCAAATTTCACTTCAGAAGTAGATTAGTCACATGAATTTTACCTTTCTAAGAGTCAATGGAATTCCTTTCTGTAGCTTTCATCATTTTTCTTGCACCAGTAGGGTTAGTCGGTAAAACTAGGGTTTGCTAGTGTTTGCATTTCGTTTCCGCTTTCAGTTTCTTTTTGCAAGTAGATTAGCCTCCATTGAGTTAGATTTCGTCCATCAGTTAAAAAGCTTCTTCTAAGAGCTCATAGAAGTTGGCTTAAGCTCCTAGTAGACTTGTGCCAGCTAATCAAGTGACATCCGTGGCAAGAGCTAGTACTTGTGCATACAGCACCATCATTTCCAAGTTTGTTACGAACTACCGGGTTGATAAAAGTAAAGAAGGGAGTCCCAGGAGTTGCAGCATTATTGCTGCAATACTGGGGCCCACCATGTGCCACCATTTCCAAACCCACACATTGAAGTAGCTTAGCCCACTTACAATGTTAAGGTACAAAATTTCCAAACATCTCCTTTTGAGCTCAATGGTATTCACCACATCTCAGGAAGAGTATTGTAAAAAAGAGATTATCTTGATATCATTGAAGGACCACATACAGAAGAAGAAGATTCAAATAATAAGACCATAGAACCATGAGCTATGATTGAAAAAAAGAAGACATCAAAATCAAAGATCAAGAGAACTCCCTCATGGTTACCATCAAATCCTCCCTGTATTCAAGAGAACAATCGACAAAGAGAGGAATATTTGAAGGTCATGGTAAAAGAAGACATGAAGAATGATCCATATCAACAAAAGGACCAAGGACATCACAACTATATTGAAATATGGTTCCAGAGAGTCACTAAGTTGCAGCATCACTCTCTTCCTCAACTATGATTGATCCTTTCAAATTCAGACCATTTGGTCTTTGAAATATAGGTACATGTCAAAGCATACATTTCAAGCCTCCACATCATTTTTTCTATGATCTTGATGTGCACATGGCTCCATTGGAAGTATTCTTATACTTGGAAGTGATTTTGTTTTTCAAGGTAGGGTAGGGTTGAAGAAAAATAATAAAAAATGAAAAATAAGAGAAAAAAATCTAAGGGTGAAAACCTCCTTGGAGGCGCCTCAGATTGGCTCATTGATTAAAAGCCTCCATGAGGTAGTCAATGGATTGAAAAAAATAAAAAATTAAAAAAAAAAGAGAAAAAGAGAAGATCCTAGGTGAAAACCTCCTCTAAGGCACTTAGGCAGACTACTAGTTGAAAACCTCATTGAGGTGGCTAGTAGGCCTAGAAGAAAAAAAAAAAGAGAAAAAAAATAAAAGAATCCTTGCGCCATGCATGCATGTACTCTCCAACATCTTCAAGCAATAAGAAAAAGTTGGTACCAAAAGGAAAATTGGTCAAGCCTAGTCAAAAGAAGTCAAATTTTGACTTTCTCCTACTTCACTCAAATGCTCCAACAAGGCCCATGCCATGCCAATCCATCACCCTCATCTATTATCACTAACCACCCATCATTCTCAAGCTTCTACCACTCATTTTCCTTGCTGTCCTAAAAAACTACAGGATGCTCTCTTTTACTACAGGATACAAAAATACGTAGAGCAGAAACTTGTTTTTGCCATAACCTGAAAACCATGCATCCATTTGCAAAGCTATTTCTGAGGGAGATGCATATGGATAATGGTAACATTGTTAAGAAATTTCAGCAAATTCCAGTGCACGGTTTCCAAGAAATTTGCCTCCATCACCTTCCACCATTTTTTCATTTTCTCAAAATTTGTGCATCCATTTAAAAACATGTTCCATGGGGAGATGCAGATGGATGATGGTAACATGTCCAAGCAATTTCAGCAAATTCCAGTGTATGGTTTCCAAGAAATCGGCCTCCATCACCTTCAGCCATTTTTAGTTTTTCTCGAGATCCATTCATCCATTGACAAATTTTTTTCTATGGGGAGGCGCATAATACTAATGCCAACATGCTCAAAAAGTTTCAACTCAATCCATTCTACCATTTGGAAGATATGGACAAAAATTTGTTGTCTTATAAACCTACAGGATATAGAACAACACCTACAGGATTGGCAGTGAGCAATTTTAAAGAAGATCCTGATCCAAGTGGATATTGGTGGCCACCCACCAAGTCCACTTGGACCCCCACCATTGCCTCTTTCAGCTTTTCAGTTTCCTTAATTGTTGCACAGTTTACTATTTTTAGCAGTTTTTCAGGTCTTGAACTTCTGGGGCCATTTTGAGGCCCTAAATGACATTTTTTCGGAAAACTCGGAGCAACATGGGTCCATGGATTGATGTTGCTCTTCCCAAAGTTATAGTTCTCGGATAGATCTTTCTAACAAGATATTGTACACGTCAAATAGAGATTGTATGCCAAAGTTACAACCCCAGGAAGTTGATGTACCAATTTATCCAAACGGGGCCCACAGTTTGGCATTTCATCTTCTAGGGTTAGGTTTTTGGATGTTTAGGGTTTTCCATTGTTTCTCAACAATAAATAGGCCTTTTAGCCTCATTGTAACACAATTCATAGGCATGTAGCCACCACATCTCTTCTCAGAGATAAGCTACCATCGCCTTAGCTATTTATTTCCATTTTTTGTTTGTAAGCATATCTCAGTATTTTACATTAATGAAATGAAGTATTATTTCCACTGCATGTTTGTGTTGATGGTTACCTCTATAATTTTTTGCATTCCTGTTTAAATCCGGATCAGATCCAAAGGTCAAAGAAGCTCCTCCTGAGCTTAGCAGAAGCATCAGGATCATCAACATCACCATCCAACACCTTCACATCAACATCAACTCAGCAGCATCATGCATGTCTCTCAAACAACCATCAGGTAGGTACAAGTATGCAATATTCTTGACCTCTTCTCTTGAGCATATTATAGTTAGAAATTTGTTGTCAATGCATGAGAGATGAGGTTTTATAAGCTAAGGATGGGTTATCAGTCTTAGCCGCCTTTAATTAGTTGATTGCAGCTCACTCCTTCACTCATGCAATGTTGAAAAGTCAAATTATGAAGGGTGATGATTTCAAGGAATGAGGACAGTAGTTAAAAGAAGGAATTTTTGCAAAGGCCAAGTCACCACAACACTCCAAGCCCTCCATCCACTTCATATTCACTATCTATTCATCATTCATCGATCCCATTTCATTCTTGAGTAAAAAAACAAGAAGAGAGTCTTCTCCATTTTCACAAACCTACACCACTCCCTTTGAGCCCTAACATCATCATCCAATCCCTCTTCATTATTTCTCATCACTCTCATATAGTTAGAAGACTTCGAAGGAAGAAGGAATGACTACTACAAGAAGGCAAAATGCTGCTACAAGAAGAAAGAAATGAAAATTTGTGCTAAAACCTAAAATGACAGTGCCTAAGAGAGACCTAATCAAAATAGAGAACTCCAAGGCCATTAGGCAATCATCTAGGCCACAAGGGAGAAGAACAAGGAAACAACAAGAAATAAGGCATTCACCATCAAAATATAAATCAAACTGCATTGATGAAAACAGGTGTTCCAAGAGGTTTCCAATAACTTTCTAGCTTTTTTCCAGGGCTTAAAAATGGGAGAAATGCATGGGAGTCAAGTTGAGGGCCTACCTTAGCCACAATTTATCATTTATGCTCAAAATTGGTTTCTTGTAGTTTTAACAGGGTTTCCTGTAGTTTTGACAGGAATTCCTACAAGATGTCCTGGTTCTCATCTAAATGCATTTTGAAGGTGTTAGAGGTGTTCAAATGGTGGAACAAGGTGGCATAAGGTTGATAAGGATATGGAAGACCTTGCTAAACAAAAGAATATTCAAGAACTCATCTTAAATAAGGGCAAGAAAGCAAGCTAATGGTCTTAAGAAACAATGGTTTTTCTTTGAACAAATATGTTTTTGGGCTTGTTCTTGCAGGGATTACAACCAAGATTCTTAATGCACAAGAGAGAGGCCACCAGGGCCATGTATGAGGCACAATGCGGTCACTAAGTTGCTCAGACGATAAGCAACACTTTTAGCACGGGGGTATGATGGGCCTCTAAATTAGACATAGATTAAGGCTCATGCCTCTAATTTAAAACATAAATTAAGGCCTATGACCATCCTTCAACACATTAAACCTCTCTTTTTGCATTAGATAATTTATTTTTAACTTTAATATATTCATTAGGAAGGTTTATGAATAATTGAATATTTGTGCCTAATATTATTTATTTTTGTGGAATATTATGAGAATATTGGGCAGATTATGAAGAGTTGGAGGAGGAGATAATTTAGGGACTTGTTCTCTACTACTGGAGGATCAATAATAAATAATAAGTCAACAAGATATTATGGAATTATGGCACAAATTATGGAACTCCAATGATTGAGAAAATCTAGGAATATGTTCCACTAATCAAGGGAGCAGATCCACCAATCAAGGAAGCATATCCACTAATCAAGGGATTTCGGTGGGGAAAGCTTCCTCCATCCATGGGGAATGATTATTAACCAATTTATATAAATACCAAGTTGGATTTTCCTCTAGGGAATGATCGAGAAAATCTAGGAATGTGTTCCCTGCCATTTAATGCAAATTCCTAGTATGGGGACTAGATCCATTAATCAAGGGGATTTTGGTGGGGAAAGCTTCCTCCATTCATAGGGAATGATTGCTAATCATTTTGTATAAGTACCAAGTCAAATTTTCCTCTAGAGATAGATTTCCATTAGTGTTATTGTGGAGAGAGCTTGTATTTTTGCAGCTCCATTGTATTTTCTTGCAGGGATGTAATTCTTTTGATGGAAATAATGAAGATTGGTGTCATGTTCAGCTTCTAAATCTTTTTATCCTCCATAGGTCTCTAAGTTTCCTTGGGCTTGGCCATCGCAGGAGCCTCAAAGCCCTTTTTAATCATCTTATTTCCTTCTTTTCATTGCTTATTCACCTGCATCTCTAGTTTTTATTTCTTTCTATTTCTGCACTTAGTATTAATGATTTCTTGTTGTAGGATTGAGTTAAATGGTTGATGTAAGTTCTTTTGTAGGATCACAAGCATTATTTCATCCTTGGAAAATCTTTGGAAGTTCATAATAATCATTGAGTTGCTTGGATTAGTCTTATTATTCCATAATAATCAATCGAATTGATTCCACTTGCATTAGATCCAAAAAACAGTCTAGTTCATAACAAAAACTACGCCATTGCATTTGCACTTGATTTGGTTAGGCATTTTTTAGATTTACTAGCACACTAGTTCTCGAATTTCTAGATTTCCGGCTAGTAATTTTTTTTATTTTTTTTGCATGGGTTAACAGAGGTCTTTTTGAGTGATTCCACTTGGAATGGGGAATTAATACATCCTAGTTAATACCAAAATTTGTCCCATCCAATTTTGATTTGATTTTCTTGGTCATTCGATGAATTATATTAAATATGTGCATCTTGTAGGAAAATCAAGGGATCCTGTAGGAAATCACTGTAACATCCAGTAGGAAAGCCTGTTTTAAGGATGAATTGAGGAAAAATCATCTAGGAAGCTAGAAAAGTGTCCCTACTTATCTTCCAAACCTTCTGACCATTCACCATCATCTTCAAGCCACCTTCCACATCACCAAGAGAGATTAGCTTTCACACTCTCACATGGAAAAAAGACGAAAAGAAAAAGAAATTTATTTTATTCATTTAGATGCACAATAGTAGAAGGTTTGATGGTTTGAAACTTCATGCTTAGGTCAGTAGGAATGAATACATGTTAACTTAGAATTATTTTGAAGCAAATCCTTTTAGCATTTAGTTAGAAAATGGTGTGTTTTAGCATTTGATATCATTCTCTTTCCTTGTACCTTATTTCTTGCAATAGGTTAAGGTTCCATTTCGAACATTTCATTTTCTGTAATTAGTTTAGGATTTGACTTCAGTACATGCACTCCATTACATCATGATAGCAAAGGAAGAACACATTTATGCCACACATATAGTGCCAACACCTCTTAAGTTTGTACGAACCCCAGGTTGATAATTAAAGTCGATAGCCTTGGGAGTTGCAACATTCTTGTTGCAATACCAAGGCTTATCATCTGTCACTTTCGAGATAGACAATTCATAACTTCCAATAGATGTTGTTTCGAATAGTATCCACGGCTTTGCCAGTTATTGTGTAAAAACACCTTGCAATCAAGTAATGCTTTGGGATGTAATAGCAACACTTGATAACAACAATACCGTAATGGCATCCAAGGTGTAAAAACAACACAGTGTAATAGCAATGTCTATAACAACATCATGGTGTAACAACAAGATTTGTAACAACACACAGAGTGAAACAACAAGATTTGTAACAACACACAGAGTGTAACAATAGTGTCATCCACAGATTCTTGTGTATCATTTTCCCCTTGGTTAGATTTTGTTTCTAGTGTTGGTTCTTGTGTAATAGCAATTTCATCCACAGGTTCGTGTATATCAGCTTCTTCTTTTTCCCAATGGCTAACTTCTGCTTTTACTGCTAGTTCTTGTGTAACAGCAGTTTCATCCAAAGATTCCTATGTATCAGCTTCCAAGTTACTTTATGTGGGATACTATGTTTCATATGTTGGTTCTTGTGTATCAGCAACATCTTCAACAGGTTCTTGTGCATCAGCTTCCCAGGACTTAGTTTGTGTTTCCCTTGAAAATGTGTCCACTACACAGACTCTATACCCCATTGCTACTAGCTCTTTAGCACAGGACGTGCCCACAGAACCTGGAATATTTTCCTCCCTAACCCTATCTACAGCCTCAACCAAAGTAGCTAACCCAGAGGCCCTTCATTCTACCTTATCCTCTGCTAAATCTTGTCTTAGCTTTCCATTTTCTCTTTCTAAATTTTCAGTTTTGAGCAGCAAGGATTGGGTCTCATTCTTACCTGGTGAGGGAGGTTCCTTCGGCTGAGCCTGCTCTTCATATTCCTACCTTATCGTCTCCTTATTATTCTCAAATGTAGATGGGGACTATGGGTGCCCACTAACCCTTACTCTCTGCTTTGGCCGCTCATCACCTATTGTCCTGTCAACTGGTCTCTTTCCAGCCCTTACTTTCGAGGGTTGGGGTTGCTCCTTGGTTTTGTTCGAGCTTCCTTAAAAGTCTCACCTCTCTTCCTTCAGATAATCCTAACCTTCTTTATCATGAATTCATCCCAACTTTTACCCTGGTGACTTAGGGCATATAACATAATTAGCTTGATGAGGTCATGGTTTTTGATGCAGTTCGATGGGTGTGCAGCTGTCTTCACGACCGCAACCATATTCCTGATATTTTCCAGCAGAAAATACAGGAGGTTTATCATCTATTAATGTCAGAGGTGATTTAACAATGGGAAGTGATAATTAAATACAATTGTTGCCCTTCCCTCATAGGTGATATACTTAACGAGGTAAAGGGAAACATCTGCCAATGGCTGGGGAAGCGACACCTGTTAATTCCTCTTCCTTTATTTACCAGTCATTCTTCCCCTTTGAGAAAATCCTCCTTCAAAGGGGGGTCATTGATTTTTCTGTTGAACCACGCCTTGCCCTCTTTTGGCAATGCCATCACATGGGCAATTACCTCCTCTGTAACTTCCAACTGCAATCCTCTAACCTCAGTTTGATTCCTCTTCAAATTCTTAGCGAATTCCATAGCAACTACTCTGTCTGATACCTCCAACCTCTAGAAAAGCTCAAACCAACCCACATCTTTGAAAATTTGGCATGCTTTTGGATAGTTTTCCAATGCCTCAGTTGATCCTGGTTCATGTCAAATTGCTGCTCCACCCATTTCCACATTGTTACAACATTGTTCTCGTCTCTTCTTCTCTTTGAGAATTTCAAAAGTAATTGGCATAATGCTCAGTTGTTCTAAATCTGCTACTATTCTCCTCCGCTTCTATCTAAGAGTTTTGAATGAGGATGCAATGCTTTAGTAGTGGGTAATGGTAGGGTGATGCAGTGAGGTTAAAGGTAGGGATTTCAAATCAGGGTTCATACTGCACAATATCATTTCCTCATTAATGCTAAGTTATGAAAGGTTTGGTCTAAGGTACAATTCCCTTTTTGTTATGATCGATCATTAAATGGTAATGATTACGAGATCATCATACTTTAGTTTTGGTTTAAATGCTGATCGGCCATGCACATGTCATGTCATGATGTAATTCGTCCTACCCCTGACTTAAGTATGACGGTTGTCCTCAATTGTCAAAAGGATATCACATTAAATTTCCATAATTACTAAATAAAAGAGGATATCAATATTACATTTTCATGACGTACTTGGTATGACGTGGAGAGAAGACATTGGTGACAAGGTCCATGAAATTAATTCTAGTGGTCATGGCAGTTGCTCTTAAGTGGTGGTGATGTGTGTTGTATATCACAATAGATAACTTACTTGGATCATTTTTAGAAGTCATCGTCTATTACAACTATAATAGCCAAGATGACTGGCATGTACTATTAGTTTCTACAAAAGATAAAAGCAAAGAACCAAAGACAGTTGTGTAACAACGTTATTGTAAGTGTTGGGAATGGGATCCCCTGCAGCATGTTTTGGGGCTTAAAGCCTGAATTTTGGTCAATGTAATGTAAAGACTCCGCGAAGTACGGACGCGGAGTGCGAAAGTTTAGGATGAGTCATAGGGTTGTCTGCCCTAAGAATTGTAAAATAATGTAAAGTTGTGTCGGCCTACCCATGGTCCGTGGACCATGGGATTGTATAAATAGAGTGAGGCTCTAAGTGTAAAGTTAGTTTTTGGGCAAGAAAGAAAGTAATAGACAGATGTGAAGGCATGGTTAGAGGATAGAAGTGGAACTAAGGTGTATTGGGTCATAGTAGTAGGTAGAGGCTCTGCTGCTGAGTGGGCAGAGGCCTAGTAGAGTCTGCAGCTAAGTGCGCATGTTATAGACATTTTTGGGCCCTACGACCCCAAGCATCAAAATTTCCATAAACCAAGGGCTCCTGAGACCGTAAAAGTGTTGTTCTAACCCCTAAAGGAACAAGGTCAATAGATTACAGCTTCTCCCAGAAGTTCTCCATGAGAAACTGCTCAGAATTGGTCAAAACAGGATCATTGTAGCTGCTCCACTGGCTAGGTGCATTGCATCTCACCCAAATACACTGTGAGGGTGCGTTGCATTTCAAAAGTCCCTTATATGGGGTGCGATGGGTGAGAAATGACAAATGGCAGTGTCATTCCGTGAGGTGGAGAGGCAATGGAAGCTTCCAGAATCTTCTCCTATGACACTTGCCTCACTAAATTCGACCAAGGATGAGTAAGAGGCCCTCAGTCTCCAAGTGGAAGAAAGAACTATTAGAGAGAAGACACTAATCAAATCACAAGCTGACTCATCCCCCTTACAGATATCTATATATGGATCCCTCATCCCAGAGATCGAGAGGCTAGAATTTTGCATATTGTAAGGAATTGCTGTTGGTTTTCTGAGACAAACATCAGATTGTTGGGTGATCTAAGCTTTGTTTGAGGTGAAGAGGGGCTTCTTTGCTGGGAGGTTGATGCTGGGTCGGAACAACTGGTTGTAACTCCTCCTGGCTCTTTTCTTGTTTATCAATAAAAGCTATTTGAGTTTTCCTCCATGCTTTTGTATCATTGATGCTTGTTACATTTGTATGATCAATTTACATCTGATCCTAGATTGTTTATGATTATAGATCCATGTCTTTGTATAGTGCTATGCTTCTGTGATCTTACAGGTACTTTGTGAAGCTGGGCGTGCAAGGGAGCAAGTAGCTGAGGACTATCAAAGAAGAGAGGGATCGAATCGAAGGATTAGCGCAAGACCGAGGTTGGTCTTTTTGTTCCTCTCTATCTATAATTCATAAAGGAAAAACAAAAGTAGTTTTTCTCTGTTTGTTTCTAAGGCAGATGTCACACCTTAGTGGGATAGAGCAGTTCTAAATAGACACTTTTCCCTGTAACAAAATGGCGACTCCACTGGGGAGCTAATTAGTTTGTTTGTTTATCATTCTTTGTTGTTTGTTTCATAAACTTACAAGTAGCATTCGAACTGCATTTGCCATAACAAATGCAAAGTAGACAACTACTACTTCAATCCATCTACTGGATTTGTTTATGATTTGAACAACTGATTCACAAACTATCTGATTGCCCTTGTGATAGCTCTTAGATCCTCCTTAGATCTACCCCTGATTGTTGCATTACTGATTGCTTTTTACTCGGCCAAAACCTAAGAACTGAACTGCAATCTATGACCCAGAACCCGAACAGAGTCTCATTTCTGGCCCAGTGCAGGTACTGTTCAGAGATTCTGAATTTCAGTGCACTTCCCGAGTGGACAACCTGTGCTGCATTTCAGATTCTCTGTGTTACAGGTGCGCTGATCAGACTAGCTCTGTGCAGTTGTGGCTTCTGTGATTCATTCATTCTAGTTCTATTCTTGAATTTTGCTACCTGTGATCAATATATGTCTGTTTGAAACCCATTTTCCTTGCTGTTATTCCACCTCCTTTGTACAAAAGAATTGTAGATGTTTTTGTGTGTTTCTTGAGTCGTTTACAGTTCTCCTTTGCAAAAGTAGCGTAATTGTACTGTCGTCCTTTGGTTTGAATCTGTCGCAAGTGTCGATTTCAATCGTAGGAAAGAGTTTTATTGCTGTTGATGGTCAATTATCCTGTTACTATTGCTTTTGGTTTGAATTTGTAATTTTCTAGTGTCGAGAACAAGTATTCGTTTCAAAATCGTAAGGTGTTGTAATCATCTCCATTTTTTGATTTCGAAAGAAGCTTGTTGATATTTGTCGCTTGAAAAGAAATTCAGATTTGTGCATCAACTTTCTTTTTAGCATTCATATATTAAGAAAGTCAAAAACAAATACATGCATGTGCATTTTCATATAGACAGTCTGATTGGCTTGATTTAGGAAAGTGCATTTAGAGTGTGCTCTTTGCTCTTTGTGAAAAGATTCTGTCTTTCTTTTCCCTAGTAGCTAGGATTTTCATTGCATAAAGGAGATAAAAAGTTTGTTTATCATCTTAGATTGCATTTTAGGAATTACATCTACATCTCGTGGTGAACCTGAAAGGCAAACTTCATAAACAAGATCAACTTAAAATAAATTCAATGAATCTAACAACGCTTTGGAACTTAACGCACAACATTTAGAAGTCTAGGCTAGAGACGTATTTCGGCGTCGTAAAGCCTGGTAACTATTGTTCTCACTGATGGTTGGGTGATTCCTCCACTTTGAGATGATAAGTGCTAGTACGGACTTGTGCTCCCACGTACCGTCGTATATTTTGGGAGACCCCAATAGGCTTAATCCTTTATCCATAGGAAGCTGTGTCTGCCACCCTATCAATCGCAATGCACTGAACACAACATTCGGGAAGATTGACTGCCATACCATAAAAAGTATTCTACAGTTTTGTGATTGGTTTGGTACTCCCTCTACCTAGATTTCCAAAGCAGTCCCTTTCGTTCCTTTTCAGACTCCTTAACGGAAAAGTTCCATCTGAGCACTTGTCACTTCAGGCTCATTAAAAATCGAAGGAGACTAGAGTCATCTTTTGTTTTTTCTCGACTCTTAAAAACTGAAAAAACAAGTTGTGTCAAAGCGTCTAAGATTTATTTTAAACGGAATATTCATTACCCCTTTCCTATGTTGATCTTGGGTTGAGAAAATGGAATCCACCAACCAAGGAATTCCCCTTGGAGGAAATCCTAGTCCCTTCTCCTCTTGGGGAGATGTTGGTGCACCCCATATGGCCACATTGTCACTTCTAGGACTGACAATTGGTTTGCCTGTATGGCTCTTCTCAACCTCTATCGTTCAGAACACCACAATTCCTGAACAATCGAGGCAGCAATTAGATGAGTCTAGAGTTACCCACCAACCTTCTACTTCCTCTAATTCTTCCTCTCCTCCTTCCTCTTCACTTGATGGGGCTGGTAAAGCCAAAAGTCAAGTGCCTAAGGAGAAGAAGGAAAAGAAGAAGAAAGAGAAGAAGAAGAAGGAGCCAAAAGCGAATGGGGGCAAACGAGTGTCGTCTAGCGAAAATCCACACACTGCACCGACCAGGCCTAAATCGCCATGTGTCATTGGCAAGGGAGACCACTATCACAGAGATTGTCCTTGTATCACTCGAATCTTAAGGGACTGGTCTCCTCGTTTGCACAACCCGGTGTCGTCAACCTCTGATGATCATGTTGAAAACACACCGTCAACTAGTGAAAGTGAAGACCCAGGAAAAAAAGGAAAATATAGATTTCCTTGTAAACTGTGCGAAGGCGATCATGCCGTCCACCGTTGTCCCTTCTTAGACGAAGCTAAAAGAGTTTTGG
The DNA here is from genome assembly GCA_031772625.1 of Pinus tabuliformis. NCBI lineage: Eukaryota > Viridiplantae > Streptophyta > Pinopsida > Pinales > Pinaceae > Pinus > Pinus tabuliformis. The sequence goes on along the minus strand of CM062820.1, from coordinate 1,350,929,405 downwards.
ACGATCGTCCGGTTTCACCGTTACGACTTCCTCCTGGATATAAAAAACTCTTGCCGAGTCCGTCACTAGTTGAAAATCTGGCTGGCCCGCTCAGGTGGTTGGCCGAAGCATCTATCATTGAAGATAAACCATCTGAATCCATACCAGACAAAAGTCAAAAGGTCGAGGCGACAGTTGACCCGGTCTTGCCTTCAGAGGTTCCATCTTCAGATGATACAGTCACTGAAGAGAACAAGGATGACACCGTCCAAATTCTTTTCATAAGCACAGACTCCAACGAACATGGGGGCAATTTACCCATTCCTTTACCGCAGGAAGGAAGTTCGTCAGAGTCGTACCCGACCGTCTATTCGGTCCCACCTCCAAGCAACCTAGTTGTCTCCTTCGACTGGAATCAACTAGGCAGACCCCGTTTACCAGCTAGTATACCATTCCGAATTATTGTTCAAATATATAGAATGGTTATGGCTGGTACCATCATAAATGAAGGGGCTTCTGTGAGTATCCTTTCCTCAACTTCTTGTAAAGTGCTTGGTTCGCCATCGCTTTTGCCTAAGATGAGAAATCTAACAGGCTTTGATAAAGGAACCAGTCAACCGTTAGGGATCCTTCCCAATGTGCCCATAACATTGAGAGGGAAAACCATTCACATGAACGTGATGGTAGTTCAAGGACCCCTGGATTACAATCTACTCCTTGGACGAGACTATATTTATTGCATGAGAGCCATTGTCTCATCACTCTTTAGAGTGATGTGTTTTCCGCACGAAGGAAGAGTGGTCAAGCTCGTAGACCAGCTTTCATTTCCCAGATCACGCATAGCAAATAGTCATATACCATCCCTAAATGGACTTTTCACGCAAGAAATGTCTCAATCTCCAGTTCGTCCACCCGATGAGCGCGAGTGATTTGAGGGGACATGACTGAAACCTAGGGGGCATGCATCTTGGTCTCCTTCGGCAGGAAAACTTCGGGTATAGGGTAGGTTTCCACGAGAGAATATGACCTCCGTACTCCCATCTGTGATTGGAAGAGGGAGTTGGACTGGAATAAGATCCTCTTGTCAAAGTTATGTGGGTTGGCGGGCATTGCCGCTCACCTTTGTTTATTTCGGTAGACATCGCTGGAGAAGTGTTTTGTTTACGCGCTAAATAGAACAATCTTTGGGTAGCCTGAAAGAGGTATACCTTTCCTGATAAAACAAATGTTTTGTCAGCTCGAATAGAGGGTGACCTTGAAACTCTGTTTTATACCTAGGGGCATGCAAGCCTTTTGGCGTGCAAGCGAAGATTGACTATTTATTTTTTTAAATTTGTAGGACCTCTAACCCTTTAAACTCGTAGGATTGGTCATTTCCTAACTTGCATAAAGAAAGGATGTGGGGCAAAACTCTAAAAGTTGTCGTTTTATATGAGACATTCTTATCACACGACTGGATTAATCGAGCAGTTTTAGCACATAGTTCAAGCTCGTTAAAAAATAAACATAAGACATGAGCAAATGTTTCCACCCGCGTTTAAGCTCATTAAAAAATGAACTATTCCCCGGTAAATAACCATCGTGAATGTAGTACTTCAGCCATTAAAGCCTTGGTCGTGTTTGCACCGTCACCTCCACTTTTTCATCGGTCGATCATTCACCTCCATTTGATTGTTTACCCATTTTGAGGAACAGCTGCGAAGAGTGATTTCACTAGCCATCCTTGTGACACTGCCGTGATTGGAAAATTCCAAACCTTACCTGGAATCAGCTGCTACCCATTTTATCACTCGTTCCTCAAAAGACGAGTCTCTTTAAGCTCTTTTCAACTGACTCGTAAAATATGAAAAGATTGCCGAGCCATTGACCTCTCCAGCTCGTTAAAGGGACAGGAAGTGCTATCCCTCCTCTAGATTTTAATCTTTTTGGACCTGAGGGATTATTACACAAAAAGATCGAGCGCTTGTTTTGTTCGGCTCGTTAAAAGTATCGAAAATCCATCCCTTCTGTATTGTTTTATACTTTTTTGGACTTAAGGGATTAGATGACAAAAAGGAATTTTGGAGTTACCTTTACGTTCCTTTTCAGACTCTCTAAAATTGAAAAGGACCGAGTTATCTTTGTCGTTAAACTCATTAAAAAGATTAATAGCGACAAACTTGTGTATAGATGAGAACGAGTTTCACTATCGCTAGGCTTGTTAAAACATAGCGATGGGTTTGCCCAAAGGGCAAATTATAGAACAAGCATATGTTATCCTCCTCAAGCTTGACAGAAATAAAGAGGTACTGGTCAGCAATGACTGGGGAAAATTGGGAAGAAAACTCAAAGAAACTTTGTTGGTAGCAAGTCGCTCTTGAACATGACACTTCCGCTCCGTGTCCGAGTCGGGTTGGGTTGTTTCATTCGCCGGTCACATCATCATGGTCACGCCATACCATCCACATTTTGGGTTAATGCTACCAATCCATCACATCAGTGTCGCTGATATGTTCAAGAGAAGTCATTCAGAGAGTTCACCTGTGTCTCACCCACTACCATACATTATACTCCATTCTTTCATGACCGCCACCCTGAACCTTATATCACTAGATCGTTTTCACCTCCATTAAAACCATTTGCTCCATTCCATGTCATTGATGTGGGATTCATTAAGGCCCTCCTGTGATGGATCACTTCTTGTCGACATCAGCTCATTATCCAAGAAGTTGATCTAGGGACACCCCATTTAGTACTTTGAAGCTTGCATGCCTCAATGGCAAGTTTCTCACTTCCGGCGACATGTTTACATCAATGGCCTTCGACCGAAAGATTTTGCATGGTGTTTGACGCCAAGTCCTTTATTCACACCACGTGAATTGTACTGCAGTACCTTGAGGGTCATTATCATTATCGGTGATTCCTCTCGCGCTTGTTAACAGTTTACATCATTGACTGGTAATCAAGCGATGTCTTTCTATGTTCGACTTCAGAACATTTATCACATGGATCGACTTGTACTTTGAGTAAAGATTGGACGAGATTGAAGACCCCGGATCTAGTTTCATCCATCCGAGCTGCGATATATATTCAGGGAAATAAAGACATTAAATGTACAACATTGCTGCATAGATAATCATCCACTCAAAAGGATGATGGCTCTATCAGAATCATCAGTCTACACTCAGACGATTGTTTGTCCTATGTACATGAGAATGAATTTATAAAGCTGAGCATGGGAATGCCCACCTCAGCTAGATCATGAAAAAATTATGAAGATAATGTATTGTATTGTATCTTATTACAGGTCTCCTCCCAGCATTGAAAGAACTTCGGATCCTCATAATAAAGCATTTCACCCGACACCAAAAGATTAACGACCTCATACTTTAGGGGGCAACTGTTATAGACACTTTTGGGCTGTACAACCCCAAGCATGAAATGTCCATAAACCAAGGGCTCCTGAGACCCTAAAAGTGTTGTTCTAACCCCTAAAGGAACAAGGTCAACAGATTACAGCTTCTCCCAGAAGTTCTCCATGAGAAACTGCTCAGAATTGGTCAAAACAGGATCATTGCAGCTGCTCCACTGGCTAGGTGCATTGCATCTCACCCAAATACACTGTGAGGGTGCATTGCATTTCAAAAGTCCCTTCTATGGGGTGCGATGGGTGAGAGATGACAAATGGCAGTGTCATTCCGCGAGGTTGAGAGGCAATGGAAGCTTCCAGAATCTTCTCCTGTGACACTTGCCTCACTGAATTCGACCAAGGATGAGTAAGAGGCCCTCCGTCTCCATGTGGAAGCAAGAACTATTAGAGAGAAGACACTAATCAAATCACAAGCTGACTCATCCCCCTTACAGATATCTATATATGGATCCCTCATCCCAGGGATCTAGAGGCTGGAATTTTGCATATTGTAAGGAATTGTTGTTGGTTTTCTGAGACAAACATCAGATTGTTGGGTGATATAAGCTTTGTTTGAGGTGAAGAGGGGCTTCTTTTCTGGGAGGCTGATGCTGGGTCGGAACAACTGGTTGTAACTCCTCCTGGCTCTTTTCTTGTTTATCAATAAAAGCTATTTGAGTTTTCCTCCATGCTTTTGTATCATTGATGCTTGTTACATTTGTATGGTCAATTTACATTTGATCCTAGATTGTTTATGATTATAGATCCATGTCTTTGTATAGTTCTATGCTTCTGTGATCTTACAGGTACTTTGTGAAGCCGGGCGTGCAAGGGAGCAGGTAGCTGAGGACTATCAAAGAAGAGAGGGATTGAATCGAAGGATTAGCGCAAGACAGAGGTTGGTCTTTCTATTCCTCTCTATCTATAATTCATAAAGGAAAAACAAAAGTAGTTTTTCTCTATTTGTTTCTAAGGCAGCTGTCACACCTTAGTGGGATAGAGCAGTTCTAAATTGACACTTTTCCCTGTAACAACGCAGACCCCTACAACTGAGTGCGTAGGGTGGATTTGGGTTTGTATTGAACGGAACTTGAAAAGGATTATAATAAAGATAAGTTTTATTCGGCATATTGTGCATATATTTCGTGGATTTGTATTTTGATGTTATGTGTTAATTGTATCTATTTATTTATATGCATGCACATAGTAAACCTTGATATGAATGCTTATGTATGAAAATCCTCTAGGTAATTAGCGAATAGAACCTAAGTAAGGAAGATTTGGGTAATTGACACTGTTCACATTACAGCGAGAGCTACGCGAAGGACCCAAAGGGCTTGTAGGTGCACGTAGCCCAGTAAGCGCGAAGGTTGAATCGCATACCAATCACCACATATCAGACATCCCCAGGGTGTAGAAACTTGGTTCTAGCACCCTCCCATACTACTTCGGCTGAGACCTCAGTTTGTGCTCCACGGATTGTTGCCGAAAGGGCCAGTAGTACCAGGATTTGCTTGGCTAAATCACTTCCAAACCTAGGTCAGGCCCCACTAAGCCAACAAATGGTTCCGTTGCTGGGACCAGATCTGCATAAGGGATGTTTGATGTCGTGCCACTGGAACCCAACAAAGAAGGAAATTGAAGAGTGGTTGGATAAGAAGATTCATGAGTTCATGGCACAGGAAAATAGAACTCTACAAGTATCTGAGAAAATGTGGCTGGATCACTACGTGTATATAGAAATCCACTAGATTTTCTTTGCATCCTTTCCATTTGAGTTGTATGAGTGGATCGCAAGGTTACCTGACAGTTAGGGGAGGTGTAGGCTCGACCAACCGATAGTGTGGACTGTTGGCATTATGATACATATGTTGTACTTGATGGCAACCCACTCATCTCAGATAATAAATTATAGTGTAGAGAAAAGTTCACGAACTTATATGCAGAGAAAAGTTTATTTCATGTAGAGAAAAGTTCATGCACTTTTATGTAGAGAAAAGTTTATTTCATGTAGAGAAAATTTCATGCACTTTTATGCAGAGAAAAGTTTATTTCATGTAGAGAAAAAGTTCACACACTTTCATGCAAGGAAAAGCACGTATATGTTGGAGAACTTACCTTTGGTCCATGGTAGTTAGTCCTTGGTATTTGAATCTATGAGGAAAAGCGCGTATATGTTGGAGAACTTACCTTTGGTCCATGGTAGTTAGTCCTTGGTATTTGAACCTATGAGGAAAAGCACGTATATGTTGGAGAACTTACCTTTGGTCCATGGTAGTTAGTCCTTGGTATTTGAACCTATGGTTTTGGACCATGGTACCTCGTCAAAAGTGTTGATCTCACGCAATTTCATGGTTGGTTCATGGTATTAGTCTGACAGTTTTTGATCCTATGGTTTTGGCCCGTGGTATTGCATCCAAAAGTGTTGATCTCACGTACTTTCATGGTTGGTTCATGGTATTAGTCCAACAGTTTTTTGATCCTATGGTTTTGGCCCGTGGTATTATGAAAGGCCTAAGACTATAAAAGAGGAAGGAAATCATTTGGCAAAGCGTCTTCTGAATGATCGAATATCTGATAAAGTGCTAGATCTGGAATATTGTGATTGGGTTTTGGTGCAGATCTGGATCTGAATGAAGAAGGAACCTGAGCGTAAGGAGAAGGATAAGTTCTATTGATGGGTCAAAATCTTAAGGCTGGAATAGTGGTATCTCTATATGATTTTGATCTGTGATATGTGGCATACGCTTGATCTATAAATCTAATAATTTGGGTCTGAATTATTGATGCATGTTTTATTTTACACATGTTATGATCTGGGTATGTCTGATGTAACAACTGCAAAGTTATAAGGAAATATTTGCATATCTATATGCGGGTTGGCTTTGGTGAAATTAGAGATTGATGATGCAAGTGTAGTTGATGGGTTTTTGATGTTCTTGGATCCAGTTTGAAAATTTATGAAAAGTGGTCCTTGAAAGAAAAGAAGTAGGGGGTTGTAGCTCCCTTCCAGGAGAGACTGGAAAACGAGAGAGAGTTGTAGCTCTCTGCAGGTTGCAGCCTGCGTACTGGTAAAGGACTGCACCAGTACAAAACCATTGTAAAAGGAGTTTCTAATTTGAAAGAAGATAGAGACATATTGCGGCAGGTGGTTTTCACCCACATTGGGTTTCCACCTTACATATTGTGTTCTTTGGTGTGACTATCTGTTTTCTTTGGTCATGCTCATTATTTTATGGTACTGACATGCAAAAATAATTCAAACAGTAAATAAGGAAGATTTATTAAAAGAACTTGATAATACTGATTCACCCCCCCTCTCAGTATTATTTCCAACAATTGGTATCAGAGCAGGTCCTTCAGAGAAGCTTGATCGCTTGAAGGAAGATCATTCATCATGAGCAACTACGAGAGGGAAGCATCAATCAGGCCACCAATTTTTGATGGGACAAACTTCAATTATTGGAAGGTAAGAGTTACTGCCTATCTTCAATCTCTTGGTACAGAAGTTTGGGATATCATAGATACAAGCTACACTTTTCCTTCAGCTACTCCTACAGATACGGCCGAAAAGAAGAAATATGAAACAAATGCTAAAGCAGTCAATACTCTGTTGGGATGCTTATCTCAAACAGAATTCGTGAAGGTTATGCAATATAAATCCGCAAAAGAAATATGGGACAAGATTGTCTTGAGCTACGAAGGAGATGAACAGGTAAAGCGTGCTAAACTTCAAACCCTCAGGATTCAGTATGAGAATCTCAGAATGTATAATGATGAAAGTGTGGCTAACTATTTCCTTCGGGTAGATGAGATTGTTAATTGCATGAAAAAATTGGGTGAAGAAATAAAAGAGGCTATTATGGTTGAAAAAGTTCTAAGATCATTATCCCCCAAGTTTGAATCTAAAGTGTCTGCAATAGAAGAAAAGGAAAATCTACGAATTCTTACTATGTCTCAGCTACACGGAATTCTAACTGCTTATGAAATGAGAAAGGGAGGTCCATCAGATAGAAGAGAAGCTGCTTTCAAGGCTTCAGGCAAAGGAGACTATTATGAAGCAAGTCACGTGCCAAAAGAAGAAGAAGAAGAATCAAATTTTGTTAGAAATCTTCAAAGGGGAACTGGAAGGTTCAGAGGTAAGTTACATTTTAAATGCTTTGCTTGTGGAAGAGTAGGTCATTATGCTGCAAAATGTCCTCACAAGGATAAAGGAAAGGAACCTGCTAGATGGAACAAGAAACAGATTGCAAATAAGAAAAGCTACTACACTCATGAAGATAGTGATGGTCTATCAAATAGTGACGAAGATGAACGAGGTAATGGCTATAAACTCTTAATGGCATTTGAAGATGATGATTACATGGATGCTATAGATGTGGATAGCTTTTGTGAAGAAATTTCTAGACTCAAGACATGTATAGAAGAAAAGAATAGGATCATTGATACTCTACAACTTCAAATTGATGAAAAAGAAAAATATCTTGAAAAGTTAGAAGGCGAAATTGTTGGTCTTAGAAAAGAGATTGAGAAAACAAAGGCTATTAATCTTAAGTTTGTCAAAGGATCTGAAACTCTGGATGAGATCATCAATGTACAACGCTCTCCTCTAAACAAGACAGGTCTGGGCTATAATGGAGAAACTTCTCAAGCATCCACCTCAAAGAGTTATCTTGATGCAGCAAGAAGGAATGAGCAAAAGCACAATGGAGATCACCAAGTAAAGCAGGGACCAATTACAAACAAAGACTATCAGGCAAATCAGGGGCAATCTGTCTTAAGGATGAACAAAAGTTACAACCAGCCACAGGTAAAATCCTCTCAATTTGCTTCAAGAATGAATGACAATAGAAATTACAATCGTTTGGCCAGAAGATTTGATAACCGCAGAAATTTCTTCAATGGACAATGCTTTTTTTGCCATAACTTTGGTCACAAAGCAGCTCAATGTGTTGCATATAAAACGATCATGACTAGAGAAGCTCAAAAACAAAGAAGTATGACCGGGATTACAAAAAGGACCTATAACAACTTTTCGGTTCTTGAAAATGAAGTTGAATGTTCTATTTGCAATAACTTTGGTCATGAAGATTCTGAATGCAGGAGCAGGTTTCAACAGACAAAGGAACAAGCCTCAAGCACCAAAACATGGAGAATAAAGGAACCACAAGCAGAAAGATGTGGGATAGCATTTTATGCAGAGGGACAGGAAAATTTATGGTACATTGACAGTGGATGTTCGAAGCATATGACAGGTGATAAAGAAAAACTTGAATCATATTCTGCTCTAGAAAAAGGAAAGAAAGTTTCTTTTGGAAATGATACTCCTGCAACTATAAAAGGAAAAGGCACTGCTCAGTTAAAAGAAAAGGTCAAAGCTGGAAATGTTTTGTATGTTGATGGATTGAAACATAATCTTCTAAGTGTCAGCCAGATGTGTGATCAAAGAACCGAGGTGATATTCAGATCAAATGGATGTCTTATTCGTGATCTTGATACAGGTAAAACAATGATCAAAGGTAAAAGAACTCCAAATAATCTATACATATTTGAAGAAGGACAACAACAATGCTATCTGAGCAAGGATGATGAGCACTGGTTATGGCACCGGAGATTGGGGCATCTAAGCTTTTCACAAATAAGGAAAGCATGCAAATATCAGGCAGTTCGTGGTCTTCCAGATATCAAAGTTCCAGACAACACCATACGCAAATCATGTCAGTTTGGAAAGCAAACCAGAACTACCTTTCCAGAAAAGGAAGGATCAGTTAGCATGCCTCTTAAGCTAGTACATACAGATACATGTGGTCCATTCAGGAAAAGGACACCTCGAGGAGAAGAATAATTGATATTATTCATTGACAATTTCTCCAGGTTTGTCTGGTTAGGACTTATGAAGCACAAAGATGAAGCATTCGAAAAATTCAAATCCTTTAAAGCCTTGGTTGAAAATGAATTAGGATACAAAATGAAGTGTCTTAGATCCGACAGAGGTGGGCAGTTTACCTCAAATGAATTTTTCGATTTTTGTGAAGAACATGGGATAAGAAGAGAATTCTCTACAGCTATAACTCCTCAGCAAAATGGAGTGGTGGAAAGAATGAACAGAACTATCCAACAAATGGCTCGTGCTATGCTTGATGGATCTGGAACTCCCGCAACTTTTTGGGGTGAAGCAGCACATGCTGCGGTTATTATTCTCAACAAAACAAATGTCCGAGTGAACAGCACTCAAACCCCTCATGAGATCTGGTATGGTGAGACTCCTTCGGTAAAGCACTTCAAAATCTTTGGGAGCAAATGCTATATTAAAAATACTGATGAGAAACTTGGCAAACTTGAACCTAGAGCAGATGAAGGCATCCTTCTTGGTTATTCTCCACACAGCAAAGCATACAAGTGCTATAGTAAAAGACTTGGAAGAATTGTTGACAGCATTGATGTAGTGGTTGATGAGAAGGGATACATTCCTAGGCAAGTAAATCATGAAGATATCGAAGAAGATGAAGGCCATCCTCAAAGACAGAATGACGAAGAAGAAGAACCTCAAGAAGAACTAGAGGAGCAGATAAGGATAGAAGAGAATACTCCATCCAGATATGTTCAGAAGAATCATCCAGAATCTCAGATTTTGGGACAGAAAGAAGCAGGTGTACAAACAAGAAGAACAATTGCAGAAGCTTCAAGCTATTTGGCATTACTCTCTTCCACTGAACCACAAAATGTGAAAGAGGCATGCAAAGATGAATGTTGGTTCAAAGCAATGGATGAAGAACTTGAGTAGATCGAAAAGAAGAACACTTGGGAGCTGGTTCCTAGACCAAAGGATAAGAATGTTATAGGAACAAAATGGGTCTTCAAAAATAAATTGAATGAAAATGGAGAAGTAATTAGAAACAAGGCCAGACTTGTTTGTAAAGGGTATGCGCAGCAAGAAGGAATAGATTTTGAAGAAACTTTTGCTCCTGTTGCAAGACTTGAGGCCATCCGAATGTTCCTTGCTCTCTCAAGCTTTCAAAACTTCAAAGTATTTCAAATGGACGTGAAATCAGCCTTTCTGAATGGAGACTTGGAAGAAGAAGTATACATTGAGCAGCCAGATGGTTTCATTCTTGGAAATGATCCAAATCTTGTATGCAGATTGAAAAAGGCTCTCTATGGCCTTAAACAAGCTCCAAGGGCTTGGTACTATCGTTTGGACAAATATATTCATCAACAAGGTTTTTCAAAAGGATCAGCAGATGGCAATCTTTATATAAAAGTTGAAAATGACAAATTGTTGATACTTGTTGTGTATGTAGATGACATTATCTTTGGCAGCAATGAAGAAGATATGAGTCAAAGCTTTGCCTTGGTGATGCAGAAAGAATTCGAAATGTCCTTGTTGGGAGAACTGACATATTTTCTTGGTTTGCAAATCCAACAAAATGAAGGAGGGATCTTCTTGTCTCAAACCAAGTATCTCAAGAAGATTTTGAAGAAATATGGTATGGAAGAAGCAAAACCAGTATGTAAACCCATGGTCACAGGATGTAACCTCAGTGCAAATGATGAATCAGCAGCAGTGCATCAACCAACTTACAGATCTATGATTGGAAGTCTACTTTATTTGACAGGTACCCGACCATACATCATGCATGCAGTGGGAATAGTTGGAAGATTTCAGGCAAATCCAAAGGAAACTCATCTTCAGGCAGTAAAGAGAATCTTCAAATATCTTCAAGGGACTCAAAACTATGGCTTATGGTATCCTAGAGATACAAATCTCACACTTCATGCTTATACAGATGCAGATTGGGCCGGAAGCGTGGATGACAGGAAAAGCACAAGTGGTGGTGCATTCTTTATGGGTTCCAGATTAGTATCTTGGTTCAGCAAGAAACAGAGTTCGATTGCCTTGTCTACAGCTGAAGCAGAATATGTTGCTGCTGCATCTTGCTGCACTCAACTCCTTTGGATGATGTAGACCTTGCAGGATTTTCAAATCACTTGTACACCACCCATCTCCATCTTATGTGATAATACAAGTGCAATCAGCATTTCAAAGAACCCAGTCATGCATTCAAAAACCAAGCACATACCAATCAAGTATCACTTTCTCCGGGAACAAGTGCTTGAACAAAAGGTCAAGTTGGAGTATGTTCCTTCTAAGGAACAGGTTGCTGATATACTCACCAAACCATTGCCTAGGGAGACCTTTGAATACCTCAGGCAAAAGCTGGGGGTTGTTGATGCATCATCTTGTTGTTGAATCTCTTCTGATTGTTGGTTGTACGAAAGGTTCATCTGAAGTATATGCGTACATGTTCTGGGTTGCGGATTGGTCAAAGATCGAATGGCACAGGTTCATGGGGAGCATATCATGCATTGTTGGCATTATGGAGGAAGTACAGAAGGAGATCATGGATGCTGGTCTGAATATTGCTGCAATACGTCTCTATCTCTTTCATGGTCATGGATTATGGTTCTTCTTTGCAGATCTGGTTTATAGTCACGGGGAGCATGTTCTTAGGGGGAGCATAACCCTTTGCCCTTGATGTCAAAGGGGGAGAGTGATTGGTTGTTGTTGCCATCAAGTCCAAAGGGGGAGATTGTTGGCATTATTATACATATGTTGTACTTGATGGCAACCCACTCATCTCAGATAATAAATTATAGTGTAGAGAAACGTTCACGCACTTATATGCAGAGAAAAGTTTATTTCATGTAGAGAAAAATTCATGCACTTTTATGCAGAGAAAAGTTTATTTCATGTAGAGAAAAGTTCACGCACTTTTATGCAGAGAAAAGTTTATTTCATGTAGAGAAAATGTTCATGCACTTTCATGCAAGGAAAAGCGTGTATATGTTGGAGAACTTACCTTTGGTCCATGGTAGTTAGTCCTTGGTATTTGAACCTATGAGGAAAAGCGCGTATATGTTGGAGAACTTACCTTTGGTCCATGGTAGTTAGTCCTTGGTATTTGAACCTATGAGAAAAAGCGCGTATATGTTGGAGAACTTACCTTTGGTCCATGGTAGTTAGTCCTTGGTATTTGAACCTATGAGGAAAAGCGCGTATATGTTGGAGAACTTACCTTTGGTCCATGGTAGTTAGTCCTTGGTATTTGAACCTATGGTTTTGGACCATGGTACCTCGTCAAAAGTGTTGATCTCACGCAATTTCATGGTTGGTTCATGGTATTAGTCCGACAGTTTTTGATCCTATGGTTTTGGCCCGTGGTATTGCATCCAAAAGTGTTGATCTCACGTACTTTCATGGTTGGTTCATGGTATTAGTCCAACAGTTTTTTGATCCTATGGTTTTGGCCCGTGGTATTGTGAAAGGCCTAAGACTATAAAAGAGGAAGGAGATCATTCGGCAAAGCATCTTCTGAATGATCGAATATCTGATAAAGTGCTAGATCTGGAATATTGTGATTGGGTTTTGGTACAGATCTGGATCTGAATGAAGAAGGAACCTGAGCGTAAGGAGAAGGATAAGTTCTATTGATGGGTCAAAATCTTAAGGCTGGAATAGTGGTATCTCTATATGATTTTGATCTGTGATATGTGGCATACGCTTGATCTGTAAATCTAATAATCTGGGTCTGAATTATTGATGCATGTTTTATTTTACACATGTTATGATCTGGGTATGTCTGATGTAACAATTGCAAAGTTATAAGGAAATATTTGCAGATCTGTATGCGGGTTGGCTTTGGTGAAATCAGAGATTGATGATGCAAGTGTAGTTGATGGGTTTTTGATGTTCTTGGATCCAGTTTGAAAATTTATGAAAAGTGGTCCTTGAAAGAAAAGAAGTAGGGGGTTGTAGCTCCCTTCCAGGAGAGACTGGAAAACGAGAGAGAGTTGTAGCTCTCTGCAGGTTGCAGCCTGCGTACTGGTAAAGGACTGCACCAGTACAAAACCATTGTAAAAGGAGTTTCTAATTTGAAAGAAGATAGAGACATATTGCAGCAGGTGGTTTTCACCCACATTGGGTTTCCACCTTACATCTTGTGTTCTTTGGTGTGACTATCTGTTTTCTTTGTTCATGCTCATTATTTTATGGTACTGACATGCAAAAATAATTCAAAGAGTAAATAAGGAAGATTTCTTAAAAGAACTTGATAATACTGATTCACCCCCCCCTCAGTATTATTTCCAACAATATAAGAAGATTCATGAGTTCATGGCACAGGAAAATAGAACTCTACAAGTATTTGAGAAAATGTGGCTGGATCGCTACGTGTATACAGAAATCCACGAGATTTTCTTTGCATCCTTTCCATTTGAGTTGTATGAGTGGATCGCAAGGTTACTTGACAGTTAGGGGAGGTGTAGGCTCGACCAACCGATAGTGTGGACTCTGGAGCTAGTGCGCAGACTAGAAGCCTCAGAGGATAAGATAGCGCGAGCTGTGGACCACTCAATTGACCAAATAATAGGAGGATTTATCACTGAGTTAGCGGTGGATATGACCGTCAGTTACAGCGAGGTAGAATTACGTCTTCTCAAGGGGCCGTGAGGTAAGTATATTATATCTTTGAATACATGGATTAAGATGCTCTTATGTGAAAAGCAGGTTATACGAATAAATTAATGTTTAGGACTACATGAAGTAGAAGAATCTACAAAAGTGGTAGTAGTGAAGAACTATAAAATAGTCCCTTAATTTCACCCTCATGGGAGAGCGAGGACGAGCTCGCAAAAGTTTCTCTAAGAAGCGCAGTCAGTTTGATAAGGCAGCGGATTCCACGGCTACCTCCACCCACCCTGCCACCTGTTTCACCTCCCTCACCTCCATCCCTGCCCACTCCACCTCCACCACCTCCACAATTTGGTATGGCGAGCACGATCAAACTACCGATATTCAGAGGAGTTAGGAATGAGGATCCAGACCAATTCTGGTTTGTGCTAAGAGTAGTATAGGAAGCACAAGGTGTCATGGATGACAATATTAAGAAGGCTACATTGGTGAGCATGCTATAGGATCGCGCATTAATGTAGTACATCAAGCACTCTAACGACCACCCAAACGTGGGGATAATAGAGATCCAGAATGCGTTGAATAGAGAATTTAGTAGGCCTAAATCACAGACGCAGTCAATCATCGGGTTTAAAGAGATTGCGCTGCTTCCAGGCAAGACTCCCTGGGATCTGGACCAAAGGGTGAAGAGTACAATCCGCGAAGCCAATATGACGCTAATAGATGCATAGCATCGCGCATGGTTTGTAGCATCTCTGACGCCACACTTGAGGACAGTGTTGTCACAGTAGAAACTTTCTACCCAGGCCGAAGCATTGGAGATAGCGATGAGGTTGCATGAGACCCCGATACAAGACCCTGGGTTGGGAGTTCAAAAAATCCACACACAACTACAGAATCTGTGTTTGGAAATGCAAAGCTTGAAGTAGGATAGGGCACTGCGGCCAGAGGTGCACGAGGAAGTATGGTGCATAAAATTCAAAGGCCAGGGCCATGACAAGGATCACTATCCAGTGTTCGCGAACTACTTGGTAGGAGGGGGGCCAATGTTGTTGATGCCAGAGGCACAGGTAGGGCTGAGTGTGACACCTGCATTATGGTGCACGATTTGTCAGATAGGAGGAAAGCACACAACAGATAATTGTCATTTGTTGCAAAAGTATACACAGACTCCCCAACAGTTGTTTTGTAATTCTATAGGTCGGTAGGCCACGACGAGCACACTTGTCGTAGCTACGAGTTAATGATGGATCAGACCCCAACCTATAGAATGCAGACAGAAACACGAGCCGTTGACCCAGCTGGGGGGGTGGTGCACGCTGGATTTTAGGGACGAGGTCAAGGATGAGGAGGAATGGGACGAGGAAGGGGCCGCAGACAATTAATTTGTTACAATTGCGGAGGACCAGGGCACTATGCCCATGATTATACCAACCCAATGAGGATATCTTGTTCGTATTGTGCTCAGTTTGATCATGAAACAATAGATTTCCCTACGTTGATCACACAGATGCACAGAAAATGGGTATTCCAGCCTCCTCCGAGTCAGAATATACAAATGACGAGGTCTAAACCACGTGAAGAAGACCCAAATGTGAACATTTTACCCAAAAGCGGTGCCACCATGGGGGAGGATAAGGGGAAGAAACCCAAGGAAGATACATGGGTTCACAAGGCTCCTGCAAAGGAACCTAAGTTTGACTTAGAACACACAAAGGAGATGTTCATGGAAACTAAGAAAAGCTTCATGGAGGCCTCCACTTCAGGTAGTAAGGATCAACCAGAGCTAGGGATGGATCCTTCTATGCTTACTACTTTTTTGGAGACATGCATGGAACTGCTGCATGACAATAAGGCAGTTAAGGGACTATAGGAGCTGATCATTAGGTGCGCGGGGTCAGGAGAACCGTGCGTAGTTTGGAAATTGGGAAAGCATGCCTTGTGTACTAGAAGGGAGATGAGATTGATTGCACAGATTGGTGAGTATGAAATGGATCAGGTAATCCTAGATCTAGGTTCGGACACAAATGTGTTACTGAAGCAAACATGGGAACATATGGGTGGGCTCGCGTTACAGTGGTCCCCTATTAAATTACGAATGGTGAAGCAACAAAAGGTTTTTTCCATGGGGAGGTTGCAAGGGGTAACAGTTGATATTGAAGGTGCGAGCACATAGATGGATTTTGAAGTGATAGAGATTGTCGATGACAGCAATCCATATCCCATGCTATTAGGAATCGACTAGGCCACTAATATGAAAAGAGTCATCAATCTGAAGAAGCGCAAAATGATCTTCGAGAACAAGTCGCTAAGCGTAATAGTCCCACTGGACCCAGCCGAAGGGGCGCGCTACACTGAACTAGTGTGCAGCGATGAAAGCGACGATGAGCTAGATTGTATTTACAAGATAACTGTGCGAGACCAGGATTGGGTGAATCTGACTACAGATGGGAGAATCTTGTGGGAGCACGAAAGCTCTTGCACTTCAAATTCAGATGAAGAAGTAGAGCGCTGGCAGAATTGGTTGCATGAAGTGACAACGCTAAATTGCAACATGATGGTTAGATCACTGCGTTGCGTGACAATAGAGGCATGAGAGCTACCGACATATGATGTACTGACAGCGGTGGATGAATTCCTGAGAAAATTTGAAAGCGCAATACCAGAACAACAGCGGTTCGATGCATTGAAGTGGGCATTGTGTGCAACACCCACACGATGGTGGGGTACCCATCAAGGAAATTTTGAACACTGGCATGGATGTAGAAGGGTGATGCGCCTATGATTTGGAAGCCCCCAGTTTCAAACAAGAGTCAGGCAGCCAGGACAGAGCAGCTTGCATGGCCACCTGTGTCGATGGGTACAGACGTGTGCTATGCAGTCCAGACAAACACACCCCAAACTAAGAATCGAAAATCAGAACAGGACACAGCAGTAAGAAAAACGATGTGCCCCACAGAGGTTCCAGGTAGAAGCATTCAAGAAGGTATGTGGAATCTTGAATAGGGTCCACCAGGTGAGCCGAACCAATTGGGACCTGCGTGTACTAGCAGTCTGATGGGCCTATAGAGCCATGTACAAAAATCTGAGCGTGGAAATGATTCTGAAGCTGGCAAGCAGAGTCAAGGCCATAGTTTTGTAGGAAAGGAATACTCATGCAATAGATCCCACAATTGGGACAGTACGTGATGACCAGGACGAAGGAAGTATGCAGCCGTGTGAGGATGAACATATGTAGATTCAGGAAGCCATTCAGCGAGGAAACCTTAAGCTTCAAGAACTCGAAGAAGATCAGGTATGACTGAGGCAGAACATCATGTTAATGGACATGGAAATCAAAAAACTTGAAACCAAAACCGCGCAAGCATGTTGCGTCGATAGAATGACGAGACAAGATATGGGCCACCATAACATTGCATTCAAAGATTCTTGCCGATAATTTGTGGCTCTACTACCATGGTTGTAACCGCACCTCACTAAACAGAGGAACCAGGGGAGCACACCACGTAAGGAGGAATGCATAGTGATGATTGTCGTAAGGGTAATTGAGGGGCACCCGCGGACCAAGTTGAAAGGTGAATTGAAGCCTCGCATAGGTGGTGCGACCACATGACTATCCGTAGGAAGCACAGTCTCCTTGCTCCAAGTAGTTGAAAGAGAGCGTAGGACTATAAAAGAGTCTGTATGGGAGTTGCGTGATAAGGAGGTTGTGCGTAGGATCAGTATGTCCCAAGGGTCACGTCCACGCATAGGGGGCTACGATGCCACCCGGATAGGCTGGGAAGTGATCGTTGGTGTCACTATTCATGACAAGAGGTTCAATTTAAGGCATAAAGGAGTGGGCGGTGGGCAATTAAGACACAAATTAAGAGCTAGATTTCAGACGATCTGCCGCCAAGAAGGCATTGATGGCTCAGAAGTGGGGGGATTGGTCGAATTCAAATTCAAATGATACTACAAAATCCCCGGGGTTAGATTCGATGCAACACTTGGTTGTGTGAGAATTGAGTAGTTACAGAGCAGTGAGCGTCACATACTCTTACCAACTTTGACTATAGACATGATGACTGCTGCTAGAACAAGAGTTCGATTCGCTGAAGATACCGAGGAGCCCCATATGACCCATGAGGAGCCTGAAGAGATGGCAGTTCCACCAGGTGTTCCAAAATCACTATGAGTGCTGCAGCCGCAGAAAGATAAGAAAACTATGGGGCCAATCTGTGTATGCCCAAGAAACCCACGATTTGGCAAATTGTCAATGGAAGAGAAGGGAAAGCCGTCACCATTGAAACAAATGAGGAGGAGGAAGACTTGCGAGCTCTGATTTCTCAAATTGAGGCGCAAGACAATGAGGTGGAAGATGTATCATAAATTCCTTCCATAACAAAGCTACCTTCATATGTCCCCCTGTTGAAGGGGAAAGCCAAGATACCGAGGGACCTGAAGGCCATGAAGAGTGCACTCTAGACCTCGCTCCTGCCCGATGGTATAAGGTTTGAAGGTCCACCGTTTGGACGAATACCTACCATGAAGTTCAAGGATTGGGACCTTGTTGATAGCGAGAAGTTCCCACACCTGGCTGTGGAGAAGTTAATAAAGCAGAAATGGTTGCGTGATGTGGAGAGGTCGGGTTACTCCTTCTGTGATGGATACCCGACTACCACCGTGCGCCCATCACCATTTTCATCATCAGGCAACTATTTGGCTTGGTGCATGATGGGTATCTGTCGCTGCAGGAGCCTATCCCCATCACCACTGACCTAATTCACCGAATTTATCGACTACCATTCAAAGGACACAACCTCGTAGCCATTGCAAGGAAAAGCAGCGACTTGGCCCTCGCAGAAGCCATGAAGGCCACGTATAAACTAGAGAAGAAAAGGTGAGGGTACGGTATAGCAAGAATTAAGGACAAAGGGGTGTGTGTAGCCACCCAACTGCTGGTCAGAAAGCTAATTAGGAAATGTTGCACCAACGAAGTCCCAATGTTTGTGATTGCATTGGCAGAGCAATGTGCAGATGAGGTCCAGCTCAACTGGGCGTAGTTCCTCTACGACGAGTTTTTGATGAACTTCAGGGAGGTCTAGGAGCAGGGTATGACCTTCCACTATGCGTGGTTTCTCTTATCTATCCTGTTGGTTGCAGGAGAGCTGCCAGAAGACAGTCAGTTTCCCGCTATTGAGGGTGATCTTCCTGAAGTCATGAGGTACACCACATTTTGGGCTACAAAAGACGTGAAGAGGATTTGCGAGATGAAATTGTTCTGGGTGTTCGTGGAGGCAAGCATCCGAATGTGGATCAACTGACAGTCGCACCTGTCTCCTACAGTTCATAACACCTTGCAAAGCGTGGTAGAGTTCAAGGTGGATATGCATAATCTGTATATCCAGGCATGCAAGGATCCATCATAGAAATGGGTGAAGCTTCCATTCATTGCAATAGATGATGTGATCTTCGTAGTAATGGAGTCGTGGCCTTTGGAGTGGTGTGCCCCGGATGTGGCAGAAATGGAGAAGGCCGTAGCCCAGTAGAGAAAGAAGTAATTGGCTGAAAAAAGGCACTAGGAATAAGAAGCAGCCACATAGCATAAGGCGGTTGATGCAGTAGCAGTGACACAAATGGCAGAAACCATAATAGTACCAACCAGAGAGCCCGAGGAGGGCCAGGAAATGTCCATAGGGTAGCAGACTGGGGAAGTTGACAGGGTAGAAGAATGTACAAACCCTAGTTCTGCATCAACCCAACTCAAGTGACTACGCGACTCTAAGAAAACATCTCCCAGGAAGAAGGTAAAAGCAACAATGACGTGCATTGACCTAATCACGCTCACAAAAGATGATCTGTTTGACATCAACGAAACGATCCGCGAGGTCATGAAGGACGTGCTCTAGGAACTAAGGATGGAGCAGAACACAATGTTGGGGGTGCTCAGCACGTAGTTACAAGTCTTACAGGTAGAACCCCCCAAACAGGTACAATGGCTCAGTACATTGCAACAGGAACTGCCGAGGCCGAACAAACATTGCGCGCCCATATGGACAACCCTTTCGTATTGCCTGAAGACTCGCAAGCAGCAGCAAGCGAGGGTGACCGGGTTGTGATGAGCAGCATGAAAGGCATCAGCTTGAGCTTGGCCACCCTACCACGTGAAATTTTGTACCAACTTCAAGATGGGGTCATCGCAGAGCTTCATGCCTAGGAAGGCCGCATGATCAAGATCTTGAACGAGTAGAAAACTAGCATGGACCAGCTCAGCCTTCAACTTGATGAGTTGGTTGTGCACGAACTAGAGCAGGTGGTAGAGGATGGATGCAGGAGCGTCCCAGAGTTGGTCGTGCCAGTAGAGCTACCAGCAGCAGAGCGGGTCCATAGAGTGGCAGCTGGAGTCCGCGAGGCCAGGGAAGAAACGGCAAAGGTTCAGTTGGAGTTGAACTTATAGATCATCAAGCTGTGATTGAAGGTGAAACCCTCAATGCCCCCCAAAGTTAGAGAGTAACGCACCCGCGCTATCCAGATGGGGTTGGAGAAAATTGGCGCATAGGATTGCACTGGGATGTTTGAGCAAGCATTAACCATGCTTATGCACCTGCAAGAAGACCCGAATATACAGCACCTAGAAACTGAGGCGCACGAGTTGCACCAGGAGTATGACAGTGTCCGGGGCACCATGCAAATAGTTGTCCTTACTCAATGACTCACCAGACTACAGCAGGAAAGGGCACTAAAGGACCAATTAGATGCTACGCGACAAAAAGAAGCCATGCTTAAAGCACGCATCCAACCATGGATCGATGAAGCGTTCACAATTACAGCTACCATTGAAGGGAAGCTGGCACATATGCAGGAACTTTATATGGTTGGACAGGAATGTTACCCTGCTCACAAGCGTTCAGAGCTACATGTGCAACAAGTACAACAGATAGTCGAACAGTGTGCTGCAAACACCCAAGCTGTGCAAGATCTACTGGATGGGCTTCACGCAAAGATCGTTGCACCAGTAGAGTGACTGAGGAAGAGTCACAATGATTGTGTTGGAGACCTATTGGGCATGCGATCCCCCACAGTAGGTTTTGGGGCTTAAAGCCCGAGTTTTGGTCAATGTAATGTAAAGACTCCGTGAAGTACGGACATAGAGCGCAAAAGTTTATGATGAGTCATATGGTTGTCCACCCTAAGAATTGTAAAATAATGTAAAGTTGTGTTGGCCTACCCATGGTCTGCGAACCATGGGATTGTACAAATAGGGTGAGGCTCTAAGTGTAAAGTTAGTTTTTGGGCAAGCAAGAAAGTAATAGATAGATGTGAAGGCATGGTTAGAGGATAGAAGTGGAATTGAAGTGTATTGGGTCATAGTAGTAGGTAGAGGCTCTGCAGCTGAGTGTGCAGGGTCCTAGTAGAGTCCGCAGCTGAGTGCGTGGACCCCTACAACTAAGTGCGTAGGGCGAAGTCGGGTCTGTATTGAACAAAACTTGAAAAGGATGATTAATAAATATAAGTTTGATTCGGCATATTGTGCATCTATTTCATGGATCTGTATTTTGATGTTATGTGTTAATTGTATCTATTTATTTATATGTGCACACATGGTAAACCTTGATATGATTGCTTATGTATGGAAATCCTCTAGGTAATTAGCAAATAGAACCTAAGTAAGGAAGATTTGGGTAATTAACATTGGTCACGTTGTGGCTAGAGCTACGCGAAGGACGCAAAGGGCTCGCAAGTGCACGTAGCCCAGTAAGCACGAAGGTTGAATCGTGTACCAATCACCACATATCAAACATCCCCAGGGTGAGGAAACCTAGTTCTAGGACCCTCGCATACTGCTTCGGCTGAGACCTTAGTCTGCACTCTACGGACTGTTTCCAAAAGGACCAGTAGTACTGGGATTTGGTTGGCTAAATCACTTCCGAACCTAGGTCAGACCCCACTAAGGCAACAATAAGATATGCCTGAAATAACAAATGTTGATTCAATAAAAGTGTGTAATAGCAGCCATAGAGTGGTTTTCAACTGTTACAAAAATTGTCTGTCTATGCCCAAATAAATAGGTTTTCACAGCCAGATTATTTTCATTATTTATTTACTTAACTTTTTTTTAGCAGGTGTAACAACCGCCAATAGATGTTTTTTTTCAGCTGTTACACTTATTGAAAAGTTAGAATTTTGGCAACATAGTGGGGTTTTCCCCTACTGCTGTAATCTGAAGGTCGAATTCCTGAAAATGTTAACAAATGAATCCCTTGAAGCAGGTTTATGATATAACTGAAGACAGTGCCCATTAGCAAGAAATGGTGTCCTCGCACTGTCAATGGTAACCAAATTCACAGTCCCATTGTCAAAGAATGCATCTACCTCATTGGGACCTAGCCATTTGGTGCAGAGCTTACCCTTGAAGTCCTTGAATCTCGAATCATATAAGAGAGCCCAATCTCCTTTCTAAAATTTATTCATTTTGATAAACTTGTCATGCCTCTTAGCTCTCTGTTGCTGGATAATCTATGTTTGATGGATAATAGCCAATTGTTTCTCCTCCAAATCATTGAGTTGGTTCAACCTTTTCTTTTGTGTTGTAGCTAGATCCATATTTACCTATAATTCCATTCTCCATGTCTTGATTTCGAGCTCAATAGGGAATAAGGGATTCTTACCATACACAAGTTCATATGATGATAATCATGTAGTATTCCTCCATGTGGTTCTATATGCCCACATCACTTCTGGAATTTTATCAGCCCAATTCCTTCAGTGACTAGCCACAGTCTTAGTATGAATCCCCTCAATGACTTTGTTGGTGCTTTCCACTTCACCATTTTATTGTGGGTGATAAGGTGACGTGATTCTATGATGGATTTTATATTTTTCAACCAATGTTTGGATCAAATGAGATGTAAATTGGGGTCCTCTATCTGTAACTATCTCCTTGGGTATCCCAAAATGGATGAAGATGTCTTCAAACATGAAGTATGAAACAACCTACTCCATGGCTTTGGTTAGTGTAACACATTTTGTGACATAGTCAGTGCAGACCAAGATGTAGGACCTCTATCTAAATGAAGGATTAATTGGTCCCACAAAATCAAAGGTCCATTTATCAAATGGTTCTAAGACTATTTGAGGTTGTAACGACATATCATCTGATTGTAGCGGCTACCCATCCTCTGGGAGCTATCACACCCTTTCATGAAATTCTTGGCATCCTGAAATATTGTTGGCCAATAATATCCTATCGAGAGGACTTTGCATCCTGTCCACTTGTCTGTGAAGTGCCCTCCATAAGGTTCGTTGTGACAAGCCTGAAGGACGCCAAAGATCTCATATTCCCTAACACAATGTTTGATCTGAAAATCTGGTTGAGTGTGATAGAGATTCCCATCTATCCAGGATTAAGTACCACTATGCTGTATGATTTTCCTCTTTTCCTTGGAGGATAAGTATTGTGGAAACTTTCTTGTAGCAAGATAATTGGCTATATCTGCATAACATGGTGAGTGAGTATAAATAGCAAAGAGATACTCATGAAGGAAATAATCCTCAATAGGAATGCAATTATCATCAATAGTTAACCTACAAAGAAAATAATCTACTACATTATCTTTTCTAGGTTTATCTACAATTGTGATATCAAGTTCCTGTAACGACAATAACCAACGTGTGATTATACCATTGGTAATTGGTTTATTCATTAAAAAATGAATGGCAGAGTGGTCATTGTGTACAAATACTTGATACCCCATAATACATTATCGAAACTTGCTGATGGCATGCACTACTGCTAGGAATTCCTTCTTGGTCACTATGTAGTTGAGCTTATTCGGAGTCAAATTCTTTCTTATGTAATAAATAGCATAAGGTTTCCTATCCTCTATCTTGCCCAAAACAACACCTACGGAAATATTAGATGCATCTATAGCTATGTGAAATGGAAGTTCCCAATTAAGTCCACATAAAGCTAGAGCTACTGATACACAACATTTCAGCTTCAAAAAGGCCTGCTCACATTTTCCTATCCACAAAAATTCCACATCTTTCTTAAGTAAGGAGAACAATGACTTTGCAATTTTTGAAAAATTCTCTATACAACTTCTATAATACCCTGCATGTCCCAAGAAACTACGTACCTCTTTTTGCATCTTGGGAGTTGGAATTTTCAGAATTACCTCTATTTTAGGAGGGTCTACCTTGATCCCATCAGCAGAAATGTAGTGTCCCAACACGATCCCTTCAGTCATCATCATGTGACATTTTTCATTGCTCAAAGCAACATTAGTTTGTATACAATGTTCCAACACTTTTTCTAAATTAGCTAATGGTGTTTCAAAAGAATCAACATCAGGTGTAAAGTTGTCCATGAAGATTTCAAGGCAACGATTCAAAAAATCAGAAAAAATTCCCAGTATTGCCTTCTGAAAAGTTGCTTGTGCATTACAGAGTCCAAAGGGGAGTACTCTGTATGCAAAATTTCCCCAAGGGCAAGTAAATGTTGTTTTATCCTAATCCTCTGGGGCAATCTGTATTTGGTTGTAGCCACTAAAACCATCTAGAAATGAAAAAAAAAAATTCCCAGAAAGGGTGTCAAGGACCTGATCTATAAATGGTAAAGTAAAATAGTCCTTTTGAGTGGCTTTTTTGATTTCTCTGTAATCCACACAGACTCTCCACTTGCGATTCTTCCTAGGGACAATGACAAGCAGAGACACCCACTGACTGTCAGATATCAGATAGATAAAGTTAGCATTTAGGAGTGTTTGTAATTCTTCCTTCACTACCTCCTTTAGTGTAGGGTTCATACAATGTTATGGTTGTCTAATTGGTTTGCAACCATCTTTCAAATAAATATGGTGAGTGCATAAGTTGTGATTAATCCATTTTATATCCCATGTATTCCAATGCAAATGCCTTTTTGTATTTTTGTAACAGTTGTAACAACAATTTATTTTTCTCAACAGTTAGGTTGGGATTAATATTCAAATACTTTCCTTGTTCTATTTTAGCTAGACTATTGTTAGTATGCGGAGTGGTTCTCATTTGTTCAAAGTATACATCTTCTACCTCCTTTTCCTCCCTTGAATTTTTGATAGAAGTGACAAAAAGTGAGTTACTAATAAATCCATTAATGATGTCACCTTCTATCTCATCATTGAGATACTAGGTTTCTCCAAGAGTGAGGAGTGGTAGGGAAATATCCAATTCAGGTTCAAATTCATCCCACCAGGGATTGTTGAAATCCATATTTGTTTTTGGGGGTTAAAGGTTAAGGTTATTTGTAGTCTGTCCATCTAAAATCATCATAAATCAAGATTTGCACCCTATAAATGCATCTGTGGTGGCGATCTAGGGTCTCCCTAGAATCAAAGGATGTCTCCCCAAGTTGGATTTGGTTTGTAAAATAAGAAAGTCAGCTGGATACCTCCAAGAAGCTATTGTGATTACTATGTCTTCTAATACCTCCTTGGTTTTAACATGGGAACTATCTACTAATTCAAGTACAGTAGACATATGTCTAAGTCCATGTAGCCCCAGGGTGGTGAAGAGTTCCTTTGTTATTACATTAATGGTTGCCCCAAGATCAATCAATGTATTAGTTATTGTCTGGGCATCAATATAAACAATAACTGTAGGGTTCCCTGGATCATTATATTTGGTTAAAAGAGGCTGAGTAGTCATTGATTCAGACAATTTCCTTATCACTTGTATGGTAGTAGGGTCCTTGGGCTTCCTTCCACGTTTCTTAATGCACATGTCTCGTACTGTTTTGGCATAAATAGGTACTTCTCTAAGAGCTTGCAGCAGAGGAATTCGTACATGCAAGTTTTGCAACTCTAGAAGAAAATTAGATTAAGGTTGTGAGGTCATTCTAGTCTCAGTTAATCTCTAAGGATACAGAGGATCCTGAGTCATAACAACTGAGTCAGTTGCTACAGGTGTATTAACCTTACTCGAGTTGGATGTTACAGGAGTAACATTTCTTCTCAGGTTGGCTGTTATAGGTGTAACAATACACTTTGTATTGATTGTTACAAGTGTAACAACTGCCTCAAGATATACTGTGCCTTCTCTGGAAGGCTCACATTCCTCCTCGGTGATGATAGGGGAGTGGTTTGGTTTAATCACCTTACCCAACTGTAGTTGAATTTCATTAAGTTTGATGGGAGTGATAAATTAATTTTGGAAGGTATTCAGAGCCTCTATGCTCTAAGCTGCTTTATTATTCAAGTTAGGATTAGGTTGCACAGGTAATTAGGGTCACACAGGCAGTGTAGGAACAAGAGTTTGGAAAGGGGGGAATTGTAGTTGTTGTTGCATTGGTAATCCAGATGGAAATGAACTTTAGGCATTTCCCCTCCAGTTCTGGTTCTAAGGATATGGTTGAGATGGAGTATATTGAATAGATGGAGAGAGGGACCACTGGTTCCAGGGGAAAGGAAACTATGTTGGAGAAGGAGTGGAGTATTTCTATGGATATTTCTAAGCGTTATATGCATTATTCCATGAATTAAAAGAAGAAAAAACTTGGGACGTACCTGGGGATCGTGGCTTCCATGGTCTCCTGGGCGCAATCAAATAAAAGGACTGAACTTCTTCACTCGACTCTCTAAGTAGTGCTTTCAGTCTCGGAAGCTCCGAACATTAACCTCTAGAATGTTCCAGATCACAAATATTGCACAAGCTGATGTTGTTCATTTCACAATCCCTCAAGGGATGTTTCTTTCTACATTTCAAATAGAACAAAGCTAAAGATGTATTAGCTTCTCCTT
The DNA here is from genome assembly GCA_031772625.1 of Pinus tabuliformis. Lineage (NCBI taxonomy): Eukaryota > Viridiplantae > Streptophyta > Pinopsida > Pinales > Pinaceae > Pinus > Pinus tabuliformis. The sequence goes on along the minus strand of CM062820.1, from coordinate 1,350,902,809 downwards.
GTGCCTTCTTGATCTATGTTGTCATTATCTGGGCAGATAGATTACTGAGAATGTTGGTTTTGAAATTTTCAAATAAATTCCCGATCTCTACTCTAGTTACTCCTCCACTTTCATATTTTTGTATTCGGGCAGAGGCATCTCGGATTTTGCTTCTCCCCTTCGATGATCCTCTAGAGCATCTCAGACAAATCTTTATGATTTTGGTGAATGGTTCCTGAGATATGTCCCCCTTCCCTATTAAATTTAGGGTATCAAGGAAGTCATCCCTCATTCCTCTTCTAAATATGGTTTTCAATATCTCATGATCTAAATCACTATGTTTAGACCTCTGCAAATTGTAATGAAACCACTTTGCATATTCCTCCAAGTTCTCGTCCTCCTTCTGTGTCATCCTGAATACTTCCTCTCTTAAGTCCCTAGTTCTGTAATAGTCTTGATACTTTGATAAAAATGTCTCCTTCATGTCGCTCCACGTTCGAATAGAATCATAGCCTATCCCCATGAACCATCTCACGGATGCTCCTTTTAGAGTAGCAGGAAATAATTTTAATTTCTGAGCATCTGAAACATAGTCACAGCTCCTACACAAGACATCAAATTCGAACAAGAAGGTGTCAAAATCTTCTACAATCATTCCTTAAAAAGATGGTAGAGATGACAAATGAATGTTTTTCATGGGGGCCTTGCCTCTGATATCCCAAATTGGGAACTCAAAGGTGGTGATAGTAGCATCTATTTAAGTGTTGTTTTTATTGTTGTCCCCCATTGTTAACCCTTCTAATCCTTGATGTAATAGGTGTTCTTTAGATCGTTCTTATGATTGTCTTGCAGGTGGAAATGGTAGCTCAAGTTGCTTCAGAGCTAGTTGTTTTATTGTGCTGTCAGAACCTAGATATTCATAAACCAATGAATGCTCTCCTATTTTAGGCTTCTAATGTTCCCCTTTAGTTTCCCTTGTCCCTCGGTCCTAAGGCTCTAGTCACTAGCTTCCCCCTGCTACTCCTGAATCAGATGCTTAGTCTTGGGAGTGTTCTCACTGGCTTTAGATGGCAAGGTCCTGAGACAGAGGAATCAGAAGCTTTTGTTCTTGTTATGGTAGTAATAATGTTTTATGGCCCTATTTTCCTTTTGTCCTTCTAAGAACTTGAATTTTCTTTTTATTCCCTTGAGATCAGTTCATGGATAAATGTTTTCCTTCCCAAATCTACACTCTTCTTTTCCCTTTTACGACCATTTTTTCCTGTGACGAATTAGAGTGGGGTGTGTTTTTGGTATTTCTATAATTCCTATAGTTGCATGCATGGATCCTATGTGTATTGATTCACACCCTAAGTGTCTCAATCTCGACAGTGGTGAGCCCGCCCAGGTATGTTAGAGCAATGTGTAGGTTCTTACCTCTCGTTTTACCACCCACCAATTGAAGAGCTAAAGACATGTTTTAAGAAAACACCAAAATGCCACGCCCTAAGTGCCCTAGTGATCATAGTGTGAGCCCACCCAGGTATGTTATAGTGATGTGTAGGTTCTTACCTCTCATCTTACTGCCTAGTGACAGTGGACTAGGAACACGCTATCAGCAAACAAACAACTTGGCTGACTATATCGTCAACTACCATCCCCGAAAATGGTGCCAAAATGTAGCATTGTTTTAATCAATCCTAATTGACCAAGACTGCAACCATTTAATTGTCAACCTAAGGTAGGTCTATTATTTCAATGGATTTTGCACTATCTATGTCAATACACTACAACCAAGAGTGAAAATAGAAAATAGTAAAGAATGTCACTGAATTAATTGTAGAAACTAATCATTCATGCAGAAATTAAAAAACTCTACAGAAATGGAATCAAACTTCACAATTACCAAAGAAAAGGAACATCACACACTATATTGATAACTATACCATCTAGTCAACTACCATACTACTAACAAAATCTGTGTAACATCATAACATAAATTTGGAACTCAAGCAGATATATTCCACAAATTATATAGCGACAATAGAAAAACATACAAATAAGAAAAGAAAGAAACAATAATATACAACTACTCTACTGCTGCAGTCCCTGCTAAAGATGAGGGCCCTTCCTCCCTAGAAGGGGTGTAGGAATGAACACAAGATTAGTTACGAATTCAACTTGGAAACAACAACAACATCACCACAGTGTATTTGGCACTAAGAACAATTAAAAGTTACAGGATCAAAATAACAGTACTCTCTATGTCGTCCCCCGTGCCTGAGGGATAATTTTTTCTTATAGAAATTATATACCCAAAATCAAGAACAGATCAGTCATGAGAATCTCATGATTCTCATGCTAAAAATAAAATAGAAATTGCTATAACCAATTCCTAAATATGAATGCTATTTAAATACGTTGGTTAAAATCATAACTACTTGGATCTGTCACTTTCAAAATAGACAATTCATAACTTCCAATAGCTATTGTGTGGAATAGTACCCACGGCGTTTCCAGCTACGGTGTAACAACACGCTACGTCAAGTAATAGTTTTGGATGTAACAATAACACTGGATAACAACAATCGCATAAGGGCACCCGAGGTGTAACATCAGCACGGTGTAACAACAATGTCTGTAACAATGTCATGGTGTAACAACAAGATCTATAATAGCACACAAATTCTTAAACTGATCAGTGCGGTTGTTCATTCCATAACCTAATTCTTGCGGTCAACACCTGAAAAGGAGGAAAGTATCCAAAATAATTCTCCAATTCTCACCCCAGTTAGCTATAAAAATGAATATTGCATCATTATATCTAGAAAAAATGGAAAAATAACATCATGGCAAAATATGATGTTCACAATAATGAAAAAGGCGGTTAACATGTAAAGTTCTACTGGTCTGGAGGGAAAAGGGTTAAAACTGGGGAAAGAAAGTATAGGAAATAGGTACAAAAACTACACCCAACATGCATAACTAGACATATGTCCATCACATGCCACAAACTTGAATTATTTTAGAGATTTCTCGACTTCCTCATGGGTGAGGCACCTTATAAATATGGTATTGATACCATGATGATACAGGGTGTAGCCAATTATAACGTAATGTTTAGCCTGGTATTGAATACATCATTAATTAGAGCGAGTGGTATTGGGCCAGAAAATTTGGGTGTGGAGATATATGATAATATCTCCATACCAAGGATCAGATGAACATGACTCATTTGGAGTACAATCATCAGATGTAGACTCAGTTTCGGGTAAGGGAAGGTGACGTATCACTTCAATGAAAATTAGGGACTTCTTAGATTTGGATTTTATGAATTCAAAATAGAACTCCTTGAGAATAACAATAAATTTAGAGTACTTACTCCCCATTAATTGTCATGATTGAATATAAGTCATGAGGTTGCAATCAAAAAATACCATGGTCTTCCAAAGAAGAATGCAGTGGTGAAACCTTTAGACAGCTTGAACAACTGCCAAAGCTATCTTTTGAACATGAGTGAATTGATTTTGGTGTCATTCAAATTTTGACTCAAATAATAAATGAGATGTTCATCCCTTACATCATCTTCTAGGACCAAAACCATATCAATGGTAGTAACCAAGATAACAAGATATCCGAAATAATCACATTGAGAATATGAGGGATACAATAATAATGCTCAAACTAGAACATATTTCAAAGCATCAAACACCTTTTGGTAAGTATCGTCCCAATGGAAGGGAACCCCTTTATTCAACAATCAAGTAAATCCTTTGGCCAATTCATCATAGGTCAGAACAAATATCCATAGAAATTTAGCCTTCCCTTGGAGGTGTTGTAATTGAACAAGCGAGGAAGGAGCATGAAGATCGAGGATCACCTGTACTTTAAGCGGATCAATACAAATACCTTGCTTTGACACAATGAAGCCAAGAAGTCTACTAGATTGGACACAAAACATGCATTTGTGTGGATTTAAACTAATGTTATAATGTTGATAATGGAAGAAAATGGCCTTGAGATTCATTGAATGATCCTAACAATGTTTTGAATGGGCAGGTAAGTCATCTATATATGGTTATATAATGTGCTTAATGTCATGGAAGGCATACGTCATATTCCTTTGAAAATCTACTACAGAATTTTTCAAATTGAAATGGAGCATTCGGTTGTTGACTGTTCCCCATGGAAAAATAAATGCATCTTTATGTTGGTCTAATGGGAGTATCTTAATTTTTTAAAGCTAGAAAAGCCATCCATAAATGTAAAAAATTCTCTTCAAGCACAATCATCAATAATCGGGTCGATAAATCAAGTTGGATAATTTTCCTTAGGACAATCATGGTCGATATCTCGATAATCGACACAAACATCAATCATACCTTCTTTTTTCAAGATAGGAACAATGTTCGAGACCCAATCAATAAGAGGATTTGCGTAAATGAAAATAGCGAACAAATTTTTTTCAGTCTCCACTTTGATAGTGACAACTTTCTTAGGATGAACCAGACATAAGCATTGTGAGACCAACTTAACATCTAGATACTTTTTTATTTCATTTACAGCAATATTAGGATCAATACCCGACATCTCTTCATATGACTAGGAAAAAACATCTCAGAATTCTGGGAAAGGGCTTTATAGATCTTGACCTCATCAGGATAACAAGATGCACTAAAATGTACATTCTCGACAATTTCGGGTTTAATTGAAATATTAAGAGGAACAATATCTTCAATATTTGATAAATTCTTTTTTGAATCGACATCATGTATAGATAGGGAATTCATAGATATCTCAACAGTATTGGGTGAGTAAATATTTCAAAGATTATCCATAGAGGTCTCAGGTAAGGAGGAACGATGAGGATCATAGACATTCATGCAAGCCATCAATTGTTTTGAAGGTTGTCTTCCATTAGTTCCCCTCTCTCATGTGAATATGAGGATAGCCAATCTTTAATTCTATTTTGTAAAATATCTAGAACTACTAAAAAAATCCATTATATCATCCATGTGGGGCAAAGGAAACCTATAATAGTTATATTGTGTTGGGACAAGGTCCCCTAGGGTCAAGTTTAGGGCAAAAGCCCAAGTTTTATTGTAAAAAGTGTAAAGTCTCCACAAAATTTGGTCGCAGAGCACGTAGATGGTAATGTGTCATAACGAGTTTTACCCTTATGTTATGTAAGTTATGTCAGCTTGTATAGAACTATCCATGGTCTGGGGACCATGGGATTGTATAAAAGGGAGAGTCTTAGAGAGTCTAAGGCATAAGGATATAGAGATCAATAAATGTAATGTGTCAATAGAAGAAAGAGTGAAGAATTATTATAATAGAAGAGAGCCTCTGCAGTTGTGTGCATAGAGGCCTAGAGTAGAGTCCGCAGCTGAGTGCGTGGACCCCTGCAGCTGAGTGCGCAGGGAAGTCTTGAGTCTGTAAGAAGAACTGAATCATTAATAAAGAGATTATTCTGGAAATATCTGTGTTTTATCTATCTATTTCTGCTATGAATGAATGCGCTTTTATGCTATGATGAATGATGGATTTATGAATTAACACTGTATTGATGCGCAATTTTACATGGTTTACATTGTCATATGAACACAACTAATAATAACTATTTACGCGAAGAATATTTTATTGTATGTTAAAGTTATCAAACACTGAAGCCAATCTGGATAAATATACAACTAAGGGTAATTATAGAGGCACATAAGTGGTTGATTCACCTATTTAGGGTCTACAAAAGACAGTCATAGACCTTCGCGGAGGAATAGAATCTGATTAAAAGAAATTATATCAATAATCCCTTGGGGCTTATCGATATATGCAAAGGCAGTTTTAGGGAAAAAAAAACTACATCACAATCATCTCTGGGTGTGGAAACTTGGTTCCAGCATCTCCCCATACTGCTTCGGGTGAGTCTTCAGTCTGCACTCTACGGGTTGATGTCGAAAGGGCCAGTAGTGTAGGGATTTGTTTGGAAAACTTAATTATGAACCTGGGTCATGACCCACTAAGCCAAAAAATGGTTATGTTTTCAAGACTAGGATATGCATAAAGAGATGTGTGATGTCGTCTCACTCAAATCCAACAAAGAAATAAATTGAGGAGTGGTTAGATAGAAAGATCCATGAAGTCGTGACGCAAGAAAACAGGAATCTGTGATTGACGAAAGAACAGAGGTTGGACAGGTATCTGGACACAGAGATACACAAAATTTTCTTATGTTCCTTCCTGATCGAGCTATATGAGTGGATCGCTAAATTATCAGACTGATAGGGAAGGTGGAGGCTTAATGGTCCAATAGTGTGGACCCCAGAGTTAGTGTGGAGATTGGAAGCCTCTGAAGGTAAGATCATGTTCACTGTTGATCACTGGCTTGATTGTGTCATCAGAGAGTTTGTGATAGAGTTTGAGGTCGATACCTTGGTCAACCACAGCGAAGTAGAGTTGTGCTTCTTTAAGGGACTGCAAGGTAAGAATTTAAGATCTTTTAATACTTAGATTAAAATTCTCTTGTGTGAAAAGCAAGTTATGCAATTACCTTAATGTTTGGAGCTACATGAAGTGGAAAGTTATTATGGGATAGAGGGAGAACAGGCCCTGAATATAGCCCACTGATTGAGCCCCCTCTAAGTGATGATGAAGGAGTAGCATAGGATTCACCACAAAGCACTGTCCAATTAATAAGGAAAGGATTTCCACAAATACCTCACCCACCTACACCACCTCGATCTTCACCTCCACAGCATACACCTTCACCCACACCTCGACCACCTCCCCCACTGTTCAATATGGCAAATGCAGTAAAGTTTCCCATTTTCAAGAGCTTGGGAAATGAGGACCTGGACCAATTTTGGTCTATTACGAAGGCCATATGGACATCCCAGAACATTATAGATGATCAGATGAAGAAAGCCACATTGGTTACTTCTTTACAAGATCGCGCGCTAACATGGTACATTAAGTACTACACTGATAGCCCGAAAACTGTGTTGGCAAACATTCAGACTGCGTTGATTAAGGAATTCAATGGGCCCAAGTATGAAGTGTAATAAATTGTGGGATTTAAGGAAATCATGATGAATCTTGGCAAGACACCCTAGAAGCTAGATCGTAGATTGAAATGCAAGATCCGCGAAGCCAACATGAATCTTACGAATGGGCAGCACCGCAAATGGTTTATGGCTTCCCTCTTGCCTCATTTAAGGCTTTCTTTATCATAGCAAAAGATTGGGACCTAGGCAGAAGCCCTAGAGATTGTGATGAGACTGCATGAGACATCGATTCAAGATGCTGCTTTGGGAGTTTAGTAGATTCATGCAGAGTTGCAGAATCTTTGCCTAGAATTCCAAAATCTGAAATAGGATAGAGCGGCTTAGCCAGAGGTGTGCGAAGAAGTTTGGTGTCTGAAATGTAAGAGCCAGGGGCACGATAAACATCACTACCCTATCTTCATGAATTACATTGCAAGAGGAGGGTCGATGCCTCTGAGGCCGGAAGCTCAAGCAGGGCCAAGTACAAGGTCCACGCTGTGGTGTGCTATATGTCAAGTAGCTAGGAAACATGTGACAGGTAATTGTCACTTACTGCAGACACCGCAACAACTCTTCTGCTTTAGGAGCGCAAGGAGGATATCAGGGGAGAAAAAGAGGCTAAGGTAGAGGAGGACCAGTGAGAGGTCAGGGGCAAGTTATTTTATACAATTATGGAGGGCCAAGACACTACGTATGATATTGTATGAACCTGATGTGCCTATCGGGCCGATACTATACTTAGTTTGACAACGCGATAGAAGATTGCCCTATATTAATAGCTAATATGCACGAAAAGGGGATGCAGCCTCAACAGCCTACCCAGAACCTACAGATGATGAGGGATGAACCCCACAAAGAAGATCCTAGTGTGAATATAGTGTTGCAAAGTGGAATGACGACTAACAAAGATAAGGGAAAGCAGGTTGAAGAAAGTGAATGGGTCCACAAAGCTCTAGAGATGGAGGTTGGCTTTGATCTAGAGCATGCGAAAGAAACCTTCATGGAAGTGAAGAAAATCTTCATTGATGCTTCTACCTCAGGAAGTCAGAAAAATAAATTTGAAGAAATGGACCCATCCATGCTTACTACCTTTTTGGAGACTTGTATGAAGTTGCTACGTGATAGCAAGGCCGTAAAAGGATTACAAGAGTTCATAAATAAATGTGTCGGTAAATAAAATGCTCCTGAGGGACTGCGCGTCGTCAGGAAAATTGGTAAGCATAAGGCAAGAATAGGGCGTGAGATGAGGCTCATCATGCAAATAGATGAATATGAAATGAACCAAGTTATTCTGGATCTTGTGTCAAATGTGAATGTTCTACCTAAACAAAAATGGGAGAGAATGGGGAGACCTGTGTTGCAGTGGTCTCCGATTCAATTAAGGATGGTGAATCAACAAAATATTATCCCCATGGGAGGTTGCAGGGAGTGACAGTAGATATTGAAGGTGTGAGCACATTGGCTGATTTCAAAGTGATAGAGATTGTCGATGACAAAAATCCCTACCCTGTGCTCCTTGGGATCGACTAGGCTATTAACATGAATGGGGTGATCAATTTGAAGAAGCAGACAATATCATTTGAGAGGAAATTGCTCCGCATAGTAGTACCTCTGGACCCTATAGAAGGACTGCGCTATACTGAACCAGTCCACGATTACGAAAGTGATAATGATTTGGACCAAATCTACAAAATAATACTACAAGACCAAGATTGGGTGAATCCGACAGTAGATGGACACATTGCATGGGACTATGAAAGCTCTTGTACATTGAATTCGGATGAGGAGTTGGAACACTAGCAGAATAGGTTGCATGAAGTATCTACACTACGCTGTAACATGATGACTAAATCATTCTACTGTGTATCATTAGATGTAAGGAGTTTGCCTTATTATGGTGGTCTAATTGATGTAGATAATTTTTTGGATGCATTTGAAAGGGAAGTTCCTGAGAAGCATCGCTTCCAAGCACTGGATTTGGTGCTGCGTGCTATGCCCGCAATATGGTGGGGTATGCATAAAGATAATTTTGATGGATGGCGTAAGTACAGAAGGATGGTGAGGGTGCAGTTTGGTCAGCCAAAAGTGCAATTGACGGAAAAATATGATGGGAGGAGTGATCCGCGCAATCACTTACGAAAATGGACTCATGCTTATGGAGCAGAGTTGCAATCAGAGTGGGTGCATTTGTTATGTCATACTTTGGATGTAATACCAATGAATTGGTACCTAGAAACAGAGCTACACCATGGCACTGATGAATGGGATATTTTGAGACAGGGATTCTTAATGACATTTAGCTTTGAAGATGGATTCGAATGCATTGATGAAGTGTTGCAAGAGGTCAAGGCAGTGATCTTCAGAATACCATAGGACCCATTGGATATGATTCAACCAGATTGGACCACCCAGCTATGCCATGTGCTGGAGTGCTATAACGTGACTGGTGAAGAAGAAGAGGAGGATCCAAGGAACATTAATATCCCAGAGGTAGAAGGTCACCGTGAAGTTGAGGGGTCGCAGAAAGAGAATCCAGATATCACCGCGCCGCTGAAAACTAGACATGTGAACATTGGAACATAGGTGGAGCCAAAGTTTTCAAAGATAGGGGGCTACTAGGATGATTCTATGGTGGATAAGGTTATTGAGTTTCTCTACGAGTATCAGGATTTGTTCCCTACAAAGTTTTCAGACTTGAAGGGAATAATTGACGATTTAGGAGTGATGAAAATAACGTTGAATCCAGACACGAAACCTATTAAGCAGAGGCCATATCGCCTTAATCCTAAGTGTAAGGAAAAGGTCTACTTTGAGTTGGACAAGAGGTTGGCAGCATGTATTATTGAACCAGTAGAGGAATCCGATTGGGTGAGTCCAATAGTGGTTCAGGAGAGGAAGAAGAAGGATGAGATAATGATTTGTGTAGATCTCAGGAAGTTGAATGTGATTTCTTTCATGATACTTCCCCAACTTTGTTCATAGATGAAGTGTTGGATAATGTTTGCGGGAAGGAGACATGTTCATTCACTGATAGGGTCTCTTGATACCATCAAATAAAGATCGCGCTGAAAGACAGGAGCATGACTACCTTTTCAACGCGAGGGGATGCTTTCAGTATACGGTAATGCCTTTTGGACTTAAGAATGTGTTGAAAATGTTCTCACGCATAGTCATTGCGGCATTCAAAGAGTTCATTCACAAGTTTTTGGAGGTATACTTTGACGATTGGACAATGTTTTGACTAATAAAGCACCGTGTAGCTAGTTTGCACTTGATGATGGATACGTGCCAGAGGTATCAGATCATGCTAAACTTGAAGAAGTGTTTATTTTGTGTCCCTTTCAAAATATTTTTGGGTCATGCAGTGTGCAAACAAGGCTTAATGGTGGACCCTGCTAAGATCATGGTCATAATCAACTTGGAGGTGCTAAGGAGTGTTAAACATTTGTGCGCAACACTCGGTCATACTGGGTACTATCAAAAGTTCATCAAGAGCTATGCCCAAATTATCACGCTGATGGAAAATATATTGAAGAAGGATGCTACATTATGTTGGAATGAGGAATGTCAGCGGAGCTTGGATGTATTGAAAGAAAAAATGGTCATCACACCGATCCTAGTCTTCCTCCATTGGAAGAATAAATTTTATGTGCATGTGGATGCGTCATGTATTGCACTAGCATTAGTACTGACATAGGCCAGTGAAGCAGAATTGGATAACTCGATAGCATTCACAAGCAGGAAGTTGTTGAAGGCTAAAAACAATTATTCGACGATAGAACGTGAAGGGTTGGCTATGGTGTACGCACTCCAGAAGTGCAGGAATTACTTACTAGGCAGACACTTTAAGATGTATACAGACCATTCTTCACTAAAGTGCCTAGTCAAAAAGCCTGTGTGTGGGGGGGAAATATGTAGATGGCTACTGTTATTTCAAGAGTATGATTTCGAAGTAATTGTTAAGCCAGGGTACTTGAATGCAGGGTAGAGCAGCGTGACATCAACTAGTTTGGCACTGGGGACCACTCAAGCAGCAGATTTGGCTTGAACAATGGATCTCGAGGTAGTCGCGCTACATGATGGAGCTTGAAAGCAGATGTAGAAGCTGACAAGATGATTGTCAGGACTTTGAAGAATGTGGGCCTCAACTTGGTCGTGCTCCCCAATGAGTTCCTTCACACCTTGCAAGCCAGTGTGATCGCAAAGCTTAAGGCCTAGGAGTAGTGTGCACTGAGAATGATCAACGAATATAAGGCTAACAATGAACATATGTTTATTGAGAAGACAACAACACTAGAGGCATGGAAGAAGGTGTAGGCACATAATGAGCAGACTGTAGCCATGGTAGCCGAGGCATGCAGGACAGTCCCTGAACTTCATATCCCGGAGGAAGCACCAGTGGACGCCAAGAACCGGAAATTGGTTGTAGACATGTGCGAGGCAAAAATAGAAGTGGCCAAGGTTTAGTTTGAACTGAACCTGAATATTACAAAGCTAGAGTTGAAGTCACAACCTTCAACTCCACCAAAGGTCCGAGAACATTGCAAGGGACCTGTAAAGGATGGAGTCATAGCAGTAGATGTTGCGGTGGCAGATTGCACCCCACTCCTTGAGCAATCCATGGAGGTAGTCATGGTGCTCCAGGAGGATCCTAACCTATAAAGGTTGAATACGGAAGCCCCTGAATTGTAGTATCATTACGATGAAGCAAGAGTGATGACGTGCACCGTCTCTATCCCACAGTGATTGCCCAAGCTACATGAGGCAAAGCAATTGCTAAAACAGGTGGAGGCAGCACAAAGGAAAGAGGCAGTCGTCAAGGCCAGATTGAGGCCTTGCTTGGACGAGTCTTATGTTATCTTTTCCACCATTGAGGAGAAGTTGGCGAGCCTATAGAGGACACAACAGAAGATAAAGGAAGACAGTGCAAGACCAACAACAGAGCAGCTGGTAGAGCATATCAACCAAGTAGCAACACAGAGCACGGTTGAGGTAGTAAGTGACTCGGGGGCGAGACACGATAATTGTGTTGGGGACCTATTGGGACAGGGTCCCCTCGGGTCAATTTTGGGGCAAAAGCCCAAGTTTTGGGGTGAAAAGCCCAAATTTTATTGTAAAATGTGTAAAGTCTTTGCAAAATGTGGTTGCGGAGTGTGTAGATGGTAAAGTGGCATAAAGGGTTTTACCCTTCTATTATGTAAGTTGTGTCGGCTTGTATAGACCTACCCATGGTCCGCGGACTATGGGATTGTATAAAAGGGAGAGTCTTAGAGAGTGTAAGGCATAAGGATATAGAGATCAATGAATGTAATGGGTCAATAGAAGAAATAGCAAATAAGTCTTAGAATAGAAGAGAGGCTCTACAGCTGTGTGTGCAGAGGCCTAGAGTAGAGTTTGTAGTTGAGTGTGTGGACTCCTGCAGCTGAGTGCGCAGGGAAGTCTTGAGTCTGTAAGAAGAACTGAAGCATTAATAAAGAGATTATTTTGGAAATATTTTTGTTTTGTCTATCTATTTATTCTATGAATGAATGCACTTTTATGCTATGATGAATGATGGGTTTATGAATTAACACTGTATTGATGCAAAATTTTACATGGTTTACATTGTCATATGAATGCAAGTAATAATAATTGTTTACACGAAGAATATCTTATTGCATGTTAAAGTTATCAAACACTAAAGCCGATCCAGGTAAATACCAAACTAATGGTAATTACAAAGGCACCTAAGTGGTTGATTCACCTATTTGGGGTCTGTGAAAGATAGTTATAGACCTTTGCGGAGGTATAGAATATGATTAAGAGAAGTTATATCGATAAGCCCTCAGGGCTTATTGATCTGAACCAAGGCAGGCTTAGGGAAAAAATGACATCACAATCATCTATGGTTGTGGGAGCTTGGTTCCAGCATCCCCCCATACTACTTCATGTGACACTTCAATCCACGCTCCGTGGGTTGATGCTGAAGGGTCAGTAGTGTAGGGATTTGTTTGGTAAACTTAACTTTGAACCTGGGTCAAGACCCACTAAGCCAACATCTTGTTAATAGCTCTAGAATCGGTGCACTTCCTCTAGCCTCCATATTTTTTTGGACTTAAGAAACTTATAACAGCACAAGTGCTCAAGATATCTCTAATCAACCCTTTGTCTAATATCTCTTGGAATTGTTTTATGAATTCCTCACTTTCCTTAGGTGTCATTCTATAAGCTACCTTGTTAGGGAGAATAGCTCATGGAATTAAATCTATATGATGGCTAATACTTGGTAGACGTGGTAAGGCATTTGGTAACTCATTGACAATAACATTAGCAAATTCATCTAATAATGACTGAATTTAAGCAAGAAACTCATTTAGGTTTGTCTTTGTAAGGGCAACTTGAGGCACACCAATTACATCAAACTACACCTCCTCTTCTCACCTTACTTGCTATAACAGTTCTTTCTTGGTTATAATTAACATATTCGGCCTTGCATCCTATTTGGATCCTTTCTCCTCCCATGGTAACAATACATTCTTTTAGTTTTCATTCTAGAAATAGTAGGTGTTTTTCTGCTATCATGAATAGAACCTTTGTCATACTTGGTGAGCCTTGGTATTGCACCAAGAATGTTGCAACTCCAAAGGGCTCCTAAACTCAAATTATCAACCTATGGTTCATAAAAAGTTAGACTTGACAGTGCTAAATGCACAATAGGTTAGATTCTACTCATTCCACCCTCAGTCATGACATTATATTAGAGTGCTCAGAGATCATTCCTCCTATAGAACTATAGTGCAATCTTGCTGATGAAATTACAATTGAAAACTAATTCTAGCTATGAAAGTGGAAATTCTATTTTCTTAACTTGTAGATGCCAATTAATCATTTCATGAAATAAAAAGGTAATCTGTTGCATAAACAAAGCTACTCTATCTTGCATAATTCATCAAACTAGAAATATAATTGCATGTATCATCTACCTATTTCACACTTGCTTGAAAACAAAAAACCCAACTTGCATCATACTCGTGATTGAAAAACACTAATTTATACTATGTTTTGCAGTGATGGAAAGGAATGATTGGAGTGGTCTAGGAGCTTCCCTTGAATATCAAATAAAAAATTTGGGTCATTGTTCATCTTGAATGAGCTAAGGTTGAAGTGGGGATCAAAACTGGTGAAGAAAAGTGGTGTTATAGGCTATTACATGTTCTTCTACAAGAGGTATTATATTGCTGCAGGTGGGCCTGATCTGAATGGAAAATGGCATCCACCCATAGTATTCATCCACTTATGGTATTAATCCACCCATGGAATTTACCTATGGTATTGTAAGTGGAATCCACCCATGGTATTCATCCACCCATGGTGTTTATCCACCCATGGAATTTAACCATGGTATTGTAAGTGGCATCCACCCATGGTATTAATTCACCCATGGTATTTACCCATGATATTGTAAGTGGCATCCACCCCAGGTATTCATCCTCCCATGGTATTGTAAGTGACATCCACCTATGATATTCATTCACCCATGATATTTACCCACCCATCGAATTTACCTATAGTATTGTAACCAAAAAAGGTTATAAGTAACAAGTTGCATTTTGTAAAAGGACAGATTGTCCACCACAATGTAGCTTTTACAATTATTCTTTGTTTTAATCAAAAAAAGTTTCTTTGTAGTTTTTTTTATTGTGTGTTCTCCTCTTTTCTTTTGGCATTTCATTTTTTTTAAATATTAGGGACCTCTTTTTTTGGAGAATTTGGTATCTACGGATAAATACTAATTCCCTAGATAAGTAGCCATATCTAGAACAATAGTTTAAAGCACTTTAGCCTTTTCCTATAAGAAATAGATAAGAAAAAGAGGATGAGAAGACCTACTTGTACTTTCACTTTCCTCTTGTCTCCTTTGTATCGGTCCTGTCGCTCCTTCCTGTACTTAACACGCTTGAGAAGTACATGTAAACATCAATAGAAGACAAAGAACCAATCAAAGAAAAAGACCTATTGATTACAAGTAAATGGAATCAGATAAATTCACACATATAAGCATCATATAGCACGATAAGCATATGGAAAAAGGTTCAAATATTTTATTGAATAGAAGGAAGAATTACAACCATGAAGTCTGATTCGAAGTCACTCCAACTTTGATCCCAACCACATCACATCAAAAGCATGAAACTACGGCAGCATAACAATACTTGTCTCAAAGTCAATTCTCATAGCAACATTATCTCCTTACAATTCATCAAAGTCCAGCCCCTGATCACTTAGATGAGTGTTCAATTTATAGGAGGATGAAGGAGGTTATGTCATAAATGGGGTATTGAATGGCCTTCCATACTTAGAATTAGTTCGATGGAGGAAGGGATGAGAGGATAGGATGCATCTTAACTCATTCCTCATCCATTTTCGATCTCATAGGAGTTGATAAGTGAGGGAAACTTCTAAATGACACCAAGATATAAGAATATTCCCCAAAACCTATGTGAATTTCATTCAATTTCACCTAGTGTAGGTGAAATAGGGCCTAAGTGCTTTGCAGAGCACCCTGGCATGGATTTAACTGCTCTACAATGCACCCTTACGTGGGCCTACCTGCGCTGGTCCCTTTAGAGGTCATTTCAGGATGTCTTCAAGCCATGAAACTATTCGAGAAGGAGGCATTCAAAAGGGTATATTATTTAGGGCATGTAGCAACTGAAATTAGGGTTTGATGAGCCCTAAAATAGTGATCTAGATGATGGGAGTGATGTTCCGAAATGGATATGTAATATCTTCCCCCTAAATCATGAAGTCGAAAAAATGTTAATGTCGAATGAAATGATTTACAATGTGATGAGGAGGTTTCAAAGTGGAAGGTGACCTGCATCAATTACAATACATATACCATGATATTTTGATTTTTTTACATGAATTGCTTAGGGAAGGCAAACCCATGCTCAACATACAAATTTTCATTACATGTACAGAGATAATCGTCTACAGATATAGACCCATGATCAGAATAACCATCAATGTAAATCCATTGTACATATGATTTAGTACTCCTAAAATCGTAGCCGAGATGGATGAAACTAGATCTGGGGTCTTCTATCTCGTTCAATTGTTTTCTCAAGTATGAGTCTAACCATGTGAATATGTGATTTGAAGTCAAACATGGGAAGACACCATCTGATTACGAGCCAATGATGTAAGTCGTTAAAAAACACAAGAGAAATCACCGATAATGATAATGAGACTCAAGGTACTGTAGTACATTCTGCATGGTGTGAATAGATGTTTTGATGTCGAACACCATACAAAGTCTTTCGGTCAAAGGCCAGTGATGTCAACCTATTGCCAGAAGTAAGAAACCTTCCATTGATGTATGCAAGCCTCAAGGTATTAGAAGGGTGTTTCTAAGTCAACTTCTTGGATAATGTGTTGATGTCAACAAGAAGCGACTCGTTGTAGAAGGGCATTGATGTATCCTAGATCAACGACATGAAACGAGTGTAGTGATTTCAGAGACAAAATTTGATTGACGACATAAGGTTTAGGAATGGTGGTCATGAAAATGAAGGTTTATGGTACTGCAAAGGATGAATTTAAACTAGATGACTTCTCTTGAACATGTCGGCGACATTGAAATGAATTGGTAGCATTGACCCAAAACAAAGTGATGGATGGTATGATATACCAATGGTATGATAACCATCAAGTTGATAACCCAACCCAAGTAGTCACAGTGATGAAGTGAAAGTGTCATGTTCAAGAGCGACCTGCTACCATAAAGTGATTTACCCCTTTTTCCATTTTCCCCAGTCATTGTTGACTAGTACCTCTTTATTTTTTATCAAGCTTGAGGAGGATAAGATATGCTTGTTGTATAATTCCACCCTTCAGGTGAATCCATCGCTATGTGATGTTTTAACGAGTCTGGCGAAGGTGAAACTCAGTCTTGTCTAGTTGGACAAGTTTGTCACTATTTGATGTTTTAATGAGTTTAATGAAAAAGATAACTCAGTCCCTTTCATGTTTAGAGAGTTTGAAAAGGGACGAAAAGAAAACTCCACAAGTTCTTTTTCGTAGATTTGTCTCTCAAGCCTGAAAAAGCATGAAACAATATGAGAGAGAACCTATTGACCATGTTCGATCAACGTATTCCTTTTTTGTAAATAATCTATCTCAACCTGAAAAAGGGTCAAACTTATACTGAATAGATGTTGTTTCCAATTCATTAACGAGCTGAAAAGGACAAGCCCTCGGAAATCTTTTCATATTTAGAGATCTGAAAAGAGCTTAAAGAGGACTCTGCTTTGAGGAACAAGTGGTGTCTAGGATAACAATTGGTTCCAGTGATGTTGGAACTTCTCAAAACATGTTGATTTATGTGAAGAGGTTGGCTAATAAGACCACACATTGAAATTGTTCCTCAAAAAGGGTAAAACAATGAAGTGAAAGCATATGATCAGTCAAGCAGATAACGACGATGGGAGGAGAAAAAATAAGGCTCATTTGATGGAAAATAATGATAGAATGGCAATCACAAGGGTTAAAATGGAAATGGGTTCATTTTTACACAAACTTGAAATGAAAAACTATGCTTGGATTCAGTTTCATTTTTAGACAAGCTTGAAACGAAGAACTATGCTTGAATTCAGTTTCATTTTTACACAAGCTTGAAATGGAAAACTATGCTTGAATTCAATTTCATTTTTACACAAGCTTGAATCATGAAAAAATATGCTTGAGATTGGTTTACATGCCCCCAACATGATGACTCGATTCTAGGTGCATGCCCCCTAAGCTTCATTACATTCACCTAAGTAGACTACTCGTGGCTATCAGGTGGATGGAATGAAGGTTCATTTACGATATCAAGTGAAAGACTCGACTGGGATTTGATGAGATCTACTCAAAGACTCGACTTGGAACTTTGCTCCAGGGGATCTTGTTTCATTTTTTAGTGAGCTTGAAACAAGACAAGGAACTCTGCTCAGATTACTTGTTTCATTTTCTAATGAGCTTAACACAAGACAAGGAACTATGCTCTGGGACCTGTTTCATTTTTTAATGAGGTTGATGCAGTAAAAGAGCTACCATCAGATTCCTTGTTTCATTTTTTAACGAGCTTGACACAAGACAAGGAACTATTCTCATACCCTTTGTTTCCTTTTTTATCGAGGTTGACATAAGGCCAAGAACTATCCTCATATTCCTTGTTTCATTTTTTAATGAGGTAAGACCAGGAACTATCCTCATGGACTTGTTTCATTTTTTAATGAGGTTGACACAGTAAAAGAACTATCCTCATATTCCTTGTTTCATTTTTTAATGAGTTTGATAAAAGTCAACGAACTATCCTCGGGTTCCTTGTTTCATTTTTTAACGAGGTTGACACAAGACTAGGAACTATCCTCATGGGAACTGTTTCATTTTTTAATGAGGTTGACACATTAAAAGAACTATCCTCATATTCCTTTGTTTCATTATTTGAAACAAGACAAGGAACTATCCTCATATTCCTTGTTCACGACCCATAAGAGGTCATGACTTCCAAGAGGTTCTCATCATATGGGAGAAGAATGCTCTGGAAGGGATTCATAGCAAGGAATCCATTAGAGAGATTTAGTTCCAATGCCTCTAGTACATAATGTACAACATCACAGAATTGATTATCAGTTGATGTAGGCATGCAACAGGTTGCCACATAATTGACCGATGGCAAGGAAGATACCATTGGGATAAAATGACCATTTGGGGAAGATGGTTGACTGGAAGCCATATTTGGACTAGGAAATGAAAGCTGGTCAACGGTGACAATTCTGCCTTCATGCAGGAAACACATCACTTGAAAGAGTGTTGAAACAATAGCTCCCATGTCATAAAAATAGTTGCACCCAAGAAGTAGATTGTAATATAAAGGGCCTGGGACTACCATCACATTTAGATAAATGATTTTTCTTGCCAAAGTAATAGGCAGCTGAGGAAGGATCCCTAATGGTTGACTGGCCCCTTTGTTAAAATCCAATAGATTCTGGGTAACAGGCACAAGTGGTGGTGAATCAAGCACTTGCCAATCAGTAGAGGAAAGGATACTCATAGATGCACCTTCATCTATAATAGTGCCAGATACAATCATATTACAAACCTATACTATGATCTGGAAAGGCACATAAGAAGGAAGATGGAATCCTGTCAGTCGATTCCAATCAGAGGAAGTGACCAGACTACTTGGAGGGGCTACCATAAGAATGGGAGAATTATCCCCTTGAGTCACTAGAACAGGAGGATTTTCCTTCTGTCTTGATGGAACAGGAGGGTTGCCTCCAAGCTCATTCGAATTTGAAGAAATGAAAAGAACCCGAGTGGTGTCATATTCACTCTCTTTGGGAAAGGTACAATTAACTAAAGGTGAAATCGGGTCAACTGTTTCCTCGACCTATGATTGGTAAGGTATAGACTCATGGGATTCACATTCAGGGAGAGTGGTTTCGACTGACAGTTGATTTAAGTCAGTCGCTTTATCAACTAGTGAAGATTTAAGGGATAGTCTCATGTAACCAAATGGAAGTCACTGTGGTGAAGCAGGATGGTTATCCAACACATTTTTGGCTTCATCCAGATAGGGACAGAGGTGAATGGGGTGATTCCCTTCACATAACCTATAGGGAAGCTTAACTTTACCCTTTTTTCCATGAACTTTACTACCACTAGTTGATGGTGTGTCACCAGCATGATCTCTAGAAGTTGATGACATAGGATGATGTGAACGGGAAGACCATTACTCTAAGATCTGAGTAATACCAGAACAATTTCAAAGAATATGGTCTCCCGTGCAAAGTTTACATGGATATCAAACTTTGTGAGGCTTGACGAACAATTTCTCATCAGATGTTGCATTCAAAGCAATGGTTGCTTGCTTGCCCCTCTACTGAATTTGCTTCTTCTTCTTCTTCTTCCCTTTCTTCTTCTTCTTAGCCACCTGGTTACTAGTACCAGTACTTTCACTAGGTGAAGAGGAAGAAGGGGAGGAAGAAACAACCAAGGAAGAAGGTAAAGGGTCAAATTTAGGATCAACTGGAGGTTGATTTTGTCTAATTGGAGGAGTACTTGATTGTGGAAAAATCACGACATTTTGAACCAAGGAGGTTGAAAACAACCATACTGACAAACCAATGGTAAGTCTCAAAAGGGACAATGTAGCCATATAAGGAGCACCAATATTTCGAAAAGAAGGAAAAGGTCTAGGATTCCCATCAAAAGGAATTCCTTGATCGGTGGACTCTGGATTTGTTGCCATGTGTCTCAACCTAAGATCAACTAGGGAGTGGCCATGGAGAATGTTACCCACGGTTGATTAAATTTATTTTAATCAAAATAACAAAACAAAACAAAAGAGGGATGATCTAGGTTAAAGGTTTACCAAGCAACTGTGAACTGCAGAATACCTCCCGGCAAACTGAGAAGTACAGGCAGAAAATCTCCCCGAATGTTGTGTTTGGTGTATCACAGTGTACAAGGCGACCTACTCGGTCACCTAAGGATGGATAGCAACCTAGTTTTGTCCTCCCATATATACCTGAAAGTACATGGAGCATTTCTATATACTTTACGTACTGTAACACTGCCCTATATACCTGAAGGCATGTGGATGAGCTACGATATACTCACGTACATGGAATGAGATATCACACTCGGGATCTGTTGCAAACAAGTTAGTGATAACTACTATGTTTTACAACGTCGGAACACATCTCTAGCCTAAAACCTCTAAATGTTTTGCATTAGGTGACAATGCTCCATTAGGTTAATTCAGATGAATTTTAAGTTGATCTTCTTAAAATTTTCCTTTCAAGGTTCACCACGTGATGTACGTTTGCAATTCCTAGAATGAAACTATTATGATAAACATTCTTTTCATTCAATTTGAACAATGAAAACCATGAAAACCTTATCTAGAAATGGATAGAGAAATCAGATTTTTGACAAAGAGCAAAGAGCACATCTAATGCAATTTCCATAAACTATTCCTATGATCACACACAAAGTTTCTCAATGCACGATGCAAGTTTTTCTTTTCAATTACCTTAATTTTATTATGAACAAGAGGAAACTAATGCACATACAATCAATCAATCTTTTTACAAGAACGAGGACTTTACGACTGTTCTGTTTCGAAGGAAAAGAAGACTTTTACGACACTTTCTTTCGAACAAATATTAATCAACTATAATCTCACTTTGATGATGAATCGATAATGACAAAGAAATCATTTAAGAAACATTAATCAATCAAGTCAAAGTAGGGATGACAAAGGAGATACAATCTTGATTTTAGAGACATGACACTCATTGATCATTCAGCGAACCACTTCAGAAGGAAATTTGGAAAAAATCAAGCCAAAGGTAGAATTTTTCGCTTAAGAAGGATCAGCGCAACCCTAAATGGGAGACAATGCACTAAAGAGCACTATCGCTAAGCCAAGGTTGCTTTGCATAGCATTGTCCCCTGACCAAGGGTGCTCTGGTTACAGTACATTCCCAGAATAGGTATTCTAGTGCAAATTTTGACCAAAAACAATTCAAAAAGGATGAAACAAGATCAATGAATGCAAGTAAAGTCTACTAGAGTGTCCTATGATGTGGACAAGCTACTTGATGTGATAATCATTCCCCAGGGGAGTCACCAATTTGTTTTGGAGAATTTGGTATCTACGAATAAATACTAATTCCCTAGATAAGTAGCCATATCTAGAACAACATTTTAAAGAACTTTAGCTTTTTCCTATAAGCAATAGATAAGACAAAGAGGATGAGAAGACCTACTTATAGTTTCTCTTTCCTCTTGTCTCCTTTTATCGGTCCCACCTCTCCTTCTCGTACTTAACATGCTTGAGAAGTACCTGTAAACATCAACAGAAGACAAAGAACCAATCAAAGAAAAAGATCTATTGATTACAAGTAAATGGAATCAGATACATTCACACATATAAGCATCATATAACAAAATAATCATTTGGAAAAAAGTTCAAATACTTTATTGAATAGAAGGAAGAATTACAACCATGAAGTTTGATTCAAAGTCACTCCTCCAACTTTGATTCCATCCACATCACATCAAAAGCATGACACTCTGGCAGCATAAAAATACTTGTCTCAAAGTAAATTCTCATAGCAACATTATCTCCTTACAATTCATCAAAGTCCAACCCCTGATCACTTAGAGGAGTTTTCAATTTATAGGAGGATGAAGGAGGTTATGTCATAAATGGGGGTACTGAATGGCCTTCCATGCATAAAATTAGTTCCATGGAGGAAGGGATGAGAGGATATGATGCATATTAACTCATTCCTCATCCATTTTCAAGTTCACATGAGTTGATAAGTGAGGGAAACTTCTAAATGAATCCAAGAGATAAGAATATTCCCCAAACCCTACGTAAATTTCACTCAATCGCATCCAGCATAGGTGAAAGAGGGCTTAGGTGCTCTGCAGAGCACCCTGGCATGGACTCAACTACTCTACAGCACACCCTTACATGGGCCTACATGCGTTGGTCCCTTTAGAAGTCATTTCAGGATGTCTTCAAGTCATGAAACTTTCTGGGAAGGAGGCATTCAAAACGGTGACTTGTTTATGGCATGTAGCAAATGAAATTAGGGTTTGATGAGCCCTAAAACACTGATCTGGATGATGGGAGTGATGTGCCCAAATGAATCTTTAACACCTCTCCCAATATTTGGATCAATTGTATCAGATTCAAGTTACAACTCCATGGGAATGAGGGTTTGAAGCATATTTTAGTTTCAGAATTTTGTAGCAATCTTTAGAAAACTTCATGCAAGTTATAAGACCTCTACAGAGAATTGTAGAAGGTGAAAAATATCTCATTTGAAATTATTTTCCATTATATCAAATGGTTTTTTTACGGAATTTGATTTTGTTTCCCAGTTCGGGAGATATGAGCAATTGAAATTACACATGTCTGGAAGCTGCAGGATAGCATGTACCATGATTTTCTAGAATAATTTTCTCACTCCACAGGTCATGAAATTTCAAATGTCTTATACCAATGGAAATATCTCTTAAATACCTGAAATTGGTCTTTGGTGGAATTTTATTTGATCACCTGTAGAAGAATTTATCACCAAAGTTGTAGCAAGAGGTCTATAACGTGAGAGAAGTCTTTACAACATCTCATTAGATAGGAGAACCTATAGCACCCATGGCCAATTTTGTTACAAGTATCCAACACATTTATAATTCAGGTACATCTCTGGTGTGGGTTGGTTATATACCCCACCCATAATCCATGAGTTTTTATATCTGGAGCAGAATTCAGAGAAGGTTCCCTTTGGAGACACACCCTCCCACCCCGCTTTAGTATGCACTTGATTCACATTCATCAGTTTCAGAATAGAAACATCTGACTTGGGTTCTTTGGAGACATGTCCTCCCACCCCAGCCTATCTAGGGACCTTCTACTACATTAACAGTAAGCATCAAGGTTATGGGTCAACCACACAAAACCGTTGTCATCAAAGTCCATTTGCTAGGCCACACACTATTAGCATCACAGTTGGTCACAGGAATTATAGGGTATTGATATCATTGGATCTTCATTTTTCATGTTTATGGGTCATCCACAAACCTATGGTTCATTGAATTCTATTTTCTAGGCTGCACATTATTAGTATTAGAGTTGTTCGCAAGCATTACATGGTATCTTATCCTTGGATTTTCATTAATCATGGTTATTGGTTGACCATGAAAAACCGTTATTTTCAATGGCTCTTCATATTCAAAAAAGGATTCTTAAGAGGGAAATTCATGCAATGGGGACCATTGCTTCTTAAGGAGGGAGGAATGATCCGAATGAAAAATGAAATCCACCTATGGTATTCATCCACCCATGGTATTGTAAGTAGCACCCACCCATGGTATTCATCCACCCATGGTATTTATCCACTCATGGAATTTACCCATGGTGTTGTAAGTGGCATCCACCCATGGTATTCATTCATGCATGGTATTTTCCCATGGTATTGTAAGTGGTATCCACCTTTGGTATTTATCCTCCAATGGTATTTATCCACTCATGGAATTTATCCATGGTATTGTCAGTGGCATCCACCCACGGTATTCATTCACCCATGGTATTTACCCACCCATCATATTTACTCACCCATGAAATTTACCTGTGGTATTGTAACCAAAAAAGACTATAAGTAACAAGTCACATTTTGTAGAAGGACATATTGTCCACCTGTTGGCTTAGTGGGTCCTGACCCAGGTTCAGTGTTAGTTGCACCAAGCAAATCCCTACACTACTGGCCCTTTCAGCATAAAACCACGATGGGCGGACTGAAGTCTCACCTGAAGTAGTATGGGGGGGTGTTGGAACCAAGTTTCCACACCCAGAGATCAGTGTGGTGTTGTTTGTGCCCTAAATATGCCTTCATGCAGATCGATAATCCTTTGTGGCTTATCGATATAACTCCTTTAGTCAGCCTCTAGACCTCCACGAAGGTCTAAAACTATCTTTCATGGACCTTGAATAGAAGAGTCAACTACTTACGTGCATCAGAGATTATTATTAACCCATTAATTACTTAGATCAGCTTAAGTGTTGGATAACTTTAATATATGAAAAGATAATCTTCACATAAATAGTTAATATTAATTGCATTCAAGTAACAACATAGATCGTGTAATGTCATGCATCAATGCATCATTATTTCATAAACCCATCGTTCATCACATCATAAGTGCATTCATATAAAACATAAGTAAATAGATAAACATGGGAATTTTTCCAATAATCTTCTTTATTAATACTCGGTTCAGCTTACAGACTCAAGACTTCCCTAGAAACTCAACTATAGGGGTTTGTGCACTTATTTGTAGACTCTACTCTAAGCCTCTATGCACACAGCTGCAAAGCCTTTCTTCCTACTCTTCTGTGCTAACTCCTTAGACTTCTCCTGTGGACAACCTCATTACTCTTCCTTAGACACCCTAAGACACACTTATTTATACAATCCATGATCTGCAGACCATGGGTTGATCCTCAAAAAGCCAACTCAACTTACATAAAGAAGGGTAAAACCCTTTATGACTCTTTAATTATCTATGTGCTCTGCGACCACAATTTGTGGAGACTTTACATCTTTATATAATAAAACTTGGGCTTTTCCCAAAAATTGACCCTAGGGAACCCAATCCTAATAGGCCCCCAACACAAAGATCGTTACTCGCCCTCGAGTCACTCGGTTGGCACAGAGATCTTACTATGAAGATCCCCTAGCTTCACTCATTCCACTGTTACCTCAGATGTGCTCTGCGTGGCTTGATCTGTTCCACTAGCTACTCTGTGGTTGGTGCTGCACTATCCTATTAGATTTCCTATTGCATACTCTCTAAGTTCAACAATTTCTCCTCAATGTTGGTGGAGACGATGTAGGCCTCATCCAATGAAGGCCCCAATCTGGCCTTGAGGATTACCTCTTTATTTTTCACTACTTCCACCTATGTAAGAAGCTGATTTGCCTCCTATAGCTTAGCAAGGCATTATGCTGTAGCAGCAGTGCACGTCATTGCCCTTACTTTATCATACTCTGTCTGGAGCTCAAGCACTTCTATATTTAAGAGTTGCAGGGTGGGATCCTCTTGCAGGGCCATGACTACCTCCATATCCTGCTCAAAAAGCGTGGTGTAGTCTACCACCGTGGCATCCTCCGTTGCGACTCCATCCTTCACAGTGACTTCGCGTGGTTCGCTTACCTCTGGCAGAGTTGAAGGCTGTGACTTCAACTCCAAATCTTTTATCTTCAGGTTTACCTCAAACTAAACTCTAGCCACTTCTATCTTGGTGTCGAACACACCTACAACCAGCTTTCTAATCTTTGCCTCCAACTGTGCTTCCTCTGGTATATGCAATTCAGGTACTATTCTATAGGCTTCTGCCACTGCGGCTACAAGCTAGGCATTATGTGCCTGAATTATCTTCTATGCCTCCAGTGGCTCTGACTTCTTAGCAAACATCTGTTTGTTGTTTACTCGATACTCACTTATGAGGCCTAGTGTGTACTGCTCCCAGAATGGGAACTCTACTGTCACACCTACCTGCAGCATCTAAAGATACTCATTCGGGAGTGCAGCCAAGTTGAGGCCAATGTTATTCAAAGAGCTCACTATGGCCTTGTCATCAGCTGCCTCTATGCTCAAGGATCCATCTGGCAGTGTGACTACCCAAAGATCTGGTGATCGAACCATCTCTGCTACTTGAGTGGTCCCCAACACCAAACTTGTTGGTGCAACATTGATTTACCCTGCTCCTACATGGATCCCATTTGTCTGAATCTATAGCTCACGCAGATCATTCTAAATGGTGCTCAGTGCCTACTTTTGCTGCTGCTCAAACCACTACAGCAGTTCTACCATGGTATCTCACACCTTTTTT
Source organism: Pinus tabuliformis (assembly GCA_031772625.1). NCBI lineage: Eukaryota > Viridiplantae > Streptophyta > Pinopsida > Pinales > Pinaceae > Pinus > Pinus tabuliformis. Next base: position 1,350,876,367 of record CM062820.1, on the reverse strand, counting down.
CTTATGTCATCCAAGTGGCCATTTGTCAAAGTAATTGGATCCAGTAATGGCTTGGTCACCTTTGATTTCTTCCGTAGCCCTTCCTTTCCTTGTTCCCTGTACCTTTTAACCCAGAAGGGAGTGCTCTCTTGCTCCTCCTGACCACCACCACCCTACTCTGACTACTCCTCTTCCTCTATTTGGAGCGATGGAGACTTTTCACTATGCTCAGAGTCGCGCTTTTCCTGTTTGGCCTGCTGCTTCGAGGCGTGATCCGCTTCCACCAGGGCCTTCTCCTCAGCCTCTTTTTTCCTCTTCTCAGCCAACTATTGGATCTTCTGCTTGGCCACTTCTTTCTTCTTCTTCTCCGTGGACTTTCTAGTACCTGTGGCCAGATTGGATGGACAATACCAATCTGTCATCCAATGCTTGATGACCTCCTCAATAGCGTCATCTTTAGTAAGGTAAGTTAGGTCAAACCATTTTTCTCGCGGATCCTTCCACGCTCGAATGAATACACAGTGGAAGTCAGCTTTGAACTCCATGTACCCTGAAAGCTATTGAAAAATGGTAGGTGATGATCATCACTTCTAGTTGATGGCCATGCGAATGCTCACCTCCATCAGCACCCAGAAGACTTTGGTCTCTGTGATGTGCCCAACATCCTTTTTTGCCCAGAGGGATGAAAACTATGCAACCTTTGGCAAATCCTTATCCATAGGAGAAAACTAACAGTCCTTCAGTAGATCCCACACAACGAGCACAATGGAGAGCAACAACCATGAATAGTGGAATTTTTTGCTCTCATCTTGTGCATCTTGATATTCACGAGGAACTCACTACAAAGGTAGCGTGCCCAGTTGAACTGTACACCCTCCGTGCACTGAGCAGCCAAAGAAATCACTGGAATTGGAACCTCTTCTGCGTGACATTTTCTCATACCTTTGTCTGAAAGGATCTCTGTGGCAATCTTTACTGAGGGGTTGATGATTGATTTATTTGAGTACCCGCGCGACTTCTTCTCGAGCTTGAATTTTTCCTTCATTTTCCTTGCGAGGTCACACTTTCTCGTCTTTCCACCAATCTCCTTTGCTGGATTCAACCCTGAGTTCACCAACAGTGTGATCCAATGGATGAGCATGTCAGTGATAGGGATTGGCGCGCTCAACCACAAAAAACCATCATGCACCAAAGCTAGCAATTGATTGATCACAATTAAGTTGATGTTGGAGAGGTGGTAGTGGAGCACCCATAATAGGTTCAGCAACCCCGACTGATTCAATCCATGAATCCACTCCACCAGCTCCAGCATGGTGACACCTGATTCTTTGTAGAACACCCTCTTCATGTAATTTTCTATGGCCAAGTGGGGGAAACTCTCACAATCTGTCAGATCCCAATCTTCGAGCTTGAGGTGGGGAATCCGTGCCAAGTGCAGATCTTCAAAAATGATGTTCTCCGGTAGCAGGGGTGTATTGAGGAGGAATTTTCCTATATCTAGGTCGTTAGGGACCTTCACTTTTCCTTTGTGCAGAGGGATATAATCTGGCAACTTGGATATAGGTTCCACCCCCTCAGTTTCTATATCCTCCATACCTTCTTTGGCCTCCAAGTCCACCAATTTCCCCTTATCCTTAGCGCTCGGTTTTTCCTTCTTCTAAACCAGGGTGGCTGCATGCTTCCTCGGTGACTCGCGCATTAGCATGGGCTTCTTTTGCTTGTCCTTCTTAGGTTTAGGGACTTCCCTCACTGGCGTAGGCTTTGGCCTAGGTGACCTTGGCTTCATAGGCACTGAAGTTGGAGTCTCCATGCTTATCACCTTTGGAGCAACTCCCTTAGAGGTGGTAGCTCCTCCAATACTAGTAGTCTCTCCTAGTTCAGACATCGTGCTGAGAATAAATCATTGGGTTTCCTCGTGTAACTTATCAAATACAGAAGTAGCAACCAAATTAGCATAAACCTGAGGATTCATAAACAACCAACAGTTGAACACTGTAATTCTAAGGATGCAAAGTGTGTTTCGCTAGATGTCCACACATAATTTATAGGTGAATTCAAATTCAAAATCAACTATACCCCCCAAAATCCATTCATAAATGATGGTTTGGTGGTAAATCTCAAAATATTTCAGCCTTAAATACCTTAAATGCCACCCCACTGCTCCTCTTAACTATCTTGTGGTAGTCAAATCATGAATAGTGATTGTAATGGCTAATTTTTGGTTGTGTTGCACGGTCTCTCCTCCTATAGTGCATCTCCCTTTGTGCTTCTTTTGGTACTGTGAAATCATTCATTTTCGCGCAACCCCCTTGTCACATAGATCTATAACCCGAGAAGTGTAGCTTATAGTCCTGCGCATCCTTGTAGCTACTTGGAGCGCTAAGACTATGCTACCATCATGTAGTCATTGGGTCGTATCCCTAGTGTATGGCTTCAATCGGCTTCCATTTACCGTTCCTAGAAATGGGTCTCCATTGAATTTCGTGAGCTGAACTAATCCACCATTTGTAATCTATTTGATAACATATGGCCCTAGCCAATGCATCTGAAATTTTCCTGGAAGCTTATCATACTTACTATCATATAATAAAACCAAATCATTTACCTTGAATGTGCGCAATTTGATGTGTCGATCGTGCCAACCTTTTTCATGTTCCTTATGAACCTGCTGATGGAATCCAGCCAAAACCCTATCTTCCTCGAGCTCTGTTATTTGCACGAGCCTTGCTTCTAAGGCTCCTCGGTCCACCATTTTTGTGAAAGCCACTATGCATAGACTAGGCACAATTTATTCCACAGGCATTACAACTGTTATGCCATAGACTAGCCTAAAAGGTGTCTGATCAGTAAGATTTTTACAAGTAGTTTTGTAGACCCATAACACTGCTCATACGTGCATGTCCTAATCATTCTACTATGTGTTGCAAACCTTCGTCAGTGCATTCTCTAATATCTTATTAAAAGCCTCAACCATTCTGTTGGCTTAAGGATGGTATGGCATACTCTTATTATGGTAAACCAGGAACTCTTCTGTCAGTACGTTGATCATTTCGTTGAGAAAATGCATACTGTTATCACTCATCAAAACCTTAGGGAAACCAAACATGGTCAACACATATTTGAATAGAAATTTCACTATTTTTGCCCCTATAAATTCCTTCACAAGCTATGCCTCCACTCATCTAGTCTAATATTCAGTCGCGGTGATGATATACTACACACCTGTTTTCTTGCTTGGAGGTTGAATCGGTCCTACAAAATAAATTTCCCATTTCTCAAATGGCTGCAATGACACTTGCAGATTCAAAGGTAGCTCATCCCTTCACGATAACTTGCCCATCCTCTGACATGCATCGCATGCCCTACAATATGCTTTAGAATCCTTATGCAGTGTCAGCCACCACAATCCAACGCGCAAAATCTTCTGCGTTATTTCTTTTCCTGCATAATGTCCTCCCACAGATCCTCCATGAGCTTTAGTGAGGATATTGTTTCTTTCAGAGTTGGGCACATATCGTCGAAGTATTTCATATGATCCCATCTTGTACAATGTCCTACAATAACTGAAGAGTCTGTTGTGTGCACCACCAATTCTTTCTTTTGTTGACTAGTGTATCCCTTTGGAGCCGTCCCTATGGTCAGAAAGTGGATAATGTCCGCAAAGTGATTATCCTCTACGAGCAACGCGAAGAGCTACGCGTCAGGCAGACCTTCCTCCAAATTGGTAGGCTCCTCCCCTATTTCAATATGCGATAGATGGTCTGTCATTGCATTCAACCTTCCTGGCTTCATAATCACATCAAAATCATACTCTTGAAACAACAACAGCCATCTGGATATTTCCCCCCCAACACAGGCTTATTAACTAGATATTTAAATGCAGAATGGTCTGTGCACATCTTAAAATGTCCTCCTAGCAGGTAATGTCTGAACTTCTAGAGCGCATACACCATAGCGAAACCTTCAATGTTTGTCGTTGAATAATTCTTTTAAGCCTTAGACAACTTCTTGCTTGAAAATGCTATAGGGTGATCCAGTTCTCCTTTGCCAGCCTGTGGTAGCACTGCTCCTAGCATAATACATGAGGCATCTACATGTACATGGAACTCCTTCCTCCAATCTGAGAAGACTAGGATCAGCACAGTGACCATTTTCTCCTTCAGTACATCAAGGTTGCACTAACATTATTCATCCCAACATAATGTAGCATCCTTCTTTAGTAGCTTTTTCATAGGCACGGTAATCTGAACATAACATTTGATGAACTTCCGATAGTATCCAGTATGGCCCATCATTGCGCGCAACTGTTTAACACTTCTTGGTGCCTCCAAATTAATTATTACTACAATCTTAGTAGGGTCCACCATAAGGCCTTGCCTGTATACCACATGACCTAGCAAGATCCCATAAGGGACACAAAACAAACATTTCTTCAAGTTTAGTGCAATCTGATACCTTCTTCACGTATCCAACATTAAGCACATACTATCTACATGGTGCTAGACTAGCCTGAATACTGTCCAGTCATCAAAATAGAGCTCCAAGAATTTTTTAATAAACTCTTTGAATTCCACGATCACTACGTGCGAGAAGATTGTCGGCACATTCTTAATTCCAAAAGGCATCACTGCATACTGGAAATATCCCCACTCTGTCGCGAAGGTGGTCTTACTCTTGTCTTCTAGCATAGTATTTATCTAATGGTATCTAGAGAACCCATCAATAAATGAATAGGACTTCTACCTGCCAACATTATCTAGTACTTCATCTATGACCAGAGTTGGAAAAGGATCGTGAATGCAAGCATCATTAAGCTTCCTGAGATCTACACAAATCCTTATTTCATGATTCTGCTTCTTTTCCTGAGCAACCATGGGACTCACCCAATCAGATTCCTCCACCGGTTCAATAATACCCACTACAAGCATCAAGTGCAACTCCAAGTGGACCTTTTCCTTGTATTTGGGATTAAGGTGATATGGCCTCTGCTTAACAGGCTTCGCATCTGGTTTCAAATTTATTTTTATCACTCCCAAATCACCTATAAGGCCTTTCAAGTCTAAAAATTTGGTAGGGAATAAATCTTTATGTTTGCGGAGCAACTCAGTGACTTTTCCCACTATAGCATCATCCCAGTAATTGTAGGTTTTAACCTTGTATAGAAATTACCTGCATACGAATTATAAGAATAGAAAATAAACAATTTGAGAGAATAACACTTGAAACACACATACATAGAGATTTTACCTTGAATCCCAAAACGGGACTACCAGCTTTATTTTTCATTATACTCCTTTCAATGTTACAATACATATATATAAATGCCGAAGTATCCAATACCATGGACCGGATTTCATCGCGCCCAAAACATGTGTGAAAACCATGCACAAAACCATAGGTATGTTCACCCCACCTAATATAGGGTCCAAAAAAAAATTCTCGGGGCATTACCCTGGATCCCGTAGAGGGGCCTACCTACCCCCCTCAAACCCCCTGTGACCCCCCCCCCCCCCCGTTATGCAATCAATGCAACAAAGGGGGGGGGGGGGGGCGGGGGGCTCCGCCCCCACTCTAAACCCCCAGTTAACTAGGGGAGCTAGTCATGGAAAAAATATAACACAACCCAACATTCTCCCACTTGTTTTCTTCCTTCCACAAGGGGCCACAAGAGATATTAGTCATTTATCCAGCCCTTCAATACCCATTGTTTGTCTACTGTTGGGTAGCGGAAGCCCTGCGTAATGGTAATGGGGCATGAAGATCACAATTTTGGGTATAGATTCTGCGAGAAGCGCAGAGCACAATTTGTAATAGGTTGAAGTCAAAGGGTAGTGCACCCAAAAATAATGTAAAGAAATGTAAGATAAGTCAGCCCGCCCATGGATCATGGTCCATGGAAAGGTATAAATAGAGCGAGGCTCTATGGGTAGAAGAAGTTAAGTTTTTGGTATGATCTTGGATCTGAAATGTAATGGGGTTTTGAGGAGAACAATCTGTAAGTGTCTGTAAGTCTGAGTCAAGGGTTTGGCTAGTGGATAGAGGCTCTGTAGCTGTGTGCGCAGAGGCCTGGAAGAGTTGGTAGCTATGTGCGTCGACCCCTGCAGCTGAGTGCGCAAGGTGGATTTGGATGTCTTGGTGAAGAAAGTAAATAAAGATAAGTTGCTTTGGTAATTCTATGTTAAATCTAAAGTATCGTGGATCTAGCTTTTTGTATGGTTAATATCACTGTTTGATCTATGCCCATATTCTTACATTTTGAATACATGTGAATCTACATTTAATATAAGTGCACAAAATGGATAAATTTGATAAATGTGTGCTTAAATACCCTTCAAAGTAATACTTCATCAAATAGATTAGATCTGTAAATAGTGCGCTAATAACTAGTAAAGATTATTCTGGATCAGATCTGCGCAAAATAGACTAGCGGGACATTGGGGACAGTGCATGAAACCTCCAGACCACATCTAGACATCCCAAGGGAGCAGAAACCTGGTTCTAGCACCCTCTCCTACTACCTCCAGTGAGACCTCAGTTCGCGCTCTACAGACTATTGCCGAAAGGGCTGGTAGATGCGGGATTTGTTTAGCTAAATAATTCTTCCAAACTTGGGTCAGGCCCATATAAGCCAACAAATGGTTCCATTGCTGGAACCGAGATCTGCCTAAGGGGTGTCTGATGTTGGGGCGCTGGAACCCTACAAAGAAATAGATTGAAGAGTGGTGGGATCTGAAACTCCACGAGTTCGCCACCCAAGAAAAAAAGAACCCACGAGTATCAGAGGAAGATTGGTTGGACCGTTATATATTCACAGATATTCATGAAATATTCTTCATGTCATTTCCAATAGAACTGTACGAGTGGATTGCAAGACTAGCTAACAGCATGGGAAGGTGTAGATTGGACCAGCCTATTGTGTGGACCCCAGAACTAGTGCACAAGCTAGAAGCCACAAAAGATAAAATCGTGCACGCAGTAGATCATTGGTTGGATTGGGTAATCATTGCACGAACTTGACCAAAGCCTGTTGTCCTTACTGTTACCAATTTGACCACGAAGCAGTAGATTTCCCCACATTGATTGCTTAGATCCGAAAAAAGGGGCTGCTTCTAGCCAACCCCACTCAGAATGTCCAGATGATGAAGGCTGAACCTCATGCGGAGGAGCTGAACATAAATATGATGCTCCCGAGTGGTGCTATCATTGGAGAAGATAAGGGGAAATATCCAGAGACAGATGCATGGGTCCGTAAGGCCCCCCTGAAACAACCAGACTTTGACTTGGAGAGTACGAAGGAAACCTTTATGGAAGCCAAGAAGAGCTTCGCAGAAGCTTATACATCGGGAAGTAAGGATCAATTAGCATCAACTAAGGATACATTTGTGCTAACCATCTTTTTGGAAACCTGCATGAACTTACTCAGGGATGCTAATGTAGTAAAGGGGTTGCAGTAATTGATAACTCAATGTGCGGGAATGGATGAACCACGAATGATCTGAAAATTAGGCAAACATGCTTTATGCACTGGGTAGGAAATGCGACTAACTGTCTAGATGGGAGACTATGAGATGGATCAAGTCGTCTTAGATTTGGGGTCTGACGTGAATGTTTTACCAAAGCAAACTTGGGAACGCATGGGCAGGCCTCCACTACAATGGTCGCTGATTCAACTATGGATGGCTAACCAATAGAAGATTCTACCCATGGGATGCCTGTACGAAGTTACAGTAGACATCGATGGTGCCAACACCCAGATCAATTTTGAGGTCATCGAAATTGTGGATAATAGTAACCCATATCCTGCACTCTTAGGGATAGATTGGGCAACAGATATGAATGGAATCATCAACCTCAAGAAACGAAAAATGATATTCGAAAAGAAAGCTCTCCACGTGGTGGTCTTGTTGGACCCCGCAGAAGGGGCACAATATACCGAGCTTGTGCATGACGAAGATAGCGATGGAGAGTTGGACTGTATCTACCAGATTACAGTGCAAGATCAAGACAGGGTCAATCCAACTGCGGATGGACAACTCTCATGGGATCACGATAGTTCTTGCACGTCAGACTCAAATGAAGAGGTTGAACGATGGCAGAACCGACTGCATGAAGTAACCATGCTCAATTGTAATCAGATGGTGACAATAGGAGCAAAGGAACAGCCAGAGGTATCCACGAAACCATCCCGCGCAACTGCTGCTTCCGGACAGGGTGTAACCCCGAAGATGCGAATGACAGGGTGTAGATGTCGAAGGAAGGCACGCACATGTCTAGAAGAGTGAAACAAAGTAAGCGTTCTTCGCCAGCATAGGCTACAGGTGTCTGAGGTGTGGACATCCACCCAGCTTAGAAGTAGGAGCCCGAAGCCACCCCAAAAGACCGGTGCCCAAGTGGCTGGTGCCAAGGTTAGCAGGGTCTTCGGGAAGTTTCGGATACCACAGGTTTGCTAGGCCTGTAATAGACACAGAAGGAAGCTCAAAAAATACAGAGTGCCTGCGGGCCCCTCAACACCAGTAAACTGTGGCTACAGACAAAGAAGCAAAGTGCGCTACGAAGCAACGTAGCCTAGGCATGCGTTGTGACCTTGCTATCATGGCTACGCCCGCACTCACAGAACAACATAAACCCCAGACTGATGACCCAGATGCTTCAAAGGTGCTCACAACCCGGGCTAGTAAGGACGGTCTGAACTCACACCAAAGGTGCGAGCACCTAACTAGCAGTAGAAACTAGAGTCTCAGCACCTCGAGTAGTTGATAGAAGGCGTGGGACTATAAACCAGTCTGTGAAAAACCAGCACGGCAAAAGGATTCTTTACCAAATTAGGCAGTCCCCAAGTTCGCAGTTGTGCCCCAAGGATAGTGTTACCGTGGGGAAAAGTCAAAATATGTCCGTTAGCCACATTGGACGTGATAGGAAGGTCCGATCATGTCAGAAAGGAGCGGGCAGTAGGACATTAAGATGAATGTTCTGGAGGAGATATGCAAAGATCTACCAACTTGATGCCACTAATGAATTGAAAATGGATCCAGAGTGATCTTAGGTCACACTCCCGTTCCTTGCAACAGATGATGCCATTTACGCGGTATTGGCAGCATGGCCTCTGGAATGGCACACCCTAGACAAGGCTGTTCTCGATAGATTGGCCACACGACAGCATAAGAAGGAACGCCCGCAGTGACTCACTCAATTGGCAGAAAAAACACGTCAGGACTAACAAGCCACTTTGCAGCAGGAGGCTACCACGAGCCCAATAATAACGAGGAATCAGGTAGATCAGGGAATGGATTTGGAATAGGACCCGCAACAAGAAATAGATACGCAGGACCACCTCAAGCGATCACGCGCTAAGGAATCACTGGCCACTCAGAAAAATTCCAAAACAGCGAAGGCTCTAGAAAATAAATTCATGAACAGTAGCCAGCCAGCAAGCAATGTTACCACCAGCACATTGCCCGAACTAATCACCATGCAAACAACTGTGTTGGGGGAGATCAGAGCGCACTTATAGGCCTTACAAGAGCAACCCCCAGGCTAGGTCACCATCGAGCCCACAGAAGACATAGTCGCCTCCGAATAGATGGTTAGTACGCACACACCACACATCCTTGCATTGCTAATAGATGTTGTCCAAGCCGAAGCCACAGGCGATGAAGGTAGTTGGGAATTAAATCTAGCTACCCTGTCTAGAGAAATACCATACCTACTACAAGAGGGAGTAACTCAGGAGTTTTGAGCCAGGGAAGCTTGTGCTTTCCACATCTTGATAGAGTAGAATGCAAAGATAGAACAGATTACTCTCCAGCATGAGGACCTGGCTGCATGATACTGGGAGGTAGAACAAGCTATGATGGAGGCGTGTAGCATGGTACTGGAACTAACTATCCCCAGGGACCTCCCACCAGCCACCAAGATTCAGCACACAATAGCCGGCTTTCACACGGCCCAAGTAGAGGCCGCAAAAAACCAGGAGAGCTAATGTTACAGGTTTCAGAGCTCCGTCTTAAGGCTTGGCCTCCCACACCCCCGACCGCATGGGAACACTGCTGTGGCAAAGTTGTAGCTGGACTAGAAACGATGAGTAGTGTTGTTCACGAATGCTCGAGACTACTCGGTCAGTCGCTCAGGATACTCACCTCCCTCTAGGAGGACCCAACCATCCAGCAAGTAGAAACCAAGGCACGCGAGCTACAACAGGCCTATGACACCACCCACGGGGCTACACAGATGGTCACTATCACACAGTGGTTGGCCAAAATGAAATAGGCCCAGGTGCTCAAGCCCAAATTGATGCAGTGCGACAACAAGAGGCCTTACTTAAAGAACGTATCCAACCCTGGCTTGATGAAGTGTTTAGCGTATCTACAACCATTGAAGGCAAGGTAATGCAGATGCAGGTAATATGTGTGATGGAGCAAGCAGCTACAAGTGATAGGGATGCCTCAGCGGCTCACTTGGAAAAGGTATAGAGGCTCGCAGCCAAATTTGTTGTAAAGACTAATGAGGTGCAGAAGTTGCTGATGAACCTCCACGCAAAGATTCCCTCACCAACTGAGTGACTCGAGACAAGTCACAATGATTGTGTTGGGGGATTGTTGGGTAGAAGAAGCCCCATGTAATGGTCATGGGGCATGAAGACCACAATTTTAGGTACAGATTCCGTGAGAAGCATGGAGGGTGATTTCTAATAGGTTGAAGTCAAAGGGTAGTCCACCCAAAAATAATGTAAAGAAATGTAAGATGAGTCGGCCAACCCATGGATCACGGTCCATGGAAAGGTATAAATAGAGTGAGGCTCTATGGGTAGAAGAAGCTAAGTTTTGTTGTATGATCTTGGATCTGAAATGTAATGGGGTTTTGAGGAGAACAATCTGTAAGCATCTGTAATTCTGAGTCGAGGGTTTGGGTAGTGGATAGAGGCTCTGCAGCTGTGTGCGTAGAGGCCTAGAATAGTTCGCAGTTGTCTGCGCGGACCCCTACAACTGAGTGCGCAGGGTAGATCTAGATGTATTAGTGAAGAAAGTAAATAAAGATAAGTTGCTTTGGTAATATTGTGTTAAATCTGAAGTATCACAGATCTAGCTTTTTGTATGGTTAATATCACTATTTGATCTATGTGCATATGCTTACATTTTGAAAACATGTGAATCTGGGTTTAATCTAAGTGTGTAAACTAGATAAATTTGATAAATGTGTGCTTAAAGATCCTTCTAAGTAATACTTCATCAAATAGATTAGATTTGTAAACAGCACGCTAATAACTAGTAATGATTATTCTGGATCAGATCTGCACGAAATAGGCCAGTGCGACATTCCGGATGGTGCGCGAAACCTCCAGACCACATCTAGACATCCCAAGGGTGCAGAAACCTGGTTCTAGCACCCTCCCCTGCTACCTCAGGTGAGACCTCAGTTCACGCTTTGCGGAATGTTGCCGAAAGGGCCGGTAGCTACGGGATTTGTTTGGATAAATAATTCTTCCGAACCTGGGTCAGGCCCATATAAGCCAACATCTACACCAAGATAACTTCTTAGAGCTCACATATTTTGTCAATGCATCTGTAGTATTCTTCAAAGTGTCCACCTTTACCAGCAACACCCTTTTGTCTTCTATCATATCCCTCACAAAGTGATACTAAACATCAATGCGCTTTGTTTTTTAATGGTAAGCAGGGTTCTTTGCTAAGAAAATTGCACTTTAGTTGTCACAGTATATCGTTATAGCTCCTTGTACTAACCCCATACTTGAACAAAATCTCTACAACCAAATTGCTTCCTTTCTTGCATGAGTGGGTGCCATGTATTCTACCTCTATAGTTGATAATGCCACTACAGATTGTTTCTTACTCTTCCAACTGACTGCACCTCCAAATAGGTTAAACACATACCCACTTGTAGATCTTCCCTGATCCAGATCTCCAACCCAGTCTGCATCAGCAAATCCATGAATATCCAAAACTCTTTCCAATCCTGGTCTTCCTTGGTAGCACAAACCATAATCACTAGTGCCACACAAATACCTGAAAGCCCGCTTCACTGATGTCTAATTCTCCTTCCAAGGTTTTGACATAATCCTTCTCAATACTCCCAATGCATGTGCAATGTCTAGTCTAGTACAGACCATTGCATACATCAGGCTATAGACTGCACTTGCATATGGAACATGGGACATGTCCTCTTCCTCTTCTTATGTCTTGGGACACTGTTCAGCAAATAACTTTACACCTACATGAATAGGAACCTTCACCGGTTTACTATCATGTATATTAAACCTCTACAATATTGTCTCGACGTACTTCCTCTGGTTTAACAAAAGCTTTCTCTTTTCTCAATCTCTTTTAATTTCCATGCCCAAAATATAGTTTGCAGCACCAAGATCTTTCATGTCAAATTTGGAGGACAATTGGGTCTTCAAATCTTTGATAATTTCTTTGTCATTTCCAACCAGCAACATGTCATCCCCATACAAGATGAGATAAATAACACGGTCACCAATTAATTTAAAATACACACAATGATCTACTTTTCTTCTGGTGAAGCCAAGTCCTCATGTAAATGTATCAAATTTCTGATACCACATCCTTGGTGACTGTTTTATCCCATACAGAGACTTATTTAACATGCATACTAGTTCTTTCTTACCCTTCACCACAAAGCCTTCAGGTTGCTTCATGTAGATCTCCTCTTCTAGATCCTTGTGGAGAAATGATGTCTTCACATCCATTTATTCTACCTCAAAATCAAAAGCAACAGCAATAGATAAAAGTAATATAATAGAAGTTACCTTGGCGATAGGAGACAAAATATCACTAAAATCAATTCTCGTCGTCTGGGAATAATCTTTTGCTACCAACTGAGCTTTGTATTTATCCACCTTTCCTTCTCCATTTGTCTTCTTCTTGAACACCCATTTGCTACCAATGGGTTTCCTTCCAACTGGAAACTCTACTAGATCCCAAGCCTCATTTTTGTGCAAAGATGCCATTTCATCAACCATCGCATCTTTCCAGAGTTTTCCATCCTCTGAATCTACTACTTCCTTCACAGTTCTAGGATCATCATTAGTAACAGATAGAGAAAAGTTTGAATAGAAAGTAGATGGACTATACCTTTCTGGCTGCCTTCTTTCTCGAACTAATCTTGTCACAACCGGAGTTTGTGGCTCTTCATCTTCTGATTCCTCTTCTACTGTAGAGTCTGATTCTTCCTCCTTCAGATCAAACTCTATCTTCTCAGGTTCCTTTGATGGGTCTTCATGTTTAATAACATTTTTCACCTCTCTCAACACAACATCTCGGTTGTACACAACCTTCCTTGTTAGTGGGTTCCAAAGCTTATAACCCTTTAAACCATCCTTATACCCAATAAAGATGCACTTTTCAGATTTACTATCTAACTTTGTTCTTTTCTCCTTTGGAACATGTACATACGCATCACATCCAAATACCCTCACATGTGAAAGAGATGGTTTCCTACCAGTCCATACCTCTTGTGGAGTCTTATCCTCTAACACTGATGAAGGTGATTAGTTGACCAGGTAACATGCTGTCTCCACCGCCTTTGCCCAAAATTATTTTCCTAACCTGGCACCACTGAGCATGCTTCTTGCCCTTTCCATTAACATCTTGTTCATTCTTTCTGCAACTCCATTTTTCTCAAGTGTGTATGGAGTAGTCCTCTGTCATGCTATACCACACTTCTTACAGAATTCTTCAAATTCCTTGCCGCAAAGCTCTCCACCATTATCTATCCTCAACACCTTTATCTTCTTCTCTGTCTGGTTTTCCACTAGAGCCTTAAATTCTTTAAACCTGTCAAAGACTTTAGATTTCTTCTTGAGGAAATATATCCATGTATTCCTTGAGAAGTCATCTATAAATGATGTAGGTTTTAACCCTGTACAAAAATTACCTGCATACAATTTCTAAACCACAGAAAATAAACAATGCGAGAGCATAACACATAAAACACATATACACAGAGATTTTCCCCTGCATCCCAAAACCAGGACTACCAGCTTGATTTTTCATTATGTTCCTTTCAATGTTACAATACATATTTATACATGTCGAAGCATCCAATGCCATGGACCAAAAACCATCACGTCTAAAACCATGGACCGAAAACCATCACGCTCAAAACCATGTGCAAAAATCATGCACAAAACCATAGGTAGGTTTGCCCAACCTAACATAGGGTCCAAAACCAAAATATTCCAAGGCACTACCCTAGACCCCATAGAGTGGGGTTACCTGTACCCCTCAAACCCATTGTGACTCCCCCCACTACATAATCGGTCCAATGAAAGGGGGCTCCACCCACCTTCTAACCCCCAGTTAGCTATGTGGGCTAGTCATGGAAAGAATATAACACAACCAAACATTCTCCCACTTGTTTTTTTCTTTCCACAGGGGGCCATAAGAGAGCTTAGTCATTTATCTAGCCCTGCAACACCCATTGTTTCTCTACAGCAAGAGAACTTCTTAGAGCTCACAAATTTTTTCAATGCATCTGCAGTATTCTTCAAAGTTTCCACCTTTACCAGCAACACCTTTTTGTCTTCTATCATACCCCTCACAAAGTGATACTGAACATCAATGTGATTTGTCTTTGAATGATATGTAGGGTTCTTTGCCAAGAAAATTGCACTTTGGTTGTCACAGTCTATGCTTATAGCTCCCTATACTAACCCCATATTTGAACACAATCTCTACAACCAAACTACTTCCTTGCTTGCATGTGTGGCTGCCATGTATTCTGCCTCTGTAGTTTATAGTGCCACTACAAATTGTTTCTTACTCATCCAACTGATTGCAATTCCAAATAGGTTAAACACATACCCACTTGTAGATCTTCTTTGATCCATATCTCCAGCCCAGTCTGCATCAACAAAGCGACGAATATCCAACACGCTATCCAATCCTGGTCTTCCTTGGTAGCACAAACCATAATCACTAGTGCCACGTAAATACCTGAAAACCCGCTTCACTGTTGTCCAGTGCTCCTTCCCTGGTTTTGACATAAACCTACTCAATAGTCCCACTACATGTGCAATGTCTGGTCTAGTACATACCATCGCATACATCAGACTACTGACTGCACTTGCATATGGAACACGAGACATGTCCTCTTCCTCTTCTTGTGTCTTGGGACACTGTTCAGCAGATAACTTTACACCTACAGGAATAGGAACCTTCACCGGTTTACTATCCTACATATTAAACCTCTGTAATATTGTCTTGACATACTTCCTCTGGTTTAACCAGAGCTTCCTCTTTGTCTGATCTCTTTTAATTTCCATGCCCAAAATATAGTTTGCAGCACCAAGATATTTCATGACAAATTTGGAGGACAAATGGGTTTTCAAATCCTGGATAATTTCTTTGTCATTTCCAATCAGCAACATATCATCCACATACAAGACCAGATAAATAACATGGTCACCAATTAATTTAAAATACACAAAGTGATCTGCTTTGCTTCTGGTGAAGCCAAGTCCCCATATAAATGTATCAAATTTCTGATACCACATCCTTGGTGACTATTTTAACCCATACAAAGACTTATTTAACTTGCATACCAGTTCTTTCTCACCCTTCACCACAAAGCCTTCAGGTTGCTTCATGTAGATCTTCTATTCTTCCAAATCCCCGTGGAGAAATGTTGTCTTCACATCCATCTGTTCTACTTCAAAATCAAAAGCAGCAGCAACAAATAAAAGTAATCTAATAGAATTTACCTTGGCAACAAGAGAAAAAATATCACCAAAATCAGTTCCCAGCACCTAGGAATAACCTTTTGCTACCAACTGAGCATTGTATTTCTCCACCTTTCCTTCTGCATTTGTCTTCTTGTTGAACACCCATTTGCTACCAATGGGTTTCCTTCCAACCGGAAACTCCACTAGATCCCAAGCCTCATTTTTGTGCAAAGATTCCATTTCATCAACCATGGCCTCTTTCCAAAGTTTTCCATCCTCTAAATCTACTACTTCCTTCACAGTTTTGGGATCATCATCAGTAATAGATAAAGAAAAATTTGAATAGAAAGTAGATAGACTATACCTTTCTGGCTTCCTTCTTTCTCGAACTGATCTTCTCAGACCCGGAGTTTGTGGCTCTTCATCTTCTCATTCCTCCTCTATTGTAGAGTCTAATTCTTTATATCAAACTCTATCTTCTCAGGTTCCTTTGATTGGACTTCATGTTTAATAACATCTTTCAACTCTTTGAACACCACATCTCGACTGTACATGACCTTCCTTGTTACTAGGTTCCAAATCTTATAACCCTTTAAACCATCCTTATACCCAATAAATATGCACTTTTTAGATTTACTATCCAACTTGGTTCGTTTCTCCTTTGGAGCATGTGCATATGCATCACATCCAAATACCCTCAGATGTGAAAGAGAGGGTTTCTTACCAGTCCATACCTCTTGTGGAGTCTTATCCTCCAACGTTGATGAAGGTGATTGTTGACTAGGTAACATGCTGTCTCCACTGCCTCTACCCAGAATTCTTGTCCTAACCTAGCACCACTAAGCAAGCTTCTTACCCTATCCATCAACATATTGTTCATTCTTTCTGCAACTCCATTTTATTGAGGTATATATGGAGTAGTCTTCTATAGTGCTATACCACACTTCTTACAGAATTCTTCAAATTCCTCACTACAAAACTCTCAACCCTTATCTGTCCTCAGCACCTTTATCTTCTTCTCTGTCTAGTTTTCAACCAGAGACTTAAATTCTTTAAACCTGTCAAAGACTCCGTTTTAAATCTTAAGGAAATATATCCATGTATTTATTGAGAAGTCATCTATAAATGATACATAGTACATAGACTTACCCAGAGATGGAACCTTCACAGATCCAAACACATCACTGTGCACAAGCTCTAATATCTGTTTCGCCCACTTACCACCAGAGGGGAAACTCACCCATTCTGCTTCCCATATACACAATTTTCGTAGAAATCAAAATCTAGAGAGCTATTACTCATACCTTCTACCATACATTTACCATGAAGTATTCGAAGGACCTTCTCTCCATTATGTCTAGGCCTTTGATGCCACAGCATGATATTCTCTCCAGAGACCACTAGATTTTTTGCTCCACTTTCAAGAACCACATAACTTTTGCACCCATCAATAACAGTGCTACCTTGCAGCTTGTACAGAGTTCCAATCCAAACTCTCTGCATCAATACCAATTCTCCCGAACCATCTTGCAGGTATCCTTCTCAAACACTATTTTTACACCTGCATCATCTAGCTTACTTATAGAAATCAAATTTCTGGACAATGCAGGAATATGTAGGACACTCGGAAGTGTTCTAACCCTTCCACCTTGCAACTTCAACTTTACTTTTCCGCGACCAATGATTCTAGCTTCCTATCATCCCCTAAGAATACATCACCACCATCATATTTCTCATACTCGCAGAACCACTCTCTATGGGGAGTGAAGTGAAAGGATGCACCTGAGTCAATAAACCATGCCTCATGATCTACATGTGTACTTGAAGAAGACAAGTACACATCCCCACCTTCATCTGAGGTGGTTTTCACCTCTGCAGAAGGAGCATCATCAGATCCATTTCCTTTGTCAGGAGCTTTAGATTTACAGTCCATTTTGTAGTGCCCTTCCTTTCCACATTTCCAGCACACCACCTTTACAGTTTTTCCTGGAGATTTAGATCTCCCATTCAATGACTTATTTTTGTTTTTGTTCTGGGAACATCCTCAGAAAAGGCATCACCATTCTGGCTCTCCATATGTTTCCGTCTCATCTCCTCCATCAGCAAGGATGAGATTATTTCATCAAACTACAAGGCAGTTGCATTACTACCTATTGCAATAACCAAACTATCCCATGAATCTGGTAGAGAATACAACAAACTGATGCACTTATCTCCATCTGAAATTTTAATATCAACAGATAATAACTGACCTACCACAGTGTTAAATGCGTTCAAATGCTCTGTCACTAAGTCTCAATATTTCATCCTCATGCTACGCAACTTTTCCCGTAGGAACATTTTATTCACCAAAGACTTAGATTGGTACAAAGTCCCTAATTTGACCCACAAAGCCTTAGTCATAGCTTCCCTTGATACATTCAACAATACTGAATGTGAGAGGCACAATCATATTATGCTCTTTGCCTTCTGATCCAACTTCTTCCATTCTTCATCAGACACTCCCGTTGGTTTAATACCCAGATCTACCATGATCCACTGATTTTTATCTATGAACAGATCCTCCATCTTGAGTTTCCATAACTCAAAACTTTGACCATTAAATTTCTCGATCTCTATATTTCCACTGCTCGCCATCTTCTTTCACCACCAAAATTGATCCCATAGATCTCCCACTGAATAGGTGTTATAGACATTTTTGGGCACTACAACCCCAATCATATATGTCCATAAACCAAGGGCTTCTGAGTCCCTAAAAGTGTTGTTTCATGCCCTAAAGGAACAAGGTCAGCTGATTACATCATCTCCCAGAAGTTCTCCACAGAAAACTGGTCAAAACTGGTCAAAACTGGACCATATAGGTTGCTCAGTGCTAAGGGTGCAGTGCATCTCACCTGCCCAGTGTAAAAGGTGCAATGCATCTCACCTACCCAGTGTACAAGGTGCGATGCATACTAGAAAGCCCTTCTGTAGGGTGCGATGGGTGAGAATGGACAAATGGCAGAGACAGTTTACAAGGTGGATGATCATGGAATCTTCCAGAAACTTCTCCTGTGACAATTGCCTCTCTGAATTCGCCCAGGGATGAGTAAGAGATCATCAATCTCCAAGTGGAATCAAGAACTATCAGAGAGAAGACACTAATCAAAATCCCAAAAGCTGACTCACCTCCCTGCAATCATCTATATATGGATCCCTCATCCCAGAGATCCAGAGGCTGGAATTTTGTATCTTGTAACGAAGTGTTGTTGGTTTCCTGGCGAAATATCATAGTGTTGGGTGATCTAAGCTTTTCATGAGGTGAAGAAGGGCTTTCATGCTGGGAGGATGACACTGGGTCAGATCAATGTGTTGTAATCCTATCTTCTAATCTTTACATCAATAATGCTATCCAAGTTTTCCTCCACATTCTTGTATGTCTGATAATATATACATTTGTGTGGTCAATATATATCTGGTCCTATATTTTTTATGATTGTAGATCTCTGCACTTTGAAGGTATTATGTTGCTTTGACTTTACAGGTACTCTTTGAAGTAGAGTGGTCAAGGGAGAAGCGGCAAAGACCTCTCGGTGAGGAGAAGGAACAAGCAAAGAACTACGTGAAAGATTGAGGTTGGTATTCTTTGATTCTCTCCTATCTACTTCTCATAAAGGAAAATGAAAGTAACTTTAACCTATTTGTTTCTAATATAGTTACCCATCGTAGTGGGACTAGCAGCTCTACATAGACACTAGATTTCCCGATAACAAAATGGCAACTCCACTGGGGAGTGAATAGCTTGTTTTCTTATTTATACTTGTTTTCTTTATAAACTTATAGACGGAGCCTAAAGTTAAGCCAAATAGCCTTCAAACTGCATTTTCTATTCAAGTGCAAAGTAGATCAATGCTACTTCAGTCTATCTCTGGGTTTTTTTTATAAACTGAACAATCGATTTGCAAACATCTTAATTGCCCTGGTGGTGGCTCTAGTAACTTGATTAGATCAGCCCCTGTGATTTCTATTTACTGACTATCATTAGCTCGACCTAAATCCATGAACTAAGTTGCAAATGGTGACCAAAAACCAAGTTGAAGTCTCATCCCTGGACCATCGCACTTTCTTCTCTTGGGAATCTGGATGCATCGCACCTCCCGTGTGTAGTAGGTGCACTGCATCGCACTTTCCCTGTGTTGCAGGTGCGCTGATCAGATAAGTCTTCTTCTGCTTCCAGATTTTGGTTTGTTTGTTCACTCTCTTCAGCTTTATTCAGGAGTTTTGTTGTCTGTGATCAGTATACCACTATGGAAACTCCCTTCCTTTGCATGATTCCACCTCCATAGTACAAAGAATTGTGAATGTTTTTATATATTGTGTGCCATTTACAGTTCTCTTTTACAAAAAGCAGCGTAATCAAACTATCATCTTTGATTTGGAAGTGTCGTTTTCAGTCAAAGAAAAGAATCCTATCATTCTTGATGATCGATTATACAGTTACTCTTGTATTTGATTTGAATTAGTAGTTTTTCAAGTGTCAAAAGCAGTTTTCAATTCAAAGTCGTAAAGTGTCATTATTATCTTCCTTTCGTTTTTGAAGAGAAATTTGTTAGTACTGTCGCTTTGAAAAGATAATTCAGAGTTGTACTCAGCATTCTTTATGTCATTCACACATTAAGAAAGTGGAAAACAAATACATGCATGTTCATTTGCATTTAGACTGCTTGTTGGTTTGATTTAGGACAGTGCATCTAGTGTGTGCTCTCTACTCTATGTTGAAAGAATATCATCTCTCTTTCTTTAGTAGCTAGGATTTTCATTGCAAAAAGAAGATTAAACGATTGTTTATCATCTTAGATTGCATTTTAGGAATTATATATCTACATCATGCGGTGAACCTGAAAGGAAAATTTCTTAAGAAAGATCAACTGTAAAATAAATTCAATGAACATAAAAACACTTTGGAACCTAATGCACAACATTTATAAGTCTAGGCTAGAGACGTATTCCGGGTATCGTAAAGCCTGGTAACTATCGCTTTCATTGTTGGTTGGGTGATTCCTCCTCTTTGAGACGACAAGTGTCAGTACGGACTTGTGCTCCCACATACTGTCAAGTATATATTGGGAGACCACAATAAGCTATATCCTTTATCCATAGGAAGTTGTGTCTGCCACCCTATCAATCGCAATGCACTGAACACAACATTCAGGAAGATTGACTGCCGTACCGTAAAAAGTATTCTGTAGTTTTGTGATTGGTTTGGTAATCCCTCTGTCTAGATTCTGAGAGTAGTCTCTTTCATTCCTTTTTAGACTCCTTAAATGAAAAGGTCCATCTGAGCACTTATCACTTCAGGCTCATTAAAAATCGAAGGCAACTAGAGTCATATTTTTTTTTCTCGACTCTTAAAAATTGAAAAAGCAAGTTGTGTCAAAGCATCTAAAATTCATTTAATTCGGAATCATTTTCCCCTTTATTTTTAGTTGATCGAGTAATCCACAATCATGGAGGAAAGTTAATTGAAATCCCATCATTCGTAGAGACTTACGAGTCAACCGTGTTTGTCTCTGGAAACAAAACTATTCCGGACAAAGCGAACTCGTTTAACTGGATCAAAGTCACCTAGTTTGGTTGGAACAAGTGTTTCGACACCCTCAAAGACTCCGGTTACTCCAAACATTTCTGGTATCCCTGCCTCTACAGAATAAGTTCTACAGCCACAAGAGGATAGTAGAACTTATCCTAGTGTGATGGTAAACACTTCTATTCTTGAACCGGCTCCATCTACAACTGATTCGTAAGGTGTTATTCCCCAAACATCTATCATTGTAGAATATATACCTTCTTTGGCACTGGAAATATTTTACAAACCTGACGGTCTACCTCTTCCACCTGGATTGATTACTATAGAAAAGATTGTGGAGGATCCTCCATCTAGTACTCCATCGCATTTTGGAGTTGGGATCACCCTATATCATTCTTCGTTAGAAATTAGTCTCCCATCATCAGAAGTTCCTGTAGAATCGCTAGGAATTTTTTTGGATAGACTAGATATGTCTGAACAACCATCGACATCTAGGACTGTGTCATCTAACACAGCAGCGGTAGAACTTCCTGTTGTTACTCCAACAATGTTCGCAGGTGTACCGTCTGTCCCAACTAGCTCTCAATCGCTGGAGGGAATCCATCGAGGGGCTGTTTCAATAGTATGGTCTATTCCCATTTGTTCATCCAGAATAATATCTTGAATCTCTTATGTTGAGTCTCAACAAATTGATCCTTCGCAGTGTCAATTTGGGTAGTTCGGTCCTCAAAGGCAAATCATTCCTTTGAGCACTGGATTACCGCCGTATGGGGGGAAATATACCCTTTCATTGTCTCCTCCGGGAGAAAAAACATACGAGAGTTCACAACAGAATTCAAGTTATGCTAGAATTACATCTAGTGGTTGGGTGCCAATACTGCTTCAAAAACCAAGAGTTGTATACTCATTGCAACAAAGTCTACCTGTGTCATATCCCCACTACACCGGCTATTGTGACAGTGTCGCAAGTACAAGTGTTGCCTATTGTATCTCAACCTCAAGCTTCTCAGGTCATCATACAACAGCCTCTTGTCTCTACGATGCCACCACAATCGTTGATTAGTGGCTCCTTAACTGGAGTGACCCAGGCTCAAATGGGTACCATCACCTCTCATCTTGGTCAAACAGCTAGTATTGGACAACAGCAAATGGTTTCACAACCATGGCTGGTGCAATATCAACAACCACAATTCCAACAAGTTTACCAAGGATCTGAGCACCAAATCTTTGCAAGTAATGGGCAGCCGTATATTCAAAATAGTCAACATCAACCATTTCATAGTGGTTATGCCCATCAACCTTACCAAAATTATCAGCATCAAATGCACTATGCTGGTACACAAAGACCCACTGCTCAGGCAATCCCATCTTATCCTGGGTATGCTTCGCCGAACCTGAATCAACAGTTGCCCTTTGTGGCAACTTTAGAGTTACTATATCTAAATCAGCTGACAAACGATCCAATTTCTTACACCCCTTGGTGGCCAACGATTCCACATAAACTTCCGTCGGATATTCCTAAATTTAATGGAAATCTAGGTGAAGACCCGTCGAATCATGTGATGACCTTTCATCTGTGGTGTTCATCTAACACTCTAAATGATGACTCAATTAGGCTTCACCTTTTTCAGTGAACGTTAACTGGTCCAGCAGAAAAATGGTATATCGAATTGCCTAGATCTTCATTCGATAACTTCAGCACCCTAGCCACAACCTTTTTAACCCATTTTCAGTTACCCATAAGGTATGAAACAGGAACAAAGCTTCCTACCAATTTCCAACAGACAACGGCCACGCACATATTTGATCATATTCATGAGTGGCGATGTTGTCATAGAATGGTAAAAAGATATGTTCCTGATCAGCTGCTAGCTGAATGGTTTATTAAGTCATTATTACCTTCTATTACAAAAGATGTGGCAAAGGGAGGAGTCGTCACTGAAGAGAAAGTCATTGCTCATGTGCAATATCTAGACTTGATATATACTCAGTCTTGGACACTCTATGATAAAATCCCTGATGCTCCTAGACCGGAATTCTTCGTTCCTCCCCCTCCTAAATCAAGCAAAGACTCTCATGCTGGTGATGGAGTGATAAGTGCGACTAGCACGAAAACTGTAAAAGCTACATCAAAGAAGGCTTGTACGGTTTCAAGTCAAAATGCAAATGAGGAACTTCTCACCTCAGAGGTAAATGCCGTGTCGATTGACAAAGGCAAAGAACCAAAGCAACCAGGGGGCATTGAGAAGAAAAAGAAATGGAAGAAGAAAAAATAGAAGGAGTCGTCCCCTGAAAAATCTTCTGCAAACCCTTCTGTAGATAGGAAACCAAGTCATCCATGCTTCATATGTGATGAGGATCATTGGATGAAAGATTGTCCACATAAAGCCGAGCTTAGAAAATTCTTTAAGAATTCAAAAACCTCGGCGGTATTGACTGATCCATTTCCGAATCCAGGAACAAATCTTGTTGCTAGTGACAATGCTTCCCCATCCCAAGTGCTAATGTTGTCTGTTTCAAAGCAACAAAATGATGCTTTGATATCAACAAGGAATAAAGATTACGGGAATCCACCGTTGTTGGGCAATAAGGCTAATGATCAACATAGTAATTTGACAACAACTTCAATTGGATTTGTGCCACCCATCATTCCTCAACTAACGATAAAGCTGTTGAAGGGAGTAGTGCAAAAATCGACATTTAATCTTCATGCCAGAGCAGCACAACATTATAATATAGTGGAGGATCTGGCCCAATCGACATCCGCTATGTCGACACTTGAGGTATTGCAAAATTGCCCCTCCCAAAAGCAGGTTTTATTATCAGCAATAGGTGGGATTGACCCAACGGATTCCAACCTTGTGGCCTTTAATCATAAAGGATATGACCCTCAGTTACTAGCTCAACTAGATTTCCTTATTCAAGTGAAAGCCCTCAACAAAACTATTCATTGAACAATTATTGATGAGGGGGCATCTACATGTATTATGTTGATGAGTTGCTGGAAAAATTTAGGATCTCCACCCTTGTCGCAATCTTCGATGACATTAAAAGCATTTGATGGATGAACGTACACCCCATATGGGATTTTAAGTAACTTACAAGTCAAACTGGGGGGCAAAACAGTATAAATTGATGTTGAAGTGATCGATAGAAACCTCGATTACAACATCCTACTGGGAAGGCCCTGGATATATGCTATGGCTGCCGTTGTGTCGACCTACTTCAGGAAGATTGCATTTCCCTTCCAAGGAAGTATTACAATCGTTGACTAGCAAAATTTTCTCCCCAATAGTTCTCAAGTTACGGGAAGCATTCCGATGCTCCATGGAAGCCCTCATTCGCTTCAAAATATCGGAGTATGCCTACTAAAAGACCCTATATTAATGGGGACTTTTGCCCTACCACATCCAATCAATCTGGCAGAAGTGGAAACGGTGGGAACCTGCAATATGATATCTTCTATTTAAAAGATGTCAGAAAATGATATTAGCATGGATCATCTGTAGGTATTGCCTCCAAGCCCAATAGAAATATTGTAGCAATCAATTTTTTCGGCATGGGAGGCAAACCCAAATCAATGCTCATCAAGAGTTTGGATAGATAGGTCTAAGGAATATGGCACCCCTTCAGATACTTGGTCATAAGTACATTCTACAGATGAAGGAATTGTTCAGTCAATGATGATTGATGGGGCACCATGGGAAGATTATCACCATCGTTCCCATATTTCGGATTACAAGGAAGATAGTTCCAGTGACCTTCATCATCCCTCAGTTTTTGATTTTCTATCAAATACTATAAACACGGTGGATTCCGAACGAAACTTGTCCAATATTGAAGAGACTATCGCCATAAATGTCTTGACCAAAACAGATGTTGTAGAGAATATTCATGTCGGCAAATCTTGTTCTTCTTCAGAACTAGAAATATATTATGCTCTTTTCAGGAGTTCAGAGATGTCTTTGCTTGGTCGTATGATGAAATGCCAGGCATTGACTCGAACATAGTTGAACATGAAATTAAGATGTATCCAAATTTCAAACTAGTACGACAATGGCTACGGCATGTGCACCCCAAAAAAGTCGTTGCCATCAAGGCAGAAGTTGAAAAACTTCTCCATGTTGGTTTTATTTACTAGGTTCCTCTAACCGATTGGGTATCGAATATTGTTCCTGTAATGAAAAAAAAGGAATGATTAGAGTGTGCGTCGATTATAGGGATGTAAATCAAGCTTGTCTGAAAGACAACTATCCTACTCCCTTCATTGACCAAATAATTGATGAATGCACCGGATGTGAAATATTTTCATTTATGGATGGATTTTCTGGGTATAATCAAATTAACATCTACCCACAGGACCAGTCAAAGACTGCATTTATTTGTTCGTGGGGCACATTCGCATATCGCAAGATACCCTTTGGTTTAAAGAATGTAGGGGAAACATTTTAGAGGGCAATGAATTATGCCTTCCATGACATAAAGAACATCGTTCAACCATATCTCGACGATCTTCCAACTCATTCGTGAAAGCGGACTGATCATCCACAGCATTTGAGAGAAATATTTCTACGTTGCCGACACTACAAGATACAACACAATACACAAAAATGTGTGCTTTGTGTCAGTAATGGTCATTTACATGGCTTTGTGGTCTCAAAGGATGAGATTCGTCTCAACCCATGTAAGGTTCAGGCAATCATTGATTTTCCTCCACCTTCAAATTTTCTTTAGATTCAGAAACTCTAAGGGAAAGCAAACTTTCTGAGGAGGTACATTCCAAATTATGCATAACTTGCTAAAGGTTATACTCATCTACTAAAAAAAGAAGTAGCCTTCATCTGGGATTAGGTTGCGCAAGCTTCCTTTGATGCTTTAAAGGAATCCCTAATAAAAGCATCATTAATGTATGCTCTTGATTATCAAAAAGACTTTAACCTGTATCTGGTTGCAGTGGATACGACCATTGCAATGGTTTTAGTTCAAGAAGACAATGGAATTGAGCATCCTATATATTATTTGAGTAGAAAATTAAATGATACGGAAAGAAAATACTCCTATGTTGAAAAGCTAGCTCTCGCAGATGTTCAAGCGATACAGAGATTTTGACACTATGTCCTCTTTCAAAAAACTACCATTTTTTCATACTACAACCCCATGACTTATATATTGTCGCGACAGTTGCTGGGGGAAAATATTCAAAATGGATAGCAATTTTACAAGAGTTTGATCTGGAATTCATAAAATCCAAATCGAAGAAATCCCTAGCTTTTACGGAGTTACTATGTGATCTCCCATCGTCGTCCAACAATGCAACATCAGAAGAAGTGATCGTGGATGAATCTTTGTTTCTGATATCTTCAAGCAATCCGAGGTATGGAGGCCATTCGCCAAATGGGGCATAGATTTCATGACATGTAACCCCACCTTGCCGGGGGGCATGGGTATATCATAGTCGCAGTAGACTATTTTACCAAATGGGCTGAGGTGATGCCTACATTAAACAACAGCGGTGAAACAGATGCCCTCTTCTTTTTCAATCATGTAGTCTCCAGATTCGATGTTCCACAAGCCATATTTACAGATCATGGATTGCATTTTCACAATCACGTGATGATTGAGTTGGCTGCCAAATTAGGATTGTCCCATGACAGCTCTACTCCGTATTATCCGTAAGCTAACAGACAAGTTGAGGCAATCAACAAGGTCCTGAAGCACATGCTACAAAGGATGATCGGAGTCCATAAACGGAGTTGGCACCTGATCCTGTACTCAGCCTTGTGGGCATACCGGACATCAGTGAGGAATGTAACTGGGTTTACACCCTTTCAACTAGTGTATGGCCTGGAAGCAATCTTACCAGTTCAGTGTGAAATCTCGTCCCTCAAGCTCGCAGTTGACCTTCTCCCCAGAACTTTAGAAGAGGAGGCTCGTTTCTTGGAACTAATCCTATTGGATGAAACCTTTGGCTAATGAAGCCCATAAGAAATGAGTCAAGGCACAGTTCGACAAGAATGTCAAACCCTGTGTCTTCTCAGAAGGTGACCTGGTCTTACTTTACGACTAGGAGTCCGATAAGTTGGGAGCAGGTAAGTTCAAGTCTTTATGGATGGGCCCCTATATTGTCAAGCGTGTACTAGCAAAAGGAGCCTACGAGTTAGTGGATTATGATGGAATTCCACTGGCGCAACCTCACAACGGGTTGTACCTTAAGCATTACTATGCTTACATCAGTATAGTAACCCCTGTGCTTTTGTTACATTTTTGTTTTCCCTAAGGGTATTCGTTTTGGTTAGGTAATCCACTTTTGCATGTGTTGCAGATGTCGAACCTATTGGAATCATTTTTTGGATATACCGACAGATCAAGTCATAATTCGTGGAACCTATCTTCTAGAGCCTGGGCCATCTTTGATCCAAGCGACAAGTTAGTGAGTTTCAAAGGGGTATGTATTGGTCAGTCAACGAACAACATCACTGAATACAGCGCATTGATAGAACTCCTCTCTGATGCCATTACATAGCGCATATGCCGACTAGTCATCAAGTTAGACTCACAACTCGTCATTCTACAACTCACCTGTATCTACTCCGTACGGAATCCAGCTATCTATCGCATGTTCCTAAGGGTCAAGATTTTGGAAAGGCAGTTTGATTCTATTCAATATCAGCATATTTCCAGAAACTTAAACACATTAGCAGACTCATTGGAAAATTATGTGTTAGATAGACATTTGCAACATTTATAAAAGAAGCATTTCATCAATATCATGTAACTTAACCAAAATAAAGCTCTGAATATATATATATATATATATATATATATATATATATATATATATATAATATATATATATATATATATATATATATATATATATATATCTATATATATATATATATATATATATATATATATATATATATCTATATATATATATATATATATATATATATATATAACTGTTTATGGTTCATACATAATGTTCTGCGATCAAGACAAAATCGGTCAAATGACCCAAAACTCAAAATGCTAGGGGGCACCCTAGTCTAATGATGCTGGTGATAGCAAGTCACCGCCTATGAAATCATGCGTAAAATCCTAGTCCATTGACATGGCACACCAGTAGTATGTCGCTGCAGCCTCAAAGGCAACTCATCGGTCCTCACGTCTGGGATACCAAGAGTGAGACCCTCGACTTGCTCTTGTAATGCTACAAGAGTCTTGGCCACATCCATGTCGCGAAGGATAGCCCTCCCTACAGCCTCTCCTGCTGGAGCGGCAACTGGTGCTCTCAGGCATACTGCTGGTCGCATTGGTCCGATATCTGCATGAGCACAAGAGTTTTTTATTAGCCTTGATAGAAGAAAACATAAGAACATTATAAAAACAATAAACAAGGATATGGTTAGAGAATTTACCTATAGCACCCCACTGCTCACCAGCCGGCAGCACCAAATTCGGGTCACCTCGGAAATCCATACCAGCATATGGACACTTGGCATAAACCATCTCCTGACAGTTAAACCACTCGAAAAGGTATCATAGAAAGAAACCTAGGACTGACCAGCATGTCGGGCTATAAGGTCAACCCATCTCTGCATCGGTGGCTCAGCTGGTGGAGGTAAACCAAGGGTGCGATGGAGCTAGGGAAAATTTTTTAAACCCCAAGGGCTCAGAAAAATAGGGAAACATGCTCAGAATTCAAAAAGGAAGGAATGCAATTGAAGAGCTCAGGTTTAGCTCTTACCTAGTCCATATGGCACCAAGAATCATCCACAGAATCTCACAGAATTAGCTAGTGAAAATCAAGGGGGGAAGGCACCTCCAAAGCTCCAACAAACCAAAGTTCAAATGAAATGGTAAAATGAGTGGTAAAAACCACTTTTAAATTAATTTTCACGTAATTCAAGGTATTAGTGTTTTAACTCATTTCTCAAGCATGTATTGTTCATTTCTAATCGGTTTGATGAAGGAATTGAACAGGCAGTACGACCGTCAAAATAACAAAGTGTTAGCGGTGAAATCAAATAATCGATGACCATTATCACGAGTAGTTTTTATGCGAAGTTCAAGCTCGTTAAAAATTAAACCTAAGCAATGATCAAATGTTTCCTCCCAGAGTTTAAGATCATTAAAAAATGAACCAATTTCTGGTAAATAACCATTGTGAATGCATTATCATCAGCTCTTGAGCCTTGGTCGTGTTCTCATCATCACCTCCACTCTGTTTTAGCCGATCATACGCCTCCATTTGATTGTTTACCCTTTTGAGGAACAGTGGTGAAGAGTGATTCTGTTAGCCATCCTTGTGACACTGCCGTGATTGGAAAATTCCAAACCTTACCTGGAATCAGCTGCTACCTAGAAATATCACTCATTCCTCAAGAGGCGAGTCCCCTTTAAGCTCTTTTCGTCTGACTCGTAAAATATGAAAAGATTACCGAGCAGTTAGCCGCTCCAGCTCGTTAAAGCTACTGGGAGTGCTATCCCTCCTCTAGATTTTAATATTTTTGGACCTGAGGGATTATTACACAAAAAGATCGAGTGCTTGTCTTGTTTGGCTCGTTAAAACTATGGAAAATTCATCCCTTTCGTATTATTTTATACTTTTTTGGACTTAAGGGATTACATGATGAAAAAGGATCACTGGAGTTTCCTTTTCATCTCTTTTCAAACTCTCTAAAATTGAAAAAGGATCGAGTTGTCTTTTTCGTTAAACGCGTTAAAACCAATAGTGACAACCTTGTCCATGTAGACAAGAACGAGTTTCACTGTTGCTAGGCTCGTTAAAACATAGCGACGGGTTTGCCCGAAGGGAAAATTATAGAACAAGCATATGTTATCCTCCTGAAGCTTAATAAAAATAAAGAGGTACTGGTCAGCAATGACTGGGGAAAAATTGGGAAGAAAACTTGAAGAAACTTTATTGGTAGCGAGTCGCTCTTGAACATGACACTTTCACTCCATCACCATGATTGAGTCAGATTGGGTTATTCCGTTCACTGGTCATATTACCATTGGTCCACCGTACCATCCATATTTGGGGTTAATGCTACAAATCCATTTCAGTGTCGTCGATATGTTCAAGAGAAGTCGATCAAAGAATTCACCAACCCATCTTGTGTCTCATCTACTGCAATACCTTTACACTTCATTCTTTCATGACCGCCACCCTAAACCCTGTATCATCAGATCGTTTTCACCTCCAAAAGTCATTTGCTCCATTCCGTGTCATAGATGTGGGATTCATTAAGGCCCTCCTATGATAGGTCACTTCTTATCAACATTAGCTCATTATCCAAGAAGTCGACCTAGGAACAACCCTTTCAGTACTTTGAAGGTTGCATGCCTCAATGGCAAGTTTCTCACTTTCGGCAACATGTTTACATCAATGGCCTTCGACCGAGAGATGTTGCGTGGTGTTCGACGCCAAGTCCCATTTTCACACCAGGCGAATTGTACTGTCGTACCTTGAGGGTCATCATCATTATCGGTGATTCCTCTCGTGCCTGTTAACAACTCACATCATTGGCTGGTAATCAGGCGATGTCTTTCCATGTTCGACTCCATAGCATTTTTCACATGGATCGATTTGTACTTCGGGCGAAGATTGGATGAGTTTGAAGACCCTGGATCTAGTTTCATCCATCCGGGCCGTGATATATTCAGGAAAATAAAGACATCAAATGTAGATCATTGCTGCACAGATGATCATCCAAATCAAAGGATGATGGCTCTATCAGAATCATCAGTCTGCCACACAGACTATTGTCTATCCTATGTACATGAAAATGAATTTATAAAGCTGAGCATGGGAATGCCCTCCTCAGCTAGATCATGAAAATGTTATGAAGATAATGTATTGTATTGTATCTTATTACAGGTCGCCTTCCGATTCGAAAAACCTTAGATCCTCATGATAAAGCATTTCACCCGACATCAAAAGATTAACGACCTCATGCTTTAGGGGGCAACTGTTATAGACATTTTTGGGCACTGTAACCCCTATCATATATGTCCATAAACCAAGGGCTTCTGAGTGCCTAAAAGTGTTGTTTCATGCCCTAAAGGAACAAGGTCAGCTGATTACATCATCTCCCAGAAGTTCTCCACAGAAAACTGCTCAGAACTAGTCAAAACTGGACCATACAGGTTGCTCAGTGCTAAGGGTTCGATGCATCTCACCTGCCCAGTGTAAAAGGTGTGATGCATACTGGAAAGCCCTTTTGTAGGGTGTGATGGGCGAGAATGGACAAATGGCAGAGACAGTTTGCGAGGTAGATGATCATGGAATCTTCCAGAAACTTCTCCTGTGACACTTGCATCTGTGAATTCACCTAGGAATGAGTAAGAGATCATCAATATCCAAGTGGAATCAAGAGATATCAGAGAGAAGACACTAATCAAAATCCCAAAAGTTGACTCACCTCCTTGAAATCATCTATATATGGATCCCTCATCCCAGAGATCCAGAGGCTGGAATTTTGTATCTTGTAAGGAAGTGCTATTGGTTTCCTGGTGGAATATCATAGTGTTGGGTGATCTAAGCTTTTCATGAGGTGAAGGAGGGCTTTCATGCTGGGAGGATGACATTGGATCAGATCAATGGGTTGTAATCCTCTCTTCTAATCTTTACATCAACAAAGCTATTCAAGTTTTCCTCCACATTCTTGTATGTTTGATAGTATATGCATTTATGTGGTCAATATATATCTGGTCCTATATTGTTTATGATTGTAGATATTTGCACTTTGAAGGTATTATGCTGCTTTGACTTTACAGGTACTCTTTGAAGCGGAATGGTCAAGGGAGAAGTGGAAAAGACCTGTCGGTGAGGAGAAGGAACAAGCAAAGAACCGAGTGAAAGATCGAGGTTGGTATTCTTTGATCCTCTACTATCTACTTCTCATAAAGGAAAACGAAAGTAACTTTAATCTGTTTATTTCTAAGATAGCTACCCGCCTTAGTGGGACTAGCAACTCTGCATAGACACTAGATTTCCCGATAACAACAGGGTCTACCACAGGTCCAAGCGAAACCCCCTAGCAACAAAGGCATCCCCTTGAAGCCAAAACAACTCTGATACCAAATGTAGGTTTTAACCCCGTACAGAAATTACCTGCATACGATTTCTAAACCACAAAAAATAAACAATGTGAGAGCATAACACATAAAACACATATACACAGAGATTTTCCCCTAGATCCTAAAACTGGGACTACTAGCTTGATTTCTCATTATCTTCCTCTAAATGTTACAATACATATTTATACATGCTGAAGCATCCAATACCATAGACCAAAAACCATCACATCCAAAACCATGGACTGAAAACGATCGCGTCCAAAACCATGTACGAAAATCATGCACAAAACCATAGGTAGGTCTGCCCAATCTATCATAGGGTCCAAAACCAAAATATTCCAGGGTGCTGCCCCAAACCCATAGGGTGGGGTCACCTGCACCCCTCAAACCCCCTATGATTCCCCCCACTACACAATCGGTGCAACGAAGGGGGTCTTCACCCCCCTTCTAACCCCCCGGTTAACTACGTGGGCTAGTTGTGGAAAGAATATAACACAACCCAACAAATGATACATAGTATATAGAATTACCTAGTGATGGAACCTTCAAAGGTCCAAACACATCATTGTGCACAAGCTCTAATATTTGTTTTTCCCTCTTACCACCAGAGGGGAAACTCACCTGATTCTTCTTCCCATATACACAATTTTCATAGAAATCAAAATCCAAAGAGTTATTAGCCATACCTTCTACCATACCTTTACCATGAAGTATTCGAAGGCCCTTATCTCCAATATGTCCAAGCCTTTGATGCCATAGCATGGTCTTTTCTCTAGAGACCACTAGATTTTCTTCTCCACTTTTAAGAACCATAGAACTGTTGCACCCATCAATAACAGTGCTACCTTGTAGCTTTTATAGAGTTCCAATCTGAACTCCTTGCATCAATACTAGTGCTCCCCAGCCACCTTGCAGGTATCTTTCTCGAACATTGTTTTTACACCTGCATCATCCAGCTTGCTTATAGAAATCATATTTCTAGCTAATGCAGGAATATGTAGAACACCCGGAAGTGTTCTAATCCTTCCACCTTGCAACTTCAACTTAAATTTTCCATGACTAACGATTCTAGCCTTCCTTTCATCCCCCAAGAAGACATCACCACCATCATATTTCTCATACTCACGAAACTACTCTCTATGGGAAGTGAAGTGAAAGGATGCACCTGAGTCAATCAACCATGCCTCATGATCTACATGTGTACTTGAAGAAGCCAAGTACACATCCCCACCTTCATCTGAGGTGGTTTTCGCCTCTGCAGAAGGAGCATCATCAAATCCTTTTCCTTTGTCAGGAGCTTTAGATTTACAGTCCCTTTTATAGTGCCCTTCCTTTCCGCATTTCCAACACACCACCTTTACAGGTTTTCCCAGAGATTTAGATCTCCCACTCGATGACTTATTTTTGTTTCTGTTCTGGGACCATCCTCATACAAACAAGGCATCACCATTCTGGCTCTCCATATGTTTCTATCTCATCTCCTCCATCAGCAAGGATGAGACTATTTCATCAAACTACAAGATAGTTGCATTTCTACCTTTTGCAATAACCAGACTATCCCATGAATCTGGTAGAGAATACAACAAACTGATGCACTTATCTTCATCTGGAATTTTAATATCAACAGATAATAACTAACCTACCACATTATTAAATGCGTTTAGATGCTCTATCACCAAGTCTCCATCTTTCATCCTCAAGTTATACAACCTTTTCCGTAGGAACATTTTATTCACCAAAGACTTAGATTAGTACAAAGTCCCTAATTTGACCCACAAAGCCTTAGTCATAGCTTCCCCTGATACATTCAGCAATATTGAATGTGAGATGCACAATCATATTGTGCTCTTTACCTTCTGATCCAACTTCTTCCATTCTTCATTGGACACTCCCATTGGTTTAGTACCCGGATCTACCACAATCCACTGATCTTTATCTACCAACAAATCCTCCATCTTGAGTTTTCATAACTCAAAACTTTGACCATTAAATTTCTCGATCTCTATATTTCCACTGCTCGCCATCTTCTTTCACCACCAGAATCGATCCCATAGATCGCCCACTAAACAGGGTCTACCACAGGCCCGAACGAAACCCCTCAGCAACAAAGGCGTCCTCTTGAAGCAAAAACAACTTTGATACCAAATGTAGGTTTTAACCCTGGACAGAAATTACCTGCATAAGAATTCTAAGAATAGAAAATAAACAATTCGAGAGCATAACACTTAAAACACATATACACAGATATTTTCCCATGGATCCCAAAACCGGGACTACTAGATTGATTTTTCATTATATTCCGTTCAATGTTGCAATACATATATATACATGCTGAATCATCCAATACCATGGACTGAAAACCATTGTGCCCAAAACCATGTGCAAAAACCATGCACAAAACCATAGGTAGGTTCGCCCCACCTAATAAAGGGTCCAAAAAATATTTCCCTGGAGCATTGCCCCCAACCTCGTAGAGGGGGGCTACCTGAAGCCCTCAAACCCCCTGGATAGGGGGGGGTTGCTACCCCCCCTGTGACCCACCCACTATGAAATCAGGAAAATGACTATGGGAGTTAGTCGTGGAAAGAATATAACACAACCCAATAGTAATCCCCTATCATCACAAACTGCAATTCTGCTTCTGTACCAATGTTTACTTTCTTAGTTTTCAATGGTATAGTGATGTTGGGATTTTCTATCTACGGTCCCTCTACTTCGTGGTGGCCTTCTGCTTCAAGGATGTTAATATTCCTTGGATCCTGAACCAATTTGAAGGGATCGTGTTGAATTCTGAAGATTGTTACCTTAACGTCCTGCAGCACTTCAGCAATACTTTTGAATTTGTCTTCAAAGTTGAATGTCCTCACAAACCTCTCTCTTAAGATATCCCATTCTTCGGTGCTGTGGCGGAGCTCTATTTCCAAATACCAGTTCATAGGGATGATGTCCAAATTGTGACAGGCTCTATTCCATAAACCTTAGTCCACTTTTCCAAATGATCCTATGGATCATTTCTCCCATCATACTTCTCAGTCAACAGTACCTTGGGGTGACCAAATCACATCCTCATCATCCTCCTATAGTCACACCATTCTTCAAAACTGTCTTTATGTGTACCCCACCACCGTGCAGGCGTAGCGCACAGCGCTAAATCTAGTGCTTGGAAGTGATGCTTCTCAGGCACTTCCCTTTCAAATGCATCCAGAAATTTATCTACATCAGTTAGACCATCATAATAAGGAAAACTTCTTACCTCGAATGATACATAGCGCAACGATTTAGTCATCATATTACAATGCAACGTAGATACTTCACACAACCTATTTTTCCAATGCTCCAATTCTTCGTCCGAATATGATGTGCAAGATCTTTCACGGTCCCATGCGATTCATCCAGCAGCTGTTGGATTAACCCAATCTTGGTCTCATGATATTATCTTATAGATCTAGTCCAAATCATCGTCGCTTTCCTCATAGTCACGAACCAGTTCGGTATAGCGCAGTCCTTCTGCAAGGTCCAATGGTACTACCACGCAAATCATTTTCCTTTCAAACAACATTGTCGACTTCTTCAAATTGATGACCCCATTCATGTTGATAGCCCAATCTACTCCAAGGAGTGCAGGATATGGATTGATGTCATCAACAATCTCTATTACTTCAAAGTCAGCCAATGCACTTGCACCTTCTATATCTATGGTCACCCCATGCAATCTCCCCATAGGGATAATCTTCTGTTGATTTTCCATTCTTAATTGAATCGAAGACCACCGCAGAGCAAGCCTCCCCATTCTTTCCCAAGTCTATTTAGGCAAAACATTCGCATCTGAACCTAGATCCAAAATAGCTTGATCCATATTGTATTCTCCTGTCTGCACGGTGAGCCTCATCTCATACCCTGTTCTTGTCTTATGTCTATCAATATTCCTGACCACACGGTGCCCATCAAAAGCATTATCCATACCATCACATTTCGCTATAAACTCCTGTAACTCTTTCATAGCCCTATTGTCATGCAACTATTTCATGCAAGTCTCCAAGAAAGTAGTAAGCATGGAGGGCTCAACTTCTTTAGATAGCCTATCCTAACTTCCTGAGGTAGAGGCTTCAGCGAAGCTTTTCTTTGCCTCCGTGAATGTTTCCTTTGCACACTCCAGATAAAACCCAACTTCTTTTTCTAGAGCTTTGCGGACCTGTCGACCTTCTTCGGGCTATTTTCCCTTATCGTCACCAGTCGTCATACCACTTCGTAGCACAATATTCACATTGGGATCCTCTTTGTGAGGATCAACCCTCATCATTTGCAGCTTCTAGGTAGGTTGCTAAGGTTTTTTCTTCTTCTCCTACATTATAGCTATCAATATAGGGAATTCTTCTATCGCGTGGTAAAACTAAGTACAATACTGGCATGACGGGCATGTTTGGCACATGCACTCCTATGTGTAATGTCCTGGAACCCCATAGTTATAGAAAATAACTTGCCCTCAACCTCTACTAGGTCCTCCTCCTCCTTGTCCTCATTTGCATCCTTGATATCCTCTGCATGCTCCCCCGGTGCCTTGATCCATAGGCTGAGGTTTTGTTTGCATTCGATATGCGGGCATTCTTTCAATCATAAGTTCATATCTATGATAGTTATATTCATCGTGGCCCACTGATTTCCATAAATTGCAGAATAGTTGTTGCGGTGTCAACACAAACTTTTATAGCAACTGGCAATTGTCTATTACGTGTTTTCCTGCTACTTGACAGATAACACACAATGACACAGGCCCTGTACTTGGTCCAGCTCGAACTTCCTGCCTCAGGGAAATTGACCCACTCTTGCCATATAATTTGCGAAAATAGGGCAGTGATCCTTATCATGCCCCTGGCTTTTACACTCGAGGCACCAAAATTCTTCACGCACTTCCCATCGAGCCGCTTTTTCTTCTTTAAGCTCTAAAAATCTACACAAAGGTTCTGTAACTCTGCATGAATCTATTGAACTCCCAACATTGCATCCTAGATAGGTGTCTCATGTAATCTCATTGCGATCTCCAACACTTCCATCTCAGTCCCTATCTTTTGTTGTGACAAAGCAATCCTTAAGTGAGGCAAGAACACGACTGTAAACCAATCGCGTTGCTGATCATTTGTGACGTTCATATTGGCTTCGCGGATTCCACACTTTAGTCTCTGATCCAACTCCCAGGGTGTTTCGCCGATCCTCATCATAATTTCCTTGAACCCCACTACTGATTGTGTTTCGGACTTAGGCCTACCAAATTACTTATTCAAAGAAGTCTGAGTGTCTGTTGATGATGCCAACAGATTATTAGTGCAGTACTTAATTTGATCTTGTAGAGAATTAACCAACTATGCTTTCTTCATATGATCATCTGTAATATTATGCACTGTCCACACAGCCTTCACAATGAACCAAAATTGTTTCGGGTCCTCATTTCCCAAGACCTTGAAAACAAGCTGTCACACGGAATAAGTTGATGTTGCGGGCAAGATAGACCTTCCTAGAATCTAAAGAAGACCTAATGACAAGCAAACCAACCAGACACTATCTTTCTCTAAATATGCTTTAATAAACAATAGCAAACAAGTTTTTTTAGGGCCTACCTTAGGTCCAACGCTAGCTTGTGGATGCCTTCGCTCCTTTGATCCAAATGAGCTCCTCTTCACGAATCTGCAAACACAAACAAGGCAAACAAATTAAATAGCACCTAAAAAGCCAATTGCATAAAACATATTTAACATGAAAGTAAAGGAGTCCATGAAACAAATAACATAAGATACTTGTTGAGAAAAATGAGTTTGATTGTATTAATTCAAAAGAAGAAGAACCTTACAACCTTTGCCTTGACGTTGTACAAGCTCCTCCCAGGGTCTAGCAAGAAGTCTCCTCTACTTTGACAAGTTTCACTCACTCCCCAATGAAACCAAAAAGGTATGTGATCTCTCCTCTTTAGGCTTAACTAGGAAGTCTTGATTTCACCAACATTTACCCTCAAAAATGTTCAGCTTCTAACCTCTCCAGCAACCAGCCCAATACCTGTATTTATAGTGCAATGGAGGGAGGTTACTAGGTCCTCCTTCAAAGGGATAAAGCCCTCCTTCAAAGGGATAGCTCCTCTCATCAAGGGATTAGCTCCTTCTCTTTTGGGATGCATGAACCACCTCAGAGTGAACAATCCACGTCAAAATTCCTTCTAGAAACCTCTAGAATTAACCCAAAGTGATTTTTTTAAGATAAAACTTGCGCCTTTTGAATTTCACAGGGGTCCGTACCTACACCGTTAGGGACAGAGCGGGCAAGTATGCAGCTTTTGTACACAGAAGGTGCGGGACCGCAGGTGACTATGAGAGAAAGTGCGGAACCAGAGTTACATTGAGTTTTAATGTCTTTCTCTCATTTCCAAAGCTTGATTTGAAGAGCTGAGGTCTGAGACTTGCTTAGGAGGACAGTACAAGTGATGATAGACCCATATTGACTGCAAATAATCATGGGGACGATATTTTTGTGTAACAGATTGCCCCCTAAAGTGCGAAGTCTGTAGTAGATGAGGATTTCTTATCATTTAGGAAGAGTGAAGTACTTTATCATTTCAAGGATCATCTTGTGGAGAACCTGGTTGGAATCTGTAAAAACATTCAATGCAAAATATATATATGAGATCATATCATCGCTGAGGTAGGCATTCCCATACTCAGATAAAAACTGTCTAGAAACTAACTACTTTTCTGATACAGGAATGATCTTGTAAAACATCACAAGTATAGACTCATGTGGACACAGTATGGGCACAGCCATCTGTTTATGAATAGTCCATTATATAATGAATACAAAATTCCTCGCAGCCCGGATTATGGAAACTAGATCCAGGGTCTTCATTTCTACTTCCCGAAACAGTACGATTCTATCCATCTGAATGAATGTGTTGATGTCGAACATGGTAGAAACCACTTGATTACCAGTCAATGATGTAAACTGTTAACAAGTGTGAGAGAAACCACCAGTGATGTCAATGGCTCTCAAAGTACCCAGTACAATCTATGAGATGCAAATAAATGTGTTGATGTTGAGCATGTCACGAAATCCTTTGATCGAAAGTCAATGATGTAAACTGTCGTCAAAGGCGAGAAACCTGCCATTGATGCATGCAGATCTCAAGGTACTGACGATTCCTAGATTATCTTTCTAGATAATGAGCTGATGTCGATAGAAAGCGATCCATCGTAGGCAAGCCCACAACACGAAATCATAGATCAAGTTGAAGAAATTTAGTTGTAAGAATTGACTCAGGGATGGTCAAGATGGATGACAGATATTTTGCAGATGAATGGCTTATTGTCAGTGACCTCTTGAACACTTAATGACACGACAGATGGTTTGGTGATAATAGACCCAAAGTTAATACCCAGAAACCGACTGAAGACTTTCAATGTGGTTTGATCAACTGTTAGACAAAGGATTTCCCAACCCAGGTGAATAAAAGTGTCATGTTCATGAGTGGTTACAAAGTATGACAAACAGGCTCATTTTTCTCTCTTTTCCCCCACCATTTCTGGCAAGTACCTCTTTATTTTTGACAATCTTGAGGAGGATATCATTTGCTTGATTATAAGCTCATCCTTCGGATGAGTCCAACTTAGTTTAAATTCGAACCCTAAGAAGGAGTGGTTCGTTCCTGTTTGTAATTGAACAGGTCCTTTACTGTGAAATTTTAACGAGTCCAGTATAGGAGAAACTCGGCGTTTTTCAATTTTAGAGAGTTTGAAAAACTTAAGAAGACTCCAGGGTTGACCTTTTTCGTAAATTTGTGTCTCCCAAGCCCGAAAAAGTATAAAATAATACTTGAGAGAACCGCTTGATCTTTTACGACCAAGGAGTACTTTTCATCATTAGTGCCTTTGACCCGAAAAAGTAAAAAAGCGATCAATGACACGATGTTTTATAACCAATATCGAATTTGAAAGGACAAAAATCCGGCAATCTTTTCATGTTTTTACGGTCAGAAAAGAGCGGTAAGTGGACCATCTTTTAATTCTGTTTTAACGAGTTTAAAAGAAACACTCGGCAATATTTTCATGTTTTAGGAGTCAGAAAAGAGCTTAAAGATGACTCTACATGTTTTTCTATTGAAAATGATAGATTTTGCCTGAATAATCCTTTATTATGCACAAAAACACAAACGTTACTCATGCCTGTTTGAAATGGATAAAAACGTTGCAAAATACCTTTTCAAAGTGAAACATAAACAAATTTGCGATTTATTTACTCAAAAAAAATTATAAAAAGGGCCTTTGTCAAATCATTTTTACCATTTGAGTTTGGGTGAGAAAATAGTGCTTTTGCTTAGAAAACTTCCCGTGAAGATTACGGAAAATCTAACCATCGGAATCAAGCGCCGTCTTCTCCAGGTAATCCACATCATCCTACTCTTCATTTTTTACGGTTTAATTTTTTGTTTTAGTCCTTTATTTTCACTTTTGGGAGGGTTTTTAGGCGCAAAACCCGCGCACGGGGGCCCGCAGGTTTACCATTGCGGACCCACGAACCCCGACTTTTTCTCCATTGGGAAAAAGCTCGGGGTCCGCACCTTCTGTGTAGACAAAGTGCGGTCCCACGCACTGTGTCTAACCCAGAGGGTGCGTACCCCGCCGCAAGGGTTTTGAACCCAAAAATTCTCAAAAATGGACCAATCAAAATATTTTCTAGCAATTTAATTAATCTTTATACTTGATGCAGAGAGTACATCATGCTATATTGGGGTGAACGAGAGCACGAGGACGTGGATGCTGCCGCATGGAATCATCAGCCTTCACTTGATTCTTTGAGGGCATGCGGACTGTACAAATTCTGGGCCATTCCTGGCATGAGGGCTCAGGTGGATTTCTTACAGTGGTTGATTGACAAATAGAGCATACAAGACCAGTGCTTCTTCATTGGCGGCCACCAGCTCGAAATCGAGCCGGCGGACATTTATTTCCTGACTGGTTTGCCTAAGAGAGGTGAAGACTTGACTCTGCACGGGACTAGGCCAAGTGGCCAGTCTGTCGATAGCCTCCGGCTAGAGTACTGCAACAGCCAGGCTAGAGACAAAGGGATAGACATAAAGACGATATCCCGTCCTGAGCTCATGGTGATTGCATTCACTGTCACCAGACTTTGCGGAGCTACCGCATTACATATTGCCACCGGATCCCAGATGCGTATGGCAGTTGATTGCTTTTGAGGCACCATCTTCAACTGGTGCGATGCTGTGTTGGCCAATGTGAAAGGCCAACTGACCAGGGCCAAGAACGGATGACTAAAGACCTTTGGTTATGAGGCTTTGGTCGTGAGTTTTGGCCTGGAGAGGGTTCCTATGCTGATCCCACAGCACCTTACTGTTGGAGCTGGACTTCCTCGAGAGCCCAAACTGATCCGATGGGTCGCAATCATGGCCCGTCACCCGGACGAGAGGACAGAGGTTGCTCACTTCAAACCTGAGTATTTCCAATGGTTGGAAAACTAGGTCTTTTCCATTCAGGATTTCCCTTACGCTGGGATAGATTTTCGTGGTGACCCAGACATGGTTCTTCCACCAGGAGAGTAGTGGGACGAGTTAGGTAAAATCCTTTTCAACATTTTTCCTATTTTAATTTTTTTTATTTTTCCATCGTCTCAAAACTGATAGTAAAAATTTTAAAATGCAGATGTGGGTCCACAGTGACCAGCCGCTCTCCGGCCTTTTGAGAGGAGGCAACCAGTTGCACTCGCGCCAGCCCCACAGGACGAATCAGCAGAGGTTTTGGCCGAGTTGGAGGGTCATCTTGAGCGCTTGACAGGAGATATTCCTGAGACCACTATAGATGACATTCCTCGTCAACTTCAGCGCTATGTGATTGGAGTCCCGGGACCTTTTAGGAGGTTCCTTTGCAAGGTGGCCCGTGCAGTGGTTTCTTATAGAGATCATCACTAGTGATAGGATGATCGCCTATTGTGGGCACATGTGACATTTTTTTTTTGTACTTATCATTTTTGCCGATCATAAGGTGTTTTTCAACCTATGATCGAGGACGATGTATTTTTTGACACACTCCTATATATATATATATATATCACTATTACCGGCTTATCTTGTTGATCATGTTATGGAATGATTTTAAATTTACATGTATGATTATTGCAAATGTCTATTTAACATTCGAGAAGCAATTGCATCTGCTAATGTATTTAAAGATCTCGGAATATGCTGATATTCAATGTAATCGAATTCACGTTCCAAGAGACACCCTCTCAAAAATAATCTTAATAACACTGGATTTCTAATGGCATACACTCTATTAAGCTGTAATACAACGAGTTCAGAATCTAACCTCACTATCAAACTCTGAATCCCAAATGAAATAGATTCAGACAATAACTCAATCACTGCACTGTACTCAGCAATGTTGTTTGTTGTTTGACCGAGGCTTACCCCATGCATAGATACTAACTCGTCAGAGGGCGAATAGATAACCCAAGCTGCAGAAGAGATGTTCCGTGTATTACGACAAGCACCATCAGCAAAACCAATGTATGTTTGGAGAGGCATCGACATCTGCAATATCAAGAGTAAAACCAAGATAAGCAGGAATAATGACGAAAAAACAGTCTCTAAGCTAAGCACACTGTTTAAACTAAAACAACCGGGTAAAACCCTTTGTAACCTCAGCGTAGTTAGGAATGAATCGTCATAAAAAATTTGCTTTCCCCTGCAAACTTTGGAGTTGGCGAAGACTCGAAGGAGGA
Organism: Pinus tabuliformis; assembly: GCA_031772625.1. Taxonomy (NCBI): domain Eukaryota; kingdom Viridiplantae; phylum Streptophyta; class Pinopsida; order Pinales; family Pinaceae; genus Pinus; species Pinus tabuliformis. The sequence continues at coordinate 1,350,833,264 of CM062820.1, read as the reverse complement.
GGCAATTTGACAATAGCTTCGACCTTCGAGGGATCAACGCGAATGCCGGCTTTCGAAACTACAAATCCCAGCAATCGACCTGTTTCTATACAGAAGACACATTTGTGTGGGTTCAACCGAATACGATAATGCCTACACCTCATAAAGATTGCTCGTAAATGGACGAGGTGATCAGCTCAATGTAATGAATGAGCAGGCAAATCATCGAGATACGGTTGCACAATGTGTTTGATGTCATGAAATGCATAAGACATCGCGCTTTGAAAAGTTGCTCTGGCATTCTTAAGCCCAAAAGGTAATTTGCAGTAAGAAAATGTCCCCCATGGACAAATGAAAGTCGTTTTTGGTTGATCGGTAGGTAGAATGTTGATTTGATTGTATCCGGAAAAACTGTCCATAAAGGAGAATATTTCACTGCCGGCACAATCATCAATGATTTGATCGATATAGGGGGTTGGGTAATTGTCCTTTGGACAGGCTCGATTAATGTCCCTATAGTCAATGCATATTCTTATTGTTCCCTGCTTTTTGTTAACCATAACAATATTCGATACCCAATCCGTTAACGGGATCGGATAAATGAAACCTGCTTTCAATAGTTTTTCAACTTTCGCTTTAATTGCAGCAGCTTTTCGTGGGTGAATCTGACGCAAACGTTGCCGGACGGGTTTAGCATCTGGGTAAGTCTTGATCTCATGAACAACAATCGCAGGATCAATTCCTGGCATTTCCTCATAGGACCAGGCAAACACGTCACAGAATTCTTGAAATAGGGCCTTATATATTTGAATTTCGTCATCTGTACACGAGGTACCTATATGAATGTTCTCAACAATTCCCAGCTTAACCGAGATGTCAATAGGAAAAGTTCGAGAGATGTTTCCCAAATTTAACTCTGAATCGGGATGTTGCATTGGATTCTGAGGTTCCTTGACATATTCAGTTGTAAAAATTGATGAGAAATCATTTTTCAAAACGATCATCCTCAGGTAAAAACGAAGATCTGTGATGGAGATCTTCCCATGGCAAATCATCTACACATAGGATTTCACGAATTTTCTCATCAGAGTGAACAAGTTCAGAAAACGCAGTTAAATCCGAGGTTGATGTGAAAAGTGATTCCTCACGGACCACATTCATTAAGTCATTTTTGGTTGAACACGGGTTGGCAAAAGACTGCATGGCTTCATAGGCAATTTCATATGGACTCAAAGGCATGGAATTTCCAAATGAGTCAATCTCAGATTCAGAAGGGACGATCCAAGGATCATCATAAATAATGGTGTCTGATGTAATCATATGAATGGTTGCAAATGAAGATGATGCGTTGATTGGAGGAAATGGAAAAGTTCCCAGTAAACCGACATCTTTAACTAATCCTACTCCAACATCCTTATATGGGATAGTCATTTTACCAACATGCTGAATACTCTCTGAAGAGGCTGGGTCAGATGAAAAGTAAGCCAGCTGGTCTATTGTTACGATCTTCCCATTGTGTGGAAACTTTATTACTCGAAAGACTGATGAAACGACCGCTGTCATAGCGTAAGACCAACTTCAACCCAAGAGAAGGTTGTAGTCTAGAGGGGCATCAACCTCCTCCACATCTAGACTAACGGTTTTTCTTTCAACCCCTATAGGTAAATCCTGTAGAATGCCAAAAGGATGAAACCCACGGCCATCAAAGGCCTTTATAATCGTCGGGGATTGATTTAGTGAAGGAGAACCAAGCGATCTCCAACACTGTATCGACATAATACATGTTGAGGCTCCCTCATCAATTACAGCCCGATGAATAGGTCTGCTTTTTACTATCACTGGAATCTGGAAAGCCATTTGATGAGGCAAACGCGGTGTACTATATTCTAGATCGAAAATTATTAGGTTCGGGTCCTGAACATCAATAGCTCCTATAGCCGACAAAAGTAATTTACGTTGTGCTGGGCATGATTGCAGCACTTCCAAAGCCGACATTGCTGAGGGTGAAACAGCTAAATCCTCAACAATGTTATAATTCTGAGCCGCTCTCGCATGTGGATTGAAAGCTGACTTTCGAAGTATACCCTTGGCGGGTGGTTTGATTACCAAGTCTGGATTAGGTTTCTCGATCTGTAGTGGATCGGAACCGGGAGCTGAGATTGATGGATTAGAATGGGAAGATCCTGCTTCTTTACCATCAACAGGACTCTTACTACAATAATCTTGCAATCGAGTCGCAATCCTAACATGGGACATAATCAGTATGGGTTCTTCATTGGCACCCGAGGATGAACCTATCATCTTACTGTCTTGAGCCGGAAAAGGATTCTTCAAAACAACAGGAGTTTGGGAACCCTTGACAATCTTCGCAACCTCTGCACGATGAGGGCAGTCTCTTGTAAAATGTTCATCGTCACAAATGAGACAAGGATAATGAGGTTTGCGCTTTTCGTCATTGGATTCCACTTTTTCATGTTTCTCCTTTGAACTTTTGTTCATTTTGTTCTTCTTCTTTCCTTTCTTCTTCCCGCCGGATTTTGATTTGGCTGTAGATGATTCTACAACGTGAATATCGGCGGAAATCTCTGCAAAAGAATCTCCTGTTTGGGAATCAGGCAAGGTTATGATAGGGGAAGAATTCTTGGAAGACTTCTTCTTACTTTTAGTGTTAACCGTGCCAATCATACCATCAGCGGCATGAGATCCCGAAGGAGCTGCAGCGATTTGATTTTTCTTGGGAAGATCGGGGATTTTTTCATGTAACGTACCTGACTAAGTATAAACCAAGTCAACGTACTGTGCTTGAGCAATGACTTGCTCCTCCGTAACCACTCCAGCTTTAGCAACATCTTCAGTGATCTTTGGCAACAAAGATTTTACAAACCACTCAGCCAAGATCTGATCCGGAATAAATACATTCACTAAACGACGTCGACGTCTCCACTCATGAATATGATCTGAAATATATGTGGATGTTGATTGTTTTAGCGAAGTTAACAATTCCATGCCATTGTCATATCGGACTGGCAACTGAAAATGAGTTAAAAATGAGGTAACTAACTGACTAAAATTATAAAAAGTGCCTCGCGGTAACTCAATGTACCACTTGGCCGCGAGACCAATTAGAGTGCGCTGGAAAAGTCTAAGACGGATTGAATCATCTGTGATGGAGTTAGACACACACCAGAGGTGTTAAGTCATCACATTGTTCGACGGGTCCTCTCCTGATTTACCTTCGAACTTGGGAATGTCACTAGGCAACTTATTCGGCATTGGTGGCCAAAACGGAAGATAATTAATGGGATTGTTCGTTAGGCGCGACAAGTTAGGCAAGTCCAAAGTTGCGATAAATGGTAACTGCCGATTAGGATCCCTAAAACTCTGGGTCATGAGACCAACCCCAGGAGGAGGATATCTAGATAACTAGGAATAGGAATCGCGTTCAGGATATTGTATCCTCCCAGAAAACCAGGATTAACCGGACCGTACTAGGGTTGTTGAAGTTGTTGATAAGTGTACCCAGGATATGGTTGATACTGATAAGCTGGTTGTTGGACAGCAGGACCGTATTGGTACTGTCCCTGGTACGGTTGATAGGTGAATTGTGGTTGACTTGTGACAACCGTACTTAAACCAGGTTGTCCTACAGGCATCTGAACCGAAGTTTGAATCATAGATCCAGACGGTGGTAAAGATGTCTGAGGAGTAGATACAGGAACAGTAGAAACCGGAGCTGTCGATACTCCAGAAGTAGGTGGGGTAGATTGAACAAATGTAGCGGCAGTTGTAGCAGTTGTTTGAGGCGGAGTACGAGGTGTACTAGGCCCAGGCTGAGAAACTACTGAAGGTACAGAAGTTTGAATGTTAGACTGGACTGGTTGCTGGGGTGTACCAGAAACTAGGGGTTGTCTAGTTTGAGATGACAACTATACACTTGGCTGCAACACCTGTTGGGTTTTCGATGGATCCCACACTATATTCATTCCGGGGTACTGACCCATAACAGGTTGAGAATACTGAGGACCATAACCGGGTTGAGGGTAGAATTGATAATTGAAAGGTACATTTCTCGTTCCTTGAACATAGGTTGGACCTTGGGGTGGTTGGAAACCTTGGTTCGAGTATTGACCTTGGGGTTGATACCCTTGAGGCTCATACTGATACTGGGGTTGACCTTGAGGTATAAATTGATACTGGGGTTGACCTTGGGGTACATATTGAGTCTGGGGTTGACCTTGAGGAACCTATTGCCCCATAGGTATGTACTGTCCTTGAGGTTGCCCCCCAGATGCAAATTGTGTACCTTGAGGTTGTCCCCCAGGCATTAATTGAGGCTGCCCCCCAGGCGGTAACTGGCCACCTTGAGGTTGAGGATTGGGAATAGAACCTGACATCATAAGAATGTCTTCTACGCTCAACGGCTTTGTACCATTGCTTCCAGTTAATAACCTTTGCTCAATGGGTTGAGGAGATGCTCCCAAAAAAGTACCAGAAAGAGACTGATACCCAGAGGGAATAGATGGACCACCGTACAAAAAAGATTCGGGCGATTGAGTAAACATGGACGACTGTCCTGACATATTTACGGGAGTATAAAAACCTCTAGGTGTTGAGTGATAAGGAGCACGAGGTGGTGAAAAACTTAACCCTGAGTTTTCTAAATAATTAGTTAAAGAAAGATACCAAGAACTACTCCTAGGTGGACTGTAAAAAAATTGATTCACGCTCCCTTAATTCAATGACAGGTTGATTTTCAGGGATAGGGATGCATACTTCTTCTTCTTCCAGAGCAAGTTCTTCAATAGAAATAAGTCCAAAAGGAAGATCTTGAGTGATTACTCTTTCTACCCTAGGTGAACCAAGACCACTAAAAGTTGGAGAAACGAACCCCGATGTCGGAGTAGCAGCAAATTCACTTTCAGGCTAGGATATTTCGGGTTCTTCACCTATATCACTAGTAGATGAAAAGCTACCAGCGATTTCGGAGACAGACACTGACTGTGGATTATATCCTGCTACTAGCATTTGAAAATCAGGATGTACTATCAAAGAAGATTCTCCTTCTTCCGGTGACCCAACTCTACTGTCTCTAGGAGTTACGAGGACTTTTAAGCCTTCAAGTTGGCTTGGTACTTCCTCAGGAGGTTGGCCGCGAAGTCTATGGGACTTCCTCAGTAACTCAGCCACGTTTATAATCTCAGGAGGCTGGCCCCGAAGTTTACGGGACTGTCTTGGTAATTCAGCCACAGTTAAAGACTTTTAACTACTTCACACACAAACAAAGTAAAATCTCAATACAAAGCACCTAAGGTCTCTAAAGAACCAAACAAATTTGAATCACATGCCTAAAGAATCTAGGAGATCAAACACACACAAACAGTAACTTTCCGGACCGAAAACACTAGTTGGTGATGAAATCCAACGTCGCAGAGTTCAGTACAGAAATGGCGGTTGGAATAGTTACCCCGGCAACCTGCTTAATGAATAGACTGGCACAAGTTCCTCCACTTAACCGTCTCGAGTGAAGTGAACCCCCCAGAAAATCCAAGTGAGTCTAGCCGACGTCTGCTCCAGGTACAGTGGGATCTTCCCACCACTGTCACCTCAAGAAGAGTCCTAAAGAATATGGCCACTAAGGTTACCAACTAAGACAAATACACCTGGGGGAACAGTCTATGATCCGATACGCATGCAACGGCGGAGAAGCAAGCTCAATCCCCTTAAAGGCTCCTTGACATAATCGAAGGTTTACCAACAAGTGACCCCAAGCTCCTCGACAATGGTTAATATGAGGTTTACCATTTTTAATACGTGAATATCTGGCGTCGTTCCCAATGAGGAAGGAAGGTTTGCGCTTTTCGTCATTGGATTCCACTTTTTCATGTTTCTCCTTTGAACTTTTGTTCGTTTTGTTCTTCTTCTTTCCTTTCTTCTTCCCGCCGGATTTTGATTTGGCTGTAGATGATTCTACAACGTGAATATCGGTGGAAATCTCTGCAAAAGAATCTCCTGTTTGGGAATCAGGCAAGGTTATGATAGGGGAAGAATTCTTGGAAGACTTCTTCTTACTTTTAGTGTTAACCGTGCCAATCATACCATCAGCGGCATGAGATCCCGAAGGAGCTGCAGCGATTTGATTTTTCTTGGGAAGATCGGGGATTTTTTCATGTAACATACCTGACTAAGTATAAACCAAGTCAACGTACTGTGCTTGAGCAATGAATTGCTCCTCGGTAACCACTCCAGCTTTAGCAACATCTTCAGTGATCTTTGGCAACAAAGATTTTACAAACCACTCAGCCAAGATCTGATCCGGAATAAATACATTCACTAAACGACGTCGACGTCTCCACTCATGAATATGATCTGAAATATATGTGGATGTTGATTGTTTTAGCGAAGTTAACAATTCCATGCCATTGTCATATCGGACTGGCAACTGAAAATGAGTTAAAAATGAGGTAACTAACTGACTAAAATTATAAAAAGTGCCTCGCGGTAACTCAATGTACCACTTGGCCACGAGACCAATTAGAGTGCGCTGGAAAAGTCTAAGATGGATTGAATCATCTGTGATGGAGTTAGACACACACCAGAGGTGTTAAGTCATCACATGGTTCGACGGGTCCTCTCCTGATTTACCTTCGAACTTGGGAATGTCACTAGGCAACTTATTCGGCATTGGTGGCCAAAACAGAAGATAATTAATGGGATCGTTCGTTAGGCGCGACAAGTTAGGCAAGTCCAAAGTTGCGATAAATGGTAACTGTCGATTAGGATCCCTAAAACTCTGGGTCATGAGACCAACCCCAGGAGGAGGATATCCAGATAACTAGGAATAGGAATCGCGTTCAAGATATTGTATCCTCCCAGAAAACCAGGATTAACTGGACCGTACTAGGGTTGTTGAAGTTGTTGATAAGTGTACCCGGGATATGGTTGATACTGATAAGCTGGTTGTTGGACAGCAGGACCGTATTGGTACTGTCCCTGGTACGGTTGATAGGTGAATTGTGGTTGACTTGTGACAACCGTACTTAAACCAGGTTGTCCTACAGGCATCTGAACCGAAGTTTGAATCGTAGATCCAGACGGTGGTAAAGATGTCTGAGGAGTAGATACAGGAACAGTAGAAACCGGAGCTGTCGATACTCCAGAAGTAGGTGGGGTAGATTGAACAAATGTAGCGGCAGTTGTAGCAGTTGTTTGAGGCGGAGTACGAGGTGTACTAGGCCCAGGCTGAGAAACTACTGAAGGTACAGAAGTTTGAATGTTAGACTGGACTGGTTGCTGGGGTGTACCAGAAACTAGGGGTTGTCCAGTTTGAGATGACAACTATACACTTGGCTGCAACACCTGTTGGGTTTGCGATGGATCCCACACTATATTCATTCCGGGGTACTGACCCATAACAGGTTGAGAATACTGAGGACCATAACCGGGTTGAGGGTAGAATTGATAATTGAAAGGTACATTTCCCGTTCCTTGAACATAGGTTGGACCTTGGGGTGGTTGGAAACCTTGGTTCGAGTATTGACCTTGGGGTTGATACCCTTGAGGCTCATACTGATACTGGGGTTGACCTTGAGGTATAAATTGATACTGGGGTTGACCTTGGGGTACATATTGAGTCTGGGGTTGACCTTGAGGAACGTATTGCCCCATAGGTATGTACTGTCCTTGAGGTTGCCCCCAGATGCAAATTGTGTACCTTGAGGTTGTCCCCCAGGCATTAATTGAGGTTGCCCCCAGGCGGTAACTGGCCACCTTGAGGTTGAGGATTGGGAATAGAACCTGACATCATAAGAATGTCTTCTACGCTCAACGGCTTTGTACCATTGCTTCCAGTTAATAACCTTTGCTCAATGGGTTGAGGAGATGCTCCCAAAAAAGTACCAGAAAGAGACTGATACCCAGAGGGAATAGATGGACCACCGTACAAAAAAGATTCGGGCGATTGAGTAAACATGGACGACTGTCCTGACATATTTACGGGAGTATAAAAACCTCTAGGTGTTGAGTGATAAGGAGCACAAGGTGGTGAAAAACTTAACCCTGAGTTTCCTAAATAATTAGTTAAAGAAAGATACCAAGAACTACTCCTAGGTGGACTGTAAAAATATTGATTCACGCTCCCTTAATTCAATGACAGGTTGATTTTCAGGGATAGGGATGCATACTTCTTCTTCTTCCAGAGCAAGTTCTTCAATAGAAATAAGTCCAAAAGGAAGATCTTGAGTGATTACTCTTTCTACCCTAGGTGAACCAGGACCACTAAAAGTTGGAGAAACGAACCCCGATGTCGGAGTAGCAGCAAATTCACTTTCAGGCTAGGATATTTCGGGTTCTTCACCTATATCACTAGTAGATGAAAAGCTACCAGCGATTTCGGAGACAGACACTGACTGTGGATTATATCCTGCTACTAGCATTTGAAAATCAGGATGTACTATCAAAGAAGATTCTCCTTCTTCGGTGACCCAACTCTACTGTCTCTAGGAGTTACGAGGACTTTTAAGCCTTCAATTTGGCTTGGTACTTCCTCAGGAGGTTGGCCGCGAAGTCTATGGGACTTCCTCAGTAACTCAGCCACGTTTATAATCTCAGGAGGCTGGCCCCGAAGTTTACGGGACTGTCTTGGTAATTCAGCCACAGTTAAAGACTTTTAACTACTTCACACACAAACAAAGTAAAATCTCAATACAAAGCACCTAAGGTCTCTAAAGAACCAAACAAATTTGAATCACATGCCTAAAGAATCTAGGAGATCAAACACACACAAACAGTAACTTTCCGGACCGAAAACACTAGTTGGTGATGAAATCCAACGTCGCAGAGTTCAGTACAGAAATGGCGGTTGGAATAGTTACCCCGGCAACCTGCTTAATGAATAGACTGGCACAAGTTCCTCCACTTAACCGTCTCGAGTGAAGTGAACCCCCCAGAAAATCCAAGTGAGTCTAGCCGACGTCTGCTCCAGGTACAGTGGGATCTTCCCACCACTGTCACCTCAAGAAGAGTCCTAAAGAATATGGCCACTAAGGTTACCAACTGAGACAAATACACCTGCGGGAACAGTCTATGATCCGATACGCATGCAAGGGTGGAGTAGCAAGCTCAATCCCCTTAAAGGCTCCTTGACATAATCGAAGGTTTACCAACAAGTGACCCCAGGCTCCTCGACAATGGTTAATATGAGGTTTACCGTTTTTAATACGTGAATATCTGGCGTCGTTCCCAATGAGGAAGGATTGATTCCCACACTGGGTCAGACACGATCTCATGCTTCTCCTTTAAGAGGAGCTTTCCCAGAGCATAAATGCAACACTTGGATTTCTTCCCTACCACAAGATACAACTACTTGTTTGTTTTTACTGTCTTGGAGAGTTAATTACTCTCCTACTCCAAGACACTAGCCTAAGCTAAGTTGTTGTATCAGAGCCCTAGAAATAAAAATGTTACTAGGTGAATTTTACTTTAAGCGTTAATTTTAGTGGTTTTTGTTTAAGTCCAAAGGTGCGGAGATGAAACTCATGGTATGAAGACTCGACTCAAAATCACTAAAAATGCACCTAGGATGATCTAAACAATCTTTTTCTCTTCGATGAATTTCTAAACTAAGAAAGAGTTTGAGAATGCAAATACTTTAGAAACACAAATCTTTCTCAATTAAACAAATTAAAAGAAGAGCTTTTCCTTTCCAAAGCACTCAAAACGAGACAACTAATTATTTCACAAAAATTTCCCTTTTTCATTTCAAAGCACTCAATCACTACAAAAAACAAACTTTTCCAAAAGAGATTTTTTTTTTAATATATTTTTTGCAAAACACTCAAAACTAATGAAAATGACTAACTTTGAGATCTACAAATTATAAAAACCTATTTGAAGTCAAAGCCTACTAAAAGTACTTTTTAAGGATGTTTTACTCAGCTAGATGCAAGCTAAGGACTAATTTGTGTAGAATCACAAATCAGTCAAGAACAACCAATTTCATTTTCTTTTTGAAAATGAAAATCCAAACTCTCAAACACAAGCTTTTCGAAGTTTTGTAAAGAGAAAACTCAAAGCGGATTCCTCAAACAAGGGGAGATTTCATACATGGTCAGACTCATAAGAAGGCTGGTAGACACTAAGGTGATCTGAAGTCCCTACAGCTTCTAAGCTCAGAGCCACTACACAACCAAAATGAAAAACAAACCCAACAAGCAAAACTCCTAGGAATTTCACCTAAAACCCTAACACTAGTGAAATTAAACCAAGGAAAGTTTTTGACAGGGTACGCAGGCAGCCTGTTTACACAGGTGCATTCACGCTCTGTGTACAAATCAAAATCACGTACAGGTATACACTGTGCTTAACTCAGAGGGTGCGTACTTCTCCCAAAACTATGAAAAATAAAAACTAACTCAAAATTAACTAAATCCACCCAATCCCACAATCATCAAGCCAAAAACAGAAACAAAAATAGAGTTTCTCAGGTCAAAGTATAAACAAGGAAAACAATCAATTCCCCAGCGGAGTCGCCATTTTGTCACACGGAATAAGTCGATCTTGTGGACAAGATAGACCTTCCTAGAATCTAAAGAAGACCTAATGACAAGCAAACCAACCAGACACTATCTTTCTCTAAATATGCTTTAATAAACAATAGCAAACAAGTGTTTTTAGGGCCTACCTTAGGTCCAACGCTAGCTTGTGGATGCCTTCGCTCCTTTGATCCAAATGAGCTCCTCTTCGCGAATCTGCAAACACAAACAAGGCAAACAAATTAAATAGCACCTGAAAAGCCAATTGCATAAAACATATTTAACATGAAAGTCAAGGAGTCCATGAAACAAATAACATAAGATACTTGTTGAGAAAAATGAGTTTGATTGTATTAATTCAAAAGAAGAAGAACCTTACAACCTTTGCCTTGACACTGTACAAGCTCCTCCCAGGGTCCAGCAAGAAGTCTCCTCTACTTTGACAAGTTTCACTCACTCCCCAATGAAACCAAAAAGGTATGTGATCTCTCCTCTTTAGGCTTAACTAGGAAGTCTTGATTTCACCAGCATTTACCCTCAAAAATGTTCAGCTTCTAACCTCTCCAGCAACCAGCCCAATGCCTGTATTTATAGTGCAATGGAGGGAGGTTACTAGGTCCTCCTTCAAAGGGATAAAGCCCTCCTTCAAAGGGATAGCTCCTCTCATCAAGGGATTAGCTCCTTCTCTTTTGGGATGCATGAACCACCTCAGAGCGAACAATCCACGTCAAAATTCCTTCTAGAAACCTATAGAATTAACCCAAAGTGAGTTTTTTAAGATAAAAGTTGTGCCTTTTGACTTTCACAGGGGTCCGCACCTACACCGTTAGGGACAGAGCGGGCAAGTACGCAGCTTTTGTACACAGAAGGTGCGGGACCGCAGGTGACTATGAGAGAAAGTGTGGAACCAGAGTTACATTGATTTTTAATGTCTTTCTCTCATTTCCAAAGCTTGATTTGAAGAGCTGAGGTCTGAGACCTGCTTAGGAGGATAGTACAAGTGATGATAGACCCATACTGACTGCAAATAATCATGGTGACGATATTTTTGTGTAACACAGGAAACTTCATCGTATTCGACGTGTTGAAGTGTGGCGGAGGTGGTGGCAGTGTGGGTGAAAGTGTATGCTATGGGGGTGAAGGGGGAGGTGGTGTGGGCAGATGAGGTATTCACATAAAACCTTGTCTTATTAGCTATACAACACTTTACGGTGAGGCCTGTACTGCTCCCTCATTGTCGCTCAAAGGAGGTTCTATCAATGGGCTATATTTGGGACCTGCTCTTTCCAGATTTCTAAAGAATCATCCACTTTGTGTAGATCCAAACATCAAGGCAGTGGCATAACCCTTTTATCCCACGAGAGAATTTTAATCCAAGTATTCAAATATCTCAAATACTTACTTTGCAGTCCTTTGAAAAAGCATCATTCTACTTTGCTGTAACTGACTGAGGTATCAACTACAAATTCTGTCACGAATCCTCCTATGACTCAATCAAGCCAGTGATCGACAACACGCATGAGATTATCTTCAGAAGCTTCCAACCTCCACACTAGTTCTGAGGTCCACACTATTGGACTGTCAAGCCTCCACCTTCCTTGGTCGTCTACCAATTTAGCGATCCACTCGTATACTTTGATTGGGAAGGTGCAAAAGAAGATCTTGTGTATTTCTGTGTACATATATATGTCCAACCACTATTCTTTCATCAGGCATGGATTTCTATTTTCTTGCGCCGTGAATTCGTGGATATTTCTATCCAACCACTCCTCAATTTCTTTCTTAGTCGGATTCCAGTGATGCGACATTGCACATCTCTTTATGCAGATCCTAGTCCTAGCACAGAACCATTTTTTGGCTTAGTGGGTCATGACCCAGGTTTAGAGTTAGTTGCACCAAACAGATCCCTACACTACTGGCCCTTTCAGCATCACTCTGCGGAGCGCTGACTGAAGACTCACTCGAAGCAGTATGGGGGGGTGTTGGAACCATGTTTCGCACCAAGAGATCAACGTGATGTCATTTTTTCCCTAAATATACCTTCATCTAGATTAATAAGCCTTTATGGATTATCAGTATAACTCCTTTAGTTAGCCTCTAGACCTTCGTGAAGGTCTAAAACTGTCTTTCGTAGACCTTGAATAGATCAGTCAACTACTTATGCGCATCAGAGATTATTCTTAATCCAGTAATTACTTAGATCATCTTAAGTGTTGGATAAGTTTAATATATGACAAGATAATCTTCACATATATAGTTAATGTTAATTGTGTTCAAGTAACAACATAAATTGTGTAAATTTGCCCGTCAATGCATCATTATTTCATAAACCCATCATTTGTCACAACATAAGCGTATTCATATAAAATAGAAGTAAAGAGATAAACATGAGAATTTCTGTAATAATCTTATTTATTAATACTCAGTTCAGCTTACAGACTCAAGACTTCCCTGCACACTCACCTACAGGGGTCCACGCACTCAGCTACGGACTCTACTCTATGCCTCTGTGCACATAGTTGCAGAGCCTTTCTTCCTACTCTTCTGCGCTAACTCCCTAGAATTCTCCCATAGACAACTTCATTACTCTTCCTTGGACACCCTAAGACACACTTATTTATACAATCCATGGTTCGCAAACCTTGGGTAGATCCTCAAAAAGCCGACTCAACTTACATAAAGAAGGGTAAAACCCTTTATGACTCTTTAATTATCTATGCACTCTACGACCACAACTTGTGGAGACTTTACATCTTTATAAAATAAAACTTGGGCTTTTGCCCCAAAATTGACTCTAGCGGGCCCCATCCCAACACCACCACAATGTAGCTTTTACAATTATTCTTTGTTTTAATAAAAAACAAAGTTTCTTTTCATTTCTTTTTATTGTGTGTTCTTCTCTTTTCTTTTGGAATTTCATTTGTTTTAGATCTTGGGGGCCTCCCCCCAAGATCTGGATCAAGGCCTGTAATGTTATAGGAGGAGTTCCTAGAGCCTTTTTAGGGTGGAAATGATGCCTTGAGGGCATGAAGAGGTGGATGGAGGTTACAGAGAGTGAAGGAACATTGGGTTGAGCCCCTTAGAAAAGCCTAGGACCTCTCAGAGGTCTATCTTGCACCAAGATGAATGCTCATAATGTCCTAAAATTACTAGGAAAAATGACTGTGGAAACAAAGTTTTGGGATAGAATTGAGGAATTGAAAGAGAATATGGAGGAGTCGAAGATGGAGATGGAAGAGGTTCCCTACCTTGCAAATCAACAGAGCCCTGCAGTGAGCCACATGCATACATACATTGATCATTAAAAGTGTGATATAAACTATGATGGAAAAGATTAGTTGAATTTAAATAACATCTATTTTAAGCCACAACACTACTCTGATCACTGAACTGACTTCTAAGCTACAGAAAAAAATTATAGAGAAGAACAACTAACATTCATCTATGTCCAAGAAATCATAAATATTTTTGGACTAATATTTTGAATCCTTCCAACCATTCTCCCACAAGAGAGGTGATGTAGAATCTTGCAATCATAGGTTTTTATAGCTTAACCTCTACTAGAATGAAATAAATCTATGAAATGCTTGAAATCAAGAACAAAACACTAGTGCAAAAGAGGGACCAAATATTCTGGGTTGGGCCCGAAACCAAAGGTCTCGGCCCTTTGGAACTAATTTAGATGCAGCTTAATAACCAAATTCTCATTATCAAAAAGTAAAAGCTTCATACATCACATAAAATTTCAAAATGACAATGTCAAGTTATGAAATCACTAGCTACACTTAGCTGAATCAAAACTTCAAATTCTAATGAGATTCTCATATTGTTTATTTATACAAAAAGGTACTTGATAGCAGTTCCCTCAAAAATATGAGTGACTCCATCCTTGATCTCGGAAATGGTGGATTTTGTCCCTCTTGAGCTTCACTTGTACTAGGAGTTACTCAGCTGCAAATGAATTCAAACTTGTAAGAGAGAGGATGTTATGATCCCAAGCTTACTTAGGGAGTGAAGGATGTGGACCAACCCCCTAAATTATGTCCTGGTTGTCTCCATCAATCCCCTGCATAGTAATTCCTCAAAAATGATTCTTTTCCCTAGAATTAAACTACATTAGGCCATATATTATGAAAAACACCTTTTACTCTTATTACTAAGATTAATATAACTAAAAATGTGAATTAATGTGAGAAAATGATAGTTTTAAGGCTGGAGGATGGCATGATGATCTTCAAAATATACCTATTGATGGGACTCATCATCACCCCCTCTTGAAGGTGTTGCTCATCTATTGAGAAACTCATTCATACATGTGAAGATATTTCATGGCCTTGGTTGTGTCTCTAACATCCCACAGATCCTCAAATGGTGTGCCCTATTATGGGAAAAATGCTGCATTTGTTTCTATTTGAGTCCACTCCCTCTGCTCTTCTATTTCATCTCTTCATTCTTGTAAGCCTAGCAGTAAGGGTGGATTGAGTTTGAGTCCTATCCATATGATCGTCATCCTCTACATTATTCTCTTGTACACTGGTGTTATCTCCAAGGAATTCCTTAGCCTTTTAGGAGAGTGATATTCTCTGACTTGCATACTATGGGGTAAGGCATGCCATCTTCTCTGGCAAGCTTGCAAACTATTTATTCCCAACATTATAAAGGTGTATTCAATGACATGAAATTAAAAAGGAATGTAACAAATTATAGATATAATCATAAATACAGAGATGCAACAAAAATGACACTTCATTTCATTAATATCACAATACTGAAATATGCTTACAAACAGAATGGAAATAAACTAGCTTGGGTGATGGTAGTTTATCTCTAAGAAGATATGTGACAGATACATGTCTCTGAACTATGTTAGAATGTGTCTCAAGGGCCTATTTATTATTGAAAAACAAGGGAAAACCCTAAACAACCAAACCCTAACCCCACGAGATGGAACGCCAAGAGTTTGTGGGCCTCGTTGGCATTAGTTGGGTAGCAAACTTCCTGGTGTCGTAACTTGGTCATATTATCTCCATTTGACTTGTACAATACCTTGTTGGAAAGGTATCTCTAATTAATACATGATTTGTGGGAAGACCCTACAAATGGCCATGGGCTTGCTGCAGAGCTCAAAAAAACATCGTTTAGGGGGTCAAAACGGCTTTAGAAGTTTAGGACCAAAAAAACTGCTAAAAACAGTCAATGATGAAATAAAAAAGGAATAGATAAAAATGACTGTAGGTCTAGGTGGAATAGGCGGGTGTCCCATGAGGTGAGGAAATTTATGTTGAAACTAGTCCCTGGTGAACCAGTTGGCCTGATTTGACAACTCGATATAGATGGATCCTCTATTGGCGAGTGTTTTTTATATGTGTATCCATGACCTGATCAATTGTGGCATGTTCCATGCAGTTTGGGTTCAACTCTATTGGTGTGAGTTGTTCTGCAATGTCATATGTGTCCAGCAATGGTGGAAAGTATGACCGAAGGTTGTCTACATTGAACACTGGGTGTAAACCAAAGAACAGTGGAATGTTGAGCTCGAAGGAATTGTTGTCCACTACCTTGGTGATGGTGTATGGCCCATATCAGAGTAGGCGAAGCTTTCAGTGGGGTCCATCTAGGCGCTCCTTTTGCAAATGTAGCCAAACTTTGTCGCCCACCTACAGCTTGTGCGGAACTTGATGCTAATAATGGTGTTTCTTGTACTTAGTATTGCCTCTGTCCAATATGTCATGGACCTATTGGTGGATGTGTTGGATGCACTCAATGAAGTTGTTAGCCCTATCAGCTTCGAAATCAACATGAGCCGAATCTGCCTGAGAAGCTGCAAATGGTATGGCCACATTAATGGGACATAATGGTTGAAATCTCAGCCCTGCCTAAAAGGGGTTGTGGCCTATTGAGCTATGGAGAGCTCTGTTGTAGTTGTGTAGGACATAAGGGAGGCTTTCATCCCATGTGTGTGGATTCTTGGAGTTATACATGCGTAGAATGTGGACAATCAGCCTATTGACGACCTCTATTTGGCCATCACTTTAGGGATGGAAAGTCATGGACTTATTAAGTTTGGTATCCAACATCGACTAGGGACTTGATCAAAATGCACTCTAGAATCTGTTATCTTGATCTGATACACTGAAATGTGGGACCCCGAAGTGTCCCCACACTTTCTCAAAGAAGATTTTAGCAGTGGCCTCTACTTTGATACTCTTCTTGCAGGGCTCCATAATGGCCATCTTAGAGAATCTGTCGATGACCATCAAAACACAGTCGTTGTTGTGCTTAGAAGAAGGAATGCCCAACATGTAGTCCTTGTAGATGGATTCCCAATGTTGACTAGGAGTAGGAAGAGGAGTATATAGGCCTTGCTTCTTTATGGTTGGTTTGGAAATGACATAGGCAGTGCAAGATTTAAAGTACCTCCCAAAATCCTGACAAAGCTTCATCTAATAAAAATAATTATGCAATACTGTCATTATTTTCTATACCTGAAATTTCCAACGAACCGACTATAGTGTGCCTCCCAAATAATCTTGGCACACTCACTTGAAGGAAAATAGATGTGTGCCAAGTGGCATAATAGTTAATCTTGGAGGTGAAAATTTGGAACTTTCTTACCTTCCAAAAGTGTCTGGTATGTGTTGTCGAATTCTAGATTGCTCTTGTAAAGATGTGGCCACCTCGAAGTCTCGTTCCCACAAAATTCAAGCACAGTGATCAACACCATGACTGGTGGTCAACTGAGGAAGTTTGCAACATTATTGGTTCTTCTCTTCTTGTATTGCATGTTCAAATGGAATTTTTTAGCTATGTGGACCATTTTTTATGAAGATCGTTCTGCAACTTTTCTTGTGTTCGTATGAATTGTAGGGGTCGGTGGTCTATGTGGATGACCATTTCCTTCCCTATAATGTAATGCTTCCATTGATAGTAGGCCTACACAATGGAATACATTTATTTGTCATAAGTGGGATACTTTCGGACTATGTCTAATAGTGTCTCACTATGGTAAGCCACTGGATGCCCCTGCTGAGTAAAAACCACAGTAGTAGCATAGTTAGAGATGTTTGTCTCAATCACAAATGGTTGTTGTAGGTCTGGTAAGGTGAGCACTGGTGCAAAGTAAAAGCGATGCTTCAACATGGAAAATGCCTTATGCTGGGTTTTGAACTAAAAAAGAAATTATTTCACTCCACCCTTAGTCACTTGACTTAAAGGCCAAGTGATATGAGAGAACGCAAACACAAACTTACAGTAGAAATTGGCAAGACAGAGAAAGTTGTGGAGCTGTATTAGAGTGGTTGCAACTGGCCAATCCCAAATGACTTGTATCTTGGTTGGGTCCACATGCACACCCTACTCATTAATGATGTACCCCATATATTGAACCTGGGTCATGCCAAAAGTGCATTCTCCAAATTGGCACACAGCGTGTGTTGTCGTGGGGTTTGAAAGATCTATCGAATATGGTGGGGGTGCTCTCCCTAACTTTGTCTAAAGATCAAGATGTCATCTAAATAAACCACCACGAACACATTGGTGAAGAATTAAAATATGGAATCCATTAATATCATGAAGGTTACGGGGGCATTCATCAACCTGAAAGGCATGACCAACCATTCAAAAAGGCCCTCCTTGCATTTGAAGGAAATATTCCACACATCGGACGGTTCGATATGCACCTATTGATAACTCGAATTCATGTCTATCTTGTTGAAATATTTGGCCCCTTGAGCTTGCCTAGAAGGTTGTCAATCCATGGGATTGGGTACCTATTCATGACAATGATCTTGTTCAACACCCGATAGTCAATATAGAGTCTCTAGGTCTTGTCCTTCTTTTGTACCAATACAATTAGGCTCCCACGAGGTGCTGAGCTTGGCCTGATGTGACCTTTCCACAACAGCTCTTGAATCTACCTCTCGATCTCATCGTTCTCTAGAAAAAGCATCGATATCAGTCCATTGGGTAGCAGAGTGCCCGGGGTCATATCAATGGAGTTCTTTGCCTTAAAATGCAGAGGTACCCCTGTAGGCGAGGTGAAAATGTCCTTGTACTCCTCCACAACCTTCTCCATCTGTTGTTGTTGTGTGGAGGAGCCTTGTCTAGAATTTATGGTCACAATGTTCTTCTTTCCCTATGGGTGAATCATAAGGAAAACATATTTCCTAGTCTGTGAAATGATCTTACTACATTAATTTGCAATGATCAAAGAGATTTCGGTAGGTGGGGCTACTTCCAGTATCCTATACAACTTATTGCCCAAAGTAATAATCACAAAGTGAGGTCTAGACTCATATACAACATGTCCCGTCCACAAGTATGGTTTTCCAAATAATACATCACAAACTTCAAGAGGAGAAACATCACACAGTACCTCATTTGTGAAGGGCTTGATGTTGTAGGGAAGGTGGCACTACTGGCTGGCGTGGAGATCTCTTCCTTGATGAAGCAACCCAATGGTGTATGGTTGTAGATGTGTTGTCTTTAGTAGGCCTAGATGCTTCAAAAACTTTACTGAAATGAAGTTCTTTTGGCTCCCACTTTTGACAATGAATTGTAGAGGATAACCCTTCACCCACATCTGTGAGTGGAAGATGGGTCCCCCCTCCTTTGGATCTTTAGGCTCATTCTTCTAGATCTTGGTGGTGGCCATAGTGGAACTGGGCTCTGTGTCGATGATATTCTTCCCCTTGTCATTCACCTTGTTAGGTTCTGACTCAGAGTCACAACATGCATCTGATTCAGAAGCCTTTAGCTCAAGCACCAGTGATTGCTTGTCCCAACACTCACTTGTATTGTGAGTGGAGCTCTTATGAAACTCACACAATTTTACCATGTCCTTCTTTGTCTTTGGGGTGTTTTTCTTTGCTTGCGGCTTTAGCAGGTTGTCCTAGGCCACCTCACCTTAGCTTTGGCCTTTTCCTTGTGGTTTGGGGTCACCTTTTCCTTGCTTCAGATTTTCAAATAAAAAATCTTGCATATTTTCTTTAAAATTATGCTCAATCTTGATAGTGTATCAGTATTTCATGCTAAGCGAGGATATGTCCAGGAACTCCATCTCATCCTGGATTTACTTGTGCAATAAGCCACGGTACTTGAGTACCAAATGATGCTTAGAATATTTGATACCTATTTTTGTGTAGAGGGTATGGAAAACATTTGTGAACTTCGACACATCTTGGACCATTCCTTACCCTAGCGTGGTATGGATTTATATTCATAGCTCCTGACAGGTTAATATTGTTCCTTGATGGCATCTTAGAAAGAATCCCAAGTGGGCACAGCTTAAAATAGTGAGGATTCCCTCTCATCCTTTTGTTCACAGTATGTTTCCCACCAGTCCTTGACTTGTTGGGCGACTTTGAGAAGTGAAAACGTAATCCTTTCCAAATTGGAAAAGTCATGAACTGAAAAATATCCTACAACTAGATTCAACCATTTATCTACAGCGTCTGCATCTATCTGGCCCTCAAACATGGGAATTTCAAAGTTAACTTGTACCTTAAAAGGAGTGGCTCCTCCAGAGTGGCTTCTGGTTTAAGATGCATCTCTTGTGGGTAGTTGTCGAAGGATCTGGGGAAATTTATCTATCATCACATTCCTTTGTTGCTCGAGGGCTTCCTCGAGTGATATTTTGATAGGATCTCCTGCCCCCTCATCTTTCTTTTCTTCTGTTATAGGAGTTCATCAGGGTTTTCGAGGTTGGTCTTGCAAAAGTTAAACCAGATTGAGCCCTAACTCCTTATATCTTGACCTCGTTATGGACATGTAGAGTGAAAAAACTAAAAATCATATCACTCTGATACCACTAATATGAACTTAAACATGAACACACCAAATTACAAATATAGCCACAAATACAAAGATGCAGCAAAAATGATTGTTGGGCGTAAGCCCAACTTGGCCTAGATTTTGGCAAATACTCTGCATTTCATGAAGCATGGATTGGAGCATGTAGTGGAGCACGTAGTAGAGTAGTGAAACATGAACTGGACTGAACAGTGGAGCAGAATTTGATGTACCGCGTGGTGTAAGGGCTTCAGGGTGGGTCAATGCCTCTCCTTTTCTAAAATCACATGATTTTGTAAAGGATCAATGGATTTTGGGCCATAGTTGCTTGTTTTAGGGAGCCCATGGTATTTGGAGAATGGTATTGTAACAATGAAACACGTCGATGTAAGAGTATATATATACTAAAATAATTATAAAAGAATCATCAAATTGATCCAGATCAAGTGTTATGGTTGTATTATTGTAATCTGTAGTTTTGTAGCGAAGGAGAGGTTCTGCAGCTGAGTGCGTAGACAACCTACAACTTAGTGCATGGGCCAAGAACTGTTTGTTGTACAAGATTTATTATATGAAGAAACTGTTGTTATGGGCATAGCCCCAAAATGGGGTGAACCATGGTAATTTTGTGTATTCATGTGTATATTTGTTTATTATATGTTTTAGAGTTGCAGTTATTTCAGTTGCATTTGATTTCATCACAATGATGGTTTATGGTTTTATATGATACGATTAAGTGACTAATGTAATATGGAAAAGTGATTGATGAATGTTAATAACAAGGAAACATAATAATACCACATTTCCACATCCTTCAAGGTTGCAGAAACCTAGTTTTGTACCCTCCAATAGACACTTCATGTGAAACTACGATCTGCTTGCAGGTCATTTCCAAAAGGGCCATTGATTGAGGGTTTTTTTGGTTCGCAGTATAGATCAAACCTGGTTCAGCCCAAACCAAGCCCACAATGACACTTCATTTCATTAATATCAGAATATTGAAATATGCTTACAAAGAGAATGGAAATAAACTAGCCCAGGCAATGGTAGCTTATCCTTGAGATGAGATGTGGAGGCTACATGGCTCTAAACTGTGTTACGATGAGGCTGAAGGGACTATTTATTTTTTAATAACAATGGAAAACCATAAACAACCAAACCCTAACCCGAGGAGATGGAACGCCAAGACTTTGTAGGCCCCATTAGGGTTAGTTGGGAAGCCAACTTCTCGGGATCGTAACCTGCTCATATTATCTCTGTTTGGCACGTACAATACCTTGTTGGAAATTTCTATTTGAGTAATATAGTATTTACAACAAATCCCATCCTATGGCAATAGGCCTAATGCATACCTCAAAAAAATGTCGTTTAGGGGGTCAAAACTGCTCCCAAAGTTTAGGACCCGAAAAACTACTAAAAATACTAAATGGTGAAATAAACAAGGAAACAAATGAAACTGACTAGAGGTCTAGGTGGAATAGGCGGGTACCCACCAATATCCACATGCATCATTCAAAGTGCATAATGGCTTGTTCCTAGGTTACAATGTATTTGGGTTCTAAAGTAACATCATTGGAGATGAGGTTATGATTGTTGATGGCATCCTTAGGGCTCACTAGCTTTGCTATTTTATACAAGGGTTCCTTCTCCTCTTTTTTCATTACCATTTTCACCTCCTCAGACCTTGTCCCTTCATGAGTCAACCAAGATGCTAAGGCCATGAGCTACATGTCTCCAAAGCTTGAATTGGGATCTTACAAATTTCAATCTGTCAAAGTGAAATTGTGCATGTTGAATTCAACTAACATTTCCCTCCCTTCCATACAAGTTTGGTTGCAAAAATCAATAAATTGTCTATAGTCCTGAAAAGGTAGAGACCCATATTTTTCTATAGTTTTTTTTGGAACTACAACCATTTTTCTTTGAGGAAGACAACATAATATTTTGATGGTTTCCTACATTGTAGGGCTTCAATATAGAGACTTGCCATGGTGTCAAGTTGTTTTTCTTTCTCCTGCAACCTCTCTCTAAACCTTGTGTTTTCTACCTATAGTTTCTCCTTCATAATAGAATCCCTTTGTCTCAAATCACATAATTCCTTACCCATTTCAATGAATTTCTCCTCCATGAGGCCCACATCTTCCACATTCTTGGATTTGTCAATTTGCATCCACCTATGGGTTTTGCCTCTCTCTATCTCTAGCTCATAATGGAGTGGGACTGAAAAATTTTCAGGGATAATCCTTTCGCCTTCAATAAATTTGTAGTAGGAGCCAAGCTACGCCATGGATCGGACTCTTGGAGCCTTTGGAGGTCCTTTCCAACTAATTTTGAGGTGGTTTCTTCCTTCTATAGCTCTTTTTTCTACTCTTGTTTCTTCCCCTATTCCTCTTGTAGAAGAATCTACCCCTCCTATAGCAAACCCTATCTCTCCTATAGAAAAAATATGTCTCTCTTGTAGCTACTCTTCTTCTTCTTTCTTAAAGGTAGCTTGTGTCCTAAGTTTCTTGAAGTCCACTGACCTAGTGGTGGGCCTACCCATAGATGCTACAAGTGACTTGGTTTTGGTTTTAGGAGGAATGACCTCCTTAATATTTCCTTCAATGGGTCTTACTTATTCCTTTTTACTTGGTGATTCATCAATAATGATAAGGACCTTTGTGGAAGATTTTGGTTTCCCCTATCTCATTTGGTGCTCTTTCTGGTTCTGAAATATAGGGGACCTTGTCTTGGTTGCCTCTTCTTGGTCTTGACAGGAGTGCCCAATGTAGCTAATGTTGTAGTTTCTACCTTTTCAATATCCCCTCAAGATAGACTTGTTTGATGTGGTTTTTTTTCTGCTTCTTAGGGTTTATAAGTTTCCTCAGGGCTTACTCTTTCTTCTGCTTGCTTCTCCCCCTATTCTCCTTTAATTTTTGCTTCTCCTTCCTCTATCTCTGCTGGATCTTTTTCCTCTTTTTTTCTCACCCCTTTATTTTTTTTGCCTCTTTGTCCTCTCTTTTCTCTCCTTCTTCTTCTTCTTCTATTTTTCCTTCTTTACCTCTAATGCTAGAGGCTAGTGTTTCTCCAAGTGTCATGTATTGGGTTTTTATGAAATTATATCTATCCATGTCCACAAATTTAGTCCATAGGGCAAGGATCCTCAAGTGGCTCAAGGCATCCATCACTATTAGCAGCATGAGGCCATGGAGAGCTAAGTGTTGGTGATTTTCTTCCCTCACCTTTTGACTTATCTGGAAGATTAAATGTAGGAGGAAATGGGGAACACTAAGTCTTTGAGGGAGAGGAAATTATGCTTTGAATCTCAGATCATGGAGAAATATGAAGTTGTAGGCATAAACCACACTCAATCTCCCTTCACAAGATATACACTTGAGGATATGATAAGATACCTCATCCCAAGGGTAAGGTAGGATTTCTCTTCCTTCTCCATTCTTATCTTCTACAATATTCTCTTTCCAAATAAAGAAGTTTCTCCTAGATGTGACACTCATTTCCTTGTCTTCTTTTCACGACCTAATTCCTAGGGGTAAGGTGGTGACTTTTCTTGTGGTTTCAGGACTTAAAGAGATGTCCAACCCCTTGAAAATAGTAGTGGCACTGAGAATGTAATGCCATGGAAATTTCATGAGCAAGATCATCATCATACCCCTTTAGCAACTCAAAGAAACCCAACCATTAGTTTCTTTTGAATATCTCCACTACAGGAGGGTGTTGATGAATCATATTAGTGTTTGATGGATCTCTTCTATTGAATAATCCCCCCACTTTTTCTACTCTCCCTCCGTGGTGCTATTTAGGTGTGAAATTAAAAAAAAAACAATCTCAGTGGTGAAACAATGTTAAATTCCTTGGTAGTAGTGAGGGAGAATGGGCTAGAATTTATATCAACCAAACTACTTTTATCTTCTTCTAACCACAACAATTTCCAAAGAGACCTCCTACTTCTTAATTGACTTTTTAGGCTATCAAATTTCAAGCAAACTTCTCATGTAAGTGGATGTAAAAACAAGGAAGGAGGGTGTCACTTACTTCTTGCCAAAACAATTTTGTGTGCGCATGATGATTTTGAGACAATTTCGAGCCACTATGGCTCATTTCTCACCTTCCAATTTCTCTTGTAGCTCCTTCTCACCCCCCTATAGCACTTGTAGGCCTTCCTATAGCTTCCTCCTATAGAACTTACAAACATGGTTCAAAACTTCTTGGTGGCACCCTAGGTGGTCTAATACAATAGCTCGTTCTTCTTCTACCTAGAATGAGTGATGGTGAAAATGAAGTCATGCTCAGTATATAATATTCTTTTTTTGGGCTAAAATCTTGGTGCACTTTAGTGACATGGAATTAAAATGAGTTTATGTTTTTGGACCGTTGTCCCTACTCCTTGTAATCATTTCTCTCTCCTCGTGATTATCATGTAACTCTTTGACAAAACCACCTCACTTTGAGTTTACATCTCCACGTTGGATGGGTGATTAACACAAACATAAGTTCACAAGGGATTCACTCAGTGAACCTATGACGTATCACGTGCGTTCATGGCATATTAAACAAAACCATTAATTTGACTACATATTGGAAAATCCATCTAAAAACCACATTATTTAGCCTCCTACCAATATGAACCCAATACAACTTCCCAATTAAAAAACCCCTACTTTTACTAGATATTGTAGGTATCCATTTTTTCATTAACATTTGTTATACCTCTTCATATTTTTTCATTAACTTTAAGCTCCATTTTTTATATTTGCCAATATAAAAACCGTTTACCCCATATATATCCCCCAATATATTATGTCATTTTTTCCTTAATATATATCCCCCAATATGAACCCACGTGGTATGATATTTCTCTCCCAGTTAAGCCCACATGAGTTCACTAGCCAAGGGTGGCCAAGTTCACTGACCACCTCTAGCTTATTAAAACAACTCTCTCAACCATTACAAATTTGAGTCATTTTATGCATGGGAAGAGGTGAGGGTTGCCATACTTGACACTACCTGTGGATCGAATTGTTGGAGATAGTTGCATGTTGGAGCTGGGCAATATAACATCATGATCAAGGGATTTGACTCTTTTACTTATTTCTTGTGCATGTCTTCATAACTTGATGATACATTGACTGATGATGTTGTTGTGTGTGTATAGGTGCCCCTGTGATGTACAAGATGTTGTTGCTAGTGGGATGCCCTATTGAGGATGATGTGTCCCTTCCTAGTTGCAGAAAAGGCTCCATTATGCCTTCTGTGGGTGGAAAAAAAATATATCAGGGATTTCTATTATGACTGCATAGGATGACACAAGAGGAGTCTTCTTCCTGTAGAATTCTTTTGATCCTCCCTTGAATTTGTCAGTTTTCATGATGGTGTTGAGGGAGATGATGAAAATCCATGAGGATAGGGTTATAGTCATGAGGAAGTAGTGCAAACATTGGAGAAATATAAAATAGTGGCTTCTGTTTTTTTCTCAGAGGTAGGACAAAGTGGAAAATTTGAGCAAGTTTCAGTGAAATAGAGTGGACGGTGATGGATGGATGATGAGTAAATCATTTCCTCGAGGAATCATGGCCTTCTAGATTTTTATTCTCATTAGAATCCCATCCTGCAGCGTCACAGGCTCCTCCCGTAGCATTACAATACAGGTCCTTCCTGTAGCATTATATCGAGGAGGTGAAATTTGAATTTCTCATTGATTGGATGGTGGAGAGAGATGGTTATATGAGTGGAGAGTATGGATATGAGGTGTATGGATGGAAGGATGTATTGGAGATTGTAGGTTTTGTCCTGTAGCCATAAAATCTGCCAACTGTGTGCAGTCCTGCAAAAGAAGAGAAAGGTTAGTAGGAATGGTGTAAGCTTCTTCCTTGTGTTCCTCTTTTGTCTTTTTGTTTTTTTTGTTTTTCTCATTTTTTTTGACACAAGTAGGCTACCTCTGTGGAGTTTTCCAAGCTGTATGTCTACCCTAGGTGCCTCAGAAGAGGTATTCACCTAGGGATCTTTATTTTTTCTTCTCTTTTTTTTTTTTTCTACTAGGCTACCTCAGAGAGATTTTCAACCTTGGAGTTGGACTCATATGCTTCATATAGATTTTAATCCAAGCCTTTTATTATTATTTTTTTATTTTTTCAAATTCCTAGGAATGTTGTGGACTAGAAACTATGAAACCTTCAATCACATTTAATTATATGTTCATCGAACTGATTAATTATTCCTTGGACAAATGTATTCTATATAGCTTCATCCTATAACCATTTAAAAGTAATGAAATACCTTCCTCATCAATGGTTTTAATCTAGACAGATCCATTTTCATGACACTTTTCAACTATGTATGCACCCAGCCATCTTCTCATTAGCTTCCCTTTGAAATATTTGAACCTAGAATCATATAACATGGCCCAATCTCCTTCCTAAAAATTCTTTTTGCTTATATCCTTGACATGTCAAACCTTTCTTTGTAGTTATATGACTTCAGTGTGTAGGAGAGCTTGCATCCTAAACTCATCTAAGCCATTAAGTTGGATCAACCTTTCTTGTTGTGTTGTAGTGAAGTATAAGCCCAACTGAGCTTCTGTCCTCAAAGTGTTATATTTAAACTAAATAGAAAGAAAATCCTTCTTCCCATAAACCAAGTCATAAGGAGTGAACCGAGTGGTGGTTTTCCAAGGGGTGTTGTAGGACCAAGTGACCTCTACTAGTCTTTTTGCCCAATCTTTCTTGCTATTGCTAAACAATTTGGTGAGGTTGATCTCCAATGCTCTATTTATGACCTTTAATTTCTCATTTTATTGAGTTTTATACGAAATGGATGTCTTGTACCTGATATGGTGTTGCCTCATGAGATATTCAATAATATTTGATCTTAATTGTGCTCCTTGATTGATGACAACCTCCCTTGGATACCCAAACTTGTAGAAGATGTTTTCTCTTAAAAACTCAAGCACTTTCTGCGAAGTTATTTCTTTGACTACCTTTTCCCTAGCCCACTTTTTCAAGTAATCAATGCACACAATGATGTACCTCTTTTTTCATGATGGTGGGTCAATTGGCCCAATGCAATCCATGCCCCACTTGTTGAATGGATCTAAGACCACTTGAGGTTGTAGGGGCATTTCATCTATGGGTGTGGGTTTTCCCATTCTTTGGAACTAATCACATATGGTGACATATCTCGTTGCATCTTGACATAAAGTGGGCCAATAGTAACCAACCTATAAAAATTTAAAGGTTGTCCTCTTAACAACAAAATTACCCCCACAAGGTCCATCATGACATGCTAAGAGGATTTCAAATACCTCTTCTTCTCTTACACATCTCCTCAAGATTTGATTTCATTCCAATCAAAAAATATTTCCCCCAATCTAAGTGAAAGGACCGCTTTTCCTTACAATCTTGATTTTCTCTCTGGATGATAGATTAGGAGAGAACCTCCCAGTAACTAAGTATTTGGCTATGTCAGCAAACCAAGGAGAAAGCACCAATATGGAAAGGAGATGTTCATTTGGAAGTTGATCCTCATTACCTATAGGCAAGGTTAGTTTGGAAAAGAGATATGCAACCACAGTTTCTTTCCCTCGTTTGTCAGTGATAGTCAAACCAAACTATTGTAATAATAACTACAATCTAATTATCCTAGAATTGCATTAGGCTTATTCATCAAATATTTAATGGTTGCATGATTAGTATGAACAAAAGTTTGATACCCATTGATATAAGGCCTGAATTTGTTTGAAGAATGTACTATAGATAAGAGTTCTTTTTCAATGACAGTGTAAGTCAACTAAGATTTAGACAAATTCTTACTAATGAAATAGATAGCATAAGAAAATTTTGTTGCTGTTATGAATTAGGTGTTGTCCTTGATGGAAACCTACCTGATCAGTTGTCCTTGATGACAATATACTTGTTAAAGGTATAAATAGGATGTGTTTACAAATGTGAATGAGTGTTTTGAAAAATGCATGGTAGTTCAAAGGTAGAGGAATGATAAAGTTGGAAGTTCAAGAAGTGTACATGGGTTCTATTAAGCCAAGTCATGTATACATGGGAGTTTGGTGAAGCAAAGTGGCATATGGCTTTTACACCATGTTATTCTAAATACCAGGGTTCTTTACCATGGTATTGGCCCATAGTAATGACTAGGATAATGGATATTGATCTCGTCAAAGAATACCATCGGCATAACTATGGTTTTGACCCATGGTATTAAAAAACGCTAAACTATATAAGATGGTGAAGATCAACGCGTGTGGTGGGTGTAGGTGATTGAAATCTTATGAATAGTTAAGATCTAAAGAAAATATGTATGTTATTGGTTTTTTATGCTTTGCTTGATCTAAACTAAGTATGCACCTATTGTAGTGGCTACAACCACCCTCAAAAATTTTTCCTTAGCCTCGTTTTGGAGCCTCCCTTCCAACCTTCACAACAGCTTGCCTACCTTCATCAATTTTACAAGCTTTACTATCTTTCTTGCACAAAGGTAGCCTATCAGTCACAGCTTTATCCACTCCCCTCCCAAGTTGCTCACCCGGAGTTGGTCTAGCTACAGGCTGAGAAGCTTCCCCCTGAAAATTGCACATTTCTAGAGGGCAACCAGCCTTCCCTCCAGAAATTGTGTAATCCTCTCCAGTAGCATGTTAGGCTCCAGGATTGTGCAATCCTACTTGCCAACACTCCCAGCAAGATTTACGCAAATTTGCCTAGCAAGGTTGCTCAACCTAGAATTTACGAAATTCTGGGTAGAAGCTTCTCTGCCAAGAAATTGCACAAATCTCTTGGGTAGCCAACCCAGCTCCCAGCCAGAAATGCACATTTTTTCTCCAGCAGTTGAGAAAACTCTTACATGTGTAGCTGAGTTGGCCGGTTCCCTTAGGGACTATGCAAAATAGACTTGCATGCATGGGCTGCTTCTCCCAAGGCAACATGCAAAGGCATCCCTTGTTTCAAAGATCTATGTTTAGCAGTTGGAGGTTACATGCAAGGAGAAATTCCGAAACCTCCCACCAAGTGTCGCTTCCCTTAGATTCGTGGCATGCACATCACAACCCCAATGTTATCAAAACTCATCAACTGAATGTAGTAGAGCTCATTCCTCACATCAACCTTGCAGCTCTGAAATCCCACATCACATCTAGGAGCAGTCGGCACATTCAATTTGGTTGTTTTGGGGTAAGCTCGCTTCCCATGCCTTGTGCTGCATTTCTGTCGCTTTTTGTGTTTTCACTTGCGGGATTATTGTTTGCTTCATTTCTTTGAATGCTTGTTGTTTTTTACCTATATGCTAGCTTGTCCTAGCTCTGTTTCAGTTTTCATTACTATCTCATTGTTATTGCATGCATGAAACTGTCTTGCATGGACATTCATCCAACCAGCTAACCACATCACCCACATGCATGTTGATCTGTTTGTTGAATCTTTCATTCATGTTTTTTATTCACTGTCAATAACTTCTTATATCACTTAGTGTCACCATGCATTTATTGTCTTAGTTGCTTTCAGTTGCCTGTCGACGAGTCAGGCCAACCTTGGCCCAAAGTCTCCCTTCACCAAGGCTGCATTGCGTAGTCTAGGGAAGGAAGGCTCACCTTCCTCTCTAGATTTGTGCATTCTTGCCCAGCACTAGCCTCTAGGATTGTTTTTCACATTTCTGGAGGATAATGGCTGCTTGGCCCAAGAAATTGCGCAAATATGTCCCTAGGTGAGCAGTCCTTTCCAGCTAGAATTTCACATTGTGCAATCCCAACAGTCAGCAGCTAGACTGGACTATGAATTGCATAGTTCCAGCAATCAGCTAGTCTCCCAATAGCCCAGATTGTGCCTTGTGCAGTCTTAGCAGTCTATCTCCTGACCTCCCAGTTGAAATTGTGCAACCTACATGATCATGCACCCAAGCATGTTGCAAGTGAGTTCTCAGGTTTATTTTGGTTTTTAACTGACATATTTCTTTCCATGAGTGTTTCCATGTCTCCAGGTATCCCAGGTGTTCATTTGCCTCTCAACAGTATAGGTACAATGGTTTTCAAGAGAGCAGAGATGAAGACACCATTCAGAGCACACTTGGGGATGCAGTCGATCAAGTGTCCATGGACTTGCCTACCCATGAAGACATCAATTTGCTCATAGACAAGAACATCAAGATATGACATCGACAGCATCACAGCGAGCCAAATCATGAACAGGAGATGAATATAGCATACCAAATGCAACAAATGCAGGAGGAGGGTTGTTGACAACACGAAGGCGGAACAAGGTTGCAAGCTCAAGTAGGTCCATTGATGATGAAATCAACTTTGGATACTCGGGCTATGAAGTGATGGCATGACATGAAGATCGTGCGAAATAAGAAGATGGAACAAAGAAGGAGTTATAGGTGTTGAAGCATAAATCTAGGAAGAACATGAAGCTGCATAGAAAAATGAATGAGTTGCAACAGGGACAGGAACAACAGTGGGTGTGACATGCACTCACGGATGAAACTGCAGCCATATAGTTTAAGGATCCATCCCAGCACCTGACACAGAGTAGAAATGGTGAGAAGTGTTGTTGATTTCATGCAAGGGATTTAACAACATGCATGTCATTGAGCGCACGCATGCAATCCAACCCATTCAACACACTCACTAAGGCGAAGATAAGAAGAAAGTCCAACTAGGGCTGAACATGTACTTAGGCAAGTTGATGCGCACAACCACCAACACACACTTGAAGATCAGCACCGACACTATTGATCAATGTGTTTTTGGTTCAACCATACCCAAGAAGACCATGTGTGTATTAGCATATGAGTTGGATGAAGGGGCCAAACCAATGCACCTGTTGCAATGGAGGTAAGAGTTCGCTTCAACAAGATGTCACCATGAGGTGCATGCACACCATCACAGATGACCAAGATTGGCATCAACTCACCACCTTCACCATCACAAGCATGTCAAAGAGTTGGTCTCATCACATCAGACTGAGTGTTAGTGATGTCTTCCAAGGCTTTCTCAAGGCATGTTGTCACACATGAGAACATTTGCATTGTAATGTTGAGTCATGTCAAGTGTAATTCAAGTGCCAATGGTTGGATGTAACATTCATAGAGTAGGTGAAGAGTCATGAGGGTAGTTGAATTATCACAAAGGAGAATGTCAAGGGTCACCCCACCCTTCGCTATACATAGTCCCTCATAACTCGTTCTAGAGGCTTTTGGTCAGCTAAGCTTCTCCTAAGACTATCTTGAAGAAGGCTTAGATAGTATTGTAATGCACCTAGGCTTCTCCACTACATGGAGCTAGTACATCTCTTTGGACGAGCAGGTGGATGTGGCTATAACGTTCCACTGTTGGGTTGAGGCAACACATTTTCATGCATATGTTTTTATTGTAGTTGGACTGCTCTGGTTGCCTTAATGATAGACGTTGTTTAACTTACGTACATGTGTATGAACTGATTCACATGCAATTATATGAATCTTGTTGTTAATTTGTTGTGTATGTTGTTAATGTTGTCACCATCCATGTCGGTTGCTCTACTAGAAATAAGACAGACCTTTCACATGAACCTTGTTTTAACAACCATCGCACTCATCTTAGATTGATCCATGAGTGTTGTACGTGTTATCTTACCTTTTATGATGTGACTGTCACATCCGAGTGGACTGCTCTGCCGAAAGCTATGCTGGTCCTTTTGTGTTGTGTCTTCCTAGCTGAGTTGGGACTGATCCCTTTCAACCTGTAACTCACCTTCATATTCTTCTCCCTTTTATGTGTTAGAACCTCTCATACACCTTCTTTGACTCACTGCATCAGTCAAACCCTTGCTACTGATAGAGTTATCTTGCTTGCCTCTATGCAACATCGCAGTCAAGGCATTACCTTATGACCCACTGCTGGGACTCCTACACTAAACAATTTAAGGTCTAATTCAGACTTCTTACCGAGGATATCCCCTTGATATGTTGGCAGGTCTAGCACTATCAACATTTTTGGTGCTAGAAGGAGGGACTGATGAAAAGTTGTGTCCTCTCGTCGAGTTTTGAACCTTTACAAATCTTTCATAGAGTCTTGCACTCTTCTTCCCCTGAGGCATTTTTCGAATCATGAAGATGTCTCCATCTTGGGGAAGGTTTTTGATCTCTTTTCCACTCACATGTATAGTGGTAAAGGCGAAGTGGCCTGGCCTGAGAACTTACATAACTTTCTTTTCATGATTCATGAGGAAGATGAGTTTTCTGACGAACAGGCCAGTTTGATGCTTGCATACACACTTTGTGAATATCCATTTCATTGGGTGCTCAACCTATCAGCTAACTCCGTGCACTCATTTGAGCACTTTTGTGATCTTATTGAAGAAACCTTCTATAATTTTTTTTGAAACCATCTTGACTGGAAACTGTTATAGAAATGGAGGGCTCTGCATGAATCCATTATTGATTTTTGGTAGCGCTTCCATGACTTGTAGTTTCAAGCTCCGAGGAGCCAAATGAAATTTTCGTATCTTTGGGATTGGTTCGAGTACTGCCTTAAGATATATGCCTGTCCCAGGATAAAGTTTGAGATCAAGCCTTGCTAAACATTCTTCATTGATGGAGCTGTGAAATCTCATGTGGAAGCGAGCACTATCTCAACTGACTTTCCACCTTCCTCTTATTCAACATCTCCACCACTGCCCAATGATGTTGAGGATCATGCTCACATACATGTTGATCCTTCACACCCTCCCAACACCACTTCACTCAATTTTCGCACATATTTGGTTGTGAGTCCTTCGAGTCATCATATGCATTCTTTTCTACAACCTCCGTCTTCACACCTGGGTGTTCCTCTAGATGATGCTGTCTTGTGTTTATCCATTATGGACTCTTCACTTGTTGTCAATGTGTAACAACCCACTGACAGAGTGAGTGTCTCACAACCAACATGCGATGTCATTCATGAAGAGTATGAGTGGGAGCTTTAGCATCAACACTTGGTGAAGGATGACTCCCTTCTATCTGAGCCCCCTCCATTGTTTCCTAACATTATTCGTGAACTTGCCATCCATGATTTCACATGTGTTTCTTCATCCATGGATGCACCCATTGTTGATTTTTTGCAGGACATACCGTATGTTATCCCATAATCCAGCAATGGAGAGGGAAAATCATTCATTGGAAATCCACTTGATCTTTCATCTACTTTTTCTGGAAATGTAGGGGGTGAACATCCTTCCTCCTCATCTACCCCTTTGTGTGATTCATCAAACCATGAGGATGCCCACCAACATCCTAAATTTTCTAATCTTCGTTGTCATGATCTCTTCACCTCATCATCTGATCACGATGTTGATTCACTCATTTTTAATCCTTCTAAGCCACTAGTCTATGAAGATCCATCTGTCAACGAAGTCGAAACCCCATAGACCGTTGAGGCACTTTAGCCCGAGTTGATGGTTATGTTAGGCCCTCGCTGTCCTGAGGTTGGTTTCGCTTCCAATCAGGAAATTGTTAAAACACTCAAGGTTCCTCATCACTCATCTGTATGCACTTAAGATCAATCTAGCACCCAGATTCTACTTCCTCCACTTGAACTATACAATCCCATTTCTCATGCGTTGGAGGAGTCTTACATTGCAAGGACCTGTGTGCGACGCAAGTTATATTTGTTTCTTTCGTTTGCTTGCATGTAATAGTCAAGAGTGTGCTTATGCTTCAAAGTTGCATGTAGTGGCACATAGCACCATGATAAGTCCGTGGACTGCCCGTCATGAAGATGCACTCACTTATGTCCCGTGGGCACTTTGAATCACGAAGTGTGGTTGTCTTCATTGTTATATCTTTCTTTCTTGTTGGTTCGCACAACTGGGTTGCTCGCAAACCAACCCTTCACCAACATGGGTCTACCAATGTGCTAGTGGCCGCATTGGAAGTATCACTTCATGTGATCAGGCCCATGCATTGTTATTGTAGGAGTAGGAGTAGTGTTTGTTTTCAGTTATTTGCTTGCATTCTTGTTTTCTTACATGCCTCGTTTACTTGTTTGTTTTATTGCTTGTTTGTTTACTTGCCTTGCTTTCATTTTTGCTTCTGCTCTTTCTTTGCTTTGTTGATTGTTAGGTCGTTCTCTTGTTTCATTCAAAGGTTAGTTTTGCATGAAACCATGTATGACTCTTGAAGAGAGTTGGGTAAAGTACAAGAGGGCTTGTACATCTATCACCACTTGGTTATCTGTTATCTTGCGTTTGTATGATGAGCTTGTTACTTTTAGTCCATGATACATCGAAGGAAAATACGTATTGTTCAAAGTGAACCTTGGTGTAAACACAATGCTTGTGTGATAACTAGTGTCACCTTATATAGTCAATTGTTTTTAGGTTAACCCTTGTTAGCTCAGTCAAGTAGAGTAAGGTAAGAGGGAAAACCTTAACAGGCATGTCAGAGATATAATAAACTACTTCTCTACTGAAACAACCTCTTCTTCTCTCAATAATTCGGGATTCGTCTTCTGCCTCTTAAATGAATAAGTTCTATGCATAGTGAAAAATGAAAAATGAATAAGGAGAAAGAAGAGAAATGCTTCCTACGCAGGGAGGTGATGCAAGTAACTCCACCGGGGTACTGACTAGGTTCATTAGTAGTGGAGCCATGCCTGTTTTCCTATGTGACTCCACTGGGGTACTGTCCATGCCTGCTAGCAGTGGAGCAACACCAGTGATGAAACTAAGACTCTGATGACTATATTGCTTGTGCACCTATATACCCCTCAACCCCAATCAAAACAACTATGTTGCCTTAGCATGGAATGTGTGTCAATCGACCAAGGTTTTGGAAGATGCTACATCTTACAATCAAGTTAGTGTGAAACCAAGATGAGTTGAAACTTGAACAATACTTCCGAAGGTGTTAGGCTTGCTTTTCATGAATAAGGACCATTTAAAGAGCTGCAGTTCTACTAGTGCGTCACCAAGTGTTGTAGTGACTACAACCACCCTCCAAAATTTTTCTTTAGCCTCGTTTTGGAGCATCCCTTCTAACCTTCACAAAAATTTTCCTTAATTCATCATGTTCACAAGCTTCAATGTCTTTCTCGCACAAAGGTCACAGGTTGATCCATTCCCCTCAGAGGTTGTTCACCTGGACTTGGTCTACATATAGGCTAAGCAACTTCCCCCTAAAAATTGTGCATTTATGGAGGGAAACCGACCTTCCCTCTAGAAATTGTGCAATCTACTCTAGTAGCCTACTCAGCTCCAGGATTGTGTAATCCTGTCTACCAACACTCTGATGAGCCCTAGAAATGGGTAATTATATGGGCTCATTTAGCCTCCTAATTCGACTTAATCCATCATTCTCATTAGTTTATTGCATGTTTTTTATTATATTTATGCTAATAGAGTGAATTGGGTTAGTCATTATGCCAAAAAGTCTAATGTGTGCTTTATGTAATTTTTTGGTCAATTTTGAGACAAAATCAAAGGTTTTAATGAGCACTTGGCAACCAAATTCATGGAAGAACAAGGGAGAGGATTTGTAGGAAGGTTTCCCCTTCATTTATGAGCCCTTACCTCAAATTCTCCACCAGCAGCTCGGAGTTCAAGGGCCACCACATCAATGATCACAAGGGTAGCCCAGCAGGGCTAGTGAAGCTGCTGTTAACTACAAGTTTTGGCCGCCAAGTTCCTAAAGTTTAGGAGGTCTGTTGGGGTCCTAAATTTGTATAAATAAGAAGGCTTATGGCCTCAATTTGGTTAGTCAGATTGTAGTTAGATTTTAGTCATTTTTTTAGTCTATTTTTGCACTCTAGTGCAGCCCCGTATCGACACGATTTCGAGCTTTTTCTTGTAGACAGATTTTGGGATGTAACTATTATTTTTTGATCAATAAAGATGAATCCAGATTTGCACCAGCTCTGATCTTTCTTAGGACGCTATAGCTCTTGGGGTTGGGCCAAACCCAAGTGCCAGTACCTCCTTTGTGTAATTTTATGTGTCGTTATTGCATTCATAGAATAGTTTCTGTTATTTAGGTTAATATCTTGCTTTGTTACTTAGGTCATTTTTGATGATTAAAATAGCTTTTCATGCTTCAGGTTGATTTGAAAATTTGGTAACAGAAAATATTTGTAAAAAGGCCATCAATCAATCCTTGATCTCACCTCTCCCTCCTTGGGACTATGAGCTGAGACCAAGGCATACTTGTTGCCACAAAAACATTGTTTTTGCCTTTCCATGCAATTGCTAGTGTTAGATTTTAAGTTGGAAAAGTTGATATCAGTTGTGCTTGCATGTTTAGATCTGTTCTTGCTTAGTTTCCATAGCTTTCTTGCATGATTTCCTGTCTATAAACTTATGTTCATCATATTTCTGGATTTTAGGTCAGATTAGGTCAAAATAGATAGATCTCTATTTTTTTCAGTCTTTGTTCAATCAGTTTTGGAAAATACTGTACAAAGCACCTATGATACATTCCTACCTACCCTTCCTCCATCATACAACCTGTACCAACCCCTAAATCAAGATTTCTTCCCTTCATTTTCCACACTTTTCCAATTTTCCCTAATTTCTATAGTTTTGTGCAACATTGTGCTCTCCATCCTTGAACAAAGCCAACCATCTTCATCACTCCTTAGCTTCATTTACCAAGTCCTAGACCCCTTAGCATCCTTATCCATCCTCCATTTCCACTTTCCTACCATTTTTCCACCATCAACCCTCTAAAATCCTCTTTCGGCTCTTCCTGTAGAACTTCCTGTAGAACATCCTGTAGAACTCCTGTAGACTTCCTGTAGAAGCTCACACGAGCAGTTTTTTGAGATATGATCACTATGGAATTCTCTGGAAGGGTGCTAGGGACCCCTTAGGCCCTCTTCTCACCTTCCCAACCTCCTGAAAGTGCCCAGTACATTTCCTTTCGCCAATCAAACTTTGCACGGTAAAAAATAGTTAAAGCACATGCATAATAATTCTGCAAAATTACTCAAAAATAAAAAAACTGATTTTTCCATATTTTCCTTCAAAAGTAGCTTAGTCACATGAAATTTACCTTTCCAAGAGTCAATGGCATCCATTTCAGCAACTTTCATCTATTTTCTTGCACCAGTAGGGTTACTCGGTAAAACTACGGTTTGCTAGGGTTTGCATTTCCTTTCAGCTTTCTGCTTCTTTCTACAAGTAGACTAGCCTCTTTCAAGTTAGCTTTCATCCATCACAGCTAAAAGCTTCTTCTAAGAACTCATAGAAGTTGGCTTAAGCTCCTAGCAAACTTGTGCCAGTTGATCAAGTGACAGCCTCTAGTAAGAGCTAGTACTTGTGCATATAGCATCGTCGCTTCCAAGTTTGTTACGAATTACCGGGTTGATAAAAGTAAAGAAGGGAGTCCCAAGAATTGCAACATCATTGCTGCAATACTGGAGCCCACCATATTTTTTGGCGTCGTTGCCAAGGAAGCATCAGAGTATTAGTGATTACTGTTTTTCTTCTATTTTCTACTACAACCTTCTGCTCAGTAGTTTATTTCAGCAAGCGTAGAGTAGTTTTCCTCTATTTTCTACTGCAACTTTCTGCTCAGTAGTTTATTTCAGCAAGCGTAGAGTAGTTGCTTCATTTCCATTCTGTAATTTCATTTCCACAAAAGTAGATTAGACATTTCCTACTTTCATAGATTAGCATTTCACTTCCACAATTTCAATTCTGCAAGCATAGATTAGCATTTCAATTCTGCAATTTCAATTCTGCAAGCGTAGATTAACATTTTAATTCTGCAATTTCAATTCTACAAGTGTAGCTTAGCATTTCATTCCTACAATTTCATTTCAGCAAAATAGATTAGTCCTTTCCTGCTTTCATTTCAATTTTGCATTTTCATTTCAGCAAGATAGATTTTAGTTAGTTGCAGTTCAATCTATTTCAGTTTTGCAGGTACAAGCAAAAAAAAAAAACAAAAAAAAAAACAAAAATCAACCAAAAAGATTTCCTTTCATGCCTTGTAGGAGTAGAGATAAGTCAGAAAAATGTTTGCACAACACCCCCACTGCTTCACACAGCCAACCTTCTCTCTTCTTCAATGGTTGTGATTAAGAAGAACCCTTAGGTGGACAGCAAAACATATTTGAAGAACCTCTAGGGGAGAAGAAGAACAAAACATTCCTTTGGAGCAAATGGCTGAAAACAGAAATGTTGGGAGCAGTACCTTTTCTTCCAACTCATCCCTTTATGTTTGAAAAGGTGAATGTGAAAATATGCTGGAAGATTTCAAGAGTGAGATGAGGCAGTTTCTTGCCATGGAAATGGATACCTTGCGGATCCAAAGGAAGCAAGAGGAATCCGAGAGGGCTTTGGCCATCTTTTGTCCTAGGTGCACTAGAAAGCATCTTAGGAACGAATGTCCATTGTACTCCATAGAAGTGTGTTTTGTCTATGAAGGAGACCATCCTACGAATCAGTGCCCTTCCTTGCCTGGAATTAAAGCTGCATATTAGAGGGCCAAAGGAGCCACTGAACCACTCTATTATATGAACCAAAGGAGGCCACATGGACCCATACCTTACTAGCAGGGAATGCAGGGGACATCCCAAACCTATTACAACCCTTATCAAGCCACTTCCATGCCTTCTTGGGGTCCCCTTACTCATCCTTCCTGGTCCACACCTCCTCCTTGGTCCTTCACATCTCCATATTATGCCCAACCAGCTGCTC
This sequence comes from Pinus tabuliformis, assembly GCA_031772625.1. Lineage (NCBI taxonomy): Eukaryota > Viridiplantae > Streptophyta > Pinopsida > Pinales > Pinaceae > Pinus > Pinus tabuliformis. The sequence goes on along the minus strand of CM062820.1, from coordinate 1,350,794,311 downwards.
ATCCATTTCACCCCTACGCTCAGCCACAGCCTCAGTGGAATGCACCTCATTAGGGGTGGAGGCCCCAGTACAACACTCCTCCCGCTCCTTTTCCTCCACCACCTACTCAACCGCAACCATCGCCTCCTGCTCCACCAAGGTAGCCCCAAATGCCTGCTCAGCTGAACCCAAACCCAAATAATAGGCAGGCTCAGCAAGTATATAGTGGGAAACCACTTGCCCAGCCACAACCCCATCCACATCCATCTCAAATATACACCCCTACTCAACTACCCATACCACCATTTCCAAACCCGTACATTGGAATAGCTCAACCCAATTACAATGCTGAGGCACAACATGTCCAAACAACCCCTCTTGAGCTCAATGATATTCACCATAGCTCAAGAAGAGTATTGCAAAAAAGAGATTATATTGACAACATTGAAGGACCACATCCAACAAAAGAAGATTCAAAAGAGGAGATAAGTACCATGGGCTACACTTGATGAAGAGAAGACATTAAAATCAGAGATCGAGAGAGGTCCCTCATGGCTACCATCAAATCCTCCATGTATTCAAGAGAAAAATCAGTAAAAAGAGGAAGATGTGAAGGTCATGTTAGAAGGTGACATGAAGAATGATCCAGATCAGCAAAAGGACCAAGGATATCACAGCTATATTGAGATATGGGTCTAGACGATCACTAAGTTGCAGCAGTACTCTCTTCCTCAACTATGCTTGATCCCTTCAAAGTAAAATCATTTGGTCTCTGAAATCTGAATACCTGTCAAAGCATGCATTTCAAGCCTCCACATCATTTTGTCTCTCATCTCGATGTGCACATGGCTCCATTGGAAGTATTCTTATACTTGAAAATGATTTTGTTTTTCAAGTAGGGTAGGGTAAAAAAAAAAAAAATGAAAAATAAGAGAAAAAATAAAAATCTAAGGTGAAAACCTCCTTGGAGGCGCTTCCGATTGGCTCATTAATTGAAAACCTCCATGAGGCAGTCAATGGGTTAGAAAGAAGAGAAAAGAAAAAAAGGAATAAGATCCCTGGGTGAAAACATCCCTTGGAGGTGCCTGGGGCAGGAAATTAGGGTGAAAACCTCCATGAGGTGCCCTAGTTGTTTTCAAAAAAAAATAAAAAGAAAGAAGAAAAGAGAAAAAGAAAAATAAACCTAATTTCTATTGAATAATTGAAGGTTGCAGGAAGGACATTGCAGGTTAGGAGGATCGCAGAAAACAAAGATAGAGGTCAGCACTAGGTTGCACGCATCCCTCACAATCCATTCCTCCATGACCACTACCCTTTCCCAAGATTTGGTCTCATTCAGACTGAGATTTCACCTTCTACAGGAAGTTCTATGTCTTCTACAGGAAGTTTTGTGTCTTCTACAGGAAATTCTATGTCTTCTATAGGAAGATCCTATAGAACCTACAAACAAGCCAAGATCAATCTCTGAGGAGGACCCGAAGGTTGGGAATCTGTCCATAAGGCCTATAAACATCCTTGCTTCCATCCATCGGCATATGTCACCATTTTCCACCTCCGTACACCTCCATTTAACTCATTTTTTTTATGTTCCTCCATAGTCACACATAGAAATCCTATTTTCTTCATACTGCCAACAAAATCTCCTTAATGACAAATCAAGCAGTATTTTTTCACTCACCATACCTGTTACCCTCAATCTAGATTCCTCATCAACCGAGACCCAAGTCTGCATTATAGCCCAAGCTCATATTTTCCTTACTGTGCAAAAACTATAGATTGCTCTGATTCAAAAATACATAGAGCAGGATTTTTTTTTCCCTAACTTGAAAACTGTGCATCCATTTAAAAAATTGTTTTATGGGGAGTTGTATAGGGATGATGGCAACATGCCCAAGCAATTTCAGCCAATTCCAATGCACGGTTTCCAAGAAATCAGCCTCCATCACCTTCAGCCATTTTTGCATTTTCTCCATAGCCTTGCATCCATTTAAAAACCTATTTTATGGGGAGATGCATGTGGGTGATAGTAACCTGCCCAAGAAATTCCAGCCAATTCCAGTGCACGGTTTTCAAGAAATTGACCTCTGTCACCTTTAGCCATTTTCAGTATTTCTCGAGATATGTGCATCCATTGACCACATTTTTGCTATGAGAGGTGCATAATGATGATATAAACATGCTCAGAAAGTTTCAGGTCAATCTGGTCTATCGTTTGGGAGCTATGGACAAAACAAGTTGTTGTCCTACAAAAATCCAGCATCAGCAGCATGAGGGTGCAAAACTGAACGTTGAAATAGACTCCTACAGCTTAGATCCAGCCAAAGGATACCTGCACAAGAAAAATAGCCATGTATCAGCAACCAGACCAGCATGCATCCATAGAAACAAAGGCATACAGTAGAAGGAAGCCACAACACCTCACAGCAAATGCATTCAACTTCCAGGTACGTGACTAAACCCGTTCCTCCGTTGCATGAATGTAATTTAAGAACTGCATGGACATTGAGATGGTTGTGATTAAACAAGATCGGTGGCCAGCTAGCTGGCTACCCTCCTCCAGTTCCGACAGTGCCTCATCTAGTTCAAACAACGCTTAGTGGGTGCAATCGACACGTGTGCTCAGCCATCTGAAGAAGGAAACTGAAAACAGGTGGTGGTGGTTGTTTAAACTCCAACATAATTGATGGAAGTGGTTACGGGAAAGCAGCATACAGTTTCATAATAGCACTATAGTTTGCATGGGGCCAACGTACTTCCGACCACCTCATCTCCTCACCACAAATCACGCCAGCAGTTAAAAGACAGCTCAGTTAACGCATTCACCACCCTTTTTCATTTTGCATTCACAACATTTCCAACTGGAGTATGCGTCCACCACTTCCAGAATAGCTAACCAATAGTCCTTTGTAAGATTTCTACCTGATTTTCGAGATTTCTACCTATTTTTTTGAAAATCCCCCACCTATCGGGCTCTACAAGAAGCACAGTTTCATTCTATAGGAGCCGGGTGACTTCTACAGGAAGGCTTCTATAGGAAAGGTAGATAACAGCCCTATAGAAAGAAAACCCAGGACTTTCACCAAATTTCAAGCTCAAAACGAGGTAGGCTCGGGAAAACTTCTCTGTGCATGATTTGTTGGTGCAAAATGGTGAATTGAACATGGCATTAAATTGAAAAATGAGAGTAAAAATTCTGCCTGTGCATTGAGAAAAGTGGAAGTCTGCCTGCATATTTCACTAAGTTTACCCAGTTTTTCCTCTGCATCCGAAATCTCCTCATCATCATTTTTTTAAATTCTCCTATAAGGAAGATATGTAGTAGTAGAGGCCAACCTGTGTGTGTGAAAAAACCTGAATTTACATATCTATCTATGTGATGAGAAAAAAAAACATGTGTCCTTATGCTCTGTTCTGTAAAAAAAAATAAAAAAAAAATAAATTCTTTCATAAACAGACAGACCAAATTCTAGGTGACAGCAGTTTTCAAATAGGGGAATTATTGCCATTTAATATTGTAAGGAGCACACGAGAAATTCCATCTTTGATCTAAAAAAAAAACCGAATTCAGCTATCCTCTGTTTTAGTGATTGACTATTTTTTTTCCACTTGAGCATTTTCTTTTCTGGTTAAAACACAAAAAGAAACACTCAACACCATGCCAGGAGGATTTAGGAGGAGCAAACTGAAGAAATTGAGAAGAACAATGATGAGGGAGCACAAGACATTCAAGTAGAAGGAAAAACAGAGGAAAAACATAAGGAGAAAGAGGAATTTGACAAGACTGCTGAGCCTAAAACAGAGAAAGAAACAACAACAAAAACAACAAAAGAAAAGAGGACACAGATTGGAAAGGGAAAGGCTGAGAAAGCCGAAAAGAAGGCTACCATAGCCAAGGCAGGCACCCAACAAGAGAAAGAACAGACACACCCTGAGATATCAGTGACACGAGCAGAAACAATGGGCATAGATATTTCTATAGGAATTGAAGGGAAAGAGAAGAAGAAAGAAACATCCCATGAAATCTTGGCAAGGGAGGCAGTAGCTATGCTTGCTGCATTAAGCACACCTACAAAACAAAAAGGAAAAATAAAAAGGCAAACCTCCATGTATTTTAAGGCCAGGAAAAACACAAGAATTCAAACAAGAAAAATAGGAGGAGCAATGGAAGGGCATGGACAAGAAGGCAAAATTCTATGGAACACATGAGAAAACCACTTCAGAAGCTTGGGATGATAGGGAGGCCACCAGGGCCATCAAGGATGAGGAGATGGATTAGTTGCTCAGAGGATGAGCAACACCTTTAGTAGGGGGGTGATGATAAGCCCGAGAAATGGGTAATTATATGGGCTCATTTAGCCTCCTAATTCAACTTAATCCACCATTCTCATTATTTTATTGCATGTTTTTTATTATATTTATGCTAATAGAGTGAATTGGGTTAGTCATTATGCCAAAAAGTCTAATGTGTGCTTTATGCAGATTTTTGGTCAATTTTGAGACAAAATCAAAGGTTTTAATGAGCACTTGGCAGCCAAATTCGTGGAAGAACAAGGGAGAGGATTTGTAGGAAGGTGTCCCCTTCATTTATGAGCCCTTACCTCAAATTCTCCACCAGCAACTTGGATTTCAAGGGCCACCACATCAACTATCACAAGGGCAGCCGAGCAGGGCTAGTGAAGCTGCTGTTAACAGCAAGTTTTGGCACCCGAATTCCTAAAGTTTAGGAGGACTGTTGGGGTCCTCAATTTTTATAAATAAGAAGGCTTAGGGCCTCAGTTTGGTTAGTCAGATTGTAGTTATATTTTAGTCATTTTTTTAGTCTATTTTTGCACTCTAGTGCAGCCCTGTATCAGCACATTTTCGAGCTTTTTCTTGTAGACAGTTTTTGGGATGTAACTATTATTTTTTGATAAATAAAGATGAATCTAGCTTTGCACCAATTCTGATCTTTCTTAGGATGTTGTAGCTCTTGGGGTTGGGCCCAACCCAAGTGTCAGTACCTCCTTTATGTACTTTTATGTGTCTTTGCTGCATTCATAGAATAATTTCTGTTATTTAGGTTAATATCTTGCTTTGTTACTTAGGTCGTTTTTGATGATTAAAATAGCTTTTCATGCTTTAGGTTGATTTGACAATTTGGTAACAGAAAAGATCTGCAAAAAGGCCATCAAGCAATCCTTGATCTCACCTCTCCCTCCTTGGGACCATTAGCTAAGACCAAAGCATACTTGTTGCCACAAAAACATTGTTTTTGCCTTTCCATGCAATTGCTAGTGTTAGATTTTAAGTTGGAAAAGTTGATATCAGTTGTGCTTGCATGTTTAGATCTGTTCTTGCTTAGTTTCCATATCTCTCTTGCATGATTTCCTGTCTATAAACTTCTGTTCATCATGTTTCTGGTTTTTAGGTTAAATTAGGTCAAAATAGATAAATCTATGTTTTTTTCAGTCTTTGTTCGATCAGTTTTGGAAAATAGTGTGTAGAGCACCTATGATACATTCCTACCTATCCTTCCTCCATCATAAAACCTGTTCCATCCCCTAATTCAAGATTTCTTCCCTTCATTTTCCACACTTTTCCAATTTTCCCTAATTTCTACATTTTTGTGCAACATTGCACTCTCCATCCTTGAACAAAGCCAGCCATCTTCATCACTCCTTAGCTTCATTTACCAGGTCCTAGACCCATCAACATCCTTATCCATTCTTCACTTCCACTTTCCCACCATTTTTCCACCATCAACCCTCTAAAATCCTCTTTCAGCCCTTCCTGTAGAACATCTTGTAGAACCCTTGCAGACTTCTTGTAGAAGCTCACACGAGCAGTTTTTCGAGATTTGATCATTGTGGAATTCTCTGGAAGGGTGCTAGGGACACCTTAGGCCCTCTTCTCACCATTCCAACCTCCTGCAAGTGCCCACTCCATTTCCTTTCGCCAATCAAACTCTGCACAGTAAAAAATAGTTAAAGCACATGCATAATAATTCTGCAAAATTACTCAAAAATACAAAAAGATGCTTCTTCCATATTTTTCTTCAAAAGTAGCTTAGTCACATGAATTTTACCTTTCCAAGAGTCAATGGCATCCATTTCAGCAGCTTTCATCTCTTTTCTTGCACTAGTAGGGTTAGTCGGTAAAACTAGGGTTTGCTAGGGTTTGCATTTCCTTTCAGCTTTCCACTTCTTTCTACAAGTAGACTAGCCTCTTTTGAGTTAGCTTTCATCCATCACAGTTAAAAGCTTCTTCTAAGAACTCATAGAATTTGTCTTAAGCTCCTAGTGAACTTGTGCGACCTGATCAAGTGACAACTTGCAGTAAGAGCTAGTACTTGTGCATATAGCACTATCTCTTCCAATTTTATTACGAACTACCAGGTTGATAAAAGTAAAGAAGGGAGTCCCAAGAGTTGCAGCATCATTGCTACAATACTAGAGCCCACCACACTCCCAGTAAGATTTACGCAAATTTTCCCAACAAGGCTGCTCAGCTTAGAATTTGCACAAATCTGGGCAGCAGTCAGTTTCTCTCCCCAAAAATTGTGCAAACATCTTAGGCAACCACCCCATCTCCCAGCCAGAAATGTACAATTTTCTCCAGCAGTCAAGTAGTCTCTTATATGTGTAGCTGAGTTGAGCGGTTCCCTCTGGGACTGAGCAAGGAAATACTTGCATATATGGGCTTCTTCTCCCAAGGTTAAAGGCATCCCTTGTTTCAAGGATCTATTTTTAGCAGTTGGAGGTTACATGCAAGGAGCAATTCCGAAACTTCCCACCAAGTGTCGCTTTCCCTAGATTCGTGGCATGCGCGTCACAACCCCGATGTTATCAAAACTCATCAACTGGACACTGCAAAGCTCATTCCTCACATCAACATTGTAGCTCTGACATCCCACATCACATCTAGGAGTAGTCAGCACATTCAGCTCAGTTGTTTTGGGGTAAGCCCGCTTCCCATGCCTTCTGCTGCATTTTTGTCACTTTTGTGTTTTTGTTTGTGGGAGTACTGTTTGTTTGATTTCTTTGAATGCTTGCTATTGTTTACATATATGCTATATTTTCCTAGCTCTGTTTAAGTTTTCATTGCTATCTCACTGTTGTCGCATGCATGAAACTGTCTTACACAAATGTTTGCCCAATCGGTGAACTACCTCACCCACATGCATGTTGATCTATTTGTTAAATCTTTCATTCATGTTTTGCATGCACTATCAATCACTTCTACTATCAATTAGTGTCCCCATGCATTTACTGTATTATTTTCTTTCAGTTTCCCGTCGGCGAGTCGGGACAACCTTGGCCCAAACTCTGCCTTCATCAAGGTTGCATTGCACAATCTAGGGAAGGAAGGCGCACCTTCCTCTCTAGATTTTCACATTCCTACCTAGCCCTAAACTCTACGACTATCTTGAAACTTTCTGGAAGGCTATGGCTGCTTGGCCCAAGAAATTGCACAAATTTGTCCCTAGGCCAGTAGTCCTTTCCAGCTAGAATTGCGCATTGCATAATGCCAACAGTCAACAACTAGACTAGGCTATGCATTGCACAGTTCCAGTAATTAGCCAGTCTCCCAATAGCCCATACTATACCTTGTGCAGTCTTGGTAGTCAGTGTCCTAACCTCCCGGTCGAAACTGCGCAACCTTCATGATCATGCACCCAGGTATGTTACAAGTTAGTTCTCATGTTTATTTTGGTTTTCGACTGATAGATTGATTTCCATGAGTGTTTCCATGTCTCCAGGTATCCTAGGTTTTCATTCGTCTCTCAACAGTACAGGTACAATGGTTCTAGGAGAGCAGAGATGAATACACCATTCAGAGCACACTTGGACATGCAGTCGATCAAGTGTCCATGGACTTGCCTACCCACGAAGACATCAAGTTGTTTGTAGAAAAGGATATCAAGATATGATAGCAGCAACATCACAGTGAGTAGCATCATGAACAACAGCTAAAGACATCATATCAAATGTAACGAATGCAAGAGGAGGGTTGTTGACAACACAGAGGCAAAACAAGGTTGTAAGCTCAAGCAGATCCATTGATGATGAAAGAAACTTTGGAGAGTCTAGCTATGAAGTGATGACGTGACATGAAGATTGTGCAAAGGCAGAAGATGGAACAAAGAAAGAGTTGCATGTACTAAAGCAACAGCTCAGGAAGAACATGAAGATGCACAGAAAAATGAATGAGATGCAATAGGAACAGGACCAGCAGTGGGCACAACATGCACTCATGGATGAAACTCCACTCATACAAGTTAAGGATCCATCCTAACAACAGACATAGAGCAGACATGGTGGGAAGTGTTGTTAATCACATGCAGGGGATTCAACAACATGCATTTCATTGAACACACCCATGCAATCCAACCCATTCAACACACTCACCAAGGTGAAGACAATAAGCAAGTCCAACTGGGGCTGAACCTGTACTTCGACAAGTTGATGCATGTAACCACCAGCACACACTTGAAGATCAGCATGGACACTATGCATCAGTGTGTTTCCAGTTGTACCATACTAAAGAAGACCATGCGTGTGTTAGCAGACAAGTTGGATGAAGAGGCAGAACCAATGCACTAGTTGCAACAGAGGCAAGAGTTCGCTTCAGCAAGATTTCACCATGAGGTGCATGCACACCATCACGGACTACCAAGCTTGGCATTGGATCACCACCTTCACCATCACAAGCATGTCAAAGAGTTGGTCTCATCACAGTGGACCGAGTGTTAGTGATGCCTTCCCAGGCTTTCTCAAGCCATGTTATCTCACATGAGTCAATGTGCATTGTAATGTTGAGTCATGTCAAGTGTAAGTTAAGTGTCAATGGTTGGATGTAACAGTCATAGAGTAGGTGAAGAGTCATGAGGGTAGTTGAACTGTCACAAAGGGGAATGCTAAGGGTCACCCCACCCTTTGCTATAAATAGTCCATCATAACTCATTGTAGAGGCTTTTGATAAGCCAAGCTTCTACTAAGACTATCCTGAAGAAGGCTTGGACAGTATTGTAATGTGCCTTGGCTTCTCCATTGGACAGAGCTAGTACATCTCTTTGGAGGAGTAGGAGGATTTGGTTGTAACGTTCCACTATTGGGGCTTGCAGGTTTACATGGCTGTATTGTATGATTGAGACTTACAATTCTTTATATAATAAGAGCTAACACATTTTCATGCATATGTTGTTATTGTAGTTGGACTACTCCAGTTGCCTTAATTATATATGTTTTTTAACTTACATACTTGTGTATGAACTGATTCACATGCATTTTTATGAATCTTGTTTTTAATGTGTTGTATATGTTTTTAATGCAATCACCTTCCATGTTGGCTGCTCTGCTGGACATCAGACGGACCTTTCACATGAACCTTGGTGTAACAACCATCGCACTCATCTCGGACTGGTCCATGAATGTTGTACGTGTTATCTTACCTTGTATGATGTGACTGCCACATCTTAGTGGACTGCTCCGTCGGAAGTTGTGCATGTCCTTTTGTGTTTTGTGTTCCTAACTACATTGGTACTAATCCTTTCAACCTAGAACTCACCTTCACCTTCTCCTACCTTTTATGTGTTATAACCTCTCATACACCTTCTTTGAATCACTACACTAGTCACACCCTTGCTACTGACATAGTTATCTTACTTTCCTTCGTGCAACATCACAGTCAAGGCACTACCTTATGACCCACTGCTGGGACTCCTACACCAAACAATCTGAGGTCTAATTGGGACTTCTTACCGAGGAGATCCCCTTGACATGTTGGCAGGTCCAGCACCGTCAACAACACCTAAGAGTTTGATGATGGATAAGATGCAATAGATCTGAAATAATTATGCACCGATGAATACAATGATGGATCGGGATCATGAGATCTGAAATGACTTTTCATTGTATGATCTACTCATGGATTGACTAGATCTAAGTACTAGTGCTTTTTCTTATCTTTGAATATTATTATTTGGGTCTTTCTCAAGTTCTGAAGAGTTGTGCAATTTTAGGTCAAAATTTGTAGATCTATATGCTGGTTGGTCTCAGGAAAAGCATGTATACACGCGTGCTCGCTTCTTCAAAGTCGCATATACAAAATAAGGGTTTCTATTCATAAATGAATGATCAACCTAATCAGTTTTGTTGCTTCTCTTCTATCTACCAATGATGTCCTCATGTTGATCTGGGTTGAGTAATAATGTCTGAAGTAGAACTAATGATGAAGTTGAATTTGTTTTCATGTTGATTGGTTGAAAAGATTATTGATGTTGCTGGCTGTATGAGGGTTCTGTAAGCTAACATGATATTTCAGAATATCACTGATTAACTATGTGTCTGATTTAGAATTACAAGTTTTCATTTTTCAGTATATTAAATTCTATATGTGGGTTTCTCTACAGAAAAGCATGTATACACGCAGGTTTCCTTAAGTGAAGTAGCGTATACAATTTTTCATTTGAATGATCATGGTTGCAGTTGATTCTGTGTGTTGAAGCAGTATTCTGAGTTCAGTTCTATGTACTAGTTACAGCGATTTGACTGTTCCATTTGACTGGTTGAGTTTTGGTTAAGTGTCAGTTGGTTGGGTTTCAGTGATTGGTTGATTCAATTGTGTTAGAGATTGATCATTTTATTACAATGATGAGTTACAGTTTGATTATGGAGCTTAAGTTTTCATATTGGATCCAGTGTAAAAAATTATGAAACATGTTCCATGGATGTTGCCGAGGGTTAGAGCATTCAGTGAGGAACTCAGAGCTTCTTTCTAGTAGTATTTGGTGATTAGATCACAGGGTTGGATCTCCCTTTCAGTAACAGCTGGAGAACGAGCGAAGGTTGTAGCCTTATGCAGGTAGGTGCTTGCATACTAATATGAGTGTGCACTAGCACTAGATTGTAAAAATATTTTTCTTTATATTAAAAATAAGACAAAGATGACAACAACAGGTGGTTTTTTCCTGCATTAGGTTTCCACCTTAAACCCTTGTGTTCATGTGTGTTTCTTATGTGTGATGTTTTATTTTTTTCTTACAACACATGGTTACTATCTATCTAATGGCTAATAAAGTATTCATGCATTGGCTAAAGACAAACATATGATGAATTAATTGAAACATAAGTTTACTAGATATACGCTAGTTGTCTTAAGAACAGTCATGTACACATGTGGGTTCCTTTCAGTAAACTCACGTATATTAATGAGAATATGAAATGTAAGAAGTTATTGATTTGAAAATAGTGATTCACCCCTCTCTTAGTATTTTTCCCAACAATTCGTATCAGAGAAGGTCCTTTGGTAGAATCTTGATCGCTTGAAGGATATCCTTCGAGACAACGGGAAAGAAGCAAAATAAGAAAACACCTCAAAAGTAAAATACATCTCAAAGAGACAGTGACAGAGATAGAGATGATTTGTTATTAGATGGAAGAATATATTCATATTCTGAATATCCTCAGAATGAAGATGATCAAGAAAAGAATTATTGAGTACTGATTTTTGGTCCTCTAGTGATACCTTCCATGTTCATGCAATATTGAAGATAATGAATATGACAAAAAAACAACTGAATTTTCTCTTATGGGTAAAAGTGAAAGAAATCTAATGATCATAGAAGAAGAATTTAAAAGTCTCACTGATAAAATTAGAGATCAACAAGATTTATTTGATAAAAGGGAATGTACCTACAAAGAAGAGGCTACCAGGTTAAAAACTCAGTTGGGTGAAAGAAACAAAACAGGGAAGCAATACAAGGAAAAGGAATATCAATGTCAAAGGTTGCGGGGTGAAGTAACATCATTAAGAAATCAAGTGAATTAAAAGGATACAACAACCAAGGAACTTAAAGAAATAATCAATTATTGCAAAGGTCTTGAAGCTGAGGTCGTCTCTCTAAAAGAAGATCTTGAAAAATCAAATAAGAAGAATGAAGAAATAATTCAAGCATTTGAAGAACAAGAAAATGAGATTCTCAAATTAAAACAAGAAGTGGAGGAAGAAAGAAAGGTTGAAAAAATCATGAAATGCAGTATCTAGAAACGGAAAAGCAATATCGGGTTGAGGTAAATATCCTGATGGGCACTAAATTAGACATAAATTAAGGCCCATGCCTCTAATTTAATACATAAATTAAGGTCTACGACCATCCTTCAGCACATTAACCCTCTATTTTTGCATTAGATAATTTATTTTTAACTTTAATATATTCATTAGCAAGGTTTATGAATAATTGAATATTTGTGCCTAATATTATTTATTTTTGTGGAATATTATGAGAATATTGGGAAGATTATGAAGAGTTGGAGGAGGAAATAATTTAGGGACTTGTTCCCTACTACTGGAGGATCAATAATAAATAATAATTCAACAATATATTATGGAATTATGGCACAAATTGTGGAACTCCAATGATTGGGAAAATCTATGAATGTGTTCCACTAATCAAGGGAGCAGATCCACCAATCAAGGGAGCAGATCCACTAATCAAGGGATTTCGGTGGGGAAAGCTTCCTCCATCCATGGGGAATGATTCTTAATCATTTTTTATAAGTATCAAGTTGAATTTTCCTCTAGGGAATGATTGAGAAATTCTAGGAATGTGTTCCCTGCCATTTAATGCAAATTCCTAGTATTGCGGAATAGATCCACTAATCAAGGGATTTTGGTGGGGAAATCTTCCTCCATTCATGGGGAATGATTCGTAATCATTTTTTATAAGTACCAAGTCGAATTTTCCTCTAGGGAAAGATTTTCATTAGTGTTATTGTGGAAAGAGCTTGTATTTTTGCAACTCCATTGTATTTTCTTGCGGGGATGTAATTGTATTGATGTAATAATGAATATTGGTGTCATGTTCAGCTTCTAAATTTTGCTCTCTTCGATAGGTCTCTAAGCTTCCTTGAGCCTGGCCATCCCAGGAACCTCAAAGCCCTTTTGTATCATTTTCCTTCTTTTCATTGCTTATTCACATGAATCTCTAGTTTTTATTTCTTTCTATTTCTGCATTTAGTATTAATGATTTCTTGTAGTAGGATTGAGTTAAATGGTTGATGTAAGTGCTTTTTCAGGATCACAAGAATTATTTCATCCTTGGAAAAGCTTTGGAAGTTCATAGTAATCATTGAGCTTCTTGGATTAGTCTTCTTATTCCCAAATCTAGATTGTTGGACCTCCTTTTTAGCAAAGAACAATAAATTTCTGTTATTTTCTAGAGCATGCTAACGAGCTTCAATTGACTTGATTCCAATTGCATTATATCACAAAAAAATTCTAGTTCATAAAAAAATCACCCCATTGCATTTGCACTCGATTTGGTTATGCATTTTGTAGATTTACTAGCTCACTAGTTCTCTAATTTCTAGATTTTCGACTAGTAATGTATTTTATTTTTTTAGAATGGGTTAACAAAGGTATTTTGAGTGATTCCATTTGGAATGGGGACCCAAGAAATATTATTTAATAAAAAAATTTGTCCCATCTAATTTGGATTTTATTTTTCTGGTAATTCGATGAATTATACTGAATCTATACATCCTGTAGGAAAATTCTCCAAGATTTTTGAACAAATCCATCCATCTCCCAACTTTGGTTTTGATTTCTAAGTGATACTAGACATTTTCACACTCCATTCCACCCATATACCACCTTCCATAAGCCTTACATCACCTCCAACACCTTCCATTTTTCTCTCAACTGTATCATGTAGGTTTCTAGTACATCTTGTAGGTTTTCTTGAAATGGCCTGTTTTGAGGCCGAATTGAGAGAAAACCTCTAGGAAGTCACCAAAAGCATCCAAAGGGTCTCCCAAACCATCTAACCATATCCTAACCCTTCCGTCAAACCTCCAACATCCTTAATTCACTTGCCACATCATCTAAGGAAATTAGTTGCATACTTAATTTTACATGAAAAGACAAAAATAGATTTATTTCAGTCCCTTTACTTGCACATTAGTGATGTTTGATGCTTCTTACTTCCATGCTTAGATAGTAGCATTTGGTTCATGATAATTTAGCATTGTTGCAACGCATAGTTTCTTGGCAGTTAATTAGGAAATGGTGTGATTTAGCATTGAATTTCCGTCTCTTTCCTTGTACTTTCTTTCTTGCAATAGGTTAAGGTTCCATTTCAAAATTTTCATTTTCTGCAACTAGTTTAGGATTTGACTTCAATACATGCACTCCATTACATCATGACAGAACAATAAGGGCACATTGTATGCCGTACATATAGTGTCGACACCTCTTAAGTTTGCACTAACACCGGGTTGATAATTAAAGTCAGTAGCCTTGGGAATTGCAGCATTCTTGTTGCAATACCGAGGCTCATCACTTTTTGGTGCTGTTGTCAGGGAGGTGTCAAATTATGCATTGTTTTCTTCCCTAGTTGATTCATTTCTTTTTACTTTTTGCAAAAACAAAAAAAAAAGAATTGCATTAGGCATATTTCATTTCAAAAATAGGAAAAGTGTGTTGCATTAGTGTTTTCATTCAATCATAAAACAAAAAAATCTCCAACACCAACCCACCCCCCAATTTCACCACATGGTGCAGTAAGAGCCACATCACCATTCACTTTTGCATGTAGAAGAAGAACATGGCAAAGAATGTAGAAGAAATGGATGGAGATGATGAAAATGAGGAAGATCCTCTCAGATTTCACATTCAAGATACTAATGGTAGTGTGCATATGAAGAACATCCCTCCATATTTTCTTCCAAAATTTCATGGTCTAAGGTCAAAGGATCCAGAAACCTTTCTCTTTGAATTTGATACTGTTTGTAGATCTTATGGTTACTTATTAAAACCTCAAAAATTGAGATTGTTTCTGGCAACATTGAAGAATAGAGCTCTTAAATGGTTCATGAGTTTAGGGAGTAATTCAATAAGATCATGGAATGATATGAAAAAGATATTCCTAGAAAAATATAAAGATCATGATCTTAAAGAAGAAAAATTTAGAATGAATCAAAGAGAATATTAGAGTCTATATGATCTAATATAGAGGTTCATGTATAATCTTAAGAGGGAAAAACTACATCATTTAGGATCCAACACACTAAAACCCTCTTATTTAGAACAATTAGGGATGAGTGGATTGATCTCCTTAATCTCATAAGTAGAGGTGATGTATATCAATTATCATTTGAGGAAATTTGTGAAACATGCCAACACATATCAAGAGGAAAAGCAAGAGTAGGTAAATCAACATCAAGATTGGTAAGTCAAGCTAAACTTGGAAATTTGTTTAATGACTTTAAAACAAAAATTCTTAGAAATCTAACCAAACAAGTAGAAATGTTAAGAATACAAAATGAGCAAAAATAAGATGTTTGTGTTGTCCATGTAGAATCACATGATGTTAAATGTTGCTCCTCATTACCAAGGTTGAATGAAGTTCACCAAGAGGACAATGGAGCAAGTCAATTGCCAATGCAACAATGTTATGTAGCTCCAAGAGGACCATGGTAGCCTATTTAGCTTGATATGATGCAAGATCCTAATTCACAATTCCAAGCTTATGCACATCCACCTCAAAGTGATTGGAACAGACCCTTTCCTTGGCAACATTGGCCATCTCAACCCCAATCTTGGCAACAAGGTTGGCAAGGAACTTATGGAAGCCATCCACAATATCCTTAGTATTTTCCTCAATATCCTCCATACCAAACTCCATGTTATCCTTACCATTCACCTCCACCACAACCACAACCCCATCCACTTCCATATCAAATATACACTCCCACTCAACTACCTGTACCACCATTTCCAAAACCACACATTGAAGTAGTTCAACCCACTTACAATGTTGAGGTACAAAACTTCCAAACACCTCCTCTTGAGCTCAATGGTATTCACCATAGCTCAAGAAGAGTATTGCAAAAAATATATTATTTTGATATCATTTAAGGATCACATCCAAAAGAAGAATATTAAAATAAGAAGACCAAAGGACCATGGGCTGCGATTGATGAAGAGAAAACATCAAAATCAGAGATCGAGAGAACTCCCTCATGGTTACCATAAAATCCTCCATGTATTCAAGAGAACAATCAGCAAAAAGAGGAAAATTTGAAGGTCATGGTAGAAGAAGACATGAAGAATGATCCAGATCAGCAAAAGGACCAAGGGCATCACAACTATATTGAAATATGGATCCAAATAGTCACTATGTTGCAGCATCACTATCTTCCTCAACTATGCTTGATCCTTTCAAAGTCAAATCATTTGGTCTCTAAAATCCAGGTACATGTCAAAGCATACATTTCAAGCCTCTGCATCATTTTTTCTATCATCTTGATGTGCGCATAGCTCCATTGGAAGTATTCTTATACTTGAAAGTGATTTTGTTTTTCAAGTAGGGTAGGGTAGAAGAATTTTTTTTTTGAAAAATAAGAGAAAAAAAAATCTAATGTGAAAACCTCCTTGGAGGCGCCTCATATTGGCTTATTGATTGAAAACCTCCATGTGGCAGTTAATGGGTTGAAAAAAATAAAAATAAAAAGATAGAGAAAAAAAAAAGATCCTAGGTGAAAACCTCCTTTGAGGCGCCTAGGCAGACCTACTAGTTGAAAACCTCATTGAGGCAACTAGTAGGCTTAGAAGGAAAAAAAAAATAGAAAAAATAAAACAATCCTTGCTCCATGCATGCATGTACTCTCCAACATCTGCAAGCAACAAGAACAAGTTGGTACCAAAAGGAAAATTGGTCAATCCTAGTCAAAAGAAGTCAAATTTTGACTTTCTCCTACTTCGCTCAAATGCTCCAACAAGGCCAAGGCCATGCCAATCCATCACCCTCATCTATTTTCACTATCCACCCATCATTCTCAAGCTTCTACCACTCATATTCCTTGTTGTCCTAAAAAACTACAGGATGCTCTGTTTTACTACAGGATACAAAAATACATAGTGTAGAAATTTGTTTTTGCCATAACTTGAAAACCATGCATCCATTTTCCAAGTTTTTTCAGGATGAGATGCATATGGATGATGGTAACATTCTCAAGAAATTTCAGAAAATTCTAGTGCACAGTTTCCAAGAAATTGGCCTCCATCACATTCAACTATTTTTGCATTTTGTCAATATCCATGCATCCACTTAAAAAGATGTTTAATGGGGAGATGCATATGAACAATGGTAACATGCCCAAGCAATTTCAACAAATTCAAGTGCATGGTTTCCAAGAAATCGACCTCCATCACCTTCAGCCATTTTTATGTTTTCTTGAGATCCGTGCATCCATTGACCAAAATTGTTCTATGGGGAGGTGCATGATGATGATGGCAACATTCTCAAAAAGTTTTAGCTCAATCCAGTCTACCATTTGGGAGATATGGACAAAACAAGTTGATGTCCTGTAAACCTACAGGATGTAGAACAGCACCTACAGGATTGGTAGTGAGTAGTTTTAAAGGAGATCCAGAGGTGAAAGAAGCTCCTCCAAAGCTTAGTAGCAGCATCAGGATCATCATCATCACCATCCAACACCTGCACATCAACATCAACTCAACAGTAGCATGCATCAGGTAGGTATAGATATGCAATATTCTTGACCTCTTATCTTGAGCATATCATAGTTATAAATTTGTTGTCAATGCATGAGAGATGAGGTTTTATAAGCTAAGGATGGGGCACCGGTCTCAGCCGCCTTCAACTAGTTGATTGCAACTCACTCCTTCACTCATGCAATGTTGAAAAGTCAAATTTTGAAGGGTGATGATTTCAAGGAATTAGGATAGCAGTTAAAAGAAGAAATTTTTACAAAGGCGAAGGTCACCACAACACTTAAATCCCTCCATCCACTTAATATTCACTATATATTCATCATTCATCCATCCCATTTCATTGTTGAAAGAAAAAAACAAAGAGAGCATCCTCCCCATTTTCATGAAATTTCCATTTGCAAGTCAGCAAGAAGGAGGGTCAAAGAGCAAAGGAGTATCACAAAGAGACCCCTGTCACTCACATTTTTATTTTACCACTCATTAACATTCATTCCTCCACCATTTCTATCATTTTTTCCACTTGTTTACCTCAGTTTACAAAAGGACTGTGTTTTCTATAGGATCCCCTATAAACCTACGGGATCCCATGAAAACCTACAGGATGATCCTGTAGGAATTACAGTGACCCATAAATCCTATAGGAGTCAATCCTAAGGAAAATAAATTACTTTCTATGGCAATAAAATGCACCCCCTTCATCATTCCATCACCATACCTTGTCCACCATCATCACCCCTACATTCACCCTTAAAAACAAAATCAGTTTCAAAAAAAAAAAAAAATCAGTCTTCAAAAATAAGGGAAACAGGGAGGAATAGAGAGCATCACCTGAGTATTTCACACTCCTAGCCTTTCTCTCCATCCATTTCACCATCTCAGCAAAGCGTAGGATTAAGAGTTTTGAGGGAGAAGCAACTAGAGGACATCCTGTAGCAGCCTACCCCAAATAATACAAATCATAATAGCAGCAAGCCTCCAGCATGATGATCCAAGAGTAGAAGGAGCTCTAAATTAGCACCACCACCACCATCTCTAACCACAGGTACTTGCAAAAATAAAGGAGTCACCATAAAACAACAAGAAAGGGAAGAAGACTCTCATATAGTTAGAAGACCCTGAAAGAGGAGGAATGACTACTACAAGAAGGTAGAATGTTGCTACAAGAAGGAAGAAATGAACAAATTATGCTAAACCCCAAGATGGCAAAGATTTTTCAGAGAGCTCCAAGGCAATTAGGCAGTCACCTAGGCCACAAAAGAGAAGAAGAAGGCAACAAAAAGAGAAGAAGAAGGCATTCACCATCAAAATAGAACTCAAACTGCAATGATGAAAAGGGGTGTTCCAAGAGGTCTCCAATCTCTTTCTAGGTTTTTTTTAGGGCCTAAAAATTGGAGAAACTCATGGGAGTCAAGTTGAGGGCCTGCTCTAACATCAGTCTATCATTTATGCTCAAAACTCATCTCCTGTATTTTTAACAGGGTTTCCTGTAGTTTTGACAGGAATTACTACAGGATGTCCTAGTTCTCATCTAAAGGCAACTTGAAGGTTTTAGAGGTGTCCAAATGGTGGAAAAAGGTAGCAGAATGTTGATAAGGGTGTGGGAGACCTTGCCAAACTGAAAAAATAATCAAGAACCATCTTGAATAAGAGGAAGAAGGAAAACTAATCATCTCAAGAAACAAGGATTTTTGTCTGCACAAATATGGTTTTTGGCTTGTCCTTACAGAACTCACAACCAAGATTCTTAATGCACAAGAGAAAGGCCACTAGGGCCACGAATGAGGCACATTGAGGTCACTAAGTTGCTCAGAGGATGAGCAACACTTTCAACAAGGGGGTATGATGGGCCTCTAAATTAAACATAAATTAAGGCCCATGCTTCTAATTTAAAACATAAATTAAGTCCTATGGCCATCGTTCAACACATTAAACCTCTCTTTTTGCATTAGATAATTTATTTTTAACTTTAATATATTCATTAGTAAGGTTTATGAATAATTGAATATTTGTGCCTACTATTATTTATTTTTGTGGAATATTATGAGAATATTGGGCAGATTATGAAGAGTTGCAGGAGGAGATAATTTAGGGACTTGTTCCCTACTAATGGAGGATCAATAATAAATAATAATTCAACAAGATATTATGAAATTATGGCACAAATTGTGGAACCCCAATGATTGAGAAAATCTAGGAATGTGTTCCACTAATCAAGGGAGCAGATCCACCAATCAAGGGAGAAAATCCACTAATCAAGAGATTTCGGTGGTGAAAGCTTCCTACATCCATGGGTAATGATTCTTCATACTTTTGTATAAGTACCAAGTCAAATTTTCCTCTAGGGAATGATTGAGAAAATCTAGGAATGTGTTCCCTGCCATTTAATGCAAATTCCTAGTATTGGGGACTAGATACACTAATCAAGGGATTTTGGTGGGGAAATATTCCTCCATTCATGGGGAATTATTCCTAATCATTTTTTATAAGTACCAAATTGAATTTGCATCTAGGGGAAGATTTTCATTAGTTTTATTGTGGATAGAGATTGTATTTTTGCAGCTTCATTGTATTCTCTTACAAGGATGTAATCGTATTGATGGAATAATGAAGATTGGTGGCATGTTCAGCTTGTAAATATTGTTCTCCTCCATAGTTATCTAAGCTTCCTTGGGCTTTTCCATCCCAGGAACCTCAGAACCCTTTTGTATCATTTTCTTTCCTTCTTTTCATTGCTTATTCACATGCATCTCTAGTTTTTATTTCTTTCTATTTCTGCATTTAGTATTAATGATTTCTTGTTGTAGGATTGAGTTAAATGGTTTATGTAAGTTCTTTTGTAGGATCACAAGCATCATTTCATCCTTGGAAAAGCTTTGGAAGTTCATAGTAATCATTGAGCTGCTTGGATTAGTCTTCTTATTCCCAAATGTAGATTGTTGGACCTCCTTTTTAGCAAAGAACAATAAATTTCAGTTATTTTTTAGAGCATTCTAATGAGATTCAATCAAATTGATTCCACTTGAATTAGATCACAAAAAAATTCTAGTTCACAACAAAAAATTACCCCATTTCATTTGCACTTGATTTGGTTAGGCATTTTTTAGATTTACTAGCTCACTACTTCTCAAATTCCTAGATTTTCAACTAGTAGCGTTTTTTACTTTTTTAGGATGGGTTAACAAAGGTCTTTTTGAGTGATTCCACTTGAAATGGAGACCTAAGACATCCTAGTTAATAACAAAATTTGTCTCATCCAATTTTTATTTGATTTACAAAGTCATTCGATGAATTATAGTGAATCTATACATCCTGTAGGAAACTTCTCCAAGCTTGTTTGAGAAAATCCATCCATCTCCCAACTTTGTTTTTTATTTTTGAGTGATCCTAGGTATTTTTGCACTCCATTCCACCCATCTACCACCTTCCCTAAGCCTTCCATCACCTCCAACACCTTCCATTTTGCTCTTGGCTGTATCTTGTAGGTTTTCTTGAAATGGCCGGTTTTGAGGCCAAATTGAGCGAAAACCTTTAGGAAGTCACCAAAATCCTCCCAAGGGTCTCCCACGCCATCCAACCATCTCCTAACCCTTCCATCCAACCTCCAACATTCTTAATTCACCTACCACATTATCAGAGGAAATTAGTTTGCCTACTTGATTTTGCATGAAAAGGCAAAAAGACAAAAACAAATTTATTTCAGTCCCTTTACTTGCACATTGGTGATGTTTGATGCTTCTTAATTCCATGCTTAGATAGTAGCATTTGGTTCATGATAATTTAGCATTATTGCAATGCATATTTTATTGGCAGTTAATTAGGAAATGGTGTGATTTATCATTGAATTTCCGTCTCTTTCTTTGTACTTTCTTTCTTGCAATAGGTTAAGGTTCCATTTCGAACATTTCATTTTCTGCAATTACTTTAGGATTTGACTTCAATACATGCACTCCATTACATCATGACAGCAAGGGAAGGACACATTGTATGCTGCACATATAGTGCCGACACCTCTTAAGTTTGTATGAACCCTAGGTTAATAATTAAAGTCGGTAGCCTTGGGATTTGCAGCATTCTTGTTGCAATACCGAGGCTCGTCATATCCTAAAAGGTAAATTAGAAGAAAAGGATAAGATTTTGTGATTTCAAGATATTACTAAGATTTTGGATAAGATTCTTAGTAGTCAAAGGTCTCCTGCCATCAAATGTGGTCTTGGTTTTCATGAAACTGTTAAAGGTGAATCTAGATCACAAGCTGAGGCAGGAAATTCTAATGCAAAATCTGAAATGTTCAACAAGAAGATAAGAAGTCAACCCCATCAACAACCAAGGAAAGAAAGTGTTCAAGGGAAATCATTTACTCCTAACTATAGAAGTTTTAATCAAATTTTTCCTTTGATCAATAATGTTGAATATTCTATATGTCATAATTTTCGACATGTTCTAGCTAGATGTAGAAGTATAATGTTTCAAGCTAGTAACTGTCTCACAAAATCCATTGATTGTAATAAAATGAATATTAAACATATAAGATGTTATGCTTGTAGAAATTTTGGGCATGTAGCAAAATAATGTAGGAACAAGTCTATGGATCGACGTAGACAATATAGTAAGAAACCAAATAAGAACATTGATATCAGAAAATCTGAAAAATATGGATCCACCAATAAGCAAGAAAAGGAAGATCAAATAAGGTGTGGTCTTGTTGTCTGCTCATTCGAAGAAGAAGATGAATGGTATATATATAGTGGATGTTCTCATCACATGAGTGGAGATAAGAGTAAAATGGAGTCTCTCATGAAGAACCATCATCATAATGTTATTCTTGGAACTGATGTTTCAACAAAAGTTCTAGGACGAGGTACAGTCAGAATAGACTCGGGAGTAGCTGAAAGTGTGAAATTTTAGTATTCCACTTTCCATACACAGATCTTATGAAGACAAGTCATGTGTATACGTGAGTTCTAAAATGCACGGTCGCGTATAGTTTGGTTTGATGAAGAAACAATCAGACATAGTTAGGAAAAGGATATGATATGGTTCAGTCAATGATCACTTGTCTTTTCTGTTTTGATGGTTGATTATTATAGTTTTTTGATACTATTTAGAAGTTCTTTTGGCCCTCATAAGTTGTTTATGGCTTGATGTATAATTTTTTGATGATGATGCCTTGATGATTCTTACTGTTATATGACATGATCAGATCTAACAATGAATAATCGGCATAGGTTTAGGGGGAGCATTTGTTGTTCTTCTAATAATGAATTGTTGGCATTATGTTTGATTTAGAAGTCCTTGGTATGTAATGATTCTTATTAATGGTGATGACGCTTATATTGCTGAAGTGTTTAAATGATGCATCATGCTATGTTGTAGTCATGGATTGCCTATGATGAAATCATAGATGATACTTATATATTTCTTGAGTCACATAGTTGTTTTGATGCTATTGATCACATTTATGGATGATTTTTTTGATGATGCATATAGTACATATGTTATGTTTGTTACATGGTGATCTTGATAAGCTCAAGGAGGAAAACAAATATTGAGTACACAACTTCATTATTTGATGATGATAAGTGTCACTCATTAATTTTATGTTGTTGTCATCATGCCTTCAAATATGCATAAATTTCATATGGTGAAGTTATGGATGAGGATTCCTATAGTTCTTGAGGATTTTTGCTTTTGATGGTATCAAGAAAGTTTAACAAATGCTTGTGAGACCATGGTTTTCTTTTCTCATTGATGAGAAGCTAGATAGATATTTCTATCTCTAGTATGGATACATTACAGATAAGGACCACATGGATGATTACTTAAGTTGCATATTGGTAAATGATGTTATTATAAAATATCTTCTTGTATGAAGAAAATTGGCCAAGAGAATGGTGTTATTGCAGGTTTCACAAAGACATCACTATTTAGTCACAGAATGATGATGATAAGGAATGATGAATAATTCTTCATATATTCCTTTATGATGATAGGCTGAGTTCTCACATATGTTGATTATCATGGTTGATGCTTATCAGATGTGGGTTTTTGGGGAAAGAACAAGCAGTTCTTGCTATGATGATTTGATGATGATGTTGTGGTCGTGGATGATGTCTATGGTGCTTTCATGTGTATATGATATGATGTGAATGGTTTTGTGAAGATATAGGCATTAATGCTTGGAGATATGGCATATTCTTAGTTGATTTATGAAAGGCTATGTTGGTGATGAACATAGATTAAGGCTTTTTCTACTCTGGAAAAAGAGAAAGTTGATCTTATCAGGTCAAGAGGATGAGTTGATATCATATATATATATATACGAAAATCTATATGCAACATACTTAGTCACAGGTTGATGATATTAAAGCTACATTGTCTTATCTTGCGAATTGATGATAGACATATACATGTTGTTGTTCTTGATGCTGCTGACAGATTCTTATGGTGCAGATCATATATGGTGTATGATAGTTGTTGATAACTATCACGGTATTGTTTAGGTCTTTGGTTTTTGTTATAAATGTCATGTATATCATTTGATGTAAAGGTCATATAAGGACCTATGATGTACTCATTGTAAAATTCAACCATGTATGGACTATTGTGGTCAAGTCCTTTGGGAAGTTGATGTAATAAATGTAATCCCACTTGGTTGGGTCGTTGAGTCAAATATGTATCCCCACTTGGTTTGGTAATTGATGTCAGTATGAGTCCATGGTGATTAGACAAGTTCTGTGAGTCATAGAGTCATGTACTTCATTGTACATCCGTTAGAGATTTCGACATGTGCTCAAGGGGAGCATGATCATAGAATTCATCATTTGCTCAATATTCAACAATTTAGATATGGAAGTCTTCATTCAACATTGGTCAGCCCTTCTCCCTTGATGTCAAAGGGGGAGAGTATCTTGGTGTTTGGGTTGGTGTTTGGAGAGTAGATTGATGTATTTATAGGTTGTGGTGACCAAACCCCAAAGTAGTTTCCATCAAGTCCAAAGGGGGAGATTGTTGGAATTATGAATTAGGTGTTGTTCTTGATGAAAACCTACTTAACGAGTTGTCCTTGATGAAAATCTATTTGTTAAAGGTATAAACAAGATGTGTTTACAAATGTGACATAGTGTATTGAAAAATGCATGGAAGTTCAAAGGCAGAGGAATGATAAAGTTGGAAGTTCAAGAAGTATACATGAGTTCTGTTAAGTCAAGTCGCGTATACACATTAGTTTGGTGAAGAAAAGTGGCATATGGTTTTTGCACCATGGTATTCTAAATACCAGGGGTCTTTACAATGGTATTGGCCCATAGTAATGAATACGATAATGAATATTGATCCTGTCAAAGAATACAATAGGCATTACTATGGTTTTGACCCATGGTATTTGATGAGGATCATCAATGGGTAAATTATATGGACCTTAATGCACCTCTAGCTTACTAAAATCAACTTTTCTGATCATTCTTTACATCTTCTAATTATTTTTTTCTTAATGAGGAGAGTAAAGATGAGACGTCATGTCTAGTGGTCTAATGTGCATTGGTTGTAGGTTTTGGAGAAAATTTTGGCTAATTAAAGTGCAAGAACTCAAATGGAGACAAGAAAGAGGGATTCTAGGATACAGGATCTCCCTCCTTAACTCCTCACTCACTTGAATATTCTTCAATCAAATATCATCAACTCAGAGTTGCAAGTAGTCGAGTCATGAAGTTCATTGCCAGCTAAGCCAATGACAGAGAAGACTAGTTGATCTCGAGATTGGTGCCAAGCCTCCCTAAATTTAAGGAAGTTGTTAGCAACTTCAGTTGTATAAATAAAGAGGCCCAGGGCCTCATTAGGATTCATATTTTTTGTTCAAGATAGCTAAGCAGTTTTCGAGTTAAAGCATTGTAACCAAGCACTCTTATGTATTTTTGATTTATTTAATGAAAATGAGTAGCATTCCCTTGATCCAACATTGAGTTGACTCAGAGGGCTGAAGCTCTTGGGTTAGGACCCAACCCTAGCAATAGAGGTTCCTCTTGTTGTATATGTATGCTTAGGCTAGTTTCATAGTTAGAGTTAAACTGATTTTGGTGTTGTTAATTTGCAAAGCATTGGAAAATTTGATTATATTGCTTCCATTTGTGGATAGTTCTAATAGTGGCATTGTAGTGATAAGAATATATTCCAAAAAGGCTGAAAGCAAGTGGTTTTCACCTCATTTCTCATTTTCAGGGATCATGGTTTGAGGAATACTTCTCATGCAGCCCAAAAGGATAAAATTCTCATTTTTTTTGTGTAATTTAGGGTTTTCTTGCTAATTAGGTTATAATCTTGCAGTTTTATCAATGAGTTGCAGTTGGTATTTTCTTATCTCTTAAGTTTTGTACCAATTCAATCTTCCTTTCATATTGGTTCCAAGCATTTCCATGCATGAGCTTAGCAAGTAAATGGTGATAACTCTGTTTTCTTTTACTTGAATACACCTTTCTTATTTTTGATGGTTTTATATATGAATGCCAAGAATGATATTTGTTGATTGTAGGAGTTCCTAAATTGCATTGAGACCTCATCTCATCAGCCTCAGCCAAGCCATATCCACCCATAATTGCCTAAAGCCACTAAGGTCTCAATTCGAATTCTTGTCTTCTAAGGAACACTTGCCATCTCCGTTGAGCAAATCCAACAGTCTCAAAGCTTTGGCTTGAGTCCTAAGTCAATGCCCATCACTCCCATGCCTTATTCCCACTTTATTCACCTTTTCCAAGCTCCACCCTACCTTGTAGACCACTCCCTAAGCTTTCGGCCTATTCCTGTAGTAAAACAGGGGCTCCTGTAGGTGAACTAGTACTTCTTGTAGGCATCCTGTAGGAAAACCTGTAGTGGCCTGTTTTGAGCCTGAATTGAGAAAAATCATCACTAAAAGCTTGGATTAGGTCCCTACTTTCCCTCCAAGTCACTTGAACCATTATATTTCTTTTCCTTCGCACCTAGCTCCCTTACCAAAGAACCAAGCAAGATTAGCGTTAACATTTTTCAATCAAATAGATAAAAAGAAAAAGTTATTTTATATTTATTCTTGCAGACAATAGATTATCACTCTTTAGATGAGATTTCATGCTTAGACTAGTTAAAATCTCACATATGTTAAAATATGGTTCTTTTGCAAGAAACGTATTTTAGCAAGTAGATAGAGGATTTCATGTTGTTTTGCAAGAATTTCTTTAAATCTTTCCTTCATGCAATAAACAACATTTATTTTCTTCCAATTAGGATAGATCTCCATTCTCCAAATTGGTAATTAGACTTCTTCTAGTCAAAAGAAGGCATGTTTGAGAAATCCTAGTGGTTTATTGCCCCAACTCAGTAGTGACAAAGAGTAGACCAATTACATCTATTTGTGTATACAACACTGTCACCTCCAAGTTTGTACGAACCCTGGGTCAATGAAGTAAAGTCGGTAGCCCCAGGAGTTGTAGCATCCTTGCTACAATACTGGTGCTCATCACTTTTTGGCATCGTTGTCGTGGAGGTGTCTGAGTAGATGTGATTTCTAATTTCTTTCTTCCTTTTCTTATCTCTTTCATTTTGCAATTAGTTCCATTCAATAATTAGCTATGATTCAGTTTTGTTTTCTTTCAATTCTCTAAGTGGTTTAAAACCAAAAAAGAAAAAAACATTCCTTTCATGCCTCATAGGAACACGGATAACTTAGGAAAATTTCTACCAAATACCCCCACCACTTCAAACATTCAACCTTCCCTCTTCTTCGATGGTCGTGAATTGGAGGACCCCTTAGGCGAGCAACCAGATATTTTTGAAGAGCCTGTAGCAGAAGAATAAGAAACCATTCCAATTGACACAATGGCTGAAAATAGAAATGAAAGGGGAGATAGGGAAAGAATTGAGGGTGCTCTTCCTCACTTCCATGGCCTAACCTCAGAAGATCCAGATACTTTTTTGTTTGAATTTGTTGTCATATGAAAAACTTATGATTACACGTTTGATGAACAGAAGTTGAAATTATTCCCATCCACTCTCAAGGATGCAACCATGCGCTGGTTCATGGGTTTACCTGGGGATAGTATCACCACTTGGGCTCAGATGCAACAAGCTTTCAACAAAAAGTATAGGGACCACTATAGGTCCAAAGATACCAAAGAGGAAATTTTTAGAATGACCGTGGGACATGATGAGTCCTTAGAGGATTATGAGGAAAGATTCTAGCTTACATATAAAAGGGTCAGGTGCACACTTGATCTTGGGTCACTTAAGTTAGTCCTTCTCAGGGAAATCAGGGAAGACCTTCTAGAAACCCTAAACCTATTGTTAGGAGGGGACATCTACCAATTACCCTATGATTATATCAAGACAGTTCTCAAGAAACATTCTAGGGAAGCTAGAAAGAAGGGTAGGGCTAGTCAAACAATGGCCAATGCATCCTCTTCCAACACATCCATAAAAAGTGAAATTGGGAATATTTGGAAGACTTTAAGAGTGAAATAATACAAATCCTTTCTCTGCAAATAGAAACTATGAAATCAAATGGAAGCAGGAGGAAGAAGAGAGAGCATTGTAGAGCCTCCAAAATGTATTCAAAATATCATCCACTTTCACCTTTATCGCCACCATTTCACTCATAGGTCGCAACTCCATAGCCATATAATTTTTCATTAGCCTCCATTTTCATGATTACATGGGGTTACCTTTTTTTTTTTCCAAAAGCTAATGATTTCTAGTATTTTAAGTTAATTTATGGTTAAAACTTAGAAAAATGACATATACTTGCTACTACTTAAAAGTTTCTTGAGTTTCATGACATGTGTAGGTCATTTGGAAGCATCCAAGGTACCCTTATGTGGCCTCCAATGCTAAAATTTGAATTCCCTTCAAGATATGGAAGAAGATTCGGATAAAGAGGATATGTGTCTCATAATTACCTATTTGAGTTGTAACTCTATGATATTTTCTAGGGATCTAGGGAGAAAATAATCGACCTCCATTAATGAGGTAGCTTCTTATGTTCTTGTATAAATAGGAGAGCCTTCTGCTTTCAAAGGCATGTGTAAAGCTGGAGATACTCGGGTGTCCAAGTTAAGATTATTCATGAATGGAATTTAGATTTAGCACCATGCTAATGAGTGATGTTCACCTTGATTGGTAATGCTTGCATTGGGAGCCTCTCAAATTTCCATCTCTCATGCTTTTGGATTGGCCACTTATAATGTGTGAGATTTATTGTTTTGTATAGATTAATATTTATTGCTTTCATAGTTTAAGATTTATTGCTTTCATATCTTTTCCTATGTGAGAGGTTAAGAGTGATTGTTTTTATTTTCCTGTGTGAGAGGTTAAGTGTGATTGGTTTTATTTTATTTCATATCTAGAGGTTAAAAGCAATTGTTTTTATTTGCTTTCATATATTTTCCTGTGTTAGAGGTTAAGAATGATTGTTTTTTCTTTCATTTCATGTCATGTGGTTTTGATTATTCATTTCATGGGATCCTGATTTTATAATGCACATGATCCCTTAGAGTATATTTCATTTCAATTACTACAAGTGTGATAGTCTGTGATTTCAATTTCACGCATTTTACTGTAAATTCTTTTGAATTAATTGCTAAATTAGAATAGGTGAATTATGTTTGTCGTCATTTGGTGTCGTAGTTAGATTGATCTAAATTGAAAGTTAATTTCTAGCATATACAACACACGCACGCTTCGTAAGTTTTATGAAACCCTCGGGTTGATAATTAAATGATAGGTAATTAATTTGCCTCAAAAAGAATTATCCATCTTCTACCCTAGATGCACAAGAAGGCACCCTAGGAATGAATTTCCATTGAACCTTATAGAAATTTTCTCGGTCTGTGAGGAAAACCACTCCACAGATAAGTTCCCTTCTCTTAAAAGGTGTGTATCAGGGAATCGAATGGGTGACTAAGCAACTATGCTACATTAATCAAATGAGGCCTCATGGACCTTGACTATACCAGCAAAGCATGTAAGGGTCTTCCTATTCATATTAAAACCCTAATCAAAACACAACAACCATTCGTCTTTGGTGCCCCCCATCTCATCCTTTCTGGTCTACACCTTCTCCCTGGTCTTTTTCACCTCAATACCATTCCCAATCGACCAACCAACCATTTCAGCCATATACTCCTCCACAACCTCAATGGAATGCACCACCCCAGGGTTGGAGGCCCCCATACAACAAAGCTCTAACTTTATTGCCTTCACGTCCATCTCAACCATAGCTCCTACACCCTACTCCACCTAGACAACCTCAGATGCCTACCCAACCAAACCTAAACCTAAATAACGGATAAGCACAACAAGTTTATAGTGGAGAAGCGTCCTACCTCCCTATGTTGTGGAAATTCATGAAATTAACCTTAGATCTAGGAGAGTGCTCCCAGATAATGAACCTCCATCTCCACCTAGGGAGAATGAGGAGGAAATAGAGGAAAGTGTGCCTAGAATGAATCCAGCCCCCTTTCCTGTAAGGTTAACCCATCTAGTCCAGCACACCCTAGAAGAAACTGAACTTTTGGATGAGTTGAAAAATGTGTGTGTTAAAATCTCTCTTCTCCAAGCTACCAAAGATGTCCCCATTTACAACAAGGTGATCAAAGAGAAGTGTTTCAAACATCCAAGGAGGCAAAAAGGAGACACCCCTACCATTAATGTCACTAGAAAACTGTCTGACTTAATGGTGGGGTAGGTAATTTGACTGAAGTATTTAGATCCTGGAAGCCCTGTAGTTGATTTACACATCAATGGAACCATTGTCCCCCATACCTCGATTGATCTTGGGGCTACCATCAATGTAATGACTAAGGACACTATGTGCAAGTTGAATCTATAGGGATCGTTAATGAAGACCACAATAGTCTTGCAGCATGCATATCGATCCATAGTATCCCCTGAGGGGATTATTGAGGAGGTGATGGTCTCCATTGATTTATGGGAATACCCTACAGACTTCTTAGTTCTCCAGCCTAAGACCAAATTCAATGGTTATCCTCTCATTATTGGAAGGCCTTGGTTAGCCACTGTTGATGCCTATATAAGTTGCAAGGTTGGAAATATGACTATCAAAAATGGGCATCTATCAAAGCAGTTGGTCATATACCCTCCTACTAAGCCATCTCTAGAACATCAATTACCTTTATGGCTAGAAGAGGAGGAAGAAGATGAAGTCTACTCCTCCCAAATATATACCCTATAAACTTCCATAGGAGGAGGACAGCTTGATGAAGATGATTTGATTGAACACATCCTCGAAAATTAAACTCCCAACACCATGTCTCTAGAGGAAGCAGTGAAGGAAGCCAATGAAAACCATTAGATTGATCTATGCTTAACTAACTCAAACCCTACTCATGTCAAGACAATAGAATTCAACCTTGAAAGAGAATTGAAAATCAACCCCTCTCTTTGTATACCAAGAAGGAGAGTTATGTAACATGATAAGAGAGCATTTGGATGCCTTTTCTTGGAATTACAAAGAAATGAAGGGAGTGCACCCCTCAATGTGTGCTGAACACATTTACATCAAGGAAGGTTGCAAACCAGTTTGATAACCCTAAAGGAGAATGAATCTAGCTCTCAAGGATATAGTCAAAGAAGAGTTACAGAAGCTGTTAGATGCAGGATTCATTTACCCTATCTTACATAGTGAGTGAGTGGGTGGTTCCAAACAAAAATGGAAAGTGAAGGATTTGTGTCGATTACAGAGAGGTAAACAAGGCCACAAAAAAGGATTATTTTCCTCTACCTTTCATTGACCAAGTGTTAGATGTTCTGGCATGAAAGAAGTTCTTCTATTTCTTGGATGGATTCAGTGGCTACAATCAAATCCAGATCAGTCTAGAGGACCAGGATAAAACCACCTTCACCTATCCTTGGGGTAATTTCTCTTATAGGGTCCTTCCTTTGGGTCTATGCAATGCCCTTGCCACTTTCTAGGGAGCAGTCCTGAGTATATTTGCAGAACTAATCCATGATGCAGTAGAAATTTATATGGATGACTTCACACCCTATCGGTGTGATTTCCAAGAGGCTCTCTCTAACCTGGGAAAGGTATTAAACAAATGCATTGAAATGAAATTATCCGTTAGTCTCGAAACATGTGAGTTCTTGATGAGTGCATGAAATTTTCTAGGTCACTCAATGTCCCAGGAAGGACTGCAGGTAGACCCAAATAAGATAGCCATCATCCAAAGGGTCTCCACTCCATAGAAGTAGAGGGATGTCAGATGAATTTTAGGTTTAGCCAGATACTATAGGAGATTTATAAAAGATTTCAGCAAGTTAGCTTCTCCCTTATTTGGGTTATTGGCCAAGACTCCAAATTTTTATGGTCAAAAATATTCCAAGAAGCCTTGGACACCCTAAAGGACAAGTTGAATATTGAACCTATTCTTCGTGGCCCAAATTGGGCTCTTCCTTCTCATATTCATGTTGATGCCTCTCGGAAAGCTATAGGAGTGGCTCTAGGCTAGATAGATTATAATCTACCTTATTCCATTTACTTCATTAGTAAGAATATGTTGAAAGTTGAGTTAAAATGCATAGTAACTGAAAAACAGCTCCTAGTTGTTGTGCATTCATTGAATAAATTTAGATATTACATTACTGGTTACCATACATTTGTACATACCAACCATGCATCAATTAAATACTTGATGAACAAACCTGAAGTAAATGCCCATATTATTTGATGGTTACTTTTATTGTAGCAATTTGATTTAACTATTATTGATAAACCAGGAAAGGAGAATGCAGTTGCATATTTTTTATCCAGATTGACTTTGCCTACATGGGTGGAAGGAATGGTTGATGATTAGCTACCAGATGAACATTTATTCGCCCTTTTATTTTTCTCTCCATGGTTTGATGACATAGAAAAATACTTGGTATTTGCACAGTTCCCTCCAAATTTTTCCTGCAATGAAAAGAGCAGAATCATAAGAAAAGGCGCCCCATTCACTTGGATTGGGGAAAATCTCTTCAAGCTCAGTGTGGATTAAATTCTGAGAAGATGTGTTAGAGAGGAGGAAGTCTTTGACATCCTTTTGGCCTATCATGATGGGCCTTGTGGAGGTCACTTTGCAGCCAAAAGAACATCATTCAAGGTACTACAAGTTGGATATTACGGGCCCACACTTCACCAAGATGTAAAAAGGTATACTAGCCAGTGTGGTTGGTGCCAAAGGATGGGGAAGCCTACCCCAAGGGATGAAATTCCCCTACAAACTAAAGTGACTTTCAAGCCATTTTACAAGTGGGGCATGGATTTCATCAGGCCCATTGACCCTCCATCTAGACAAAAGAATTATATCATTGTGTGCACCAACTATTTAATAAAGTGGGTGGAAGCCATATCTATCAAGGTAGCAACAGAAGAAAAGATGGTTGAATTATTGAGGGAAAATTTATTTTATAAGTTTGGGTACCCTCGAGAGTTTGTCACTGATCAAGGAAGTTAAATTACATATCACATGATTGAAAATCTATTAAGGCAACACAAGATCAAGCACATAAAATCCACCCCTTACCACCCACAAGATAATGGGCAAGTGGAAGTAACCAACCAAGCATTGGAAGGCATTCTAACCAAGGTGATTAGCAGTAGCAGAAAGGATTGGGTAAAAAGACTGGTGGAGGCCACCTAGGCCTATAATACTACCTAGAAGACCACCACCAGATTCACTCCTTATGAGCTAGCCTATGGGAAGAAATTCTTGTTGTCCATTGAATTTGAATACAAAACCTTAAGAATGGCAGCACAATTGGATCTAGATATCACAAGGGCACAATAGGAAAGATCACTCCAGCTAAATGGGTTGGATGAATTTAGGATGCAGGCCCTCCTGCACATAGAAGTGATTCAAGTTCAAAGGAAAATATGGCATGACAGAAATATCAAGGACAAAATGTTTCAAGGACGCAAACCGATCTTGCTGTATGAATCCCGGTACAAATATTTCAAAGGAAAGTTAATGACCAGATGGTTGGGACCATATGTTGTAGAAAGGTGCCATGACAATGGCGTTATTCAGATAAGAACCATTGATGCAGAAGGTATCCCTTTGCTTGTCAATGGGTACAGGTTAAAGGTATACAAGAAGCCATTATCAAAGAAGGAATTCATCAGTAGCATTAGCAAGGAAGTTATGGTTATTAGAGAAGCCCCATCTTCCACCTCACCAAGTTCTTAGAAAAAAAGAAAGAAAAAATAAAGGGACTTAGGTCAAAACCTCCATAAGGCACCTAAGTCCAACTTTTGTGTTGAAAGCCTCTTAAGGTAGCCAAAGAGTATTATAAAAAAAGAAGATAAAAAATAAAAGATTTATGTTATGCTCTTAACCTACAAAAAGATACGCAAATAGAGAATATGCAAAGAAAGATACCCAGAACATAGAATAGTGAGAGACAATAGCAAATATTTTATTATTCAGAAAGCAATGTTCACTGGCCTCTTCGAGGGGGCAGCCTCCAATAGAGCAGAGCTCGATACAAAAATAAGACACAATGCTCCTCGCAGGGAGTCTCTATCCTTTATATATGACTCATACATGCAATACCAAGGATCAATACCATGGTTTTATTAATACCATCTATCTAATACTACGGCGCATTTGCCACTAACTGTGGTCCCGTTATTAATTGTGGGTTAACCACTTACAATTATTAATATGGGCTTTATTGACTCTTGACTATGACTCGATCCCATTACATAAATAAGGGGGTTAGGGTGGGACCCTAACATGCCCTCCCCCTTAAGACTATCCTTGTCCTCAAGGCTAAAGCTGCAGAAACTACTGAAGAATAGTGGCTGGTTCCCAAGTTGCATCTTCCGAAGAGGTGTCTTTCCACTTGATGAGGACTTCCCTAATCATGTGGCCCCGCAAGTGCCTGTCTCGTGTGTCTAGGACCTGTTCAGGTTGGAGCTAGATTGACCCTTCCTCGTCCAATTCAGGTAGACAAGTTTGAATTCTGCAATTATTCCCAATCACTTTCTTGAGGCATGAGACATGGAAAACTGGATGGATTTTTGTAGTAGGTGGCAAAGCCAACATGTAAGCTACTTCTCCAATGCGCTGAAGTACTTGATATGGTCCGTATAATTTTGGAGATGGTTTCTGACTGTTAGCTACCTATACCAATAGGTTTCATTTTTCATGATTGGCAAGGGAAGTTCCAAATATGTTCTACTTTGATGATGCAAAGATCTCATATTTCTGTGGAGGAGCACCTCTGTGCATAGTTTGATGCTGTCCTACTTCTGGATGGGTGATCCAACAGTCTAATCTAGATCATGCCATATTTCAATTTTTGTTGTAGAATAAAGAAAGAAAATCTGTCCAAACTGTTCAATCTTGGCAGATTAGTAGTTAGGTAGAGAATAAAGGTTCCCAACTGCTTAATCTGGGGCCTTGGAAGTAATAAGGCTAGTCTTAGATAGAAAATCAAAAGAAAATGCAAAAAGAAAAGAAAAAGAGCAATTGAGGGTTTGCTAGTTTAAGTGCACCCTCCCTGAAGTAATAAAAAATGCTAGGCAATAAGATGGGTAGGTAGATGGGGTTGCAGAAGCATGATTTCTCTTATATCGCTGGCCTAGACAAAGGAAACACATGGTGGTCAGAGCAGATCCTCCTATTCAGCATTTTTGTGACAGCAAAGTGAAGCATGTCTAACCTCCCAATCATTCCCTATCAAATTTCTTTCTAACATACCAGTATCACCTTGTTATATAGCAGAGCCACATTTCTTGTACATAATCATTCTTCATTATCATCTGCCTTCAAAACTAAGTTTGCTCCCTAAACTTAGTGTTCATCTCTTCACTTCCATATCTCCCATCCATATTAACTACTAACCTTATTATTTAACTCCCTATGTTCCCCTTTTCCCTATTAATATATCACTTTTATATTAAAAACCCCAAAAAAATGTATATTACTCCCCCTAGGCAATATAGCCTTAAAGTCCTAAAAGGGTTGGAGCAAAGGAACTAAGCACAAAAGACAAAAGAGCGCTAAAGACCTATTTTGGGATTAAATCAATATCTAATTGATTTAACAGCCCTAAAGCACGTTTTACAAATAAATACCAACAAATCCATTTGTCCTAAAAACATTACAAAATCCAAAATCCACCGATAACCAAAGTTTTACCTTGGCACGTCTTTCCAGAAATATTATTTTTTATTCTCTGCGCTTCGCCGTATCGACCCATCACCTTTGCACCCCGTCGACCGTCGGATCCGGGCCCTCCGATCCGACGGCTCTCTGCAATATCGGACCACCCACGATGCCTGAACGTTAGCGCCCGAAATTGTCAGAAGGGTGACATCAGGCCTCAGACACGTGTCGCTCCTTGATTGCGTCGGGCGGCCTCCTGCCAAAACCACACCCGTACCATAAGCGGTCTGATATTACCGCTTACTGCCCTCCTCTTTCCGCCATACGTCACTCCCACGTCACCCCCACGTCATTTCCGCTTCAGCATCACATTAGCACCCGATCCGCCATTGCTCCGAGCTGTCTACCATGTCATCTGTCCACGTAGAGCCACTCACCGACTGCCACATCATCATTCCGTACCCGACCCCACCTATGATGTCATGCTGACGTCATCCGAAAAAGGGAATCAAAGGCCAAATTTTCTATATTTTGCCCAAAAATGTCATTTTTTCGTGTTATTTGCAAAAAGACCACAGTGCCTCCTGCATGAGTTTTACGACGTTTCCGCCGCCAACCTTCAGAAATTGATTCCAAAGCCGTTGCTGCCCTGAATTCCACTTGGATAAGCCTTCTCTCAGCGCGCTGCAACCAGGTATTTACCAACTCCTTCTGCAACCTGGTTCCTTTGGTTCTTCCACTGTAAAAAACACCAAACTGCCGTTTTTTCCTGAACTTCAAGCTCCCACACTCTGCAAGTGATTAATTTCGTCTTGACAGCCAATTACACCTCATTTACACCAGGGCTACCCTGTTTTCCACTGCAAATCCCTTTTTTCATCTGAATCCGCCGCGCAAGTGTTGCATTTGCCCATAATTCTAGTGGAATTCTGCTGAAAAGCATAAGAAACATGGAGACCCCAATAGTTCTAAACGTTGCACCCCTAAATGCCCCACACAGAGAGTTGGAAGGGCTGCCCTTGGCTGACAGAGATTACCAGATGGCAGAAGTGATAGAGAGCTCAAGCAAATACCACATTCCCTTAATTAATGAGCTAAAAGCCAAGCACCTCAATGGAACTGATATTTTAGGGATTTGGGACTCTTATCTGCCCATTTTCTATCTTCCACAAGTCAATGTCTTTCCAGACTTAATCCACCAATGCTACTCAAATTATGACCCAAATCAGAGAGCTGTCCTCAGTCCCTCAGGATCAGTCCTGTTCTACATCACCCCTGAGGCTATAAATTAGATGCTGCACTTCCAGTCTGCAAAGCCATTGAGTCCTCTATCAATACAGCACCTGATAGACCAAGCTGGCAAGTTATCCAATGCTCAAATTGCAAAAATCACTCAATTGTTCATTCAGTCAGACTCCCAACCTGTAAGGTCCCCTCCTTTCCTGCATGAACATCTCAATGAACTAGGCAAGATTCTTACCAATATGATCATTAATATCTTAGGCTACAATACAACTCAGTATGTAGATGAAACCACTCTGGTTATGCTCTCTATGTTCTCCCCTGGAAAGCCTCCTTCTGCTCAGTATGATTATGCCACATTTGTTGCCAATAAGATTCATGAGCAATTCATGAATCTGGAGAGGGAGAGAGTATTTAAATACACTTCTTACATTTACCATTTGCTACTGTTCAATCAGCCTGACAGCGTTCCTGTTCCCCTCAAGAAGTTTGATGCAGAGGGAAATCAAAGGTCTGTGGTGTTTTGGTCTTCCATCTTCCATCATGTATCCCACTCACCATACACTTATTGTGAATTCATTGACCTATTCATCCATCCAGCCATGTCTTTGCTGCTAAGTTCCCCTCCTCCCAGGCTGACAGATGAGATGTAGAGAATCCTCCAGCTCTCAAAGATTTACAACATTGGGGAATGGTACTTCTACAAACACCATACAGTGATCAGAGTATATGGTTGTGAGTTAGCCCCATACAGGCTACCAAGATATGTCCCTATGAGGCTTTTTGCCTTGGAATATTTTAGACAGCTTGGAAATGCAGACATGATCCATTTCCACAGCAAAAACAAAAAGGCACAGCTCAAAATCAAGAACCAGCTAGGCCCATTTATTTTTAATAAAAGGGAAGAAGCATGGGAAGAAGCAGACAAAATCCTGAAGAGCTTTAAGTTGAAAACCAGCTTCCTTTGGTCACCCTATGACCAAAATCACTTTATTAGTCTTAGAAGGGTCAAATATAGATTGGCTAGTTATGATCACCTCAAAATACCACATATTGAAAAATATGCCAATCAATTAGAGTGGAAAGAGGGCACCCTAGAGGAGGCAGGCTCTAAAGAGGAGATGACACAAAAAGCAGCAAAAAATCTTGAAAAGCTAGCTGACTTAGAATATTGTGGACAGGTTTCTTCTCTACCACCTATTCACTTTGGAGCAGCTGCTTCATCTTCTACAGCCCCCCAGCGAGCTGCTCAGACCACTACTCAAGCAGCTGACACAGGCAAAGGGAAGGAAATAGAGCAGGAGGAGCCACCCCCTACAGCAAAAGAGCAGGCTGAACAGCAGGTAGAACAACAAGAAGAAATGGCCGAAGCACCTGCGCCTACTGAACAACACCCTCAAGAAAGTATACCTCCAAGACAGGAAACAACAGTGGAGACCTCAGTGCTCCAAACTCCAGTTAATGAAGAAAGAAGCAGGAAAAGGGACAGACAGGAAGACACTCCCCTTACTACCTCAACAAGCCAACAAGGGGAGAAGAGGCAAAGGCTCAATCCTTTTTCTGAGGAAGAGATGCCTATTGGGCCGTCCATGGGTATGGGGCCCCCTAGTACAGAAGCATCAGCCAGTTCCTTCCAGCAGGAACAAGAGAGACTACTTGGAGGAGAAGTTAGCTCCTCAAGCCAGCAAAGAAGGGCAGAATCAGGTATCAAAAAGCAATTTATGGACATAAAGGCTAGGAATGAGCCAGTTAGATTTCAGCTGTACAATCATTTGCTCAAGATGGCGCCCACCAATCAACAAAGGCTCATGTCAGCCTATGACATTGCAGAGGGGAAAATGACCCTAAGCCATTTCATGCCCACCATGCTGCAACCATAGTCAACTGCAGATTATATCAGAACTAGTCTAGAAGTGTTTGCAAAAGACATCCACCCTATGGATCAAATAGAGTTGCACAAGCAAACGGGTGAGATGGTCTATTCCACTCTGGCAGACAAAACACTTCTAGCACACAAGATACAAAATTCTCTCCATAATACTACTGCCCAACTAGAACTGGAGAAAGCTTCCTCTTAGGCCAAGGACAACCGAATTAAGTCCTTAGAGAAAATCATCATAGAGCTTGGGCATGACCCAAGTGATCCCAAAGTTGTGCAGGCACTAATGAAGAAGAAATATGAGGATATCTCAACTTTGAGAAAGCTGGTCAAACTTCCCCCAACCCTTCACCCTCAAGCTGAAGATGTTGCTCAGCAGAGAAAAGATCAGGATGTTGTGGCCATGCTGTTGGCCTTACACAAAAGGTTGGTAGAAACAGAGGGTGCATTAGAGGCAGCCCTGAAACAAAAAGAGGGAGAGCAGATGCCTCAGCCATCTCAACCAGTGATAAATCTTGAGGAGCCTCCTCAAATTATAATTCCTCCCCTTGTACAGACAGCAGAAGCAGGTGCCTCAACTTCTGAACCTCAAGCCACGGAAAAAGAAGCAGCAGCAGAGCAAGTGCCGGGCCTTAGCATGCAAGATATGATGAAGGAGCTACAAGCTCTAGAAACACAGATGATTGAGCTGAAGGATGCCAAAGGGAAACTAGCCCAGCTGGAGGAAAAATATGACAAATCTAAGCAGCAGGTGGCAGAGAGGACCAGGGAATTGAGGGCATTAGAAAAAAGGATCAAAGAGCTTGAAGAGGAGCTGACCATGAGCAAGGTTATAACTGAGGTAAAAAAGATCCTATGGGCTAAGATAGGCCAGTCAATCATAGATCAATGGCAATATATTGAGACAATTCATGACCAGATGAATCTACTAAACAGAGCTCGTGCTGAAAATCAAAGGGCCAGGGCCTCTCTAGGAAGCATGCCTGATATTGCTAGCAGGATGATCAATGTCCTGAATAACCGGACTGGCCTTCAATTGGCAACAATGGGTATCAGAGACAGAACTGATACTATTCTATTAATTAAAAGGGTGCTTACCCTCAGAAATTATGTGCAAACATTAGAGAGGAAATGCCAGGATATTCAGGCAGAAGTAAATGCTTTTGTAGCAAAAATCACAGCATTACATGGCAGAGGGCTTCCCAGCTTGGTGACTAGTGCAGGAAAACTATTGCCCCATGAACAGTATGCCAAAAGGGTCAACAATTATGCAACTAATCAGATAACAGCTTCAGCAAGCAGTCCAGAGGGAGCGGGGCCACCATCAGGGCAGGAGCTTTATGATAAATTAGAGAATTTGTTCTTCATTGAAAATGAAATTAAACACCTTTTTGAAGTGCCCCCTAATTACTATAAGTATACAGAAGCTGATGAGACCTTAATCAAAATGCAGAGACATCAGATGCCCACTGAAGATTGGTGGAGAAATATGATCGAGACTTTGCTTTGATCAATTTAATTTTGCTCTAAAAAGGTATTCGGAAGCAACAGTAAAGGCAACTGAATGAGGTGGATAGTGACTATGCACAACTTGGGCAATACAGATGAGCTGTCTAATACAACAGTACCTTGACATGGCAGAATAAAGGCAAGGATAGTCGAAATTGGCGCAAAGGAGCTCGGCCGGCCCAGTAAGCCCAAAAAGTCAAAGACCTCTGACAACAACACACAGCTGTTATGTATCTATTTTAAGTAGCAATAAATTTTGTAACAAATATCTTAGAAAGTTGGTAGAAATAGTTATTAGGCAATAACTCATTTTGGGGATATTTGATGAGATAATTTTGTATATATGCGCCCCCGCGTAACTTATTCGGGGTTGTTGGTTTTTGTTCAAGAGGACTCGGCTGTATATTCTTTGAGAGATATAATGCAAAAGAGCTGTTGGTTTCCAGAAATTTGACTCTGTTTGGACATGTTGTGATGGAATTATTGACTGCTGCAGGACTCTCATGATATGTCATGATACAATAAGTGTTTTCTAACTGTGTTCGTGTTTCTTTCTTGCATAATCCATCTGTGATGTATGTTGGTTAATCTTAGTAGAAAAGAAAAAGAATAGTTTCAGGATTTGTCCATTACTGACACCCTAAACTCAACCTTTCCTGCTAAATATGTTTTCTTCAGGATTAGTGGTAAATATGGAATTCTTAGATGCTCCTATTTGCTCTAAATTCATGATAAGTCTCTATTCAGTAATTCTCTTTTGCTTCTGAGTAGGATTTGATCCTGAAAGAATTTTCTCGTTGCCTTTCCTGGTGTAATTTTATACTGTTTCTTTTCCAAAAATCAAAGTTTGTATCATGAATACCTATCTGGCCCTGCAGTGAATCTCTCTTTATCACAGGTGCCAAGTACTTTTCATTTCTAGACTCCATGTGCCCAATGGACTGAAGTATCTTTAAACATTGCATGCCATTCTGTGAGCGATAGCTAATAACCAAGATTCAAACAAAACTCTTACCTCATAGCTAGCCTAAAATCTTCGAAAACAAAGTTAAATCTAAAAGAGAGAGCCCTCTCTGATTGCAGGTAGGCTAGGACCTGTAATCCAAAGCATGGTTAGTGGTTACCCCGGCCGTATTCCCTCAGGAGTCAAAGGGAACAACCTGGGTGTTAACATAAATGGCGACTCTGCTGGGGACCTGAACAAAATTCATAAACCCCCGTCTGATTCTTAATGCTGTGGATAAAGCCTGAGTGATAGTCAGACAGCCTTAGAAACTGCCTTTGCTTTCCACTTACAGGAGTATATAAAAGCTGCCTCAGTCAATCTTTATTCAGTCTTAAGTTCCATACAGTTGTTCTATACTTGATCAGTCCTTTTAAAATACTAACATTTCTCAGAGAAGTCTCCTAAAGAAGGATCTTAGAAACTGGCTCCTAAGAAGAAAACCCGTTACACAAGATCTAACCCAGATCCAAATCCATCACCTGAGTTCCAAAATCCAAACTTGATTTCAAGAATCCTTAAGAGACAACAAGCAGAAGAAAATTTCTCAGATTCAAGTTCTGAGGCAGGATTTCAAACTAATATTGCAACTCCTGCTAAGGTTTCTTTACATCCACATATTACAGTTCCACAGTCTCCTAGTTCTTCCTCCACTTCACAAGGTGCTTTTTCAACCCCTCCACTAACTACACATACCCCTCTCATCCCCTTTCCTCCATTAGTCCCATTTGTCCCTGTTGTCCCTGTTATCCTACTAAACATGGCTAATAGATATGCTCCACTATAGCTACCAGCCAATCCGGGGGCTATGCCTCAGGAATACCAAACCAAAATCTCATATTTTGATGGTACTGGCTCTTATTCAGCCCTTCAACATACTAAGAAAATGCAGGATTACTTTGAAAACTATGAGATAGATGATGATGGGGTTAGAATGAAAATTTTTGTGCAAAGTCTAACCGGGGATGTAAGATCATGGTTTAGATCACTCCCCGCAAACTCTATAGGCGATCCTGAAGCCCTGTACCAAACTTTTCTGAACAGATGGGAGAAGAAAAAAGATCCACTTCATATTTTATCTGAATACAATGCCATCAAAAGAGGCCCCCAAGAAACTATCCTGGATTATTGTGCTCGATTCAACAATGTCTACAATGCTATCCCCCAAAATCTGAGACCTCCACCTGATCTGGCCTTATACACCTTTCCTGATGGGTTTGATTCAGACATGGCATACCAATTGAGAGAAAGAGCTCCCCGAACTTTGGCTGAGATGCAAGATATAGCAGTCAGCGTAGAAGCCAACTTGATAGCCAAGAGAAATAGGACAAGGACTGAGAGAAAGACTACCTTCAAAGAGCAGCCTTCAGGCTGGGATCAAAAATTAGATGCAATAATCACTGGTATGCACAGACTAGGTGATAGAGTAGAATCAGTTGAGAGGAAGTCATCATGGGAAGGACCACAGAATAATCCTATCAGAAATCCCAATTTTAGAAGAAATCAAAATCCCAATGCTGGAAAGGCGAGCCCAATACAAGATATTAGACCTCCTTTCCAAGAAAAGTATGCTGAAGCATCCACTTCCAGTGAACAGATAGATGACACC
Organism: Pinus tabuliformis; assembly: GCA_031772625.1. Classification (NCBI taxonomy): domain Eukaryota; kingdom Viridiplantae; phylum Streptophyta; class Pinopsida; order Pinales; family Pinaceae; genus Pinus; species Pinus tabuliformis. The sequence continues at coordinate 1,350,751,460 of CM062820.1, read as the reverse complement.
CACATTAATTTGATGGGTCTGAATAATGAACAACAAGTTTTTCTAAGTCAAGAAGATCAGAAAGATGATGATATTAATCAGTTTCAAACCAAATCAGGTGAATCATTTGATTTCAAACAAGGCTATGACACAACTGTTTTTGAAGTTCATAAACAATACAAATTGAGAAGCAGAACTGTAAATGTGACACAACCTGAAAAAACAAAAGATAACCAACAGCCCAAGAAGATTACTTTTGCAGAACCAATTGACAAAACTGATTCAATCTCAAATGAGGTAACAGTTGAGGATGTAACCAAAACATATCCATTAAGTCAACAGCCATTAGCCACACCTCCTTTACAGCACAATCCAAGTAACACTCCTCAAAAGATGAGAAAAAAAGATAAACCCCAAGATCAGACAGAAGACGAAGAGGAAACCTCTAAAAAGTCAATTGACAAAGAAAGAGCTATTAGCCAGAATACCAAGATCCAATATGAAAAACCTTTTGACTTAGAAGCTGAAATTGGTAAATTAAAGATAGCCATTCCTCTTTCAGAGCTGGCTAAACATGACATTTACAAACAACAAATCAAGAAATCCCTTCAATTAACTCACAATAAGGATGATGTCAATGTGTTGGATGATACTCCAAAGTTGCTCTTTGGTCCAGAAGTTGATGGAAAGATAGGGAGCACTGGAATTTTACCTTTTTATGTTAGCTTACATGTTCATGATAAGATACTACACAATGCAATGTTTGATTCAGGCGCCTCCCATAACCTTATGCCCAAATCAGTGATGGAGAGACTGAATCTAGACATTACAAGACCATATAAGGACCTATTTTCATTTGACTCCAGCCAAGTTAAATGTCTAGGCTTGATAAAAGATTTGTGTGTCTCCCTTGTCCAGTATCCAAATAAAACTATTTTAATGGATGTGGTGGTAGCTGATATCCCACCTAAATATGGAATGTTATTATTAAGATCATGGGGAGCTAAACTCCAAGGTTCCCTACAATTAGACATGTCATATGCCACCATCTCTGTCTTTGGGCAACCAAAGAGGCTATACAGAGAGACACTCATGAAGTATATGGTGAGCAGTGAAGAAAAACCTCAAAATTTTCCCATTTATGCAGTCCATTCTGACATGGATTCCTTCATTTTGTTCAATGATGATACAGGTCCTATAAATGATGATAAATTTGACACACTCGAACCAAATGTGCATACGTATGAGCAATCAGATTCCCAAGAACCTGAGGTTAAGAAATCAATTGATGAGACTATCCTAGAAGACAAACCAGGTGAAAAACAAGACCTCCAACTCTTAATTCCAAATCCTAGTGAGGCTGCTAAACCTGCCCTAAACCAAGAAATCCTTTGGTTCTTGAGTTTGATGGATCAGTTAACAAGTTAGGGGCGGGAGCGGGAGTGTGGATTCACAACAAACAAAACAATAATGCAGAAGGTCGAGCCTATAGGCTAAACTTCAGATGCACTAATAATATGGCAGAGTACGAAGCTATTTTACTAGGCCTCAAACTGGTAAAATCCTTACAGGCCAAAAAGGTGTCAATCCTGGGAGATTCAGACCTCATCATTCAACAAATAAAAGGCAATTTTGTCACCAATGACAAGATACTGAGATCATACAGATCTGCTGCTATTGAAATACTCAATGCCTTTGCTGAATTTCAACTGACCAAAATATCTAGAAGCCACAACCTTCATGCACATAGTCTAGCCACATTCGCCAGTACTTGCAAATTGCCTTTTGAACCCAACCATTGTTTTACAGCTGAGATAAAACACAGACCTTCTATCCCAAACAATGTCAAAGATTGGCAAGTATTTGAGGATGACACACAGATAAATAACTTCTTGACCTTGCAGCAAGAATTTTCAGGTTTAAATATTGATGTTGATACTGTGAAAGACTCACAACCACCAAGTGAACAGGACCAAACAACTATATCAGCCAAAACAGCAAATCAAATACTTCATCCAACAACCTTTGATAACAAAAGCGTACAAGAACTTAAACAACTTAATCTTGATGAAATAGCTGGTGCAGAGGCTGAAGTCATACAACTGAAAGACAATTTTTTACCAACAGGCCTGACCCCTTTGGAGGACATTTTTGACTCAAATGATATTCCTAGGAAACCAAAAATGCAGCCCCTTAATGCTGCCATTGAAGAATGCAACATTGGAACAATTAAAAAACCCAAGATAATAAAATTGTCTAAATCTTTACCTCCTGACCAGAAGCCCAAATATGTTGACCTCTTTAAATACTTCCAAGATATGTTTGCATGGAGTTATGAGGATTTAAAATCCTATGATACTTCTGTCATTCAACACACCATCCCTCTCAAACCGAATCAAAAGCCTTTCAAGCAGAAATTAAGGAGAATCAATCCTATGCTTCTCCCTTCAATTGAGAAAGAGGTACAAAAAATGTTTAAAGCAGGTATAATAGCACCAATCAAATTTTCAGAATGGATTTCAAATTTGGTCCCTACAAGGAAGAAAACTGGTGAGATTAGGCTTTGTGTTGCTCTAAGAAATTTGAATCAAGTGTCCCTCAAAGACAAATATCCCTTACCCAAGATGGATCACATTCTCTAAAGAGTGGTGGGGGCTTCAAGAATCTCATTACTTGATGGATTTTCAGGTTTTAATCAAATCCTAGTCCACCCTGATGATCAGGATAAAACAACATTCACAACCCCATGGGGAACTTTCAAGTATGTCAAAATGCCTTTTGGGTTGAAAAATGCAGGGGCTACATTTCAGAGAGCAATGAATATTGCTTTTGCCAAAGAGATTCATGACTTCTTAGTTGTTTACCTAGATGACCTCACACCTTTTTCAAAATCTGACCAAGAACATCTGAAACACCTGAGACAAATATTTATAACATGTAGGAAATATGGTATTTCCTTAAATCCCAAGAAGACTCTGTTCGGTTTAGAAGAGGGTAAGTTATTAGGTCATATCATTTCAAAGAATGGCATTAGAATTGACCCAGACAGAATACATGCCATCTTACAAGTTCCCCATCCAAGAAATATCAAAGAATTACAAGCCTTTTTGGGAAAGATCAACTTTTTGAGAAGGTTTATCCCAAACTTAGCAGAATTGACCAGGTTACTAAACAACATGTTAAAAAAGGATTCTAAGGTGAAATGGACAGTAGAGGCAAATCAAGCTTTTGAGGGTATTAAACTGGCCCTCACCCAAACCCCAGTTCTAACAAGTCCCCAATTTGATAGAGAGTTTATCATCTTCTCTTTTGCCTCCCAGCATACTATTGCTACTGTCTTATTGCAGAAAGATGATCAAGGGAATGAAAAACCCATTGCCTTCTTTAATAGGGCTCTTAGAGATGCACCCTTGAAATATCAGATTATGGAAAAGCAAGCTTATGCTTTGGTTAAGGCCATCAAAGACTTTAGGATTTACATCCTATACTCACATGTTATTGCTTATGTGCCAAATGCCATTGTAAAGGACATATTGACTCAAGAAAGCTTAGAGGGCAGAAGAGGAAAATGGATTGCCAACATTTTAGAATTTGACATTGAAATAAGACCTACAAAACTGATAAAAGGACAAGGTTTGGCTAAACTTATGTCTGAAGCAAACTTCCAAGCCTTGGATATTAACCAACTGGACAATGGAACGGAGCTGGTGACTCCAAAGATCAATGTAGCCTTTGAACAATCCCCCTGGTATGCTGATATTTGTAATGTATTACAAAACCTGTGTGCTCCCCCAGGATTGTCCAGAACCAAATGCAGATTTTTAAAAATGAAAGCTTCAAGATTTTGTGTTATAGATGGTAATTTACTGTGGAGAAATCATGAGGGTATATTGCTGAATTGTTTAAATGTGAATGAGACTGACAATGTTATGAGAGACTTTCATGCAAGTGTTTGTGGTGGACATTTGTATTGGAAGTCCACGGTGGACAAGATATTAAGGGCCGGTTACTATTGGCCTACTCTATTCTCTGATGTTAAAAGGTTTACCACTGCATGTCACAATTGTCAGATGTTTGAGGGAAAAAGAAAATTGTTGCCACTTCCCCTAAAGCCTATTGCAACAGAAAGGCCCTTTCAGCAGTGGGGCTTAGATTTCATTGGGGAGATTCATCCCTCATCTTCAGGTCAACACAAATGGATCCTGACAGCCACATATTATTTCACCAAATGGATTGAGGCTATTCCATGTAGACAAGCAAATGATTCTACTATCATTCAGTTCCTTGAAACTAATATTCTGTCCAGATTTGGTTGTCCTGACAAGATCATTATAGACAATGTTGCTGCTTTCAGATCCAAGAAGATGGTTAATTTTTGTCACAAATTCCATATCACTTTGGGTCATTCCACTGCATACTACCCTCAAGGAAACGGTTTGGCTGAATCATCTAATAAGAGCCTTATCAACATCATTAAGAAGATATTGGAAGAAAATAAGAAAAATTGGCATAAGAAGCTTGTAAATGCCTTATGGGCAGACAAACTAACAACTAAAAGATCTATTGGGATCAGCCCATATGAGTTGGTTTATGGAATGGAAGACAAATTCCCTTCATCATTAGGGGTTCTTGTCCTAAAGCTGCTTCAAGAAAGTCAAGCTGAACCCAATGATATGCAAAGAAGAATCAACCAAACAATTTGTTTGCAGCAAACTAGAGATCAAGTGTACAATAGAGTTCAAGTCCTACAAGAGAAACTGAAGAAAGCCTTTGATAGAAGAACAAAGGCTGAAGATTTTTTCATGGGTGATAAAGTGCTTAAATGGGATTCAAGAAGAGAGGATAAGGGAAAGCATGGCAAATTTGATTCCCTTTGGAGAGGACCTTTTGTTATTCAAGCAGTGCAAGGAAATAACACTTATTTTTTGAAAAATTTGGATGACACTGAAGTTGAAGAGGGCCCTGTGAATGGCCGAATGTTGAAGCATTATTTTGACTACGTTCCATGTATATAACATGACTGTACCTTGTACATTATCGGCTATTTATAGTATTTTCTTTTTAGCATATAGATAGTGCAGCTTCACAAGTTTTGTAAAGAAGGCAAGATAAGGCTGTTAGTTCAGAGATCTCCCAATGGTGAAAGATTCCAGTTTTGAAAATTCAAGAAGCAAAGCTCCAAGTTTTGATAAGAAGTTAAGAACCAAGGCATTCTGACCTGCTGTTCTTGGTCTTTCAAATAGAAAAACCATCCCCAAGTGGAGCCACTGTTAGCTACCTATACCAATAGGTTTCATTTTTCATGATTGGCAGGGGAAGTTCCAAATATGTTCTACTTTGATGCTGCAAAGATCTCATATTTCTGTGGAGGAGCACCTCTGTGCATAGTTTGATGCTGTCCTACTTCTGGATGGGTGATCCAACAGTCTAATCTGGATCATGCCATATTTCAATTTTTGTTGTAGAATAGAGAAAGAAAATCTATCCAAACTATTCAATCTTGGCAGATTAGTAGTTAGATAGAGAATAAAGGTTCCCAACTACTTAATATTTTAGGGATTTGGGACTCTTATCTGCCCATTTTCTATCTTCCACAAGTCAATGTCTTTCCAGACTTAATCCACCAATGCTACTCAAATTATGACCCAAATCAGAGAGCTGTCCTCAGTCCCTCAGGATCAGTCCTGTTCTACATCACCCCTGAGGCTATAAATTAGATGTTGCACTTCCAGTCTGCAAAGCCATTGAGTCCTCTATCAATACAGCACCTGATAGACCAAGCTGGCAAGTTATCCAGTGCTCAAATTGCAAAAATCACTCAATTGTTCATTCAGTCAGACTCCCAACCTGTAAGGTCCCCTCCTTTCCTGCATGAACATCTCAATGAACTAGGCAAGATTCTTACCAATATGATCATTAATATCTTAGGCTACAATACAACTCAGTATGTAGATGAAACCACTCTGGTTATGCTCTCTATGTTCTCCCCTGGAAAGCCTCCTTCTGCTCAGTATGATTATGCCACATTTGTTGCCAATAAGATTCATGAGCAATTCATGAATCTGGAGAGGGAGAGAGTATTTAAATACACTTCTTACATTTACCATTTGCTACTGTTCAATCAGCCTGACAGCGTTCCTGTTCCCCTCAAGAAGTTTGATGCAGAGGGAAATCAAAGGTCTGTGGTGTTTTGGTCTTCCATCTTCCATCATGTATCCCACTCACCATACACTTATTGTGAATTCATTGACCTATTCATCCATCCAGCCATGTCTTTGCTGCTAAGTTCCCCTCCTCCCAGGCTGACAGATGAGATGTAGAGAATCCTCCCAGGCTACAATACAACTGAGTATGTAGATGAAACCACTCTGCTTATGCTCTCTATGTTCTCCCCTGGAAAGCCTCCTTCTGCTCAGTATGATTATGCCACATTTGTTGCCAATAAGATTCATGAGCAATTCATGAATCTGGAGAGGGAGAGAGTGTTACACTAAAATTTGTCACCATGACTATCTACAGTTAGTATGGCTCTATCAACTGTCATACTATCCTCCTTGGCAAGTCTCATACCTCTGCTCCTCATGTCGAACTCCAAGAAAGAGAGAAAGTCCTTAAAAAGTCAATTAACTCTGGTTACGCAGTTTCTCTTGGCCTCACCTGCGTGTACGCACCCCAAGTTCACAATACCTGCGTACTTGTACGCTCTGTCTGTAAAGGGGTGGGTGCGTACTCCTGTAAAGGTCAAAAGGCGCAAGTTTTACTTCAAAAAAGTTACTTGTGGTCAAATCTAGAGCATTCTAGAAGATGGTTTGACGTTTATTGAGCGCCTCCAGATGGTTCATGCATCCCTATGTAAGAGGAACTTATCCCATGAAGAGGGGAGCTATCCCATTGAAAGAGAGGCTTATCCCATTCATGGTGGACCTGATTAACTTCCTCCTAAACACTATAAATATAGGCATTGGACCAGAGGGAGGAGAGGTTGAAAGCTGAACATTCCTAAGGGTAGATGCTGCTGAAATTAGGACTCCCTTATAGAGCTTGAGAGGAGAGATTCCTATCCTTTCTTAGCTTCATCTGGAAGTGGGTGAGCTGATCAAAGTAAGGAGAACTCTTGCTGGACCCTGGGAGGGACCTGCACAACACCAAGGCACTGGTTGTAATGGTTTCTTTTGTTTCCACTTAATACAATTAAGCTCATTTTTCTCAACAAGTTGTTATACATAATTTGTTTCATATACTCCTTGGTCTTTATGATGAATATGTTTTATTTTATGAGTTATTCAGGTGCTATGTAATCATTTGCTTGTTAGTGAATGCAGGTTTCGAAGAGAAGGAGGAGCTCATCTGGATCGGAGAGGCTGGACTGCTACAAACAGCGTGGGATTAAAGGTATGTTTTAAACACCTGAATACTTGTATTCTAAATGCATATTTAGGGAAAGATAGTGTTTAATTGTCTTGTTTGTCACTAGAAATCCTTAGCTTCTAGGGAGGTCGGTTTTGTCCGCAAAATTGACTCTTTCTGCATGACAAAATGGCGACTCCACTGGGGAACTCCATGATTTGAATGATTTTTCCTTTGAGTGAAACTTTGATTTGAGACAAGTTGTTTTCTTTCTGGTTTTTGGCTGTTTGACTGTGCATTTGGGTGGGATAGCTTAGGGTTAAGTTAGATTTTAGTTTTTCTTGGTTTTGCTAAAAGTACGCAACCTCTGCGTTAAGCACAGTGTGTACTTGTACGCACTGCGGCTTTGTACACAGAGCGTGCACGCACCTGTGCAAACAGGTTGCCTGCGTACCCTGTCAAAATTGAGAAAATTTCAATTTTTTCCTTTTTGCCTCTTAGATTTTGTTTATAATTTGTTTTTGCTACCCAGATCCACTGGTTACCTGCCAGAAGTCTTCATCGAAACTTGTTTCATCAGTGTCAAGAGTTTTAGTGAAATTCATAGAGGTTCTAGCCCTAGGGTTTGATTTTTGCATTGGTCCTGTAGTGACTTTGGCTTTAGAAGTTGTAAAACCTTGGATATCCCTTGGCTTTCAGTCTTCTTAGGAGTCGGACCTTTCATAGAATCCACCTTTGTGAGAAACCTACCTTTGTGTTATCTTTTTGCGGAACTTCGGAAAAAGTTTGTTGATTAAACGTTGAATTTCATTCTTAAGAAAAAGAACAAAAGATTTTGATTTTTGTTTTTGACTAGTTAATGATTCTGCATGAACTAGTCCTTGGTTAAATCATGACTGAGTAAAACATCCTGGAATCATACTTGGTAGGCTTTGGCCTCGTTAGATTTGCTTATTAGGTGAATTTCTCTTTGATTTGCTTTTAGGTAAAATTGATTTGATTGTCTTAGTTTTTTAAAATTTGATTTTGTTAAGTAGGAAAATCCAAAAAATCTCTTTTGAAGAAAAGTTTGTTTTAGGAGAATTTGAGTCTTTGAAAAGAAAATGAATTTTCGTGAAGTAATTAGTGGTCATGTGTTGTATGCTTTGGAAAAGATAAAGAGATTGTTTCCTTGATTGTCTTTGCCAAGAAAGTTGTTTATATCAATTTTGCGTTCTCCAACTCTCTTAGCTAGGGAATTCATTGAAAAAACAAAAAGAAATAGTTTAAATCATCTTAGGTGCATCTTTTTAGTGGATTTGAGTCGAGTCTACACACCATCAGTTTCATCTCCACTACCTTTTGTCCTAAAGAAAAGCCATAAAAATTAACGCTTAAAGTAAAATCAACTTAGTAACTTTTTATTTACTAGGGCTCTGAAACACCAATATAGATCAGGCTAGTGTCTTGGAGTAGGAGAGTAATTAACTCTCCAAGACAGTAAAACCGAACAAGTAGCTTATCTTGTGGTAGGATAAATCCAACTGTTTCATTTGTACTCTGGGAAAGCTCCTCTTAAAGGAGAAGCACGAGACCGTGTCCGAACCAGTGAGGGGATCAATCCTCCTTCATTGGGAAAGACGCCAGATACGCACGTACTACAAACGGTAAACCTCAGATTATTGTCGAGGAGCCTGGGGTCACTTGTCGGTAAACCTTGGATTATTGTCAAGGAGCCGGCAAGGGGATTGAGCTTGTTACTCTGCCCTTGCGTGCTATCGGGTCATAGACTCTTCCCCCAGGTATATTTGTTGCTGTTGGTAACCTTAGTGACCATTATCTTTAGGGTTCTACCCGAGGTGACGGTGGAGGGAAGATCCCACTGTACCTGGAGCAGACGTTGGCTAGACTCACTTGGATTTTCTGGGGGGTTCACTTCACTCGAGACGGTTAAAGTGGAGGAACTTGTGCCGGTCTATTCATTAAGCAGGTTGCCGGGGTAACTGTTCCACCCACCACTTCTGTACTGAACTCGGCGATGTTGGGTTTCATCACCAACTAGTGTTTTCGGTCCGGAAGGCTACTGTTTGTGCATGGTTTGACGCCCTAGATTCTTTAGGCGTGTGATTCGAATTTTCTTGGTTCTTTAGAGACTTTAGGCGGTTTGCTTTGAGATTTTACTTTGTTTGCGTGTGCAGTAGTTAAAATTTTTTACCTGTGGCTGAATTACCGAGACAGTCCCGTAGACTTCGGGGCCAGTCTCCTGAGATTGTTACCGCGGCCGATTTGTTGAGGAAGTCCCGTAGACTTCGGGGCCAACCTCCTGAAGACGTCCCAGGTCATTACGAAGGTCTGAAGGTCCTTGTAACTCCTAGTGGCAGTAAAGTAGGTTCACCTGAAGAAGGAGAGTCTTCGTTGGTAGTCCATCTCGATTACCAAAGTCTAGAAACAGGTTATAATCCTGAAGTTGTTGCAGTTTCCGAGCCTGCTGGTAGTTTTTCATCTACTAGTTGTTTTCGGGAAAAGTGTCTATTCAGAACGACCCTATCCCACAGGGTTGTGACAATGACCACAGAAACAAACAAGGAAAACTACTCTTGTATTCTTCTTTATGAACTATAAACGAAGATGATTAAGATGAACCGACCTGTGTCTTGCGCTAGTTGTTCAATCCTCTCTTTGCCAGCTTCCACCGATCTGCTCCCTCACTTGCCCAGTGTCACCAAGTTCCTACAAGTTCATAGAAGAGAGAAACTACAAAAAGACATAGATTTATGTTCATAAAAAGCTTAGGATCAGATTTAAGCTAAACATACAAATATAACACACATCAGATATACAAGCATGTAGGAGAAACTCAAGTAGTTTTATTGATAAAACAAGAAGATCCAGGAGGAGTTACAACCGATGAGTCCTGATCCAGCATCAGCCTCCTAGCATAGAATCCCTTCTTCACCTCCAACAAAGCATAAATCACCCAATACTCTGATGTCAATCACAAAACCAACAGCAATTCTCTGCAATGTACAAAATTCCAGCCTCTGGATCTCTGGGATGAGGGATCCATATATAGATGTAGAGAAAGAGGATGAGTCATCCTCTGCTGTGACTAGTGTCCTTCTCTCTGTCAGTTCTTGCTTCCACTTGGAGGCTGAGAGCCTCTTACTCATCCTTGGTCGAACTCAGTGAGGCAAGTGTCATGGAGGAAGATTCTGGAAGCTTCCATTGTCTTTCCACCTCGCGGAATGTCACTGCCATTTGTCATTTCCCGCTCAGCGCACCTTGGTAGTGCATTTAGGTGCGTTGCAACGCACCTAGCCAGTGTATTTGGGTGCTTTGCAATGCAGCTAGCTAGTGGAGCATCTGAATTGATCCTGATTTGACTAGTTTTGAGCAGTTTCTGGTGGAGAACTTCTGGGAGAAGCTGTAATTTGTTGACCTCGTTTCTTTAGGAGCTGGAACAACATCTTTAGGGACTTAGGATCCCTTGGTTTATGGACATTTCATGCTTATAGCTCTAAGGCACAAAAATGTCTATAATAGTTGCCCCTTAAAGTATGAGGCCGTTTATCGGGTGAAATGCTTTATTAGGAGGATCCGAAGTTCTTCTGATGCTGGGGAGGAGACCTGTAATAAGATACAATACAATACATTATCTTCATACTGTTTTCATGATCTAGCTGAGGCGGGCATTCCCATGCTCAGCTTTATAAATCCATTTTTATGTACATAGGACAGACAATCGTCTGATGGTAGACTGATGATTCTGATGAAGTCATCATCCTTTTGGTAGGATGATTATCTGTGCTGCAATGCTGTACATGTAAATGTTTTTATTTTTCCTGAATATATATCGCAGCCCGGATGGATGAAACTAGATCTGGGGTCTTCAGTATCATCCGATCTTCACTCGAAGTACAAGTCGATCCACGTGAGAAATGTTTTGAAGTCAAACATGGAAAGACATCGCTTGATTACCAGTCGATGATGTAAACTGTTAACAAGCGCGAGAGGAATCACCGATAATGATAATGACCCTCAAGGTACTGCAGTACAATTCACGTGGTGTGAATAAAGGACTTGGCATCGAACACCACGAAAAATCTTTTGGTCGAAGGTCATTGATGTATACCTGTCGCCGGAAGTGAGAAACTTGCCATTGAGGCATGCAAGATTCAAAGTACTGAATGGGGTGTTCCTAGATCAACTTCTTGGATAATGAGCCGATGTCGACACAAAACGATCCGTCAAAGGAGGGCCTTAATGAATCCCACATCAATGACACAGAACGGAGCAAATGATTTTGATGGAGGTGAAAACGATCTGATGATATATGGTTCAGGATGGCGGTCATGAAGGAATGAAGTATAATGTATGGTAGTGGATGGAACACGGGTGACTTCTCTGGATGACTTCTCTTGAACATGTCGGCGACACTTATGCGATGGATTGGTAGCATTTACCCCAAATGTGGATGGTATGGCGTGACCATGGTGATGTGACCGGTGAATGAAACAACCCAACCCGACTCAAGCACGGAGTGGAAGTGTCATGTTCAAGAGCGACTTGCTACCAATAAAGATTCTTTGAGTTTCTTCCCAATTTTTCCCCAGTCATTTCTGACCAGTACCTCTTTATTTTTGTCAAGCTTGAGGAGGATAACATATGCTTGTTCTATAATTTTCCCTTCGGGCAAACCCATCGCTATGTTTTAACGAGCCTAGCGATAGTGAAACTTGTTCTCGTCTAAAGACAAGTTTGTCGCTATTAATCTTTTTAACGAGCCTAACGACAAAGATAACTCGGTCCTTTTCCTTTTTAGGGAGTCTGAAAAGGTACGTAAAGATAACTCCGGAATTCCTTTTTCGTCATCTAATCCCTTAAGTCCGAAAAAGTATAAAACAATACAGAAGGGATGAATTTTCGATAATTTTAACGAGCCGAATAAAACAAGCGCTCGATCTTTTTGTGCAATAATCCCTCAGGTCCAAAAAGATTAAAATCTAGAGGAGGGATAGCGCTTCCGGTTGCTTTAACGAGCCGGAAGGCCAAAACTCGACAATCTTTTCATATTTTACGAGTCAGATGAAAAGAGCTTAAAGAAGACTCGTCTTTTGAGGAACGAGTGATAAAATGGGTAGTAGATGATTCCAGGTAAGGTTTGGAATTTTCCAATCACGACAGTGTCACAAGGATGGCTAGTGAAATCACTCTTCGCAACTGTTCCTCAAAATGGGTAAACAATCAAATGGAGGTGAATGATCGGCCAATGGAAAATTGGAGGTGACGGTGCAAACACGACCAAGGCTTTAATGGCTGAAAATGCTTCATTCACGGTGGTTATTTACTGGAGGATAGTTCATTTTTTAACGAGCTTAAATGCAGATTGAAACACTTGATCGGTCTTATGTTTATTTTTTAACGAGCTTGAACTATGTGCTAAAACTGCTCGATTAATCCAGTCATATGATAAGAATGTCTCACATAAAACGGCAACTTTTAGATTTTTGCCCCACATCCTTTCTTTATGCAAGTTAGATGATGACTAATCCTACGAGTTTAAAGGGTTAGCCTATGGGTTTAAAGGGAGGACCTAAAAATTTAAAAAAATAAATAGTCGCCCTTCGCTTGCACTCCAAAAGGTTTGCATGCCCCCAGGTATAAAATATGGTTTCAAGGTTACCCCTCAATTTGCAGACAAAACATTTGTTCTATCAGGAGAGGCCTACCTCTTACAGGTTACCCAAAGATTGCTCTATTCGCGGTGCAAACAAAATAGTTCTTCGGCGATGTCTACCGAGATAAACAAAGGTGAGTGACTCCATCTGTCAACTCACATAACTTTGACAAGAGAATCTTATTCTAGAACAACCCCTCTTCCAATCACGGACGGGGTACGGACTATTCATATTCTCCCGCAGAAACCTACCCTATACCCGAAGTTTTCCTGCCGAAACAGACCAGGACGCATGCCCCCTGGGTTTCAGTCATATCCCTCCGAATTACTCGCGCTCATCAGGAGGATGGACTGGGACTTGAGACATTTCTTGCGTGAAGAGACCATTTAGGGACGGTATATGACTATTTTCTATGCGTGATCCGGGAAATGAAAGCTGGTCCACGAGCTTGACCACTCTTCCTTCATGCGGAAAACACATTACTCTAAAGTGAGGAAACGATGGCTCCCATGCAATAAATATAGTCTTGTCCAAAGAGTAGGTTATAATCCAAAGGTCCTTGAATGACCATGATGTTCAGGCGAACTGTCTTCCCTCTCAATGTTATGGGCACATCAGGAAGGATCCCTAAAGGTCGACTGGTTCCTTTATCAAAGCCTGTCAGATTTCTCATTTCAGGCAACAACGATGGCGAACCAAGCGCTTTCCAAGCAATAGAGGAAAGGATACTCACAGAAGCCCCCTCATCTATGATGGTGCCAGCCATGACCATTCTATATATTTGAACGATAATTCGGAATGGTATGCTTGCTGGAATACGTCTCTAGCCTAGACCTCTAGATGTTGTGCGTTAAGTTACAAAGCGTTGTTAAGTTCATTGAATTTATTTTAGGTTGATCTTTCTTATGAAGTTTGCCTTTTGGGTTCACCATGAGATGTAGATGTAATTCCTAAATGCAATCTAAAGATGATAAGCAAGCTTTTTATCTCTTTTCAGCAATGAAAATCCTAGCTACAAGGGGAAAAGAAAGACACAATCTTTTCTCAAAGAGTAAAGAGCACACTGTAAATGCACTTTTCCTAAATCAAGCCATGTAAACTGTCAATATGCAAATGCACTTGTGCATGTATTTGTTTTTCACTTTCTTAATATTGATGCCTAAAAAGAAAGTTGTTGTACAAATTTGAATTCGATTCCAAGTGAAAAACACAAACAAGCTTCTTTTCGAAATCAAAAAGTAAAGACGATTACGACACTTTATGATTTTGAAGTAAACACTTGTTTCGACACTAGAAATTCACAAATTCAAACCAAAGGCAAAAGTAAAAGTGTAATCAACTGTCAACAGCAAATAAACTTTCTCCTAAGATCAAAACGACACTTACGACAAATCTAGATCTAAGGGCGATAGTATGACCAGTTTACTTTTGCAATGGGAAATTGTAAATGACGTAACAAACACATAAAAACAAATACAGTTTCTTTTATACAACTGAGGCGGAATTAAGGCAAAGAAAAGGGGCTTTTAGATAGACAAACACACTGATCACAGGCTGCAAAAATCAGAGGCAAAACTGGAAAAAATGAGCAAAGAACCTCAGCTAGGCAGGGCTAGGCTGATCAACGCACCTGCTACACAGAGAAACTGAATTGCAACGCAGGTAGCCCTCTCGGGAACTGCGCTGAAACGCAGAGTCTCTTCACAGAGCCTGCGCTGAAGCAGAAATGAGAATTGTCTCTGGGTTCTGGGTCACGGTTTGCAGTTTAATCTATGGTTTTTGGTCGGGTAAAAAGCAATCAAATGTGTACAATCAGAGGGTTGATTTACAAGAGGTTTGAGAGCTATCAAAAAGGGTAATCAGATCATTTTTGAGTCAACTCTTTAGATCATAAACAGGCCCAGTGAATGGACTAGAGTAGCAGATGTCTACTTTGCATTTGTAAATGGAAAATGCAGTTCGATTCGTGACTCCTAAGTTTATGAGATGAACAACAATAGAAACACAAATAAACTAACTAGACACGATCCCCAGTGGAGTCGCCATTTTGTTTTCGGGAAAAGTATCTATTCAGAACGACCCTTTCCCACAGGGTTGTGACAGTGACCACAGAAACAAACAAGGAAAACTACTCTTGTATTCTTCTTTATGAACTATAAATGAAGATGATTAAGATGAACCGACCTGTGTCTTGTGCTAGTTGTTTGATCCTCTCTTTGCTAGCTTCCACCGATCTGCTCCCTCACTTGCCCAGCGTCACCAATTTCCTGCAAGTTCACAGAAGAGAGAAACTACACAAAGACATAGATTTATGTTCATAAAAAGCTTAGGATCAGATTTAAGCTAAACATACAAATATAACACACATCAGATATACAAGCATGTAGGAGAAACTCAAGTAGTTTTATTGATAAAACAATAAGATCCAGGAGGAGTTACAACCAATGAGTCCTGATCCAGCATCAGCCTCTCAGCATAGAATCCCTTCTTCACCTCCAACAAAGAATAAATCACCCAATACTCTGATGTCAATCACAAAACCAACAGCAATTCTCTGCAATGTACAAAATTCCAGCCTCTGGATCTCTGGGATGAGGGATCCATATATAGATGTAGAGAAAGAGGATGAGTCATCCTCTGCTGTGACTAGTGTCCTTCTCTCTGTCAGTTCTTGCTTCCACTTGGAGGCTGAGAGCCTCTTACTCATCCTTGGTCGAACTCAGTGAGGCAAGTGTCATGGAGGAAGATTCTGGAAGCTTCCATTGTCTTTCCACCTCGCGGAATGTCACTGCCATTTGTCATTTCCCGCTCAGTGCACCTTGGTAGTGCATTTAGGTGTGTTGCAACGCACCTAGCCAGTGTATTTGGGTGATTTGCAACGCAGCTAGCTAGTGGAGCATCTGAATTGATCCTGATTTGACTAGTTTTGAGCAGTTTCTGGTGGAGAACTTCTGGGAGAAGCTGTAATTTGTTGACCTCGTTTCTTTAGGAGCTGGAACAACATCTTTAGGGACTTAGGATCCCTTGGTTTATGGACATTTCATGCTTATAGCTGTAAGGCACAAAAATGTCTATAACACTAGTGATATAGGCGAAGAACCTGAGATATCTGAACCTGTTACTCCAACTTCTAGTGTTCCTGATTCACCTAGGGTAGAAAGAGTCATCACTGAAAATCTTCCTTCTGGTTTGATAGCTATTGAAGAACTTGCTCCAGAAGAAGAAATAGGCGTCCCTATCCCTGAAGATCAACCTACTATTGATCTAAGGGAGCGTGAATCCATTTTTTACAGTCCACCTACAAGTACTACTTGGTATCTTTCGTTAACTAATTACTTGGACAACTCAGGGTCAAGTTTTTCTCCACCTCGTACTCCTTATCCACCTGGAGGTATTTATACTCCTGTAAATATGTCTGGTCAGTCGTCTATGTTTACTCAATCTCCTGAATCTTTCTTGTACGGCGGTCCTTCTGTTCCTACTGGGTATCAGTCACTTTCTGGTACTTTTGCGGGAGCATCTCCTCAACCCATTGAACATGGGTTATTAACTGGAAACAATGGTAATAAACCGTTGGGCGTAGGAGACATTTACATGATGTCAGGTTCAATTCCCAGTTCTCAACCTCAAGGTGGCCAGTTACTGCCTAGGGGGCAGCCTCAATTAACACCTGGGGGGCAAACTCAAGGTACACAAATTGCGTCTGGGGGGCAATCTCAAGGACAGTATGTACCCGTGGTACAGTACATTCCTCAAGGTCAACCCCAGCCTCAATATGTACCCCAAGGTCAACCTCAGTATCAATTTATGCCTCAAGGTCAACCCCAGTATCAGTACTTACCTCAAGGGTATCTACCCCAAGGTCAGTACTCGAGTCAAGGTTATCAACCACCCCAAGGTCAATCGTATATTGAAGGTACGGGAAATTTACCTTTCAATTATCAACCCTACCCTCAATCCGGTTATGGATCTCAATATCCTCAACCTGTCATGGGTCAATACCCCGGAATAAACATAGTGTGGGATCCATCGCAAGTTCAACAGGTGTTGCAGCCAAGCGTACAGTTGTCATCTCAAACTGAACAACCTTTAGTTTCTGGTTCACCCCAGCAACCAGTCCAGTCTAATGTTCAGACTTCTGTACCTTCGGTAGTTACTCAGTCGCCCATTGCACCTAGTACTCCATCTCAAACGATTGCTGCCACTACCGCAACATCTGTTCCATCTACCACACTTACTTCTGGAGTATCGACAGCTCCGGTTTCTACTATCTCTGCCAGTACTCCTCAGACATCTTTACCATTGTCTGGATCCACGATTCAAACTACGGTTCAGATGCCTGTAGGAAAACCTGGTTTAAGTACGGTTGTCACTAGTCAACCACAATTCACTTATCAACCGTACCAGGGGCAGTACCAATTCGGGCCTGCTGTCCAGCAACCAGTTTACCAGTATCAACCGTATCCTGGGTACACTTATCAACAACCACAACAACCCCAGTACAGTCCGGTTAATCCTGGTTTTTCGGGAGGATACAATATCCCGAATGCGATTCCTATTCCAAGTTATCCTGGATATCCTCCTCCTGGGACTGGTCTTGTGACCCAGAGTTTTAGGGATCCTAATCGACAATTACCGTTTATCGCAACTTTGGATTTACCAGACTTGTCGCGCCTAACGAATGATCCAATAAATTATCTTTCGTTTTGGCCGCCAATGCCAAATAAGTTGCCCAGTGACATACCCAAGTTCAAAGGTAAGTCTGGAGAGGACCCGCCAAATCATGTGATGACTTACCACCTCTGGTGTGCCTCTAATTCCATCTCGGATGATTCAATCCACTTACGTCTTTTCCAGCGTACACTCATTGGTCTCGCGGCCAAGTGGTACATTGAGTTACCACGGGCCTCTTTTTACAATTTCAGTCAGTTAGCTACCTCATTCTTAACTCATACTCAGTTTCCGGTCAGATATGATAATGGCACAGAGTTACTAACTTCATTAAAACAATCGACGTCCACGTATATTTCCGATCATATTCATGAATGGAGACGTCGAAGGCGATTAATGAAAGTTTTTATCCCGGACCAAATCTTAGCTGAATGGTTTGTTAAATCATTATTACCAAAGATTACTGAAGACGTAGCTAAGGTCGGAGTAGTTACTGAGGAGCAAGTGATTGCTCAAGCACAGTACCTTGACTTAGTTTACACTCAATCAGGTACGTTACACGAAAAGATCCCAGATCTTCCAAAGTCAAATCAAATCGCTGCTGCTCCTTCAGGATCTCATCCTGCTGATGGCATGATTGGTACGGTGAACACTAAAAGCAAGAAGAAGTCTTCAAAGAATTCTTTGCCCATTATAACCTTACCAGACTCCCCGACAGGAGAATCTTCTGCTGAAGTTTCCGCTGATATTCACGCTGTAGAGTCATCTACAGCGAAATCAAAATCCGGTGGGAAAAAGAAAGGCAAGAAGAAGAATAAAGCAGACAAAACCCCAAAGGAGAAAACAGAAAAGTCGGAAACCAATGACGAAAAGCGCAAACCTCGATATCCTTGCCTTATTTGTGAAGAAGATCATTTTACAAGAGATTGCCCTCATTGGGCCGAAGTTGTGAAAATCGTCAAAGGTTCCCCAACTCCTGTTGTTTTGAAAGATCCATTTCCAAAGTAGGAGAGTAAGATGATAGGTTCTTCCTCGAGTGCCAGTGAAGAACCCATATTGATGATGTCTCATGTAAGGATTGCGACTCGATCGCAAGATTATGGTAGTAAAAGTCCTGTTGATGGATCGAAAGAAGCATAATCTTCTCATTCTAATCCATCAACCTCAGCTCCCGGTTCCGATCCACTACAGATTGAGAAACCTAACCCGGACTTAGTAATCAAACCGCTCGCCAAGGGTGTACTTTGAAGGTTTGCTTTCAATCCACATGCGAGAGCGGCCCAGAATTACAACATTGTTGAGGATTTAGCTGTTTCACCCTCAGCAATGTCGGCTTTAGAAGTGCTGCAATCATGCCCAGAACAGCGAAAATTACTTTTGTCGGCTATAGGAGCTGTTGATGTTCAGGACCCGAACCTAATAATTTTTGATCTAGAAAGTAGTACACCGCGTTTACCTCATCAAATGGATTTCCAGATCCCAGTGATAGTAAAAAACAGGCCTATTCATCGGACTGTAATTGATGAGGGAGCTTCCACGTGTATTATGTCGATACAGTGCTGGAGATCGCTTGGTTCTCCTTCACTAAATCAATCCCCGACAATTCTTAAGGCCTTTGATGGCCGTGGGTTTCATCCGTTTGGCATTCTACAGGATTTTCCTATAGGGGTTGAATGAAAAACCGTTAGTCTAGATGTGGAGGTGGTTGATGCCCCTCTAGGCTACAACCTTCTCTTGCGTCGAAGTTGGTCTTATGCTATGACAGCGGTCATTTCATCGATCTTCAGAGTAATAAAGTTTCCACATAATGGCAAGATCGTAACCATAGACCAGCTGGCTTACTTTTCATCCGACTCAGCCTCTTCAAAAAGTATCCATCATGTCGGTAAAACGACTATCCCTTATAAGGATGTTGGCGTAGGATTAGTTAAAGATGTCGGTTTACTGGGAACTTTTCCTTTTCCTCCAATCAACGCCGTGTCTTCGTTTGCATCCATTCATATGATTACATTAGATACCATTGTTTATGATGATCCTTGGATCATTCCTTCTGAATCTGAAATAGACTCATTTGGTAATGCTATGCCTTTGAGTCCATATGAAATTGCCTATGAAGCCGTGCAGTCTTTTACCGACCCGCGTTCAACCAAAATCGACCAAATGAATGTGGTCCGTGAGGAATCACTTTTCACCTCAACCTCGAAGTTAATAACATTTCCCGAAGTTGTGTCATCTGACGAACAACTTTGTGAAGTCCTGTGTGTAGACGATTTACCATGGGAAGATATCCATCACCGATCTTCGTTTTACCTGAGGATGATCGTTTTGAAAAATATTTCTCATCAATCTTTACAGCTGAATATGTCAAAGAAGCTCAGAATCCAATGAAACATCCTGATTCAGAGCTGAATTTGGGCAACATCATTGACATTTCAGTCAAGCCCGGAATTGTTGAGCACATTCATATAGGTGCCTCGTGTTCGGACGACGAAATTCAGATATACAAGGCCTTATTTCAAGAATTCCGCGACGTGTTTGCCTGGTCCTATGAGGAAATGCCAGGAATTGATCCCGCAATTGTTGTCCATGAGATTAAGACTTACCTGGACGCTAAACCCGTCCGGCAACGTTTGCGTCAGATTCACCCACGAAAAGCGGCTGCAATTAAAGCAGAAGTTGAGAAGCTGTTGAAAGCAGGTTTCATTTATCCGATCCCGTTAACGAATTGGGTATCGAATATTGTTCCGGTTAACAAAAAACAGGGAACAATAAGAATATGTATCGACTATAGGGATATCAATCATGCTTGTCCCAAGGACAACTATCCAACACCCTATATCGATCAAATAATTGATGATTGTGCCGGCAGTGAAATATTTTCCTTTATGGACGGTTTTTCCGGTTACAACCAAATCAATATTCTACCTGCCGACCAACCAAAAACGGCTTTCATTTGTCCATGGGGGACATTTGCTTATTGCAAATTACCTTTTGGACTTAAGAATGCCGGAGCCACTTTTCAAAGGGTGATGTCTTATGCGTTTCATGACATCAAACACATTGTGCAACCATATCTCGATGATTTGCCCGCTCATTCATTACATCGAGCTGATCACCTTGTCCATTTACGAGCAATTTTCATGAGGTGTAGGCATTATCGTATACGGTTGAACCCACACAAATGTGTCTTCTGTATAGAAGTGGGACGATTGCTGGGATTTGTAGTTTCAAAAGCCGGCATTCGCATCGATCCCTCGAAGGTAGAAGCTATCATCAAATTGCCTCCTCCTTCGAGTCTTCGCCAACTCCAAAGTTTGCAGGGGAAAGAAAAATTTTTACGACGATTCATTCCTAACTATGCTGAGATTACTAAGGGTTTTACCCGGTTGTTGAAACAGAACGCTCAATTCTCTTGGGATGAGATAGCTCAGAAATCTTTTGATGCACTCAAGCACGCGTTGACCCATTCACCGTTGCTGCATCCTCCCAACTACAACCAGGATTACTTTTTGTACCTCGCCGCTGCTCATTCCACCATTGGCATGGTCTTAGTTCAGGAAGACGAATTTGGAATGGAACATGTGATATATTACCTTAGTCGGACGTTAAATCCAACTGAGCTCAAATATTCACATGTGGAGAAATTGGCCTTGGCAGCCGTTCAAGCTGTCCAACGTTTTCGTCACTACATTCTTCTCCGTGAAACTACAGTCATTTTGGATTGCAACCCTATGATCTACATTTTGACTAAACAATTGCTAGGGGGCAAGTACTCTAAATGGATTGTTATCCTGCAAGAGTTCGACTTGGAATTTGAAAAATCTAAGTCTAAAAATCCTTAGTTTTTGCAGAGTTGATGTGTGATTTCCCGCGTGCTGACACGGAAACTGTGGCAGAGGAACCCATTGCGGACAAATCTCTGTTTCTTATCAGCACTTTAGATCCATTGTATGGGGATATAATCGTCTATCTCCAAACCCATTCCTTTCGGCCCGAAGTTTCAAAGTCAGAACGTCGGAAAATTCGATTCTAGTCCCAACAGTACAAAATTATTGGAGATACTCTTTATCGCCGTGGGGCAGACTTGGTTTTCCGACGTTGCTTAACTCACGAAGAAGCTAAAAGGGTTTTGAATGACTGTCACTCTGGAGCGTGTGGCGGTCATATGTCTGGTTATGCCACAGCCCAAAAGATATTGCGCGCTGGCTACTTCTGGCCGTCCTTGTTTAAAGACTGTATTATTACGGTCCGGAAATGCCACAACTGTCAAGTGTTTGATCGCAAGATGCGTGCACCACCTACTCCTCTCCACCCTATAATTGCCGTTGGTCCTTTTGCCAAATGGGGTATCGATTTTATTACTTGTAACCCTCACTCGGCCGGGGGGCATGCGTATATCATCCTTGCGGTTGATTATTTTACTAAGTGGGCCAAGGCGATGCCTACATTCGAGGCTGACGGCAAGACAGCTGCAATTTTCGTATTCAATCACATTATTGCTAGGTTTGGTGTCCCACAAGCGATAATCACTGACCATGGGCACCATTTTCGAAACATTATGATGACAGAACTTACAAGCCAGCTTGGTTTGCGTCATGATAGCTCAACTCCTTATTATCCCCAAGCAAACGGTCTGGTTGAGTCCATCAACAAAGTTTTAGTTATCATGATCCGACGAATCATTGGTATTCATCGGTCGAATTGGCACAACATGTTATTTTCAGCGCTTTGGTTGTACCGAACCTCAGTGAAAACATCAACAGGGTTCACTCCTTTCCAACTAGTTTATGGTTTGGAAGCTGTGCTGCCCATTGAATGCGAAATCCCGTCACTTCAAATGGCTGTCGAATTACTTCCAGCTACTTCCGAAGAGGAGAAGCGTTTATTATACTTAGCTCAATTAGATGAGACTCGACGTGATGCTGCATTGGCGATCGAGACTCATGCAAAATGTATAAAAGCTCAGTATGATCGAAATGTGACCCCTCGAATTTTTTCGGAAGGAGACCTAGTGCTATTATATGATCAAGCTAACGATAAATTAGGTGCTGGAAAATTCGTTCCTATGTGGCATGGGCCCTATATTGTCAAGCGAAAGCTAGCAAAAGGGGCCTATGAGCTAGTTGACTTTGACGGGGACTCTTTGGGTAAACCCAGAAATGGACTTTACCTAAAGAGGTATTATGCTTAAATGATGGATATGGAGATTTTAGTTAGGTTAGGTTTCTCTTTCTAGCTGGTGTTTGTTAGTTTAGACAGTGTGCTTAGCTTAGAAAGTGTGTTTCTCGTCGTTATTCTGCTTATCTTGGTTTTACGCTTGATGTTTGCAGATGTCGATGCCTCTCCAAACATACATTGGATTTGCTGACGGTGCTTGTCGTAATACACGGAATATCTCTTCCATAGCTTGGGTTATCTATTCGCCCTCTGACGAGTTAGTTTCTATGCATGGGGTGAGCCTCGATCAAACAACAAACAACATTGCAGAATACAGTGCAGTGATTGAGTTATTGTCTGAATCTATTTCATTTGGGATTCGGAGTTTGATAGTGAGGTTAGATTCTGAACTCGTTGTATTACAGCTTAATAGAGTGTATGCCATTAGAAATCCAGTATTATTAAGGTTATTTTTTAGAGTGCGCCTCTTGGAACGTGAATTTGATTACATTGAATATCAGCATATTCCAAGGTCTTTAAATACATTAGCAAATGCAATTGCTTCTCGAATATTAGACAGACATTTGCGATAATCATACATGAAAATTTAAAAACATTTAATCACACATGTTTAACAAGATAAGCCGGTAATAATGATATATATAGATAGGAGTGTGTCAAAAATACATCGTCTTCGATCATAGGTTGCAAAACACCTTATGATCGGCAAAAATGATAAGTACAAAAAACCAAAATGTCACATGTGTCTACAAAAACGACCATCCAATCACTGGTGATGATCTCTATATGACACCACTGCACGAGCTACCCTACAGAAGAACCTTCTAAAAGATCCTGGGACTCCGACTACATAGCGCTGAAGCCTGATAGGAATATCATCTATAGTAGTCTCTGGTATATCTGCCGTCAGATGCTCTAGGTCTTGTTCCAACTCAGCTAAGGTCTCTGTGGCCTCGTCCTGTGGGACCGGTGCCGGTGCAACTGGTTGTCTCCTCTCGAAAGGCCGGAGATTGGCTGGACGCCGTGGGCCTACATCTGCATTTTGAAAATTTTCACTGTCAGTTTTGAGACGATATAAAAACAAAAAAGTATATAATTTAAAAAACTTGTGAAAAATGAAGTACCTGTGTCATCCCACTGTTCTCCCGGTGGAAGAATCATGTCCGAATCTCCACAAAAATCAACTCCGGCATAAGGAAAATCCTGTATCGAAAAGACTTGGTCCTCTAACCAGTGAAAGTACTCTGGAGTAAATCAAACAATCTCCGTTCCCTCATCAAGATGACGGGCCAGTACTGCAACCCATCGCATCAACTTAGGCTCTCGGGGAGGCCCAACCTCAACAGTGAGCTGCTGTGGGATCAGCATCGGAACCCTCTCTAGGGAAAAACTCACAACTAAAGGCCCATAACCAAAAGTCTTTAACTGTCCATTTTTTTCCTAGTCAGTTGGCCCTTTAAATTGGCCAACACAGCATCACACCAGTTGAAAATGGTGCCCTGATAGCAATCAATCGCCATCCGCATTTGGGACTTGGTGGCAATGTGCAAAGCGGCAGCTCCGCAAAGTCTGGTAACTGTAAAGGAAATTACCATAAGTTCAGGTCGGGATATCTTTTTAATCTCTATCCCCCTCTCCTGGTTTTGATTATTACACCACTCTAGACGGAGACTAGCAATGGACTGGCCACCCGGCCTAGTCCCGGACAGAGTCAATTGTTCGCCTCTCTTGGGTAAACCAGTGAGAAAGTAAATATCTGAGGGCTCTATCTCGAGCTGGTGCCCTCCAATGTAAAAGCACTGATCCTGAACATTCCACTTTTCTACTAGCCACTCTAGAAATCTCACCTGGGCCCTCCTGCCAGGTATGGCCCAGTATTTGTAAAGACCGCATGCCTTTAAAGCATCAATGGAAGGTTGGTGATTAATGGCGGCCAAATCAACATCTTCGTGTTCTCTCTCGCGCCAATCAAGCATGGTGGGCAATCTACACACCATAAAACATCTGTTAGAGTCCATAAAATTAAAAAAAAATTGGTTCATTTTGGAGAAATGGGGGTTTGAAAATCCTCTCCGCGGTGTACGCAGCCCGCCTTTAGAGACAGGGCGTGTGTACACAGGTTCTCTTAAGGCAAGCTGCGTACGCCCGGCATTTTCCCAACTGAGAAAATGTCGGGGTACGCAGGTCACCAGTGGAGCACCTGCGTACCCCGAAAAGCGGACCTTGAAACCCCAAGGCCTCCAAAAAATGAAACTAAGGCTTAAAAACAAATTCTAAACGGATGGAAATGCAAGGGAGGATGTTGTAGAATACCTGATGAGACGACGTTCGGTTTCGACGGTCGGATTCTCCGCAATATCCACGGGAAGTTTCTTGCCAAAAGCCCTTTTTCTCTCCTCAACAGTAAAATGGTAAAAATGAAATGGTAAAAGCCCTTTTTATAGGTTTTTTGAGTAAATAAATGTTAAATTTGTTTATTTTCCACCGTGAAAAGGTATTTTTCAAAGTATTTTTACCTATCTTTAAACAGGTATGAGTAATGTGTTGGTTTTTTGTGCAGGATAAAGGATTTTCAGGGAAAATTGTCATTTTTCACAAACAAAAACATCAGAGTCATCTTTTAAGCCCTTTTCTGACTCCTAAAACATGAAAAGATTGCCGAGCATTTCTTTTACACTCGTTAAAACGGAATTAAAAGACGGTCCCCTTATAGCCCTTTTTCTGACCATAAAAACAAGAAAAGATTGCCGGATTTTTGTCGTTTCAAATTCGATACTGGAAATAAAACGACGTGTCCTTGATCGCTTTTTACTTTTCAGGTCAAAGACACTAACTATGAAAGTACTCCTTGGTCGTAAAAAACCAAGCGGTTCTCTCAAGTATTATTTTATACTTTTTCGGGCTTGGGAGACACAAATTTACGAAAAAGTTCAACCCTGGAGTCTTCTTAAGTTTTTCAGACTCTCTAAAATTGAAAAACGCTAAGTTTCTCCTATACTAGACTCGTTAAAATTTCACAGTAAAGGACCTGTTCGATTACAAACAGGAACGAACCACTCCTTCTTAGGGTTCGAATCTAAACTAAGTTGGACTCATCCGAAGGATGAGCTTATAATCAAGCATATGTTATCCTCCTCAAGCTTGTAAAAAATAAAGAGGTAATTGCCAGAAATGGTGGGGGAAAAGAGAGAAAAATGAGCCTATTTGCTATCCTTTGTCTCAGAAGAAACCTTATCACCACTCTTGAACACGACACTTTTCATTCACCTGGGTTGGGAAATCCTTTGCCTCACAGTTGATTGAACCACATTGAAAGTCTTCAGCCGGATATTAACTTTGGGTCAAATGTCACCAAGCCATCTATTGTGTCATTATGTGTTCAAGAGGTCGCTGCAAATTAACCATTCATCTGCAAAATATCTGTCATCCATCTTGACCATCCCTGAGTCAGTCCTTACAGCTACATTTCTTCAACTTGATTTATGATTTCGTGTTGTGGGCTTGCCTACGACAGATCGCTTTCTATCGACATCAACACATTATCTAGAAAGATGATCTAGAAATCGTCAGTACCTTGAAATCCGCATGCATCAATGGCAGATTTCTCACCTTCGACGACAGTTTACATCATTGACTTTCGATCGAAGGATTCCGTAACATGTTCGACATCAGCACATTCATTCACATCTCATGGATTGTACTGGGTACTTTGAGAACCATTGACATCACGGGTGGTCTCTCTCACACTTGTTAACAGTTTACATCATTGACTGGTAATCAAGTGGATTCTACCATGCTCGACATCAACTCATTTATTCGCATGGATAGAATCGTACTATTTCGGGAAGTAGAAATGAAGACCCTGGATTTAGTTTCCACCATCCAGGCTGCGAGGAGTTTTGTATTCATTGTATAGTAGACTAATTATAAACAGATGGCTGTGTCCATACTGTGTCTACATGAGTCTATGATTATGATGTACTGCGAAATCATTCCTATATCAGAGCAGTAGTTAGTTTGTTAGTTAAAGTTTTTGATCTGAGTATGGGAATGCCTACCTCAGCGATGATATGATCTCATACATGTATTTTGTGTTGAATACTTGCAGGTTCCAACCGGGCTCTCCACAAGATAATCCTTGAAATGATAAAGTACTTCACCCTTCCTAGATGATATGAAACCCTGATCTACTACAGGCTTCGCACTTTAGGGGGAAATCTGTTACACTAAAATTTGTCACCATGACTATCTACAGTTAGTATGGCTCTATCAACTGTCATACTATCCTCCTTGGCAAGTCTCATACCTCTGCTCCTCATGTCAAACTCCAAGCAAGAGAGAAAGTCCTTAAAAAGTCAATTAACTCTGGTTGCGCAGTTTCTCTTGGCCTCACCTGCGTGTACGCACCCCAAGTTCACAATACCTGCGTACTTGTACGCTCTGTCTGTAAAGGGGTGGGTGCGTACTCCTGTAAAGGTCAAAAGGCGCAAGTTTTACTTCAAAAAAGTTACTTGTGGTCGAATCTAGAGCATTCTAGAAGATGGTTTGACGTGTATTGAGCGCCTCCAGATGGTTCATGCATCCCTATGTAAGAGGAACTTATCCCATGAAGAGGGGAGCTATCCCATTGAAAGAGAGGCTTATCCCATTCATGGTGGACCTGATTAACTTCCTCCTAAACACTATAAATACAGGCATTGGACTAAAGGGAGGAGAGGTTGAAAGCTGAACATTCCTAAGGGTAGATGCTGCTGAAATTAGGACTCCCTTATAGAGCTTGAGAGAAGAGATTCCTATCCTTTCTTAGCTTCATTTGGAAGTGGGTGAGCTGATCAAAGTAAAGGAGAACTCTTGCTGGACCCTAGGAGGGACCTGCACAACACCAAGGCATTGGTTGTAATGGTTTCTTTTGTTTCCACTTAATACAATTAAGCTCATTTTTCTCAACAAGTTGTTATACATAATTTGTTTCATATACTCCTTGGTCTTTATGATGAATATGTTTTATTTTATGAGTTATTTAGGTGCTATGTAATCGTTTGCTTGTTAGTGAATGCAGGTTTCGAAGAGAAGGAGAAGCTCATCCGGATCGGAGAGGCTGGATTCCTACAAACAACGTGGGATTAAAGGTATGTTTTAAACACCTGACTACTTGTATTCTAAATGCATATTTAGGGAAAGATAGTGTTTAATTGTCTTGTTTGTCACTAGAAAGCCTTAGCTTCTAGGGAGGTTGATTTTGTCCGCAAAATTGACTCTTTCCGCATGACAGAGAGTATTTAAATACACTTCTTACATTTACCATTTGCTATTGTTCAATCAGCCTGACAGCTTTCCTGTTCCCCTCAAGAAGTTTGATGCAGAGGGAAATCAAAGGTCTGTGGTGTTTTGGTCTTCCATCTTCCATCATGTATCCCACTCACCATACACTTATTGTGAATTAATTGACCTATTCATCCATCCAGCCATGTCTTTGCTGCTAAGTTCCCCTCCTCCCAGGCTGACAGATGAGATGCAGAGAATCCTCCAGCTCTCAAAGATTTACAGCATTGGGGATTGGTACTTCTACCAACACCATACAGTGATCAGAGTATATGGTTGTGAGTTAGCCCCATACAGGCTACCAAGATATGTCCCTATGAGGCTTTTTGCCTTGGAATATTTCAGACAGCTTGGAAATGCAGACATGATCCATTTCCACAACAAAAACAAAAAGGCACAGCTCAAAATCAAGAACCATCTAGGCCCATTTATTTTTAATAAAAGGGAAGAAGCATGGGAAGAAGTAGACAAAATCCTGAAGAGCTTTAAGTTGCAAACCAGCTTCCTTTGGTCACCCTATGACCCAAATCACTTTATTAGTCTTAGAAGGGTCAAATATAGATTGGCTAGTTATGATCACCTCAGAATACCACATATTGAAAAATATGCCAATCAATTGGAGTGGAAAGAGGGCACCCTAGAGGAGGGAGGATCTAAAGAGGATATGACACAAAAAGCAGCAAAAAATCTTGAAAAGCTAGCTGACTTAGAATATTGTGGACAGGTTTCTTCTCTACCACCTATTCACTTTGGAGCAGTTGCTTCATCTTCTACAGCCCCCCAGCGAGCTGCTCAGACCACTACTCAGGCAGCTGACACAGGCAAAGGGAAGGAAATAGAGCAGGAGGAGCCACCCCTTACAGCAAAAGAGGAGGCTGAACAGTAGGTATAACAACAAGAAGAAATGGCCGAAGCACCTGCGCCTACTGAATAACACCCTCAAGAAAGTATACCTCCAAGACAGGAAACAACAGTGGAGACCTCAGTGCTCCAAACTCCAGTTAATGAAGAAAGAAGCAGGAAAAGGGACAGACGGGAAGACACTCCCCTTACTACCTCAACAAGCCAACAAGGGGAGAAGAGGCAAAGGCTCAATCCTTTTTCTGTGGAAGAGATGCCTATTAGGCCGTCCATGGGTATGGGGCCCCCTAGTACATAAGCATTAGCCAGTTCCTTCCAGCAGGAACAAGAGAGACTACTTGGAGGCGAAGTTAGCTCCTCAAGCCAGCAAAGAAGGGCAGAATCAGGTATCAAAAAGCAATTTATGGACATAAAGGCTAGGAATGAGCCAGTCAGATTTCAGCTGTATAATCATTTGCTCAAGATGGCGCCCACCAATCAACAAAGGCTCATGTCAGCCTATGACATTGCAGAGGGGAAAATGACCCTGAGCCATTTCATGCCCACCATGCTGCAGCCACAGTCAGCTGCAGATTATATCAGAACTAATCTAGAAGTGTTTGCAAAAGACATCCACCCTATGGATCAAATAGAGCTGCACAAGCAAACGGGTGAGATGGTCTATTCCACTCTGGCAGACAAAACACTTCTAGCACACAAGCTACAGAATTCTCTCCATAATACTACTGCCCAACTAGAACTGGAGAAAGCTTCCTCTCAGGCCAAGGACAACCGAATTAAGTCCTTGGAGGAAATCATCATAGAGCTTGGGCATGACCCAAGTGATCCCAAAGTTGTGCAGGCACTAATGAAGAAGAAAGATGAGGATATCTTAGCTTTGAGAAAGCTGGTCAAACTTCCCCCAACCCTTCACCCTCAAACTAAAGATGTTGCTCAGTAGAGAAAAGATCAGGACGTTGTGGCCATGCTGTTGGCCTTACACAAAAGGTTGGTAGAAACAGAGGGTGCATTAGAGGCAGCCCTGAAACAAAAAGAGGGAGAGCAGATGCCTCAGCCATCTCAACCAGTGATAAATCTTGAGGAGCCTCCTCAAATTATAATTCCTCCCCTTGTACAGACAGCAGAAGCAAGTGCCTCAACTTCTGAACCTCAAGCCACAGAAAAGGAAGCAACAGCAGAGCAAGTGCCGGGCCTTAGCATGCACGATATGATGAAGTAGCTACAAGCTCTAGAAACACAGATGATTGAGCTGAAGGATGCCAAAGGGAAACTAGCCCAGCTGGAGGAAAAATATGACAAATATAAGCAGCAGGTGGCAGAGAGGACCAGGGAAGTGAGGGCATTAGAAAAAAGGATCAAAGAGCTTGAAAAGGAGCTGACCATGAGCAAGGTTATAACTAAGGTAAAAAAGATCCTATGGGCTAAGATAGGCCAGTCAATCACAGATCAATGGAAATATATTGAGACAATTCATGACCAGATGAATCTACTAAACAGAGCTCGTGCTAAAAATCAAAGGGCCAGGGCCTCTCTAGGAAGCATGCCTGAGATTGCTAGCAGGATGATCAATGTCTTCAATAACCGGACTGGCCTTCAATTGG
The DNA here is from genome assembly GCA_031772625.1 of Pinus tabuliformis. Lineage (NCBI taxonomy): Eukaryota > Viridiplantae > Streptophyta > Pinopsida > Pinales > Pinaceae > Pinus > Pinus tabuliformis. The sequence continues at coordinate 1,350,720,844 of CM062820.1, read as the reverse complement.
CAACAATGGGTATCAGAGACAAAACTGATACTATTCTATTAATTAAAAGGGTGCTTACCCTCAGAAATTATGTGCAAACATTAGAGAGGAAATGCCAGGATATTCAGGCAGAAGTAAATGCTTTTGTAGCAAAAATCACAGCATTACATGGCAAAGGGCTTCCCAGCTTGGTGACTAGTGCAGGAAAACTATTGCCCCATGAACAGTGTGCCAAAAGGGTCAACAATTAGGCAACTAATCAGATAACAGCTTCAGCAAGCAGTCCAGAGGGAGCGGGGCCACCATCAGGGCAGGAGCTTTATGATAAATTAGAGAATTTGTTCTTCATTGAAAATGAAATTAAACACCTTTTTGAAGTGCCCCCTAATTACTATAAGTATACAGAAGCTTATGAGACCTTAATCAAAATGCAGAGACATCAGATGCCCACTGAAGATTGGTGGAGAAATATGATCGAGACTTTTCTTTGATCAATTTAATTTTGGTCTAAAAAGGTATTCGGAAGCAACAGTAAAGGCAGCTGAATGAGGTGGACAGTGACTATGCACAACTTGGGCAATACAGATGAGTTGTCCAATACAGCAGTACCTTGACATGGCAACATAAAGGCAAGGATAGTCGAAATCGGCACAAAGGAGCTCGGCCGGCCCAGTAAGCCCAAAAAGTCAAAGACCTCTGACAACAACACACAGCTGTTATGTATCTATTTTAAGTAGCAATAAATTTTGTAACAAATATCTTAGAAAGTTGGTAGAAATAGTTATTAGGCAATAACTCATTTTGGGGATATTTGATGAGATAATTTTGTATATATGCGCCCCCGCGTAACTTATTGGGGGTTGTTGGTTTTTGTTCAAGAGGACTCGGCTGTATATTCTCTGAGAGATATAATGCAAAAGAGCTGCTGGTTTCCAGAAATTCGACTCTGTTTGGACGTGTTGTGATGGAATTATTGACTGCTGCAGGACTCTCGTGATATGTCATGATACAATAAGTGTTTTCTAACTGTGTTCGTGTCTCGTTTCTTGCATAATCCATCTGTGATGTATGTTGGTTAATCTTAGTAGAAAGGAGAAAGAATAGTTTGAGGATTTGTCCATTACTGACACCCTAAACTCAACCTTTCCTGCTAAATATGTTTTCTTTAGGATTAGTGGTAAATATGGAATTCTTAGATGCTCCTATTTGCTCTAAATTCATGATAAGTCTCTATTCAGTAATTCTCTTTTTCTTCTGAGTAGGATTTGATCCTGAAAGAATTTTCTCGTTGCCTTTCCTGGTGTAATTTTATACTATTTCTTTTCCAAAAATCAAAGTTTGTATCATGAATACCTATATGGCCCTGCAGTGAATCTCTCTTTATCACAGGTACCAAGTACTTTTTATTTCTGGACTCCATGTGCCCAATGGACTGAAGTCTCTTTAAACATTACATGCCCTTCTATGAGCGATAGCTAATAACCAAGATTCAAACAAAACTCTTACCTCATAGCTAGCCTAAAATCTTCGAAACAAAGTTAAATCTAAAAGAGAGAGCCCTCTCTGATTGCAGGTAGGCTAGGACCTGTAATCCAAGCATGGTTAGTGGTTACCCCGGCCGTATTCCCTCAGGAGTCAAAGGGAACAACCTGGGTGTTAACACTGACAACCCTTGTCTTTGAGTGATGTTTTCTTATATGGTTGCAGCCTCAAAAAGATTTGATCCCCTTCTTGTAATTGGCGCTCTGAGCGATGCTGGTCTACCTATTGCTTCATGCGGTTTTGAGCTTGATGAAGATTCTCTCTAAGATGGGCGAGCATGGTTGCGCGGTGTTGTAGGAGTTGATCCACTGCTTGTACCTTTGAGCACCCCTTGATATAAGAAGTAGGGGAAGGAGGGAGTTGACCATATATTGCTTCATAGGGAGTCATTTTGGTGGTGGCATGATAGTTGGTGTTATACCACCATTCAGCCAGAGGTAACCACTGTACCCAAAGATGTTGCTTTTCTGAAGTGAAACACCTAAGGTAGGTTTCCAGACATTTGTTGACGGCTTCAGTTTGACCATCCGTTTGCGGATGATAGGAAGTATTGAGTTTTAGTTGAGTGCCTTGTAGCCTGAAGAGTTCCTGCCAAAAATTACTAGTGAAGATCGGGTCGCGATCGGACACAATAGAAGTGGGCATGCCATGCAATTTGAAGATCTTATCCATGAAAGATTGAGTGACCAAAGTCAATGTAAATGGGTGGGGTAGGGCGCAGAAATGAGCATACTTCGAAAGTTTGTCCACAACCACCATGATGACTGACTTGTTTCCTGACTTTGGAATACCTTTAATGAAATCCATAGAAACCTCCATCCAAATTGATGCCAGGATGGGCAACGGTTGTAATGTGCCTAGTGTGTTCACGGTCTCCCCTTTGTGGTGTTGATAGACATCGCATTCTGCTACAAAAGTAAGGATGTCCTTTTTCATGCCTGTCCAAAAAAATGATCTTCCGGTGTGAGCATATGTCTTCTGAAAGCCTGAATGTCCTACAATGGGGGATGAGTGCAATTCTGCCAAAATGTGACTTTTGAGGGTGGATGTTGGTGATATTCCGACACTATCCCTGTAGAAAATAATCCCATCCTGCGAGTAGGCCTTGGTGGAATTTGGATCTTCCTGCAATTGAGAAATGAGTTGGGAGAGCCCGGGATGTGAAAACCATTCCCTGCGAGCCTCTTCAATCCATTCTAGAATGGGGAGGGAAATTGCTAGCAGAGTACTTTCCTCAAATTGGCGAGATAATGCATTTTCTACACTATTGTCTTTCCCTTTCTTGTAAATGATCTCATAATCATATCCCAGCATTTTGGCAAGACATTTATTTTGTTGTGGGGAGGATAGGCATTTCTCAAAAAAAATATTTAAGACTGTGATGGTCTGTGCAGATTTGGAAACGTCGCCCCAATAAGTAAGGTCGCCAGGTCTCTACTGCATGTAAGATGGCCATAATTTCCTTCTCGTAGGTAGATTGGCCCAGATTCTTCCCACCTAGTTGTTGGCTTGTGAAGTCCAAAGGTCGCCCTTCCTACACTAAGACCGCCCCAATACCTGTACCCGAAGCATCACATTCAATGACACAAGATTTGGTGAAGTCAGGTAGTGCTAAGACTGGAGTGGATCACATGGCATTTTTGAGAGTTGTAAATGCCTGTTGTGCGTCCTCATTCCAGAAGAATGAATTTTTCTTCAGGAGTTGAGTGAGGGGCTTCGCTATGCGACCATAGTTGCGGACAAATTTATGATAATAGCCTGTGAGACCCAAAAATCCTCTCAAGCTCTTTAAGGTATTAGGTTGAGGCCAATCCTACATTGCCTGGATCTTTTTGGGGTCCACCTTGACACCTTCACGCCCCACAATGTGGCCCAAATACTCAACTTCTTCCATGCCAAATGAACACCTGGACATCTTGAAAAATAATTTATGCTTGCGAAGTAGCTACAAGAGTAGATCTACATGTTGAAGATGTGCAGCCCAAGTGCAACTATAGATGAGGATGTCATCGAAGAAGACAAGGACAAATTTCCTGAGATATGGTTTGAGAATGTGGTTCATAAGGCTCTGAAAAGTAGAGGGGGCATTACAAATACCAAATGGCATGACCAAGAACTCATAATGGCCTTCATGAGTTCTGAAAGCAGTCTTTGGAATGTCGACTTTCTTCATGCGAATTTGGTGGTAGCCCGAGCGAATATCCAACTTAGTGAAGAATTGAGCCCCATTGAGTTCATCCAGAAAATCGTCAACCACCAGGACGAGAAATTTATCTTTGACTATCAACTTATTGAGGGCCCTGAAGTCTAGACACATCCGCCACTCCCCATATTTCTTGAGCACCATGACCACCGGTGATGAATAAGGACTAATGTTGGGACGAATGACACCTGCCTCCAAAAGTTCCTTAATTATTTTTTCTATTTCATTCTTTTGGGTGAACAGATATCTGTATGGGCACACATTTGGGGGTTGGGCCCCTGGAACCAAGGTGATGCTATGATCATGTTCCCCTCTCGAGGGTGGAAGCTCATGAGGCTTGTCAAAGACTGGCATATGATTATTTAAAATCTGTTGCATCTCAGGATGAATCGGCAAAGACTTGGTTTCGACTCCCTGGATGGCATTAAATTGAGCTATAACTCCATGATGGCCCCTTTTTAGCAATTTTTCCATCCTATGCGAGCTGATGATAGAGGGAGCTTCCGCCTGGAGTCCACGAAGGGTATGTGTGGAGTTGTTCTGCTTAAAACTCATATATAACTCCTGGAGATCCATTGTGATTGGCCCAAGAGTGCGAAGCCATTTAGCACCGAGGACAATGTCGTACCCTCCCATGTGTATGGCAAACATGTGGGTCTTCAACTGATAATCCCCCATTTGAAGTTTGACATTTTCACAGTGGCCTTCACATTTCATTGTGCCCCCATCCGCAATTTGGACTTGGAAGTTAGAAACTGCTCATACAAAACGATGCACTGCTTCTGCGACTTTTTGATGGATGAAATTATGTGTACTTCCACTATAAATCAAGACTACTACTGGGCAATGTTTAATAAAACCTCTAATTTTGAGAGTTTGAGGTGAAGAAATCCCTGCCAAAGCATGCAGCGAAATAACTGGTTCGTCAGGGACATTGTCCTTCTGGTTGTCCTCTTCCACCACCTCATGTTCCTCTAGTGGTGGATCCTCTAGTGGTGGATCTTCCTCTGATGAGCTGTAATCAGTGGCATCAATTTGAAAAAATTTGGGCTCCTTGCATTTATGACCTGGGGAGTATTTTTCATCACAGTAGTAACATAAGCCTTGCTTTCTTCTTTCAGCCAGTTCTGTAGGTGACACCTTTTGAACCTTAAGTGTTTCAGTCGTGCTGTGAGCCTATGGGGGGCGACCCTTAGCGGTGAAATTTGGGCGATTGTACTGGGCTGCTAACACACGTTCCACATTACAAGCTACCTTACAAGCCTCCGTCCATGTGGGAGGGTGGTGCAGTAAGACGTGGGCTTTTATGGCTTCTTTAAGACTGCTGATAAAACATTCCGTGTAGAACACATCTATGAGACCCCAAGTGCGGAAGGCTAAGGCTTCAAAGGCTATAATATATTCATCCACTGTGCCAGTCTGTCGGAGCTTAGTAAGACGACCCAAAAAAGAAGATTCCTGGTCAAAGCATTCTGTAAGAGCTTTTTTGAAGGAGTTCCAAGTCCTAAAAGGTCCATTGCAACGTTGATGCCATTCCCACCATTGCCACCTTTCATTGTCCAAGTACATGCTCCCCACCATAAGCTCAGTCTCATTATCTAAGATGTTATTCAGATTGAAATACTACTCCATTTGTGTTATCCATGCTGCCAGGTGAGAACCATCAAATTTATGCATATCCAACTTGGGAGGTCGCAGACGGGATTGTTGGTGGGGGCCCCTGAGGTGAGGAGAGTGGCTAGACTCACCCTCACTATGTCCATTGCAAATATATGCCTCCTCATGGGCCCGTCGGGATTATGCTTGGGATCAGGTTATTTAGTTGGTCAAGCTGAATGTGGAGGGATTGCAAGGATTCTTCAAGTTTGTCCATCCTTTCATTAGCCATAGTTTGAGCTCTAGTTTCTACCATGCACTGACTTGATGTTTTTGAAAATTGGGATCACCTAAAAAAAATTTTCACTAAGAATTGAATGGTACCATCATGCTCAACTCATCATCCTGATTCTGATGGGCGGATCAGATAGCTCTGGGTGGCTGAACAAACTGCTGTCGCGGATCTGATGGATCTAATAGATCGGAATGGCTAGTCTGCTAACTCGAAACTGCGGGACTGATGTCCGCTGCTATTGCACCTCTTTGCACGTTGATCTAGCAGAGATGATGCATGATCCCTAGATAGAACAGGGAACTATGGTCTCGAGGAGTGTCAGGTGCTACAGATCACAATATACATAAGGGTCTAACAGTAGTATTCGGCCCAATGTTTCAGGGCTCTAACTAAGGAGGATCAACCGTACACTTAGCCGTACAACCCGACTACCTTATCGTACGGGCGAGTAATCTCTCCGAGTGCTATTCTCGGTGTACTGTAGCAGCAAGACGACTAATAGTTTATCTACGGTGAGGTTGCAGAGGAGCTAAGGGGCTTCTGATATACCCAGAAGGTACTTGGAAGATAGTCCGTACGCAGTTTTGTCTAATGCGCTACTACTTGAAGGGGTACCCACAGGGGTTACAAGGTAGTCCAACAAGCGTGACCACCTCTTGTATTTCCTGCGTGCATGCCTCCTTAAATCCGCAGGTTTATGCGCTCAACATAGATCGCATGGTTTAAAGACACCGGAACACGTCTCTAGCAAAAAAAAAAAATTGCTAAGAAATGGAGATCCCACTGGCCCTGGAAAGTGCTCTGATACCACTTGTTATGCTCTTAACCCGCAAAAAGATACCCAAATACAGAATATGCGAAGAAAGATACCCAGAACATAGAATAGTGAGAGACAACAACAAATATTTTATTTTTCAGAAAGTAATGTTCACTGGCCTCTTCGAGGGGGCAACCTCCAATAGAGCAGAGCTCGATACAAAAATAAGACACAATGATCCTTGCAGGGAGTCTCTATCCTTTATATATGACTCATACATGCAATACCAAGGATCAATACCATGGTTTTATTAATACCTTCTATCTAATACTACGGCCCATTTGCAACTAACTATGGTCCCGTTATTAATTGCAGGTTAACCACTTACAATTATTAATATGGGCTTTATTGACTCTTGACTATGACTTGATCCCATTACATAAATAAGGGGGTTAGGGTGGGACCCTAACAATTTTTGGGTGAAAACATCTTTTGAGGCGCCTAGGGAAGGTAACAGGGATGAAAACCTCCTTCGAGGCAGCCTAGTTGTCCTTTCAAAAAAAAAGAAAAAAGAAAAGAGAAAAAAACAAGAGAAAGAAAAAAATGAAAAAAAGAAAAACATACAAAAGAATAACAATTCCTTTTTTGCCGGTTTGTAAGAGGATGGTGTGCATAGCCTACAGAGGACAGTAGGCCCTACCACAAGCCATTTTTTCCTTCATCCATCTAATCTCCTTCATACTCCCCATGTTCTTCCATCCATACTCCACTCAAGATGCCAATTTCAAGCAACACTGTGTTTTCTATAGGATTCCCTATAATACTACAGGAGTTTCATGTAGTATTTATACGAGGCCTTGAAAATTTTAGGAAGGGCAGTCTAGTGGAAACATGTTGACAAAAGCCTATTTTGGGTTATAAAAAAGGCATTGACCTCACCATACCTCAGCCAAGACCCTCCATGATGATGTCACCACTGCATCCATCAAAGAAATCAAGTCAAAAAATAAAATAAACATAAAAATGATACATGCCACAGCAGCATACCTCATATTCCACTCATTACCACATCCTCCACTCATTCTAATACCCATTCAACCTAAGAAGAAGAGAAGATATGCAAAATTTTAAGAAAAAGGAAATTACAAGTCATCCTGTAGGAATTCATGTAGCAGCATATTCCATAAAAAGACCACAACAACACCAATCCACCTTCATCACAAGGATCACAACAACGAGGAAGCTCCTCTAGAGCTTAGCAGAAACCAAAGCTAGCACCTATACATCATCAAGGGATAAACTCATCAAAAAATAAAAATAGGAAAAAACATAGTTAAAGAATATGCAGCAAGGTCAAAGAGCAATGAATTAGCACAATTCTCTAGAATGCATCAATGAAGCAAAGGACCAACATGTATGTCATCTCACCAATACTCCCTCATAGGTACGAATATGATTAAACTATAGGAATGAGGTAGAAAGTTGATTTTATAAGTGAAGGTGGCCAGTTAACTTGGCCACCCTCGGTCAAATAACGAGAATAAAAAGGGTCAGTCAACTCCACATGTGGCAAGGTCACATCAAAACAAGGAGAATGAATCAAAAAGTGGTTAAGTTACAGAGAATGAAGTGGGAGATTATTATGAGGCAAGGTTATGTGATGAACCAGTAGTGGGACCAACGATCCGAAAGTAGGTATCTATACTCAGCCAGCCATCACACCAACGAACGAAATCATCCACAAATGGAAATAATCATTGACTCCCATGCAAAGTATTAGTATTTTGAAAAGATGAAGGCAGAGGAAACTCTGAGGGGTCATTAAAAAAAAAGTTTCTCTCCACATCCCTACAGTGGCAACCTACACGAAACAGTCAACATCTACAGGAAACTATAGGAAGGCTACAAGATACAAAGTGAATTACCACACAGAGTTGCAAGAGGACACCAAGGAGCATCGATTCAAGAGTTCTCATCACCAGAGTGTAGGAAAAGGAGGTCGATGCCATAATTTCTATGTTTTTCATCTAAAATGAAGAAATCCTCCTTTCTTCTGAGTATTTTCTATATGCATAGAGAGAATTCTATGAAGGTTAGTGAAGGATAAAGGATGGAACCTCATCACCTACCAAAAATCTTAAACTATAGCCACCCAAACCTCACTCAAACAAGAATTGCCATAAATTATGACAGGAGGTTTCAACAAAAGAGAGCCCACCAACACAACCAGAATACGCCAACACCCTAATGTGGTAGAAATATTTAGAAGGCATCAATGGATGGGGTTCTTTGAGCTACTAAGGGGATACGATGATGATGTGGCTAGAGAGCTTGCAATGTCGCTCATACCTCTCACTAAAGCCAGTGCCATTACTGTAGTGAAGGGCTTGTCAGTAACAATTAACCCTAAGATTATTAGCATAATAACTACACTCCACCTAGGGTTGCAATGGAGAAAAGAGGATAGGACTAACAACACTCTTGCAAAGAAAATAAAATTCTTGGAAGGAGAAGAACCAATTGAAGACAAAAATGGGGTTAGAAGGGAAATAATTCCATATCCCTGGAATGAGGTGAGTTACCACATCATCAAGTATATTTCTTGTGAAGGTAGACACAGTGTAGTGTATGGATACCACTTTAGACTCCTCCATGAACTCAGATTTAGAGAAGATATACCTCCTCATAAAAGACTTAGTATACCCTATTTTCTCTTACAATCCATGATATACATGAGCATCAAGTTACAAGAAGGAAAACATCAACAGCTAGCCCATCGTGGGTTGATCAAAATCATCCTTAAAGCTGCTCTACACAGTTTAAGAATCCCTATTACATTGTCAACATTTGTGGACATGTAGGAAGAAGGAGCCATTCAAGCCATTGAGTATGATAGAATCCTTACTGCTAGTGAGGGAGAAGAAGAAACAGATGATGACAAGGAAGAAGAAACAGAAGATGACGAAGAGGAAGAATCAAAGAATGGTAAAGAAGAATACAAAGAGGATGGAGAAGAATATGAAAAGGATGATGAAGTAAAAAAGGATGAACATAGTTCTGAAACACAGAGCAGTGAATAAGAAGAATCACCAAGAGTGTCTCTAGAGCCTACCAAAAAAGAGGAAGCAACTTCTCTAACTGCCCTAAGTACACCTGTCAAATCAAAGGGAAAGAGACAAAGACAAACTCCACTTTACTTCAGGACAAGAAAGAGCACCAAGATTAAACAAGGGAGACCTCAAACCCCTACCAAAAATCCAATTTTCATAGAGGACTCACAAAATAAAAAGAGAAAGCAACTCCTCTAAGGAAGAAGGAAGGAGAAGGAACATCAAAACAAGCCTCTCCCAAGTCTCCAATCACCTGTGTTAGGCAGTTTGTCACGAAGTCAGCCTCAACAAAAGGAAAATATCTTCTATAGGAGACAAATTCAGACCTATAGGAAGCAGAAACAATCCTACAGGAAACCTTATCAAACCTACAGGAAACATGTAAAAGATATTAGGAAAGGCTGCAAGGGAAAAAGGAAGGAAAAGAGAAAGGAATTACTCAAGAAAAAATAGAGGAAGAGGCCCAAGAATTGAAGGAACCTATCCCACAACCAAACCTCAACTCCTACTACAGATTCATTGAAGAAGGTAGGGTGATACCACAAAAATTTTCCATTCCTCTATTGTTTGAACTTGAAAAAGAGAGGGCAAGGACACATAGGTGGATGCAAATTGCTAAATCAAAAGGGGTAGAGGATGTAGGCCACATGGAAGAGAGGTTACAAGAAATGGGCATAGAACTAACTAGCATAAGAGACAGGGAAACAATAATGAAGTCTTAGTTAGAGGCTGAGAACACGTAGCTAAGAAAGAAACTATAGGAAAAGGAAGGTCAATTGGCAACTATGGCAAGTTTATCCATGGAGACACTTCAATGTGGGATGCTAGCAAAGTCATATGCCTTATACCTCAAAGACCAATGGCTATAATTTCAGATAAAAAACCTAGCACAAAGAGGAACTATGCCTTTCCAAGACTACAGGAAATTCATTGACCTCTGTGATAAAAGAACCCTATAGGATAGACCAAAGATATATGAGTTCTACCTACACAATTTATCTCTGATAGATTTAAATATGTGTAACCCAAATCCACAGCTAGGGGACTTACAACTAATGGCCTTGGAATCCTGGATGAGTCATGAGGAGGCCAGAGATAAAGAAATGAAAAAGGTATTGGCAAAAGAAGAAGCAGAACCCCTTATGATCAGAGCAGAATAGTCTATCCCAATCGTTGCCATCAGCACTCAAAACCTCATTGAAAATGATTCCAATCTTGCACCAAGATACCTTGTTGTACAAGAACAGGAAGTCACTCATTTTGAAGACATACTAAGATTTCTAGGAGATGATAGCCAGCAAGCTTGCCAAAGGAGATGGAACACCTTACCCTACAACCTAAAGATCAAATAATATCATTCTCCTGATAAAATGAGGGATGCACTAGAGAGAGTCCCATTGTATAAGAAAACATTACAGAGACTCAAGGTAAACTGGATTGGATTAAAATTAAACCCACCATTTCTTTTAGGTATGTTAGAAGGGAGAAAGGAAGAAGAGGAAATAAAGTAGTGGGAAGAAATAGAGAGGAATGCAGGGTTTATCCACAAGAGTAGGAGACTACAGTAGAAGCCTGGAATGTCAGGGAGGCCATGAAAGCAATGAAAGACATGGACGTAGATTGAGTTTCTCAGAGGATGAGAAACATTTTCAGAAGGGGTGATGATGAGGCTCATCAATGGGTAAATTATATGGACCTTAATGCACCTCCATCTTGCAAAAATCAACTTTTCTCATCATTCTTTACATGTTTTAATCAAGGAAAATTTTAAGGATGGAAAATTTTCTTGAAGTTTCAAACATTGGCGAATCTCACTAATCCCTAATATGCAAATTATAAATGTTTATTGATATATTTGTAAAATTAATCAAATTTATAATTATTTTATATATAGTCTCTCTATAATGTTGGCGATTTTTAAGGTAAAATAATTTTATATTCTAAAATTTGGGCGAATCGTCTTTTATAAAATTGGAAATTGGCGAATCTTTTTTTTGGAAAAATCATGGAAAATTAGCCCACTGGGCGAACATTAGCCCCTAAAATTTTCCATGGTTTTAATTATGTTTTGCTTAATGAGGAGAGTAAAGATGAGCTGTCATGTCTAGTGGTGTAATGTGCATTGGTTGCAGGTTTTGGTGCAAATTTTGGCTAATTAAAGTGCAGGAACTCGAATGGAGACAAGCAAGAGGGATTCTAGGAGACAAGATCTCCCTCCTTAAATCCTCTCTCACTTGAAGATCAGCTCGGAGCTGCAAGTCGTTGAGTCATGAAGTTCATTGGCAACCAAGCCAGTGACAGTTGAAGACCAATTGATCTCAAGATTGGAGCCAAGCCTCCATAAATTTAAGGAATTTTTTGGTAACTTCAGCTTTGTAAATCAAGAGGCCGAGGGCCTCATTAGGATTTAGATTTTTTGTTCAAGATAGCTAAGCCATTTTCAAGTTGAAGCATTGTAACCAAGCACACTTATGTATTTATGATTTCTTTAGTGAAAATGAGCAACATTCCCTTGATCCAGCATTGAGTTAACTCAGAGCGTTGAAGCTCTTGGGTTAGGGCCCAACCCTAGCAGTAGAGGCTCCTCTTATTGTATATTTATGCTTAGGTTAGCTTCATAGTTAGAGTTAAACTGATTTTGGTGTTGTTAATTTGTAAAGCGCTGGTAGATTTGATTAGTATGCTTCCATTTGTGGATAGTTCTAATAGTGGCATTGTAGTGATAATAATATATTCCAAAAAGACTAACAATAAGTGGTTTTCACCTCATTTCTCTCTTTCAGGGATCATGGTTTGAGGAATACTTCTCATGTAGCCCAAAAAGACACAATTCTCGTTTTTTGTGTAATTTAAGGTTTTCTTGCTAATTCGGTCATTATATTGCAGTTTCATAGATGAGTTATAGTTGGTATTTTATGATCTCTTAAGTTTTTTACTGATTCCATCTCACTTTCATATTGGTTCCAAGCATTTCCATGCATGAGATTAGCAAGTAAATGGTGATAACTTTGTTTTCTTTTACTCAAATACACCTTTCTTGTTTTTGATGAGTTTATATATGAATGCTAAGAATGATATTTGTTGATTGCAAGAGTTCCTAAGTTACAAGGAGACCTCATCTCATTAGCCTTAGCCAAGCAATATCCACCCATAATTTCCTAAAACCACTAAGGTCTCAATTCGAATTCCTTTCTTATGAGGAACACTTTCCATCTTCATTGAGAAAATCCAACCATATCAAAGCTTTGGCTTGAGTCCTAAGTAAGCACCTATCACTACCATGCCTTATTCCCTCCTTATTCACCTTTTCCAAGCTCCACCCCACCTTCTAGACCACTCCCTAAGCTTTCGGCCTATTCCTATAGTAAAACATGGGATCCTGTAGGTGAACTGGTACTTCCTGTAGACATCCTGTAGAAAAATTTGTAGTGGCATGTTTTGAGCTCAAATTGAGAAGAATCATCACTAAAAGCCTGGATTAGGTCCCCACTTGCCCTCCAAGTCATCTTAACCATTATACTCCTTTTCCTTCACACCTGTATCCCTTGCCAAAGAACCAAGCAAGATTAGCATTTACATTTTTCCTGCAAAAAGATAAAAATAAAAAGTTATTTTATATTTATTATTGCACACAATAGATTAGCACTCATTAGATCAGATTTCATGCTTAGACTCGTTAAAATATAACATGTGTTAAAATAGGGTTCTTTTGCAAGAAAATTATGTTAGCAAGTAGATAGAGGATTTCATGTTGTTTTGCAAGCATTTCTTTCAGTATTTCCTTCATGCTATAGACACCATTTCTTTTCTTCCAATTAGGATAGATCTTCCTTCTCCAAATTGGTAATCAGAATTCTAGTCAATAGAAGGCTGGTTTGAGAATCCCTAGTGGTCTATCACCCCAGCTCAAGAGTGAAAAAGTGTAGACCAATTACATCTATTTGTGTATATAGCATTTTCACCTCTAGGTTTGTACGAACCCTAGGTTAATGAAGTAAAGTCAGTAGCCCTAGGAGTTGCAACATCCTTGTTGCAATACTGGTGCTCATCAGTATTGAAAAATGCTAAACTATATAAGATGGTGAAGATCAAAGTGTGTGGTGTGTGCAAGTGATGGAAATCTTATGAATAGTTAAGATCTAAAGAAAATTTGCATGTTACGGGTTTTTTATGCTTTGCTTGATCTAAACTAAGTATGCACCTGAGAGTTTGATGATTGATAAGATCCAATAGATCTAAAATAATTATGCACTGATGAATACAATTATGGATCTGGGTGATGAGACCTGAAATGAATTTTCATTGTATGATCTACTCATGGATTGACTAGGTCTAAGTAATGCCACATGTTTTTATCTCTAAATATTATTATGTGAGTCTTTCTAATGTTCTGAAGAGCTGCACAATTTCAGGTCAAAATTTGTAGATCTATATGTTTGTTGGTCTCGGGAAAAAGCGCGTATACACGTGGATTTGCTTCTTCAAAGTCACGTATACAAAGTAAGGATTTTTGTTCATAAATGACTGATCAACCTTATCATTGTTGTTGCTTCTCTATTGTTTTTCAATGATGTCCTCATGTTGATCTCGGTTGAGTAATAATGTATGAAGTAGAACTAATGATGAAGTTGAATTTGTTTCCATGTTGATTGGTTGAAAATATTATTGATGTTGTTGATTGTATGAGGGTTTTGTAAGCTAATAGAATATTTCATAATATCTCTTGCCAACTTAGTGTCTGATTCAGAAATACAATTTCTCAGTTTTTAGTATATTAAAATCTATACATGGATTTCTCTACAAAAAAGCGTGTATACACACAGGTTGCCTTAAGTGAAGTAGTGTATACATTTTGGAATTTGAATGATCAGGGTTGTAGTTGATTCTATGTGTTGAAGAACTATTATGAGTTAAGTTCTATGTACTGGTTACAATGATCTGACTGCTCCATTTGATTGATTGAGTTTTGGTTAAGTGTCACTTGATTGGGTTTATTGATTGGTTGATTCACCTGTGTCAGAGATTGATGATTGTATTATAGTGATCAGTTATAGTTTAATTATGGAACTTAAGTGTTGATATTGGATCAAGTCTAAAAAATTATGAAACATGGTCCATGGATGTTTCTGAGGGTTGGAGGCTTCAATGTGGAAGTCGAAGCTTCCTTCCAGTAGTAGCTAGTGATGAGATCAAGGGGTTGGAGCTCCCTTCCAATTGGAGCTAGAGAACGAGTGAAGGTTGTAGACTTCTACAGGTGGATGCCTGCATACTGATATGAGTTTGCACTAGTACCAGATTGTAAAAATCTTTTTCTTTATATTAAAAAGAAGACAGAGATGACAAAAACATGTGGTTTTTTCCTCCATTGGGTTTCCACCTTAAATCCTAGTGTTCATGTGTGTTGCTTATGTTTTATGGTTTATTTTATTCTTAAAGCACATGGTTACTATCTATCTAATGGTTAATAAAGTACTGATACACTAGCTGAACACAAAAATATGATGAATTAACAGAAACATAAGTTTACTAGATGTACGCTAGTTATCTTAAGAATAGTCTCATACACACGTAGGTTCCTTTTAGTAAAGCCACGTATATAAATGAGAATAGGAAATGTAAAAAGTTATTGATTTTAAAATACTGGTTCACCCGCCCTCTCACTATTTTTCCCAACAAATTTATCTTCTACATGTCCTAAGGCTGCCCCCACCAATTTGTTCACTGAATCAGTATAGATATGGAAAGGAAATGCCCAGTTGGGACCCCTAAGGATGGGTGCAGTGGTAAACTTTTATTTCAACACTTCGAGGGCCTCTTGGTAGTTTCTTATCCAACAAAAATCTGAGTCCTTGGCCAGTAATCCAAACAAAGGTGAAACCACTTTACCAAAGTCTTTGATGAATATCGTATAATACCCAGCTAATCCCAAGAAACTCCTAACATCTCCTTGCTTTTGAGCGTTAGGGACCTTTTTTATGATGTAAATCTTGTTTGGGTCAACCTGTATTCCTTCCTTGGATATAGAATGGCCAAGGACAGTCCCTTCATTCATCAAGAATTCACATTTATTAGGGCTCACTGAGAGATTCATTTCAATGCATTTCTTTAAGACCTTGCACATATTGGATAGAGCTTCATGGAACCTATGCAGTGTCTCAAAACGTGAATGTGTGCACTATTAAGGAACTTCTTGCAATAAGACACCAATTTAAATATCCTATTGGTTTTATCCTAAAAAAATAAAGTGAATGTTAATGCTATATGAGTGAACACAAGAACTATGGGGGTGAAGATATATTGCTACAAAAGTATAATAAAAGTTAAAGGGCGATGTTACCAAATCAACAAAGAGAGGCTCAATGCCAATCCATAACCATTCTTTCTCAACATTGTTCATTGTTCCTATTCATTAATAATTAACATTACTACACAAAGATTTTTAAAAAGGAATTTTTATAATCATGGTAGGCTAGAGAATTTTTTTATGCCTCAAGTCAAATATTTATAAAAGAAAGTGCCTACTACTTACTTAATTTTTATTAATGACCTCCATAATTTCCTACTCTAACCATTCCTAACACACTCAATTTTGTAACTCATCCCACCTACATCACCAATTTTATTTTCTTACTAAAATTGTAAAAAATATAGAGAAAGAAAAATGAAAGGAAAAGAAATCGAGCAAGAAAGAAACAACTCTCAAGACAAGTAGGGGAAAAGCCCCGCCCAACAACAAAAGAGTGAACTCGACAACCCCTCAAGCATCAACAGTTATGAGGATTTGAATACCACACAAAATAAATCTTCATTTAACAGCAAAGCAGATCTCTTAGACCAAACTTCTTCTCTGACTCTCTTCAAAAGGAAGAACACAATAGATAGCGAAGCTAAGACACCGATGTCCCAAGAACCAGAAGGGATGAAGGAGATGTAAGATAAAGAAAGTCGGAAGACCGTAGAGAAAAAAAAGAAAGCTACAACACCAACCTCTCCAAGAAAGACTTGGAGCCGAACAATTAGAAACTAAGAAAATTATAGGCCCGATAGACCAATTTGGTCTTAATGGATGTTAACCACCACCACCATCATCTTCATCATCAAAAAAGTATGGTGGTGAATTTTTTTTTTAGTAGCCATCAAATCATGAAATGTTTGAAACTGAAATTTGGAAAGAATCCATAAAGAATACAAATTCTTATTCTCAAAATCCTTTTGTTCATTCAAAAAAATGTTGTTTGAAAACTAGTTTGGCAGAAGATGATGTTTCAAAAAAGGGAAAAGAAGAAAAAGAGGGGATAAAATGAAATAAAATATTGAATAAATATTATTTCAACCTTCTTCTTCTTTTAGAATAAATATTTCAAGAGCTTTCTATTGACATTGCATGTTGTATATTCTTCAGAAATACATGTTGTATATTGTATATATTACATGTTCACTATAGGAAATCTACAAAAAACCTATAGTCAAGATGTCGTAAATTTATAGGAAACCTATATAAAAGTTGTAGGAAATTACAATAAATCAATAAGATGCTATGGATTTTTATTTTTTTTTGCATCTATGCTCCCAATATTTCTACTATTGCATATTCTTAACTTTTTATAGAACCTCAAGGCATATTCTATAGAAACTATTGCCATGTAATCTTATGGATATCATATACTTGTTGGAAATTCTCTAATATTCCGAGGTAGGTGCAAATATTCTTCTTCTCTCAAATGTTTTATACTTGTTAGCTTGTGGGGGCCTGACCTAGGTTCAGAGGTGATTTAGCCAAACAAATCCCGGTACTACTGGCCCTTTCGGCAACAGTCCGCGGAGCGCAAACTGAGGTCTCACCCTAAGTAATATGGGAGGGTGCTAGAACCAAGTTTCCACACCCTAGAGATGTCTGATGATTTTCAGTGGTTCACGATTTGACCCCGCATGCACATCGCTATGCACACCTATTAGTACCTCGCAGTCTACGCTGTTGCCTTTGCGCAGCCCTACTCGGGGTCTGATCCGTGTTATTACCCAATCCCTTACTATTAATACGATATTAGTTGATCACTTAGCTTATCTGTATGTGTTTAGTTATACTTAACAGTGTTCATCACTCATACAAGTGCGCACGATAAATAAAACAATACAATTGCAAAATATATCAACCATATAATAACTCAAAAGAGATAAACAACATTTGGAATCAAACTTCTCTTTATTATCTCTTTCCCTAGTTATAGACCTGACTCTACCCTGCGTACTCAACTGCAAGGGTCCGCGCACTCAGTTGTAAACTCTATTAGGCCTCTGCGCACTCAGCTGCAGAGCCTCTTCATACTACTACAACCCAAAGCACTTAGACCTTTACTCTATGCCTGGTATCTTCTAGACTCCATTTCTTAGCTACTTGCTTCTTGTTTCTTTATAGCATAGAGCCTCGCTCTATTTATACAATCCCATGGTCTGTGGACCATGGGTAGGCCGACACTACATTCAAAACTTAGGGCAGACAACCCTATGACTCTGACATATAATTTGCACTCTGCACCCGCAATTCATGGAGTCTTTACAACAATAGTACTCAAAACTTGGGCTCTGAGCCCCAAAACATGCTGTGGGGGGATTCCATGCCCAACAGGCCCCCAACACAAACATCATGACTCGTCCTCGAGTCACTCTATTGACACGGAAATCTTTGTGTGGAGTCCCTCCAGCTGGTCCTGAACGACCTAAATGTCAGCAGCACACTGAGTTGGTGCCTGCTGAACCTACTACATTCTTGTGTGGAGCGATAAAAATGTGTCTTTTAAACTCCTAATTACCTTCACATTAATTATCAACCCAGGGACAACTTTTTATTTCAAGAGTGTACTCAGTCTGAGGCGACTATTTACTCAAGAGTAATGTTTTGTAGTATAGTGCTTAAAAGCTACAAAAGTAAATGAATGCTTGAAAAAGAAATCTAACAATAACATAAACTCAAATGCTCTGAAATCCAACTATTCACTCAGCAAACATCAATTGAGGATACAGTAGCAATAACTCATTCCTCTAGAGATTGATGCAATTGAAATCAAACCGGAACAAGACAATCAATCTGGGAATGAGGAAGCAATAACCAATGTTCTCTACAGTTGACAATCCTGCTTTAAAGGAATCAAAAGGAAATCGAACTTGAACTAAAGCTGCCATTGAAAGAAAACTAGGAAAACTCTTTAAAAGCCAACTAGTGCAATTAATCAATAGAAATGAACAACAAATTAAATGGGTGCATGTCTACAACTTAACTACTTCAAAAGGCTAAATCACACCAAGCATTGCATCAGTCGAAGGTTCGGTAGCAATAACCCATCCTTTTCATAACTGATGAGAACAAATCCGAGGTTTGGGAGCTAGGTAGCAGATGCTGGGGCTCACTACAGCCTGAGATCATCCTTGATGAATGTAAATGAAATGGCAAGTAAAGGAAATCACAATGAAATAGAAAAGCACATCAGCCAAGGGTTTGGTGGCAATAACCTATCCCTTTCATAACTGATGGGAGCAGATCAGAGGTCTGGGAGCCAAATAGCAGAAGCTGACACTCACTACAGCCTGAGTCTGTCTTTAAGAAATGGCAAGTAAATGAAACAACAAATCAGCAATCTTGAAATAGACCAGCAATTGAAATGAAACAACAATTCAGAAATGGAAGAGCAACTAAATATGAATGTACAACAATCCAAATCAAGCACGCAACACACTTATCATTAAAAGGGACAGTAATCCGAGCTTCGATACAATATCCATGAATCACAGTTATAAAGTAACAACAATTGTAACGGAACAGCATCCTGAATAAACAACAGTCACAATTTAAGAATACATCATATAGTTGTACCGATTTAGGAACATACAACGTGGTTAATCTGTAATCGAATGCCAATCTGTAAGGAACAACAATGTTATATCAATTATCAAAAGGAACAGTAATGCGATACGAAGTTAAAATGATAACATAGCATTCCTGTTGCAGATAACGATAGTATCCAATCAAGTATATCTAATAGCGCTGATATGTAAAACAGTAAAGTGCATCAGATTACTGAACAGAGTAAAAGAAAGAAATCAAACCACACATGAAGCATAAAGATATAATACAGCAGCAGCGTACTCCACCAGAGGCTGGTCCATTAGCCGCCAGTGGATGCTGCTGGGTTACTTCAGGACCAAAGATGAAATGGCAACTAGATTTATATTAAAATATCAAAGCAGAGTTACAGTGGATTACAACAAGAAATCTCTCAATCTCTCAGCCATTATCCATTCTCTCTGCCATCCTCAATTCTGAATCTCTAATTCATCCTCAATTCCATCATTCGAATCCCTCTGAAATCACCCCCCTCTCTGATCTCTGTTCTGATTTAAATAAAGAGAGATCAGAGAGCAGTTACAATCAAGATAAGTACAACATGATTTCTATTACAAAATTAGATTGTTCCCAACCAATTGATAAACAAGAAGATATATTTCCATCCATCTTTCAACAAGAGCAAGACAAATTTGGCTTTGCAGCTGAGATTTGGAGGACGGCTGCAACAACAAATCGGAGAAAATCGTGCTCAAAGAACCCTGCGTTTCTCTCAGTACAAGCCAAATTTGGACAAACCGTTCTATGTTAAAGTTAATTGGGTCCATTCTGGACAAAACCCATGTTCCAGATTTTCCAGATTCTGCTTCATTTGCTCAGAATCTCAACTGCAAAACCGTCACTTCTTATTCCAGCGAATTTCTGAGTTGGCACTTTTAATGATCAAATCTTCAATCTGGAAATTATCTTGGAGGCTAAAAATGGTGAATAATGTTACAACTGATTTATTAAAACTATCATTGATAAAATCACGCATAATCATCAATTTATTAGAAATAAAGGAGAATAAATAATATTCATTCATAGAAGCATAAATCATCATAAAATGGATTTATATAATAAATTATAATAAATGACATGATGAAGAATAATAGAAATGGGTGGAATAAGCATTCACAAGTGGTAATAATAATGGCATATTAACGGCCCAATATACCCCCACACTCAATATGTTGCATGTCCCCATGCAACGAAAACTAAATATATTGCATGTTCTCATGCAGCCCAAAGACAACAACCCATGTGTTAACCAAGCAATAAAAAATATGTTCATCTCAACTCATGAAATGGATAGAACAAATGAATTCTTCCTTAATTAATGAATATTCACTTTTAGTAATCTTGATGAAGGCATAACAATTTTTACATTCACATTCAACTTATATGTATAAAGTTGCAGCAAAATATGATATAGATAATAGCAAACTTCATTAACCATTTTCTCAAAAACTACAAACGAGATTAAGTAAATTTACAATATATGAATGCCTCTATGATCCAAAAATCAGATCGTTTTGATGCACGGATCATGAGATATAAACAAAATGGTTGTAGGTGAGAGTGCATGATTTCCGAAATTTTATGAACTAATTTATCTTGAAATTGTCTGGATTTATATTAATGATACGTCTGTGTTTTCCAAAAATCACAAGAATTGAGTGCGTATTATGGAAATCAATTTCTACACTGAAATTGTATGCCTTTAATGAGAAAGAAAATAGAAAACATCCATCATGCGTAGCAATTCCTCCCCCTCTCTGAAAAATTAGCATGCCCTCATGCGATGCTAGAAAACAAATAGAGGTGGTTGCTACTAGCTGTTGAATTCTATGCTTGGTGTAAAACAACATGGAATAAGGGAGGTGTTGAGAGTGAATAAGAATAGCAATGGATGATAAAGAAGATGAATAACATGGTCATAAGAAAGAAATGAATGAAAGGAACACTCCCCTATACTCGAAAATGATATGCTGCTGAAAAAGGGGAAGTGGTAAAGATGTGGAATGAAGGATGATAAATAATGCTCAAAATGGATGTTCATTAAATTCTCCTAAATTCGTAATAAATTAGAAAATTATGATATTTTACCTCGAGTTTTACCTCCAAAAAGAAAAATGTGAAATGACATATATGGATTGGCAGTTGTTGAAGCTGAGTTGGTGTGGAAAGTGATGCAAAAGGTGGAATCCAGGTAAGCACATCATGTCTGAAGAATTGTTCACGTTCGCGAGCCTCTTCTGTTAAGTGCAATAGTGTGGTCATGCTACGAATAGAATTCTGCCCATACTTGTTGTTCTCCTGTAAACAAAGCACTATTTTGCATACAATGTTCTGGAATCCATAGTGTTAGCTTTGAATAGCAACAGATAAGATGCATGCAAAATTTCAATTAGAAAAACTTATATATACATGCAATATTAATATGTTGTCAAATCAACAAGGTATGGCAAAGTGCAGTAATCATATCGCGTGTAAAGATAGTTATGAATAAGAGATAGGACGCTTTGGATTGATGATAGTTTATACAACGAAAAAGGACAACAATATGATAAAAAGATGCTTTGCTGACGGTATTCTATCTGAAAATGATGTGATTGATCATAAAACAATTTCTCATGCATAAAGTTTCAAAACAGGGAAAAAGTTAAGGAAATAACTTCTCTGATAAAAAGAAAAAAATAAGAAAAGGGTATTATAATAATAATTGACGATAAGATATAACTTCAATACCATAAGCAGAGCCGTTGTTGCCAACAAGCATCCATAGCCTCGGAAGGGTTGCTTTTTAACCCATATGAGCCAGGATCCTCAATTTATAAATGGAGAGTTACAGTGCTGTTCTACAAAAGAGATCAATGTGCTGGCGTGGTAACCAGATAATCACACTGCCATTCACTGGGATGTAGCAAAAGTGATCAGGTCAGCTCGTGATGAGACTCCTGTTCCAAGGATAATTTGGCTATCCAATGGATCATAACCCTGGTGTGGTGGCCATAATGGGAATGTCACTTTGTTACAACCTTATGAACATGGTAGGCTGGCTTGTAATGAGACCCCCTATCCTCCATCTGCAAACAAAATTTTGTTGTTATTACACATTTTTATGATAAAAAGAGGGAGGCTCAATACTCCTTAAGAGTAGAGATGGTGGAAGAAGTTGAACATGTCAATAGAAAAATATACCCATAATCTCATTTATTACAGACAGAGAAGATTATAACCAGGAAGGGTGGAACCAACATGGTATTAAGATGATCAATCAATATCATGTTTAACAGAAAACAATGCAGTAGTATATAAATAATTGTCCCTTTTGAAAATAAGCTATCATCAAGGAGTTGTCATGTTAAAGATCATAACGTGAATGATATTAACTCGCTTCAATAGAATCCATACTTCTTGTCCTTATAAAAGTAGTGTACTTTATGCCATGAAAGGGAATCAGTAAAATGTGGTTGAGATGAATTAGGAATAATTCCACAAGAGGAAGGAAGGGTTGCTCTCGAAAATACTCTCAAAGTGTTGCTCTTTTGAAGGAACAGCAAAAACTCTCAAAAAGTGGTGTTCCGTGTAGGGAACAGCAAAGAAAATGGACACCAAAAAAAAAGCAAAAATACACACAAAAAAAATGTGAAAATGAAAATGTCGTTCCTTTGGAAAAATGAACAGCAAAAACTAAAAGTGTTGTTCCTTTTCTGCAAGTGCCGTTCCTTTGGAAAAAGGAACAGCAAAAACTAAAAGTGTTGTTCCTTTAGAAAAGGAACAACAAAAACGCAAGTGTCGTTCCTTTGGAAAAAGGAACAGCAAAAACTAAAAGTGTTGTTCCTTTAGAAAAGGAACAGCAAAAACGCAAGTGTCGTTCCTTTGGAAAAGGAACAGCAAAAATGAACCGTGAAAAAGGAACAGCAAAATGAACCATGGAAAAGGAAAAGCAAAATGAACCGTGGAAAAGGAACGGCCAAATGAACCGTGGAAAAGGAACGGAAAAATGAACCATGGAAAAGGAACGGCAAAATGAACTGTGGAAAAGGAACGGCAAAATGAACCGTGGAAAAGGAACGACAAAATGAACCGTGAAAAAGGAACAACAAAATGAATCATGAAGAAGGAACAGCAAAATGAACGGCTAACCCAAAAGGTGCTATTCCTTTGAAAAAGGAATAGCAAAATGAAAATGCTGTCCTTTTGGAAAAGGAACAGCAGAAACAACAAAAGTGCACACAAATGTTGCCCCTTCAGAAAAGGAGCAGCAAAATGCACAAGCATAAAATGCAAGCATGCAAAGAATGAATTAGTTGTTCATTGTATTGATGCTGAGGATGGGTTATACTTTGAGTGAAGCAACACCTAAAACACAAAATATAAGAGAAATTAGAAAAGAAACAACAAAAAACAGTATGTAAATAAATAAATTAAGTTACAACAGCTGTGATGTTATGTCAAAAAAATGATTTATTTGAAAAATGTTTTGGCAGCAAAGACATGACATGAATCTTCAAATGGAAATCAATTCTTCATTTCTTCTATTATGAATCTGTTGGGTAATGAGTTGGATGAAATTCCTTTGTTTCATTTAAAATTTCTTTCAAGAATCACTCGTCCATAAATTGACATTCTTTTTCTCCTAGGACCTGCAAAAAACGAGTGTCTACCTGCAATAAAACATTAAATCATGGAGAAAGAGAGGTGCACGGCTCCCCTAATCCAAGAATTATGCAAAAAAACTAATAAGTAGTTACTCTGTAGAACAAATCCATGGAGAAAATAACAAAGTAAAATTTATTTGTCACCTGCGGGAGAGTAGTGGTCGACCATACTAACCAACAGTGTTTTAATCACAACTTCTTTGTTTTTTGTCCAAATTGAGTGATTCCAAAGCTAAATGAGAGCTAATTCAAAGGTATATCTCCAATAGAAACAAGTTTTAAAAATTCAATGATATGATATGTCAATTTTAGTTAGAACAACCTGCATTACAGAGTCATTTTCGATTACCCCACTTAGACCAACGGTTGATATTTCAAGCATAATTTTTTCGTTTGATGTCGGATTCAAATGATTCAAATTGGAAATGAAAGTAGATTCATTAATTTATCTCCAATAGAAACAGGTTTTGAAGAGAAGAATAATTGATAGGTCAAATACTGTAAGGAACAACCGGAAAGACATAGTTTTAAGGGTGCTGATTTACGATAGACAGTCAGTATTTTGATCATAACTTCCCCATACGATATCAAAAATGAGTGATTCAAATTGCATTGTAAACTAGATTCATAGGGGAATCTACCATAGTAATAGGTTTTAAAAATTCAAACATTTAGGCCTCCAAAAACTGACTGTCCCAACTCTGTTCCTGAGCTGCCCACTAGACACCCTGTCAATGTTTTGTTTCTAACTTTTTCGTTTCAAATCCAAATTGAGTGATTCAAATTGGGTTAGAAAGTAGACATCAAGGGCTACCTAGGTTAGAAACATGTTTTAAAAATATTCACTTTTGGTCCCTCAAAACATGACTGTCCCGACTGTTTCTTCAGAAATTTCATCAAGCCCGCAAGCCAAAAAAATGATATTCAAGCATTTTTTTCAAATTGGTGATAAAAATAAAAATGAGTGTTTGTAGAATTTATTATTTCCATTATGATTCATCTACATACACAAATGAATTTAAAAAATTTTTATCACTGATGTTGATTTCCATAGCATGTCGCATAAAAACAACTATTTTTACAAAAAAAACAAAATGCATTTATTTATGTCCTTATTTTATTTTCTCCACTATCCTACTCTTCTTTGAGAATCGAATATGTTTATGTATAAGAGTATTTCCAGTGGAACCATTTTAGAAATAAGGCCTCTAGTATGCACATACCCAAATTTGAAAAATACATGTTGATAAAAATTAGGGTATGAGAAGCCAACTTCCCTTGAAAAGATGGAGTAAAAAATTGTTGAAGTGTGGAGCAATGTTGCAAACAAGTGATGGAGTGAAACCAATCTTCAATATATCCTTTATTTTCTTGATTTCCCATATCCATCATATCATGAAGTTCTTGAGCTTTTAAAATGGTTTCTTGGTGCAACCTACAAGAAACCTCATTTTCTGCCAGAGCTTCTACAATTTTTGAATTTAAAACATTCTGAATCTCATTGTAAATTTTCGTTGATGGCGCATGTGAGATAGAATGGGTGGGAAGGGTGGATAAATTTGGCAGTTCAACATTGTAAGCATGTTGTACTGGTTTATTGTGGTGAGGGTGTGGAATTAGTTGAGCAGGAAATTCAAAAAAAATGTCGGGCAGTTTCTTACCATAACAGAAGATGTTTTTCATGTGTTCCTTCGAAGCTCCTTCTTCCAATGTTCCTGTCAATTAGTTAGTGAAATGGGTGGTGCTTACATCACCACTTGAGTGAAATTATGTGATTCATTTTTCAAAATTTCTATTTTTTCCTAGTCATTCACACGAAAATTCAAACATCTATTTCTACCCTGTTAGCGCTTGAGATTTCACCGTAGGCTGAGGAAGGTAAACCTTCAAGGCAACATCAAACCATTTCACCTCGTAGCTAGCCCTACGGGGTATGAGAAGGCTCTCTCTGGTCAAACTCGGTAGATCTTTCAATAGGATGAGCTGACCCAATTAGGAACACTGATATTAGGCTAGTAAACTGATAAGGAGGGTTGATTTAAAGTTTTTTGGGGTTTTTGGTGGCAATTGGAGGGAGTGCAATTCAGGGTGCGGGGATTGAGCTCAGTTTTTGCAGGTGGATCTTTGGGGCAAGGTAGGAGTTTGTGCTGATGCCTTAAGCTGAGATGGATGATCAAGGAAGAAAGAGAGGGAGCTAAAGAGGGCAAACAATGACTTTGAATCCTTTTTAGACAGTGGAAAACATAAATATTAAACAAAATTGAAAGCTGAGCATGGCATGCATGAATTCAAACTTTATCACTTCTTTTGTTTAATTAGCAGCAATAGAATAAGAGATGGAACACATAAACACACTTACAATGACAAGTAGGAAACACACCATCAACACAATAATCCACAAGAATCCACAATGATGTCTGCAAAACCCTGGCCTTCTTTTTCCTCAAATTGCAGGGATACAAGTAAAATATACAATAGAGCTTCTCCCTCAAGAGTCCAACCATGAAAATGAGTAAGAGAAGGCATAATATAGATCATCTAACTCCTTTACCCACCTCTAGGGGTCGAGCTCAGCTTCCTAGGAGCACTTTGAACTAATTCTAAACTGAGCACTAGATAATAGGCAGTCAAAACAACTTGCCTCTAAAACTTAGGTAACCCATTCATGCATCTAATATTCACTATTTACATCAAGGAAACTTCTAGAAGGGTTAAAGGAGAGTAAATGTATCCATGTGCCATGAAAATTATCCAAAAATCCATTATTTACAAGCATTAAAAGTCAACCATAGTAAAAACTGAGTTTTGCAGGCCGAAATGGTCAAACTGGTGAAATTTCCCTGAGTGGTCGCGCCCCTCCCTTGGAGTGGTCGCGCACATTGGCAGCTGTGTTTGAGGGCCTTCCTGGTGTCCAAATCAGGTGCAAGATAGCTTGCTAGAACGGCCTATGAGTCTACTTTCCAACCCGACTTGAATTTCTGAATTTGGAGTTGATTTGACCCCTCAAAAGTCATTTCTCCCAAGGCAGCTTTCTGCAACTCAAAAAAGGGGCAGAAAGTCAAAATTTGCATGTATTTTGAGCTTTTGGAGGCCCAAATCTCCATAAAAATTTGACCCCATGCATAGGAAAGTGTATTTTTGCATGAAAATTCCAAAAATGCAAAGTTTTTCTCATTCTGAGCTGTCCCCCCGAGTGGTCGCGCGCGGGGTGAGACCACTCCAACGGCCAAAACCTGTAAAATTGCACAAAAAATTCACAAATGACAAAATTTTCTCCAAATTTCTTGAAATTTGGGCTGGGAGTCCCCAATCAAGTATCATGCTCAGTCAAAGAGGCTTTGGCCAAAATTTGGAGTGGATCGGGCATTTTCCTTCGTTTTTGTGCTTTGGCCAACCATCCTTGGAGCACCTTCGTTCTCGCCGGTATTTTTGACATTTCTCTCAAACCATGACACCTGTGTAAAAAGTGAAAGAGGTTTTTCTTCCTTGGCATGTTGTGGACAAAAACCTCTCTCATGTTTGCAAAATTCATCTTTGATTGCTCAGAAACAGCTTTTGAGTGAAACTTGTCCCGATGTGTGAAACAAGGGATTTTGTCGAAATGGAGCGAAATGAAGGGGATAGAGGGCTTCTAAATTCTTGGAAAAATTTTTGGGAGTGGGGAGGGATGTTAGGAAGCAGGGGAAAGTGGAATCTCAAAGATTGAGTGAGGGGAAGGGGTTGAAAAGGACAAAACACAGGCCAAACCTAGAAAATTGCCCGGTTGTAGCTAGAAACTAGGGTTTGTGCAAAAATGAGGAATTTGGCGGATCTAAGGGATGGGAAGTGTTTGATAAGGTACTTTAAGGATAGGGGAAGGTGTATGAACATTAGGAAACAAGTTTTTCCGGTGATTTGACCATCCAAGAGAAATTGCCTTCAAAACCCTAGGAGAGGGAAATGACCTTGCCAAGGCACAACTGAAGCATGAAAATGGTGTAAAATGACTCATTAGACACTGACATGATAATGAAAACCCCACGAATGATGATAAACTCAGCTGAATGGTGACATGGACTAACATTTGGGCAAACCCTAGACCTAATGCCTGGTGACCAAATTTTGCTTGAAGACTCACTGAAATGACAAAATTTGACCTTGACACTTCAAAATCACTTTGTAAGAGCACATTTGATCACTGTAGGAAGGCTGGAAAGACTGACACTAACATTGGCTCCAATGGGGATGGTAGCTCCTTGGAGGTGCCAAGAACCTTAGACCTTTGGGAGAGCAGACCAGTGCCTTACAATCATTGGGCAATGGAGTCATAAACTCAAGCTGAAATGCAAGACTGAAAACTGACACAAACTAACTTAACCACAAGGCTAAAAATTGACTCATAAAGGACTCATGACTCAACTAAAAACTGACTCGATACTTAAACACACTCGACCAACTGAAAATGATGCTCAAAGTGGAGCTTATTCATTACAACCTACTCTAACAGTTTCATTCATCACCTGATCAAGTGAAATGAAACAACCAATGCAACCAAGTAAGTATCTCATCTGCTGTTCGAATTCTCCACAAGTGTTCGCTTATGAACAACAAGAGAGAACTACTGAAAGGCAACTCTGATGGCAACTTAGAAACAGATCCGTTGAATGATACGAACTCTCTATCCGCCTCCAATAACACTGCATAAGGATCTTGAAATTCAAGCACACTGGAACTTAGCTCATCCAATGGATTACTTCTCTTTTCCTCATTACATGAATGCAAACTTTGATCTGAGCCTTGTGATGAGACCTCTGCTGAAAATGACAAAGAAACCGGCTGTCGGATCAAATTCATATCAGCACATGTTTCAAGCTCACATGTGGTCAATGGAGAAAGACTTTGACTGCAAACCTCATCCAAAACATCAGCTATTGGATCATGAAAAACTTGAAAAGACTGCTGCAATGTATCCATTGAAAATGTATGACATCCTTCTAGCTGTTCATCCTTTTCTTGAGAGATTTTATGAAAATTCTGCCTTATAAACTGAAATGCTTCAAAACAAAAGGGTATAGAATTTTCCTGTATCATCAAATCATGTATTTCATCTTCCACAACTTCATCTATAATCTGACCTTCATCCTCAACATTAAAACTGAGTGATTGTTGATTTGTTATAGGCTTTTCATTTGAAGATGTACTATGCAATCGACCCTTCAAAAACTGAAATGATTCAAAACAGAATGGTACGGAGTCGCCTTGAATCATTAAATCAGCTGCAATTTGACAATCAATGGCTTTCGGGGGTTGCAAATCTGAATATGAGAAGTCTTGAACAAAGTTTTCATCGCGCTCAAGAGGATCCAAATCAAGACTAGTCAACAACGGATTTGTGATTGCATGGAAGTTGTCTCTGATGAACTGACATGAATCAAAACAAAAAGGCAAAGATCCTTCACTTACTTCAAGCTTTGCTACACTTTCCTCATCACTGTCATAGCTGATATATGATGTTTGATCATTGTATGTGAACTGCTGAAAATGAACTTCTTCCTCCCACAAACTGGCTGCTGATTTTTCTGCAAGATTAGCTTCTGATTGGAGAACATAATCATCATCATAATGATCAAATCGAGGCAGATCATCACTATAAAACACATCATCAAGCATGCAGGTCATATCAACAGTTCTTTCTTCGCCAAGGTGATCTACAAAACAATCACGACCAGATCTATGACAACTAGGATAAGAAACACAATGTTTTGGATCAGCGACTTGTTCTTCTTCAATCAGCGAGCCTTGAACATCATAGTCATTCCTTGCGGTGATCTTGTCCATCATCTCTTCTACTGCACTTACCAAAACGTCAAGCTTTACCTCTAAAGATTCGGCCGGATCTATGTTTTTCATCTCTTCTTCCTTCATCCTTGCCCTTCGGATCAACAAATGAGCCTCTACATCTACTGCACTGTTTTGCATCTCGTGAAGTGTTGCAATATCCCTTTCTCTCAGCTGAAACTCCATCTCCGGATCAAAGGCACCCGGATAGTGCAAGAGAGCAGATCTAGGAGAAGGTCTTATATCAACTGGCATCGAATAATAAACTTGATTAAATCTGGCTGAAAACTGTTGTACTGTCTCCCCAGGCAATCTTTTCAGCTGGTTATACTCTTCTACAATCAAGAAAAGGTTCTGCCCAATCATCCACCTATCGAGAAAAACTTTGACGAACTGCTGGAAATCTGAGATGCTTGCATCAGGCAGGGTTTTGAACCAACTCTTAACTTCAGCTTGCAAAGAAAGAGCAAAAAGCCTCATACTAACATCTTCATCATCGACTTCAAAAAGGTCAAGAAATAACTCAAAATTCTGCACATGTTGCTCAGCGTTGACATCCTTACTTTCACCATCAAACCTCGGCAAATATAGATCATATCTTTTGGGGAAAGCATGAAGAACCGAAGGTAAAACAAGAGGTTTATACCGATCTGGAATTTTACAAGGTGTAGGGTTATGTACATCAGGTATAGGATCAGTCTTGGTATCTTGGGGCTCATCAATTTGAAGATGGTCATCACAAAATTCGGAAAAAGAATCTTGATCAAGCTCAAAGGCATGCAAATCTTTGGTATTCACAATCTTCGAAGGGAAAGAATCAACTGCAGGCCGAGGATCTCTTCTCAAATACAATATGCTTTGCAAAACAGTCTTGACATTCTTGGGAAAAGAGAAGAAATAATTTACAACAAAGAACAAAATGTCCTGGATGAAATTCCAACTTGAGTACCTAATCTTGCCATATTCTCCTTTCATGTTTCTGCTGGTCGGGATCATCCTCCAGTGGAGTCTTTGGATCTGATCTTCAAAACTGATTTGGAGTCACCAAGTGAATGATTTCAGCCTTTCAAGTGTCTGATTGTTTTTCACTATCAACAATCAGATCTGAACTTGATATATGTACTGGGGTAAAGATTCAATGAAGCGCTACGTTCACAAGCTCACGGAGATTGACTGAAGCAGTGTTTATCTACTAACGCTGATGTAAAACAAGAGCGTTTTCGAAGGCTTCTGGCGTAACTTCAGGCTCCGTCTAAGACTTATGAAACAAACTCATCAACCCACAAACAAGTTTGTTCTCCCCAGTATGGTCGCCACTATGTTAGCGCTTGAGATTTCACCCTAGGCTGAGGAAGGTAAACCTTCAAGGCAACATCAAACCATTTCACCTCGTAGCTAGCCCTACGGGGTATGAGAAGTCTCTCTCCGGTCAAGCTCGGTAGATCTTTCAATAGGATGAGCTGACCCAATTAGGAACACTGATATTAGGCTAGTAAACTGATAAGGAGGGTTGATTTAAAGTTTTTTGGGGTTTTTGGTGGCAATTGGAGGGAGTGCAATTCAGGGTGCGGGGATTGAGCTCAGTTTTTGCAGGTGGATCTTTGGGGCAAGGTAGGAGTTTGTGCTGATGCCTTAAGCTGAGATGGATGATCAAGGAAGAAAGAGAGGGAGCTAAAGAGGGCAAACAATGACTTTGAATCCTCTTTAGACAGTGGAAAACATAAATATTAAACAAAATTGAAAGCTGAGCATGGCATGCATGAATTCAAACTTTATCACTTCTTTTGTTTAATTAGCAGCAATAGAATAAGAGATGGAACACATAAACACACTTACAATGACAAGTAGGAAACACACCATCAACACAATAATCCACAAGAATCCACAATGATGTCTGCAAAACCCTGGCCTTCCTTTTCCTCAAATTGCAGGGATACAAGTAAAATATACAATAGATCTTCTCCCTCAAGAGTCCAACCATGAAAATGAGTAAGAGAAGACATAATATAGATAATCTAACTCCTTTCCCCACCTCTAGGGGTTGAGCTCAGCTTCCTAGGAGCAGTTTGAACTAATTCTAAACTGAGCACTAGATAATAGGCAGTCAAAACAACTTGCCTCTAAAACTTAGGTAACCCATTCATGCATCTAATATTCACTATTTACATCAAGGAAACTTCTAGAAGGGTTAAAGGAGAGTAAATGTATCCATGTGCCGTGACAATTATCCAAAAATCCATTATTTACAAGCATTAAAAGTCAACCATAGTAAAAACTGAGTTTTGCAGGCCGAAATGGTCAAACTGGTGAAATTTCCCTGAGTGGTCGCGCCCCTCCCTTGGAGTGGTCGCGCACATTGGCAGCTGTGTTTGAGGGCCTTCCTTGTGTCCAAAGTAGGTGCAAGATAACTTTTTGGAAAGGTCTATGAGTCTACTTTCCAACCCCACTTGCATTTCTGAATTTGGAGTTGATTTGACCCCTCAAAATTCATTTCTCCCAAGGCAGCTTTCTGCAACTCAAAAAAGGGGCAGAAAATCAAAATTTGCATGTATTTTGAGCTTTTGGAGGCCCAAATCTCCATAAAAATTTGACCCCATGCATAGGAAAGTGTATTTTTGCATGAAAAATCCAAAAATGCAAAGTTTTTCTCATTCTGAGCTGCCCCCCGAGTGGTCGCGCGCAGGGTGAGACCACTCCAACGGCCAAAACCTGTAAAATTGCACAAAAAATTCACAAATGACAAAATTTTCTCCAAATTTCTTGAAATTTGGGCTGGGAGTCCCCAATCAAGTACCATGCTCATTCAAACAGGCTTTGGCCAAAATTTGGAGTGGATCGGGCGTTTTCCTTCGTTTTTGTGCTTTGGCCAACCGTCCTTGGAGCACCTTCGTTCTCGCCGGTATTTTTGACATTTCTCTCAAACCATGACACCTGTGTAAAAAGTGAAAGAGGTTTTTCTTCCTTGGCATGTTGTGGACAAAAACCTCTCTCAGTTTTGTAAAATTCATCTTTGATTGCTCAGAAACAGCTTTTGAGTGGAACTTGTCCCGATGTGTGAAACAAGGGATTTTGTCGAAATGGAGCGAAATGAAGGGGATAGAGGGCTTCTAAATTCTTGGCAAAATTTTTGGGAGTGGGGAGGGATGTTAGGAAGCAGGGGAAAGTGGAATCTCAAAGATTGAGTGAGGGGAAGGGGTTGAAAAGGACAAAACACAGGCCAAACCTAGAAAATTGCCCGGTTGTAGCTAGAAACTAGGGTTTGTGCAAAAATGAGGAATTTGGCGGATCTAAGGGATGGGAAGTGTTTGATAAGGTACTTTAAGGATAGGGGAAGGTGTATGAACATCAGGAAACAAGTTTTGCCGGTGATTTGACCATCCAAGAGAAATTGCCTTCAAAACCCTAGGAGAGGGAAATGACCTTGCCAAGGCACAACTGAAGCATGAAAATGGTGTAAAATGACTCATTAGACACTGACATGATAATGAAAACCCCACGAATGATGATAAACTCAGCTGAATGGTGACATGGACTGACATTTGGGCAAACCCTAGACCTAATGCCTGGTGACCAAATTTTGCTTGAAGACTCACTGAAATGACAAAATTTGACCTTGACACTTCAAAATCACTTTGTAAGAGCACATTTGATCACTGTAGGAAGGCTGGAAAGACTGACACTAACATACCCAACAAAGCAACAACAAATCTGTTAGGAAAGCAGACAGTGGAGCAGGGCTTTTACATGCTCCACACGCAGGTTCTTACCTTCCGTTTTTAACGTCCAACTCTTCCCTAGCAGGCACTCATCAGATTCACACTACTCTTTAGAAATGGCTACACTCTCCCCGGCAATGGCGCCAAAATGTGGAGCGATAAAAAGGTGTCTTTTAAACTCCTAATTACCTTCACATTAATTATCAACCCAGGGACGACTTTTTATTTCAAGAGTGTACTCAGTCTGAGGTGGCTATTTACTCAAGAGTAATGTTTTGTAGTATAGTGCTTAAAAGCTACAAAAGTAAATGAATGCTTGAAAAAGAAATCTAACAATAACATAAACTCAAATGCTCTGAAATCCAACTATTCACTCAGCAAACATCAATTGAGGATACAGTAGCAATAACTCATTCCTCTAGAGATTGATGCAATTGAAATCAAACCGGAACAAGACAATCAATCTGGGAACGAGGAAGCAATAACCAATGTTCTCTACAGTTGACAGTCCTGCTTTAAAGCAATCAAAAGGAAATCGAACTTGAACTAAAGCTGCCATTGAAAGAAAACTAGGAAAACTCTTTAAAAGCCAACTAGTGCAATTAATCAATAGAAATGAACAACAAAGTAAATGGGTGCATGTCTACAACTTAACTACTTCAAAAGGCTAAATCACACCAAGCATTGCATCAGTCGAAGGTTCTGTAGCAATAAACCATCCTTTTCATAACTGATGAGAACAAATCTGAGGTCTGGGAGCTAGGTAGCAAATGCTGGGGCTCACTACAGCCTGAGATCGTCCTTGATGAATGTAAATGAAATGGAAAGTAAAGGAAATCACAATGAAATAGAACAGCACATCAGCCAAGGGTTTGGTGGCAATAACCTATCCCTTTCATAACTGATGGGAGCAGATCAGAGGTCTGGGAGCCAAATAGCAGAAGCTGACACTCACTACAGCCTGGGTCTGTCTTTAAGAAATGGCAAGCAAATGAAACAACAAATCAGCAATCTTGAAATAGACCAGCAATTGAAATGAAACAACAATTCAGAAATGGAACAACAACTAAATATGAATGTACAACAATCCAAATCAAGCACGCAACACACTTATCATTAAAAGGGACAGTAATCCGAGCTTCGATACAATATGCATGAATCACAGTTATAAAGTAACAGCAATTGTAATGGAACAACAATCCCGAATAAACAACAGTCACAATTTAAGAATACATCATACAGTTGTACCGATTTAGGAACATACAGCGCGCTTAATCTGTAATTGAATGCCAATCTGTAAGGAACAAAAATGTTATATCAATTATCAAAAGGAACAATAATGAGATACGAAGTTAAAATGATAACATAGCATTCATGTTGCAGATAACGATAGTATCCAATCAAGTATATCTAATAGCGCTGATATGTAAAACAATAAAGTGCATTAGATTACTGAATAGAGTAAAAGAAAGAAATCAAACCACACATGAAGCATAAAGATATAATACAGCAGTAGCGTACTCCACCGGAGGCTGGGCCCTTAGCTGCCAACGGATGCTGCTGGGTTACTTCAGGACCAAAGATGAAATGGCAACTAGATTTATATTAAAATATCAAAGCAGAGTTACAGTGGATTACAACAAGAAATCTCTCAATCTCTCAGCCATTATCCATTCTCTCTGCCATCCTCAATTCTGAATCTCTAATTCATCCTTAATTCCATCATTCGAATCCCTCTGAAATCACCCCCCTCTTTGATCTCTGTTCTGATTTAAATAAAGAGAGATTAGAGAGCAATTACAATCAAGATAAGTACAACATGATTTCTATTACAAAATTAGATTGTTCCCAACCAATTGATAAATAAGAAGATATATTTCCATCCAGCTTTCAACAAGAGCAAGACAAATTTGGCTTTGCAGCTGAGATTTGGAGGACGGCCGCAACAACAAATCTAAGAAGATCGTGCTCAAAGAACCCTGCGTTTCTCTCAGTACAAGCCGAATTTGGGCAAACCGTTCTTTGCTAAAGTTAATTGGGTCCGTTCTGGACAAAACCCATGTTCCATATTTTCCAGATTCTGCTTCATTTGCTCAGAATCTCAATCGTAAAACCGTCACTTCTTATTCCAGCGAATTTCTGAGTTGGCACTTTTAATGATCAAATCTTCAATCTGGAAATTATCTTGGAGGCTAAAAATGGTGAATAATGTTACAACTGATTTATTAGAATTATCATTGATAAAATCACGCATAATCATCAATTTATTAGAAATAAAGGAGAATGAATAATATTCATTCATAGAAGCATAAATCATCATAAAATGGATTTATATAATAAATTATAATAAATGACATGATGAAGAATAATAGAAATGGGTGGAATAAGCATTCACAAGTGATAATAATAATGGCATATTAACGGCCCAACATTTTGCTTCTGAATCGTCTGTTTCCGGCATGATGCACTGCATCTAGGCATGCAGTCCTTGAATCTGCGTGAGCTTTTCTTCAATATCCGCCGTGATTGTGAAGGTTTCATCAATCCATGGCTGGACACGCACTTTTAGAACTGCTTCCTTGTGGCACACCGCGTCCACCTACTCTTTTAAAGCCTTGGCTTGTTGCGTCCTTGCAAGCCACTGAGTAAGAACTATTGTATGCGCAATCCCTCTAATGCTGTCATATTGTTGGTGGAGTTCACGTGCCTTGGTATCCAGCTGTTGGATGTTGGGGTCCTCCTGCAACGTAGTGAGGACCTCATGCGCCTACGCCAACATGTTGGTATAGTCGCGGAATGCACCTCCAATCTCTTCCATCCCTGCTACAATAGCGCTGACACGCTGTTCTATGACCTCTTGGGGAGTGGAAGGCTGTGCCTTCAGCCGCAACTCGACAATATGGAGATTCAGCTCTAGTTGCACTCTTTTTGTTTGCTCACATGTGTTATGGACTCCACTTGCCAAATAGTGGATCCACACTTATGTTGGTAGGTCCGCTGCAATGGACAACTCTAGGACGCACCGGCAAGCATCATCAACTGTCTACACCAACTTTTGGTTCTGTGACACCAACACGTTGTGCTACAAGCTAAGTTGCTCTATATTAATCTTTTGCTCACTTAGAACCTGGATCGCGTGGCTCTCTCTGGCGTGGAGTTCTACTCTTATCACATCCTGTAGCTGATAAAGTGTGTCACGAGGAAGGGCAACCAAGTTAAGGCCAATGCCTTTCATTGTATTAAGCATCACATGATCCATTTTATTTTCTAAGACTAGCACTCCCTCTGGCAAGGCTATCATATTTTCCATATTTTTGCGTAGCATCTGTTCTGTTGCTGATGTGCCTGCTACGACGAGGGCAAACAAGGTACCCTCCTATGGGGATCGCACCTGTAACTCCTGTAGTTGCACCCTTAGGGCCCCCAACACAGTCTGCTGCTCCATCATAAAGTCTTGGAGCACTTCACTAGTGACATTGCGAACCATCTCGTCGATGTCATGGAGATCACCTTCAGTTAAGGTGATAAGGTCGATGACCAGCTTTGAGGCCTTGACCTTCTTTCTTGGACTTGATCTTTCTGCGATGTGCGGTTGTTTGAGTTGTGTAGAAGCAGTCCCTGGGCCTGCACTCTCTTCTGCAAGTTCCGTGTCTTTTGCCTCCTGTCCTGCAGATGCTGCTTGGCCCTCCTCTACCTGCACTATGGTGGCTTTTGCTATCTACACTATTGCGGCTACCTCTGCAACCTTCTTTTGCTCCATGGCTACTTGTACCACTTCTTTGCGCCTTTTCTCAGCCTATTGGGTGATGCACAGCTTGGCATCATCCTTCTATTTCTATGCTGCCGTCTTTTCCAGCTCCGTCAAATCTTGGGCGCGCCACTCGGGAGACCATGTCTCTAACACCATAAAGATCGTGTCATCAGTGGCTATGAATGGGAGCTTTGTCCACTGTTGCATTGGATCCTTTCGCGCCCTACTGTAGATTTTGTGCATGTCCACCTTGAAGTCTGCAAAACTCTGTAGACTATTGTGCACCGTGGGGATAGGCGCAGCCTCCTATTAATCCACATTCAGATGCTCGCCTCCATGAGCACCCAGAAAATCTTGGTATCGTAAATCCATTTCGCATCCTTGGTGGCCCAGAGTGAAGCATACTTCGTGGCCTCTGGTATGTCTCTCTTCATGCTGAGGAACCGGCTATCCTCTGGCAGTTCTCCCACTACTAGCAAGATGGATAAGAGAAACCATGCATAGTGGAAGGTCTTACCCTATTCTTGGACCTCCTGACAGTTGAGAAAAAACTCTTCACAGAGGAACTCGGCCCAGTTTAACTGGACCCCCTCCATGCATTATTTGGCAAGCACAACCACCAGCGCTGATACTTCATCAGCGCAGCATTTTCTCATTACTTTATTGTCTGGGATTTGGGTGGCTACGTGCACCGCTTTATCTTTGATACTGGTAATAGTGTAACCCCTCTTTTTCTTCTCGAGCTTATATTTTGTCTTCATGGCCTCTGTGAGATCCAAATCGCTACTTTTCCTTGCTATCATTGTTGGGTCCTTTCCATTATAGGGAAGTCAATAAGTTCAGTGGATGAGATCTATCGTGATGGGAATAAGCTCCTCCAGCTATAAGTACCCATCATGCACTAGGTAGAGCAGCTGCCTGATGATAAAAATGGTGATAGGCACATGGTGGAAATGTGTTATCCATATTAGATGAAGCAACCTAGCCTTTTCCACTCCACGCAGCCATTTTCGTGGCTCTAACATTATCACCGACCCCTCCATATTCTGTTTCATCAGGTTCGTTGTTTCTAAGTGCGAGAACTTCTTGTTGTCTGCGAGGTCCTGGTCTTCAAATTTCAGGGTGGGCATGCGTCCTAGGAGCAAGCCCTCAAAGGTAATTCCATCGAGGAGGATCGGGATCTGGAGTGCACGCTTCGTTGCATCTAGATCCTTTGGTATTTTGGTTTTTCCTTTTTGCGGAGGAGCATACTTGGGTAATTTTGCTGCAAAGTGCAACGGTTGTATGTCTTCCTCCATGTCTTCTTCTTCCTCTACGGTGGCAATCAAAGCCTACAAATCTTCTTCCTCTTCATCTGTTTCAATGGTGACTGCCTTGCATTTTTCTTCCATTGATAACTTACTATGCCATAGATTCCTTGGGGACATGCGTACTGGTCCCATTGCCTACTTATCTTTCTTCGGTTTCAGCGTCCAGGGTGATTTAGGGATTTCTGTCACAACCCTAGTGCCTTCAGGAACATCGTGGACCATGGGGGTCTGCGTGGCCTCGCCGGCGGTTCCCTCTTCAATACCCAACCCATCCTTAGTGGCTGTCATCATTTTTGCACTGTATGCGGTCTTTCGTGAACTTAAGGGCTCTATTATAGCTCGGCTCTCAACACTCTGTGCTCTGTTCAACTGCTCAAATATCAATTGACTAAGTGTTGTCTGCTGGCTTGCCCTTGGAGTTTTATACCACCTTTTGAATTCAAATTTGACCGCTCCCCCTAATTACGGGTCATCAATGCTTTCTTGGTGGCAGATTTTCCAAAATATTGACCATAACTCCTGTCTTAAATGCCCGCTGCTCGATCCATTTGGCCTCGAATCAGACATCCCGTCATGAACAGTGACACTAATGGTCACTACCCAGCCCACCCGCATGGTAGTGCATCCCTCCATGCGCGGGCGCGAACCTTGTGACAGGTTGTTCCTACGCGCACCTGTTGGAGTGTGTAGTTCCCAGGAAAAATAATTTAAAGTCCCGTGCTCCCTTTCAGCTTCTTGGAGTGCTAAGACTATTCTTCCTACAGCTAGTTAGGTGGTTGAACCACCTGTGCAAGGCTCCATCTCGCCCTCCAATATAGTCCGCGGAAAATCCCCATCTGTCCTCATGGCAATCAACATTGTGTGCTCTACTGTTTGTATTGCACTCCCCTGGTTACTGCATTTGGTGATATGCAGTCCTAGCCACGACAGAAGACTAATTAATTCTCGGCGATAGTCTTATAATTCATTAGTATGATCATCCGCACCTTGCCTTGCCATCCTTGAATTATTGATGAGACATGCTCCCTTGATCTCGTTTTCCAGCCTCTTAACCTCTATGTCCATCAAAATTCTTTTCTTCCTTAGCCTTACCCAGTCCTTTTCAAGTTCGCGAAGTCGAAGGTTCCCTTGTCGAATGGCTTCCTAAAGTCTTATGTATTCTACTTCCCATAGCTATGTGATTTCTTTGTCCTAGGCTTTGTGCACTATTGCACCTGTGGGTGCTATTATGTGTGGATTAATCTTTTCATGCTCCTTAGAGATTACAATCCCTACTTCATTCCGCAACGTTAGAAGTGTTTTCACAGTCGAGGTTTTGTACATGCTCCTATAGGCCCATCGAAGTGCTGGTACGCATAGGTCCCAGTCAATGCGTCTCACTTGGTGAACCCTGTTCAACACTTCACACACCCTGTCGAATGCTTCTCTGTGGATAATCTTTGGCACACTTTTCCTTTCCTTCTGATGTGTTTTTTTATGATTCTCTATCCTGGGAATTGTGTGCACTTGGGTGGGCTCCCTGTCATATGTCTGTACCCATCGGGAAAGGTGGGTGTGCAAGTTGTTTTGACCCTTGTAATTGGATCTCTTCCATAGTTTGGGTTTTCCAAATTGTAGGTGCATCATCCTTCTACATTCGTGCTAATCCTTGAAACTATGCTGGTGCGTATCCCACCATCTTACGGGCATAGCACGTAGTGCCCATTTCAGAGCGACAAAATGTTGTTGTTCTAGTACTTTGCTCTCGAATTTGTTCAGGAATTCATCCACCACTGTCAACCCATAATACCTAAGAAGATCCCTTATATCCATGGTTATGAAACATAGTGATCTTACATCATGTTGCAATTAAGCGTTGTTACTTCGTGCAGTTGATTCTGCCATCGTTCTATTTCTTCATCCGAATCCGAAGTGTAGGAGCTTTCATGCTCCAATGAAATCCTACCATCTGTAGTCAGATTCACCCAATCTTGTTCTCATGTGGTTATCTTGTAGATGCAACCAAGATCATCATCATGCACTAGTTCAGTGTATTATGCTCGTTCGGCCGGATCTAGCGGTACTACTACATGTAGTGAATTTTTCTCAAAAATCATTTTTCACTTCTTCATATTTATGACTCTATTCATATCAATGGTCCAGTCTAAGCCCAGTAGTGTGGGATAGGGATTACTATCGTCGAAAATCTCTATCAATTCAAAATCCTCCAACGCGCTTGCACCTTTAATATCCACCGTTACCCCTTGCAATCTCCCCATGGGTAGGATCTTCTGTTGGTTCACCATTCGCAACTAGATAGGAGACCATTGTAGTTTGGGTCTGCCCATGCATTCCCATGTTTATTTCAGTAGTACATTTGCATCCGATTTGAGTACAGGGGTCCGCACCTACACCGTTAGGGACAGAGCGGGTAGGTACGCAGCTTTTGTACACAGAAGGTGCGGGACCGCAGGTGACCATGAGAGAAAGTGCGGAACCAGAGTTACATTGATTTTTAATGTCTTTCTTCCATTTCCAAAGCTTGATTTGAAGAGCTGAGGTCTTAGACTTGCTTAGGAGGACAGTGCAAGTGATGATAGACCCATAATGACTGTAAATAATCATAGTGACGATATTTTTGTGTAACAGATTGCCCCCTAAAGTGCGAAGTCTGTAGTAGATGAGGATTTCATTTATCATATAGTAAGAGTGAAGTACTTTATCATTTCGAGGATCATCTTGTGGAGAGACCGGTTGGAACCTGTAAAAAAGTTCAATGCAAGATATATATATGAGATCATATCATCACTGAGGTAGACATTCCCATACTTAGATCAAAACTAACTAGAAAACTATCTACTGCTCTGATATAGGAAAGATCTTGTAAAACATCACAAGTATAGACTCATGTGAACACAGTATGGACGCAGCCATCTGTTTATGAATAGTCCACAATATAATGAATACAAAATTCCTCGCAGCCTAGATGGTGGAAACTAGATACAGGGTCTTCATTTCTACTTCCCGAAATAGTATGATTCTATCCATGCGAATAAATGTGTTGATGTTGAACATGGTAGAAACCACTTGATTACCAGTCAATGATGTAAACTGTTAACAAGTGTGAGAGAAACCACCAATGATGTCAATGGATCTCAAAGTACCCAGTACAATATATGAGATGTGAATAAATGTGTTGATGTCGAACATATCACGGAATCCTTCGATCGAAAGTCAATGATGTAAACTGTCATCAAAGGTGATAAACCTGCCATTGAGGCATGCAGATCTCAAGGTACTGACGATTCCTAGATCATCTTTCTAGATAATGAGTTGATGTCGATAGAAAGCGATCCGTCGTAGGCAAGCCCACAACACGAAATCATAGATCAAGTTGAAGAAATTTAGTTGCAAGGACTGACTCAGGGATGGTCAAGATGTGTTGTTGGGAAAAGTATCCAATACGGAATGACCCTATCCCACTCTAAGGGTGATAGTACCTCAGCAACAACCGAAGCAAAGCTATCTAAGATTTCTTCTTTATGAAAGTAAAATAGGGGAGAAAGGGATCCACTAACCGATGTCTTTCACTAATGATTGATCCAATATTCTCTCCTTGCTGCTTGCTCCCAGCTCCTTGCTCTTTCACTGGCCCAGCTACACAAAGATCCTACAAAAAGGCAAGAGAGGGAAACTACAAGAAGCATATATTCATAATTGATTCAAGGATTAGAATAAATCAAATACACAAGTATAACAATACACCATTGAGACACATGCATATAGAAGAACCTCAAATGCTTTATTAATGGAAGAAGTAAAGTTCAGGAAGTGTTACAACCATAAGAGGCCCAATCTAGCAACACCTCCCAGCAGAAAGAAATCTCCTTTTCACCTCCTTCAAAGCAATCACCCAATAGCTCTAAACTCAAACCAACAGCACTTCCTTACATTCACAATATTCCAGCCCCCCTAGACCTCATGAGAGAGCTCTATATATAGGAGTTTTGGAGAAAGGATGAGTCAGCTTGAGGCTGGCATGAAGCTGACTAGTGTCCTCTCCCACTTCAGTTATTCTTCAGTTCTTGAGTCCACTTGGAGATCCTTGCTTCCACTTGGAGTTTAAGAACCTCTTACTCATCACTAGGCGAATTCCCTGATCCAAGTGTCATTTTGGAAGCTTCCTGGGCATTGACACCTTGAGGAATGACTGTGCCACTTGTCCAAGTACGCTCAGCGCAGGTGGCCTTCTTTGCAGTTGACATTCAGCGCAGGTACAAAGAGGAGCAGTTGACATTCAGTGCAGATGCTCAGTGGAGCAGTTGACATGATCCAGAATTTGCTTGTTTTTGAGTGTTTTCAGGTGGAGAACTGATTTTCAGTGCTGTGGTTTGCTGACCTTGTTCCTCTAGGGGTAGGAACAACATGTTTAGGCACTTTGGATCCCTTAGATTATGGACATTTCATGCTTCATGCTGTAAGGCACAAAAATGTCTATAACAGTTGCCCCCTAAAGTATGAGGTCGTTTATCGGGTGAAATGCTTTATCCGGAGGATCCGAAGTTCATTCAATCGCTGAGAGGTGACCTGTAATAAAATACAATACAACACATTATTTTTCATTCAGCTTTCATGATGTAGCTGAGGCGGGCATTCCCATGCTCAGCTTTATAAATTCATTTTGGTACATAGAACAGACGATCGTCTGATGGTAGACTGATAACTCTCTGCTGAAATTATCATCCTTTGAGTAGGATGATCATCTGCTGCAATGATGTACACGACAAATGTCTTTATATCTCCTGAATATATATCGCAGCCCAGATGGATGAAACTAGATCCGAGGTCTTCAAACTCGTTCGATCTTCACTCTAAGTACAAGTCGATCCATGTGAGAACTGCGCTGAAGTCGAACATGGAAAGACATCGCTTGATTACCGGTCAATGATGTAAACCGTTAACAAGCGCGAGAGGAATCACCGATAATGATAATGACCCTCAAGGTACTGCAGTACAATTCACGTGATGTGAATAAAGGACTTGGCGTCGAACACCACGCAAAATCTTCTGGTCAGAGGTCATTGATGTATACCTGTCGCCGAAAGTGAGAAACTTGCCATTGAGGCATGCAAGCTTCAAAGTACTGAAGGGGTTGTTCCTAGATCAACTTCTTGGATAATGAGCTGAAGTCGACAAGAAGCGATCCGTCAAAGGAGGGCCTTAATGAATCCCACATCAGTGACACGGGACGAAGCTAATGATTTTAGTGGAGGTGAAAACAATCTGTGACATATGATTCAGGGTGGTGGTCATGAATGGA
This sequence comes from Pinus tabuliformis, assembly GCA_031772625.1. Classification (NCBI taxonomy): domain Eukaryota; kingdom Viridiplantae; phylum Streptophyta; class Pinopsida; order Pinales; family Pinaceae; genus Pinus; species Pinus tabuliformis. The sequence continues at coordinate 1,350,676,925 of CM062820.1, read as the reverse complement.
TGAAGGATAATGTATGGTAGTGGATGGGACACGGTTGACTCTTTCTGAACGACATCTCTTGAACATATAACGACACTGATGCGATGGATCGGTAGCATTACCCCAAATGTGGATGGTTTGGCGAAGACCATGGTGATGAGACCGGTGAATGAAACAACCCAACCCGATGTGGTACGGAGGAAAAGTGTCATGTTCAAGAGCGACTTGCTACCATTAAAGCTTTGAGGTTCTCCCAATTTTTCCCCAATCATTTCTGACCAGTACCTCTTTATTTTTGTCAAGCTTGAGGAGGATAACATATGCTTGTTCTATAACCTGCCCTTCGGGCAAGCCCATCGCTATGTTTTAACGAGCCTAGCGATAGGGAAACTCGTTCTCGTCTAAAGACAAGTTTGTCGCTATTTAATCATTTTAACGAGTCTAACGACAAGGAAAACTCGGTCCTTTTCATTTTTAGAGAGTCTGAAAAGGTACAGAAAGTTAACTCCAAAATTCCTTTATCGTCATCTAATCCCTTAAGTCCGAAAAAGTATAAAACAATACAGAAGGGATGAGTTTTTGGTACTTTTAACGAGCCGAACAAAACAAGCGCTCGATCTTTTTGTGCAATAATCCCTCAGGTCCAAAAAGATTAAAATATAGAGGAGGGATAGCTCTTCCGGTCGTTTAACGAGCTGGAAGGCCAAAACTCGGCGAACTTTTCATATTTTACGAGTCAGATGAAAAGAGCTCAAAGAAGACTCGTCTTTTGAGGAACGAGTGATGAACAGGGATAGCAACTGATTCCAGGTACAGGTTGGAATTTTCCAATCACGGCAGTGTCACGAGGATGGCTAGGTGAAATCACTCTTCGCAGATGTTCCTCAAAATGGGTAAACAATCATATGGAGGTGAACGATCGGCCAAATGACGGTGGAGGTGACAGGTGCAAACACGACCAAGGCTTTTTATGGCTGATGAATTTACGATCACAACGGTTATTTACCGGTTCATTTTTTCTGGATGAGCTTGAACTCTAAGGGAAAGCCTGCTCACAATCTTATGTTTATTTTTTAATGAGCATGAACTATGTGTTAAAACTGCTCGGATCTTGCGTTTATTTTTTAACGAGCATGAACTATGTGCTAAAACTGCTCGATTATATGGTCAAATTTTGATTTTTTACCATTACTAGCTTTTCTCTTCTCAAAGATAGTACTGCATTTTCAATTGCTGCATCAAACTTAGTTAGAAATATATAAACATGAGATGAAAACCCTAATATTTTGCTTTGAACTACGTAAAAATTCATTAAAAAGAGTTTTTACCTCTCATTTTACCATTTCATTTGCATTTTGTTTGTTGGAGCTCTGGAGGTGCCTCTTCCCCTTGATTTTCACCAGCTGATTTCGGGAGATTCTGTGGACGATTCTCGGCGCCGTCTGGACCAGGTAGGAGCTAAACACTAGCTCTTTCTTTTCATGGTTTCCTTTTCCTGTTTTGTGCCTGTTTTCCCATTCTTCTGAGCCTCAGGGGTTTTGCCAGGGCGCCCTAGCTTCAGCGCAGGTTCCTCATTCGAAACCTGCGTTGAATGTCAAGCTGCCTTAAGGCAGCCTGACCTTCAACGCAGGTAGGACACTGTCTGCCTGCGTTGATCTCAAAAACCTGGGTTCTTGGCACATTTTTTGATGAATTTTCACCAATTTCTCATCAAATTCAGGATCTTACTCGTTCTCTTGGTTGTTTTGCAGGAACCTTTGAGAAAATGTCCCTTACATGGCGAGAACGAGAACATGAAGAAGAAGATATGATTGCTCTCCATGACCCAGTCACGGTGAACGCTCTGCGGAACTGTGGCCTGCTGAAGTTTTTCCGTATCACTTGTATGAGAGCACAGATCACTTTGCTGCAGTATATGCTTGATGCTTGGGATCCTATTAACCAAGTGTTCCAGATTAGGGGAAAAACCATCCCCTTGACCATAGTAGACATTTACTTCTTGAATGGGTTGTCAAGGCGGGGTGCCCCCATTTCTTTGTCAGGTTCGGCCCGGGGGAATGACTCCGTGAGAGACTATGTTCGCCAGTACTGTAGGGAAGGTTCCCAGCCGAGTAGAGACGGCAAGGTTGTTATCCGTGAGATTACTGATAGGTCTCTCAGGTCCATTCTGTATACCATTGGTAGGATGGCCGGTAGTGCATCTCTACATGTTGCCAACAGGTCTTATGTACAGCACGCCTTGGAGTGTCTCCAACCGAAAGTATTCAACTGGTGTGATGCAGTACTTGTTCAGATGAAAAGTCAGTTGACCAAGGTGAAGGACGGGAAGCTGAAGAACTTTGGATTTGGTTCTATTCTGACTGCCTTTGGCTTGGAGAAAATCCCACTGATGCAGCCTCAGTATATCATACTCGACTTGCCTTCTCCGACTGAGCCACGCATGCAGAGGTGGGTCGATCACATGTCTAGGCATGCAGGTCAACCTCAGATTACTTTTACTGATGCCTTCTTTAGGTGGTTCGAGCGGCAGGAGATGGTCTTTTCCGAGTATCCATATGTGGGTATGGATTTCCGAGGTGATCCGGATTTGGTGTTACCGGATGGCGAGCAGTGGGGCGCTATTGGTAAAATCTCTGACCATATCACTGTTTACTGTTTTTATTCATAATGTTGCTGTGCTTTATTCTATCAAGACTTTTAATCACTCTTGGGTGCATGCAGATGTTGGTCCTGTTCGTCCAGCAGTTCGTCCGCGATCGCCCATTGCTGCCCCGGCAGCGGAGCCTACTAGGAGAGTTATTCTTCGCGATCTTGACGACACTGAGACCCTTATAGCTGTGCAGGAGCAGGTGGAGAGCCTTACTCTCGGTATTCCGGATGTACGGATCGATGAGTTACCTTTACAGTTGCAGTGGCATACTACTGGCGTACCTAGACGATGGACTCGTCTCTTGCGCATGATTGCACAGGCCGTGACGTGCTATCATGAGCACCATTAGGCTAGGGTGCCCCCTAGCACTTTTGAGTTTTTTGGGTCATATGACCAATTTTTGTCTTGGTTACAGAACATTATGTACAAACTATAAACAACTTTATATATTTTGATTTTCGAGGTTTATTCTGGTTGATTCATGTGATCCACTTGCATAGCACTGATGCATTTCTTTTTATAAATGTCGTAAATGTCTATCTAACACATAGTTTGCTAATGAATTGGTTAATGTGTTTAAGTTCCTGGAAATATGCTGGTATTGAATTGAATCAAACTGTCTTTCGAAAATCTTAACTCTTAGAAACATTCGATAAATAGCTGGATTGCGGACTGAATATATACCATTGAGTTGTAGTATCACAAGTTGTGAGTCTAGCCTGACAATTAGTCGGCATATACCATGGGCGATGGTATCAGAGAGGAGTTCTATCAACGCGCTATATTCAGCGATGTTATTCGTTGATTGCCCAATACACACACCTCTGAAACTCACTAACTCGCCGCTTGGATCAAAAATGGCCCAGGCTGCGGAGGATAAATTCCCCGAACTACGACTCGCTCTGTTGGCATATCCCACATATGTCTCAGAAAAGTTCGACATCTGCAACAAATGAAAAAGGCGGATTACTCAACCGAAACAAACACTTCAGTGAAAACAAAATACAACAAAAGCACTCAGGTTACTACTTAGGCATAGTAACGCTTGAGGTACAACCCGTTGCGGGGTTGTGCCAGTGGTATTCCGTCATAATCCATTAACTCGTAGGCTCCTTTTGCTAACACTCATTTAACAATGTAGGGACCCATCCATAAAGAATTGAATTTTCCTGCTCCCAATTTGTCGAATTCTTGGTCGTAAAGCAAGACCAAGTTACCTTCAGAGAAGACACGAGGTTTGACATTCTTGTCGAACTGCGCCTTGACTCGTTTCTTATGGGCTTTGTTAGCCAGAGCGGCGTCACGACGGGTTTCATCCAACTGGATTAATTCCAAGAAACGGGCCTCTTCTTCTGAAGTTCCGGGGAGGAGGTCAATCGCGAGTTTAAGAGACGAAATTTCGCACTGGATTGGTAAGACTGCCTCCAGGCCATACACCAGTTGAAACGGTGTGAACCCAGTGGCATTTTTTACCGACGTTCGGTAAGCCCACAAGGCTGAGTACAGGATTAGGTGCCACCTTCTTTTGTGAACCCCGATCATCCTTTGCAACATACGCTTCAGGACCTTGTTGATTGCCTCAACTTGTCCGTTGGCTTGCGGATAATACGGGGTAGAGCTGTCGTGAGATAGCCCTAGTTTGGCAGCTAATTCAACCATCATGTGATTGTGAAAATGCGATCCATGATCTGTAACTATAGCCTGTGGTACGCCGAACCTGGAGACTACATGATTGAAAAAGAAAAGGGAAGTTGTTTCACCAGTGTTATCCAATGTAGGCATCGCCTCGACCCATTTGGTAAAATAGTCAACGGCGACTATAATATACCCATGCCCCCCGATCGAGGTGGGGTTACATTGCATGAAATCGATGCCCCATTTGGTGAAAGGCCCAACAACAACTATTGGCTGTAAAGGTGCGGGTGGTCTTCTGGTTTTGCTATCGAAAATCTGACATGCATGGCAACTTCTGACTGCGATTATGCAATCTTTGAACATGGTTGGCCAGAAGTATCCTGCTCGTAAGATTCTTTGTGTTGTTGCATATCCAGATTGATGCCCCCCACACGCGCCTGAATGACAATCATTCAGGGCTTTCTCGGCCTCCTCATGGGTAAGGCACCTCCTCAGAACTGTATCGATACCACGACGGTAAAGCGTATCACCGACGATCATGTAGTCTTTAGATTGGTATCATATACGTTTTTGTTCAGAGTGAGAGGTGTTAGGCCTGAATTTTTGGGTTTGGAGATAAACTATGATATCTCCATACCACTCATCGCTTGTAGATATCAGAAACAAATTTTCATCCACGATTGACTCTTCCGATGTTTCATCGTTGGACGACGATGGGAGATCGCGCAATAATTTCGCGAAAACTAGAGCTTTCTTTGACTTGGATTTTACAAATTCCAGGTCAAACTCTTGAAGGATTGCTATCCATTTTGAATATTTTCCCCCCAGCAACTGTCGCGACAGTATATACGTCATGGGGTTGCAATCTGATAAAATGGTAGTTTTCCGAAAGAGGACATAATGTCGAAACCTTTGAATCGCTTGAACAGCTGCAAGCGCTAGTTTTTCAACATAGGAATATTTTCTTTCTGTATCGTTTAAGTGTTTACTTAAATAATAAATAGGATGTTTAATTCCATCAACTTCTTGCACTAAAACCATCACAATGGTCGTATCCGCTGCAGCTAGATACAGGTTAAAATCCCTTTGATAGTCTGGGGCGTACATTAATGACGCTCTTACTAGAGAATCTTTCAGAGCATCAAAGGAAGCTTGCGTGACCTGGTCCCAGACAAAAGGTACATCCTTTTTCAAAAGACAAGTGTAACCTTTAGCAAGTTCTGCGTAATTTGGAATGAACCTCCTCAGAAAGTTTGCTTTCCCTTGGAGTTTCTGAATCTGAAGCACATTTGAAGGTGGAGGCAAATTAATGATTGCCTGAACCTTACAGGGGTCGAGACGAATCCCATCCTTAGAGACTACAAAGCCAAGTAAACGACCAGAACCGACGCAAAACACACACTTGTGCGGATTGAGTCTTATCTTGTAGTGTCGGCAATGTAGAAATATCACTCTCAAATGCTGCGGATGATCAGTCCGCTTTCGCGAATGAGCCGGAAGGTCGTCGAGATATGGTTGAACGATGTTTTTGATGTCATGGAAGGCATAATTCATTGCCCTCTGAAACGTTGCCCCTGCGTTCTTCAAACCAAAGGGTAATTTTCGATAAGCGAATGTGCCCCACGGACAGATAAATGCAGTCTTTGACTGGTCCTGTGGGTGGATATTTATTTGATTATACCCGGAAAATCCATCCATAAAGGAAAAGATCTCACATCCGGCGCATTCATCAATTATCTGGTCGATGAAGGGTGTAGGGTAGTTGTCCTTTGGACAAGCTTGGTTTACATCCCTATAGTCGACACACACTCTTATCATCCCTTGTTTCTTCATAACAGGGACAATATTCGATACCCAATCGGTTAGAGGAACCGGGTAGATGAATCCAGCATGGAGAAGTTTTTCAACTTCTGCCTTAATGGCAGTGGCTTTCTTCGGGTGAACCTGTCGAAGCTGTTGTCTTACTGGTTTGACATCAGGATACATTTTAATTTCATGTTCAACGATACTCGAGTCAATGCCTGGCATTTCATCATATGACCACGCAAAGACATCTCTAAACTCGCGAAAAAGAGCGCCATATATTTCCAGTTCTGAAGGGGAACAACTTTTGCCGACATGAATATTCTCTACAACATCAGGTTTTGTCGAGATATTTATGGCTATAGTCTCTTCAATATTGGATAAGTTTCACTCGGAATCCACCGTATTTACAGTATTTGTTAGGAATTCAAAAACTGAAGGGTGGTAAAGGTCATGTTGAGTATCTTCTTCACATTCCGGAAGAAGGGAACGATGGTGGTGATCATTCCATGGTGCCCCCTCAATCAACATTGATTGTAAGATTCCTTCGTCAGTCCCATGCACTTTCGACCAAGGATCTAATGGGGTACCATATTCTCTAGACCTATCTACCCAAACGCTTGATGAGCGTTGACTTGGGTTCGCCTCCCATGCCCGAAACATTGATTGCTACAATATTTCTATAGGGCTTGGTGGCAAAACCATCGAATGATCCATGACGACTTTGTCTTCTGCGACCTTCAAGGAAGATATCATGTTGCATGTTGCTACAAACGGGATATTTCCTATATGGATAGGAGGTGGCAACGTGAAAGCTCCCATCATTGTGGGGTCTTTCAATAGGCCTACTCCGATATCTTGAATTAAATGGTCGCTCCCATGGATCATGGGAATGCTTCCTGTAACTTGTGAACCATTAGGGAGGAAGTTCTGTTGGTCGACAACCATAATCCCTCCTTCAAATGGGAATGTGATCTTCCTAAAATAAGTCGACACTACAGCTGCCATGGCATATATCCATGGTCTTCCCAGTAGGATGTTATAGTCAAGATTGCCATCGATGACTTCAACATCAATTTCCACTGTTTCTCCTCCTAGTTCAACCTTCAAGTTATTTAGCATGCCGTACGGGGTGTACGTCCTTCCGTCGAATGCTTTTAATGTCGTCAAAGATCGCGACAAGGTTGGAGATCCGAGAGTTTTCCAGCAACTCATCGACATGATACATGTCGATGCCCCCTCATCAATAATTGTTCTGTGAACAGTTTTGTTGAATGCCTTCACTTGAATAAGGAAAGCTAGTTGAGTTGGTAACTGAGGATCATATCCTTTGTGATCAAAGGATACAAGATTGGAATCCTTAGGATCCACTCCACCTATTGCTGATAACAACGCCTGCCTTTGGGATGGGAAATTTTGCAGTACCTCAAGAGTCGACATAGCGGATGGCGATTGGGCCAAATCTTCCACTATGTTATAATGCTGCGCCGCCCTGGTGCGAGGATTAAATGTCGACTTGTGTACTACTCCCTTTGGCAGTTTTATTGTTAACTCATGTGTGATGGGGGGTACAACTTCTGCCGAAGTTGTTGTCGAACTACTAGGTTGATCTTTACCTTTGTTGTTCGACGCCTGTGGATTCCCGTAATCTTTACTCCTTGTCGAAATCAAAGCATCATTTTTTTGCTTAGAGATCGATAACATTAGTACTTGCGACGGGGAAGCATTTCCACTATCAACCATATTTTGACCCGGATTAGGAAATGAATCAGTTAACATGGCTGAGGTTTGGGAACTCTTAAAGAACCTCTTTAACTCAGCTTTGAATGGGCAATTCTTTGTGTTATGATCCTCCTCATCGCATATTTGACAAAGAGATTTCCTATTTCCAGGAGGGTTTGAAGAAGTTTTTTGAGGGGATGACTCACCCTGTTTCTTCTTCTTCCCTTTGTTTTGCTTTTTCTTGCTTCCTGGTTGATTGGAATTTTTGCCTTTATCCGTAGATATGGCATTTATTTCTGAAGCAAGAATTTCTTGATTTGCATTTTGATTCGAAGTCTTACGGGCTTTCTTATTCGAATCCCTTGTCGACTTTGCGTTTGCGGTGCCAATCACACCGTCACCGGCGTGAGAGTCACTATTTGATCCAGGAGGAGGAGGAATTGAAAGTTCCGGTCTGGGGGCGTCAGGTATCTTGTCATAGAGCGTGCCAGACTGAGTGTATACCAAGTCTAAATACTGGGCACGAGCAATAACCTACTCCTCTGTTACGACCCCTCCCTTGGCCACATCTTCTGTTATAGCAGGAAGAAGTGACTTTATAAACCACTCAGCTAATAGCTGATCTGGTACATAAGTCTTTACCATTCTGCGATGACGATGCCACTCATGTATATGATCGGATAGATGTGTGGCCGTTGTCTGCTTGAAATTGGTTAAGACTTCTGTTCCAGTTTCGTACCTTATCGGTAATTGAAAGTGGGTCAAAAAAGTCGTGGCTAGGGAACTGAAATTGTCGAAAGAGGCTCTAGGTAACTCAATATACCATTTAGCTGTTGGACCTGTCAATGTCCTCTGAAAAAGGTGAAGCGTTATCGAATCATCATTCAAGGTATTCGATGAACACCATAGATGAAAAGTCATCACATGATTCGACGGGTCTTCGCCAGGATTTCCATTGAATTTAGGAATGTCCGAAGGAAGTTTGTGAGGAATCGCTGGTCACCAATGGGCATAGGCAATTGGATTGTTCGTCAATCGATGTAAGTATGGTAATTCTAAAGTTGCCACGAATGGTAATTGTTGATTCTGGTTTGGCGAGGTGTACCCAGGATACGATGGAATCGCCTGAGCAGTAGGCATTTGCATACCAGCATAATGCAATTGATGCTGGTATGACTGATATGGCTGGTGGACTTGACCACTGTAAAGTGGTTGATTTAACCCATTTTGAATATAGGGTTGTCCACTATTCGCAAATATCTGTTGCTCAGATCCTTGGTACACCTGCTGGAACTGTGGTTGTTGGTACTGCACCATCCATGGCTGTGAAGCCATGTTCTGCTGTGCTATACTAATCGACGGACCAAGATGCGGGGTAATCGTACCCGTTTGGACCTGTGTCGTCCCGACAGTTGGCGATTGTGGTTGTGTTGCAGGGTCAAGGGGCTGTTGCATTACAACTTGGGGTTGACATACAACATGCATCGTTTGAACTTGCGACACGGTTACAATAGCTGGCGTCGTCGGGATGCTAGACATAGGTACACATTGTTGCATAGAATACACAACTCTTGGTTGTTGGGGTAACATAGGTACCCAACCACTTGTCGTAACTTCAGCCAATCCTGAATATTGTTGAGAACTGCCGTATGGGTATCCTCCCGGAGGGGGTAATGAAAAGGCATATTGCCCCCCATATGGTAGCAATCCAGAGCTCAAGGGTATAGTTTGCCTTTGAGGACTGGACGGCCCAAATTGACCTCCATAGGGATCAATTTGTCTAGTTTCAACATAAGAATTACCGGGTATTATACCGGAAGAACAAACTGGAACAGACCACACTGTCGAAATAGTCCCTGGGTGGACTCCTTCTAGCTGTTGAGAGCTAGTTGGGACAGCTGGTACCCCGGCGAACATAGTAGGAGTGGCGGCAGGGAGTTCTGTCGTCGCTGTGTCATTCAACACAGTCCTAGATGTCGACGGTTTCTCTGACATTTTAAGTCTATCCAATAAACTGCCTAGCGATTCTACAGGAACTTCCACTGGCGATGGACAAACTTCTAATGCAGAAGGAAAAAGAGTGACACTTACTCCAAAATGAGTTGGAGTATTTGCTTGCGAGTCCTCTACGATTTCCTCTATTGCAATCAAACCAGGTGGAAGAGGAAGACCGTCAGGTCCGTAAAATATTTCTGGTGCCGAAGAAGGGGTTGTTTCGACAGCGACAGTTGTTTGAGCAACAAGACTCTCTGGACTGGTTACAGACGGAACTGGTTCAGTGACACAAGTACTTGTTCTCAGACCAGGATCAGTGTTACTGTCCCTCTGTGGCTGTTGAACTTCTTCAATAGAGGCAGGGATTCTAGAAATACTTGGGGTGACCGGGATCTCAGATGTTGTTGGAACTGTCGTTCTAACTTTAATGGGAGATTTTGACCCGGTCAAGCGAGTTCGCTTTGTCCATACTACTTTCGATTCTGGAGACAAAGACGGTTGACTCACAAGCCTCCGCGAACGACGGGGTTTCAATTGACTTTCTTCCACGGTTGCGGATTACTCGATCAACTAAAATACAAAAAGGGGAATTATATTTCCGTATTGAATGAATTTTATTAGACGCTTTTAGACACAACTTGCTTTTTCATTTTTAAAGAGTCGAGAAAAAGCTAAAGATGACTCTAGTCTCCTTCGATGTTTTAACGAGCCCGAAGTGACAAATGCTCGGATGGACTTTTTCAGTTATAGAGTTTGAAAAAGTCCAAAAGAAACTGCTCTGGAGATCTAGGCAGAGGGTGTGCCAAACCTTTCGCAAAACCACAGAATACGTTTTACGGTACGGGTGGTCGATCTTTGTGAATGTTGTGTTCACTGCATCGCGGTCAGTAGGGCGGCCGACACGGCTTCCTAAGGATAAAGGCTTTTTCCCTATAGGGGTCTCCCAATATATACGCGACGGTACGTGGGAGCACAAGTCTGTATTGATACTTATCGCTTCACCATGGAGGAATCACCCAACCACTCAACGCTAAGATATCACGTTTAACGACGCCGGAACACGTCTCTAGCTTAGACCTCTATGTGTTTGCGTTATGTTGCAAAGCGTTGTTAGGTTCATTCAATATATTTTAAGTTGATCTTTTTAAAGTTTTCCTTTCAGGATCACCACGAGATGTATTGGTACAAATTCCTAAATGCAGTCTAAGATGATAAGCAAGCTTTATTCAATCTTTTCGACTTATGAAAATCTTAACTACTAAGGGAAAAGAGAGTGACTATCTTTTCTCAAAGAGCAATCAGCACACTCTAATGCACTCTTCCTAAATCAACATGCAAACTTACAAATGCAAAATGAAAAATGCAGGTATTTCTTTTCTCTTTCTTAATGTTGATGTATTACAAAAAGAAAGCTGTTGTATAATTTTGAATTCAATTTCAAGTGAAAGCAAACAAGCTTGTCCAAAATCAAAAGACACCTTAAGATTTACTTGTTTCAACACTAGAAATACATAAATTCAAACCATATGATGAAAGCAAAAGCTCAATCAGCTATGAACAACAAACAAACTAACTCTTAAGATCAATATGACACTTATCACAGGTCTAGATCTAAGAGGCCACAACAAGAATAGTTCGCTTTTCGTTATGGGAAACTGTAAATGATGTAAGAAATACACAAAGAACAATCACAGTTTCTTTATACAACCGAGATGGAATAGTGGCAAGGAAAGTTGGTTTCAGATAGGTACATTGACTGATAACAGGCTGCAAAAACAAGGATGAAAACAGGGCAAGAAACAGCAGGGAACCCCAGTAGCACAAGGCAAGACTGGTTCAGCGCAGGTAGTACACTGTCAGTTTGACATTCAGCGCAGGTAGCCCCTTCGGGAACTGCGCTGAAATGCCGACTGCCTTCACAGTGCCTGCACTGAAGAGAGAAACTTGCGTTTCTCTTGGTTTTCGGGTCACAGATTGCTAAAAAATTCACAGTTTTTGGCCAAATCAGAAGCTATCAATCAAGTACACACTAAAGGGTAATTAGGAGGATGAAAAGCTATCACTAAGAGCTGTTCAGAGTCCTTGTGGATCAGCTCTTCAAATCATAAACATGCCCAGAAACTGAGCTAGAGTAGCTGCCCTCTACTTTGCATTTGAAAGATCCAAATGCAGTTCGATTCGGTACTCCCTGTGTTTATGAAATGAATAGCAAAAAACACAAACAACCAACAAGATACGATCCCCAGCGGAGTTGCCAATTTGTTGTTGGGAAAAGTATCCAATACGGAATGACCCTATCCCACTCTAAGGGTGATAGTACCTCAGCAACAACCGAAGCAAAGCTATCTAAGATTTCTTCTTTATGAAATTAAAATAGGGGAGAAAGGGATCCACTAACCGATGTCTTTCGCTAATGATTGATCCAATCTTCTCTCCTTGCTGCTTGCTCCCAGCTCCTTGCTCTTTCACTGGCCCAGCTACACAAAGATCCTGCAAAAAGGCAAGAGAGGGAAACTACAAGAAGCATACATTCATAATTGATTCAAGGATTAGAATAAATCAAATACACAAGTATAACAATACACCATTGAGACACATGCATATAGAAGAACCTCAAATGCTTTATTAATGGATGAAGTAAAGTTCGGGAAGTGTTACAACCATAAGAGGCCCAATCCAGCAACACCTCCCAGCAGAAAGAAATCTCCTCTTCACCTCCTTCAAAGCAATCACCCAATAGCTCTAAACTCAAACCAACAGCACTTCCTTACATTCACAATATTCCAGCCCCCCTAGACCTCATGAGAGAGCTCTATATATAGGAGTTTTGGAGAAAGGATGAGTCAGCTTGAGGCTAGCATGAAGCTGACTAGTGTCCTCTCCCACTTCAGTTATTCTTCAGTTCTTGAGTCCACTTGGAGATCCTTTCTTCCACTTGGAGTTTAAGAACCTCTTACTCATCACTAGGCGAATTCCCTGATCCAAGTGTCATTTTGGAAGCTTCCTGGGCATTGACACCTTGAGGAATGACTGTGCCACTTGTCCAAGTACGCTCAGCGCAGGTGGCCTTCTTTGCAGTTGACATTCAGCGCAGGTACAGAGAGGAGCAGTTGACATTCAGCGCAGATGCTCAGTGGAGCAGTTGACATGATCCAGAATTTGCTTGTTTTTGAGTGTTTTCAGGTGGAGAACTGATTTTCAGTGCTGTGGTTTGCTGACCTTATTCCTCTAGGGGTAGGAACAACATGTTTAGGGACTTTGGATCCCTTAGATTATGGACATTTCATGCTTCATGCTGTAAGGCAAAAAAATGTCTATAACAAGATGGATGACAGATATTTTACATATGAATGGCTTATTGGCAATGACCTCTTGAACACATAACGACACGACAGATGGCTTGGTGACAATTGACCCAAAGTTAATACCCAGAAACTGGCTGAAGACTTTCAATGTGGTTTGATCAACTGTTAGGCAAAGGATTTCCCAACCTAGGTGAATAAAAGTGTCATGTTCAAGAGTGGTTACAAAGTATGACAAACCGACTCATTTTTCTCTCTTTTCCCCCACCATTTCTGGCAAGTACCTCTTTATTTTTGACAAGCTTGAGGAGGATAACATTTGCTTCATTATAAGCTCATCGTTTGGATGAGTCCAACTTAGTTTAAATTCGAACCCTAAGAAGGAGTGGTTCGTTCCTGTTTGTATTTGAACAGGTCCTTTACTGTAAAATTTTAACGAGTCCAGTATAGGAGAAACTCGGTGTTTTTCAATTTTAGAGAGTCTGAAAAAAACTTAAGAAGACTCCAGGGTTGACCTTTTTCATAAATTTGTGTCTCCCAAGCCCAAAAAAGTATAAAATAATACTTGAGAGAACCGCTTCATCTTTTACGACCAAGGAGTACTTTTCGTTATTAGTGTCACTGATCCGAAAAAGTAAAAAAGCGATCAATGACACGTCGTTTTATAACCAATATCGAATTTGAAACGACAAAAATCCGACAATCTTTTCGTATTTTTACGATCGGAAAAGAGCTGTAAGTGGGCCGTCTTTTAATTTCGTTTTAACGAGTGTAAAAGAAATGCTCGGCAATCTTTTCATATTTTAGGAGTCAGAAAAGGGCTTAAAGATGACTCTACTTGTTTTTTCGTTGAAAATGATAGATTTCGCCTAAATAATCCTTTATTCTGCACAAAAACACAAATATTACTCATACCTGTTTCAAATGGATAAAAATGTCGCAAAATATCTTTTCAAAGTGAAACATAAACAAATTTGCAATTCATTTACTCAAAAAACTTATAAAAAGGGCCTTTGTCAATTCATTTTTACCGTTTGAGTTTGGGTGAGAAAATAGTGCTTTTGCTTAGAAACATTCCTGTGAAGATTGTGGAAAATCCAACCGTTGGAATCGAGCGCCGTCTTCTCCAGGTAATCCACATCATCCTACTCTTCATTTTCGACCATTTAGTTTTTTGATTTAGTCCTTCATTTCATTTTTTGGGAGGGTTTTTAGGCGCAAAACCTGCGCGCGCGGGTCCGCAGGTTTACCATTGCGGACCCGTGGACCCCGACTTTTTCTCCATTGGGAAAAATCTCGGGGTCCACACCTTCCGTGTAGACAAAGCGCGGACCCACGCACTGTGTCTAACTCGGACCAATCAAAATGTTTTCTAGCAATTTAATTAATCTTTATACTTGATGCAGAGAGTACATCATGCTGGATTGGCGTGAACAAGAGCATGAGGACGTGGATACTGCCACATGGAATCATCAGCCTTCACTTGATGCTTTGAGGGCGTGCGGACTGTACAAATTCTGGACCATTTCTGGCATGAGGGCTCAGGTGGATTTCTTACAATGGCTGGTTGACAGATGGAGCATACAGGACCAGTGCTTTTTCATTAGCGGCCACCGGCTCGAAATCGAGCCGGTGGACATTTATTTTTTGACTGGTTTGCCTAAGAGAGGCGAAGACTTGACTCTGCATGGGACTAGGCCAGGTGGCCAGTCTTTCGATAGCCTCCGGCTAGAGTACTGCAACAGCCAGGTTAGATACAAAGGGATAGACATAAAGACCATATCCCGTCCTGAGCTCATGGTGATTGTGTTTACTGTCACCAGACTTTGCGGAGCTGCCGCATTACATATTGCCACCAGATCCCAGATGTGTATGGCAGTTGATTGCTTTCGAGGCACCATCTTCAACTGGTGCAATGCTGTGCTGGCCAATGTGAAAGGCCAACTGACCAGGGCCAAGAGCGGACGACTAAAGACCTTTGGTTATGGGGCTTTGGTCATGAGTTTTGGCCTGGAGAGGGTTCCTATGCTGATCCCACAGCACCTTACTGTCTGAGTTGGGCTTCCTCGAGAGCCCAAACTGATGCGATGGGTCGCAGTCATGGCCCGTCACCCAGACGAGAGGACAGAGGTTGCTCGGTTCAAACCTGAGTATTTCCAATGGTTGGAAAACCAGGTCTTTTCCATTCAGGACTTCCCTTACACTGGGATAGATTTTCATGGTGACCCAAACATGGCTCTTCCACCAGGAGAGCAGTGGGAGGAGTCAGGTAAAATCCTTTTCAACTTTTCCTATTTTAATTTTTTTTATTTTTCCATCGTCTCAAAACTGATAGTAAAAATTTCAAATGCAGATGTGGGTCCACAGCGACCAGCCGCTCTCCAGCCTTTTGAGAGGAGGCAACCAGTTGCACCCATGCCAGCCCCACAGGACGAATCAGCAGAGGTTTTGGCCGAGTTGGAAGGTCATCTCGAGCGCTTGACAGGAGATATTCCTGAGACCACTATAGACGACATTCCTCGTCGACTTCAGCACTATGTGATTAGAGTCCTGGGACCTTTTAGGAGGTTCCTTTGCAAGGTGGCCTGGGCAATGGTTTCTTATAGAGATCATCACCAGTGATAGGATGATCGCCTATTGTGGGCACATGTGACATTTTTGTTTTTTGTACTTATCATTTTTGCCGATCATAAGGTGTTTTTCAACCTATGATCAAAGACGATGTATTTTTTGACACACTCCTATATATATATCACTATTACCGGCTTATCTTGTAAATCATGTTATGGAATGGTTTTAAATTTACATGTATGATTATTGCAAATGTCTATTTAACATTCGAGAAGCAATTGCATCTGCTAATGTATTTAAAGACCTTGGAATATGCTGATATTCAATGTAATCAAACTCACGTTCCAAGAGACGCACTCTCAAAAATAATCTTAATAACACTAGATTTCTAATGGCATACACTCTATTAAGTTGTAATACAACGAGTTCAGAATCTAACCTCACTATCAAACTCTGAATCCCAAATGAAATAGATTCAGACAATAACTCAATCACTGCACTATACTCTGCAATGTTGTTTGTTGTTTGACCGAGGCTTACCCCATGCATAGAAACTAACTCGTCAGAGGGCGAATAGATAACCCAAGATGCGGAAGAGATGTTCCGTGTATTATGACAAGCACCATCAGCAAATCCAATGTATGTTTGGAGAGGCATCGACATCTGCAATATCAAGAGTAAAACCAAGATAAGCAGGAATAATGACGGAAAAACACTCTCTAAGCTAAGCACACTTTTTAAACTAAAACACACCAGCTAGAAAGAAAAACTATCCTAACTAAAAATCTCCATACCCATTCCTTTAAGCATAATACTTCTTCAAGTAAAGACCATTTCTGGGTTTACCCAAAGAGTCCCCATCAAAGTCTACCAATTCATAAGCCCCTTTGGCTAGCTTTCGCTTGACAACATAGGGACCATGCCACATAGGAACGAATTTTCCAGCGCCTAATTTATCATTAGCTTGATCATAAACTACGACTAGATCCCCTTCCGAAAAATTTCGAGGGGTCACATTTCGATCATACTGAGCTTTCATTCGTTTTGCGTGAGTCTCGATCACCAATGCAACATCACGTCGATTCTCATCTAATTGAGCCAAGTATAACAAATGCTTTTCCTCTTCGGAAGTGGCTCGAAGTAACTCGATGGCCATTTGTAGTGACGGGATTTCGCATTTAATGGGTAACACGGCTTCCAAACCATAAACTAGTTGGAAAGGAGTGAACCCTGTTGATGTTTTTACTAAGATTCGGTATGCCCAAAGCGCTGAAAATAGCATGTTGTGCCAATTCGACCGATGAATCCCAATGATTCGTCGGATCATGATAACTAAAACTTTGTTGATGGATTCAACCAGACCATTCGCTTGTGGATAATAAGGGGTTGAACTATCGTGACGTAAACCAAGCTGGCATGTAAGTTCGGTCATCATAACGTTTCGAAAATGACGCCCATGATCAGTGATTATCGCTTGTGGGACACCAAACCTAGCAATTATATGATTGAACACAAAAATTGCAGCTATTTTTCCATCTGCCTCGAATGTAGGCATCGCCTCGGCCCACTTAGTAAAATAATCTACCGCAAGGATGATATACGCATGCCCCCCGGCCGAGTGAGGGTTACATGTAATAAAATCGATACCCCATTTGGAAAAAGGACCAACGGCAATTATAGGGTGGAGAGGAGCAGGTGGAGCGCGCATCTTACGATCAAAAATCTGGCAGTTGTGGCATTTTCGGACCGCGGTAATACAATCTTTAAAGAAGGACGGCCAGAAATTTCCAGCGCACAATATCTTTTGGGTTGTGGCATACCCAGACATATGACCGCCACATGCTCCAGAGTGACAGTCATTTAGAACCCTTTCAGCCTCTTCATGAGTTAAGCAATGTCGAAAAATAGAGTCCGCCCCACGGCGATAAAGAGTATCTCCAATAATTTTGAATTGTTGGGACTGGAATCGAATTTTCCGACATTCCGACCTTGAAATTTCTGGCCGAAAGGATTGGGTCTGGAGATAGACAATGATATCGCCATACCATGGATCTAAAGTGCTGATTAGAAACAAAGATTCATCCGCAATGGGCTCCTCTGCCACAGTTTCGGTGTCAGCACGCGGGAAGTCACACATTAACTCCGCAAAAACTAAAGATTTCTTAGACTTAGATTTCTCAAACTCCAAGTCGAACTCCTGCAGGATAACGATCCATTTAGAGTACTTGCCACCTAGCAATTGTTTGGTCAAAATGTAGATCATAGCGTTTCAATCCGAAATTACCATAGTTTTACGTAGTAAAATGTAGTGACAAAAACGTTGGACAGCTTGAACGGCAGCCAATGCCAATTTCTCCACATGTGAGTATTTTAGCTTAGTTGGATTTAACGTTCGACTAAGGTAATATATCACATGTTCCGTTCCAAATTCATCTTCCTGAACTAAGACCATTCCAATGGTGGAATGGGAGGCGGCGAGATACAAGAAGTAATCCTGGTTGTAGTTGGGAGGATGCAACAACGGTGCATGGGTCAATGCGTGTTTGAGTGCATCAAAAGATTTTTGAGCTATCTCATCCCAAGAGAATTGAGTGCTTTGTTTCAACAACCGCGTAAAACCCTTTGTAACTTCGGTGTAGTTAGGAATGAATCGTCGTAAAAAGTTTGCTTTCCCCTACAAACTTTGGAGTTGGCGAAGACTCGAAGGAGGAGGCAATTTGATGATAGCTTCGACCTTTGAGGGATCAACGCGAATGCCGGCTTTCGAAACTACAAATCCCAGCAATCGACTCATTTCTATACAGAAGACACATTTGTGTGGGTTCAATCGAATACGATAATGCCTACACCTCATAAAGATGGCTCGTAAATGGACGAGGTGATCAGCTCGATGTAATGAATGAGCAGGCAAATCATCGAGATATGGTTGCACAATGTGTTTGATGTCATGAAACGCATAAGACATCGCCCGTTGAAAAGTTGCTCTGGCATTCTTAAGCCCAAAAGGCAATTTGCAATAAGCAAATGTCCCCCATGGACAAATGAAAGCCGTTTTTGGTTGATCGGCAGGTAGAATGTTGATTTGATTGTATCTGGAAAAACCGTCCATAAAGGAAAATATTTCACTGCCGGCACAATCATCAATGATTTGATCGATATAGGGAGTTGGGTAATTGTCCTTTGGACAGGCTCGATTAATGTCCCTATAATCGATGCATATTCTTATTGTTCCCTGTTTTTTGTTAACCGGAACAATATTCGATACCCAATCCATTAACGGGATCGGATAAATGAAACCTGCTTTCAACAGTTTTTCAACTTCTGCTTTAATTCCAGCTGCTTTTCGTGGGTGAATTTGATGCAAACGTTGCCGGACGGGTTTAGTGTCCGGGTAAGTCTTGATCTCATGAACAACAATCGCGGGATCAATTCCTGGCATTTCCTCATAGGACCAGGCAAACACGTTACGGAATTCTTGAAATAGGGCCTTATATAATTGAATTTTGTCATCTGTACATGAGGCACCTATATGAATGTTTTAAACAATTCCGGACTTAACCGAAATGTCAGTAGGAATAGTTCGAGAGATGTTTCCCAAATTTAACTCTGAATCGGGATGTTTCATTGGATTCTGAGGTTCCTTGACATATTCAGTTGTAAAAATTGATGAGAAATCATTTTCAAAACGATCATTCTCGGGTAAAAACGAAGATCTGTGATGGAGATCTTCCCATGGTAAATCATCTACACATAGGATTTCACGAATTTGCTCATCAGAGTGAACAAGTTCAGAAAACGTAGTTAAATCCGAGGTTGATGTGAAAAGTGATTCCTCACGGACCACATTCATTAAGTCAATTTCGGTTGAACACAGGTCGGCAAAAGACTGCACGGCTTCATAGGCAATTTCATATGGACTCAAAGGCATGGAATTACCAAATGAGTCTATCTCAGATTTAGAAGGGATGATCCAAGGATCATCATAAATAATGGTGTCTGATGTAATCATATGAATAGTTGCAAATGAAGATGATGCGTTGATTGGAGGAAAAGGAAAAGTTCCCAGTAAACCGACATCTTTAACTAATCCTACTCCAACATCCTTATATGGGATAGTCGTTTTACCAACATGCTGAATACTCTCCGAAGAGGCTGGGTCGGATGAAAAGTAAGCCAGCTGGTCTATTTTTACGATCTTTCCATTATGTGGAAACTTTATTACTCGAAAGACCGATGAAACGACTGTTGTCATAGCGTAAGACCAACTTCGACCCAAGAGAAGGTTGTAGTCTAGAGGGGCATCAACCACCTCCACATCTAGACTAATGGTTTTTCCTTCAACCCCTATAGGCAAATCCTGTAGAATGCCAAAAGGATGAAACCCACGGCCATCAAAGGCCTTAAGAATTGTCGGGGATTGATTTAGTGAAGGAGAACCAAGCGATCTCCAACACTGTATCGACATAATGCACGTTGAGGCTCCCTCATCAATTAGAGCCCAATGAATAGGCCTGTTTTTGACTATCACTGGGATTTGGAAAGCCATTTGATGAGGCAAATGCGGTGTACTATTTTCTAGATCGAAAATTATTAGGTTCGGGTCCTGAACGTCAACAGCTCCTATAGCCGACAAAAGTAATTTACGTTGTGCTGGACATGATTGTAGCAATTCCAAAGCCGACATTGCTGAGGGTGAAATAGCCAAATCCTCAACAATGTTATAGTTCTGAGCCGCTCTCGCATGTGGATTGAAAGCTGACTTTCGAAGTATACCCTTAGCGGGTGGTTTGATTACCAAGTCTGGATTAGGTTTCTCGATCTGTAGTGGATGGGAACCGGGAGCTGAGGTTGATGGATTAAAATGAGAAGATTCTGCTTCTTTACCATCAATAGGAATTTTACTACCATAATCTTGCGATCGAGTCACAATCCTTACATGGGACATCATCAATATGGGTTCTTCATTGGCACTCGAGGAAGAACCTATCATCTTGCTGTCTTGACTTGGAAATGGATCCTTCAAAACAGTAGGAGTTTGGGAACCTTTGACGATCTTCGCAACCTCTGCTCGATGAGGGCAGTCTCTTGTAAAATGTTCTTCATCACAAATGAGACATGGATAATGAGGTTTGCGCTTTTCATCATTGGATTCCACCTTTTCAGATTTCTCCTTTGAACTTTTGTTCGTTTTATTCTTCTTCTTTCCTTTCTTCTTCCCACCGGATTTTGATTTAGCTGTAGATGACTCTACAACGTCATTATCGGCGGAAATCTCTGCAGAAGAATCTCCTATTGGGGAATCAAGCAAGGTTATAATAGGAGAAGAATTCTTGGATGATTTCTTCTTACCTTTAGTGTTAACCGTACCAATCATACCGTCAGCGGCATGAGATCCCGAAGGAGCTGCAGCGATTTGATTTGACTTGGGAAGATTGGGGATCTTTTCTTGTAACATATCTGACTGAGTATAAACCAAGTCAAGGTACTGTGCTTGAGCAATGACTTGCTCCTCAGTAACCACTCCGGCTTTAGCAACATCTTCAGTGATCTTTGGCAACAAAGATTTTACAAACCACTCGGCCAAGATTTGATCCGGAATAAATACCTTCACTAAACGACGTCGACGTCTCCACTCATGAATATGATCTGAAATGTACGTGGATGTTGACTATTTTAGCGAAGTTAACAATTCCGTGCCATTGTCATATCGGACTGGAAACTGGAAATGAGTTAAAAACGAGGTAGCTAACTGACTAAAATTATAAAAAGTGCCTCGCGGTAACTCAATGTACCACTTGGCCACGAGACCAATTAGAGTGCGCCGGAAAAGTCTAAGACGGATCAAATCATCTGTGATGGAGTTAGACGCACACCAGAGGTGGTAAGTCATCACATGGTTCAACGTGTCCTTTCCTGATTTACCTTCGAACTTGGGAATGTCACTGGGCAACTTATTCGGCATTGGCGGCCAAAACGGAAGATAATTAATCGGATCGTTCGTTAGGCGTGACAAGTCTGGTAAGTCCAAAGTTGCGATAAACGGTAACTGCCGATTAGGATCCCTAAAACTCTGGGTCATGAGACCAGCCCCAGGAGGAGGATATCCGGGATAACTAGGAATAGGAATCACGTTCGGGATATTGTATCCTCCCGGAAAACCAGGATTAACCGGACCGTACTGGGGTTGTTGAGGTTGTTGATAAGTGTACCCAGGGTATGGTTGATACTGATAGACTGGTTGCTGAACAGCAGGACCGAATTGGTACTGTCCCTGGTATGGTTGATAGGTAAATTGAGGTTGACGTGTGACAACCGTACTTAAACCAGGTTGTCTTATAGTGATCTGAACCGTAGTTTGAATCGTGGATCCAGACAGTGGTAAAGATGTCTGAGGAGTAGATACAGGAACAGTAGAAACCGGAGCTGTCGATACTCCAGAAGTAGGTGGGGTAGATTGAACAGATGTTGCGGCAGTTGGAGTAGTCATTTGAGATGGAGTACGAGGCGCAGTATGCCCGGACTGAGAAACTACCGAAGGTACAGAAGTTTGAATATTAAACTGGACTGGTTGCTGGGGTGTACCAGAAACTAAGGGTTGTCCAGTTTGAGATGACAACTGTACACTTGGCTGCAACACCTGTTGGGTTTGCGATGGATCCCACACTATGTTCATTCCGGGGTACTGACCCATAACAAGTTGAGAATATTGAGGACCATAACCGGGTTGAGGGTAGGATTGATAATTGAAAGGTACATTTCCCGTTCCTTGAACATAAGATTGACCTTAGGGTGGTTGGAAACCTTGGTTCGAGTACTGACCTTGGGGTAGATACCCTTGAGGCACATACTAATACTGGGGTTGACCTTGAGGTATAAATTGATATTAGGGTTGACCTTGGGGTACATATTGAGTCTGGGGTTGACCTTGAGGAACGTACTGTATCGTAGGCACGTACTGTCCTTGAGGTTGCCCCCCAGATGCAAATTGTGTACCTTGAGGTTGCCCCCCAGGCGTTAATTGAGGCTGCCCCCCAGGCAGTAACTGGCCACCTTGAGGTTGAGAATTGGGAATAGAACCTGACATCATAAGAATGTGTTCTACGCTCAACGGCTTTGTACTATTGTTTCCAGTTAATAACCCTTGCTCAATGGGTTGAGGAGAGGCTCCCAAAAAAGTACCAGAAAGTGACTGATACCCAGAGGGAACAGAAGGACCGTCGTACAAAAAAGATTCAGGCGATTGCGTAAACATGGACAACTGACCTGACATATTTACGGGAGTATAAAAACCTCTAGGATGATAAGGAGCACGAGGTGGTGAAAAACTTAACACTGGGTTTTCCAAATAATTAGTCAAAGAAAGATACCAAGTAGTACTTCTAGGTGGACTGTAAAAAATTGATTCATGCTCCCTTAGATCAATAACAAGTTGATTTTCAGGGATAGGGATGCCTACTTCTTCTGGAGCAAGTTCTTCAATAGCTATCAAACCAGAAGGAAGATTTTCAGTGATTACTCTTTCTACCCTAGGTGAATTAGGAGCACTAGAAGTTGGAGAGACAAACCCCGATGTTGGAGTAACAGGTTCAGATATCTTAGGTTCTTCACCTATATCACTAGTAGATGAAAAGCTACCAGCAAGTTCGGAAACCAAAATAGATTCAGGATTATATCCTGTTACTAGAGTTTGGTAATCAGGATGTACAACCAATGAAGACTCTCCTTCTTCAGGTGACCCAACTTTACTACCACTAGGAGTTACGAGGACTTTCAAGCCTTCAAGCTGGCTCGGGACTTCTTCAGGAGGTTGGCCCCGAAGTCTACAGGACTTCCTCAGTAAATCAGCCACGGTTACAAACTCAGGAGACTGGCCCCGAAGTCTACGGGACTGTCTTGGTAATTCAGCCACAGTTAAAAACTTTTAACTACTTCACACGCAAACAAAGTAAAATCTCAATGAAAACCACCTAAAGCCTCTAAAGAACCAAACAAATTTGAATCACACGCCTAAAGAATCTAGAGATCAAACACATACAAACAGTAACTTTCCAGACCGAAAACACTAGTTGGTGATGAAATCCAACGTCGCAGAATTCAGTACAGAAATGGCGGTTGGAACAGTTACCTTGACAACCTGCTTAATGAATAGACTGGACCAAGTTCCTCCACTTAACCGTCTCGAGTGAAGTGAACCCCCCAGAAAATCCAAGTGAGTCTAGCCGACGTCTGCTCCAGGTATAGTGGGATCTTCCCACCACTGTCACCTTAGGAAGAATCCTAAAGAATATGGCCACTAAGGTTACCAACTGAGACAAATACACCTGGGGGAACAGTCTACGATCCGATACGCACGCAAGGGCAGAGTAGCAAGCTCAATCTCCTTGAAGACTCCTTGACATAATCCAAGGTTTACCAACAAGTGACCCCAGGCTCCTCGACAATGGTTAATCAGAGGTTTACTGTTTTTAATACGTGAATATCTGGCGTCGTTCCCAATGAGGAAGGATTGATTCCCACACTGGTTCAGACATGATCTCGTGCTTCTCCTTTAAGAGGAGCTTTCCCAGAGCATAAATGCAACAATTGGATTTCTTCCTACCACAAGATACAACTACTTGTTTGTTTTTACTGTCTTGGAGAGTTAATTACTCTCCTACTCCAAGACACTAGCCTAAGCTAAGTTGGTGTATCAGAGCCCTAGAAATAAAATGTTACTAGGTGAATTTTAGTTTAAGCGTTAATTTTAGTGGTTGTTGTTTAAGTCAAGAGGTGGCGGAGATGAAACTCGTGGTGTAAAGACTCGACTCGAAATCACTAAAAAGATGCACCTAAGATGACTTAAACAATCTTTTCTCTTCGATGAAATTCTACACTAAGAAAGAGTTTGAGAATGCAAATACTTTGTAAAGACAAATCTTTCTCAATTAAACAAATTTAAATAAGAGATTTTTCCTTTCCAAAGCACTCAAAATGAGACATCTAGTTATTTCACAAAAATTTCCCTTTTCTTTTCAAAGCACCCAATCACTACAAAAATAAACTTTTTCCAAAAGAGATTTTTTTTTATGTTTTGTAAATAAAACACTCAAAACTAATGAAAATGACTAACTTTGAGAGCTAGAAACTATAAAAAGCTACTTGAAGTCAAAGCCTACTAAAAGTCTTTTTGAGGATGTTTTACTTAGCTAAATGTGAGCTAAGGACTAATTTATGCAGAATCACAATTAGTCAAAAAACAACCAATCTTTCGTTTTTCTTTTTTAAAAATGAAAATTCCAACTTTCAAATACAAGTTTTTCGAAATTTTGAAATGAGAAAACACAAAGCGGATTCCTCAACAAGGGGAGATTTCATAAATGGTCAGACTCATAAGAAGACTGGTAGACACCAAGGTAATCTGAGGTCCCTACGGGTTCTAAGCTCAGAGCCACTACACAACCAAAAATGAAAAACAAACCCAACAAGAAAAATTCCTAGGAATTCCACCTAAAACCCTAACTCTAATGAAATTAAACCAAGGAAAGTTTTTGACGGGGAACAAGCAGGTCTGGGCAATGGCTAAAAACCTATAAATAAATTCTAAACTGATAAAAAAGAAAAAAAAATAAAATTTTTCAAATTTTTGACAGGGTACGCAGGAAACCTGTTTACACAGGTGCGTCCACACTCTGTGTACAAAGGAAAAGTACGTACAGGTACGCACTGTGTTTATCTCAGAGGGTGCGTACCTCTCCCAAAACTATGAAAAATAAAAACTGACTCAAAATTAACTAATTTCACCCAATCCCACAATCATCAAGTCAAAACAGAAACAGAAAATACAGTTTCTCAGGTCAAAGTATAGACAAGGAAAACAATCAAGTCCCCAGCGGAGTCGCCATTTTGTCGCACGGAATGAGTCGATCTTGCGGACAAGATAGACCTTCCTAGAATCTAAAGAAGACCTAATGACAAGCAAACCAACCAGACACTATCTTTCTCTAAATATGCTTCAATAAACAATAGCAAACAAGTGTTTTTAGGGCCTACCTTTGGTCCAACGCAAGCTTGTGGATGCCCTCGCTCCTTTGATCCAAATGAGCTCCTTTTTGCGAATCTGCAAACACAAACAAGGCAACCAAATTAAATAGCACTTGAAAAACCAATTGCATAAAACATATTTAACATGAAAGTCAAGGAGTCCATGAAACAAATAACATAAGATACTTGTTGAGAAAAATGAGTTTGATTGTATTAATTCAAAAGAAGAAGAACTTTACAACCTTTGCCTTGACGCTGTACAAGCTCCTCCCAGGGTCCAACAAGAAGTCTCCTCTACTTTGACAAGTTTCACTCACTCCCCAATGAAGGCAAAAAGGTATGTGATCTCTCCTCTTAAGCTCAACTAGGAAGTCTTAATTTCACCAGCATTTACCCTCAAAATGTTCAGCTCCTAACCTCCCTAGTCCTCACCCCAATGCCTGTATTTATAGTGCAATGGAGGGAAGTTACTAGGTCCTCCTTCAAAGGGATAAAGCCCTCCTTCAAAGGGATAGCTCCTCTAATCAAGGGATTAGCTCCTTCTCTTTTGGGATGCATGAACCACCTCAGAGCAAACAATCCACGTCAAAATTCCTTCTAGAAAACTCAAGAATTAACCCAAAGTGAGTTTTTTAAGATAAAACTTGCACCTTTTGACTTTCACAGGGGTCCGCACCTACACCGTTAGGGACAGAGCGGGTAGGTACGCAACTTTTGTACACAGAAGGTGCGGGACCGCAGGTGACCATGAGAGAAAGTTCGGAACCAGAGTTACATTGATTTTTAATGTCTTTCTCCCATTTCCAAATCTTGATTTGAAGAGCTGAGGTCTTAGACTTGCTTAGGAGGATAGTACAAGTGATGATAGACCCATACTGACTGTAAATAATCATAGTGACGATATTTTTGTGTAACAACATGTACAAATATAGTCGTCTATAGATATAGACGTGTGAATGGATGACCATGAACGTAAGGCCATTGTACATTTGATTTAGTACTCCTGAAAATATCATAGCCCAGATGGATGAAATTAGATCAGGGGTCTTCAATATCATTCAATCTTTCACTCAAGTACAAGTCTAACCATGTGAATAGATGATCTGAAGTCAAACATGGGAAGACATTGTCTGATTACTAGCCAATGACGTAAGCCATTAACAGACATGAAAGGAATCACTGATAATGATAATGACCCTCAAGGTACTACAGTACATTTCACATGGTGTGAATAAATGATTTTATGTCGAACACCATACAATGTCTTTCAGTCGAAGGCTAGTGATGTCAACCTATTGCTGAAAGCGAGAAACCTAGCATTGATGTATGTAAGCCTCAAGGTACTGAAGGGGTGTTTTTAAGTCAACTTCTTGGATAATGTGTTGATGTCGAAAAGAAGCAAATCGTCACAGGAGGGCCTTGATGTATCCCACTTCAATGACATGAAACAAGGTAAATGATTTTGGAGATGAAAATTGATTGACAACAGAAGGTTCATGAATGGTGGTCATGAAAATTAAGGTTTACGGTATTGCAAAGGATGAATTTGAACTGAATGACTTCTCTTGAACATGTCAGAGACACTAAGATGAATTGTTAGCATTGACCCAAAAAAGAGTAATAGATGGTATGATAGACCAACGATGTGATAACCATCAAGTTGAATGACCCAACCCACATAGCCATGTTGATGAGGTGAAAGTGTCATGTTCAAGTGCGACTTACTACCATAAAGTGTTTTCCCCTTTTTCCAGTTTTCCCCAGTCATTGCTGGCCAGTACCTCTTTATTTTTATCAAGATCGAGGAGGATAACCTATGCTTGTTGTATAATTCCACCCTTTGGGTGAATCCACCGCTATTTGATGTTTTAATGAGTCTAGCGAAGGTGAAACTTGGTCTTGTCTAGATGGACAAGTTTGTCACTATTTTATGTTTTTAACGAGTTTAACGACAAAGATAACTCGATCCTTTTCATGTTTAGAGAGTTTTAAAAGTGATGAAAAGGAAACTCCAAATTATTTTTCGTAAATTAATCTCTCAAGTCCGAAAAAGCGTAAAATAGTACAAGAGAGATATCATTTCCAATCCGTTAACGATCTAGAAAGGACAAGCGCTTGGCAATCTTTTCATGTTTAGAGAGTCTGAAAAGAGCTTGAAGAGGAATTCATTTTGAGGAACGAGCGGTGTCTAGGATAGCATCTGGTTCCGGTGATGTTGGAACTTCTCAAAACATGTTGATTGATGTGAAGAGGCTGGCTAATAATACCACTCATTGCAACTATCCCTCAAAAAGGGTAAAACAACCAAGTGAAAGTGTATGATTGGCCAAGCAGATAGTGACGATGGAGGGAGAAAAAACCAAGGTTCATCTGATGAAAGAGGCTGATAGAATGGAAATCACGAGGGTTAAAATGGAAATGGGTTCATTTTTAGACAAGCTTGAACCATAGGGAACTGTGCTTGGATTTAGTTTCATGTTTAGACAATCTTGAAACGAAGAATTATGCTTGAATTCAGTTTCATTTTTACACAAGCTTGAAGTGAAGAACTATTCTTGAGATTTGTTTACATGCCCCCAGCATGATGAAAGGGAGAGTCTCCTGTAACCAGATGGAAGTCGTTACGGTGAAGTAGGATGGTTATCCAACACCATTTTGGCTTCGTCCAGATAGGGGCAAAGGTGAATAGGCTGATTCCCTTCACATAACAGACAGGGAAACTTAAATTTACCACTAGATGCATGCCCCCCAAGCTTCATTGCATTAATCTAAGTAGACTACTCGTGGCTATTAAGTGGATGGAATGAAGGTTCTTTTACGAGATCAAGTGAAAGACTCAACTGGGATTTTACGAGATCTAATCAAAGACTCGAATTGGAGCTTTGCTCCAGGGGTCCTTGTTTCATTTTTTAATGAGCTTGACACAAGACAATGAACTTTGCTCATACTCCTTGTTTCTTTTTTTAACAAAGTTGACACAAGACCAAGATCTATACTCATATTCCTTGTTTCGTTTTTTAACGAGGTTGACATAAGACCATGAACAATCCTCATGGGAACTGTTTCATTTTTTACCGAGGTTGACACAGTAAAAGAACCATCCTCATGGACCTGTTTCATTTTTTTAATGAGGTTGACATAGTAAAAGAACTATCCTCATACCCTTGGTTTCATTTTTTAACAAAGTTAACACAAGACAAGAAACTTTCCTAGTTCCCTTGATTTCATTTTTTAATGAGGTTGACACAAGACAAGCAACTATCCTCATGAGAGTTGTTTCATTTTTTAATGAGTTTGACACAGTAAAAGAACTATCCTCATGTTCCTTGTTTCATTTTTTAACGAGGTTGACACAAGGCAAGGAACTATCCTCGTATCCTTGGTTTCATTTTTTAATGAGGTTGACACGGTAAAAGAACTATCCCCATCTTCCTTGTTTCATTTTTTAATGAGGTTGACACAAGACAAAGAATTATCCTCATATCCTTGATCACAACTCATAAGTGGTCATGAAGGAGAGATCTGGTTCCAATTCCCCCAGTACATGATGTACAACATCACTGAATTGATCGTCAGTTGATGTAGGTATGGAACAGGTTGCCGCATAATTAACCCATGACAAGGATGATACCATTGGTACAAAAGGACCAATTAAGGAAGATGGTTGACTAGGAGCCATATTTGGACCAGGAAATGAAATCTGATCAACGGTGACAATTATACCTTCATGCAGGAAACAAATCACTTGAAAGAGTGTTGAAACAATAGCTCCCATGTCATAAACATAGTCGCACCGAAGTAGTAAGTTATAATCTAAAGGACCTGGGACTACCATCACATTCAGATAAATGATTTTTCCTCCCAAAGTAATGGGTAACCGAGGGAGGATCCCTAATGGTTGACTGGTTCCTCTGTTAAAAGCTAGTAGATTTTGGGTAACTGGCACAAGCGACGATGAACCAAATGCTTGCGAAGTAGTTGAGGAAAGGATTCTCACTGATGCACCTTCATATATAATAGTGCTAGATACAATCATATTACAAACTTGTACTATGATCAATAAAGTCACATAAGAAGGAAGACAGAATCCTACTAGTCGATTCCAATCAAAGGAAGTGACTAGACTACTTGGAGGGGGTACCGTAGAAATGGGAGAATTAACCCCTTGAGTTACGAGAACTGGAGGATTTTCCTCCTGTCTTGATGGAACAAGTGGATTTCCCCCAAGCTCATTTGAATTTGAAGAAACAGAAAGAACATGAGTGGTATCATATTCTCTCTCTTTGGAAAAGGTACGATTTACTGAAGGTGAAATCAGGTCAACTAGTACCTCGACCTACTAATTTGGGTCGGGTATAGACTCATAGGATTCACTTTCAGAGAGAGTGGGTTTGACCAACAGTTGATTTGAATCAGTCAATTCATCAACTAGTGAAGGATTTAGGGAGAGTTTATTGTAACCAGATGGAAGTTTCTGTGGTGAAGACGGATGGTTATCCAACACTCTTTTGGATTCATACAGATAGGGACAAAGGTGAATGGATGATTCCCTTCACATAACCTATAAGGAAACTTAACTTTACCCTTATTTCTTTGAACTTTACTACCACTAGTTGATGGTGTGTCACCAACATGATCTCCAGAAGTTGATGACACAGGATGATGTGAACGAGAGGACCATTCTTCTAAGATCTTAAGAATATTAGTACAATTTCGAAGAAGATGGTCTCCCGCACAAAGTTTGCATGGATGTCAAACTTGTGAGGCTTGATGGATGGTTTCTCATCAGATGTCACATTCAAAGCAATGGTTTCTTGGTTGCCCCTTTGCTGAATTTGCTTCTTCTTCTTCTTCCCTTTTTTCTTCTTCTTAGCCACCTGGTTACTAGTACCAATACTTTCACCGAGCGAAGAGGAAGAAGGGGAGAACGAAACAACCGAGGAAGAAGGAAAAGGGTTAACTTTAGGATCAACTAGAGGTTGATTTTGTCTAGTTGGAGGTGTACTTGATTGTGGAGAAATCACGACATTTTGAACCAAGGAGATTGAAAAAAACCATATTGGCAAACCAATGGTAAGTCTCGGTAGGGATAATGGAGCCATGTAAGGAGCACCAATATTTTCAAAAGAAGGAAAAGGACTAGGATTCCCATCAAAAGGAATTCCTTGATCGGTGGACTCCAGATTTATCACCATATGTTTCAACCTAAGATCAACTAAGGAGTGAGAATGGAGGATGTTATCCATGATCAATTAATTTTACTTTAATCAAAGTAACATAACAAAACAAAAGAGGGATAATCTAGGAAAAAGGTTTACCAAGCAACTGTGAACTGTAGAATACCTCTTGGTGAACCAAGAAGTATGGGCAGGAAATCTCCCCAAATGTTGTATTTGGTGTATCACAGCTTACAAGGTGGCCGATTCGATTACCTAATGATGGATAGCAACCTAGAGTTGTCCTCCCATATATACCTGAAAATACATGGAGGCCCAATCCGTATAAGTGTTGTCTAATTCAAAACCACATAGTGAGAACATTCCCATATACTTTACGTATTGTAACACCACCATATATACCTGAAGGTACGTGGACAAGCTATGATATACTCACATGCGTGGAATTAGGTATCGCACTCAGGATGTATTGGAGACAAGTTAGCGATAACTGCTTTTTTTTATGACACCAGAACACATATCTAGCCTAGAACCACTAAATGTTCTCATTAATGACATTACTCCATTAGGTAAATTGATGTTTATTTTAAGTTGATCTTGCTTAGGAATTTTCCTTTCAAGTTCACCACGGTGATGTATTTTGAAATTCCTAGGAATGAAACTATCATGATAAGCATTCTTTCCATTCAATTTAACAATGAAAATCCTAGCTACTTAGGGATAGAGCAATCAAATTTCTTTTGATGAAAGAGAAAAGAGCACAATCTAAATGAAAATTCCCTACACTATTACTATTTGAACACACAAAATTTTTCAATGCAACATGCATGTATTTCTTTACGATTTCCGTTAATGTGAATGAACAAAAAGGAAAACTAATGCACAATCGATCAATAAACTCTTTTCATAAAAATGACAATTTTGCGACAATTTCTTTTCAAGGAAAGGAAGACTTTACGACACTTTTGTTTTCGAAGAAATGAGGAATTACAACACTTTCAACGAAAACACTAATAATATGAACACATCAATCAATTGATCTTTCATGAATGAGTACTTTACAACAATTCAACTTTCGAAGGAAAAGACGATTTTATGATACTTTCTTTCGACAAAGATCAATCAACCAAAAAGTAACTTTCGACTATGGATTGAAAATGACAAAGTAAATACATAAGAAACATTTATCAATCCTAGTCTAAGTAGGGTCAGGTAAGGAGATGAAAAATTATTTTCAAAGACAAGACATCATTGACATTCAACAAATCATTCAAACAGGAGGAAATTGGCAAAAAACTTCAGTTCCTAGATGGGAAACTGACCCTCAAGGGATCAGCGAAGGTAGCAGTGAGAGACAGTGCACTTCAGTGCACTGGCTCTATGTGGGAAGTGCATTTCAGCAAACTGTGTCCTCATTGGGCTATGGTGGTGACAGTAAGCCATTTCTAAAGGAAATTTGACACAGTTTTGACTCAATTTTCAATGAAATCAGATTGAAATTCAATCAACGACCACAAGTAAAGTATGTAGAAATGTCTTAAGAGGCTGATAAGCTACTAAGATGGATGATCTCTTCCCAGTGGAGTCACCAATTTGTTTTTGGAAGTTTTAGTGTCTATGGATAAACACTTAAACCCCTAGACTAGTAGCTAAGTCTAGAACAATAGTGCAAAGCATTCTCTACCTTTTCTATAACCACTAGATTAAATAAGATATTAAAGAAGCCTACCTGTAGCTTTCGTTTACTCCTTATCTCCCTTGATCAATCCTGTCGCTCCTTTCTGTACTTAATCTTCTTAAAAAGTACCTGCACACAAACATAAGAAAAAAACTGATCAAAGCATATGATAATGATCTATTGATTGAACATAAAATGGCATCAAGTTCATAATACACATATGAAAGCATCAATGAACAATACAAACATATGGAAAAAGCTTTGAACACTTTATTAGTAAAAGGAAGAGTTACAACCTAATTTTCTTGATTCAGTGTCACTCCTCCAGTTCAATCCCATCCTCTCCTCATAACAAGCAAGACATTTTGACATCATTACAATACTTGAAACCAACTCAAGTCTCATACTAACAACATCTCCCTATAATTCAATGATTTCCAGCCCCTGATCACTTAGATGAGTGGTCTTTTTATAGGTGAATGAAGGAAGTTATGCCATAAATGGTGATAATGAATGCCCTCCCAAACTTAGGATTTAGTTCCATGGAGGAAGGGATAAAGGGATTGATGTTCCTTAACTCCCTCCCTCATCCAATTTCGAGCCCAAAGGAGTGGATAGCCTTAGGAAAATTCTAGAGGCATCCTATGGATAAGAATATTCCAAAACTCCAATGAAATTTCACTCAAATTCACCCAGCGTAGGCCAAAGATGGCTCAAGTGCACTGCAATGCACCCTGGTAGTGTACTGGACTGCACTGCAGTGCACCCTAATAAAGGCCTTCCTGCGCTGATCTTCTGAGAGGCAATTTTTGGATGATTTCAGTCATGGAATCTCTTGGGAAGGAGGCATTCTGATGGTTGAATTCATTTAGGGCATGTAACAACTGAATTAGGGTTTGATGGGCCCTAATAGTACTGATTTATAAGTTGGGGTTGATGTGCCCAAATGGATCTGTAACAAGACTGGTGGTGGTGTAGGTGGAGGTGGTAAGCGCGGAATTTGTTTCCTTATCAGACTGACCGTGCTTCTTGGAGGATCTTTCACGAGCTCTTCCTTGCTTTCCCATGAGGGTGAAATTAAGGGACCAATTTCTAATTCTTCACTACTTCCGTTTCTATAGATATTCCCACTTCGCGTAGTCCCAAACATTAATTTATTCTCATAACCTGCTTTTCGCACAATAGCATCTTAATCCAAGTGTTCAAACATTTAATATACTTACCTTGCAGTCCTTTGAGGAAGCGTCGTTTCACCTCACTGTAGCTAAAGGTTGTATCTACCGCAAACTCAGTGATAAATCCTCTTATAATTTTATTGAGCCAATGGTCTACAGCTCGCTTGATCTTATCTTCTGATGCTTCTAATCTGTGCACTAATTCTAGAGTCCACGCAATTGGCTTATCGAGCCTAAAATGATTGGTTTGTCGAGCTTACACCTTCCCTGACTGTCTGCTAGCTTCACGATCCACTCATACAACTTAGAAGGAAAGGATGCAAATAAAATTTTGTGTATTTCTGTATATAAGTAGCACTCCAACCATTGTTCCTTAGATATTCGCGGATTCGTATTTTCCTGTGCCGCGAACTCGTGAATCTTCTTGTCCAACCACCCTTCAATTTCTTTAATTTTTGGATTACAGTGACAAAACATCAGACATCCCTTATGTAGATCTCATTCCCAGCAATGGAACCATTTATTGGCCTGTGGGGGCTTGACCCAGGTTCAGAGGTGATTTAGCCAAACAAATCCCGATACTACTAGCCCTTTCGGCAACAGTCTATGGAGCGTGGACTAAGGTCTCACCCGAATTAGTATGGGAGGGTGCTAGAACCAATTTTCCACACCCTAGAGATGTTTGATGATTTTCGGTGGTCCGCGGTTTGACCCTGCATGCACATCGCTATGCGCACCTATTAGTACCTCGCAGCCTACGATGCTGCCTTAGTGCAGCCCTACTCGGGGCCCGATCCATGTTATTACCCAATCCCTTACTATTAACCCAATATTAGTTGATCACTTAGCTTATATATATGTGTTTATGTATACTTAACAGTGTTCATCATTCATACAAGTGTGGGCAATAAATAAAATAGTACAATTGCAAAAGATATCAACCATATAATAACTCAAAATAGATACACAAGATTTGGAATCAAACTTCTCTTTATTATCTCTTTCCCTAGTTACAGACCCGACTCTACCCTGTGCACTCAGCAGCAGGGGTCCACGCACTCACCGGTGTACTCTACTAGGCCTCTGGGCACTCAGCTGTAGAGCCTCTTCCTACTACTACGACCTAAAGCACTTAGACCTTTACTCTATGCTTGCTATCTTCTAGACTCCATTTCTTGGCTACTTGCTTCTTGCTTCTTTACAACTTAGAGCCTTGCTCTATTTATACAATCCCATGGTCTGCGGACCATGGGTAGGCCAACACTATATTCAAAACTTAGGGTAGACAACCCTATTACTCTAACATACAATTTGTGCTCCGCGCCTGCAATTCACGGAGTCTTTACAACGATAGTACTCAAAACATGGGCTCTGAGCCCCAAAACATGCTATGGGGGGATTCCATGCCCAACAATACTCATTCTGAATATTATATGTTCATATTTGGAAAGACACCCAAGCCTACCATATTGTTTTCCTACTTCCTTTTCATTAGTTATTCTTTTTAGGAACAAAAAATCTTGTAGCTGGGAGGGATATGAGAATAGTAATCAAGGATCTACATTTCATGACAACACTATTAATACCCTTGTTTAATCTAGAACCTTTACTACACCATTTGTTTCCCACAATTAACATCCCTTCTAGCACACCCATTAAATATCCAAGAAAGGGAATGACAAATTTTACTTATGTTACATAAACTAGTGAAAGAATGAAATGTACTAATGCCATTACACAATAAATATCATTTAAGAAAATTTGATGTCGTTGCCACACAAAAAAAATTAGTAACAAAAGAAGAGGGAGAAAAGAAGCCATGCTACTATTACACAAGAACCAGTAACAAGAGAAAAAAGTAGAAAATATAATTTTGGAGGGTTTATTGTAGATTACATGATTTAATTATATCTCAATATTAGAGAACCAAGTGTTATAGACATTTTTGTGCCTTACAGCATGGAGCATGAAATGTCAATAATCTGAGGGATCCAAAGTCCCTAAAATGTTGTTCCTACCCCTAGAGGAACAAGGTCAGCAAACCACAGCACTTCAGATCAGTTCTCCACTGAAAAACACTCAAAAATAGGTCAATTTTGGATCAAAGCAGCTGCTCCACTAAGCATCTTCGCTGAATGTCAAAAGCTCTATGGTGTACCTGTGCTGCATAGCAAGTGAAACAAAGGCTACCTGCGCTGGGCGTACTTTGACATGTGGAGGAATCTTTTCTCAATGTGCCAGTGCCCAGGAAGCTTCCAAAATGACACTTGGATCAGAAGATTCGCCTAATGATGAGTAAAGAGGTTCTAAAACTCCAAGTGGAAGGTAGAAACTCCGAGTGGACTCAAGGACTGAAGAACAACTGGAGTTGAAGAGGACAACAAGTCACACATCAAGCTGACTTATCTTCACTACAAAACTCTATATAAGGATCTCATCCCATGGGATCTGGAGGCCGGAATTTAGTGCAAAGGATTGCTGTTGGTTTACAGTTGTGAGCATTGGGTGATTGCTTGAGGGAGGTGAAGAAGAGATTTCTCTCCGTCGGGAAGGTGATGCTGGATTGGACCTCTCATGGTTGTATCACTGCCTGAGCCTTACTTCCATATATTAATAAAGCATTTGAGGTTCTTCTATTCGCATGTGTTTCAATGGTGTATTGTCTTACTTGCGTCTTTGATTTATGCTAATCCTTGAATCGATTATGAATGCATGCCTCTTGTAGTTTCCTTTTCTTGTCTTATTTGCAGGATCTCGTGTAGCTGGGCCCGTGAAAAGACTTGGATCTGGGAGCAAGCGGCAAACAAAGGAGATTGGATCGAACATTTGCGCAAGACATCGGTAAGTGGATCTCTTCCTTCTATCTCTTGCATGTCATAAAGAAGAAACTTTAGATAGCTTTGCTTTCAGCTGTTGCTAAGGAACTGTCACCCTTAGAGTGGGTTAGGGTCATTCCGAGTTGGATACTTTCCCCCACAACAGACTGGCGACTCCGCTGGGGATCGTGTCTTGTTCGTAACTTGTGTTTCTTGCTATTCATTTCCTAAACAAAGGGAGTACCGAATCGAACTGCATTCGAATACTTCGAATGCAAAATAGAGGGCAGCTACTCTAGCTCAGTGCTGGGCATGTTTATGATTTGAAGAGCTGATCCACAAGGACTCTTTTTAGCTCTTTGTGATAGTGTTCATCTTCCTTAATCATCCTCTAGTGTATACTTGACTGATAGCCTCTGATTTGGCCAAAAACCATTGATTTTTGAGCAAACTGTGACTCGGAATCTGAGAGAGACGAGAGTTGTCTCTTCAGTGCAGCTGCAGCAAAGGCTACCTGCGCTGCAACGCAGGTCCCGAAGGGGCTACCTGCGCTGCAACGCAGGTCCCGAAGGGGCTACCTGCGCTGCATGTCAGATTGACAGTGCAGCACCTGCGTTGATCCAGTTTTGCCTTGTGCAACTGGGGTTCCCCACTGTCTGTTGCCCAGTTTTCAATATTGTTTTTGCAGCCTATTGTCAACCTATATACCCAGGTGAAACTACCTTTCTTTGCCTTCATTTCGCCTCAGTTGTATGAAGAAACCGTGATTGTTCTTATTGTATTTCTTGCTGTCATTCACAGTTTCCCGTAGCGAAAATGAACTAGTCTTGTTGTGACCTCTTGGATCTAGACCTGTAAGAAAGTGTCGTTGTGATTCTAAGAGCTAGTTTATTGCTGTTCATAGCTGCTTGAACATTTTCTTTCGTTATATGGTTCGAATTTCAGTATTTCTTGTGTTGAAACGAGTGAATCTTAAGGTGTTCTTTTGATTATTGGACAAAAACTTGTTTGCTTTCGCTTGAAATTGAATTCGAAATTATACAACAGCTTTCTTTTTGTAATACATCAACATTAAGGAAGAAGAAAAGAAATACTTGCATTGTGCATGTGCATTTTGACAGTTTGCATGTCGATTTAGGAAAGTGCATCAGTGTGTGCTCTATGATCTGTTTGAAAAGATGATGTCTTTCTTTTCCTTCAGTAGTTAAGATTTTCATAAGTTGAAAGAATTGAAAAAGCTTGCTTATCATTCTTAGACTGCATTTAGGAGTTGTATCATACATCACGTGGTGATCCATGAAGGCAAACTGCTAAGCAAGATCAACCTAAAACGAACTGAATTTACCTAACAATGCTTTGAAACATAACAAAACACAGTAGAGGTCTAGGTAGAGACGTGAACCGGCGTCGTTAAACATAGTGACTGTCGATCTCTACGAAGGTGGGTGATTCCTCCTGAGGGACGATAGCACTAATACGGACTTGTGCCCCCGTGTACCATCGCGTATATTGGGGGACCCCTATAGGAACAAAGCCTTTATCCATAGGAAGCCGTGTCGGCCGCCCTACTGATCGCGATGCAGTGAACACAGCATTCACGAAGATCGACCACTCGTACCGTAAAACGTATTCTGTGGTTTCGCGAAAGGTTTGGCACACCCTCTGCCTAGAACTCCAGAGTAGTTTCTTTTGGCCTTTTTCAAACTCTATAACTGAAAAAGTCCATCCGAGCATTTGTCACTTCGGGCTCGTTAATACATCGAAGGAGACTAGAGTCATCTTTAGCTTTTTCTCGACTCTTAAAAAGTGAAAAAGCAAGTTGTGTCTAAAGCGTCGTCATATAAAATTCATTTTAAACGGAACATAATCACCTCCTATTCCTGCGTTGATCTTCGAAGTTAGTCTTTTGGCATCGTAAGTTCTTGTAGAATCGCTAAGAAATCTTTTGGATAGACTAGATATGTCTGAACAACCGTCGACATCTAGGACCGTGTCGTCTGACACAGCAGCAGCAGAACCTCCTGCTGCTACTCCAACGATGTTCGCTGGTATACCATCTGTCCCGGCAAATTGTCAACAACAAGCCGGAGTCCAATCAGGGACGACAATATGGTTAGTTCCTATTTCTTCATCTGGATTATCATCTGGTACTTCTTATGTTGAAACTCAACAAATTGATCCAATGTGTCTTCAAAGGCCAATTTACCCTTTAAGTACTGGATTTCCACCATGTGGAGGGCAGTATGCTCTTTCATTGTTCCCTCCTAGAGAACAACCATATGAGAGTTTACAACAAGGATCAGGTCAAACTGGAATTACATCCAGCGGTTGGGTACCAATGCTGCCTCAA
This sequence comes from Pinus tabuliformis, assembly GCA_031772625.1. Classification (NCBI taxonomy): domain Eukaryota; kingdom Viridiplantae; phylum Streptophyta; class Pinopsida; order Pinales; family Pinaceae; genus Pinus; species Pinus tabuliformis. Next base: position 1,350,638,052 of record CM062820.1, on the reverse strand, counting down.
CGATCAGGAGTTGCATATTCAATGCAACCAGTACACTCTGAGTCGAGTATTCCCACCACACCTACTATGGCGAATGCGTCGCAAGTACAAGTGCTACCTGTTGTAATACAACAACCTCTTGTCTCAGCGGCTCAATCACAATCTCAGGGTAGTGCCTCCTTATCTGGAGCGACTCAGGCTCAAACAAGTACTGTGACTCCTAATCTTGGTCAATCATCCAGTATTGGTCAACAGCAAATGGTCCAACAACCAGAGCTGTTTCAATCTCAACAACCGCCATTCCAGCAATCATATCAAGGACCTGAGCAACAAGTCTTCGTAAGTAATGGGAAACCATACTATAGTGGCTATACCCATCAACCTTGTCAAAATTGCCAGCATTATGCTGGTTTACAAAGACCCATTGCTCAGGCGATCCCATCTTATCCTGGGTATGCTTCGCCTAATCTGAACCAACAGTTGCCTTTCGTAGCAACTCTAGAATTACCAGATCTAAACCGGCTGACGAATGATCCAATTGCTTATGCCCCTTGGTGGCCAGTAATTCCGCATAAACTTCCGTCGGACATTCCTAAATTCAATGGAAATCCGGGTGAAGACCCGTCGAATCACGTCATGACTTTTCATCTGTGGTGTTCATCGAACACTCTAAACGATGATTCGATAAGACTTCACCTCTTCGAGAGGACATTGACAGGTCCAGTGGCTAAATGGTACATTGAATTGCCAAGAGCCTCTTTCGACAATTTCAACTCCTTAGCCACGACTTTCTTAACCCATTTTCAATTACCAATCAGGTATGAAACAGGAACAGAACTCCTTACCAACTTCAAACAGACAACGACCACTCACATATCTGATCATATACATGAGTGGCGACGTTGTCGTAGGATGGTGAAAACTTACGTTCCCGATCAGCTGTTAGCTGAATGGTTTATAAAGTCGTTACTTCCGGCTATAACGAAAGATGTGGCCAAGGGATGAGTCGTAACAGAGGAGCAAGTCATTGCTCGTGCTCAATACTTAGACTTAGTATATACTCAGTCGGGCATGCTCTACGACAAAATACCTGACGCCCCTAGACCTGAATTTTCAATTCCTCCCCCTCCTAAATCGAATACTAACTCTCACGCCAGTAATGGCATGACTGGCAAACGCAAAATCTCTAGTCAAAATGCAAATGAGGAACTTCTTGCCTCAGAAGTAAATGCCATGTCGACCGACAAGAGCAAACAACTGAAGCAACCAGGGGGCAAGAAGAAAAAGAAAAGGAAAGGGAAACCCCCGATAGGGTGTCATATATGCGATGAGGATCATTGGACGAAAGATTGTCCACATATAGCTGAAGTTAAGAAACTCTTCAAGAGTTCAAAAACCCCAGCAGTATTGACTGATCCGTTCCCTAATCCAAGACAGAATCTGGTTGCTAATCAAAATGCTTCCCGATCCCAAGTGCTTATGTTGTCTACCTCAAAGCAGCAGAATAATGCTTTGACAAGGAATAAATATTACAGGAATCCAAAGCAGTTGAAAAACAGGGCAAATAAACAACCTAGTAGTTCAACAACAACTTTGACCAAAGTTGTGCCACCCATCGTTCCTAAGCCAATGATAAAGTTGCCAAAGGGAGTAGTACACAAATCGACATTTGATCCTTGTGAAAGAATAACGCAGGATTATAATATAATAGAGGACCTGGCCCAATCGTCATCCGCTATGTCGACACTTGAGGTAGCGCAAAATTGCACCTCCCAAGAGCAAGCTTTATTATCAGCCATAGGTGGGATTGGCCCAATGGATTCCAATCTTGTGGCCTTTGATCATAAAGGATATGACCCTCAGTTACCAGCTCAACTAGCTTTCCTTATTCAAGTGAAAGCCCTCAACAAAACTGTTCATCGAACAATTATTGATGAGGGGGCATCTACATGTCTTATGTCGATGAGTTGCTGGAAAAATTTAGGCTCACCACCCTTGTCGAAATCGTCAACGATGTTAAAATCATTTGATGGACGATCATACACTCCATACGGGATTTTAAGTAACTTTCAAGTTGAACTGGGGGGCAAAACAGTAGAAGTTGATGTGGAAGTAATCAACGGAAACCTCGATTACAACATCCTACTGGGAAGGCCTTGGATATATGCCATGGCTGCAGTTGTGTCAACCTACTTCAGGAGGATTGTATTTCCTTTTCAAGGAAAAATTACAATCATCGACCAACAAACATTTCTCCCCAACAGTTCTCAAGTTACGGGAAGCAGAAAAATGATCCATGAAAGTAATCAATCGCTCCAAAATATTGGAGTAGGTCTCCTAAAAGACCCTGCCTTAATGGGTACTTTTGCCCTACCGCCGGCAGGTAATCTGGCGGAAGTAGCCACAGTGGAAACCTACAATATGAAATCTTCTATATCCAACGGATTCGGAAGATTCCTAAATATTTTGTCAGCATGGATCATCGCCCTAATGGAAATACTGTAAATACAGTAGGCCCCGAGGACGGTTCTTATCTCGTGTCAACCTCGTTAAAAAATGAAACAAGGAATCATGAGGATAGTTATTTTATTGTGTCAACCTCATTAAAAAATGAAACAAATTCCCTTTTCAAAATTCAAAGGTAAACCTTCATTCCAACCACCAAGTTGAATGCAATGAAGCTTGGGGGGCACCCTCCTTTGACATGCGTTATTATGATGCTGGGGGCATGCAAAATAAACGAGCAGTTTTGGCAAAGTTCATGCTCGTTAAAAAATAAACGCAAAACCGAGCAGTTTTAACGCGGAATTCATGCTCGTTAAAAAATAAACATAAGCATGTGAGCAAGCTTCCTCCAGAGTTCAAGCTCATCCAGAAAAAAATGAACTGGTAAATAACCATTTGAGACCATAAATTCATCAGCCATAAAAAGCCTTGGTCGTGTTTGCACCGTCACCTCCACTTTTCATTTGGCCGATCATTCACATCCACCTAATTGTTTACCTATTTTGAGGAACAGCTACGAAGAGTGATTTCACCTAGCCATCCTTGTGACACTGCCGTGATTGGAAAATTCCAACCTGTACCTGGAATCTGCTGCTATCCCTGTTTATCACTCGTTCCTCAAAATACGAGTCTTCTTTGAGCTCTTTTCAATGACTCGTAAAAAATGAAAAGTTTGCCGAGTTTTGGCCTTCCAGCTCGTTAAAGGGACCGGAAGAGCTATCCCTCCTCTAGATTTTAATCTTTTTTGGACTTGAGGGATTATTGCACAAAAAGATCGAGCGCTTGTCTAGTTCAGCTCGATAAAGCTATCGAACATTCATCCCTTCTGTATTGTTTTATACTTTTTCGGACTTAAGGGATTAGATGACAAAAAAGGACCGTTGGAGTCCACTTTATGTACCCTTTTCAGACTCTCTAAAGATGAAAAGGACCGAGTTGTCTTTGTCGCTGGGCTCGTTAAAAATACTAGATAGCGACAAACTTGTCTTTAGACGAGAACGAGTTTCCCTATCGTTAAGCTCGTTAAAACATAGCGATGGGCTTGCCCGAAGGGCAGGTTATAGAACAAGCATATGTTATCCTCCTCAAGCTTGACAAAAATAAAGAGGTACTGGTCAGAAATGACTGGGGAAAAATTGGGAAGAACCTCAAAGCTTAATGGTAGCAAGTCGCTCTTGAACATGACACTTTTGCCTCCATAAAATATCGGGTTGGGTTATTATCATTCACCGGTCCCTTCACCATGGTCTCGCCATACCATCCATACATGGGGTAATGCTACCGATCCATCACATCAGTGTCGTTATATGTTCAAGAGATGTCATTCAGAAAGTTTCAACCGGGTCCCATCCACTACCATACATCATCTTTCGTCCTTCCATGACCGCCACCCTGAATCATATTTCACAGATCGTTTTCACCATCATCACTAGCTCCGTTCCGTGTCACTGATGTGGGATTCATTAAGGCCCTCCTTTGACGGATCACTTCTTGTCGACATCAGCTCACTATCCAAGAAGTTGATCTAGGAACACCCCCTCAGTACTTTGAAGCTTGCATGCCTCAATGGCAAGTTTCTCACTTCCGGCGATAGGTATACATTAATGACCTTCGACCGGGAGACTTCGCGTGGTGTTCGACGTCAGATCCTATATTCACGCCACGTGAATTGTGCTGCAGTACCTTGAGGGTCATCATCATTATCGGTGATTCCTCTCGCGCTTGTTAACAGTTTACATTATTGACTGGTAATCAAGCGATGTCTTTCCATGTTCGACTTCAAGAAATTCTCACATGGATCGACTTGTACTAGAGTGAATATCGGACAAGTTTGAAGACCCCGGATCTAGTTTCATCCATCCGGGCTGCGATATATATTCAGGAGATAAAAACATAGACATGTGCAGCAGATGATCCTCCTACTAAAAGGATGATAATTAAAAGCAGAGAATTATCAGTCTATTATCAGACAATCGTCTGTTTATGTACAGCAAATGTATTTATAAAGCTGAGCATGGGAAATGCCCGCATCAGCTAGATCATGAAAAGAAAGTATGAAAAGATAATGTATTGTATTGTATTTTGTTACAGGTCACCTCCCGACGATTGAATGAACTTCGGATCCTCCTAATAAAGCATTTCACCCGATAAAACGACCTCATACTTTAGGGGGCAACTGTTATAGACATTTTTGTGCCTTACAGCATGGAGCATGAAATGTCAATAATCTGAGGGATCCAAAGTCCCTAAACATGTTGTTCCTACCCCTAGAGGAACAAGGTCAGCAAACCACAACACTTCAGATCAGTTCTCCACTGAAAAACACTCAAAAACAGGTCAATTTTGGATCAAAGCAGTTGCTCCACTAAGCATCTGCGCTGAATGTCAAAAGCTCTATGGTGTACCTGCACTACATAGCAAGTGCAACAAAGGCTACCTGCGCTGGGCGTACTTTGACATGTGGAGGAATCTTTTCTCAATGTGCCAGTGCCCAGGAAGCTTCCAAAATGACACTTGGATCAGAAGATTCGCCTAATGATGAGTAAAGAGGTTCTAAAACTCCAAGTGGAAGGTAGAAACTCCGAGTGGACTCAAGGACTGAAGAACAACTGGAGTTGAAGAGGACAACAAGTCACACATCAAGCTGACTTATCTTCACTCCAAAACTCTATATAAGGATCTCATCCCATGGGATCTGGAGGCCAGAATTTAGTGCAAAGGATAGCTGTTGGTTTACAGTTGTGAGCATTGGGTGATTGCTTGAGGGAGGTGAAGAAGAGATTTCTCTCCGTCGGGAAGGTGATGCTGGATTGGACCTCTCATGGTTGTATCACTGCCTGAGCCTTACTTCCATATATTAATAAAGCATTTGAGGTTCTTCTATTCGCATGTGTTTCAATGGTGTATTGTCTTACTTGCGTCTTTGATTTATGCTAATCCTTGAATCGATTATGAATGCATGCCTCTTGTAGTTTCCTTTTCTTGTCTTATTTGCAGGATCTCGTGTAGCTGGGCCCGTGAAAAGACTTGGATCTGGGAGCAAGCGGCAAACAAAGGAGATTGGATCGAACATTTGCGCAAGACATCGGTAAGTGGATCTCTTCCTTCTATCTCTTGCATGTCATAAAGAAGAAACTTTAGATAGCTTTGCTTTCAGCTGTTGCTAAGGAACTGTCACCCTTAGAGTGGGTTAGGGTCATTCCGAGTTGGATACTTTCCCCCACAACACCAAGTATTCCTAATTTATTATACTGAAACATATTATATTCGAATGAACATACAAAAAATAAATTCACAAAAATCAAAACCAAATTTTATGATAAATTTAATGATCATTCAATGTGCAGAAGTGTTACAGATAATCAGTCACATTTGGATAGGTATTATTTTTGTAGATCATATTGATGTGACCTCAAGAAGATATTAGTAAAAATATTAGGATATCTCATCAACACAATGTTTTGTAGAATAAAACATAATGAAAACTATTAATAACCGAAAAAATATTCATGGATTGGAAGAAAACAGAATAATTATTTAGTATGGGTTATTATATATGGGGGAATAGATATATAGGTAGAAGATTGCATGAGGGCATGCAACATCTTCAATTGGTGGATATCATGGGCCTCAAAATTATTTTCTTTTGGTAAAACACACACACACACACAAGTTACTTTTTATTTCCTATAAATATAATATTACAACATATCATTCGTCACTAATTATAATAGTGCACAAAACTACATTTAATACATTCCATGTTTCAGATCTTAGGATTGATCATGGACTTTTCCTTTTTAACTTTTCTCTTGTGAACATCAATCCATTCTACATAATTATCAGGAACAGTTGGAGATGGAACAATGACATCATTTCTTTGAGATAGTATCATTACCAAAGGTTTTGTCATATTTTTCATTTCCTTGTTCCTATCCAATTGATCTAATTCGTGGGTACTACGATTTTTCCCACTCATTGTAGAAGCCACAATTATGGCTGAGTCTCTTTCATTTTCTTTTGAAGGATGTATTTCCTTTGTGGAGGAATGAGATGGTGCCACCTGAGGCTAAGTTGTGTTTGGAGGAGTGGATTTACCAGTAGATGTCTTATGTTTCCAAGTGTTATCCTTGTTTTGACATGAAGTATTCTTGGACCCTTTCTGGCGATGGAAAGAAATAATTTCACAATCCAACTATTTTGAATAAACCTTGACCCCCAACTTGAGCAAGATTTTATCTCACAAGCCTTCACTGATATCCACTTCAACACATATGCGAACAAATAAGAGAATTCCTTTATAAAACCTATTAGAATATGTTCTGATGAAGTGGCCTATTAAATTTCCCATGTCTTATAAGATAAATTGTTGTGTCAAATGGATGGGTAAGTTAGGAATCCTTCCCATACTAGAGTTTCCAGACAATTCATGGCAAGAGGATTAAAGTCAAGAAACCATGGTTGCATTGAGAAACTATAATGACCCAAAAACAAGTGTCCTTGGTAAAAAATTGGTCCTCTAAATCTAACAAGAGTACCACAAATAAACATTTTAAGAAAAATGATAGCTTTGTATTATGAGCCTAGTTCTAGAGTACCCATTGCTAGAGAGCAGATGTCAAGGGGAAAAATTGGTTAAAACATAAAATAATTTTCTGTCATGCATGATATGTAGTCATGTGGTCAATTGAAATATTTTTCACATGAATCAATGGAGTGTCTTCTTCTTGATCCACAATGAATGTTATCCTTGAGATATATTTGGGCTTCAGAGATGAACATATTGGATTTAGGTCCTCGATAAAAGACTTGGGTTGGGAGGAGGAAGACACCCTCCATCCTTTGGATCTACCTCTTACTATGGTGATTAAAGAAATAATGAAATCCATGACTATGAAATATCCTTTGAGGTATTTTAGGTCTTGTTGACGTTTTTGGACCTACTAACATTTAGGGGATCTCCCCAATATGAAGTCCCAACTAGACCTCACACGATTTGGAGTAGGAGTCATATCAGTGGAAGGTAATGTTATGCCTTGATTATGGAAATGCACAAAGTAAAGTATGATAACTTTGGGTACAAGCAAGTGTGTGCCCCTACGGAGAGTCAAGTGTGATGCATGAAGGTTCCCACACACAAATGGAAAAGGAAGTGTGCTCTTTGGAAGCCTGTAATAGTACGTAACTCGAAAGGAAAACACAAGCAAAATGACATCACAAGATAAAATGCGGAATAGTCCACAATTTAAAGTGATGAACTAATATAGCAACATGCATTAAAAAAGATTCGTACAAATGTAAATTAAATAGTTCATAAGCATATGCATAAGTTAAATAACATACATTTCAAATATAATAAGAATAGTCCTACTATATTCACAACATATGCATGAAAGAATGCTCGCTATGATTTTATTATTATAAGTGAAAGTTCCATTCATACATAAACCATTGACGACCACTAGCCCTAATACTGGAACATTACCTGCTCCTCTAAAGAAGTATACTCTCTGTACGCTACAGAGAAACCAAGGCTCTTCACGATACTCCCAAGCCCCTTCTAAGCATAAACCTAGCCAAAATCTTAGCTACCAAGAACCCATTACATGAGTTATGAGGTTTCTATTTATAGCAAGAGGGGGTGACTCTTCAACTCCCCTTTGTGACCTTTGGACTAACCTTATGACTCTTCATATTCTTTAAAAAATAACACATCACATTACGCGATAACCCTTCATATTCCAATATTGGCACTTGGAATTTTACTTACAACATAATTACAAATAATATTACATTTTACACTTGTACCCATATAAGAAAAAATAAGGTAGAGACAAATTGACAACCAAACAAGACACAACACTATGATGCTTGAGTTTGGGAGAATTCTAACTCAGAAACCTCCAATTGCTTCTTCTCGGTAACATATTGGTGCCAATCTTGATACTGTGTGATGGTTTCTGGATAGAAGGGGACTCTGGCCTCCATGGCATCCAAGTAAAATATTTTGGAACGTGTATTTAGTTCATTCTGAAGAATTTGAATTGGATAGGACCACCAATGAAATTTTTCATGTTCATTCTATTTAGCTCCAAATCTTCCCTAGTCGCATTCTATCTCAGCTACTCCAAGTACTCTTCAATATTCTTCTGGACTTGGTTATGGGATTTGGATTTGGTAAGGGAACCGACTAATGGCATCTGGTGTGTTCTCATTAAGACATCCAAACTACTAAAAACCCATACATATGAGGCTTTAATGATTCCAAAGAATGAGGTGAGCTACTTGTTGTTCTGAATCAACATTCAAACCTTTTCTTTCTCCAGCTTTAGCTATGGCTTCATTTTCTTCACTATGTCAAGTGATGCCCCTTTGTATCGCATTTTCTAGTCTTACACATAGGAAATGGAAGATTTTATATTTTTGATAGTTTTAAAAAACCCTTTTCTCTTCTTGTGTAGGTCATGCAAATGGGAAACTTTTTTATGTACGATGACAAACCCCTCATAGAGCTTCTGCATGGTTTCTCCAAGTGTTGATACTTCATAAGTATCACTACTCTCATCTCCTCCAAGTAAACCTATGTGGAAACTGCATTTTACGCTGTTGTGCAGAGTTGATATACCTGTTTCCTATTAGCATGCAAGTTCTATGCCAATTGCTCATTCTCAGCAATCAATTATTGAATGTTTGATCTTGTTTCTCCTGCATAGGCCAAGTTGGATTTGGCATTGGAATTTGGATGCTTCCTCGTGTCTAACATTATCACCCTTTCTCTAATGAATGCAGGTGATGCGTGATCATCTAGAAATTTCTTTCTCCATGATTGTACAATCCTCTTTTGAAACTCATGGAATGACAAATTGTACACATCCATCACTAGATCATCATCAAAGGGAACAACACCCCGTTGCTCGCTTGGGGCTGGCTCTATTGCTACAGGAGATGGGGACTAAGGGATGACCTATGGTGCTCCCAGCATTATATCAACATCTTCATTTTGCAGCTCCTGTTCAATCTCCATGTCTATCACTTCTACCAATTACTCCATCTGTTGACCTTCCTCCTTAGCTTCTAATTTTTATTGTTCCTACTCTTAAACCTGTATCGGTGTTGCCTCCTCTATCATCGTGCCTTTCTTTCGTTCTTCTTCCTGCTTATTCTTCTCTTCTCATTCTCTCCTCCTCAACTCCTCTTCTTCCTTTAGCTTTTGCTCTATCTGTTGTAGCTTCAGTTGTTCTTCATACAACCTCTTCTTTTCTCTCTTCCTCTTCTCTACTCTGTGCATCGACTGTTTCATCTTTGCTTCTGCTACTAAAGATGCTTTCATGATAACAGGATCAACTTTCATCTCTCAACTTTGTTCTCCCTCTGGATTATCAACAATCTTACTCTTTCCCTTATCCTTCACGTGATTCTTGCCTTTGTTTGTTATTTCTTCTAGAGTTTCTACCATCTATGGATAATCTTGTGAAGTCCCTACTAAACTAAATGACTCATTGATTCTGGAGGCATTATAGTAGTACCTCCAAGAATCCTCCTCTGGCCAATGAAATGCCTCACTAATTCATGGAAAGTAAACTGTCACACAGTGGTCCTTACAAAAATTGCGGGGATCATATGGATTAAAAGTCTGGAGTGTCAAATTCAAATCTCACTATCTCCTTTTCCTCAACATATACAAATTTCAAGTTCTTTATCTATTATAATCCAATCTACAAAGGAAGAGTGGGCCATGGTGCTTTATTATTCTTGTGTACTGATGCTGACAACTCTATGACTAGATGGAATTATACTTCTTGCATGATAAGTTTGTCAGTGGCATACCTTGGTAACACATGTGGAGGCTTCTCTGTTTCAAACACTCTAATGAAGGTGCCACCTGGTGAGGCATACCAATCTGTGATGTCTGCTATAACCTCCACTGTTTCTCATGACTTGCAAGGTGGATCTTCTTCAAAGATAAGCTTGTAAATAGGGATGATGAAGTGGTTAGTTAGTCATGCCATTACTCCTTGATAACTGCATTTTGAAAGCAACTTTCAATAGATGTGCATGCAAGTTTCTCATTGTGTCCATGGCTAGTTCATGTCAGGGAACTATTGTTGTGTATAGATTGCATTCAGTAAATATGGAGACATATAAAACCTTTCTCACTCACCCTCGGGTGTACTCTGAGCTTGTGCTACATCGGCCTTCAGATCTCGAGCCAACAAATATGACCAATTGAATTACTTCCCATCATTCACCACCTGGTCCAATAAGACTGTCCGCCATTCAGGAAAAGTTTTTGTGCTCTCTTGACGACGGATCCTGCAAGCGAATATAAGTAAGATATGGTAAGCCTTCCTGAGGGACTTTGTCTTATACACATGGGTAGGTGTCTTTCAAAACATTGATGGCTCCTTCACCCAGCATTTGATAATGTCTCTTGTGTTCACATAGCGATGGGTGGCATAAAAGAGTGAGTCCATGCACTTTACTAGCTCTAGCAAGTGATACATTTGTTGAAAGACTTCTGCTTAGAAGGTGGAAAGCTTCTACCTGCTGGAACTGATCAATATCATGGTCTTCTCATCAATGTGTGAGACAATATAGTTGATGATATCTGCACACAGGAATGCGGGATACCTACATGCAACCTTGTATAACCTTGACTATCACATGCTGAGATAAAACTACCAGTCCTCTAATTCTTTCTAAAAGTCCTTTGCAAAATAATATTTAATATGTTCCCATGTCATTGATGATCCCTTTTTTATAAGCAGTTAAGTATTTGCATAAACTAAAAAATCAACAGATGTTTGCTCAACTACTTCCCCTGTACTACTTTTAGTGGTTTCCTTTGAAGTATCTCTCTTAGGTTCCATGGTAACAGTGACTATTGGAGGGGTTCTCAACAACTACTATTCATGTGGGATAGAAAAGACACTCATGGAAATAAAATGTCATCCTTAAGAAAATCTACTTACAGGGAAAATTCGAGCAAAAAACTGGGCATTTGATAGGGAGGGCTACGCAATTTTCTCTGGGAAGAGGTACTAGATTCCCGTGGGAACTGCGCACTATGCATTCCAAACAGCCAAGGTGGAATTTTAATGGTTGAGACTGCAAAATGCATAGTTTAGCCTAGGCAGAGGCCTAGGAGAAACTGTGCATTGCGCAGTCTCAGTGGCCAAGATGATAGGTTGGTTCCTGGAACTACACTGTGTGCAGTTGGAGTCATCTTGGAATACACACTAAGTAATTCCAAAGGCTAAGCTTGTGGCTTGAGCCTTAGGATTGTGCAGTGCCAGATGGGAAAAGTGAAAACCACCCAAGGGAAATCCAGATCCGCCCAAGGGAAGTGTGGAAAATGAGAGTATTTGAGAGATATTGTGAAGATGAGTGCAAATCTAACTAAGTGTGAGTAAATGTATGTGAATCAAGTGTAGCAATTAATCAAACAAAAGGAAAAATTAAGTATGTGAGGAGAGTCACCACAATGAGGACCATTGATGTGACAACAGGAAAACTAGTGCAACACTTGGGAAAGGTGATATAGAACTTTAAAAAACGCTTTTGCAAGTTAAAAAAAGAAAAAACACTAGCAAACATGAAGAAAAAAGTGTGAAATAACACTCACACAATCCAAATGACAAAAAGCAATAGAAAATGTGGCAAAAGATGAAAAAAACAAAACTCACCTGGAAAAGCGACAATGATCACACCGAAGTTTCCTTAATCTCCTTGGGAATGCTATAGCTCCAATATCGAGTGTGAAAATGATCTCTAGAAGTGTTGATTAAATATATTTGGAAAAATTAGGCTTGATGACGTGCATGCCTAAAATCAAGGAAAAAATGACACTTAGCGGAAGTTTCTAAAAATAGTGAAAGTGCCTCCATTGGGATACTAAAAGTATCTCCCTATTTTTTAGGGATTATTTTTTGCCTTTTTTCAAGAAACTTTCCATGCACACTGTAAGGAAAAATTGTGAATCTCTAGGGAATTGGGCAACTTTTTGACTCAATGCATTGTGCAATTTCAGAGCTTAGTGTGGGTTGCACAATTTTTGGGCTTAGTTTTGGGTTGCCTCCCATGAGTACGCAATTTTTGAGCTCAAGAATGGATGATAGTCGGGACTACGCAATTCCCATCATCAAGGTTTCTTACCCTCAAGGATTGCATAGTTTCTGGCAGCAAGCCCAAAACTGTTGTGAGACTAGGTTTGGAGATTAGTTTGTGACTTAGAAGAATCAGATAAGTAAGAAAACTCAAGAAAAAATGAAAAGATAAGTCTCATTCGAAGCATGAATACCTATATTAGTGCAAGATATGTTACTGTAGATAAGAAGGGAGGCTCCAAAATTGAAGCATAGGAAAACTTTTGGAGGGTGGTTGTAGCCACTACAACACTGGTGACAAACTAGTAGAACTACAACTCTCTGTATGGATATTGTCTCATCCAAAATAGGTCTAACTCTTCTAGAAGTATTGTTTAGTTATTTTATTATCATAGATTCTTCACTTAGCTTGAGTTAAATATGTAGTCCCTACCATTCTCTTCATCGGCAGCACAAATACCAAGACAAGTCAGATCGGGTTGTTTCGATTGGGGATGACAACTATATAGATGAACAAGTAAAAGAAATTTTTAGTCTTAGTTTTAGTTTATGGTGTTGCTCCACTTCCAATAGGCCTTGACAATACCCCAATGGAGTCACTTCAGGAAAACAAGCATTGCTCTGCTTTCATCAAGCTTGGGTAGTACCCTAACAGAGTTACTTGCTTCACCTCCCTTATTTCAAAGCACTGTGCATAAGCACTTATTTATTTCACGGGGTGGTAGAGGGATCCCAACTTATTGAAAGTAGAAGATGTTTTCCTTCCAGAGAAGAATATATATAGATATATATATACCTCTGACATATGTGTTAATATTTTTCCCCGCTTCTTACTCTACTTGACTTAGTTGACAAGGATTAACTGAAAGTAGAAGACCGATTAGAGAATTTAGTACTAGTTAAAAGTGAAAGCATCATGATTTCACTATGACTCTCTTTGAAAGGAAAATATTTTCCATTAGTTTATCATCAGCTAGAAGAAATGAAAGATTACATAAAGAAAGGGAATAGAAAAAAGTGTTGAAAGCAATACAATTTCCTCTTGGATTTCTCTGAGCTTACCTAGAATCCAAGCACGGTCTCATGCAAAAGATAACCTATGACTGAAAAGAAAACAAATGAAGGGAAAGAATAAAAGTGAACAAAATAAAGAAAAGTGAAGCAAATCAAAGAAAAAAAAAGAAAATAAACACTACTCCTGCTCCTAACCTAAATAGAGCGTAGGCCCAACTTATGTAAAGTGCTTCTTCCAATGCAGCCACTGGCACATTGGCTGACCTATGCAGGAGAGGGAATCCATGTCAAGAAAGATATACAAGCATACCAACAAACAAGAAAGATAAGACAATATAAACTAGAATGTTCGAAGTTTGAATGCACTTGCAAAAACGTGAGAAAGAAAAGTGCTTGAAAGGAACTCTTCGGATGTATCATGGTGTTTAAACACATTCCGAGTTGAAGATAAGAAGGCACAAACTTTCGATCTTGAAAAATTAGTGAAAATGAAGAAAGAGGAAAATTTCGATTTTGCAACAGTGCCCACTATGTAGGAATCCTGCAATGATTGAGCGATAGGATCATGTGACATAGATGGAGGATGTTAAGATTATAAAATATATTGATTTCAATGTGTACAATAGAGTGATGAGGAGCCTAGAAAGAGTCCACACATTTTTAATTGGAAGAGGAACTCACCTCAAGACTATGAGAACCTGACATAACCATCAGCTTGGGCTGAAGTGCCTCGATAGGTTGGGGAGGCTCCAATTCTATAAGAGACTTATCCTAGGGTCTGCTAACAGATCTAATTTCTTCTTAAATTAAATGCAATAAGAGGTGATAGTTTACTTACTTACAAGACTTTTAAACAAATAAAATTTTACCATTTACATTCTAATTAGCATATCTTAAGGTGAATATTTCATTCTAATAAAATTTACAAGAGTAATCTATGGAGGAATACCTGTACTGGTGGCTGATGGAGATGACTTTGTCCTGCTGCTCCTACTGAACGATCCTCTTGACGAACCCAACTGGATTTACCTCCCAGCCAACTAGGAAATAATCCCTAGCCCAGGAAACCTCCACAGGTTCCCTAGCTCTCCGAACCCAAGTCCAACCAGATGTAGTGTGTGTGTCCAAGATGAATGATCCAAACCAAGATAACAATATTTCCCCCCTCTCAGCAACCCAAGAAACCTCCATAGGTTCCTAAGGTCTCCAGAAACACAAGAAGTCCTCAAATCACAACCAACCCCATAATCATAGCAAGACCCAACATCCCCTTTTCTCCCTTCCCCCTTCCCTTTTTATACCCTCCCTCTCTTTTCCATCTCAACCACCTCTCATTAATTTCATTAACTTCTCATCCATCCTTATAGTTGACTTCTCTTCTCCCAAGTAAATGTGAGGGTACATTGGGGAATGTGAAATGAATATATATATATATATAATGAGTTGGAGAGGACCATGTCTTCTCCCTACTAAATGTGAGGGGACATTGGGGAATGTGAGATGAATACATATATTATTTGAAATAATGGAAGGAGACCATATCCTACCTAGGATTCAATTTGAGAAGGTAAGTTGGGAATTTGAATAATAGAAATCATGAATTTTATATTAGACCAATATTTCTCAATATTTTCAGATAATGTAAATATTAACAAAATTTGCAGGATAAGATTTAAGTGGGGCATTACATACCACCCTCCTTTAGAAAACTTCATGCCGAAGTTAGAATGAAAAAATGCAAGGACTTTGAAAGCATAACAAACCAAAGAGAGTTATAGCAATAAAATTTGATAAGTCAGACAATGACATTACTTCCCATCAAGAGTCTCCAACTGATCTATATCCTCCTATCCATCTTGACCTACTTTCGTTCCCACCCTATCCGTCCTCTGTTGCTTTATTAGTGGCAACGGCCATACTAACCACTGATAAAACCGAAATGGTGGAAGCGTCGAATACATCGACCTAACTTCCCCAACAGGAAACTAGCAATCATCATCACACATCAAGGGGAGCATGTCCACCACTACCCTCCCACGATTCCAAGTTTCGGAGGATACATAGTGGGAAATGCCTCCACCCCTCCTGCAAAACTATGGTCAATACCATAACACAGACCACACTACAGAGCTGGTTGGACTTGACATCGAATAATCTAGTCAAGTCGTCTTGCCACCTGTCATTTGCATTTTATTCGTGTCATAAGAGTGCATATCAAGTAGATACCAAATGTAGTAAAATAATGTACATTATACCTTCCTCATGAGATGTCTCGTCCTTCCCTCTTGGCTATCATATAGTTCTTTTTCCCCTGTGGGTTAGCTCTCATTCATGCATTTATATAACAACAAGACATATAATCATCACATTATTAAGTCTAGTATCCATGTGTCAATCTGGGAATTCTCACTAAGTCATTCATTTAAATAAATCATATCCACTTGAGCTATATATGAACCAAAATAATTATGATAAGTTACGCACTAGATAATCCATCACTAAGTGAGTCATACATGTAGTCCATACATCAACCATTTCTATCATCAATATCAAATTTATCAACTGATTCATATAAGTAGTTTTATGTGTCAAACCAAATGCATCAATATTACATAATGTTCATAAATAAATAACATGGAACTGCAAAATAGAACCTTAACATAGGTAGTTATCTAAGTCAAAATAGGCATCACATATGCTCAAAAAGTGAGGGGTAGTCACGACGCATAGTCTCTGCATCCTCCCAAGTAGCAGATCCTGGGCTATACTTGTCCCACTGGACCTTAACTTGGTCCACCATGCGACGTCTGAGCCGTCGAACCCTACGGTCCAATATGCATAATGGTTCTACCATTATAGTTCGCATGTCCGAGACCTACAAGTCATGCCAATCCAGTTTATGAGATTCATCAGAAACATAATGTCGTAAAACAGATACATGAAAAACATCATGAGTTTTATGCAAATTGGGTGGCAGTACAAGACGATAGGAAACTGGTCCAATCTTATCTTTGATCCTAAAAGGTCCTATGAACCGAGGTGACAATTTCATCCCCTTCCCAAACCGGATGGTGCTTTTGTTGGGCCGAATACAAATAAAAACTTGGTCCTCTATCTCATAACTGCAATCAATCCTATGTGAATCAACATAGCTCTTTTGTCTATCCTGTGCTTCCTTTAACCTTTGTCGAACCTAATTTACCTGTTCCTCCATTTCTTGAACTAATTCTGGGCCAACTATCACTCAGTCCTCCAACTTTTCCCAACTCAACGGCGTCCTGCAAGGTCTTCCATATAGAGCTTGATAAGGAGGCATCCCAATCGAACTATGATAACTGTTATTATAGGCAAACTCTACCAATGGTAAGTACCTTTCCCACTAAGTCTAATTATCCATGACGTACATCCTAAGCATGTCCTCCAGAACCTGATTTACTCTTTTAGTCTTCCCATATACTTCTGGATGATATGTAGTGCTTAGGTTCAACTGAGTTCCTAGTGCTGACTACAAACTTGTCCAAAACCTAGATGTAAATCGGGAGTCTCTATCAGAAATGATCTTTATGGGAAATCCATGCAGTCAGATAACTTCATTGACAAACACTCGTGCCACATCCATAACATCATAAGTCTCCCTTACTGGGATGAAATGGGCACTTTTGGTCAATATATCAACTATAACCAATATTGCATTGTGCCTCTAGGAAGTGAGTGGCAAACCCAGCACAAAACCCATGGAAATTACTTCCCATTTAGATGTAGGGATGTCATGAGGTTGCAGGAGTCCTGCTAGATGGCGATGATCAGCTTTCACTCGCTAAAATTCAATACATTTGGTGACAAACTGGACTATGTCATGCTTCATGCCTGCCCAAAAGAAGAGTTTCCTTGTGTCTACATACATCTTCTTTACCCCAGGATGTGCACAATAGAGTGCTCTATGAGACTCTCCAAGGATGTTTTCTCTTATACCCCCTTCCTTAGGTACGTACATTCTCCCTTGGAATCTCAATAGTCGATCTAGTTCAAGGACATATCCTTCAAACTTTGGTTCTATCTGTTTCCCATTCTAGATAGCTGAGATGACTTTTAGATACCAACTATCTTCAAAGAATTTCTCCAATATCTGCTCCCTTAAATTTACCTTTAAGGCTACTAGGGAGAAGGTATGTGGCCTCTTGCTTAGTGCATTTGCCACTACATTCTCCTTTCCCTTGATGTATGAGATTTCAAACTCATACTCACTCATGAATTCGCTCCATTTCCTTTGTCTGGCATTCAAATCCCTTTGAGTGAAGAGATGCTTCAGGCTTTGATGATCCATTCTTAACTCAAATCTTCTCCCAATGAGGTAGTGTCTCCATAACTTCAAGGCTAACATCACTGCTACCAATTCTATGTCGTGGGTAGCATATAACTCTTCACGCTTCTTCAATTTTCTAGAAGTGTAAGCTATTACTCCACTTTCTTGCATCAATACCGCACCCAATCCTTGTGTCGAAGCATTGGTGCAGACAGTGAAGTCTTTTCTCATGTCTGGGACTTGAAGGATCGGTGCACTAGTTAGTAACCTCTTCAGTTCTATGAATGCAGTGTCACATTCATTTTTCCATTCATACCTACCCCCTTTCGCTATAATGTGGTGATGGGTTTTGCAATCCTTGAAAACCCTTCCACAAACCTGTGATAATACCTAGCTAGCCCCATAAAACTACGTACCTCATCAGAATTTTTTGGTACTACCCAATCCATTATGGCTTTCACCTTTTTCAGGTGAACTGAAATCCCTTCTCCTGAAATGATGTGCTTAAGGTAATGGACTTTCTTCTGAAAGAAGGAACAATTTGGCAATTTCCCATACAATTGATTTTCCTTTAAACAAGTCAATACTACACTTAGGTGCTTTTCATGCTCCTTTTCATTCTTGGAATATATAAGAATGTCATCAAGGAAGACTTGCATGAATTGGTCCAAATACTTCCTGAACACGCCAGTCATGAGGCTCATGAATACTGCTAGTGCATTGGTTAAACTGAATGGAACAACTAAGAACTCATAGTGCCCAAACCGAGTTCAAAATGCAGTTTTTGAGATGTCCTCCTCCTTTATCCTCAATTGGTGGTACCCATATTGTAGATCGATTTTTGAGTAGACCGCTGCCCCCTTCATTTGATCAAATAAGTCATCTATTCGAGGTATTGGGTACCTATTCTTTATCGTGGCTCTATTTAAGCCTCTATAATCTATGGATAGCCACAAGGGACCATCCTTCTTCTTGAAAAAAATTACTAGTGCACCCCAAGGTGAAATACTAGGTCTGATCAATCTCAAGTCTAAGTGCTCCTTTAATTGCATCTGCAATTCACAAAGCTCTGGAGTTGTCATCCTATAGGGTGTCTTAGATATTGGTTTTGCACCTGGTTTCATATCAATTGTGAAATCAATCTCTCCTACAAGAGGTAATCCAGGCAATTCCTCTGGAAAAACATCCTTGAATTCTGCCAAGACTGGATGTTGATCCAGGGAAGGTCCTTTCTGGTCACTTACAGTCTTGACCAAATATAGTTTGCAAACTTGTTTTGAGACAACGTTTTACCTTCATCATGGGTATGAATTATAGGGACACTCCCCTCTTGATTCCAAAAATTTCAATTGACCTAACTTCATCATCTAAATAGATCACCTTCTTCTTGAAACACTCTACCAAAGCTCGATGAGCTTCTAGCTAGTCCATTCCAATAATTACATCATACGTTCCCAATGCTGTGACATATGCCTTCAACTTAGTCATGCACACCCCGAGGTTTACCTGACATTGGTCAACACTAGGCCCTACTAGTTTTATTCCAAAAGCCATCTCAACTTGTTTAAAGTCATCATGCTCATAGGCTGCCAACCCACATTTTTCTAATGCAACTAGTGAAATGAAACTATCTGTAGCACCAAAGTCAAACAAAATTTTAACTTTTACTTTGTTTATCATACCTAAAGTTTCTACCACGGTAGACTGGTGTTCAACTTGTTGATTATCAACTATTGCATAGATTCGGTGGTGGCTACCTGCTCTCCCCATTGGTTCTTTTCGCTCTCTTCTGTTGTTACCAGTTTGAAACTTAGGGCAGTGCCATTGGTAATGAGGTCCTCCACATCCCCAACAAGTGATGTGTGGTGGACCTTGAACTGAATGTTGTGGAGTCCTTTGGAAAGAGTTTCTTCCCTAGGAACCCCTTCCCCCACTTGCTGCTCCTCACATATGACTTTGATTTGTATGCGCCCCTGAAGCCATGGGTGAAGCTGCTCTAGAAACAATTGAAATCCCTATTGTTGGTGTTCTAGGTATAACCCTGTTTCCATATGGTGGTGGCCTCCAACTTCCGCCCCTTGGGAAGGTAGAGGGGCCTTCCCCATAAACCTTGTTCAGCATGGAAAGATGGCTCTTCCTTCACCCTTTAAGTCTAGGTGTTCTTCGACATAACGAGCCTATTCTACAGCTTCTGCAACTGAGGATGCTTTCCACATCCGCAACATTGCACTAATCTTATGTCTCAATCCATACATATAACAATATGCTTGGCGTTGGTCAGTATCAATGTAGGAGACATACTTGAACAATTCCATAAATCGAATTTCATATTCTTCTACAATACGACCTCTTTGTATCAGGGAATGGAAGGCTCCTACCTGTTGTTCTTCATAATAAGCTGCCAAGTACTTCTTCCTGAACCTCTCCTCAAATAATTCCCAAGTAACTATGTCTGGAGTGAGGTGTAGTTGATGCTCCAAGTTACTTCGCCAATTCAGAGCACTATCTCTGAGTTGGAATATTGTTATTTTGTCTTTAGAATTGGAATTGTAATCCCTTAGTGCAAAACACCTTCCCATCCCCTCTAACCAGGCTTCTGCACGCTCACTGGCATGACCTCCTACACACTCTAGGAGCTTAATTTTCTGGAGCTCCCTAGTAATGTCCTCAACTGGAGGTCTTCTATCATAGTATCTAGATCCCTCAGGGTTCCCTAACCCTGATGAAGGGTGTTCCCCTTCCATTTCATTTGTTTGGCACCCTCTTAAGGTTTCATTAATTGCTTCCAGGGAACGCAAGATGAGAGTCAATTCCGGTGAAGGTAATGGGTTATTTGAAGGAGGTCCTTGTGAAGACTCTCCGGGCCCTTGGTTCCTTCACATCCTCACCATTTTGATTTGTTAAAAATCTACATGATATCTAAGACTTATTAGCACTATTCCTAGCATTTCCTACCACACTCTAGATAGTCCATAGAGAACCCTAAGCAATAGATCAATTCAAGTTATGCCACTATGTAAGTGATCACTATAGCTCACCTATGACTAACTATTTTTGAGCCAAATATTTTGATAAGAACAATGAACCATTCATACTGCAATGTGACTTGTTGCCATGTATAACCATGTTGCCTGAAGTTGTGGATGTTATGATCTAAGTTGTCTATGGTATTTATCTAATATTTGATATACATGCCTTGTACATAAATGTTTTCTATGTTTCATTTTCATTTTATCTTAATTGAGTTGATATAGGCTAATATGAACAAACAAACAAACAAACAAAACATGTGTATGACATTGTAGTTCCAATTTTTATCTGATGTAAGGTTCAGTTCTACATAATGGCTTCATGAAATCCTTATATTTAATAACTCAATTTTTATTTTTTTATTTTTTTAAACATGATTAACATTAATATTAAAGGAACATTACTTCCTATCTTAACGCCTAATAAATAATTAATCTTGATAATAAAAAAAAATATTACTTTGATTTTTTTGGCTGAGTTTACAAAAAGAGGTGACAAAATTAAAACATTGAAGCAAAAAATCGCCAGAAATAAATATTTATAGCCTCTTCTAAACACTCTTAAGCCCTTACTAAATTGGTCATGTGCTAGATAAAGCTTATAGGTATAAAATGCTTATTTATCATCATTATGCCAAAAATATAGCAAGAGAAAGAATCCATTAACAGGGCAAAAACAAATGAGAGTGTAAGAGAAGAAAATCCAATGCAAATTATACATCAAATTTAGACTTCATTAATATGAAACAGGTGTTAATTTTACAACTAGCAACTAGTTAAAATCTACATAGAAGTTGACTATTGGTCATTCAACTGATTCAAATAAGTATGTCCAGATACAGAGGAAATAATCTCATTGTGGATTTTTCAACATTATTATTGCATTTTCTCCACAACTGTGATCTGCCCAGAATCTTAGGAAAGTTTAAACTATACCATGTTTCCAAATCAGAGGTGAAACAAAGAGCTAAAAAGAAGCAACATGGCGGTCTTTGTGTGGTTTTCAGAGTATAATCAACAAGGAATACTGGGTTCAAAACCAAAGCAAATTCAAAACAATAGAAAATGAAAAATAGCTTTGGAAAGAACAGATGGAACTTGTACCCTTATTAATTGGAGGGAGGCTCAGATCTTATCAAATGAAAGGGGTGAAGTGGATGATTTCACTATGGCAGAATGGTCTTAATGGAATTCTTGCTGATCAAATGGGTCTTGGAAAGACTATTCAGACCACTGGATTCCTTGCACATCTGAAGGGAATGGGAATACATGGACCTTTCTCGATAGTTGCTCCTCTTTCTACTCTCTCAAATTGGGCGAATGAATTTAACAGGTTGTTAGTTATCTACTTATTGTGCCTGTATGAGGTTGCGTTTAAGTTGAGACCATTTGTTATTAACTAATTGCATTCTTTTGTAGATTTGTCCCAAGCATGAGTGTGCTCCTTTATCATGGATCAAAGAAAGAATGAGCTGAGTTGAAGATCAAGTATATGCCCGTAACAATGGGCCCAACATTCCTTATTGTTATCACATCTTATGATGTGGCATTGAATGATTATAAGGTTTTGGCTCAATACAAGTGGAAATATCTTGTTGTTGATGAGGTAAACTAGAAAGTAGCTTTTCATCAATTTATATATTTTTGATTGGCATCTTTTGTCTGGGAATCTGACTGGAGGTTTGTTTGTGTGTTAGGGACATCGGCTGAAGAATTTCAATTGCAAGTTGCTAAGACACCTGAAGATGTTACCTGTTGATAATAAATTGCTATTGACTGGTACTCCATTGCATAATAACCTGGGAGAGCTTTGGTCATTGCTAAATTTCATCCTTAATGAAAACTCTAATGAACCTAATGAAGTGGAGTTATCCTAATGAACCTCTAGGCTCTAACAAATATTAATATGCTCTCTCTGTCCTTGGTCTTTTTAATAAAAATGGATATTGGAAAGATAGTGTGTTTTTGTGTCTTCATCAAACATGGGAAATTGATAGATGCTCTATTGCAAGTAATGTGTTGCTATACTCTATCCAAAATTGGTGAAGACATGTTTTAGTTGTGGTCTGGTAAGAAAACCCATGTATGACATGGAATGTTAGGGAGATTACAACTACAATTACACTTTGAGAGATGCAAGGCTAACTGAGGAATTTGGCCATTTTCAGATAACTTGGCCATTTTTGCAGAAAAATGAAAGCTATGCAAGAGAAAGGGTGCTGCCAAATGCCAATTTACCCTGGAATCTAGTTAGGAATGGTTGCTACACATGAACTTAATAAAGCTTTAAAGGCTAACAAGTTGCGACTCATTAGAAAAAGATAGTTTCACATTTTATTGGAATGAAGTATCACTTCAAAGAGGGATAAACTGCCTCAGGCTTCAAGTACCCTCTTTTAATCCATGTGAAATTCTCATATGACCTTTTGTTGGCCCTCATCTATAGCTCATCATAATATAATGTTATTCTCTACAGAAAGCATGATTGGGTGAATGTTCAAACTTTACTGTATTCTAGGTTCCAAAACGGAGGTCTGCTAGGTACCATGACACCGGTGAATGTGAAATGGTACACATCATGATGAATGCCATACTTAAGTAATAAACAGCCAATTCTACTAAAAATCTTCCTAAAATTTCTAATAGCTGCATTGTTTCTTCTGTTTGATATAATAATGGGTGCCCCTAATGACTGAGTGTGGAGAGCTAATTCATCACAGAGATGATGGTTTGAAGATGAACTTAGTGTTATGAACTGTATTTCTTGTAAGTAATTGTTAGGCCTTGCCTTGAATATAATAACTGTTTATATGGGAGTTTTAAGTTCTAAAACTGGGTACGTAGATTCTGATATTGGAACTGTGTATTCAAACTTGATATGATGCATACATTATGTAGGCATGTACATCAGTGAATTAAGAATATCATTCTTGATTTTATATTATATTTTTAAGAAGTGATTTATAAGTGCCCTTGCAGGCCAAAGTTTTCACGCCTTCTGGGAAATGTGGCCTATATAGTGCATACCCCAATTTATAGTGCGTATGTGCCTACAATCCTGAAGGATGATGGCACCCTTGAAGCAAAAGAAGTTTTCAATGAAGGATTACAACAAGGTGAAAACCGACTCCAACTACTAACTTAACTGCTATAAGTGAATGAATATGTAACGTTATTTTTGCCAACATGCTCTATTTAGCTATTTTTTCAAAAAGAAACCCTTTTGGGAGATTTCAAGAACCACCAGTGAGTTTGATGTAATATTTCAATACATAGATTTTAAGAGGAAATCCAAGAGTTCCTATTTTCCTATGCCTATGCACCTGTGGCTGTGCAATTTCTTTAGATAATGTATTTATGTAACCAGTTAACAAAATCTCAATGGCATCAATCAGTTTTTCTTGTCAAGTGAACGAAGAGGAAAATTATAAGTAAGTTCATAGAATCTATGCAGATACATGGATATTATGATTTCACAAGTGTAAAAGTGGAGACTTGGACAGAATATACAGAACAGAGGGGTATCATAGACCCATGTGCATGTATTCTAATTTCACTGTTCTAAAAGAGGAGACGACAAAGATATACATAAGAGGAATGCTATGATATTCTCCCCCATTGATATAAGGAAATTTGTGCAGTAGTGAAATAAGAACCAGAAAAATCAATTTAAAATTGAACAACAAATCAAATTGTCTCTCTATGGGGAAAATCAATCCAGCCAGCCCAGAAAAATGAGTAAGTAAATGCAGCCATAGCCAAATCAGAATCTAGCCCCCAAAGCAGAACTAGTCAATGTTAAGAAGTTTAAACTAAAGAGCAGAATTGTTAGCAGGTCTCAGATTAAAAAAATATTGTAAATATTAGAATTATATTTTGAGTAGATGTTTAAAAATGAGCAAGAAACATATAGAAGTGTAATATTACTTAAATTACAGGTCCTTAGTGCTTACTGAGATAGTCCTTAGTGTTGTACTGAGATAAGGACCTGTAGCAACTCTTTATCAAACAATCTCAATGCTCAGAAAGCGACCAACAGGTTCACTCAAAAACCCTCAAAGAAAAACCCCTAATTTCAAAATCCTCTCATAAAGCAAAGGAGGTAGCGATTCTGAACTTATCAATTAAAATAGGTCCTCCAACCTTCTTTGGCAAAGTGTTGATGTACTATGAGACTATTGGAAGGCTTAGTAGATGTATGATTTTTTTATGAACCTAATTTGTTAGTTATCCATTATTACAAACCCAATACCATTATGTATTTGTTGGCAAATTGGTCCCTTGGGCTACCCCTTGTTCACGAGTGATTATTAGAGATTTTCATGCTTCTGAGTACTTCAATTAATTTCTTTTTTATAACTAAAATCCAACATCAAGCTAAAAATTACAAAAGTGGATTGGTCCATAGGTCTTAGTGTTTGATCCTAGGCTCTGATACCATGCGTAAGAGAGCTATCCTCGGGTCTGCTAATAGATCTAATTTTTTCTGAAATTAAATGCAATAAGAGGCGATAGTTTACTTACTTACAAGACTTTTAAACAAATAAAATTTTACCATTTACATTCTAATCAACATATCTTAAGGTGAATATTTCATTCTAATAAAATTTACAACAGTAATCTATGGAGAAATACCTGTACCGGTGGCTGATGGGGATGCCTTTGTCCTGCTGCTCTTGTTGAACGCTCCTCTTGATGGACCCAACTAGATTTACCTCCCTGCCAAATAGGAAATAATTCCTAGCCCAGGAAACCTCCACAGGTTCCCTAGCCCTCCGAGCCCAAGTCCAACCAGATGTAGTGTGTGTGTCCAAGATGAATGATCCAGACCAAGATAACAATATTTCCCTCCTCTCAACAACCCAAGAAACCTCCACAAGTTCCTAAGGTCTCCAAAAACACAACAAGTCCTCAAGTCACAACAAACCCCACAATCATAGCAAGACCCAACATCCCCTTTTCTCGCTTCCCCCTTCCCTTTTTATACCCTCCCTCTCTTCTCCATCTCAACCACCTCTCATTAATGTCATTAACTTCTCATCCATCCTTACAATTGACTTCTCTTCTCCCAAGTAAAGTTGGGAGTACATTTGGAAATGTGACATGAATATAAAATTAGGAAATTAATGGGAGAGGACCATGTCTCCTCCCAAGTAAATCTGAAAGTACATTTGGGAATGTGAGATGAATATATATATTGATAATTAAATGGAGAGGACTATGTCTTCTGCCAAGTAAATGTGAGGGTACATTGGGGAATGTGAAATGATATATATATATATATATATATATATATATATATATATATATATATATATATATATTGATAATGAGTTGGAGAGGACCATGTCTTCTCCCAAGTAATGTGAGGGTACATTGGGGAATGTGAGATGAATACATATATTATTTGAAATAATGGAAGGAGACCATATCCTACCTAAGATTCAATTTGAGAAGGTATGTTTGGAATTTGAATAATAGAAATCATGAATTTTATATTAGACCAATATTTCTCAATATTTTCAGATAATGTAAATATTAACAAAATTTGTAGGATAAGATTTAAGTTGGGCATTACAAATTCCTTAGAAGATGGATCATCGAAGACTGATGTCTTAGAAAGATCAACAATGGAAGAATCAAAATCGTGATCAAGTTAATGAATGAAAATGTCATGAAAGCTGTGATCAGAAAGTTCAAGATTAGAAACAACGACATCCTCATGATTTGGTGAATCGTAAAGAGGGGATAATGGAGAATTAGAAATTTCACCCTATATCTTTCGAGAAAGATAAGATGAGAGTTTGGGAGGATCGGGTAGAAAATATTTGTCCTCTCCAGATTCAAATGAAAAACTCGCATTTCATGTGTTCTGCAAATGATCAAAAGTAGTAAAATCAGAAGCTGAATTTTCACAAGATTGAACATGAATGAGAGAATTGTGGAAAATGTCAAGATAATGCAACATAGGTTTAGATGGAAAAGGGTCATCCTACACCACAGCTTGTTCATACTCTGACACATACTCATAAAAAATGGTATTGCAGGTTGGATGTTCAACACCAAATCCATCGAGAATTTTATCCTCGTGAACATCATAAGAGAAATTTGAAACGAGAGAACACAACACATCAGAATCCAGAGTATCAGAAGGACCAAAGCATGGAGGACAAGGAGATAACACTTCATCACAACTATTAGAGTCACAGTCCAAATCTGCGTGGAAACTATGAGTAAGTGAGGTAGGAGAAGATGGTGATAGATCAACAGATGAATTATCAACTTCTCCCACCTCGACCTATTGAACTAGAGTGATTTGATGGGAAATAGATAGAGGCTCACATGGAAAAACAACATGTTCTATCATAGTTTTATCTAACACCGAGATATGTTGGGATAGGTTCAAAATATTCTAACTCGTGTGGATTTTCTGAAATGTGAATAAGATATATAAATTTGTCTACCAAGAAAGACCAATCAAATTCATCTTCAAGAAATTCAAAGCAGTAATGGATGAAACAATCATGAAATCCTGAGAAAATTCATCATGTGCTTTTTGAAAATTCAGCATTTTCTTATTAAGAGATTTATGATCATAGAAATTGAAATCTCATCATGACTCTATGAAAAGTTGTTTGAAAGAATGAATGGAGTCATTAGTAAATGTGTTACACCAGTCTCTCACGCATCCTTCAAAAGTGAGAACCTACAACCAACATCCTCACAGTGGATGTTGTGCTTTGTACAAAAATCAAGAAACTATGTGGTGTGTTCAAATAAGGTTGCTTCACCATCGTCATTGAATTTCATATTGGACAAGTAATCAATAATTCTCACCAACACTTTGAGATTTTCATGTCTGGAAAAAATTGTCAGGGTTATGATTTGGTGAGAAGACATGAAATGAGTGTAGAGATTTAAAAAAAACTTCAAGGGCTCAACTTGTCATTTCGCCCTCCTTCTAGCACCAAAAATGTTGATGGTTCTGGATCCACCAACATTCAAAGGCTCTCCCCTATATGAAGTCCAAACTAGACCTCACACCATTTGGAGTAGGAGTCCTAACAATGGGTGGTAATGTTATGCCTTGACTTCGGAAACACGCAGAGGGAAGTATGATAATTTTGGGTAAGAGAAAGTGTGTGACCCTATGGAGAGTCAAGTGTGATGCATGAAGGTTCCAACGCATGAAGGGAAGAGGAAGTGCACTACTTGGAAGCCTGTAATAGTACGTAGCTTGAAAGGAACACAAGAGATAAATAAGTTGTGTTCCATATCCATGTTTTTCACTTCTATCAATTTCTCAATCTACTGAGAAAGCTCCCAATCATGCATCTGTTCAGCTTCCTCCTCAACTGGTTGTTGTTCTTTTTCCTTCTCTTCAACCTTTATCGGCATTGTTTCCTCTCTCATCACACCTTTCCTTTGTTCTTCTTCCTGCTTAAACTTCCCTTCTCATTCTCTTCTCCTCAACTCCTATTCTTCCTTCAGCTTCTTCTCTGTCTACTGCAACTTCAGTTTTTCTTCCTACAACCTCTGCTTTTCTCTCTTCCTCCACTCTTCTCTGTGCATCCTCTACTAACTCTTTGCTTTCGCTGCCAAATTTTCTTTCATGATAATAGGATCTGCTTTCATATTGCATCTTTTTTCTCCCTTTCGGTTGTTAGAAATTTTCCTCTTTCCCTTGTCCTACACGAGATTGTTGCCTTCTATTGTTGTTGTCTATGGAGAAGCCTGTGAAGTGCCAGGTGAAATGACCAACTCAATGAGTCTAGAGGTATTGTAGTAGTACCTCCAAGGATCCTCCTCTAGCCAATGAAATACCTCGTCGATGAATGGAAAGTAAACTCTCGCACAATGGTCCTTACAAATACTGTGAGGATCATACGGATTAAAGTCCTGAGTGCCGAATTCAAATCTCACAATCTCCTTTACCTCGAAATTTATGAATTTCAAGTTATTTATCTCATATAATCCAATCTATAAAGTAAGAGTGGGCCATGGTGCTTTCTTCTTCGTATGCAGTGATGCTAAAAACCTTGTGGCGAGATGGTCTGATAATTCTTGCTTGATAAGTTTGTCAGTGGCATACCTTGGTAACACTTGCGGAGGCTTCTCGCCACTAAACACTCTAATGAAGGTGACATCTGGTGAGGCATACCAATCTATGATGGCTATTATTGCCTCCATTACTTCTCGTGACATGCAAGGCGGATCTTCTTCAAAGATAAGCTTCTAAAGCAAGATGATGAAGTGGTTAGTTAGCCATGCCATTACTCCTCGATAACTACATTTCAAAAGTAACTTGAAATAGATGTGAATGGTAGTTTCTTGTGGTGTCCATGTCTAGGTCATGTGAGGGACATATTGTTGTGCACATATTTCATCAACTAAGTATGAAGACATATAGAACCTTGCTCGCTCACCCTCAGGTGGAATCTGAGCCTATGCTACATGCGACATCGGTTGTCGATCCAATAGATATGACTAGTTGAATGAATTTCCATCATTGACCACCTAGTCTAATAAGAATACCCACCCTTCAGGAAAGGTTTTTGCGCTCTCTTGAACATGGATTCTATAAGAGAAGATAAGCAAGATATGGTAAGCCTTCCTGAGGGACTTTGTCTTGTACATATGGGTGGGTGTATGTCCAAACCTCGATGGATCCTTCACCCAATGTTTGACAATTTCTCTTATGTTTACATATCTATGGTTGTCATAAAAGAGTGAGTCCATGCACTTTGCTGAAAGTCTTCCACCCGAAAGGTGGCAAGCTTTTTCTCACTCGCACTGCTTAATGTCATGGTGTTATCATTAATGTGTGAGACGATCCAGATGATTATATCTACACATGGGAAGGTGGGATAACTGCATGAAACCTTGTATAGTCCTGACTTCTGTATGTTGAGATAAACCTGTTGGTGCTCTAAATCTGCCTCAAAGTCCTTTGCAAAATCATCTTTAATCTGTTTCCATGTCAGTGATGATCCCTTTTCTATAAAAAACTGAGTATCTGCATACACTAGAAAATTAACAGGTGTTTAGTCAACTCCTTCCTAAGCACTTCTCTCAGTGTTTCCCTTTGAAGAATTTCTCTTAGCTGCCATGGTAACAGTGACTGCTATAGTGGTGCTCAAAAACTATTGTACCTTTGGGACAAAAAGGACACTTACGGAAAGAAAATGTTAATCTTAAGGGAATATACTTATGAGGAAAATTCAAGCAGCAAACAGGGTATTTTATAGGGAGGATTGCATAAGTTTCTCTAGAAATAGGGATTGGCTACCTATGGGAACTGCACACTATGCAGTCCCAGTAGTCAAGGTGGAAGCTTGATGGTTGAAGCTGCGCAAAGCACAATTCACCCTAGGCAGAGGCCTGAGAGATAATATGTATTGCATAGTCTCAGTGGCCGAGATAATAGGTTGGCTCCTAGAACTATGAAGTGTGAAGTTGGAGCCAGCTTGGACTATACACTACGCAATCTTATAGGCCAAGCTTCTACCTTGAGTTTGATGATTTCACAGTGCTACCTAGGAAAAATGAAAACCGACCAAGGATAACCAAGATCTACCCAAGGGAAGTGTGGAAAATGAGAACTTATGAGAGACAGTGTGAAGCTGAGTGCAGATCTAACTACGTGTGAGTAAATGCATGTGAATCAAGTGTAGTAATTAATCAAACGGAAGGAAAAATGAAGTATATGAGGAGAGTTGCTGCAACGATGACCATTAATGAAAAAATAGTAAAACTATTGCGACACTTGGGAAACATGATCTAAAACTTAAAAAAAAAAATCTACAAATTAAAGAAAAATCAAAAGGCCAACAACCATGAAGGGAAACAAGGTGAAACAACACTCACACAAGCCAAATGACAAAAACCAACAAATAAATGGTAAAATATGACAAAATCAAAACTCACCCAGAAAAGCGATGACGTTCACACCAAAGTTTACTTGAACTCCTAGGGAAGGATAGAGCTCTAAGATTGAGTTTTCAAGTGAGCTCTAGAAGCATCGATTAAATATATTTGGAAAAATTAGGGTTTATGACATGCAAGCCTAAAATCAAGGAAAATGTGACACTTGGCAGAAGCTTCTAAAATAGTGCAAGTGCCTCCCTTACAATACTAAAAGTAGATACCTATTTTTAGGGATTTTTTTTGCTTTTTTATTTTTTTCTTTTGCGGGGAAATTTGTCATGCACATTGTTGGGAAACACTGCGCAGTTCTAGGGAGCTGGGTAACTTTCCAGCTAAGTGTTGATCCAAGATCTTTTGCTTATAGATGTGTTAAAGAATTACGTGCATCAATTATAGCTTAACATAGAAATTTAATGTGCATATGAGAGAAGAGGAAAAACACATAAAGCATGAAAGAAGACAAGAATAATTGATAACAAAGTTCATCCGACTTGGACT
This sequence comes from Pinus tabuliformis, assembly GCA_031772625.1. Classification (NCBI taxonomy): domain Eukaryota; kingdom Viridiplantae; phylum Streptophyta; class Pinopsida; order Pinales; family Pinaceae; genus Pinus; species Pinus tabuliformis. The sequence goes on along the minus strand of CM062820.1, from coordinate 1,350,606,691 downwards.
ATGTCTCAGGGCCTTACTTGATTAATGGGGAGGCCTTCATCCATTAAGTGGCATGAGAAATTAGAGTACAAGCATCAGCTACAAAAAAAAGGAGTTTTATACCTCCATACTAAAAAATGGCCGAAAATGTAGAACTTTGATGGAGAAATGCACAATGTCATTGTGTTCATGGCATTGAGAAGTGCTGAAACCATATAAAATTTGTCAAAATCTGACAAAGTGAAATTTTGGCCCTCCTACCAAATTATGCCTCGAACTGCATGCACTCCCTCCTCTCCCTGGGCGCATGGATAAGTTGCATTTAAACAAAAAATAGGTGGCATATTTTTCAATGAAATAGTTATAACATAGTTGCTGGAAGGTTCGGTTAATATGGAAGAGGTCAGGAGGACAAACCCTACCTCCTCCTTTTTACATAACAAATTTCTTTATAATAAAAAATTGGTTGGGCCAGGCCCGCCTTGGGCAGCCAGCCCATCGTACCCTCACTGGATCCATTGCAACTAGGTTGGCGGTGGTTCTTTTGGCTGTGGTTGGGTCCATGCCCCAAGGGCCGGCCCACCAACTGTTACACATATTGCATACGGTGCCGAGTTGTGGTGTGGCGGGGTCATGGCTACCCACTCCATTATGTTGTTGTTATAACCATTCCGTGGGAGGAGCTGGGGGTCGTGGCCCACCCCTCCACCAATTTGTATTTATGGTTTGTGCATATAAGATTCGGGGTGGTGGGGTTGGTGGCCCGCCACCATTATATATATATATATATATATATATATATATATATATATATATATATATATATATATATATATATATATATATATATATATATATATATATATATATATATATATATATATATATATATATATATATATATATATATATTGTTATATAAACCCAACTGGGCATTTTTTAAAATTCAGTTTTTTGACTAAAGGAGTTGCTTTAACCAGGCAAGGATTTTGCTCGGAATCTGGCTAGAGTTGGCCGGATTTCGTCTGCCGGAAAAAGTATAAATTGTGCCTTCATTAATCCTTCCCAATCATCAAAAATCCAACCCGACTTTGACTGCCTCTATCTCCTTCATCCTGACTCGGATTGGAGTGTCATTCACACAGTTGGAATCAGGGTGACAAGAACTTTGATCTGATGTCAAGTTCATCATCTTTCGGCCACTTTGAATTTTGAGCCTTTTCCATGCCACTGGTGTTTGGAGATCCACCTAGATCAATCCTCCCCATTGAGGAGCTTTTGGACCCCAAAAGAATTTACACTTAGCACATTGTTTATGTCCTTTCAACCCACACTTTCGATCAACTGCACACAAAACTAGTAAATTTTTTTGCAATCATGCACACCACACATGACTTAACAACCCTTCCTTGTTAAGAGATTATAGCACAGACTCCTTGGACAAGTATTACATAAAAAGTAGTCAGTACCTCAACTACTAGTAAAGAAAGGCCTAAATATCATCATTGTGTTTTGAAGTGATAGGAAACACACCATCACTTTTACATTTACTTGCAACATATGATTTACAATGGTGGCCATAACAAGCTACTACCTTAGAAAAACCAACTTAACAAAGTAGATCACCATGAATGGGGTGGTTTCATTTGCTGAACATGTTCACCTTTCGGCTCCTCCAGCGATGTTTCCAAAGCATGGAGCATTGGACATGTGGTTTGTTGGTGTCCCCCTTTGTTGCAATGGCTACAATGATTCTTTTTCCTCCAAACATTCAAGGTTGCCTTAGGGCTCTTTCCCTTGGTGTTCCGCTAATAAATGTTTATGGGGCCCCCACTATCACTGGACTGTGAGGAGGGAATTTCATCGTCTTTCGTTGGCTGGTTACTAGCTGTATTGGATCTTTCACCCATTTCCTTTTTGGTGTATCCGAGCCCTGCATGACACAGAAATTCCTCGACTTTGATGGGGTTTATGATGCCTTAGCCTTTGATCCCAAGGCCCTTTCCCTGATACCCCATCTTCTTCAATAGTTTGGATCCAATCCCTGTAGTATGTTTTTCAAAAGGAGCAAATTCATCGTCATGAAAAAAATATGAAATGAAGGAATCACTTTTTACCTCCGGATAGCGATACTATAGCTTTTCCAAGGCCTCATCCTTGGCTTGAAACTAGTGGAGTAATCTTTATTTTCTTCCCTTGCCTCCTGTAGTAGCCTCCTTAGCTCAACATTTTCTACTTGGATGTGGTGGTTGATCTCCTCAAGTTCTTGGAGTCCTACTATGGGGAGTGCCCTTTTCGTTATGTCCATTGAAATCCTTGACTCATGGCTAGAATCAAACCCCAAATCCATAGGTCCTCCTACTGTGATCCCAAGGGCTACAAAATTTGTTTCATCGCCATAATTAGACCCCAAGTCAATGGGCCTGCCTCGTGTAAATCCTGTACCTATGACCTTATCATCTTCCTCTCACTCAGAATCTTGGTTTTATTGCATGGTGGTGACGACCTTCTGCTTCCCCTTTCTATCATTCCTTTCAGGTCTCAACTCAGGGTGCAACTTCCAGCAATTTTCTTCATCATGCCCCTCTTTCTCACAATGTGTACAAGAAGGCTTTTCTCCCCTTCTCTTGGCTGTTGTTGCTCTCTTTGAGTGGTCATATCGTTCAGGTTTTCCCCTATTTTCTAGATGAATGGCCTTTACACTAGCCGAGTCAGTGGTAGTAGGTTCAAACAATAATAATGAATGTCTAATGTAACTATGTAATGATCCAATATACTTAGTTACTACTTCAGGTGAATCAAGTGCAATGCCCAAATTAAGTGCTTGTTTTCTAAACTCCTCGGTAAAGCTTTGAATATCCTGACCTCTAGCTTGCCTTAAGGATTACCAATCCATTAACGATTTTTTCATATAACCTAAGTGTTGATGCCCCGAAAATCGTTGTATCAACATTGGGGGATAACCACCTGGTCCGAACCTTAGTACAACTCCTTTTCCGTTTGGAATGGTGGCTCCGACTGGGGATAATGGGACTAGTTTCCCAGTAATGGATAAACGGGATGAATGAATGATTGGTTGGCTAATCTAATGATAGGCGAATAACTTAATCTATCGGCGAAATAAAAGAACTACTACTAATCCCGAGAACTATTGTACTTTTAAAGTGTAGCGCTTGATGATCTATGTTTATAAACAGGCATGTAGATGACTCTATTCAATAAACATGGAATTTTATTCATTTAAGAATTACTCTGCTTAAATCGTTAAACAAAGGGATTAGCGCAATATTGCTACACTTTATATATCATCGATACATATATGATCAAAGGAAAGGCATCCCATAAACATCCAATAGTGGAAGGAATAAAGAAATGCTGTTAAAACACATACATATATTCAATAATAGCAAAGGTAATCAAATAACAATTCATATGAAAATAATGAATTCAGACATAGATAATAGTACCATATGAGCTGCTAGACACTCCCAATATCAATCGCTATTTGAGATTCTTCCTCCAACGCAGAAATACTTTCAAACAAAGACAGTAGGGCACATTTGCATAAAAGCTTCCTTGTCAAAATTAGAATAACTGGTCCAGTTTTATAAAAGAATATGTCTGAAGCACAATAGTGCGACTTCAGTCTTTAAGTCAAGTACAAAACTTTATGACCCTTTCCAAAACAATGAAAGGGTCTATAAATACTTAATTAATCTAACTATCTACGAAACTGAAATCCTACTTAAGTGGTATCAATTGATTTTGATCATATTTTCCTCAGCAATCTGGCAGTCGGCGGCATGAATCATCAAGTAGGCTGTTTGCCTTTAAATCTGAGCTGACTTATCGCAAGCATCGGCTCCACTTTGGGCGGTCTGTTGAGGCGAGAGCTAAGCTGGGTGGCATAGGTGGCATCCTAAATATTGGGGATAATATACCCGATTGCATCTGTAAGGCACTTGAGGGCGGCTCTCTGAGTGTGTGGTTTTACCAAAAAGAACCAATAGGTGTCCCATGTTAAACTGTTAATTCCAGCAATTAACCTCCCCTTTTCCTCTAGATCTGGATAGCATGAGTGCTCCAATGTTTTCATCGCTGTCAATTTTCCTGGTGTGCATTGGGAAATCATGTTTGACAAGTAGAGAGTGTTATTAACTAATTCAACCAAATTGCTTGAAGTTGATTTGCATCTTGAAACTGCCCTCTCTGCTTTCATTAACTGGGACTGCCATTCTGTAAATAGTATATCTTTATGTGACTCTAAAATTCTTGGTAAATTCGCCGCTTGTCCTTGATCAGTATCTTGCCAGTCAAGAAATGCAGCTATCGTTTCTTCAGCTTGATCCAATTCCATCCTAGCCTTTTCTACTTTCTCGCTTATTGATGCCGTTAATTCACATAGTGGCTCTGCCTGGGCGATTTGTTGACATAGAAGCTTAATTTGGGATATCAATGCAGTATTTATCTGTAGTGCTTCTACTCTGAATTCAGTTATTTGTGGAACGCCCTTTTTCTTCTCAAGCTTTGCTGATAGTTGAGCAATCTGCTCATCTTTTGTTTTCAACATTTGCTCATTTGCTGCCTTCAGTTGCGCCAAGGCCTCTGACAATTCTTTCTGCTTTTGGATTGCGTTGTGGTCAATCCTTTGTTTCTCTGCCTGCAATTGTTGAGTTAGTTTATTGTTTACTTGCTGTTGTGTCAACAATTGTTGTTCTGCCTGCTCCGCTTTCTGCTTTGCTTCAGTTAGCTATGCCTGTAATAAGAAAATTTCCTGGTCTTTTGTTTTCAATAAAAGACTCACCTCTGATGCCTTTTCTATTGTTGCTGCTGAATAGGCTCCAGCATATTGTGACAGTTTTGTCAGGTAATCAGAGGGGTCAAATTCCTCCTTCCAAACCACATTGCCCATGACCGTCTGTTCTGGGAAAAGGGAAGGTTGATTAGTCCTTCTTCTCTTCCTCTGTCGTTTTACTACAGCTTTATGCCTTGGGCTGTAGAAGACATCCAAGGGAGGAATCTCTTCCACCTGCAAAATAATTTGATCGGAGGGGTCCTTTGGTATTATTTCTACTTCCTTTGAAATGGGTGGGCCGCTGGTTCCACTTTGAACCTGTTGTGAAGTGGTTTCCTGTGTGTCTGCTGCTTTCGAGGTTTCAGTGTTCTTTGAACATTCCAGACTACTGATAATAGAATCAAATTGCTACCATTCCTGGAGCAATTTTGGATCAATATGAGTATCCACATTTTCTTCAATGTTGGTCTGTTTCTGCTCTTTAGTCTGGGTCTCCTCCCGCACTTTCTCCTATTCTTTAGTCTGAGTTTCCTCCTGTGGTTTTTCTTGTTCTGTTGTTGTAACCAGAGGTTCCTTTGATTGTCCCCGTTCAGGCTCGCTTGACGTTGTTGCTAACAGATCCAGAGGCAGAGTTTGCAACCTCTGTTCTCTAAGTCTGTTGAATTCAACCAACCCTTCATCTTGATATTTCATTCTGGAAAATGCCTTAACCTACATTATTGACTCAGCTGAGGAGAACATGTCATCGAACATATCTTCTTTATGATCAAACTTTGCCAATTTGGCCTGTTCAAGTGCATTATAGGCGACTTTGTTGGGATCAAATTGCCTATTAGGGAGAGTTGCTAGAGTTAATGATTTCATCTTTGTAGCTTCTTTCTCTACATGTTTGAGATCATGCAAGGTGTAGACACCGCATCTCAAAGGAAAAGAGGGCCAGCCCTGCTTCTTATTTTTCTTGAGAGTCTGTGTAACACTCTCAGCAATGATCTGATAAGCTATTTCCCTCGCCAGCAGTTTATCAGGTATGTACAAAGGAAGGACATGAGGTTTGGCTTGGCTACCGAAAACTCTTATAAGTGAACTTTTCCTCCCCGATACATCTTCCTACTGATGTTAAATCAATCCCGGCTTGGTAGGAAATCTTGGGAGCAGGTTTATCAAAAATAGAGTAATGAATGGGTAACATAAAGCCATTGCAGACTTGGTATAAATGGTGCTTATAAGAGGATTTCCATAATTTCTGATGGTATATGTGAATAGGCATGGGGTCTTGTGATGTCCACCTCCAGCCGAGCACAGGAAATTCAGAGTTAAAACACAAGGTATCTAAAATATAGGCACTGTAGTAGAATGGGGGAATTAACCTTTCAGTAACGCGGGTCTTATTTCTAAACTCAAGAACAGCTGTTGCTAATTTATCTGAGAGAATAGTGGCCCAATCCATTATTTCACTGTTACATGCTGCTTCCATCAAAGGAACCATTTCTATGGTGAAATTAGAAGAGTCGTGCAACCCCCACAATCTACACATCATTATTCCAGCATAACAATAAGGAGAACATAGGGAATCAACCGAGTACTTACCGGAAGATTCATGTTTGTGTTTTGCCGGATTTTGTCTCCAATCCCGAATGGGTTCAGATTCAACTTCATTCTCTTTTCGGAATTTCTCCAAAAATGCCTTGTTGTACTTCTTCTCTGGCTCAGGAAAATGATACATTTGCCTTAAATCATTAGCCTTGAATGACCTGAAAATTCTCCCGTCTCTGGTGCAGAAGGTTCTGTCCATGATCGGGATTTCCTCAATTTCCCATCGCACTACATCTGTATATGGGAGAATTTGTTCCCGAGCTGCTATCCGATGAAGGAAGGAGTCAGCTAAGTCCTTTAAAGTACCATCAGATTTCCAAGTTGAATCTGTAGAGGCTTGTACTGTTGTCACTTTAGGTTCTTCGGCTTCAATCAAATTGTAGGTACTTTGCCAAGTAGTTTTGCCGAGACCAGAACATGTAGTATCAGATATCAATCCTTTCTTTTTATTTGTTAGATCCGCGACGGCTTGTCCTGTGGCTGGCGCAGCGGAAGCGACTGTGGTTTTCTTAGATTTCTTCCCCATTCTGCTTGAGTTTTCTGCTTTGGATGAATTTTGCACAGGAGTGAAAATAAACGTAACACAGAGAATTGGTAATGAAAATCCAATATGAGAAAGATAAATTGATCAATGCGTGATGAGGGATTAACTTTTAAAGTGGCCGCGAATACAATCTATGGGAAGATTTTAGGACTTATTATTACATTAAATGGCCGTTTAAACCTGCCAATCCTTTAAATGCCCATCATATCATTAATCGGCCGAATGATTCGTTTAAGCGTGCCTTGGATGTTTTGGCGGTTGAGCGCAGGTAAATCATTGTTCGACAGATCAAGCTTTTAATATGAATTGATAGTAGTATCCTTCTATCTTAACGGCTTTTTTGAAATTTGCGCTTTATCGCAATCGGGTATCGGGGAGAACTTTAACTCCTTATATTGTCACCTTTTGAAATCCCCGATCACCAATAGCGATATCGCATCGCATCGGGAGTATTGGCATTCTACGAAAGCATGGAAAGCGTATCGCCAATCGCCGATAGCGATATCGCATCGCATCGGGGTGAATTACCTGGGGCGCTTTAAGAACATGCATAGAATATTGCCAATAGCCAATAGCGATATTGCATCGGGGAAAACCAATGGGTCGTTAACGTATGCTCCCTATGTCATTGTGATATGCGATCTTGCAATCGCTTTATCGCAATGACAAAAGATTGATTATTTGTATTATTAAGATCAAAATGGGTTTATCGAAAAGGTTTTCATAGTGTTTTTCATTTTGTTTTCAGACCTTTTTTGGACAATACAATATTGATACCAATCAAATCTAAAGGGACCCATTTCATATGATAGGTTTTCTAAATAAATAATGATATGAAATGGGGGGTTGTTGTAGAGCACAACAATTGGCGATTCACTGGAAGAAACAGTTATCTCTGAAAAGTATGGAAATACTTAAACTTTTTCAAAATAGAGTTCTCATTAAAAGGGAAATTCTAATATAACTAGGTATATATGCATTCTAAATAAAATGAATCTATCTTTGTTAATTTCCCTCTTGTTTAAAATTAGATACATTCTAAGTTTTAAATTGGCGTTTATTGGTTTATAATGATAAAACAGAGAACCTTTCCAAATCAGCTTTTAAAATTGACTCCTTTGTCATAGGTAGAGCCTCTGCTACCAGCAAACATTCATAGTTTCGACAGGGATACCTTTAAACCATATTATTGTCCATGGTCCCATCCATTTAAGAGTGTGATTAACAGAATGAATTCAAAACATGTTTTCACATTTTGTATTTCCTGTCTTTTTCTGTTATTGTTAAGATAAAAAGCCATTGTCCTAGTTTGGTGGCCAGCTATTGACAATGCCATTCATTGGTAGTAATCTAACCGAACAAGCTGGCTCGTGATGAGACCCCTTGTCTTATAATTCTAAGCCATTACCCTGTTTTGGTATGCAGTATTGGTAATTTCGGTTAAACTATTTCCCTATGAACATGGTAAGCAGGCTTGTAATAAGACCTCTTATCTTTAATATCAGATATTTTAGAATTACACTCTGAGTAACCATAAAATTTAGTGAATGGGATGGACAATTTCCTCCTTAAGAGTAAATGGATGACAAGGTAAGAGTTAAAGATGCTGAAGTTGGATTAGCTTCTGTTTTGATATTGATAACCCTTTTGTGGCCAATCTGAAAACATAAAATGATTTACAATACTTCTAAACTTCGAGAAGGGTTCACAAAAATTGAATTGTGATTTTGGAATGCAATTATACCTAGTTTCCTAGAAATTATCTCTCTTATGTAAGACTTCTATTATTTAAAAGTAAATATCCACACCACTTCTGTTGAGCAACTTTTAAATACAGCAAAGTTCAATGGAAGATACATTACAACTTTATTTTCTAATGGTCCTACAAACTACAAAACTCTATTAAACTAAAAAGGAGAAGGGGTTACCTCCTCAATTAAAGAATTTCTTTAAGACAAGGCCATTAACAGGGAGAGAATCTCTCAAACCTGATAAATCTTGTAATATGAAGGTCGAATGGCCTATCTTCTCACAGATCTGAAATGGCCCAAGCCACATCTTCTGGAACTTGGTGTGTTTTCCCTTGTCCTCATGGGCTTTGTCCCATTTCAGAACTAAATCACCGACTTGAAATTGTTTTGAACTGGATGAGACTGAATCAAAGGATGACTTGATGATTTGCTGATGTTTTGCATGAATAATCTTGGATTTTTCCCTTTCCTCTTCTAATTTTAGAATTTGGTCATGTCTAAGTTGAATAGAAGTGAAGGGCTTTCCTCAATAAACTGAACTAAGGCTAGAGAAGGAAGAACAAGATTTGTTGGTATCACTGCTTCTTTTCCATACACAAGGTTAAACGGAGAAGATCCTATAGAAGCCTTTTGTGTTATCCTATCAGCCCATAGTGCGAATATTAAGGATTTGTGCCATGTTTTATGGTTTGTTCGATAGTTCGCTTAATAATTTTAATCAGATTTTTATTTGTAGACTCGGCTAAACCATTACCCTGAGGATAGTAATTAGCAGAATATTTTAATTTAAATCCTCTTTTAATAGCGAAATCAAACATAGCATTGCCTGAAAAGTAAGATGCATCATAAAAAACAAGAGCATTTGGGACACAAACCTGGTAATGATGAACTGATCTATAAACTCAATGATTGCCTCAGAATTTGTTGTCTTCAAAGGAATTGCTTCAACCCACTTAGTAAAATAATCAGTAGCAGTAAGGATATACTTATGCTATTTGGAAGAATGTGGAGTGATTTCCTCAATGATATCCAATCCCCATTGCTCAAATGGTTGTTCAATGTTGACCGGCTGCAAAGGAAAAGCTGATTTTCTTTGTCTTCCACTAGAAGTTTGACAATTTTGGCATTTCCTTACATATTCATGGGCATCTCTAAGAAGAGTGGGCCAATAATAGCCAGCATGAATGATTTTATGGGCTGTTGTGTCAGCTCCAAAATGTCCTCCTGCTGGTCCATCATGTAATTCCTGCAAAACCTTTTGTGCTTCAGGTTTTTCTAGGCACCTTAATAAGATTGAATCATATTTTTCCTAAAAAGCACATCATCAATAATCGTGAAATTTTTCGCTTTCAATCTAATGGCCCTTTTGTTTTTGTAAGACAGGTTAGGAGGTGCATATCCATTTTTCAAATAAAAGATTAAGTCAGCATATTGTGACCCAGAACCAGTAATACTTATCTGGTTGATTTCTTCGGTTTGATCTGTATCACTTGATTCTGGAATGTTGGATGCTCCTGCCAATAACCTGCAAAAACTTGGCTTCTAACAATCTTTGCTGGTTTAATTTCTAAGTCATATTCTTGAAGTGTTGTAACCCAATTTTCCCTTTTTTCACCTAGTTCCCTTTGGATCAATAGTTGCCTTACTGTAGGGAAAGGAACTATAACTTTTGTGTGGGCTTTTAAAAGAAAGGGTCTGTAATGTTTGACAGGTTTATATATAGCAAAGGCTTGTTTTTCTACTTCGGAGTAATTCAATTCAGCACCCTGAAGATTTGAACTATAAAATGAAATGGGTGCTTCCAGATTGTGATCATTGAGCTGTGTGAGTGCTGCTGCATAAGACAAGGTGGATGCGATAGTATACAATGTAAAATGATTAGAAAAATTAGGAGTATTTAAGGCTGGGGCATTGATTATTGATTGCTTGATTAAATCAAATGCTTCCTTTTCTGCTGATCCCCACTTAAATACTGAATTTTTCTTAATCATAGTTTGAAGTGGCAAAATAATTTGAGAAAAATCTGGAACAAATCTTTTGACAAAATTGATTTGGCCTAAAAATGACTGCATGGATTTTTTATTATGAGGGAAAGGGATTTCAGAGATTTCTTTGATCCAGTCGGGATCAATATAAATGCCATCTTTAGACACAATAAAGCCTAAGAGCTTTCCTTGATCAAGAGCGAAGAAAGATTTTTTAGGGTTAAGAGAAATACCATATCTTTTGCAGCGTTGAAAGATTTGATTTAGATCATGCAAATGATTGGACCTCTCCTTAGAGAATACAATAATATCATCTAGATAGACGACTACTGTTCTATTAATCAACCCTTTAAAAGCTATATCCATCGCTCTTTGGAATGTCGCTCCTGCATTAATAAGTCCGAAAGGTATTTTCTGATACGCATATGTTCCCCATTTTGTTCTGAATGTGGTTTTAAGCTGGTCATCAGGATGGACCAGAACTTGGTTATATCCTGAGAAACCGTCTAGAAAGGACATTAACTCAGAGCCTGCTACTGATTGGAGTATCTGCTCCATAGTAGGCAATGGGAAATTATCTTTTAAGCTTGCCTTGCTCAAATTTCTGAAATCAATACAAATCCTAATGTCGCCATTTTTCTTTCTGACTGGCACCATATTGGAGACCCAGTTTGAGTGCCGAACGGGAAAAATAATCTTAGCTTTCAAGAGTTTGTTAAGTTCAGATTTTATTTGACTCTCTAAGTTTGGATGCATTTTTCTCAACTTCTGCTGAATTGGTTTCTGATCGGGAAGCATTGGAATGGTATGCTGGATGATGGATGTATCATATGTCTTCAAATCATCATATTTCCAAGCAAAAACCTGTTTATTTTTCCTTAACAGTCTAGTAAATGCCTCTTTCTCTTCCAAGGAAAGTCCTAATCCTAAATTAATGTTTTGAGGAGTTTGCTCAGTGCCAAGATTTATCAACTCAAACCATAGGGTAGAACTTTGGAGCTTTGCATTAGTCACAGGTTTAAACCTATCTTTAATATCATAAAGATCTTCAAGCTTTACCACAGGCTTAGGGATTGAGTTTTCCTCAGGTTTACCTCTGATTTGAAGGTCATGCTCGTTTTCCTCGATGATTTGATCATCATAGGACTTTTCGTAAGTTAAGAACTGTAAAATATCTTCATCATGGTTGAATACTCTCCAATTAGTGACATTGTCAGGAATTGATGGCCTAAAAAGCAATTCTACTGAAAATCTATCTAGGCTGTAGTCTTCGGAAGGTAGGAGCTTGGAAGCGACATTGGCTAGCAGGTCGGCTGCCGAATTTTGAGACCTGGGAATAGAAGAAATATTGAATGCCAAAAAGTGGGAGGTAAGTTCCTGTGTCAGCGATTGATAATGCTTGAGATGGGTGGAAAGACAATGAATTGTATTCCTTACCTGTTTGATAATAATTTCAGAATCTCCGAACACTTTCAAATATTGGACCTTAAGGCCGATGGCTTTATATAGTCCTTGGACTAAGGCTTCATACTCTGCTGTGTTATTTGTGCATTCAAATTCTAACCTACAGGACAGCATTGTTTTTTCCCCTTGTGGGCTAATCAAAATACATCCTGCTCCTGAGCCCTCACTAGATTTGGACCCATCGAAATATAACGACCAAAATAAAGAAGTATTAACAAATTTATTTACAGTTTTCTCAGTACCATTGAAACATCTTGACCTATCTGTTTGTGAAAAAATTTCAATCTGAGATGTAAAATGGTTTACTGAGAAAGGGGATGGCTGGGCAGCGAAGTTGCCAAAGAATGACTCTGATGAATAATTCCCCAAAATGTTGTTATTAAATGCTATTGGTTGGTTTTCTTGCTCAAACTCAGTAACTGTATGGGTCATATGTTTTTCCCGGTCGATCCTTATTTGATTTGGCTTACCCTTATAGGGAAGCCACATATGTGACCAATCAGTAGAAATATACCCATGTAGTTTTTCAGACCAATCCCTACTCAAGATCAAACCATAAAATTCAGGTATATCGGCTATTAGGATATCAATCCTTTGTACTATTCTGGGATCAGCAGATAACCTGATATTTATGGAATTAATCTCTTCCAAAACCTGTACTTTAATCCTGTCCAACTGTACAATATCAATAGCAGACTTCTGGGGTTCAATGTTCAGTTTGGAACAAACTGAAGCTGGCATTATGTTAGAAGATGCCCCTGAGTCAATCAAATAGTTGTGCAGGTTTCTATTATAGATCTCATAGGTTAGAAGGAAAGGTGGAGTATGATAGTTTGACCTATCTCCTATTAGGACTGCATCAGTAGCTTCAACCATACCAGAAGGTGGTTGACCTGTATTGTTAGCAGCTTTAGCACTGGGAAGAGGTGAAGTGGGAACAACATTTAATTCTTTGAGAAGCAATTTCTTCTGATGTTTTAATTTGCTAAGTTCAAACATGGTAATGTTTGCCTTAGTTTTCTTCATATCATCAACAATATTGTAATCCATTGAATCGGATACTACCAAAGTTTTAGATGTTGAAGGAGTGTTTGAGGTTGAAGGTTGGTTTTGGGGAACTGCTGCAGGTGGCTTCTTTGTAGGTACTTTTTCCTTTGTTGTAGCAGCACCTGCACTCCTTTTCTTTGAAGTTGCCTGAACAGGTTCGGAGGTACTTTTACTCCTAGTAGTGACAGGAAACGCTTCTTCTTCATTATCTGTATTGGAGTTAGGCAGTATGAAATCCCACATTCCATGACATTCAACAATCTCCTCTTCTTCATCAGTAGGTGTAGCTGTTTCTTCTTCTCCTTCTTCAAGATCTGAATCTGCATTTGATATAACATTTGGTGGTTTTGATTCAGTTTTCTTATAATTTCTAAAGGGTCTTTTTGTTGAGGTTTCGGCTACTTGTTTCTTGATTTCAACCATTTCGTTTGACAAAGTCTTGAGGACCTTTTGCAGACCCTCCATGTCATATGGATCTTTTAGGGTTTTCTTCCTTGAATCATCTTTAAAAGAAACTTTTTTGGCTTTTCTGTCTTCCAGAGCAGCTTTCTTTTCTAGAGCATTAATGTGTTTCTCCACAGCAAGTGCTTCTTTCATGTTTTCAGCTAAAGTAGGTTTGCCAGCCCTATCTACAAAAATAGCTATATTGGCAGGTAAGGCGGTTATATACCATTCGCTTCGGATTTGCTCACTTGGTTTGGAGGCCGTTGGGATTTTATTCAAGAGTTTATTGAATCAGGCATTAATTTCCTTAATCGGTTCCCTATGCTCTATCCTAAGATTGGAGAGATCGTTTATTAGTGTAGCCAAAGACCTATCATCTCCATACTTAGTAAGAAATTGTTCTTGGCAAGCGTTCCAACTGGTAATAGAACCAGAGGGTAAAGAAAAATACCAGGATCCTGCTGATCCTTGCAAGGTATAAGGGAAAAGTCTAACAACAACATCTTGTTCTGTTACTCCTTTCAAGTTGACTACCAACATGAAGTTATTAATATGTTCCTCAGCTTGGGTCCCATCATCTGGGTTAAACTTGGGTAGCCATTTTTCAGGAGCATCAGGTAATGCATGCAATGGTGCAGGCATGTTGACTGCACCAGGCCTGGTCCATGGATCTGCCATTATAACAGCAGTAGTAGATGATACTACTGTTGAAATTCCAAATGTTTGGGAAGGAAATGATATTGCGGAGTGAGCAGGTTAGGATGTTAAAGCTCCTAATCCCTGATGAACAACAATATGTAATGGGGGAGTGGATGGTTGACTTCGCACAGGGGAAAGTGAGATGGAGGATGTGGATGAAAGCTCTTCACTGTCAGATCCTTCAGTGTACTTCTTCACCTTTTTCCTTTTGGGTAAAGGGAACTCAGTAGGTTCAATACCGAGCTTTTCGCTCTGAAGTCTGGTGAGAGGGTGAGGTAGATTAAACTGCGAAGTTGCACTGCTTTGTGATACCTCAGATTTCTGTGGTGAAATCAAGAAGCTCTGAAGTTTGTGGATAAGAGACTGGACTTCAAGGGATTCAAGACTTAATTGTTCTGGAGTATGATGGATTTGAGCAGTGGTAGTTGATTTCTCTTCTTCTTGTTTGGATACTGGAGAACCAGCATGCAATTGGGAAGTATGAGCTGATACGGAGGGAGAATTACTCTTAGAATGGCCTGCAGATTTAGGTTTACTTGCCATTCACAGTTGAGGCCGTCCTTCTAGCGCCAAAAATGTTGATGCCCCGAAAATCATTGTATCAACATTGGGGGATAACCACCCGGTCCGGACCTTAGTACAGCTCCTTTTCCGTTTGGAATGGTGGCTCCGACTGGGGATAATGGGACCAGTTTCCAAGTAATGGATAAACGGGATGAATGAATGATTAGTTGGCTAATCTAATGATAGGCGAATAAATTAATATATCGGTGAAATAAAAGAACTACTACTAATCCCAGGAACTATTGTACTTTTAAAGTATAGCGCTTGATGATCTATGTTTATAAACAGGCATGTAGATGACTCTATTCAATAAACATGGACTTTTATTCATTTAAGAATTACTTTGCTCAAATCGTTAAACAAAGGGATTAGCGCAATATTGCTACACTTTATATATCATCGATACATATATGATCAAAGGAAAGGCATCCCATAAACATCCAATAGTGGAAGGAATAAAGAAATGTTGTTAAAACACATACATATATTCGATAATAGCAAAGGTAATCAAATAACAATTCATATGAAAAGAATGAATTCAGACATAGATAATAGTACCATATGAGCTGCTAGACACTCCTAATATCAATCGCTATTTGAGATTCTTCCTCCAACGCAGAAATACTTTCAAACAAAGACAATAGTGCACATTTGCATAAAAGCTTCCTTGTCAAAATTAGAATAACTAGTCCAGTTTTATAAAAGAATATGGCTGAAGCACAATAGTGCGACTTCAGTCTTTAAGTCAAGTACAAAACTTTACGACCCTTTCCAAAACAATGAAAGGGTCTATAAATACTTAATTAATCTAACTATCTACGAAACTGAAATCCTACTTAATTGGTATCAATTGATTTTGATCATATTTTCCTCAGCAATCTGGCAGTCGGTGGCATGAATCATCAAGTAGGTTGTTTGCATTTAAATCTGAACTGACTTATCGCAAGCATCGGCTCTACTTCGGGCGGTCTGTTGAGGCGAGAGCTAAGCTGGGTGGCATAGGTGGCATCCTGAATATCGGGGATAATATACCCGATTGCATCTGTAAGGCACTTGAGGGTGGCTCTCTGAGTGTGTGGTCTTACCAAGAAGAACCAATAGGTGTCCCATGTTAAACTGTTAATTCCAGCAATTAATCTCCCCTTTTCCTCTAGATCTAGATAGCATGACTGCTCCAATGTTTTCATCGCTGTCAATTTTCCTGGTGTGCATTGGGAAATCATGTTTGACAAGTAGAGAGTGTTATAAACTAATTCAACCAAATTGCTTGAAGTTGATTTGCATCTTGAAACTGCCCTCTCTGCTTTCATTAACTGGGACTGCCATTCTGTAAATAGTATATCTTTATGTGACTCTAAAATTCTTGGTAAATTCGCCGCTTGTCCTTGATCAGTATCTTGCCAGTCAAGAAATGCAGCTATCATTTCTTCAGCTTGATCAAATTCTGTCCTAGCCTTTTCTACTTTCTCGCTTATTGATGCCGTTAATTCACATAGTGGCTCTACCTGGGCGATTTGTTGATATAGAAGCTTAATTTGGGCTATCAATGCAGTATTTATCTGTAGTGCTTCTACTCTGAATTCAGTTATTTGTGGAACGCCCTTTGTCTTTCAAGCTTTGCTGATAGTTGAGCAATCTGCTCATCTTTTGTTTTCAGCATTTGCTCATTTGCTGCCTTCAATTGCGCCAAGGCCTCTGACAATTCTTTCTGCTTTTGGATTGCGCTGTGGTCAATCCTTTGTTTCTCTGCCTGCAATTGTTGAGTTAGTTTATTGTTTACTTACTGTTGTGTCAACAATTGTTGTTCTGCCTGCTCCGCTTTTTGCTTTGCTTCAGTTAGCTGTGCCTGTAATAAGAAAATTTCCTGGTCTTTTGTTTTCAATAAAAGACTCACCTCTGATGCCTTATCTATTGTTGCTGCTGAATAGGCTCCAGCATATTGTGATAGTTTTGTCAGGTCATCAGAGGGGTCAAATTCCTCCTTCCAAACCACATTGCCCGTGACCGTCTGTTCTGGGAAAAGGGAAGGTTGATCAGTCCTTCTTCTCTTCCTCTGTCGTTTTACTACAGCTTTATGCCTTGGGCTGTAGAAGACATCCAAGGGAGGAATCTCTTCCACCTGCAAAATAATTTGATCGGAGGGGTCCTTTGGTATTATTTCTACTTCCTTTGAAATGGGTGGGCCGCTGGTTCCACTTTGAACCTGTTGTGAAGTGGTTTCATGTGTGTCTGCTGCTTTCGAAGTTTCAGTGTTCTTTGAACATTCCAGACTGCTGCTAATAGAATCAAATTGCTGCCATTCCTGGAGCAATTTTGGATCAATATGAGTATCCACATTTTCTTCAATGTTGGTCTATTTCTGCTCTTTAGTCTGGGTCTCCTCCCGCACTTTCTCCTGTTCTTTAGTCTGAGTTTCCTCCTGTGGTTTTTCTTGTTCTGTTGTTGTAACCGGAGGTTCCTTTGACGGTCCTCATTCAAGCTCGCTTGACGATGTTGTTGGGGTTGTTGCTAACAGATCTAGAGGCAGAGTTTGCAACCTCTTTTCTCTAAGTCTGTTGAATTCAACCAACCCTTCATCTTGATATTTCATTCTGGCAAATGCCTTAACCTGCATTATTGACTCGGCTGAGGAGAACAGGTCATCGAACATATCTTCTTTATGATCAAACTTTGCCAATTTGGCCTGTTCAAGTGCATTATAGGCGACTTTGTTGGGATCAAATTGCCTATTAGGGAGAGTTGCTAGAGTTAATGATTTCATCTTTGTAGCTTCTTTCTCTGCATGTTTGAGATCATGCAAGGTGTAGACACCACATCTCAAAGGAAAAGAGGGCTAGCCCTGCTTCTTATTTTTCTTGAGAGTCTGTGTAACACTCTCAGCAATGATCTGATAAGCTATTTCCCTCGCCAGCAGTTTATCAGGTATGTACAAAGGAAGGACGTGAGGTTCGGCTTGGCTATCGAAAACTCTTATATAAGTGAACTTTTCCTCCCCGAACCATCTTCCTACTGATGTTAAATCAATCTCGGCTTGGTAGGAAATCTTGGGAGCAGGTTTATCAAAAATAGAGTAATGAATGGGTAACATAAAGCCATTGCAGACTTGGTATAAATGGTGCTTATAAGAGGATTTCCATAATTTCTGATGGTATATGTGAATAGGCATGGGGTCTTGTGATGTCCACCTCCAGCCGAGCACAGGAAATTCAGAGTTAAAACACAAGGTATCTAAAATATAGGCACTATAGTAGAATGGGGGAATTAGCCTTTCAGTAACGCAGGTCTTATTTCTAAACTCAAGAACAGTTGTTGCTAATTTATCTGAGAGAATAGTGGCCCAATCCATTATATCACTGTTACACGCTGCTTCCATCAAAGGAACCATTTCTATGGTGAAATTAGAAGAGTCGTGCAACCCCCACAATCTACACATCATTATTGCAGCATAACAATAAGGAGAACATAGGGAATCAACCGAGTACTTACCGGAAGATTCATGTTTGTGTTTTGCCGGATTTTGTCTCCAATCCCGAATGGGTTCGTATTCAACTTCATTCTCTTTTCGGAATTTCTCCAAAAATGCCTTGTTGTACTTCTTCTCTGGCTCAGGCAAATGATACATTTGCCTTAAATCATCAACCTTGAATGACCCGAAAATTCTCCCGTCTCTGGTGCAGAAGGTTCTGTCCATGATTGGGATTTCCTCAATTGCCCAACGCACTACATCTGTATATGGGAGAATTTGTTCCCGAGCTGCTATCCGATGAAGGAAGGAGTCAGCTAAGTCCTTTAAAGTACCATCAGATTTCCGAGTTGAATCTGCATAGGCTTGTACTGTTGTCACTTCAGGTTCTTCGGCTTCAATCAAATTGTAGGTACTTTGCCAAGTAGTTTTGCCGAGACCAAAACATGTAGTATCAGATATCAATCCTTTCTTTTTATTTGTTGGATCCACGACGGCTTGTCCTGTGGCTGGCGCAACGGAAGCGACTGTGGTTTTCTTAGATTTCTTCCCCATTCTGCTTGAGTTTTCTTCTTTGGATGAATTCTGCACAGGAGTGAAAATAAACGTAACACAGAGAATTGGTAATGAAAATCCAATATGAGAAAGATAAATTGATCAATGTGTGATGAGGGATTAACTTTTAAAGTGGCTGCGGATACAATCTATGGGAAGATTTTAGGACTTATTATTACATTAAATGGACGTTTAAACCTTCCAATCCTTTAAATGCCCATCATATCATTAATCGGCCTAATGATTCGTTTAAGCGTGCCTTGGATGTTTTGGTGGTTGAGCGCAGGTAAATCATTGTTCGACAGATCAAGCTTTTAATATGAATTGATAGTAGTATCCTTCTATCTTAACGGCTTTTTTGAAATTTGCGCTTTAGCGCAATCGGGTATCGGGGAAAACTTTAACTCCTTATATTGTCACCTTTTGAAATCCCCGATCGCCGATAGCGATATCGCATCGCATCGGGAGTATTGGCATTCTACGAAAGCATGGAAAGCATATCGCCGATCGCCGATAGCGATATCGCATCGCATCGGGGTGAATTACCTAGGGCGCTTTAAGAACATGCATAGAATATTGCCGATAGCCGATAGCGATATCGCATCGGGGAAAACCAATGGGCCATTAACGTATGCTCCCTATGTCATTGCGATATGCGATCTTGCGATCGCTTTATCGCAATGACAAAAGATTGATTATTTGTATTATTAAGATCAAAATGGGTTTATCGAAAAGGTTTTCATAGTGTTTTTCATTTTGTTTTCAGACCTTTTTTGGACAATACAATATTGATACCAATCAAATCTAAAGGGACCCATTTCATATGATAGTTTTTCTAAATAAATAATGATATGAAATGGGGGGTTGTTGTAGAGCACAACACTAAGGGATAAAATTGTTCCTTTAATGCAAAAATGAAACTAGTTGATGAGGAAAGAAGATTACCCACACTTTTACTGCTTCGCAATTTTCTCTCCCACCAGACAAGCGTAGTGCCACTCAGTTGAAGAGAGGCCAACTAAATCTTTGCTTCATCCTCTTCGATCTGCGGAACCTGTAGTAGATCTCAATCTACCTAATCCAGTTATCAAGCTTTTCTACATTACTTTCACGGTTATACATGGGAAGATCGAATTTGACATCTAATTTAAAGAAAGGTTTCTTAGATGCACCCCTTTAATTTCTACGATGATTATGACGAGAGGAAGAAGAGCTTTCACTCATGGAAGGATAAGGAGAGGGTTCTTCTTCACCATTTCCGTGCACTGAACCTTGTTCTTCTGCCATTTTCCCTTCTTCTTTCTCCAGTCTTGAAAACAACTGACCTACATTTTTTGCCATTACATAGAAGGTTTTGCGGAAATTGAGCTCCTCTTCATGATGAGCCTCTTCACCTGCCATGTTTCTCCTTCAATGTGCACACCTCACTTCGGGATCGAAAGACTTTAGTTCCCCTTCGCCGAAGCTTGTTTCTTGTTAGCATACAAACATGCAATTCACATCTAAAAGTACCTGCTCAGATACCACTTGATCCATGATCTTTTGCTTATAGATGTGTTAAACAATTACATGAATCAATTATAGCTTAACATAGAAATTTAATGTGCACATGAGAGAAGAGGAGAAACACATAAAGCATGAAATAAGACAACAAGACTTGATAACGGAGTTCGTCCAACTTGGACTACATCTCTGGGCCCCGCTCGATCAATGGGGAGGCCTTCATTCATTAAGTGGCATGAGAAAGAAGAGTACAAGCATCAGTTACAAAAAAAAGGAGTTTTATACCTCCATACTAAAAATTGGCCAAAAAAAGTAGAACTCTGATGGAGAAATGAACAACACCATTATGTTCATGGTGTCGAGAAGTGCTAGAACCATATAAAATTTGTCAAAATATCACAAAGTGAAATTTCGGCCATCCTACAAAATTCTGCCTCGAATTGCATCCACTGCCTCCTCTCCCTGGGTGCACTGATAAGCTACATTTAAATAACAAAGAGGTGGCAGATTTTTCAATGAAACAATTACAGTGCAGTTGGTGGAAGGTCTGGTTAATATGGAGGAGGTCAGGTGGTCAAACCCCACCTCCTCCTTTTTACATAACAAATTCCCTTATAATAAAAAATTGGCTGGGTCGGGCCCGCCTTGGGAGGCCCGCCCATCATACCCCCCTTGGGTGTGGCTGGGTTTGTGCCCCAAGGGCTGGCCCACCACCCATTACACATATTGCATATGGTGTTGAGGTGTGGGGTGGCGGGGTCATGGTTGCCCACCCCGTTATGTTGTTGTTATAACCATTCTATGGGAGGGGCCAAGGGTTTTGGCCCGCCCCTCCACCAATATGTATCTATGGTTTGTGCGGATAAGAGTTGGGGTGGCAGGGTTGATGGCTTGCCATCCTTATTTTATATATATATTTTTGTTATATAAACCGAACTAGGCATTTTTGAAAATTTAGTTTTTTGACCGAAGGAGTCATTTTAACCAGGCAATGATTTCGCTCAAAATCTGGCCGGAGTTGGCCGGATTTCAACCACCGGAAAAATTCTAAATTGTGCCTTCATTAATCCTAACCAGTCATCAAAAAGTCAACCCAAATTTGACTGCCTCTACCTCCTTCATCCGGACTCAAATTGGAGTGTCGTTCGCACCATTGGAATCAAGGCGATGAGCACTTTGGTTTGATTTCAAGTTCATCATCTTTTCGCCACTTTGAATTTTGAGCCTTTTCCATGCGACTAGTGTCTAGAGATCCACCTAGATCAATCCTCCCCATTTAGGAGCTTTTGGACCCCAAAAGCATTTACACAACACACTGTTTGTGTCCTTTCAATCCACACTTTCGATCACCTGCATGCAAAACTAGTACATTTTTTTGCAATCATGCACACCACACATGACTTAACAACCCTTGCTTGCCAAGAGTTGATAGCACACACTCCTTGGCCAAGCATTACATAAAAAGTAATCAATGCCTCAACTACTAATAAAGAAAGGCCAAAATATCATCATTGCATTTTGAAGTGATAGGAAACACACCATCACTTTTACATTTACTTGCAACGTATGATTTACAATGGTGGCCATAACAAGTTACTACCTTAGGAAAACCAACTTAACAAAGTATACCACCATGAATGGGGTGGCTTCATTTTATAAACATGTTCACCTTTCGTCTCCTCCAGCTATGCTTCTAAAGCATGGAGCATCGGACATGCAGTTTGTTGGTGTCCCTCTTTGTTGCAATGGCGACAATGATTCTTTTTTGTTGGCATTATGGTTCAAGTGTTGTCCTTGATGGCAACTCACTCAGTGGATGGTACAGGTGCTCAAAGGTTAGTACAGGTGATGGCAACTCAATCAGAAGACAGATCTCAGTACAGCATGGCAAGAAAGCTCATACACGCTCTTTCGTTAAGCCCAAGTCGCGTGTACACGCAAGTTAGATTCAGAAAAAGCGCGTGTATGTGGAAAGGTTCCTTTGGTTCATGGTGGTTAGACCTTGGAAGTTGTGCCTATGATTTCGGACCATTATGTCTCGACGGGCGTGTCGATCCCTAGTTTTAAAGTTGATGGTATTGTGTTACTATGGTTTTGGCTCTTGGTATTGAGAAAGGCCTAAGGCTATATAAGGAGAAGAAGATCATTAGGCAAAGATCATCTTTCGACAAGGCATGAATATCTAAGAGAGAAAGAGATCTGATATGCAGGTTCTGAGTTGGTTGATCTGAGCTAAGGAGAGATCTCATCGGTTGATGGAGAACTAGATCTAAGGAGAGATCGGGATCAAATGGTTTGAAATGCACTATCATGATATGGTTGATTATGCGTATTTCTAGATCTGCATATTGTCGCAATGTTACATTCTGAGTCTAACTAATATCTGGTACAGCTGCAAATTGAGAAAGTTTATTTTTAGATCTGTACGCAGGTTGGATTCGGTAAAAGCGCGTGTATACGCGGTTTCTGCTCATTAAAGTAGCGTATATCTTTTGAAGCTTGATTTGAGTTTACAGTGGGGTCTGACTGTTATTACAGAGTTCTGTAGTCTGCTCTGTGTTCTGGTAACTGGTGATTGACAGGGTTCAGTGGTTCAGTGATTCAAAGTTGGGTTGTTTTATGCTTCAATGATCTGTTGTGAAAATTGAATGAATTGTGGTCTTCAGATTGTAATGTTGTGCTTCAGGAATATCCAAGTCTGAAAATGTATGAAAAGTGATACCTGGAAGAAGGAAGATTGTAGGTCAGCACCTACGTACTAGTATCTTGGCTAGTACAAAAGAAAAAGGGGGTTGGAGCTCCCTTCCAAGGAAGTTTGGAGAACGAGAGAAGGTTGAAGCCTTCTGCAGGTTGTAGCCTGCGTACTGGTATAAGGCTGCACCAGTACAAAAGATTGTAAACTGAAGTTTCATATTAAGAAAGATAGAGACAACTTGCAGCAGGTGGTTTTCACCCACATTGGGTTTCCACCTTATATCTTGGTGTTCATGTGTGTGGCTTTTTATCTGTTCTGTTATACTGCACATGTTTACTGTTAATATGATGAATAATGTCCTGATGCACTTAATTGAAGAATAAGCCAACTAAATTGTGAGTTTTCTGCTTATACGCTGTTTTACTTCGTCACAGTAGCGTGTACACGCTGGTTCACTTAACTGAAGTAGCGTATATGTTTTTGGGCATTTGAAAAGTTTGATTAATCTGATAATACTGATTCACCCCCCCCTCTCAGTATTATTTCCAACATTTTTCACCAAACATGTAGGGTTTCCTTGGGGCCCTTTCCCCTGGTGTTCCTCTGATAAGTATTTATCGGGCCCCCACTATCACTAGACCGTGAGGACGGAATTTCATCATCTGTCATTGGCTAGTTACTAGCTGTATTGGAGCTCTCATCCATTTCCTTTCTAGTGTATCTGAGTCCTGCACGATGCGGAAATTCCTCAACTTCGATGGGGTTTACGATGCCTTGGCCTTTGATGTCGACACCCTTTCCCTGATACTCCATCTTCTTCAATATTTTGGATCCAATCCCTGTAGTATGTTTTTCAAAGGTAGTGAATTCATCATCATGAAAATCATATGAAATCGAGGAATCTCTTTTTACCTTTGGATAACGATGCTACAACTTTTCCAAGCCTTCATCCTTGGCTTTCAACTAGCGTAGTAATCTTTTGTTTTCTTCCCTTGCCTCCTGTAGAAGCCTCCTTAGCTGAACATTCTCTGCTTGGATGCGGTGGTAAATCTCCTCAAGCTCTTGGAGTCCTTCTGCAGGGAGTGCCCTTTTCATTATGTCTGTTGAAATCCTTGATTAATGGCCAGAATCAGACCCCAAATCTATGGTTCCTCCTACCGCAATCACAAGGGCTACAAACTTCATTTCATCGCCAGAATCAAACCCCAAGTCAATGGGCCTACCTCGTGTAAATCCTGTAGCTACGACCTTCTCATCTTCCTCTCACTCGGAATCTTGGTTTTGTTGCACGGTGGTGACAACCTTCTACTTCCCCTTTCTATAATTCCTTTCAGGTCTCAGCTCAGGGTGCAACTTCCAGCAATTTTCTTCATCATGCCCCTCTTTCTCACAATGTGTACAGAAAGGATTTTCTCCCCTCCTCTTAGCTGCTGCGGCTCTCTTTGGGTGGTCATCCCATTCAGGTGTTCCTCTATTTTCTAGATGAATGGTCTCTACACTAGCTGAATCAATGGTAGTAGGTTCAAATAATAATAATTAATGTCTAATGTAACTATGTAATGATCCAATATACTTAGTTACTACTTCAGGTGAATCAAGTGCAATGCCCAAATTCAGTGCTTGTTTTCTAAACTCCTCGGTAAAGCCTTGAACACACTGACCTCTGCCTTACCTTAAGTATTGGCAGTCCATTAAGGCTTTTTTCTTATAACCCAAGGGATAAAATTGTTCCTTTATTGCAAAATGAAACTAGGTGATGAGGAAAGAAGATTACCCACACTTTTACTGCTTTGTAATTTTCTCTCCCACCAGATGAGCACGGTGCCACTCAGTCAAAGAGAGGCCAACTGAATCTTTGCTTCATCCTCTTCGGTCTACTGAACCCTGTAGTAGATCTCAATCTGCCTAGTCCAATTATTAATATTTTCTACATTACTTTCACCATTATACATGGGAAGATCAAATCTGACATCTAATTTAAAGAAAGGTTTCTTAGATGCACCCCTTGAATATCTATGATGATGATGATGAGAGGAAGAAGAGCTTTCACTCATGGAAGGAGAAGGAGGGGGTTCTTCTTCACAATTTCCATGCACTGAACCTTGGTCTTCTACCTTTTTCCCTTCTACTTTCTCTAGTCTTGAAAGCAATTGACCTACATTTTCTGCCATTACATAGAAGGTTTTGTGGAAATTAAGCTCCTCTTCATGGCGAGCCTCTTCATCTTCCATGTTTCTCCTTCGACGTGCACGCCCTACTTCGGGATCAAAAGGCTTTAGTTTCCCTTCGCCTCTTCGGAGCCTGTTTCTTGTTAGCATACAAATATGCAATTCACATCTAAAAAGACCTGCTCTGATACCACTTGATCCAAGGTATTTTTCTTATAGATGTGTTAAATAATTACATGCATCAATTGTAGCTTAACATAGAAATTTAAAGTGCACATGAGAGAAGAGGAGAAACACATAAAGCATGAAAGAAGACAACAAGACTTGATAACGGAGTTTGTCTGACTTGGAATACATCTCCAAGCCTTCCTCAATAAATGGGGAGGCCTTCATTCATTAATTGGAATGAGAAAGAAGAGTGCAAGAATTAGTTACAAAAAATTGGAGTTTTATACCTCGATACTAAAAAATGGCTGAAAATTGTAGAAATTTTATGAAGAAATGGACAACGCCATTGCATTCGTGGCATCAAGAAGTGCTGAAACCATATAAAATTTGTCAAAATATAACAAAGTGAAATTTCGGCCCTCCTACAAAATTCAGCCTCGAACTAAGTGCACTGCCTCCTCTCCTTGGGTGCACTAATAAGCTATGTTTAAATAACAAATAGGTGGTGGATTTTTCAATGAAACAGTTATAGCGCAGTTGGTGGAAGGTTTGGTTAATATGGAGGAGGTCGGGTAGTCAAACCCCGCCTCCTCCTTTTTACATAACAAATTTCTTTATAATAAGAAATTAATGGGTCTGGCCCACCTTGGGTGGCCCTCCTACTGTACCCCCA
This sequence comes from Pinus tabuliformis, assembly GCA_031772625.1. Classification (NCBI taxonomy): domain Eukaryota; kingdom Viridiplantae; phylum Streptophyta; class Pinopsida; order Pinales; family Pinaceae; genus Pinus; species Pinus tabuliformis. Next base: position 1,350,580,601 of record CM062820.1, on the reverse strand, counting down.
CTGGCTCCATCATAATTAGGTTGGCAGGGGTTCTTTTGGGTGTGGTTGGGTCCATGCCCCAAGGGCCAGCCCACCACCCGTTACACATATTGCATACAGTGCCAAGCTGTGGGTGGCAGGGTCATGGCTGCCCACCCCATTATGTTGTTGTTATAATTGCTCTATGGGAGGCATTGGGGGTTGTGGCCCACTCCTCCACTAATATGTATTTATGGTTTGTATGGATAAGAGTTGGGGTGGTGCGGTTGGTGGCCCACCACCCTTTTTTTATATATATTTTTTGTTATATAAAATGAACTGAGAAACTAGATGGAGTTGGCCAGATTTCGTCTGTCAGAAAAAGTATAAATTGTGCCTTCATAAATCCTACCCAGTCATCAAAATGTCAACCCAACTTTGACTGCCTCTATCACCTTCATCTGGACTCAGATTAGAGTGTCATTCGCACCGTTGGAATCAGGGTGACGAGCACTTCGATTTGATGTCAAGTTCATCATCTTTTAGCCACTTTGAATTTTGAGCCTTTTCCATGCCACTAGTGTCTGGATATCTACCTGGATCAAGTGCATTGCACAATTTCAGAGCTTAGTGAGGGTTGTGCAATTTCTAGGCCTAGTGTTGGGTTGTCTACCATGACTATGTAGTTTCTGAGTTGAAGGATGACTAGCAGTCAAGACTATGCAATTCCCATCATCAAGGTTGCTTGCACTCAAGGATTGCACATTTTTTGGAGGTAAGCCCGGAATTGCTGTGAGACCAAGTTGGGAGATCAACTTGTGACTTAAAAGAATCAGTTAGGTAAGAAAACATAAGTCAAAATGAAAAGATAAATCGCAGTCAAATCATGAATACGTGGATCACTGCAATATATGCTATTGTGGATAAGAAGTGAGGCTCCAAAATCGAAGCATAAGAAAAATTTTGGAGGGTGGTTGTAGCTACTACAATAGGTCCTCAAGTTGTCTTCCACCATATAAGAGTTGAATCCTTCTAGAGTGGATTCACAGTCTATCCTAGATTCTAGCGATGAGTCTAAAGATGAGGTCCAAGGCTTTGACCAACATGCAGAAGGAAACCCCTAATAATGGTCATAGAAAGAAAAACAAATCACCAGAATTGGGATAAAACCCTCATCTGAGATATGAGAATAAATTTGAAGTGAATTAGAAATCCTCTGATTCACTAGATATTGAGGCCAGAGTGGGTCAATATTGGGATTCACCTCCCTAGAAACCATAACAACCAAGCCTTGACCACCATCATTCACTCTGACATCTTGATAGTATATGACACTGAAACCCTCCTCTATGATGAAACCTAGAACATCCTCATTTTTTTCCACTTTGTAGCAGTGTTCGCTACATAGGAATCCTCTAATGATTGAATGATAAGATCATGTGATACAGATGGAGGGTGCAAAGATTGTAAAATATATTGATTTCAATGTGTACAAAAAAGTGATGAGGAGCCCAAAAAGAGTCCACACATTTTTAATTGGAAGAGAAACTAACCTCAAGACTACGAGAACCTAACATAACCATCAACTCGGCCTAAAGTGCCTCGATAGCTTTTGGAGGCTCCAATTCCTTAGAAGATGGACCATCGAAGACCGGTGGCTTAGGAATATCAGCAACGGAAGAATCAAAATCGTGATCAAGTGAATGAATGAAAATATCATGAAAACCATGATCAGAATGTTCAAGATCACAAACAGTGACATCCTCATGGTTTGGTGAATAATAAATAGGGGATAATGGAGAATGATAAATTTCACCCTATATCTTCCCAGGAAGATAATATGGGAGATTGGGAGAATCAAATAGCAAATATTTGTCCTCCCCACATTCAAATGAAAAACTGGCATTTCATGTGTTCTGCGAATGATCAAAAGTATTAACATCAGAAAATGAATTTTCACAAGATTGAACAGGAATGAGAGAATCGTGGAAAATGTCAAGATAATGCAGTAGAGGTGGGGATGGAAGAAGGTCATCCTACACCAAATATTCTTGTTCAAACACCCACACATACTCATAAAAAATGATATCGCAGTTTGGATGTTCAACACCAAATCCATCCATAATTTTATCCTCGTGAACATCATAAGAGAGATTTGAAAGAGGTGAACACAACAAATCGAAATCTAGAGCATCTAAAGGATGAAGGATGGAGCACTTGGAGATAACACTTCATCACAACTTTCAGAGTCATATTCCAAATCTACACTGAAATTTTGAGTAAGAGGGGTAGGAGAAGATGGTGATAGATCAACAAATGAATTCTCAACTTCTCCCACCTCAACCTGTCAAGCTAGAGTGATTTTGTGGGAAGAAGACGGAGGGTCACTTAGAACAATAACCTTTTTCATCAAATATTTAGAAGCTCTAACACCAAGGTATGTTGGGATAGGTTCAAAAGATTCTAACTTGTGTGGATTTTTTGAAATGTGAACAAGATATAGCAATTTGTCTACTAAGAAATACCAATAAAATTCATCTTCAGCAAATTCAAAGCAGTAATGGATGAAAAAATTGCGAAAATCCTAAGCAGATTCATCAGGTTCTTTTCACAAATTCAAAATTTTATTATTAAGAGATTTACGATCATAGAAATTGAAATCTCAGCCTGACTCTATGCAGAGTTGTTTTAAAGAGTGAATGGAGTCATTAGGAAATGTGTTACACGAGTCTCTCATGCACCCTTTGAAAGTGAGAATGAACAACCTACAACCAACATCCTTACAGTGGATGTTGTGCTTTGTACATAAATCAAGAAACTATATGGTGTGTTTAAATAAGGTTGTTTCACCATTGTCATTGACTTTCATATTAGACAAGTCATCAATAATTCTTGTCGACACTTTGAGATTTTCATGTCTGGAAAAAAATGTTGGGGTTATGATTTGGTGCGAAGTCATGAAATGAGTGCAAAGATTTAAAACAAACTTCAAGGGCTCGACTTTACATCTCGCCCTCCTTCTAGCACCAGAAATGTTGATGGCTCTAGACCCACGAACATTTAGAGGATCTCCCCTATATGAATTCCAAACTAGACCTCACACCATTTGGAGTAGGAGTCCCAACAATGGGTGGTAATGTTATGCCTTGACTGTAGAAACATGCAGAGGGAAGTATGATAACTTTGGGTAAGAGAAAGTGAATGGCCCTACAGAGAGTCAAGTGTGATGCATGAAGGTTCCAAAATGTGAAGGAAAAAGGAAGTGCACTCCTTGGAAGCATGTAATAGTACATAGCTTGAAAGGAACACACAAGATAAATGATTTGTGTTCCATCTCCATGTTTGTCACTTCTATCAATTTCTCAATTTGTTGAGAAAGCTCCAAATCCTGCATCTGTTCACCTCCCTCCTCAATTGGTGGTTGTTCTTGTTCCTTATCTTCAACCTTTATCGGCACTATTTCCTCTGTCATCACACTTTTCCTCTGTTCCTCTTCCTTATTCAGCTTCTCTTCTCATTCTCTCCTCCTAGAATCCTATTCTTCCTTCATCTTCTACTCTATCTGTTGCAACTTCAGTTTTTCTTCCTACAACCTCTGCTTTTCTCTCTTCCTCCTTTCTACTTTGTGCTTCCTCTACTTTCTCTTTGCTTCTACTACCAAAGTTTCATTCGTGATAATAGGATCTGCTTTCATCTTGCATATTTTTTCTCCCTCTGGGCTATCAACAATTTTCCTCTTTCCCTTGTCTTGCACATGATTTTTGCCTTCTATTGTTGTTGCTTCTCGAGTTGCTATTGTTTGTGGAGAAGCCTATGAAGTACATTGTAAACTAACCAACTCATAGATTCTGGAGGCGTTGTAGTAGTACCTCCAAGGATCCTCCTATGGCCAATGAAATTCCATGCAAATCCATGGAAAGTAAACTCTCAAACAGTGTTCCTTACAAATACTGTGAGGATCATATTGATTAAATTCCCTAACACTGAATCCAAATATCGCTATCAACTTTGCCTCGACATTTGTGACTTTCAAGTTATTTATTTCGTATAATCCAATCTACAAAGGAAGACTGGGACATGGTGCTTTCTTCTTCATATGCAGCAATGCTAACAACCTTGTGGTGAGATGATATGATACTTCTTACATGATAAATTTGTTAGTGGTACACTTGCAGAGGCTTTTTTCCACAAAAAACTCTAATCAAGGTGCCACCTGGTGAGGCATACCAATTTGTGATGTCTGTTATTGCCTCCATTACTTCTCGTGACATGCAATGTGGATCTTGTTCAAAGATAAGCTTGCAAAGTGAGATGATGGAGTTGTCAGTTAGTCATGTCATTACTCCTCGATAACTGCATTCTGAAAGAAACTTGAAATAGATGTGCATGGAAGTTTCTTGTGGTGTCCATGTCCAGGTCATGCCAGGGAACTATTATTGTGCACATATTGCATCAACTAAGTATGCAAACATATAGAACCTTGCTCGCTCACCCTGGGGTGGAATCCGAGCCTATCCTACCTGGGACTTTAGTTGTCGATCCAATAGATATGACCAGTTGAATGAATTTCCATCGTTGACCACCTAGTCCAATAAGGTTGCTTACCATTTAGGAAAGATTTACGCGCTCTCTTGACCATGGATCTTGTAATCGAAGATAACGAAGAGATGGTAATCCTTCCTGAGGGACTTTGTCCTGTACACATGGGTGGGTGTATGTCAAAACCTTGATGGCTCCTTCACCCAATGTTTAACAATTTCTCTTGTGTTTACATAGCTGTGGTTTTCATAAAAGAGTGAGTCCATGCACTCTACTAGTTGGTGAAAGTGATACATTTGCTGAAAGTATTATGCTCGGAAGGTGGCAGCTTCTGCCCGTTGGCACTTCTCAATGTCATGGTCTTATCATCAATGTGTGAGACAATCCAAATGATGATATCAACACACGGGAAGGCGAGATACCTGCATGAAACCTTGTATAGTCCTGACTTCTAGATGTTGAGATAAACCTGTCAGTCCTCTAAGTCTACCTCAAATTCCTTTGCAAAAGCATCTTTAATCTATTTCCATGTCAGTTATGATCCTTTCTCTATAAACAACTGAGTATCTATATACACTGGAAAATCAGAAGATGTTTGCGAAACTTCTTCCACTGTACTTCTCTTGGTGCTTTCCTTTGAAGAAGCTCTCCTAGGTGCCATGGTAACGGTGACTGCTACAGAGGTGCTCAAGAGTTGTTGTACCTGTGGGATAGAAAGGAAACTCATGGCAATAAAATATTAGTCTTAAGGAAATCTATTTATGAGGAAAATTAAAGCAGAAAATGGGGTATTTTATAGGTAGGATTGCACAAGTTTCTCTGGAAATAGAGACTAGCTTCCTTTGGGAATTGCGCACTACACTCCCAGTAGCCAAGGTGGAAGCTTGATGGTTGAAACTACATAATGTGCAGTTCAGCTTGGGTAGAGGCCTGAGAGAGACTGTGCATTGCACAGTCTTAGTGGCCAAGATGATAGGTTGGCTCCTGGAACTAGGAAGTGTGCAGTTAGAGCCATGTTGGACTGCACACTATGCAATCCTATAGGCCAAGATTCTGCCTTGAGCATGAGGTTTTAGCAGTGCTAGATGGGAAAAGTGAAAACTGACCAAGGGAAACCCAGATATGCCTAAGGGAAGGGTTGAAAATGAGGAGATCTGAGAGATAGTGTGAAGTTGAATGCAGATCTGACCAATTGTGAGTAAATGCATGTGAATCAAGTTCAGTAATTAATAAAATAGAAGGAAAAATGAAGTATGTTAGGAGAGTCACGACAACGACAACCATTAACGAAAAAATTGGAAAACTAGTGCGACACTAGGGAAACATGATCTAAAACTTAAAAAAAAACTTCTAGAAGTTAAAAAAAAGTCAAAAGGCCAATAACCACTTAGGGAAACAAGTGAAACAACACTCACACAAGCCAAATGACAAAAAAGCGGTAAAATACAACAAAAGAAAAAATCACCTAGAAAAGTAATGATGATCACACCAAAGGTTCCTTAATCTCCTAGGGAATGCTAGAGCTCCAAGATCGAGTTTTCAAGTGAGCTATAGAAGCGTCAATTAAATATATTTGGAAAAATTAGGGTTTATGATGTGCATGCCTAAAATAAAGGAAAAAGTGACACTTGGCAGAAGTTTCTAAAAATAACACAAGTGCCTCCTTTAGAATACTAAAAGTAGATCCCTATTTTTAGGGATTCTTTTTTTATTTTTTATTTTTTTATTTTTTGGCAAAAAATTTTATGCACACTGTCAGGAAACACTGCGTAGTTCTAGGGAATTGGGTAGCTTTCCAGCTAAGTGAATTGCATAGCTTCATAGCTTAGTGAGGGTTGCACAATTTCTGGGCCGAGTGTTGGGTTGTCTACCATGACTACACAGTTTCTAAGCTCAAGGATGACTAGCAATTAGGATTGCACAATTCCCATTATCAATGTTTCTTGCGCTCAAGGATTGCGCAATTTTTGGAGGCAAGCCCAAAACTGTTGTGAGACCAAGTTAGGAGATCAGATTATGACTTAAAAGAATAAGATAAGTAAGAAAACACAATAAAAAATGAAAAGATAAATCTCAATTGAAGTATGAATACCTGGACTAGTGAAAGATACATTCCTTTGGATAAGAAGGGAGGCTCCAAAATTGAAGCATAGGCAAAATTTTGGAGGGTGGTTGTATCTGCTACAACTGGTCCTCAAGTTGTCTTCCACCATATAAGAGTTGAAATCTTCTAGAGTATATTCACAGTCTATCCTAGATTCTAGCAATGAGTCTATATATGAGGTCCAAGTATTTGAGCAACATGCAAAAGGAAACCCCTAATAATGGTGATACAAAGACAAAAAAAATTACCAGATTTGGGATAAAACCCTCATCTGAGATGCAAGAATAAATTTTAAGTGAATGAGAAATCCTCTAATTCACTAGATATTGAGGCTAGAGTGGTTTAATATTGGGATTCATCATCATATTTAAAACCCAGGTTGTGCCATTAGCTACATGGTGCTTCATAGTGGTGATGTCATCCCTAGAAACACTAACAACCAAACCCCGACTGCCATCATTCACTCTGATATCTTGATAGTATATGACACTAAAACCATTCTCTATGAGGGAACCTGGAACATTCTCATTTTTTTGCGAGGTTCTGAAATCAGAGAAGCCAATGGGATTACAAGGAGGTTTTTAGAGGTCTCAAACTATAAGCATGTCACGAGCTTGTTGAGGCCAAGAGTCTTGAAGTCATCGGTACTCTCCAGAGACTTGTCCATTAGTTTCAAGGTCTTGCCACTAGGCCTCCATAAGGGCCTCCTCATTCGTGCCTTGTTCTATATCTTATCATTTTCCATCGGGTTGCCAAAGCTTAAGTCTCACTTACTTTTAGATGATGACCTCCCACGAGGAAAGGGGAGAGCGCAGAGGTGAGGTGGAAGTAGCGTCGCTAGTAGAAGTAGTCATATAGGTCATGGTTTCCAACAAATATATAAAAATATACATATCTTTTTACCTAACCATAACCCCATATTTATTCTTCTTGATGCTTAAAACTATAATATTGGCATAAGGTGATTTCCAATGCATTTCTTTAGATGTTCCTTTAAAGATATTATTAACATTAGGATAAATCACCATGAGAAAAATCACCATTCTCTTGGAAGAAGCTAAAAGTGAAAACTGCTTTCCAAAAGATGCTAAAAATATATGAAAAAAACCACCCAAAATATTTTTCAAGGAACTTCCACAAAATTTGTGAAGGGGGCTACTGTGCCCTGCATATCCCCTAAACAAGGTAGAATTATATCCCCACACATGACCCCCCATGTGCATGGTGCATATAAATTTTTCACGGGGTTAGTCATGAAAGAATATAATAATGCCCCACATTATCCCACTTGATGTTTTATTTTCATATAGTGGGTAGTGATATCTATTTTTTCTCTAAATGAAGAGAACTTCTTGATGCTCATAGATTTTTTTAATGAATTAGAAACATTCTTTAAAGTTTCTAGGTGTACCAGTGAGACCTTCAGTTCCACAATCAAGTCACTCAAAAAGTGATATTGAACATCAATAAACTTTTCCTTCAAACAATAAGCAATTTTAGGAATTGAGCACAAGGAAAAGCATGATAAGATATAGCAGAAACGGACTAAGAAATTCTCAACACATTATTGATATCAGGATATGAATTTATGGAACATGAATTTCACCATTCTACATCATGATTTAGCACTAATAGCTCATTAGTCAATCATGATAATCCATCATCATAAATAATGATTAACAACTTATACTAATGTGATCTCAAACTTTATGATTATATATGTAATCATATTATAACACTTTAAAAATCATATAAATAAGAGAAACTTAAACAAAATAACATTCCATCAATAACTATGGTTGATTGGGCTATTCATAAGATGAGATAAATTAGGCAAGTTTATCATCACCAAAAGTGCAAACCAGGTCATGGAAATAGATTTTAGGTTTCTAAATGTAAAATTTGCACCTGATCATATTTCATGTTACTTCTTGGATAACCACCCCTAGTATTGTTTCCACTACTAGGGATAGGTCTATAGTGCATTTGGTAACTAGTGTTAGGCATAAACCATGCACCAAAAGAAAAATCCATGTTAGGTATGGTTGTACATTTTATAGGAATTATAGAAATATGAGCAAATGGAGTTGTACGTGAAAAGATAAATATACGAGAAAATCTAGTTGTAAGGGTAAAATCCAAATCCAAAAATATTTTTAACCCCTAAAAGTAGATATGAAACTAAAAGCAATAATTCCCCTAGTTGATAGTATAATAGAAATGAAACCTAATTATGGACCTATAGTATAAATGCTCCCAAGTGACATCCCAAAAGGATCATTTACAGTTTTTTGAGGGAAGTTACCAAAAGGATTACTGCCACTAACCTATGTGACAATAGGGTCACTCATGCAGCCAAGTAGTAGAAATAATATTAATGATCATAGGACCTTCGATACCTCATGAACCAAGACCATGTGCCATAAAAACAAATAGATTTATGTGTTGAAATACACCCATTTTTACTACTATTGGATCTGGGTAATTATCCAAAGGAGGTTGAAAATAATCTATTGTAGAACTATCACTAAGCTCCAACTCTTGTAGAACAATATGTTCACTTACACCTTCAACTATAAACTCCTCAATAACAAGAAATTCTTCAACTATATTATTAAATGAAATCTTCACTTCATCCTAAGAATCACCTAAAGGGTTAATAATCTACTCCTCATGGAAAGTTCCTTCATGAGCTCAAGGGAAATATCCTAGTTCCTTTGAGACCAATGAAGGTACTAGTCAAACACTTTAGAAAAATAGGAACTAGGATATATGAAAGTCCTAAGTTCAACTATGTGCACCACCTGTCAACACTCCATTAAAAATTCCTAAATAGGAAAAAAAACATATTGTACTAGTCCAAAGAATTACAGATGTGATGAAATATTTAATTCGACACTTAGTGGATAGAAAAATATATCCTTTCAAAAAATACCCTAAGGTAGTGAGGAAAAATACCAACCAATGAAGGAAGAAGAGATACATAGAACAATTGTCATGCAACAATCACCCAAGTTTCATGTACCCTTGTGAACATGGGCACCTTGTAAGGGTTTTAAGGTGAACGTTATGCATGTATCTCAATTAGCATGAATAGTTCTCACTTGCATCACCTTTGAGAAACCTAACAAAAACCACTTATTTTAACACTCAAAAATTAGTAGTTGGGTTGGATGGTTGTTACTCAAGATTCTATGTTAGATAAGAAATAAAAGACCTCCTTCCTACAATAAAACTTTATATAAAAGGCATCACTCCAAGGATCTACCAGTTCTACCAAAGCCTCTTAGTATGCATCGACCCATTACTAAGAGTGAGAGAGGATATCTATGCACAAAACTTGATCTAACTTAGTGCTTGGTTCCTATGTGAAAACTACATTCCCAAAAGGGACATTTTTATACTAATGGACATTGCCCTCTTTAATGGAATCCTAGTCTTGTTTAAGTAGCATTCAACAATTTACATTCCAAACTTACCACTAATTCTCTATCACCTATGTCACGCAGAATGGGTCGACCTTGCGGACAAGATAGACCTCCCTAGAGTCTAAAGAAGACCTAACGACAAGCAGACCAACCAAACACTATCTTTCTCTAAATATGCTTTAATTAACAATAGAAAACAAAGGTTTTTAGGGCCTACCTTTGGTCCAATGCAAGCTTGTGGATGCCCTCACTCTTTTGATCCAAATGAGCTCCTTTTCGCGAATCTGCAAACACAAACAAGGCAAACACATTACATAGCACCTGAAAAACCAGTTGCATAAAACATATTTAACATGAAAGTCAAGGAGTCCATGAAACAAATAACATAAGATACTTGTTGAGAAAAATGAGTTTGAATGTATTAATTCAAAAGGAGAAGAACCTTACAACCTTTGCCTTGATGCTGTACAAGCTCCTCCCAGGGTCCAACAAGATGTCTCCTCTACTTTGACAAGTTTCACTCACTCTCCAATGGAACCAAGAGGTATGTGATCTCTCCTCTCAAGCTCAACCAAAGAGTCTCAATTTCACCAGCATTTACCCTCAAAATGTTCAGCTTCTAACCTCCCTAGTCCTCACCCCAATGCCTGTATTTATAGTGCAATGGAGGGAAGTTACTAGGTCCTCCTTCAAAGGGATAAAGCCCTCCTTCAAAGGGATAGCTCCTTTAGTCAAGGGATTAGCTCCTTCTCTTTTGGGATGCATGAACCACCTCAGAGCGAACAATCCACGTCAAAATTCCTTCTAGAAAACTCTAGAATTAACCCAAAGTGAGTTTTTTAAGATAAAAATTGCGCCTTTTGACTTTCACAGGGGTCCGCACCTGCACCGTTAGGAACAGAGCGGGTACGTACACAGCTTTTGTACACAGAAGGTGCGGGACCGCAGGTGACCATGGGAGAAAGTGCGGAACCAGAGTTACATTGATTTTTAATGTCTTTCTCCCACTTACAAAGCTTGATTTGAAGAGCTGAGGTCTTAGACTTGCTTAGGAGGACAGTACAAGTGATGATAGACCCATACTGACTGCAAATAATCATGGTGACGATATTTTTGTGTAACAGATTGCCCCCTAAAGTGCGAAGTCTGTAGTAGATGAGGATTTCATTTATCATATAGGAAGAGTGAAGTACTTTATCATTTCGAGGATTATCTTGTGGAGAGCCCGGTCAGAACCTGTAAAAACATTCAATGCAAGATATATATATGAGATCATATCATCGCTGAGGTAGGCATTCCCATACTCAGATCAAAACTAACTAGGAAACCTATCTACTGTCTGATACAGGAATGATCTTGTAAAACATCATAAGTATAGACTCGTGTGAACACAGTATGGACGCAGCCATCTGTTTATGAATAGTCCACAACATAATGAATACAAAATTCCTCGCAGCCTGGATGGTGGAAACTAGATCCAGGGTCTTCACTTCTATATCCCGAAATAGTACGATTCTATCCATGCGAATAAATGTGTTGATGTCGAACATGGTAGAAACCACTTGATTACCAGTCAATGATGTAAACTGTTAACAAGTGTGAGAGAAACCACCAGTGATGTCAATGGCTCTCAAAGTACCCAGTACAATCCATGAGATGTGAGTAGATGTGTTGATGTCGAACATGTCACGGAATCCTTCGATCGAAAGTCAATGATGTGAACTGTCGTCAAAGGCGAGAAACCTGCCATTGAGGCATGCAGATTTCAAGGTACTGATGATTCCTAGATCATCTTTCTAGATAATGTGCTGATGTCGATAGAAAGCGATCCGTCGTAGGCAAGCCCACAACACGAAATCATAGATCAAGTTGAAGAAATTTAGTTGCAAGGACTGACTCAGGGATGGTCAAAATGGATGACAGATATTTTGCAGATGAATGGCTTATTGGCAGTGACCTCTTGAACACATAACGACACGACAGATGGCTTGGTAACAATTGACCCAAAGTTAATACCCAGAAACCGGCTGAAGACTTTCAATGTGGTTTGACCAACTGTTAGGCAAAGGATTTCCCAACCCAGGTGAATAAAAGTGTCGTGTTCAAGAGTGGTTACAAAGTATGACAAACAGACTCATTTTCCTCTCTTTTCCCCCACCATTTCTGGCAAGTACCTCTTTATTTTTGACAAGCTTGAGGAGGATAACATTTGCTTGATTATAAGCTCATCCTTCGGATGAGTCCAACTTAGTTTAGATTCGAACCCTAAGAAGGAGTGGTTCGTTCCTGTTTGTAATTGAACAGGTCCTTTACTGTGAAATTTTAACGAGTCCAGTATAGGAGAAACTCGGCGTTTTTCAATTTTAGAGAGTCTGAAAAACTTAAGAAGACTCTAGGGTTGACCTTTTTCGTAAATTTGTGTCTCCCAAGCCCGAAAAAGTATAAAATAATACTTGAGAGAACCGCTTGATCTTTTACGACCAAGGAGTACTTTTCGTTATTAGTGTCACTGACCCGAAAAAGTAAAAAAGCGATCAACGACACGTCGTTTTATAACCAATATCGAATTTGAAACGACAAAAATCCGGCAATCTTTTCATGTTTTTTACGGTCGGAAAAGAGCTGTAAGTAGACCGTCTTTTAATTCCGTTTTAACAAGTGTAAAAGAAATGCTCGGCAATCTTTTCATGTTTTAGGAGTCAAAAAAGGGCTTAAAGATGACTCTACTTGTTTTTTCGTTGAAAATAATAGATTTCGCCTGAACAATCTTGTATTCTGCACAAAGACACAAACATTACTCATACCTGTTTGAAATGGATAAAAATGTCGTAAAATACCTTTTCAAAGTGAAACATAAACAAATTTGGAATTCATTTACTCAAAAAACTTATAAAAAGGGGTTTTGACAATTCATTTTTACCGTTCGAGTTTGGGTGAGAAAATAGTGCTTTTGCTTAGAAAATTTCCCGTGAAGATTGTGGAAAATCCAACCGTCAGAATCGAGCGTCGTCTTCTCCAGGTAATCCACATCATCTTACTCTTCATTTTCAACCGTTTAGTTTTTTGATTTAGCCCCTCATTTTGTTTTTTGGGAGGGTTTTTAGGCGCAAAACCCACGCGCGGGGGTCCGCAGGTTTACCATTGCGGACCCCGACTTTTTCTCCATTGGGAAAAAGCTCGGGGTCCGCACCTTCCATGTAGACAAAGTGCGTACCCACGCACTGTGTCTAACGTGGAGGGTGCGTACCCCGCCGCAAGGGTTTTGGACCCAAAATTTCTCAAAAATGGACCAACCAAAAGTTTTTCTAGCAATCTAATTAATCTTTATTCTTGATGGAGAGAATATATCATGCTAGATTTCCGCGAACGGGAGCATGAGGATGTGGATACCGCTGCATGGAATCATCAGCCTTCACTTGATGCTTTGAGGGCATGCGGACTGTAGAAGTTCTGGACCATTCCTGGCATGAGGGCTCAGGTAGATTTCTTACAATGGCTGGTTGACAGTGGAGCATTCAGGACCAGTGTTTCTTCATTGGCGGGCACCGGCTCGAAATCGAGCTGGAGGACATTTATTTCTTGACTGGTTTGCCTAAGAGAGGCGAGGACTTGACTCTACATGGGACTAGGCCAGGTGGCCAGTCTGTCGATAGCCTCTGGCTAGAGTACTGCAACAGCCAGGCTAAAGACAAAGGGATAGACATAAAAACCATATCCCATCCTGAGCTCATGGTGATTGCGTTTACTGTCACCAGACTTTGCGGAGCTGCCGCATTACATGTTGCCACCGGATCCCAGATGCATATGGCAGTTGATTGCTTTCAAGGCACCATCTTCAACTGGTGCAATGCTGTGTTGGCCAATGTGAAAGGCCAACTGACCAGGACCAAGAGCGGACGACTAAAGACCTTTGGTTATGGGGCTTTGGTCATGAGTTTTGGCCTGGAGAGGGTTCCTATGCTGATCCCACAGCATCTTACTGTTGGAGCTGGGCTTCCTCGAGAGCCCAGACTGATGCGATGGGTTGCAGTCATGGCCCGTCACCCGGACGAGAGGACAGAGGTTGCTCGGTTCAAACCTGAGTATTTCCAATGGTTGGAAAACCAGGTTTTTGCCATTCAGGACTTCCCTTATGCTGGGATAGATTTCCGTGGTGACCCAGACATGGCTCTTCCACCAGGAGAGCAGTGGGACGAGTCAGGTAAAATCCTTTTCAACTTTTCTATTTAAATTTTTTTAATTTTTTGCATCGTCTCAAAACTGATAGTAAAAATTTAAAATGCAGATGTGGGTCCACAGCGACCAGCCGCTCTCCGGCCTTTCGAGAGAAAACAACCAGTTGCACCCTTGCGAGCCCCACAGGACGAATCAGCAGAGGTTTTGGCCAAGTTGGAGAGCCATCTTGAGCACTTGACAGGGGATATTCCTGAGACCACTATAGATGACATTCCTCGTCGACTTCAGCGATATGTGATTGGAGTCCCAGGACCTTTTAGGAGGTTCCTTTGCAAGGTGGCCTGGGCAGTGGTTTCTTATAGAGATCATCACCAGTGATAGGATGATCGCCTTTTGTGGGCACATGTGACATTTTTGTTTTTTGTACTTATCATTTTTGCCGATCATAAGGTATTTTTCAACCTATGATCGAAGACGATGTATTTTTTGACACACTCCTATATATATATATATATATATATATCACTCTTACCGACTTATCTTGTAAATCATGTTATGGAATGGTTTTAAATTTACATGTATGATTATTGCAAATGTCTATTTAACATTCGAGAAGCAATTGCATCTGCTAATGTATTTAAAGACCTTGGAATATGCTGATATTCAATGTAATCAAACTCACGTTCCAAGAGACGCACTCTCAAAAATAATCTTAATAACACTGGATTTCTAATGGCATACACTCTATTAAGCTGTAATACAACGAGTTCAGAATCTAACCTCACTATCAAACTCCGAATCCCAAATGAAATAGATTCAGATAATAACTCAATCACTGCACTATACTCTGCAATGTTGTTTGTTGTTTGACCGAGGCTTACCCCATGCATAGAAACTAACTCGTCAGAGGGTGAATAGATAACCCAAGCTGTGGAAGAAATGTTCCGTGTACTACGACAAGCACCATCAGCAAATCCAATGTATGTTTGGAGAGGCATCGACATCTGCAATATCAAGAGTAAAACCAAGATGAGCAGGAATAATGACGAAAAACACTCTCTAAGCTAAGCACACTTTTTAAACTAAAACACACTTGCTAGAAAGAAAAACTAACCTAACTAAAAATCTCCATACCCATTCTTTTAAGCATAATACCTCTTCAAGTAAAGACCATTTCTGGGTTTACCTAAAGAGTCCCCGTCAAAGTCTACCAACTCATAGGCCCCTTTTGCTAGCTTTCGCTTGATAATATAGGGCCCATGCCACATAGGAACGAATTTTCCAGCACCTAATTTATCATTAGCTTGATCATACAATAACACTAGGTCTCCTTCCGAAAAATTTCGAGGGGTCACATTCCGATCATACTGAGCTTTCATACATTTTGCGTGAGTCTCGATTGCCAATGCAGCATCACGTCGATTTTCATCTAATTGAGCTAAGTATAACAAACGCTTTTCCTCTTCGGAAGTAGTTGGAAGTAACTCAATGGCCATTTGCAGTGACGGGATTTCGCACTCAATGGGTAACACGGCTTCCAAACCATAAACTAGTTGGAAAGGAGTGATCCCTGTTGATGTTTTTACTGAAGTTCGGTACGCCCAAAGCGCTGAAAATAGCATGTTGTGCCAATTCGACCGATGAATCCCAATGATTCGTCGGATCATGATAACTAAAACTTTGTTGATGGACTCAACCAGACCATTCGCTTGTGGATAATAAGGAGTTGAACTATCGTGACGTAAACCAAGCTGGCCTGTAAGTTCGGTCATCATAACGTTTCGAAAATGACGCCCATGATCAGTGATTATCGCTTGTGGGACACCAAACCTAGCAATTATATGATTGAACACGAAAATTGCAGCTGTCTTGCCGTCTGCCTCGAATGTAGGCATCGCCTCGGCCCACTTAGTAAAATAATCTACCACAAGGATGATATACGCATGCCCCCCGGCCGAGTGAGGGTTACATGTAATAAAATCGATACCCCATTTGGCAAAAGGACCAACGGCAATTATAGGGTGGAGAGGAGCAGGTGGAGCGCGCATCTTTCGATTGAACACTTGACAGTTGTGGCATTTTCTGACCGCAGTAATACAATCTTTAAACAAAGACGGCCAGAAGTAGCCAGCGCGCAATATCTTTTGGGTTGTGGCATACCCAGACATATGACCGCCACATGCTCCAGAGTGACAGTCATTTAGAACCTTTTCAGCTTCTTCGTGAGTTAAGCAACGTCAAAAAATAGAATCCGCCCCACGGCGATAAAGAGTATCTCCAATAATTTTGAATTGTTGGGACTGGAATCGAATTTTCCGACGTTCCGAATTTGAAACTTCGGGCCGAAAGGAATGGGTCTGGAGATAGACGATGATATCCCCATACCACGGATCTAAAGTGCTGATTAGAAACAAAGATTCGTCCGCAATGGGCTCCTCTGCCACAGTTTCCGTGTCAGCACGCGGGAAGTCACACATTAACTCTGCAAAAACTAAAGATTTCTTAGACTTAGATTTCTCAAACTCCAAGTCGAACTCCTGCAGGATAACAATCCATTTAGAGTACTTGCCCCCTAGTAATTGTTTGGTCAAAATGTAGATCATAGCGTTGCAATCTGAAATGACTGTAGTTTTGCGTAGTAAAATGTAGTGACGAAAACGTTGGACAGCTTGAACAGCTGCCAATGCCAATTTCTCCACATGTGAGTATTTTAGCTCAGTTGGATTTAACATGCGACTAAGGTAATATATCACATGTTCCGTTCCGAATTCATCTTCCTGAACTAAGACCATTCCAATGGTGGAATGGGAGGCGGCGAGATACAAAAAGTAATCCTGGTTGTAGTTGGGAGGATGCAACAACGGTGCAACAACAGTGCATGGGTAATCTTTTGAGTGCATCAAAAGATTTCTGAGCTATCTCATCCCAAGAAAATTGAGTATTTTGTTTTAACAACCGTGTAAAACCCTTTGTAACCTCGGCGTAGTTAGGAATGAATCGTCGTAAAATGTTTGCTTTCCCCTGCAAACTTTGGAGTTGGCGAAGACTCGAAGGAGGAGGCAAATTGATAATAGCTTCGACCTTCGAGGGATCAACGCGAATGCCGGCTTTCGAAACTACAAATCCCAGCAATCGACCCGTTTCTATATAGAAGACACATTTGTTTGGGTTCAACCGAATACGATAATGCCTACACCTCATAAAAATTGCACGTAAGTGGACGAGGTGGTCAGCTCGATGTAATGAATGAGCAGGCAAATCATCGAGATACGGTTGCACAATATGTTTGATGTCATGAAACGCATAAGACATCGCCCTCTGAAAAGTTGCTCCGGCATTCTTAAGCCCAAAAGGTAATTTGCAATAAGCAAATGTCCCCCATGGACAAATGAAAGTCGTTTTTGGTTCGTCGGCAGGTAGAATGTTGATTTGATTATATCCGGAAAAACCGTCCATAAAGGAAAATATTTCGCTGCCGGCACAATCATCAATGATTTGATCGATATAGGGAGTTGGGTAGTTGTCCTTTGGACAAGCTCGATTAATGTCCCTATAGTCAATGCATATTCTTATTGTTCCCTATTTTTTGTTAACCGGAACAATATTCGATACCCAATCCGTTAACGGGATCGGATAAATGAAACCTGCTTTCAACAGTTTTTCAACTTCCGCTTTAATTGCAGCAGCTTTTCGTGGGTGAATCTGACGCAAACGTTGCCGGACGGGTTTAGCATCCGGGTAAGTCTTGATCTCATGAACAACAATCGCGGGATCAATTCCTGGCATTTCCTCATAGGACCAGGCAAACACGTCGCGGAATTCTTGAAATAGGGCCTTATATAACTGGATTTCGTCATCTGTACACGAGGCACCTATATGAATGTTCTCAACAATTCCGGGCTTAACCGAAATGTCAATGGGAATAGTTCGAGAGATGTTTCCCAAATTTAACTCTGAATCGGGATGTTTCATTGGATTCTGAGGTTCCTTGACATATTCAGTCGTAAATATTGATGAGAAATCATTTTCAAAACGATCATCCTCAGGTAAAAACGAAGATCTGTGATGGAGATCTTCCCATGGTAAATCATTTACACATAGGATTTCACAAATTTGCTCATCAGAGTGAACAAGTTCAGAAAACGTAGTTAAATCCGAGGTTGATGTGAAAAGTGATTCCTCACGGACCACATTCATTAAGTCATTTTCGGTTGAAATCGTGTCGGCAAAAGACTGCACGGCTTCATAAGCAATTTCATATGGACTCAAAGGCATGGAATTACCAAATGAGTCTATCTCAGATTCAGAAGTAACGATCCAAGGATCGTCATAAAAAATGGTGTCTGATGTAATCATATGAATGGTTGCAAACGAAGACGATGCGTTGATTGGAGGAAAAGGAAAAGTTCCCAGTAAACCGGCATCTTTAACTAATACTACTCCAACATCCTTATATGGGATAGTCGTTTTACCAACATGTTGAATACTCTCCGAAGAGGCTGGGTCGGATGAGAAGTAAGTCAGCTGGTCTATCATAACGATCTTTCCATTATGTGGAAACTTTATGACTCTAAAGACCGATAAAACGACCGCTGTCATAGCGTAAGACCAACTTCGACCCAAGAGAAGGTTGTAGTCTAGAGGAGCATCAACCACCTCCACATCTAGACTAACGGTTTTTCCTTCAACCCCTATAGGCAAATCCTGTAAAATGCCAAAAGGATGAAACCCACGGCCATCAAAGGCCTTAAGAATAGTTGGGGATTGATTTAGTGAAGGAGAACCAAGTGATCTCCAACACTGTATCGACATAATACACGTTGAGGCTCCCTCATCAATTACAGTCCGATGAATAGGCCTGTTTTTTACTATCACTGGGATCTGGAAAGCCATTTGATGAGGCAACCGCGGTGTACTATTTTCTAGGTCAAAGATTATTAGGTTCGGGTCCTGAACATCAACAGCTCCTATAGCCGACAAAAGTAATTTACGCTGTGCTGGGCATGATTGCAGCACTTCCAAAGCCGACATTGCTGAGGGTGAAACAGCTAAATCCTCCACAATGTTATAATTCTGAGCCGCTCTCGCATGTGGATTGAAAGCTGACTTTCGAAGTATACCCTTGGTGGGCGGTTTGATTACTAAGTCTGGATTAGGTTTCTCGATCTGTAGTGGATCGGAACCGGGAGTTGAGGTTGATGGATTAGAATGAGAAGATTCTGCTTCTTTGCCATCAACAGGACTTTTACTACCATAATCTTGCTATCGAGTCGCAATCCTTACATGGGACATCATCAATATGGGTTCTTCATTGGCACTCGAGGAAGAACCTACCATCTTGCTATCTTGATTTGGAAATGGATCCTTCAAAACAGCAGGAGTTTGGGAACCTTTGAGGATCTTCGCAACCTCTGCTTGATGAGGGCAGTCTCTTGTAAAATGTTCTTCATCACAAATGAGACATGGATAACGAGGTTTGCGCTTTTCATCATTGGATTCCGCCTTTTCAGATTTCTCTTTTGAACTTTTGTCCGTTTTATTCTTCTTCTTTCCTTTCTTCTTTCCACCGGATTTTGATTTAGTCATAGATGATTCTACAATGTGAACATCGGCGGAAACCTCTGCAGAAGAATCTCCTGTCAGGGAATCAGGCAAGGTTATGATAGGAGAAGAATTCTTGGAAGACTTCTTCTTACTTTTAGTGTTAACCGTACCAATCATACCGTCAGCGGCATGAGATCCCGAAGGAGCTACGGTGATTTGATTTGACTTGGGAAGATCGGGGATCTTTTCGTGTAACGTACCTGACTGAGTATAGACCAAGTCAAGGTACTGTGCTTGAGCAATCACTTGCTCCTCAGTAACAACTCCGGCTTTAGCAACATCTTCAGTGATCCTTGGCAACAAAGATTTTACAAACCTCTCAGCCAAGATTTGATCCGGAATAAATACCTTCACTAAACGTCGTCGATGTCTCCACTCATGAATATGATCTGAAATGTACGTGGATGTCGATTGTTTTAGCGAAGTTAATAATTCCGTGCCATTGTCATATCGGACTGGCAACTGGAAATGAGTTAAAAACGAGGTAGCTAACTGACTAAAATTATAAAAAGTGCCTCGCGGTAACTCAATGTACCACTTGGCCGCGAGACCAATTAGAGTGCGCTGGAAAAGTCTAAGACGGATCGAATCATCTGTGATGGAGTTAGACGCACACCAGAGGTGGTAAGTCATCACATGGTTCGACGGGTCCTCTCCAGATTTACCTTCGAACTTGGGAATGTCACTGGGCAACTTATTCAGCATTGGCGGCCAAAACGGAAGATAATTAATTGGATCGTTCGTTAGGCGCGACAAGTCTGGTAGGTCCAAAGTTGCGATAAACGGTAGCTGCCAATTAGGATCCCTAAAACTCTGGGTCATGAGACCAGCCCCAAGAGGAGGATATCCAGGATAACTAGGAATAGGAATCGCGTTCGGGATATTGTATCCTCCTGGAAAACCAGGATTAACCGGACCGTACTGGGGTTGTTGAGGTTGTTGATAAGTGTACCCAGGATATGGTTGATACTGATAAACTGGCTGCTGGACAGCAGGACCGAATTGGTACTGTCCCTGGTATGGTTGATAAGTGAATTGTGGTTGACTTGTGACAACCGTACTTAAACCAGGTTGTCCTACAGGCATCTGAACTGTAGTTTGAATCGTAGATCCAGACGGTGGTAAAGATGTCTGAGGAGTAGATACAGGAACAGTAGAAACCGGAGCTATCGATACTCTAGAAGTAGGTGGGGTAGATTGAACAGATGTTGCGGCAGTTGCAGCAGTCGTTTGAGATGGAGTACTAGGCGCAATAGGCCCAGACTGAGAAACTACCGAAGGTACAGAAGTTTGAATATTAGACTGGATTGGTTGCTAGGGTGAACCAGAAACTAAGGGTTGTCCAGTTTGAGATGACAACTGTACATTTTGCTGCAACACCTATTGAATTTGCGATGGATCCCACACTATGTTCATTCCGGGGTACTGACCCATAACAGGTTGAGAATATTGAGGACCATAACCGGGTTGAGGGTAGGTTTGATAATTGAAAGGTACATTTCCCGTCCCTTGAACATAAGATTGACCTTGGGGTGGTTGGAAACCTTGGTTCAAGTACTGACCTTGGGGTAGATACCCCTGAGGCATGTACTGATACTGAGGTTGACCTTGAGGTATAAATTGATACTGGGGTTGACCTTGGGGTACATATTGAGTCTGGGGTTGACCTTGAGGAATGTATTGTACCGTAGGCACGTACTATCCTTGAGGTTGCCCCCCAGATGCAAATTGTGTACCTTGAGGTTGCCCCCAGGCGTTAATTGAGGTTGCCCCCCAGGCGGTAACTGGCCACCTTGAGGTTGAGAATTGGGAATAGAACCTGACATCATAAGAATGTCTTCTACGCTCAACGGCTTTGCACCATTGCTTCCAGTGAATAACCCTTGTTCAATGGGTTGAGGAGATGCTCCCGAAAAAGTACCAGAAAGTGACTGATACCTAGAGGGAACAGAAGGACCGCCGTACAAAAAAGATTCAGGCGATTGAGTAAACATGGACGACTGACCTGACATATTTACGGGAGTATAAAAACCCCTAGGTTGATAAGGAGTACAAGGTGGTGAAAAACTTAACACTGGGTTTTCCAAATAATTAGTTAAAGAAAGATACCAAGTAGTACTTCATTGATTCATGCTCCCTTAGATCAATAACAGGTTGATTTTTAGGGATAGGGATGCCTATTTCTTCTTCTGGAGCAAGTTCTTCAATAGCTATCAAACCAGAAGGAAGGTTTTCGGTGATTACCCTTTCTACCCTAGGTGAATTAGGAGCACTAGAAGTCGGAGAGACAAATCCCGATGTTGGAGTAACAGGTTCAGATATCTCAGGTTCTTTTCCTATATTACTAGTAGATGAAAAGCTACCAGCAAGTTCGGAAACCGAAATAGCTTCAGGATTATAACCTGTTTCTAGAGTTTGGTAATCAGGATGAACAACCAACGAAGACTCTCCTTCTTCAGGTGATCCAACTTTACTGCCACTAGGAGTTACGAGGACTTTCAAGCCTTCAAGATGGCTCGAGACTTCTTCAAGAGGTTGGCCACGAAGTCTACGGGACTTCCTCAGTAAATCGGCCACGGCTACAAACTCAAGAGACTGGCCCCGAAGTCTACGGGACTGTCTCGGTAATTCAGCCACAGTTAAAAACTTTTAACTACTTCACACGCAAACAAAGTAAAATCTCAATGAAAAACACCTAAAGCCTCTAAAGAACCAAACAAATTTGAATCACACGCCTAAAGAATCTAGAGATCAAACACACACAAACAGTAACTTTCTAGACCAAAAACACTAGTTGGTGATGAAATCCAACCTCGCAGAATTCAGTACAGAAATGGCGGTTGGAACAGTTACCCCGGCAACCTGCTTAATGAATAGACTGGACCAAGTTCCTCCACTTAACCGTCTCGAGTGAAGTGAACCCCCCAGAAAATCCAAGTGAGTCTAGCCGACGTCTGCTCCAGGTACAGTGGGATCTTCCCACCACTGTCACCTTAGGAAGAATCCTAAAGAATATGGTCACTAAGGCTACCAACTGAGACAAATACACCTAGGGGAACAGTCTACGATCCGATACGCACGCAAGGGCAAAGTAGCAAGCTCAATCCCCTTGAAGGCTCCTTGACATAATCCAAGGTTTACCAACAAGTAACCCCAGGCTCCTCGACAATGGTTAATCTGAGGTTTACCATTTTTAATACGTGAATATCTGGTGTCGTTCCCAATGAGGAAGGATTGATTCCCACACTGGTTCGGACACGATCTCGTGCTTCTCCTTTAAGAGGAGCTTTCCCAGAGCATAAATGCAACAATTGGATTTCTTCCTACCACAAGATACAGCTACTTGTTTGTTTTTACTGTCTTGGAGAGTTAATTACTCTCCTACTCCAAGACACTAGCCTAAGCTAAGTTGGTGTATCAGAGCCCTAGAAATAAAATGTTACTAAGTGAATTTTACTTTAAGCGTTAATTTTAGTGGTTATTGTTTAAGTCAAGAGGTGGTGGAGATGAAACTCGTGGTGTAAAGACTCGACTCGAAATCACTAAAAAGATGCACCTAAGATGATTTAAACAATCTTTCTCTTCGATGAACTTCTAAACTAAGAAAGAGTTTGAGAATGCAAATATTTTGTAAACACAAATCTTTCTCAATTAAACAAATTAAAAGAAGAGCTTTTCCCTTTCCAAGGCACTCAAAAACGAGACAACTAGTTATTTCACACAAATTTCCCTTTTCTTTTCAAAGCACTCAATCACTACAAAAACAAACTTTTCCAAAAGAGATTTTTTTTTATATTTTGTAAATAAAACACTCAAAACTAATAAAAATGACTAACTTTGAGAGCTACAAACTATAAAAAGCTACTTGAAGTCAAAGCCTACTAAAAGTCTTTTTGAGGATGTTTTACTTAGCTAAATGTGAGCTAAGGACTAATTTATGCAGAATCACAATTAGTCAAAAAACAACCAATCTTTCGTTTTCTTTTTGTAAAAATGAAAATTCCAAACTTTCAACTACAAGCTTTTCGAAATTTTGAAATGAGAAAACTCAAAGCGAATTCCTCAACAAGGGGAGATTTCATAAATGGTCAGACTCACAAGAAGACCAGTAGACACCAAGGTAATCTGAGGTCCCTAGGGCTTCTAAGCTCAGAGCCACTACACAACCAAAAACAAAAAACAAACCCAACAAGCAAAATTCCTAGGAATTCCACCTAAAACCCTAATGCTAATGAAATCAAACCAAGGAAAGTTTTTGACAGGGAACAAGCAGGTCTGGGCAATGGCTAAAACCTATAAACAAATTCTAAACTGATAAAAAGAGGAAAATTTAAAATTTTTCAAGTTTTTGACAGGGTACGCAGGCAACCTGTTTACACAGGTTCGTCTATGCTCTGTGCACAAAGGAAAAGTGCGTACAGGTACACACTGTGCATAACTCAGAGGGTGCGTACCTCTCCCAAAACTATGAAAAATAAAAGCTAACTGAAAACTAACTAAATTCACCCAATCCCACAATCATAAAGTCAAAAACAGAAACAGGAAAAACAGTTTCTCAAGTCAAAGTATAGACAAAGAAAACAATCAATTCCCCAGTGGAGTCGCCATTTTGTCGCGCGGAATGGGTCGACCTTGCGGACAAGATAGACCTCCCTAGAATCTAAAGAAGACCTAACGACAAGCAGACCAACCAGACACTATCTTTCTCTAAATATGCTTTAATTAACAATAGCAAACAAAGGTTTTTAGGGCCTACCTTTGGTCCAACGCAAGCTTGTGGATGCCCTCGCTCTTTTGATCCAAATGAGCTCCTTTTCGCGAATCTGCAAACACAAACAAGGCAAACACATTACATAGCACCTGAAAAACCAGTTGCATAAAACATATTTAACATGAAAGTCAAGGAGTCCATGAAACAAATAACATAAGATACTTGTTGAGAAAAATGAGTTTGATTGTATTAATTCAAAAGGAGAAGAACCTTACAACCTTTGCCTTGATGTTGTACAAGCTCCTCCTAGGTTCCAACAAGATGTCTCCTCTACTTTGACAAGTTTCACTCACTCTCCAATGGAACCAAGAGGTATGTGATCTCTCCTCTCAAGCTCAACCAAAGAGTCTCAATTTCACCAGCATTTACCCTCAAAATGTTCAGCTTCTAACCTCCCTAGTCCTCACCCGAATGCCTGTATTTATAGTGCAATGGGGGGAAGTTACTAGGTCCTCCTTCAAAGGGATAAAGCCCTCCTTCAAAGGGATAGCTCCTTTAGTCAAGGGATTAGCTCCTTCTCTTTTGGGATGCATGAACCACCTCAGAGCGAACAATCCACGTCAAAATTCCTTCTAGAAAACTCTAGAATTAACCCAAAGTGAGTTTTTTAAGATAAAAATTGCGCCTTTTGACTTTCACAGGGGTCTGCACCTGCACCGTTAGGAACAGAGCGGGTAGGTACGCAGCTTTTGTACACAGAAGGTGCGGGACCGCAGGTGACCATGGGAGAAAGTGCGGAACCAGAGTTACATTGATTTTTAATGTCTTTCTCCCACTTCCAAAGCTTGATTTGAAGAGCTGAGGTCTTAGACTTGCTTAGGAGGACAGTACAAGTGATGATAGACCCATACTGACTGCAAATAATCATGGTGACGATATTTTTGTGTAACAACCTAGATTGATGCTCTTTTTCTATAAAATAGAAGCAAGGCAAGTTGATTTGAATTTCATGTTACTCTTAGGTATGTTATTTACTATATAATTCTTATGGAATGAAATCGAATAGTGTTTCAACACAAATTTTTCATAAATTGAAGAATGAATCATGAAACATATTCGCAATTGAACAACCTTGTTTTTCCAAATGGAGTGATGTAATCTAAAACATTCTTTGTAATTAGATTTGAGGAAGATACCAAAGTTCTCTTGAGCACTCTCTTATTTCCCACTTTTACACTCACCCTCATGTAATATAAAGAAGAAAGAAAACATGGTTGAAAACTTTAACTTCCATAATTCACTCAAGCCTAACTTTTAACCAATTGTCTTATAGATTTTTGTTTCTAGATTTGAAATCAAATAAAGCTAAAGCATGCAAATTAAAACAAATGAGCAAGAAGCCTCCTACCACAATCTTCACAAAGACACAAACTATTAACAATAACTATTGGGTTTTACTCTCCTCTATCATATACTCTAAGTATGAAAATATGGCTACATTTTTCTTCTAAAGTTATAAAAAAAATTGTACAAAATTTTCAAAATTATATACTGTCAGGGTTGTGCTACATTGTTCTGACCCTTCCAATGGTATAATCCAATTTTAATACAATGTTTGGGATAAAAGATTATGGGAAAATTATGGTTATATTTTACCATGTGTCCTATGTTTCAAAGGATATTATTGATTTATGTTAACATGTGTTTTCTCCATAATTTTTGAAAGGTTTAGAACTAGAGGGGGTAGAGTCTATATAGGTTGAATGATTAATATTTCCCCTTGGAATGAGACCCTCATATGGGAGTGTCTTTAGAGGTATTGGCCCTTTTGAAGCCACAAGTTCGTAGTTTCTCTAGTTCTAGTGATGTTATCTTTTTATATCATTTGTCAATGCACTACAAGGAATTACAAATCTTTGTAGAAAAGTATTTTTGAGATGGGCTCAAGTATCTCTAGAGGGAATGCATTTTTAAAAAGAATTTAAGAAGACTCATATTTGATTTAACACTACAAATTTTGGTTGCATTAAGATTAGTAGAGGGTATTGAATCTATTTTGCATCCAGAAACAACGATTTCATTAATTTGAAATTATGACTTCAATGAAGATTGCATAATGAGATTCCAACTAGATTTAGATAATAACAAAAAAAAACTAAGTCTTAGAGCATATTTCCTCCTCCTTTTACATTCGTGCAATTATATTTTATTTATTTTAAAGTAATCTACTCTAATTATTAATACATTCTTAAAACAATGTTTTGGATCAAACGTTATGGGAAAATGTCAGTTATAGTGTACCATATATCTTATGTGCCAAAATCTATTCTAGATTTATATGAACATGTGTTTTATCGTTAAAATTCATATGTTTAGAACTAGAGGGGCTAGAGAGTATACATCTTATGTGCCAAAATATATTCTAGATTTATATGAGCATGTGTTTTATCGTTAAATTTCATATGTTTAGAACTAAAAGGGCTAGAGAGTATATATGTTGAATGATTAATATTGCCCCTTGGAATGGGACCCTCATATTGGAGTGTCTTTAGAGATCTTGGCCCTTGCCAAACCATGAGTTCCTAGTTTTCCTAGTTTTAGTGGTGTTATTTTTTTATATAACTTGTCAATGTAATACAAAGCATTAATCTTTTTTCTACAAAATTATTATTGAGATGAGAACAAGTATCTCCATAGAGAAGGCATTTTTGGCATAAAATTTAAGATGCTTCATATTGGATTTAATACTACGAATTTTGGTTGCATTAAGATTATTAAAGGGTATTGAATCTATTTCTGCATCCCAAAATAATGATTTCATTAATTCAAAATTATGGCCAACTATATTTAGATAAAACAAAACAAAACAAAAAAAATACTAGTTAAAACATATTGTCTACTTCTTTTACATTCTCACATTAACATTTTATTTATTTAAAAGTATTGTACTCCAATTATTAATATAAAAAATAATTAATAAAAAGTATAAAATATATTCAATAGTAATAATAATAATATATCCACTATGATGTTATGATGATTATGAAACTTTATAAAAGATTCTTATAAACATTTTATATAAAAAGGTTCATTTTAAACCTACATCCTTGAGTCGAATAGAATTTATAAAGGTGTAATTTTTTTTCCATTTAATTACACTTTAAGAAATTAAATAATTATCTATACATGATAAAATCCAAAGTTGAGATGATTTGTTTTTTTAATATTATCACATACATAATACCTATTCAGTTATTTGGATGAGATAACATCTCCACATACTAAACCTCTGCTTTGTACGACCTACTTGTTTATTTTTGGGCCATGTAAATTAACATAACATTACATAGCAACAACTATTCACCATGAGTTGTACAACTCACAAAACATAGGAATCTTGCAACATAGGATTTAGCATGTATATCATTGAATGTTGTTTTATGAATGTATATAATTCTCCAATTAGAAAAGTTAGCGAACATTGATTGGTTCAACTTAATATATGGAATTAAATATTTATAAGTACTATATGTATTTAAAAAAGATAGAGTGTAACTAATAGATGGAATAGGGTTTTGATGGAAGTGATCCCAATACAATTTATAGAGAGATTGTGATTTGTTGTTGTTTAAAATATACTTTTGAATGCATAAAGGCAGCTTGAAAATCTGGTTGCAAATTGAACGACTTAAATTTGTAATTTTAAAAGGTCTACACTGGATTTTGAACAAAATTTATGAGGAAAACAAAAAGCTTTGGAAATGACCATTTTGTCTATTAAATAGAGTACGTGTCAAAAAATTATTGTTTTCCACCTGCAAAAGTTGATAAGCTTTAATAGATTCAACCAAATATTATGGAAGCATGATACTTATTTAATATAAATTCAACCAAGTATTATGGAAGCATGATTACTTATTTAATAGATTCATATTGTTTTCCACTTGTAAAATTTCCACTTGTAAAAATTAATAAGCTTTAATAAATTCAACTAAGTATGATAAAAGCATGATACTTATTTAATAGATAAACTTTAATAATTCAATGGAGCATTATGAAAGCATGATACTTATTTATTAAATTCATATTGCTTTCCAGCTGTAAAAAATTCAACAAAATATTATGGAAGCATATACTTATTTAATAGATTCAACTCAATATTATGGAAGCTATCCAAAATCCGATAAAGCTCACATATTTATACAACAAACTAATCATGTGAATGTATATTGTTCGCCTTGGGTGCTTTTCGTTTCTGGTTCTCTGTTTTTTGTATTGTATTGCCATGAAATCACACGGCGCTGCAACTTGTTTAATTATCCTAGTCTCTGCGATAATGGCTTCAGCTACGACGGATCAGGAGGTGAATCGCCAGCACAGCGACACCAACATCGTTGAATTTATTAAATCGTCGTGCAAGGTGACTCGGTATACGCAGCTCTGTGTTTCATCGCTCTCTCCATACGCGGGATCTCTGGAGCCCGCGCTGAGCGACCTGGTAAAGGCGGCCATGAACGTGAGCCTGCTTAACGCCCGCGATGCTTCCGTTTGGGCAGCCAACATGGAAAAGAGAGGCGCCATGATGAGTGAAAAAGGAGGAGCGGCGCTGCACGATTGTATTCAGAATTTCGAGGACGCCGTTGACGAGATTAAGAAATCTTTGAGGGAGATGGAGCAGCTGAGGAGCAACACCTTCCACTCTCAAGTGATCGACATGCAGACGTTTTTGAGCGCCGCCTCCACCGACCAAGACTCCTGCCTCGGCGGATTTGAGGATGTGAAGGCGCAGGGGAGGATTCATGCGATGGTGAGGGTGGTGGTGCAGAATGAGTCAGAGTTGATCAGCAACGCTCTAGCTCTCCTTAACGCATTCGCTGCCACCGGAGGAGGCCGTGATAATAATGCTATCCATGCCTAAACCCCAAAACGGCTGTGTGGCCGTCATCATGGAGTGCTATATTAAATAAATAATATGCACTCCACAAATTTTATAAAGGTCTATTCATAGTTTTTCTGCCTTATGGTTTTTTTATTACTTTAAGTGGCGGAAAGGAGTTGTTTTAGGGCGATGTGGCATGTGAGTAGCTGGTTAGGTCTCTGTAAGCATGGGTTTGGGTCAACTTGTAGGCATCCCTTCTTTCTCTTAGTGTTGTTGGGTCAATTTGTAGGGTATCTATCAGTGTTGTTGTAACATATGAGTTGTATTTCTCGGCCAAGCTAGTTTTTAAAGGAGAATTTGCTTGATTGCAGATTCCACGAAATATCCCCAATTGGACTCTCACGAAAGAGGTCAAACATTTCCCCCTCTCGTGACCTTCAGATTATAAGGATGCCCTTCGACCAACTTTATGTATAGATCTCTCATTTTGTGTGAAAGGGGATGTGGCCATTAGATAAAATGTTACTTAGTATAGATAACTTTAATCTTATTTTCCTTGCCTTGTTCCTCATATATGATAAATTTAATTTTTAATAAAATACCATAATATATTTTCCTTTTTATATATTAAGAAGCTGAGCTTTCATTAATAATTAATTTTAAATTCATGTTTATATTTTCACACTTAATATGATTATCCATTTGTGATGAGATTTGTTGATGGTCATATATGAAGCTTAACTCAAAAGTGGAAGAAGAACACATATACTACATATAAACACATAAATATGATTAGGAAAATATTGTTAAACATTCTCTTTATTGTTTTTATGAAACATGGTACCATTATGAAAATACTATAAAATGTTCTCCTTGTTGTTCTTATGAAACATGCTTCATTTTTGGTGGTTTATCTCTATTATTTCTTTTTCTTTCATATATGTTTTATTGCTACACATTCTTTGACCATTATGTTTGCACTTGGATCAAGCCATATAAATCAATAATGAATAAATAGAAATGAGTAACGAATAAATGGTGTGATCCTCCTATATATAATACTTCATCATGACACATATTGTTGGACCATTCTCTTCACATGTGGATTAAGCAATGGACATCCATGCACTTGTACCAAATAACAAAAATAATCTCACTATTTGATTTTTTGTTTCTTTAATATAATTATACCATATAATTTTGTGCAAGATTGTCATTTTTGGTTATTTGAAATGTAATTTTTAAATGCATAAATAGATTCAACACCTAAGAGACTTAAGATACTGTTATTCTAGAGATTACAAATCTTAAACTTAGATTCTAACAAATCCTCATTATAAAATATGACTATAAAAGACAAAGGAATGTCACTAAAATGGATCATGAATGGATCACGAATAAACAAACCCTATATTAAATTTCATCACTCATTAAATCCAAACTTTAGTTATTGCATTGCATTGTTAATTTTAAATTATTGGGGATTAATAATAATAATAATATTCATTTTATAAGCAATGATTTGACTAGAAATGTTGATTCTTCTTGGCCATGGTCAACCATCATATTATGTTATTATTATATTAATAACGTTTTTTTTGTGGTAAATATTGCACTATCTTCTAAACATAAATCTACATTTAAATATTGGAAAATTTAGGTTGGTCTATCACTAGGAAGACCAAACCATAGCCAAAAGTTTACTCTCCTTAAAGAGGCATGGGATATCAAACTACTCACGATTCAAGAAACGAATAAATTGGTAACACATCAAGAGACTAGTTATAGGGCTCTAAATCCATAGTCACAACCTGGGTAGGATGCTTGTTGTCTCCTCAGGTGCCTCCAGTCGGGGGTTGGGATGCTAAGGTGCTACTCAATTGGCTCCAATTGTTGATCTAGGTCATTTATGTCATGATACAAATGTTCCATGGCGTGGAGAACATCTGCTAGATGGTCAATCCTATCCAAAGGGACTCTAAAGGTATTTCATTTGCCAATACAAATACAAGATGTGCATGTACTAGTTGAATTGTCCAAATATGTGCCCAATGTCAAGAACGCAATCATTTGGCTCAGTAGGAACTTCAGTGTCCAAGAGGTGATGCCTATGGGAGGTTCCTTCTCTCTTGGCATGGGTGAACTCATCTTGGATGGGGCCTAGGGTAACCTATAGATATTAGGCTTTTCCTCCAAAAAATGGTGTGCATGTATTATCTTGACTAGCCCATTGTTGGTAATATGTTTCTCCTCTATGATGATAGAGTGAAAAGAGGGTTTTCAAAGAGCTTGCAAAAATCCATGCATAAGAAAATCAAAGGAGGGTGATGAAACAACAAATATGACTAGGATATTGTATATTTTTACTGTTGATTCAACATCTTATGTGATATACTAAAACACAAGACAAGAATCCACTCTACTTTTCAGTGGAAACCAAAATTGGTCAATGAAAACAATAAGTAGAAAAGTAAGATTATCAATCACACATAACACAATATTTGTCTGGGGAAAGCAACTGCTAAAAACCTCAACTATCTATATTGTAATAACTAGAAGATCTGAGAAGAAAATACAATGCTTGTTCAACCCAAACAATTCCTGCACTAGTAGAATCTATCTCTCTGCCTCACAAGCTAGCTCAAGTCAACACTTAGCTAATTCTGCTACCTGCCAAGCCCCTACTTCCTTGCGCAATTCCTAAGAGAATTAACTTGTATTTAATTGGGAAATCCACTCTCCATAACCGTGCAATCCTAACATAGGTCCTCAACTAATTGCATGATGCATCTATACAACTCAGAAAATTATACACATAATAGTACAATGTCCCTGAACTCTAATATCAACTGGGTATTTCTTTGAACTAACATGCATGAGTTATTTATGAATGAATCTTTAGTTAACTAGTGGAGCAGTGAAGTTGTCATGGGGCTTGTCCCCACTACTAGACCACCTACTAGTTCCTCCAACTATTTGAACTAGTTTAACTGATTATAACTCAGTT
Source organism: Pinus tabuliformis (assembly GCA_031772625.1). Lineage (NCBI taxonomy): Eukaryota > Viridiplantae > Streptophyta > Pinopsida > Pinales > Pinaceae > Pinus > Pinus tabuliformis. The sequence goes on along the minus strand of CM062820.1, from coordinate 1,350,548,195 downwards.
AGATTGAGTTAATTAATTACAACTCAAAATAACTAAACTCAACCCCCTAAAATTTATGGATCAATCTACATGACTCTAGATAGAATTCCAACTCGAATTTCCTAAGTCAATTAAGTCAATCTAAGTTAATTAACTATTACAAGTTGCTATGAGAATAGGATTTCGATTTAATTCAGAATTTAATTAAATTGGAATTTCTTGTTGCTATTTTTAACACTCCCTCTCAACAAGAAAGGGATTAGCAGCTACCTTGATCCTGTCTTTGTGAAACTTGAATGTGCATCTTGACAAAGCCTTTGTCAAAATATCTTCATCCTGCTCCTCTGTGGGAATGTACTCCAACAACATAATTCTCCTCTACACACAATCTCAAAGATGATGATACCCAATGTCAATATGCTTGAACCGATCATGAAAAAATGGATTTTTCAAAGAGTTTGATACAACTTTTATTGTCATAGTAAATCACAGTTGGATCCGTCTATGAACCAAACAAACCAACCAGAATCTTCCTCATCTAGATAGCCTCACAAGTTGCTTGAATAGCAGCCATGTACTCTACCTCTACTGAACTGAGTGCAACTAATATTTGTTTCATGTTGTACCAAGAAACAACTGTTTACCGAATACTAAAGATCCCTCCTAATGTGCTCTTCCTGTCGAATGGACTCCCTGCCCAATCCGCATTGGTGAAGCCTTGAATATTCACTCACTATGTCTGTCTGTACCATAAACTATAACTGAGTAGTGCCTATGAGGTATCTCAACACATTTTTTGCCACTTTCGAATACATCTTGCTCAACTTAACCATCTCTTGACTAAGATGGTTAACTGCATAACACATGCCTGGTCGTGTGTTCACCAAATACATGAGTGAACCCACAAGCTTCCTATAAATAGTATCTTCAAATACTTCACTGGAAGTAGCATCCTCCTTCCTCTAGGTACAAGCTAGAGGAGTCTCCATGGGTTTACTATTGTCCATGTGAAACCTATTGAGTATCTCACTCGCATACTTTCCCTGAGAGACAAAAAGTTCCTCATCACCTTGCTATACGTACATACCCAAAAAGTAGTGCATGAGCCCCAAGTCCTTCATTTCAAATTCTCTTGTAAGATCCTCTTTGAAAGACTTGATTAGCTTATCATCACCTGTCAAAATCAAATCATTGACATATAAAACAGTAATCAATAATTTACCTTCAACCACAATATGGTAAAGGTTTGCATCTACTTCACTTTTGGTGAAGCCCAACCCAATGAAGTACTTATCAATCCTGGTGTACCAAGCATGGGGTGCTTATTTCAGCCTATACAATGCTCGCTTAAGTCGTCACACATGCGACTCTCTGTTGAAGGTCTCAAAACCTTCAGGCTGCTCAATATACACCTCTTCCTCTAAATGCCATTGAGGAATGTTGTCTTTACATCCATCTGATGTATCTTCCATCCCATCTACACCAATAGTGCCAAAATGGATCTGATTGATGAATACCTTGCAACAGGAGAAAAATTATCATCGTAATCAATCCCCTCCACCTGAGAAAAACTTTAGGCCACAAACCTAGCCTTGTGTTTCTCCACACTACCATCCGCTGCTTGCTTTACCTTGTAAAGCCACCAGGAACTCACCACTAACTTGTCTTCTAGTCTTGAGACCACATCCCAAACACTTTTCCTGACAATGGAGTCATACTCCTCAACCATGCATCAACCCAAACTGGTTGTTGCACTGCTTCCTAAAAAGAGGATGGCTTAGTCTCAACACATCTGCTCATAAGTGCCATGTATCCAATTTACCTCTCTTGTGACCTCCTCTGCCTGTACTATCATGTGGGTGCTCCCACATTCTCTCTCGCATCATGCAATAACCTGTCAGCCTCTCTAGTGCACTTTCTCCCATCTCTAGAAGACTCTGCATGAGTGGGTATCTCCACTCCGTGATCCTATACATGTGGTTTCTCCACATCAATCTGAGGTTCCTCATTAGGAGCTGAAATATCCTCAACCGAATGTAGTTGAATCCCCCTCTCAAGGGAACACCTCATGGCCTTCTCTTCATCAAATTTTACATCCCTGCGAACCACTTTCATCTTGTTGGTCAATAAGTACACCCGATAATTGTGAGGTGTATCAGTGTACCGTACAAATATCCCCAACTCTATTGTTGGCTCAAGCTTCTTTTGTGCATCTTTGGTTACATGGAAATAGACTGATGAACAAAAAATCCTGAAGTGTCCCACATCTAGTTTCTTCCCTAAAAAATCCTCTTCTAGTGTACTCATCCCAAGAATTTGATGAGGGCTTCTATTCTGCAAATAAATAGTTGTGTTGCATGCTTCATCCAATAAGTGTAGTGGCAGGCCTTGATCATGCAACATTGCCTGTGCTGCCTTACAATTATTCTATTCTTCCTTTCATCCACCCCATTCTGCTGTAGGTTATGAGGTGTTATCAACTCTCAGCAATGCCTTCTGCCGTAGAGAAGTTTTTAAAATCATTAGACACATACTCTCCACCATTATCACTACTGAGAGCTTTAACCTTCCTACCAGTATCTTTCTCGACCAATGCTTTAAATTCACAAAACTTTACAAAATCCTAATATTTCTTCCGCATGAAGAACATCCAAAATTTACGAGAAAAATCATCAACAAATATGATATAATACCTGTGTTTTTCCATGGATACTGTCGAGAACAATCCACACACATATGAGTGAACTTGATCGAGCATCACATGTCCTCGACTGTATTTGTCATGAAAGGAAGATTTGGTGTATTTTACTAAGGTACACCCTTTGCATGTGTCTACCTGCTCAAGTGTACCCTTGGGAAGACTAGTAGAAATTTTTTGGATGATCTTCAGCGCCATGGTGCAAGTGACCCAACCTTCTTTGCCACAACTCACCGATGTCTCGTCTCTACAACTTCTCTTCTTTCGTGCTCAAGGCATCACAATATTCTAACTCCAACTTGTAGATATTCTTCACTCAAATGCATATCCTCTTCACTTGTCCTGTGGCTATGTGATGAAGGAACTCCTTTCCCTTACTGACATCATAGCCTCTATCCTCCAACATGGCAATAGATACCAAGTTCTTCTTCAAACCAGGAACATACATAACATCTCACAAAGTGAGGGGAGAACCTGACTCCCTTTGAAAGGTAACTGTACCAAGCTCGTTAGCACTATACCTCCCATCATCACCCATATCGATATGGATTTGGAGATCCTTCTCCTCCAAGTTATTGAAGAGCTCTTTGTTACCAATCATGTGGAAAGAATCTCCACTGTCCAAGTACCATACACTACCCATCATCGATGACACCATACATGTGATGAGGGTAAAGTGAAATTTGAATTGTGAGGTAACAACCCCACCTATCGCTCCTCCTGAGGGCTTCTTACTAAGCTTCTTTAGGGGACACTTTGTGGAAAAATGTCCTAGTTCGTGACAGTGAAAGCACTTAACTTTCGACATGTCCTTCTTCTTGCCACCCTACCAAGAATCTGATTTGGAATGGGATACCTTCCCCTTCCCTTTATTTTCCTTACCTTCTAAGGGGTAATTTTCCTCATCATCAGTCTTTGATGAGGATCTGTCTCTAGTGTTCCTTTGAATCTCCTCCTCTACCAAATTTGACCACAACCATTCCCAATCTGGTAGCTTCTCCCTCCCATTAACTGAGTCATGGTAACTCTGCCATCTCTTGGGAAGTCCTAGAAGAGCTAGGCTCACCATATCATCTTTGGAAATAGTAATCTCAACACTTCCAAGCTCATCTTGTTCATCTCTCCTCTCTCATAGACCCTGCTCTCTTGGAGGCCATTGAATCTGTACTGCTAAGAGACGGATGAACACATGTGATACTTGGAGACATAGCAACACTCATGGCAAGAAATTTTTTAGTTGAAAACCAAAACAACTTTGAGGACTGACATGCAACATACCCAGGTGGTTGACTGGGAAGATTGCACAATTTTCACTGGGAGGCTTGGAGACCAAGTGCAAAAACTACACATGGCATAGTCTAGGCTATTAGGAGGTTGAATGACTACTAAAACTATGCAATGTACATTCCAGCCTACCCTGTTGAGGATTGAAACTACATAATGTGTGCTTTCAGTCAGCAATGACATACAAACCCAACAAATTGCATTATACAATTTCTGGGGCCAGTAGGACGCTACCTTCTAGAATTGTGCAAAGCAAACCTAGAGGCTAGTGCTCGGACAACTTTACGTAGTTTTTGGAGGGAATACAGATCCTTCACTCTCACAAATGCACATTTCTAGCCAAGCAAGGCAAGGTCCAAGCCAAGGCAGCCCAAACCCGCCGACAGGCGACTGAAAACATGAAAAGTTATGAATTCGTGATGAAGCTAACTGTACGAGAGTGAATGATCATCCATTCAAACAGTGAATGCGAGATTCAAAAAAGGGGAAAACAAGCATGTGTGTGAAGTGAGTTGCCGCAATGATGATTGTTAGTGCAGAAATAGTGTCATGCATGCGACATTAGTGAGATGCAATGAAAACTTAAAATGATGCTTATACAAGCTAACATGCATTAAAACGAAAAACTTGAGATGAATGTGCCAAAGACTCCTAGATGTAATGTGGGATGTTAGAGCTCCAAGATAAATGTGAGGAATGAGCTCTACAGCGTCAAATAAATAATATTTGATGAGTATGAGGCTTATAATGAGCATGCCACAAATATAGGAAAAAGCTACATTTGGAGGGAAGTTTCTAAAACGATCTTTGCATGTGACCTCCAACTGCTAAAAATAGATCCCTAAAATCTGGGGATGTTTTTTCTTTTTTCTTTTCTCTTTTTAGGGAAAAGCAGCCCATGCATGAAAATAAGGATTGCTCAGTCCTGTGGGGAACTGGTCAGCCTGAAAGCACATGCAATAGTTTGTAAGCCTGGTGATGAAACTTACGCAATTTTTGGGCTGAGAAGGACTGGTTGTCACTCATGCATTGTACAATTTCTGGATTGAAGCCCTGGATATCATTTAGAGTTGCACAATTTCTAAGTTGAAGCCTAGTTTTGAACTGAATTATGCATTTTACAGAGGGAAGGCTACCTGGCTGGATTGCACAATTCTGGAGCCCATTAGGCAGCCCAACTAGATTTCCCAAGTTCTAGAGGGAAGGCTAGTTCCCCTCCAGAATTGGGCAATATTCTAGGTGAGCACCTCAGCCAGAAAATTGATTAAGTCTAGAATGATAGCCTGCAGGTGAGAGGCAATCAAGTTGACATGCACAGGATGACAGGCCACTAAAACTTAGGTGAATCCTATGTACTTGGATAGTACAATACATGCTGCTAAGAATGGTTGGTAGAGAGGCTCCAAAACGGAGCTAAGTAAAAGTTTTCAAGCGTGGTTGTAGTGTTGGCTTAAGGGATCCTGACCCAGGTTCAGAGTTAGTTGCACCAACCAATAAATACCTACACTACTAGCACTTTCGGCAACTACTTGCATAGCGTAGGCTGTATTCTCACCCGAAGCAGTATGGGGAGATGCAAGAACCAAGTTTCTGCATCTAGAGACTAGTATGATGTATTTTAGCTCTTTAGATCTTCCTTCATACAGATTGATAAACTCTTAGGGCACGTTACTGAAGCTTTGTTAAAATAGTCTTCAGACCTTCGCAAAGGTCTACGATAAGCCTTTACAAACATTTAATAGTCAATTTATGAACTTACGTGCACCAAAGAACAATGCTAGATTAGTGTTCGCACATATATGCTTAAGTTATTAGTAAACAACACAGAATTCATTAGATTCTTTGTGAAAGTATTTAAACATGCATTGTGTACATCATTAAGAGTTATTCAAGAGAATCGTGCAACATTCAATCAATGTTCAATAAAACACATTATTCATTGATAGGATATATCATAAAAAGAAATGAGCATAAATACACAAGAATTCTTCGGAAACTGTTTTTATTGATCTTCAATTCAAGGTTACAGACTCAAAACTACCCTGCACACATAGCTGCAGGGGTCCGTGCACTCAACTATAGAATCTACCTAGGCCTTTGCGCACTTAGTTGTAGAGCCTTTCTTCTACCTTACCCACTTCTCCTCACTGCCACTTTTCATCCCTTCTACTCTTCATTATCAAAACACATCATTCCTTAGACTCCCTAAGACACATCTATTTATAGCATTTTTCATACAGTACCATGGTCCATGGACCATGGGTGGATCTCAAAACCGACTCAAACTTTACATAAAACAAGGGGCTAAACGCCTTTTCCTAGCCATCTACGCACTCCGCATCCCCAAATCGCAGAGACTTTACATTATTTACACAAAATGTACCAAAACTTGTGTTATCTTAACCCCAAAACTGACCCAGGGGACCCCATCCCAATAGGCCCCCAACACAAATATCATGACTCACCCAGTCACTCTACTGGCACTGCGATCTTGCTGTGAATATCGCCCAGCTCCACTTAGATTACTACAACTCCGGCAATGCTCTGTGTTGCTACCTGCTTGAATTCCTTAAACAATTTTTCTATAGCTAGTCCTTTTACAGCTAGCCTCATCAGTTGTTGTTTCTGCTGCAACCATTTAAGCTTATCCTGGATGGTAGTCGTGACTTGATAAGACTCCTCCAACCATGGCTGCAACCTAGCCTTTAGCAAGGCCTCCTTTTCTACACTTCCTCTACCTGTGCTACGAGCTACTTTCCCTCCCATAATTTGGCTAGGTGTTGCATTGGTGCTGTGGAGAAAGCAGTTGCCCTAACTTGATCATATTTCTATTGCAGCTCCCTGGCCTCTATGTTCTGTGTTTGTAGGTTCGGATCATCTTGCAGATTTGTCACTATCTCCAGAGCTTGCTCAAACAATGTCGTACACTTAGTGCCTATGGCATCCGAGGTAGCCATTCCTTCCTTTATCACGACTCTGCTCTTCTCTCAGACCTCAGGTGGAGTCATAGGCTGCAATTTTAACTACACCTCTTTAATCTTTATGTTGAGATCAAACTAGACTCATCCAACCTCTAGTTTAGCCTCACACACACCAACGGCTAGTTTCTGAATCTTTGCTTCTGGTTGTGCATCCTCTGGGATGTGAAGTTTAGGCGCTATCTTGCATGCCTTTGCTACTGCCAACCCCAACCCAACAGGCCCCCAACACAAAGATCATAACTCACCCTCGAGTCACTTTGTTGACACTGCGATCTTACTACGAAGATCTCCCAGCTCCACCTAGATCACTGCAACTTCGACAGCGCTCTACATTGCTTCCTTCTTGACTTCCTCAATAAATTTTTCTGTAGCTAGTCCTTCTACAACAAGCCTCATCGGTTGTTGTTTCTACTGCAACTCTTTAAGTTTATCATGGATGGTAGGCGTGACTTGATAAGCCTCCTCCAACCATAGCTGCAACCTGGCCTATAGCAAGGCCTCATTTTTTTGCACTTCCTCTACTTGTGCTATGAGCTACTTTCCCTCCTGTAATTTGCCTAGGTGCTGCGTTGGTGCTATGGAGCACGCGGTTGCCCTAACTTCATCATATTTCCATTGTAGCTCCCTGACCTCTATGCTCAATGTTTGTAGGTTTAGATCCTCCTACAAATTAGTCACTATCTCCATAGCTTGCCCAAACAATGTCATATAGTAAGTGACTATGGTATCCAAGGTAGCCATTCCTTCCATCATCATGGCTCTACGCTCCTCTCAGACCTCACGCAGAGTTGTAGGATACAATTTTAACTGCAACTCTGTGATCTTCATGTTGAGCTCAAACTGGACTCAGCCAACCTCTACTTTAGCCTTGTGCACACCAGTGGCGAGTTTTTTGATCTTTTCTTCTCATTGTGCATCCTCCAAGTTGTGTAGCTTAGGCACTCTCTTCCATGCTTATGCTACTGCTAACTCTAGACTGGAACTACACATCTGAAGTGCCTCCTTTTCCTTCAAAGTCTACGTCTTCTCAGCAAACATTTTCTCATTGTTCACTTTGTACTCACTGATAAGGTTGAAGGCACACTACTCCCTAGTTCTCAATTCATCTGCGACCCCTATATGCAGTGCATGGAGGGTCTTTTTGGAGAGAACTGATATATTCAACCCGATGTTCTTCATTATACTCAGGATAATGTAGTCATTAGAAGTATCTACACAAAGGGACCCATCTGGCAATGCTACAGTTCTGAGGTCTAGGGTCCTTCCTAACTCAGCTGCTTGGCTTGTCCCAACAGCCAGGCATGCTTGCTCCATGCTCACTTATCCAGTGCCCACCTGTATTCTTCTTTCTTGTATTTGTAGCTCACACAGATCCTTTTGGATGCTCCCCAACATCTGCATGTATTGCTACTCAAACTACTACAACACTTCTATGGTGGTGTCTTGGATTTTATCCCCGATCTAATCGAGGTCACCCTCTGTTAGTACCATGGGATCACCCTATGACTTATCTGATTTTTTCTTCTTCCTTATACCACCCTGCTGCTCCTTACCACGTCTCTTCAAAATAAATTGGGTTCTCTACCTGTCATCCCCTTTGTCACCTTGTCCTAGAAGTTCTTCCTCCAATGTCTCCAGCGAAGGTGACTTGCCACCTTTTTGCAACTCATGTTGTTCTTGTTCTGCCTGCTCCTTGGCAGCACATTCTTGTTCCACCCGATCTTTTTCTACAGCTTCCTTCTTTTTCTACTGTGCAAGTGTATGTGCAACTTGCTTAGATGCCTCCTTCCCTTTCTATGCATAGAACTGCCCATGCCCGTGCTTGTTCTAGCATCTAAGTCTGACAGGGAACGCCACTCTGCGGGCCATTTTGCCACAACCTCCTAGACATCCATTTCTATCACCAAATAGGGCAAGTCATGCCATTTCTGCTTTGGATCCTTCCATGCCTGGATATATACCCTGTGGAAGTTAGCCTTGAATGCAGCGTAGGCTGACAGCTACGTGAACAAGGTTTGGAACAACCTCAAATGTTGATTGATGGCCATGCGCAGAGACATTTCCATGAGAACCTAGAATACCTTCATCTCTATAATCCTCGCGGGATCCTTTGTAGCCCATAAGGAAGCGAATTGCGCTGCCTCTAGAAATCATTCCTCGAGTGAAGGAAATTGGCTGTCCTCCGGCAATTCCCATGCGATGAGCACAGTCGACAGCAACAACCAAGCATAGTGCAACAACTTGGTTTCATCTTGGGCCTCTTGGCACTTTGCGAGGAACTCCTAACAGAGGTATCTTGACCAATTAAACTATACGCGTTTCACGTGCTATGTAGCCAGCGAAACTGCTGGCGCTAGAAATTCATCCGTGCGACATTTTGGCATCACCTTCTCTGCTAAAATTTGGGCAGCGAATTGAACTGTCAGGTTTGTTATAGGCATAATTGAATTCTTCCTAAGGTCATAATCCTTTTTCATTCTTTCTGCGAGGCATTTTTCCCCAGTCTTCACACCAAACTCCTTGGCCGAGTTCACACCTTTATAAGGCAAGTGCATGATTCAATGAATGAGCATGTGTGTAATGGGTATGGGCCCTCCTAGCCAAAGATAGCCATCATGCACCAATGTAAGAAGGAGGTGCAGAAAGATTGTGTTAATGGGGATGCGGTGATAATGGGGCACCCACAGTAGATTGAGTAACCTTGAGTGCTTGACACCACTGACCCATTCCTCCGTTTCCAATTCTATGACACTTGATTCTACATAATAGACCCTTCTCATATATTTATCTATCACCAAGTGTGGAAACCTAGAATGGTCTGCGAGGTCCCAATCATCCATTTTCAACAGCAAGCACCGGGCGAGCAGCGGACCTTCAAATGGGACCTGCTCAGGTAGCAAGGGCATGGATACAGTGAACTTCTCAAAATCTGGGTCCTTCGAGACCTTTTCTTTTCCTTCCCATGGAGGGATATACTCAAGGATCCTTGTTATGGTCTCCACTGCTTTAACGTCTATATCCTCTATTCCTTGGGCTTATTCCGTCTCCAGGTCTTCTACCTTCTTCGGATGCTTATCTTTCTTCTGCTTTTGTGTTTCGATATGCTTTCTTGGAGAAGCGAAGACCATCACTGGTTTCTTCTACTTATCCTTCTTTGATTTTCCTAGTTGGATTTCTCTAGTAGGGGTAGGCTTTGGCCTAGCTGACCTCAGCGCCATAAGCACAGGAGGCAGAGCTTCCATACTTACAACTTCCGAAGTAGCTCCTTGAGAGGAAACATCGGCAGTACTCACAGTTTCAGTAGGAGTTGGTCCAAGCATCTTGTCAAGAATAAAATTCTGGCTTATCTCAGACAACTTACAAAACATGGGGCTCATGACTAAATATTCCCAAGTCAATCGGTTCATAGGTGACAGAAAACAAATTTCACTAACAATTCTGAGAGCGCAAAGTGTTCTCTATTGGACTGGCACACGTAATTTATAGGTAGTTTTAAATTCAAATCCAAATGTTCCCACCAAGTTTTGACAATAAATGTTGTTTTGGTGGTAGATCTTCAAATATTTTTGCCTTAAATGTTGCCATCCCACTCCACTTAACCATCTTCTGGCCGTCAAATCATGAACAGTGATTCCAATAGTCACTTTCCTGCTCTGCTATGCAGTACCTTCCTCCATGGCACTACTCCCTGTGCACAGCTTCATACATTGCCTCTTTTTCATTCTCTGCGCAGCCTTCATGCTGCATTGCCCTCCAAACAGGGCAGTGTAGTTTATAGTACCATGCTCCCTTACAACTACCTGGAGAACTAAGACTATCCTATTGTCATATAGTCATTGTGAAGGATCCCCTGTATATAACTTCAATCTACTTCCATTCACTCTGCCTAGAAAAGGTTCCCCATTTAGCTTCGCGAGCTGAACTACGTATCCATCTATAATTTCTTTGAAAATATATGGACCTAGCCAATGCATCTATAATTTACCTAGAAATTTAGTGAATTTACTATCATATAATAGGACAAGATATTTTACCTTGAAAGTGCAAAGCTTGATGTGGCGATCATGCCATGCTTTTTCATGTTCCTTCTGTACTTGTTGATGAAATCCAACCAAAAATAGATCCTCTTTGAGCTCCATTAGCTACGCAAACCATTCCTCCAAGGCCTCATGTTCCGCCATACTTGTGAGAGATGTTATGTGTAAAATAGGCACAATATACTCCATTGACATTATAGCTTCAACCCCATAGACTAATATGAATGGTGTTTGCCCTATCATCTTCTTACAAGTAGTCCTATAAGCCCATAGTACTGCAAGTATGCACACATCCCAGTCATTCCGCTACGTGTTGTAGATCTTCATCAATGCGTTCTGCAAAATATTATTAAAGGCTTCAATAGTTCCATTGGCATGCAGGTGATATGATGTACTCTTCTGATGGTAGACCTAGAATTCTTCAGTCAATGCGATGATCGTTTCGTTCAGAAAGTGCATACCTCTGTCACTCATCAACACTTTCGAGAAACCAAATATGGTTAAGACATACTCAAACAAAACATTTTCTTCCATAGCCCCTGTACAATCATTAACCGGTTGTGCTTTTGCCCATCTAGTTAGATACTCTGTCGTAGTGATAATATAACATGCACCTATTTTTCTTCTCGGGGGCTGATTTGGCCCAACAAAATCAATCACCCACTTCTCAAATGGCTAGAAAGATACTTGAGGATGTGATGGCAACTCATCCCTTCGTGATGGTCTACCAGTTCTTTGACATGCATCATATGCCTTACAATACGCCTTGGAATCCTTGTGTAGCATTGGACACCATAGACCTGCGTGCAAAATATTTTGCACAGTTTCCCTGCCTGCATAATGACCTCCTGCAGCTCCCCCATGAGCTTCAGTGAGAATGCTATCCTACTCAAAATCCAGCACATATCTTCACAATATTTCATCACCACCCATCTTATACAAATGTCATGCAATAACTAAAAAATCTAGTGCGAGCACTACTAATTCCTTCTTTTGCTAAATTGTATATCCTTCTAGTGCCATCCCCGTAGTCAAGAAGTGAATGTCTGCAAATTGATTATTTGCTATGCCCACCGCAAAGAGCTATGCATTTGGTAACCCTTCCTCCAGATTATTAGGCTCCTCTCTTGTTTCGATCCTTGACAAATGGTTAAGTCCTCCATTTAACCTCCCTGGCTTCACAATGACTTCAAAGTCATACTCCTGAAATAATAGCAACCACCTACATATCTTCCCCCCCAACACAGTCTTATTGACTAGGTATTTCAAGGTAGAATTATCTATGTACATCTTGAAATGTCCTCCTAACAAATAATGCCTGAATTTATACAACACGTACACCATGGCCAATCCTTTGTGCTTAGTCATTGAATAATTCTTCTCAACCTTTGATAACTTCCTACTCAGAAGGCTATAGGATGGTCCATTTCCCCTTCACGGCCTGGGTTAGCACTACACCCAACGCAATGCAAGAGGCATCCACATGTACATGAAACTCCTTTTTCCAATCATGGAATACCAAGATTGGCACAATGACTGTCTTTTCTTTCAATACATCTAAGTTGTGTTGAAATTCTTCATCCCAATAGAATGTTGCATCCTCTTTCAGCAGTTTCTCCATGGGCATAGTAATTTGACCATAGGCTTTGATAAATTTTCTATAATATCTCATATGTCCTAGCGTCGCGTGCAACTGCTTGACATTCCTTGGGGCCTCCAAATTCACAATCACTGCAATCTTTGTAGGTTCCACCATCAATCCTTGCTTGCACACCACGTGACCCAGCAAGATCCCAAAGGGAACACAAAATATGCATTTCTTCAAATTCAGCGCGATCTAGTATCTGCAACACATATCCAACATCAGACGCAGAATCACTACATGGCTCTTTACTAATCCAAACACCGTCCAGTCATCAAAGTATACTTCCAAGAACTTATGAATGAACTCCTTGAACTCTACTATGACTACAAGGGCAAATATCGCAGGTGCATTCTTGAGTTCAAACGGCATCACAGTGTACTGAAAACAACCCCATTCTATCGTGAAGGTCATTTTTCTCCTATCCTCAGGCGCAATCTTAATTTTATGATACCTAGAAAACCCATCAATGAAGGAATATGCCTCCTACCCTCCAACATTGTCTAACACTTCATTTATAAATGACGTTCAGAATGGGTCATGGACACATGCATCATTAAGCTTCTGTAGATCTACGCAAATCCTTATTTCACCCTTTTTCTTCTTTTCCTGAACCACCATCGGGCTCACCCAATCATATTCCTCACATGATTCTATGATACTTGCCTCTAGTATTTTATCCAGCTCTTGACGCACAATTTCCTTCTATTTAGGATTAAGGCGATACAACCTCTATTTAATAGGCTTCACATTCAGCTTCAAAGTGATCTTCATAACACCCAAATCACCAATTATGCCTTTCAAATCCAAAAAATTTGTAGGGAAGAGATCCTGGTATTCACAGAGTAACTCAACAACTTTGTCCATGTAGCGTCATCCCAATAGTCTCCAATCTTCGTGAACTTCGGCTCTGTTTCAGTGCCAATGTTTACTTGCTTTATTTTCAATGGAGCGGTGATGTCTAGGTTGTCTATTTGTGGGCCTTCAACTTTGCGATGCACTTCTGCCTCTGGAATATTAATATTTCTTGGACCTTCATCCTCCTCTTCAGTAGTCACATTATAACATTTCAGCACATGGTGCAACTGGGTGCTCCAATTTGGTTGGACACATTCCATAGGTTCTTGCGGCACTTTGAAGATAACTGCCTTGATATCTTGTAGCGCTTCCTAAATTCTTGTGAAGCCATCTTCAAAGTTGAAGGTCAATATGAATCCTTCCCTCAACACATCCCATTCCATAGTACCATGGCAGAGTTGCATTTCAAGATACCAATTCATGGGAATTGTATCCAAAATATGGAAAAATATGTGTACCCACTCTAGCTATGGTTTTGTTCCCCATGCTTTAGTCCAGTTTTCTAGGTGATCACGTGGATCGTCCCTTTTGTTATATTTATCAGTCAATCTAGTGTTAAGATTCCCAAAATGTAACCTCATCATTCTTTTGTAATCTCACCATCCAGTAAAGTTATCCTTATGCGTACCCAACCATCATGCAGACTTAGTGCGTAGTGCCAATTCTAAAGCTTCGAAGTGGTGATCCTCAGGAAATTCGTGCTCAATTTCATCCAAAAATAGATCTAAATCAGTTAAACCATCATAATAGGGTAATTTCCTTACCTCCGACGAAATCCAGTGCAACGACTTCATCATCATATTGCATTGCAGTATGGATACTTCATGCAAGACATTCTATCAATTCTCCAACTCTTTGTCTGAATCCGACGTGTAGCAACTCTCCCGATCCCATGCAATCCATCCATCTGTCGTCGAATTGATCTAGTCCTAATCTCACATTGTTATTTTGTATATTTTATCTAGTTCATCCTCACTTTCTTCATAATCGCGGACTGGTTCAATATAGCACACCCCTTTTGCAGGGTCCAATGGTACTACAACCCGAAGCGATTTTCTTTCAAATGACATTGTCCTTTTCTTCAAATTGATGACCCTATTCATATCAATGGTCTAATCAATCCCCATAAATGCGGGGTATGGATTACTGTTATCAACGATCTCTATAACCTCAAAGTCGGCCATTGCGCTCGCACCTTCTATATCAACTGTTACTCCATATAATTGTCCCATGGGGATGATTTTATACTGGTTCGCCATTCTGAGCTAAATCGGAGACCACTGCAACACAAGTCTCCCAATCCTTTCCCATATTTGTTTTTCCAATATATTTGCATCAGACCCTAGATCCAAGATGACCTGTTCCATCTCATACTCACCTATATGCATGGTGAGCCTCATCTCGTGCCTCATTCTTGCCTTATGTTTTCCAATCCTTCTGACCACCTGGTGTCCATCAAGGAGCTTCTCTTTTCTAGTGCATTTGTTTATTAATTCCTACAGGCCTTCCACATCTTTGCTATCCCACTATAGTTTTATGCAGATCTCCAAAAAAGTAGTGAGGACAAAGGGATCAACCTTTGCAGGCGCACTAGTTTATTACATCTTTTCCTAGCTTTCAGTGGTGGAGGCCTCAACAAATCTCTTCTTGGCTTCCATAAAAGTTTCCTTAGTGTGCTCCAGATCAAAACCAACTTCTTTCTTCAACGCTTTGCAGACCCATCCTTCCTTTTCAGGATGTTTATCTTTGTCATCGCTAGTCATTATTCCACTCCTCAACATGATATTCATGCTTTGATCCTCATCGCAGGGCTTAGCTCTCATCATTTGTAAGTTCTGCATAGGCTATTGAGGCTATGCTTTCTTTTCTTACATTTTAGCTATTAGCACCTAGCACTCTTCTATAGTATGGTCAAACTAGTTGTAGTATTGACATGATGGGCATGTTTGATTCTGGCCTCGTCCTCATCCTTGATCACCTCCACGCGCTCCTCCATCGCCCTACTCTGGAGGTCGCGTTTCTATTTGCATCTAGTATGTAGGAATTATTTCCATCATCATTGCATAGTTGAGATAGTGGTGCTCGTCGTGGTCCATGGATTTGCAAAAGTTATAAAACAACTGCTGAGGTGTCTAGACAAAATTTTGAAGTAAATGACAAGTATCCATCACATGTTGTCCAACAACCTGACAAATAGCACACCATAGTGTAGTCCTTGTGCTCGGTCCCACTGAGGCTTCTAGTTTAAGGGGAATTGGTCCCCCTCCTGTAATATCATTTGCATACAATTGGAAGTGATATTTATCATGCCTTTGGCCCTTGCACTTCAAACACCAGACTTTCATGCACACTTCCGGTTTAGTCTCCTTGTCTTTCTTCAAACTCTGTAATTCTAGGTGTAAGCTCTGTAACTGAGAGTGGATTTGTTGTACTCCCAAGATCACATCATGAATAGGAGATGCATGCAACCTCATCACGATTTCCAAGGCTTCTACATGTGTTCCTATCTTCTATTGTGACAGAGTAATTCTCAAGTGGTGCAGAAGTGAAGCTATAAACCATTTTCGATGCTGACTATCTGTGAGCTACATGTTAGCTTCTCGAATTTGACACTTCAACCTTTGATCTAATTCCCAAGGCATCTCATCGACCCTCATCATGATTTCTTTGAGTCCGATTACTAAATGTGAGTCATACTTAGGCTTACTAAACTCATTATTTAAAGTCGCCTTAGTTTCTGCTAGCGATGCAAGAGGGTTATCAAAACAATACTTGATATGCCAAGTCAACACGTGATCCTATAGAGTGGTAACCAGCTATCGATCTTACACCTTCCTTGGATATCTACCAATTTTCCCAACCACTCATATAGTTCAATTGGAAAAGTGCAGAAGAAGATCTCATGTATCTCTGTATACAGATACCTGTTCAACCACGATTCCTTTGACATGCATGGATTCCTATTTTCTTGCACCGCAAAATTTTGAATCTTTCAATCCAACCACTTTTCAATTTATTTCTTGGTCGGATTCCAATGATGCGACATCACACATCTCCTTCAAGCAAATATTGGTCCTAACAACGGAACCATTTTTTGGCTTAGGGGGTCCTGACCCAGGTTCAAAGTTAGTTGCACCAACCAACAAATCCCTACACTACTGGCCCTTTCGGCAACAACCTGCATAGTGCAGGCTACAGTCTCACCTGAAGCAGTATGGTGGGATGCAAGAACCAATTTTCTACATCCAAAGACTGGTGTGATGTGTTTTATCTCTTCATATCTACCTTCAAGTACATCAATAAACTCTTAGGACACATTAATGAAACTCTATTAAAATAGTCTTCAGACCTTCGTGAAAATATACGATCAGCCTTTGCAGACTTTTAACACTCGATTGATGAACTTATGTGCACTAAAGAACAATCCTAGATTAGTGTTTGCATAGATATTCTTAAGTTATTAGTAAACAACACATAATTCATCAGTGTCTTCATGAAAGTATTTGAACATGCATTGCGTACATCATTGATACTTATTCAAGAGAATACCGCAACATTCATCAATATTCCATAAAACACAGTATTCATTGACATCATATATCACAAACATAAGTGAACAAAAATATGCAAGAATTATTTAGAAACTGTCTTTATTGATCTTCAATTCAAGGTTAAGACTCAAAACTACCCTACGCGCACAGTTGCAGGGGTCTGTGCACTCAACTGTAGACTCTACCTAGGCCTTTGCACAATCAGCTACAAAGCCTTTCTTCTACCTTACCCACTTCTCCTCGCTATCACTTTTCACCCCCTCTACTCTTCATTATCCAAACACATCATGCCTTAGACTCCTTAAGAAACATCTATTTATAGCCTTTTTCATACAATGCCATCCTCTGCGGACCATGGGTGGATCTCAAAAGCAACTCAAACTTTACATAAAACAAGGGGATAAAACCCTTTGACTCCTAGCCATCTACACACTCCACATCCTCAAATCACATAGGCTTTACATTATTTACACAAAATGTACCAAAACTTCGATTATCTTAACACCAAAACTGACCTAGGGGACCCCGTCCCAGCATGTAGCCGCTACAACACCATATTAAGGTTACATCTAGGGAATTACTTGGTCTATGTTAGTAAGGCACTGGTTTCATATCTAAGGAAAATAAATACACTTTTCATTTTTTATTTTTTTATTTTATGCATCTCTATAATATTGCATTTTCTTACACATCAAATTCAACTAGAGGAGCCCTAGCTTGCAAAACGGGTTTCCTTAGTTTCAACCTAGAAATTAACCTTTTATGGAAATATGCCTTGTCATCACAAAATTATGTAATTTAATATCATAAATATAGATCATCATAAATGATTATTTATTGACTGTGATTTTATCATTTAGTAAGAAACTAAGTCTTTCATATTTATAATTCTTTTATCCTTACATTTACTAAATTCATACATATTTCAAGGCTAAAACCAACTTGACTTCTAATTTTAAAAAATGCATTATTTAGAGCAAGTTTATAATATAAATTCCCTACATTGCTGATCTAATATTTAAGAGACTAAATACAAATTATGATTACTGCACTAACCCTATTTATACTTTAATAAAGTAAACAAAATTAGATATGAATTTAACCATTGAGAATTAACTTCATAAACAACCAAAAATTATACATAGTCCATTCATGTAAGTAGTAAGTTAGGATATCTTATATTTTTACCTTTGGGAGCCTAGCTACTACTAGGGTACCACCCCTTGTGTTGGATCACATAACCTAATTATAGGGAAGTTTCACTTGAGGTGACAATGAAAACTCTTTCAAGTTACACTTGAGATTAGGACCTAGTGAAGGTTTTGCACTAGGGTGTGTAACTTTAAGTGTTATAATTTTTGCACCATTTCTAGAATTAAACTATTTTGTGTAGATTTAGAATATTATGAATCAAAACTTTTATTCATATAAAACAAAATTTTATTTAGCACACTCATCTCACAAATTTATGCGAAGATAATTCAAGACATACTCCACAAAGAATTACTAGCGAAGTCATTTTTTGTGATATTATTATGTGAAAAATATTTATAGAACAAAAATTAAGAATGGTTCTCAAACTTCATTAAACAACAACCTTGCATTCTTAGAATACATAAGAAAAAATTCCACTAATAACTCAACCTCAATAATCGTAGCCAAGTTGTTTTAGGCCATTTTGATGCATCTGATCAATAGGCCTGGAAACCATCTCAATCCTCATCCATGAACATGCTATCATCATCCCTAAACAAAGCCCTAAGCATGACCTTTCTGAATAATTTAGTTTCTAAGTCTAATTGCTTCAAGTCAGTGCTTTAAACCTCTCTTTTTGCATTAGATAATTTATTTTTAACTTTAAAATATTCATTTGGAAGGTTTATGAATAATTGGATATTTGTGCCTAATATTATTTATTTTTGTGGAATATTATGAGAATATTATGCAAATTAAGAAGATTTGGAGGAGGATATAGTTTAGGGACTTGTTCCCTACTATAGGAGGATCAATAATAAATAATAAATCAACAAAATATTATGGAATTATGGCACATATTGTGGAACTCCAATGATTGAGAAAATCTAGGAATGTGTTCCACTAATCAAGGGACCAGATCCACTAATCAAGGAATTTTGGTAAGGAAAGCTTCTTCCATTAATGGGGAATTATTCCTAATCATTTTGTATAAGTACCAAGTCGAATTTGCCTTTAGAGAAAGATTTTCATTAGTGTTCTTGCAGAAAGAACTCGTATTTTTGCAACTCCATTGTATTTTCTTACAGGGATGTAATTCTATTTATGAAATAATGAATATTGGTGTCATGTTCAGCTTCTAAATCTTGTTCTCCTCCAAAGTTATTTGATTTTCCTTGGGCTTGACGATCCCAGGAACCTCATATCCCTTTTGTATCATTTTATTTCCTTCTTTTCACTGCTTATTTACATGCATCTCTAGTTTTTATTTCTTTCTATTTTTGCATTTAGTATTAATGATTTCATGTTGTAGGATTGAGTTAAATGGTTGATTTAAGTTCTTTTTGCAGGACCAAAAGCATTATTCAATCCTTGGAAAAGATTTGGAAGTTCATAGTAATCATTGAGCTGCTTGGATTAGTCTTCTTATTCCCAAATCTAGATTGTTGGACCTCCTTTTGAGTAAAGAACAGTAAATTTCTACTATTTTGTAGAGCATGCTAACAAGCTTCAATCGAGTTGGTTCCACTTGCATTATATCAAAAAAACATTCTATTTCATAACAAAAATCACCCCATTGCATTTACACTTGATTTGATTAGGCATTTTTTAGATTTACTAGCTCACTAATTCTCGAATTTCTAGATTTTCGACTAGTAATGTTTTCTTTATTTTTTTTTCATGGGCTAACAGAGGTCTTTTTTAGTGATTCCATTTGGAATGGGGACCTAAGACATCCTAGTTAACAAAAAAAATTGTCACATCCAATTTGGATTTGATTTTCTTGGTCATTTGATGAATTATAGTAAATCTGTACATCCTGTAGTAAATCACTATGGCATCTTGTAAGAAAGCCCATTTTGAGCCCGAATTGAGAAAAATCATCATTGGAGCTGGGATTAGGCATCTAATTGACCTCCATGCCATCAAGGCCATCTTAACCCTCTTTCTCCACGCTTAGTTCAATAGTTTTCTAGTTTTCAAGGGTAGGATTTGATTTCCATTTCTTCTATCTTTAGTCTTACATTAAATCTCATCAATGTTTTATATCATTCTAAAATGTTTTCCTCATGCATGAAGTAGATAGCTAGCTCATGAAATTATGTTTTCTTTAGATAATTTAAATTCTTCTTGTTTGCATGATTTTTGGGTAAATATCAACATTTGATGCAGTGTAGGTGTTTCAGGAGTACAAAGAGATTTCATAGTCAGCAACCTCATCCCAACTTCATCCACCCATGGTCCTCACTTTATTTCACTAAGCCCTCATCAATTTCATCATTTCATAAGGAAACTTCTCCAAGCTTTTTGAGCAAATCCAGCCATATCCCAACTTTGCTTTTGAGTTATGAAGTGGTCCTAGGAACTCCCTTGCCTCATTCCATCCACCAACAACCTTCCCCAATCTTTCCATCACCTACAACATCCATCCTTTTGCTCTCGGTGTATCCTATAGGTTTTGAGGGGATCCTGTAGGTTTCCAGGGGATCCTATAGGAAATCCTGTTTTGAGGCTGAATTGAGGAAAAATCCTCTAGGAAGCTAGGAAAGGGTCCCTACTTGTCTCCCAAGCCTTCTGAACATTCACCATCATCTACAAGACACTTGCCACATCACCTGATCTGAGTTGACTCAACTCTCGGATTTAACCAAGATCTTTTGCTTTCGTGATGTGATTAGAATTGCATTTAAAAGAGCATAAAGGGACATATATGCATGCAGTAAAGAAGAAGGAACACTACAATAATTAGCAACATAAAACACAAGATATTGATAACCGAGTTCGTCGAGGAGGGACTACGTCTCCGGGCCCTAGTGTCAAGATGGTGTATGCTGCTATATTAAGTGATGGAAAGAGTGATGATGTACATGCATGTGTTTTCTCTATCATACAAGGAATATTCCCTCATGCAGGAGTGGCCCCGAGAGATGTTCTGCTGTAGGAACTATCATTCAAAAAAGGATTCCTATCAGCATGACATAACTTCACATATGTTAATAATGAGCATCCCACCAACATGGCATCAAAGGGATCTTAACTCAAACATACATGGCGACACATGAGTATCCCGTCAACATGGTGACAAAGGGATCTCAATAAAAACATGACAAAAAGCACATCTCACATTAAGAACAAAACAAGATCCCACATCAAACATCAAACATGGATCTATACAACACAATGCATCTCAAGAAAATAGACAAAGAAGTACATGATCACACTACATATACCTCACATCAAGGAGTTATTTGAAGAAGAGGATGATAAAGTGTTGGATCTAGCTGCACCATCAATCTCGTGGCATCAAATCTCATGGAAATAACTACTCACACATTGAATGCTAACACGTGCACTCCACTTTGAAAAGTGGCTGAAAATAGAATGATCGAATGAAAAATCTGATTGCACCATCAGATTCGTGGTGTCGAATAGTGTAAAATCAACTGTCAAATCTCTAAATTCTGAGAAAGTGAAAATCTGGAGCTACAAGAATCTTTTAGATTCCCCCTAGATTCCTCAAAGATTCCCTCCTCCAGGTCATCTGAAGATCTACTGCTCAATTCAATATTATCTCTATGCCATCAGGTTCATGACACTGAGAGGTGTAGGATCGAAATAAAGTTTGTTCAATTTCGACACTGGCAAAATTTTGCCCTCCTGAAAATTTGGCTCAATCATGGTTCTGCCTGCTCTTTTCAAATCATGGTTCTGCCTGCTCTTTTAAAATCATGGTTCCACATGCAAAAATTATTAAAAAAATACATCTGACTCAGATTCCGTGCCACGTTCTGCCTCCATATCCATGCACTGAGCAAGTGAGGGTTTATATAAACTTCATGGTAAAATATATCAATGAAGCACCCACGACGCATTGGTTAAGGCAATAAGGTGGACAGGTCGAGGGATCAAATCCCGGCTGTGCCATATATATACATAACAAAAAAATTTAATCACAAAACGGGCACACACTTTTTGGTGACCGTTGCAGTTTGGGTTGTTGTAACCACTATGTTATATGGCATTGTTTGTTATATTAAATAGGCCTAGGTTGTTTTCTTTTAGCATGGTGCCACATGGGGCCACCTGGTGGGGGCCAGCCCACGTGCCCCAGGTGGGTTCAAATCCTTCCAGAACCATATGTTATAACATATATGTCATGTTTTTTATATAGAGGGTGGGGGTGTGCATCGGGTCCACTGGAGATGGCCCGCCCAATGCCCATATATAAATGGTTTGTTATATATGTGGTACATGGAGTTGGGGTTGGCGAGGTTCATGGCCCGTCGGCCACTTTTGAATTAAAATTTTGTTATATGTTGGTCATTGGGGGTGGTGGTGGGGTTGGTGGCCCACCACCGCATATATATATATATATATATATATATATATATATATATATATATATATATATATATATATATATATATTATTTTTGTAACAATAAAGGTCATTTTTTTATTTGATCTAATATAAGGGTTATTAGACAAATTAAAGAGGCAACAATTTCTCCCACTCTCGGGAGCTAGGTTTCATGCCCCAAGCTTGGTCAAATTGTAGGACACTTAAACCTGGCCCACAACCCAACTTTGACCAAAACTTTGACTGGTCCTTTCTCCCTCATACGAGCTCGGATTTGAGCATCGTTCACACCATTGGAATCAGGGCGATGAGCAATTCGATCTGGTGATAGTTCGGGAGCAATCAACCACTTGGAATTTTGACCTTGTCTGAGTCCTCTTGGACTTCTTCCTATGTCTAGAGACACCTGGACTAATCCTCCCCACTGAGGAGCTTTTGGTCCTCCAAAAGCATGACAAAATAATCTGCAACTTCTTTGTACCTTGTCTGCACTAAAAAATATCTGATATGTCACCCTTCCTTCTCCTTCAACTTTGTCCTTCAGAGCCATAAGCGATGAGCCGACACTTAGAACCCATGAAAACATGTAGTACATTTTTTTTCAAATTACATGCTTGATTTACAAGACCAACTAATGACCCATGGATCCCATACTTGCCACGAGTTTATAACACATATTTCATGGTCAAGTTTACATCAAAATGGAAACAATACCCCAACTATGAAAAGAAGGCCAACATATCATTATTTCTTCAACAAGTGATGGAAAACACATCATCACTGCAACACATGATTTGCAAAAATAAGGCCAAACACTATTGTTTCTTTGACAAGTGATGGAAACACGACATCACTTTCACAATTTATCATGCAACTCAAAATAAAACTAGACATCATTGTTGCTTAACAAGTGATGGAAAACATATCATCACTTTTACATTTTAAAATGAAACAAATGATTTACAAAAGCATGACCATGGCAAGCTAACATATCTAGAAACCATTTTTCACTTATTGATGTGAATGGGTCATCCCCCTATGGTGGTTTTGCTTGTTGAACAACTATTTCACCTGGTTCATGCACCGACGCTTTGTCTTTAAGGCGTTTATCTGGATGGATCCTCTAAATCTGCTTAACATGTTTCTTCTTTGCCTGTTGTTGAGAGGGTGTTTCATGCCTCATCCTTCTTTGTGCCGCTATTCTTTTCCAACTCTTAACAAATGTATGGTCATGTAATCCACAAAAGGTACATGTTTTTCGATTCCATGATTTATGTTCATCTTTAACAACATGATTATAATAAAAATGAATATTCGAATATTAAGACTTGTTATACCTTTCCTTGATGTCTTTGGTGTCATTATGGCGATAAGAGCTTGCCTTAGCTCTTTCCCTACAATGGGCACTGCCATGTGATGATGGTGATGTGTTCCCATCATTTTCTTCCCTTGACAATTTCATAGATGTCTCGGAAACATCTGACACCTTCAAGAATTCTCCTTTGGTGTATCCCAAGTCTGCAAATCGAGGTCTCTCCACAACCTCCAATGGTTGAGTCATGCCTTGGTTATTAAAACCAAGTTCTTTTTTCTCCTTGTACCTCATCCTGGTAAGGAGCCTCATGTTTGTCCCTGTAATTGGTATCTCCACATCTCTAATAGAAATTATACTATGTGAAGATGAAACTGAAGGGAATCAACATCTTTTACCTCCACTGTCGAGTTGGAAAGAACTGATGAGGGCTTCTCATCATCTGTTGTTGGTGGTTCGCTGACTGTCATGGGGCATTCCCCAACTTCTTTCCTAACATACCCAAGTCCCGCCTGACGGGGTAATTCCTCTACTTTGATGGGGTTGACAATGCCTTGGCCATTAATTCCCAAGCCTTTTCCTTCGTACCCCATTTTCTTCAACAGTTTGGAGCCAATTCCTGTGGTATGATTTTCAAAAACAATGAAATCATCATCAAGAAACATACGTGAAGATGGAGAACTACTTTTTACCTCACATGGGTCACGCTGCAACTTTTCCAAAGCCTCATCCTTACCTTGCAGTTGTTGTAGCAAACTCTGGTTTTCCTCTTTCTCTTCATGTAGAAGAATCTTCAATTCATCATTCTCTGTTTGAAGATTCTAGTTGTTGTGCTTCAGTTCTTCTAGGGCCTCTTCCATGACTCACAACTGAAGCTGCACTTGCTGCTTTTCCTCTATCTCTTTTTGTAGAGCTTCATACATTATTTCCACATTTTTGGAAATTCTAAGAATGGTCTCATACATCACTTTGTCATCCTCCATCGTTGCACGTTCCATTGTTCACACTCGCAATTCACATCCAAGCAAAGATTGCTCTAATACCAAACTTGATCCGAGTTGACTCAACTCCCAGATTTAACCAAGATCTTCTTCTTTCGTGATGTGATTAGAATTTCATTTAAAAGAGAATAAAGGGACATACGTGCATGTTGTAAAGAACAAGGAACACTACAATAATCAGCAACATAAAACACAAGATGTTGATAATGGAGTTCATCCAAGAGGGACTATGTCTACGAGCCCCAGTGTCAAGATGGTGTAGGCCGCTACATTAAGTGTTGGAAAGAGTGATGGTGTACATGCATGTTTTTTCTCTATCATACAAGGAATATGCCCTCACGCAAGAGTGGCTCCAAGATATTTTCCGCTATAGGAACTCTCATTCAAAAAAGGGTTACTATCAACATGACATAACTTCACATATGTTAATAATGAGCATCCTACCAACATGGCATCAAAGGGATCTCAACTCAAACATACATGGTGACACATGAGTATCTCGTTGACATGGTGACAAAGGGATCTCAATAAAAACATGACAAAAAGTACATCTCACATTAAGAACAAAACAAGATCCCACATCAAACATCAAACATGGATCTATACAACATAATGAATCTTAAGAAAAGAGACAAAGAAGTACATGATCACACTGCATATACCTCACATCAAGGAGTTATTTGAAGAAGAGGATGATAAAATGTTGGATCTGGCTGCACCATCAATCTTGTGGCATCAAATCTCATGGAAATAACTACTCACACATTGAATGCTGATTCCTGTGCTCCACTTTGAAAAGTGGCCAAAAAATGGAATGACCAAATGGAAAATCTGATTGCACCATCAAATTCGTGGTGTCGAATAGTGTAAAATTGACTATCAAATTTCTGAATTCTGAGAAAGTGAAAATCTGGGGCTACAGGAATCTTTTAGATTCCCCCTAGATTCCTCAAAGATTCCCTCCTCTGGGTCATCTAAAGATCTACTACTTAGATCAAAATTCTTTCTGCGCTATTAGGTTCATGTCACTGAGAGGTGTAGGATCGACATAAAGTTTGTCTAATTTGGACACTGGCAAAATTTTTCCCTCCTGAAAATTTGGCTCAATCATGGTTTCACCTACTCTTTTCCAGGATCATGGTTCCACTTGCAAAAACTAATTAAAAAAAATACATTTTCCTCGGACTCTATGCCACGTTCTGCCTCCATCTCCGCGCACTAAGCAAATAAGGGTTTATATAAACTTCGTGGGCGGATATATCAATGAAGCGGCCACGATGCGTTGGTTAGGGCAGAGGTAATAAGGCAGACAGGTCGGGGGATCAAATCCTAACTATGCCATATATGTACATAACAAAAAAATTTAATTACAAAATGGGCATGGAATTTTTGGTGGTCGTTGAAATTTGGAGCACGGTTTGGTTTATTGTAACCTCCATGTTATATGGCAAGGTTTGTTGTATTAAATAGGTGGAGGTTGTTTGGTTTTGGCACGATGCCACATGGGGCTACCTGGTGGGGGTCGACCCATGTGGACCGGGCGGGTTCAATCCTCACCGGCTCCATATGTTATAAAATATATCGCATGCTTTTTATATAGAGGGTCGGGGCATGGGTCGGGTCCACTAGAGGTGGCCCACCCACAACCCATATATAAATGGTTTGTTATATATGTGGTACGTGGAGTTGGGGCCGACGAGGTTCATGGCCTGTTGGCCACTTTTGAATTAAAATTTTGCTATATGTTGGTCATTGGGGGGGTGGTGGGGTTGGAGGCCCGCCACCCCATAAAATATATATATTTTTTATTTTTGTAACAATAAAGGTCATTTTTTAAATTTTGTCTAATATAAGGGCTATTAGACAAATTAAAGAGGCAACAATTTTTCTCACTCTCGGGAGATAGGTTTCATGCCTTGGGTCAGTCAAATTGTAGGACACTTAAACCTGGCCCACAACCCAACTTTGACCAAAACTTTGACTGGCTCTTTCTCCATCATACAAGCTCGAATTTGAGCATTGTTCACACCGTTGGAATTAGGGAGATGAGCACTTCGATCTAGTGCTAGTTCGGGAGCAACCTCACCACTTGGAATTTTTACCCTTTTTGAGTCCTCTTGGACTTATGCCTATGTCTGGAGCCACCTAGATCATCACCAAAAGAGATTAGATTTCACACTCTCACATGAAAAAAGACAAAAATAAAAACATATTTATTTTATTCGTGCATAGGAGTAGAAGGTTTTATGGTTTGAATCTACATGCTTAGGATAATAGGATTGCATACATGTTAACTTAGCATTCTTTTGAAGAAAAGCCTCTTAGCAATTAGTTATCAAATGGTGTGTTTTAGCATTTGATTTTAGTCTCTTTCCTTGCACTTTATTTCTTGCAATAGGTTAAGGTTCCAATTCGAACATTTCATTTTATGCAATCAGTTTAGGATTTGACTTCAATACATGCACTCCATTACATTATGACAACAAAGGAAGGAAACATTGTATGTTGCACATATAGTGCCAATACCTCTTAAGTTTGTACGAACCCTGGATTTTCAGTAGCCTTGGGAGTTGCAGCATTCTTGTTGCAATACTAAGCCTCATCACACACCCTGCCCCTTTAGAGACTTGTGTTTAGTAGCAGGTTGCTCCTTTCTGCACCAACGTTGATCAACAATAACTTGTTCTTTGATTGGGGTGCACTAATTCTAGAAATTCGGGAAACTTAAAAATAATCTCGTAGCTTCCTCTTCTAGAAGCTTCAAAGGGTTCTTTCAACCATTTACCTTGGATAAGAACCTCCAATGCTATCTGATCCTACCTTGGATATTTCACCTCTTATCCCTTGAGCTTATCCTCCCATCTTAAGTGGATCTCAAGCCTATATTGGTAAATGGATACAAATTCCTAGAATACCATCCCTCTCCTATAAATTTATTGCTATCTACAACATCAAGGTTGACTTTTGGAGACTGATCATGCCCTAATGCTTCTACCTTAAATCTAGGAGAGTCATCATCCTCATGCATCAAGGTGACATTGAAGTGTGTTTTGTGACAAGGAAGGACAAGTCAACTTAGGGATATCTCTACAAGATGAGAGTAATTATTGGTAGTAAAATCTCTCCTATTTATATTAATACAAAGATTATATTGTTCCCTATATGTGTTATGTTACATTTACATTTGTTCATTTCAAAGCCTCGTTGATTCATTGAATAGAGTGATTGAATTATGCTACATAGGTGTTGTGGATCCTTGGCTTGTTTTGGTTGCATGTGTATTTTCTAATTATAGCAATCAAAGCTATGATTAGAGCTTAAAATCCAGGAGGAATGTAAATTTTGTGATAGATTCCAAGTAAGCTGCTTTCCCATTCTTCAATTTATCTAAGGGAAACTTTGTATTCTTTTCTTTTTGTGGTTCTAGACCAGTCCACTAGGTAAAGGGAAGATACTTTTGTCCGTAATTGTAAATTTTTCATAACAAATTGGCAACTCGACTAGGGATCATTTCCTTCCCTTACTGGTTTCGTTGACCTTAGCCCTCGTTTCACCTCTTGAATAGACATTAATTTCCTCACACATATTTGGATTGACCCTAGGATGACCTTTCTTTGAGCTTGGATTGATTTTTTGTGTCATAATTTGGCTGGATCTACATTAGTGCTCCCCCTGGTCTAGAGGCAGAGTGCTACAACACACCCTATCCTTATCTCCACGTGCGTTGCAATGCATTGGTTCCCTTTTTTCACGTGCGATGGCCCCTATAAGATGAAAAAACTTTCTTTATGTGCCTTTCTCTCTGATTTTCTTGGTTCCAGTTGGTTTTCCTTCTATCCCTGAGTGTGTCTTGGTCTCTAAAAAGTCTTCACTAGGTTTGTTTTTCGTTTTTATAGCCTTTGATAAGAGTTTTTTTGGATTTTGCTTTGTTCTTGTAAGGTAGGTCATTAGCAAGTTGTTTCTTGATCATTGATTGTTTGAAAGAATTGCTATTATAGTCATCATTCTATATAGTTTCTTTTGTTAGTGATTTAGAAAGTATCTTAGTTTTCATCTCATCTGAAAATTAAGTTGATTGAAAAAAAAATCTCATACATTTTGCATCACATTTAGGGTTTTGTGTGTGAAATTGGAAATTGGAATAGTTCAATTACAGGAATTGACTTAGAAATTTAGTTTGTTGCATATTATATTATGCATCACTCTTTGTTCTCTTCCCTCATGTACATATATTTTCATTAAAAATAAGATTTCATTTTGTCATGCTAGATTCCATATTTAGGATATTCAAGTGAAATTCGTGGTGAGCCTTGAAATATTAAACACAATTCAAGATAAACTTTAAAATTTATTGAATAAATATTAAGGAGCATTTGAAACATTACCGCAAATATCTAGAGGTCTAGGCTAGAGATGTTTTCCGACGTCTATAAAGATAGGAGTTGTCGTTTCTTTCCAACTTTGCATTTTGGGGGTGATATCTTGTTCCACATACATAAGTGTATTGGACCGTTCGCCACACACCTTTGGGTATATCGGATGGCGCTCCACGTATGAAAAGTATATGGGGATAATCTCATCATATGATTATACATTAAACAAAACTAACACAGACTACACTTCCACATACCTTCGATTATATTTTGGAAGTCCACCATAGGTTTCTATCCTCACCTTACGTAACCGATTCAGCCACCTTATATATTGTGAAACACCGAACACAACATTCGGGGGGGATTACCTGCCCATACATAAATCCTTAGTTCTCCAAGGTGGTATATTGTAGTCAACAATTGCTTGGTAAACCTTTATGCCTAGATTACCTTTTTTTGTTTATTTTTGTTTTTAATTTTTAAAATTTATTAAACCAACATGGAAGAAAAACACCCTACACTCTGTCATTCACGTAGAATGTAAAATAAGCCTCCTCTTCCACCTAAGGAAACTCCTATATTTTGTCAAAAGCACAACAAGAAACAGACTACTGAATCTAGTACTTCATGAGATACTACTTCTATTGGAAGAAAAGTTTAAATGAAGAACGACCTAGGGTTTGTCCTAAGGCACCAACAAATATTTCCACCTAGTCTAGCGCTTGACCAGCATTTTCACTCCCTTGGATCAAAGGAGTGTCTCATCCAAGGCGAGCCAAAACAATAGAAAGTTAGAAGGGGATCTAGAATTAAATATTATGCAGTCTACACAACAATCCATACATTCATTCGTGACAAGCTAAATTATACATTTAAAAGAGAATAACAACATGTAGAAAATTTTAAAAGGGGGTGTGAAATGGATAAACATATGCTAAAACTCCCATTCTTCTTTTATTAGTAATGTTTAGATCCCAATCACAACAACATTCCCTCAATATAGATCAACACATATTATGGACTTGTGCACAAATATTAAATCTCAAAATAGGTATCAAACATAGATCAATACATATCAAATCAACCTACAAGCATTATTTCTTTCGCACAACTTAGATTTTTGACAGAAATTCCAGGATTCTTTCCAAAACTTTTCAATGCCTTCTAAAACTTTTTTCTTGTTGATTTGCATCTTCTTTTATACCCCACATTCACTTGATCTGGTCTTCCATCCTTTGCTCACATGATCCATGGTTTTCCAAAACCTAGAGCCATTACCTTGGTTTCTTGTTGACTTTATCAAAATTAGTTCCAAATTCTATGGTGCACGTGCTACTTTCTGCTATGCAAGTCCCAAAACAAATATTCTATTGCTACTTTGATTTTCTGGTGCTTTGCTTCTGGCGAATTTATCCAAAATGTCCTCCGCAACTTCTATTCCTTCAAAAACAAAGGACCCATCATGCCCCAACCACAATCCATTAACTCGCCCTCGAGTTAATGTGTTGCTACTTCTACTGCATCTGAACTCTAGGGTGGTTGGATTTCTCTCTTATCAGTTGTAGTACCTTCAAAAGAAGGACCCAACTGCAAAGAAAGGTTTGACATGACAAGCATATCAGGGAAAATACTTTTTAAGAACGATATTGGGCCATGTTATATTATTATAGCCTCAAAAATTTCAAAGGGAATTTAATGACATGATGGTTGGGTCCATACCTAGTAGAAAAATGTCATGAAAATGGATCTGTCAAGATCAAAACCATTGATGATGAAGGTATTCCCTTACTTGTAAATGACTATAGGTTGAAGCTATACAGAAGACCTTTTTACAAGGAATAATTTATCAGTTCAGTCAATAAATAATCAAATGTGATTAGGAGTTTCATGGCTTCTAGTCCAAGACATTCCTAGAAATTTGAAAAAAAAAATGCCTAGATGAAAACCTCTATGAAGCATCTGAGACCAACTCCAGGGTTTAAAACCTCTCTGAGGTAGCCCGGGAGCAAAAATAAGAGAAGAAAAAATAAGATACCTAGGTGAAAACCTCCTCTGAGGCACCTAGGACAAGCATGCAGGTTGAAAACCTCCACAAAGGCAACTTGCTTGTGTAAAAAAAAAAGAGAAAAGAGGAACACAAGGAAGAAGCTTACACCATTCATGTTAAACTTTCTCTTCTTTTGCAGTGCTACACATAGTTGGTAGATTTTATGGCTACAGGAAAAAATGTACAAGCTCTCATACATCCTTCCATTCATACACGTCATCTCCATATTCTCCACTCATATAACCATCTCTCTCCACCATCCAATCAACAAGAAATTCAAATTTCACCTCCTCACTATGATGCTACAAGGACTTGTATTGCTACATGAGGTCCTGTAATTCTACAGGAGGAGCTTGTGAATCTATAGGAGGGGGTTCCAATGAGAAGAATAACCCAAAAGCAATGATTCCTCTAGGAAATGATATAGGGGGTCATCCAATTATTTACTCATCATCCATCCATCACCCATCCACTCCATTTCAACAAAACTTCCCAAAATCTCCACTCTATCCTATGACTAAAAAAAACATAGAAGCCACTATTTTCTATTTCTCCAATGTCTACACTACTTCCTCATAACTCTAACCCTATCCTCATGGCTTTTCATTATCTCCCTCAACACCATCATGAAAACTGATGACTTCAAGGGAGGACCAAAAGAATGCTATAGGAAGAAAACTCCTCATGTATCAACCTGTGCAGTCACAACAGAAATCCATGATATTTTTTTTTGAACCCACAAAAGTCATGATGGAGCCTTGTCTACAGTTAGGAATGGACACATCATCCTTAAAAAGGTATCCCACTAGCAGAAATTTCTTAGACATCAAATCAGCACCTACACACACACAACAAAGTCATCAGTTAAGGTATCGTCAAGTTATGAAGACATTCATAAGAAACAAGTAAAAGAGTCAACTCCCTTGATCACAATATTATATGGACCAGCTCTAACATGCAACTATCTCCAACAATTCTATCCATAGGTAGGCTCAAGTATGGAAACCCTCACTTCTTCCCTATGCATAAAATGACTCAAATGTGTAATGTTTGAGAGAGGTGTTTTAATCGGCTAGAGGTGGCAAGTGAAATTGCCCACCCTCGGCTCGTGAAGTTAATTTTGTGTTAATCACCCATGAGACATGGAGATGTCAACTTAAAGTTAGGTGGTTTCATCAAAGAGAGGGTTAATAATCACGAGGAGAGAGAAATTATTACAAGGAGTGGGGACAATGGTCCAAAAAAGGAAACTCATATTCATTCTATGTTACTATAGTGCTTCGACAATTTACCCTAACAAAAGATATTGTACTGGGCTTAACTTCATTTTAACGATCACTCATTCCAAAAATAGGTAGAAGAAGGACGAGCTATTGTATGATACCACCTAGGGTGTTACCAAGAAGTTTCAAACCATGTCTACAAGTGCTACAAGAGGAAGCTACAACAAGGCCTACAAGTGCTATAGGGGGTGAGAAGGAGCTACAAGAGAAATTGGAAGGTGAGAAAGGATCCATAGTGGCTCAAAATTGTCTCAAAATTATCATGTACACACAAAATTGTTTTGGCAAGAAGTAAGTGACAACCTCCTTCCTTGTTTTTACATCCACTTACATGAGAAATTTGCTTGAAATTGATAGCCTAGAATACTCAATTAGGAAGTAGGATGTCTCTTTGGAAATTGTTGTGGTTAGAAGAAGAGAAAAGTATTTTGGTTGATATAAATTCTAGCCCCATTCTCCCTCACTGCTACCAACGAAATTAACATTGTTTCACCACTGAGATTGTTTAATTTTTTTTGAATTCCACACCTAAATAACACCATGGAGGGAGAGTAAAAGAAATGGGGGGTGGATTCAAAAAAAGAGAACCCTCAGACACCAAGATGATTCACAAACACCCTCTTGTAGTGGACATATTCAAAAGACACAAATGGTTGGGTTTCTTTGAGTTGTTAAAGGGGTATGATGATGATATTTCTCATGAATTTTCTATGGAATTACATTCTCAAGGGGAAGAAAGTGCCACTACTATTTTTAGAAGGTTGGTCATCTCTTTAAGTTCTAAAGCCATAAGCAAAGTTACCACCTTACCCCTAGGAATTAGGTGGAGCAAAGAAGACAAGGCAGTGAGTGTCACATCTAGGAAAAAATTATTCATTTCCAAAGAGAAGCCTATAGAAGATAATAATGGAGTAAGAAAAGAAATCATACCTTACCCTTGGGATGAGGTAGCTTATCATATCCTCAAATGTATATCTTGTGAAGGGAGATTGAGTGTGGTTTATGCCTACCACTTCAGATTACTCCATGAGATGATATTCAAAGCACACTTTCCTCTCACTAAAAGACTTAGTGTTCCCCAATTCCTCCTACAGTCAATCATGGAGATGAGTCAGAAGGTGGAGGAAGGAAAGCACCATCACTTAACTCACCATGGCCTCATCCAGTTAATAGTGATGGAAGCCTTGAGCCACTTGAGTATCCCTATCTTGTGAACTAAATTTGTGGACATGGATAGAGAAACTTTAATAGTAACCCGATCCATCACACCTGGGGAAACACTAACCTCTAGCATTGGAGGTAAAGAAGGAAAAACAAAAGAAGAAGAAGGAGAAAAACTAGAGGAGGAAGAGGTAGCAAAAAGAAAATAAGAGGAGAGGGAAACCGAGGAAAAAGAGGCAACATAGACAAATGAAGGAGAACTAGAAATTAAAGGAGAAGAGGGGGAGAAGCAAGTAGAAGAAATATTAAGCCCCGAGGAGACTTCTAAACCCTAAGAAGCAGAGAAAAAACCACATCAAACAAGTCTATCTCCACGGGATACTGAACAAGAAGTAATTGCAACATTGGCTACATTGGGCATTCCTATCAAGCCTAAGAGGAGGGAACCAAGTCAAGGTCCCCTATATTTCAGAACCAAGAAGATAGCCAAAATGAGATAGGGGAAAATATCCCAGAAAGGTCCTTATGATCTTTGACGAATCACCAAGTAAAGAGGAAGAAGTACGACCCAATGAAGGAAAGATATAGGATGTCATTCCTCCTAAAACCAAAACCAAGTCACCTGTAGCATCTATGGGTAGGCCAACCACTACGTCAGTGACCTTCAAGAAACCTAGGACATAAGTGGCCTTTAAGAAAGAAGAAGAAGAGAAGCTATAGGAGAGAAAGGTTTTGCTACAGAAGACACATGGTTTTCTACAAGAGGGGAAAAGTCTCCTACAAGAGGAATAGGGGACGCAACAATAAAAAAGAGCTATAAAAGGAAGAAACGACCTCAAAATCAGTTGGAAAGTACCTCCAAGAGCTCCAAGAGCCTAATCTAAAGCTTAGCGTGGGGTCCTACTACAAATTTATTAAAGGAGGAAGGATTTTCCCTAAAAAATTTATAGTCCCACTCCTCTATGAACTGGATATAGAGAGAGGCAGAATCCACAGATGGATTAAAATTGAAAAATCCAAGAATGTGGAATATGTGGGCCTCATGGAGGAGAAATTCATTGAAATGGGTAAGGAATTAAGTGATTTTAGACTAAGGGAGTCTCTTATGAAGGAGAAACTATAAGCAAAAAACACAAGGTTGAGAGAGAAGTTGCAAGAGAAAGAAACATAACTTTCCACCATGGAAAGTTTCTCTATGGAAGCCCCGCAATGCAGGTAGCTGTCAAAATATTATGCTCTCTTCCTCAAAGAATAATGGCTGGAGTTCCAAATAAAAAATCTAGCACAATATGCATCTCTACCTTTTTAGGACTATAGGCAGTTTATTGATTTTCACAACCAAACTAGTATGGAAGTTAGGGAAAAGTTAGTTGAATTCTACATGCATAATTTCACTTTGATAGATCCAAGTTTCTAGGATCCCAATTCAAGATTTTGAGACATGAAGCTAATGGCCTTAACATATTGGTTGACTCATGAGGAGACGAGGGCTAAGGAGGTGAAAATGGTAATGAAAAAAGTGGAGAAGGAACCCTTGTACATCAGAGCAGAGCTAGTGAGCCCTAAGGCTATCATCAACAATCATAACCACATCTCCAATGATGCTACTTTAGCACCCAAATACATTGCAACCTAAGAGAAATTCATTCTAGACTTTGAATGATCGAGGTGGATATTGGTGGCCACAGGCCTATTCCACCTAGACCTCCAGTCAGTTTCATCTGTTTCCTTGTTCATTTCAACATTCACTATTTTTAGCAGTTTTTTGGGCCTTAAACATCGGGAGCAGTTTTGACCCCCTAAACGGTGTTTTTTTGAGGTGTGCAACAAGTTTGTAGCCATAGGCATAGGCTTGCAACAAATATTGTATTACTTAGAGATACCTTTCCAACAAGGTATCATACACGCCAAACATAGATAATATGACCAAGTTACAACCCCGGGAAGTTGGCTGCTCAAAAAACCCTAACAAGGCACACAAAGTCTTGGCGTTCCACCTCTTGGGGATAATGTTTGGTTGTTTATTGTTTTCCCTTGTTATTAAATAATAAATAGGCCCTTGAGCCTCATTTTAACAAAGTTTAGAGGCATGTAGTCACCACATCTCTTCTGAGAGATAAGTTACCATCGCCCGAGCTCATTTATTTCCATTATGTTTGTAAGAATATTTTAGTATTATGATATTAATGAAATGAAGTGTCATTATTGGCTTGATTTGGGCTGATCCATGTTTGATCTATACTGTTTGATCTATACTGCGCACGAACAAAACCCTCAATCACTGGCCCTCTTGGCAACGACCTGCAAGCATATCGTAGTCTCACTCGAAGTGACTATGGGTGGATGCAGAACTAGGTTTCTACATCCTTGAAAGACGTGGAGATGTGGTATTATTATATTTACTTATTCTTAACATTCTTAAATCACTTCTCCATATTACATTAATCAATTAATAAGATCATATAAAACCATAAACCATCATTATGCTGAAATCAAATGCAACTATAATAACTACAACTCTAAAATAGATAGTAAGAAAATATACACACGAGGACATCAAATCACCATTTTTCACCCCAATGTGGGGCTACATCCACAAGAATTGTTACTTAATATAGTAAATCTTGTACTACAAAGAGTTCTTGGCTTGCGCACTAAGCTGCAAGCTATCTATACACTTAGTTGTAGACTCAGGCCTCTGCGTACTCAACAGTAGAGCCTCTCCTTCACTACAAAACTATATATCACAATAATACAACCATAAAACTTGATCTGGAACAATTCAATGATTTTTTTCTTATGATTTTTCCATATATATACTATTACATTGACGAGTTTCATCATTAAAATACCATGCTCCAAATATAATGGGCTCCCTAAAATAAGCAACTATGACCCAAAACCCATTGATCCTTTACAAAATCATGTTCTTTTATAAAAGGTGGGGCTTTGACCCAACCCAAATCCCTTACACCATGAGGTACATCTAATTCTACTGCACTGCATGGTCCACTTCGCTTTCTGTTGCTCTACTGCACCCTTCGCTGCACACTCCACTTCGCGCTCTACACAACAAAATACAGAGTCTTTGTCAAAATCTAGGCAAAGTTGGGCTTGCACCCAATAGGCTCCCAACACTCACATGTGACTTGTCCCGAGTTAGTTAGCCAATTTGATTTTGATCTTTACTGCAATATTTTTGTAGGCACTGTTGAAATGTTGCAAAATGTTTGTGACCTACTTCTCTTTGTTGCACACTTCCTCTTGTAGTGCTTCTATCACAGGTTCCATAGCGTTCTGCACCATTGTTGTCTCTCTCTATCAAATCTCTTGAAGCTTCTCATCCACTGCTTGGGACAATTGAAGAGCCTCATCCTGCCATCACTGAGTTATCTCTGTCAAAACCTTCTCTTCCTTCCTTGGCTCTTCTATATTCTTGTGGAGGACATTTCCCTCATTGATCTTAGTGAGCTTCTATGAGATTGGTAGGGTCTTTACAATTTCCCAAATCTCTTCCAGCTACTGCTACTTCTGTTCAATATACTCCTGTATTTTCTGCACATTTGTATCTTCCTGGAACAAAGTCCAAATCTGTAAACTTTCATCCAAAAGCTTCCCACAATATTCCATTACTGCGGAGATGCTAGCCATTGTAGTCTTTATGCCAGTCTCCCTCTACTCCCGCATCTCATATGGTGTGGTCAGCTGTAGCTTCATCTGTAGCCCACTGATCTTCATCTCATTTGAAAATTGTACTTCAACGATTTTATCCTTATATCCTTTCATTACAAGGCTGACCTTCGCGAGCTTGTCCTCTGCTGGTTACTCTTCTCGGACATCAAGGTCCAGAACCTCTCAACATGTTTCTTCAACCACTTCCTTCAACTTCTACTATTGTTATATTGCATGATCCCTCTCCTGGATCGCTTGGTCAAGCTTCTACTGCAGTGAAGATCACTCCCTTTCTATCTGAATTTTCAACTGCGAGATGTGTTGTTCATGCAACTTCATCTCATCTATTATCTCTAGATGCATGTTGCGTAATTTCTACAATGGTACTATGGTGTTCATGTTGACATACCTCCATTCTTTAGCTTTTTTTGGACCTTAATGGAGTCAAACTACAGGGCTCCAGCAGGTATCAGTGCTAACTGCACTATAAGTGTAGGTTGTACTAGCCTTTCTTCTCCAATATTCTCCACTACATGCATTGGATGTTTAACTGTCTGTGCTAGTATCTTAAGTTTTGTGACGCGCTCTTGCAAACCTGTGTAAAGTGCACCATAGTGATCTTCTAACTTGTTCCATGATTCTTTTGGTACTTCTTGAATTTTATCCCCAATCTGATCCAACTCCCCCTCAGTGAGGACCACTGGTGTTATGTCCTTGGTCTTGTTAGCCTTTTGCTTCTTTTTGGTTCTTGTGGTAGCTTCGGCACCTGCCTTCCTTTTCTATGCTACAACTAGGTGTGTCTCTATCTTTTCAGATTCTTTCTTCTGCTCATCACCTTCAGGAGGGTCCCAGTGATCCTCATCATGTTTCCTCTTTAGCTCCAACTCATGCTCATCCATATCTTTATCTTTCCCACTCACTTCCCCGTGTTGTGATGTGTCCTCCTCTGTCGAACTATCTCCTTCCTCTGTCTCCAGCGTAATCATCCATTCAACGGGCCACTATTGTACCTGTACTAGGAGGTCATCTTATGTTACTAAATATGGCAGGGGATGCCATTTCTTCTTTGCATCTCTATGAGCGTGTATATAAAATTTATGGAAATCAACCTTAAACTTCACAACAGAGCTATACTTCTCATGTAAGCTTGGTGAAAGGAAAGGGTGTTGGTTCACCAACATACGTAAGTCTATATGATATAACACAAAAAATATCTTGTTCTCCCATGCTCATGAAAATTTAGTGGTATACCACAGCGAGTCATACCACGCGGCTTCACAAACATCTAAAGCTATGGGAGGAAACTGTGAATCCTCCAACTCTCTCCATGCAAGCATCATGATTATTAAAATTAACCATGCATAATGAAATGTAGTACCTTTCTCTTGAACCTCATGGCAATCATCCAGAAACTCCTGGTATAGATATGTGGCCTAGTTGTAATGAACCCCATTGGTGCATAAAGCAGCTAATGAAAGCACTGATGTAGGGACTCCAATAGCCCGACAATTCCTCATGATCTTCCCAGCTAGTATATGTGCCGCAAAGTGAACTCCCTGATCACTGATAGAGTTGATTTCATACCCTTGCTTCCATTTTGTTAGTCCAAACTTCTTGTTCATGTTCTCAGCTAATGCTTTATCCTGATTTTTCCCAACAAATTCTTTCGTGGGGTTTCTCCCTTTATATATGAATCTTTTGATTCTCCATATGAGCATTTGGCCTATAGGAATCATCTTCTCCATCCATAGTCATCCATCGTGCACTAGCACTAGTAGTTTTCTTACACAGGCTGTGCTTCGCAGAATTCTGCTGAAGTGCGGTACATTCAACATGTTCAGTGATCCTGACTGCACTAATCTGGTTTCCCACTACTGCGGTTCTAACCTCATCACACCATTCTCAGGGTAGTGCACCTATTTCAAGTATATGTATGATGTAAACTGTGGGTATTTCTTCCTGTCATTGAAATCGTAGTCTGCGAACTTCAAATGCGGAATTTTCCCACAGATTTCTCCAGTAAATGGCATTGACTCCGGCAATAAGGGTGTGAAGGTGCCATACTTCACATCCTTTGACTCTTTTACTAGTTTTGCATCTAGTTTTATAGGTGAAATATATGGTGGTAGAGGTGCTGGAAACAATGCACCATCTATTTCCATCTACACTTTCTCTTCTTCTTCCTTGTTGTCTTTCGCCTATTCAAGCTTCTCAATAGGTTTTTTGTCCCATTTCTTATTTGTTCTTTCTTCCTTGGTTGATTTATTTCTCTAGGATCTCCACTATGTTTGTGTTGATGTTGATGTGTGTGATGTTGCTACAGGAACATTAGTTGATGTTGCTTCCATGACTTTGGCTAAGCCCCCTTCATTAAATACACGAATGCATTCTTCAGTCAATGATATATTCATGCGAAAATTTTGCAAATTCTTTGCAATGGTGATATTTCAATTCTCAATTCAACAAAGTGCCAAATCTGGGCAAGAGACGACTTTTTATAAAAACTCTAAATTTATAACTCCATCATTAGCCCAGATTTTGTTCAAATTGTGTGCATTAATTGCATATCTATCCCTAGATCTTGTCAGTCTATCCTCGCAAATGCAAATTTCCATGTGTTTTAACATTAACTTTCCTTTTTAACGGTCATATTTTTCCAGCAAACTTTGACACATCCTATAGTGTAAGGAACAACCCCTCTTACATCACAAATCCTATGAACTTTGACATAATCTAGACTATAGCAAAGTAGCCTTCTACATCGAAGCTCTTTGAAACATAGTTTATAGTCTAGTACCCACTTTCAACTACAGGTAGCACTAACACTTTTCTTCTTTCTTCTTCAGAGAGAAAATGTAGGGGTAGGGTTGTCCCTGTACATCTTAAACCTGCTACTATTTACTCTTCCTTTAATCAATTCTCCATTTAACTTTGCTAATTAAACTGCGCCTCCATCAGTAATATGCTTGACAGTGTATGGGCCCAACCAATGTATCTTGAATTTCACTAGAAATTTTACAAACTTACTGTCATAGAGGAGAACAAGGTCTCCTACCTTGAACTTCTTATGCTTAATATGTCTGTCATGTCAGGCCTTTTCTCTTGCTTTCTGTACCTGAGAATGGAATCCTTTTATAAATCTATCTTCCTCCAAATCAAACAACTATGCCATTCTTTCCTTCATTATATCAGGGTATGCCATATCTGTAAAAGTTGCAATCCTTAAGATAGGCATGATGTACTCCATGGGCATCACAACTTCTTTCCCATAAACTAACCTAAATGGTGTTGACGTGTCAACTTTTTACATGTGGTCCTATAAGACAATAAAACTGTTGGAATTCTAAGGTCCTAGTCATCTCTATTAAAATTTCATACCTTATTAAGTGAATTCTCCATAATATTATTAAATGCTTCTACAGTTCCATTGGCCTGAGGATAATAAGGCATAATCTTCTGATGATAAACTTGGAACTCCACTGTCAGTGCTTCAATGGTCTTATTTACGAAGTTTGAACCTTGGTCCCTCATCAAAATCTCCGGACATCCAAATCTAGACAATATGTACTCAAAAATAAAATTTATAGCAGTATCTGTGCTACAGTCCCTTACTGGTTGTGCTTTAGCCCATCGTGTCAAGTAATCAATCGATGTGATTTTGTACCTTGCACCAGTCCTTTTTCTAGGTGGGTTGATAGGTCCAACAAAATCAATGGTGCACTTCTCAAAGGCTTGCAATGTAAATTGTGGTACCAATTGAATCTCATCTCTTCTTGAAGGCTTCCCTATCCTTTGACACACATCACATGCTCATAAATACTCCACATCTTTATGTAGTGTAGGACATCACAATCCTGTTCTCAAAATATTATGCGTAGTAGCTTTTCCTTCATAGTGTGCTCCAGTTGTTCCCCCATGAGCATCTGCTAGAATCATCTATCTTTCATGTTCAGGAACATATATGTGGAGTATCTCATATGGTCCCATTTTATATAATTGTCCTACTATTAATGAAAAGTCAGTTGCCTTAACCACTATTTCTTTCTTTTGCTGCGTAGTATACTATGAAGAAGCCATTCCTTTGTTAAAAAACTAAATGATATCTATGAAATGGTCATCTAAAACTTTGATTGCAATTAGATATGCATCGGGGAGATTATCCTCTATGCTGGTTTGTTCTTCCCCTATTTCTAGTCTTGAAAAATGGTCAGGTCCTGCATTCAATCTCCCTAGTTTAACAATGATCTCAAAGTAATATTCCTAAAATAACATTAACTATCTGCAAACCTTTCCTCCTAAGATAGGCTTGTTAACCAAATACTTTAGTGCAAAATGATCTATAAACATTTTAAAATGTGATCCCAGCAAGTAGTGTCTAAAGTTCTGTAAAGTATATACCATAGCCAGTCCTTCACTTTTTGTAGTGG
Source organism: Pinus tabuliformis (assembly GCA_031772625.1). Classification (NCBI taxonomy): domain Eukaryota; kingdom Viridiplantae; phylum Streptophyta; class Pinopsida; order Pinales; family Pinaceae; genus Pinus; species Pinus tabuliformis. The sequence continues at coordinate 1,350,506,336 of CM062820.1, read as the reverse complement.
TTTAATTATTTTATGCTTTAGATAATTTCTACTTGCAAAAGCTATAGGATGGTCAATCTCTCCTACACCAATTTGTTCTAGTACTACTCCCAAAGCTATACAAGAGGCATCCACATGGACATGGAATTCCTTATTCTAATCAAGGAACACAAATATAGGTGTAACTGGCATTTTTTATTTCAATATGTTGAGACTCTTCTGAAGTTCTTCATTCCACTAAAAATTTACATCCTTCTTCAACATTTTCTCCATAAGCACAGTGATCTGAGCATACACCTTGATGAGTTTCTTATAATACCCAGTATGTCCCAACGTAGTGAAAAGTTGTCTTAATGTCTTAGGTGGAGGCAAGTTCACAATGATAGCAATCTTAGCATGGTCCACTATTAGTCATTGGTTATAGACAATATGTCCCAACAATATGCCAAAAGGTACACAAAATATGCACTTCTTTAGGTTCAAAGAGATCTAATAGTGTCTACATGTGTTGAGCATAAGTCTTAAACTTCCGACATGCTTGTTGAACAATCCAAATATTGTCCAATCATCAAAATATACCTCTAGAAACTTATGAATGTATTCCTTAAAAGATGTAACCACAACCCTAGAAAATATAGAAAGGGGAATTTTTCAATGCAAAAGGCATTATGGTGTATTGATATGAGCCCCATTTTGTAGCAAATGTGGTCTTATGCAGATATTCAGGTGCAATCCTAATCTGATGATAACCTAACAATCCATCTATAAATGAGTAAACTTCCTAACCTCCAACATTGTCTAGCACTTTATCTATGAAAGGGGTAGGGAAGGGATCATGTAAACATGCATCATTCATCTTCGTTAGATCAAAACATATCTTAGTCTCTCCTTGAGTCTTCTTCTCTTGCACCACCATAGGAATCACCCATTTTGATTCTTCTAATGGTTCAATAATTGTTGTTTCTATAATCTTATCAAGCTCTATTTTCACTTTCTCCTTATACTTCGGGTTCAGCCTATAAGGTCGTTGTTTGACTAGCTTCACATCACACTTAAGGGGGATCCTTATAACTCATAGATCTCCTATTATACCCTTAATTTCTAAAAACTTGGTGGGAAATAGTTCTTGATATTGATGAAGTAACTCTATAACTTTACTGACTATCTCTTCATCCTAGTAATGTCCTATTGTTGCAAACTTGGGTTCCTTCTCTGATCCTTGTTTACCTTCTTGGTATTCAGTGGCTTCATTATGGCTAGTATGTCCAACTCAAGTCCATTTACTTCACAGTATCCTTCTAACTCTATTGTGTCGATGTTGCGAGGGTCTTCTTCTTCATTTGTAGTAAGGTTATACCACTCCAGTGCATTTTCTATCTGGAAAACCCAATCAGGTTGCTGCCATGTCAGTGGGGTTATACTCTAAAAAAAATTCTTCTTGACTATCTCATGGGCCAAATATATGTATGGACAATCATCCTCAAAGCTTAATGTTAATATGAAGCCATCGACCATGTCTACCTAGTTCACTGTATCATGTCAAAGCTCTTTTTCTAGGTACCAGTTCTTAGGGATTGTCTCTAATGTATGAATGAATCCATGTACCCATTCTTACTGTATAATCTCCTTCCATGTTGTAGCGCATAGTTGGATATGTGTCATAGGATTAGTTTTACCATCATAGTTTATCTATATCTCTGTATCTATCCATCCAAACCATATCCACCTCAATCTTCGACATTCCTGCCAACCTCCTATATTATTCTTGTGTGCATTCCACCATCTAGTAGGGGTAGCTTTCAGGGTTATATCCATAGCTAAAAAATATTTGATTTTCTGGAACTTTTTCTTCATAATCATTAAGAAAAGTATTTACACCACCTAATCCATCATAAGAAGGTAGGTTACATACCTCAGATATCATAGAGTGCACTGATTTAGTAATTCTTGCATAACGCCTTGTGGATACTTCATGCAACCTATTTTGCCAATTTTCCAATTCTTCTTGTGTTTTTTGAGGTACAAGACCTATCACACTTCCAACTCAAATTTCCTTTTGTAGTAGGGTTAACAAAATCTTGTTCCTTCACTATCATTTGATAGATACTATCTATGTAAGTTGCACAATATTCTTCTTTGACTGGTTCTGTGTATCTTACTCCTTCTTATGGATCCAAGGGAACAATTACTCTCATATTGCTTCCTTCAAATATCATCTCTCTATTCTTCATATTGATTATGGCCATATTTTCAAATGCCCAGTCAATTCCAAGTAATGTAGGATATGGGTTAGTATCATCGATGATCTCTATTACTTCAAAATCAACAATAGTGCAAACTCCTTTAATATCCACTATGACACCTAGTAGTCTTCCTAGAGGGAATATATTTTATTGATTTTCCATCCTTAATTGAATAGGTGACCAATGTAGCTTCACCTTACCCATCAATTCCCATGTCTTCTTCGTCAAGAAATTAGAATCAGATCCCAGATCCAGAATAATTTGATCCATTTAATATACTCCTATCTGCGCATTAAGCCTCATCTCTCTTCTGGTTCTCTTCTATTGATGAAAATTATTGACTGCACGCATCTCACTTCACGATGTTTCTTTAGATGCACGGGAATCTATCAACTCATGAAGCTCTTCTACAACATTTTTATCTCTTAGCAATTTCATACAATTCTGCAGAAAATAATTTATAATACATACTTGATTTCCGAATCTTGGTCTTGTGTCGAAGCTCGATCCTGCGTCAGATCTCAGTTATGTATCGACGCTGATAAAATGTTGTAGTTACTTTTCTAATTTGGCTGTCCACTAGAGGTCGAAGCTTCAGCATCCATAAAACTTTTTTTTTGCTTCCATAAATACTTCTTTTTCTTTCTGAATATCGAAAAAGGAACTTTCTTACTTTCAGATTCTTTCTTTCCATCCATTTTATCACTGCCGGTCATAGCTCTGCTTCTAGTGGCAATACTAATTTGAGGTTTGCTGGTCCTCTTTCTAGTAGTCATAATTTGAATATTCTATGTTGGCTGTTGATTCCTTTTTTCTTACATATTCGCCATAAGTACAAGACATTCTTCAATGACATGGTCAAAGGATTTACAATGCTTACATGTCATTATGGGGTTCTGGAAATCTCTCGCAAAATGATGTAGCTGGCCACAATTATAGCAAATAATTTTTCCACATCCTCAACCAGCTCCACCACCTCGATCTCTTCCTTGGTAATCTCCTTGACCACCATGTTTTCCATTGTCCCCTTATCCATGCTCTTCTTCTTTCATTGTATAAGTGCCAACACCGTGCTCCATCATTAGTTCATAAGATCGATAATTATTCTCATCATGTGCAATTGATTTACAAAATTTTCAATATAGATTCATCATAGTCTATATATATTTCTATAAGAAGTAACAGTCTTCTGAGCAATGTTTGTCTCTAGTATTACATATTTCGCACCATAGGCTAGATCCTACATTTAAGGGATTCGGTGCCCCACTAGCCATGTAATTTCTGAAGATAGGGCATTGTTATTGAAAATAGGCCTCTGATATGCATTTTGTACACCAAACTTCCTCTCTAATTTTTTTTCTTTTCTTGATGCCCTGTAACTGTAGGGTTAGGTTTTCCAACTAACTCCGAATCTATTGCATGCCTGCATTAGTATCTCCTATAGGTGAGGCTTCCAATTTCATCGCAATTTCTAGTCCTTCAGCTTGAGTTCTTATCTTTTGTTGCATCAATGGAAATCTGATATACGATAGCAACGCAACTATAAACCATTCCTGATGTTTTTGTGGAGAAATTTCAAAGCTTACTTGATCCAATAACACCTTAAATCTTTGATCAAACTCCAAAACAAACTGAGTAGGTTTCTGTTTGATCTCTTTTAACTAGTGACACACTGCGACTCAGATTTTAGTTTCTTAAGCTCGCTTATCAATGTTGTTTTAATATCTACAAATGTTTTGTTATAATTATTTGAATAATTCATATACCATGTTAATGATCTATCTCAGAATGTCGTAACGATCTACACTTTCTTTACATTATCATCATTGATCTACTTTGTTGTCAATACTGATTCAGATAAAAACCAAAACTATTATGGATCCTCTAATCTAGTTCCTCTAAAAACGAGTAGCTTAATATCATTAGCCATACTTATTTTTGGACGGGTAGAGGGAGGGGGAGCGGGAGGGTCAAAAACACCCTAGCTATTACTAGATTCTAGCTTCGAAGAACTCTCAAGCTGGAAGTGTAAATACTATGGAGTTACTTGAGGGTTATCAAGGAGGCTTTCTTCACTTTCAGATTTACTCAAAAGAGGGACATAATCAGTCTCAATGAAAGTATTTGGGTCCTATCCACAAGATGTCTTTCTAGTATCTACTTTATATCTCTTTCTACTTCACGTTACTTCGATCTCTTGTTCAGATTTATTCCCTCTTCTTCCAAACATAGGTAAACTAGAAATTTGATTGCATCCATAAAAATCCATTTTCACAAAGAAGAATATTAATCCAAAGTTTCAGAGATTTCAAATACTTACCTCACGGTCCCTTGAAGAATTGATCTTCTGATTCATTGTAGGACATAGTGGAGTCTACTACGTATTCAATAATGAATCCTCCTAAGATACTACCAATCCATAAATCAACAGCCCTTGAAATCCTATTGTCAGTGCTCTTGAGTCGCTGTATCAGTTCAGGGGTCCATGTCATAGGTTCTTCACCTTTAAAACAATTCTTCCTTTTGGTCAACCTTGATATCCACTCGTACAACTTGGTAGGAAATGAAGCGAACAAAATTTCATATTGATCTATAAAAATATACTTCTATAACCAAGATTCAAATTTTATATGAGGGTTTTTTTCTTGCTTCGCAAATTCTTGCTCTATTAGTTCTATCTAATCTTGAATTTCTTTCTTCGATGGGTGCCACATCCACATTTCTCTCAAATATATTATGATCCCAATAATAGAACCATTTGTTGTCTTGGTTTGGGCTGACCCATGTTCAATCTATAATGTGTACCAACGAAACCCTCAATCACTAGACCTTTTGGCAACGACTATCCACATTTCCCTCAAATATATTCTGATCCCAATAATAGAACCATTTGTTCTCTTGGTTTGGTCTGACCCATGTTCAATCTATAATGTGCACCAACGAAACCCTCAATCACTAGACCTTTTGGCAACGACCTGGAAGCATATTGTAGTCTCACCTGAAGTGACTATGGAAGGATGCAGAACCAGGTTTCTACATCCTTAAACGATGTGGAGATGTGGCACTATTATGTTTCCTTATTCTTAACATTCATAAATCACTTCTCCATATTACATTATTCACTTAATCATATAAAACCATAAACCATCATTGTTCTAAAATCAAATACAATTGTAATAACTACAACTCTAAAACGATAATAACCAAATATACACATGAAGACACCAAATTACTCTGGTTCACCCCAATGTGGGGCTATGTCAACAAGAACTATTACTTAATATAATAACTCTTATACAAAAAATAGTTATTGGCCTATGCATTAAGATGCAGGATGTCTGCGCACTCAACTGCAGACTAAGGCCTCTACGCACTCAGCTATAGAGCCTCTCCATTGCTACAAAACTATAAATCACAATAATATAACCATAACACTTTGATATGGATCAATTCAATCATCATTTTATTATTATTTTACCATATATATACTGTTACATCGACGTGTTTCATCATTACAATACCATGGTCCTGTTGAGGCCCCGAAAATCGAGTCGACAACAAGGGGGATACCCACCTGGTCCGGACCTTGGTTGGCAACTCCTTATCCATTTGGTATAGTAGGTCCGACTGGGGATAATGGGACCAGTTTCCCAATCTAAGGGGTGTGTGTGTGTGTAGAGTTGGATAGTGCTGATCTAGGAGTGTTTTAATCTAATTTAATTCAAACTTCTAAACTAACTCTATGCTATTGTAATCTAATTAGAAACAACACATCTAATCTACGCTAACCTGGGGTGTATTTCTTCTATTATGCGATCTAAAGAGATTTCGAACAATAACTGGTAATAAAGATCATTCAGCTATCATAAGAATAGAAATCAATTAAGATAAACCATTCTACATAAGAAGTTAAGCAAAACAGTTGTGAACATCATATCGCATAATACGTTATTCATATATCAAGCACAAATAAATGACTCCACCGTACAAAAGTGCCAAATGGTAACTCACACATTCATACATTAACATATAAACAACTGAAAACTGCATATCACTTTAAGAATATAAGCAAGAACTGGTCAAGAGATAAAAGTACCATTTATGACTGGTTTCACTCATAAGCTTCAAGCAATAATGATTTACCTCTACTTGTTCTAACATCTACTAAGAGTACAAAAGCGCAACATCAGTAGCAGACATTAAAATGCAAACATTAATAAATATCGATCCATCCATTCATCAAAACCTCCTCTGAGGGTGCAGAAGTGCATGTTCCGAGGACAAGTTTTTGACAAATTTCTGGACCCTTCTCTAAATGCATGAGAAGGGTTAAAATACTACTTCCTAATTCTAATAATAGTATTATTACAAAATTTTAGGATGTGGTTTTCAAATGACCGTCCTTTTTCTAATCTAGTTAAAAGAAAAAAACAACATTCTAAACAAGACTACTTCTGAACTTGGTCCTTAAAGTTGCAAGTGTTCAGCATAGGCTTGAGGAGAGTCGGCTGACTGATTTCGGCACTGAGTTGTGCTGCAAAAACAACATCTACGAGAGATGGCACTATTTTTTCGGCCGCGTTTGTGATGCATTTCACCGTCATCCATTGCCTGTGCGGCTTGGCCAAGTACATCCAGTAACATTCCCAATTCAACCTGGCTAACACTTGGATTGCTCTCTCCTTTGCCTGCGCTTTCTGCTTCCATTCTGCTTCCAGTTGTAACCTCTTTGGTAGATACCCCGGGGTGGTCTCTGCAATTAAATTGGCCTTGTGTAAATTCTCATTTACACAGTCGATGAGAATGCTTGCCTGTGTAGCCGCTGTCTCTGCTGCTTGCTTCGCCTGCCTGATTTGATCGTCCCATTTATTAAAGAGCAATTCTTTATGATTTTCGTTTATCCTGGGTGCACCTGCTCTTTTCCCTTCATCATCATCCTGCCAAGCTAAGTATTCTGTCACCCTTTTGTCACTCTGATCGTAGTCACTCCACAAGTCTACCACTTGATTAGTGACTTTATCGCTTAGCTCGCAATAGTGACTCCACTGTGATATTTTACGTCCCAACTCTTCCTGTTGCTGCAGTAGTTGCTCATTCAAGCCAATAGATTCTGAAATAAATTCTGCTAGTTTAGGCTCGTCTTTATGCATTTCTTGTAAAATCTGTAATTGTCTTCCTTTCTCGTCTAGACTTCTTTGATAGCCTATCTTCATCTGCTGAAAGTCTTCTTGTAGCTTCTCGAGCTGTTTGGAAGCTTCAATATTAACATTGGCTTGTTGCAACTGTTGTTGTAGCAGCTGTATCTGATCTTCTTGTTCTTTTAATAGTTGCTGAACTTCTGATGCCTTGTCGATAGTTGCAGAAGCATATGCTCCTGCGATCTGAGACAGCTTCGTGAGATTTTCAGTCGGGTTACTATTGGGGTCTTTCCATAAGACGTCCAAATGTTCAGCATTTTGTGACAGTGTATTTTCTAGTTTCCTTTTCTTCCTCTGTCTCCTTACAACTACTTTGTGTTGGGGACTATAGAATACATCCAGTGGGGGAATTTCTTCTACATTAAGTAGAAGTTCAGAAGGTGGAGTGATAGGAACGTGTTCTTCTTCTGTGACGTTGCTGACTATGGTCGAAACCACTTCTTGCACTACCTGTGTATTGTTCACAGGTGTTTTCAGGGCTTGCCCTTCAAGATTGATCAATTCATTGAAGGTTTCCCATTCTTTGTCTAGCTCTGTTGTGACGAGTGGTGCTTTGATGACAGGAGGGGGGACATCTCTTAGTGGGGAGGCGATAACTTGTTGTTGAGACATTGCACTTGACTAAGCTGTATCTTTAGTTGTTTCTTTGTTTTTTCCTTGGTCGTATCTAGACTCTTTAGGATGCTCAGGTACTCCTTGTGCAGCGTTGGACTTAGATCTGGAAGTGCTAGAGTTTTCGCTGAGGCTAATGCTTGGAGTTGGCTCTCTAGCAGGCAGTCGCAGTTTCTCTAGAGGAATACTGGCGAGCCTTCTTTCTCTGTATAACAAGAATCTTTGGAGGTCATCTGGAGACAACCTCGACCGAGCTTCCCGTAAAATTTCTTGGAGTGAGTTTTTTCTTTGAAACAAATCATCAAACAAATCTTTCTTCCCAGAGAACACTTTTATTTTGACGTTCGTTGTGAACTCTTGGGCAACATCATTCGGGTCAAAAGGCCTTGCTGGGAATTTAAATAATTGAAGACACGTCACATTCTCCACTTCGGTGAAAGCGTGTCCCACATCGAACAAAGAGACGGCCCCACAAGCTACAGGAAATTGAGGCCATATGGCCTTCTTCTTGTCCTTTAGGTCTTTGGTCAGGCCGCCTTCTGAACAGGTTTGGTAGGCAATTTCCCGAGCCAAGAGTTTATCAGGGATATATAGAGGTAGGATATGTGGAGGTACAGTGCTTCCAAAAACTCTAATATAAGTAAACCATTCTTCCCTGAACCATCTCGCAATGTGGATGATGCCAATTTATGCCTCAGGAGAGCACCTCGGGGGGTCTTTATCATACATTATTCTATACAGGGGCAAAATAAGCCCGTGGAAAATCTGGTAGAAGTGAGGGATGAACTGAGAATCCCATAACACCTTATGATAAAGATGGATAGGCAATGGGTCTTGGGTAGTCCATTTCCAACCCATAATAGGGAATTTAGACACAAGACAAACAGAATCCATGACATATGCAGACAGATAAAAATGAGGATAGACCCTTTGAGACAAGGATCTTTTAGACCGGTAATTGATAACAGCCGTGTATAGATTATCAGAAAGGATTTTGGCCCAATCTATAATATCGGCATTTGTGGCAGCATCAATTAATGGTAGCCATTCAGACGAAAACTTGTTGACATCCGTCATCCCAAATAACCTACAGAGCATGGCCGTAGCAAAACAATATGGAGAGGTGAGGGAACCAGTGATGTACATACCGTTTTTGTCCTTTTTGAGCGGCTCCTCTTTTCTAGACCAATCTTTGGTGGTGTCTGATAGGTCTGGGTTCTCTGTCGCGAACTTCTTAACGAATTGTGCGTTATAGGTCACTTGCGGTTGAGGAAGATGATACATAAGCTTCAAATCTTGTGCAACAAATGATCCGATGAGCCCGTGTCCTTGAACTTTGAATTGTCTGTTGTTCATGTCTGCATCATCCAGTATCCACTTGATCATATCTGTATATGGTAGAATTTTGGGTCTTTCCGCTATTCTGTGAAGAAATGAACATGCTAGGTCCTCTAAGGACGCCTCAGAAGAGCGGTGTGCGCCCGCGGCAGCAGCAACCTTCATTATTCTGGGATTTTCCTCTTCTAGCAGCCTGTACATGCTTTCCCATGTTGATATCCCTGCATCTCTATTATAGGCTGTGTTTGTATACAAAGGCGCCATCTCCTTCGTTTTTTCCTTCGCTTCGGAGCTTTGAGCCTTACTTTTCTTTCCCATTTCTTCCTGCATTTGTGCTTGAATCGTCTTAGCTCTTCGTTCCTGCAGATTACGAGTGAAGTGGAAATGACTGATCCAGAAAGGTGATGGGAGAGTTTTAAATGCAGCAGACGTATCAAATATGCCACCTTATGTGAATTAAATCTCTACCAAGGCACGCGTCTTTAATCCATTTAATAACTGACAACTAATTCATTTACTATCATTAAAAGCACATGATTTCGAGTCAGATTATGGTAAGTGGCTTTTCTTTGAATGGCGTGCCCGAAGGATTCGTAATGAAGTGATTTATGATTTGCTTACGTAACCTCGCATATCGCGCGATCACAAATCGCACCATCGCAAATCATACCATCGCAAATCGCAAGGATGTGGCATCGCAGCGATCGCAACATCGCAGATTGCAGAAGTTTGATGTTTGCCAAATCTTGCTGGCTCATTTCTGCGATATGCGATCTTGCGATCGGCGTTATCGCAGATCGGTGAATCTTTAAGTTTTTCTTTATGAGTATTACTTTGTTGCGACGCGACGTTGTTCTTAACACGAGGATCTTGCGCACACTAATTTTAAAGAGAAATGGAGGTATTTCTTATCTTTTTGCAACGCGACTTTAAAGATTTTCTCCTTATCATAGACTTAGGTTTAAAATATTCAAAAGACTTAACCTAAGCCCATGATGGTAACCTTATTTTGAGGAAAGGAAACTCTTGTTTTTTCTAAAAATTTAACTGAGGGTCCCCATTCATTTAGTATTTTGGTCAACACTTAAATGAACTAAGGGGGGGGGTTGCTGGCCACAACAGGTCCAAATACCATGGGCTCCCTAAAAACAGACATTATGGCCCAAAAGCCATTGATCCTTTGCAAAAGGTGGGGCTTCGACCCACCCTGAATCCCTTACACCGCATGGTACATCTAATTATTCTCCACTACATGGTCCACTTCACATTTCGTTTCTTTACTGTGTTCTCCACTCCACAAAATGTAGAGTTTTTCAAAAATCTAGGCCACATTGGGCTTGCGCCCAACAATCATTTCTATTGCATCTCTGTATTTATGGTTACATATGTAATTTGTTGCATTCTTGTTTAAGTTTAGATAAGTGGTATTAGTGTGATCTTCTCTTTCTTTGTTTTTCTCTACATGTCCCTAATGAGGCCAGGGTATAAGGAGTTAGGGCTCGATCTGGTTGAACCTTTGCAAGACCAATCTTGAAAACCCCAACGACGTCCTATGGCAAAAGAAAAGAAAGACAGGGGGGGAGGAGATCCTATCAAAATATTTCTCATGGAAGCCCTTGAGCGATAAAGGAACATGGTGATGGATAATGTTTCCCATATCCTTCGATGACTACCCAAAGACAATGTATCTTCATCCAACAACCACTCTAGAGGGGTCACCCCTTTTAAGGTACAAATTAACTTTGACATTCCGATGTTTGAGGGTTGTTGGCTGTGTGGGGCCTGACCTAGGTTCAACATTAGTTAGCTAAACAAATCCCTACACTACTGGCCCTTTCGGCATCAGCCCGCGAGCGCGGACCTAAGTCCCACTCGAAGCAGTATGGTGGGTGTTAGCTCTGCTACATTTTGTGACATTCAATGGATCGTAAACAACTATGGCAGCGTTGTTTCATGCATGAGAAGCTCCCTCCTCCTTCATTTCGCTTATATTCTCTTCACTCCCGCTGTCCCTATTTTCTTCCAAAATCCTTTGTAAACCTTAAATTCCCTTTTACCCCATTGTTTCTGTTTTATTCCAAAAAACCTGCGTAAACCCATGTTTATTTAGCTTGAGCACTTAACACATGAACTCGCCTCAAAATAACCCTCTGTCACTTTTGCAATCACAGCCATTGATTACCCTAATCTAACGGTCTCCGTTGGATTTCCCGCTCACTAACCTGTCGTCTTTTCCCCGCCATCGATCGCATCCACCGCGCGATCTAATGGTAGTCGCTTTCCCCACCACCGTGACTTACACATGCGATAACCCGCAGGGGAAGCGGTTTGCCTCCGTCACGTATCCACCATGACTGTGTTCACTGCCCGTTATACGGATATTGCCTCCTCTAATAGGTGATGTGATAAAACCGCTTACCACCACTGTACCCTCCTCCCGCGCATTAATCTTCGTGCGTCTTCCACTTCCGTCAACTGTCAGATCTGCTGCATCCAGATCCAACGGCCTTCATTTCTCCATCCATATTTCCTCCCGTTAACCCCTGTAAGCCACTCTCCACCATTGATTTACGCATATCAATGGTTGATCTTTCCCCGTCAAGCCTTCGCCATATTGTCTGTGTCCTTAGCCTGTTCTTCGCACTTGAGGGAGGAAGGAGGCCAGCTACCTGTACCCTGCGTAATAAAGCTTCAACAACTGCAATTGACCAGCGCAATGGCCGAAGGATAAAAAGGATACCCTCGAGCAGTTCAAGCATTTATCAGTGTTGGAGCATGTTCCATATTATACACTACCTGCTCAAAGGAGGACTACAAAGTACCAGAAACGCCGATTTTTTTCATTAAAACACTCAGTTTGCAGCAAAGACCCATATCTGATTGTAAATGTGGTTGGTGGTCCATTATGACCCCTCCACGCATAGAGCAGCAGAGTGTTTTTGTAATCAACCTCTATATATATCCAGAAGATAGAGGGTTGAGGGTTGATGAATGTTATCTTGATGTAAAGTACAACTTTTGGAGACTGCAACTATTATGACACCTGCAGCTTCTGGTCTTCATTTTTAGCTAATGCAAGCTTCTTTTGTTGTTAATTGCTTACTTTCCACTTCTTCTTTGTTCCAAGTTGTGCCTATTATACATTTTTCATGTGCTCTTCATGTTTAGCATTAGAGGGGTTGTCATCCCACCTCTGTGTTAAGATCTAGTTAGTATCATTGAATGTGTATGCAAGTTTCTGTTGTTTTAATGCCAGAGAGTTGTCATCCTATCTGTGCATTAGGAAATAGAATTATAGACCTTTTAACTAGTTTCATTTGACCATCACAGGGTCCTGTGCATCTGCTGGTGTGATCAGTATTCTCCATCATCACATTTTCCTTAAGCTATGAGTAATTGGTGGTCAAAAACCTTGTAGTCTGGGGGTGTTCACCCATGTCTAAGGTTAAGCATAGTAGAAGTGGTTATATGGCTTGAATATGCATCATTCCCTTCATTCATCCACCATTTTCCAACATTTTTGTTGAGTTTGTAATGTTCTCGAGCATCTCTGAGATACAACCTAGGATAGTTTCTTGGGGTCATAACATTAATTGGTGCATTTCCGGGGAGAGGAGAATCGAAGCTCAGCTTCCTATGGATAATGACACAGTTCCAAATTTTGATGATAAACAAGGTCTGGGCACATATTCTGGTTGTAATCATCTATCTGGCAACTCCACTAGAGGAAGACCAACTTCTGGTGACTCCACATTGAAGTTCTGGCTCAGTTTGTGAGGTATGATCGAAGATATCTTCAGAAATCACCAGCTGAACTAGTGCATGATCCTGAGAAGATCGTTAAGCAGAAGAAAATATCGTAGAAAGGAGCATCAGGACCAGGTAAGCCTTGGAAATCCTATGTATCTCTGCTAGTGAAATTCACCTTTAGAGATTCATAAAGCTCCTTAGTCATTCATCTCCCTTTCGAATTCCAGTTCAAAGAAAGAAACATTCTTTGTTGTCCATCATATTCCTCTGTTTCTACCATTCCTTTCATTGATTCATACCACTCAGTCTACCAGTATCCCTTCATATACCCTAGTCATGGCAGGTCAGCAAGCCCTTACAAAGATAGAAAGAATAGTTGCTGCCAGGTATGGACCCTTGGTCTTGCCTGTCCCTTTGAATGCCATGCCTACAGGAGATTATCAAGAATTCACGCCTAGGTTTACTGGTACAGAAGGAATATCAACTGAAGAGCACCTTGAGGCCTTTTATAGTTATGCTGATAACCTAGATATTAATGAAGATGATGTCTAGATGAGGGTTTTTTGTCCAAAGCCTAGATGGGGAAGCTAGAAAATGGTTTAGAAAATTACCCCCTAGGTCTATTGCAGATATTGAGGCCCTAGATGATGTGTTCCTAAAGCACCGGGGGAATAATAAAGATCTTCTCTTTTATTATACTAAATTTGGGAACTTGCAGAGAGAAGATGGTGAGTTGTTGTCTGATTTCAACATCAGATTCAATCATATGTACAGCAGAATGTCAGCTGAAGTAAAGCCTACCCCTACTTCTGCTATGATTACTTATGCCAATGCCTTTGATTCTCAGTTCTGCCTGTGGTTAAGAGAAAGAATATGTGCTTCTTTGGCTGATATGAAAAATGCAGCCTTTGAAATAGAAGCAAACATCATTGCTGCAGAAGGACTCGAAGGTGATGCTAAAAGGAGAAGACAGGGAGGAGAGTCCTCATCATCCTCAGATCCTGGGATCGATGAATTAGCTAGGATGATAGAGTTATTAGCCTCTGAAGTTTCCAAACTAAAGGCTGAGCAATATTCTGAAGAAGCAAGAGCTCATTGTTCCTTTTCTCTTCCAACTCCAAATCCATATAGAGGAGCAAATGAGAATTTGCAGATTTTGCAAAGAAATAAAGTTACAAACGAAGATCAAAGGGTGAAGACCCTTTTTCAGAATATAGTCATGGAAGAAGAGCAGCCTGAAGAACAGGAGGAGGTCCATGGTTTGGAAGATAAGGACAGTGCCCCCTTCCTAACCAGAGCTGCATATGAAGATGCTTTATCCAAAGGCGCTGCTCATGAGCTTGTTGTAGCTGTAGAACAACAAGCTAATCAGCAGAAGCAGTCAGCAGCAGGTCCTACCAACCTCCAAGAATTTGTGCCCGATGCTAGCTCATCTTCGCATGGCTATGAAGATCTACAAATTTTCCAACCTGCTTTTGTCCCCTGCCCAGTGATCAATAAGGGAGAAGAAAGCTCCCCATCACCTTATGTTTCTCTGTCTGCTCAAAAGAGAAGCCCTCCAAGTTGCCTCCTAAACATTGAGGCACGACAAAATTCAATGCCCAAGGCTGATATTGATCACCTCAGTCTTGATATTTTGAGACCTTCTCAGGTGGCTTCTACACAGATTGAAAAGGCAGCTTATTAGATGATAGAGGAAGAAGATGCTCAGTTTTGGGACTCCTCCTTGGATGTGGATTGTTCAAAGCAAGATGCAGGAGTATATGATGTCTGTGAGTCCTCCACACAAGAATACATTGGTTTGCCATTCATATTAATTATGCAGGCCACAGATGACAAAGACAAGTACACAGCAGCCATAATTATTCAGCAGGTGTACAGAGGCTCCTATGAAGAACATCCAAGGAAGAGAGCACACAAAAGGGAGATGAGATTTGATCCATATCTTCCTATTAAGGTCAAATGCCCTAAACTCTTTGAGGTAGATGATCAAATAAATCCTGTTTTGCAGCTCTATGACGAATGGGCCGAGAGCAGGAGAAACATTTTTGATGGCCCAGCAGATAGCCAATTTTTGAAATTTTATGTTGTTTAAGGCTCTCAAGCCTTAGTGATTGTAATCATTTTCTTGTATAGGTTTTTAGTGTAGACTTGGTTTGACTCCATGCCCAATGGATACTAGGCAATGTTTTTAAAGCTGGTTTTGCAAGAAGGCATTGGTTTGCAGGTTCTTGAGACCTCACAAGGAGGATCTCATCCCCAGAAGGAGGCATTGTTAGCTCTGCTAAATTTTGTGACATTCGATGGATCGTAAACAGGTGTGGCAGCGTTGTTTCATGCCTGAGAAGCTCCCTCCTCCTTCATTTCCCTTATATTCTCTTCACTCCCACTATCCCTATTTTCTTCCAAAATCCTTTGTAAACCTTAAATTCCCTTTTACCCCGATGTTTCTGTTTTATTCCAAAAAACCTGCGTAAACCCATGTTTATTTAGCTCGGGCACTTAACACATGAACCCACCCCAAAATAACCCTTTGTTGCTTTTGCAATCGCATTTTTTGATTGCCCCACTCTAACGGTCTCCATTGGATTTCCCGCTTGCTAACCTGTCATCTTTTCCCCGCCGTTGATCGCATCCACCACACGATCTAACGGTAGTCGTTTTCCTCGCCGCCATGACTTACACACGTGATAACCCGTGAGGGAAGCAGTTTTCCTCCACCATGTGTCACGCCATGACTGTGTTCGCTGTCTGTTATACGGATACTGCCTCCTTCGATAAGTGGTGTCATAAAATTGCTTACCGCCACCGTACCCTCCTCCCGCAGATTAATCTCTGTGCGTCTTCTGCTTCCGTCAACCGTCAGATCTGCCATGTCCAAATTCAATGGCCTTCATTTCTCCATCCATATTTCCTCCCATTAACCCCTGTAAGCTGCTCTCCACCGTTGATTTACACATATCAACGATTGATCTTTCCCTGTCAAGCCTCCGCCATATTTCCTGTGTCCTTAGCCTGTTCTTCGCACTTGAGGGAGGAAGGAGGCCAGCTACCTGTACCTTGTGTAATAAAGCTTCAACAACTACAATTGACCAGCGGAATGGCCGAAGGATAAAAAGGACACCCTCGAGCAGTTCAAGCATTTATCAGTGTTGGAGCATGTTCCATATTATACGGTACCTGCTCAGAGGAGGACTGCAAAATACCAGAAAGGTCGATTTTGTTCATTAAAACACTCAGTTTGCAGCAAAGACCCATATTTAATTGTAAATGTGGTTGGTGGTCCATTATGAACCCTCCACGCATAGAGCAATAGAGTGTTTTCGTAATCAACCTCTATATATATCCAGAAGACAGAGGGTTGAGGGTTGATGAATGTTATCTTGATGTAAAGCTCAACTTCTGGAATTTGCAACTATTGTGACACCTGTAGCTTCTGGTCTTCATTTTCAGCTAATTCAAGCTTCTTTTTCTGTTAATTGCTTACTTTCCACTTCTTCTTTGTTCCAGGCTGTGCTTGTTATAAATTTTTCATGTGCTCTTGATGTTTAGCATTAGAGGGGCTGTCATCCCACCTCTATGTTAAGATCTAGTTAGTATCATTGAATGTGTATGCAGGTTTCTGTTGTTTTAATGCCATAGAGTTGTCATCCTGTCTGTGCATTAGGAAATAGAATTACAGACCTTTTAATTGGTTGCAGCTGGCCATCACAGGGTCCTATGCATCTGCTGGTGTGATCAGTATTCTCCATCATCACATTTTCCTTAAGCTGTGAGTAATTGGTGGTCAAAAGCCTTGTAGTCTAGGGGTGTTCACCTATGTCTGGGGTTAAGCATAGTAGAAGTGGTTATCTGGCTTGAATATGCATCATTCCCTTCATTCATCCACCATTTTCCAACATTTTTGTTGAGTTTGTAATGTTCCCAAGCATCTCTGAGATACAACCTAGGAGAGTTTCTTGGGGTGATAACAAGGGGATGATGGAACCAAGTTTCCACACCCTGAGATGGTTGTGATGTTGGTTTCTTCCTTATGTTCCTACTTTCACGCAGGTCGCTAAGTTCTAGGCTCTATCAGTCAAGCCCTTTATTCCACCCTTTAGTACCTCCGCAAAGGGGTACAATTGACCTTAACGCAGCCCTAACCTACGGTTCAAGTACTTTCACGCTACTAAGGTAGCATATTGTGCAGATTCCCAGATTATCTTAAGTGTCTTACTTATCTGATTAAATAATCACAGTTAATGCTGCATAAACAGATATCCTTACATGTGTTCTATTAACCAACGTAATTACATACATTTGCACATCGCATAAGCATTGTAAATGGAATTCATACACAATATGACAAGATGTATTAACAGGAAACAAAGACACAGAATTTGTAGAATGATTCTCTTTATTGATATCTTCAGATGATTACAGACTCTATGTGCCCTGCGCGCACAACTATAGGGTATGCACACTCAGCTTCAGACTTCCACCCTAGGCCTCTGTGCACTCAGTTGCAGAGCCTCTACTTAGCTCTTTTTATACAATCCCATGGTCCACGGACCATGGGTAGATCTTTACAGCTGACTTTACACTTTACAAAATAAGGGCGGAAAACCCTTTATGACTCGTGACACCTTTGTGCTCCGCGACCACAAAATGTAGAGACTTTACAACTTTATTGCAAAATTTGACCCAAAACATGGGATTTTGGCCCCAAAACTATCCTTGTGGGATCCTGTTCCCAACAAGCCCCCAACACAAATATCGTGACTCACCCTCGAGTCACTCTGTAGGCATGGAGATCTTAGTGTGAAGACCTCCCAGCTTGTCCTGTATGATTGTAACCTTGGAAGTGCACTGTGCGACCACTTGCTTTGCTTCTTCAACCATCTGCTCAGTCGCTACTCCTGAACTGTTGGCCTAAAGCTTTTTCTTAGTTTCTTGCAATTTCACAATCTTTCCTTCAATAGAGGCTGTGACCACATAAGCCTCATCCAACCAGGGCTTCAGTCGCGCCTTCAGCACTACTTCCTTGTGTTGCACTGCATCCACCTATTCTTTCAGCTGCATGGCCTCTTGCAGCTTTTCCAGTCTCTGTGTGAGCGCGACAGTTCGTGCTGTGCTTTTGACCTTATCATAGTGCTCCTGCAATTCGCATGCTTTTGTTTCGAGTTGTTGTACATTAGGGTCCTCCTACAAGCTCATCAAGACCTCAAATGACTATTCAAAGAGTTATGTGTAGTCCGCTACTACACTGTCAACTGTTGCTATTGCCTCTATGATAACGGTTGTACACTGCTCCTTTAATTATGATGTTGTTGAAAGCTGGGCCTTCAACTGTAATTCGGTGATCTGTAGGTTCAATTCCAACTGAACCCTCACCATTTATGTACGAGCATCGTGCACCCCTATAGCCAGCTTGTGGATGCACACCTCGACTAGTTCTTTCTCAGGAATGGCCAACTCTAGGACCATTCAACATGCCTCCTCCATGACCTGAAGTATACGCTTGTTTTGTTCAGTCGCCTTGGTCTTGGCGGCAATGGCCGAGTCTCGTTGTAGTGCCATCTTCTCATTGTTAATCTATTTCTTGCTGATTACCTATAGAGCACAGTGCTCATAGGCCCTCAACTCCAAAATCACTCCATCCTACAATAGGTGGAGCACCTTGTTAGGGAGCACTGCTAGATTCAACCCTACTACATTGAGGGTGCTGAAAGTGGGTATGTCAGCTTCATTGTCCATGGTTAGTGCTCCATTGGGTAGCATTATTGCGCTGGAGACCGTTGCACGCAACATCTCGGCAGCTTCTGAAGTGCCGATGGCAAGGCTGGTTGACACCGTGCCAACCTGTGATGCATGGGTCTGCAACTCTTGCAGACCTGTCTAGATGACCCCCAATATTAGTTGTTGCTGCTGCTCAAAATATTGTAGGGCCTCTACGGTGACATCTCGCACCATGTCTCCAATGTCGTGCAAGTCACCCTCTATGAGGGCGATTATGTCCAGCAATGTCTTAGTGCCTTGGGATTTCTTCCTGGGCCCTCCTTTCCCTTGCTCCCTTGGACATTTGATGTGGGCAGGCGTCACCTATAGGTCTATGCTGTGCTTCTCTTTTTTCTCATCCGTCTCTTCCTCTGTCTCAGGTGAATGGAACCTCATGCCTTTTTCATAGCCCCACTCTGTTCCACTTGTTTACTTCTCCATCTGCTGAGCAGCATCACGCTCCACCTAGGCCTTGTCAATGACCTCCTTCTTTCTCTTTTCGTCCAACTACATCATCTTGATCTTGGCCTCCTCCTTCTTTCGCTGCGCGGCGGGCTTGCACCCTCCCACCGCCAAGTCTGCTGTAGTGCGCCATTCTGTCGGCCAGTGATCAAGTACTGCATCAATGTCATCATCTATTGCCAGGTAATACAGGTCATACCATGTACAACAAAGGGTCCTTCTGCACCCTAATAGACACATGGTGAAAATCTACCTTAAACTTCACATAGCCCTATAGGTTGGTAAACATTGTAGGTGACAACTACGATTTGCGATTGATGGCCATGTGGATGTTCATCTCCATCAAGATCCAGAAGATCTTGCTATCTTTGATGCACTGTGCATCCTTGGTCACCCACAACAAAGCATACTTTACTACTTCTAGTGGGTCTGGCGCAACCGAAATGAATTGACTGTCCTCTAACAACTCCCATGCTACTAGCACGATAGACAACAAGAGCCACAGGCAGTGGAATGTCTTGCTAAGATCCTGTGGCTCATGGTAGTTCATAAGGAACTCACTGCAGAGATAGTTCGCCCAATTGAACTAGACTCCTTCAGCGCACTTAGCTACTAGCATGACGATAGGCGCCGACATCTCATCGGCGCGACACTTCCTCGTCAACTTCTCTGCAAAAACTTGTGTTGCCACCTTTATGGCAAGTTCACTAATACTGGATATGGCATATCCATGCGGATTCTTCACCAGCTTAAACTTCTCCTTCATGGCCTCCGCAAGAGCCTGGTCACCACCTTTTCTGCCAAACATCATGGGCGAATTTTCTCCTATGTAGGGAAATAGCGTGATCCTATGGATCAATCTGTCAGTGATGGGTATTGGCTCCTTGAGCCACAAATAACCATCATGTACCAAGCATAGTAGCTACTTGATGACCAATATTGTAATCGGGGTGTGGTTGTAGTGTGACACCAATAGTAGGTTGAGAAGACCTGCCTTGTCTACTACTCTGAGCCACCTCCGCGGCTCCAATGTCGTCATCCTAGTGGTTGTATTGATATTGTAGCGCATCAGTTGCTTGGTCGCCAAGTGTGGGAACTTCTCATGGTCAGACAAGTCCCAGTATTTGAGTTTTAATAGAGGAACCTGCCCCAAGCGCGGTCCTTCCAAAAAACTCTCATACGGTAGTAGAGGGGTTTGCAAGGGGACCTTTCTTTCGTCGATATCTTTCGGTACCTTGGTCTTACCTTTGCACGAAGGGACGTAAAACTGAGTGAGAGGGTCAGCACCGTGGGCTTCAACTTCCTCCATGTCTATCCCCACATCCTCATCATCCATCGAGATGTCTTCGATTTCTTCCTCCTATGACTCCAGATTGATGGCTTTGCCCTTTTCCTATGCAGTGGGCTTGTCCTTCGATGGGTTTCTTCATAGCGATGCACACACCAGTATTGTAGGCTACTTGCCCTTCTTATCCTTCACCCTCTCCTTGGTTCGGGTGGGATTTGGTCTTGGCATCCTTGGCGATTTGGGGACTTCCGCTAATACTTCGGCAACCTCTGGAGCAGCTTCTTCTGCCTCCATAACAATTTACAACACTAGCTGCTCTACTATAACTACTTTGATGTCCCTAGCTATTGCAGGTGTCGACATAACGTTATTCAACAGTTATTGTGTCGTCTCTGGTAAGTTGTCAAATGTTGAACTTGTTATCAGAGCCTCGAAGAATTCTCAGTTCATGTGCACATGAGAGCTCAAAAAATTAATTCTCAAATTGCCAAGTGTTTTTCACTGGGGGGCCACCTATAACTTATAGGGCATTTTGAATTCAAATCCAACTGTTCCCCCCACATTCAATTCATTAATGCCGGATTGGTGATATATTTTGAAGGATTTGACCCATAAATTTTGTCTTAAATGTCGGGCGCCCGCTACATTTGGCCCCATTTCTACCGTCAAATCATGAATAGTGACTTTAATCATCACTTTCTGGTTGACCTGTGTGATTTCTCCCTAGGTAGCACAACTTCCTTCGCATTGTTGTGAACCCTGTGACACTTTCTTGCTTCGCACAATCCTCCAGTCGCATAGCTCCCCAACCCGAGTAGTGTAGTTTATACTCCAACGCCTCCTTTCAGCTGCCTGGAGCACTAAGTCTGTACTAGCTTCATATAGTCACATGGCTAGACCACTGGAGTATGGCTTTAATCGACTGCCATTAACCTTTCCTGGGAAGGGATCTCCATTCGATTTGACCAACTCAACTGCTCCACCATTGGTAATCTCCTTAATGACATAGGACCATAATCAATGCATTTTGTATTTCCCTGGAAATTTATAAAACTTGCTGTCATATAACAAAACCAGGTCATTTAGAATAAAGGTGCACAGCCTAATGTGCCGATCATGCCATGCTTTTTCACACTGTTTTTGGAACTATTGGTGAAATCCAACTAGAAATATTTCTTCCTCAAGCTCAGCTAGTTGCGCAAGCCTCTCTTCCAAGGCTCCATGATCCATCATGCCTATTAGTGCTGTTATGCGCATACTAGGCACAATGTATTCCATGGGCATCACTGCTTCAACACCATATACAAGCCTAAAGGGTGTTTGTCCAGTCAACTTCTTCCATGTCATCCAATAGGCCCATAGTACTTCGGGTATGCGTAGGTCCCAATCACTTCACGGAGCATTGCAAACCTTGGTCAGCGCGTTTTCTAGCACTTTATTGAATGCTTCCACCATCCCGTCAGCCTACGGGTGATAAGGCATGTTCTTCTGGTGATATACCTGAAATTCCTCCGTCAGCATATTGATCGTATCATTCAAAAATTGCGTACCATGATCACTCATCAAAATATTTGGATATCCAAATCAAGTCAGTACATACTCAAAGAGGAACTTTGCAGTAGTCACACCTATACAATCCTTTACAGGTTGTGCCTCCACCCATCGAGTCAAATACTCTATCGTGGTGATAATGTACCTCACTCCCGTCTTCTTTCCCTACGGCTGAATGGGTCCCACAAAATCTATCGCTCATTTTTCAAAGGGTTGTAATGTTATTTGTGGATTCAGAGGTAGCTCATCCCTCTGTGATGGCATTCCAGTCCTTTGACACACATCACACGCTTTTCAATACACTTTTGAATCCTGATGGAGGGTTGGCCACCACAACCCTTCTCGTAGAACCTGTTAGCGCTTGAAATTTCACCTCAGGCTGAAAAAGGTAAACTCCAAGGAAACATCAAACCACTTAGCCTCGTAGCTAGCCCTACGGGGCAGGAGAGGGCTCTCTCCGGTCTATCTCAGTAAAGATCTTCAATGGGCGAGATGACCAATAGGGAAACACTGATTTTAGGCTAGTAAACTGATCAAAAGGTTTAATTTGGGATTTTTAGGGTTTTGGTGGAAAGTTGGGGAAGGGCAAATTTTGGTGCGGGGATTGGACACAGTTTCTGCAGGGGGTTCTTTGGGGCGAGGTAGGAAACAGTATTGATGCCTTTGATAGAGGTGGATGGATGATAATGACCGGTGAGGAGTTAAGGAGAGCAAGCAATAACCTTGAATTCCCCTTAAACAGTTGAAAACATTGATATTAAGCAAACTTAAAAGCAGAGCATGACAATCATGAATTCTACTTTAACACTTCATTTGCCTAATTTGCAGAAGGAAAAGTAAGGAAATGATTCACATAACACACTTACAAGTACAAAGAGAAACACACCATCAACACATGTGACCACAAGAATCCCAAAAAGAACTTCAAAACCCTGGTCTTCCTTTGCCAAAAATTGCAGAGATACAGTGAGTAATACAATAAGAGCTTCTCCCTCAAGAGTCCAACCATGAAAATGAGCAAGAAAGTACATAATATAGGCCATATAACATCTTTCCTTGCCTCTAGGGGTCGAGCTCACTATCCTAGGAGCTGTTTCAAGCAATTCTAAACTAAGCACTGAAAACTAGGCAATCAAAACAACTTGCCTCTATAAGCTAGGAAACCAATTCATTCATTACATTTACCTATCTGATGAATGAATATTCTAGAAGAGATAAATAAGTGCCTAAACATCATAAAATTACATCATTTACAGCAAGGAGGATGAAAATCAACTTCCAAAAAGTCAAATCTAGTCAAACTGCGCTTTGCTGAGCTGTAGGTTGATTTCCTGTGCAAACTGCCTGATGGGTCGCGCGCAATTCCTGGATGCATCGCGCGCCTTTGGAGGAAGTTTTGAGGCACTTCCAGGTGTCCAAATGAGGAAAAAGTGGGCTTGTTGGAAAGTTATAGATGTCTACTTTCCAACCCAAGTGGAATTTCTGAATTTGGTTGTCATTTGCCCCTCCAAAATTGAAATCGCCCAAGACTGCTTTCTGTGTGTCAAAAATGTGGCAGAAAGTCATTTTTTGCTTGTTTTTTGACTTTCTGGAGGCCCAAAACTTGGTGAAATTTCCTAGTAATGGTTGAGCATGTGTAACTTTCCATGAAAAATCCAGAAATGCTGATTTTTTCCAAAATAGAGTTGCCAAACGAAAGGGTCGCGCGCGGCACGCGACCCATCGGTGAAGAAAACCTGTTTTTTGCCAGAAAAATAAAAAATGACCCAAAATGCTCAAATTTTTTTGAAATTTGTGCTAGAGTTGAGTTATTTAGTATCATGCTCCTTCAAAGAAGCCTCAACCAAGATATGGAGGGGGTCGGGCCTTTTCCTTTGTTTTTGTGCTTTGACCAACCGTCTTTGGAGCACTTTCATTCTTGCCTTGCATACGTGCATCCGCGCCCAATAATGATTTTTCATGTTCCTGAGCAAGTTCTTATCTTGGTTGGCCTTGGCCAGAAACCTCTCCAAATGAGCATTGACCCGAAGAAGCATAGCCTCTCGCTCAACGGGAATCAAATCGTTGGGTCTCTTTCGAGCCAAGTTGCGGTCCTCATGGATCCTCCGCAACTCATCTAGAGTGTGCTCCTCCTCAAGTTGGTTGTTGCACTGCTCCAAGTAGGTGATGGTCCAATTTTCCATATCCAATCTTTGCTGCAGCAAGTCATTTTCAGCTCTAAGGTTCTGAATGATCTCCTTTGACTCTAGGCTAGGAGAAATAATGTCAAGATCAACCACCTCTATGCCTGGAACACCTGATGGCCCCTCATCAATCTTGGGCTGTTTGCCTCTCTCTGGTACCTGTGCTGCTGAAGAAGGTGAGGCCCCTTCCACCTGGTGTGGAGATAACACTCGCTGAGCTGATAAAGAAGGTGAGACCCCTTCCACCTGATGTGGAGAAAATACTCGCCTAGCTGCTGCAAATAAGGCCCTGTGGCCTCTCTGATAAGTGACCAATGGAGGAGAACTGACATGTCTAGCCTAAGGGATATCATGCTGCTGTGATGGTCCTCCCTCCTCATGAACAATCTCAGGATGTGGTGGTGGTGCTGTGAAAACCTCATGAGAGATAAACTCCTCCCACGGGATGCCATGCTGAGCCAACTGATGTATGACTACAAGCTGGATCAAGCCATAATGATAAAGGCTCCTATATTGTTGTGCTGGGCTCTTCCTCTGCATCAAGGGCACCATCCTCTCAATATTCTGACAGAAGAAAACAGGGATGTTCATCATCCGGACCCGTGTGAAATGCATCAACAAGCGAATATGGTATGAATACACACATGAAAATCTGCCCTCACAGGTGAAATAGCGCATGATAAGCCTCATCAAAGGAGCATACTCATTCCTCAAAAACCTGAAAGGAAATACACCCATCACGAGTCTCATAAATGCAGGTTTAATGTAAGGCTCGAACTGAAAACTGTCCAATATTTTGCGCTTATTCCACATTTCTCCAACATTTGGTATCCCTGTTGCTTGAGCAATCATCTCAGGTGTCAATGTAAAATCCACCCCTGCAAGGTTCACATGCCCATCATGCAAATGCAAAACAAATAAGCGAGCCAACTCCCTGTGATGCTGAATCTGAGAGATCCTCTTGCAAAACTCATAACATGACAGGTAACGAAAACATGTAACTGCCATTGGACAAGCCAGCAAATCGGTTAGAGAGGTGGGCTTCTCTCTCTTATGGTGACCGCTCTTACCACCCTTGTGAAGCCTCCTATGTACCTCAAACTCTGAAGCTGACTCATGGTCATCACTTTGCTCATAATCGGTTTCGGTTTCTGACATGGTTTCAGGAGCAAAGTGGCTGAAATGTACTGCTGCTTCTGCTTTAAAATCTGTTGTTTTAACTGTTTGAGATGCTGTTTCAAGGGGACAAATAGCACAAGGGAAATGTTAGGGAAGGGAGACTTGGAAGGGAAATTGGGAAAAATATATGAAATAGGGGTTAAAGGGAGGAATCATGACATCAACATCATCATACAATTCCATTTGCAAGGATGTTATGGGAGGTGTAGTTTAGGGTTTGATTTTTTAATATTTTTGGTAGGGAAATTAAATAATAGTGATAAGGGAGTAAGAAATGGAAGGTGGGAAAATGTAGGAACAATAGGAATGAAAAGGAATACCTTAAAACAACGAAACAAACCCTAGCAACTTTGATATTTTCAAGCAAAGGCACATGGAGTCTTTACTTGCAAATGAAGGCTTTTAAAACAATTATCATGATTTTCTCAAGCTTTAGCAAACCATAATTTATATGATTGAAGGCCTACCTTACAAAGCTTGAACAATTTGTGGTCACTTGGCAGCTTGCTGGTAATTTTCTGTGGGGGAAACCCTGACGGGTCGCGTACACTACCCAACAGGTCGCGTGCCTTCAACGGGTCGCGCCCGTGTAAAGTTTACACTGGTGGAGGTGCCCTGATGGGTCGCGCGCCTTCAACGGGTCGCGCACCAGTCTCGACGGGTCGCGCGCCTTCACACTTCACCAAATTTGCCCAACTGCTCTTGAAATCGATTGCTCTATTGCTTGAAGGCACAATGAAGCTTAATGGAGGGAAAGAGAGACTTTATAGCTTTATTTTGAATTAATTTCATGTCAAAACCCTCTTTCTAATGTTTTTCATGACACTTTTTTAAACTTTAAATGCTGCTGACTTTTTGGTTTCCTTTTGTCCTGAAATTGGTTGTATTGATGTTTTATCTTGATAATTTTTGCAGGGATAGCTTCTGAGGAGTCTTGGCAAAGGGGACCAGGGCTGCATGCTGTCTTTTGAAAAATTTGAATTTTTACAATTTTTACAAAATTTTGAGAAATGACCTTGGCTTTAAAAACAGGGTTTTTAAATCCAAGGTAAAAAAATTAGCTGTACAAGATGAAATCTTTTAAAGAAACACTTTGATAATCATCCCTCTGGCCTGCTAGGCATTTATTGACTTTAGAGACATGACCTTGAAAACAAACTGGACCTAAACCCTAGACCTAAGACTTTGACCTCAAGACAAGACAAGTAACCTTGAAAAAGTTTAATGACTAAAACAACTTGATCTAGTAGTGCCAAGAGGGGAATAAAGACACCAGCTCCTCCATCAGGGTTATGGCATGCCTAATGGAATGCAATAAGATGACACTGATGAGACACCTACTTATGCACATGCAAAGAGCTTTGATCGCTGATGGAGGGCTACTAGACCGACTCTAACATTGGCTCCAATGGGGATGGTAGCTCCTTGGAGATACCAAGAACCTTAGACCTCTGGGAGAGTAGACCAGTGCTTTATAATCATTGGGCAATGGAGTCATTATTTACACATGTGACCCAAATTTGGACAACTTTATTGACTTTGACAATTGACTGAAAATCGAACTAACTTTGACACAAACTAACTCAACTTTGTGCAGAAAATGGACTGATTAAAACAACCTGAAAGATTCACACCAACTAATCTCCATCTTCAGAATTATAGCCTTCACCGTGGGACCCAGACTAAGATGAAAGATCAGTTCACACTTGCTGCAGAATGAAAGTAAAATGGTAATTACAATGATAGTGACTAGAGCAGAAAATGCTCAAACATGATACCTTTTGAGCAGCCGGCCATTTACCGACCCACCGAGACAATCATCACCGTTCATTTCTTTGAGAAGAAAGGCATTTGGACCACGGTATGCTGCAATTTTGTAGGGACCTTTCCACAAGTTGTCAAATTTTCCATGTTTCCCTTTGTCTTCATTTCGGGCATCCCATCTTAAAACAACATCATCTATTTGAAAATCATCCGGTTTAGCTTTTCTGTCATAGATTTTATTTATGCGCTCTTGC
Organism: Pinus tabuliformis; assembly: GCA_031772625.1. Lineage (NCBI taxonomy): Eukaryota > Viridiplantae > Streptophyta > Pinopsida > Pinales > Pinaceae > Pinus > Pinus tabuliformis. The sequence continues at coordinate 1,350,478,775 of CM062820.1, read as the reverse complement.
AATTTAAGGGAATTTTGAAGAACTTCCTCTCGTGTCTGCCGTAAATGAATCATTTGACTAATCCGCCGTCGCATAGGATCCTCCTCACCATCAGCTTCTTGAAGCAACTTTGCTACCGGAATACTAAGAGAAGTAGGAAACACTGCATCTGTCCCGTAAACCAGTTCAAAGGGTGACATACCAATTGACTTCTTTTGACTTACACGATCAGCCCATAATGCATTTACTAACTTTTTGTGCCAGCTCTTCTTATTGATTTCCAGCAATTTCTTTATGATGTTTACTAGAGATTTATTCGAAGATTCGGCCAGCCCATTTCCTTACGGATGGTAGGCAGTCGAATGCCCCAAGCCGATGTTATATTTGTAACAAAAATCAACCATCTTCTTTGATTTAAACACTGCTGCATTATCTGTAATCAACTTATGTGGACAGCCGAAACGTGACAATATGTTATTCTCAAGGAAAGAAATAATTACCGAGTCCGTGGCCTGCCGGGTGGGAATGGCTTCAATCCATTTCGTGAAGTAATCAGTGGCAGTCAATATCCATCGATGCTGCCCGGAAGATGCTGGGTGGATTTCGCCAATAAAATCCAAGCCCCATTGCTGAAATGGTGCACTGATTTCAATGGGCTTGAGAGGTAACGGCTGTAATTTCTGCTTTCCTTGAAAAATTTGACATTCATGACAACTCTTAACTGCTTTATATACATCAGAAAACAATGAAGGCCAATAGAAACCCGCTCTTAGGATTTTATTAGCCGTGGTCTTCCAAAACAAGTGGCCCCCGCAGTCACCTTTGTGAAAATCCTCAACAGCTCTCTTAGCTTCTTCCTCGACTAAACAATTCAGCAATATGCCACCGGGGTCTTTCCAATAAAGTGCAGATTTGATGATGCAAAATTTGGCAGCTTTTAATTTCAATGTCCTAGCTTTGTTTCGAGGCATCCCAGGGGGTGCAGACAAATTTTGAAGCACATATACAATATCAGCATACCAATGAGAGGAAACAAAGATATCGGATACCTGTAGAGCTGAATTTTCTTCATCTTCATCGGATAAGGCAGCGATCAAATTGATGTCTAGGACATGGAGATTTGTTTCAGCCATCAACTTAGCAAGACCTTGACCCTTGATCAACTTGGTAGGCTTAATTTCCACATCATACTCTAATAGTGCAGCGATCCACTTTCCCCTTCTTCCTTTCGGTTCCTCTTGTACCAAAACATCCTTAACAGCTGCGTTGGGAACATATGCCAAAATATGGGAATTCAGTATGTACACCCGGAAATCTTTCAAAGCTTTTACCAGTGCCAATGCTTGCTTTTCAATGATATTATATTTCAGCGCTCCATCCCTTATGATACGACTGAAAAAAGCTATGGGCTTCTCAACTCCATCTCTCTTTTGCATCAGCACAGCTGCCAATGTATGCTCTGAAGCAAATGAAAATAAAATAAAATCTTGTGTATAATCCGGGCTGATTAGAGTTGGGGCTGAAGATAAAATTAACTTTACCAAATTGAAAGACTTTACCGCCTCTTCGGTCCATTTGAGCTGGCTGTCCTTTTTGAGCATGTTGGTTATTTCTCTGAGATGTTCGGCAAGATTGGAAATAAAGCGACGCAGAAAGTTCAACTTGCCATTAAAGGACTGAATCTCCTTTTTGTTTCGGGGCTGCTCTAACCGCTGGATTGCTTCCACACGTGCAGGATCTATACGAATGCCATCTTTAGAAATGATATGGCCCAACAGCTTGCCTTCGCTCATAGCGAAAAGGCTCTTCTTCGGATTCAATGAGATACCATATTTTCTGCACTTTTGAAACACCATTGTTAAATGATACAAATGCTCTTCATCAGATTTAGAAAACATAGTTAAATCATCAAGATAAACGACCAAAAAGACATCCTTCTCATTAGCAAAGGCCATGTCCATCGCCTGCTGAAAGGTAGCACCTGCGTTTTTCAATCCAAATGGCATCTTGGCATAATGAAATGTCCCCCATGGAGTTGTGAATGCAGTCTTGTCGCGGTCGTCCTCATGCACCAAAATCTGATTGTACCTGGAATATCCATCAAGTAGAGACATCCTTGATGCGCCAACTACCCGCTGCAATATATGATCCATCTTGGGCAGCGGATAATTGTCCTTTAGCGACACCTTGTTCAGATTTCTAAAGTCTATACACAAGCGGATCTCACCAGTCTTCTTTCTCATGGGCACCAAGTTGGAAATCCAATCGGAAAATCTGATTGGCACTATAATTCCAGACTTGTACAACCTGTTAACTTCCTTCTCGATCAATGGCAGCAACTTAGGATTAATTCTTCTCAACTTTTGTCGGAAAGGCTTTTGATTTGACTTTATGGGAATGGTATGCTGAATAATACTTGTGTCATAAGTTTTCAAATCTGAATAGTCCCATGCAAAAACATTAGAAAACGAGGACAACAATCTGATATATTCTTTCTTTACCTTGGGCGACAATGCTTTTGATAGTTTCACCATCTTTGGATTCTCAACTGTCCCGAGATTTACTTCTTCGACACCTCCTTCCGTGGGCCTTAAGGTGGGTTTGCGGGCCACATCATCTTGATCGAACAACTCTTCCAAAGGAATTAAGCCTTTAGGAATGAAATTGTCCTTAAGCTGCAACACATCCATCTGATTTACTCCTTCAGCTTCTGTGTCTATGGAGATATCTTTGAAATCACCTTCAACTTGCAGAAAATCCTTGATTTCTTCGTCATCTTGGAAAACTTGCCAACATCTTTGATTATCTGGAACTGTAGGACGATGTTTCACATAAATCTCAAACTTATTGCTGGAATTCATGGGGATTTTTAGATTACTTACTGCCTTAGCCAATGCATCCGCAACACCATTTTGGATACGGGGCACACATGTCAAAGTATGTTCAGAAAACAGTTTCAAGATATCTAGGACAACATTTCGATATGCCTGCATATGAGGATGCTTGGCCTGAAACTCACCTTTCACTTGCTTTATAACCAACTTGGAGTCGCCATATACTGCTATCTTCTTTGCCTTCAACTTTCGAAGGATTTTTAGACCAGCAATGAGAGCCTCATATTCTGCCTCATTATTTGAACAATCAAATGCCAATTTGTATGAACATACCCGTACCTTACTTGGGACTTTGTTTCGGACAGAAAATGGACTTCGAATCCACACACCTATACCAGCACCATCGCTGCCCACAACACCATCAAAATCCATGGTCCAAAGACCATCCTCATCATCTTCTAAATGCTGAAAATGTGATACTTCTGCATTTTCTGTTTGCTGCCCATTGATCTTAGTTGTTGGCTTCATGACAACGGACCTTTCTTCACTTTCCTTTCTCAAAATTTCTCTGAAATTTTCTGAAATGTCTGGTATATCTTCTGCTTGAACTAACTGACTATCTATCTCATTAAAATCCTCCGCAAACAAAACAAATGACTCTAAATCTGTATGTACATAATTTACAGGATGATTAACTGGCTTTTCTTTACTAGTGATCATGTATTTCATCTTTTGTTCCCGATATAACTTTCTCATCTGACCAAAGACCGGGATTGTAGCATAGGAAAAATCGAGCTGAAGTGTACCTTTGAGTTTCGCCCCCCAAGATCTAGAAAGCAACATCCCGAATCGCGGAGGAATATCTGCCACCACCACATCCATCAAAACGTTCTTTGCTGGGATTTGATCTAAGCTCACCAACAAGTCTTTGATCAAGCCAATACATTTCACCCGGCTGGAATCAAATGAATACAAATCATGGTATTTCCTTGTGATGTCAAGTCCCAGCTTCTCCATAATCGTTTTCGGCATCAAATTATGCGAAGCTCCCGAGTCAAACATGGCATTGTGCAACACACACTCATGCAATCGCAAACTGATATAGAATGGAGGAACATCACTTTCAGGAGACTCACCATTTAAAGCAGGCCCAAAAATCAGCTCCGGCTGATCATCTTCTACATTTAACGTGTCTAGCATTGGATCAAAATTCAGCATCTTGGAGATTTGGCCTCGGTAAATGCTATTCTTCATGATTTCCGTCAAGGGAATAGACACTTTCAACTTTGAAATTTCATTCTCCAAACTGAAAGCTAAAATCTTCTCACTTTCTTTGGCCGGATTGTCTCTTTTTTCAACTTTATCTCTTGGTGTGTTTGATGGGTGATCTATCTTGCTGGCTGATGATGATTGACTTGGTGAAGGATCAATTATGTCTTTTCCTTTTGTGTGTGGGGAAGCCGAATCATTCTTTGCTGAAGTATCTTTCCTTTTCTAAATGGGATTTATGGGAACAGCTCGGTTTCTTAATTGTCTCTGCTGAGCGGATAAAGCATTTAGGTACCCTCTTTGATACTCTTCCGATTCTTCTTCAAGTGCTGCATCATTTGACAAGATATAATGTTCATCCTGAGGGATGATGGAGTGACTTACCAATTCTTCTTCTTCTGTAACATAGGTGGGCAGATCATCAGGAGTGAAGAAGTGATTTTCCTCTCCCACCATAGCACCTTCATCCTCTGATTCTTGGCTAACAAAATTCTGCTGAAAAGGAGGTTTAATTTACTGCTGAACTGTTGCCTCTTGTGCCTTTGTTTCACGCTGCTTGATTCTATATTGTGGCTGCTGTGCACCTCGGAAATTAGGATTACGGATCTGCGGTTCTGGTTTGTTGAGATGAGTATTCTCGAGCATCGTCACTACCTTGCAAAGAAGTTGATCGGATGTAGAAGCCTCCTCCTTGATTGTGACTCGCTTTTCTGCCTTCATCCTTGCTCTTTTATCATTCAAATTCGCTTCAACACTAACAGCAATTTTCTGCATATCCTCCAAGGTAGGCGGATCTCTATCTCGCAATGAATAAGCCATCTCCAGATCAAAACCATCGGGGAATTTAAGAAGTGCTGATTTTCTAGATGGCCTCAAATCATCTGGAATAGCATTGTAAACCGTGTTAAATCTGATAATGTAGTCTTGGACCGACTCGCCATGATTACGTTTGAGATTGTTGTACTCAGCATTGATCTGAAGTGGATCCTTTCTGATTTCCCATCGATCTAGAAACTGGCTCTGAAGTGCTTCCAAGGTGGGAATGCTTCTAGCTGTCAACCCTCTGAACCACTTTCTAACTTCTCCTCCAATTGTTTGCACGAACAATCGCATGGTAACATCTTCTTCATCTATCTCATATAGATCGAAGAAAGTTGTCATTTTGTCAATATGTTCCTGAGCAGAGATACTTTGTGGAGTGCCATCAAACATAGGGATTTTACTTTGATAATCGGCTGGCATATCATGCAGAATTTGAGGAAGAGCAAGTGGGGCAAACCAGGCAGCCATTGCTTTAGGTAGATTGGGTCTAGGAGTAACAGGTGGAGTGAGTGTAGCTGTAGTATGAGGAGTATGAGGAGGAGAAGTGGTATGGGATGTAGAGGGTGAACCAACTGTAGATTTCGGATAAGTGACTATAGGAGAAATAGAAATAAAAGGAGGATCGGACAGCTCATGCGCCGTGATAGTAGATCCAATATGACCAGATATAGTTTCAACGAACTCGGCAATATTGGTAGCGTGAATATCCGACTGAAGAGATCTTAGGATGAAATTGTCAACCAATTTATTGTGTCTTTCAATTTCAAGAGCAGCTGCGAAATCAGGGTTAGGAACTAGAGAATCAAGTGCACTTTCAGATTTAGTTTTGAACAAGGACAAATCGAAACTCTCGTCAAAATCAATGTCTTCAAGATACTCAAAAACAGCTGGACATGAATGAGATTTGAATATACGACCAGAATTGGAAGCCAGTTTGGAAATCAAGGAACAAATAACCAATCAGCCTGTGAAAACTCCTAACTAATCATCCAAAAGTTCAGAGTTTACAAATATACTGGGGTAAAATGAAATTGAAGTGCTGTATTCACAAGCTCACGGAGATTGACTGAAGCAGCATTTATCTACTTCCGCTTATGCAAAGCAAAAGCGTTTCGAAGGCTACCTGGCGTAACTTCAGGCTCCGTCTAAGACTTATGAAACAAACACATCAATCAACAGACAAGTTTGTTCTTCCCCAGTATGGTCGCCAATATGTTAGCGCTTGAAATTTCACCTCAGGCTGAAAAAGGTAAACTCCAAGGCAACATCAAACCACTTAGCCTCGTAGCTAGCCCTACAGGGCAGGAGAGGGCTCTCTCCGGTCTATCTCAGTAAATATCTTCAATGGGCAAGATGACCAATAGGGAAACACTGATTTTAGGCTAGTAAACTGATCAAAAGGTTTAATTTGGGATTTTTAGGGTTTTGGTGGAAAGTTGGGGAAGGGCAAATTTTGGTGCGGGGATTGGACACAGTTTCTGCAGGGGGTTCTTTGGGGCGAGGTAGGAAATAGTATTGATGCCTTTGATAGAGGTGGATGGATGAGAATGACCGGTGAGGAGTTAAGGAGAGCAAGCAATAACCTTGAATTCCCCTTAAACAGTTGAAAACATTGATATTAAGCAAACTTAAAAGCAGAGCATGACAGTCATGAATTCTACTTTAACACTTCATTTGCCTAATTTGCAGAAGGAAAAGTAAGGAAATGATTCACATAACACACTTACAATTACAAAGAGAAACACACCATCAACACATGTGACCACAAGAATCCCAAAAAGAACTGCAAAACCCTGGTCTTCCTTTGCCAAAAATTGCAGAGATACAGTGAGTAATACAATAAGAGCTTCTCCCTCAAGAGTCCAACCATGAAAATGAGCAAGAAAGTACATAATATAGGCCATCTAACATCTTTCCCTACCTCTAGGGGTCGAGCTCACTATCCTAGGAGCTGTTTCAACCAATTCTAAACTAAGCACTGAAAACTAGGCAATCAAAACAACTTGCCTCTATAAGCTAGGAAACCAATTCATTCATTACATTTTACCTATCTGATGGATGAATCTTCTAGAAGAGATAAATAAGTGCCTAAACATCATAAAATTACATCATTTACAGCAAGGAGGATGAAAATCAACTCCCAAAAATTCAAATCCAGTCAAACTACGCTTTGCTGAGCTGTAGGTTGATTTCTTGTGCAAACTGCCTAATGGGTTGCGCGCAATTCCTGGACGGGTCGCGCGCCTTTGGAGGCACTTTTGAGGCACTTCCAGGTGTCCAAAGGAGGCAAAAGTTGGCTTGTTGGAAATTTCTGGATGTCTACTTTCCAACCCAAGTGGAATTTCTGAATTTGGTTGTCATTTGCCCCTCCAAAATTGCAATCTCCCAAGACTGCTTTCTGTGTGTCAAAAATGTGGCAGAAAGTCATTTTTTGCTTGTTTTCTGACTTTCTGGAGGCCCAAAACTTGGTGAAATTTCCTAGTAATGGCTGAGCATGTGTAAATTTCCATGAAAAATCCAGAAATGCTGAGTTTTTCCAAAATGGAGTTGCCAAACGAAAGGGTCGCGCGCGGCATGCGACCCATCGGTGAAGAAAACCTGTTTTTTGCCAGAAAAATAAAAAATGACCCAAAATGCTCAAAATTTTTTGAAATTTGTGCTAGAGTTGAGTTATTTAGTATCATGCTCCTTCAAAGAAGCCTCAGCCAAGATATGGAGGGATTCGGGCCTTTTCCTTTGTTTTTGTGCTTTGACCAACCGTCTTTGGAGCACTTTCATTCTTGCCTTGCATACGTGCATCCGCGCCCAATAATGATTTTTCATGTTCCTGAGCAAGTTCTTATCTTGGTTGGACTTGGCCAGCAACCTCTCCAAATGAGCATTGACCCGAAGAAGAATAGCCTCTCGCTCAATGGGTACCAAATCGTCGGGTCTCTTTCGAGCCAAGTTGCGGTCCTCATGGATCCTCCGCAACTCATCTAGAGTGTGCTCCTCCTCAAGTTACATGTTGCGCTGCTCCAAGTAGGTGATGGTCCAATTTTCCATATCCAATCTTTGCTGCAACGAGTCATTTTCAGCTCTAAGGTGCTGAATGATCTCCTTTGACTCTAGGCTAGGAGAAATAATGTCAAGATCAACCACCTCTATGCCTGGAATACCTGATGGCCCCTCATCAATCTTGGGCTGTTTGCCTCTCTCTGGTACCTGTGCTGCTGAAGAAGGCGAGGCCCCTTCCACCTGGTGTGGAGATAACACTCGCTGAGCTGATGAAGAAGGCGAGACCCCTTCCACCTGATGTGGAGAAAATACTCGCCTAGCTGCTGCAAATAAGGCCCTGTGGCCTCTCTGATAAGTGACCAATGGAGGAGAACTGACATGTCTAGCCTCAGGGATATCATACTGTTGTGATAGTCCTCCCTCCTCATGGACAATCTCAGGATGTGGTGGTGGTGCTGTGAAAAGCTCATGAGAGATAAAATCCTCCCACGGGATGCCATGCTGAGCCAACTGATGTATGACTACAAGCTGGATCAAGCCATAATGATAAAGGCTCCTATATTGTTGTGCTGGGCTCTTCCTCTGCATCAAGGGCACCATCATCTCAATATTCTGATAGAAGAAAACAGGGATGTTCATCATCCGGACCCGTGTGAAATGCATCAACAAGTGAATATGGTACGAATACACACGTGAAAATCTGCCCTCACAGGTGAAATAGCGCATGATAAGCCTCATCAAAGGAGCATACTCATTCCTCAAAAACCTGAAAGGAAATACACCGGTCACGAGTCTCATAAATGCAGGTTTAATGTAAGGCTCGAACTGAAAACTATCCAATATTTTGCGCTTATTCCACACTTCTCCAACATTTGGTATCCCTGTTGCTTGAGCAATCATCTCAGGTGTCAATGTAAAATTCACCCCTGCAAGGTTCACATGCCCATCATGCAAATGCAAAACAAATAAGCGAGCCAACTCCCTGTGATGCTAAATCTGAGAGATCCTCTCGCAAAACTCATAACATGACAGGTAACGAAAACATGTAACTGCCATTGGACAAGCCAGCAAATCGGTCAGAGAGGTGGGCTCCTCTCTCTTATGGTGACCGCTCTTACCACCCTTATGAGGCCTCCTATGTACCTCAAACTCTGAAGCTGACTCATGGTCATCACTTTGCTCATAATCGGTTTCGGTTTCTGACATGGTTTCAGGAGCAAAGTGGCTGAAATGTACTGCTGCTTCTGCTTTAAAATCTGCTGTTTTAACTGTTTGAGATGCTGTTTCAAGGGGACAAATAGCACAAGGGAAATGTTAGGGAAGGGAGACTTGGAAGGGAAATTGGGAAAAATATATGAAACAGGGGTTAAAGGGAGGAATCATGACATCAACGTCATCATACAATTCCATTTGCAAGGATATTATGGGAGGTGTAGTTTAGGGTTTGATTTTTTATTTTTGATTTTTTAATATTTTTGGTAGGGAAATTAAATAACAGTGATAAGGGAGTAAGAAATGGAAGGTGGGAAAATGTAGGAACAATAGGAATGAAAAGGAATACCTTAAAACAGCGAAACAAACCCTAGCAACTTTGATATTTTCAAGCAAAGGCACATGGAGTCTTTACTTGCAAATGAAGGCTTTTAAAACAATTATCATGATTTTCTCAAGCTTTAGCAAACCATAATTTATATGATTGAAGGCCTACCTTACAAAGCTTGAACAATTTGTGGTCACTTGGCAGCTTGCTGGTAATTTTCTGTGGGGGAAACCCTGACGGGTCGCGTACACTACCCAACAGGTCGCATGCCTTCAACGGGTCGCGCCCGTGTAAAGTTGACACTGGTGGAGGTGCCCTGATGGGTCGTGCACCTTCAACGGGTCGCGCTCCAGTCTCGACGGGTCGCGCGCCTTCAACGGGTCGCGCACCAGTCTCGACGGGTCACGCGCCTTCACACTTCACCAAATTCGCCCAACTGCTCTTGAAATCGATTGCTCTATTGCTTGAAGGCACAATGAAGCTTAATGGAGGGAAAGAGAGACTTTATAGCTTTATTTTGAATTAATTTCATGTCAAAACCCTCTTTCTAATGTTTTTCATGACACTTTTTTAAACTTTAAATGCTGCTGACTTTTTGGTTTCCTTTTGTCCTGAAATTGGTTGAATTGATGTTTTATCTTGATAATTTTTGCAGGGATAGCTTCTGAGGAGTCTTGGCAAAGGGGACCAGGGCTGCATGCTGTCTTTTGAAAAATTTGAATTTTTACAATTTTTACAAAATTTTGAGAAATGACCTTGGCTTTAAAAACAGGGTTTTTAAATCCAAGGTAAAAAATTTAGCTGTACAAGATGAAATCTTTTAAAGAAACACTTTGATAATCATCCCTCTGGCCTGCTAGGCATTTATTGACTTTAGAGACATGACCTTGAAAACAAACTGGACCTAAACCCTAGACCTAAGACTTTGACCTCAAGACAAGACAAGTAACCTTGAAAAAGTTTAATGACTAAAACAACTTGATCCAGCAGTGCCAAGAGGGGAATAAAGACACCAGCTCCTCCATCAGGGTTATGGCATGCCTAATGGAATGCAATAAGATGACACTGATGAGACACCTACTTATGCACATGCAAAGAGCTTTGATCACTGATGGAGGGCTACTAGACCGACTCTAACAGAACCTTCTGCGTGGTTGCTCACCCTACATAATGTCCTCCTGCGGCCCCCCCATGAGCGTCCTCGAGGATACTATTCCTTTCAAACTCCGGTACATATCGTCGTAATATTTCATCAAACCTCATTTTGTACAGATACCCAGCAATGAAAAAAAAAATCTGTCGTGTGCACCACTAACTCCTTCTGCTGGACAATATATCCTTCCAGGGCAGTTCCTGTCATTAGGAAGTGTATGATATCTTCAAAATTACCATCCATGATGCGCACTACAATAGTTATGCGTCAGGCAATCCCTACTCCAAATTATTGGGCTCCTCCCCTGTTTGATGTGTGACAGATGGTTTTGTCCCACGTTCAGTCATCCAGGCTTCATAATAACTTCAAATTCAAACTTCTGAAACAATAACAACCACCTGCAGATTCTCCCCCCCAACACAGGCTTATTAACCAGGTATTTCAACGTGGAATGATCTGTATACATCTTAAAATGGCCACCCAGTGAATAGTGTCTAAACTTCTGGAGTGTGTATACCATGGCTAACCCTTGATGCTCAGTGGTGGAATGGTTCTTCTCCGCCTTGGATAACCTTCTTCTTGCAAATGCTATAGGATGGTCCAAGTCTCCTCCACTAGCCTATGTGAGTATTTCTCCCAGTGCTATACATGACGCGCCAACATTTACATGATACTCCTTCCAATACGGGAAGACTAGAATCGGTGCGGTGACTGTCTTTTCTTTCAATAGATCCAATATTTTCTTACAATCCTCATTCCAGAAGAATGTGACATCCCTTTTCAACAACTTTCCATAGGCGTGGTGATCTGGGCATAGCCCTTGATAAAATTTTTGTAATATCCAGTATGTCCTAGGGTGGAGTGCAGTGGTTTCACACTCCTTGATGCTTCTAAGTTAATTATCATCATGATCTTCATGGGATCTACCATTACTCCCTGTTTACAAACCACATGACCCAACAGGGTCCCAAAAGGAACACAAAATAGACATTTCTTCATATTGAGCGCGATGTCGTATCTTCGATAGTTATCTAGCATCAGGCGCAAACTTGCCACATGGTGTTTCACCAGCCCAAACATAGTCAAGTCATCAAAGTACACTTCCAGGAACTTATGAATAAATTCCTTGAATGCCGCAATGACTATGCGTGAGAAAATCGCAAGCACATTCTTCAATATGAAAGGCATTACAGTGTATTGAAAACAACCCCACTCAATCACAAAGGTCGTCTTGTTCCTATCCTCTGGCACGATTTTGATCTGATGGTACCTATAGAACCCATCAATGAAGGAATATGCTTCCTAGCCACTTACATTGTCCAACACTTCATCAGTGAATGGAGTTAGAAAAGGATCATGTACACAAGTGTCATTCAAATTCCTGAGATCTACGCATATCCTTATTTCATCCTTCTTCTTCTTTTCCTGTACCACCATTGGGCTTACTTAATCAAATTCTTCTATGGGCTCAGTGATGCCTGCCGTGAGCATGTTGTCTAGCTCTAAGCGGACCTTTTCATTATACTTCAAATTGAGAAAGTAAGGTATTTTCTTAACTAGCTTCGCATCAGGCTTCAACGTGATCTTTATAACACCTAGGTCTCTGATTATCCCTTTTAGAATCATAAACTTGGTAGGGAATAAATCTTGGTATTCACGGAGCAATTCAACAACCTTATCCACTGTCGCATCATCCCAGTAATATCCAATCTTCATGAATTTGGGCTCTGCCTCCATACCAATATTTACCTGTTTCGTTTTTAGTGGCGCGGTTATATCAGGATTCTCAATCTGTGGTCCTTCAACCTCCCGGTGACCTTCTGTTTCAGGGATGTTAATATTTTGCGGATCCTCATCTTCTTATTCAGTAGTTACTTTATAGCATTCTGGCGTGTGACTCAGGTGAGTAGTCCAATCGAGTTGAACCAAGTCCAAAGGAACCTGCATTATCCTAAAGATTGTTGCTTTCACTTCTTGTAGTGCCTCATCAATACAGTTAAACACGTCTTCAAAGTTGAATGTCATTATGAATCCCTCACGCAAAATATCTCATTCACCTATAACATGGCGGAGCTCTGTTTCTAAGTACCTGTTCATCAGGATGACGTCTAGGGTGTGACAGAACAAGTGCACCTTTTCAAGTTGGGGCTTCGCTCCATAAGCCTGAACCTATTTGGCCAAGTGCACACATAGATCATCCTTCCCATCATACTTGCCTATTATTTGTACCTTCAGCTTCCCAAAGCATGTTCTCATCATCCTCCTACATTCACACCAATCATCAAAGCTACCCTTGTGCATACCCCACCATCTTGCGGGCATAGCACGCAGTGCCCAGTCCAAAGCTTAGAAGCGCTGCTTCTCTGGTACCTCCCTCTCAAATGCATCCAAAAATATATCTACATCATTCAAGCCATCATAAGTGGGCATATTTCTTACCTCTGATGACACACAATGTAGCAACCGGGTCATCATGTTACAGCTCAGTGTGGTTACTTCATGTAACCGATTCTGCCAGCACTCTAATTCTTCATTAGAGTCCGAGGTGCAGGAACTCTCACGATCCCATGTAATTCATCCATCCGCTATTGGATTCACCCAATATTGGTCTCATTCTGTTATCTTATAGATATAGTCCATATCGTCATCACTCTCATAATCGTGGATTGGTTCAGTATAGCGCAATCCTTTAGCAGGATCTACGGGTACTATTACGCAGAATGATTTCTTCTCAAATATCATCTTTCGCTTCTTTAGGTTGATTATCCCGTTCATATCAGTATCCCAATCAATGCCAAGGAGCACAGGGTAGGGGTTACTATCATCCACAATTTCTATTACATCAAATTTAGCCAATGCGCTTGTGCCTTTAATATCTATAGTCACCCCTTGCAGCTGCCCCATGGGGATGACCTTTTGCTAATTTTCCATCCTTAGCTAAATCGGAGACCATTGCTACGCGAGTCTTCCCATCCATTCCCAAGTCAGCGTCGGTAGGACATTTGCGTCTTAGGCTAACTGTGTAGATAGGAGAATATGAAATGGATCAGGTTATTTTGGATCTAGATTAGACACAAACGTCCTACCAAAGTAGACTTGGGAACAGATGGGAAGACCCATGCTGCAGTGGTCTCCGATTCAGTTAAGGATGGAAAATCAGCAGAAGAGCATCCCCATGGGGCGGCTGCAAGGGGTGACTGTATATATTGAGGGGATGAGTGCACTGGCTAACATTGATATAATAGAAATTGTGGATGATAGTAAACCCTATCCTGTGCTGCTTGGCATTGATTGGGCTACTGATATGAACGGGATAATCAACCTAAAGAAGTGAAAGATGATATTTGAGAAGAAATCACTTCGCGTAATAGTACCCCTAGATCCTCCTGAGGGATCACGCTATACTGAACCAGTCTGCGACTATGAGAGTGATGATGATTTGGACTATATCTATAAGATAACAATGTGATACCAAGATTGGGTCAATCCAACAGCAAATGGACAAATTACATGGGATCGTGAGAGTTCTTGCACCTCAGACTCTGATGAAGAATTAGAGTGCTGGTAGAATCAGTTACATGAAGTAACCATGCTAAGTTGTAACATGATGATCTGGTCACTACGCTGTGTGTCGTCAGAGGTAAGAAATTTTCCCACTTATGATGGCTTGAATGATGTAGATATATTTTTGGATGCATTTGAGAGGGAGGTACCAGAAAAGCAGCACTTCCAGGCTTTGGATTGGGCACTGCGCACTACACCCACAAGGTGGTGGGGTATGAACAAACGGTAGCTTTGATGATTGGTGCGAATGTAGAAGGATGATGAGAACATGCTTTGGAAATCCGGAGGTGAAAATGACAAACAAGTTTGATGGGAAGGACGACCTATGCGCACACTTAGCCAAATGGGTCGAGGGTTATGGAGCAAAGCCCCAACCTGAATGGGTGCACTTGTTTTTTCACGCCCTGGATGTCATCCCGATGAACTGGTACTTAGAAACAGAGCTCCACCATGGTATAGGTGAATGGTATATTCTGCACGAAGGATTCATAATGGCATTCAACTTTGAATATGGGTTTCACTGTATTGACGAAGTGCTACAAGAAGTGAAAGTGGAAATCTTTAGGATACTGCAGGATCCTTTGGACCTAATTCAGCTTGATTAGACTACTCAGCTGAGTCATGCACTGGAATGCTATAACATAACTGCTAAAGAAGAAGATGAGGATCCATGAAAGATTAACATCCCTAAAACATAAGGTCATCGCAATGTTGAAGGACCGTAGATTGAGAATCCTGATATAACCGCACCACTAAAAACGAAGCAGGTAAATATTGGTACGGAGGCAGAACCCAAATTCGTGAAGATTAGAGATTACTGGGATGACACAATGGTGGATAAGGTCGTTCAATTGCTCCACGAATACCAGGATTTATTCCCTACCAAGTTTATGGATCTAAAATGGATAATCAGGGACCTGGGTGTTATTAAGATCATGTTGAAGCCCGATGCGAAGCCGAATAAACAAAGGCCTTACCATCTCAATATGAAGTATAAGGAGAAGGTCTGCTTAGAGCTATACAAGATGCTCACGGTTGGCATCATTGAGCCCGTAGAAGAATTTGATTGAGTGAGCCCAATGGTGGTACAGGAAAAGAAGCAGAAGGATGAAATAAGGATATGTGTAGATCTCCAGAATTTGAATGACACTTGTGTACATGATCCTTTCCCGATGCCATTCACTGATGAAATGTTTGAAAATGTAGGTGGCCATGAATAATATTCCTTCACTGATGGATTCTCTAGGTACCATTAGATCAAAATCACGCTAGAGGATAGAAGTAAGACAACCTTCATGACTGAGTGAGGGTGTTTTTAGTACACAGTAATGCCTTTTAGATTCAAGAATGCGCCTACAATTTTCTCGTTCATAGTCATTGTGGTGTTCAAGGAATTTATTCACAAGTTGCTGGAAGTATACTTTGATGATTGGATTGTGTTTGGGTTGGTGAAGCACCATGTGGCAAGCTTGCGCCTGATGCTGGATACCTATCGAAGATACTAGATCGGGCTAAATCTGAAGAAGTGCATGTTTTGTGTCCCTTTTGGGCCCTTGCTGGGTCATGTGGTTTGTAGATAGGGGCTAATGGTAGATCCCATGAAGATCGCGGTGATACATAACTTGGAAGCACCGAGGAGTGTGAAACAGCTGCGTGCTACCCTAGGACATACTGGATATTAAAAAATGTTTATCAAAGCCTATGCCCAGATCATCGCACCTATGGAGAAGTTGTTGAAAAAGGATGTCACATTTTGCTGGAACAAGCACTATAAGAAAAGCTTGGATGTATTAAATGAAAAGATGGTCACCGTGCCGATTTTAGTCTTCTTGGATTGGAAGAATAAGTTTCATGTACATGTCGACACATCATGTATAGCAATGGGATCAGTACTGAGACAGACTGGTAGAGGAGACTTGGACCATCTTATAGCATTTGCAAGCATAAGGTTATCCAAGGTGGAGAAGAATTATTCCACCACTGAGCACCTTTCTATACACGCTCCAAAAGTTTAGACACTACTTGCTAGGTGGACATTTTAAGATGTATATGGATCATTTCGCATTGAAATACCTGGTCAATAAGCTTGTGTTGGGGGGGAGAATCTACAGGTGGTTGCTATTGTTCTAGGAGTATGATTTCGAAGTTATTGTGAAGATTGGACAATTGAATGTAGGACCAGACCACCTAGCACACATCAAAATAGGAGAAGAGCCCACTAGTTTGGAGGAGGGATTGTCTGACGCACAGTTATTTGCAATGTGCATCGCAGATGGTCATTTTGAAGATATCATACACTTCCTAACGAAAGGAACTTCCCTAGAAGGATACACAATCCAGTAGAATAAGGAGTTAGTGGTGCACGTGACAAACTTTTCTGTCATTGTTGAGCATCTGTACAAAAGTGGTCTGATGAGATATTGCAACAATATGTACCAGAGTTTTAAAGGAGAAGTATCCTCACGAACGCTCATGGGGACGCCGCGGGAGGACATCATGCAGGGAGAGCGACTACACAAAAGATTCTACGGGTAGGGTTGTGTTGGCTAACCCTCCATTAGGACTCAAAAGCATACTGCAAAGCTTGTGATGTGTCTCAAAGAACTGGTAGGCAATCACGGAGGGATGAGCTACCTCGGAATCCATAGATGATATTAAAACCCTTTGAGAAATGGGTGATAGATTTTGTTGGACCCATTTAGCCCCAAGGGCAGAAGACAGGAGCGAGATACATTATCACCGTGATGGAGTATTTGACTCGATGGGGAGAGGCACAACCTGTGAAGGATTTCATAGGCGCAACTACTACAAAGTTCCTCTTTAAGTATGTACTAACGTGATTTGGTTTCCAAAGATTTTGATGAGTGATCGCAGTGCGCACTTTCTGAATGAAATGATCAGCGTGCTGACAGAGGAATTTCAGGTATATCACCAAAGAGCATGCCTTATCATCCACAGGTTAACAGGATAGTGGAAGCATTCAATAAAGTGCTAGAGAATGAACTGACCAAGGTTTGCAATGCTTAGCGAAGTGATAGGGACCTACGCATACCCGTAGTACTATGGGCCTATCGAACAACATGCAAGAAGTTGACTAGACAAACACCCTTTAGGATTGTATATGGTGTTGAAGCAATGATGCCAATGGAATACATTGTGCCCAGTCTATGCATAGCGGCACTCACAGATATGACAAATTGCGTATCCCTGGAAGAGAGGCTCGCACAGCTAGTTGAGCTTGAGGAAGAAATATTTTTAGCTGGATTTCACCAACAGGTCCAAAAGAAGTGCAAAAAATCATGGCAAGATCGACATATTAAGTTGCACACCCTTAAGGTAACTGAACTAGCTTTGTTATATGACAACAAGTTTGATAAATTTCCAAGGAAATTTAGAATGCACTGGTTAGGGCCTTATGTCATTAAAGAGATCACCAACAGAGGAACAATACAACTAGTCAAATTGAATGGAGATCCCTTCCCAGGGAAGGTGAATTGCAGTCGCTTGAAGCCATACACCGGTGGTCCAGCCATGTGAGTATATGAAGATAGCATAGTCTTAGCACTCCAAGCAGCTGAAAGGAGGCACGAGACTATAAACTACACTTCCTAGGATGGGGAGCTATGTGATTAGAGGATTATGAGAAGCAAGGAAGTGTCACAGGGCTTGCAGCAACGCGACAAAAGTTGCCTATTAAGGAAGAAATCATGCAGGTCAGCCAGAAAGTGATCGTTAAAGTCATTGTTCATGATTTTCAAGTAGAAATGCAGCCAAATGGAGTAGGAATTTGGCATTTAAGACAAAATTTATGGGTTAGATCCTTGAAAATCTGCTGCCAATCCGACATTAATGAACCAAATTTAGGGGAATGGTCAGAGTTGAATTCAAAATGCCCTATAAATAACAAGTGGTTGTCCAGCAGAAAACACTTGGCATTAGGAGAATTGAGTTGTTGAGTTCTCGGCGCACATGAACCGCAAGAACTTTGAAGTTTTTATAGCCAGTTTATTATTTGAGACATTGGCGAAGGAGACACATGAGTTTTTGCAGAACATCATGTCAGTGCCCACAAAAGCTATAGATACTGAAGCAGAGGAGTCAATGCCGGAAATTGATATGGAGGCCAAAGAAGTAGTTGCTCTAGAGGTTTTCGAAGTATTAGCGAAAGTCCCCAAATCACCAAGGAAACTGAGACCAAAGCTGACCCCAACCAAGGGGAGCGCGAAGGATAAGAAGGGAAAGCAGTCTGCGATACTGATGTGCACATCACCGATAAGAAACCAACCAAAGCCCACTACACAGAAGAAGAGAAAAGTCCTCAATCTAGAGCCAGAGGAGGAAGAAATCGAAGACATCCTAATGGACAATGAGGATGTGGGAGTAAATGTGGAGGAGGTTGAAGCCCAAGGTGTTGACCCTATCACTCGGTTGCCTGAGTACGTCCCTCCACACAAGGGAAAGACCAAGGTGCCGAAAAATATTAATGAGAGCAAGGTCCCCTTGCAAACCCCTCTGTTGCCAAATGAAATTATTTTTGAAGGACCGCACTTGGGGTGGGTTCCTCTGTTAAAACTTGAATACTGGGACTTGGTTGACCATGAGAGTTCCCACTCCTGGCGACCGAGTAGCTAATGCACTGCATCATCGATACAACCACTATAATGACTACATTGGAACTGTGGAGGTGGGTCAAGGGAGTAGACAAGGCAGGGTTTCTCAACCTGCTTTGGTTGACGCACTACAACCGCACCCCGGTTACAGTATTGATCATCAAGCAGCTACTATGCTTGGTTCATGATGGGTGTCTGTGGTTGGAGGAGCCAATACCTATCACTAACAAGTTGATCCATAGGATCACGTGGTTTCCTTAGATAGGAGAAAATCCGACCATGATATTTGGTGGAAAAGATGGTGATTAGACCCTCGTGGAAGCCATGAAAGATAAGTTTAAGTTGGTAAAGAGGCCACGTTGATATGCCATATCTAGCATCTGCGACCCTGCTGTAAAGGTGGCTATGCAAATTCTAGCAGGGAAGGTGTGAGGAAGTGTCGCGCCGATGAGGTGTTGGCACCTGTTGTCATGCTAGTAGCCCAGTGCGCCAAAGGAGTTCAATTCAATTGGGCAGACTATCTCCGCCATGAGTTCCTTGCGAACTGCCATGAAGCACAGAAGCTTAGCAAGATGTTCCACTACGTGTGGCTCTTGTTGTCGATTGTTCTGGTAGCATGGAAGCTGCTAGAGGATAGAAAATTCCCTTCAGTCACGCCAGACCTACCAGAAGCAGTGAAATACGCTTCGCTGTGGGTGACCAAGGATGCGTAGTGAATCAAGGACAGCAAGATATTCTGGATCTTGATGGAGATGAACATCCACATGGCCATCAGTCACAAACCATGGTTGTCACCTATGGTGTTTTCCAACCTATAGGGCTAAGTAGAGTTCAAATCATATTTTCACCATGTGGCCTTTAGGGTGCGGAAGGACCCTATGCATAAATGGTATGAATTGCCTTACCTAGAAATGGATGACGCCATTGATGTAGTACTTGATCGATGGCTAGAAAAGTGGCACACTATAGCAGACTTGGCAGTGGGAGTGAGAAACTCTGTCACACAGAGAAAGAAGGAGGAGGCCAAGCTAAAGATGCCATAGCTGGCTGAAAAGAGAAAGAAGGAGGCTGCTAACAAGGCCCAGGCAGAGTGCGATGCCACTCAACAGATGGAGAAGCAAACAGGAGGAACATAGCAGGGCTCTAACAAAGGCACAAGGTCGCCTTCACCTGAGACAAAAGAAGAGATGGACAAGCAAACTGAACAGCACAGCACAGACTCATAGGCGACGTCTGCCCGCATCAAGCGTCCAAGAGAGCAAGAGAAAGCAGAGTCCAAGAAGAAATCCAAGGCTACTAAGACATCACTAGACCCAGTCACACTCATAGAGGATGATTTGCATGACATCGGTGACATGGTGCAAGATGTCACTGCGGAGGCCCTACAACAGTTTGAGCAACAGTAGCAACTAGTATTGGGGGCTATCTAGACATGTCTGCATGAGCTATAGACCCACACATCACAGTATGGTACGGTGTCTACCAACCTTGCTATCGGCACTGTTGTGGAGGTAAATCCTCTCTGTGGATAGAGACGATCCCTACTAGCCTAGACCGGGTCTAGCAACAATCACACAATGCTATCACGCAAGTTCCTAATTGCAAATAAAAAGTGGATGGTGAGAACCCACTTGGATTCCAACGTTAGTGTTCGTAGAAGAGATGTTGCCCTCGTTCCTTTGCCTCGGCCGGTCACGATCCCCATGATCTTCGTGATTGGACACCTGCACATGCAAAGAACAACACGAAAACAAGCATAAAATCTAGTAGATGCAATTATATATCAGTCAGAAAAGATATAATTCAACATCAAACATAAGACAATGAGAGTGTAACCATAATGATAGTCATCTATTATTAATAAATAACAAAGAAGATACAACCATTGTTCTGACATCAAATCCTCCTTTGGCTGGGTAGTCAGCTGCACAAGTCTTGCAAAGCTTGTTGGGATGAGGAGCAAGCCTCTCTCTCTTTGGGTGACAAGAATCTCCTTACTTAGATTTGGCCTTATGGGTGCAAAGAAGGCTCTTGCAGCTTCAAACTCTCTATCACTATGCTGGAGCTAGAACCATTGTAATTAGCTTGCTCAAGGCATAGAGGCAAGCTTTTATAGATAGAGAAGAAAGAGATAGGATCAACCACATTATTCATGGGATTGGTTTTATCACTTGGAAACTTCCTTGAAAGGTGGCAAACCACTTTCCCTTCTATGGAGATTCGAAGCCAAACCATCCTAGCTCAACATAGATTCAGTTGGTGAATGGGTTGAAGAGAACCTTCGGAAGCTTGTTGGTTAAAAACTTTACTCAATTCAGTTGGCGCGACTACGACTCTGGGACAGAGCGCCAATGGCGTGCCCTTTTTAGAGGATTTCCCTCATTGGTGCGGGCAGTGAACTGTGGACCCGTGCTAATGGAAAAAGAGCTGTTTTCATGGGTATTTTGTAGGAGATGTCTTCAGGGCATATGAAGCTCATACTTAGAGGAATATGATGCAAGTGGTTTTAGGTCATGTCACTTCTCATAGGTCCCAGAATTAGTCCTCCAGTGTGCAGGTGAGGGGTAACAGGGATGGTGACAAACGGTGACAAATTGTTGTGTAATAGATGCCCCCTAAAGCATGAGGCCCGAGAGAGAGAGGGGTGAAATGCTTTACAAGAACATGCGTGACTGAAAACACGGCCGTTGGAGAACGTGCGTAAAGAAGTACAACTGATATCTCAAATACATGATGTATGTGGTATGGGCGCAGCCATC
Organism: Pinus tabuliformis; assembly: GCA_031772625.1. Lineage (NCBI taxonomy): Eukaryota > Viridiplantae > Streptophyta > Pinopsida > Pinales > Pinaceae > Pinus > Pinus tabuliformis. Next base: position 1,350,457,248 of record CM062820.1, on the reverse strand, counting down.
CATAGTAGAGTACATAATAATCTAGATCCAAGGCATGGACGCAGCCATCCAGAGAGGATCGATAAATAGACTCAAGCATGGTTGCAGCGATCCAGTGAATGAGTCATGTAATGATCATAATAATCCAAGAATCGCAACCTGGATTCCAATAGACAAAATCCAGGGTCTTGCGCTCCATCTTGACCCGAACAGAGTACAAGTCCAAGCATGTGAATACAGGAGTTGAAGTCGAACATGCATGAACATCGTCTGATTACCAGCAAATGATGAAAACTGTTAACAGACGCAAGAGGTACCACCAATAATGACAATGGCCCTCAAGGTACTATAGGTACAATCTACGGTGTGTGAATAAGTGAGCTGGCACCGAACACCCGTAGAATCATTCGATCGGAGGCCAATGATGAAAAACCTCTCGTCGAACATGAAGAACCTGCCATTGAGGCATGCAAGCTCCAATGCACCGAAGGGAGTCTCTAGATCAACTTCCTGGATAATGAGCTGAAGTCGACAGGAAGTGACCTTGATCAAAGGTGGGCCATAGTGTTTCCCACATCAGTGACACGAGACAGAGAAAGGATGTTGTGGTGAATCAAAATTATGCGATGTATCAGAGGAGGTTGTACTGCTGCAGAGGTCAACTTCTCTTGAACATATCGGCGACACGACAGTGGACTTGGCAGTATTTGACATCAAAATGAGTAGAGGTCATGGTGACAAGGCAATGAGCAGATGAGAGGTCAAATAGGATAACCCAAACCCACAGAGGCTAGTGTAAAACAAGATGAGATGTTCCCACCCAGACACGAATGCAGACTAGTGCCATGTTCAAGGGCGACATACTGTTGACACGACAATAATTATGGGTTCATTTTCCCCACCATTTCTGGCGAGTACCCCAGTTATTTTTAACAAGCTTGACGGGGATAACATATGCTTGTGAGGCGTCATACCGATGGGATCCGATGTCATCAGGTTTTAACGAGCCTGAAAAAGGAAGAACTCGACATCTTTTCATGTTTAGAAAGTTTGAAAAGACAGTAGAAAAGAAAACTCCAGGGGTGTCCTTTTCGTAAAGTTGTGTCTCTCGAGCCCGAAAAAGTATAAAACAATGCTCGAAAGAACTGCCTGACCATTACGATCAAGGAGTACTTTTCTTATAGTGACATCGATCTGAAAAAGTAAAAAAGCGATCAACATCACGTTGTTTCGTAACCACTAACGAACTTGAAACGACAAGGGTCTGACGATATTTTTGTTTTTACACGATCGGAAAAGGGTTTAAAGATGACCGCCTCTTATTTACATTTAACGAGTCAATAGGGGTAACTCTGCGATCTTTTCATTTTTAGCGAGTCAGAAAAGAGATGAAAGATGACTCCATAGTGACTTTTTCGTGTATTTACCGAGTCTGAAAAAGTATAAAATACAACTCGTTTCACCATCGAAGTTGCAAAAAGGACCTGTCATAGCACCAGAAGCAAGCGTAAAATCCATTTTCGACCAAAAGTATATTAAAATACTCAAAAACAACTTTTTAAACCTAATTACAAGTCAAAAGGTCTATAAATATGGTGAAAATGTAAAAAATAGAATTACTTTTTACTTTTTACCTCTTGCATAGTAGTAGTGGTCCATTTGGGGAGCGAACTTCGAGCAGTGATTACCGCCAATCCGTGCAACCATTTGAGATTCCGCCAGTTCCAGGTAAGAGGCGCTTCCCTTAGCTCCATTTTCATACTCTTTTTATGCTTTTTGTTCCTGAATTGAGCCTCCGCAAGGGGGATTTTAAAATTTAGGGTTGCGCCCCATTGGCGCAGGTATCCGGCACAAGTCCGTGCCAATGGGGTGATTTTCCCAAAGGTGCCGCGCCATTGGCGCGACTTTTTTAGAAACAGTCGCACCAACCGCGCGACTATTTTAGAAACAGTCGTGCCAACCGCGCGACCTAACTTTTTACTTGAATTTTCCCATCATTTTTGAAATTTGTCCGGTTTGTAAGCCTACCAGGGTTTCAATAATGATCTATTCATCCTTGTGGGTGCAGGAAACAAGCAAAATGGTGGTGGAATGGAAAGAACGGGAGCATGATGCCATGGATGCCTTGGCCATAGCGAATGAGGGATGTATAAATGCTCTGAGAGACTATGGTCTCAAGAAATTCTTCCTCACCTCTTATCTACGAGCTCAACCGAAGCTATTACAGTTCATAGTGGATGCATGGGATGTTGATGACCAAGTATTTCGATTACGGGATCAGACCTTAGAGCTGGATGTATCTGATGTGTACTTCATTACTGGGCTATCACGGAGAGGGGCGAGCCCCATTTTGACCGGAAGCAGGCCTTCTGGAGAGAAAATAGGTGAAGTGAAGGCTCGAGTGTGTCCAGAGGCACAATTTGGGAAAAACAGTGCCAAGGTGGATATCGCCACCATCCATGACTTGGTTCTTAAGGTGATACTGTTCACTATCACGCGTGCAGCTGGGGTACAGGTGCCCCACGAGGCAAGCAAGAATCATCTGTTACTAGCGATAGAATGCCTCAGCCCCACCGTTTTTGACTGGGCTACAGCGGTGACTACAAACATCAAAAGGCAGCTTACAAAGTGTAAGCGCGGGCGAGTGAAACATTTCGGGTATGGCTTGATTGTGGTGTCATTCTTCCTGGAATGATTACCCCTCTTCTAGTACCAGGGAGCTGTAGTGGCAGACCCATTGCCACGAGAGCCTAGGATGGCTCGCTGGGCAACATTGATGCCCAGAGGAGGAGGGGGCCAGCAGATGTCTTGGCAGCCCGAGTTCTTCATATGGCTTCGCCGTCAGCTGATCATGGTAGAGGATTGGCCATACGTGGGAACCAACTTCATGGGGGACCCAGACCTCCCACTGCCAGAGGGAGAGGAGTGGGAAGAGGAGCTAGGTATGATCTTCTCTTTTTTTTTGATGTTTTATGTATTTTCATTATTTTTTTTGTCAATACATGCATGTTCTGATGACAGTTATATGTATATGCAGATGTGGGCTCAGAGCGACCAGCCGACTTGTCTCCTATAGCGCGGAGGGGCCAACCTGCAGCTGATCCTCAGGCAAGGGGTGCCGTGGGGAAGAGCTGGTGCAGAATCTCGAGGGACTTACCCAAGGGATTCCAGGTTATGCAAGATTGGCGGACGTGCCTTTTGCATACCAAAGGCACACAGTGGGGGTGCCGACCCGCATCCATCGTCTGTTGAGACGCTTGGTGTGCGCGGGGACGTGCTATCATGAGCACCACCATGAATAGACTTCTAGGCTTCTTTCATGCATATTTTTTGAGGGACATGTTGTTCGAGGATGTATCAGGATGAACATGTATTATTTTTTGGACTTATGTAATGCACGTGGTGCAAAACTTTGTGACACACATATATATATATACATATGCCTATGGTTTATTATTGTGTTTTTATGTGCTTGCTTGTATAATTTTTTGATTATAAATTACGCAAATGTCTATCTAATACATGATTAGCCAATGCATCAGATAATGTGTTTAATCGTCTTGGAATATGCTGATATGTGATAAAATCAAAATTCCTTTCTAACAATTTAACACGTAAGTACAACCTTAAAATGTGACTGTCTCTGACGGAATATCACCTATTGAGCTGATGGGTGACAAGTTGAGAGTCTAGGTTAACAAGCAATGTACGAATACCGAGATTAATTGCCTCGGCTAATAATTCAATAACAACACTATATTCAGCAACATTGTTTGTAGTACAGCCTAAACACACACCTTGAAGATCTATCAACTCACCGTGAGGATCGTAGATCACCCACGCCACAGAGGACAAATTACGAGTGCTGCGGCAAGCACCATCAGCGAAACCAATGCAAGGTGCACCCGACATCTGCACAAGAAGCGAAAAGACACAATAAGGTGTAATCACGCTTTCACACCAAGCCGAAAACATGAAAACTCACACACACACACACGCATGTACAAATCGAAGCGCATGAATCATGCATAGTACTTTTTCAAGTACAGTCCATTGCGGGGCTTATCAAGAGGATTACCTTCGTAGTCAACTAGCTCGTACGCCCCTTTTTTCCACACTCTATTTACAATGTAAGGGCCTAGCCACATGGGCTTGAGTTTGCCTGCCCCCAGCTTGTCATTTGCTTGGTCGTATAGCAGGACTAGATCTCCCTCAAACAAAGGAACGAGGCTGAATGGTATGGTCAAAATGAGTTTTGACTCTCTTCTTTTGAGCTTCAATGGCTAGAGAGGCTAAGCGATGGGTCTCGTCTAACCGTTCTAGATAAAGAAGCCGTTCCTCTACCGGAGTAGTGTTGGGAAGCAACTCGACGGCTATTTTCAACGAAGGAATTTCACATTCTATAGGAAGGGTAGCCTCCAGTCCGTAAACTAGTTGGAATGGAGTGAAACCGGTGGCATCCTTCACAGAGATTTGGTAGGCCCACAAGGCGGGAAACAACATCAGGTGCCAATTAGACTTATGCATTTCAATAGTACGTTGAAGCATCGTAACCAAAATCTTGTTAACGGCTTCAACCTGGCCGTTAGACTGAGGATAGTACAGGGTTGAACTATCGTGCCGTAAGCCTAGTTGGGTTGTCAGCTCGGTCATCATGTGATTACAAAAATGCTTTCCGTGATCTGTGACGATGGCCTATGGAACTTCGAACCGCGTAATAACATGATTGAATAAAAACTACGCCGCTGTATGACCGTCTTCATTTAATGTGGGCATCGCCTCGGCCCATTTTGTAAAGTAATCGACGGCAACGATAATAAACCCATGCCCCCCGGCTGAGCGAGGCTTACAGGTTGTATAATCAATGCCCCATTTTGCAAAAGGGCCTACAGTCACTACAGGGTGCAGCGGGGCCGGTGGCGCACGCATCTTCTGCTGGTATATCTGGCATGCATGACATGAGCGAACAACAAGAATGCAATCCTTAAAAATGGATGGCCAAAAATAACCAGCGCGAAGGATTTTTTGAGCTGTGGCATATCCGGACATGCGGCCACCACAGGCGCCAGAGTGGCAGTCATTTAGGACTCTCTCAGCTTCCTCGAGGGTAAGACATCGGCGGAGAACGGAGTCAATGCCGAGACGGTACAGGGCGTCCCCTATGATACGATAGGGTTGAGATTGATGGCGGATCCGCCGCCGAGCATCTTTGGATATAGTGGAGCAGAAAGAGGACGTTTGTAAATAAACGATAATATCCTCGTACCAGGGATCGAGGGTGCTGATCAGAAAAAGAGTTTCGTCTGGAATATGATCTTCTGAAAGAGAGGGTGCAGAAGGAGACGGCAACGAACAGAGTAACTCAGCAAAGACCAGGGACTTCTTAGACTTGGTAGCAGTAAATTCCAAGTCAAACTCTTGGAGGATTACGATCCATTTTGAGTATTTTCCCCCCAGAAACTGACGTGACAAAATGTACATCATCAGGTTGCAGTCAGAAATGACGGTCGTGGTGCGCAACAGGATATAATGCCGGAAGCATTGGATGGCACAAACAGCGGCCAATGCCAACTTCTCGACGTAAGCGTATCGAGTTTCCGTATCCAGGAGGTTGCGGCTGAGATAATATATGACATGTTCATTGCCATCATCATCGTCTTGCACGAGAACCATGCTGATAGTGGTATCGGCGACGACTAGATACAGAGTATAATCAAGGTGGTAGTTCGGAGGTCGCAATAATGGAGCAGAGACAAGGAGGTCCTTGAGTCGCTCGAAAGACTCCTGAGCGATAGCATCCCAATGGAAGGGTGTGTCTCGCTTCAATAACCATGTGAAACCCTTAGCCACCTCGGCATAGTTCGGAATGAATCCTCTTAAGAAATTCACTTTACCCTGCAAACTCTAGAACTGCTGCAAAGAAGCAGGGGGAGGAAGGTTCAAAATAGCTTTGACTTTGAGGGGGTCCAGATGGATGTCGTCTCGGGAGACGATAAACCCGAGTAGTCGGCCTGATTCAATGTAGAAGACATATTTATGAGGATTGAGCTTGATACGGTAGTGTCGACAGCGGAGAAAATTTTTGCGAAGATGGGAAGGATGGTCCTAACGCTTGACTGAATGAGCTGGAAGATCATCCAGGTATGGCTGTACAATGTGACGAATGTCATGAAAGGCATAAGACATTGCATGTTGGAAGGTAGCGCCGACATTCTTTAAACCGAAAGGGAGCTTCTTATAGGTAAAAGTGCCCCAAGGATAGATAAAAGCCGTCTTATGTTGATCAGCGGGCGCAATATTGATCTGGTTATATCTAGAAAAACCATCCATAAACGAGTAGATTTCGCTTCTTGCACACTCATCAATAAGCTGATCGATGAAAGGTGTGGGGAAGTTATCCTTAGGACAAGCGCGGTTAATGTCACGATAATCAACATAGACTCGAATAGTACCTTGTTTTTTGTTCACGGGGACTATATTAGAAACCCAATCCGTGAGTGGAATGGGGTAAATGAAACCAGCTTGAGAAGCTTTTCGACTTCTGCTTTAATGGCTGCAGCCTTTCGGGGGTGCACAGGGCGTAGGCATTGACGAACAGGCTTAGCACCTGGATACATAGGTATCTCATGCACCACTATGTTAGGGTCAATGCCGGGCATCTCTTTGTAGGACCAAGCGAAGACATCACGAAATTCGCGAAATAGATCGGTGTAAAGTTGAACTTCCTCTGGAGTGCAAGTGACTCCAATATGAATATGCTCGACAATCCCTGGTTCCACAGAGATGTCGATAGGTTGGATTTGCGTAATTTTCCCATATTGCCCTCAGAAGACACTTGGTAAATTTGAATAGGTGTTTGAAGAGGCTGGAATGGGATACACGAAGCAAACCGTTCAAGACATGCGATCATTTCTTGATGGGCAGGGAGAAACAAGGAACGGTGGTGATGATCTGACCAAGGGGGCTCCTCAAGAGACATGGTCTCTATGATGGCTTCATCGGAAGGAAATATTTCCTTTAATGGATCCAAAGTAGCATCATCTCCAAGCCAAGGGAAATGAACATATGAGTCGGGAACACCACTCCGAAGAGCAGGTTCGGGAGGGGGAGCCGATGCAGCAACGATTTCGACATAGTTGAGCACGGCAGGACTCAACGGCATCATATCGCCCCAGGATTCTATCTGATTAGCGGGAGGAAGGACCCACGGATCAGAACGCACGGAAATCATGTTAATAGGGGTGAGATTCAGAGGTGTAAGGGGAAAGACACCCATTAGGGCGGGATCCTTAAAGAGTCTGGCTCCCACACTTTCGAGTGATTTGGAGGTATGCTCCACGAAAGGCACATTACCTTCGGAAGAAGAGGCAAAGAAGGAGAGCTGGTCCACCGTGACAATCTTCCCCTGATGAGGGAAACGAATGACACGGAAAAGGGAGGAAGCCACGGCTTGCATGGCATATGTCCAGCTACGTCCGAGGAGGAGGTTGTAGGTAAGATTAGCGTCGACAACTTCGACCTCCACTTCTACCGTCTTCCCTTCCAAGGAGATGGGCAAGCGTTGGAGGATACCGTAAGGACGGGACTCTCTTCCATCAAAGGCTTCTAACGTTGTTGGAGACTGGCTCAATGTTGGAGAACCAATAGCTTTCCAGCAAGCAACAGACATGATGCAAGTTGAGGCACCTTTATCAATGACTGTACGATGAATCGTTTTACCATTGATGATGACCTGTATAAGGAAAGCGATTTGGTGAGGCAGTCTCAGCGTATAGCCTTCGAGATCAAAAGAAATCAAATCCGAGTCAGCCGGGTCTATGCCACCGATGGCCGATAGCAAGGACTTCCTCTGGGAGGGGTAGCTCTGGAGGACTTCTAGAGCAGACATAGCAAACGGAGCCTGAGCTAAGTCCTCAACGATGCTGTAGTGCTGGGCAGCACGATCATTAGGGTTGTAAGAAGACTTCCAGAGTACACCTTTTGGAGGGGGTCAGATAGTCGTCTCAGTGCTAGGTTTTTCGATGTGGAGTGGACCAGAACTGGATGGAGGAGCGCTGGAGGGGACCTCCGGCTCTTTCCCGGCATGAGATGGATATTCTTTCGCTCAAGTAGTGACATGGATTGGAATCGTCTCAGCCATAAATACTTGAGAGCCGAATGAAGAAGAGGGTTGCGATGGATCTGCCACCATTTGAGTTTGCTGTGAAGGGAAAGGTTCTTTAAGCACAGCAGGAGTCCCAGGAGCACCTTTCAATAATCGACTAACTTCGGACCACCTAGGGCAGTCTTTAGTGTAGTGATCCTCATCACAGATAAGACAAGGATACTTAGGTTTACGTTTGGCTCCTTCCTCGGGTGGAGGTTTAGGGAAGTGAGCTGTTCGAATTTATTTTTGGCTTTCCCTTTCTTTTTCCCTTTCGAGGATTTATCTGTCGTGGTGGACTGAATGGCATTAACCTCGGAGGTACTTCCAGAATTAGATGGACCCTGAGAAGTGTTCCCATTAGAAGCATTCTGTTTTTGCTTCCCAGGGTTCGCGGATGATTTCTTTGAAGATGCGTTTACAGAGCCAATAACTCCGTCAACAGATGGTTTTGGTGGAGATTTGGATGTTCCGGGTCTCGTGGCGTCTGGCAAATAATCATATAATGTACCTCACTGAGAATATACTAAGTCGAGGTACTGAGCACGCGCGATAGCTTGCTCTTCAATTACACAAGCTCCCATGGCGATGTCTCGCGCAATTGCAGGGACAAAGGAAGTCGTGAACCAATCGGTCAGGAGCTGATCAGGAATCCAAAATTTGATCAAGCGACGACGCCATCTCCATTCATGTATATGATCGGATATATGCGTGGCCATGTCCTGTTTGAGAGACGTAAGGAGATGTGTCCCTGTCTCATACCGAATGGGTAACTGAAAATGAGTTAAGAATGCCATAGCCAGCGAGTTGAAATCTTGGAATGTTCCGCGATTCAACTCAATATACCACTTAGCGGCTGAGCCGGTGAGAGTCCTTTGGAAGAGGTGGAGCCAGATGGAGTCATCAAGCCATGAGTTGGATGAGCACCAAAGGTGATAGGTCATGACATGGGCTTGAGGGTCCTCACTAGCTTTGCCATTGAATTTCGGGCAATCACCAGGTATCTTAGTTGGAACTGGTGGCCAATATGGATTATGAAGAATGGGGTCATTTGTCAACTTGGACACATCTGGGAGTTCCAACGTCGCTAAGAAAGGCAACTAAGGATTATAGGACATTTGTGGCTATGGAAGAGAGGTAGTACCAGGGTTCCAACCAGGTGGTGGTTGCCCCCATGGACTTTGTCCGGATGGGCCTGGCCCATAAGGGTTCTGCCCATAGGGATTTTTCCCATAGGAGTTCTGTCCATAAGGATTCTGTCCATATGGATTCTGTCCATAAGGATTCTGTCCATAAGCAGATAGTTGACCCTGGGTCTGTCCCCAGAACCCCATGGATTAGCAACTTGACCTGCAGGTGCAACATACTGTTGCTGATAATTCTGGTAAGGAGTGACCTGCATTCGTTGATAATTTTGATAAGGGGTAAATTGAGTTCGCCCCTGGGGTTGCTGGTAGCCATACAATTGTTGAGCTCCATACTGAGCCTGATAAGAAGGCTGCGCTTGGTAGGAAGGTTGGGGTTGTGGCCCACCTTGCATTTGATAACAAATTTGAGTCTGGGGCCCAGAAGGATGTCCTTGAATAGGTTGAGCTTGGACCATCTGGGCGAAAGGTTGGCCTGGTTGGGTTTGGGACGGGCCCGTTTGCCCAGAAGGATGAGCTTGCTGGGTGCCAAGTTGTTCTTGAGCAACCGAGGGTTGTCCTTGCAGAACAGATGGTTGAGCGGGCTGGACGGCTGGTTGACTTTGAGGTTGGCCAGCCTGTCCAGAGGGATGACTTGGCTGGGCAGTGGGTTGGCCTTGTGCAAAAAGCTGACCCGCTTGCCTAGTAGGATGACTAGACTGAGCAGTGGGTTGGCCTTGCTGTATGTAAGGTTGCCCCCCTTGCCCAAAAGGGTACCCCTGTTGGACTGCCGATTGACCTTGTGGAATATAAGTTTGTCCAGCTTGTCCAGAGGGATAACCCTGCTGGATACCAGGTTGGCCTTGTTGGATGTAAGATTGTCCTGGTTGTCCAGACGGGTAACCTTGCTGGGTACCAGGTTGCCCCGGGTAACCAGAAGGTTGGGTCAGATAAGTAAAATATGGACCACCAGCAGCCAAAGGTTGTCCCTGATAGGGTTGTCCTTGTAGGCCCCCAGGTTGTCCTGGGTAAGACTGGCCATAATATTGCTGCCCTTGAGGGGTTTGCACATAAGATGGCTGCCCTTGGTTAGGCGGTCCCTGAGGCTGTGCAAGCCTTACTTGGCCCACATGGAAAGTGGTGGCGTTCCAAGTAATGGATAATGGTACCGAAACCTCAACAATAGGTTGAGTAGGCAAGGGTTGAGAAAGCTGAAGGTATTGACCGGCAGAATCGTAATAATAGAATGGACCTTGCGCATTCGGATCCTGAACAGCTTGTCCATAGGCATCATATGGCCCCCCTCCTCGGATGGGACCAGAAGAGGGTGGTGCACTTTGTGCAGGATGGATAACTTTAGGTGTGTGTGCCGGCTGGCCGCTGCTCACTTGACCGTGAGGGGGACCAGCACCAATGTTCAAAGTTGAAGACGCTGTGATGGCACTAACAACCGGAGTTGAATGTGCTATACAAATAGTTGGATTTGTCGGAACTGAAGCGACAGGTGTAGTGTGGACTTGTGAAACAAAAGATCCCGTGGTGCGAGTGATGTGGGGGTCCCACATAGTCGAAGCAGGGATCCTGGCACTTACCCTATCCCTCAATGACTGGTAGCATGGGGGGAGCGGAGAGGTAGCTGGGATGGGAGTGTCGATTTTCGACAACACAAGTGTCTCGCTTACTCTAGGAGATGTCTCATCCATGTGAGAGGTAGACATTAGAGACGAAACACCAGGGGGGGTAACAGGAATATCATCCTCGTCAGGCTCCCAGAAGGGGTTCCAATCGATTTCGTAATCTTCGTCGCCCGAGGCACAAGAGTTGATCGGTTGGATACTCGAGATAACAGGAAGAGTATCACTTACAACCGGTACCTCAGGAGTAGCGGAAGACGGAGACCCTTGATCACTCGGAACGGGAGTCAATGGCTCAGCCAGGATGATAAACTTCAAACAGGACCTAAGGGACTCTAACGATAAAGGACCCTACTCAAACTAACGCACACAAGATCTAACCAGGTAATATTAATCGTGGCCAAATAAATTTTAAGACGCATAGACAAAACTTGACCTTTTCATGTTTTAAGAGTCGAGAAAAGGATAAAAAGGTGACTCTAGTCGCCTTCGAATGTTTTGTGAGCCCGAAGTGACAAACTGCTCAAGTGGGCCTTTTCTTTTATGGAGTCTGAAAAGGATCAAAAGTGACTACTCTGGAGAGACAAGGCAAAGGGTTTACCAAACAAGTCCGTAAAACTGCATATACACCTTGGCAGTCATATGAAAACCAAGGACTTCCCGTACGGCAGTCAATCTTCCCGAATGCTGTGTTCGGTGCGTTACGGCTTGTAAGGCGGCAGACACGGCTTCCTGTGGATAAAGGATGATAACCTAGTGGGGTCTCCCCTATATACGCGACGGTACGTGGGAGCTCAAGTCCGTCCTAGACCACTATCGAGTCACAAAAGGAGGAATCACCCAACCGTAGTGTGAAACAACAGTGACTAGGTTTAACGACGTCGGAGCACGTCTCTAGCCTAGAACTCTAATCAGTGAGCATTATGTTCCAATGCATTTTTAAGTTCATTCAGTTCATTTTATGGTTGATCTTTAGTTAAGTTTCAATTTCCAGGTCCTACTGTATGTAATCTCTCACAATTCCCTAAATGCAAACTATATGCCAAAGAATATCATTTCGTTCGATGAATACTAACTACGAGAGAGTTGAGGATTTTTCAAACAAAATGACCACAAACAATCAAGCACCACTCTAATGCAGCTAATGACAAATAAATGAAACTTTTCTTTGTTTTAAATCACGTAATCAATGAAAAGCTTCTAATTTCAATTAACTAATGCAACGCAAAAGAGATTGTTCGTTTTCTTTTCAATGGCAAAGTGCACTAAACAAATTTTGAGAGATAGTAACACCGAGCAAAAAAGACCAATTTCACTCAATGAGCACGCAATCGAATCCCCGAAACACCAAAACAGTCCTTCAAACCAAGAAGAAAACACAAAGACCTCTACGGGCTATGTAATCTAAGCCCAAACGAAGTCAAGAGAAATCCAAACGGAAAAGGATCAAATCACTTGAATACCAACAAAAGGATTTGACAACTATTGAGCAAGTGCAAAAAGTAATCACAAAGTCGACTGGACAATCAAAGAACACAAGACTCCTACGGAAGGCTCGACGCACAAAGCCACTAGATGCCCTAGGGCTAAAATGTGAAGTCGATAGAAAAAGGAAAACACCCGAAGGATGAAGGTCTAAAACCAGTCAAACAAGGATCAAACACACTCCAGTAATTGAAAAGACGCAGAAAAATACAAATCCAAGCTCAGAGGGCTTGAAGACAAGCGAACTGGAAAAGTTGACAGGCCTGGCGCGACTGTCAGGCTACAACTCGCGCTTTTATGGGATTGGCGCGGGTTGTCTTTGAGTAACTTGTGCCAATTGGTGCGACTGTAAGGCTAAAAAGCGCGCGAATCGAGTTTGCTAAGTCAAAAACAAAAGCAAGCAACCCAGGGCTTGAAAACAGTATCTAGGCAAACCAGGGAGCAAGAAACAGCAAGAAATCCAACTCAAGAAGCTATCTAAGCAATCAAACAAGAAACCAAAGAGACAAGACTCCCCAGCGGAGTCACCAAATTGTTGTGGAGGTAAATCCTCTCTGCGAATAGAGACGATCCCTACTAGCCCAGACCGGGTCTAGCAATAATCACACAATGCTATCACGCAAGTTCCTAATTGCAAATAAAAAGTGGATGGTGAGAACCCACTTGGATTTCAACGCTAGTGTTTGTAGAAGAGATGTCACCCTCGTTCCTTTGCCTCGGCCTGTCACGATCCCCACGATCTCCGTGATTGGACACCTGCACATGCAAAGAAAAACACGAAAACAAGCATAAAATCTAGTAGATGAAATTATATATCAGTCAGAAAAGATATAATTCAACATCAAACATAAGACAATGAGAGTGGAACCATAATGATAGTCATCTATTATTAATAAATAACAAAGAAGAATACAACCATTGTTCTGACGGCAAATCCTCCTTTGGCTGGGTAGTCAGCTACACAAGTCTTGCAAAGCTTGTTTGGATGAGGAACAAGCCTCTCTCTCTTTGGGTGACAAGAATCTCCTTACTTAGATTTGGCCTTATGGGTGCAAAGAAGGCTCTTGCAGCTTCAAACTCTCTATCACTATGCTGGAACTAGAATTACTGTAACTAGCTTGCTCAAGGCATAGAGGCAAGATTTTATAGATAGAGAAGAAAGAGATAGGATCGACCACATTATTCATGGGATTGGTTTTATCACTTGGAAACTTCCATGAAAGGTGGCAAACCACTTTCCCTTCTATGGAGATTCGAAGCCAAACCATCCTAGCTCAACATAGATTCAGTTGGTGAATGGGTTGAAGAGAACCTTCGGAAGCTTGTTGGTTAAAAACTTTACTCGATTCGGTTGGCGCGACTGCGACTCTGGGACAGAGCGCCAATGACGCGCCCTTTTTAGAGGATTTCCCTCATTGGCGCGGGCAGTGAAATGTGGACCCACGCTAATGCAAAAAGAGTTGTTTTCATGGGTATTTTGCAGGAGATGTCTTCAGGGCATATGAAGCTCATACTTAGAGGAATATGATGCAAGTGGTTTCAGGTCATGTCACTTCTCACAGGTCCCGGAATGAGTCCTCCAGTGTGCGGGTGAGGGGTAACAGGGACGGTGACAAACGGTGACAAATTGCTGTGTAACAAGCACTTCAGAAGCTATCGAGATGCTGCACGCGAAGGCCTCTAGTGCAATAGTGTTGCCTGATTGAGCACTGACCATGGAGAATGAAGCTGATAGGCCCACTATTAGCACCCTCAAGGGAGTAGGGTTGAATCTAGAATCAATCCCTAGAGAAGCACTCCACCTTTCTTAGGATGGAGTGATTAAAGAGTTGAGGGCCTGTGAGCATCGCGCCCTCCAGGTGATTAGTGAGCAGCAGATTAACAAAGAGCAGATGGCACCACAGTGAAACTCTTCCATCACCACTGTGACTGAGGATAACAACTAGAACAAGCGTATGATGCAGTTCGTCGAGGAGGCATGACAAATGGCCCCAGAGTGGGCCATTCCTAAGGAAGAACCAATCGAGATGCATGTCTACAAGCTAGCCACGCGGGTGCGCGACACTCGTATAGAAATGGCAAGGGTTCAGTTGGAATTGAACTTGCAGATCATAGAGTTACAGTTGAAGGCCCGGCCTTCAACCCCACCAGAAGTAAAGGAGTAGCGGGCGACCATTGTCACAGAGGCAAGAGTGATGGCTGATAGTGTAGTAGCAAACTACATGTAGCTTTTTGAGTAGTTGTTTGAGGTCCTAATGAGCTTGCAGGAGGACCCTAATGTACAGCAACTAGATACAGAAGCGCACCAGCTACAGCAATTCTATGATGAGGTCAAAGGCACAGCGCAAACCATCACTATCACACAGATACTGGCAAAGCTATAGGAGGCCAAGTAGCTGAAAAAATAGGTGGATGCAGCGCTGCACAAGGAAGTAGTGCTGAAGGCATGACTAAAGCCTTGGATGGATGAGGCTTACACATCGACAACCTCTGTTGAAGGAAATATTGCTAATCTGCAAGAAACTCAGCAAAAGCTTCAGGCCGATAGTTAAGGAGTAGTGAATGAGAAGATGGTCGAAGACGCAAAGCAAGCGCCCACATAGTGCACTAATGAGGTTACGGTCATACGGGTTGAGCTGGGAGTTCTTCGCACTAAGATCTCTGCACCTGCCGAGTGACTTGAGGGTGGGTCACGATTTTTTTGTTGGGGGCTTGTAGGGAACAAGATCCCCCAAGGATAGTTTTGGCGCTAAAAGCCCATGTTTGGGTTTAATTTTGCAATAAAGTTGTAAAGACTCTGCATTTTGTGGTCGCAAAGCACGAAGGTGTCATGAGTCATAAAGGGTTGTCCGCCCTTAATTTTGTGAAGTAAAGTCGGCTGTAAAAGATCTACCCATGGTCCGTGGACCATGGGATTGTATAAAAAGAACTAAGTAAGCTCTAAGTAGTTCAGATGAGTCATAAGTTGTAGAAGGAGTCTTGAGCGATAAGGAGAGAAGTCTAAGTTTCGGGTCTTAGTGTAGGTAGAGGCTCTGTAGCTGAGTGCACAAAGGCCTAGGGTAGAAGTATGCAACTGAGTGCGTGAACCCCTGCATCTGTGTGCGCAAGGTAGATAGAGTCGGTAATCATATGAAGATATCAATAAACAAAAATATTCTACAAATTTTGTGTCTTTGTTTCCTATTACTACATCTTGTCATATTGTGTATGGATTTCATTTACAATTCTTATGTGATGTGCAAATATATCTAATTATGTTGGTTAATTGAATGCAAGTAAAAATATCTATTTATGCGGTGCTAACTGTGGTTGTTTAATAAGATAAGTAATATACTTAAGCTAGTTTGGGAATCTACATAGCACGCTACCCTAGCAGCGTGAAAGTACCTGAACCGTAGGTTAGGGGTGCACGAAGGCCAATCGTACCCATTCGCGGAGGTACTGAAGGGCGAAATAAATGGCTAGACTGACAAAGCCCTAGAACTTAATGACCTACACAAAAGCAGGAATATAAGGAATAAATTGACATCACGACCATCTCAGGTTGCAGAAACTTGGTTCTAGCATCCCCCCATACTACTTCGGGTGAGACTTTGGTCCACGCTCCACAGGCTAATGCCGAAAGGGCTAGTAGTGTATGGATTTGTTTGGCTAACTAGCGTTGAACCTGGGTCAAGCCCCACCAAGCCAACAAGCTCAGTTCTAGCATCATAACGAACGGGAAACTAAAAATGGTTTTAAAATATTGTAGCCAAATCATCGAATGAAGTGAAGGTGCCCCTTGGGAGTTCAATGTACCACTTAGTCGCATTTCCAGTTAGGGTACATTGGAATAATCTCAACCTGATTAAATCATCTATCAGGGAGTTTGACGAACACCATAAGTAAAAAGTGGTTATATCGTCGCCCAGATCTTCACCAGTCTTCACTTCGAATTTGGGTATATCTAATGGAAGTTTGGTTGGAGTCGAAGACCAGGCTAGGTTATATATGATCAGATCATTAGTCAATTTGGATAGATCTGGAAAGTTTAATGTTGTCAGGAAAGGTAAGTGTGGAGGACCCTAAGGATTCCACCCGGTCTGGGCGAAATTCTCAACAATCTGAAACAAATACCCTAGATTTTTGAATGGACCAAATTGCCTGAAGTAATTCATAGAAAAAGCTAAACCATAAGGATATCATTGTGGCCCAGAAAATCGGAGTTTGTCCAACTCCTACCAAAAAAATTCCATAACCAGTGAAATTGCCCCCTAGATAGGTGTTGAACAGAGTAAAGAGCCCTTAGTAAGGGTTCCATGCGTGAGCATAGGGAGAAAAACTTTGGAATGAACTCACGAAGGAATACGGCATATTCCCTTGTTAGCCGAAAGAGAATTGATTCCCAGTTCCAAGTCAGTTGTAAGATCCCACCTTACCAACCATCAATAGTATAGAGAAGTAAAGGTCACATTGAAAACTATTTCTCAATTTTTATTTTTGTTTTACTCTTAATATGACTAACTTAGCTATCATGTAATCATGTTCCTTCAACTATTTCAATGTAAGAATATAGCATAAGAAGTCAGGGATAACTTTCCCTTAAGACCAATTCCAAAACACATTTCCTTTCAAGTTTAAAATATCATAACATGTGCTCTTTTCATACTTATACATGATCTCTAAGTAAGAGTGGAAATAGATTCTACCATAATTCTATGTGCGAACATTAAGCTAGATAAACCTATTTGATTTCCTAGAGTATGCTAAATAAGCTTCATTTATTGACTCTTGATATCATAACCACAAAAGTATTATACCTCTTTTACAAAAAACACATATAAGTGTTTGAACATTAACCTACCTATAGCAAGGCAACTGAGGGAATAATATGTCTCTCTTCATCAATAAATCTAATAAATATGATATGTTTATGAAATAGAATCACAAAATATATTGGCCCAACAAAATTTCCAAATTCATCAATTAAAATTCCCAACCCCAATTATTCAGGCAATGCTGCAATCATGAGAATTATATAATAAGTGTTGAAACAAAAGCAACTATTGTTACTAATTCAAAAGCATGTTATTCTTCAAAAAGTGTCATGTAAAATAATGAAACTGCATAAATTGGGCACAAGTAGTTGTTTTCTACAGTCATTGAAACACAAGAATGCACCCATGAACACATGCAGCTTAGACAAAACTTATTATGCTCACTTGCACAAAATCCTACAGAAAGTCACTATAAAATTGTTTCCAACAACCCCCCTTTTTATGAAAGATTTAGATAATGAAAGTAACAACAATCCTATTCTCTATTTACACTTCAACAAATTATTAAATTAATTTCACATTCATACCAAAAACTTGCAGAAAAAAGAAGCTACATCCATCAAATATCCTATTCATAAATTTATAGTTCATAAAAACTACGGTAAGTAGGACTTTTACTCTAACAATTTATATGCACAAAAACTACAGTCATTCATGTCTTTTGACAAATAGTTTGCAAACATGCAATCTACAGCCATTGAGGCATTTTGACAAACACTTTGCAAGCATGCAATCTACAACCATTGAGGCATTTTGCCAAACACTTGGCGACAATGGATTTGAGATTCTTCTTCAACCTATTCAACTCAGAAAATTTAGAAATTGAAACTTCAAATGTTGGCATCTTAAAATAGGGACTAAACAATCTTAGTTTTCATCAAAAACTTGAAAACATACGCATATAATTGACAACAACAATCTATAAAATCACCCAGATTTTCAATCTGGGTTCTGCAAAGTACTGTTTTGGAATCAAAGTGGGGGTTAAATTGTCAAATGGCACGGATACCCCCAGATGTTGATCGGAAAAGTAACAGAACATTCCATTGATGTGATTTATTAAAACAACAACAATAAAAACATTCCCACTATCTCATTTATCACTTTGTCAAACACTTAGTGTGCAAACTTCATCTATAGATGTACATGGAGAAAACAAAACTCAAATTTATGATAATATGGTATTGTAGTCAACTCATGGCAACCTACAATGGAAAAAAATTCATTATAAAAAGGACAAAACTTTGGCAACACATTATTGTTTTAATCCCCCTACATGTACATTCCCAACTACAGCTACCATTCATTATTGGTTAGCTCATAAATAAATCTGTAAATATCTCATAAACATCCACAAGTAGAAATTTCCAATGAATTTTAAAGTTCTACAACACTTGTAAATTAATAATAAACTAAAATTTCAAGAATTCTTATGAACATACCTGGTAGTGTATTTATACAATTCCAAAAAGATGGGAATATGCTCCAGCTCCAATGAAATTTTGCTCTTGCTCCAGTATCCTTACCAACTCATTATGAACCATCCAGTTTTTCTCTCGACCATATCCAGGGATAACTTCTCCCCCTAGAGCCCTCGAGTTGTAAGAGCTCGCAAACAGTACCAAAATATAGTAGTAGAGATATATCCAAGGCAAGCTGAGGAAGATAGGTTTCACTTCCTCCCAACACCACTCATGGTTAGCTCCACCAGGTAGAGCTACACAGTAATTTAGATTAGGAATTTCAAAATCATTTCGAAAGTAATTGGCTTCTCTCCAAGTTTCTCACTCTCATAATATTTTTCAAATCTCTCCAACTCTTGGTATCACAATGTACCTCCCTCCCCCTAAGTGAGAATACATGAGACACATATATAGGAGGAGCAACAAATTCTTGTCATAAAGGAGGAGTAATATGCATGCATTGTATTCCATTTAGAGGAGTGTAACTCATGCCATTAAGGAGAGGTATGCACGCCTTAGTTAAGGATAGTGTAACTTATGCATTAAAGAGAGCATAAGAGGAATCTTTTATGACATGTCTTTGATGAGTTGAAGAGGAATATGCCATTATTTGATGAGTGCATAAAATAGAGTGAAATGTATTATTAAAAGAGAGATTTACATAGAGCCATGAGAGTCATCAAGGAGAGAGGTGTGAAGTGATTGAGGAGATGAAGGTGACTTGTAATTCTCTTTTAATAATAATATCATAGTCTCATAAAAGATAATAATAATATTAATAACATTGAGGATTAATTCAATATTGAATGATTAGGATTGATTAATGATAAGTTAAGTGATTTTACTTCAACTATACTTGATTGCCAATTTATGTAAGGTGATTTACTATTTTTGGAAAGTCATGCTTGATGATGACCCCCAGAAATGGGTAACTATATGGGCTCATTTTGCCTATTATTTTCATTTAATCCACCATTATCAATATTTTTGTGCATGTTTTTTAATATATTTATGTCAATAGAGTGAATGGGGATCGTCACTTTGCCATGTAGTCTAATGAATGTTTATTACAGATTTTTTAGACAATTTTGGACAAAGACAAGGAAATTATGAGTAAATGGTAGCCAAACTCGAGGAAAGAGGGAAGAGGACTTATAGGAGGGGTGCCTTCTTCATTAATGACCCTTTCCTCGAATTCTCCACCAGTAGCTCAGAGTACACAACCCACGTTGATGATTCCAAGGGGCAGCCAAGCAAGTCAAGTAGGGTTGATGTTATCTTCAGTTCTAAGCAGCCGAGTTCCTTAAGTTTAGGAGGACTGTTGGGAGTCCCCACTTGTATAAATAAGAAGGCTTCAAGCCTTAGTAGGTTAGCCATTTCTTAGTCTATTTTCACACTTTGATGCAGCATTGTACTCAGCTCATTTTCAAGCTCTTTTTGAGACAGTTTTTATGTGATGTAACTACTATTTTGATAATGAAGATGAATGAAGTTTTGAGCCAGCACTGATCTTTCTTCCAAAGGGCTGAAGCTCTTTGGTTAGGGCCCAAACAAATTTTCCCAGCACCTCCTTTGTGTACTTATATGTTTTTTTTTCCATTCATGAGTTAAGTTCTGTTGCATATACTCATTTTACTTCATTAGATTAGGTTGCTTTTGATGGTTAGAATAGTTGTTTTTGCTTCAAGTTGCTTAAGTAAGTTTCTGTAGTGATAGAAAAAGATCTAAAAGGCCAACCGTAGGTCTTGATCTCCCTTCTCCCTCCTTGGGACCATGATCTGGGGTCAAGGCACTACTGCTGCCACCAAAAACACAGTTTTTGCTCTTCCAATGCAATTGCTAGTGTGATATTTTGAGTTGGAGAAGTTGATATTGGTTTAGATTTAATTGCTTAGATCATTTTATGCCCTTTTTCCATAGTTCTCTCGCATGATTTCTGTTCATAAATTATTGTTCAACATTTTTCTGGTTTAAGGTCAGAATTTAGGTTAAAATAGACAAAACTTTGTTTTTTGATTCTTGCTTTGGTCAGTTTCAAGAAGTAAGTGTGCAGATATCTTGTAGAACATTCCAGCTTATCATTCCTCCATTAAACAGCCAACACCAACTCACTTCTCCAATATTTCCCCACTCATTCATTTCGCCAATCTGCCCTAATTTCTGTGTTTTTCCATAAAGTTGCTCTTTTGCCCTTTGAACAAATCCAACCATCTCCTTCATCCCTAATCTTTGTTGACAAGTTATAGAACCCTCAACACCTTCATCTAGCCTTCATTTTCCCTTTCCCATCATTTTTACACCTTTAAATCTCCAAAAACCACTTTCGGCCTCCTCTTGTAGAACCTCCTGTAGATCCCCTACAGCCTCCTATAGAACTTATTATGAGTTATTTTTCGAAGTATGATCACAATGGAAGTCTTAAGAAGGGTACTAGGGGCTTCTTAGGACCTCTCCACACCTTCCTCACCATCTGCAAAAGCTAAA
The DNA here is from genome assembly GCA_031772625.1 of Pinus tabuliformis. Taxonomy (NCBI): domain Eukaryota; kingdom Viridiplantae; phylum Streptophyta; class Pinopsida; order Pinales; family Pinaceae; genus Pinus; species Pinus tabuliformis. The sequence continues at coordinate 1,350,436,119 of CM062820.1, read as the reverse complement.
TCCATCTTCCTTTGCCACCAAATCTCTGCACAGGCACAACCAGTCAAATCACAAGCATAATAATTCGACATAAAAATACTCAAAAGTACAAAAAGATGATTTCTTCTCATTTATAGAAGTAGTCTGAATAAATGCAATTTACCTTTTCAGTAGTTAATGGCACCCATTTCAATAATTTCCATCTCTTTTTGCAAAAGTAGGGTTAGTGGGTAAACTAGGGTTTGCTAGGGTTTGCAGTTCATTTCAGTTTTCCCTCTCTTTCTCAAGTAGAATAGCCCCTGTAGAGTTAGTTTCCTTTCATCACAGTTAAAAATTCTTCTGAGAACTCATAGAAGTTGGCTTAAGCTCCTAGCGAACTTACACCAGCTGATCAAGTGATAGCTTGCAGTAAGAGCTAGTACTTGTACATATAGCATTGTTGCTTCCAAGTTTATTACGAACTACCGGGTTGATAAAAGTAAATAAGGAAGCCCCAGGAGTTGCAGCATTATTGCTACAATACTGGAGCTCACCACTCTTTTTTGGCGCCATTGCCAGGGAAGCGTCAGAGTATTTTGTGATTACTACTTTTCTTCTATTTTCTACTGCAACATTCTGCTAAGTAGTTTATTTCAGCAAAAGTAGAGTAGTTGTTTCATTTCAATACTGCAATTTCAATTCTGCAAAAGTAGATTAGACATTTCCTACTTTCATTTCAATTCTGTAATTTCATTTCAGCAAGCGTAGATTAGACATTCCCTGCTTTCATTTCAATTCTGCAAATTCATTTCAGCAAGCATAGATTAGCAATTTCCTACTTTCATTTCAATTCTGCAATTTCCATTTCAACAAGATTCCTTTTAGTTAGTTGCAAGTTTTTGTTCAATCCATTTTAGTTTTGCAAGTACAAGCAAAAAAAAAGACATAAAAATCACCCAAAAAAGAGATTTCCTCTCATGCCTCGTAGGAACAGAGACAATTTAGGAAAAGTCCTACCCAACACCCCCACCACATCACTGAGTCACCCTTCTCTCTTCTTTGGTGGCAGTGATCCAAAAGAACCTATAGGTGAACCTCTAGAGATATACGAAGATCCTATAATAGAAGAAGAGCAAGAAACCATTCCTCCTGAGACCATGGCTAAAACATAAGCATTAGAGGAAATGGGGAAAGAATAGAAGGTGCCTTTCCTATCCGAGAGACCAATGGGGACACAAAAATGAAAAACACAAGTCCTTCAGCCTTACCTCAGTTCCATGGACTAACTACTGAAGATCTTGATACATTCTTGTTTGAATTTGTTGTTCTCTATCGAACCTATGACTATGCAGAGGACGAGCAGAAGTTGAAACTGTTTCCTTCTACCCTCAAGGATACAGCATTGCATTGGTTCATGGGGTTACCTGGAAACAGTATAACAACTTGGGCAACGACAAGCACCAGGACTACTATAGGTCAAAGGATACTAAGGAAGAAATATTCTGAATATCCATGGGAAGTGATGAATCTTTAGAAGACTATGAAGAAAGGTTTCAACTCAGTTATAAAAGGGCCAGGTGCACACTTGACCCTTAATCTCTGAAGTTGGTTTTTCTCAGAGGAGTCCCTGAAGACCTTCTATATAACCTCCGTTTGTTGGCTGGGGGAGACATCTACCAACTGCCTTATGATGACATAAAGACTGTGTTTAGAAACCATTCTAGGTTAGCTAGAAAGAGAGGTAGGGGAAGTCAACCTTTAGCCAATACATCCTCATCCAGTTCATCCCTTAGAAACGAACTTGAGAATTGGCTAGAAGATTTCAATAGCAAGATGAGACAGAATCTTGCCATAATGGATACCTTTCATATCAAAAGGAAGCAAGAGGAAGACGAGAAGGCTTTGGCCATCTTTTGTCCTAGGTGCACGATAAAGCATCCTAGGAACGAATGTCCATTGCACTCTATAAAAGTGTGCTTAGTCTGTGAAGAAGACCATCCTACAAATCAGTGTCCTTCCTTGCCCAGAATTAAAGTTACAAATCAAGGGGCTGAAGGAGCCACTGAACCACTCTATTTCATGAACCAAAGGAGGCCACATGGACCTAGACCTTACCAGCAGGGAATGTAAGGGACATCCCAGACTTATTACAACCCCAATCAAGCCACTCCCATCCCTTCTTGGGGCCCCCCTACTCATCCTTCCTAGTCCACATCCCCTCCTTGGTCATATCCTCCTCAATACCAGGCTCCGCCAATTGCTCACTCATTTCACTCTTATGCTCAACCACAGCCTCAGTGGAATGCACCTCATCAGGGGTGGAGGCCCTAGTACAACTCTCCTCCCGCTCTTTTGCCTCCACCACCTGCTCAACCTCAACCATTACCTCCTGATCCACCAAGACAACCCCAAATACATGCTCAATTGAACCCAAACCCCAATAACAGACAGGCCCAACAGGTATATAGTGGAGAAACATCATGCCCGACCTATGCTGTGGAGATTCAGGAGATTAACCCACGATATGGGAAGGTTCTCCTAGATAACCAATGTAGAAATTTTGAATAATAAATACTTATTCATAGAGATTATCCCGATTATAAACTATTTCGAAATACATGCATAATACATAACCTCCTCTACGTTGATCATCAATTTAGTTGCATCAAAAACAATGAAACATCAATCGCATGCACACATTAACACAGTATGTAACCCAGGGAAAGCATACAGCTGAAAAACCCCAACTATATGTATATTATATTGATTGAGAACATGTAACAATACATAGTACAATACTCCTCGCAAGTAATCAGTACTATCTCCACCTATTACACACAAAACTAGCTCAAAACTGATGCCTCAAATCTCCTCCACTGTTTGCCTGCCTCCACTGCGCAATCCTGCATGAGAATAATGATGAATGGCTGAAGCAAACTCTTATTTCCTTGGCTGAACCACACAATCCTCATTGGCATTACTCAATCCCACTGATTGTGCAAGATCTCATGCACAACTATAGTCACAACTGATAACAATCTCAACCTCTAACACCTGTCTCCACTGAACTGTACATGCACTGAGTTAACTGATGTATTCTTTAGTTGCTTTATGAGTTAATAATTAGTGAATTAATTAATATTTAATTCACACAACTCATCACTAGTGTATTCTTTAGTTAGACTAAAATACAACTAGATCAACCAAGTCAAATTGAACACAACTCCATCATCTCCACAATCAACTCCACCAAACTCAACCACATGAGTTCTAACTGAAGTCCTACATGCAATAGCTCAACTAACCCACAAGAAAATCATATTTCTTTCTGACAGCTACATGTGCCACATCTGTAGCTCAAACTGAAGTGCTCCAAGAGGATAAGATAATGTTTATAGTCCAAATATTATTATGAGACAATAATATTCGACTGTTCTATTTTTAGCCTGGCAATCTAAAAATAGAAACCTGCCCATATCTCTAAAAATAGAAGTCCATCTATTTTTACCAACATGACCAATCATCCACAAATAGAATCCTGCAACTCATAGACCATGATCCATATGTCTAAAAATAGACATAGTCTAAAAATAGACCTTGCGCCAAAAATAGCCTGCAGGCCCACTTAGTGAAGGCGAGTTCTTTTCACTAAGCTCCATCATCTTGTTGCATTCTCAACACTCCCTCTCAAAAAGATATGGATTATCAGCAACCCCTATCCTGCAACTCTAGAATGTTCTGCATGCAACACATTTGCCCAGTCCACTTGCTCCAACAACACTTGGAACAAAAAAACACTCCCAACTGACCACTCTGTTGGGCTAGGAACATACTCTGATCCTGAAGCTCTACCTGCTACTGAAAAGTTCTCCCTCTCTGACATCTGCGCTACTGCAACATCTCCATGCATATCGCATCATTGCACACCTCTCTCTGCCACCTAGCATTGCGCAAAACACTTGTGCCTCTTGCATTGTTGTAGCCTGCTAACTATGTGTTGTCCATCCGCATTTGTCTCTACCCAATTAGTTAGTTCTGCTACTCCACATCAGGGCTCCCGTAGCAAGGTCTCATCCAAGAGGTTGGGTACCTCAAGGATCCTGTCCCTCCTCCTTGGGACGATCAATCCACATCACCCCACCTCCTACCTGGAGGTATGGCTACATGCGATCCCTCAGCCCACCTGGCTCGAAGTTTCTCCCTACTGGAGGTCTCTACATGAGTAGATGTCTATACTCGATCTCCTCTCAGCTTCCCTTGTTGTGGCTGCTCCACAACCTCCTGAAGCTGCTGCACCAGTCGTGCCTCCTCCAAAATCGTCTGAGACTTCTTCTGGCTCTGCATGTTAAGAGGTAATATACACTCCCTCTCAACCACCAAGTCTCCATTAGTTGCCTCGCTACTCAAGGCTTTGCATGCATCTTGAACCTCAAGAGCATACAGGTTCTTGACCCGTGAACCAATCTGCTTCACCTATCTAGTGATGATGTGTCTAAGGAAAACCTTTCCTTACAGAAGACTACATCACAGCCTTTGTCTTCCATCATCGTGATTGACACCAAGTTTCTCTTCAGTCCTGGTACATACTTGACACCGGTCAAGGTAAGAAGAGCTCCATGCTCCCTCTGAAAAACAACCATGCCTACACCTGAGGCACTATACTTCTCATCATTACCCATCGCTATGAGTATCTAGAAATCTTTCTCCTCCAAAGTACTGAACAAACTCTTGTCACCGGTCATGTGGAAAGAAGCTCCACTGTCAAGAAACCAACCACTTCCCACCATGGATGAAACCATGCATGCGAAGAGTGTGAAATCCAACTCAAACTGTGAAGCAAGTGCCTCGCCTTCAGATCCTTCCCCAGATCCCTTCTTGGATTTCTTCTTTGGGCAATTAGTAGCATAATGGCCCAACTCATGACAATGAAAGCATCTCACCTTCGACTTGTCAACCTTCTTCCCATCATTGGAAGAACTGGATTTGGAAAGAGAAACCTTATCCTTCCCCTTCTTCGCCTTACTCGCTAAGGCACAGTTCTCCTCATCATGCATGCATGAACAACTGTCTCTGGTGCTCCGTCTGATCTCCTCCTGCACAAGATCTGACCAAAGTCTCTCCCATCCTGGCAATTTCTCCCGACCATTGACAAAGTCCTGATAGGAATGCCAACCCTTCGGAAGACCAAGGAGAGCCAAGCTCACCAAGTCCTCATCATCAACAGTCACCCGCACACTTCCCAGCTCATCTCGGCACTGGGTGAACTTCGTGAGATACTGGGGCATACTGTCTCCATTCTCACATTTAATGTTTCTGAGTTTATCCTTGAGTGCCAACTTCCTCTGATCGCTCTTGCTTTGGAATATATCTGTCAACACTTTCCACATCAAGTATGGAGAAGCCTTTCCATGCAGGCTGGACACAATGTGATCCTTCACGCCCTCCAACAGAATCCTTCGACACTTTGTTGTCTTCTTTTGCCAAGCATCAACTTGCGTAGTATCAGTAGGCTTTGGGACATCAACCTCTATGAACTACTTCAGCGCATTATCATCTAACACTACCTCCATCCTATCCTTCCATGCAATATAGTTTGAGCTGCCCTCAAGAGCATACTCCAATCGCAATCCGTTGAAAGACATTGCCACGTTGATACCAAGGAAACACTGTTGCAAATTCAAATTCCACCAACTCAACAACTCAACCGCCTATGATCTAAGATTCGTGAGAACAAAAAATTTCTCATACAGAGATTGACTGTATGGGCTTTTATCGGATATCTCACCTTCCAAAGGAAGGATGAATCCAGAGGCTACCTGGCCCGATTACAGACTCTGCTTGAAGAAATAAAATGTAAACACTTTTTGAATAATAGATCTGATGATCAACAGCTCTGATACCATGTAGAAATTTTGAATAATAAGCACTTAGTCATAGAGATTATCCCAATTATACACTATTGCGGAATACATGCACAATACATAACCTCCTCTATGTTGATCATCAATTTAGCAGCATAAAAAACAATGAAACATCAATCGCATGCACACATTAACACAGTATGTAACCTAGGGAAAGCATACAGTTGAAAACCCCCAACTATCTATATATTATATTGATTGAGAACATGTAACAATACATAGTACAATACTCCTCGCAAGTACTCAGTCCTATCTCCACCTGTTACACACAAAACTAGCTCAGATCTGATGCCTCAAATCTCCTCCACTGTTTTCCTACCTCCACTGCGCAATCCTGCATGAGAATAATGATGAATGGCTGAAGAAAACTTGTATTTCCTTGGATGAACCACGTAATCCTCATTGGCATTACTCAATCCCACTGATTGTGAAGTATCTCATGCACAACTATAGTCACAACTGATAGCAATCTCAACCTCTAACACTTGTCTCCACTCAATTATGCATGCACTGAGTTAACTGATGTATTCTTTAGTTTCTTTATGAGTTAATAATTAGTGAATTAATTAATATTTAATTCACACAACTCATCACTAGTGTATTCTTTAGTTAGACTAAAATACAACTAGATCAACCAAGTCAAACTGAACACAACTCCATCATCTCCACAATCAACTCCACCAAACTCAAGCACATGAGTTCTAACTGAAGTCCTGCATGAAATAGCTCAACTGACCCACAAGAAAAGCATATTTCCTTCTAATATCTGCATGTGCCACATCTGTAGCTCAAACTGAAGTGCTCCAAGAGGATAAGATAATGTTTATAGTCCAAATATTATTATGAGACAATAATATTAAATTGTTCTATTTTTAGCCTAGAAGTCTAAAAATAGAAGCCTACCCATATGTCTAAAAATAGAAGTCCATCTATTTTTACCAACATGACCAATCATCCACAAATAGCATCCTGCAACTCATAGACCATGATCCATATGTCTAAAAATAGACTTTGCGCCAAAAATAACTTGCGGGCCCACTTAGTGAAGGCGACTTCTTTTCACTAAGCTCCATCATCTTGTTGAATTCTCAACAGCCAACCTCCTCCTAAGGAGGATGAGGAAGAAAAATAGGAAAGTGAACCAAAATTCATTCCACCATTTCCTGAGAGACTAACTAGAACCACACAACTAACCCCAGAAGAAACTAAACTTCTAGAGAATTGAAACAGTTATGTGTAAAAATATGACTTCTCCAAGCCATAAAAGATATGTCTATATACAACAAGATGATCAAGTAGAAGTGCTTCAGGCACCCAGGTAGGCGCAAGAGAGATGCTCCAACTATCAATGTCATAGGGCAACTATCTGACCTGATGTTGGGGCAGGTAATCTGTCTGAAATATCTAGACCCTGGGAGTCCTATAGTTGATGTCCACATCAATGGCACTGTAATCCCCCATACCTTGATTGATCTAGGGGTTTCCATTAATGTGATGACCAAGGACACTATGCTCAAACTCAACCTTTAGGGTTCCTTGAGAAATACCTCAACAGTACTACAGTTAGCAGACCACTCCACCGTGATCCCTGAGGGGATTGTGGAAGATGTAATGGTCTCTATTGATTCCTGGGAGTACCCTACTGATTTCTTGGTTCTCCAACCAAAGTCAAAGCTCACTGTGTATCCTCTCATCCTGGGAAGACCTTGGTTGGCTACTGCAGATGCCTACATCAGTGGTCGAGCTGGGAACATGACAATTAAGAATGGGCATATGTCCAAGTAGCTAGTCCTATATCCTCTTGCCCAACCTCTGTTAGAACATGACTTACCTCTCTAGTTGGAGGAGGAAGATGAGGATGAAGTCTATTCCGCACCATTGTGTATAGTAGAGGCTACCATGGGGGGTCCACAAACCGAGGATGATCTTACTGAGAACTTGATTCAGAATCCACCCCCCAGTGTGTTGCCATTAGAAGAGCTGGTGGAAGAAACCCAAGCCAATCCTTCAGTTGATCTCTATGTTGCTAATCCAACCTCTCTTCGAGTTAAGAATGTGGAATTCGGCCCAGAAAGAACCTTGAAGATCAACTCATCCCTATCCACCTCTCAGGAGAAAGAACTGTGTACTTACTGAAAAATCACCTGGATGCTTTTGCTTGGATCTATAAGGAGATGAAGGGAGTCCACCCTTCAATCTGTACTCATCACATTTACATTAAAGAAGATTTTAAACCAGTCAGGTAGCCTCAAAGAAGGATGAATCATGCCCTTAAGGACATTGTCAAAGAAGAACTGCAAAGGTTGTTGGATGCAGGATTCATCTACCCCATCTCTAACAGCAAATGGGTCTCTCCTTTGGTGCTAGTGCCAAAGAAAAATGGGAAGTGGAGAATTTTTGTACATTATCAGGAACTAAACAAGGCCACCAAGAAGGGCCATTTCCCTTTGCCTTTTACAGATCAAGTGTTAGATGGCCTGGCAAGGAAGAAGTTATTATCCTTCCTAGATGGGTTTAGCGGGTACAACCAGATCTAAATTAGCCCAGAAGACCAAGATAAGACCACTTTCACTTGTCCTTGGGGTACTTTTGCATATCGGGTCCTTCCTTTTGGGTTGTGCAATGCTCCCGCCACTTTCCAAAGAGCAGTACTGAGCATATTTGTTGAACTAGTTCATGATTCAATGGAAATCTATATGGATGACTTTACCCCTTATGGTTCTAACTTCCAAGAAGATTTGACTAACCTGGGGAAAGTTCTAGCCAAGTGTACTAAAATGATCCTGTCCCTCAATTCTAAAAAATGTGAATTCCTGATGACTGAAGGGACTGTGCTAGGTCACACAATTTCTCAGCAAGGATTACAGGTGGATCCCAACAAAATTTCTATCACCCAAAGGGTCCCACCTCCTCAAAAGGTAAGAGATGTTTGGAGTTTTCTAGGCTTAGTAGGGTATTATAGAAGATTCATTAAGGATTTTAGTAAGCTAGCCTCTCCATTGTTTGGTCTTTTGGGAAAAGATGCTGAATTCATATGGACTAACAACTGCCAAGAGGCTTTGGATACCTTAAAAGGTAAACTGGTAACTGCCCCAATTTTAAGAGGTCCAAATTGGGCCCTACCTTTTCATATTCACACAAATGCATCGAACAAAGCAATAGGAGCAACCTTAGGGCAAGTTGATGAGAAACTACCTTATGCCATATATTTTGTCAGTAAGAACCTGTCCAAGGCAAAATTAAACTACACTGTAACAAAAAAGGAGCTCCTAGTTGTAGTCCATTCCCTAAATAAGTTCAGACACTACATCACCAACTATCAAACATTTGTACACACTGATCATGTTGCAATTAGGTATTTCATGAATAAACCAAATGTGAATGCTCGTATTATTGGATGGTTACTTTTATTGCAGCAATTTGATTTGACCATTGTTGATAAGCCGGGTAAGGAAAATGTTGTTGCTGATTTTTTGTCTATATTAGATCTACCTGCAGGTGAATAAGGAAGGGTATATGATCAAATGTCAGATGAACACCTATTTTCTATTTCAATACTCTCTCCATGGTTTGCTGATATAGAAAATTACTTGGTTTCAATATAGTTTCCACCACACCTGTCCTCAAAAGAGAAGAGAAAGATCATGAGGAAAAGTGCCCCATTCACCTGGATTGGGGGCAATTTTTTAAACTTGGCCCAGATTAGATCTTGAGGCGATGTGTCAGGGAGGAGGAAGTTTTTGACATTCTCCTAACCTATCACGATGGGCCCTGTGGGGCCCATTTTTTAGCAAAAAGGACTGCCTTCAAAATTCTGCAAGTAGGTTACTGTTGGCCCACTCTTCATCAAGATGTCAGAAAATATGTCAGCCATTGTGACCGATGTCAAAGGATGGGGAAACCTACTCCAAGGGATGAGATGCCCCTGCAACCTCAAGTGACTTTCAAGCCATTTGAGAAGTGCGGCATGGACTTTGTGGGTCCCATCAACCCTCTATCAAAATAGAAATCTTACATCATTGTGTGTACTGATTATCTGACAAAATGGGCAGAAACAAAGGCGATCAAGGCAGAAACAAAAGAAAAAGTAGCTGAGTTTTTAGGGAAAATATCTTTTACAAGTTTAGCTATCCAAGAGAATTAGTCACACATAAAGGGAGTTAGTTTACCTCCAATATGATTGAAGACCTGCTCACACATCACAAGATTAAGCACAGAAATTCCACCCCTTATCATCCGCAAGCAAATGGATAGGTAGAAGTCACTAACAGAGCTTTAGAAGGGATTTTGACTAAGGCAGTGAATAGCAGCAAAAAATATTAGGTAGATCGATTGGTTGAGGCCACTTGGGCCTATACCACTACATGCAAAACCACCATAGGGTTTACACCCTATGAGCTAGTCTATGGGAAGAAGGCTCTGCTATCAATAGAATTTGAATATGACACATTAAGGATGGCAGCTCAGTTGTACCTAGATCTCAACCATGCACAAAAGGAAAGATTGCTTCAACTAAATGGATTGGATGAACAGAGATTGCAGACCCTTCTCCACTTAGACGTAGTCCAATTTCAAAGAAAAATATGGCATGACAAACACCTAAAAGAAAAACAATTCCAGCAAGGAGATTGGGCGTTGCTATATGATTCAAGATATAAAGATTTCAAGGGAAAATTGAGGACGATATGGTTGGGACCATACATAGTAGAAAAATGCAATGAAAATGGTTCAGTCTTGATCCGGACCATCGAAAAAGAAGCCATCCCCATGCTCATCAATGGGCATCAGTTGAAGATCTACAGGAAGTCCCTTTCCAAGCAGGAATTCATTGAGAATCTGAGTAAAACGATGTTGGTAGTGGAGCAAGTCTTTGCCTCCACTCCACCCACACTTTCAGCTAAAAAAAAAATAAAGGAATAAAAGATCCCTAGGTCAAAACCTTTTAGAGGCGCCCATGGTAGGCAGTGAGGGTGAAAACCTCCTGGAGGCACCCCAGCTATCTCATAAAAAAGAAAAAAGAAAAAAAAAAAAAAAACAAAACAAAAAAAAAAAACAAATTAATTTTTTTTGAATTGCCAATTGCAAGAGGGTCACACATGGAAAAGGATATGACCAAGCTACATACAACCTTCATAGTCCATTCCTCCATCACCATTATCCTTTCCCAGGCCTTGGTCTCATCTGTTCTGAAAATTTTGCATCCTACAGGAAACTCTGTGTATTCTATAGGAGGCTCTTGTAGAAGTCACATAAAGCTCAAAATCAAGTTTAGAAAGGAATCTGAGGGCTAGAAATTTGTCCAGAATGCCTGTGGACCTCCCTGCCATTATTCATCCACCTAATTCACCATTCCATCCCTACACACCCACATTTCTACTCGCTTTTCCTTCCCTACACACAAAAAAACACAAAATCCTATTTCTTTTGTTTAAAAAAAAAAATACTAATAATAATGAATAAAACAGTAGCATTCTTCACTTGTTCTTACCTGATGCCTTCCAATTGTTATTCCTTTCATTCAGAACCTTCTTCAGCTATCTCTTCAGCCCCTGCTCAAGCATTAGGCTACAGTTTTAGAGGGAGAAGCAGCTACAGGAAATCCTGCAGGATTCTTCTAGGAGCTGATCCCTTTAAAAAACAAGCTCCAGAGATAGGGTCAGTGCAGCCAAGATGTATGCAACATGCAAGGACCAGATCCTGATAAAAAAATCACTAGAAAAAGCCACCAGTTCAGAGGCCACAAGCACCAACAGAAATAGTAAAAAGAAAAAAACAAAGTGCCAAGTCCGAGCATGCAAAGCATGGTAGCGACTAACATGTAAGTGGCTAAACTTGTTCCTCTATTGCATGAATATTTTTTAAGAAATGCATGAACATTGAGGTGGTTGTGATCAAATGAAATCGGTGGCTAGATAACTGGCCACCCTCGTTCAGTTCAAATCACCCTCGTTTAGTTCAAACAAGCTTTGTTCCATTCAAATAACAGTTCAGATACGCAGTCAGCACGTGTGGCCCGTAAAATTGGGAAGAAGAAACTCAGAACCGATAGTGGTGGTGGCGTAATGGGAATGATGGAAGTGATGGTAGGTAGGTGACATGAAAAACCATAATGACACTAGTGTAGGACCAATGGTTTGGATGGGGATAACGTGCCCATCCTGCCACCTCACCTCGTCACCACAGATTACACCATTAGCTTAAGTACAGTGCGGTCTAAGCCTCCACCACCTTTTGCTTTCATTTGAGCCGATGAGTTCTCGACTGCAGCACTCACCTACCACCTTCAGAACAACGAAACTATCATTCTCTACTAGTTTTTCAAAACCCTCCTACTTATCAGGCTCTACAAGAGCATTATTGCATTCTACAGGAGCAAGAACACCATCTACAATAGGCTTTCTACAGGAAGGCCAAAGAGCAGCTCTGCAGAGGAAAAATTCAGAATTTTTGCCAAATTCGAGCTTGAAAAGAGGTAGGCTCAGAAACCCACTCAGCATGTGATATATCTATACAAGGTGGTGGAACTAGAAGCACAGTATTGGGTTGAAAAAGGAAAGGAACGTGAGCACAAAAGTCTACCTGTGATTTTCTGAGTTCTATACAGTCTCTCCATTTTCTTCTCTGCATTCAAAATCTATCTTTTTCTTCCTTGTATTCTTCTGTTAAAAAAAAAAAAAAAGATGCAACCATAAAAAATCAAGCCTAGGAAAGAAATGAATTTTCAAGTCTGTTTACTCTGTGAGAAGAAAAAAACATTGTTTTATATATTCTCTGTTCTGTTAAAATATTGAGTTCCTCCAAAAGCTCGAGAAGTAAACTCAGGTTGAAAATAGTTTGAAGGGAGGGAAAAATTGCAAATTGATGTTCTAAAAAAAGAAGAACACGAGAAATTCCCTCTCTAGTTTCAGAAACACAAACATCAGCCATTCCTCTATTTCCGGTTTTGAAAATTGTTACCTTCTTCCTCATCTGAGCATTTTCAGAAGTCACTAAACCATGCCAAGAGGTTTTATGAGAAAGGAGCCTTTGAACTCCAACAAATTGCATGAGCACCCAGAGGTGGTGGCCCTCTTCACCAGGGAAAACTGGATGACTTTCTTTGAGAGAATTCATGGATATGATGAGGAGGTGACCGAGGAATTTTTAATGTCCTTAAGACCCCATTTGAAAACACATGCTACAGTCAATTTCAGGGGTCTTACGAGCTTACACCAAAATTTATCAGCAGAATCATAGGTCTTCCACTTGGGCTCCCTTGGAGCAAAGAGGAAAAACCACTAGGACAGGTTGCTAAAAAGACATTTTTTCAGCCTGATGAACATCCTAGAGAAGATAAGAATGGGGTCAGAAGGACAAGTTTACCTCATCCATGGGATGAGGTCAGCTACCAGATCATGAAATATATCTCTTGTGAGGGAAGATTCAGTATAGTTTATGGTTATCACTTCAGGTTATCGCATGAATTGAGATATGGGATGGACCTACCTATAGCTAGAAAACTCAGTCTCCCATATTTCCTCCTCAAATATTTGATAGAATGTGGCACCAAGTTGAATACAGGGGTTCCAGACCAACTGGCCCACCATGGGCTCATCAAATTATTGGTAGAGGATTCCCTACACACATACACCATCCCTATAGCCTGGGAAATTTTCAGGAACATGTCTAGAGAAGATGACATCAAAACTCTTACTGATGACCTTAACCCATATGGCAGTGAAGAGGAGGAGCAAAAGAGGAACTTGAGAATGAAATTCATGAGGAGGCACAAAATATTCAAATAGTAGAAGAAAAAGAGGAAAAGTAGAAAGAAGAGGAGAAACCGAACAAAACCATAGTTGAACCTAAGGCAGAGAAGAAAACAACATCAAAAGTAGAGAAGAGGAAGAGGACAAAAGTTGAGAAGAAGAAGACCAAGAAAGCTCAGAAAAAGACTGCCACAGGAAAGGCAGAGACTTAGCAAGAAAAGGAGAAAACACCACTAGAGACAGCAGAGACAATAACAGAAACAATAGACACAGGAAAAACTGCAGAGGGTGAAGAAGAAAAATAGCAGGAAGAAATATCCCCTAAAACACTGGCAAGGGAAGCAGCAGCTTTGCTTGCTGCATTAAGCACTCCAACTAATCAAAAGGGAAAAAGAAAAAGACAGGCATCGATGTATTTCAAAGCCTGGAGGAGCACTAGGATTAAGGTGGGAAAGCCCCAACCACCATCAAAAGAACCCATTATCATTGAGGATGCACCTACTGTGAAAAAGGAGGAATCTCCCTCCAAAATCTCCATCACCGATGAGAGACGGAGTCCGAAGACCTCCGCCTGGAAGGAAAGGATCAAATTGATGGACTCCAAAGCAATCCTACAGGAGGCACAAACCTCTCTACAGGAGACACTAGCCAAGCTCAAAGAAACTGGAAAACTAGAAAGGAAGGTAGAGGAATAGTCCCAAGAGGAAGGTAAGGCAAAATAAATACCTGAGCCAAGCCCCCAGCCTAATTTAGGCTCCTATTACAATCTTCTAGAAGGTGGGAAGATCATCCCACCAAAATTCGTTGTGCCTCTTTTCTTCAAACTAGAAAAAAAAAGAGTTAGGACCCACACCACAATGTAGATTTCTAAATCTAAAGGAATCGAAGATATAGGGCACATGGAAAATAACTTGAGAGAGATGAGTAGGGAGTTGAGCATGGTAAAGCACACATAGAGCATCAGAAGAGCTCAACTACAGGTAGAAAATGAACTGTTGAAAAAGCAGTTACAAGAATGGGAACCTCAAAAGGGAAATAAGCTACCAATCTTGGAAGGACAACAACAAAAAGAGGGACCCCAGATAGATAGTGAGGCAGTAGAGAAACCGCAGCAAGAAGAACCATAGACAGATAGTGAAACACTGATGGAACAATAGTAAGAAAAAGAATCTCAGTTAGAAATTGAAGTGCTGATTTTGAAAGGTAGCTGCAGGAAAAGGAAGCCCAGATGGCCTGCATGGCCAGCTGGGCAAAGGAGGCCTTGCAGTGCAAACAACTAGCTAAATCCTATGCACTATATCTTAAATATCAGTGGCTCCAATTCCAGATTAATACATTTGCCCAGAGGGGCACAATCCCATTTCAAGATTATGGTTAGTTTATGCATTTATGTGATCATAGTTCTGCCAAGGATAAAGCAAAGCTAGCAGAATTTTACCTACACAACATGGCACTTGCTGACATGAATTTATGGGATCCAAATGCTGCATTTGGAGACTTACAGCTAATGGCTATGGCTTCTTGGATGAGCCATGAAGAGAAGAGAGCAGTGGAAATTTAGAAAATGATGACAATAGAGATGAGGAGCCCCTAATGATTAGAGTCGAATCAAAATACCCCTTAGCCCTCATCTATGCCCATGAACACCTTGTAGCCAATCCCCAAGTTCTCCCTGATTATGTTGACAGGCAAGCACAAGCTATTATTCATTTTGAAGATATGGAGAGATTGTTTGGCGATGACTACCTTCATGCATGCATGAGAAGGTGGAATACATTGCCACATAGCTTAAGGATCATGGAGTATCACTTCCCAAATAGAATGAGGGAGGCCATGAGGAGAGTACCCCTATACAAACAATCAATGCAAAACTTGAAAGCCAACTGGATTGGTCTTAAGTTTAGTCCTCCACTACTTTTAGGACTGTTGGAAGGAGTTAAGGAGGAGGAAGAACAGAAACAATGGGAGGAAGTGGACAGGAAAGCAAGTTTCCATGATATAGAGGAAGACATCACATCAGAATCTTGGGATGTCAGGTAATCTATTAGAGCTATTAAAGATGAAGAGCTAGATTAGTTACTCAGAGGATAAGCAACCCATTCAGCAGGGGGTGATGATGAGCCCCAGAAATGGGTAACTATATGGGCTCATTCTGCCTATTATTTTCATTTAATACACCGTTCTCAATAGTTTTGTGCATGTTTTTGAATATACTTATGTCAATAGAGTGAATGGGGATAGTCACTTTGCCATGTAGTCTAATGAATGTTTATTGCAGATTTTTTGGACAATTTTGGACAAAGACAAAGAAATTATGAGCAAATGGCAACCAAACTCAAGGAAATAGGGAAGAGGACTTGTAGGAGGGGTGCCTCCTTCATTAATTACCCTTTCCTCGAAATCTCCACCAGCAGCTCGGAGTACACAGGGCCACGTTGATGATTCCAACGGGTAGCCAAGCAAGTCAAGTAGGGCTGTTGTTATCTTCAGTTCTAGGCAGCCGAGTTCCTTAAGTTTAGGAGGACTGTTGGGAGTCCCCACTTGTATAAATAAGAGTCTTCAAGCCTGAGTAGGTTATCCATTTCTTAGTCTATTTTCACACTTTGGTGTAACATTGTACTCGGCTCATTTTCAAGCTCTTTTTGAGACAGTTTTTATGTGATGTAACTACTATTTTTGATAATGAAGATGAATGAAGTTTTGAGCTAGCATTGATCTTTTCTCCAGAGGGCTAAAGCTCTTGGGTTAGAGTCCAACCCAAGTTTCCCAGCACCTCCTTTGTGTACTTATATGTTTTTGTTTCCATTCATGAGTTAATTTCTGTTGCATATACTCATTTTAGTTCACTAGATTAGGTTTCTTTTGATGGTTAGAATAGTTGTTTTTGCTTCAAGTTGCTTAAGTAAGTTGTTGTAGTGACAGAAAAAGATCTAAAAGGAAAACAGTAGGTCTTGATCTCCCTTCTCCCTCCTTGGGACCATGATCTGAGGTCAAGGCACTACTGCTGCCACCAAAAACACAATTTTTGCTCTTCCAATGCAATTGCTAGTGTGATATTTCGAGTTGGAGAAGTTGATATTGGTTTAGATTTAATTGCATAGATCATTGTATGCCCTTTTTACATAGTTCTCTCGCATGATTTCTGTTCATAAAGTACTATTCAACATTTTTCTGGTTTTAGGTCAGAATTTAGGTTAAAATAGACAAAACTTTGTTTTTCGGTTCTTGCTTTGGTCAGTTTCGAGAAGTAAGTGTGCAGATCTCTTGTAGAACATTCCAGCTCATCATTCCTCCATTAAACAGCCAACACCAACTCACTTCTCCAAGATTTCCCCACTCATTCGCCACATTTCGCCAATCTGCCCTAATTTCTGCGTTTTTCCATAAAGTTGCTCTTTTGCCCTTTGAACAAATCCAACCATCTCCTTCATCCATGATCTTCCTTGACAAGTTATAGACCCCTCAACACCTTCATCTAACCTTCATTTCCCCTTTCCCATCATTTTTCCACCTTCAAATCTCCAAAAACCACTTTCGGCCTCCTCCTGTAGATCCCCTGCAGCCTCCTATAGAACTTCCTGTGAGTGATTTTTCGAAGTCTGATCACAATGGAAGTCTTCAGAAGGGCACTAGGGGCTTCTTAGGACCTCTCCACACCTTCCTCACCATCTGCAAAAGCCAACTCCATCTTCCTTTGCCACCAAATCTCTGCACAGTCACAACCAGTCAAATCACAAGCATAATAATTCCACATAAAAATACTCAAAAGTACAAAAAGATGATTTCTTCTCATTTCTCTTCAGAAAGTAGCCTGAATAAATGCAATTTACCTTTTCAATAGTTAATGTCACACATTTCAGTAGTTTCCATCTCTTTTTTCAAAAGTAGGGTTAGTGGGTAAACTAGGGTTTTCTAGGGTTTGCGGTTCATTTCAGTTTTCCCTCTCTTTTTGCAAGTAGAATAGCCCCTGTAGAGTTAGTTTCCTTTCATCACAATTAAATATTCTTTTGAGAACTCATAGAATTTGGCTTAAGCTCCTAGCGAACTTGCGCCAGCAGATCAAGTGACAGCCTGCAATAAGAGCTAGTACTTGTGCATACAACATTGTCGCTTCAAAGTTTTTTACGAACTACCAGGTTGATAAAAGTAAAGAAGGAAGCCCGAGGACTTGCAACATTATTACTGCAATACTAGAGCTCACCACTTGAGACACTAGACATGACTTTCTATTTTTATAAAGTCACTCTAGGATTGTTAGAAAAGAGGTTTTATTAAGGAAATTCATCCCTGAGATTTCCATGAGTGGTATTTTTCTTCTGGAGAATAGGAATTTCATACTCCTATTGCATGCATCTTTGTGCCTTAGTAGATTGAGGACTCCATGCACTAATCTAATCTAAAGATCTAAGATTCCACACCTTGATCTTTTTAAATATTCAGGACTCCCCGCCCTATAATTTTATTATAGATACAAGACTCCACATCTTTATCTTTCATGGGTTTAGGACTTCGTGCCCTAATTTCCATGGCTTCTCATCTACTCTACTTTGAAACTCCATGTTTCACCTTAAGGTACTGATTATGATCTCATACCCATCTGATGGTTCATTGGTAAGGCATTATTCCAAGACCCGCACACATCACAATCTCATAGATCAAAGGAATCAATGAATTTCATAATGAAATTATTCACATTTTACCAAATATTGTGCATGACTCCCACAACCATTTTGGTTCTAGAGAAATGAATACCGCAACCATTTAAAATTTGAACATCCTTGTTTGAAAATAACCATGTTCCATATCACATCCTACTCAATATAAGATTAAGCATATAAAATCATAAAAATCATGTATCATGACTTCCCCAGTCATTTATAATTTTAGCATCCTTGTTTGAAAATAACTATGTACCTGCCACATCTTGCTCATTACAAGATTAAACATATATAATCATATAAATCATGTATCATCCATAAATCATAATTAACCATATGTTCCACATAACCATGACCATCCATGGATCTATGTGTCTCAATCCTGAATCAACATCCATGTCATACACATATTTCCAAACTAAGATACCAAAAGAGAAAACATCGACAATATGTTCTTAACCAAAATCAATTCTTATACACACAACCATAGATATTATCCTAAGCGTACAACAGCTAGATGACCCAAACCAGGTCTATAACATATAAGCATGTACATAATTTTCTCACACATAATATTATATCATTATATCAAAATCGCCCTCTCTAAGTGTCATCAAAGCTATCTCACCAATAAGGGACACTACATCAGCTAATAGTAGGGTTAGTCCATCCTTGGAAAGGATTATAACTCTAACTTGTGGAAGGAAAATTTGTTGATCCTAAAGATGGGTTAGAATGCCGTATATGACCACTCCCAAAAGGGAATCCCTCAAAAGAATCTGACCCAATTTCCATGGAAGTCATAGAAGTGGAGGCAGTTGATGGAAAACTTAATAGAACCGAAGGAATTCCATTGGCGGCATTCCAAAGGGGAAAGAACCAATGCCAGAGGCAAAAGCTTGGGTGCCCCCACTCAAAGGTGGAATGGTGGTAGAGCCAAATATTGCAGTGCTAGGAGTGATTGAAGGTATGTAAATTGTACCTCCTCCTTAAACTGATAATGAAGTTTGCATACTAGTAGCACTCATGGTGGAAGCCATGCTCTCAACAGTGGTCATCGAAGGAAAAGATCGAAATAGACCTATGCTTGAAGGCATGTGGGTCGGAGTCCCAACATATAATAAAACGTTTGGATGATCGGGAGGAAGAGGAGAATTTGGAGTCAAATGAGACTCAGGAAGTTCTTCAACCTCTATAGCATCTTCCAACTGGAAGAGGACTTTAGAAAGGATTGGATTGTTCCTCTCCAAATCTCTACTTATACCAAGTCTATTTTGTGAATCAATAACTTCAACTAGAGGATCAATCTTTGTTACATCTGTTGCCACTGATTGGAAATCATCGGCATAATTTCCCCTACGCCTTCTAAGAAAAGGCACAACACTCATGGGTGAAAGCCCACAAAGCCTCCTAGACTGATGAACTGATCGATCAACCACTTTTAATTATTTTTAAGAGAACTAATTAAACACTCAAAAAATTACAAATCTAGGCCAACTAGGAGCAAAGAGCACTCTCTAAAAAAGTCCCTAAAGATACAGTCAATCAAACTACTTCCAGGTATTTCTGCTCTGAGTGATGAGGACCGAACACCAAAATACAGGAAACTGAAAATCAAGGACCTTCCGAAAATAGTCTGGGATAACGATGGCCCAGGCATACTAGCGAAGGTAATAGAAACAATTACACTGACCTCCAGACAAAAGCATTTTTCAATTCAAGCACCCAAGCTTCGCAAGGGTACCGTCCAAAAGTAATAATGAATGTGATGCAGCGTCTTCCTCAAGTGCCACGGGATTCCCCTGCATAGCCACCTATGTGATTCCTAGGAATAACAACTATGGGCACCACTTCATATCAAAATCCAAGTGGAACAGTCTCGGGGTGGGATCCAACAAGTAGGAAAGGGGGTATCTCTCTTCCTTGTCTTCACTCTCCCTCGTTCTTGACTCAGTCATAGAGCTTTCCCAGTCTTTCTAACGACAGTGGATTTCACTCATTATTCAACTTCTATGTTTGATAGTTTGAGTGGCCTTGGAGAGTTAACTCTCCACTCACCTATTCCAAGGCCCTAAAGAGCTTAAATTTGTTTGTGGTGTTAATGAAAAATTTAAAAAGTTCTAGTTCTTTTTATTAAAGTGCTTGATTTTAGAGGGTTGTTCTTTAATTCAAAGGTACAATGAGAGTGAAACTTATGGTGTTTTTGACCCAAAATAAATCAATAGAAACTTAAATATATGCATGCAGTTATTTTCTTATGATGAAAAGGGATTTCTACTTGGTTCTACAAAAAACTTGTATAAGAAAAAAAAAATCTTTTCTTTTTCAGAAACACTCCACACACACTCAAAATCTAACAAAAAGACTAAAAAATCTTATTGTGAAAACTAACCTAATGCAAAATTAAATCATGATGCAAGATCTTACGAATACCCATACGATAAGCAAATGTGCTTCTTTATAAGACCAATAAGCCAACTTGAAAATAAAGAGGGCAAAAATTGAATAACAATTTCCCTCAAAACCAAGCAAAACAAATTGAAAAAAGTTCACAATTGCTCAAAAAACAAAACCAAAGAAACCAAAAAAACAAAAACTTGAAAAGAAAAAGAAAGGAAAAAGTATGTTTTTGTCTTTTTCTTGTAAAAAACCAAAGAAGTTTTTGAGGTCACAAAAAGACTACTAAATTTCAAAGATCAAGAAACAAGAACAAAGGTCCTTGAACTTCACAAGTTATGCAACTCATCAATAAAATGAAACTTGAAATGAGAAAGGACTACAAACTTGCACAAACTGATCCGAATACCAGTAAAAAACGACCTCAGCAAATCGACAAAATGTCAAGAAAGACTCTCAAGATTGCCCAAAGAGACACTCAAAAACCATGAAAAACAAAATAGGTCAACCAAAAGGGAAAGAAAAGCAAAACAATCTGAAATTTGGGTTATAAACGCAATTGAAACCAATTTGTTGTTCTGGAAAGACAGAACAACCAGGAACTTTTGATAGAAGCCTTGATCCCAAAACGCAAACTGAAACCTTACTAAAAACAAATCCTAGGTCAACTAGGTTTTTCACTTAGAAGCAGATTCAAATTGAAAACTTGCAAGAGAACAAAGTTCTATTGTTCTACTGACAGTGGATGACTGGAAAGTAGAAAAATTCACGAGGAAACAGACTTAATTGGGCTAGATATTTTGAAAAATCAATTCAAAATTAGGTATACACAACTGTGTAAAGGCACGGAGGCATGCACACACATTTCAAACACTAGAAACTTGCATATACGCGAGTCTATTTGAGGAAACAAGTGTGTATAGATTGTTGTATCCCTAAAAAAACACATATAAAAAGCTCAATTAAGAAAAATAAAAGAACCAAGGCCTGATCCAAAATATCAGACTTGATGCCTGGGAAGCTAATAAGTCACTAACACTGTAAAAACAAGAAATCAAGAAAACGAACCCTGATCAAGAACAAATAACCAAAACTAGGAAAAACAAGAATGTTTTCCCTAGTGGAGTTTCCAATTCTGTTGTTTATGGAAACACCTTAGGGTCTTGGGTTGAAAACCCCAACAGAGTGGAGGGCATATAGTAGAAAGAAATACACAGACAAATATTCTAAATGCTTAAACTACTGAAATAGGAAGAAGTGGTATTACCCGAAGGTCCTACGTTCAAGGTCAATCCCGCAAGGTCCAAACCCTTCAATCCTTCCGATGCTTTTAGAACCTGTAACTTATCCAAGAAAAGCATATACAATAGCATTAATAGAATGAATGTTCATGATATAGGTGTTAAATAATATAAGAAAGTGAGAAAATAAGCATTAACATAATATTTATAAGCAAATCATAACATGGATTAATGCATAAACATAATAAATATCAGGAATAGAACAACATTTCTTTATTGATCTAATCTAAATAAAATGTGGAAAACTACAACGTGAGTCTTCCTCCAACTCCAAGTGGAATCGTCCTTCGAATCCGTCCTTCCCGAGCCTCAACAATCTTCTTCCATCGATATACACAAGGATTTCATAAAAGGGATGAAGGGCATCTCAAATGAGGAAACAAAGGTTTCCTATAACTTGGGAGTACAAGAGGCATAGAGACTTCTTCAGACTCGATGAGGGATGTAATCAACTATAATATCAATATCTCATCTCTTCTCCCCTTAGGCCTTCCCATGGAGATTTATTTATACTTCTCCAAAATAGTTTTTTCAACTGGGAAACAGTTGGGCCACGTGCTACAGTAGGTGAGTGACAGGTAAAACTCATAAACTCTACCTGAATTTAAGGAGATTATTTATTTTTTAGTCTTTTAACACATATACGCAGGTTGGGTATACACTGACCCACATGTACACACTTTTTATATAGGGAAAAATAGCGTATGGGAAGTAAAACACTATTTTTTATAATTTGGACCAAGTCTAGAAAGGAAGGGTTTTCCTTAGGCCATAACCAGAGCATCAAATCTACCAAGAGTGGTAAATGGTGTTATAACATGCATTGGTAGGAATTACCACTCCCCAAACTCTCAAGATAGAAGGACATATCAAGAAGGAAAAGGTAATAGTATTTATTGATTCAAGTAGTACCCATAAGTTTATTCATTATAAGATAGACAAGAAATTGAATTACTGCTTATATCTAGCACTAGACTGTCAAGTGATGGTTTCAAATGGAGGAACTATAAATTTCCCTTGAAAGTGCCATAATACAAGCTAACTGTGGGGGGATATGTATTGAATATTTCAATTGTTTCCATTCCAGTGGGAGTTGTTGATGTTGTACTAGGAGTCCAATGGTTACAATCTTTGGGGACAATAGCTTTTAATTTTCAATAAATTTTCTTGAAACCTTTTTTTGGAAGGAAAGGAATTTGAATTAAGGGATATTGCAGGGAATCTATGAAAGATAATCATCTCTAATGGTATGACAAATCTTATAACAAAATAACAATGGGACATAATTGCAATGCTCACTAGAGGTTAAAACATCGAAATCATCTATTTCTTCACATCTCCAAAATTCTTGGATAATCATTCCAAGGTATTTGAGACTCCCAAATACCTCCCATGTATTCTTGATTATGATCATGATATTCATTTGATTCTAGGAAGTGTTCCACCAAACATCAATTCTTATAGATATCTCGATTCCCAAAAGAGTGAAATTGAACGCATGGTTGCAGAAATTCTAGAGGTCAGTGTAATTCAACCTAGTCATAGTTCTTTCTATTCTCCAGTAGTATTGGTGCACAAGATGAATGGATCGTGGTGCATGTGTCCAGATTATAGGGAGCTCAACAAGCTCACTATCAAAGATAAATTTATCATTCCTGTCATTAATGAATGTTTAGATGAATTACATGAAGCAATCTACTTCACTAAGTTGGATCTTCATTCTGGATATCGTCAAATTAGAATGAAGAGTGAAGACATTCTGAAAACAACATTTGGAACTCATGAGATTCATTATGAATTTTTGGCCATGCCTTTTGGCATTACCAATGCACCTTCCACATTTCAATTTTTGATGAATTCTATTTTCAACCCCTTCCTTAGAACATTTGTGTTAGTATTTTTGATGATATACTAATATATAGAAATTATTGGAAGGATCATGTTCAACATGTGGATAGGGTGCTCAAACTATTGTAGGAGAAACAATTATATGCAAAAACCTTCAAATGTTTCTTTGGAGTATAGGAGGTGGAATATCTGGGTCATATTGTATCTCATGAGGGTGTTAAGGTAGACCCTAGCAAAATTAAATCCATTAAGGAATGGAAAAGCCCCACAACCATAAAGAATATTCAAGGATTTCTCGGGTTGATAGGGTACTATTGCAAGTTTGTTAAGAATTATGTGAGAATAGAATCACCTCTAACAACATTATTGAATAAATATGCAATTTCTTGGACTCCAAAAGAAACTAAGGCCTTTGAACATCTTAAAGAGGAAATGTGCCAAGCATCAATCTTACCTACACTAGACTTCACAAAAACCTTTATTGTGGAATCTGATGCCTCAGGAAATGGAATTGGTGTTCTTTTAATGAAAGAAGTAAGACCCATTGCTTTTGAAAGTCGTCCAATCAAAGGAAACTATTTACACAAACCTATTTATGAGAAGGAAATGTTGGAAATACTACATGCACTAAAGAAATTTCGACCTTACCTAATGGGAAGATACTTCAAGGTCAAAACAAATCATGATAGCCTTAAATACTTTGGGAACAAAGATTATCTTTAGAAGAGCAGCAAAAATGGGTCACAAAGATGTTGGGTTATAACTTTGAAATCATCTACAGAAAAGGGAAGCAAAATGTTGTTGCAGATGCACTCTCAAGAAAGGATGAAGATGTGGAAGCACTGCCTTGTGCCATTTATATTATCCAACCATATTGTATAATCGAAGAAAGGTATGAATGGAAGAATGATGAAGAAGTGTGGACACTCATTCAAAAGTTGCATCAAGATCCCAGTACATATGATACATTTAGCTAGAAAAATGATTCATTATGGTACAAAGATATCTTATATCTTTGTAAGAATTCCCAACTCAAACACAAGATTCTTTTGGACTTGCACTATGCCTTAGGAGGGCACTCAATATTTTTAAAAACATACCACAAGGTCAACAAGGATTTTTTTTGGGATGGCCTTAAATATGATATTAAAAATTTTATGGCGAAATATTTGGTTTGCCAACAAAATAAAGTTGAGACAATTAAGACCCCAAGTATGTTACAACCTTTATCCATTCCAAGACAACATTAGGAGGAGGTCTTAATTGATTTTATCATGGGTTTACCCAAGTCCAAAGGAAAAACTGTCATCATGGTGGTAGTTGACAGACTTACCAAGTATGCACACTTTTTTGCATTATCTCATCCATTTAAAGCCACTACATTTTCTATTGCATTTATGGAAACCCAAATATTATTGTAAGTGATAGAGATCCCATTTTCACTAGAAAATTTTGGACAAAATTATTTTCTTGTCTAGGTGCTCAATTAGCTCATAGCTCATCTTATCATCCTCAATCTGAAGGGAAAACTGAGATAGTGAATAAATGTTTGGAAGGATATCTTGGTTTCATTGTATCTGATAAAAAAACACAATGGGTCAAGTGGTCATCTTTGGCTTAATGGTGGTATATCACTTCCTTCCATACTACAGCAAAAATGACCTCATTTATGGCACTTTATTGATATCATCCACCGTCAATCACATCATATTTAAGAGAAAATTCTAATGTTGAAGCACTGGAAGATGAAATCAAGCATCAACAACAAGTTCTCTAACTCTTAAAGGATAACCTCACTTTGAAACAGAATCGAATGAAACAACAGGTAGATCAACATCACAAAAAAAGAAGTTTTGATGTACGTGACTGGGTATTTTTATAGCTACAACCATACAAAAAAATGTCCCTCAAGCAAGCTAATAAGGATAATAAATTATCACCAAAGCACTATGGTCCATACAAGGTGTTGGAAAATGTTAGTACTATGGTATACAAAAAGAGCTTCCTGCACCTTCCTAAGTGCCCCCAGTTATGTTCCATGCTTAAAGAAGGTTATAGGTAACAAGCTCCCAATTCAAACAATATTGCTATAACTTGATGAGGAAGGAAAAATAATATTGGAACCTGGAGCAGCTACGGAAACAAGAACCCAACAGCTACGAAATCGATTAACTTTAGAGTACCTCATCAAGTGGAAGAACTTACCCCCTGAAGATTCCACATGAGAAGATGAGAATTTTCTACAGAAGCATCCAGAACTGCTCAAGTGTTGAGGAAAACACTTTTTGAAGGAGAGGGGCATGTTAGGTCCCTATAATACTAGTGTAGCTCCTTATTTTTATTGTTAGTGTATCCCCCTTATCGTTATTGTTGTGCCCATTTAGTCCTCATATTGTTATTATTGTGCCCCCTAGAAGCCCACTATTGTTATTGTTATGCCTTTACATTATTATTGTTATGTAGGATCTAATTATATTGTGTCCCCTTAGACTCCTATATACAGAAAGAATGTCTTGTCATTTATATCATCCAATAATTGTTCATTTATGTAATGTAAAGGGATTTCCCCCTCGAAGAGGATAATTTTTAAGTCATCGATATATCTTTTTGTGAGTTGGTTGCATAACAATCACACATAGCATCTTCTCTATCCTAAATGGACCTAGGGCCTACCCCCTAGAACTCACCAATGTCATAGTAATTCAAATGATGACCTAAAATAAACTCTACCCAAATGTTCTTTAAATAAATATATAGAGGTACCTCCCTATCATTGTAAAGCCATTTTTCCAATACCATTAGCCACCAATACATCCAATTATCCATATAAAATTAAATATAAACCATAAGCTAATCCAATTATCTATTATAACGATAGGCTAATATTATTTTCCAAAATAAATTATGTACAACTTGGAAAAAATGGGACTAATCATAATGGTCATATAATTAGAGTGCAAATTATTTTATTCTCGTTTTAAATATAAGTATAATGAGGTTCTGCATCCAAATCTTAGTGAATCCTTTCACTTCCAAATTGAAGATCATGTGTATATGAAGAATGCAGATAGGTCCTCCTAAATTAAAAATTTTAGCATGTTATCCTTTGATTTCCTTATTTTTCCCCATTGTGAGAGACCTAACCCCAAAGATTATGTCTTCCAAAGAAAATATTCATCCTCTATAGGAGCATTCATAATGATTTCCATAGAGTTATGGGATCCATAAATATTTTTAAGGTAGGAACTCTAGTTCTTAAAGCGATTAATATTATTTTCTTTCATTTTACGAATTAGAATTTTCCTCCAAAAATTATGAGGATCTAATTTAAATAGGTACAACTATTTCGCTTTCTCTATTTATGTAGAACATTTTCTTCCCTTTAACAATCACTTTGTATATATTTATCTTATCGATCTCTAAAGATTCATTAGAGGCATTCTTAATTCCTTTTCTAGCAATTTTACAAACAATATCATATCAAAGGTTGGTTCTTCTATTATTCTTGTTACATGACACCAGAGAATTATTGGAAACTTATTTATACTAAGGGGTTGCAAATCTGTTTAACATCAATTTAAAAAATTTAACCAATTTTTCGCAATCAATAAACACTTAAACAATAAGTGGCATAGTACAATAGCATTAAATCTAACATGCATGCACATTCAAAAACAAAATAGGAGAAACAACACACAAGGACACCATGATTTTATGTGGAAACCCTCAAGGGGAGAAAAATCACCATACTTTTTTTTATTACAATGGAATCGGCAACAGGGGCAGCCTCGCGACTCGCATTACACGGGGTTGATTCTGACCGCTACCTCTATAACCACTGGGAGTTGTGCCCACCCCTCTATACAACTTTAGGGTTAGTCCAGGGGATTTGAACTCGTGACCTTCAATACGAAGCCTACCTTTCTAACAATCTTCACCGCATTGTGATTACCAACTCGCCTACCCCCATGGGGCTAAAAAAAAAATCACGATACTTATTTGCTTGTCTTCTTCTAATTAATCTTCAAAATTATTTTACATATATTTTTTGGCCACAGCCATCTAGGAAGCCCCAACTTGTCAGAGGCCCCAACCTCCATAAAGAAAAAAATCTAGCCACAACCAAGAAGCAACCCCCAATTCCCTAACTAGAAAGCCACCACTTGCCTAAATCCCAAACCTTCTCAAATATCATGGACCTTTCATTCATTTTCAAACTGGGCATCTTCTGCAATAATAACAAAACAAAAACCTTCCTGCAACCAACACAATTAATAGAGCCAAAACACACATAGCCAAAGTATAAGTACAACCATACAAACCCTCAATCAACCATCAATTGTAGTTTAATACAAAGCAACTTCTTGATACATGGAAACTACAATGATGAACTAGGACTCTGCAACTTGAATCTCATAATTGATCTCTCCTACATATAATTTCGGCTTCATTATACATAGCAACTAAACTTAATGTCCAACACTAGCATAACATATTTATAATTTCAGCCTCATCAAGATAGATTAAATAAATACATTAATTACTCTCCATTTCCCTTGATGACCATATCAAATGGGACCGAATCAAATCAATTAATGCATTTACTCCTCACTTTTGGTGATTATCCTCAAAACAATTCATGATATTCATTCAGGTTGGTCTTTATTATATACATGAGGGAGAGACCATTCATTTCATCTCTCGGTGACTCTTCATAATTTCTACAATTTCAGTTATTCACCCAACCCTGATGATTAGGTGTCAAAATTCCCCCCCTTAAACTGAAGGGATGTTGGTGAGTCCAAGCATCATTTTGAATCTTTCAATATTTTCTCTTCCAAGAGCTTTGGTGAAGATGTCAGTAATTTGCTCATTAGTGGAACAATGGTGGAGATGGATTGTTTTTGCCTCAACATGATGTCGAATCAAATGATATTTAGTATTGATGTGTTTCGTTTGATCATGGAACTTTGGTTTCTTGGCCAATTTTATTGTCGAGGTATTGCCAATCATGAGTGGAGTCGATTGTACTTGTTTTACCTACAAATCTTCAAGAATTTTCCTGAGCCACACAATTTATTTTGTTGCCTCAGCTGCTGCCACATACTCTACCTCTATTGTGGAATCTGGTGGAACTGATTGTTTGTGTGATCTCCAAGAGATAGCTCCTGATCCAAGACTTATAACATAACATGATGTAGATACCCTAGTTTCTTTTTCTCCATCGAAGTCGAAATCAGGGTATCCAATCAAGCTGAATTCGTCCACCTGTGTATACTTGATTCCAAAGTCTTGAGTTCCCTTCAAGTACCTTAGAACTCCTTTTGCAGTAGACCAATGTCCCTCACAAGGCTTTTGCATAAACCTGCAGAGGATTCCAACAATAAATGAAATTTTTTGTCTGGTAATAGTTAGGTAGTTGAGACTTCGTACAAGTTGTCTACACTTTGTTGCATCCTCAAATTATTTTCCTTCAATGGATGTGAGCTTTATGTTTTGTTCCATTGGAGTAGTAAAGGGATTGCATTCTTTTCATGCCAAACCTGTTCAACAGATCTCCAATCTACTTCTTTTGGGAAAGGAATATGGACTTTGGATGTTGAGTTACTTCAATACCAAGATAGTAATGAACATAGCCCAAATCAATCTTTTCAAAACCTTTCCTCAATTCCTTCTTCATGGATGCAATGTAGCTTTCATTGTTCCCTATAATAAAAAGATCATCTACATATACCACAAGATACACAATTGTTTTTCCAACCTTCTTGAAAAACAAAGTTGCATCATCAAGATCATAATGTTTGAAATTAAGTTTTAGAATATGCTCAGTTAGCTTTTCATACCAGGCTTGCAGTGCTTGTTTGAGGCCATACAAGGATTTCACAAGTTTGCATACTTTATTTTCATGTCCTTTAACAGTAAATCCTTTAGGATGGGACATAAAACATTCTCTTTTAAATCTCCATTCAAGAAAGCGGTTTTTACATCCATTTGATGGACTTTTCAACCGTTCTGAGCTGCTAGGGCAAAGAGTGTCCAGATGGTAGCCCATTTTGTTGTGCGAGAAAAAGTTTCCTCATAATTGACCCCTTCCTTCTGTGCAAAACCTTTTGCCACAAGCCTGGCTTTATGCTTGTGAAGTGAGCCATCAGCTTTATACTTGTTCTTGTAGACCCACTTGTAGCCAATTGGTTTGGTTCCTAATGGAGGATCAACCAGCTTCCAAGTGCCATTCTTTATCAAGGCATCATACTCCTTTTGCATCGCTTCTTTCCATTCATCATGAGAAGCAGCTTCTTTGAAGGAAGTTGGTTTGAAATATGTAGACAAATTCAATTCACAATCATAAGAAACATCCATATCAACAGGTGAATCAAAGTCATCTACATCACCTCCATTTTGTCGGTTTGAATTTCTAGTTCCTGTCTTTCGACCCTCATCAAGATGAACACTTTCAAGTGTCTTTGTCAGCCACTTTGGGGGACCTTTCTCAGATGGTCCAGGCTGCTCTATTGATTGAGTTGGGACTGAATCAAGATTGAGTCTCCCAATTCTATCAATCACATCACTTAAAGTATCATCCGTTGTTGGAGTTTCATGCAGGGGAGAGAGTGCTTCAGAAGAAGATTCCATAGGTTTATCTAGTATAGGAATCCCCCCTTCAAGATGTGGAATCTGATTATCAAATTCTTGAAATGATTTTGCATTTGTGAATCTATCCAAGTGATCAAGTTCCCACTCAACAACATTGTTAGTTTTGGATGTTTCAAGAAAGATTACATCTCTAGATACAAAAAACTTTTTATTGACTTCATCACAGAGATGGTATGCTTTTGAGGTGTTTGAATACCCCAGGAAGATACACTTATGACTTCTTGCACCAAGTTTGTTTCTATGTAGCTTTGGTATCAAGGCATAACAAGTGGAACCAAAGACCCTGAGATGCTTTACTGAAGGAATGTGGCCATACCACATTTCATAAGGAGTCTTGTTTCTAATAGCATTAGATGGACATCTATTCTTTATATATACAGCACATAGAACTGCATCATCCCAAAACATTAATTTTACATTTTTGAAAAACATCATGGAGTGCACCATATTTAAGATTGTCTTATTCATTCTTTCAGCTACACCGTTCTGTGGGGAATATAAGGCACAGTTGTTGGATGTTTGATCCCATGTTGGCGAAGATAGTTTTCAAATTCATTTGAAGTGTATTCTTTTCCATTATCAGTGCGAATAGAGCCAATATGAGATTGTGCATCATTTTCAATCCATGTATGAAAGTTCTTGAATGTTTGAAAAGAATCAGATTTGTTCTTCAATAAATATACCCAACACATTCTGGTGTAGTCATCAATAAATGTCATCATATATTTATTTTCATTTTCAAAAGGAACAGGCATTGGACCACATAAATCTGAATGAATGAGTTCAATTTTTCTATGTGCTCTTGAATGTGAATCATGAAAATACTGTTCACTATGCTTTCCTAGAATGCAAGCATCACACTACTTAAGTTTCCTAGGAATTGTAGGAAAACTAGTAACACCATTTTTCTTCAACAAGCGGAGGCTATCATAGTTCAAATTTCCAAATCTAGCATGCCATAATAAACTTGATGGAAGTGTACCTTCTTCATAATGAGAATCGTATGAGAAATGTTGTGCATAAGCAGAGGTACCCTAGAGCTTGAGAAGCCTTTCTTATTCTATCCCCCTCATGACAAGTGAGTGGTCAGATGCTTCTCTCACCTCAAGCTTGCCATCAAACATATGAATGGAGTGACCTTGTTGGCGGATGTAGACCAAGGATAGGAAGTTTCTCTTTAGTTGTGGGAGATATAGAACATGATGCAGAAGAAAGTCTGGAAGACCAGGCAATTTAAGTCTGATTGTGCCAAGCCCTGATGGCTTGAGTTTTGATTGGTCTGCAAAGTATACTGCTCTATCAACATTGTCAGTAAATTCTTTAAAAAAATATTATCTATGATTCATGTGGCATGTTGCTCCTAAATCAAGCAACCAATCATTTTTCCAAGAAGCAAATGAAGCATTAAATAAGTCTTCATTTACTCCAATATTACATTTTGCCACAACATAATGAGAGGATTTAGGTGCTTTACCTTTGTCTGTGTCATTAGTTTTACCTTTGGGTTGGTTTCTTTGTTGCTCAATTTTGTCCCAAGGTAACTTGCATGTGGAGGCATCATGTGATCCATTTCTTTTGCAGCGTATGCAGTGCAAATCTGCCTTTTCTCCTTGAGAGTGTCTGCCCCCCCTGCCTCTAAAATATCTTCCTCCTCCTCCTCGACCACCTCTTCCTCTAGAAGAATATTGGGCAAGATTCTTTTCTTTATGACCAAGGCACACAACCTCTTCAGAAAATTCAGGGGTTGTCTTCTTTCCAAAAGCTTTCTCTCTTTCAACAAATTTTTTCACAAGAGAGTCAAAGGTAATATCTTTGAGATTTCCATTTGCTTGCAATGACTCAAGATAATTGGAGTAAGTAGGATAAAATTCCTTGAGAAAAGCAATAAGAAGAATATCCAATTCAACCTTAGTGGCTTTGATATCATGCATTATAGATTTGACTTCGGATGCAAGAGCAAGAGGATCATTATTTTGTAATTCAAGAGTGGAGAGTTTAATCATGAGTTGAACAACTTCAAGTGCAGAGTGTGAGTCATAGAGTTCTTTCGGCTTTTGTAAGGATTCGAAATCATTTGAAAATGGTGAAATATGTCAACTCACCTCTTCACTTATAGATGTTGCAATTAATGCATAATCTTTGCTATTCTTATTTTCCCAAATGGCGAACTCCTTATTTGAGGTAGGATGTTCTATCTCTTTGTCTCTGTCTCCAACACACACTCCTTTCCACAACTCATTGAAAATGAGGGTGTGTTTTATCTTCCGGGACCACTCAGGATAGTTCTCCTTGCTAGTGAGAACTACTCCCACAATAGATATGATTGAATGCATTGTAAAATCTATGTACTAAAAAAAAAAAATACTTCTGGCAATATACTGTAAAAAAAAAAAATTGTACTTCTAGTGGCAAACTATGTTTAACTTTGAAAAAAATAATAATGAGGGATAATATATCAAAGTTATTTATTGGGGGAGGGGTTATTTGGTGGAGGGTGTATTCAATATATGGGGGAGGTATATATGGAGTAGGGGTGATATGGAGGCCAGCGCATGTATTAAAAATTGATGTATTAAAAAAACACAAAAGTGTATTAAAACAAGAGTGGAAGCGATGTATTAAAACACACAGAGGTCAATGTATGGCGAGACCGTTCCCTATTAAAATCACATGAGACAACGGTATTGTATCCCACAGCTATCACCAGGAGCAGTATTGTATCCCACAGCTGTCACCATGAGCGCGGTATTGTTAAGAACCAACTGTGAGGCGCAATATTTTTTTTTTATAGAGGTTAGCATGGATTGGAGGTTTTGGACAGTGGCGACTGTTGCATATGGAGGTGGTATAACATATGGTTGTTTCAGACAACTACCAATGTAGGTTTGGATCGGTGGAGGAGAGGTAATACACAAGTGATATTACATAGTCAAATGTTATGCAGCAGATTTAAAACTGGAAGGACTGCATACAGTATTCAAACACTATACCATTGAGCCATACGACATAAAAAATTGGAATTCAATACCATTCTGTTGTGCCATTCAGATACCATTACGCTACGCCGCTCTGATACCATTCTGAGCATGCATCATACACCATGTCCGAGCGGCACCATCACCAGAACGAGATCTCGGTTTCCACTCCACTTTCAAGCACTAAGACCAATGCAATATTCTCACTGGGAGTGCCAGAGAGCAGCGCTATTAGATTATCAGACCTAGTAAATTCTTATGACAGACCAGGAGGAGCAGTGCTTTTATGAAAATGCATATGATAGTGTAATAACAAATACAAAGGTGGGAGTTCTACAAAATAGGCAAAACATATGCAGAATAGGGAGTTACAAAGCATAGGGAAGCCAAAAATGGTGTTGGCTCTGATACCATGTCAGACCAGGAGGTAACTCCTCAAAACAATTCATGACATTCATTCAGGTTGGTCTTTATTATATACATGAGGGAGAGACTGTTCATTTCATCTCTCGGTGACTCTTCATATTTTCTATTATTTATTTACATCAATTTCAGTTGTTCACCCAACCCTTGATGATTAGGTGTCAACATTATCAAATAGGACTAAAACAAAACAATTAACACATTACTTTTGGTGTTCCATTACTCTTAATTACCAAACCATAATCTTTATAAAGGTTGACATCAATACCAACCACGCAACATTGTTTCCAACATCCTCCCCCTTTCTCATTGATGGCAACCCAATTGATCCTTCAATCTGAAATTGACCTCTAAAAATTATCAGTATCACTCTTTGTCCCCCTTTGAGATCAATGGAAAAGGGATACAATTGAAGAAGATGACATCAATGTAAATTGTGTCAACACTCAACTAAACTCATAAATGTTGAAGACATTCAATGTACTCCCCCTAGACACATGCTAACTCTTGATCTACTTTAACACCCATTTAGTACACAAGATAACATAGCCAACATTCTCTTTCCCATCACATAACTCATCAAGTTGCTAAACCCTATTTGTATCATCTCAAGAAATAGTTTGACAAATAACAAAAATCTCACTAAAGCCTCAAAAAAATGAAATAATAACTCATCATACAAAAGAAGCAACATGGAATCACTGACACATCGTTTCTTTGAATATAACAATGGTGTTGCAGCATACAACAATATTGTGAATATAAGGCAATAACATCTCAAATACTATGTCCCCCGAGCAACATAAATCCTCTGATCTGAACATGAACTCTCAACATTAGCTACAACAATCTCACTAACAAGTACAAGGATAGAAGCATGAAGTACACCAAGTGACTATTACATGGCTTTTGTACTATCCATACACACTTCTCTCTCTACAATAGAACAATGCTCATGGCATACACATCGAACAACATACAAGCTCTAGCCAAAAGCATCAAACCCAAACTCACCAATCCAACAACATACTATGTTATACATGACATTAATTATACAAGGCATTAAATGCATCATCAACATGTAAAACTAACAAACCCTTGAACTAATATATTTAAGCACTCGCAACAAATTCACTCAGACTCTATTCAACAATATTGACCACTAGTAACTCAGTATTTTGTAGTCTTGTAACAAAATGTTAGAGGAACAACAAGTTGTCTCCCATCTCTGGATGATGCTCTTTGTCAATATTATAGCCTGCATCCCATCTTTGTTCTTGTTTATTTAAAAAAAAAAAAAATCCTCTGAATTTATAGCAAACATTAAGCATAGAAATTGACAAGAATGGTGTAACATGCAATCAATTGTGATAATGATAAGGATTGTGGGTGTTGGGATAGAGGTTGCTACAATTGAAGGTGGTGAAATTGAAACAAATAATAAAATTGGGGTCTTCTCTGAGGTTGATTCAAATGCACTTTTGAAACAGACATCCCATTTTCATATGGACAAAATTCCCTTCACTTAAGAAGCCATGTATCCGCACATAGTGCATGAAAATCATAATGACAAGGTAAAGTGTGAATCTTTTCACCAACCTCTTAACTTTCTAGATAGATTTCACACGCGTCAGTTCCTCTTGTATCAATTGCTTTGTATGTAACTATAGGAAGAGATTTTACTCCACAACTACTCAAGTCACGTGCCTCATGATTTAGTAAAAACCTTGAATTGAAATGTCGAATCTGGTATTTATAGACAAAGAAAAATGTCAACAATACAGTTGATAATGCAAGAAGAGATAAGAAGGACACTTCCATCCCTAACCAAATAGTTTTTTGGAATGTTGGAAAAATATATCATATTCTATCCATATCCTTTACATGTTTCAGGAGCACATTTGCAGTTTCCTTTTCACAAATACACCATGGATATGAATTCGGACAAAATCTCCTAACAATGTCACAATTTCCTTTCCATCCTCATCATTGTAAACAATAACAACTTCATAGATATATTCTTGAGCAATACAATCCTTCAACTCAAATGTGCATCCATCATGCTCAACTAAATAATTGGAGAATATGTTTTGGTCTTAGGAGCTAAATTACTAAGCTCCACGCAATAATTCAATGGATTTGCAACATAAACTACACCCATAATGCCAACTCCTAAGATATGGGGTGAAAAGTTGGCTTCAATATCTGGGAAATGAATGGACTCATTAGAAAGTGTGATGAGAACAACAATGGAGTGTACCTTCCCCAAGACGGAAATAAGGAACACCACGATAAGACTAGCTAAGGAAACCATAATTTTTTCTAGATTGTAATTGGTCACATAACCCAAAAATCCAAACCTCTCAATATGTACATAAACATCAACTTTCCTCCACATACAATTTTGGAAGCCCATACATTTATTAGCAATGCCCATTTTCTCCAATTGGACCCAAAACCTACAAAGTTAGGGATGTGTAGAGTCCTTTACAAATAAATCTTGTGATTTTGTCCACTACCTGACACTGTGCTAGTGGTTTTCACTCAACCAAGATTTTGGGTAATGGGAAATATACCTATGGATATGGAATCAAACCACTTCTTCTATGACTATGTTCAAGATGAAATAATATTGAATCAAAGAAATTATCTTGGACCAGAACAAGTGAGATTAATAAGGACCACATCAAAACAACCAATTGAACCATGACTATGACATTACTGCATTCACACCAAGTCACTCAATTCAATAGTTAATCACCATGACCATGGATACCAAATAAAATTGACCAAAAGAAATCATTATTCATTATTTGTAACCATCATTCCACGTTGGCATAATTTATATTTTTAACATCGCATCATTATCAATCACACTCCATCCACAAGTCACTACATATAAGATCCATGAGCATCATAGTAAAAATAATATACTCCATGAATTAGTGATCAAATGATTTATATTCATTTCAATCCATCATGTTTCTAGTGACCTGATCCAAATCAGGGATGTTAACTTCATTCCACTTTTTTTCTAGAGACTAGATGAGCAATATGCAAGACAAATCAAGGCCATAAACACCACTATCGAGATATCATATGATCATAACATATTTGTGACCAATTTGTAAAGGAACAACATCATATGATCATAACGTATTTTTGACCAATTTGGAAAGGAACAACACACCAAAAAAATTAACATGTCGACATCGTCCAAAATATTAGAAAAATCTACAAGCATTAACATGTGCAAGGAACCCCAACAAAAAATTCCATCGACTAGGTTCACACCACTTCTTCAAACTAGTCTTTGTGCATTAGATCAGAATGAGATTACTTATGATTTTCTAGAGTGTATATCTACAAGGTTGAGCCCATGCATAATGAAAATATATCATGCACATTTTCACCTCAAGATTGCTTCTATAATTGATAGGGGCACAATGTTTTTCTTCTTTAAAACACCATTATATTATATTGAACACTATATAGGGTCAAAAGAGAGCATTCAAACATACTACAATTTATTCAAGTGATTGGTCAAAAATAATACAAGCCTTTTACACTAAAACAACTACTATCAAAACTAAAGAAGCCTTATTTTCTTGGAGGAGCTCCCCATGAGCTCTTACACTTTCTACTATAAGCTCCCAGGTAAGACTAAGATAACCTCAATTTCTCTTTGAGGTCTCTTGGTGCTCCTTCTTCTTCCAAAACATGATGTTTGGCTTTCTGATATTTGGATTTCTTTCTTGGTTTCTAACTACTCTCCTTTGAATAAACTTCTCCTTTTTACTAGATTCCTTGAGAACTATGGGCAACTTGCAATCTTTAGCGATATGGATAAGATTGTCACAAATAAAACATTTTATGTGACCAAGGAATGGTGGAAAAGGTTCAGATCTTTTTTTGATCTGCATTCTATTCTTTTTCTTATTTGCATAGGTCCTGCATTCAACAGCCTTGTGCCTAAAAACATTTCATAAGTAATAAGTGACCATAAAAGGAATTTTTATACTTGATGGTTGATGATGATCTTCCTTAATTGCTAGGTTGAGAAGGCTTAATTTTATTCTTCAACTTCAACAGCTTATTTTGCTGATAAAAAATGATCATTTTGTTTTTATGATCAGTTGTTATATGTCCAAAACTATGGAAAGTGAGGCACTTGATATCCTCCAATGATGAAGTGAAAGATCTTCTAGTTGATAATTATTTTCTTGACTCTCTTCTTGGTTGTTGATTCAATTTTTGGCCTCCTTTCTTGTTGGAGTCATTTTCCTTGAAAGTCCTTTTGGATGTTTCCTTAGAATTAGATTCTCCTTCTATTTGATTATTTGTCTCTAAATCTTTTTTCATCAAAACCACTTGAGCTACTAATCTTTCACATTCATTTTCCTTTTCTTTAAAATTCTTTCTCATTCCTTCTTCAATCCTCCTTCCTTATTTTATTCAACTTTTAAAACTAATAATTTATTCCTTAAAATCTTTCTCTCTTTCTTCAAGTATTTGCAGAAGCTATTTCAGATCTTTGTTTTCCACTATGATCTTTTCTATTACAAATAATGAAGAACTAAGTTGAGTTTGATCTACAACTAATCTGTCATCTTGACAATCAATCACTTTGATGTTGGGACACATTTGTTCGATCACTTTCGTTTTGAGGGGCTTGTTTATTCTTCTACCTTTTCTTTTCCTTTTCTCCACCATTTCTATTGGTTTCTCCTTCATGCAAGGCTTGCAACCTTTCCCAAATATCCTTTGCAAACTTGAGATCCATGACTTTCTCAACATCTAGATTACGAAGATTGTCATAAATTGCAAACTTTGCTTGGGAATTCCATTATTGAACTTGTTTTGAATGGGGTTCTTTTCCATAATCATCCATCACTACATTCTAGAATTCAAATCCATGCACAAATAATTGGGATTTTACCTTCTCTCTCCATTCCTAAAAGTTTGGTGGATTAAGGAGCAAAGAACTTTGATAACCAATTATTCTCCCAGATCCACTATCCAGTGATTAATGTCAATTGTACCAATTGTCATAAACTTATTTATACTAAAAGGGGGGTGAATCAGTATAACGTCGATTTAGAAACACTTAAACAATCAATGGCATTGTATAAGAGCATTAAATCTATCATGCATACACATTCAAAACACAACAAGAGAAACAACACACAAGGACACCATGATTTTAGGTGGAAACCCTCAAGGGGAGAAAAACCATTGTACTGATACTCTTCTTGTCTTATTTGCATTAATCTTGAAAATTATTTTACATATATTTTCCATCCACAACCATCTAGGAAGCCCGAATTCACTATTTATCAAGTCCCAACTTATCATAGGC
Source organism: Pinus tabuliformis (assembly GCA_031772625.1). Classification (NCBI taxonomy): domain Eukaryota; kingdom Viridiplantae; phylum Streptophyta; class Pinopsida; order Pinales; family Pinaceae; genus Pinus; species Pinus tabuliformis. The sequence goes on along the minus strand of CM062820.1, from coordinate 1,350,396,877 downwards.
CCCAACCTCCATAAAAAAATTGTTGGCCGCAACCAATAATCAAGCCCCAACTCCCTGTCTAGTAACCCACCACTTGCCGAAGGCCCCAACCTTCTTAAATATTATAGACCACACTTTCATTCATTTTCAAATAGGGTCCTCTTCTACATCAATAACAAAGAAATAACCTTCCTACAACCAACAATTAATAACAACAAAACTCACACCCAAATTCTAAGGACAACACTACAAACCCTCACACAACCATCAATTATAGTGTAATGCAAAGCAACTTCCTAATACATGGAAACTACAGTGATGAGCGTGGGCTTTGCAACATTCACCTCATAACTTATCTTTGTTATGGATAAATTTAGCTTCATTATGAATATCAGCTAAAATTAATCTCCAACACTAGCATACCATATTTATGTTAATTTCTGTCTCATCAAAATAGACTAAATCAACACATTAATTACTCTCTAGTTCCCTTGATGACCATATCAAATGGTACCAAATCAAATAAATTAATTTATTTACTCATTACTTTTGGTCATTATCAAATAGTACCAAAAAATAAATAAAATAAAATAAAATAAAAATTAAAAATTAAAAATTAAAAATTAAAAATTAAAAATAAATAAAAAATAAATAAAAAAATAAAAAATCAATGCATTTACTACTTACTTTTCATGATAAAATCAAGGATTGATTACATTCCATTGCTCTTGATGACCAGAACATAATCTCTCTGAAGGTTGGCATCAAATTCCAACCAAAAAACATTGTTGCCAACAAGAATTTGTTAATGGAAGTAGGAGGCTTGTATTTAAATCATGATGCAATGCTTTGATGTTGTCCTTATAGGTTAAGAGGTTTAAATCCATATTTAAATCATTTAAGAAGAGATAAAATTAATTTTTGTAAGAAAGAAAGTTCCTTTTATTCTCAACATTCTCTTGCTTGGGGCCTTTTTGCATGGAAATTTTAGAGTTATGGATAGAAACTGGCATCCACCGATGGTATTCATCAACCCATGGTATTTATCCACTCATGGAATATACCCATGGTATTGTAAAGTGGCATCCATTCATGCTATTCATCCACCCAAGGTATTTATCCACCCATGGTATTGTAAGTGGCATCCACCCTTGGTATTCATCCTCTCATGATATTTATCCACTCATGGTATTTACCCATGGTATTCTAAGTGGCATCCACCCATGGTATTCATTCACCCACGGTATTTACCCACCCATGGAATTTACTTGTGGTATTGTAACAAAAAAAAAGTTATGAGTATCAAGTGGCATTTCGTAAAATGACAAATTGTCCACCACAATGTATTCTTTATAGTTATTATCTGTTTTAATAAAAACACAGTTTTTTTGTAGTTCTTTTATTGTGTGCTCTCCTCTTTTCTTCTAGCATTTCAATTTTTAGATCTTGGGGGCTCCCCTCAAGATCTAGATCAATGGTATCAAATCATGTTATGACCCCATGGGAATGAGGGTCTGACACATATTTCATTTTCAAATTTTTGCAAAAATATTCAACAAACTTCATGCATGTGCTATGACCTCCATAGAGAACTTTCTTGGGCAAAGCGGGAATAATTGTTTTTTTTATTTTTTATTTTTTTTCCATAATTTTTTGGGCAGCGAGTTTGTAGATATGATTTGAAATTTTTCGTGCAAAATTTACAAAAATAAATAACATATCTAGATTCCTTGTGAAAAAATACCCAATTCAAAAAAAAAACAGCCAAATTAGAATCTAGATGAGGGAGATATCACTAATTTAAAATCAATTGTGTTGTAGAAATTTTTCTGACAGCGATTTGTGGACAACATCTCTCCTATAATTTTTTGTACTTTTTATGTAGAATTTAAAAAAATGAGTACATATTTGAACTCCTCTTGAAAAATCACTCAATTTCAAAAAAAAATGGTCGAATCGAAGTTCGAGTGGGGGAGATATCATTGATTTAAAATCAACTATCTTTTGAGAACTTTTGTGACGGCGGGACAGTTGCAGTGCGAATTTGAGTTTTCAGGGTCTCCATATAAGGATTTCAACCACATGGGAAGAGGCAGAATGGTCATTATATTTAAAAAATACAGGTTATAATAAATATTCTCAATTATATTGACTGAGTTATGCCCATTTTATATTAGTTTTTATATCTTAAGCATCATTTGGACCGGGTTCCTTTTGGAGGCATGCCCTCCCACCCCACTTTAATAGGCACCTGCTTCACATTCATTAGTTTCAGCATAGTAGCATCCGACTTGGGTTCTTTGGATACATGCCCTCCCACCCCAAGCTATGTAGGCACCTGCTACTTCATCTACAATCACCATCACAGTTATGGGTCAACTGCAGAAAATCCTTCTCATCGAAGTTTATTTTCTAGGCCACACACTATTAGAGTCACAGTTGGTCACAAGCATTACAGGGTATCTATATCCTCAAATCTTCGTTTGTCATGGTTATGAGTCATCTGCAAGCCCACATTTCAATGAGATCAATTTGTTATTCCACACACTGTCAGTATCATAGTTGGTCACAAGAATTACAGGTTATCTCTATCCTCGGATCTTCGTTAATCACAGTTATGGGTTAACCACACAAAACCCATATGTTCAGTGTCTCTTCATATTCAACAAATACTTCTTAGGAGGGAACTTCATGCAATGGGTACCATTGCTTCTTAAGGAAGGAGGAATGATCCAAATGGAAATTGGCATCCACCCATGGTATTCATCGACCCATGGTATTTATCCACTCATGGAATATACCCATGGTATTGTAAGTGGCATCCACCCATGGTATTCATCCACCCAAGGTATTTATCCACCCATGGTATTCATCCACCCAAGGTATTTATCCACCCATGGTATTGTAAGTGGCATCCACCCGTGGTATTTATTCACCCATGTTATTTTAAGTGGCATCCACCCTTGGTATTCATCCTCCCATTATATTTATCCACTTATGGTAGTTACCCATGGTATTTTAAGTGACATCCACCCATGGTATTCATTCACCCATGGTATTTACCCACCCATGGAATTTACATGTGCTATTGTAACAGAAAAAAAGTCTATAAGTAACAAGTTGCATTCTGTAAAATGACAAATTGTCCACTACAATGTAATCTTTACAGTTATTATCTATTTTAATAAAAACAATTTTTTTTTGTAGTTTCTTTTATTGTGTGTTCTCCTCTTTTATTCTGGCATTTTAATTTTTTAGATCTTGGGGGTCTCCCCTCAACATCCAAATCATATGGTTAAATTATTATGATTGGAGTTGGGTTCATGGTCATTCAAGAGGTCATAATTTACTATTTGTTGGAAATAAGTATATTGGATATCATGATAGTACTCCCAAGCCCATTAATACAAGTCATTTGATTGGATTTTAGCAACATAATATTTCCTTTCAAATTATTAGGTCTTGAGAACTATAAAACTTGACTAGCTTAGTACAAAACAAATTCTCAGTCGTCTTTAACCTTTTTTTAATCTACTAGCTAAAACAAGGTCCTTATATAAAGTATTATGGTTGGAATCATTACTTAGAAGAATAACTTGGTTAGTTGCAATTATAGCCTTAAACTCTCCTAACAAGAGGATATTACCTTCATTCCTCAGACCATGAATATCTTGTTCTAAGGTATTATACATGCAATTTATATCTATGTTTTTTTTCTTACATAAAAGATAGAACTAACATATGTGAAATAATAAATTGCAATATAAATCCTCTTACCATTAAAGCCATAAATTTGTGTCCAAATTGTTGATTGATATGGTATATCTTATGGAGTTGAATGTAATGGAGAAATGATTCTTGTTCCTATAACAAGTTATTCCTTCATTCCCTTTATAGCAATATTGTTTGTTCCATGTTGACCACAAGATGAATCCATGTATGTGAGGGACCTTTGACTCATCATTCTTCCATGTTTCAACTACAAAAATAAAATTAATTTAGCTAGAGATCCAACTTAACATAGGACCTATACGTAATGGAAGGTCACAGGAGTTCCAAAAAAGGATCGAGAGCGTTCCAATTTCTTATTTATTATTATTGTTTTGGCCTCTATCCATAATAATATTTTTTCTAATTAGTTCCATTTTCCTTATTTTATCCTTTTCATTACCTTTCGAACCTCCTTCCTTAAGTTAGCTTGGTCTATTGGAATGAGGTATTCATTTATAAATATTTTAAATAATCTTGAGTTCATAAATTTCATTTACCAAATTTATGGTTAATACAACTTACCCTAACATGGATTAATCAGTCCTTATGGAGTATCTTTCCCAACCGAGTTTTCTTCTATAACATAAGTTGTTTCAATTTGAGACTTATTTTTTAGTTCTTCTGTTTCTATTTCTAATGCATCCTCATCTTTATGTTTTTTAATACCAATAACTATGAGATTTAAGACTTTTTATTTTTTTTAGAATGGGATTTCAGAATTCTAGTTATTAATTAAAAACAATCAACTAAAAATTTATAAGTTATCCATTGATATATATATATATATATATATATATATATATATATATATATATATATATATATATATATATATATATATATATATATATATATATATATATATATATTCATTGTGAGTTCTTATGACTTGAAATTTCATATAGGTGTAGTCTAACTCTTCTAAGTTTTGACTTTTTTAGCAAAACTTAGTTTTTTTTTTTCTAAAATGAATTTTTGAATGTCTAAATGGATTCAACAACTTGAAAAACCTTTGTAACACCCTCCTCCCACATCCACCCAAGTAACCATGCCAACCAGGGTAAACATGAGATGAGAGGCTACTATGATCATATTCGACGTCCTATGTTACCTTAAGGAAGTGGAATCGAAGGAACATCACACACAGTCATCCAACATCATCAAAAAAACCCTCAAGAGACAAGTCAGCCACTTAGACAGTCTATCCCTAGGTCCCACTGTTGTTCTAGATCTCTTAGGCCATAGTCTCTCTCATGCTATGGGCAAGGGACCGACCAAGAATCGAAAGTCACTCTCATAGTCTTGCCTACCAGTGACCAAAGACAAAAGCTACCAGTTTTGTGCCAGTGACCTCGGGATTTAAGCCATTTTTTCAAGCCTAGAGCCCAGACCACTACCAAAAATGGAGTGATAGCTTAGAATCAGTAAACTTACAAGGAAATAATGATTCAAAAGCAATGATTTGAACAAGACCATAACTAGACCCCTACTAGCCATGACATGCATTTCGTCAAACATATCATAAACATGTAACCTTCAAGTGTAAACAACATAATTAAGTGTAGGGATCTCATACTTATTTCAGAATCGTTATGAACCATTGTTCCCTCATCTCAATTTCCACATTATCATCTATTAGGTCATAGACACATTATCCATTCATGTACAAGTAAAAACATCCCGAGATCCATACATAGTTGTTGTCATAAAATATACACATGACCAGTATAATAGGAACAGAAATACCATAAACATATCAGCCATCAAAATCCACATATACATTAATACATTTGCACATGAAAATCAAGGGAATGAACTTATTAATGAATGCAATGAACCAACTGAAGATGGGACTACCACGTTCCACCCAACCATATTGGTTGATCCAAGTCTCTCTTCAGGTAATCCGCCATGTGCCATATTCCAAGCATGAATGTCAAACTCATAGAACACATAAAAAACACCAATCAACATGGGTGCCACCAAATTCCTCTGTATACACCCTAAGGAATTTGAGTGCCTCCTAGTCTCTCAAGCTTTACCGCAATCCACAATCAGATCTAGGGGTCACTAGGCCCTACACCAAGACATACTTTCCAAGCTTTACTGTGCATCCCATCCCAGGATCACTAGTCCCAACGAAGATAAAATCCACCTCTTGGCTTTACCGTATATCCTACCATTCACCGGCAAGGATTCCTAGGCCCATTGAGGTACACAATCTAGATTTACCGCAACCCACAGTATGGTTCAGGGGTTACTAGGCCAGTGGCTTCATCATCCTCAGTCCTGTTTAGGTACCACTCATACCATGTGTTTGTCAATTTGGAGATCCATCCCACTCAACTTCAAATCCATTTTGGCCATCCCACATCAACCGAAGTATGAGAACCCATCTCATCAAGGTCGTTAGGAAATGGCAAGGCTATTCTGAAAATATTGTCACACTTGGCTGAACCCATGCCATGATATAAGAGAACCATATGCAATCCCATGCATCTCAAATATAGCAAGGAAAATACACATGTAAGTTGATACCTGCAATGAAGCGTGTTGTAGCTACTTGATCCTTCCTTTCCCTGCTTGATCTTTTCTTCCTCTTACCTTATTTTCCTTTCTTTCTCCAATGCCAAAGTGATCCAAAAAACTCTAAGTGTCCAAGAGTGGGAGAGAGAGAGAGAATAATGAGAGAGCTCCAAAACTCAATTGATCAAGCTTTGCCCACTGATCCTTAGAAGCCTTTTTATCAATGAGGCCTCTATTTTCTTCATTTTCCATTATTTTCCTTCATTTTCCTCCTCACATGCAACCTGTGACCTTTCATCTTCCTTTTCTCCTAATTTGTTTTATTTTCATAGATAAAATGTCAATAAATGTCTCATGCCTTTCCAAAACCTTAGTCATTGCCTTTGCCAATTTCCTTAGCCATAAACAACCAAGTGAACACCCCATAGGATGTCCTGCCCAACATTCATCTAGAATACGTGTCCCATCATTCGTGGTTTTTACATATTTTTACATGGAATTTTCACCAAGGTTGTTACAGAACCCCCTCCCTTGGGGGAACACCATCCTCTATGTTCAATGACACCTATAACTAGTAAGATTGTTGAAAACAAAACATACTGCCCATGGAAATTTATAACAAAGCTCGTTGCAGTATTTTCAATGTCCCGCTCAAAAGAAAAACATCATGACAACATGACCAGATAACGACCATACCGCATACTGGAGCTTTATAACAAATCTCATTACGATATTTACAATAACCACATATAAACATATGCACATTTGTTAAACCAACAAATAAAAGGATACAATGACTGTATCAATCAACAAGGGAATCTAGAGGATCGCACCTCCACCCTCAAAGTAATACCAGGATTCACCTCCTTCCCAAAAAGTCCAGAATCCACTGCAAAGTAAAATCTACATCTAGTGTCTAGCACTATAATCTCATGCCACTTTTCTCTCAATGAACAGTTACCAACTCATTGTTCCAGGGTGCACTCCTAATGTGCATCTGAGTCCATCTGGAAATGCTAATGACCAAAGAAAATCCATCCTCGGCCTTCCCTTCTCTGGTACATAGTCCCTCAGGTAATCTGGTCAATCCCTTCCGTGCAGTCACTAGCCTTCCAAGTTCCACTGGCACCCCCATCTCGGGTAGCCCATCCCTTGGCAAGACTTCCTCGCATTGGGAGATACAAAACCAAGGCATATCCATGCCTCAAAACAATGATACCGGTCATAGCATGCTCATGGAATTCAATGGTCACTATTGGGTACTAGTGTCCTGCAATGGTCCTACTCCTGAAGTTATTTACCAACATAATGCTGCATTTTCCAATTCCTTTTGTTGATGCTGCTAATTTTTGCACTCAATTTCAACCACCCAACTAGGCATTTTCATGAATTTCTGTTCCAAGCACATAATTTCCATTAGATTCAAAATAAATTGAAATAACTTCAAATCATACCTCATTGGTAGCTCGTCAATAAGGTACACTCACAATCCTATTTACTTTCTGTCACAACAAGTCCAACTAGCATCTTTGACCAAATCACCACGTATAAATATGTCACGTCAAGTTGGCTTGAAACACAACCATCATAGATCAAAATCATAACTCACATGTAACCGTCATAAGCCAGAATCATAGATCACATGTAATCATCATAGACCATAATCATAAAAAACATGCATAATAAAACTGAAATAAAATATTGATACTTATCCTCTAATCAATCCTGGTCTTCCACCTTTGTCCTTATTTTGTACACACTCTAGATTGGTTGCCACACTCGACAAACACCCAGTTCTTTATCCTCAACCATGTGCACATACACATAGTGTGCATCACACATATATAGCCAAAAATGACATACAACACCATGCAATACATGCATCTACACCCAGTGTACAACACAACATGATACATACTCCTATGTCTGGTGTACGACACAACACAACACGTATATGTACAAAATGTACATCACAAGACATACATTCCGCACACAAGGTGCGACACCACAAAATGCATATGCATACACCTGATATACAACACAAATCATACATCGATATCTGATGTACAACTCCACACAATACATGTAGCCACACATAATTCAACACAATGAATGCACATGTCGTGATATGACAACTACACAATGAACATACATAGTACTCCATGTACAAAACACATCATGTACGACATGCACATAATAGCATGCATACACTAGTACCATATGTACAACATGTACACCACAACCACCTACATAATGTGTGCGCAACATCACATGTAGACGACACCACTTGTACAATGCGCACACAATAACACATGTACATAGTACCACATACACGACATGTACACAAAATCACCTGTACATAGTGCCACATGCATGAAATGTACACAACACCACTTGCACACAATGCCACTTATACAAAATGTACAGAGCACCACACGCACACAACACCACTTGTACAATCATGCACACAACACCATATATACATAGCACCACATGTACAACATGCATATAACACCATATGTACATAACAATGTATATCCAACATGTACATAGCATCATATGTACACAAGTTACACTGCATATCCAACATGTGCACAGTACCATAGGCACACAACACTGCATATCCATCATGTACATAGCACCATATGTACACATCACTGCATATGCAATATCCACAAAACACTACATGCACATAACATCACATATGAAACATGTGCACAAAAATAGTACCACACATCCAAAACCACACTATCTTTACCAAGAAACCTCGCTTCTAGTGTCTTATCCACACTTATCCCATCATGTCACAGGCCACACTACTTTCATTTCATTGATGCATCTCTTAGTGTTACCTGTCATAACATAAACATAGGCATAATACAAGCATACAATATCAATTCATATCCACATGATACTGACCTCATATATTTTTCAAGTCTACTCTTCCTAATTGATTCCTCATAACATCAAGAACCTCTTCATTTCATTTACTTGTGTAAGTAGTAATTCCCCCACAAGAACAATTCTTGATGATCGGTTGGACAACAACATACATACCATAGAAAATTTTAGGGGCGAATGTTCGCCCTTTGGGGGAATTAAGGGGTTTTAAATTTTTAGTGGGCGAATATTTTGTATCATAGTACATTTTTACAAATCACTTCAAAAAGCCCACCTTATTTTAAGGGAAAGGGTAAAAAAGGTAAATTTAGCCCTTGAAATTAGGAGTTACAACCTTCCCTTCGCCCATTTTCAAGAATAGGTTTTATTTAAGTGAATCCATTCGCCCATTTTCAAGAATAGGTTTTATTTAAGTGAATCCTATGGGCCAAAGGCCCAAATACCATATTTATAAAAGAGGTATGGTAAATTAATAAAAATATAAATAAATGAGAGGTATGGTAAATAAATAAAACATTTTTTATATTTACTCCATAAGCCACCTTATATACATGCAAGGGTGTAAACAAATAAAAATATAAGTAAAGTGGAAGTATGGTAATAAATAAAACGTCTTTTTTACTTACTCAAAAGGTATGGTAAATAAATAAAAATATAAATAAACTAGAGGTATGGTAAACAAATAAAACATTTTTTTTATATTTACTCCATAAGTCACCTTATATTTACGAACACTCAAAAAATGCTTTATATTTAGGTGAAATTTATATTTAGTCCATAACCCTCGTTCTATTTATGAAGGCTCAAGAAAGAGGTTTTATTTAAGTGAATCCTATGGGCCAAATACCATATTTGTAAAAGAGGTATGGTAAATTAATAAAAATACAAATAAACGAGAGGTATGGTAAACAAATAAAACATTTTTTTATATTTACTCCATAAGTCACCTTATATTACGAACACTAAAAAAATGTGTTATATTTAGGTGAAACCCATGGGAAAAATACTATGGGACAAATACCATGGACTAGATTGTTATTAATACCATGTAAAAAAACATTATTAACCCTAATATTAGTATTAATAAAAATAAAAATGGCACCTGGTATTGACCCATGGTATTCGCCAAAATGGCACATGGTATTGACCCATGGTATTCACCTAGAATGTAGTCTATTTAAATGGGGGAATTAAACCAGCATAGATCCATCTTTACTCTGGATCTACTAACCCCCAAGAGGTATCAAATATCGTGATATGCAAACTAGCATATAGTGAAAAAATATTTGATCCAATCAAGAGTAAAAATGGGTGTTGTAATTTAATGTATGTTAAACATTTTAGCTTGGTTAAAATAAAAAATAAAATAAAAATCAATTATTATTTTTATTATTTTTTATAAATTACTAATAGTAATTTTTAAGCTCCAGGTTTATGATAACCCATGGTATTGACCCATGGTAATACCATGGTATTCATGTGAGAATAGACTATTTAAAGGGGAAATTCTATCATCTTAGATCCATCTTAATTCTGGGTCTACCAAGTGCTCAGAGGGATAAATAGATTTCATCCCCTTAAGAGTGGTAGATGTGGAGTTAAGATGGATATAGGTTGGTTTTTGTGATAATGAAGATATTAAATAGACTTAGGAAATTATATTGTAAAAACAACTTAAGGTGAATGGTTAAAGCATAGACATTGGACAAGTATATTTGCATACTTCTGTTTTAAACTGAAACAAATCTAAGGCTAAAAGGAATGGATTGATTGCACTAGTAACAGATTGTAATTTGGATAATTTTTCTAATTGCAAACAGGAACATACTTGTGTATTGGTAGGGTGGTTACGAGGTCCCTAGAAGTGATGAATTTGAATTTTTCTTGATTTTATATATAGTATTAGGTTTTTCTCATGCTTTCTGTGAATGGCACGGGTGAAGTTTATCCTACACCCACTAGGTTATCGATATGTAATTTCAGTAATTTTGATTTCAAAAGATATTTTAAAGAAATGTAATGATTTCATTCATGTATTCAATAGACACAATATTTTATAATTGAGTAAAATATTCGCCATGCCTGGTGAGAGATTCACCAAAAAGTTATATATACATATCATATTATTGATAAAATCGCCTTCCATTTTTCCTATATACCATGGAGACTCACCCATTTATTATACATGTAAATTTAGGGGGGGTTCTTAAAATTTTCCCTAATACATACATGCATATATATACATATACATATTAGCATTAAATAATCATGATCCTGTCAGACAATTACACACATACGTACATATATACATATGAACATTAGCATAAAAACAATCAAGGTCCATGATGACCCTATCATACATGACATACGTACACACCTACATGTATACATATATAAACATCAACATAAACATGATCATAACATAATTACCATATATCAATGTCAAGGGTTAAGAGAAGTTCCTTTATTCATGCGCAACATTAATAATAGTCGTTCCCAACATAGCCAAGGCATATGACACCTCAGATCCATTTACTTTACCTTTTTCGTTACCTTTCTCATGACTTTACTGTCACCCTCCATTTACCACAATGGACCCAACCAGTCCAACCGACTATCATAGCCTTACCTTCTGCTTCACTTATTCATGCACCGAGTTTCATCTGTGTCTTACATTACCTGTTGGGTACCACACAATTCTCGCCAAATTCCATTAACTTTCCTCTTTCCCAACCAATTCCCAAGACTCAAAACAATAAAAAGCAAGAACAGAAACAACAACAAGAAGACCATGAAAACCAAAAGCAATACAAGACTGCAAAAAAGTGGCATAGCTATGCACCACACACAATCAAAATCACAAATCAATTGCCACAATAAAAAAAGACCACAAGAACAAGACTAACAACAGACACCACGACTCAATCCCCATGGTTCCCAAGGAAAAATCGTCTTGATCCTTCTCTGAGATTTCATGGCAACCTCTCTTGCCACGCAAATCCCTGCATCATGTTGTCATTAACACATAATTGTTAGCGCATAAATAAACATAAAAATACACCAGTTACCTCATCTTATTGTGCCAAGCACATTTCTTGCAACTGAACACATCCACACCATCTCTCAAGGGACTCCAATCCTTTTACAGATCCACCTGTAACTAAATACTAGCTAATATACCTATCAAGTACATGTTCATGAATATATCATGTGTCCACATAATGTCAGAAAAGATTAAGGTTAAGAAGACTTCTTGTAGGCAAAGCACTCATTCATTTGGAATTAGGGTTTCCAAACATAGCTAAAGGGATTCTTGCCCAATTCATTTCTTTGACATTTTCCTTGCTGCAATTGAGTGTTACTATGCACTGTCACATCGCCCAACTATTAGTGATATAAATACATCAACTACTACCTTGTCACATTAATACCAGCATGCTTCCTGCAACTGCTCACACAGGTCAACCACATGTTCCAAATATCAAGACAATCATATCTATCAATTTGAAATCAACATTTAGCAAGACTAACAATCATGTCATAATCCATAGTCAACTCATAGTCATTAGATATAATGCTACAACTATCACCTACTTACACGCAAGTACATATCAACTGTCTCGACACATATGTATTAGTACAATCATATTAAAACAAGATCATTTCTTCATGTAGACCTATAGACTCATACTCATATCATGCAATTAATCAATCATTCAAGCAAGTTATGAATGCACCATGTTAGATAAATGAACTAGATGACATAATAGGCACCAAACACTCAAACACCAAATAGACAACATAATCAACAATGAAGCACCCAGTATGCTATATAAGAAAACTCTTAACTTAGTGTATTTAAGGGGAGGCTATCTTGTCTGCACAATCAATCTAGGTTAGCATGATACAACTTCCCAACATATCAACTCAAAAATAAATCATGAGATCCATAATAATAACTAAATAACATGTTCACATCATAAGCTCATAAGCATTTGTCATTCATACATATCAATCACATATGCAATGTCAATCCAAATTAGTACAATACCATATCACAAATATGTCAGCTCATACCCGAATATCGTAACCATAACCATCTGCATAGGCCAATCCAACCCAGTGTGATACATATAACATCAATATCTTCACTGAAATGAACATAATCATTACACATATGACCAATCCAAGTTACAACATCAAGATCTCAATGAAATAACCCTAATCATCGAGTTAATAGCATATAGAAAGAATAAGTTATATATCATGTTCATCAACAACATATAACCTAATCATCAAGTTATCTAACATAAAACAACAATAACAATGCATACAACCACAAGTTACCATCATTCTTTACTATCTGACTCAAGTACCTATGACTATACTAATCAGCTATCATCTATCATGTACGTAATCATAGCATCAAAAGACATATAAACCTAATGTATATAAACCTAATGCATATAGCAATCCATTAACTAACATGCCTACATGCCAAACATACAATACATGTATGATGATCTGCTCTTATCCCAAAGTATAATGTTGCAACCTCATTATGGTGATCTGCATATCCTGCTCTATCTCAGCCAACACAATAGCATCATAACATAACAATAGCATCATGATGACCTAAATTGCATACAATGACTTCACAAGGCATTTTTTACTTACTATACATGCATAACCATAATCAATACCATACATGCATGACAATGACATATAGACATATAACACATGAGTACCAAACCATATACACATCATTCTAGCTAGAGTCCATTCATCAATGCACAACCATATCAACTACACAAACCATGAACTCATGCATGACAACAACCATTACTCCATTGCACACATTGCCACATGCAACCATAAACATGCATAAGCAATGCCTAATCAACTACACATATGCATGAATGTATGTAGTCAAGCATAAGTGATCAATACTTGTAACCAAACCTACTAGATTGATACATGTAATCAAACATACAAGAATGCAAACTAGCATACAAGGATGTAATCAAGTGACATATAACAAAATGTAAGTGACATATAATGATATGTAACCAGTCATATACACATGATGATGCAATCCACAAAATCAACATCAAGTTCCTCATGACAACCTTACTACAACCATGATCAACATTATGTAATGCGACATGCACATGAAATACAAATATAAGAGACACACATGCAACTGACATGCATGCACAACTGACACACACCACCCATCCAATCTTAGAGATGAACCATGCTTTGATACCACTCTGTAACACCATCCTCCTACATCCACCAAAGTAACCATGCAAACTAGGGTAAACATGAGACGAGAGACTACTATATCAAATTTGACCTCCTATGTGACCTTAAGTAAGTGGAATCAACGGAACACCACACATAGTCATCCAACATTGTCAACAAAACCCTCAGGAGACAAGTTAGTCACTCAAACAGCCTATCCTTGGGTCCCACTGTTGTTCTATATCTCTTAGGCCATACTCACTCTCATGTTATGGGCAAAGGAGTGACTAGCAACCTAAATTCACTCTCACAGACTTGCCTGCCAGCGACTAGAGACCAAATTTGTCAATTTTATGCCAATGACTCTTGGATTTAAGCCACTTTTTTAGGCCCAAAGCCCAGGCCACTGCCCATAATGGAGTGATGGCCTAAAATCAGTAAAAGCAATGAGTTGAACAAGACCATAACTAAACCCCTACTAGCCATGATAGGCATTTCGTCAAACATATCATCAACATGTAACCTACATGTGTAAACAACAAAATTAAGTGTAGGGATCTCATACTTATCTAATAATCACTATGAACCAATGTTCCCTTGTGTCAATTTCTACATTATCATCTATTAGGTCATAGACACATTATCCATCCATGTACACATAAAAACATGTTGAGATCCATATATAGTTGTTTTCATAAAATATACATATAACCAACATAATAGGAACAGAAATACCATAAACATATCAGCCATCAAAATCCACATATACATCAATACATTTGCACATGAAAATCAAGGGAATGAACTTCTCATTAATGCAATGAAGCAACTAGAGAGGGGACTACCATGTTCAACCAGACCATAGATTGGCTTAACCAAGTCTCTCTTCAGCCAATCACCCCTGTGTCATATTCCAAACATGAATGTGGGACTCATAAAACACATCAAAAACACCAACCAACATGGATGTCACTGGAGTTCTCTGCCTACACCGTGAGCAATTTGAGTGCCTCCTAGTCTCTCATAATTTACCGCAATCCACAGTCTGATCCAGGGATCACTAGGCCCTACACCGAGACATACTCTCCAGGATTTACCGTGCATCCCACCCTGGGATCACTACGCCCAACGGAGAGAAAATCCTCCTCTTGGCTTTATTGTATATCTTGCCATTCACTGTCAAGAATTCCTAAGCCGACCGAGGCACACAATCTAGCTTTACTGCAACCCACAGTTTGTTTCAGGGGTTACTAGGCTAGTGGCTTCATTATCCTCAGTATCGTTTGGGGACCACTCAGACCATGTGTTTGTCAATTCGCATATCCACCCCACTCAGTTGCGAATCCAATCTGGTCATCCCACATCAACTGAAGTATGAGAACCCATCTCATCAAGGCTATCAAGAAATAGCAAGGCTAGGCTTAAAATACTATCACACCTAATAGAGTCCATTCCATGATAGGAGAGCACCACATGCAATCCCATTCATGCCAAATATAGCAAGGAATACACACATGCAAGTCGATATCTGTAATGAAGCATGTCGTAGCTGCTTGATCCTGCTTTTCCCTACTTGATGTTTGCTTCCTCTTGCCTTATTTGTCTTTCTTACTCCAATGCCAAAGTGCTCCTAAGTGTCCAAGAGTGAGAGAAAGAGAGAGAATAATGAGAGAGCTCCAAAAGTCAACTGATCAAGCTTTGCCCACTGATCCTCAAAATCCTTTTTATCAATGAGGCCTTTATTTTCTTCTTTTTCCTCCTCACATGCAACCTGTGACCTTTCATCTTCCTTTTCTCCTAATTTCCTTTATTTTCATAAATAAAATACCAATAGATGCCTCATGCCTTTCCAAAGCCTTAGCCATAGTCAACCAAGTGAACACCCCCTAGGATGTCCTACCCAACATTAAGCTAGAATATGTGTCCCATCATCCGTGGTTTTTATATATTTGTACATTCACGAGGGATGTTACAACCTCTAAATGACTAGGATTTTATAATTTAAACTTGTGATTCTAATGAATCCCTGCTAGAATTTTAGCAAAATTATCTCGAAAATACACCCAGAAAATGACTAAAACATAGAAAGTTGAATCATTGAAAAACATCTAAAGCACTCAGTGATTTCATAGCTTAAACTTGGGATTCCAACGAATCCTTGTAAAATTCCTCACAAAATTATCAAGAAAATATGCCCAAAAAAGGACCAAAACTTAGAAATTTTAATCCCCTAAAAACCCTCTAGAACACTTATAAATTTCATAACTTAAATTTGTTATTGTAATGAATCCTTGCAAAATTCCTAACAAAATTAACTGAAAAAGAAAAAACAAAACAAAAACAAAACAAAAGCAAAAACAAAAAACAAAAAAACTCAAAATGGTTAGACTACACTTTATATATATATATATATATATATATATATATATATATATATATATATATATATATTTGGAATGAAAAGATGACAATCCAAAGTACTTCCCCATGTTTACCTAATTTGTCAGTAGTGTCTCACCCCAAGGGAATATAAGAGATTCAAACTTGTGATCGGCAACAACTAGCAACAATATCAAATAACTTTAGCTCTAGACCACTTGAGCTAACCCTTAAGACTAATAGCGTTGTAGTCTAACAAATAGAGGATAGACAAAATGGTTTTTCCGTCAAAGTATGGCAATACAATTTTTAGTAAGATTTTGATTTTTTGTTGTTTAAAATGTACTTTCGAATACATAAATCGATTCAGCACCTTGAAAAAAACCCCTCTATCTTGGTAGATTATACAACTTAAACTTATGATTTCAAAAAATTAGTAAGGAAAAAAATAATTGAAAAAAAAAACATTTAATCTATATATATATATATATATATATATATATATATATATATATAGTCTAACTTATAGACTAAATAGTTATTTTCGGAGTTGTCTTTAGTGTGACTTTTTGGAGATTCCGGTGACGAAATCCAGCGGAAAAAATTGAGGTTCAATCTTGATTTGTATTATTTAAAATGGTTTTTTAAGTGCATATTTGGATTCGGCACCCTAAAAAACCCCTAGGACTCTTTGATTGTGGAGAAATTAGCTATCAAACTTGCGATTTCAATAAATTGCTGCTGGATTTTAGAGGAATTTGACCAAAAAAACCCACCGGAAAAGCTTCCAAAAAGTCTCACTAAAGACAACTCTGTTATTTTCAATGGTAATACAATTTCAAGCTAGAATGTGATTTTTTGTTATTTAAAATATATTCAACACTGTAAAAAAAACCTGTCAGCACTCCAATTTTACAAATTAAACAACTTAAACACAAATTTTTAAAAATCCTACCAAATTAAATTTTAATAAAAATTAACAGAAAAATATCATAAAAAACTGTATTTTTGGATACAGCTTGAGTGGGCCTAATGGTTAGGAGCATGTGTTTCCTCCTAAGAGGTCATAGGTTCAAAACCAGAAGGGCTTAGAGTATGTATTCCTTCTTAGTCTTAGCAGTCAAATCACTCTGCGAAAGTGTATTATTTAACCCTAACTTTATTTACATTTCCATAATTATCTTATCATACATTCCCATACTTCAATGTTATTATTAATTCTAAACTGTTTTCATTAATCATTTTTTTTCCATTTACCACATATTATATTTATTATATTAATTTATTTTTAATCCGAACTTTATTTACAGGTCCATACTTATCTTATGATACGTTCCCATACTTCAATCTCATTATTAATTTTAACCCCTTTTCATCAATTATTTGTATTTCCATTTGCCCTGGCTGCTTTTTCCTAAACGGTTCACTCAAAATATTGAACATTTTACCTTTCGAAATGTGAGTTTTTATCCAAAATACCATGAAGAGTTTAATCTTAAATTCTATACAAGGTTTATAATAACATAACTTAAAATTTCATAAAATATTGATAATAATATTTCATATATAAAAATTTAAAAAATATTAAATAATAAAATTTTGAATTTAAGTTTATATGATTCATGTTTGAATTATTAAGAAATTTTCAGCAATAATCACATAGGATAAGTTTTATTAACTTTTTTATAATCAACCAGTGTGGTTCATGGTCAAAACAAAAACTTATCTTGATAATAAACCACAACTTATTTTGATGATAAACCACACTTGTTGATTCAAAAGAATCAATAAAATGGTTGATTCAAAGTCAATCAAACTTCTCCTATATAATTATTGCCAAAAATCTCTCAATAATTAAATAATAAAATTATTAATGATTTAATTTTATATTATAGACTTTATTTTGTATTAAATAATAATAATAAATATCCTCACCATAAACCACATTAATTAGTTTGAAATAGATCAATAAAATTTTTCCTCTATAATTATTGTTTAAAAAATAAATTTATTAATTATTTAATTTTATATAAACTTATGAATTATTTAATTTTATATTATATAGTAGTTATTTTGTATTAAATAATAATAATAAATATCATGACAATGTACGTTCATAAAACTTCTTTTAGAGGATTATTGCTCAAAGTCTCTCAATATTTAAAAAATAACCTTATCAATTATTTAAATAATAAATTTATTAATTATTTAATTTTATGTTATATAGTAGTTATTTTGTATTAAATAATAATAAACAGTGATGATGAAGGGTGTCATAAAAATTTTTTATATGATAATTTAGTTGTCTTTAGTGTGAATTTTTGGAAGTTTTTCTGATGGATTTTTCTGGTTTAATTTCTCTAAAATCTAGCAAGAATTTATTGAAATCACAAGTTTGATGGGTAACCCCTGCACAATAGAAGTGCCCTAAAGGGGTTTTCAAGGTATTCAATCCATATATCTAGTTTAAATAACACAAATCAAAATTTAACAACACATTTTCCCACCAAATTCCGGAAACTCCAAAAAATCGCACTAAAAACAACTCCTATAATTATTAAAAAAAAAATTCTCAGAAAAAATTATTTATTATTTAATTTTTTATTATATAACCGTTATTTTGTAATAAATAATAATAATAAATGCATGATAGTTATCCAAAATTGCTTATTTCCATCGTGAAATCATAGCGAATCCAAAACTGCATTAAATATAATATATAATAACATTTGATACAGATATATAAAGATCTTTTTAAAATAATGGTTTTCAGTGTTTAATTTTATTCTTATTTATTAAATAATAATAATAAATTGCACCATACTTATCTAAAAAATGCACGTTAAAAAGGGGCGGCTTTGCTGGAAACTGACCAGATCGTCAAATTTGAAGTCCATGCTACTACGGTCTCATGACGTGGAAAACAGAGTTCTTGAGACTGAAAAAATGGAACAAATGAGAACTCGAAACTTGGGAATCCACCGCGATAAATACGTGAAGCAGTTAAATGACAGTTTCCACAGGCGCGCGAAGCGCCAACTCCTCTATTAACATTTCCCGACTTACAACTCTCTTTTGTCCCTGCGTTACCCTTGCCTGCTTTTCATTGCTTGCTTTTTCTTCTTATATTGTGTCGCCATGGATTCACGGCCTGCAATTTTTTCAATCATCGTACTCTCTGCAATAATGGCTTCAGCCACAACGAACTCCGTGAATGCCCAGCGGCCGGATGACAGTACGGACGTCACCGAATTTATCGAATCGTCGTGCAAGGTGACTCGGTATCCGCAGCTCTGTGTTTCATCGCTCTCTCCATACGCGGGATCTGTCAATGCCACGCTGAGGGACCTGGTGAAGCTGGCCACGCAGGTGAGCCTGAATAATTCGCGCAGTGTTACCAATTGGGCAGACGACCTGAAAGAGGGCAACCGCAATCTAACCAAAGAAGAAAGTGCGGCGCTGGACGATTGTATTGAGAATTTCGGGTACACCAATGAACAGATTCAGCAATCTGTGACGGAAATCGAGCATTTGACGCAGAGGACGTTCAACGCTCTAATAGACGACATACAGATATATATGACTGCCGCCCTTATTAACGAAGACTCCTGCATCGACAGCTTTGCCAACGCGGCGGGCAACGTTTCGGCGTTGGTCACACCCCGCGTGCAGACTGAGTCAAAATTGATCAGCAACGCTCTAGCTCTCATCGACGCACTCGCCTCCAGCGGAGGTGATGCCAGTCCACCACTCTGAACGCCCAAACGTCTAAAGGAGTTGTCTGATTTTTTGGAGATTTTGGTGACAAAGTCTGGCATAATGCGATTTTTTTTTTGGAGATTTCAGTGACAGAATTCTGCCGAAGAAATTGAGGTTAAATCTTTATTTGTTGCAGTTAAAATGGTTTTTAACTGTATATTTGGATTCAGCACTCTGAAAAATCTCTGGAGCGCCTTGATTGTGCAGAAACTAGCTATCGATTCCAATAAATTACTGCCGGATTTTAACCGAAAAAACCCACAAAAAAACTTCCAAAAAATCTCATTATAAACAACTGCACGTCTAAATTCCTGTTAGGTCTCCTAGGAAGAAGCACATGGGCTCTAGAACCCAATTTAATCTGTACTCAACAATATTTAATAAAACCGATTTATACTACGATTATATCTCTTATGTATATTTTTTTCCCATAATGGTGTATTATGGTTGAAATTAATGGAATCTGAACAGCTCTCTTTCATGCTAAAACAAAAAATAAGTTAGTGCAAAAGTTATGATAAATTTGTAAGTTTTAATTTACAATGTTTAAAATATTGAAGATGTAAATCTTCATTCAAGATAAAGATGGCCATATTAAATAGTAAATTTGAATTTTTGAATTTATAATAAAAATTACTTGAATTAAGTTAAATAATCAAAATTTTTATAATTAAAATATTTAATGTAAATATTTAAGGAGTTGTTTAAGTAGTAATGGAAGTAATTTGAGTGTGTAATAAGTAAAAGATCAAATTCCCGGATTATGACTGGTATACCAAAAAAATATAGGTTAGAAAGTTAATTAACCAAACATAACAATTTGTAAACTTATTAAAGAATAACCAAATAAATTATGTTTGTTTGAATATTTTGTTTAGTTATATATTATTTTTGTTTTTTGAAAAATATTAGATTTTATATTAGTTTATGATCCAGTAATTGTAATCCTAACCTAAACACCTATATTAAATTTTTAATATCAAACTCTGCGGTATAATAATAAAAATAAATCAAAATTCAAAAATCAAATCATATTACTCACATAGTTAATTTCACTAACATACTGTATCCACCTGATAAAAAAAAGTCCAAGCATGGCTAATATAACAAATCAAAAAGCAGCAAAATACACTGAAGCATATTTCTATATAATAAAATGTAAATAGATGGAGTTAATTAGGTTAAATTGTAATATAAAAACTCATTCATTTCAGTAGTTCCACATATGTAGTTAATTACGTTAAATTGTAATATAAAAACTCATTGGTTATTCCAAAAGAATTTATTTTTATTATTCATTTTAATTACCTCATTCAATTTACATATTTTCTATCGTAATAAATTTTAGAATTGTTTAATTTATTTTAAAACATAATAAAAATAAAAATAAAAAAATAAAAAATATAGAATTATTTAATTTATTTTAAAAAATAATAATAATTAATAAATATAAAAATAACAATAATCTAATTCAAAAAAGCTTGGATAAAAATTAAACCCAGGTAAAATGTTTCGTCCTTTTCAAAATAAGCGATTCCTTAGTAGAAATATTTCACTATAACCGTAAGTTATAAAAGTTTGCATATGCTATTTGTCAGAATTTAATGATATGTGTGTTTTTTTAGGAGACTAAAAAATAATAATAATAATAATAATAGATAGTGTAGCTTAGTTTAGTTGAGAAATAAAAAATTATTATTATTATTAAAATTAAATTAAATAATTAAATAATATTTATATTTTATTATAATGATTTTATAAATATTAATGTTGAAAAAGTTTGTATTGAGATTAAATTGGCAAGAGTTTGAAAGAAAAAAATTTGTAAAAAAATATAAAAGCAAAGTTGAGCATTTAAAGTATAGAGAGATGGAATTGCACAGGGGCAGAGAGGGGGAAGAAGAAAGACATTGAGAGTGATAAGTAGAGAGAGAGAGTGACAAGGGAGATATGGAGAGAGAGTGTGTATGTTTAGGGGTGAGATAAAGAGAGAAAGAAGGAGAGATGGAGAGAAGGGGGAAGAGAAGGAGAAAGGGATGGATATAGTAACATAGTTAGAGAGAGAGAGGGGATTGGATGGCAAAGAGAGAGAAAGGGAGGAAGATAGAGGGATGTATGAGAGAAAGAGAGAGAGAGAGAAATGATGAGAATAGGACTTGAGAGAGAGGAAGAGAGTGATGGGGGAAGACAGAGGGAGGTAGGAGAGAAATGGAGAGAGAGGACTTGAGACAGAGGAGGAGAGAGGGAGGCAAAGAGGAGGAGAGAGGGAGGGATAGAGAGATGGATTTGGAGGAGGAGAGAGGGAGGGAAGAAGAAATACATAAAGAGTGAGAAGTGGAGAGAGACAGGGAGTGACAAGGGAGAAATCGAGAGAGATTTTGTATGTTTGGGGGTGAGATAAAGAGACAAAGGAGATATGGAGAGAAGGGGGGAGAGATGCAGAGAGGGAGGGATACAGTAACAAAGTTGGAGAGAGAGAGGAAGGAAGAGAGAGAGGACGTGAGAGAGTGGAGAGAAGGAGGGAAGAGAGATGGAGTTGGACGAAGAGAGAGAGAGGGAGGTCAGAAGAAATACATAGAGAGATAAAGGTGGGGAGAGAGAGAGAGAGAGGGATTGATAAGGAAGATGGATATAGAGGGAGAGAGGAAAGAAAGAGGGAAGAGAGATCAAAATGGGGGAAAGGGAGTGATCTAGGATGTTTTCGCTTATAGATGTATAGAAAAAGAATTGCATATAAAATTGCAGCTTAACACATAAAAGTGCACTGAAAAGAAGAAGAAAACACATGAAAAGGCATAAACGAGAACACCAAGGCTTGATAATGGAGTTCGCCCAATTCAGACTACGTCTCTGGGCCCAACTCAACAATGGAGAGGCATTTCTTATTAAATGGCATGAATAAATAGAATTACATTCATCAATCTGTCCACAAAGAAGCTTATACCTCCAATCTGCAAGGTGGCTATGAAATGAATTCCTGAGATGGAGTGGCATGCAGCGCCAAAGCTTCCCGCAGCTATAGAAGAGACTGAAATTGTGTAACTATTCAAAACAACTCAACAGATGCTCTCGGCCCCAGCGAAACAGTGTGTTGCAACCATAAAAAACGCCTCCCCTCGCTCTTTCCAACGATCCTCTTTTATAATGAATTCTCGGACAGGATCCCATCCCAATCAGGGCTTGTCTGGCTCTTAACAAAGGCTGGTAGAGTGGAATAATCGGCTGGGTGCAACCGCCTCTCAAAGATGGTCTTTTATCATTGAAACAATAAAGCTTCAAAATCCCAAAAAACACTGCAAATCTGCCCAAAAACCATATACCCAGACCTCAAAAACCATTAAATCAGGCTTATATTCTGTATCAGGTCCGCGCTGAGGTCGCGAATCGGCGTTTCAATATGTCCCTGGCCTAGTCCTCGGGAAAGACCGACTGTCGATCATCGATCGTCGATACCAGCGTCGGCCGATCGCGTCGGCACCCTGCACATATGTCGCCCAGCAGTGTGTTGGAAGTTCCGTCGATCAATGTATCGCTGATCCAACTGCCCGATCTTCGATATAGCTTATACATAGATATATGATTGCCGACTGTGATGACCTCCGATTGGCCGATCTGATCTAAACAGAGATTGGCGATCGACGATTCCATGGTCCAATGCTTAAGTCTGTCCTATGTGACCTTCGATTTCGATTTGCCTTTAAGGCTTTAAGACCCATTTCTAAAGGAAATTCCTCATTCTCTTAAGAATTGAAGAGCCCTTCCTTTTGCAATAACTTCATCATCTAGACTCGGATCGAAGTACCGTTTGTACCGTTGGAATCAGGAAGACGAGATCTACATTCTGGTCTTGAGTTGAATTCATTCTGCCCACTTGGATTTTCTAAGTTTTTCCATGCCATTATATTTGAAGATCCATCTAGATCAATCCTCCCCATTGAGGAGCTTTTGGACCGCCAAAAGCTTTTCATTAGTCAATTGGCAAGTGAGGGAACTATGCCCTCACTTTCTCTTTCTCCAGCCATCTGGCCTTGTTGTGATGCATTCCCTTGAATCCAACTCGAAGGTAATCTACATCTCCTTGCTGTGAAGTCCTGGTTCTTCTGTCGAGGATGATGTCTTCGGGTAACTCATCAAGATATTCAGGTGAAAAATCATTGATGGTAGGAACTATGCCTACCTCATCAGTGTCCATGATCAAAGGTGGTTCATACAGCTTCAGGTTCTCCACATTCACTACTGAGTACATCTGCATATATACTGGTAAGTCAAGACGAAAAGCATTGTTCCCAATCTTCTCTAATATGGTGAATGGTCCATATCAGATTGGCCGCAACTTCTTTCCTTCTCCCTTCATCCTGTCTTTGTTGATGTGGAACCACACCTTGTCGCCCACTTGGAATTGATGGTCGACCCGATGTTTATTATGTCGAGACTTGTAACGAGCTTGACTCTTCTCCAACTGCTCTTGCACTGCTTGGTGAATCATTTGGATTCGCTGAATGAACTGTTGAGCTTTGCCTTTATCATTACGTCCACTGGAGCCATCCTCCCTTCCAAAGACCATGTGTAAAGGGTCCTTTGGCAGGTAACCAAAGCATGTCTCGAATGGTGACCACTGTGTCGATGAATGCACTACTCGGTTATAGGAATGTTGTATATAGGGAAGATGCTCATCCCACAACTTGGATGCTTCCCACAATAGCCTCGTAATAGGTATACCATGGTATGGTTAACAACCTTTGTCTGTCTGTCAGTTTGCAAGTAAAATGTCATGCTCCTTTTCAATTTGGTGTCCATCATTCTCCACAAGCTAGTCTAGAACTCCCCAAGAAAGTGAGAGTCTCGATCTGACACAATTGATGTGGGTAATCTAAAGTGGATCCAAACATACTGAAAGAAAAGAGAAGCAGTCTACTCTACAGTAATCTGCTTTTTACAAGGTATAAGAATACACGTTTTGCTAAAATAGTCAACGACCACATACAAATAGTCGTGACCCTTCCTAGACAAAGGTAAACCTCCTACAAAGTCCATTGACACACTTTCTCGTGGACGACTCGGAATAGGGAGTGGTGTGTAGAGCCCAAGTTTTATATTAGAGGGCTTTGAAACAGAACACATCACACAACCCTTTACATAGAGAGTCACAATGTTTTTCATATGAGGCCAAAAAAAAAATCTTTGTACATGACATAAAGTCTTTTCGACACCAAAGTGTCCAGACACAAGAGAGGTGTGGGCCTCTTGAATTACATGCACTCTTTCTCCTATGGGAATACACAATTTACCAAGGTGATACAACATTTTCCCCTGCAAGTGATAGTTGTCCACCTGTGAACCACGGGTTAGTTTTGCATAAAGCTCCTTAAAGACATCATCATTAGCATATTGTTTAGCATAACTTTCAAAAGACAACGAAGCATTATGCAAAATAACAGAAGCAGAAATAGGAGGGTGAGATAGCACATCGACAACTTTATTGCTAGTGCCCTTCTTATACTTCATTACCAAATGAAACTGTTGAAGAAAGCCCATCCACTTGAAATGATGAGTTTGCTGCAACTTGGTTTGTGACTGAAGGTACTGCAAGGGCTAATGATCTATATGGATGATGGTCTCCTTGCCGATCAAGTAGTGTTTCCACTTTTTCACACTCTGCACCAAGGCATAAAGCTCCTTGTCATAGGTGGGATAGTTTATCATAGCTTGAGAAAACTTATCAGAATGGTAACAAATTGACTTCTTTTGCTGCATTAATACAGCTCTCATGGCATAAGCACTGGCATTTGTTTCAATCTCAAATGGTTGTTGGAGAGTGGATAAGGCCAAGACTGGCGTGGTGCTAATTGTATCCTTCAATGTTTCGAAGGACTTCTACTATCTTCCTCCCCACTGGAAGACCTGTTTTACACCTGTTAATGTGTGTGAAGGTGATTCGTTCTCCACATTTCACTAGTTTCAATCCCACTTTTTCACCCCTGTGAGCATCACCCGATGCAATGAGTGCTAAGTGAACTATTCAAAAATCATGAGAAATTAGTCAGTTACGACTACCTCTCATGGAAATGGTCATACGTTTGAATAACTTACTTAACGCAGTTGAATCCCAAAAATGATATCTAATATAATGCACTGCGTAAATCCCCCATACTTAATTCAAAAAGAGTCAAGGGATCTCTACTTGAATGTTCATGAGGCACAATACTTGCTAAGGTTTTGCAAATGGGGTAGCAAGCTAAGTGGGCTTGATTGTGGGGAAAAACTCCACAGTTAAGCGCGCTTGAGCCAGAGGAGTTCTGGATGGGTGACCTCCTGGAAGTCCTGGTTACCGGTGCAAGCCCCGGAAGTGATGATTGATGCTATGTGATTCGTTCTCCACATTTCACTAGTTTCAATCCCACTTCTTCACCCCTGTGAGCATCACCCGATGCAATGAGTGCTAAGTGAACTATTCAAAAATCATGAGAAATTAGTCAGTTACGACTACCTCTCATGGAAATGGTCATACGTTTGAATGACTTACTTAACGCAGTTGAATCCCAAAAATGATATCTAATATAATGCACTGCGTAAATCCCCCATACTTAAATAATAGAGAAATTAGCAATAAATCTCCTCGAATACTGGACTGCACCTAGAAAGCTACGAACCTCAGTTACACTAGTAGGCTTAGGCCAATTTACGATCGCTTCAACTTTAGCGGGATTGATTTTTAACTGACCATGACCAACAATATGACCTAGGTAACCCAAAGAGGTTTTCCCGAACTCACACTTTGACAATTTTACAAAGAGTTTTTCTTTCTTCAACACATCAAGCACTTTCTTTACATGACTCACATGTTCAAACCAACTCTTGCTGAAAACTAATATATCATCTAAATATACAAGAACAAACTCATCAATGAAAGACTGAAATATATCATTCATAACCCGCATAAAGGTGGCTGGAGCATTACAAAGCCCGAATGGCATTACCATCCATTCGAACAACCCCTGCTTGGTTTTAAAAGCAATTTTCCACACGTCCTACTCCGCAATTCGGACCTAGTAATAGCCACTGCGCAGATCCAATTTTGTGAAATATATAACACTTTTTAATTGATCCAATAAATCACTATACGTGGAAGGGGATAACGATTTTTAACTGATATTTTCTTGAGTGTGCGATAATCCATGCACATCCTCCAGCTACCGTCCTTCTTGGGCACTAGAATAATTGGCGACCCGCATGGAGAGGAGCTCGACCTGATCATGCCTTGGTCCAGCAATTCCTATACTTGACACTTGATCTCCTCCATTTCGATTGCTGACATTCTGTACATGCCGATATTCGGCAAATGGGCTTCATGAAATAGGTGGATTTCGTGTTGGATTTCCCTCTTCGGAGGTAGCCCCCATGGCTCCTAAAATAGTTCATTATAATCAGAAATCAAATCCATCAACTCCTGTTTATGCTTACCATCGTAGCTTTGGAACGCGTCTATGAATTCGGACTCCTTTTCCCTGATGACCATAAGCATGCATGCCTTGCTGGGGTTCACCAACCGTTTCATCTGCCCAACGCTTACGAGGCTGGCATTAATTTTGTTTTGATGAGCCTGAACTATGTACTCTATCCCATCCTTAGTGGTGTGATATTTATTTTCATGGCGGAAAAGACAACTTTTCTGTCATACAGGTAGGGGCTCCCCAATACCATGCCACAGATGTCCAACGGTATAACATCCATCTCTACTTCATCTACTAGCTTAGAAGCAATCACAAATTTTACCTTGCATTGCTAGTTTACATTCAATTCAGCTTTATCATGTATCCATCCCAACGAGTAAGGCTTTGAGTGTGGTTTTGTTTCCAGGCCTAGCTTCTTTACTAGAGATTATACAATTAAATTTGCTTGGGACCCCGTATCAAACAAAGTTTCTACTTTGGTATGGTTTACTACTACTCTGATATGGAATAATTCAATCCTTTTTCTATCATTTGAAATGGACTCATCTACAGAACTGGTGCTTCCCTGTGATTTAGAATCAACAAGAGGTGTAAAGGTACCTTTTGTTCCCGCTGCTGTGACCAGCGCTTCATCTCCTAAATCTAATCCAAGGTCTTTCTGTGTTGCTACCATTGTTTTCTGCTTCCCTTTTCCTCCATAATTCTTTGGGCGTTTCTCTAGGTGTTGCTTCCAACAGTGATCATCATCGTGGCCTTCCTTCTTACAATGATTGCAATAAGGCTGCTCTCCTTCTTTGTCTACTGCTATTTTCTTCTCCTTCCCTTTCCATTTCACTTTGGATTTTCCATTGGGAGGTTTGAACGGTGGCTTTCGGGATTGGTCCTCTCTCTCATTCCTGCCCCTGTTGTTAATATGAATTGCTTTCACACTAGCTGCGTCAATAGTGGTTGGTTCAAACAACAATAATGAATGCCAAATATAACTATGCAATGAACCAATATACTTAGTTACAACTTCAGGTGTATCTAGTGCAATACCCAAATTCAGTGCTTTCTTCCTAAATTCTTCTGTAAAACTTTGATCATCATGCCTTTTGCCTTGCCTTAAATATTGCCAATTCATTAAAGCTTTTTGTTTGTATCCTAAGGGATAAAATTGTTCCTTTAATGCAAAAGTAAAAGTAAACCATGAGGAAAAGAGATTACTCACATTTTTATTGCTCTGCAATTTACTCTCCCACCAAATGAGAGCTGTGCTACCCAGACGTAGAGAGGCCAGCTAGATTTTCACCTCATCCTCTGTGATTTGTTTGAATCCTACAATAAACCTCAATCTACCTGATCCAATTGTTAAGTTTTTCTGTGTTACTTTCACCATAAAACACAGGAAGATCAAATTTAACATCTAATTTAAAAAGGTTTCTTCGATGCATCCTTTGGATTTCTCTGATTATGGTGGTGTGGGGAAGAATAACCTTCACCACCAGAAGGAGAAGGAGGGGGTTCTTCTCCATCATTCCCATGTGCTGAACCTTGTCCTTATGGATTCCTCTCTTCAGCAATTTCCAATCTTATAACTAGCTAACTGATATTCTCTGCTATTGAGTAGAAACTCTTTCTGAAATTGCGCTCCTCTTCAATACAAGCTTCCTCTTCAACCATGTTTCTTCTTCGAGTGCACACCCTGCCTCTGGATCAAAAGGTTATAGATTCCCTTCGCCTCTTTGAAGTTTGCCTCTTGTTAGCATACAAACATGCAATTCACATCTAAAAGCCTTGCTCTAATACCACTTGATCTAGTATGTTTTCGCTTATAGATGTATAGAAAAAGAATTGCATATAAAATTGCAGCTTAACACATAAAAGTGCACATATGAAAAGAAGAAAAAAGCACATGAAAAGGCATAAAAGAGAACACCAAGGCTTGATAACAGAGTTCATCCAATTCGGACTACATCTCCAAGCCCAACTCAACAATGGGGAGGCCTTTCTTATTAAATGGTATGAATAAACATAATTACATTCATCAATATGTCCACAAAGAGGATTGTACCTCCAATCTGCAAGGTGGCTATGAAATGTATGCCTGAGATGCAGTGGTATGTAGTGCCAAAGCTTCCCGTAGCTATAGAAGAGTCTGAAATTGTGTAACTATTCAAAACAGCTCAATAGATGCTCTCAGCCCCTGCGAAACAGCTTGCTGCAACCATAAAAAACGCCTCCCCTCTCTCTTTCCAACAATCCTCTTTTATAATGGATTCTCAAATAGGATCCCATCCCAATCAGGGCATGTCTAGCTCTTAATAAAGACTGGTAGAGTGGAATAATCAACGGGTGCAACCGCCTCTCAAAGATGGTCTTTTATCGTTGAAATGATAAAGCTTCAACATCCTGAAAAACACTGCAAATATGCCCAAAAACCATATACCCGGACCACAAAAATCATTAAATCGGGCTTATAGTCTGTATCAGGTCCGCGCTAAGGTCACGAATTGGCATTTCGTTGTGTCCCTGGCCTAGTCCTCGGAAAGACCGATCGTCGATCACCGATATCGGCGTCGACTGATCGCATCAGCACCCTGCACATATGTCGTCGGCAGTCTGTTGGAAGTTCCGCCGATCAGTGTATCACCGATCCGACTGCCTGATTGTTGATATAGCTTATACATAGATAGATGACCGCCAATTGTGGTGACTTCCGATCCGTCAATCCGATCTTATCGGAGATCGGCGATCGAGGGTTCCATGGTCTAATGCTTAAGTCTGTCCTCATGCGACCTCCAATTGTGATTTGCCTTTAAGGCTTTAACACCCATTTCTAAAGGAAAATCCTCATTCTCTTAAGGATTGAAGAGCCCTTCTTTTTGTAATAACTTCATCATCCGGACTCAGATCAAAGTACTGTTTGTGCCATTGGAATAAGGAAGACGAGATCTGCATTCTGGTCTTGAGTTGACTTCATTTTGCCCACTTGGATTTTTTGAGTTTTTCCATGCCATTATATCTGAAGATCCACCTAGATCAGGGAGAGAAGGGTGAGAGAGAGAGAGAGGGAGAGGAGGAGGGAGTGATAGAGAGATAGATTGGATAAAGAGAGTGTATGTTTTGGGGGTGATATAGAGAGACATAGGGAGATAGAGATATAGATGGAAGGTGAAGAGAGAGATGGAGAGAGATATGGAGGGACATAGAGATTCATAGATATGGAGTGAGAAAGTGTGTGTGTTTGGGATGGTGAGATAGAGAGACAAAGAAGGAGAGATGGAGGGAGATATAGATATAGACGTGGGGGGAGGGGGAGGAGAGGGAACAATATTTCTTGCATTAGATGCATTGATTTCAGTGTAGATGGTGATTTCTAATCCTATTTGATTGCTTTCACTAGATGCATTGATTTTAGTGTAGATGTTGATTTCTAATGATATTTGATTGCTTGCACTAGATACATTAATTTCAATGTAGACGATTTCTAATCCTATTTTATTGTTTTCACTAAATGCATTGATTTTAGTGCAGATGGTGATTCTAATCTTTTTTTATTGCTTGCACTAGATGTCTTAATTTCAATGTAGTTGTTGATTTCTAATTATATTTTATTGCTTGCACTAGATGCATTGATTTCAATGTAGATGATTTATAATCCTACTTGATTTCTTGCACTAAATGCATCAATTTCATTGTAGATGGTGATTTCTACTCCTATTTGATTACTTGCACTAGATGCATTTATTTGAGTGTACATGTTGATTTCTAATCCTATTTGATTGATTGCATTAGATGCATTGATTTTAGTGTAGATGTTGTTTTCTAATCTTATTTGATTTCTTTCATTAGATGCATTGATTTTAGCATAGATGTTGATTTATGATTTTATATAATTGGATGTATGATGGTACATTAACTTTAAGGTGTGAATTGATTTCAGTGTAAGCACAACAAATTATTGACCATGTACTTTGATTTTCGTGTTATAGTAATTCAACCTATTAATATTGGAGAGAAAGAGAGACAAAGTATGATGTTTACTACAACAACTCGAGCTAAAGATTTAAATGGTTTACGATTTCAACTATCATTTTCATATAATTGATATGAAAAGATGACAAAATTAACAAGGGTGACAATAAGAATAGTAGAAGAAAATAGTTTTAGATTGATCACAATCAAGAGTATTTGTAATTGACTACATTCTTATTATTTACATTTTCTATCATTCAACACTATTACATGTCATTTTGTATTCAAATTTTTTATTTCATCATTTTTCATCATTAAAGTTATTAATAATATTTATCATCTCAACAAAGTGAGGTAACTAAGAAAATTTAAATGACCAAATAAATCTCAGACATATTGACCATATTTAAAACAATTATATGAATATTAGATGTATTTACATATTATTGATGAAATTAATCATATGTTCGATATATTTTCTTTGGTCGCACACAATTGAAACCAACCTAGATCCATCTTAACTCCAGATCTATCATGCACCTAGAGGTATCAAATCTCTCCAGGTGCGAACCTCTTTTTTGAGTGTAAAACTTGAGGAAACATTTGCACCTCGATCTATTTGATCCCTCTCAGCGTTTGGTAGATCTAGAGTTAAGATGGATATAGGTTGGTTTTACATATTTTCTATCGTTCATTTTACATATTTTCTATCGATAATAAATTTTAAAACTACTTAATTTATTTTAAAAAATAATTAATTAATAAATATGAAAAAAACAATAATTTAGTTTTAGAAAAAATAATTTGGTTGCAAATTAAATCCATGTTTAATGTTTCCTCCTTTTCAAAGTGATTCTTTAGTAGAAATATTTCACTATAACCTAAGTTATAAATGTGTGCATATGTTATTTATCGAAATTTAATGACATGTGTGAACCTTTATTTAAGAAATTAAATATATATATTATTAAATAATATTAAAAATTTTAGATAATAAATTAAAAAGAATAATAGTATTATTATTAAATTTACAAAATAAAATTAAATAATGTTTATATTTTATTATAACAATTTTATAAATATTAATGTTGAAAAAGTTGGTACTAGGAAAAAAATGGTAAACACCTTTACTTCCTCTAGAGGTTTAAGATAAGGAGACCCTTATCTCCTCTCCTATTTATCTTAGCAATAGAGGGCCTAGGAAGAGTTATTCAGAAATCCTGCTTGTTGGTACACCTACATGGACTAAGATTATATGGTCCAACATTTCCTCTCTCGAATCAACAATATGTTGATGATGTGGTCCTTTATGGACTACCCATGATGAAAAAGGGCCGAAAAGTATCTAAGGTTATCCAACTTTTCATGGAAGTATTTGGTACAATAGTGAATAATGAAAAGACAAGTGCTTTCTTTTTTAACTGCCCGGATATCATTTAGAAGCAGCTAATTCGAGTATTGGGCTTTCATAAAGGGTCTCTCCCTTCCAAATACTTTGGAGTCCCTTTAATCATTCACTCCAATGAGATTTCCTCTTGAGAGAATATTCTTGAGAAGACAAGGAACAATATCAACAATTGGGCATTTACTCATGCTATTGAAGGCAGCTTTATAGGCAATGTCGAATTATGAACTGGTTGTCATGCCTATTCCCTTAACAATTACACAATGAATTCACTCTCTCTAGACTACTTTCTTGTGGAAAGGTGCAACCAAAGAACTAAATTGGGCACTCATTGGTTGGGAAAAATTGATTGCACCTAAGTGCAATGAGGGATTGGATCCCTGAGACCCGCAATTGATTATATAAGCATATGCCATGAAATTGTTGCGCCTTTGGGTCCAGGGTGGTCTGCAACTTTGGAAATAAATGTGGAAAATAAAATATTTTTGCCTTCTTTCTTAGGAGGAGAGATTAACATTCAGTGGAAACATCAAAGGATCAAGTATATGGAACTATGTTATTAAAGAAAAAGATCTTATCTATAATCATGCATTTTGGGATATCAAATATGGAAAAACAACGAATTTTTGGGAAGAATCTTGGAAACATTTCTTGTGCTTATGACAACATTAGAAATTTCATGAAATACAAACACTCTCCAAAAGACTTGGTACTCAAACCTTAGCATACTTTTCGAAACCTTAAACGGAAAACCAAGAAAGGAGGGTGAAGAAAGAAAAGAAGGATTGGATAGGCACTGATGAGAACTCCCCATGGAAGGAATTCAAAGAATTGTTAACAAATAGACCCATCAGAGTATCGCAGGATCGGGATATTCTAAGATGGGTATATCAATCATCTGATACATTCTCTCTAAATGAAGAATGTCTAATTCTTGTAGGTGAACACATAGAAGCCAACATAGGGTTATGGAGGAACCTAGGGATGATAAGAGCTAGCCAAAAATTCATATTTTCCTTTGGTTGCTTGCACATGGATGAACCCTCACATGGGATTGCCTACGAAGAAAAGGCTATGAGGGACCATCAATTTTCTCTGTATGTTTTCAAGAAGAAGAGACACCACAACACATGTTTATGAATTGTTCTTTTGTGTGCAGTACTTGCGACATTATAGCACAATTTTTTCATTGTTTTGTATCACGATCTGGCACAATCATAGATCTTCTCCTTCAGTGTTTTGAAAATAATTTTAAAAACACCATAGTCCCGCAAGCTTAGGTTGCACTTATGGATTTGTTATATCGCATCTGTTGAAAGAGAAAAACCGTAAAGTATTTGATACAAATAGAAGAGATATTGTTTGTCTAGAAGAGATTATAATTAGAAATATATGAGATACTATACTTGCATCCTCTTTTACATAGGATGAATGGTAAAATATAGAGACAGAGGTTTATATACTAAAAAAAATGGATTTACATCCAAAGGTATTCATTTCTCCTCCAAAATAGTTTTTTGGGCACAAGTATTGTGACTAATATTTTACACCTCCACCACATAATTTTATATGTTTAAGCTTTGATGGTGCATTGAAGGGAAACCCAGGACTAGCAAGGTATGGTGGTTTATTTCATGACGAAAAATATTCACCATTACATCTTTATGCATTCTATTTTGGTACCACAATGAACAACATGGAAGAGTTCCTTGGGTTAGAAAATGGTCTCAAAATAGCAGTTTGTGAGGGATATAGGCTACTTCAAGTCCATGGTGACTCACATCTTGTCATACAATGTCTACGTAAGCTACTGCAGGCCCAACCGGAAGATCAATTAAGTCACAACTAGATATTACATGGAGTAATTATGAGCATCAAAAACCTACAATCCTTATTTCATTATATTATTCCACACCACACAAGGCGTGAAGGTAATAGGGTGGTTGACATCTTAGCCCACTAGGGTAGTCGATCTTCAGGCCTCACTTATGATAAACCTTGGTTGAAGGCAAACCCTGTATAGGATATCCAGTGCATCAACAGTGTTTACAATAGGATCTGTCACAACTCAATGGTCTTACTCCTTGCTCTAGCTAGAGTCCGAGGTCACAACCTAATCAATTAATTCCACAAGACTCTATCCCTAATGAGCATGGATTTATGCCATCAATTATCTTTAGCTCACATTTTTCATGTTTGTCATCAACTCATAGTTTATGGTGCAATTGGTTTTGGTTGTCTGGTTCGGTCTTGTAGGTATCCATTTTTTTCATCCTATTTCTACATAAAACAACATTAAGCACTTCATTTGGTTTGGTCATTGTGTTACCCTTTGCCCCTTCTGAAATTGTTAATTATGTGGGAGACTCATTCAATTGTCTTGTTCTTGTCTGTGTCATATGGTATGCGGGGACATTCTTAATCTAGTTCTTATCGAGTTATTGGTTGGGTGGTTCATCAATTCTTAAGTATAGTCCACACAACCCTTACACATCCACAAATCTAGAGTTAAGAGGAGGTCTATTTTGTTATCAGTCAAGGAGTGTCCATTTTTTCCATTCCATGATGACGTTTTTATCACAGATTCCTCTCTAGTTTCCCTCGTATTAAACCTTATTCATATTCAAATATATCAGCTTCATTTGTGTTCCATAATGTTCATTCTCGAACTCTCACTTTGCTACCACTTCAGTCACAGGGTTCGATTTTGGGTCATGTATTTGAAGTATGGTTTTACTGGTTATACTACCCTAGTCTTGTATGGTCTCACTCTAATCCAAATTTTCATGGCCCCAAGGTTGCGCCAACCTAGTCGATGTGGTGTTTTTTTTGGATGTTCCACCTCCCAACTTTGGTGCCTCTTTGGCTGGAAATCAGTGCCATACCACTTTCACTCCATCTCTCCAGAAGTGAGAAACAAAATCCTTCACTTGGAAGAAAAAGAGTTTGGTGACAAAATATATTCTCTAATACAAAAATCAGTGGACACACCTCCATGTGGAGTCCAGAAACTTAAAAATTTCATAAAATAAGACTTCACTTCTTACATTTTGTGGCATTGCACCATCATCTTGAAATGTTGTTTCACGTGATCATCATGGATAAGCAAGTTGATCACTATCAATTGTTTGCATAAGAAGAGGAGATTAAAAGGATCATCCAGGACATCAAATATAATCTCGATGATATAATTGTCTGACTCACAAGGCTATAACATCATGTGTTCTCTGACACCATCTTTGTTTTTGACTCGCATCCCCACACACCAGCTTTGATCAATGCACCTACAGAGAATTCTTGCCAAGGCAACTCCAATGCGCTCTGTCTAGTCATTGTATTAGATTAACATTCTTTTATGGCACATGGTTTATATTTATAGTCTATTTTATGTATATGTTTACTATGTCTCAATGTTAATCTATATTTTGTGTTACAGTTTTGGTTCATTGTCGTTCAAGAAATCATGTATGTATTTTCTATTGGGATACACAGTGTGTCAGCCACTAAGTTTATCCCACTGGCTTTTTTGGCTAATATTGGGATCAGGATAACATTAATTCTTTAGTACTCTAGTTTAGAGGATCCCAAATAATTTCTCGTAATTCAAGGCTATCAATGTACTAGAAATTTTTTATTAGTTAAATATCCTTATATAGCTTACAAAATAAAAATGGTAAAAGTCTAGGAAAAATTGGTAAAACTTCAATTGATATATATATATATATATATATATATATATATATATATATAATATATATATATATAATATATATATATATATATATATATATATATATATATATATATATATATATAGATATATATATTATCTAAAGTATCCACATTGCACAACATCAAATAAATGCATTGCCACATAAATATGAAAAAAAAAAAATAATGTATAAGAAGGTTAGTGCTACATCACAAATCAACAATGAATCATGTCTTGAATATTGAGTCCTCACTCATACATAAGAGTCAAAATGTCACAAAAAATATGATAGATGTATCTCATCATTATGAGCCATCCACAATTAAATTAGGTACATAAACTAGTGAGTTCCTCTACCTCACTTACAAGAAAAGGTAATGACTTTACCTCTAGAAGAACAAGGTCTTAGGGCTTGAATTGGACTGATGTTCTCTAGAAGAAGAAATAGGAGGTAGCCTCTTATGTCCTCTACTAGTGATCATTCTAGGTGGTGTCACCTCCTCTTGTTCCTCATCTATGTCTCTCTCCCCAACAACTACTACCTCCTGCAATGCCTCCTCCTCTAACCATTAAGGATCGATTCCATGATAGACCTCTAGTTCTCAACCCTCCAAGTGCCATTGGTGTCAATATGATCCAATAAGTCGGCATCCATGTCACATTTTTTCTGAGGTTGCCTCACCCACAATCAAAGATTGTATTAGATACAAACATGTCATTAAGGAACAGAGAATCCAACATGTATGAAGGTCATAAATTACAAATTAATAACTATAAAATTTAAATATTAAAAATAACTATTTATAATGATGTATAAAGAATTTTTCTTTTTGATATTATATATTTTTATTTTATTTTTATATTATGTATATAAATAATATAAATATTAATATTTTGATAGGATTAGTTTTATCAATAATTATTACTAATATAAACATTTTGTATATATAAATATTATATCAGTTTTTAATCTTTGGTTATTTATATATAAAGATAAAATAAAAAGAATTTAATTTTATTAAAACCCTAATCAGATATAGGCATTAATAGGTTGATAAATAAAAATATTTATATATATTTATTAACGAAATAGAAATATAATAAACAAATAAAAAATTAATAAAATTTATATAAATATTGTTAAACATTTCCCCTTTCCCTCCCCGAGTCAAACATATTTGTTTTCTTCTCGCTGTTAGGTTGACCTGTCTCCCTATTTAACCCTATTCCTGGTTTTGGTTCTTCATCATGTCATGATGATGAACCACACTGGTTGGTTCGAAATGCGTTGACCAAAATCTTCAATGTGACTTCTTCCAAAAAAATCTTTATACAATTTATAATGAATTCAAAGTTTTAATTTGAAAATTTTTAACCTATTACATTTCTTGGTGTGTATTTTTCAAGTACACTTCAATGGCACTCGCGTCTAGAGGAACTTCCTGTTTGGTGGAGCACTCAAATTGCAAGATTTTGGAGATATCTTGTCCACCAAACATATAAAAGTTAAAACAAACAATAAAAAACATAAAATAAAAAATTGCAATTTGAAACTTGAAGGAAATTATGAAGAGACGTTAACATTTGAAATGAACTGAATCTTACCTAGAATTTCAGTCTTCCTATCCTTAATAGCCATGCTAAAGCTAAATGTGCCATTTTCCAACCTATATAACTCCATTTATTTAGAAATATATTCACATGCTTTATCAAATGGCACCCTCCTCTCAACACAAGTGAGGAAACCATCCATCACCTTAGACTCAAATCTGAAACCACAAAAGTAAGAAAATGTGGGATTTACGCATATCCCTATAGGATGAATGGGGTGATGGAGGGTATTGTTCCATCACTTGTCAATCACTCTCCACATCAGATATTTTTTCTTAAACCCCTCATCCCCCTTATTATCGTAATAGGAATGGATGGCTTCTTTGGTTCTATTCAAGGAGCCATACAAGTAGTGCATTATGGGATTATCTACATCAACCAATTGAAGAACCTTTACCAAAAGTTTGAAAATGACACACACCTCCTCCACTCCTTCCCAAAAGCGCTCTTGATATGAAACTAGTTTACATATGGCCTCTACCTCCAATTTGTTTCTAAAAGATAAAGGATTTAATATGGTGAAATGAACATGGTCTTCACATCCCACACAAAATTCAACAAAGATTGAAGAGATATGAAACTAGGGGAAAATAGTGTAATGGTAAGATGAACCAACTCCTTTTTTTTTTGTGAATCTACTCATCAAACTAAGTGGAGATTCATGATTATATATATAAAAAAATAATCTGTTAGATTATTCAACAATATACCTCACGAAAGTAATATTCCCTATAATACAATATACAACACAAGGTGCCCAAAACAGGTTATCATACCTCTCCATGAGAAACTTGTCAATAGCAACATAATTTGTAGTATTTCTCATTATCACTTGGAAAACATTCTATGGATCTACCTCCTAAATGAAGATGTCCAACAACTCACATAATAATTGTGCATCTTTAATATGTGCATATGCATCAATGGATTTCATAAACCTTTTCCCCTTGGGAAAACTAACCAAAAAGTTAAGAAGGGTCCTGCCCTTGTGATCATTCCAACCATCCAACATCACAATGCATCCAATGTTTTCCCATCATTAATTCTTTAAACTCCTTCAATCTAGCATTGTAATCATCCTTTTCATTTTGAATAATAGGCCATCTCAACTCATCATAGGAAGGGGCTTTCTACCCTAGGCGAATAATAGAAACATTTTCAAACATAAGCTAGTAGAATGGATTGTTCTTGGAAACCCTAAAAGTAATGTTACTGCATAGAATCACCTACCCACTAGCTTTTCAACTTCTTCCTTCTCAATGTTTTGAAGTGTCAACCTCATAAAAGGTTGAGCACCAAGTGATCAGGTGCTAAAAATTAGGCTCAAAAAACAAGGTGTTAGAATCTTGATAAACTTAGCTTTAGATTGAAGAGCCCGTCATTCTGATTCCAATGGTGCAAGTGGCACTCAAATCCAAGCTCATATGCATAAGTTAGAGCAAGTCAAAGTTCAGGTTTGACTTAGACACATGGCAAGATTGGATGATGTGGCAAGGTCCTTTAGCGAATGAGGAGGTGCCAAGTGGCAAGCCACCATTGGCCCTCGCATGTCTTAAATCACAATTGTAGGTGGTTTGACGTTAAAAATCAGCCCCAGAATAGCCAAGGTCATAGGTGCAATGTGATGGATCGCAATCGCACATTGGCGAAGGGAAGGCATTACGGAAAATCGACCCCAACATACCCGAAGTTACGATAAGATGGATTGCAGAACAAAATCACACAATGCAAGAAAATAGAGTCCTGCATTATGATTACCCACCAATTCACCGCCAAACTGTGATTTGCAACAAGTTCCTGGATGCAAGATGTTTATCGGTTCCAGTTTATAGTGTTGTCGGGTCCACCACATCGCAATTGCACAATCACCCCCCACGTACACAAACCTTAAGCCCGCTAGTCCTTGTCAATTGTGATTTCCGATGAACAATCGTCCGACATAATATGGTTTGCCGCGTGGTGAAATTTTCACCTAGTTAGCATGTTTTTTAGGCTAATTTGTAGGATCATGCCGGAAATGGGGCAATTTGTGGAGTCAATAATGGGAAAGCAAGGGGAAGTCATAAATTCTTCATTTTTTCACCAAATTGAATGCAAAAAGAGGCTAGATAGCCATTTTTCAACATTTTGGACTCATTAGAATAGGTTTTAGAAGCATTTGGGCATTGTAAACAAATATTTTTACACTTTTGAGCATAATAGAGAGGCTTAAGCCATTGGAAGTTGGACCAAGGAGACGTAGCCCAGGAGGGGTGAACTCCTTTATCATGTTCTTGTTGTAATGTTTTTTTGATGATGTTTTGTAGATGTTTATGCTTCTCTTTAGTTTCTGTTTATGTTAAATTTCTCATAAAATTAACATAACAACTCTTCATTTCACTTGCAAAAAATGATTAATCCTTAAGCACAATGAAATAATTTTGTTTATATCTGAGGAGGATCTTAGCACTGCAATCTAATATTCTAAATCAGATCAAATTTGGTATTAGAGGACTAAGTTTTTCTTTTTGAAAGAATGATTTAATTGTTTCACGTTTATGTTATGCTTACAATGTTAAAACTCAAAAGAGGTGAAGGAATGCTTGTTGGAAGCCCTGAAGTCGGGTCAAGGCAAAGGAGAGCAAGGTTGCCACAATCTCCAACACTGGTTCAACCTCAAGTTGCAGGTGAGAATCCAGAGATCATGTCTCATGAAGGAGAACCTACAAACATGACAGAAGATGAGAAGACCTTCAGAAAGCATTTATTTGAGATGACAAAGATGGTGAAGGTCCTCTATAAAGAGAGGAATACTAGGTTGCAAGGGGAAAGTTCCAAACCTCCGAAAGGAGAAGGCTCTTCAGGAGGAGGTAATGGAAATGGAGACAAACCTCCACCCTCTCTACCATCTTCTTCTTCACAAGCATCTTCACCCTCTTCCACTAACACAACCCTTATTCATACTCATCATCATTCTTCAAAAGGAATTGGTAAATCACCTCTTTTAAAACTTGATGTTAAATTCGAGTTTCCCATGTATAATGGTGAAGTTAATGCAGAGAAGCTTGATAATTGGATTTGTTAGTTGGAGGTCTATTGCAAGATTTAAAATCTTCAAGAGGATGACATAAAGATTCAGTTAGCTTCCTTGAGAATGGAGGGTGTGACACTAGTATGGTGGAAATCAAAGACCTAAGAGGAGATTAAAAAACACAGTAAGATCTCAATTTCTTGGAATTATTTCATTGTTGCAATTAAAAGACAATTCTACCCTCTAGCTTATATGCAGAAATTGATCATGAATTGGCAGAACTTTAGACAGCTTAAAGGTCAAAATGTGAAAGGTTATGCCCAAGAATTTAGAAAAAAAAAAAGGTCTTTGATGTTAGGTGTAGATTTGAAATCATAGGAAACTTTGTTGAAATACATAGGGGGTTTACACAGTTACCTTAGTCATTGATCCAGGTCCGGGTGTGACGAAGGACCCTTCCAAGACCTTTTACTTTCATGATGTGTTAAATTGCATTTTTAAAAGAACATAAATGAATTCATCTACATGTTGTAAAGAGGAGGAACATGTCAATCATCAGCAACATAAAAAACATAAGCCGTTGATAACGGAAGTTTGTCCAGGAGGGATTACGTCCCTGGGCCCCAGTGTCAAGATGGTGTAGGCGCTGCATTAAGTGTTGTCAATAGTGATTATGTACATAAGAGGTTATGTCGCTATCATGCAAGGAAAATGCCCTCACACAAGAGTGGCTCCAAGAGATGTTCCACTACAGGAACTCTCAGTCAAAAGACTCCTATCAGTATGACACAAAACTCATGCATGATGAGCATTCCACCAACATGGCATAAAAGGGACCTCAATGCAAACATACATGACAAAAACATGAGTATCCTATCAACATACAACAAAGGGATCTCAAAACATAACATGACAAATCATGACAAGAAGTACATCACATAGACGATTCCCTGTCACATCAAGAAGGAAGCATGAAAACAAGTAATAAACAAGATACCTCATCAACATCAAACAGGGATCTGTGCAGCATAATGCATAGCAAAAGAAGTACATGAACACACTACATATACCTCACTTCTAGAGGCCATCTAAAGAACTGGATGTCAAACTGCTAAATCTATTCGTGCCATCAATCTCACGACATCAATCGCATGGAAATTACTGCTCGCACATGCATGTTCACACATGCATTCCACTTAGAAAAGTGGCTGAAGAATGGAATGATAAAATCAGAAATCTAAATGCACCATCAGATTTTTGGCGTCGAATAGTACAAAATCAACTGTCCAATTTTTTAATTCTGAGAAATTAAGAATCTGGGGCTCAAGGAATCTTTTAGATTCCCCCTAAATTCCTCAAAGATTCTGCTCCATGGGTGGACTGGAGATCTGCAACTCAAAATGTGAATTTTTCATCCCCATTATGATCCCTATGGAAAACCATGAAAAACGACTATAAACTTGACTATATTCCAACATGGAGAAAAGTTACCTCCTCGAGAAAATTTCAAGGATCATGGTTCGCTCACTATTTCTACAACAGTCATCGTTCCACCTCCATACTAAAAAATGGCCAAAAAATGTAGAACTATGATGGAGAAATGGACAGCTCCATTGCATTCATGGCATCAAGAAGTGCTGAAGCCATATAAAATTTGTCAAATTCTGACAAAATGAAAATTCGGCCCTCCTGCAAAATTTTGCCTCAAACTACGTGCACTGCCTCCTTTACCTCGAAATGTGTGCCTGATCTTGATTCCTCCATCTGCCCTAAACTACGTGAAAATGAGGTTTAAATAGAAAATGGTGGGAAAATAGTCCAAATAACTTGTTTGGTGCATTGGTAAAAAATGGAAATTGGTTAAGGGAAGGTTGGGGGATCAAATCCCGCCTCCCCACAAAATCCGCATGTATAGTTATTTTTTTTTAACGGTGCATTTAAATTAAACCAAAGTTTATTTTTGGCCATGTTTTGGTTATATTAATGTAGTCGTTTAGTTTGTATTGAATGCAGCTAGTTGGATGGGTCGCCCGTGGTGTGGGCCGACCGCGTGGCCGGGCGAGTTCGATTCCCGCCGGCCCAATGTATTTATGGAATATCGTTTGGTGGGGGTGTGGCTGAGGTCCACCGAAGGTGGCCCGTGCCCACCCCAATATTAATACGATATGGTGTTGAGGGTGGTGGGGGTGGTGGCCTGCCATGACATTTTTTTTTTTAAATTAAAAAAACCCCTTTTTTAAAAATATGCAGATTTTAGGCCAAAGGAGGAAAATTAACCGGGCCACAAATTCGCTTGGAATTTGACCCAGGTTGGCTGGAATCCAGTGGCTAGGTTCTATCCAAACTGTGGCCTCCTTAAGCCTACCCAGCCAGCAAAATTTCAACTGAACTTTGACTGCTTCTAACTTTCACATAAATTCGTTTTGATGAACCATTTGCACCGCCGCGATCAAGATGACGAGATCTACGCTCT
The DNA here is from genome assembly GCA_031772625.1 of Pinus tabuliformis. NCBI lineage: Eukaryota > Viridiplantae > Streptophyta > Pinopsida > Pinales > Pinaceae > Pinus > Pinus tabuliformis. The sequence goes on along the minus strand of CM062820.1, from coordinate 1,350,352,696 downwards.
AGTCCTAGTTTAAGAGAATTCCGATCAATTTTATTTTTGAGCTTTCATAAGCCCTCTTTGTTCTGTGTGTGTCCCTGGAGCCACCTGGATCAATCCTCCCCACTAAGGAGCTTTTGGTCCTCTAAAAGCATGAAAAATAATCTGCAACTTCTCTATACCTTGTCTGCCTCACAAGCGTCCTGAAAGGCCTTGCTTCCATCTCCTTCACCTTTGTTCTTTGGAGCCTGAAGTAATGATCCCACACCTGCAACTTGTAGTACATTATTTTGCAAATTACATGCTTGACTTTCATAACCAACTAATGACCCAAGCATCCATACTTGCCACGAGTTTATAACACATACTCGACGATCAAGTTTACATCAAAATGGAAACAATACCCCAACTATGACAATAAGACCAAAATATCATTGTTTCTTCAACAGGTGATGGAAAACACATCATCACTACAACACATGATTTACAAAATAAGGCCAAACACTATTTTGTTTTGACAAGTGATGGAAACACGACATCACTTTCACAGTTTATCATGCAACTCAAAATAAGACTAGACATCATTGTTGTTGAACAAGTGATGGAAAACACATCATCGCTTTTACATTTTAAAATGCAACAAATGATTTACAAAATCACGACCATGAAATGCTAACATATCTAGAAACCATTTTTCACTTATCAATGTGAATGGGTCACCTGTTGGCATTATGACACAGGTTTGGAACAGGTTTGGCTCTATGACATAAGTGTTGTCCTTGATGGCAACTCACTCAAATGGAAAATCATAGTTCAGGCTCTCAGAATGAAAGAAAATGAGGTATACGCAGGTTCCTCGTAACAAAGTCGCGTATACACGTGGGTGTACCGATCAGAAGGCGTGTATACGTATGCACACACTTTCATGCAAAGAAAAGTGCGTACATGTGGGAAAACTTATGGTTGGTCCACGGTATTTAGTCCCACATATTTGAACCTATGGTTCTGGTCCTTGGTATTGCATTTAAAGTGTTGAACCCAAGTATTGGGTCCCTAGTATTAGTTCTCAATGGTTTTGGACCATGGTTTGAGTAAGGCCTAAGACTATAAAAAGGGAAGGAGATCATTTGGCAAGGGCATGGACTTATGTGTTGAATATCTTGTGAGGGGCAAGATCTGGAATACTGGTGATTGGTTGGTGAGTCACAACTGGATCTGAATCAAGGAGGAACCTGAGCATTACACGATGGTTAAGATCTATTGATGGGTCGAGATCTCAAGGCTTGAATAGTAGTATCATTGTGTGATTTTGATCTATTATATTTGGCGCATGATTAGATCTATAAATCTGATAATCTGGTATAACTAACATCTGATTAAGTAAAAGGATAAATTATCTTTTATAGATCTATACGCAGGTTCGGCACGGCAGAGGCGCATATACACGCAAGTTAAGCAAGTGAAGACTACGTATACAATGGTTGGCTTTGGCATATCTGCGTATGTACACAGGTTTATATTGGTGAAGTAGCGTACGTCTCTTGAAATATGTTTTAGCTGCTTCTGTTTATTGCTGCAGTGTTCTGGGTTCAGAATTGGTGTCTGGTTACTGGTACTACTTTTTGGTTACAACATTCTGAGAAGTTATTGGTTGATTCAGTATTTGTACAAAGGAGATTGGTTGTTGCAGATCTACTTAATGTTTGATTGATATTCATGAATCCAGCCTGAAAATTTATGAAACGTGGTCCCTGGAAGAAAAGAGAAGGTTGAAGCCTTCTGTAGGTCAGCACCTACGTACTAGTACCTCAGCTAGTACAAGAGCTAAGGGGGTTGTAGCTCCCTTCCAAGAGAAGCTGGAGAATGAGAGAAGGTTGTAGCCTTCTGCAGGTAGAAGCCTGTGTGCTGGTATAAGACTGCACCAGTACAAAATCATTGTAAAAAGAAGTTTCTAATTGAAAGAAGATAGAGACATATTGCAGCAGGTGGTTTTCACCCACATTGGGTTTCCACCTTATATCTTGTGTTCTTTTGTGTGACTGTCTGCTCTACTTTTCTATTCCTGCTTACTGTTATATGGTTCTGACACACAGATTAATGATCAACATCTGAAGAATAAATTAAATTAGAAGTCTGGAAGTTATACGCGAGTTTCATTAGTCAGAGTTGCGTATACACGTTGTTTTCATTAACTGAAGTAGCGTATACAAATCTTTGTATAAATTGAAAAAGAATTTGACTTAATAATACTGATTCACCCCCCCCCCCCCCCTCAGTATTATTTTCAACAATTGGTATCAGAGCAGGTCCTTCAAGAGAAGCTTGATCACTTGAAGGAAGATCTATCATCATGAGCAACTACGAAAAGGAAGCATCAATCAGGCCACCAATTTTTTATGGGAGCAACTTCGTCTATTGGAAGGTAAGAATCACTGCCTATCTTCAATCTCTTGGTACAGAAGTTTGGGATATTCTGGAAATAGGATACACATTTCCTTCAGCAACTCCTACAGATACGGCTGGTAAGAAGCAGTATGAAACAAATGCAAAGGCTGTCAATACCCTATTAGGGAGTCTATCTCAATCAGAATTTGTCAAGGTTATGCAGCTCAAAACCGCAAAAGAAATATGGGACAAGATCGTTCTGAGTTATGAAAGAGATGATCAGGTAAAATGAGAAAAACTTCAAACTCTCAGAATTCAGTATGAAAATCTCAAAATGTACAATGATGAAAGCGTGGCTAACTATTTCCTTCGTATAGATGAGATTTTTAATTGTATGAAAAACTTGGGTGAAGAAATAGAAGAAGTTGTTTTGGTTGAAAAGGTTCTAAGATCTTTGTCTCCTAAGTTTGATTCAAAATTTTCTGCCATAGAAGAAAAGCAGAATCTACAGAGCCTTACCATGTCATAGCTGCACAGAATCCTAACTGCTTACGAAATGAGAAAAGGTGGACCATCAGACAGGAGAGATGTTACATTCAAAGCCTCAGGAAAAGGAGATTACAATGAGTCATAAGAAGAGGAAGAATCTAATTTTGTCAAGAACCTTCAACGGGGAACTGGAAGATTAAGGGGTAAGCTACTTTTCAAATGCTTTGCTTGTGGTAAAGTCAGTCATTATGCTACCAAATGTCCTCATAAAGATAAGCTTGACAAAGGTAAGGAACCAGTTAGATGGAACAAGAAACAGAATGTAAGTAAGAAGAATTATTACACACATGAAGACAGTGATGGACTTTCAAATAACGATGAAGATGAAAAAGGTAATGATTATAGACTTTTGATGGCTTTTGAAGATGATGATTTCTTGGATGCTATAGATGAAGAAAGTCTTTATGAAGAAATTTCTAAACTCAAAATTTTCTTAGAGGAGAAAAATATGATTATAGATACTCTGACATCCCAACTTGCTGAAATGGAGAAGCACAATGAAAAGTTAGAATGTGAAATTGTGGGACTTAGAAAGGACATTGAGAAAACGAAAGCTCTTAATCTTAGATTTGCTAAAGGATCTGAAACTTTAGATGAGACTATCAAAGTTCAGCGTTCTCCTCTAATCAAGACAGGTCTTAGGTATACCAAAGAAACATCTCAAGCATAGAAGCCATCTACCTCCAAAAGTTATCTTGAATCTGCAAGGAAAAGTGAGCAAGTTGACAATCGACAGCGAAGGCCCAATGGAGATCATTAGGTAAATCAGGGACAATTTACCTCAAGAATGAACAAAGACTACCAGGTAAATCCGGGCCAATCTCTTTCAAGGATGAACAGAAGCTACAACCAACCACAGGTAAATCATTCTCAATTTGCCTCAAGAATGGATGTCAATAGAAACTACAATCATTTGTTTGGTAGATTTGATAATCGCAGGAGTTTCTTCAATGGCCAATGTTTCTCTTGCCATAAATTTGGTCACAAAGCATCTCAATGTGTTGCCTACAAGACAATCATGACTAGAGAAGCTCAAAAGCAAAGGAGTATGACTGGGATCATGAAAAGGACCTACAATAACTTTTCTGCTCTTGAAAATGAAATATAATTTTCTATTTATAACAACTTCGGTCATGAAGATTCTGAATGCAGGAGTAGGTTTCAACAAATAACTCAGAAAGAGAAAGATTCATTAAGTCCCAAAACATGGAGAAAGAAAGAACCGCTACCAGAAAGATGTGGGATAGCTTTAATGTGGAAGGACAGGAGAATCAGTGGTACATCGACAGTGGATGCTCAAAACATATGACAGGTGATAAAGATAAACTTCAGTCATATAGTGCCTTAGAAAAGGAAAAGAAGGTCTCATTTGGAAATGACAACCTTGCACTCATAAAAGGTAAAGGTTCTGTTCTTTTGAAAGAAAAGGTCAAGGCTGGAAATATTATGTATGTTGATGGCTTAAAGCATAATTTATTAAGTGTCAGTCAAATGTGTGATCAAGGAAATGAAGTAATATTTCGATCAAATGGATGCATTGTTCGTGAGCTTGATACAGGAGAAACAGTGATCAAAGGCATAAGAACTCAAAATAATTTATATATACTCAAGGGAGGACAACAACAATGTTATCTAAGCAAGAATGATGAACACTGGATATGGCACAGAAGATTAGGGCATCTAAGCTTCTCATAGATAAGGAAAGCATGCAAATATCAGGCGGTTCATGATCTACCTGACATCAGAATTCCAGACAATACAATATGAAAATCATGTCAATTTGGTAAGAAAACCAGAACTAATTTCCCTGAAAGGGAAGGATCAGCTAGCAGGCCACTTGAACTTGTCCATACTGATGTATGTGGTCCATCTAGGAAAAGGTCACCTCGAGGAGAAGAATACTTTATATTGTTCATTGATGACTTTTCGAGGATGTGTTGGATAGGACTTATGAAGCATAAAAATGAAGATTTCGAAAAGTTCAAGTCATTCAAAGCCTTGGTAGAAAACGAATCAGATCGCAGAATCAAATGCCTTAGGTCTGATCGAGGAGGGGAATTTACCTCGAATGATTTTTTCGATTTTTGTGAAGAACATGGAATAAGAAGGGAATTATCTATTGCTAGAACTCCTCAGCAAAATGGAGTAGTGGAAAAGATGAACAGAACAGTTCAACAAATGGCTCGTGCTATGCTTGATGAGTCTGGAACTCTCGCAACCTTCTGGGGTGAAGCCGCATTTGCTACAGTTACTATTCTCAACAAAACAAATATCTGGGTAAACAGCACCCAGACTCCTCATAAACTTTGGTATGGTAAGACTCCCACAGTAAAATACTTCAAAATTTTTGGAAGCAAATGCTACATCAAGAAGACTGATGAAAATTTTGGCAAGTTTGAACCTAGAGAAGATGAAGGCATTCTCCTTGGTTACTCTCCCCATAGCAAAGCATACAAGTGTTACAATAAAAGACTTGGAAAAATTGTTGAAAGTATTGATGTAGTGGTTGATGAAGAAGGAAACACTCCTAGGCAAGGAAAATTTGAAGATTTAAAAGATGATGAGGACTATCCATCAACATCAAATCGGATTCATGATGAAGAAGAAACCCATGAGGCACCAAAAGAATAGATAAGGATAGAAGAAAAGACTCCATCCAGGTACGTTTAGAAGAATCATCCAGAATCTAAAATTTTGGGGCAGAAAGAGGCAGGTGTACAGACAAGAAGAACCATTTCAGAAACTTCAAGCTATCTAGCATTGCTCTCCTCCACTGAACCACAAAATGTAAGAGAGGCATGCAAAGATGAATGCTGGGTCAAGGCCATGGAGGAAGAACCTAAGCAGATTGAAAAGAATAACACTTGGGAGTTGGTTCCTAGACCAAAAGATAAGAATTTCATAGGAACAAAATGGATATTCAAAAATAAGCTGAATGAAAATGGAGATGTGATTAGAAACAAGGCCAAACTTGTTTTCAAAGGGTATGCTCAACAAGAAGGGATAGACTTTGAAGAAACTTTTGCACCAGTTGCTAGACTTGAGGCCATAAGAATGTTCCTTGCTCTTTCTAGCTTTCAGAAGTTAAAAGTATTTCAAATGTACGTGAAGTCTGCCTTCCTGAATGGAGACTTGGATGAAGAAGTATATATTGAACAAACATATGGGTTTATTCTTGGAAATGATCCAAAACTTGTATGCAGACTCAAAAAGGCTCTCTATGGCCTTAAACAGGCCCCAAGGGCTTGGTATTATCGGTTGGATAAGTACCTCCATCAACAAGGTTTTATAAAAGGATCAACTGATAGCAATCTATATATAAAAATTGACAATGATAAGTTGCTAATACTTGTTGTGTATGTTGATGATATCATCTTTGGTAGCAATGAAGAAGACATGAGTCAAAATTTTGCCTTGGTGATGTAGAAAGAGTTTGAAATGTCCATGCTTGGTGAGCTCACATATTTTCTTGGTTTACAAGTCCAACAAAACAAAGACGACATTTTTCTATCACAAACCAAGTATCTCAAGCAGATCTTGAAGAAATATGGGATGGAGGATTCGAAACCAGTATGTACCCCTATGGTGACAGGATGCAGCCTCAGTGCAAATGATGAATCGGCAACAGTACATCAACCAACCTATATATCCATGATTGGTAGTCTACTCTATCTAACAGGTACCCAACCAGACATTATGCATGCAATGGGAATAGTTGGAAGGTTTCAGGCAAATCCAAAGGAAACTCATCTTTAGGCAGTTAAGAGAATTTTCAAGTATCTTCAAGGAACTCAAAACTATGGCTTATGGTATCCTAGAGGTACAGATCTCACACTTCATGCATATACAGATGCGGATTGGGCAGGAAGCATGGATGATAGAAAAAGCACTAGTGGTGGTGCATTCTTCATGGGTCCTAGATTAGTATCTTGGTTCAGCAAGAAACAAAGTTTTTGGATTTAAGAGATCTGTGGTTTGTATCTTTTGAATTAGAGACCAGAGAATCCATAGCTGAAGCAGAATATGTAGCTGTTGCATCTTGCTACACACAACTCCTTTGGATGATGCAAACATTGCAAGACCTTAAAATCACTTGTACTCCACCTATCTCCATTTTTTGTGGTAATACAAGTGAAATCAGTATTTCAAAGAATCCTATCATGCATTCAAAGACTAAGCACATACCGATCAAGTATCATTTTCTCCCGGAACAAGTTCTTGAACAAAAGGTCAAATTGGAGTATGTTCCCTCTAAGGAACAAGTTGCTGATATCCTCACCAAACCACTGCCTAAGGAGACATTTGAATACCTCAAATAGAAGCTAGTGGTAGTTGATGCATCATCTTGCTATTGAATCTTGTCTGTTTCAGAGAAAAGTGGTGGTACGCGAGTTGAATAAGGAGGATCTACATACATACACTGTTTTATCAAGGTACAGTCACGTATATGTTGGTTTGAAGAAAAGTAGTGGGGCAGGCTTAGGATGAAAAGAATCTGATATGGGTCTGACAAAGACCATCTGGCATAGGTTCAGGGGGAGCACACATTCTTCTAATAATGCATTGTTGGAATTATCTTAGAAGATCTTGGATCAAATTCACAGTTGGTTTAATTTCAAGTGGAACAGGTGCAGAAGGGGAACATGGGTGCTGTTTTGAATAATGATTGACAAATGCTAATGATGTTTGTTGTTGATAACTATCATAGTCTTGCTATAGATACTTTGTCTCTATGTCTTATATTTCTTTTATCAAGGTCATGTAGTGGCCTACTTTGGTTTCCCCACTATGCCTGGGATGAATGATGTAATGTTCTTACTTTATCATGTATCCCCTCTTGGTTGGGTGGATGAGTCAATACTGGTATATTCCCATTTGGATGGGAGATGGATGTATGTATGAGTCTTTGGTGATAGGAAGGTCATTTATGATGTATAAAGTCATGTTTCTTTTCTAGAACATCTTCTTGCAGACCTTGCCTACAAGTCAAGGGGAGCTTGGACAACTCAGCAGAGTAGAGATTTCAGCATGGACTCAGGGGGAGCATAACCCTTTGCCCTTGATGTCAAAGGGGGAGAATGACTTTGAGTGACTTTGGGTTGCCATCAAGTCCAAAGGGGGAGATTGTTGGCATTATGACACGTGTTTGGAACAGGTTTGGCTCTATGAAATAAGTGTTGTCCTTGATGGCAACTCACTCAAATGGCAGATCACAGTTCAAGCTCTCAAAATGAAAGAAAATGAGGTATACGCAGGTTCCTCATAACAAATTCGCGTATACATGTGGGTGTACCGATCAGAAGGCGCGTATACATACGCACACACTTTCATGCAAAGAAAAGCGCGTACATGTGGGAAAACATATGGTTGGTCCATGGTATCTAGTCCAACATATTTGAACCTATGGTTTTGGTCCTTGGTATTGCATTTAAAGTGTTGAACCCAAGTATTGGGTCCTGTTGTGCTATACAACAACCCCCCATTTCATAAAATTTTTCTTTAAAAATCATAATATGAAATGGGTCCCTTTTAAACATAGATGTGTGAATAAATTGGTATTAACTTATTATTAGAAAAAACCCTCATCAAAAGGTCCAACTGAAATATGATATCCCCTTTTAAACAATAATAAAATAGGTCTTTTAAACAAATCATAAAGCTTTTTATTATTACGATAAAGCGATCGCAAGATCGCATATCGCAATAATAAGAGGAACATAAATAAAGGCCCATTGAATTACTCCGATCCGAAAAGGGAAATCGCTATCGGATATCATGGAAAGGCAAAGTGCATCATTTATAAGGCATCCCCCATTCCTCCGATGCGATAAAAGGTATCGCTATCGGCAATTAGTTGTGGTAATCAATGCATTAACTGTGACACCTTCAAATCCCCCGATGCGATAAGGCGTATCGCCATCGGCGATCGGTGATTTCGCAATGGCATAAATAAAGTGACCCAAGCCCTGTCCCGATTGCGATGCATTAAATCAGGGCGTGTGTTTCTAAGCATATTAAAGATTGCCATGCATTATATCACCTTTGGTGATTGAACGATATTTTGGACTATTATGAAAACCCTCCCTTTCACGTCGCCAATCATCAAATGCAATTAGCCGCCAAAAATCTAAGCCACGCCTGAATCAATTATTCACCATATAGATGTTATGATGGATATTTAAAAGCTCCCTTATCATGATTGGCAGGTGAAGCGGCCCATTAATGAAGCAGTTATGCCGAGATTTTCCACTTAGATTCTATCTGCGGCAATTTCACTATGATCTTTGATTATTCTTTAAAAGATATAACTCTGCCATATTGGCTCATGTTATCTATTTCTCTGTATCATGCTCGTTTCCTTCCTTGTGTAGAATTCCATCGAAGTATCAAGTTTAAAGCAAATGGGAAAGAAATCTAAGAGATCCGCTGCGGCAGCAGCCCCTGCAGTAACAGTCCAGCCCACCAGTGACCCAAGACCAAGCAAAAAGGGCCTAATTTCGGACACTACATGTCTCGGCCTTGGAAATACAAGCTAGCAAAGCATATATAATTTAATTGAGGCAGAAGAACCGGAGGAAGTGTCGGAAGAAGCTACTGCAGGCTCAGCTAATAAATCAGAAGCCTCATTGAAAGATTTGGCCGACTCATTTTTACACAGGATAGCAGCTCGGGAGAAAATTCTCCCTTACACTGATGTGGTTAGATGGATGGTCGAACAAATTCCTATTTCTAATAGGACCTTTTGTACAATTGATGGAAGAGTTTTCGGTTCATTTCAGCCTGACGACTTGAGGAAAATGTACCATTTTCCCAAACCTGAAAATAAATACAACAAAGCTTTTCTGGAGAAATTCACAGAGGAGAATGAGATGAAATCAAACCCGAGTAGACAGTGGAGACAGAATCCCGCAAAGAACAAACATGAATCATCGAGTAAGTACTCCGTGGATTCCTTAGCATCTCCTTACTGTTACGTTGGGGCAATGATGTGTAGGATATGGGGAATGCATGATTCAGCAAAATTTAATATCGAAATGGTTCCTTTAATGGAAGTGGCAACTAGTAGTTATGTCATGGATTGGGCGAATATATTGTCTGATAAATTAGCCTCTGCAATTCTTGATTTTAGATTCAATTCACGCAAAACCACCAGGACTATTCCCCCCTTCTATTACAGTGCTTATGTTAAGGATATTCTTTGCTTTAATTCCGAATACTCGATACTTGGGTGGAGGTGGACGCCACAGGACACTAAGCCAATCCACATCTATCATCAGATGCTATGGAAGGAACATTATAAAGACCACTTGTATCAAATCTGTAATGGTTTCATGCTGCCGATCTATTATGCCATTTTTGATAATCCTGCCCCAAGGATTTTCCGAGGAGGCAGAAGTTGACTTGATCGCTGTGGGAAATTGGTTCGGGGAAGATAAATTCACATATATATGGGTGTTTGGTAGCACCACAAGACCCCATTTCCTCCCATTGTATGTACCAGATAAATTGTTGGCACGAGAATTAGCTTACCAAATCACAACCGCTGGAATGTCCAAAACTCTTAGGACTTCCAAAAAGCAGCTATGGCCCATATTCCCTTTGAGATGCAGTGTTTATACCATACTTGATTGGAAACATGCTGAGAAGGAGACAGGAAAAATTAATATGCTCAATCTTGCGACCATTCCTAACGGGCAATTCGATCCCCGGAAGGTTGCCTATAATGTGCTTGAACAGGCCAAACTTACTAAGTTTGACCATGAGAAAGATGAATTTGATGATCTATTTTCTTCAGCAGAATCATTGTCTCAGGTTAAAACATTGGCCAGGATGAAATATAATGATGAAGGACTGGTAGAATTCGATAGGCTCAAAGAACAAAGGTTGCAAACTCTGCCTCTGGATTTATTGGCTACTACACCAACAACTAAGTCAAGCGAGCCTGGGCAGAAGAGTATTGACGAGCCTCCTGCTACAGAGAAAATTCCCGAAAAGGGAAAAGAGTCAGAAAAAGGTAAAGAGAAGGAAACAGAGCAGGAGAAAGAAAAGAAGCAGGACAGTGAAGTTATTGATTTAGAGACTCAAATTGATCCCAAACTCCTCCAAGAGTGGCAACAATTTGACTCTATTATAAACAATCCTGAGACTTCTCAAGGATTCGGTACACCCCAAGTGATAGTCAGTCAAGAAACAACCACAACTACGGTTCCAAGTGAAGGGACCAGCGGCCTACCTAGTAGCAAAGATGCGGAAATAATCCCCAAAGATCCATCCGATCAGATTGTTTTACAGATAGAAGACATACCACCAATAGATGTCATTTACAGTCTTAAACACAAGGCTGTGGTGAAAAGACAGAGGAGAAGAGGAGACTTGATCAATCTTCCCTTTTGCCAGATCAAACAGAGATGGCTAATGTGGTGTGGAAGGAGGAATTGAACCCTTCTGATGACCTTACGAAACTCTCCCAGTATGCCGGAGCATATTCGACAGCCACCATGGATAAAGCCTCAGAAGTGAGTAGTCTCCTTAAGGAAAAAGATCAAATGATTGATTCATTGCAGTCGCTAGTGTCTGAAGCACAGCAGAAAATAGAAAAATTGGAAGAAAAACTATCAACACAGCAGCAGACAAACAACCAATTAAATGAGCAATTGCTCAAAGAGAAATAGAGAATAGATTCGAGTACAGTGCAGAAATAGAAGGAATTGTTTGAAGCATTGACCAGATTAAAGGAAATGAATGAACAAATGAGCAAGACTAAGGATGAGAAAATCGCTCAACTGTCACAAGAAGTAGAAAATTTCAGGAGCCTTCCTCAAGTAGCAGAGTTCATAATATAAGCTCTACAAATCAATAAGGCATTGATTACATAGCTAAAACTGCTATTTCATAACATTTCTCTAGCTGAACCTCTTTGTGAGATTACTACATCAATAGTTGATAAATCAGTTGAAGCTAGACAGGATTTAGAACAGGTCGATGAGACCTTAACCAGTTCTCTTGCTTGGCAAGACTCCCTTGAAGGACAGGCTTCAGATCTACCCAAAATTATAGAGTCAAACAAAAACATCTTGTTCCTAGAATGGCAGACGCAACTAATGAATGCAGAAAGAGAAACCTCAAGATGTCAGTTATCTACTAGCAATTTAATTGAATTTGTCAATGACACTCTTTATCTGTCTAATATGATTTCACAGTGTAATCCAGGAAAATTGACATCTGCCAAAGCCTTGGAACAAACATGCAATCAGGAATTGGAAAAGAAAGGAAGACTAATTGTTGGCATCCAAAGTTTAACTTGGGATACCTTTTGGTTTTTCTTAATCAAGCCATACAGTCAGAGGGCCACACTCAAATGTTTAACTGATGCCATCAGTTGCATGATCCCCGAGATCCAGATGCCACATATTCATCTCAGCTGAATTCTCGCCTAAGTCGCCCTCCAGAGTTGCAACCGATGCTAGATATATGCCAGCTCAAGCTGAAGGGAGATCATCTGAAACAATGAATCATGCTACCGACTGATGACAAGCCGATTTTGAGGAGATATTCATAGCATAGTTGTACCAATTAAATAGAACTTTTATTTTGTAATTAGTTAGCTTAATTAGTATTTATAGGCCCTTTCATGCATTTGGAAAGGGTCCTCAATTTGTGTATAAACTCAAATCAGAAATTCACACTATTGTGCTTCTGATCTATTTTTTATAAAGACTGGGCTAGTATTCTGAATTTTGACAAAGAAAGCTTTGATGATATGTACACTATTGCCTTTTGTGGAAGTGTTTCTAAGTTGGAAAAAGGAATTTGAATGCGATTGATATCGGGAGTGACTCAAATAACATATGGTACTATTATCTATGCTCTTGTGTCATTTTTATGTGAATCGACATTCGTTTAAATTTTTCTATCATTGAATATATGTATGTATTTTAACAGCAACCCTTGTACTTTTCACTATTGAATGTCTAAGAACTGTTATTCTTTCAATCATATCTATTTCTATGATATATATGAGGAATAGTGTAATAATGTTTGCTTGATTTCTTTTCTCAACTATTTGGGCTTAGTAATTATCATATGAATAAACATCTTTGTTTACCAATAGGAGTCATCTATATGCCTGTTTGTGAGTGAAGACCATCCAAAGTTACGCTAAAAGCAAAAAATTCCTGGGATAGGATAGTTGTTTATAATTTTTTTTTAGATTAAATCATTCATCCATTATCCTTAGATATTAGAGAATCAATTGTTTATCCATCATATTTACCAATCATTGGGAAACTGGTCCCATTATATCCAGTCAGAGCCACCACACCAAATGGAAAAGGAGCTGCCTTTAAGGTCCGGACCAGGTGGTTATCCCCGATGTTGATGCAACGATTTTCGAGGCATCAACATTTTTGGCACTAGAAGGAGGGCATGAACTGTGAATGGCAAGCAAACCCAAACCTATAACCCATTCTGAGAGTAAATCTCCCTCCACCTCACCTCGTACCTCCCGTTTGCATGCCAGAACTCCAATATTCAAGCGAGAAGAAGAGGAATCAACTACCACTGCTCAAACCCACCATACTTCAAAACGATTAAGTCCTAAGTCCCATGAAGTCCAATCTCTCATCCATTAACTTCAAGGCTTTTCGATATCACCACAGAAATCTGAGGTATCTCAAGGCAGTGAGACTTCGCAATTCAATCTACCTCACTCTCTCACCAGACTCCAGAGCAGAAAGCTCAGTATCGAACCTACTGAGTTGCCTTTACCTAAAAAGAAAAGGGCAAAAAGGAATACTGAAGGATCTGACAGTGAAACTTTCTCATCATCATCTTCTATCTCATCTTCCCCAGCGCGAAGTCAGCCATCCACTCCTTCATTACATATTGTTGTTCAACAGGGATCAAGAACTTCAACATCCCAACCTATTCAATCCTCAATATCAACTTCTTCCCAAACATATAGAATTTCATCAGTAATATCATCCACTATTGGTTTTTCAATGACGAATCCATGGAATAGTCCCGATGTGGTCACCATGCCTGCACCATTACATCCATTGCCTGATTCACCTGAAAAATGGTTACCTAAGTTTAATCCAGATGCTGGGACACAAGCCAAAGAACATATTAATAATTTCATGTGATCAGTTAATTTGAAAGTAGTGACAGAGGAAGATGTTGTCGTTAGGCTTTTCCCTTATACTTTGCAAGGATCAGCTGGGTCTTCGTATTTTTCCCTGCCCTCTGGATCCATTACCAGTTGGAACATTTTCCAAGAATAATTTCTTACTAAGTATGGCGATGATAGATCTTTAGCCACATTAATCAATGATCTCTCCAATCTTAGGATAGAGCCCAAAGAACCTATTAAGGAATTCAACTCACAATTTAATAAACTCTTGAATAAGATTCCAACCGCCTCCAAACCAAGTGAGAAAATCAGAAGCGAATGGTATATAACTGCCCTACCCTCAAATATAGCTATTTTTGTAGACAGGGCTATAAAACCAACTTTAGCTGAAAACATGAAAGAGGCGCTTGCGATAGAGAAACGTATTAATGCTTTAGAAAAGAACGCTGCTCCTGAAGATAGAAAATCCAAAAAAGTTTCTTTCAAGGATGATTCAAAGAAGAAAACCCCTAAAGATCCATATGATATGGAAGGCTTACAAAAAATCCTCAAGACTATATAAAATGAAATGGTCGAAATCAAGAAGCAAGTAGCTGAAACCTCAATAAAAAGGCCATTTAGAAATTTTAAGAAACCTGAATCAAAACCACCAAATGTTATATCCAATGCTGATTCAAATCCTGAAGAAGAAGAAGTTGATGAAACAGTCTTGTCATCTGAGGAACCCGAAGAAGAGGAGACTATCGAATGTCATGGGATGTGGGATTTTATTTTACCCACCTCTGATATAGAAATTGAAAAAGAAGCTTTCCCTGTGACTACTAGGAGTAAAAGTACTCCTGAACCTGTCCAGACAACTTCGAAGAAAAGGAATGCAGGTTCCACTACTACCAAAGAAAGGATTCCTACAAAGAAAGCTTCAGCGATACCATCCCAAAATCAACCATCATCTTCAAATCTACCTTCAACATCTAAGACATTGGTAGTATCAGATTCTATGGACTACAATATTATTGAAGATATGAAGAAGACTAAGGTGAATATTACTATGTTTGAACTTAGCAAACTCAAACATCAATAGAAATTACTTCTTAAAGAGTTAAATGTCGTTCCTTCTTCACCTCTTCCTAATGCTGTATTGTCCAAAGCTGCTAATCATTCAGGCCAACCACCTTTTGGTAGAGTGGAAGCTACTGATGTGGTCTTAATTGGGGATAGATCAAATTCTAATACTCCTCCTTTTCTCTTAACCTATGCGATCTATAAAAGAAATCTACACAACTATTTGATTGACTCAGGGGCTTCCTCTAATATAATGCCAGCTTCAGTTTGTTCAAAACTGAACATCGAACCCCAAAAGTATGCAATTCATATTGTGCAGTTGGATAGAACTAAGGTCCAGGTTTTAGGAGAAATCAACTCAGTAACTATTAGGTTATCAGCTGATCCTAGAGTGGTTCAAAGAATTGATATTTTGATCACTGATATACCTGAGTTCTATGGATTGATTTTAAGTAGAGATTGGTCTAAAAAACTCCATGGTTATATTTCCACCGATTGGTCTCATATGTGGTTACCTTATAAAGGAAAACCAAATCAGATCAAGATTGATCGGGAGAAACACATGACCCATATAGTTACCGAGTTCGAACAGGAAAACCAACCAATAGCATTCAATAACAATATTTTGGGGAATTATTCATCTGAATCATTCTTTGGCAATTTCACTGCCTAACCATCCCCTTTCCCAGTTAATAATCTCACATCTCAGATCGAAAATTTTTCACAAACAGATAGCTCAAGGTGTGTTAATGTTACTGAGGAAACTGTAAATAAAATTGTTGACGATTCTTTATTTTAGTCACTATATTTTGACGGGTCTAAATCTAGTGAAGGTTCAAGAGGAGGATGTATTTTAGTTAGTCCTCAGGGAGAAAAAACTATGTTATCATGCAGACTGGAATTTGAATGCACAAACAATACAGCTGAATATGAAGCCCTAGTTCAAGGACTCTACAAAGCAATTGGCCTCAAGGTTCAATATCTGAAAGTGTTAGGTGATTCAGAGATTGTTATTAAACAGGTTAGAAATTCAATTCATTGCCTTTCTGGTCATCTCAAACACTATCAGTCTCTGGTACAGGAACTCATCTCACAATTTTTAGCATTCAATATTTCTCCCATCCCTAGGTCCCAGAATGCAGTAGCAGACCTGCTAGCTAATGTTGCTTCCAGACTCCTACCATCCGAAGATTACAACCCGGATAGATTTTCAGTAGAGTTAATTTCTAGACCATCAATTCCCGATAATGTCACCAATTGGAGAGTGTTCAATCATTATGAAGACATTTTAAACTTCTTGACTTCTGACAAGTCCTACAATGACCAAATCATTGATGAAAGTGATCATGACCTTCAGATGAAAGAAAAGCAAGAGGAAAACTCAATACCAAAACCAGTGGTCAAGCTTGAAGATCTTTATGATATTAAAGACAAGTTTAAACAGGTGACCAATTCAAAATTCCAGAGTTCCACTTTAAGATTTGAATTGATAAACCTAGGTACTGAGGATAACCCTCCAAAACATCAATTTGGGACTAGGACTTTCTTTAGAAGAAAGAACAGCATTCATCAGGCTGTTAACAAAAAACAAATATGTCTTCGCTTGGAAATATGATGATTTGAAAACATACGATGCATCAATTATTCAACATACTATTCCAATGTTTTCTGAACAAAAACCAGTACAACAGAAGTTAAGAAAGATTCATCCTAACCTATAGAGTCAAATAAAGGCTGAATTAAATAAACTCTTGAAGGCTAAGATAATTTTTCCTATGAGACATTCAAACTGGGTTTCCAACATGGTGCCTGTTAGAAAGAAAAATGGTGATATCAGGATTTGCATCGATTTTAGAAATCTTAATAAGGCAAGCCAAAAGGATAACTTCCCTTTACCTACTATGGAGCAGACATTACATTCGTTAGCTAGTTCAGAACTAATGTCCTTTTTAGACGGTTTTTCAGGATATAACCAAATTTTGGTTCATCATAATGACAGGCTTAAAACTACCTTCAGAACTAAGTGGGGAACTTATGCCTACCAAAAGATGCCTTTTGGACTCATCAATGCAGGAGCTACATTTCAGAGAGCCATGGACATAGCATTCAAAGGATTGCTTAATAAATCAGTAGTTGTCTATTTAGATGATATTACTATATTTTCCAAGAAAAGGTCTAATCATTTACATGATTTAAAACAAATCTTTGAATGTTGTAGAAAGTATGGTATCTCTCTTAATCCAAAGAAGTCCTTTTTTGCTCTTGATCAAGGAAAACTTTTAGGCTTCATTGTTTCAAAAGATGGTATCTATATTGATCCAGACAGAATTAAAGAGATTTCTGAAATTCCATTCCCTCATAATAAAAAATCCATGCAGTCATTTTTGGGTCAAATTAACTTTGTTAAACGTTTTGTTCCAGATTTTTCCCAGATTATTTTACCATTCCAAATGATGATTAAGAAAAATTTGGTGTTTAAATGGGGATCTGCAGAAAAGGAGACATTTGATTCCATTAAACAATCAATAATTAATGCCCCTGCTTTAAGCACTCCCAATTTTTCTAATCATTTCATACTATATACCCTCGCATCCGCTTCATCATATGCAGCAGTGTTGACTCAAACTAATGATCAAAACTTGGAAGCACCAATTTCGTTTTATAGCTCAAATCTTCAAGGCACTGAACTAAATTATTCGGAAGTTGAAAAACAAGCCTTTGCTGTGTACAAAGCAATAAAACATTACAGGACCTTCCTCTTAAAAGCTCATACAAAAGTTATAGTTCCGTTCTCAGCAGTAAGACAATTACTAGTTCAAAGGGAATTAGGAGAAAAGAGAGCGAATTGGGTAACAACATTACAAGAATATGACTTGAAAATCAAGCCAGCAAAGATTGTCAAAGGCCAAGGTTTTTGCAAGTTGTTAGCAGGAGCATGCAACATTCAAGAACCCGAAAGTACAGAGGATACTGAAGAAGTCAATCAGATAAGTACCACAGGTCCCGAATCACAATATACAGATCTGATTTTCTATTTAAAAAATGGGTACGCTCCTTCCAATCTCTCCTATAAAAACAAACGTGCCATTTGACTGAAAGAAAAAAACTTCACAATTATAGATGATGTATTGTTTAGGGAAAATTATGATTCAATTTTATTAAGATCCTTAGAAAAACCTAAAGCTCAAAAAGTTTTGTAGGGACTTCATGATGGACCAGTAAGAGGACATTTTGGAGCTGACACCACAGCTCACAAAATAATTCATGTTGGGTATTATTGGCCCACCTTGTTCAGAGATACTCATGAATATGTAAGGAAATGCCAAAGCTGTCAAACATCTAATGGAAGACAAAGAAAGCCAGCTTTCCCTTTGCAACTAGTTAACATTGAGCAACCTTTTGAGCAATGGGGATTGGACATCATTGGAGAAATCACTCCACATTCATCCAAACAGCATAAGTATATCCTTACTTGATCCGGATTTAAACAGGAACGCAACAAATTACAGAGATAACCATATACACAAAGATGCAGCGGAAATAATACTTCATTTCATTAATGGAAAATACTCAAATATGCTTACAACAGAAATGGAAATAAACTAGCTAGGGCGATGGTAGCTTATCTCTGAGAAGAGATGTGATGGCTACATGCCTCTGAACTGTCTTACAATGAGGCTCGAAGGCCTATTTATTGTTGAGAAACAATGGAAAACCCTTCACATTCCAAAACCTAACCCTAGAAGATGAAACACCAAATTGTGGGCCCCGTTTTTGGGTAAGTTGGTACATCAACTTCCCGGGGTCGCGAATTGGTCATACTATCTCCGTTTGACGTGCATGATAGCCCGTTGGAAAGATCTCTCCGAGGACTACGACGGAAAAGATGATTTTTATCAAAAAAATCATTGGCGGTAGATTTCCCAAAAAACGTCGTTTAGGGCCTCAAAACGGCTCCGGAAGTTCAGGACCCGAAAAACTGCTAAAAATAGTAAGTTGTGCTACAATTAAGGAAACTGAAAATGCTGAGAAAGACAATGGTGGGGGTCCAGGTGGACTTGGCAGGTGGCCACCAATATCCACCTGGATCATTCCTCCCCCCTTAGGAAGCAATGGTCCCCATTGCGTTGAGATCCTCCATGAGATGAGGAAACTTCTGCTGAACTTGTTCCCTGGTGAGCCACTTGCCCTGTTGAAGGAGTTGGCCTGCTTTGACAACTCGATACAGTTGGATATTCTGTTGGCGAGTGTTCTTGATCTGTGTGTCCATGATCTGATCAGTTGCAGCTTGTTCCATGCAATCTGGATTTAATTCTGTGGGTTTGAGCTGTTCTGCAATGTCGGATGTGTCTAGCAATGGTGGAAAGTATGGCCGAAGGTGGTCCACATTGAACACTGGGTGCAGGCCAAGGAATGGGGGAATGCTGAGCTCAAATGCATTGTCTCCCATAGCCTTAGTAATGGTGTAAGGACCATATCGGAGTGGTCTCAATTTCCGATAGGCTCCAGTAAGGCGTTCCTTTTGCAAATGCAACCAGACTTTGTCGCCCACCTAAAACTTGTGTGGCACCCGATGTTGATCATGTCGCTGCTTGTACTTGGCATTTGATTTCTCAAGAATTTCATGGACCTGCTGGCGAATATGTTGGATGCGCTCAATGAAGCTGGTGGCCTTATCTGTTTCGGACTGGACATGAGCTGAATTCATGTGAGTAGCTGCAAGTGGCATGGCCACATCAATGGGGCATAGTGGCTGGAATCCCAAACCCACCTGAAAAGGGCTATGGCCAGTGGAGCTGTGAAGAGCTCGGTTGTAGCTGTGCTGAACATAGGGGAGGCTCTCGTCCCATGTGCGTGGATGCTTTGAGTTATACATGCGCAGAATGTGCACAATCATCCTATTGACAACCTCTGTCTGGCCATCAGTTTGAGGATGGAAGGCTGTGGACTTCGTGAGTTTGGTGTCCAGCATTGACCAGAGACTGGACCAAAATGTGCTGAGAAACCGACTGTCCCGATCTGAGATGATAGACTGTGGGATCCCAAAGTGCACCCACACTCGTTCAAAGAAGAGTTTAGCAGTGGCTTCTGCTGTGATATTCTTCTTGCAGGCCATCATAATGGCCATCTTTGAGAACCTGTCGACGACCACAAAAACACAGTCATTTCCATGCTTAGTGGAAGGAAGGCCTGACATGTAATCCATGGAGATGGATTCCCAAGGTCGACTAGGGGTAGGCAACGGGGTATAGAGGCCTTGCTTCTTAATGGTCGGTTTGGCAATGGCACAGGCAGTACATGATCGGATGTACTTCCCAACATCCTGTCGAAGATTCGGCCAATAGAAATAATTTTGCAGTACTGCCACTGTTTTCTCGACCCCGAAATGCCCAGCAGCCCGACTGTAGTGTGCTTCCCAAATCATCTTGGCACGCTCGCTTGAAGGAACACAAAGGTGACCGAGGTGGCATAATAGGGCATCCTGGAGGTGAAAATCTGCAACCTGCCGACCCTCCAAGAGTGTCTGGTATGTGTGGCCGAATTCTGGGTCGCTTTTGTAGAGAAGTGGCCAATCAGAAGTCTCGTGCCCGCAAGAGTTGAGCACGGTGGTTAGCGCCATGATCGGTGGTCGACTGAGGCAATCTGCAACATTATTGGTGCTGCCCTTTTTATACTTGATATTCAAGTGAAACTGTTGCAGGTATGTAGACCACTTCTGATGGCGATCATTCTGCAATTTCCCTTGGGTCTGTATGAACTGCAGAGGTCGGTGGTCTGTGTGGATGACCGTTTCCTTCCCCAAAATGTAATGCTTCCATTGTCGGCAGGCCTGTACAATGGAATACATCTCTTTATCATAAGTGGGGTACTTCCGGACTGTGTCTGAAAGTGTTTCACTGTGATATGCCACTGGATGTCCATGTTGAGTAAGGACTGCCCCAATAGCATAGTCAGAGGCATCTGTCTCGACCTCAAATGGTTGTTGTAAATCTGGTAACGCGAGCACTGGTGCCGTGCAGAGGCGATCCTTCAACTCCCTGAATGCCTTCTGTTGAGATTCAGACCAAAAGAATTTTGCTTTCGCCCCGCCCTTGGTGACTTGACTCAAGGGCCAAGAAATATGAGAAAACCCCAACACAAACCTGCGGTAGAAGTTGGCAAGACCTAGAAAGCTGCGGAGCTCTGTTAGAGTGGTTGGAGAGGGCCAATCCCGAATGACTTGGACCTTGGCTGGATCGACATGCACCCCCTGTTCATCAATGATGTATCCCAGATACTGAACCTCGGTCATGCCAAAAGTGCATTTCTCCAAATTGGCACATAGCTTGTGTTGCCGCAGTGTTTGGAGAACCTGTCGGATGTGGTGGAGGTGCTCTTCCCAACTCTGGCTGAAGATCAGAATGTCATCCAAGTATACTACTACAAAGGAGTTGGTGAATGGCCGCAAGATGTCATCCATTAGCCTCATAAAGGTTGCAGGAGCATTCGTCAATCCGAAAGGCATGACCAACCATTCGAAGAGGCCCTCCTTGGATTTGAAGGCAGTCTTCCACACATCTGAGGGTTCGATTGGTACCTGGTGATATCCTGACTTCAGATCGATCTTGCTGAAATATTTCGCCCCCTTTAGTTGGTCTAGGAGGTCATCAATCCGTGGGATCGGGTACCTATTACGGACAGTGATCTTGTTCAGCGCCCGATAGTCAATACAGAGTCTCCACGTCCCATCCTTCTTCTGTACCAACATGATCGGGCTCCCACAGGGCGATGAACTCGGACGGATGTGACCTTTCTGCAGGAGCTCCTGAATCTGCCTCTTGATTTCATCGTTCTCCAGAACGGAGCGCCGATAAATTGGTCCATTGGGTAGCGGTGCACCTGGGGTCAGATCGATGGAGTGCTTGACTTGACAGTGCAGAGGAACCCCTGCCGAGGAGGTGAAGATGTCCTCGTACTCCTCCACAATCTTGTCCATCTGTAGTTGTCGTGCAGAGGGGCCCCGTTTGGAGGCCGCGGCCACTGTCTTCTTCTTTCCTTGAGGGCGTATCATCAGGAAAACAAATTTCCTGGTTTTGGAAATGATCTTACTGCATTGTTTTGCAGTAATCAAAGAGATGGCGGCAGGTGGTGCTACCTCTGGTATCCTGAACAACTTATTTCCCAATGTAATAATAACTGCACGGGGCCTTGATTCATACACAACATGTCGCTTCCACAAGTATGGTTGTCCTAGTAATACATCACAAACTTCAAGGGGAGCAATGTCACACAATACCTCATCCGTGAAGGGCTTGATGTTGTATGGAAGGCGACACTGCTGGCTCACGCGAAGATCTCGTCCTTGGTGAAGCCACCCAATGGTGTATGGTTGTGGATGTGCTGTGGTCGGTAAGCCCAACCGCTTCACGACCTCTGCCGAAATGAGGTTCTTTTGACTCCCGCTATCAACAATGAACTGTATCGGGGAGCCCTTTACCCACATCTGGGAGTGGAAGAGACGCTCCTCCTCCTCTGGATCTTCGGGTTCATTTTTCTGGATCTTTGCGGTAGCAACAGTGGCGCTGGGGTCCGCATCAATGATCTGCTTCCCTTTTCATACCCCTTATCGGGTTCTGACTCGAGTCGGAACATGCATCTGATTCTGAAACCTTTAGCTCAGCCACCAGTGACTGCTTGGCCCGACACTCACTTGTGTTGTGAGTGGAGCTCTTATGGAACTCGCACCATTTTCCAGTGTCCTTTCTCGGCTTCGCGGCGCTGTTCTTTGCTTGCAGCTTCGGCTGGTTGTCTTGGGCTGTCCCGCCTTGGCTTTGTCCTTTGTTCTGTGGTTTAGGGGCACCTTTCCCCTGCTTTGGATTCGCAGATCCAAAGTCTCGCTTCTTTTGTTTAAACTTCTGCTCGACCTTGACGGCATACCGGTATGCTGCGCCGAGCGAGGGGATGTTTAGGAATTGTATTTCTTCCTGGATGTACTTGTGCAGGCAGCCACGGTATTTGAGTATCAAATGTTGCTCCGAATCCTTGATACCCAACTTTGTGCGAAGGGTATGGAAAAGATTGGTGAACTCCGGCACGTCTTGGTCCCTTCCCTGCCGCAGCGTGGTCCACTTTATGTATTCATCCTCAT
Source organism: Pinus tabuliformis (assembly GCA_031772625.1). Classification (NCBI taxonomy): domain Eukaryota; kingdom Viridiplantae; phylum Streptophyta; class Pinopsida; order Pinales; family Pinaceae; genus Pinus; species Pinus tabuliformis. The sequence continues at coordinate 1,350,329,465 of CM062820.1, read as the reverse complement.
AGCTCCGACAGGGTAGTACTGCTCCTTGATAGCATCCCGGAACGAATCCCAGGTGGGTGCGGCTGAAAATAGTGAGCCAGTACTTTCATCCTTCTGCTCGCAGTAGGTTTCCCACCAGTCCTTGACGTGGGGGCCTGCTTTGAGGAGAGCAAAAACAATCTTTTCCCGACTCGAAAATTCATGAATAGAAAAATAACCCTCTAGCAGATTTAACCATTTATCTACGGCATCTGCGTCTATCTGACCTTCGAATATGGGGATTTCAAAATTAACTTGTACCTTAAAGGGTGTGGCGTTTCCAGAGTAGCTGCTGGAAGCCGATGCGTTGCTTCTCGGTAGCCGCTGAAGGATCTGGGCAAAATTGTCCATCATCGCGTTCCGTTGTCGCTCGAGGGCTTCTTCGAGCAAGATTTTGATGGGATATCCTGCCCCCTCGTCTTTCTTCTCGTCCGCCATGGGAGGCCGTCGGGATTTGCGAGGCTGGTCTTGCAAAGGTTCAACCAGTTCAAGCCCTAACTCCTTATATCCCGACCTTGTTGGGGACATGCAAAGAAAAACAGAGAAAAAGCAGACCGCTCTGATACCACTGATCCGGATTTAAACAGGAACGCAACAAATTACAGAGATAACCATATACACAAAGATGCAGCGGAAATAATACTTCATTTCATTAATGGAAAATACTCAAATATGCTTACAACAGAAATGGAAATAAACTAGCTAGGGCGATGGTAGCTTATCTCTGAGAAGAGATGTGATGGCTACATGCCTCTGAACTGTCTTACAATGAGGCTCGAAGGCCTATTTATTGTTGAGAAACAATGGAAAACCCTTCACATTCCAAAACCTAACCCTAGAAGATGAAACACCAAATTGTGGGCCCCGTTTTTGGGTAAGTTGGTACATCAACTTCCCGGGGTCGCAAATTGGTCATACTATCTCCGTTTGACGTGCATGATAGCCCGTTGGAAAGATCTCTCCGAGGACTACGACGGAAAAGACGATTTTTATCAGAAAAATTGCTGGCGGTAGATTTCCCAAAAAACGTCGTTTAGGGCCTCAAAACGGCTCCGGAAGTTCAGGACCCGAAAAACTGCTAAAAATAGTAAGTTGTGCTACAATTAAGGAAACTGAAAATGCTGAGAAAGACAATGGTGGGGGTCCAGGTGGACTTGGCAGGTGGCCACCAATATCCACCTGGATCATTACTGCCATTGATTACTTTACTAAGTGGGTTGAAGCAATTCCTTTAAAGACAACGAACTCTGAGGCAATTATGGAATTCATTGACCAATTCATTATTACCAGGTTTGGTGTCCCGAATGCTCTTGTTTTTTATAATGCATCTTATTTCTCTGGAAATTCTGTGTTTGAGTTCGCTATCAAAGGGGATTTAAATTGAGGTATTCTGCAAATTACTACCCTCAGGGCAATGGTTTGGCAGAGTCCACCAATAAAAACCTTATTAGAATTATTAAGCAAACTATTGAACAGAATCATAAAAACTGGCATAAATCTTTGATATTTGCACTATGGGCTGATAGAATAACACAAAAAGCCTCTATAGGCACTTCTCCATTCAATCTAGTGTATGGAAAGGAATCTGTCATACCAGCTAACTTAGTGCTCCCATCCTTAGCTTTAGTGCAGTTTATTGAATAAAGTCCCTCATCTTCTATTCAACTAAGACACGATCAATTTTTGAAACTTGAAGAAGAAAGGGAAAAAGCCAGAATTATACATGCAAAACATCAGCAAATTATCAAGTCATCTTTTGATACAACTTCAACCAGTTCAAAAAAATTACACGTTGGTGATCTAGTTTTGAAATGGGACAAAGCCCATGAGGATAAAGGAAAACACACAAAGTTCCATAAAATGTGGCTTGGACCATTTCAAATAAATGAGAAGAGAGGCCCTTCTACTTTCATTCTGCAAGATCTATCAGGAAAGAGAGACTCTCTTCCTGTTAACGGCCTTATCTTGAAAAAAATCTTCAATTGAGGTGGTAACCCCCTCTCCCTTTGTAAATATTCAATTTTCAGCTAAATTTTTGTACATAGATTAGATTTTTAGGATTTTGGAAAAATAAAGTTAGCCTTCCATTGGTCTTTACTATATTGAAAAGTTTCTCAAAAGAAACAGTTATGATATTTGCTTTTAAAATGGAAGCCTTAAACGAAAAGAAGATTTCTAGGAAATTAGGTATATTTAGATTCTGAAACCCATTTTATTTTTGTGAACTCTTCTCAAAGATTAGAAGTACTGTAAACCATTTTAATGTTTTTAAGCAGCCTAAAAATGGTTATAAATACAAAACTGATACTGATTCAATCTTAGCATCTTCAACTCTTATCCTATCATCCATCTTCTCTTAAGGAGAAAATTGTTCATCCCATTCATCAAGGGTTATAATTACTCAGAGTGTAATTCTAAAATATATTTGAGGTAAAAGATAAGAGGCCTTATCACAAGCCTGCTTACCATGATCATAAGGAAATAGTTCAACTGACATTACCAATACTGCATATCAAAACAGGGTAATGGCTTATAATTATAACACAAGGGCTCTCATCACGAGCCAGTTTGTTCAGTTAAATTACAACCAGTGAGTGGCATTGTCAAACAGCCGGCTACCAAACTAGGACAATGGCTTTTTATCTTACAAAATAAAGAAAAGAAAAAATGATACAAAAATATGAAAACATATTTCTGGATTCATTATTTTTTAATTATACTCTGAAATGGATGGAATAATGAATGATAAAATGGTTAAAAGGTATCCCTGTCGAGACTATAGATGTTTGCTGGTAGCAGAGGCTCTACCTGTGACAAAGGAGTCATTATAAAGATAAGTTGGAAAATTTTTGGTTTTATCAATAGCAACCAATTAAGGCTAATTTGAAACATAGAATGTATTTAATTGTAACATGAGAAGAGAATAGCAGAAATAGTTATCATTACATTCAGAATTTATGTTTGCCTAGTTATATTAGATTTTTTGCTCGGATAAGATTTTCAGATTAAAAAGTTTAAGCATTTTAACTTTTCCCAGAGATAACTGTTTCTCCCAGTGAATCGCCAATTGTTGTGCTATACAACAACCCCCCATTTCATAAAATTTTTCTTTAAAAATCATAATATAAAATGTGTCCCTTTTAAATATAGATGTGTGAATAAATTGGTATTAACTTATTATTAGAAAAAACCCTCATCAAAAGGTCTGACTGAAATATGATATCCCCTTTTAAACAATGATAAAATAGGTCTTTTAAACAAATCATAAAGCTTTTTATTATTACGATAAAGCGATCGCAATATCGCATATTGTAATAATAAGAGGAACATAAATAAAGTCCCATTGAATTACTCCATTCGAAAAGTGAAATCGCTATCGGATATCGGGGAAAGGCAAAGCGCATCATTTATAAGGCATCCCCGATTCCTCCGATGCGATAAAAGGTATCGCTATCGGCAATCAGCTGTGGTGATCAATGCATTAATTGTGACACCTTCAAATCTCCCGATGCGATAAGGCGTATCGTCATCGGCGATCGGCAATTTCGCAATGGCATAAATAAAGTGACCCAAGCCCTGTCCCAATTGCGATGCATTAAATCAGGGCACGTGTTTCTAAGCATATTAAATATTGGCATGCATTATATCACCTTTGGTGATTGAACGATATTTTGGACTATTATGAAAACCCTCCCTTTCACGTTGCTAATCATCAAATGCGATTAGCCGCCAAAAATCTAAGCCACGCTTGAATCAATTATTGACCATATAGACATTATGATGGATATTTAAAAGCTCCCTTATCATCATTGACAGGTGAAGTGGCCCATTAATGAAGCAGTTATGCCGAGATTTTCCACTTAGATTCTATCTGCGCAATTTCACTATGATCTTTGATTATTCGTTAAAAGATATAACTCTTCCATATTGGCTCATGTTATCTATTTCTCTGTCTCACGCTCGTTTCCTTCCTTGTGCAGAATTCCGTCGAAGTATTAAGTTTAAAGCAATTGGGAAAGAAATCTAAGAGATCCGTTGCGGCAGCGGCCCCTGCAGTAATAGTCCAGCCCACCAGTGACCCAGGACCAAGCAAAAAGGGCCTAATTTCGAACACTACATGTCTCGGCCTTGGAAATACAAGCTGGAAAAGCATCTATAATTTAATTCAGGCAGAAGAACCAGAGGAAGTGTCGGAAGAAGCTACTGCAGGCTCAACTAATAAATCAGAAGCCTCGCTGAAAGATTTGGCCGACTCATTTTTACACAGGATAGCAGCTCGGGAGAAAATTCTCCCTTACACTGATGTGGTCAGATGGGTAGTCGAACAAATTCCTATTTCTAATAGGACCTTTTGTACAGTTGATGGAAGAGTTTTCGGTTCACTTCAGCCTCACAACTTGAGGAAAATGTACCATTTGCCCGAACCTAAAAAGAAATACAACAAAGCTTTTTTGGAGAAATTCGCAGAGGAGAATGAGACAGAATCAGCCCCGATTAGACAGTGGAGACAGAATCCCGCAAAGCACAAACATGAATCATCGAGTAAGTACTCCGTGGATTCCTTAACATCTCCTTATTGTTACGCTGGGGCAATGATGTGTAGGATATGGGAATGCATGATTTAGCAAAATTTAATATCAAAATGGTTCCTTTAATGGAAGCGGCAACTAGTAGTTATGTCTCAGATTGGGCGAATATATTGTCTGATAAATTAGCCTCTGCAATTCTTGATTTTAGATTCAATTCACGCAAAACCACCAGGACTATTCCCCCCTTCTATTACAGTGCTTATGTTATGGATATGCTTTGCTTTAATTCCAAATACCCGATACTTGGGTGGAGGTGGACGTCACAGGACCCTAAGCCAATCCACATCTATCATCAAATGTTATGGAAGGCACATTATAAACACCACTTGTATCAAATCTGTAATGGTTTCATGCTGCCTATCTATTATGCCATTTTTGATATGCCTTCCCCAAGGATTTCTGAGGAGGCAGAAGTTGACTTGACTGCTGTGGGAAATTGGTTCGGGAAAGATAAATTCACATATATGCGGGTGTTTGGTAGCACCACAAGACCCCATGTCCTCCCATTGTATGTACTGGATAAATTGTTGGCACGAGAATTAGCTTACCAAATCACAACCGCTGGAACGTCCAAAACTCTTAGGACTTCCAAAAAGCAGCTATGGCCCATATTCCCTTTGAGATGCAGTGTTTATACCATACTTTATTGGAAACATGCTGATAAGGAGATAGGAAAAATTAATATGCTCAATCTTGTGACCATTCCTAACAGGAAATTCGATCCCCGGAAGGTTGCCTATAATGTGCTTGAACATGCCAAACTTACTAAGTTTGAACATGAGAAAGATGAATTTGATGATCTATTTTCTTTAGCAGAATCATTGTCTCAGGTTAAAACATTGGCCAGGATGAAATATAATGATGAAGGACTGGTAGAATTCAATAGGCTCAGAGAGCAGAGGTTGCAAACTCTGCCTCTGGATTTATTGGCTACTACACCAACAACTAAGTCAAGCGAGCCTGGGCAGAAGAGTATTGACGAGCCTCCTGCTACAGAGAAAATTCCCAAAAACGGAAAAGAGTCAAAAAAAGGTAAAGAGAAGGAAACAGAGTAGGATAAAGAAAAGAAGTAGGACAGTGAAGTTATTGATTTAGAGACTCAAATTGATCCCAAACTCCTCTAAGAGTGGCAACAATTTGACTCTATTATAAACAATCCCGAGACTTCTCAAGGATTCGGTACACCCCAAGTGACATTCAATCAAGAAACAACCACAACTACGGTTCCAAGTGAAGGGACCAGCGGCCTACCCAGTAGCAAAGATGTGGAAATAATCCCCAAAGATCCATCCGATCAAATTGTTTTACAAATAGAAGAAATACCACCATTAGATGTCTTTTATAGTCCTAAACACAGGGCTGTGATGAAAAGACAGAGGAAAAGGAGGAGACTTGATCAATATTCCCTTTTGCCAGATCAAACAGAGATGGCTAATGTGGTGTGGAAGGAGGAATTGAACCCTTCCAATGACCTTATGAAACTCTCCCAGTATGCCGGAGCATATTCGACAGCCACCATGGATAAAGCCTCGAAAGTGAGCAGTCTCCTTAAGGAAAAAGATCAAATGATTGATTCATTGCAGTCGCAGGTGTCTGAAGCATAGCGGAAAATAGAACAATTGGAACAACAACTATCAACACAACGGTAGACAAGCAACCAATTAAATGAGCAATTGCTCAAAGAGAAACAGAGAATAGATTCGAGTGCAGTGCAGAAATAGAAGGAATTGTCCGAACCATTGACCAGATTAAAGGCGATGAATGAAAAAATGAGCAAGACTAAGGATGAGCAAATCGCTCAAATGTCACAAGAAGTAGAAAAGTTTAGGAGCCTTCCTCAAGTAGCAGAGTTCAGAACAGAAGCTCTACAAATCAATAAGGCATTGATTACATAACTAAAACTACTATGTCATAACATTTCTCTGGATGAACCTCTTTGTGAGATTACTACATCAATAGTTGATAAATCATTTGAATCTAGACAGGATTTAGAACAAGCTGATGAGACCTTAACCAGTTTTCTTGCTTGACAAGACTCCCTTGAAGGACAGGCTTCAGATCTGCCCAAAATTCTAGAGTCACACAAAGACATCTTGTTCCTAGAATGGCAGACGCAACTAATGAAGGCAGAAAGAGAAACCTCAAGATGTCGGTTATCTACTAGCAATTTAATTGAATTTTTCAATGACACTCTTTATCTGTCTAATATGATTTCACAGTGTAATCCAGGAAAATTGATATCCGCCAAAGCCTTGGAACAAACATGCAATCAGGAATTGGAAAAGAAAGGAAGACTAATCGCTGGCATCCAAAGTTTAACTTGGGATACCTTTTGGTTTTTCTTAATCAAGCCATACAGTCAGAGGGCCGCACTCAAATGTTTAACTGATGCCATCAGTTGCATGATCCCCGAGATCCAAGATGCCACATATTCAACTCAACTGAATTCTCGCCTAAGTCGCCCTCCAGAGTTGCAACCAATGCTAGATATCTGCCAGCTCAAGCCGAAGGGAGATCATCCGAAACAATGAATCATGTTGTCGACTGACGACAAGCTGATTTTGAGGAGATATTCATAGCATAGTTGTACCAATTAAATAACACTTTTATTTTGTAATTAGTTAGCTTAATTAGTATTCATAGGCCCTTTCATGCATTTGGAAATGGTCCTCAGTTTTTGTATAAACTCAAATCAGAAAGTCACACTATTGTGCTTCTGATCTATTTTTTATAAAGACTGGGCCAGTATTCTGAATTTTGACAAAGAAAGCTTTGATGATATGTGCACTATTGCCTTTTGTGGAAGTGTTTCTAAGTTGGAAAAAGGAATTTGAATGCGATTGATATCGGGAGTGACTCAAATAAAATATGGTACATTATCTATGTTCTTGTGTCATTTTTATGTGAATCGGCATTCGTTTAAATTTTGCTATCATTGAATATATGTATGTATTTTAACAGCAATCCTTGTACTTTTCACTATTGAATGTCTAAGGATTGTTATTCTTTCAATCATATCTATTTCTATGATATATATGAGGAATAGTGTAATAATGTTTGCTTGATTGCTTTGCTCAACTATTTGGGCTTAGTAATTATCATATGAATAAAAATCTTTGTTTACCAACAAGAGTCATCTATATGTCTGTTTTTGAGTGAAGACCATCCAAAGTTATGCTAAAAGCAAAAATTTCCCGGGATAGGATAGTTGTTTATAATTTTATTTTTAGATTAAATCATTCATCCATTATCATTAGATATTAGAGAATCAATCATTTATCCATCCTATTTACCAATCATTGGGAAACTGGTCCCATTATATCCAGTCGGAGCCACCACACCAAATGGAAAAGGAGCTTCCTTTAAGGTCCGGACCGGGTGGTTATCCCCAATGTTGGTGTAGTGATTTTCGAGGCATCAACAGGTCCCTAGTATTAGTTCTCAATGGTTTTGGACCATGGTTTGAGTAAGGCCCAAGACTATAAAAAGGGAAGGAGATCATTTGGCAAGGGCATGGACTTATGTGTTGAATATCTTGTGAGGGGCAAGAACTGGAATACTGGTGATTGGTTGGTGAGTCACAGCTGGATCTGAATCAAGGAGGAGCCTGACCATTACACGATGGTTAAGATCTATTGATGGGTCGAGATATCAAGGCTTGAATAGTAGTATCATTGTGTGATTTTGATCTATTATATTTGGCGAATGATTAGATCTATAAATCTAATAATATGGTATAATTGACATCTGATTAAGTAAAAGGATAAATTATCTTTTATAGATCTGTACACAGGTTCGACACGGCAGAGGCACGTATACACGTAGATTAAGGAAGTGAAGACTGCGTATACGCTGGTTGGCTTTGGCATATTTGCGTATGTACACAAGTTTATATTGGTGAAGAAGTTTACGTCTCTTGAAATATATTTTAGCTGCTTCTATTTATTGCTACAGTGTTCTGGATTCAGAATTGGTGTCTAGTTACTGGTACTACTTTTTGGTTACAACATTCTGAGAAGTTATTGGTTGATTCAGTATTTGTACAAAGGAGATTAGTTGTTGCAGATCTACTTAATGTTTGATTGATATTCATGGATCCAGTCTGAAAATTTATGAAACGTGGTCCCTGGAAGAAAATAGAAGGTTGAAGCCTTCTGTAAGTCAGCACCTACGTACTAGTACCTCAGCTAGTACAAGAGCTAAGGGGGTTGTAGCTCCCTTCCAGGAGAAGCTGGAGAACGAGAGAAGGTTGTAGGCTTCTACAAGTAGAAGCCTGTGTGCTGGTATAAGATTCCACCTGTACAAAATCATTGTAAAAAGAAGTTTCTAATTGAAAGAAGATAGAGACATATTGCAGCAGGTGGTTTGCACCCACATTGGGTTTCCACCTTATATCTTGTGTTCTTTTTTGTGACTATCTGCTCTACTTTTCTGTTCCTGCTTATTATTATATGGTTCTGACACACAGATTAATGATCAACATCTGAAGAATAAATTAAATTAGAAGTCTGGAAGTTATACGCTAGTTTCTTATTCAGAGTTGCGTATACACGCTGTTTTCATTAACTGAAGTAGCGTATACAAATCTTTATATAAATTGAAAAAGAATTTGACTTAATAATATTGATGCACCCTCCCTCTCAGTATTATTTTCAACATCACCTGCTTGTGGCAATTTTCCTTGTTGAACAACTGCTTCACCTAGTTCATGCACCGACACTTTGTCTTTAAGGTGTTGCTCTGGATGGAGCCTCCAACAAGTGGCTATTTGATGGCTATTTCTGTCGCAATAACTGCAATAGGTCTTCTTCCTCTAGATCTGTTTAACATGTTTATTTACCTGTTATTGAGAGGGTCTTTCACACCTCATCTTTTTGTGTGCTACCACTCTTTTCCAACACTTAGAAAATGTATGGTTATGTAATCCACAAAAGGTACATGTTTTTTGATGCCATGTCGTACATTCATCGTTAAAAACATGATTATAATTGAAATGAACATTCGAATGTCAAGAGTGGCTATACCTTTCCTTGTTGTCTCTAGTGTAAGTATGGCATTGAGATCTTGTCTCAACTCTTTCCCCGCAATGGAAACTGTCATGGGATTATGGGGATGTGTTCCCATCATTCTCTTTCCTCGACGATTTTTACAATGTCTCGAAAGAATATGACACCTTCGAGCATTCTCCCTCGATGTGTCTCAAGCTTGCAAATTGAGGTCTCTGCATAACCTCTGATGGTTGAGTTATGTCCTTGTTATTAACACCAAATTCTTTTTCGTCCTTGTGCCTCGTCCTAGTAAGGTGCCTCATGTTTGTCCCTGTAATTGGGATCTCCAAATCTCCAACAGAAATCATACTATGTGAAGACAAAACCGAAAGGAAGTCAACATCTTTTACCTCCTCTGTCAATTTGGAAAGAACTGATGAGGGCTTCTCATCATCTAACATACCCAAGTCCTACCTGATGAGGTAATTCTTCTACTTTGATGGGGTTGAAAATGCCTTGGCCATTAATGCCCAAGAATTTTCCTTCATACCCCATTTTCTTCAACAATTTGGAGCCAATTCCTGTGGTATGATTTTCAAAAACAACGAAATCATCATCAGGAAACATACATGAATTCGGAGAATTACATTTTACCTCACATGGGTCACACTGTAGCTTTTCCAAAGCCTCGTCCTTTACTTGCAGCTGTCGTAGCAAACTATGTTTCTCCTATTTCTCTTCTTGTAGACGCATCTTCAATTCAACTTTCTTTGTTTGAATATTATGTTTGGTGTGCTTTAATTCTTCCAGGGCCTCTTCTATGGCTTGGAACTGAAGCTGCAATCGCTCCTTTTCCTCTGTCTCTTTCTGTAGAGTTTCATACATTATTTCCACTCTTTTGGAAATTTTGAGCATGGTCTCGTACATCGCTTTTTCATCCTCTGTTGTTGTACATTCCATTTTTCACATTGCAATTCACATCAACGCAAAGACCGCTCTGATACGACTTGATCCAGGTCCGAGTGTGATGAAGGACCCTTCCAAGACCTTTTACTTTCGTGATGTGTTAAAATTGCATTTTTAAAAGAACATAAATGAATACATCTACATGCTATGAAGAAGAGGAACATGTCAACCATCAGCAACATAAAAAACATGAGCCGTTGATAACGGAGTTCATTCAGGAGGGACTATGTCTCCGGGCACCGGTGTCAAGATCGTGTAGGTCACTGCATTGAGTGTTGTCAATATTAATGATGTACATAAGAGGTGATGTCGCTATCATGTAAGGAAAATTCCCTCATGCAGGAGTGGATCCAAGAGATGTTCCACTACAGGAACCCTTAGTCAAAAGACTCCTATCAGTATGACACAAAACTCATGCATGATGATCATCCTGCCAACATGGCATAAAAGGGACCTCAATGCAAACATACATGATGACAACATGAGTATACCATCAAAATACAACAAATGGATCTCAAAACATAACATGAAGAATATGACAACAAGTACATCACATAGACGATTCTACGTCACATCAAGTAGGAATCATGAAAGCAAGTAATAAACAAGATCCCTCGTCAACATCAAATAGGGATCTATGCAACACAATGCATAGCAAAAGAAGTAAATGAACACACTACATATACCTCACATCTAGGGGCCATCTGAAGAAGCGGATGTCAAACTGCTGAAGTTGCTCGTTCCATCATTCTCACGACATCAATCGCGTGGAAATGGCTACTCGCACATGAATGCTGACACCTGAATTCCACTTAGAAAAGTGGCTAAAGAATAGAACGATAAAATGAGAAATATAAATGAACCATTAGATTTGTTGCATCGAATAGTGCAAAATTGACTGTCTAATTTTTGAATTTGAGAAATTAAGAATCTGGGGCTCAAGCAATTTTTTAGATACCCCCTAGATTCCTCAAAGATTTTGCTCCATGGGTGGACTAGAAATCTGCAACTCAAAAGGTGAATATGTCCTTGCCATTGCGGTCCCTACGGAGAACCATGAAAAATGACTATAAACTTGACTATATTCCAACATGGAGGAAATTTACCTCGGGAAAATTTCAAGGATCATGGTTCCACTCCTTGTTTCTACAGCAGTCATGGTTCCACCTCCATACTGAAAAATTCCAAAAAAATGCAGAACTCTGATGGAGAAATGGACAGCACCATTATGTTCGTGGCGTCAAGAAGTGTTGAAGCCATTTAAAATTTGTCAAATTTTTACAAAGTGAAAATTCGGCTCTCCTGCAAAATTCTACCTCGAACTGCGTGCACTGCCTCCTCTGCCTAGAAATACATGCCCGCTCCTGATTCCTCCATCTTCCTTGAGCTATGTGCAAATGAGGTTTAAATAAAAAAAATGGTGGGCAAATAGTCCAAATAAATTGTTTGGCGCATTGGTAAAAAATGGAAATTGGTTAAGGGAAGGTTGGGGGATCAAATCCCGCCTCCCCACAGAATCTGCATGTATAGTTATTTTTTTTTAAACAGTGCATTTAAATTTAACCAAAGTTTGTTTTTGGTCATGTTTTGGTTATATTAATGTAGTTGGTTGGTTTGTATTGAATGTGGTTAGTTGGATGGGCCACCCGTGGTGCGAGCCGGCCACGTGGCTGGGCACATTCAATTCCCATTAGCCCAATGTATTTATGGCATATCATTTGGTGGGGTTGTGGGCGGGTCTGCTGGAGGTGGCCCATGCCCACCCCAATATTAATACTATATGGTGTTAGGGGTGGAGGGGTTGGTGGCCCACCACCACATATTTTTTTTCATTTTTTATTTAAAAAAAAATGTGGATTTTAGGTCGAAGGAAGAAAAATAACCGGGCCACAAATTCACCTGGAATCTAGCCCAGGTTGGCCAGAAATTGGTGGCCAGGTTCTATCCAAATTGTGGCCTCCTTAAGCCTACCCACTCAGCAAAAAGTCAACCGAACTTTGATTGCTTCTAACTTTCGCATACGGATTCGGTTTGACAAACCATTCACATTGCCATGATCGGGACGACAAGATCTACGCTCTGGTCCTAGTTCAAGAGAATTCCAATAAATTTTATTTTTAAGCTTTCATAAGCCCTCTTTGTCTTGTGTGTGTCCCTGTAGCCACCTGGATCAGGCATACTATCTTAATTTTTAATCCCAGTAATCTAGATGATGTGTGTGTGCAAGCCACTCATCTTGAGACAAGAGGGAAAAATATCTCAGAAGAAGGTAGTAAAAATTCGTTTAAGGTTAAAGAGAAAGAAAAGCGTTTCAAGGGAAAGAAAAATGCATCCATTAAAAAGGAAGGAGAGAAAAAAATTTGTAAACATTTTTCCATAGAGGGTCATGATCAAGTTCACTGTTGGAAGCTTCATCTCAAAATGAAACCAAAGAAATTCAACAACAAACGAAAAGAAAAGATAGTTGGAATCACTCAAGAAGAGGATTTGGGATCCAAATCGAGTGATGAAACAAAATCATAGCCATGGGTTCTCAAGGAAAGGAATCCATTGCCAGCACTAGTTCTTCAAACTCACATAATGAAACTCAAAATGAAAAGAGGAGAATAGAATTGTTTCACATAAGGGTGAACTCAAAATGTAACAAGATTGATAAGTTTTTTGATAGTGGCTCTCAAACCAATCTTATCTCTAAAAAAATTGTGAAGAGTTTAAATCTGGAAACTGTTCCACATCATAAACCATATCCACTTGGATGGGTATGTGAAAATGCACAATTGTAGGTTACGAGAAAGCTTTAACTAAAATTCGCTATCATTACAAAATTCATAGATGAAGTGGAGCTTGACATTGTGTCGTTAGATATGTGTGGCATCGTTTTGGACAGCCCATACCTTTATGATAGAAAATCTATTTTCCATCGACATGAAAACATATATCACATATTCAAAAATGGAGTAGAATATATTGTGAGAGCTCACAACAAAAAAACAAATCTTTCGATTGTTAATGCAGGGCAGATGAAAAGACTAGTGAATTTGAGCAAGAATCTTGTTCTTCTCATGATCAAACCAAAGAATGATATTGATTATGAAGAAAAAGATGGTTGTAATTCAAATTTGAAAACTGAATTAGTTAATGTAGTTAACTAATATGATGAAATGTTTCAGGAATGAAATGGATTACTTCCCAAGAGGGGAATCCAACCTGAGTTACAGTTGCATCAAAGTGTCCTTTTCCTAACATTGGCATGTACAGGATATCAGTAATGGAAAGCATAGAAATTAAGATGCAAATCCAGGGATTTTTGAATAAAAGAATCATTTGGCCTACTCCTTTACCATGTGGTTCACCTTTTGTTTTGGCGCCCAAGAAGAATGGTAAGCATTTCCTTGAATGGGATTCAAGAAGTGGTTTTCATCATAGTAGAGTTGTTGAAGGAGATATAGGGAAGACAACATTCGAAACTAGGCAAGGTTTGTTTGAATGGCTTGTTATGCTTTTCGGTCTTTTCCATACTCCTACTACTTTTACACATATGAACAAAGATGTGTTGAAGCCATTTCTAGACATGATAGCCTACTCGGATGACATTTTCATTTTCAAAAAATTTCATTATGAACATGTCATGTATGAGAAAAAATACTTGATGTCATATGTCAAGAACATTTGTTTCTGAAGAAGTCAAAGTATATGTTGGATAAAACTTCTTTGATGTACTTGAGCCATGAAATTGGTTCTTCCAAGTGCGTTCAGGTTCCCAAAGGGTTTTTGGCAGTCTGCGTGGGATGTGGAGAACGTGAGATGAAGTTAGACCTCTCCAAGATTGATGTCGTAACAGTCTGTGGTCGTATTGACTCAATTCCTGTAGACACAGGTGAAAGAATCATACATCCCCATGAAGCTGCAGACGCGTTTGCTCTGCTCACAATTTACACAGGTAGGCTCAAGATAGTCATTTGGATAAGTGGATTTTTGGGAGCACCACAATGTTGGAAGAGAAATTTTGTTAAATTTTCTTCTATTGTAGTTCATTTGCATTCGTTGGCGGTTGTGCAAAAGGTATTCCAGTGGGGAGGCAAACAATGAGAGGCATTTGATTCTTTAAAACAAAAGATCAGTACATCTCTAGTACTTGCTTTTCTAGACTTGAGACAGTCATTTAAGTTTCAGGTTGTTTTATGTGACTATGCCATGGATGCATTCTATTTGCAATGTGGTAAGCCCATTTCTTTTCATTCAAAAATTTTCAATGATAAAGTGTTTAAGTTGCAGCGACAAAGGTACTTCGATTGGATGGGTTTTCTTCTACTAATACACTCGGTCAAAAGGTATAAGAAAGGTATAAGTAATAAGTTTTTTGATGTACTTTCTAGGCCTATAGTTTGTATAACTACTTTACTCAAGCATCATTTTGTTTTACATGAAAGTTATGTTAAAAAAAAGACATACTTTCAAGATGTATATTCAAGCTTGAGTCAAAGGAATCAAGTGGAGGAATTTGTTTACCATTTGCATCATAATTTATTGTATCATCTTGGTAACAAGAATGTTGCTACTGATAGTAACATGGACAAGGTCAAAGAGTTCATTGAATGACTCCAAATGGTACATCAAATTGTGCAAGAACAACTTGAAAAGGTTAAAGGCAAGTACACAGAAAGGCACGAAAAGAATCATGGAGATCACAAGTTCCAATTTAGTGATCAATGGATCGAGATTGTGTTAGTGTCAGTGTCTTCACACTGCCATCAATGATCAAAATATTTGCATTTCATAGTAGGAGTCTCATTCTGATGAGGTTTCATTCCATTAGGTCATGGATCCACTGATGGTAGGGCTAACTTCAGTTTTTCCCTCATGATATGTACTTGTTGATCTTCTTTCATAGTTTTCAGTCATGATTCATGTTCATTTTGCAGTCCATTTCATCAAATCCTAGGGTTTGGTCTCATTAGGACTTAGGGTTTCCTCCATGGTCAAATTCAACGATTATATGTTAATAATGGTCAGCAACCACATGAGGAGGCCAATAATGACAGGTAAAGTCATAATTTGTTATTTTGAAAGCTTAATGTAGTTCTCACCTCAAAACTTATTTTGAGGTGAAAACATAGTATTATGTTTTTTATCTTTCTTCATGACGTAATTTTATTGTTTCTATATGTAATATTTGTTCCCAAGACCCTCCTAAAGCTTTTGATGCTACCAAGTACATGCCATTGCAAAAATCAAGTGATTTTGAGCATCAGTTCACTTGCCAAGAAAAAGAAAACAAGCATGAAAAACAGAGCATTGTAAAAGACAAATAGACATTATAAAAGTGGGTTTTCACAAACAAAAAATCAAAAGGTGAAACTATATAAACCCATCCTCCTATTTTTCATCCCATTGTGTCATTATTGAAGATTAAAGAGCCAATAAGAGAGCAAAGGTCGATTTTCAAGTGTTATTGAGCAAACAGAGCAAAGCAATGCGTTATTAGAGTTTTGGAGCAGCGCTGCACTTTCAACCAGGCACTGTGCTTCTAGCAAGTTTTCGCAGTGTAAAAATACAAGGGCGTTGCGCTTTCAGGTCGACGCTGCGCTGCTATAGGTGGTTCTTCGCTTTGCCCAGCAGAGCCCCAAATCACCTCAAAACACCAATTTCACCTCAAATTGCCAAGTTTACCTCTTTTACAAGTAAGTACATCAAAATCTCTTGTGGTTTATGGTTTTTACATCAAGTTTTTGTGATTTTCACCCCCAAAATCAAAACCCTTGTTTCTAGGGAAAAACCCTAGTTTTCCTAGAAACTGTCTCATGAATTGAAATCCTTACTCTACTCTTATTTTCTTACTCTATCCACTTTTTATTTTTCCATAAACTACACTCACACTCTCCCTAAACCCCACTCCCACATACATTCTCCCTAAACCCTATTCACAAACACATTTTCCCAAACACCCGCATCCATACACTCTGCCCATTCCATTCCCCCACATCAATTATCCACAACTATTCCTATATAACCATATTGTTCAAATCCAAAGGAAAACAATGGAAAGAGACAGTGATTATCAATATGAGGAAGAGACACTTAGTGAAAGATCCATGGAGAGACATAGACAACAGAGGAAGCCCCATAAAGGAGGAAGAATCATTAGAGAGGAGCCCACTAGCTTGAGGGAATTATAGGCCTGCCCACTTGCAATTTCTTGTTTCAAGCATCAAGCATGTTTTAAGTTTTCTGAAATGGTGGAGAGAGTTAAGTTTCACCATGAGTTGGCCAGACGTTTTGTGACTCATTTGCATAACAATGAGATGACACTTATCGAAGTAACCTTGAGAATATCATCAGCTGTCATTTCAGAGACCACCAGAATCCCTAATGTTAATGGTACAAGGGTCATGATCTTGATGAGGATTACTATGAACCTTACATCAAACCTCAATACAGAAACCAAGTGAAGAGGCTTTTCCCTATAAATTTTTGGAGAACAGGTATGTTTCTTTGATGAGGATTACCATCAAGTATTTCACTTGTGAAGGTAGGTTCTCCCGGTTGTATGCCTATCATATTAGACTCCTCATACATTTCAATAGAGTAAAGATGTTGAATCTCCCTTACTTCATGTTTAGAAACATTGATAAAATGGCACATATTGTACAGAGGAAATCATACCCCTAGCAGTTGAACAACATCTATCATTAGTCTTTGATCAAAATCATTGTTCTTCACTAGCTCAGTATTCTTAACATTCCTTGGGAGACTTTCATTGCTCATGAGATGTTCAAAGGCCCACAAATCTTCTCACAAGTGCATCATGAAGAAGGTGGACCTTCTAGCCATGGAGAAATAAGGGAAGAGGCCAAGGAAACCAAAACTGTTGAGGTGCCAGTGTATTTAATATATCAAAGAGGCACAAGGAGAATTTTTTAAGCTTCTAGGCAAGTGTTTGCTGCGCAAGGTGTGGAAGGGGCCTTGCCTTCATCACCAGTCCACAAGCAAATGTTTTATTCACAAGGTGTGGAAGGGGATTTTCCTTCGTCATCGAAAAAATAGCTACAAGTTGAGTAGTTGAGAAAAGGCAAGGAAAAAGTGCAGGAGGAAGATCTTGGTGATGAGGAGGAAAGAGATTTTGATCTCATTGAGCATGAGGAGCCACAACAACACTTTACTCATCATGGAGTTGACATCATTGACTTGGAAGCTCAGGATGAAGAAACTATCAAGGACATCATCATTCAAGAGAGGGAAGCTCAAATACAAGCTTTGGCAGACAATTTGGAGAGAGACAAGTTCATCATCAAATATCTAGAACAATAAAACAAACAATTGAGTGACAAGCAAGTCCTCATGGAGCTACAAATGATCAAAGCAAATAGGCAAATGGCTAAAGAGTCTCATGTCCCATTGACTCCTATTGAGTAGGATATTGAGAATGATAGGGAAACATGGCTTGAGAGGGTCAACATACATCTTGAAGGGCTTATTGAGAAGGCCAATAGGGAAAAGAAAATGCTCCGCCACATGGCCTACCATTACATGACCCGCAACAAAATTTGTAACATGAGGATTAGAAA
This sequence comes from Pinus tabuliformis, assembly GCA_031772625.1. Lineage (NCBI taxonomy): Eukaryota > Viridiplantae > Streptophyta > Pinopsida > Pinales > Pinaceae > Pinus > Pinus tabuliformis. The sequence goes on along the minus strand of CM062820.1, from coordinate 1,350,311,339 downwards.
ATTGAAGGCAAGGCTAAGGAGAGATTTGGAAGGAAAAAAGAAGCAAGATAAATTGAGAATGTTGGCTGAAGCCTCCCTAGCCCATCAAAGTATCTGATGGTGGTGTCCCATGCCAAATTTGGGCAAATTTTGGAAAGTTTTTGCATTTTTGAAATTTTGTAAATTTTAACACAGGAATTTCGCCCAGATTTTGCCTAGAACATCAGATGGAGAAAATTTTTTCATATTTGGATTTAAGAGGATGAGGACATGCACCATGGAAATTTTAAAAAGTTTTGTAGCAAATCTAGGTCACCAAAAGGTCCAAAAACTACCAAAAAATGACCTCTCTGCCTCTTTTTGGACACACAGAAGCAGTCTTTGGAGATTCAAGTTTTGAGGGGGAAACTGAATTCCAAATTCCAACATTCTAGATATTCCAGAAACTAGACTTGAAGACCTTTCCAATGAGCTATCATGGGCTCAATTTGGCTAATAGGAAGGCCTCCAAAAGTGTGTTGAAATTGGTGCTGCGCTTTGGACCAGTGGCGCTACGCTTTTGACTAGTTTGCCCAGAAAATCAAAATTTCGCCTGTTTTCACTCTAAATTCACTTTCTCTCTCCTCATGGATGATTTCACTGATGTAATTGATGACATTGCATGTAAATTTAATGGTAAAATAATCTTAGAAGGTAGATTCATTAGTTAGAGGTGTTTTTGAGGCTAATGAATCAGTTTCCATGCTTATAGAGGCAAGTAGTTTGGTTGTCTATATTCCTGGTCCATGTTTGGAAATGGTTGTAACGGCCCATCTTCTCATGGATTCAACCCCTGATGGTCAGGATGACTGGTTTTGTTGTCTATATTATGTATTTTCTTTCTCATTTTCAATGGTTGGATACTCTTGGATGCTCTGAACTATATTGTACATCATTGTAAGCAGTTTGGCAAGGAAATTAATAGGAGTTGCAGCTATTTTTATGAGATACCTGTGGTATGGTGTTTTTGCATATTTTCTTATTTTGTTATAAGTTGTTTACATGTTTTATTTATGCCATCATCTACTTCACTGCTTCTGACTGAATAATATCAAGATAGATAAGTAGAATTCATTGTTTACAGTGCTCTACCTTGGGAAATCTTTCAGTATTTTATGTTTTCTGTTGTTTGAGAAGGATACATGATTGCTCCATGCCCTCCTCAGCTCCTCACCAGTCTTATACATCTCATCTCACTTAATTTCCAGTGCTAAAGCCTATACCTACCTTGCCCCATAGAACACCTTGCATTCTGACCTAATTTCCCAGACCCAAATTTCTCAGTTCCATCTGATCCAGAAAAAAACCAAAAAAATCAATCAAAAACCTAGAGCTACTATACCTCGCATAAAATCTTGATTCATGATCCAATCATCTTGAGTGAGATCTATAAGGAGAGAGCCCTCTCCCGACCCGGTAGGGCTAGCTACCAGGTTAAGCTTGGTTTATGGTTACCCTAGAATTGCTTCAATTCAGCCAGAGGTCAATATAGGCGATAACATAGTGGCGACCATACTCGGGAAGTAGTTTTATGTTCCTCAATAAAAAGTATCAAGTTTAGACCTAGTTGTTTATGGTGGACAACGATCAGACACCTGAAGGCTTAAATCATTCACCTGGCAACTCTAAATTAGTTTCAAGATCAGATCTAAGGACTCCACTAGAGGATGAACCTGACCAGCAAAAGCATGAAAGGACAATATTGAAAGATCATGTATTCAAGTTGGAAATTCATCCAAGACATTATGTTCTTTGTTATAAATTATTTCTTCTCTTTTTCTGAGAATGTCAAGAAGGCTTTACGAAGTATACTGTATTTGAGAAAAGATCCTAGACCTGTATTTGATTCTTTCACTTTTAAGATTGTGAATACAAAATATTCTTCTATAGCTTTTGTATATACTCCTATACCTTGTAAAATTCCAGATAAATACAAGCCTCTGATTTTACCTCCTATATCCCATGCTTTCCCTAAAAATCATTACCTATATCTACCAATATTTGATGGTGAATGTGACAACATCACTGATGACAGACATGTACTGAATTTTGAGTCTTTTCTTGACCTTTTTGAAGTTGATGAAGAGGATGTCAGTATTATGCTTTTTTCTCTTTCTTTGTAAGGCAAAGTCAAGAGTTGGTTCAAAACCCTGCCTGATGCGAGCATCTCACATTTCCAGCAGTTTTTTAGAGTTTTCATCGATAAGTGGGTGTTCAAACAAAACCCTTTCTTGATTCTAGAAGAGTACAATTAGATGAAAAGACTGCCAGGGGAGATAGTACAATAATTTTCTGTGAGGTTTAACCAAGTCTATTTTTCAATGCCTGTTAATATAAGACCTCCTCCTGGATCTGCTCTCTTACACTACCTGGAAGCCTTTGATCTAGAAATGCAGTTGTAACTGAGGGAACGTAACATTGCAACACTTGAAGAGATGCAGAATAGTGCAGTAGATGTAGAGGCTAATCTACTAATCAGAAGGGAAAATTTGAAGGAAAAAGAGATGAAGAACATAGACCCAGAGGAATTGACATCTTTAGAGGTAAAACTCGACATTTTGGTAAGTTCAGTGGAAGAGATGATGCAAAACATCACCACAAGGAAAGAGTATGATGTTCAAGACCATGGCTCGCTGATTGAAGAAGAACAAGTGGCCGATCCAAAACATTTTGTTTCTTATCCCAATTCTCATAGATCTGATAATGATTGTTTTATAGATCATCTTGGAGAAGAGATCTGTTGATATGACATGTATGCTTGATGATGTGTTTTATACTGATGATTTTCCTAAGTTTGATCAGTATGATGATGATTATGTTCTCCAAACAGAAGCTAATCTTTCTGACAAATCAACAGTTGATCTATGGAAGGAGGAAGTTCACTTTCAGCAGCTCGAGTACAACGATCACCCAATTCCTATAAGCTATGGAAGTGAGGAGGAAAGTGCAGAAATTTTTCAATTAGGTGAAGGATACTTGCCTTTTTGTTTTACTTCATTTCATTTCATCAGAGACAATTTTCATGCAATCAGAAATCAATCGTCGATAAGTTTTGAACTTGACCAGCTTGAGGGAAATGAAATCCTTGTTCAAGACTTCTCATATCTAGATTTGCAGCCCCCGAATGCCATTGAATGTTAGGTTTCAGATGATGACTTGGAAGCTGTAACATCTGATCAAATGATGCAAGATGATTCCATACCATTATGTTTTGAATCATTTCAGTTTTTGAAGGGAAATTTGCATAGTATATCTTCAAATGAGCAGCCTGTAGAAAATCATGCAATATCATTGGAACCAATAGAAAACGGGTTGCAACAGTGTTTTCAAGTTTTTCACGATCCAATAGCTTATGTGTTGGATGATGTCTGCAGTCAAAGTCCTTCTCCATTAGCTAACTATAAGCTTGAAAAAGTATTGATACAAACTTGATACGGCAGTCGATTTCTTTGTCATTTTCAGCGGGAGTTTCGTCACAAAGCTCAGATGAAAGTTTGCATTCATGGTATGAGGAGAAGGAAATTAATCTATTGGATGAGCTAAGCCCCAGTGCACATGAATTTCAAGATCCTTATGTAGTTTTTCTGGAGTGAGATAGAGAATCCATATTATTAAATCTGAAAAAATTTGGATCTATTTACAAGTTTTCATGGGAGTTGCCTTTCAGTAGTTCTCTCTTGTTGTTCATAAGCAAGCACTTGCGAAAAATTCAAATGACAGCTAAAATACTTACTTGGTTGCATTGGTTGTTTCATTTCACTTGATTAGGTGATGAATGGAATAGTTAGAGTAGGTTTTATTGAATAAGCTCCATTTTGAGCATCTTTTCCAATTTTTCATTTGTGTTTTAGTATCGAGTCAGTTTTTAGTTGAGTAAAAGTCAGTTTGTGTCGTCAAGTCGTCAGTTTCCAGTCGTGCATTTCTATTTGAGTTTTTGACTCCATGCCCAATGGATAAGGCTACTAGGTCTACAATGTTCTTGGCATCTCCAAGGAGCTACCATCCCCATTGGAGCCAATGTTAGTGTTAGTGTCTTCACACTTCCATTAGTGATCAAAAGCTGCTCTTTTGCATTTCATAGTAGGAGTCTCATTCTGATGAGGTTTCATTCCATTAGGTCATGGATCCACTGATGGTAGGGCTTACTTCAGTTTTTCCCTCATGATATGTACTTGTTGATCTTATTTCATAGATTTCAATCATGATTCATGTTCATTTTGCAGTCCATTTCATCAAATCCTAGGGTTTTGTCTCATTAGGTCTTAGGGTTTCCTCCATGTCCAAATTCAATGATTATATGTTAATAATGGTCAACAAGCACATGAGGAGGCCAATAATTACAGGTAAAGTCATAATTTGTTATTTTGAAAGCTTAATGTAGTTCTCACCTCAAAACTTATTTTGAGGTGAAAACAGAGTATTATGCTTTTTATCATTCTTCATGATGTAATTTTATTATTTCTATATGTAATATTTGTTCCCAAGCTCCTCCTAAAGCTTGTGATGCTACCAAGTACCTGCCACTGCAAAAATCAAGTGATTTTGAGCATCAATTCACTTGCCAAGCAAAAGAAAACAAGCATGAAAAACAGAGAATTGTAAAAGACAAATAGACATTATAAAAGTCGGTTTTCACAAACAAAAAATAAAAAGGTGAAACTATATAAACCCATCCTCCTATTTTTCATCCCTTTGTGTCATTATTGAAGATTAAAGAGCCAAGAAGAGAGCAAAGGTCGATTTTCAAGTGTTATTGAGAAAACAAAACAAAGCGTTGCATTTTTGGAGTTTTGGAGCGGTGCTTCTCTTTCAACCATGCGCTGCACTTCTAGCAAGTTTTCGCAATGTAAAAATACAAGGGCGCTACGCTTTCAGGCCGGTACTGCGCTCCTGTAGGTGGCGCTGCGCTTTGCCCAATAGAGCCCCAAATCACCTCAAAACGCCAATTTCACCTCAAATTTCCAAGTTTACCTCTTTTACAAGTAAGTACATCAAAATCTCTTGTGGTTTATGGTTTTTACATCAAGTTTTTGTGATTTTTCACCCCCAAAATCAAAACCCTAGTTTTCCTACAAACTGTCTCATGAATTGAAATCCTCACTCTACTATTGTTTTCTTACTCTATCCACTTTTTATTTTTCCCTAAACTCCACTCACACTCTCCCTAAACCCCACTCCCACATACATTCTCCCTAAACCCTATTCACACACACATTTTCCCAAACCCCCTCATCAATACACTCTGCCTATTCCATTCCACCACATCAATTATCCACAACTATTCATATATAACCATATTGTTCAAAGCCAAAGGAAAACAATGGAAAGAGACAGTGATTATGAGTATGAGGAAGAGACATTTAGTGACAGATCCATGTAGAGACATAGACAACAGAGGAAGCCCCATAAAGGAGGAAGAATCATCAGAGAGGAGCCCACTAGCTTGAGGGAATTATAGGCTTGCCCACTAGCTTGAGGGAATTATAGGCCTGCCCACTTGCAATTTCTTGTTTTAGGCATCAAGCATGTTTTGAGTTTTGTGAAATGGTGGAGAGAGTTTAGTTTCACCATGAGTTGGCCAGAATTTTTGTGACTCATTTGCATAATAATGAGGTGACACTTGCCGAAGCAACCTTCACAATATCATCATTTGTCATTTTAGAGGCCACCAGAATCCCTAATGTTGGTGAACAATGGTACAAGGTTCATGATCTTGATGAGGATTACTATGAACCATACATCAAGCCTCAATATAGAAACCAGGGGAAGAGGCTTTTCCCCTTTAAATTTTTGGAGAACGGGTATGTTCCTTTTATGAGGATTATCATCAAGTATTTCACTTGTGAAGGTAGGTTCTCCTGGTTGTATGCCTATCATATTAGACTCCTCATGCATTTCACTAGAGTAAATATGTTGAATCTACCTTACTTCATGTTTAGAAACATTGAGAAAATGGCACATATTGTACAAAGGAAATCATACCCCCAGCAGTTGAACAACATCTATCATTACTCTTTGATCAAAATCATTGTTCTTCACGAGCTCAGTCTTCTTAAAATTCCTTGGGAGACTTTCATTGCTCATGAGATGTTCAAAGGCCCACAAATCTTCTCACAAGTGCATCATGAAGAAGGTGGACCTTCTAGCCATGGAGAAATAAAGGAAGAGGCCAAGGATACCAAAACTGCTAAGGTGCCAGTGTATTTAACATATCAAAGAGGCACAAGGAGACTTTTTGCAACTGCTAGGCAAGTGTTTGCTCCGCAAGGTATGGAATGGGCCTTGCCTCCGTGACCAGTCCACAGGCAAATGTTTGCTCCACAAGGTGTGGAAGGGGCTTTGCCTTCGTCATCGACAAAATAGGTACAAGTTGAGCAGTTGAGCAAAGGCAAGGAAAAAGTGCAGGAGGAATATCTTGATGATGAGAAGGAAAGAGGTTTTGATCTCATTGAGCATGAGGAGCCACAGCAACACTTTACTCATCATGGAGTTGACATCATTGACTTGGAAGCTCAGGATGAAGAAACTGTCAAGGACATCATCATTCAAGAGAGGGAAGCTCAAATACAAGCTTTGGTGGACAATTTGGAGAGAGCCAAGTTCATCATCAAATATCTAGAATAGGAAAATGAACAATTGAGTGAGAAGCAAGTCCTCATGGAGCTACAAATGATCAAAGCAAACAAGAAAATGGTCAAAGAGTCTCATGTCCCATTGACTGCTATTGAGCAGGAGATTGAGAATGATAGGGAAACATGGCTTGAGAGGGTCAACATACATCTTGAAGGGCTTGTTGATAAGGCCAATAGGGAAAATAAAATTCTCTACCACATGGCCTGCCATTACATGACCCGCAACAAAATATGTAACATGAGGATTAGAAAATTGAAGGTAAGGCTAAGGAGAGCTTTGGAAGGAAAAAAGAAGCAAGACAAATTGAGAATGTTGGATAAAGCCTCCCAAGCCTATCAAAGCAGCTGATGGTGGTATCCCACGCCAAATTTGGGAAAATTTTGGAAAGTTTTTTCATATTTGAAATTTTGTAATTTTTAACACAAGAATTTTGCCCAAAAGCGCAGCGCCACCGATGCTGCACTTTTGCTTGGAACATCAGATGGAGGAAAGGTTTGTATATTTGGATTTAGGAGGATGAGGACATGCACCCTAGAAATTTTTAGAAGTTTTGTAGCAAATCTGGGTCAACAAAAGGTCCAAAAACAACCAAAAAATGACCTCTCTACCTCTTTTTGGACACACAGAAGTAGTCTTGGGAGATTCAAGTTTTGAGGAGGAAAATGACCTCCAAATTCAAACATTCTAGGTGTTCTAGAAACTAGACTTGAAGACCTTTCCAATGAGCTATCATGGGATCAATTTGGATAAGGGGAAGGCCTCCAAATGTGTGCTGAAATTGGTGCTGCACTTTTGACCAGTGGCGTTGCGCTTTTGACCAGTTTGCCCAGAAAATCAAAATTTTGCTTGTTTTCACTCTAAATTCAATTTCTCTCTCCTCATGGATGATTTCACTGATGTAATTGATGACATGGAATGCAAATGTAATGGTAAAATATTCTTAGAAGGTAGATTCATTAGTTAGAGGTGTTTTTGAGGCTAATGAATCAGTTTGCATGCTTATAGAGGCAAGTAGTTTGATTGTCTATATTCCTTGTCCATGTTTGGAAATGGTTGTAATAGCCCCTCTTCTCGTGGATTCGATCCCTGATGGTCAAGATGAGTGGTTTTTTTGTCTATATTATGTATTTTCTTTCTCATTTGCAAGGTTTGGATACTCTTGGATGCTCTGAACTATATTGTACATCATTGTAAGTAGTTTGGCAAGGAAATTAATAGGAGTTGCAGCTATTTTTATGGGATACCTGTGGTATGGTGTTTTTGCATAGTTTCTTCTTTTGTTATTAGTTGTTTACATGTTTTATGTATGCCATCATATACTTCACTGCTTTTGACTAAATGATATCAAGATAGATAGGTAGAATTCATTGTTTACAGTGCTCTACCTTGGGAAATCTTTCAGTATTTTATGTTTTCTACTATTTGAGAAGGATACATGATTGCTCCATGCCCTCCTCAGCTCCTCACTAGTCTTAGACATCTCATCTCACTTAATTTTCAGTGCTAAAGCCTATACCTACCTTGCCCCATAGAACACCCTGCATTCTAGCCTAATTTCCCAAACCCAAATTGCTCAGTTCCATCTAATCCAGCAAGAAACCAAAAAAATCAATCAAAGCCCTAGAGCTATTATACCTAACATAAAATCTTGATTCATGGTCCAGTCATCTTGACTCAGATCTATAAGGATAACGCCCTCTTATGACCTGGTAGGGCTAGCTACCAGGTTAAGCTTGGTTTGTGGTTACCCTAGAATTGCTTCAATTTAGCCTGAGGTCAATCTAGGCGATAACAAATTGGAAAGGTGATGGAATTGTACCCTCACCTACCAGTCAATTGAAAGTGATACTTTGGTGTCCAAAAGACTTCCAATGGGGAGGAGTGATCAGGTGCTCAAAATTAGGCTCAAAAATCAAAGTGTTGGAATCTTGATTAACTTAGCTCAAGATCGAAGAGCTCAACATTCTAATCCCAATGGTGCGAGTGGAACTCAAATCTGAGCTCATATGCATAAGTTAGATCAAGTCAAAGTTCAAGTTTGACATGGATAGATGGTAGGATTGGATGAGGTGGAAAGGTCCTTCAGCGAATGAGGAGGCACTAAGTGGAAAGCCTCCATTGGCCCCCGCATGTCACAAATCACAATCACAAGCGGGTCGGTGTTAAAACCAACCCCAAAAAAACCAAGGTGTGATGCAATAATGCAAGAGAAATGCTTTCAAGAATCAATCGGAGGCATGATGTAATGGATCACAATCATTACAAAAAATATTCCCTAGCATACCCAGAGTCATGATGCGATGGATTGCAGATTGCAATCGTACACTGTAGGAAAATAGAGTCTCGCATTATGATTACCCGTCGATTCACCGCCGAATTGCGATTTGTGATAAGTTCCGAAATGCGAGATGTTTATTGGTTCCAGTTTATAGTGTCATTGAGTCCGCCACATCGCAATCACCTACCGCGTACAAAAACCTTAATTCCATCAGTCCTTGCCAATTGCAATTTCTGATGAACAGTGAATTGACATAATATGGTCGTTGAACGGTGAAATTTTTGTCCAGTTAGCGGGTTTTTTGGGTAATTTGTAGGATCATGCCAGAATTGGGGCAATTTGTGGAGTGAATAATGGGAAAACAAGGGGATGTCATAACTTCTTCAATTTTTCACCAAATTGGATGAAAAAAGAGGTTAGATAGCCATTTTTGGACATTCTGGACTCATTGGAGTAGGTTTTAGAAGCATTTGGGCATTGTAAACACATATTTTTACACATTTGAGCATAATAGAGAGGCCCAAGCCATTGGAAGCTAGACCAAGGAGACGTAGCCCAGGAGGGGTGAACTCCTTTATCATGTGCTTGTTGTAATGTGTTTCTGATCATGTTTTGTACATGTTTATGTTGTTGTTCAGTTTCTGGTTTATGTTAAATTTTTCATAAAATTAACATAAAGACTCTTCATTTCACTCGCAAAATTTGGTGAATCCTTAAGCATAATGAAAGCATTTTGTTTATAATCTGAGGAGGATCTTAGCACTGCAATCTAATATTCTAAATCAAATCACCAGGTGTGGTTCTAGCTAGAAGAAATCATGATGTAACTGAGGCTTTTGACATTGTGGATGTGGAAGGTGATGTTGAAGAAGCACTCTCATTTTCCCTAACTCATCCCCTTGCAATTAGACTTCTCATAGCTGCCATGTTATCTTTGGCTTCATAGTTTTCTTGCAGTGATTTGATGGCCTTACGAATTATTTCTAGACATTTATTTGGCCAAAGTTCTATATTTTATCCCAAAATTTTCCCCAAATGGTATTTCAATTAGTTGATTCCCCTAATATATGCTTGCCACACAATTATGGTTCAAAATTTGTCTATTGAAACCCCTTTCCTTGGGCTCACCATTTCCCACATAGGTACAAATGCATCAACATTTTGTCTTCAAAGTAATGATTGGAGTTTGAATCTAGGGCACACAAAAAAAATTGGAAAAAAATAAAAACTAACATTAAAAAAAATGAATGAAGATCCAAAATATTAAAAAAACAAAATTTGAAAAAAACAAAACGAATCTAAAATTTAGTAGTTTACCTCACTATAGATCTCCTATAGTCCCAAAAAAAGTTGAGGAGAGAAATCCCTCTACACCTAAGGAAGTTGGGCACTTTTAGGAAACCCTCTCCACTAAAGAAAACATGTATGACTTAAAAAACACTCCTACCTCCCTAACAATTTCAAGAGAAAAAAAAAGGGGCCATTGAAACCCCCATAAAAACTAGAAAAAAAAAAGGGAAAAAAAGTGGTGAAATCATTGTCTATATGTACAATTTTGCAACTACTAGAGAGAACTCATTGAACAATGGAGAAAAATCTATCACCACCAAAAAAAACTCACTTTCCTCCTCCTCAATGCCTAGTAACCCTTTGGTTCACATCATTGGGCATGGAAAAAGAGCCTAAATTAGAAATCATAAGCTAATTTAATTTTCCCCAACAACAACCCCTAATTTTTTCCATTGAGTCAAGAAAGAGCCACAAATTTTACAATAAAATAAAGAGTTTTCCATATCAAAAGAATTGCCAATAAAATTGGTGCTCCAAACAAAACTTGCAAGTCACTATTTTTATCATGATTTTATCAAAAAAATTGCAACACTCATAAATATCAATTTTCTTAGTGTTATAAAATCAAGAGTTTACCATATCAAAAATATTGCCAAAAAAATAGGTTCTTCAAAAAACTTGTGAGCCACTGATTTTATCAAAATTAATGTGTTTTTATTTTCTCGGGAAAAATCTTTATTTACATTATTAGATAATGAAAGCTACATGTTGTAGATGTTGAAAGGCATATGCTAAAATAACGATGCCAAACATAACATCCAAAATCTGGTACTCAAGTAACAAAAATAATAAGAATAAATAACACTAATCTATACTTTTCTACCCTTCTTTTTCTCCACTCTCCACCAACCATCAGAGTTGGGAGTGGAAGAAACAATAGCCATTTGATGCTCTTATATATTTGTATATGTTTATTTGTCAAAGTCTGAACTCTAATACATGTATTTTTTGGTGCCAATTACTTCATTTTCCTTGGAAATCTTCACAATTTGTTGTTGGTGTGTTGTAGGTGTTGTTAATTTCGAAGGATTCATCAATTCTACTTGTTTTGCCCCATTCTTCTCTATGATTTCTTCGCAATTTTTTTCAACCTTATTTGTAGTATTTTATGGGGATTCTTCTTCCTCTACCTCGTCTTCCTAGGTACCTATGAATTAACATCCCTTTGGATTTTGGAATTGTCTCTTTTTTCTTTTGGGGTCTTTCTTTGCCCAGGGGAACAAATTTTGAAGATGTCGAGTTTGAAGACAAATACGACATCTCAAAATCGTATTTTCATAGTCTAGATTCTAGGACCACTGCATATTATTATGAATCAATAATATGATTTGGTAAGCATTTACTGAGATATACTTCTACACATATCCTAGCAAAAGTGAATATTCCCTTTATCACTCTATCTGAGCCCACCATTAAGGACTTCCCCAAATATTTGTCTATTCCTTCTAAAACTTTGTGATGCCAAAAATGCAAAGGAATATTATTTAATCTAACCTAAAATGGAATTTTAGGCACCACCATGAAATTAGCATCAAAACCAGGGAACTAAGGGATAACGCAAACCCTAGCCATCTCCAACGAGAACTTGGTGGTAGAAAAATCTGGGCTTTGTAGGTAGGGATCCATCATGGAAGAGAGCATGTCATAAAAAAATATCAAAGGAGCCACGAAATTCATGTCCTTGTCAGAAAAAATACCTTCTTAGCCCCATGTCATTGACCTCAACGGTACCTGCGCTAAAAACAGGAGGGAGGTGCAGCTCTAATCGCACCAGATGGATCTCTACCATATCTATAAAAGAGAATACCATATATGCATCTTGAATGAGTTCTCTAGGGAATATTTTCAACAGACATTTAATTTTGGGCCATAAGGAAACCACCCTTTTGAAACCCTTGGTGGAAATAAATTCACAGAGTCTAGGAACCTATCGAAGCCTCGAAATTTGTTGCGAAAACATGGGGGATAGCCACCAGGTCCAACCTTAAAATCAGCTCCTTTTCTGTTTCATATAGTGGCTCTGACTGGGGATAATGGGACCAGTTTCCCAGGGAGGATTGATTTGATAATGTTGTTGGGATGATATAAGATATAATGGAGAATTATTCAACTAAGCATAATCTAATCTAAATAATAAACACGTGAATATACCTTAATCTAACATTATCTGACTATGAATATACCCAGGAATAAACTAAAATATGTGATCTACAGAGATGTCTCAAAGAAATTGGTAATAAAGGTCATTCAATTGCCAAAAGAAATGAAATCGTTCAAGATAATTGTTTTGGATAAGTAGTTAGATAAAACAATTGAGAAATCTATATCGCATATAATAATTGTTTACGTATTCAATACAAAATTAGAGCTAAAACATCATACAAAAGTGCAATAATGTAGAACTATAACTCATATTTTCATACATAAGACAATCAAAGAAAGAGTATTGCTAATGCATAAATAAAACACGATCATACGATAAAAGTACCATATATGAAAGGTCCTTCTCATGGGCTCAGTAATATTGATCCAATTTCATCCAATCAAATACACTCTAAGAGTACAGAAGTGTAATTTCAGTAGAGCATACTCGATATTCAAAGAAAAATAGATCTTGTTCCAATAATTTCATCAAAACCTTCCCAAAAATACAGAAGTGTAATGTCTTGAAAAGTGTTTTTGATAAAATTTTGGACCCCTCTCTAAATGCATGAGAGGGGTTTAAATACTATAATACATGCCTCAAAAATATATTATTACAAAAAAAACTGAGGATGTTTCAAACAACCTTCCTCAGAGTAAGCAAAAATAAAACTAAAAATAGAATTAAACTAATGACAAGCTCCTTTCAACTTGAACTAACTTAGTCGGCTAACTTGATCTTTGAGATTGCAAATGTCAATCATTGGTTTGAGCTGAGGTGGTTGGCCGATTGTGGATTTTAACTATCCAACAAATATGGCATCTGACAAAGCTAGCACCATATTTTGTGCAGAGGTAGTTAAACACTGCAGAGTCATCCACTGGCTATGTGGTTTTACTAGATACTGCTAGTATGTTTCCCAATCCAGTTTTGTCAGCTGTTTGATTGCTTCTTCTTTGATCTGTGTTGTCTGTTTCCGTTGTTGTTCTAGTTGTTTGATATCTGGGAGACAACCTAGTATGCACTCTTTGACAAGGTTAGCACTATGGAGGTTTTCATTAACGTCTTCAATTGTACTACTTCCTGCACTTGCTACTATCATTGTCACCCTTTCTGCCTGTTTTAATCATGTATCCCAATCTGTAAATAGAATGTTTTTGTGGGATTGTTCTATTTCTAGTAGGTCACCCTTTCTTCCCTCATCAGACTCCTGCCAAGTAATAAATTGAAAAACTTTTTATGGATTTCTTCATATTCAAACCTCATATCAATCACTTGGTTTATCAATTTATCCTTGTCTCACAGTAAGGATTAATCTGTGAGCTTTTCTAGAAAATCATTTCTTCTTGTTGTATTAATAGGGAATTTAGATTGATTGCTTCTTTGGTGAACTCGTCCGTTTGAGGATTATCTTTAAATCTATCCACCATGGCCTACATTTGGTGAATCTGCAAGTCCTTTTCTGATATGATTGCTTGGTGTTGTAACCTCATTTGCTCAAATTCCCTCTGAAGCTGAGCTACCTGTTGTTCTGCTTGCTGATTGGTTTTTTTTGTTCTAATTGTTGTTCAAGCAGGGGAATTCTCTGTTCTTTTTCTTTTAGAAGCAATCAGACTTCTGTTGCTTTATCAATGGTCGTTGTGGCATAAGCTCCTGCAAACTGTGAGAAATTTATAATATTTTATGATGCGTCAACAGGAGTGTCTTTCCATACAACATCCATGGATTCATTTTCTAGAGTTGCAACAGTCGTGGTGTCTAATTTCGTCTTCTTTTGTCATCTTTTTACTAAAGCCTTATGAGTAGGACTGTAGAATATATCTAATGGAGGTATCTCTTCAATTCTCAAGACAATTTTGGAAGTGGTAAAAGCCGGAATAACTTCAATATCTTGAGTGCTTGTAGCCCCTTACTCTGTTGTCTCTGTATTTTCTTTGTGCTAAGTGTGTTTGGGGGTCTAAAAATCAGATGTTTCCTCAATATTTGTGCCTATTTGGAGCTTCTTATTGAATTGCTCCCATTCCTTTTCTTATTCAATGACTCGAATCTTCCCTGTTTGAGCCAAAGTGGAACTGACCTATATCTATATCTTGGCCAAGGCCTGTTCGGTTGTTTCCTCGGTATTTCCTTCTGTATCTTTATCAGAATCTTTATTAGGACTCCTTTCTCCATTCTAAGATTATTGTTCTGACTATTTAGACTCGTGAGTTGATTTCTCTTATGTTTCTTCATTAGAATTTTCCGTTGAACTTCCCTCCAGGCTTATGGTAGGAGTCGGTTCTCTTATTAGTTCAATTTGTAATAGGTCCAATGGGACCTTTAAGAATATTTTATTCCTATATACATCAAAATCATTAATATCATCTGGGTTTAACTGTAATGAAGCTAAATGTATGACCTATGCAAATGTTTCAGCTCCTTGAAAGAGGTAAGCAAAGTCACCCTCTTCATGAGTAAACTGTTTGACTTTAACCATAGTGGTAAATTCTTTAGCAACTTGATTTGGGTCATATTGTCACCCTGTAACTGTGGCCAATTTTACTGACATAATAATCTCTACTTCTTTTATTGTGTGCCCATAGTCATGTAGTGCGAAAGCGCCACATTGTAATGGGAAGGTTGGCCAAATGGCTTTCTTCTATTCCCTCAAGGCTTTAGTTAAACCACCTTCCCCTGTTGTCTGGTAAGTTATCTCTCTAGCCAATAGCTTGTTTGGAACATAATATGGGAGGACATGTGGAGCAGAAATTCTCCCAAAAACTGTGATATAAGTGAATGTTTCTTCGTCGAACCATCTTGCGAATGGAAAGATGTTTATCTTGGCTTCTTCAAAAAGACTAGGGGTTGTTTTATAAAAAATGGTTTTATAAATAGGTATCATAATACTCTGGAGGATTATATAAAAATGGGCATTGAATTGGGATTCCCGTAATATTTTATGGTATACATGGATGGGGAGAGGGTTTTCTACAGTCCACTTCCAACCCATGTTCGAAAATTGAGAACAAAAACAAATGGTGCCATTATATAAGCACTCATATAAAAAGGGGAAATATCTCTTGAGGAAATATTTCCCTTTGTCCTATATTCCCTAATACCCATAGCTAAATTGTCTGATAAAATTTGACTCCAATCCATAATCATCGTGTTAACCACTACATCAATTAATGGAAGCTAGTATACAGAAAATTTGGTACTATCAGCTTTACCAAATAACCTACACATCATCACGACTGCAAAATTATGTGGGGTCGAAAGGGATGCAATTGGATACATACCAGAATTTTCCTGTTTGAATTTACCTTAGCCTTACCTCTAGGTCTGTGTAACATCCAAAGGGTCCTCGTTATCTTTCGAAAAATGCTCCAAGAAAGCTTTGTCATAGAGCTTTTGAGGCTCTAGTAGATGGTACATCTGGCGCAAGTTGTCTAATGTGAAATATCGATCACCCATTTTACCTTATCTGTGTATGGTAATATCTTAGGTCTTGTTGCTATCGCGTGCAAAAATGGAAATGCTGCCTCAAAGTAGGAAGCATCATATGATTCTTCTGCATCAGTTGTTGCCTTTGTTTCTAGTGGCCTGGGTTTCTCTTCTTCCAGTAGGTTATACATAACTTCCCATGATGTGGTTCCTCCGTCTTTGTTGTAGGTGGTATCAAAGAAGAGTGGCTTCATTTCTGATTTCTCAAATGCAATAGATTTTCCCTTCTTTTTCATCTTCTCAAATGTTGTTTCCTTCAAAGGTTCCCTAAAATTGAGCAATGCAGATTATCGAATAAACACAGAGTGAAAATGATAGTGAAAATTCAATGATACAATTAATTCCGAAAGGTGACAAGGAAGAAGCTTTTATTTGAAAATGAAGATGAAAGATATCAAATTATGTTGAGCCATTTTAAACATAAATGTCATTAAAACTTATTAAATACACACTAAGATCTTTTATTATGGTTTTTATTACTCATTTAAGTCATTGCATCGCAAATATGTAAGGAAAAACTTTTAAGTTGATGAGTTTTAAAGTGCGAAATTCCGATTATGCGATTGCGATAAATATTATAGCAATATCTAAACATCACACTTTATTTTATGTGTTATATCAAAGTTATTTTGAATCTTGTGATATGCGATATGTGTGACATACCTTTTATCATTTTAATTGCATTTTGCTTAAATGAATACTTATTGCATAAAGTGACCTTTTAATATGCACTGGACTTAACCAAAGTTATAACAATTATCACATACTTCCATCAGGTCTAGGTCATATCGCATTTCACAAACTTTCTTAGTTCACAAGATTTCCCTTTGCATAAGCGCCATGATCCGATGAGTGTTCAGCTTGTTATATTACAATATCGCAATTCGCATATTCCAAAGGTTTTATTTGTGGGGCTCTTTGTGAATGCCAATATGCAATTGTTATAGGTACTTTGTTTTACAAGAAATACTTTAAGCCTTATTTCTAAATGAAAAGTTTAATGATACCATAAGTTTGTTACGGTGATCCCTCTTATCACAATTCACAAATCCCGATTTGTTAATTAACCTTTGACTCACATGATCTGGCGATATGCGATAAAGCGAGAATAGCTAGTTACAAAGAGACTTTGGCTTGACACCTCATATTTATTTATAAATTTATTTCTAATAATTCAAAAAAGGTAGCGCTTAAGTGCTAAGTTTTTTTTTAGAGAATTTTTTATAAAGGGTCCCCATTTATCAATAGAATATTAACTATTAAATTAATAAATGGGGAGTTGTTGAAGAGTACAAAAATTGGTGATTCACTGGAAGAACCAGTTATCTCTGATAGTTTTTTGAAACTTCTAAAACTTCCAAAATAAAGATAGTTCAGAAAATAGGAATTACTTGAAATTTAAGATAAGTAACATTTCTCTGAATAATAAAATAAAACTCACCTAATTATCATCCACTTGATATCCTCTTCAAAATAAAAATTCCTTAGTTTATATCAGTCTTTACTTGGTTTTAAGATAAAGCAGGGTGCTCTTGTAGAGTAGCTTTTAGATGTACTCATTTGTCATAGGTAGAGCGACTGCTACCAGCAGACGTCCATAGCCTCAACAAGGTTACCTTTTAACCATCAATGATTCAGTATCCCATCTAAATAAGAGTGCAATTTTTAGAGATAAATTCAGACTCATATACTTATTCTCTTCTCTTTCTTTTTAAACAATTTATTTTTCTTCTAAAAATTTTCCTTTTTTCTACTTAAAAGTCATTGTCTTGGTTTGGTGGCCAAAAAGTGACAATTCCATTCACTGGTTATAATTCAACTAAACAAGTTGGCTCGTGATGAGACCCCTTGTCTTTTGATTAAAATAATCTCAAGCCATTACCCTGTTTTGATATGTAGTATTGGTAATGTCAGTCTATTATTTCCCTATGAACATGGTAAGTCAACTCTTAATGAGACCTCTTATCTTTTAAGTTTTAGTATATTTTAGAATTACACTCTAAAAAGAGAAACTTTTACTAGATGGGGAGAATCATTGACTCCTTAAGAGTTTCTAGATGACAATTATAGAGTTAAAGGTGCTTATCTGCATAGAGTCTTTGATTTGTTAAAGATACTTTTCTTGACTAATAATAGAACAAAGGTCTCTTTATAAAGTTGGGGTTTCACAAAGGATAAATGATTTTGGCGGAAATCAAGAAAATTTCAGAGAAATAGAACTTAGCTTATTTTTCAAATGTCATAGTTGTCTTCTTAACAATCTCCACTTATACAAGCGAAAAATCAAAATATAAAGGAGATTTTTTATTGAAAGGAAAAAAGTAAATACTATTTAAATTTTATTTTCCTAGGAAAAGTAAAGGTAATAGTGTACAAGGGATAGAAGAGGTTATCTTCTATGAAAAATATTTCTTCAAAATCTACCCATTCACAGGCAGAGAATCTCTCTTGCCTGATAAATCTTGCAATATAAACATTGATGGGCCGATTTGTTCCGCAATTTGAAACGGGCCAAGCCACATTCTGTGGAACTTGGTATGCTTACATTTTTCCTCATGTGATTTATCCCACTTCAATACAAGGTCTCCAAGTTGAAAAGATTTAGGACTTACAAAATTTGCATCAAATGAAGATTTGACTAATTGTTGATGATGTGCATGTATGATCTTGGCTTTATCTCTTTCTTCTTCGAGTTTGAGGATTTGTGATTGCCTTAATTGCATAGAAGAGGAAGGAGTTTCTTCAATAAATTGAACCAAGGCTAGAGAGGGAATAACTACATTTGTAGGAAGAAAAGCCTCTTTCCCATATACCAAATTAAAAGGAGAATTACCTATTGAGGCCTTCTATGTTATTCGATCTACCCATTGAGAAAATGTTAAATATTTATGCCAATTTTTTTTACTCTGAACAATAGTTCGTTTGATGATCCTTATGAGATTTTTATTCATTGATTCAGCTAAACCATTTCCATGAGGATAATAATTAGCAAAATATTTAAGCTTGAAACCTCTTTTAAGAGCAAACTTTGGCATAGCATAACCTGTGAAATAGGTGTCACACGGAATAAGTCGATCTTGCGGACAAGATAGACCTTCCTAGAATCTAAAGAAGACCTAATGACAAGCAAACCAATCACACATTATCTTTCTCTAAATATGCTTTTATAAACAAAGGCAAACAAGTGTTTTAGGGCCTACCTTAGGTCCAACGCGAGTTTGTGGAAGCCTTCTCTCCTTCGATCCAAATGAGCTCCTTTGTTGCGAATCTGCAAACACAAACAAGCAAACAAATTAAATAGCACCTGAAAATCCAATATCATAAAACATATTTAACATGAAAGTCAAGGAATTCATGAAACAAATAACATGAGATACTTGTTGAGAAAAATGAGTTTGATTGTATTAATTCAAAAGAAGAAGAACTTTACAACCTGTGCCTTGACGTTGTACAAGCTCCTCCCAGGGTCCAGCAAGAAGTCTCCTCTACTTTGACAAGTTTCACTCTCTTCCCAATGAAGCCAAAAAAGTATGTGATCTCTCCTCTTAAGCTCAACTAGGAAGTCTTAATTTCACCAGCATTTACCCTAAAAAATGTTCAGCTTCTAACCTCCCTAGCAACCAGCCCAATGCCTGAATTTATAATGCAATGGAGGGAAGTTACTAGGTCCTCCTTCAAAGGGATAAAGCCCTCCTTCAAAGGGATAGCTCCTCTCCTCAAGGGATTAGCTCCTTCTCTTTTGGGATGCATGAACCACCTAAGAGCGAAAAATCCACGTCAAAATTCCTTCTAGAATCATCTAGAATTAACCCAAAGTGAGTTTTTTAGAATAAACTTGTGCCTTTTTGACTTTCACAGGGGTCCGCACCCACACCTTTAGGGACAGAGCGGGCAGGTCCGTAGTTTTTGTAAACAGAAGGTGCGGGACCGCAGGTAACAGTGAGAGAAAGTGCGGAACCAAAGTTTCATTGATTTTCAATGTCTTTATCTCATTTTTAAAGCTTGACTTGAAGAGCTGAGGCCTAAGACTTGCTTAGGAGGACAGTACAAGTGATGATAGACCCATACTGACAGCAAATAATCATGGTGACGATATTTTTGTGTAACAAATTGCCCCCTAAAGTGCGAAGTCTGTAGTAGATGAGGATTTCATTTATCATTTAGGACGAGTGAAGTACTTTATCATTTCGAGGATCATCTTGTGGAGAGCCCGGTTGGAACCAGTAAAAACATTCAATGCAAGATATATATATGAGATCATATCATCGCTGAGGTAGGCATTCCCATACTCAGATCAAAACTGACTTAGAAAACTAACTACTTCTCTGATACAGTAATGATCTTGTAAAACATCACAAGTATAGACTCATGTGCACACAGTATGGACGCAGCCATCTGTTTATGAATAGTCCATTATATAATGAATACAAAATTCCTCGCAGCCTGGATTGTGGAAACTAGATCCAGGGTCTTCATTTCTACTTCTCAAAACAGTACGATTCTATCCATGCGAATAAATGTGTTGAAGTCGAACATGGTAGAAACCACTTGATTACCAGTCAATGATGTAAACTGTTAACAAGTGTGAGAGAAACCACCAGTGATGTCAATGGCTCTCAAAGTACCCAGTACAATCCATGAGATGTGAATAAATGTGTTGATGTCGAACATGTCACGGAATCCTCTGATTGAAGGTCAATGATGCAACCTGTCGTCAAAGGCGAGAAACCTGCCATTGAAGCATGCAAATCCCAAGGTACTGACGATTTCTAGATCATCTTTCTAGATAATGAGCTGAAGTCGATAAAAAGCGATCCTTCACAGGCAAACCCACAACACGAAATCATAGATCAAGTTGAAGAAATTTAGTTGCAAGGACTGACTCAGGGATGGTCAAGATGGATGACAGATATTTTGCAGATGAATGGCTTATTGGCAGTGACCTCTTGAACACATAACGACACGACAGATGGCTTGGTGACAATTGACCCAAAGTTAATACCCAGAAACCGGCTGAAGACTTTCAATGTGGTTTGATCAACTGTTAGGAAAAGGATTTCCCAACCCAGGTGAATAAAAGTGTCATGTTCAAGAGTGGTTACAAAGTATGACAAACAGGCTCATTTTTCTCTCTTTTCCCCCACCATTTCTGGCAAGTACCTCTTTATTTTTGACAAGCTTGAGGAGGATAACATTTTCTTGATTATAAGCTCATCCTTCAGATGAGTCCAACTTAGTTTAAATTCGAACCCTAAGAAGGAGTGGTTCGCTCTTGTTTGTAATTGAACAGGTCCTTTACTGTGAAATTTTAACGAGTCCAGTAAAGGAGAAACTCGGCGTCTTTCATTTTTAGAGAGTCTGAAAAAACTTAAGAAGACTCCAAGGTTGACCTTTTTCGAAAATTTGTGTCTCCCAAGCCCGAAAAATTATAAAATAATACTTGAGAGAACCGCTTGATCTTTACGACTAAGGAGTACTTTTCGTAATTAGTGTCCCTGATCCGAAAAAGTAAAAAAGCGATCAACGACACGTCGTTTTATAACGAATATCGAATTTGAAACGACAAAAATATGATAATTGTTTCATGTTTTTATGGTCAGAAAAGAGCTGTAAGTGGACCGTTTTTTAATTCCATTTTAACGAGTTTAAAAGAAAAACTCGACGATCTTTTCATGTTTTAGGAGTCAGAAAAGAGCTTAAAGGTGACTCTAATTTTTTTCATTGAAAATGATAGATTTCACCTGAATAATCCGTTATCCTGAACAAAAACGCAAACATTACTCATACCTGTTTGAAATGGATAAAAATGTTGCAAAAATACCTTTCCAAAGTGAAACATAAACAAATTTGCAATTTATTTACTCAAAAAACTTATAAAAAGGGCCTTCGTCAATTCATTTTTACCGTTTGAGTTTTGGGTGAGAAAATAGTGCTTTTGTTCAGAAAACTTCCCGTGAAGATTGCAGAAAATCCAACCGTCGGAATCGAACGCCGTCTTCTCCAAGTAATCCACATCATCCTACTCTTCATTTTTAACCGTTTCATTTCTTGTTTTAGGCTTTCATTTCATTTTTTGGAGGGTTTTTAGGCTTAAAACCCGCGCGCGGGGGCCTGCAAGTGTACCACTGCTGGCCTGCGGACCCCGACTTTTTCTCCATTGGGAAAAAGTCAGGGGTCCGCACCTTCCATGTAGACAAGGTGCGGACCCATGCACTGTGTCTAACCCGGAGGGTGCGGTCCCCGCCGCAAGGGTTTTTAACCCAAAATTTCTCAAAATTGGCCCAAACAAAATAATTTCTAGCATTCTAATTTATCTTTTTACTTGATGCAGAGAGTACATCATGCTAGATTGGCGTGAACGAGAGCATGAGGACATGGATGCTGCCGCATGGAATCATCAACCTTTGCTTGATGCTTTGAAGGCGTGCGGCTTGTACAAATTCTGGGCCATTCCTGGCATGAGGGCTCAGGTGGATTTCTTACAGTGGCTGGTTAACAGATGGAGCATACAGGACCAATGCTTCTTCATTGGTGGCCACCAGCTCGAAATTGAGCTGGAAGACATATATTTCTTGACTGGTTTGCCTAAGAGAGGCGAAGACTTGACTCTATTCGGGGCTACGCCAGGTGGCCAGTCTATCGATAGCCTCCGGCTAGAGTTCTTCAACAGCCAGGCTAGAGACAAAGGGATAGACATAAAAACCATATCCCTTCCTGAACTCATGGTGATCGCGTTTACTGTCACCAGACTTTGTGGGAGTGCCGCATTGCATATTGCCACCGGATCCCAGATGCGTATGGCAGTTGATTGCTTTCGAGGCACCATCTTCAACTAGTGCGATGCTGTGTTGGCCAATGTGAAAGGCCAACTGACCAGGGCCAAGAACGAAAACTAAAGACCTTTGGTTTTGGGGCTTTGGTTGTGAGTTTTGGTCTGGAGAGGGTTCTCATGTTGATCTCGCAGCACCTTACTGTTGGAGTTGGGCTTCCTCGAGAGCCCAAACTGATGCGATGGGTTGCAGTTATGGCCCGTCATCCGGACGAGAGGACAGAGGTTGCTCGATTCAAACCTGAGTATTTCCAATGGTTGGAAAACCAGGTTTTTTCTATTTAGGATTTCTCTTACGCTGGGGTAGATTTTCGTGGTGACCCAGACATGGCTCTTCCACCAGGAGAGCAGTGGGATGACTCAGGTAAAATCATTTTCAACACTTTTCCTATTTTAATTTTTTTTATTATTTTTCTATCGTCCAAAACTGATAGCAAAAGTTTCTAATGCAGATGTGGGTCCACAGTGACCAGCTGCTCTCCGGCCTTACGAGAGGAAACAACCAGTTGCAGCCGCGCCAGCCCCACAGGACGAATCAACAAATGTTTTGGTCGAGTTGGAGGGTCATCTTGAGCGCTTGACAGGAGATATTCCGGAGACCACTATAGATGACATTCCTCATTGACTTCAGCGCTATGAGATTGGGGTCCCAGGACCTTTTAGGAGGTTCCTTTGCAAGGTGGCCCATGCAGTGGTTTCTTATCGAGATCATCACCAGTGATAGGATGATCGCCTATTGTGGGCACATATGACATTTTGTTTTTTGTACTTATCATTTTTGCCGATCATAAGGTGTTTTTCAACCTATGATTGAGGATGATCTACTTTTTGACACACTCCTATATATATATATATATATATATATATATATATATATATATATATCTTGTAAATCATGTTATGGAATGGTTTTAAATTTACATGTATGATTATTGCAAATGTCTACTTAACATTCGAGAAGCAATTGCATCTACTAATGTATTTAAAGATATTGGAATATGCTGATATTCAATATAATCAAATTCACGTTCCAAGAGACACACTCTCAAAAATAATCTTAATAACACTGGATTTCTAATGGCATACACTCTATTAAGCTGTAATACAATGAGTTCAGAATCTAACCTCACTATCAAACTCCGAATCCCATGAAATAGATTCAGATAATAACTCAATCACTGCACTATACTCGGCAATATTGTTCGTTGTTTGACCGAGGCTTACCCCATGCATAGATACTAACTCGTCAGAGGGCGAATAGATAACCCAAGCTGCGGAAGAAATGTTCCATGTATTACGACAAGCACCATCAGCGAAACCAATGTATGTTTAGAGAGGCATCGACATCTACAATATCAAAAGTAAAACCAAGATAAGAAGGAATAATGATGAAAAAACACTCTCTAAGATTAAGCACACTGTTTAAACTAAAGCACACCAGCTAGAAAGAAGAGCTATCCTAACTAAAAAATCTCCATACCCATCTTTTAAGCATAATACCTCTTCAGGTAAAGACCATTTCTGGGTTTACCTAAAGAGTCCCCGTCAAAGTCCACCAATTCATAGGCCCCTTTTGCTAGCTTTCGCTTGACAACATAGGGACCATGCCACATAGGAACGAATTTTCCAGCACCTAATTTATCATTAGCTTGATCGTAAACTAAGACTAGATCTCCTTCCGAAAAATTTTGAGGGGTCACATTTCGATCATACTGAGCTTTCATACGTTTTGTGTGAGTCTCGACCGCCAATGCAGCATCACGTCGATTCTCATCTAATTGAGCCAAGTATAACAAACACTTTTCCTCTTTGGAAGTGGCTGTAAGTAACTCGATGGCCATTTGCAGTGACGGGATTTCGTATTCAATGGGTAACACAGCTTCCAGACCATAGACTAGTTAGAAAGGAGTGAACCATGTTGATGTTTTTACTGAAGTTCGGTATGCCCAAAGCAATGAAAATAGCATGTTATGCTAATTTGACCGATGAATCCCAATGATTCGTCGGATCATGATGACTAAAACTTTGTTGATGGATTCAACAAGACCATTAGCTTTTGGATAATAAGGAGTTGAACTATCATGACGCAAACCAAGCTGGCCTGTAAGTTCGGTCATCATAACGTTTCGAAAATGACGCCCATGATCAGTGATTATCGCTTGTGGGACACCAAACCTAGCAATTATATGATTGAACACGAAAATTGCAACTGTCTTGCCATCTACCTCAAATCTAGGCATCGCCTCGGCCCACTTGGTAAAATAATCTATCGCAAGGATGATATACGCATGCCCCCCGGCCGAGTGAGGGTTATATGTAATAAAATTGATACCCCATTTGGCAAAAGGACCAACGGCAATTATAGGGTGGAGAGGAGCAGGTGGAGCGCGCATCTTTCGATCAAAAATTTGGCAGTTGTGGCATTTTCGGAAGGCAGTAATACAATTTTTAAATAAAGACGGCCAGAAGTAGCCAGTGCGCAATATCTTTTGGGTTGTGGCATACCCAGATATATGACCGCCACACGCTCCAGAGTGATAGTCATTTAGAACCCTTTCAGCTTCTTTGTGAGTTAAACAACATCGAAAAACAGAGTCCGCCCCACGGTGATAAAGAGTATCTCCAATAATCCTGAATTGTTGGCACTGGAATCGTATTTTCCAACGTTCTGACCTTGAAATTTTTGGCCGAAAGGATTGGGTCTGGAGATAAACGATGATATCCCCAGACCACGGATCTAAAGTGCTGATTAGAAACAAGGATTCGTCCGCAATAGGCTCCTCCGCCACAGTTTCCGTGTCAGCACGCGGGAAGTCACACATTAACTCCGCAAAAACTAAAGATTTCTTAGACTTAGATTTCTCAAATTCCAAGTCGAAATCCTGCAGGATAACAATCCATTTAGAGTACTTGCCCCCCTAGCAATTGCTTGGTCAAAATGTAGATCATAGGGTTGCAATCCAAAATCGCTGTAGTTTTACGTAGTAAAATGTAGTGACGAAAATGTTGGACAGCTTGAACAGCTGCCAATGCCAATTTCTCCACATGTGAGTATTTTAACTCAGTTGGATTTAAAGTTCGACTAAGGTAATATATCACATGTTCAGTTCTGAATTCATCTTCCTGAACTAAGACCATTCCAATGGTGGAATGAGAGGCAGCGAGATACAAGAAGTAATCCTGGTTGTAGTTGGGAGGATGCAATAACGGTGCATGGGTCAACACGTGTTTGAGTGCATCAAAAGATTTCTGAGCTATCTCATCCCAATAGAATGGAGTATTCTATTTCAACAACCGGGTAAAACCCTTTGTAACCTCGGCGTAGTTAGGAATGAATCGTCGTAAAAAGTTTGCTTTCCCTTGCAAACTTTGGAGTTGGCGAAGACTCAAAGGAGGAGGCAATTTGACAATAGCTTCGACCTTCGAGGGATCGACATGAATGCCGGCTTTCGAAACTACAAACCCTAGCAATCGACCCGTTTCTATACAGAAGACACATTTGTGTGGGTTCAACCGAATCTGATAATGCCTACACCTCATAAAGATTGCTCGTAAATGGACGAGGTGATCTACTCGATGTAATGAATGAGCAGGAAAGTCATCAAGATAGGGTTGCACAATGTGCTTGATGTCATGAAACGCATAAGACATGGCCCTTTGAAAAGTTGCTCCGGCATTCTTGAGCCCAAAAGGTAACTTGCAATAAGCAAATGTCCCCCATGGACAAATGAACGCCGTTTTTGGTTGATCGGCAGGTAGAATATTGATTTGATTGTATCCGGAAAAACCATCCATGAAGGAGAATATTTCGCTGCCGGCACAATCATCAATGATTTGATCGATATAGGGAGTTGGGTAATTGTCGTTTGGACAGGCTCGATTGATGTCCCTATAATCGATACATATTCTTATTGTTCCCTGCTTTTTGTTAACCGGAACAATATTCGATACCCAATCCGTTAACGGGATCGAATAAATGAAACCTGCTTTGAGTAATTTTTCAACTTCTGCTTTAATTGCAACAGCTTTTCTTGGGTGAATCTGACGCAAACGTTGCCGGACGGGTTTAGCGTCCAGGTAAGTCTTGATCTCATGAACAACAATCGCGGGATCAATTCCTGGCATTTCCTCATAGGACCAGGCAAACACGTCGCGGAATTCTTGAAATAGGGCCTTATATATTTGAATTTCGTCATTTGTACATGAGGCACCTATATGAATGTTCTCAACAATTCCAGGCTTAACCGAAATGTCAATACGAATAGTTTGAGAAATGTTTCCCAGATTTAACTCGGAATCAGGATGTTTCATTGGATTCTGAGGTTCCTTGACATATTCAGTCGTAAAGATTGATGAAAAATCATTTTCGAAACGATCATTCTCGGGTAAAAACGAAGATCTGTGATGGAGATCTTCCCATGGTAAATCATCTACACATAGGATTTCACGAATTTTCTCATCAGAGTGAACAAGTTCAGAAAACGTGATTGAATCCAAGCTTGATGTGAAAAGTGATTCTTCACAGACCACATTCATTAAGTCAATTTCGGTTGAAGATGGGTCAGTAAATGATTGCACGGCCTCATACGCAATTTCATATGGACTCAAAGGCATGACATCACCAAATGAGTCTATCTCAGATTCAGAAGAAATGATCCAAGGATCATCATAAACAATGGTGTCTGACGTAATCATATA
This sequence comes from Pinus tabuliformis, assembly GCA_031772625.1. Taxonomy (NCBI): domain Eukaryota; kingdom Viridiplantae; phylum Streptophyta; class Pinopsida; order Pinales; family Pinaceae; genus Pinus; species Pinus tabuliformis. The sequence continues at coordinate 1,350,283,907 of CM062820.1, read as the reverse complement.
AATGGTTGCAAATGAAGATGATGCGTTGATCAGAGGAAAAGGAAAAGTTCCCAATAAACCGACATCTTTAACTAGTCCTACTCCAACATCCTTATACGGGATAGTCGTTTTACCGACATGCTGAATACTTTCAGAAGAGGCTGGGTCGGATGAAAAGTAAGCCAGCTGGTCTATCGTTATGATCTTTCCATTATGAGGAAACTTTATAACCCGAAAGACCGATGAAACGACCGCTGTCATAGCGTAAGACCAACTTCAACAAGAGAAGGTTGTAATCTAAAGGGGCATCAACCACCTCCACATCTAGATTAACGGTTTTTCCTTCAACCCCTATAGGAAAATCCTATAGAATGCCAAAAGGATGAAACCCACGGCCATCAAAGGCCTTTAGAATCGTCAGGGATTGATTTAGTGAAGGAGAACCAAGTGATCTCCAACACTGTATCGACATAATACACGTTGAGGCTCCCTCATCAATCATAGTCCGATGAATAGGCCTGTTTTTTACTATCACTGGAATCTGGAAAGCCATTTGATGAGGTAAGCGCGGTGTACTATTTTCTTGATCGAAATTTATTAGGTTCAAGTCCTGAACGTCAACAGCTCCTATAGCCGAAAAAAGTAATTTACGTTGTGCTGGACATGATTGCAGCACCTCAAAAGCTGACATTGCTGAGGGTGAAACAGCTAAATCCTCAACAATGTTATAGTTCTGAGCCGCTCTCGCATGTGGATTGAAAGCTGACTTTCGAAGTATACCCTTGGCGGGCGGTTTGATTACCAAGTCTGGATTAGGTTTCTCGATCTGTAGTGGATCGGAACCGGGAGCTGAGGTTGATGGGTTAGAATGAGAAGATTCTGCTTCTTTACCATCAACAGGACTTTTACTACCATAATCATGTGATCGAGTCGCAATCCTAACATGGGACATCATCAGTATGGGTTCTTCATTGGCACTCGAGGAAGAACCTATCATCTTACTGTCTTGAGCTGGAAAAGGATCCTTCAAAACAGCAGGCATTTGGGAACCTTTGACAATCTTCACAACCTCTGCACGATGAGGGCAGTCTCTTGTAAAATGTTCATCGTCACAAATGAGACAAGGATAACGAGGTTTGCATTTTTCATCATTGGATTCCGATTTTTCAGGTTTCTCCTTTGAATTTTTGTCCGTTTTATTCTTCTTCTTTCCTTTCTTCTTTCCACCGGATTTTGATTTGGCTGCAGATGACTCTACAACGTGAATATCGGCGGAAATCTCCACAGAAGAATCTCCTATCGGGGAATCAGGCAAGGTTATGATAGGAGAAGAATTCTTGGAAGACTTCTTCTTACTTTTAGTGTTAACTGTACCAATCATACCATCGGCGGCATGAGATCCCGAAGGAGCTGCAGCGATTTGATTTTGCTTGGGAAGATTGGGGATTTTCTCGTGTAACGTACCTGACTGAGTATAGACCAAGTCAAGGTACTGTGCTTGAGCAATTACTTGCTCCTCAGTAACAACTCCGGCTTTAGCTACATCTTCAGTGATCTTTGGCAACAAAGACTTTACAAACCACTCAGCCAAAATCTGATCCGGAATAAAAACCTTCACTAAACGTCGTCGACGTCTCCACTCATGAATATGATCTGAAATGTAAGTGGACGTCGATTGCTTTAACGAAGTTAACAATTCCGTGCCATTGTCATATCAGACTGGCAACTGAAAATGAGTTAAAAATGAGGTAGCTAACTGACTAAAATTATAAAAAGTGCCTCGTGGTAACTCAATGTACCACTTGGCTGCAAGACCAATTAGAGTGCGCTGGAAAAGTCTTAGACGGATTGAATCATCTAAATTGGAGTTAGACGCACACCAGAGGTGGTAAGTCATCACATGGTTCGACAGGTCCTCTCCTGATTTGCCTTCGAACTTAGGAATATCACTAGGCAACTTATTTGGCATTGACGGCCAAAACAGAAGATAATTAATGGGATCGTTCGTTAGGCACGACAAGTCAGGCAAATCCAAAGTTGCGATAAACAGTAACTGACGATTAGGGTCCCTAAAACTATGGGTCATGAGACCAGCCCCAGGAGGAGGATATCCGGGATAACTAGGAATGGGAATTGCATTTGGGATATTGTATCCTCCCGGAAAACCAGGATTAACCGGACCGTACTGGGGTTGCTGAGGTTGTTGATAAGTGTACCCAGGGTACGGTTGATACTGATAGACTGGCTGTTGCACAGCAAGACCGAATTTTTACTGTCCCTGGTATGGTTGGTAAGTAAATTGTGGTTGACTTGTGACAACCGTACTTGAACCAAGTTGTCCTACAGGCATCTGAACCAAAGTTTGAATCGTAGATCCAGATAGTGGTAAAGATGTCTGAGGAGTAGATACAGGAACAGTAGAAACCGGAGCTGTCGATACTGCAAAAGTAGGTGGGATAGATTGAACAGATGTTGCGGCAGTTGCAGCAGTCGTTTGAGGCGGAGTACGAGGTGTACTAGGCCCTGAGAAACTACCGAAGGTACAGAAGTTTGAATATTAGACTGGACTGGTTGCTGGGGTGTACTAGAAACTAAGGGTTGTCCAGTTTGAGATGACAACTGTACATTTGGCTGCAACACCTGTTGAGTTTGCGATGGATCCCACACTATATTCATTCCGGGGTATGGACCCATAACAGGTTGAGAATATTGAGGACCATAACCAGGTTGAGGGTAGGATTGATAATTCAAAGGTACATTTCCCATTCCTTGAACATAAGTTTGACCGGAGGGTGGTTGGAAACCTTGGTTCGAGTAGTGACCTTGAGGTTGGTACCCTTGAGGCACGTACTGATACTGGGGTTGACCTTGAGGTATAAATTGATACTGGGGTTGACCTTGGGGTACATATTGAGTCTGGGGTTGACCTTGAGGAACGTACTGTCCCGTAGGTATGTACTGTCCTTGAGGTTGCCCCCCAGATGCAAATTCGGTACCTTGAGGTTGCCCCCCAGATGCAAATTCGGTACCTTGAGGTTGCCCCCCAGGCGATAATTGAGGCTGCCCCCCAGGCGGTAACTGGCCACCTTGAGGTTGAGGATTGGGAATAGAACTTGACATCATGAGAATATCTTCTACGCTCAACGGCTTAGTACCATTGCTTCCAGTTAATAACCCTTGTTCAATGGGTTGAGGATATGCTCCCGAAAAAGTACCAGAAAGCGACTGATACCCAGAGGGAACAGAAGAACCGCCGTACAAAAAGGATTCAAGCGATTGAGTAAACATGGACGATTGTCTTGACATATTTAACGGAGGATAGTAACCTCTAGGTTTTGGGTGATAAGGAACACGAGGTGGTGAAAAACGTAACCTTGGGTTATCTAAGAAATTAGTTAAAGAAAGATACCAAGTACTGCTCCTAGGTGGACTGTAAAAAATTGATTCACGCTCCCTTAGCTCAATAATAGGTTGATTTTCAGGGATAGGGATGCCTACTTCTTCTTCCGGAGTAGCAAGTTCTTCAATAGCTATAAGTCCAGAAGGAAGATCTTGGGTGATTACTCTTTCTACCCTAGGTGAACCAGGACCACTAGAAGTTGGAGAAGCAAACCCCAATGTCGGAGTAGCAGCAAATTCACTTTCAGGTTCGGATATTTCAGGTTCCTCACCTATATCACTAGTAGATGAAAAGCTACCAGTAACTTCGGAAACAGACACTGATTGTGGATTATAATCTGCTACTAAAGCTTGAAAATCAGGATGTACCACCAAAGAAGACTCTCCTTCTTCAGGTGACCCAACTCTATTGTCTTTAGGAGTTACGAGGACTTTTAAACCTTCAAGCTGGCTCAGTGAAAACTCGGGAGGTTGGCCCGAAGTCTACGGGACTTCCTCGGTAATTCAGCCACGGTTAAAACCTTTTAACTACTTCACACACAAACAAAGTAAAATCTCAATGAAAACCACCTAAAGCCTCTAAAGAACCAAACAAATTTGAATCACACGCCTAAAGAATCTAGGAGATCAAACACACCCAAACAGTAACTTTCCGTACTAAAAACACTAGTTGGTGATGAAATCCAACGTCACAGAGTTCAATACAGAAATGGCGGTTGGAACAGTTACCCCAGCAACCTGCTTAATGAATATACTGGCACAAGTTCCTCCACTTAACCGTCTCGAGTGAAGAGAACCCCCCATAAAATCCAAGTGAGTCTAGCCGACATCTGCTCTAGGTACAGTGGGATCTTCCCACCATTGTCACCTCAGGAAGAATCCTAAAGAATATGGCCACTAAGGTTACCAACTGAAACAAATATACCTGGGGGAACAGTCTACGATCCGATACGCACGCAAGGGCAGAGTAGCAAGCTCAATCCCCTTGAATGCTCCTTGACATAATCCAAGGTTTACCAACAAGTGACCCCAGGCTCCTCGACAATGGTTAATCCGAGGTTTACCATTTTTAATACGTGAATATCTGGCGTCGTTCCCAATGAGGAAGGATTGATTCCCACACTGGTTCGGACACGATCTCGTGCTTCTCCTTTAAGAGGAGCTTTCCCAGAGCATAAATGCAACAATTGGATTTCTTCCCTACCACAAGATACATCTACTTGTTTGTTTATACTGTCTTGGAGAGTTAATTACTCTCCTACTCCAAGACACTAGCCTAAGCTAAGTTGGTGTATCAGAGCCCTAGAAATAAAAATGTTGCTAGATGAATTTTACTTTAAGCGTTATTTTTATTGGTTTTTATTTAAGTCAAAAGGTGCGGAGATGAAACTCGTGGTATGAAGAATCGACTCAAAATCACTAAAAATGCACCTAAGATGATTTAAACAACCTTTTCTCTTCGATGAACTTCTAACTAAGAAAGAGTTTGAGAATGCAAATACTTTGTAAAGACAAATATTTCTTAATAAACAAATTAAAAGAAGAGCTTTTGTCCTTTCCAATGCACTCAAAACGAGACAACTAGTTATTTCACAATAATTTCCCTTTTTCATTTCAAAGCACTCAACCACTACAAAAAACAAACTTTTTCCAAAAGAGATTTTTTTTTTTTTTTTTTATAAAACATACAAAACTATGGAAATGACTAACTTTGAGATCTATAAATTATAAAAACCTATTTGAAGTCAAAGCCTACAAGATGTCTTTTTTAAGGATGTTTTACTTAGCTAGATGTAAGCTAAGGACCAATTTATGCAGAATCACAAATCAGTCAAAAACAACCAATTTTGTTTTCTTTTTAAAAATGAAAATCCAAACTTTTAAACACAAGCTTTTCGAAGTTTTGTAAAGAGAAAACACAAAGCAGATTCCTCAACAAGGGGAGATTTCATAAATGGTCAGACTCATAAGAAGGCTGGTAGAAACCAAGGTGATCTGAGGTCCCTACAGCTTCTAAGCTCAGAGCTACTACAAGACCAAAATGAAAAACAAGCCCAACAAGCAAAACTCCTAGGAATTTCACCTAAAACCCTAACACCAATGAAATTAACCTAAGGAAAGCTTCTGACAGGTTATATGCAGGTCTGGACAGTGGATAATAACTTCTAAACAAAAACTAAGCTGACTAACAGAGGAAATCTTAGGTTTTTCAAAATTTTGACAGGGTCCGCAGGCCCACAGTTAACACAGGTGCGGTTCTACTCTGTGCTAAAAGCAAAGGTGCGGATAGGTACGCACTATGTCAAAAAGCTAGGGTGCGGTCCTCTCCCAAAGCTATGAAAAACAAAAAATAACCCTGGATCTACAAACTCTACCCAATTTTACACACAACAAGCCAAAAACAGAAACAAAAACACAGTTTCTCAGTCAAAGTAAGAACAAGGAAAAAATCAAGTCCCCAGCGGAGTCGCCATTTTGTCACACGAAATAAGTCGATCTTGCGGATAAGATAGACCTTCCTAGAATCTAAAGAAGACCTAATGACAAGCAAACCAAACACACACTATCTTTATCTAAATATGCTTTTATAAAAAAAGGCAAACAAGTGTTTTAGGGCCTACCTTAGGTCCAACGCGAGTTTGTGGAAGCCTTCGCTCCTTCGATCCAAATGAGCTCCTTTGTTGCGAATCTGCAAACACAAACAAGCAAACGAATTAAATAGCACCTCAAAAGCCAATATCATAAAACATATTTAACATGAAAGTCAAGGAATTCATGAAACAAATAACATGAGATACTTGTTGAGAAAAATGCATTTGATTGTATTAATTCAAAAGAAGAAGAAATTTACAACCTGTGCCTTAACGTTGTACAAGCTCCTCCCAGGGTCCAGCAAGAAGTCTCCCCTACTTTGACAAGTTTCACTCTCTTCCCAATGAATCCAAAAAGGTATGTGATCTCTCCTCTTAAGCTCAACTAGGAAGTCTTAATTTCACCAGCATTTACCCTCAAAAATGTTCAGCTTCTAACCTCCCTAGCAACCAGCCCAATGCCTGAATTTATATTGCAATGGAGGGAAGTTACTAGGTCCTTCTTCAAAGGGATAAAGCCCTCCTTCAAAGGGATAGCTCCTCTCATCAAGGGATTAGCTCCTTCTCTTTTGGGATGCATGAACCACCTAAGAGCGGCAAATCCACGTCAAAATTCCTTCTAGAATCATCTAGAATTAACCCAAAGTGAGTTTTTTAGAATAAACTTGTGCCTTTTTGACTTTCACAGGGGTCCGCACCCATACCTTTAGGGACAGAGCGGGCAGGTCCGTAGTTTTTGTAAACAGAAGGTGCGGGACTGCAGGTAACAGTGAGAGAAAGTGTGGAACCAGAGTTTCATTGATTTTCAATGTCTTTCTCTCATTTTTAAAGCTTGAATTAAAGAGCTGAGGCCTGAGACTTGCTTAGGAGGACAGTACAAGTGATGATAGACCCATACTGACTGCAAATAATCATGGTGACGATATTTTTGTGTAACAATAGGATGCATTGTCAAACATGAGAGAAGTTGGTAGGCCAAATTTGGTAATAATAAATTGATCAATAAATTCAATGATGTTTTCAGAATTGGCTACCTTGAGTGGAATTTCTTCCACCCACTTAGTGAAGTAATCGGTTGTTGTAAGGATATATCTATGCTTCTTTGAAGAGTGAGGAACGATCTCACCTATTATGTCCAGTCCCCATTACTCAAATGGTTGTTCAATGTTGGTTGGCTGTAATGGTAATGCGGGTTTCCTTTTTCTTCCAGTAGTTGTTTGAGAAATTTTACACTTCCCTACATATTCGTGTGCATCTTTGAATAAGTTTGGCAAATAATAACCCACATGTAGGATTTTATCCATTGTTGTGTCTCCTCCAAAATGTCCACTAGTTGGTCCATCATGGAGTTCTTGCAAAACCTTTTCTGCCTTAGATTTTTCAAGGCACCTAAGTAGAACATAATCATAATTCTTCCTAAACAAAACATGATTGATGATTTCGTATTGCTTAGCTTTTAATCTCAAACCCCTTTTTCTTTTGTAACTGAGTTGTATAGGAGCGTATCCATTTTTCAAATAAAATATGATATCAACATATTTAGATTCAGTATCGTTGAGGCTTACCTCACATATTTGTATATCATCACCTGAATCTCCTAGTGCTGGTAAGTTGGATGCTCCAGTTAACATTCTACAAAAACCTTGACCTCTAACAATTTTAACTAGGCTAATCTCAATGCCATATTCTTGCAGCGTTGTTACCCAATTTTCTCTTTTCTCACCTAATTCTCTTTGCAGTAGTAAATTTCTCACTGATGAGAATGGAACTATTACTTTGGTATGAGTTTTAAGAAGGAAAGGTGTGAAATGTTTTATTGATTTGAAAACAACAAAAGCCTAGTTTTCAACATCTAAATAATTCAATTCAGTACCTTGCAAATTGGAGCTAAAGAAATAAATTGGTTCTTCAGCTTTCTCATCATTGACCTGTGTCAGAATAGTTGCATATGATGTTTTTGAAGTAAAAGTATATAAAATAAAATGATTAGAAAAATTCAGAATTTCTAAAGAGGGAGCATTTATAATCGCTTGTTTGATAAGATTGAAAGCTTCATGTTTAGCATGTCCCCATTTAAAAACATAATTTTTCTTGGTCATAGATTGGAAGGGTAAAAAAATTCGTGAAAAGTGAGGGACAAAAATTTTGACAAAATTTATCTGACTTATGAAATATTCCATGGATTTTTTTTTATGAGGCAAAGAGATTTCAGAAATTTCTCTTATCCCATTATGATCTATGTGGATGCCATATTTAGATACAATAAATCCAAGAAGTTTACCTTCACTTGAATAAAAGAAAGATTAATTTGGATTTATGGAAATTCCATATCTTTGATAACATTCAAAAATTTGTTTTAAGTCCTTTAAATGATTACTGCGCATTTTTGAATACATAGTTATGTCATCTAAATAAATTACCATTGTTTTATTCACCAAATCTTAGAAATTTATATCCATGGTTCTCTGAAATGTTGCACTAGCATTGATTAATCCAAATGGAATCTTTTGAAAAGCATATGTTCCCCATTTGGTTCTAAATGTGGCCTTTAGTCGATCATCTGGATGTACGAGAATTTGATTATAACCTGAAAACCCATCCAGAAAAGAAATTAACTCTAAGCCCGCAACTGATTGCAATATATGTTCCATAGGAGGCAATGGAAAGTTGAACTTCTGACAATCTTTGTTGAAATTTCGAAAATCTATACAAATTAGAATATCACCATTCTTTTTCCTAACTGGAACTAGGTTAGAAACACACCTTGAATGTCTAATAGGAAATATTATTTTGAATTTGAGAAGTTTATTTAGTTCAGACTTGATTTGATTTTCTAAGTTTCGGTGAATCTTTCTCAACTTTTGTTGTACAGACTTCTCGTCGAATATCATAGGAATGGTATGTTGAATGATGGAGGTATCATATGTCTTAAGATATTCATAATTTCAAGCAAAAAAAAATATATATCTCTTCAATAAATGAATAAAGGCTAATCTCTCAGCGAGTGTAAGATCAAGACCTAGATTAATATTTTGAGGTTTAAGGTCAATTCCAAGGTTAACTAACTCAAACCTCAAAGTTGAACTTTGAAGCTTCAAGTTAATTGGTTTCTTGAATCTATCCTTAAGATCATACAAATCTTCCAGCTTAACCATAGATTTAGGTATGGGATTTACGCTTGTTTCTTACTTAAGCTGGCTATCATTCTAGTCTTCATCTATTATCTAGTCATCATAAAAGCCTTCAGTGTTAGAAAATTTGTGATATCTGGATAATTATTAAAAACTCGCCAATTGGTGATGTTATCAGTAATAGAAGGCCTAACAATTAATTCTATAGAAAATTGATCATGACTATAATTTCCTAGTGGTATGAGCTTGGATGCAACGTTATCCAAAAGATCGGCACTTGCATTTTGAAGTCTTGGGATTGGGGAAATGTTGAATTCTAATAAATGTGAGGTGAGGTCCTAGACTAATGATTGATAATGTTTCAAATGTCCAAAAAGACAATGAATAGTATTCCTTACGTGTTTGATTAAAATTTCCGAAACTCCAAACACTTGAAGGTATTTAATATCAAGGCCAATGTATTTATAGAACCCTTGAACTAATGCTTTATATTCGGCAGTATTATTTGTGCATTCAATTTCAAGTCTGCATGCCAACATAGTTTTTTCTCTTTCGGGGCTAAACAATATGCAACCTGCTCTAGCTCCATCATTAAATTTAGATCCATCAAAAAATGATTTCCAAAATAAATAACTAACTACGGGTTTATCTACAAAATTGATACATTTAGAAGAATTTGTTTGAGAATAATTTTCGATTTGTGATGTAATAGGATTTTCCAAAAAGGGTGATGTATGGGCATTAAAATTTCCTAAAAATAATTCGACTGAATAATTTCCAATGATATTACTATTGTATGTGACAGACTCATTTTCTCCTTCCAGTTCTGTGACGATATAGTTTAAATTTTTTTCTCGATCAAACCTTTAGGTTAGAGAGATCATTAAGAAGAGTAGTTGTTGAACAATCATCTCCAAACTTGGTTAGGAACTGTTCCTGAAATTCATACCAACTATCAATAGAACCAGATGGTAATGAAAAGTACCAAGATCCTGTTGATCCTTGAAAAGTAGAAGGGAATAATCATACAACTGCGTCTTCTTCTATAACTCCATTTAGATTTATGGAAAACATGAAGTTGTTTATGTGTTCTTCGGCAGGAAGACCATCATCAGGATTAAATTTTGGCAACCATTTCAAAGGATGAGTAGGTAATGGATGCAATGGCCCTGCCATTTGTACATCTCTTGGATTTGTCCATGGTTTTTGAGCCGTTATGGGTATCTATGTAGAAGATGTTGTACCAGTGGTTGAAGGTGATTGGGTAGAGGAGGTTTGTGCTCCTCTACCTATGTACGTCACAATCTGAGATGATGAGGTGGATGATTAAGTTTGTGATGAAGATAATTAAATGAATGAGGGTGTTTCCAGTGATGATGAAAGAATATCACTATGAGTTTCAGAGTCTGATTTCTTGGTTTTCCTCTGAGGAGGAGGTAGAGGAAATTTAAATGGAGGAATTCCAAATTTTTTACTCTGTGATCTAGTTAATCTTTGAGAGGAAGGAAAATGAGAAGAAACATTGGCTTGAGATAATTCAGATTCTTCTTAACACATAGAAATACCTTGTAATTGTGAATTAAAGACTAACCTTTGGGATTTTCTACAGAAAGAAGGTTGATCTGATTTCCTTTGAGAAACACTAGTGGATTGTAAATATTTCTTCACAACTTCTCATTTAGGATTTTGGATTTGGAATGTGACCGAGAAGTCAAAGATGAGGGTGAGGGAGTTTTCCTCTTAGAATGGATTTCTGATTTATATTTTCTTGCCATTCATAGTCATGCTCTCCTTCCAGTGCCAAAATTTTGAAGCCTTGAAATTCACTGCAACAACATGGGGGATAACCACCCAGTCTAGACCTTAAAAGAAGCTCCTTTTCCATTTCGTATAGTGGCTCTGACTGGGGATAATGGGACCAATTTCCCAGAGAGGACTGATTTGATAATGTTGTTGGGATGATATAAGATATAATGAAGAATGATTCAACTAAGTATAATCTAATCTAAATAATAAATACATGCATATATCTTAAAATAACATTATCTGACTATAAATATACCCGAGAATAAACTAAAATATGTGATCTACAAAGATGTCTCAAAGCCATTGGTAATAAATATCATTCAACTACCAAAAGAAATTAAATCGTTCAAGATAATTGTTTTGGATAAATAGTTAGACAAAACAACTGAGAAAACTATATCGCATATAATAATTTTTTACGTATTCAATACGGAATTAGAGTTGAAACATCATACAAAAGTGAATGTAGAACTATAAATCATATTTTCATACATAAGACAATCAAAGAAAGAGTATTGTTAATGCATAAATAAAACATGATCATTCGATAAAAGTACCATATATGAAAGGTCCTACTCATGGGCTCAGTACTATTGATCCAATTTCATCCAATCAAATACACTCTATGAGTACAGAAGTGTAATTTCAGTAGAGAATACTCGATATTCAAAGAAAAATAGATCTTGTTCCAATAATTTCATCAAAACCTTCCCAAAAATAAAGAAGTGTAATGTCTTGAAAAGTGTTTTTGATCAAATTTTGGACCCCTTTCTAAATGCATAAGAGGGGTTTAAATACTATAATACATGCCTCAAGAATAGATTATTACAAAAAAAAAAGTTGAGGAGGTTTTAAACAACCTTCCTCAGAGTAAGAAAAAATAAAACTAAAAATATAATTAAACTAATGGCAAGCTCCTTTCAACTTGAACTAAATTAGTCGACTAACTTGATCTTTGAGATTGCAAATGTCGATCATTGGTTTGAGCTGAGGCGGCTGGCCGATTGTGGATTTTAATTGTCCAACAAATATGGCATCTGACAAAGCTGGCACCATATTTTGTGTAGAGGTAGTTAAACACCGCAGATTCATCCACTGGCTATGTGGTTTTGCTAGATACTTCCAGTATGTTTCCAAATCCAGTTTTTCCAGTTGTTTGATTGCTTCTTCTTTGGTCTGTGCTATCTATTTCCACTATTGTTCCAGTTGTTTTATATCTGGGAGAGAACCTGGTATGCACTCTTTGACAAGGTTGGCACTATCGAGATTTTTATTAATGGCTTCAATTATACTGCTTGTTGCACTTGTTGTTGTCGTTGTCACCCTTTCTGCCTATTTTAACCGTGTGTCCCAATTTGTAAATAAATGTCTTTGTGGGATTCTTCTATTTTTGGTAGGCCAACATTTCTTCCCTCATCAGACTTTTGCGAGATAATAAATTAAGAAATTCTTTTATCGATTTATTCATATTCAAACCTCATATCAATCACTTGGTTTTTCAATTTATCACTTGTCTCAGAGTAAGGATTAATCTATGAGATTTTCTGGCGAAACATTTCTTCTTGCTATATTAATAGGGAATTTAGCTTGATTTATTCTTTGATGAACTCGTTCTTCTGAGGATTATGTTTAAATCTATCCACCATGGCCTGCATTATGAAAATCTACGAGTCCTTTTCTGATATGCTTACTTCATGTTGTAACCTCATTTGTTTGAATTCCCTCTGAAGCTAAGTTACCTACTGTTCTACTTGTTGATTGGTTTTTTTTGTTCTAATTGTTGTTCAAGTAGGAGAATTATTTGTTCTTTTTCTTTTAGAAAAAGTCAGAGTTCCATTTCTTTATCAGTGGTCGTTGTGGCATAAGCTCCTACAAACTGTGAAAACTTCGTAAGATTTTTTGATAGGTCAATAGGAGCATATTTCCTCACAACATCCATGGATTCATTTTCTAGAGTTGCAAAAGTTGTGGTCTCTAATTTCCTCTTCTTTCGTTGTATTTTGACTACGGCCTTATGAGTAGGACTGTAGAATATATCTAATGGAGGTATCTCTTCAATTCTCAAGACAATTTCAGAAGTGGGAAAAGCCGGAATAACTTCAATATCTTGAGTGATTGTAGCCCCTTTCTCTATTGTCTCTGGATTTTCTTTGTGTTGAGTCCATTTGGAGGTCAAAAAATCAGATGTTTCCTCAAGATTTGTGCTTTTTTGGAGTGAATTTCTCCCATTCCTTGTCTAATTCAATGACTGGAATCTTCCCTGTTTGAGCCGAAGTGGAACCGACCTCTGTCTGTTTATTCACCAAGGCATGTTTGGTTGTTTCCTCATTATTTCCTTTTGTATCTTTCTCAGAATCTTTATTATGACTCCCTTTGCCATTCTAAGGTTATTGTTCTGATTGTTCTGACTCGTGAGTTGATTTATCTTGTGTTTCTTCATTATAATTTTCCTTTGAACTCCCCTCCAGGCTCACGCTAGGAGTCGGTTCTCTTATTGGTTCAATTTGTACCAAGTCTGATGGGACTTTTAACAATATTTTATTCCTCTATACATGAAAATAATTAATATCATTTGGGCTTAACTGTAATGAAGCTAAATGTAGAACCTGTGCAAATGTTTCGGCTCCTTGAAAGAGGTCATCAAAGGAATCCTCTTCATGAATAAACTGTTTGACTTTAGCCATAGTGGTAAAGTCTTTAGAAACTTGATTTGGGTCATTTTGTCGCCTTGTAACTATGACCAATTTTAGAGACATAATAATCTCTACTTCTTTTACTACGTGCCCATAGTCATGTAGTGCGAAAGCACCACATTGTAATGGGAAGGTTGGCTAAATGGATTTCTTCTATTCCCTTAGGGCTTTAGTTAAACCACCCTCCCCTGCTGTCTGGTAATATATCTCTCTGGCCAATAGCTTGTCTACAACATCATATGGGAGGACATGTGGAGCAGAGATGCTCCTAAAAACTCTTATATAAGTGTGTTTTTTCGTTGAAGCATCTTGCAACTGGAAAGATGTCTATCTTGGCTTCTTCAGAAAGCCTAGGGGTTGTTCTATCAAAAATGGTTTTATAAATAGGTAGCATAATACTCTGGAAGATTTTATAAAATGGGCATTGAATTGGGATTCCCATAATATTTTATGGTATACATGGATGGGGATAAGGTTCTGTACAGTCCATTTCCAACCCCTGTTCGGAAATTGAGAACAAAAACAAATGGTGTCCATTATATAAGTGCTCATATAAAGAGGGGGGATATATCTTGAGGAAATATTTCTCTTTTGCCTATATTCCCTAATAGCCATAGCTAAATTGTTTGATAAAATCTAACTCCAGTTCATAATCATCGCGTTAAACGTTGCATCAATTAATGGAAGCTAGTCTACAGAAAATTTGGTACTATTAGCTTTACCAAATAACGTAGGTTTTAACCCCGTACAGAAATTACCTGCATACGAATTCTAAAACACAGAAAATAAACAATGTGAGAGCATAACACATAAAACACATATACACAGAGATTTTCCCCTGGATCCCAAAACCGGGACTACCAGCTTGATTTTTCATTATTTTCCTTTCAATGTTACAATACATATTTATACATGCCAAAGCATCCAATACCATGGACTGAAAACCATCGCATTCAAAACCATGGACCAGAAACCATCGTGTCCAAAACCATGTGTGAAAATGATGCACAAAACCATAGGTAGGTCTGCCCAACCTAACATAGGGTCCAGAAAATAAAATTTTCCGGGGCGCTGCCTTGGACCCCATAGAGGGGGGTTACCTACACCCCTCAAACCCCCTGTGACCCCCCCACTACGCAATAGGCGCAACCTCTAACCCCCTAGTTAACTATGTGGGCTAGTCGTGGAAAGAATATAACACAACCCAACATTATCCCACTTGTTGTTTTCTTTCCACAAGAGGCCACAAGGGAGCTTAGTCATTTATCCAACCCTACAATGCCCATTGTTTTCTACACCAAGAGAACTTCTCAGAGCTCACATATTTTGTCAATGCATCTGTAGTATTCTTAAAAGTGTCCACCTCTACCAGCAACACCTTTTTGTCTTCTATCATATCCCTCACAAAGTGATACTGAACATAAATGTGCTTTGTCTTTGAATGGTCTGCAGGGTTCTTTGCCAAGAAAATTTCACTTTGGTTGTCACTGTCTATCCTTATAGCTCCCTATACTAACCCCATACTTGAACATAAAAGTGCTTCCTTGCTTGCTTGAGTGGTGTTGTAACATGTATTTTTTGTTGCCCTTAATATTCATGTTTCATTCAAAAATCACTTGAAAATATCTTTAAAAAGATAAGGCAAGAGGGAAATGTAATAAATTGCATATCGGAATCAAAACACAAAAGAAACAAGTGTAAAAGAATTGGCCCATGTGATCAAGTTAAATCATATAATAAATGGTCTATGGAGCCATAACCAAAATATATATATATATATATATATATATATATATATATATATATATATAGATATATATATATATATATATATATATATATATATATATATATATATATATATATATATATATATATATATATATATCTATATCTATATCTATATCTATATCTATATCTATATCTATATATGTTAGCCATGCGATTAAATCACAATCACAAAGATGCAGCAAGAAGTTATATTTTACCACAAGAATCACCCATCGTCGATTGCGATAAATGCGTATCTTGAAAACTATGCAAAGACTTTGGAAAAGGCAAAAAAAGGTATGGTTACGCATTTTTATATGTATTTCTATTATAAAGGATTATAATAGAAATAAGCGTTGAACAAGCCGGACCCAAAACCCATATATATTATGTTTTAAAGTTTTGGCGGGTCTACAGTATAGTAGAGCGCCTTATATATATATATAGGTTGAGCTTCGTCGATTGCGATATGCGATAGGCCGGACCCAATGTTACATATGTATTATGTTTAATTCTTCCAGCACATCTGTCCTATCAGGGATTGTAAAGGTTTATATTAATATAACAGTTGAAAGCGTCGATTGCAATAAGCGATGGTAAAGCTGGAACCAAAAGTATATATATCGTGCTTTATAATTCTGGTGGGTCCGTAAGCGCCGAATGCATATGTGATTAGTTCATTCACCGATTGTGATATGCGATGGGATTTCGGACCTGCTATTGTCATATATCACGTTTTGTAACTCCGGTGGGTCCGCTGTCATGTAGTTTGTAAAGGATTGGGTTAATACACCACTGGAAAGGGCCGATTACAATTTGTGATGGGAAGTTAATGCAGCACTGAAAAGGCAGAACCGATGGGTTGATGCAACAGATTTAATTCTTTTTTAGTTCTGCAGTAAACCAAAGGTTTGCATTAATTTCGTTGTATAAAGGGAAAATCAGTATTAGATCCGAATCTAAAGAAGAAGGCAATTGGTGCGGTTTCCTTTGTATTTTGGCCAATCAAAATGCCTGATAAATATGTAAGCCCATATTTACGCACGGCTAACACAGTTTATCACAACTAAAATGGATTAATCATTATTTAGGCATATACAGAGGAACTCAGCAACAGATTAACAGAGCAAGCCAGCAGTTATCATCATCTTCTAAATTTAGTTATGTTTATGTTATTTCAATGTTCTTTGAGGTGTCTTTTACCCTTTGTAAAATCCTGTAATAGTTTTTAATTCAGATAGTTAGGGAAACAATTTAGTAGTTTGACAGTTTCAGAGATCAGTAAATTTTTCACAAATGTATAAAAGGAGGAAAATGTACAAAGAATGGGTTGGAATTTTGGAGAACCCGGAGACTAGGCCACTGCATTCCTGATATAACTGTTGATTAATGAAAGAATCAGAAGTTTCCATGAATTTTTGGGTATAATTTTGTAACTTTCTCTGTCATGTGTCATCTTATGTTTTCTTCTTTCAAGTATAGTAATGAAGCTGCAGGTCTTTATTTTCTTATGTAGATAAAGTTAAAATTCCTTAAAAGAGCACTCCTATACTTGAAGTTTTCACCTTCCTTTCTAAGTTATAGATAATAGTTTTTGTGTAAGGCAGCATATTATCTTTAACTTCTCCAAGGGTCGCAGATAGTAGTTTATGTGTTAAGTAGCATATTGTCTATGATTCAATTCTCATTTTCATAATTCTTCTAAGTGACAGATAGTAGGTTCTGTGTTAAGCAGCATATTATCTTTAACTTTTCCTTCAAGCTTTCTTCATTCATCATTTATATCTAGCAACAAATGGCATTTTGAGATGTTCTTGTCATACATGTATTAAGGGTTAAAGACCAAGTTTTCCAGGTCCTTCATTTGAGAACACAACAAACAATAAAGTGACAAATAAGTGACAAAAACAAATAATCACTAATCTCTTAAGCACAATTTCTCCACAACTAGGAAATTGGTTTCTTAAGGTACAACAAGTGGCTGCCACGTATTATGCCTCTGTAGTTAATAGTGCCACTATAGATTGTTTCTTACTCATCCAACTGACTACACCTCCAAATAGGTTAAACACATACCCACTTGTAGATCTTCTCTGATCTAGATCTCCAGCCCAGTCTGCATCAACAAAGCCATGAATATCCAACACTCTGTCCAATCTTGGTCTTCCTTGGTAGCACAAACCATAATCACTAATTCCGCGCAGATACCTAAAAACCCGCTTCACTACTCTCCAATGCTCCTTCCCTAGTTTTGACATAAACCTGCTCAATACTCCACTGAATGTGCAATGTCTAGTCTAGTACAAACCATTGCATACATCAGTCTACTGATTGCACTTGCATATGGACAACGAGACATGTCCTCTTCCTCTTATTGTGTCTTGGGACACTGTTCAGCAGATAACCTCACACCTACAGGAATAGGAACCTTCACCGGTTTTCTATCCAGCATATTAAACCTCTACAATATTGTCTCGACATACTTCCTCTGGTTTAACCAAAGCTTCCTCTTTTCCCAGTCTCTTTTAATTTCCATGCCCAAAATATAGTTTGCAGCACCAAGATATTTCATGTCGAATTTGGAGGAAAATTGGGTCTTCAAAGCTTGGATAATTTCTTTGTCATTTCCAACCAGCAACATATCATCCATATACAAGACCAGATAAATAACACGGTCACCAATTAATTTAAAATACACACAATTATCTGCTTTGCTTATGGTGAAGCCAAGTCCCCATATAAATGTATCAAATTTCTGACACCACATCCTTGGCGATTGTTTTAACCCATACAGAGACTTCTTTAACTTGCATACCATTTCTTTCTTACCCTTCACTGCAAAACCTTTAGGTTGCTTCATGTAGATCTCCTCTTCCAGATCCCCATGAAGAAATGTTGTCTTCACATCCATTTGTTCTACCTCAAAATCAAAAGCAACAACAACAGATAAAAGTAATCTAATAGAAGCTACCTTGGCAATAGGAGAAAAAATATCACCAAAATCAATTCCTGGCACCTGGTAATAACCATTTTCTACCCACCGAGCTTTGTATTTCTCCACCTTTCCTTCCAACCAGCAACTCCACCAGATCCCAAGCCTCATTTTTATGCAAAGATGCCATTTCATCAACCATGGCCTCTTTCCAGAGTTTTCCATCCTCTGAATCTACTGCTTCCTTCACAATTCTGGGATCATCATCGGTAACATATGAAGCAAAATTTGAACAGAAAGCAGATGGACTATACCTTTCCAACTGCCTTCTTTCTCGAAATGATCTTCTCACACCCGGAGTTTCTGGCTCTTTATCTTCTAATTCCTCCTCTACTGTAGAGTCTGATTCTTCCTCCTTAAGATCAAACTCTATCTTCTCAGGTTCCTTTGGTTGGACTTCATGTTTAATAACATCTTTCACCTCTCTGAACACCACATCTCGGTTGTACACAACCTTCCTTGTTACTGGGTTCCAAAGCTTATAACCCTTTAAACCATCCTTATATACAATAAAGATACACTTTTCAGATTTACTATCCAACTTGGTTCTTTTCTCCTTTGGAACATGTACATGTGCATCACATCCAAATACCTTTAGATGTGAAAGAGAGCGTTTCTTACTAGTCCACACCTCTTGTGGAATCTTATCCTCCAACGCTGATGAAGGTGATCTGTTGACCAGGTAACATGTTGTCTCCACTGCCTCTGCCCAGAATTACTGTCCTAACCTGACACCACTGAGCATGCTTCTTGCCCTTTCCATCAACGTCTTGTTCATTCTTTCTGCAACTCCATTTTGCTCAGGTGTGTATGGAGTAGTCTTCTATCATGCTATGCCACACTTCTTACGGAATTCTTCAAATTCCTTACTACAAAACTCTCCACCGTTATCTGTCCTCAACACCTTTATCTTCTTCTCTGTCTGGTTTTCCACCAGAGCCTTAAATTCTTTAAACCTGTCAAAGACTTCAAATTTCTTCTTAAGGAAACATATCCATGTATTCCTTGAGAATTCATCTATAAATGATACATAGTACACAGACTTACCCAGTGATGGAACCTTCACAGGTCCAAACACATCAATGTGCATAAGTTCTAATATCTATTTCGCCCTCTTACCACCAGATGGGAAACTCACTCGATTCTGCTTCCCATATACACAATTTTCACAGAAATCAAAATCCAGAGAGCTATTACTCATACCTTTTACCATACCTTCACCATGAAGTATTCGAAGGCCCTTCTCTCCAATATGTCCAAGCCTTTGATGCCACAGCATGGTCTTCTCTCTAGAGACTATTAGATTTTCTCCTCCATTTTCAGGAACCACAGAGTTTTTGCAGCCATCAACAACAATGCTACTTTGCAGCTTGTACAGAGTTCCAATCTGAACTCCCCGCATCAATACCAATTCTCCCCAAACCATCTTGCAGGTATCCTTCTCGAACACTGTTGTTACACCTGCATCATCCAGCTTGCTTACAGAAATCAGATTTTTGGCCAATGTAGGAATATGCAGAACACCCGAAGTGTTCTAACCCTTCCACCTTGCAACTTCAACTTTACTTTTCCATGACCAACAATTCTAGCATTCCTATCATCCCCTAAGAAGACATCACCACGATCGTATTTCTCATACTCGCAGAACCACTCTCTATGGGGAGTGAAGTGAAAGGATGCACCTGAGTCAATAACCATGCCTCATGATCTACATGTGTATTTGAAGAAGCCAAGTACACATCCCCACCTTCATCTGAGGTGGTTTTTGCCTCTGCAGAAGGAGCATCATCAGATCCCTTTCCTTTATGAAGAGCTTTAGATTCATAGTCCCTTTTGTAGTGCCCTTCCTTTCCACATTTCCAGAACACCACCTTTACAGGTTTTCCTGGATATTTAGATATCCCTCTAGATTTAAATCTCCCACTCGATCATTTATTTTTGTTTTTGTTTTGGCACCATCCTTGTACAGACAAGGCATCACCATTCTGGCTCTCCATATTTTTCCGTCTCATCTCCTCCATCAGCAAGGATGAGAATATTTCATCAAACTGCAAGGCAGTTGCATTGCTACCTATTGCAATAACTAGACTATCCCACAAATCTGGTAGAGAACACAACAAATTAATGCACTTATATTCATATGAAATTTTAGTATCAATAGATAATAACTGACTTACCACAGTATTAAATGCGTTCAGATTCTCTATCATCGAGTCTCCATCTTTCATCCTCAGGTTATACAACTTTTTTCACAGGAACAGTTTATTCACCAGAGACTTAGATTGGTACAAAGTCCCTAACTTGTACCACAAAGCCTTCGTCGTAGCTTCCCCTAATACATTCAGCAATACTGAATCTGAGACACACAATTGTATTGTGCTCTTTGCCTTCCGATCCAACTTCTTCCATTCTTCATCGAACACTCTTGTTTGGCTAGTACCTGAATCTACCGCGATCCATTGATCCTTATCCACCAACAAATCCTCCATATTGAGTTTCCACAACTCAAAACTATGACCATTAAATTTCTTGATCTCTATCTTTCCACTGCTCGCCATCTTCTTTCACCATCGGAATCGATCTCGTAGATCTCCCACTGAACAGGGTCTACCACAGGCCCGAGCGAAACCCCCCACCAATAAAGGTGTCCCCTTGAAGCCAAAACAGCTCCGAGACCAAATGTAGGTTTTAACCCCATATAGAAATTACCTGCATGCGAATTCTAAAATACAGAAAATAAACAATGCGAGAGCATAACACATAAAACACATATACACAGAGATTTTCCCCTAGATCCCAAAACTGAGACTACCGGCTTGATTTTTCATTATATTCCCTTCAATGTTACAATACATATTTATACATGTCGAAACATCCAAAACCATGGACCAAAAACCATCACCTCCAAATCCATGTGCGAAAATCATGCACAAAACCATAGGTAGGTCCTCCCAACCTAACATAGGGTCCAGAAAATAAAATTTCCTAGGGCACTGCCCTAGACCCCATAGAGGGGGGTTACCTGCACCCCTCAAACCCCTTATGACCCCCCCACTATGCAATCTATGCAACGAAGGGGGGGTTCCACCCCCCCTTAACCCCCTGGTTAAATATGTGGGCTAGTCATGGAAAGAATATAGCACAACCCAACAAATAACCTAAACATCATCGCAACTGCGAAATTATGTGGGGCTGAGAGGGATGCAATTAGATACATACCAGATTTTTCCCATTTGAATTTTCCTGAGCCTGGCCTCTAGGTCTGTGTGACGTCCAAAGGGTCCTCGTTCTCTTTCACAAAATGCTCCTGGAAAGATTTGTCATAGAGCTTTTGAGGCTCTGGTAAATGTTACATCTAGCGCAATTTGTCTGATGTGAAATATCGATCACCCATTTTACCATATCTATGTATGATAATATCTTAGGTTTTGTAGCTATCATGTGTAAAAATGAACATGCTACCTGAAAGTAGGAAGCATCAGATGATTCTTCTGCATCAGTTGTTGCCTTCATTTCCAGTGGCCTAGGTTTCTCTTCTTCCAGTAGGTTATACATAGCTTCCCATGATGTGGTTCCTTTGTCTTTTTTGCAAGTGGTATCAGAGAAGAGTGGCTTCATGTCTGATTTCTCAGATGCAGTAGTTTTTCCATCTTCTCAAACGTTGTTTCCTTTGGAGGTTCCCTGAAATATAGCAATGGAGATTATCCAATAAACACAGAGAAAAACTGACAGTGAAAATGCAATGATATGTTAATTCCAAAAGGTGACAAGGAAGAAGCTTTTATTCGAAAACGCAGATGAAAGATATCAAATCACGTCGAGCCATTTTAAACGTAAATTCCATTAAAACATATAAATACGCACTAATATATTTTATTATGGCTTTTGTTACTCATTTAAGTCATCGCATCGCAAACGTGTAAGGAAAATATTTTAAGTAGATGAGTTTTAAAGTGTGAAATGTCGATTATATGATTGCAATAAAGATTATCACAATATCACAACATCACACTTTAATTTATGCGTCATATCAAAGTTATTTAGAATTATGTGAGATGCAATGTGAGCAACATACCTTTTCTCATTTTAAGAGAATTTTTCTTAAATGAATACTTATTGCATAAAGTGACCTTTTACTATGCGTCGGACTTAACCAAAGTTATAACAATTATCGCATACTTCCATCGAGTCTGGGTCATATCACATTTCGCAAACTTTCTTAGTTCACAAGATTGGCCTTTGCGTAAGCGTCGCAATGCGATGAGTGTTTTTCTTGTTATATCGCAATATCGCAATTCGCATATTCCGAAGGCTTTATTTGTGGTTCTCTTTCTGAATGCCGATATGCGATTGTGATAGGTACTTTGTTTTACAATAAATGCTTTAAGTCTTAATTTTAAATGAAAAGTTTAATGATACCATAAGTTTGTTGGAGATCCCTCTTATCGCAATTCACAAATCTTGATTTGTTAATTTGTAGAAATTTTGAATAATAAATACTTATTCACAGAGATTATCCCAATTATACACTATTGTGGAATACATGCACAATGCATAATCTCCTCTATGTTGATCATCAATTTAGCAGCATTAAAATCAATTAAACATCAATCGCCTGCACACATTAACATTGTACGTAACCCAGGGAAAGCATACAGCTGAAAACCCCACACTATCTATATATTATAATGATAGAGAACATGTAACAATACATAGTACAATACTCCTCACAAGTACTCAGTACTATCTCCACCTATTACACATAAAACTAGCTCAGATCCGAACAAGTCACAGGTTCAAATCTCCTCCGCTGCTTTGCCTGCCTCCACTGCACAATCCAAAGTGAAAATCACGTGAGCACAAGATAAAATTGCATTGGTATTGGCCCACACTGCACAGTCCTCATTGGAATTACTCAATCCCACTGATTGTGCAAGATCTCATGCACAACTATAGTCAAATGTGATAGCAATCTCAACCTCTAACACCTGTCTCCACTGAACTATCCATGCATTGAGTTAACTGATGTATTCTTTAGTTTCTTTATGAGTTAATAATTAGTGAATTAATTAATATTTAATTCACACAACTCATCACTAGTGTATTCTTTAGTTAGACTAAAATACAACTAGTTCAACCAAGTCAAACTGAACACAACTCCATCAACTCCACAATCAACTCCACCAAACTCAACCACATGAGTTCTAACTAAAGTCCTACATGCAATAGCTCAACTGACCCAAAAAGAAAGCATATTTCCTTATGACAGCTGCATGTGCCACATCTGTAGCTCAAACTGAAGTGCTCCAAGAGGATAAGATAATGTTTATAGTCCAAATATTATTATGAGACAATAATATTCGACTGTTCTATTTTTAGCCTGGCAGTCTAAAAATAGAAACCTGCCCATATGTCTAAAAATAGAAGTCCATCTATTTTTACCAACATGATCAATCATCCACAAATAACATACTGCAACTCATAGACCATGATCCATATGTCTAAAAATAGACTTTGCGCCAAAAATAGCCTGCGGGCCCACTTAGTGAAGGCGACTTCTTTCCACTAAGCTCCATCATCTTGTTGCATTCTCAACACTCCCTCTAAACAAGATATGGATTATCAGCAACCCCTATCCTGTCTCGGTGGTATTCGAATTTGCTCTTGGTGAGCGCCTTCGTCAAGATATCAGCATCCTGATCCTCCGTTGGAATGTATGAAAGTAACATGACTCTCCGCTACACACAATCTCTAATATGATGGTACCTGATGTCAATGTGCTTAGATCTATCATGAAATACTGGATTAGCAGAGAGTTTAATGCAACTCTGGTTATCACAGTAAATCACAGTAGGCTCCAAGTAAGAACCGAACAAACCGACCAGGATCTTCCTCATCCATATAGCCTCGCATGCAGCCAAACTTGCTGCCATATACCCGGCCTCTGCTAAACTGAGTGCCACGGATCTATGCTTCCTTTTGTACTAAGAAAGTGTTGTCGACCCGATACTGAAGACCCCTCCTGATGTGCTATTTCTGTCCGTTGGGCTCCCTACCCAATCTGCTTCCAATCTGCATCCATGAAGCCACATAGCTTCACCTCATCCTCCTGTCTGTACCACAAACCATATCCCAATGTGCCTCTCAAATAACGCAATACATGCTTGCCTGCCCTCCAGAAGAGCTTGGTTGGCTTAACCATAGCTTGTGAAAGTTGGTTAACAGCATAGAATATATTGGGTCGTGTATTGATCAGATACATAAGCGACCCATCAACTGTCGATAAACAGTGGCATCCACTTCTTCTGCTGAAGTGGCATCCTCTTTCCTCCAACCTCCAGGAAGAGGAGTATCAACAGGCTTGCAGCCATGCATGTTGAACTTCTCCAGTATCTCCCGAGCATACTTACCCTGAGAAACAAATAGTCCATCACTACGATGCCATATTTCAAATCCCAAGAAATAATGAAGGAGGCCCAAGTCCTTCATCTCAAACTCCTTAGCAAGATCATCCTTGCATGAAAGTATCAACAGCTCATCACCCATTAGAATCAAATCATCTACATAAAGTACAATGATAAGCAACTTACCCTCCACCACAATCTGGTATAGGTTAGGATCCACCTCACTCTTGGAGAATAGAATTCTGATGAAATAACTGTCTATCCATGTGTACCAAGCACGTGGTGCTTGTTTCAACCCATACAGTGCTCTCTTGAGCCTGCACACATGCGACTCGTTGTTGAAGATCTCGAAACCTTCGGGTTGTTCTACGTACAACTCCTCCTCAATGACTCCGTTGAGGAACGTAGTCTTCACATCCATCTGATGAATGTTCCATCCCATCTGCGCTAAGAGAGCAAGAATCGTCTAATGGAAGAATACCTTGCGACAGGTGCAAAGGTCTCCTCATAATCGATCCCCTCTATTTGTGAAAAGCCTCGGGCAACAAATCTTGCCTTGTACTTCTCCACACTCCCGTCAGCTGCCTGCTTAACTTTGTAGATCCATCTCAAACCCACCACTGATTTCTCTTCCAGTCTTGGGACAATCTCCCATGCACTGTTTCTGACAAACGAATCATACTCTTCCACCATGACATCTACCCATGCGGGATCCTCCACAGCTTCCTCGAAAGAGGATGGCTCAGTCACAACACATTTTCTCATAAGAGCCATGTATCCAGTGTACCGATCAGGTGACTGTCTCTTCCTGCGTTGGGCTGTAGGTGGTCCTACAACTTTCTATGCATCTTGAGCCAGTCGCTCAGCTTTTGTCAAGCGCTTTCGCCCTCTGATGGTTGGTGCTGCATGAGTGGTCTTTTCCACTCCATGAACTTCGTCCTGTGGCTGATCCACATCCTGAAGCTCATCTTTAGGAACTAATAGCTCCTCATCTGCATGCAAGTGTGGCTCCCTCTCAAGCGAACACTTCATGGCTTTCTCCTCCTGAAATTTTATATCTTGTCACACAACAGTCTTGCCACTGTCTGGCAAATACACAAGATAGTTGTGGGGCGTATCAGTGTACCTGAAAAATATCCCAACCTCTGTGGTCAGCTCCAACTTCTTCCTAGCATCCTTCGTCACATGCATGTAAACGTTAGCACCAAAAATCCTCAAATGAGAAAGATCAGGCTTCTTACCAGAATAAGCCTCCTTGGGTGTACTCATGCCAAGTATCCTGTGAGGACAACGGTTCTGCACATAAACTATTGTATTGCATGCTTCCACCCACAAGTGAAGGGGTAGGCCTTGATCATGCAACATCGCCCGTGCAGCACCCACAATCGTTTCTGTTCTTCTGCTCAGCAACCTCGTTCTGTTGTGGGTTATGGGGAGCTATGAGCTCTCTTTGAATCCCTTCTGCTTTGCATAAATCCTTGAACTCGCCAGAGATGTATTCACCACCATTGTCGCTCCTAAGAGCCTTCACCTTCTTCCCCGACTCCTTCTCGACCAGTGCTTTGAACTCACTGAACTTTGAGTATGTCTCGCTCTTCTTCTACATGAAGAAGATCCAGCACTTACGAGAGAAATCATCAACAAAGATCACATAATACCTGTGTTTTGTTGTCGAAGCTACTGAGAAAGGTCCACACACGTCTCTGTGAATTCTCTCAAGGATCGTCGTGGCATGACTATCCTTCTCGTGAGATGTGGCTTTCATAAACTTTCCTAAAGTACACCCCTTGCACTGATCTGACTGTGCAAGAGTGCCTTTAGGAAGCCCTGTAGTGATCTACTACAGTATCTTCAAGGCTCCATGGTGAAGGTGACCCAATCTCCTGTGCCACAGCTCGCCATCATCCCGTCTCACCAATCCTTCTGCCTTGCATGCCATTGCTGCGCAACCATCTACATGCAACTGATAAAGGTTCTTCACTCGAACCCCTATCTTCCGGGTTTCTCCAGTTGTCTTACTGCGCAGGAAAGCCTTTCCCTCGCTGAAAACAACATCATATCCCTTGTCTTCTAACATCGCCACAGAGATAAGATTCTTCTTCAATCCTGGAACATGCATCACTTCCTTCAATACGAAGGGTTTACCAGACTCCCTCTTAAAGGAAATTGTACCGATACCGGTCACACTGTATCTACCATCATCGCCCATCTCGATGTGCACTCCAAGATCTTTCTCCTCTAGATCAGAAAAAAAATCTCGATCTCCTGTCATGTCAAAAGACGCACCACTATCCAAGAACCACACTGATCCCATCACACTTGAAACTAAGCATGTGATCAATGAAAAATCAAGCTTAAACTGCGAGGCTAGAGCCTCTCCTACTACAGATCCAGTAGCTTGCTTGTTCTTCTTCTTCTGCAGACAATTTGTGGCATAGTGTCCGTGCTGGTGACAGTGAAAGCACTTCACCTTGGACATGTCCTGCTTCTTGCCTTTCGCACCGGAATGAGAAGCTTTTTTGCTCTTTCCCTTCTTTGCTTTGGTAGCCAAAGCACAATTTTCTTCATCAGGTACCTTTGATGAAGATCTTTCCCTGGTATTCCACTTGATCTCCTCCTGCACAAGATCTGACCAAAGTCTCTCCCATCCTGGCAATTTCTCCTGACCATTGAGAGAGTCCTGATAGGAATGCCAACTCTTTGGAAGACCAAGGAGAGCCAAGCTCACCAAGTCCTCATCATCGACAGTCACCCCCACACTTCCCAGCTCATCCCTGCATTGGGTGAACTTTGTGAGATACTTGAGCATACTGTCTCCCTTCTCACACTTAATGTTTCTGAGTTTATCCTTGAGGGCCAGCTTCCTCTGATCGCTCTTGCTTTGGAATAGATCTGTCAATGCTTTCCACATCAAGTATGGAGAAGCCTTTCCATGCAGGCTGGACACAATGTGATCCTTCACGCCCTCCAACAGAATCCTTCGACACTTTGCTGTCTTCTTTTTGCCCAACCTCAGCTTCGGCAGCATCAGTAGGCTTTGGGACCTCAGCCTCTATGAACTCCTTCAGCCCATTATCATCTAACACCACCTCCATCATGTCCTTCCATGCAATATAGTTCGAGCGGCCCTCAAGAGCATACTCTAATCGCAATCTGTTGAAAGACATTGCCACGTTGACACCAAGAAAACACTGCTGCAAATTCGAATTCCACCATCTCCAAACTCAACCGCCTCTGATCTAGAATTCATGAGAACAAAGTATTTCTTGTACAGATATTGATTGTATGGGCTTTTACCGGATATCTCACCTTCCAAAGGAAGGATGAATCCAGAGGCTACTTGGCCCGTTTACAGACTCTGCCTAAAGAAATAAGATGTAAACACTTTCTGAATAATAGATCTGATGATCAACAGCTCTGATACCATGTAGAAATTTTGAATAATAAACACTTATTCACAGAGATTATCTTGATTATACACTATTGCGGAATACATGCACAATACATAATCTCCTCTACGTTGATCATCAATTTAACAACATTAAAATCAATGAAACATCAATCGCATGCACACATTAACACAGTATGTAACCCGGGGAAAGCATACAACTGAAAACCCTACACTATTTGTATATTATAATGATAAAGAACATGTAACAATACATAATACAATACTCCTCACAAGTACTCAGTACTATCTCCACCTGCTACACACAAAACTAGCTCAGATCTGAACAAGTCACAGGTTCAAATCTCCTCCGCTGCTTTGCCTGCCTCCACTGCACAATCCAAAGTGAAAATCATGTGAGCACAAGCTACAATTGCCTTGGTATTGGCCCACACTGCGCAGTCCTCATTGGCATTACTCAATCCCACTAATTGTGCAAGATCTCATGCACAACTATAGTCACAACTGATAGCAATCTCAACCTCTAACACCTATCTCCATTGAACTGTCCATGCACTGAGTTAACTGATGTATTCTTTAGTTTCTTTATGAGTTAATAATTAGTGAATTAATTAATATTTAATTCACACAACTCATCACTAGTGTATTCTTTAGTTAGACTAAAATACAACTAGTTCAACCAAGTCAAACTGAACACAACTCCATCAACTCCACAATCAACTCCACCAAACTCAACCACATGAGTTCTAACTGAAGTCCTGCATGCAATAGCTCAACTGACCCACAAAGAAAGCGTATTTCCTTCTGACAGTTACATGTGCCACATCTGTAGCTCAAATTGAAGTGCTCCAAGAGGATAAGATAATGTTTATAGTCCAAATATTATTATGAGACAATAATATTCGACTGTTCTATTTTTAGCCTGGCCATCTAAAAATAGAAACATGCCCATATGTCTAAAAATAGACATAGTCTAAAAATAGACTTTGCGCCAAAATAGCCTGCGGGCCCACTTAGTGAAGGCGACTTCTTTCCACTAAGCTCCATCATCTTGTTGCATTCTCAACATAATTAACCTTTGACACACATTATCTTGTGATATGCAATAAAGAGAGAATAACTAGTTACAAAGGGACTTTGGCTTGACACCTTATATTTATTTAGAAATTTATTTCTAATAATTCAAAAAAGGAAGCACTTAAGTGTTAAGTTTTTTTTTAGAGAATTTTTTATAAAGGTTCCCCATTTATCAATAGAATATTAACTATTAATTTAATAAATGGGGGGTTGTTGAACAATACAATAGAACCCTACTGTAGTCCTAAATTCTTGCCTCCCAATTTTATTAGTGTGTTATGATTGAAAACGTGACTTTAAAAAGTTCACTTCAATAATATTTTGTGTTTAAAAATGTGTTTTTTAAAACAATGTATAAAAGGAAAACTACATTTTTTGAAATAATCTAAAATTATAAAATAACATATTCTAAGTTTTCCTAATGAGACTAATAAAATTAATAATAATAAAATATTTTTTTAAAGAAAATTAATATAAAATTATAAAGTGAAAATTTAAACTAACATTGTCCTTAAAAAATATGAAAAATAGCCAATACTAAATGGGCACTTAAATTCTGCAAATTAAACAACTTAAACTCGAGTTTTTTTAAATCTCTCCCGAATTTTGGTTAAAATTAACCAAAAAAACATGTCGTGAAAGACTACCCTAAAATTAATAACCTTAAATATTATAAATGGCTAAAACAAAATTAATTAAAAAATATATAAAATTATAAACTAAAAATTTAAGTTGACATTGTCTATAAAAATAAGCAATGATTGAAATAACAATTGGTTTTTTATTGACCACTATGAGTTAGCATTGACCTATTTAAGTTACTTGTTTAATTTTGAAAAATAAATGTATACTTTTTAATGTTATTCGAAAAAAAAATCAAACATTTGATTGGATCATTACTTGAGGGTCTTATTGCAGCCTTTCAATAATAGAATTCCATGTGGATAACAAAGTCATATTTTTTTGCCATAATTTATGGATACATTTGTAATAGTTATGCCTTAATTTTTAGATATACTTTCGAGCCCAAGTGTGAACTTGGGTTAATTATGGAAATTTAATGTAAATGAAAAATGTAAAATGAAATGTAAATGAGATTGAATTTACCATAAACAGAAAATTTGTTAGTAGATATTTCCATGAGAAGAATAAAATTTTCCCTCCTCAAATTTGGGTTAGGGGTTTTGTATGAGTGTTGAAAGAGAGAGTTTGGGAGTCTCTCTTTTTGCCATATTGTTAAGGAGGGTTTGACTGTGACAAGAGTGTGAAGGCATCACAACCTTCCTGTCGCCATGGTAGGGAGGGATGCATCTTCTATAAATTCTGGTTGTGTTAATGTGAATGGAATTTGGATTCTAGTTTTTGGTTTAATGTATTTTCCAAGATTTACAGCAATTTATTTGTAATTGCAGCAGCAGTGTTATGTGTTTATTTGCAATGATTTCTCTGTGCGAGGTAAAGTAACTTACTGGTTTATTGTGTTGTTAGATTGTTGTCCGTGTATAATGTGTATTTCTGCAATGAGGTTGCTAGTTTAATGTGTTGTTAGATTGTTGTCGATGTATAATGTGTATTTCTGCAATGAGGTTACTGGTTTAATCTGTTGTTATATTTTTTTCCATGTATAATGTGTATTTTTGCAATGAGGTTTTATTTATGCAAGTAGTTTTTTTTTTTAATTAGCCTTTCTGGCGAAATCCCACCCATAAATGCATCATCCAAGAACAACTTGGTTTTGCTCTCTGGCTAGGTGGCAACAGTGGTGGAAAGAAGCCCAAATGTACGAACTTGTGTTCGGGTGAAGATTATGGGCCTGGCCAGCTTGCGGCCGCAAGAGAGACACAAAATCATTAGTTTCTTGGCTCAACATTTTTTGGGTTATGTTAATTTGGTGGTTGCTTCGGTACTTCCAGTGGCTTGGATTTTGCAGTATTTTCATTGCAGATACAAAATAACATTAGCCAAGTCATGTCGACCACATTTGTTGGAGAATTAGTCCCAACCACCACATTAAATATACTAACGTCCACCCCATCCACCATACTTGCTAAGTATATTTTGTTTGCAGGTTGTGGATTTTTGTTTGTAGGGTGAAGGACAGATTAAATGAAGTTCTGAGTAGGAGTAAAAATTCTCCATTCTGTAACACACATCAAATAATTAAGAATGAATGTGTATTTAATGAAGCCTTGGTGGAAAGGCATGGTCAACCATTTATCCCACAACTGTTATTTGTATTTTGTAACAAGTACAAGCTCAAAAGAATTATATTTTAGTACAATCGGGCATCCTAAGTTTTAAATGTTTTTCTCTGTCATGTATTAATGAGTCAAAATTGTATGTTTTGAAGTATATGTATGTAAAATTATTTTGTATAGTTGAGAGGATGTAATTCTGAGAGGTCAAGAGAGAAAATTGTGGAGCAAAGTTTGGTGGGTGTGTGAAAAAAATTTGTTACAATGTTTTACAGAGAGTTACTTGGCAAGGAGCCGCAATCTCCATATGAATGTATTTCATCTATTGGAATTAAATCCAAAGTTTTATTATGTTTTTCCCAATTTTTTACTATGTTTTACTATGTTTTCCTGTGTGTTAAATTTCTTTGTTTTTAAGCTCCTGCCTAGTTGCAATTTTATCTCTACAACTGCAATATTGAGGGAAAGACTCTCCTCCACGCCAAATATTTCACATGGTATCAGAGCAGGTGAAACTCTGTTAATGTAATAACAAGTGTTTTTACTGGGAGTTAAAAAAAAAGCTGATTTTGAAGGCATTTTTTTAGCGTATTTACCAACAGGGTGAAAGTTCTTTTTACACTCAGAAATGGCAGCATCAAGCACAAGCTTGACTAATCCTCATATACCTCAATTTAATGGAAAAAATTATGATATTGGGCTATAACAATGAAGCCTTTGTTTTCTTCCCCAAATATTTGGGAATTGGTGGAGAATGGGTTCCAAGAACAACCAGATGCAGTAGGATACACTGCCTTGTCACAAGCTGAAAAGGATTTGTTATTTGGGAATTGGTGGAGAATGGGTTCCAAGAACAACTAGATGCAGTAGCATACACTGCCTTGTCACAAGCTAAAAAGGATTTGTTATTTGGGAATTGGTGGAGAATGGGTTCCAAGAACAACTAGATGCAGTAGCATACACTGCCTTGTCACAAGCTGAAAAGGATTTGTTAAGGGACAACAAGAAGAAGGATTCAAAAGATCTGTTCTACATTTTTCGAGCAATTCATGAAAGTATTTTCCCAAGGATTGCAGCAGCAACAAAGTCCAAGCAAGCATGGGACACCCTCCAGAAAGCCTACCAAGTTACGACAAAAGTAAAGACAACAAAACTACAAATGTTGAGGAGAGACTTTGAGACAATTTGCATGAAAGAGTCTGAGAATTTAAACTCATTTTTTACACATGTAATTGGGTTGGTTACTCAAATCAAGTCTCATGGTGAGACACTTGAAGAAAGGAGAATAATTGAGAAATTTTTGAGAAGTCTACTAACAAGGTTTGACGCCATTGTTGTGGCCATAGAAGAGAAAAATGATCTCTCACATCTTTCAATGGATGAGCTTCATGCATCACTGATTTATCATGAACATAGACTAAATAGAGAAACAAACTCCTCATTTAATAATATTTCAAGACACAAGTTTCATTTGATCAAGGTAGAGGCAAAGGAAGATCAAATGCTAGAGGAAGAGGAAGAAGCCCATACAAAGGTGGAAGAGGCATCCCTTCAAGCTCAAGTGGTAGGGGCAGCAATAAAAATCCAAGTCAATTCCCAAGCCAAAATCAAGCACAAGGTCAAAGGTATGATAAATCACAAGTTCAATGTCATTATTGTAATAAGTATGGCCATTATGCAAATGAATGTAGAAAGAAGAAACATGACATAAGTAACAAACCAAGTGCAAATTTCACAAAGTAAAATCAGAACCAAGATAGCATGTTTTTAGATTGTAATGTAGCACAAGAAAAACAATGTGATGTATGGTTTCTAGATTCAAGGTGCAACAGCCACATGATAGGGAACATAGAAATTTTTTCCAATCTAGATGAAAGTGTGAAATCTGAAGTGACATTCAGGACTAATAGCGAATTATTTTTCATGGGCAAAGGAAGAGTCAATATTCTAACAAAGAAGGGGGAGAAGAAGCACATTTCATATGTTTATTTTGTCCCTAGTTTGAAGCATAACCTCATAATCATTAGACAACTCATGCAAAATGGCTATAATGTATTTTTCAAAAATGATTAGTGTGCAATTTTGGAGAAGTCTTGAAGTAGACAGTTGATTGCAAAAGTTCAGATGACAAGCAATAAAATGTTTCCCCTAAAGACAAAATTCGATTTTAAGGAAGAAGGTGCACAAGCACAACTATCGATGAACTCACAAGAGAATAAAAGAAAAGTTGGGTTGTCACACAAGTAAACTTTCAAACAGAGGTCAAAGATGAAAATTGGTTATGGCATTTGAGATTGTTCATCTCAACTTTGGAGGTTTGAATTTGCTACATAGGAAAGGCATGGTGAAGTGATTTCCACTCATAGAAAAACTGGACATCCTATGTGAAGGATGCACCTTTGGAAAACAACATAGAGAGACATTTCTAGTAGGAAAGTCAATAAGGGAAAAGGCACCTTTAGAGATTGTCAATTCAGATTTGTGTGGACCAATGCAGACACCATCAATTGGTGGCAACTACTATTCCTTGACCTTCATAGACGAATACACAAGGAAGATATGGGCCTACTTCCTAAAACAAAAAATGAAGTGTTTGAATGCCTTCGCCAATACAAAGCTCTTGTTGAGAAGCAAAGTGGACGCTAAATCAAATTATTGAGGACTGACAAAGGTGGCGAATACATCTCGAAATACTTCCTTTGATTTTGCAGGGAGAATGGAATTCACAAGCAATATACAACAAGGTATACACCTCAGCAAAATGATTTTGTGGAAAGAAAAAATAGGAGCATTATGGAAATGGAAAGGAGTATTGTGGTGAAGTAAAATTACGAGTGTGGACACAAACAATTCCCTCCAGCCCGATAGCCAGTCTAGCCACAAACAAGACATTCTATGGAATATTTCCTTAGGTTAGAACCAATTAAGAGGGCCTACCTCTTAGTCTGCTTATCCCATTTGATGAAGCTCTTGCTTCCTCGCTCCAACTACCTCTTGTTTCCTTCTCCAAGCACCTGAAACAAGCAAGAAACAACCAACTTCAAATGTAATAATAGACAAATTGTAATTCAACATACTTAACAAGTCGATAAGCATTAAGACATAAACATGTAATATGACACATTATGTAGGGAATCAATCGATAGTAGCATATATATTAAATCAAAGAAAGGTTACAACCCTTGTCTTGACGTTGATGTTCTCCCTTGACAAATCCCGGTTCCCACACACATCCGTCAGCATTTCATGATGGCCACAACAATAGTATTCTCAAGCATCTTCCCTTTAGGCTTCACTCTAAACCAAATTCACACTTCTCCCTCACACACCTAGAAAGGCTACAAGTTATGTATAACTTGATTACTTCAAGCCAACCAAAGTATAATCAGAAATAGCACACATACACACTAACACTAGCTTGTGCTTGGAAAAGATGGAGGTTTATATAGGAGAGATGGATCCTCTTCTCATGGGAGAAGGTATTATATTTTGAGGTAGTTCCATCCTAATAGGGGAAAAGAGCCTAACTTGACCTCTTTGGCTCCATCTGACTTAACCATCTACCAGACTTCCGTTACAAAGCTTCTAGAGCTGGAAGCTTCAGCTCTATCTTTAAAAACTTTCCAAAACAGAACCGAGGTGACTGGAAAACAGCTCAGTCGCTCTGGTCGGCATGAGGGATAGTATTAATCCCTACATATCAGAGCAAGGAGGACTCTTCTCATTAGCGCCGGTCTTGTAAATAGGGCAAAATAGAAGTTTCTTAGGAAATGATGTAAAGGGGAACTGTTCTTCTCATGAAGAGGGACACAATGGGGTTTTCTTCATGATGGGAAAGCATATAGAGTTCACTATAGAGGTCCTCCAGGATCAAGGAACGGGGAGTACAGGGACAGTGACAAAATGATGTGTAACAAATGCCCCCTAAAGCGTGAAGGCCGAACTAAAGTGAGGGATGAAATGCTTTACGAATTAGTGTGGAGAAACGGAATCTGCATTTGGAGAGAACCTGCAACCAAGTACAGATACATATACATAACTGAAATCTCTATCAAATGATACATGAATCGTGGTATGGATGCAGCCATCCAGGAAATGATCATGTAAATGGATCCACACATGGATGCAGCCATCTAATAAAGAGGATCATATCGAAACCAAGGTATGGTCACAACCATTCAATAAAGAGAAGGATCACATATGATAACTCATGGTATGGTCACAACCATCAATCTATGATAGACATGCATATCAGCATAATCATGTCACATCACTTTGCAACCTGGAGTTTTGTAATCTGAGCCCAAGGTCTTGTGCTCCGACACAACCCAATCAAAGTATAAATTCTAAAATGTGAATAGATGTGTCGACATCGAACATGCTAGAAAATCTCTTGATTACCAGTCAATAATGTAAATTGTTAACAAGCGCGAGGGAAACCACCAATAATGAAAATGGTCCTCAAGGTACCATTAGCACAATTCACAGAATGTGAATAAAGAAACTGAAGTCGAACACTCGTGAAATCACCCGATCGAAATCCAATGATGTGAACTTGTCATCGAGTGCGAAGAACTTGCCATTAGGGCATGCAAGCTCTAAGGTACTGGAAGAGAGTCTCTTGGTCAAATTTCTGGATAATGAGCTGAAGTTGACAGGAAGCGACCACCTTGAAGGAGGGCCATGAGGTATCCCACATCATCGACATGAGATAAAGGGATGAAAAATGATTTTAGGATGATATAAAGAATTAGAGGTAAGTGTAACTACAAAAGGACAACTCTTGAACATATCGGCGACATCACTCGGAGTTTGACTGTTGTGGGATCCATAAAATTGTTGGTCATGGTGACGTGGTAGAGATCAAATGGAAGGCAAAACTGAATGGCCCAACCCAGGAAGGTCAATGATAAAAGGAGGATGTCCCAACCCGACACAAAGCAGAAAGTGTCATGTTCAAGAGTGAGCTACCGACACAACCAATAAGATTTCCAAATTTTTCTCCCACCTTTTCTGGTGAGTACCCTAGTTATTTTTTATCACAAGCTTGAAGGGGATATCATATGCTTGCACTGTAATTCCATCCTTTGGATGAATCAGACCTAGTAACCTTAACGATCCCTAGGAAGGAGAAGCTCATGTTCATCATGACGATGAATCCTACATCGTTTTATATTTTAACGAGTCTGACAAAGGTGTAACTTAGTATCTTTTTCATGTTTATAGAGTTTGAAAAAGACACAAGAAAGAAAACTCCACATGGTCCCTTTTCGTACATTTGTGTCTCTCGAGCCCGAAAAGGTAGAAACCAATACTTGAGAGAACAGCTTTACCATTTCAGTTAAGGAGTACCCTTTTCGTAAATAGTCCATCCCAACTCGAATAAAGGGGTAAACATATATTGGGAGAATGATGTTTTGCATCTTTTAACGAGTTCAAAATGACAAGAGCTTGGCAATATTTTCATGTTTAAAAGGTTGGAAAAGAGCTTGAAAGCGGACTTCCCATTTTATTTTCTTTAACAACTCAATAGGGAAAAATACTCAGCAATCTTTTCATATGAGTTTTACGAGTCAAGAAAAGAGCTGAAACGTGACTCTAACATCATCATCGATCATCTGTTCACCTGTCACTACACAAAAGGTAAATGCATTATCCAATATTTGAGTAAAAATAGGTTAAAAATACTTTAAAACCTTGATATTTAATGAAAAACTGAATAAAAGGAGGAAAAAGTAGATATTTTTACCATTTAACATTTTACCTTTGTGTGAAAATTGTTCTACCCTCTTGTGCCCTAATTTTTCTGGAGCAGATTGCAGGAGATCCGAGACGTCATTCACCAAGCCACCGGTTACAGGTAAGAGCCATGCCCTTAAGCTTCATTTTCATAGTGTTTATTCCTATTTTCATCCATTTTTTTGATTTATGAGGAAGGTTTTGGCAAAAAAAAAATTGCACTTGGTCGGCGTGATTTTCGGCCACGAAATCGTACTGATCGAGGGTTGCTAAAGCTACCTCGTGCATCATCGGCACAACTATTTTTAAAACAGGCACGTTGGTGCCGTGAAGAAAGAAAAAGCACAAGTCTCTCCTAGATTCACCGCTTAAACCCAAATTTTAGTTGCCAAAGATGATTCTTGACTCATTTAAATGGCTTTTGCAAGAAAGAATCGTCGAAAATGGTGGACTGGAAAGAACGCGAACATGAAGATGTGGACACCCAAGCAATGGCTGACCCAAATTTCTTGGAAGCTTTGATGAACTATGGGCTCCTCAAGTTCTTTCTTACACCAGGGATGTGGGATCAACCTAAGTTGCTTCGATACTTGATTAGTCTCTGGGACTCAAATCGGGAAATATTTATCGTTGGTGACAAAGAGCTAGAGTTGGAAACTTCAGACATATACTTCATTACAAGACTGTCATAGAGGGGAGAACCAGTCAACCTATATGGGTCACGGGAGATTGGGGCAAGCATATCCACGTTGCTCGTTGAATATTTCCCAGAAGCTCTCAAGTCAAAAAATGTTAAGATCGAGGTTATGACCATGTGAGATCTTACACTTAGAGTGCTTTTGTTGACCATCAATAGAGTGGCTAGGTCCCAAGTAGAGAACGAGACCAATTAATTGAATTTCATGTATGCTATTGATTGCATAGACCGACGATCTTCAACTACGCATAGGCCATGAAGATCCACATGGAATGCTAGCTTTTGAAAGCTAAGGTGGGGAATTTGAAGCAATTTTGCTTTGGATCGGTACTGGTGACCTTCTTCTTAGAGCGGGTTTTGTTGTTCCAGTATCATCTGACTGAGGTGGATTCGTCAATGCCATGAGACCCATGGATGATCTGTTGGAGTCATTTGATGCCAAGAATTATCGGGGGCTAGAATATGTCCTACAAGCCCACATTTTTCTCATGGTTATGACAATCGCTGATTATGGTGGAGGATTGGCCCTACAGAGGGACCAACTTCAGTGGAGATCTAGACATGCCGCTTCCAGACAGAGAGGATTATGATGATGAAGGTAAAAATCAATCATTTTTTGATTTTTTGATTTTTTAATTGTTTTGGTATATGTGTTAATAACATTTCATTTTGTCAATGCAAATGTTGGGCCAAAGCGTCTTGTTGGGATGTCCCCAATAGCCAAGCGTGTCGTTTGTTAGTTTGAGGTTGCTCCTTATCAGGAGGGAGGTGACAATGAGGAGGATATCACAAGGAACCTTGAGGGGTTGACTCATGGGATCCCAGAGTATGCCCCGGGTGGGAGACATCCCACATTGATATCAAAGACATATAGTGGGCATATCAGATCATATTCGTCGATTACTGACTTGTGTAGCACAAGAAGTGACTTGTTACCATGATCAACATGTTGATTAGTTCCTAGGTCCAGCACTTACATTTTTTAGGCCTGCGTACCACAGATATATGAGGCTTGTAAGCCACAGATGTCATTTGAACACACATATTATTTTTGGGGTTTTGATGTATCAAACATTACTACTATATGTGTGTGTGTGTGTGTGTGTGTGTGTGTGTTGCATTTTCTTGTTTACTATGGTACAATGATTTCTTTTAGCTTTTCACATGTTTCGTAAATGTCTATCCAGCACATAATTAGCTAATGTGTCTGTTAAGGTATTCATGTGTCTAGGAATATGATGATATGTAATATAATCGAAATTTCTTTCCAGTAGACAAATACATAGATACATTCTCAATATCTGAGGGTTTCTAACAGAATATTGCCCGTTGAGTTGAAGGACAACAAGCTGTGAATCCAGGTTGACAACCAATTCCGGAATTTCAAGAGCAATGGCTTCTGATAACAATTCGATAACTGCACTATATTTGGAAATGTTATTAGTTGTTCAACCTAAACAAATATCTTGAAGATCAATCAACTCACCATTGGGATCATAAATGGCCCATGCTGCGGAGGATAGATTCTGGGTACTACGAAAAGCACCATCAGCGAAACCGATATGAGGAGTGATAGACATCTGCAAAGCAGGAAAAGCATAGTAAACAAGAAAGTTGTTTGAAAACTATCACACCAAACCACAATACACAAAAATGAATGACACACTAACGTGCAAAAGTAACCATGCAAGATGACCTATGCATAGTAATTTTTGAGATAAAGCCCTTTTCGAGGCTTATCTAAAGGAATGCCTTCATAATGAATTAACTCATAAGCCCCTTTTTGCAACACATGTTTGACAATGTAAGGCCCATGCCACATGGGTTCAAACTTGCTTGCCCCTAGCTTATCATTAGCCTGATCATACAGTAAAACTGAGTCACCTTCATAAAATGCGCGAGGGGAAACCGACTGATCAAAATGGGACTTGACTCACTTCTTTTGAGCTTCGATTACCAAAGTAGCAAGGCAGCAAGTCTCATCCAGTCGTTCTAGATACAAGAGGTGCCCTTTGTGAGGTTTCGCGGAGAAGTTCAACAGCTAACTTGAGTGAAGGGATCTCACATTCAATTGGTAACGTTGCTTCCAGACTATAGACTAGCTGAAATTGTGTGAAACCAATAGCATCTTTGGTCGAGGTTCGGTAAGCCCACAGAGCTAAAAAATGCATAAGATGCCAATTTGACTTATGCATCCCAATAGTACACTGAAGCATTGTAAACAAAACTTTGTTTATAGCTTCAACTTGGCCATTGGCCTGAGGATAGTACGTGGTGGAGCCATCGTGGTGCAAACCCAACGTAGAGGTCAGCTCAGCCATCATGTAATCTCAGAAATGGGAGCCATGGTTAGTGACAATGGCTTGAGGTACGCCAAACCTGGAAATAATGTCATTGAATAAAAATTGAGCCGTCATTTTACCATCTGTAGAGTATGTAGACATCGCTTCGGCCCATTTAGTGAATTAATCCACAACAACGATAATATAACCATGCCCCCAGGCCGAACAAGGGTTACATGTCATATAGTCGATGCCCCATTTGGAAAATGGACCAACGGTAATAACAGGGTGTAGGTGAGTGGGCGGGGCACGCATCTTGCACTGATAAATTTGGCATTCATGACACTTTCTAACTGCAAGGATGCAATCCTTGAAGATGGAAGGCCAAAAATAACCATCACGAAGGATTTTTTGAGCAGTAGCATAGCCAGACATATGACTGTCGCATGCCCCAAAGTGGCATTCATTGAGAACTCTTTCAGCGTCCTCGAGAGTAAGACATCGGTGAAGAACTAAATCGACACCAACTCGGTATAAAGTATCTCAAATAATACAATAGGGTGGGGACTAATGCCAAATGCATCAACGATCATCCTTTGTCAATGCAAACCAGAATGTGGACGTCTAAAGATACACAATGATATCACCATACCACGGGTCGAGGGTGTTGATCAGGAAAAGAGTCTTGTCTAGAATATGCTCATTGATACTAGCCGGAAGAGATGTAGAAGGAAGGGAGAAAATAAAGCCAGCAAAAACCAGTGATTTCTTAGACTTGAACGTAGTAAACACCAAATCAAATTCTTTAAGGATGACAATCCATTTAGAATACTTGCTCCCCAGCAACTGACGAGTTAGGATGTAGGTCATTGGGTTGCATTCAGAAATCACAGTGGTAGTGTTTATTATAATATAGTGCCGAAAGCGCTGAACAGCCTGTACGGAATCCAAAGCTAATTTCTTGACATGAGCATAACACGTCTCTGTGTCGAGGAGATTGCGAATGAGGTAATAAATAACATATTCATGGCGTTCATCATCATCTTGTACCAATACCATGGCCATGGTACTAGAGGCTGCAGCTAGATAAAAAAAGTAATCCCGATGATAATTCGGAGGATGCAGCAAAGGAGCTTGTATGAGAACAACCTTAAGGTTATCGAAAGACTTTTTGGCTATCTCATCCCAAATGAAGGGTGTTCCTTGCTTGAGCAATCGGGTGAATCCTGAAGCTAGCTTGG
The DNA here is from genome assembly GCA_031772625.1 of Pinus tabuliformis. Taxonomy (NCBI): domain Eukaryota; kingdom Viridiplantae; phylum Streptophyta; class Pinopsida; order Pinales; family Pinaceae; genus Pinus; species Pinus tabuliformis. The sequence goes on along the minus strand of CM062820.1, from coordinate 1,350,242,502 downwards.
TATAATTTGGTATGAAACGACGTAAAAAATTTTCCTTTCCCTGTAGGCTCTGAAGTTGGTGCAATGAAGATGGAGAGGGTAAATTAACAATGGCCTCGACTTTAAGCAGATCAAGGAAAATGCCTTCTCGAGAAATGATAAAGTCGAGGAGTCATACAGATTCAATGCAGAAGACACATTTATGTGGATTCAGTCGAATATTATAGTGTCTGCAGTGAAGAAAGATCTGTTGGAGGTGATCAGAGTGGTCACAGCGTTTACGGGAATGGGTCGGGAGGTCATCCAAGTAAGGTTGAGCGATGTTGTGAATATCATGAAATGCATAGGACATCACCCTTTGAAATGTGGCCCCAGCATTTTTCAATCTGAAGGGAGATTTTTGTATGTGAAAGTACCCCAGGGGCAGATAAAGGTTGTCTTTTCTTGATCAGTTGGTGTGATGTTAATCTGGTTGCAACCAAAAAAACCATCCATGAAGGAAAAGATCTCACTCCCAACACATTCCTCAATGATTTGATCAATGAAGGGAGTTGGATAGTTATCTTTCAGACAAGGCACGATTGAGATCATGATAATCAACACAAACACATATCATGCCTTATTTTTTTGTCACCTATACAATGTTTGACACCCAATCCTTAAGAGGGATCAGATAAATGAATCCATCTTTGAGAATTTTTTCAACTTCACCCTTGATAGCAGTGGCTTTCCTAAGGTGCACTGGGCGAAGCCATTGGCAAACGGGCTTCACACGAGGATAAGTCATTATCTCGTGCACAACGATACTAGGAACAATGCCAGGTATTTCTTCATATGACCACATGAACACGTCGCAGAACTCTTGAAATAGACATGTGTATAGCTTGATCTCATCTCGAGAGCAAGTTACCCCGGTATGGAAATTTTAAACAACACTAGGCTTAATGGAAATATCAATTGGCATCGTCTGGGTAATGTTACCCATATTACCTTTTGACCACACTTCATGAATTAGGATCAGTGTTTGAAGCAGTAGGGAAGGGAACTGTGAAGAGAACTCCTCCAGACAAGTAGACATGCCACTGGGCTGGGCAGGAACGAGGAACGATGATGAGTGTCGTTCCAAGGTGTTTCCTCCAGAGACATTACTTCCATGATACTCTCGTTAGAAAGGAGTTTCTCGGCTAAGGGATCAGGAGATTTCGAAGCGCCAAGCCACAGGGATTGAGCATACATATCGAGAGTCATTCTTGAAATAGGAATAGTAGAGGATGCAGAACTTGAGGCTGAAACAATTTCCATGTAATTGATTTCAGCAGGACTAAACAGCATAACCTCGCCCCATGTATCAACAAGATCTGGAGAAGGTATGACCCAAGGATCAGATTTTACTAAGATCATGGTGACAAAGACAACATGAGGAGGTGGGAGCGGAAAATTCCCATCAAAGCAGGATCTTTAAAGAGTCCTGCTCCCACACTCTCATAAGGAGCACCAGTGTGCTTGGCATGCGAAACATTGCCATTTGAGGAGAAAGAGGTAAAGAAGGAAAGTTGATCGATAGTAACTATCTTCCCTTGATGGGGAAAAAGAATTACATGGAACAAGGAGGAGGCTACAACATCATGGCATGGGTCCAGCTCTGTCCAAGAAGAAGATTATAATTGAGATTAGCATGAACTATTTCTACTTCAACATGTACTATCTTTCCCTCCAAAGTAATGGTAAGGTTGGGTAAGACACTGAATGGTCGTGAATCATGCCCGTCAAAAGTTTCCAAAGTGTTAGGATATTGATTCAACATAGTAGAACCAATTGCCTACCAACAAGTGACTGAAATGATGCAGGTAGAAGCACCTTCATCGATGACATTCCTATGGATGGTCTTCCCATTTATGATGACTTGAATGAGAAAGGAAATCTGACGAGGAAGTCGCAGAACATGGTTTTCTAGATCAAAATAGATTAAACTAGAATCGGTAGGATCAATGCCTCCGCTAGCTAATAGTAAAGATTTCCATTGAGACGGGAAGCTTTGGAGTACCTTAAGAGAAGACATAGCTGATGGCACATGGGACAAATAGCAGCTCGAGCATTAGGATTGTACGAGGACATCCTTAGCACACCTTGAGAAGGTGGTTGAATAGTGGGATTAGGATTGGGATGATCTATATGGAGAGGACCAGAACTGGATGGGACAGAAGAAGAAGGGGGGACTTATTTCTCTTTCCCTATTGTCGAGGTAGGAGTTTGATAATATTTTGATCTAGTAGCCACATTAATAGGCATACTCATCATGAACACTTGAGATCCAAAGGAAGTAAATGATTGAGTTTGGTCTACCATTTGAGTCTTCTGAGATGGAAACGGCTCTTTCAAGACAGGGGAGGTCCGTTTGAGAAAGCGACTAACTTTGATTGGTCAAGGACAATCCTTAGTATAGTGATCATCCTCATAAATGAGGCATGGATACTTGGGTTTCCTCTATGAAGTATCACCAGTAGATGACTTAGGAGGACCGTGTTTCAGGGCATCGGCTTTAGCTTTGCCTTTGCCTTTCTTCTTACCTTTCAAGGATTTGTCTGTTGTGGTAGACTGAACAGTGTGGGCCTCGGAGGTTTTACCAGGATCGGGTGAATTATGAGGAGGATTATTGGGAGCAATATGTGAGACCGACTTCTGTTAGGAAGAAGTTTTCGCAGGGGTTATGGATACTAAACCAATTACTCCATCAACATGAGGTGTAGCCTGTGACTTCGATGATGTTGGATCATATAACAACCTCGGAGCACTAGGTAGCAACTCATATAAAGGGCTAGACTGAGAATAAACAAGATCTAAATATTGGGCACGAGCAATGGCTTGTTCTTCAGTAACGCATCCACCCATTGCAATTTTGCGAGTAATTAGGGCGACAAATGATTTTGTAAACCATTTAGTAAGCAACTGATCAACAATCTCAAATTTGATCAGGCGACGGCGACATCTCCACTCATGGATGTGATCAGAAATGTGCGCCACACTATCTTGCTTGACAATTGTAAGCAAATAGGTGCAAGTTTCATAGCGAACTAGAAATTGTAAATGTGTTAGAAATGCCATGGCTAAAGAGTTGAAGTCATGGTAAGTACTTCAAGGGAGCTCAATGTACCACTTCGTTGCATCACCTGTGAGAGTTCTTTGGAATAGACGGAGACGAATGGAATCATCAACGTAAGAATTCGAAGAGCACCAGAGGTGATATGTCATCACATGGACTTGAGGATCTTCTTTTGCTTTTCCATCGAACTTTGGATAATCACTCAAAATCTTGGATGGAATTGGAGTCTAGTATGGTGAATGAAGAATCATATCATTCATAAGTAAAGACACATCTGGAAACTCTAATGTAGCCAAGAATGGTAATTGAATATTAAAAGGCATAGGAGGTTGATAAGCGGTCCAATAGGAGAAGCCCATCCCTGCTGGTAAGGATTTTGTCCCCATAGTGAAGGGTTTTGACCATATGGCACTTGATTTTTCCCCCACTGTAGGTTACCTTGCCCGTGGAGAGGATTTTGACCTTGAACACCTTGGAATTGTCCGGCCATAGGTTGCTGATAAGCAACACAGGGGTTAAAAGGCTGTTGATCCTGTTGACCTTGGACAAATGGATATTGCACTTGTTGTGCTTAGACGTAGGGGTTATGCACTTGTTGTCCCTGAACAAGAGGGTTTTGGACCTACTTTCCTTGGACGTAAGGATTATGTTCTTGTTTTCCTTGGACATAGGGATTTTGTACCTGCTACCCTTGGACAAAAGGTTGTTGAACCTGTTGCACTTGAACATTAGGATTTTGGGCCTGCTGGTGCAGGACTTGACCCTGACCTTGCCCTTGCAAGGGTTGGCCCTGTTGATATGTATATAAGGGTTGTTTTTGTCTAGTTTGAGCTTGCTTCTGCAAGGATTAGCCTTGTGGCTACATAAGCTACCCCTATGACTATAGAATTTTGCCTTGAGAAGGTATAGGCTGGGAGGTTAGTTGAGCATATTGTAATTGTGACTGCATGGTTTGCTGCAACTATTGAGAGGGTTTCCCCTTCGGTTGTTTCAATTGTCCTTGCTGCGATATCATCTACCCTTGCTGCTGCACAGATTGCCCCTGTTGCCATAAAGGTTTCCCTTGCGGTTGTAGAGGTTGCTCTTACTGCTGCAAGGGTACTTGGACAATTCCCAGAAAATTGCTGAACTGTATCTGGCCCTAACCACCAGGAACAGTAGATGGGCATGTTAGAGTCGGTCTAGTAACCCTCCACCAGAGATCAAAACTCTTTGCATTTCATAATTAGGTGTCTCATCAGTGTGATCATGTTGCATCCCGTTAGGCATGCCATAACCCTGGTGGAGAAGCTTATGTCTTTTATTCCCCTCTTGTTTGGCACTGTTGGATCATGTTTTCTTGAGTAAATAAAATCTTCACAAGGTCATTTCACTATTTTAAATGTCAAGGACTTAGGTCTAGGGTTGAGTCAAGCTTTGTCTTGAGATGTCATAAAGGACCAGCAGGCCAGAGGGATGTCCGTCATAAAGCATCATTTTAATAACTCTTATCATTGTACAACTAATTTTTACCTTGTTTTCAAAAACCCTGTTTTTGAAGACAAAGGTCATTATCTCATTTTTGTAAAAATTTGTAAAAAGTTCAAATTCTCCGAAAGTTGGCATGCAGCCTTGGTCTCCTTTGCCAAGACATCTCAGAAGCTATCCTTGCAAAATTTTTCAAGAGAAATCATCATTTCAACCAATTTATTTTGAAAAAAGGAAACCAGAAGTCAGCAGCAATTAATTCAAAAAAGTGTCATTTCAAAAACATTATAAAGTGGGTTTTGGGCAAATTAAATTCAAAAGTGAGCCTATAAAAGCCCCTCCCTCCTCATTGGTAACTCATTTGCCTCTCAACACTTCAAGAGAATACTTGTCAAGTCGATTTCAAAGTTCATTGGGCGAATTGGGCAATTACAGCGGCGCGCTACGCATCAGAGGAGGCGCGCTACGCGTTGGGGGCGCGCTACGCATCAGCGCGCATTTTCCAGTGCAAATTAACTCAGGCGCTATGCGTTGGAGGCACGCTACGCATCAGGCTGGGCGCGCTACGCGTAGGGTTTCTTGCTCAGGAAATCGCCAGCAAGCCACCAAAACTACTTCTCTCTCAAAATATTTTTAGGTAGGCCTCTAATCCATGGTGATTTTGGTTTGGCTAAGATGAATAAGCAATGAACATGCAAAAATTGCCATGCTAATATGGAGTAAAAACCCTACCTTGCTGTGTCAAAATTTAAAAATGTAAATGTGCTAGGGTTTCATTGAAATTTGCTGCCCAAGGTTACCCATTTTCCATTCCTCTTTCCCCATATTTTCATCACCATTTTCCTTGACATTTTTCCATGCAATCATATAATTTCCCTATTAAAAATCATTAAAATCCCTAAACCCTACTAATTCCTAAAACCCTATGTAAATTTCCTAAACCCTACTTGCCATTAAAATCCCACAAATTATGATTGTATAGGTTCCATGTTCCTTTCCTAAAATTTCCTTTCACATTTGTTTTCCCTAATCCCCTCAAAGTTCCCTTTTCCCTAACATTTCCCATGTGTGTTTGTCCCCTTGGTAACAACATTTAAACAAGTCAAAACAGCAGTTCATTGGGTGCACAGTCAACATTATTTTTCAGTCACTTGCCTCCAAAACCATGTCAGAAACCGAAACAGATTATGAGCAAAGTGATGACCGTGAATCAACACCAGAGGTAGAGGTGCCAAGGAGGCATCACAGGGGTGGTAAAGGTGGTCAGCATGTCAGGGAGGAGCCCACCTCTTTGGCTTATCTACAAGCTTGTCCACTTGTAGTGACATGTTTCCGATACCAATCATGTTATGAATATTGCAAGAGAATCTCCCAAATTCAACACCACAGGGAATTGGTCCGCTTGTTTGTCCTACATTTGCACAATGGGCATGTGAATCTTGCAGGAGTGGACTTCACATTGTCACCCGAGATTGTTGCTCAAGCAACAGGGATACCCAATATTGGAGAAGAGTGGAACGAGCGCCAGCAGTTGGACAGATTTCATTATGAGCCATATATCAAACCTGTATATATGAGGCACCTAACTGTTGTTTTTCCCTTCAGATTCTTAAGAGACGAGTATGCACCTTTGATGAGGATCATCATTCGCTATTTCACTTGCGAGGGTAGATTTTCACGTTTATATTCGTACCATATCCGTTTTTGATGCATTTCACATGGGTACGAATGATGAACATTCCATTCTTCCTATGCCAAAATATAGAGAGGATGGTGCCCTTGGTGCAAAGAAAGATCCCAGCACAGCAACACAAGAGCATCTATCATTATGCACTGATCAAGATTGTGGTCATGCATCAGTTGGCACAACAGGGTATTCCATGGGAGGATTTCATTTCTCGTGACTTGTTCACAGTGCTACAGCCACCTCCTGAGGTTGTCCGTGATGAGGGAGGGCCTTCACATCAGTTTGACATTCTAGAGCCCGAGCATGTCATCTCCCCTCCATTTGTTACATATCAGAGAGGCCACAGGGCCTTATTTGCATCTGCACGGCGAGTATTATCTTCACACCAGGTGAAAGGGGTCTCGCCTTCTTCATCAGCACAGCGAGTGTAATCTCCACCTCATGTGGAAGGGGCCTCGCTTTCGACAGCAGCACAGGTACCGGAGAGAGGCATGCAGCCCATGATTGAGGAGGGACTGTCAGGTGATCCAGACATTGACATTATTGACCTTGACATCAGTTCTCTTAGCTCGGAGCTAAAGGAGATCATTCAGCAACAAAAGGCTGAAAATCGCTTGTTGCAGCAGAAGTTGGAAATGGAAAATTGGACAATCACCTACTTAGAGCAGCGCAACAAGCAACTAGAGGATGATCACACTCTTGATGAGTTGCGGAGGATCCATGAAGACCGCAACTTGGCTCGCAAGAGACCCGGTGATTTAACACCCATTGAGCGAGAGGCTATGCTCATCCAGGTCAATACTCAATTGGAGAAGTTGCTAGCCAAGGAAAACAGGGAAAAGGACATGCTCCGACACATGAAGAATCACTATTGGGCTCGAATGCATGTGTGTAAAGCAAGAATGAAGGTACTCAAAGGACGGTTGGCCAAGGCACTAAAATGGAGAAAAAGGCCCGATCCCCTTCATATTTTGGCTAAGGCTTCCTTGAAGGAGCATGGCACTAAATGACACACCTTCAGCTCAAATTTCAGAGAATTTGGAGCAATTTTGGTCATTTTTGAATTTTTTTGGTCAAAAAACAGGGTTTTGCCCTCAACGCGTAGCGCGCCGCGCGTTAGCCTGAAAATGGGCAAGTCCATTTCTCAAAAACTCAGCATTTTTGGATTTTTCATGACAAATTACACTTCCTCAGCAATTTCCAAGACATTTCATCAGGTTTTGAGCCCTCAGAGGGTCAAAAAACATGCAAAAAATGACTTTCTGCCACTTTTTGGACACACAGGAAGCAGTCTTGGGAGATTGCAATTTTGGAGGGGCAAATGGACACCAAATTGAGAAATTCCACTTGGGTTGGAAATTAGACATCGATACCTTTCCAACAAGCCTACTTTTGCCTCATTTGGATACCAGGAAATGCTTCAAACGTTGGCTCAACGGCGCGCTACGTGTAGAGAATTGGGGTGCTATGCATCAGGGAAATTTGCCAGATTTTCACCTACAGCTCAGCAAAACGCAGATTTGACTAGTTTTGACTTTTTGGAGTGATTTTTCATCCTCCTTGATGTAATTGATGTAATTTTATGATGTCATGGCACTTATTTATCTCTCCTAGAAGATTCATTCATAAAAAGTCGAAAATTTAATGAATGAATTGGTTTCCTAGCTTATAGAGGCAAGTTGTTTTGACTGCCTAGATTTTAGTGATCAGTTTAGAATTGGATGAAACAGCTCCTAGAAGGATGAGCTCGACCCCTAGAGGCTAGGGAATGGGTTGGCATGGTCTATATTATGTATTTTCTCAATCATTTTCAGAGGTTGGACTCTTGAGGGATAAGCTTCTATTGTATTACACTTTGTATCTCTGCAATTTTGGTAAAGGAAAGACTAGGGTTTTGCAGCCCTCTTTGGGATTCCTGTGGTTACTTGTGTTGATGGTGTGCTTCTCTTATGTACTTGTAAGTTTTATTATGTGTATCATTTTCTCACTTTTCCTTCTGCAAATTAGGCAAATGAAGTGATAAGGTAGAATTCATGATTGCTATGCTCTACCTTTAAGTTTGCTTAATATCAATGTTTTCATCTGTTTAAGGAGAACTCATGGTGATTTCTTGCTCTCCTTAGCTCCTCACTAGTCATTCCTATCCACCCAACTCTTTCAAAGGCATCAAGATAGTCTCCTACCTTGCCCCAAAAAGACCTTTGCAAAAGCTGTGTCCCATCCTCGCACCCAAAATTGCTTTCCCCCTGTTTTCCACCAAAACCCTAAAAATCTAAAATCAAACCTTCTCTATCAGTTTACTAGCCTAAAATCAATGTTCTTTATTGGTTATCTCTGCCCTTTGAAGATCTTTGCCGAGATAGACCCGGAGAGAGCCCTCTCCTGTCCTCGTAGGGCTAGCTACGAGGCTAAGTGGTTTGATGTTGCCTTGGATTTTTCCTTCTTCAGCCTGAGGCCAAATTCAAGCGCTAACATATTGGCGACCATACTGGGGAGAACATTCGACTTGTTGATTGTCTTGTCCCAGTACATGAAATCAAGTTGCAGATCTGATGCTAATGGTGGACAGCAGTCAAACACATATGCTGAACCATTCACCTGGCGACTCCAATTCGATCCAGACATTCCAGTGCTTGTTGATTCACTCATGCAATGGTGGGGTATGAGGCAAACCCTGCATGGCGAGAAGAAGTAAGAAATGAGTTAGCAGATTCTGAAATTGATGAAGATTTTTTCAGTGCCTTGCTTTATTGGTTGAAATCTCCAAAGTTCCCTTTTGAAACTAAAACTAGATTTTGTGAGTTAGTTGTTGAAAGAATCGAAAAGGAGATTCAATGTTTAGATGAGCAAATCCAGTCATATGATTTCCAAGACCCTAAAAAGTTCTTGGAAATCCTTCCTCCATCGAAACAAGAAATAACAGACTTGCCTACAGATGTTTACATTGACAGTGTGCAGCTGGAAGCATGTATTGCAGAGTTGGGGCAACCAATAGAGTCCGGCTTCCGCGATCCAATGGTAACTTACATGGACAGGCTTTTCAGTTTGATTGATAGATCAGGCTGTCTTGTACGTGACCAGGCTGATTACGTGCATGAAGGGCTGCCAGCAATTACATCTGTGTCCTGGTGGAAGCATTCTCAAGCGGCATCATTCTCAGGTTTACTTGAATGGTTGATCTGGCACTTTAGTATTACCTGATCTAGTGTTTTTACAGCAAAGTAGGGTAGATTTTGTAAATAAATAAGCAGCCATAAGGTAGCATTTTGTTCCAGTTTCATTATAGTTTTAGTGTGAGGTTTGTTGAGTCAGTTTTTCAGTCTTTTCAGTCAAGTTTCAGTCCATAAATGAGTCGGAAGTCTCATGTTGTCTGTTGAAATCATGACTCCATTGCCCAATGGTTGGAAAACACTGGTCTGCTCTCCCAGAGGTCTAAGGTTCTTGGCATCTCCAAGGAGCTACCATCCCCATTGGAGCCAATGTTAGAGTCGGTCTAGTAGCCTTCCACCAGAGATCAAAACTCTTTGCATTTCATAATTAGGTGTCTCATCAGTGTGATCATGTTGCATCCCGTTAGGCATGCCATAACCCTGGTGGAGAAGCTTATGTCTTTTATTCCCCTCTTTTTTGGCACTGCTAGATCATGTTTTCTTGAGTAAATAAAATCTTCACAAGGTCATTTCCCTATTTTAGATGTCAAGGTCTTAGGTCTAGGGTTGAGTCAAGCTTTGTCTTGAGATGTCATAAAGGACCAGCAGGCCAGAGGGATGTCCGTCATAAAGCATCATTTTAATAACTCTTATCATTGTACAGCTAATTTTTACCTTGTTTTCAAAAACCCTGTTTTTGAAGACAAACGTCATTATCTCATTTTTGTAAAAATTTGTAAAAAGTTCAAATTCTCCGAAAGTTGGCATGCAGCCTTGGTCTCCTTTTCCAAGACATCTCAAAATCTATCCCTACAAAAATTTTCAAGAGAAATCATCATTTCAACCAATTTATTTTGAAAAAAGGAAACTAGAAGTCAGCAGCAATTAATTCAAAAAAGTGTCATTTCAAAAACATTATAAAGTGGGTTTTGGGCAAATTAAATTCAAAAGTGAGCCTATAAAAGCCCCTCCCTCCTCATTGGTAACTCATTTTCCTCTCAACACTTCAAGAGAATACTTGTCAAGTCGATTTCAAAGTTCATTGGGCGAATTGGGCAATTACAGCAGCGCGCTACACATCAGAAGAGGCGCGCTACGCATCAGCGCGCATTTTCCAGTGAAAATTAACTCAGGCGCTACGCGTTGGAGGCGCGCTACGCATCAGGCTGGGCGCGCTACGCGTAGGGTTTCTTGCTCAGGAAATCGCCAGCAAGCCACCAAAACTACTTCTCTCTCAAAATCTTTTCAGGTAGGCCTCTAATCCATGGTGATTTTGGTTTGGCTAAGATGAATGAGCAATGAACATGCAAAAAATGCCATGCTAATATGGAGTAAAAACCCTACCTTGCTGTGTCAAAATTTAAAAATGTAAATGTGCTAGGGTTTCATTGAAATTTGCTGCCCAAGGTTACCCATTTTCCATTCCTCTTTCCCCATATTTTCATCACCATTTTCCTTGACATTTTTCCATGCAATCATATAATTTCCCTATTAAAAATCATTAAAATCCCTAAACCCTACTAATTCCTAAAAACCTATGTAAATTTCCTAAACCCTGCTTCCCATTAAAATCCCACAAATTATGATTGTATATGTTCCATGTTCCTTTCCTAAAATTTCCTTTCACATTTGTTTTCCCTAATCCCCTCAATGTTCCCTTTTCCCTAACATTTCCCATGTGTGTTTGTCCCCTTGGTAACAACATTTAAACAAGTCAAAACAGCAGTTCATTGGGTGCATAGTCAGCATTATTTTTCAGTCACTTGCCTCCAAAACCATGTCAGAAACCGAAACAGATTATGAGCAAAGTGATGACCGTGAATCAACACCAGAGGTAGAGGTGCCAAGGAGGCATCACAGGGGTGGTAAAGGTGGTCAGCATGTCAGGGAGGAGCCCACCTCTTTGGCTTATCTACAAGCTTGTCCATTTGCAGTGACATGTTTCCGATACCAATCATGTTATGAATATTGTGAGAGAATCTCCCAAATTCAACACCACAGGGAATTGGTCCGCTTGTTTGTCCTACATTTGCACAATGGGCATGTGAATCTTGCAGGAGTGGACTTCACATTGTCACCCGAGATTGTTGCTCAAGCAACAGGGATACCCAATATTGGAGAAGAGTGGAACAAGCACCAGCAGTTGGACAGATTTCATTATGAGCCATATATCAAACCTGTATATATGAGGCACCTAACTGTTGTTTTTCCCTTCAGATTCTTAAGAGACCAGTAATCTCCTTTGATGAGGATCATCATTTGCTATTTCACTTGTGAGGGAAGATTTTCACGTTTATATTCGTACCATATCCGTTTGTTGATGCATTTCACACGGGTACGAATGATGAACATTCCATTCTTCATGTGCTGAAATATAGAGAGGATGGTGCCCTTGGTGCAAAGAAAGAGCCCAGCATAGCAACACAAGAGCATCTATCATTATGCACTGATCAAGATTGTGGTCATGCATCAGTTGGCACAACAGGGTATTCCATGGGAGGATTTCATTTCTCGTGACTTGTTCACAGTGCCACAGCCACCTCCTGAGGTTGTCCGTGATGAGGGAGGGCCTTCACATCAGTTTGACATTCCAGAGCCCAAGCATGTTAGCTCCCCTCCATTTGTTACATATCAGAGAGGCCACAGGGCCTTATTTGCATCTGCATGGCGAGTATTATCCTCACACCAGGTGAAAGGGGTCTCGCCTTCTTCATCAGCACAGCGAGTGTTATCTCCACCTCATGTGGAAGGGGCCTCGCTTTCGACAACAGCACAGGTACCAGAGAGAGGCAAGCAACCCATGATTGAGGAGGGACTGTCAGGTGATCCAGACATTGACATTATTGACCTTGACATCAGTTCTCTTAGCTCGGAGCTAAAGGAGATCATTCAGCAACAAAAGGCTGAAAATCGCTTGTTGCAGTAGAAGTTGGAAATGACAAATTGGAAAGTCACCTACTTAGAGCAGCGCAACAAGCAACTAGAGGATGAGCACACTCTTGATGAGTTGCGGAGGATCCATGAAGACCGCAACTTGGCTCGCAAGAGACCTGGTTATTTAACACCCATTGAGCGAGAGGCTATGCTCATGCGGGTCAATACTCATTTGGAGAAGTTGTTGGCCAAGGAAAACAGGGAAAAGGAAATGCTCCGACACATGAAGAATCACTATTGTGCTCGAATGCATGTGTGTAAAGCAAGAATGAAGGTACTCAAAGGACGATTGGCCAAGGCACTAAAACGGAGAAAAAGGCCTGATCCCCTTCATATTTTGGCTGAGGCTTCCTTGAAGGAGCATGGCACTAAATGACACACCTTAAGCTCAAATTTCAGAGAATTTGGAGCAATTTTGGTCATTTTTGAATTTTTTTGGTCAAAAAACAGGTTTTTGCCCTCAACGCGTAGCACGCCACGCGCTACCCTGAACATGGGCAAGTCCATTTCTCAAAAACTCAGCATTTTTGGATTTTTCATGACAAATTACACTTGCTCAACAATTTCCAAGACATTTCATCAGGTTTTGAGCCCTCAGAAGGTCAAAAAACATGCAAAAAATGACTTTCTGCCACTTTTTGGACACACAGGAAGCAGTCTTGGGAGATTGCAATTTTGGAGGGGCAAATCGACACCAAATTGAGAAATTCCACTTGTGTTGGAAAGTAGACCTCCAGACCTTTCCAACAAGCCTACTTTTTCCTCATTTGGATGCCTGGAAGTGCCTCAAACGTTGGCTCAAAGGCGTGCTATGCGTAGAGAATTGGGGCGCTACGCATGAGGGAAATTTGCCAGATTTTCACCTACAGCTCAGCAAAACGCAGATTTGACTAGTTTTGACCTTTTGGAGTGATTTTTCATCCTCCTTGATGTAATTGATGTAATTTTATGATGTCATGGCACTTATTTATCTCTTCTATAACATTCATTCATAAAATGTCAAAAATTTAATGAATGAATTGGTTTCCTAGCTTATAGAGGCAAGTTGTTTTGACTGCGTAGATTTTAGTGCTCAGTTTAGAATTGGTTGAAACAGCTCCTAGAAGGATGAGCTCGACCCCTAGATGCTAGGGAATGGGTTGGCATGGTCTATATTATGTATTTTCTCAATCATTTTCAGAGGTTGGGAGAGGTTGGACTCTTGAGGGATAAGCTTCTATTGTATTACACTTTGTATCTCTGCAATTTTGGTAAAGGAAAGACCAGGGTTTTGCAGCCCTCTTTGGCATTCCTGTGGTTACTTGTGTTGATGGTGTGCTTCTCTTATGTACTTGTAAGTTTTATTATGTGTATCATTTTCTCACTTTTCCTTCTGCAAATTAGGCAAATGAAGTGATAAGGTAGAATTCATGATTGCTATGCTCTACCTTTAAGTTTGCTTAATATCAATGTTTTCATCTGTTTAAGGAGAAATCATGGTGATTTCTTTCTCTCCTTAGCTCCTCACCAGTCATTCCTATCCACCCAAATCTTTCAAAGGCATCAAGACAGTCTCCTACCTTGCCCCAAAAAGACCTCTGCAAAAGCTGTGTCCCATCCCCGCACCCAAAATTGCTTTCCCCCTGTTTTCCACCAAAACCATAAAAATATGAAATCAAACATTCTCTATCAGTTTACTAGCCTAAAATCAGTGTTCTTTATTGGTTATCTCTGCCCTTTGAAGATCTTTGCTGAGATAGACCCGGAGAGAGCCCTCTCCTGTCCTCGTAGGGCTAGCTACGAGGCTAAGTGGTTTGATGTTGCCTTGGATTTTGCCTTCTTCAGCCTGAGGCCAAATTTGAGCACTAACAGGGCAAACTGAACATATTTTCCAGACTAAAGGACGTAAGGTGTATGTACCATTCCTTGGGAACCATATGGAACATAAGGGTTTTGGTACTAAACTTGAGCCTCATAAGGCTGTTGATACTGGAAATTGCTTGACCCAGACAAACAAACAGGATTTTGGACCTATTAGTATTGGACATTACTTGATCCAACAAGACCAGCACAGTTCTGAATGACACCAGAAGAAGGTTGGTTCACCCCAACCATGTGAACTTGTGAGTTGTTCACATTGGTTATGCCCCGACATCATAGATACATTCAGATTCTGCCCCCCAAGTGGCAGCACAATTTGTGCACTTACTGAGGGGATCAAAGGACTAACAAATATATGAGTCAAAGTCATCATTTGAACCGAACGGGTAATTGGGACAGTCGAGACAAGAGTGTTCGGAACGATGGGTTTCACCGGGACTGAAGTAACCACAATAACGACTAGTTGTTGGGAGGTCAAGTTTTGAACAAATGGACCTGTAGTCGGCATGGCGCCAGATGCGCAAACAGGATTGTGATAAAGTAATGAGGCACTAGGAGTGCCTAAAACCAACTATGCCAATGACACATAGTTAGGTGGTAAAGACACGCCAATGGAAGTACTTGCCATGAAAGGGAAACCTTTGGGAGGGAATTCGAGTTCCCCCTCATGGATAGTGTGTTGAGTAGAAACTTTTGATTCATCCGAAGAGGTGACTAGGGCATCATTTTCTAGTTCCATGGGTGGAAACAAGTGATGATGAAAGACTGAAGATGTGTGAGGGGATGCTTCCAAAGGAATACCCAAATTATTGAATGGACTATAAGGACGTTGTGGAGAGATCTTAATAGGGTCAAACAAAGGATTCAGAGGATATACAACCAGTCCAAGCTGACCATCAGTAGTCGATGAACTCTCAGGAGTTTGGATGGGATTGTCTAGAGATTCTGGGCTAATATCAGACAGTGGCCCAGTATCTAAACTAGGTGGAGGACGAGATGACAAAGGTTGAATGCTCAAAACAATTCTGAGTTCAACACCTTGGTCCTCGAGTGACTCTAGTAAATCAGGAAAGGGCTCCTCAGGAAATCTTTCAGATGGAGGAGAGGAAGAGGAATTGGGTGAACCAGATGGTTCAGCCACGATGACCTTGTCTCATTCAATTAGGAACATGGAGATAAACTTTAGGGCTTTAAAATGTTCTTTAAGGAATACTCACATCTTGGTCTAGAAAAGACTAAGAGGATGTTATAAGATCGTGGGAAACAATTTTTTAATACGCATAAATGGACTGATTCTCTTTCATGTTTTAAGAGTCGAGAAAGAGGCAAAGATGACTCTATCACTTTCGATTAGAAACGAGATCAAAATGAGAAGTGCTCATGTGATCTTTTAAATTTAATGAGTCAAAAAGGTCGAATCACTACTCTGGATGATCTAGGTAAAAGGAATACTAGGCAACTGTGAACTGCAGAATACCTCCAAGCAAACTGAGAAGTACGGGCAGGAAATCTCCCTGAATGTTGTGTTTGGTGTATCACGTTTACAAGGCTACAGACTCGGCTTCCTATGGATAAAGGATTGCAACCTAGAGGGATCTCTCATTATATACTCGACGGTACGGGGAGCACAAATCCGTATTAGCTTTGTCTAATGTCGAAGCTAACGATAGCTGCTAGGTTTAAAGACGTTGGAACACGTCTCTAGCCTAGACCTTCTAGATATGATCGTTAAATTTCAAATGCACCTTAGGTTAATTGAGTTCATTTTAAAGTTGATCTTGAATTATGTCTCAGTTTTCAGGCCTTAGCGATGTGACTCGAAAAGTCCTAAATGCAGCTAAATGAGACAAGACTCTTTCAATTTGACGAATTGTCTACACTAGATAGGGTAGAGAACACAATAAAATGAAAACAACCAAGAAATTGAAAGCAAAAATGATTTTTCACTATTTCACTTTTTCAAAAAAGAAACTAATGAAAAATGCATTCCAATTCCTATTTTCCTAATAAGTGCACTTCAAGCAGTGCTTCAAAAGAAAAAAGAAATATTTTTCCTTTTCCAAATGCAAATGAAACCCTTAGTTTTCAATGATGCCAATTAACTTAAGATATTGATGTAGCGAACTAGAGCTATGTACTTTATCATAAAATGACAAAAAATGAACTTTTTGTACAACACTTTAATGAAACAGTTTTCAAGACTATCAATCTTCAAGCAAATGAAAAGATGCAAAAGAGAGTTCTTTTCAGCCAATGATGCAATGTCTCTACCAAAACACAAGCTAGGCAATGTGATCTATGCCCCAAGAAGAAACGTTTAAACAAGAAAACAAAACTTTTTCAAACTTGCATAATAGAGACAAAGCAAATAAGAGGACTATAAATGAAATGAAAAGAGTAAATTCACCAACCACTTGACTCGATGAGTTCACAATCATCTAAATGGAGGAGACCCTAGATGCTATAAGGCCATCACTCATCCAAAGACACAAGAAACCAAGTAAAGAAAAGTAAAATCAATAAGCAAATAAACCAAGTCAAAAGCAGCTTCCTAGGCAAGGAGAAAACATAGTGTAAACAGGCTATGAGGCAAAAATCAATGAGCAAGACACACTGGTCAAGATTCGGGGCAAACCCTAATCTTCATCTACAAGCATCATCGTGACTGCCTAATTGACAACAAGCACCATAAGGGGGTCAGCGTGACTGTTTTTGAACATAACACACTGGTTGGCGCGACTGTTAGATTAAAAACTGCGCTAAACGAGAAAACCAGGGAAAAAATAAAAATTATCAAGAACAGAGACCAGACTTGCTACTGTGAAATTTAAACCCAACGCAATAAACAAAGAAAAGCAAATATATCTAAAGGGAAATGGTGAAACTAGCAAAGTTCACACAAAATCATGAAATTTCAAACAAACAAAAAGATTGATCAATCCCCAGTGGAGTCGCCAATTTGTGGTGAAGTAGAATTACGAGTGCGGACACAAACAATTCCCTCTAGCCCAATAGTGGGTCTAGCCACAAACAAGACATTCTATGGAAGATTTCCTTAGGTTAGAACCAATTAAGAGGGCCTACCTCTTAGTCCGCTTATCTCGTTTTATGAAGCTCTTGCTTCCTCCCTCCAACTACCTCTTGTTTCCTTCTCTAAGCACCTGAAACAAACAAGCAATAACCAACTGCAAACGTGCTAATAGACAAATTGTAATTCAACGTACTTAAAAATTCAAGAAGCATTAAGACATAAACATGTAATATGACACATTATGTAGGAAATCAATCAATAGTAGCATATATATTAAATCAAAGAGAGGTTAGAACCCTTGTCTTGACGTTGATGTTCTCCCTTGACATATCCGGGTTCCCATACACATTCGTCAGCATTACATGATGGCCGCAAGAATAGTAGTCTCAAGGCTCTTCCCTTTAGGCTTCACTCTAAACCAAATTCACACTTCTCCCTCACACAACTAGAAAGGCTACAAGCTATGTATAACTTTACTTCAAGCTTCAACTAGAGTATAATCAGAAATAGAACACATACACACTAACACTAGCTTGTGCTTGGGAAAGATGGAATTTTATATAGGAGAGATGGATCCTCTACTCATGGGAGAAGGTATTATCTTTTGAAGTAGTTCCATCCTAATACGGGAAAAGATCCTAACTTGACGTCTTTGGCTCCATCCGGCTTAACCATCTACCAGACTTCTGTTACGAAGCTTCTAGAGAGGGAAGCTTTGGCTCTATTTTTAAAAACTTTCCAAAACAAGACCGACATGACTGGAAAACGGATCAGTCGCTTCATTTGACACGATGGATAGCATTAATCCCTGCATATCAGTGCGAGGAGGACTCTTCTCATTAGCGTCAGTCTTGTAAATAGGGAAAAACATAAGTTTCTTGGGAAATGATGTAAAGGGGAATTGTTCTGCTCATGAAGAGGGACACAATGGAGTTTTCTTCATGATGGGAAAGCATACAGGGTTCATTGTATACGCCCTCTAGGATCAAGGAATGGGGAGTACAGGGACAGTGACAAAATTCTATGTAACAATTATGTTGAAGGCAAAGAATTTTCAAAATTACTATTAGGCTGAAGTTGTCTTGAACAACATATATCATTAATAGGTGTCCAACCAAAAGTGTCAAGAATATGGTTCCTAAGGAGGCATGGAGTGGACAAAAGCATAGTGTCACTCACATTAGATTATTTGAATGTGTGGCGTATGCACATATATAATATGAGTTAAGGAATAAACTAGATAGCAAGGGGAAGAAATTTATATTTGTTGGATATAGCAATGAATCCAAGGCATACAAGCTCTACAATCCATCAACCAAGAAGGTCATAATCAACAAAGTTGTGCAGTTCATAGTAGAGGAAGCATGGGATGGAAGTTCAGAGAAGACAATCAATGTGAGAACATGTATACCACATGAGAACAATGAGGAATTGACTGCAACAAGTAATTCCTCAACAATGACTCATTCTACTCCTATTCAAACTCAAAAAAGAAATCAACAAGAGACACTGTCAACATATAATAGGACAGCGTCACACAATCAAGTGCTTCTCCAAGAAAACCGCAAAGACCCACAGTGTCATCTACTTCAAGCACAACATCAAGTGATATGTCAAGCCCATCTTTTGCAAGCATAAGAAGACAAAAATTCAGAAATTTAAGTGAAATTTATGAGCAAGATGAAGTTGATAGTAGCGTCGGTCTTAATTCCTTATTTTCATTATTTTTTCATGTAAATGACCTAATCCATTTTGAAGATGCAGTCAAAGAAGAAAAATGGGTTGCAAAAATGGATGAAGAAATAGAAGCAATAGAAAAAAAATGGCACGTGGGAGTTAGTGGACCTTCCGCAAGGAAAATAAGTCATTGGAGTGAAGTGGGTCTATAAGACCAAGAGCAATGTTGAAGGAAAGATTGAAAGTCATAAAGCAAGGTTAGTTTTCAAAGGATAGAAGCAGCAACATGGGAGAGATTATGTGGAGAGATTTGCACCAGTCACGAGGATGGAGACAATTTGTACAGTGTTGTCAATTATCACGCAACATAAATGGAAAGTGAATCAAATGGATGTAAAATCAACGTTATTTAATGGAGTGCTGAAAGAGGAAGCATATATTGCAAAACCACTTGGTTATGAGGTATAAGGCCAAGAAGACAAGGTGTATAGGCTGAGAAAAACTCTTTATGGGCTAAAGTAAGCATCGCGTGCATGGTATAGTAGGATAGATGCTTACTTGATGGACAATGGCTTTGTCAAATGTGATGGTGAACCTACTCTCTACATCAAAGAGATTAATGGTAAGCTTCTTATTGTTGTCTTATATAGATGATTTGATTTTTACAACCAGTGATGATTTCCTCATAACTAATTTCAAAGAAATCATGAAAAGTGAGTTTGAAATGACTGATTTGGGATTGTTAAGGTATTTTTTGGGCATATAAGTGAAGAAAACAGAAAATGGTATTTTTATTTCTCAAGAAAAGTATGTAGTATAAATTTTGGAGAGGTTTAATATGTAGAACAACAAGCCCGCACCAACTCCAACTGTCATGGGGTTGAAGTTGAGCAAAGAAGATTGCAGCAACAATGTCAATCCGACATTATACAAAAGTATGCTGGGAAGATTGATGTATTTGATGGCAACTAGGCCGTATATAATGTATGTAGTATGCCTTGTGTTGAGGTTCATGGAGACACCCAATGAGACACACTGGCAAGCAACCAAAAGGATTCTAAGGGATGGCAATGGGACAAAGGAGTATGGTATTTTGTACACCACAAAAAATGATTTTAGGCTGGTTGGTTACATTGATAGTGACTAGGTAGGAAGTGTCGATGACAGAAAGAGCACGTCGGGATATGTTTTCCATTTGGGTTCGGGAGCTATTTCATGGGCCTCCAAGAAGCAACTAATAGTGTCATTGTAAATAGCAGAATCTGAATATTTCATCGCAACAGCAGCAGCGTTTCAAGTAGTTTGAATAAGAAGAAGGTTGAGGGATTTATGCCACGAACAAGAGGGAACTGTAAGTTTTAACCCTGTACAAAAATTACCTGCATACAAATTCTAAAAACAAAAAATAAACAATAGCGAGAGCATAAAACATAAAACATATATACATAGATATTTTCCCTTGGACCACAAAACTGGGATTACCAGATTCATTTTCATTATATTCCTTTCAATGTTAACCCTAGATTAGAACACAATCGTAGTTCCATTGACCAAATCTACAAAATACCATGAATAAAAAACCATCATGCCCAAAACCATGTGTGAAATCCATGCAAAAACCATAAGCAAGTCCACCCACCTAATATAGGGCCCAAAAAAAAATCTTGGGGCACTTCCTCAGACCCCATGCAAGGGCTACTTACCCTCGACAAGGGGGGCAGCCGCCCCACCTGTGACCCCTCCGCGCATGGGGTAGTCGTGGAAAGTATATAACATAACCCAACATTCTCCCACTTGTTGTTTTCTTTTTATAGGGCGCCACAGGAGAGCTTAGTCATTGATCCAACCCTCCATTGCCCATTGTTTATCTACACCAATATAAATTATTAGTTCTCACAGACTTTTGCAATGCATCTACAGTATTCTTCAAAGTGCCTACCTTTACCAGCAACATCCTTTTGTCCTCAACCATATCCCTCACAAAGTGATACTGAAATTCAATGTTCTTTGTCTTTGAATGATAAGCAATGTTCTTTGCCAAGAAAATTGCACTTTGGCTATCACATTCTATCCTTATATCTCATTTTACTAACCCCATACTTTAACGCAAACTCTGCAACCAAACTGCTTGCTTGCCCACATGAGTGGCTGCCACGTATTCTGCCTCTGTAGTTGAAAGTGCCACTACAGATTATCTCTTACTCATCCAACTAACTGCACCTCCAAATAGGTTAAACAAATACCCACTTGTAGATCTTCTTTGATCTAGATCTCCAACCCAGTCTGCATCAACAAAGGCATGGTTGTCCAAAACTTTGTCCAATCCTGGTCTTCCTTGGTAGCACAAACCATAATCACTAGTGCCACGCAAATACCTGAAAACCCATTTCACTATTGTCTAATTCTCCTTCCTTGGTTTTGACATAAATCTTCTCAATACTCCCACTGCATGTTCAATCTCTGGTCTAGTACAAACCATTGCATAAATCAAGCTATCGACTGCACTTGCATATGGAACATGGGACATGTCCTCTTCCTCTTCTTGTGTCTTGGGACACTATACAACGGATAACTTTACACCTACATGAATAGGAACCTTCACCAGTTTACTATCTTGCATATTAAACCTTTGTAGTATTGTCTCTACATACTTCCTCTAGTATAACCAAAGCTTCCTCTTTTCCGAATCTCATTTAATTTACATGCCCAAAATATAGTTTGCAACACCAAGATATTTCATGTCGAATTTGGAGGATAATTGGGTCTTTAAATTCTGGATAATTTCTTTGTCATTTCCAACTAGCAACATATCATCCACATACAAGACCAGATAAATAACACGGTCACCAATTAATTTAAAACACATACAGTGATCTACTTTGCTTCTCATGAAGCCAAGTCCCCATATAAATGTATCAAATTTCTAATACCACATCCTTGGTGACTGTTTTAACTCATACAAAGACTTTTTTAACTTGCATACTAGTTCTTTCTTACCCTTCACCGCAAAGCCTTCAGGTTACTTCATGTAGATCTCTTCTTCTAGATCATTGTGAAGAAATGTTGTCTTCACATCCATTTGTTCTACCTCAAAATCAAAAGAAGCAAAAATAGATAAAATTAATCTAATAGAAGTTACCTTGGCAACAGAGAAAATATATCACCAAAAACAATTCCCAACACCTGTGAATAACCTTTCTCTACCAACCAAGCTTTGTATTTCTCCACCTTGCCTTTTGCATTCATCTTCTTCTTAAACACCCATTTTCTGCCAATGGGTTCCCTTCTAGCTGGCAACTCCACCAGATCCCAAGCCTCATTTTTGTGCAAAGATGCCATTTCATCAACCATGGCCTCTTTCCGAAATTTTCCATCATCTTAATCTACTACTTTCCTCACAGTTCTGGGATCATCATCGGTAATAGATAAATCAAAATTTGAACAAAAATTAGATGGACTATAGCTTTCTGGTTGCCTTCTTTCTTGAACTAATCTTCTCACAGCTGGATTTTTGGGCTCTTCATGTTCTGATTCCTCTTCTACTGTAGAGTTTGATTCTTTGTCCTTTAGCTCAAACTCTATCTTCTCAGGTTCCTTTGGTAGGACTTCATGTTTAATAACATCTTTCACCTCTCTAAACACCACTTCTCAATTGTACACAACCTTCCTTGTTTCTAGGTTCCAAAGCCTATAACCTTTTAAACCATCCTTATACCCAATAAAGATGCACCTTTCAGATTTAATATCCAACATGGTTCTTTTCTCCTTTGGAACATGTACATATGCATCACATCCAAATACCCTCAGATGTGAAAGAGAGGGTTTCTTACCAGTCCATACTTCGTGTGGAGTCTTATCCTCCAACGTTGATGAATGTGATCTGTTGACCAGGTAACATGCAGTCTCCACCGCCTCTACCCAGAATTCATGTCCTAACCTGAAACCACTGAGCATTATTCTTGCCTTTTCCATCAACATCTTGTTCATGCTTTCTGCAACTCGATTTTGTTGAGGTGTGTATGGAGTAGTCTTCTTTCGTAATATACCGCACTTCTTACAGAACTCTTCAAATTCCTTCTTACAAAACTCTCCATCGTTATCTTTCCTCAACACCTTTATCTTATTTTATGTATGGTTTTCAACCAGAGCCTTAATTCTTTAAACCTGTCAAAGACTTCATATTTCTTCCTGAGGAAATATATCCATGTATTCCTTGAGAAGTCATCTATAAATGATACATAGTACACAAACTTTCCCACTGATGGAACTGACATAGGTCCAAATACATCATTGTGCATAAGCTCTAATATTCATTTTGCCCTCTTAGCACTAGAGGGGAAATCCTCCCAATTCTACTTCCCATATACATAATTTTCACAGAAATCAAAATCCAGAGAAAATTTAGACATATCTTCTGCCATACCATTACCATGAAGTATTCGAAGGTCATTCTCTCCAATATGTCCAAGCCTTTGATGTCATAACATGGTCTTTTCTCAAAGACCACTATATTTTCTGCTCCACTTTCAGGAACCACAGATTTGTTGCACCCATCAATAACAATTCAACCCTAAAGCTTGTACATAGTTCCAATCCAAACTCCCAGCATTAATATCAGTGCTCCCCGAACCATCCTGCAGGTATCTTTCTTGAACACTGTTTTTACACCTACATCATCCAACTTGCTTATGGAAATCTGATTTCTGGCCAATGCAGGAATGTGCAGAACACCCAAAAGTGTTCTAATCCCTCCACCTTAAAACTTCAACTTGAATTTTTCGCGACCAACAATTCTAGCCTTCCTATCATCCCCTAAGAAGACATCACCACCATCAAATTTCTCATACTCCTAGAACCACTCTCTATGGGGAGTGAAGTGAAAGGATGCACCTGAGTCAACCAACCATGCCTCATGATCTACATGTGTACTTGAAGAAGAAGCCAAGTACACATCCCCACCTTCATCTGAGGTGGTTTTCGCCTCTACAAAAGGAGCATCATCAGATCCCTTTCCTTTCTCAGGAGCTTTAGATTTACAATCCCTTTTGGATTGCCCTTCCTTTCCACATTTCCAACACACCTTTATAGGTTTTCCTGGAGATTTAGATCTCCCTCTACATTTATATCTCCCACTCGAGGACTTTTTTTTTTATATTATAGGACCGTCCTCATACAGAAAAGGCATGCCGCATCACCATTCTGGCCCTCCATATTTTTCCATCTCATCTCCTCCAACAACAAGGATGAGACCATTTTATCAAACTGCAAGGAAGTTGCATTGTTACCTATTTCAACAACCAGATTGTCCCGTGAATCTGGCAGAGAACACAACAAACTAATTCACTTATCTTCATCTGAAATGTTAATATCAACAGATAATAACTGGCTTACCATAGTATTAAAGGCATTCAGATTCTCTATCACTGAGTCTCCAACTGTCATCCTCAGGCTATACAGCTTTTTCCGTAGGAACAGAGTATTTACTAGAGACATTTATTGGTACAAAGTCCCTATATTTTCCCACAAATCCTTCGTTGAAACTTCTCCTCATACCTTTAACATATTAAATCTGAGACACACAATCATATTTTTCTCTTTGCCTTCTGATCCAACTTTGCCTAATCTTCAGCTGACATTGTTGTTTCTTTAGTACCTAGATCTACCGCGAATCACTGATCTTTATCCACCAGAATATCCTCCATCTTGAGTTTCCACAACTCAAAACTCTAACCATTATATTTCTCAATCTCTATCTTTCCATTACTCGCCATCTTCTTTCACCACAAGGATCGATCTCGCAGATCTCCCACTGAATAGGGTCTACCACAGGTGCCAGCAAAACCCCTTAGTAGCAAAGGCATCCCCTTGAAGCCAAAATAGCTTTGATACCAAATGTAGGTTTTAAACATGTACATAAACTACCTGCATACGAATTCTAAAAATAGAAAATAGAAAGTGGCGAGAACATAAATCATAAAATAGATATACACAAAGATTTTCCCCTGGATCCAAAAACCGGGACTACCAGATTGATTTTTCATTATATTCCTTTCAACGTTACAATACATATATATACATGTCAGAGCATCCATAAACCCCAATCCATTAACCCTGGATTAAACATAATCGTAGTTCCCTTGACCGGATCTACAAAATACCATGGATAGAAAACCATCATGCCCAAAACCATGTGTAAAATCCATGAACAAAACCATAGGTAGGTCTGACCACCTAATATAAGGTCCAAAAACATTTCCCAAGGTGTTGTCTGAGACCTAGTGCAGGGGGGAAGTTGCCCCCCCTGTGACCCCCAGCAGTGCTCGGCGCAACGTACAGGGGAGACTACCGCCCCCCAACACATGGGGTAGTTGTTGAAAGAATATAACACAACCCAACAAGAACAACCACTATTTTTTGCGACAACAATTCCGAAATTGCAGTATCAAGGAATTATGTTTCTAACAAGAGGACCAAGCACATTGATGTTTAATATCATTTTATTAGAGAATTGATTAACAATGATGAAATTGTGTTGCAACATTGCAGGTCATAGGAATAGTTTGTTGATATTTTCACAAAGCCATTGACACGTGAAAAATTTGTTTATCTCAAAAACTATTTGGGAATTATCAATGGTGGTAGTTGTGATTAAGGGAGAGTGTTGGAAAACTAATCCCAACCACCATGTTAAATACACTAAAAGCCACCATACTTGCCAAGTAGATTTTGTTTGCAGGTTGTGGATTTTTGTTTGCAGAGTTAAGGACAGATTAAATGAAGTTCTAACTAGGAGTACCAATTCTCCATTCTGAACACACATCAAGTAATTAAGAAAGAATGTGTATTTAATGAAGAGTTGGTGAAAACATATGTTCAACCATTTATCACACAATTGTTATTTGTATTCTGCAACAAGTACAGGCTTAGAAGAATTATGTTTTAGTACAATCGCCTATCCTAAGTTTTGAATGTTTTTCTCTATCATGTATTAATGAGTCAAAATTGTATGTTTTGAAATATATGTATGTAAAATTATTTTGTATAGTTGAGTGGATGTTTGAAATATATGTATGTAAAATTCTTTTGTATAGTTGAGTGGATGTAAGCCTGAGAGGTCAAGAGAGAAAATGTGGAGCAAAGTTTGGTAGGCGCGTAAAAACAATTTGTTACGGGGTTTTACAGATAATTACTCTGCAACTCCTAAGGAATGTAAATGGATGTAAGAAAACTTGTCTTACTTAGTAAACGAGTTGCAATCTTCATATGAATGTATTTCATGTATTAGAATTATAATCGAAAGTTTTACTATGTTTCTCCCAAATTTTTACTCTGTTTTCCTATGTGTTAAATTTCTTCATTTGTTAAAATTATTTGTTTTTAAGCTCCTATCTAGTTGCGATTTGATCTCCACAACTAAAGTCTTGAGGGAAAGACTCTCCTTTGCCCCAAATATTTCACGCTTCAAACACTCATGACAAATTTTGATCCTCTTTGCACTTGGAATTAGCATTCAGAGAATATATGGTTCCTCAAATTTGTGTGTTCTCTCTCTGTGACAAAATCTAATACATAGTTACAAGCCATGCAATGCACAAGAGCACGGAAGGCAGTATTGGGTAATAGAATCTGGAGTGGTTTATGTTAGGATCCCATATTGTTTATTTTTGACCTTATATTTTTTCATTATATTACCCTCTTCAACCCTTAGTTGAAAGCCTTTGCTAGTGTTTTGACTTAATCATTCCAAAAGGTATATAGTAACTCTCCTCATTGCTATATGTTTAATTATTCAACACGTAATCATGCTATCTTTATAATTGATCCTTGAAGTTGACTAAGTTGTTGAACAATTGTTGAAACTGCCTAACTGGCAGGACCACATTTTGAAGTTGCTGAAACAGCAGAAACAACGCAAACCGTGAAGCTGAAATAGCAAGAACAACATGAACCTCGAAGCTGAAATAGCAAGAACAACATGCGAACTTCAAGGAGACTATTGAGATTTGTGTAACAAATCTGCATCAGCAAAGGAGTCTGACCGATTACTATATTGGTCGTAATGATCATGATCCACATGAATGTAACAACATTCTGTTAACGAGAACTGATTTTCCTATTTTTGGTACAAAGAGTTGAACCAGAATGTATAATGAAAATCTTTTGTAATAGATGTCTCCTCTATAAAGAGGAGACATCTACATTAGAGAGGGAGATAGACATATAGAGAGAGGATGAACAAGCTGTAACACAGAAATTGTAGTGAAGGGATGAGACTAAATCTTTCTTGTAATATGGTATATTGACAGATGAATAAAGTTCTGTTCTGAGTATTTTAACTTAGTTTCTGTGTCTCGGGGAATCTTGTGAGAAGGACAGGGCCCACCTTATCACAAGATTCACCCATCTTCTTTCTGTTGTGTGTCATGTGTGTGATTTCTGTTTATATCTTATTCATGAGTACTGCTTCTAATGATATTTTACTTTTGCTGAAACTCTGTTTTCTTTTTAACTGATTGATGCTATATATGAGTGCCTCACCGGTGATTAGGATTTACAGAGTGTATTGGTGAACTGGATAACAGAGGCAGGTGATGAAAGTCCTTACTTTGAGGATAGGGTCCTGATCCTTTGTTACAGGACAACCATCACTCCCTTTTGCAGATTTGTTTTCTTTAATTATCTATTCTTGTTCCATTCCTGCAATAGGTTGTAACTGTTGTAACACAGAGTAGGGGTTTAATAGATAGTAAACTGTTTATACTATAGCTTTTAATACTATTAAGATTAAGTACATACAGTATGTAGTCACCTTTGGAATAATCAGACTTTCCCGGGTTGATAATTTATGTGGCACTCGACTGTTTTATTAATAAACAATTAAAGTGACCAACATTTTGGCACCGTTGCCGGGGAAGGCGACTGAAGATTTTAAAAGTATTAACGATTTTCTTTTAGAGATGTAGGATGCATGAGAGGACGCAAGAAGGCTAACCATTCAGGCGCCAAGGGCAAAGGAGGAGGAAGAAAAACTTTTATTGATGATATTATTTCAAACGCTGAGACATCCCAGAGGTTAAGCTCTCGAAGGCCACAAACCCAACACTCTTCCCAGACAGACTATCAGACAGAGGAAGTAGTGGGACCAGAGAGGGTTAGAGAACCATCAGAATATACTGAGGAACTGGTGGAAGAAGACGAACGACCAGTAGAAGAGCCAATAGAGGAAATTAAAGTGGAGGAACCAGTGCAGGACATTGAAATTCCAACAGAAAACTCCAAATACCGGGCAAGCGCATCAGGAAAACAACCAATGGAGGATAACAATGAAGGACTTTTCGGTGGAGGTCGCAGAGTAGAAGGAAGGGGAGAGAATTCTCTCTCCACCCTGGAATTCCCTATTGGGGATCTCCCCAGAGGAGAAACTCCTATGAAGAATATCCCACTTTCAGCATTGCCCAATTTCCATGGGTTATCCACAGAAGATCCTGACGAATTTCTTTTTGAATTTGATATATTGTGTAGAAGCTATGACTATGTTAATGCTGCTCAAAAATTGAAGTTGTTTCAAGCTACATTAAAGGGGAACGCATTAATATGGTTCATGAGCTTGGGAGCTCATGTGATTACGACATGGGACCAAATGAAGGAGAAATTTCTGGCCAAATACCAAGATTATTGTCGAACAAGAGAAAGGAAGGAGGAATTATTCAAGATGACTCAGAAGGAGGACGAAAGTCTGGAGGACTTCGTGGAAAGACAACAGTATAACTTGCAGCGATCTGATCATCCTGATATGAGTAAGGATATTCTCAAGTCAATATTGCTAAAAGGGGTACGAGATGATTATTTAGATATGTTGAATATGCTTGGAAAAGGAGACATATCTAAGGGATCATATGATGAGATAGTCAATCTCTGTAAAAGATGTTCTAGAGGAGTAGCAAGCAGACCAAAAAGCAAAGATAGTACATACTCAAGAGTCCAGAAATTAGCAAGTGGAGGAGCAACACAGGACGAAATAGGTAACTTACTTGAAGAATTTAAAACTGAAATGTTAAGCTCTTTTGCTTCACAAATTGATACCTTGCAGGTTAAAAAGAAGCAGGCAGAAGAAGAAGCTTCTCTAGCTATTTTCTGCTCTAAATGCAGAGAAAAACACCCACTAAGGGAATGCCCCCTGGACAAGGTACCAATTTGCACTATCTGTGAAAAGGACCATGAGACTCAACAATGCCCTTCTTTGCCAAGAATAAAAGCAGCACTGCAGCCAACTGAAGAAGAAGCTGAAGCAGTGTACCTACTCACACAGAGGAGGCAATGGCAACCACGAGGAAAAGGTACGAATTCTAACATGTCGTTTAATCATTGGAATAATCATCCTCCTTTTCAAGCAAATTACCCGCCCTTCAATCAAATGCAGTACCCACACTTTAATCAAATGAATTTCCCACCCATGCAGCAACCGAATCCTCCTTTTGTTGATCCTACAATATGGAATCCCTGGGCTCTACAGCAAACCTATTTTAATCAATGGAACCCAAATTGGATAGCTCCATAGATCCCATTTCCAAAGCAATTACCTCAGTATCAGCAATCTCTCTCCTTACCATCAAATGCTCCACCAAATAATCAGACAATGAGACCCCAGCTCCCTGTACAACCTAACCCCAACCCAAATAATAATAAAGCTCTGTAGGTAATTGATATTCAAAACCAACTTGTTTCCCCTGTGCAATGTAATGATATTCATTTACACTCTAGGAGAATATTTGAACCCATTATTGATGACATTACTTCTTCCGATTCTGATAAAGAAGAAACCGGAAAAGAAAAGTCATCTAATAACAATGTTGAAACAGTTGGATCATCCTCTAATAACAATGCTGAAACAGTTGAAACATCCTCTAATAAGACTGCTGAAGCAGCAGAGCCACCATTCCATGAACGTTTGGCTCTTACCAAAACACTTGAGCCACCTGCTTTTAATCTTTTAGGAGAACTGCAGAATTTATATGTTAAAATTCCACTCTTACAAGCACTAAGAGATGTACCAATTTATGCTAGAACTGTTAGAGATATTTGTATTAAGAAACCTGGAAGAAAAGCTAAGGACCCCCTCACAATTCATGTGATGGGTGATCTAGCTGCTCTAATGTCAGAAAAAAACCCTCTTGTGAAATATGGTGACCCTGGTCATCCTACGGTCACAGTACAGGTTGGAAAAACTTTTGTTTCTAGAGTTCTAATAGATCTGGGTGCTGCAATAAACATCATGACACTTGAAACTGTGCAGTTATTACAGTTAAAGGATGTAATTAGGGAAACCCCAACCATTCTAGAGCTAGCTGACCGCTCCACAATCAAACCTGAAGGAGTCATTGAAGACCTGATAATTTCAGTCAAATCTTGGAACTACCCAGCTGATTTTGTTGTATTACAGACCAAAACAAAGTTGGGGGGTCATCCATTGATTTTAGGAAGACCTTGGCTGGCTACAGCAGATGCATTCATCAGCTGTAGTTCAGGTTCAATGACAATTTCTAATGGATGTGAAACCAAACAGCTTACTCTTTACCCTCATGATACACCTATGATTAATAATGATAACTCTGTGTGGTTAGATTATGAGGACGACGAGACCCAACCCATCTTGACTGTCGGACAAGCTCTAACTTTTAAAGATTCAACCAAAGATGAATTAATTAGTAGCTTTATTTCTGAACCTTCTTCGGTTAACTCTAAAATACATGATCACTTGACTACAATCTTGGAATCTAAATCACAGCAAAACCTTAGAACTGAAGATTTATCTCAGACATCAGCTGACACCTCCTCCAAAAGTATAACAGTCGAAGTCGAGCCTGGCAAAACATTAAATATAAACCCCAACCTAACAAATGTTGAAACACAACAGTTAATGAAGTTACTCCGTGAGAATAAAGAAGCATTCGCATGGGATTACACAGATATGAAGGGAATATCTTCTGAATTATGTACTCATCGTATTTATATTAAAGAAGGATCCCGCCCAGTCTGTCAACCCCAACGACGAATGAATCCCAATTTAAGGGAAATTGTGAAGGAAGAACTTCAAAAAATGTTGAATGCAGGATTTATATATCCTATATCTGATAGTGAATGGGTTTCACCATTAGTAATAGTACCTAAGAAAAATGGGAAATGGAGAGTGTGTGTAGATTATAGAGCTCTAAATAAGGCCACTCAGAAAGATCATTTCCCCTTACCATTTATTGATCAGGTACTAGACAATTTGGCAGGTAAGAGATTCTTTTCCTTTTTGGATGGATTTAGTGGATATAATCAGATCAAGATTGCACCCCAAGATCAGGACAAGACCACTTTTACTAGTCCATGGGGGACTTTTGCCTATAGAGTTATTCCATTTGGACTATGTAATGCCCCAGCAACATTTCAAAGAGCAGTGATAGGAATTTTTTCTGATATGCTTAATGATTCCTTAGAAATATTTATGGATGACTTTACTCCTTATGGTGTGACTTTTGAAGACGCATTACAGAACCTTGAAAAAGTACTTAAACGATGTATAGAAGCACATCTTGCCTTAAGCACTGAAAAATGCCATATGATGATGAATCAAGGTATTGTATTGGGACACTTCATCTCATTCCTAGGAATTCAAGTTGATCCAGCTAAAGTACAAGTAATTCAGACTCTTCCTATCCCCAAAACACAAACTGATGTAAGAAGTTTTTTAGGACATGCTGGATATTATAGAAGATTTATCAAGGATTTGTCTAAAATAGCTTCTCCTTTGTTTGTGTTACTTATGAAAAATGTTGAATTTAAGTGGACTGATGGTTGTTAAAAAGCATTTAATGAACTTAAACATCAATTGTCTACAGCTCCCATTTTAAGAGGACCTGACTGGGCACTCCCCTTTTATATATCCTCTGATGCTTTAGATACTGCAATTGGAGCTGCCTTGGGTCAAGAAGAAAACAATCTTCCCTATGCTATCTATTTTATTAGTAAAAATATGACCCCTGTTGAACTTAATTATACAATCACCGAGAAAGAATTTTTAGCAGTCATTTATGCTATTAATAAATTTCGACATTATATTACCGGTTATACTACTTTTGTGCATACTGATCACTCGGCTATTAAATATTTAATGAAAAAATCAGTTACAAATGCTCGAGTTACCAGATGGTTACTATTATTACAAGAATTTGATATCACAATTGTAGATCGACCAGGCAAAGAAAATGTAGTTGCTGATTTCCTTTCTCGGTTAAAAACTGATGAAAATATTCCAGTAGATGATTATTTTCCTGACGAATATTTATTTGCAGTATCTTCTCACTCACCTTGGTATGCAGACATTGCCAATTACTTAGTTGCATGGAAACTACCATCACACCTATCGCACAGAGAGAAAAGAAAGACCGTTCAGCAAAGTGTTAGGTACATCTAGATAAGTGGGTGTCTTTTTCACACAGGACTCGATCAGGAAATTCGGAGATGCATCAGAGAAGATGAAATTTATGATATATTGAAGGCTTGCCACGATGGCCCTTGTGGAGGGCATTTTGCGGACAAAAGAATAGCACATAAAGTTCTTAGAATGGGTTACTATTGGCCCTCACTTTTCAAGGACGCAAAGAAATATGTTAGGGCCTGCGATAGCTGTCAGAGAATGGGCCAGCCTAATCACAGGGATGAAATGCCACTCAACCCCCAGGTAATACTTGAACCTTTTGAAAGATGGGCACTAGATTTTATAGGTCCCATCAATCCTCCATCCAATCAAAGAGTTTATATACTGGTTTGCACAGATTATATGACTAAGTGGGTAGAAGCTAAGGCACTCATCAAAGCTAATGAAGAATCAATGTTAACTTTTCTATTTGAAGAAATCTTTGTTAGGTTTGGTTTGCCTAGAGAGCTAGTTACAGATGGAGGACCCCCTTTTAATTCTCATGGCTTCAAAGATACACTCCAGAAATATCACATTAAGCATAAAATGACTACACCTTATCACCCCCAGGCAAATGGGCAAGTGGAAAGTACAAATAAAGTCATAGAAGCCATTTTAACAAAAACAGTCAAGGAGAATAGAAGGGACTAGTTTCAAAGGTTGCCTAAAGCATTATGGGCTTACATAACTACTTGGAGGAACACTACGGGTTTTTCACCTTATGAATTATTTTATGGTAAAAGTGTTGTTTTTCCTATGGAATTTGAAATCAAAACCTTAAGGACTGCTTTAGCTATTAACCTTGACTTGACTGAGGCACAGACAGCTAGGTTGCAGCAGCTTCAGGAATTGGATGAAAAGAGGTTGTATGCCATCCATCAAACAACCATGATACAACAACAAAGAACCAGGTGGCATGACAAAACTATTAAGCACAAGCAGTTCCAAAAAGGTAATTGGGCCCTACTGTATGACTCCCGTTTTGAAAATTTTCAAGATAAATTAAGAACAAGGTGGCTAGGACCTTATGAAGTAGATACTATTTTTCCAAATGGAACAATCAGACTCCTAACGATTGATGATTCTAGAACACCATTATTAGTAAATGGGTATCGACTTTGTTTGTATCAACAGCCTATTTCTAAAAAGGATTTCAAAGCCACTTGCATGGCAGACATATACTATGCCTTTTTGGGGGAACCGGCTATCCCTCAATGCACTTAATTTTCTGTTTATGTATTTATTTTTAGATTAGATTTCTTAACTAATAATCCCTGTCAAGGGTTTCCATGTTACAATTAATTATTTTGCAGATCTTAGCTTTGGAGGGTGGCTGAAAAGAAAAATTCCAATATAGGAAGAACTAATCTGCAGATTGGAAAGCATTGCCATGTCATTCCAGATCATAATTCATTCCCTCTTCCATTTCCTATTGCTGTAACACCATTTCCCGTTGCTGAAACACCATTTCTCGTTGCTGAAACACCATTTCCCATTGCAGAAACACCAAATCCCACTGCTTAAACACAAATCTTTTCCATTTTCCTAAAAAACACCAATGTCCCCATTTTTGCTCCTGAGAATGAACTATTACTTCGATAGAAACATATCATTCTTTATTCAAAGGAATCAACCATTTATCCTGTTAATAATGTCCCTTCACTACTACCTCTTGTGAATAATAAAAACCTCGTGTATAAAAACCCTCATACCTTACAAACCCTTTCTATAATGATCATCGACCTATTAAGGATGAGATAACACTTTTCGACGCAACAACCAAAGGTAAATGTAAAGGTATGCGTGTTTAAGTGTGAATATTAAATTGTAGTTAATGAGGAGACAATTGACACGACTGCCAAAAGCATCGTACCACCAACCATATCATTCAGCCGCAATTGGGGGGGATTACCGAAATATTGTAATCATTATATGACACACCGATCACCGCCATCTCTATTCCTCACGGTAGTGTCTAATCCACCTCGTCTATACCTTATCACGTCATAATTTCATTTGTAACATTCTGCTCTGTTTCAGCCTCGACAACTCGGCTCTGCACTTTGTATTTTGCTTAAAACAGTAACTATGGGAGGAGATGTTGTTAGACATGAACCGGGCTCGACGACATTACTAGAACTCTACCAGGAGGCATACCAAATATTTCTACAAGAAGGATGGGTGGACTACTTCAGAAGACTTCCGGATTTTGATTCACAGCAGGTTCTGGAATTTGCATGCAATTTGAGGGAAGGGTACTCTACTGTTCGAGGGGTGCGAATTCCAGCAACAGAAGAAGACGTAGCGCAAGTTTCAAGGCTTCCAACCAATGGTATTCACTGGTTCAGCAGGAAACATCCCATTCTCAATGCATAGCAAGATTTCCTGTTACGAGGGGAGCAGGTGGAAACCAAAGGCAGGGGTGTTGCTCTTCGATCACTACCACCACCATGGCCAAAGGTTGTAGAATTTGTTAAGCATTACTTCACCTGTGAGGGCCATTATCAGGTAGTCTACCAACACGAATTTGTTTTATTAAATCATTTGCGGCATGGTCGTCTAATAAATATGCCCTATTATCTCCTTGGATGTCTAAAAAATATGGCACACTATACCGTGAACGCAAGGCACCAACTCCTCTGCCTCACACACCATCGTTTGGTCCAACCCCTAATAAATAAAGGCTTCACCCTGCACAATCCACCTCCCCTCAATAACCCTCCTCAGCAAGCTGAGGAAAATCCTCAGCAAAATGAAGAAAATTCCCAGCAATCTGAGGAAAATTCCCAGCAAGCTGTTGAAACTCATCAACCAGCAGCAAAAACACCCCAATTGAGCATTGAAAATCTGCAGCAGTCATCACCCCCTGATAAAGCCGAACCATCCACCCCCATAGTCCATATCCCTACCGATGATTCGGATGATGATACCTGTTATCACTCAGGTTGTCCCTTGGATCCTTAAGGGATACGGCCAAGGTAACCACAAACCAATCTTTGGACTGCAGGTGCTAGCCCACCAGCAATCAGAGAGGGCTCTCTCTTTAGGATTTAGCTTTGTTGATGATGATTTTAGGCTAGTTATTGAGTTCAAGGGGTTTTGTTTAAGTTTTGGTGGGAAGGATGATGCTTTCAAGTAAAGAGGCAGGGATAGCATGAAAGTTTTAGAACCATTGGGCGTGGAGTCAAGGAGTAGGACTGCTGGTGCATTTTCTTGGTCACAAGAGGGAATATGAAGCAAGCTAGCTGCACATGAAACAATGATTCAAGCTTAAAAGGATGGAATGAGGGCTAAGGAATGAGAGGCAGTTAAGAATCTCTCGTTTAGCTTAGCAGAGGGAAGGTGAATGAGCTCTATCTAGGAGCAGTGAAGAATCCCTAGATAACTATCAAACATGAGTGAATTAGGGGAAATATGAGCCACAGGGAATTCATATTCATTACTAATTTAGATGAAAACATAAAGAAACAACAGAAACTGAGCATAGAGGGCAATTAAACCAATTCTAAACTATTCATTCTTTCTGCTATTTTAGATGGTACATCAATGGAAAACAAAGGTAAGAGACACTTATTGAGTCATGTTGCAGCACAAGAATTCCACATTCAATTCTTCAAAACATTAATACACAACACACAGTCATTCCTCCAAGCTTTTCAGCAGTCTTTGATTAAGTAAAACATCAGGTATACAAAGCGAGTCTCTCTTGGAGCTATACAACCAACCAACCCCTTAAACAGTGAATTAGGGTGGTTTTTATAAGTAAAATATCTATAAAAATCAAATCTCAGATAGATCTGCTGTAATAAGTGTCTTTAACCTAACATATGCTGAAATAAATGCGGAAAAATATCTTCGAGCTGCGCTAGGGGCAGTTGTATCAAAAAAGAATTTAATGTGTTGTCTTTATGGCTCTGTGCTGATCACTTAGCCATAACTGTGCTTTGGGTTTTGATCCATGCTCTTGTGTGGTTCTGAGGTGCATTAACTATGATGGGAGAGCCTTGATTAAAGCTCCACCATTTTCTTTGACTTTGTTGGAGGTCATTCAATGTTCACCTGCATTGGGAATAAAAGTTTTTCATTAAAAGAATTCGACTGATACTCTTTGTCGCTTCCTTGATATGCTTTGGTATGAATGTGCGCCTTTCTCACTTCTGATACTTTTTAAATTGTTGCATCGACCTTTCATGGCTGCTGTTTGGTCCTCTGATGCTTAAAAAACTATCTTTGCCCCTTTCCTAGATCTCTACGAAGAAATATATGCCATTTTGCGACTTTCAGGCCTGCTGGAGGCCAAGCCACGAAAGGGCTTTCCATTTTGGCCTATTTCCCTTAGCGATGCGCGATTAGCGCTAAGCGCTAATCGTGCATCAAAAATTGCCTCAGATTTTGATTCTGGGCTCTCTAGGCTGCGATTTTTGCCTTTCGCGCTTTTTGACGATGACGTCAGCATGACGTTAGTGGTGGGTCCCAGTACGGCGGTGACGTGGCATGGTGACGTCAGTAGGGTGACGTCAGCAATACGGCCGGGTGACGTGGCTGGTACGGTAGGGCTGATGATGTGGTAGTACGATGGCAGCTACGTGGCAAGGACACGGTGGCAGGAGGCCGACGCAGGATGATGACGTGAGCAAGACGTGGTGGTGACGTCAGGCAGGGGAGGGCGGTATCTGGTTTCGTGTCGCACCGCTTTTGTGCACAGGCGGTTTCGGAGGAGGGGGCTCCGCCATAACCGAGAGGGTGACGCGTGGCGGGAGTACGACAGGAAAACCGCCCATCTCCCGGGCGTTAACCCTCAGCATGTCGGGGCACGAAAAGACCCGCCCACCGTAGATCTCGGGCGCGCCAGATCTGACGGTCGGCGGCACTGATAACGCGGCGGATGGTTAGATATGGGGCCCGCGGCGTTTTATATTTAATTGTTTTAATCCGGCGGGGGGGAAAACTTTAGGAAGGTGGGTTTTTGGGTTGTATACAAGCGGGGTTAAATATTTACAAGCATGACCTTAGGATAAGGGCGGGAAATGAGTGTTGTAGGGTTAGGACTTAGGGGAAATGGTTGTTAGGGTGACCAGATGTCAAACTAACTCCAGGTTAGGACACGGAAGGGTTAGTAGTAGCCCCAGATGGACTACTATTTCCCGGACTTAAAAAACATATGGCTATAGTGCCAAAAGGGGGGGTTATTTAATATTTTTAGGGATTTCATATAATTTTTAGTAGTAAATGGGGATGGGGAAATGATATAGGGAGCTAGATAATAGAGTTAGGGGTTAATATGAAAATTAGGAGCAGTGTAGGGGGGGAGGCTAAGTTTGTGAGCTAAAACTTTGGACATTGAAAGTGAATGGACTGTGGAGACATGATTTTACACAAGAAATGTGGCTTCTTTTCACAGAAGAAAGTCAAAGCTTGACTTGGTGTTGTTACAAAAATAAAGTTATAACAGGACTGATTGGGCAGATCCCAAGGTCCTTAAGGGGATGTTAGCGAGTGATTTGGGGAATGAGGAGAAAGGGGAGTTAGACATGCCTCACTTGAGCTCCTCCAAAGGGGAATTGCCTTACCTTGTGATCTGAATAGATATAACACTTGAAAAGATGAAAATGTATCACACAGCATGATTCTGCAACCACAAAACTACTTACCCAGCCTACTTACCTAACATTGTTTCTTCCTTTTGCATGGGTGCACTTGGACTTGCTGACCCAGATTATCCCTTTTTTTTCTTTTTGCTGTCCTCCTATCTAAATCTACACTTATTTCTTCCAAGGGCCCAGATTAAGCAGTTGGGCTCCTTTGTTTCTCTACCTATCTACAAATCTGCCAAGATTAAACTGTTTGGACAGATAATGATTCTCTATATTCTAAAACAAGAAATTGAAACCTAGGGAAGCCAAGATTAGGCTGTTTGGACTTCCCTTAACAAAAAATTCTTCAAAAATGGTTAATTTATCAAAATTGGAATACAGTAGTGGCACTTAGACTGGCACACTTTCATGGTCTCTTCTTTGACCTCTTTCTGGAAATATGGAGCATTGCAGCATGCAAAGTATGACATATTTGGCATGTAAAAATGTCAATCATGAAAGATGAACACCTGATGCAATAGGAGGCTAACAGTGGCTCCACTTGGGGATGGCTTTTCCTTGTGAAAAGCCAAGAACAACAGGTCAGACTGCCTTGATCTTCTATTGTTGCTGTGGACTTGAAAAATTTCCTTGTGCTGGCTGCTAAAAATGTGAAACTCTGAAAATAGAAGCAGCCATCTCCTTCATTGAAATATTGTGAAATGCATAGCACTGCCTACTTTCTTCTGCGTGCTTGATATTATATACAATGTTGCTTGACCATTCTCTTTGAAATAGAACCAAAACATGGATCAAAACTGATGTATTTCCCTTAGCTTCTGGTCTAGAAACAATTGCTGATGTGAAACTAAACAATGCTCCTCTGTTGTTGATACTGTTTGACTAAAGACTGCAAGCTGGAAGCAGTTTCTTTTTACCATGAATTGTTGTGATATGACAGCGTTACTCTTGCTGTTTTGCTGAGATTAATGCAGAGACAGAGCTTTTTAGAAATGGAATACTTGCAATTGGCTGTGTCTTAGCAAACTTTGTTGTTACTCCTCTAACACTCAGACTGCTTAAAAAAAAAAAACAAAGTGATGATATATACAAATATCAATGTACAAAGGGATATGTACAAAGCTGCATTGTACCCCTTAAAAGGGATCATGGTAATGTTTTAGCATTCGGCCATTAACAGGGCCTTCTTCAGCAGTGCTGCCCTCTACAGATTTGAGGAAATATGTGTTATTTCCCTGAACAATAGAAATAACAAATGACCCTTTCCATAAAAAATCAAATTTTGCATGTTTTCCCTTGTCTTCTCTTCGTGAGTGCCACCTTAGAACTTTGTTGCCAACATAGAAATCTTCCGTCTTAGCACTCTTATCAAACATCCTTTTGAGCTTTTCTTGCAAAATTTAAGCTCTGTCATAGACCTGCTCTCTGGTTTGCTGAAGATGAATGGTCTGATTGATTCTTCTTTGAATATCATTTGGTTCTGCATGGATCTCTTGTAACAGTTTGATAGTAGGGATGCCCAAGGATGAAGGAAATCTGGCCTCTATGCCATATACCAGCTCATAAGGGCTCATCCCAATGGATTTCTTTGTCGAAAGTCTGTCTGCCCATAGGGCATTTGTGATCTTTTTATGCCAGTTCTTCTTGTTTTCTTCTAAGACCTTCTTGATAATATTAATCAGGTTCTTGTTAGATGACTCGGCCAAGCCATTACCTTGGGGGTAATAGGCTGTGGAGTGGTCCAAGGTAATGTGAAATTTATGGCAAAAATTGATCATATTTTTGGATTTGAAAGCAGCAGCGTTGTCAGTGATGATCTTCTCAGGGCAGCCAAATCTAGAAAGGATATTGCACTCAAGGAATTGGATAATGATGGAGTCATTGGCCTGTCTACATGGGATGGCTTCAATCCATTTAGTGAAATAGTCGGTGGCTGTTAAAATCCACTTGTGATGGCCTGAGGAAGAGGGATGGATTTCCCCAATGAAGTCAAGACCCCATTGTTGAAAAGGTTTCTCGGTTGAGATGGGCTTAAGGGGCAAGGGTAACAGCTTTCTTTTGCCCTCAAAGATTTGGTATTTATGACATGAGATAGCAAACTTCTTTACATCTGCGAATAAAGAGGGCCAATAGAAACCAGCCCTTAAAATTTTATCAGCAGTGGACTTCCAATATAGATGTCCTCCACAGTCCCCTGCATGGAATTCTTTCATGACATTGTTAGTTTCATTCATGGTTAAACAATTAAGCAATATACCTTCATGATTTTTCCAAAATAATGCACCATCTATGACACAAAACTTTGAAGCCTTCATTTTTAAAAATCTTTTCTTAGTTCTGGACAATCCTGGGGGAGCAAATAGGTTTAACAATACAAAGCATATATCAGCATACCATGGGGATTGCAAAAAGATTTCACTGATCTGTGGAGTCGCCAGCTCCTGTTCATTGTCCAGTTGGTTGATGTCTAAGGCTTGAAAGTTTGTTTAGGACATCACTTTGGATAAACCTTGTCCCTTTATGAGCTTGGTTGGTTTAATTTCTATGTCATACTCAAGGATGTTAGCAATCCACTTGCCTCTTTTGCCCTCTAACCCCTCTTGGGTTAATATGTCTTTTACAACAGCATTAGGGACATAGGCAATCACATGTGAATATAAAATGTAAACTCGGAAATATTTGATTGCTTTAACAAGGGCATAGGCCTGCTTCTCCATGATTTGGTATTTCAAAGGGGCATCTCTTAAGGCTTAGTTGAAAAATGCAATTCGCTTTTCAGCTCCATGATCATCCTTCTGCAAAAGGACAGCAGCTATGGTGTGCTCAGATGCAAATGAAAATATGATGAAATCTTTGTCAAATTGTGGACTGGTGAGGACAGGGGCTTGGGTTAAGGCAGTTTTGATACTCTCAAAGGCTTGCTTGGTTTGAAGAGACCATTTTACCTTAGCATCCTTTTTTAACATGTTGCTTAACAGTCTTATCAGCTCGGCTAGATTTGGGATAAATCTCCTTAGGAAATTGATCTTTCCAAGGAATGCTTGCAACTCTTTTATGTTTCTTGGATATGGGATTTGCAAAATGGCTTGGATCCTTTTAGGATCTATTCTAATACCATCTTTTGAGATGATATGGCCAAGGATTTTTCTTTCTTCAAGGCCAAAGAGGGACTTCTTGGGGTTCAAGGAAATGCCATATTTCCTACACGTCATGAATATTTGCCTTAGGTGTTTGAGGTGCTCTTGATCAGATTTGGAGAAAGGGGTTAAGTAATCAAGGTAGACAACTAGGAAATCATGTATTTCCTTGGCAAATGCAATATCCATTGCTCTTTGAAAGGTAGCACCAGCGTTTTTAAGTCCGAAAGGCATCTTCACATACTTAAATGTTCCCCACGGTGTGGTAAAGGTTGTCTTGTCTTGGTCATCTGGGTGAACTAGTATTTGATTGAAACCTGAAAATCAATCTAGCAAAGAGATTCTAGATGACCCCACTACTCTTTGTAGAATGTGG
Source organism: Pinus tabuliformis (assembly GCA_031772625.1). Classification (NCBI taxonomy): domain Eukaryota; kingdom Viridiplantae; phylum Streptophyta; class Pinopsida; order Pinales; family Pinaceae; genus Pinus; species Pinus tabuliformis. Next base: position 1,350,201,049 of record CM062820.1, on the reverse strand, counting down.
TCCATTTTTGGCAAGGGGTAGTGGTCTTTTAGGGAGACTTGGTTTAAATTTCTTAGATCTACACATAGCCTAATCTCACCTGTCTTTTTTCTTGTGGGAACAAGATTGGATACCCATTCAGAGAATCTGATGGGTGCTATGATACTTGCTTCAAACATCCTTTTCACTTCCTTTTCAATCAAAGGAAGGAGTACGGGATTGATTCTTCTAAGTTTCTGTTTGAAGGGCTTTTGGTTTGGTTTTAAAGGAATGGTGTGTTGGATCACTGAGGTGTCATAGGACTTCAAGTCCTCATAACTCCAAGCAAATACATCTTGGAATTCTTTGAACAAATCCACATATTTGGGTTTTTGATCGGGTGGTAAAGATTGAGATAGTTTGATCATTTTGGGCTTGTCTGTTGTCCCAATGTTGTGTTCTTCTATAGCAACGTTTAAGGGTTGCATTTTTGGTTTTTTGGGAACATCACTTCCATCAAACATATCTTCTAATGGAGTGAGGCCAGCAGGGAGAAAGTTATCTTTTAGATCAACGATCTCGGCCTCTGTTTCTGCTATTTCCTCCAAATGCATCTGTTTCATCTCTTCTATGTTTGCATTGTCAAAAACAATTGGGTTCAACATTTGTTTGGCTGTTACAGCGGTTACAGCCTGCTGATTTACATTTGTTTGTTGTTGTTCATTTGTCATAGCATCCATGTCAATGTTAATATTTGAATACTCATGCTCAAGAGTGAGGAAATTGTTAATCTGGGCATCATTTTCAAATACTTGCCAATCTTTAACATTATTTGGGACAGCAGGCCTATGTTTTATCTCAGCAGTAAAATGGTGATTTGGCTCAAAGGGAAGCTTTCATGTACTAGCAAAAGTGGCTAGGCTGTGTGCATGAATTTTATGATCTCTTGAAATCTTGGCAAGCTTGGATTCAGTGAATGCATTGAGTATATTAGTGGCAGCAGTCCTATAGGCCCTCATTCTATTGTCATTGGTAACAAAGTTGCCTTTCATTTGTTGTATGATTAAATCAGAGTCACCTAGAATAGACACTTTTGCAGCTCCTAGAGCTTTGAGCAGTTTAAGGCCTAAAAGGAGAGCCTCATACTCTGCCATGTTATTGGTGCATTTGAAATTCAATCTGTAGGCATGGCCTTCTGCATGATTGTTATGTGTATTGTGAATCCAGACACTTTCCCCTGCTCCTAACTTATTAACAGAGCCATCAAACTCTAAGTACCATGTGATTTCTTGCTCGTGGTTAGTATCAAGAGTTTCAGTCACTTTAGGATGGGAAGATTTGACATTTCTGTTTGGGGAGGTTTTTCTTGTATGCTGGTTGCCTTGATTGTTTTGACAGTTTCATCATTATGGGCAACCAATTCTTCATCGGTGTGTGTGTTCAGTTCTAAAGCCAAGGGCTTGTCATCAGTGAGAGTATTTGTTTCATCATTAAATAGAATAAAAGAATCCATATCAAAATGGATTGAGTGAATAGGAAAATTTTGGGGCTTGTCCTCACTAGTTACCACATACTTCATCAGTGTTTCTCTATATAGTCTCTTTGGTTGCCCAAAGACAGATATAGTGGCATAAGAGAGGTCTAATTGGAGGGATCCTTGGAGTTTTGCTCCCCAAGATCTTGATAATAGCATGCCATACTTTGGTGGAATGTCAGCAACCACCACATCCATGAGGATTGTCTTGTTGGGATATTGGACTAAGGAGACACACAAGTCTTTGATGAGGCCTAAACACTTGACTTGACTTGAGTCAAAGGAGAATAGATCTTTGTAGGGTCTTGTAACATCAAGGTTCAGTTTTTCCATTACAGCTTTGGGCATAAGATTGTGTGAGGCACCTGAGTCAAACATAGCATTGTGCAAGACTTTGTCATGTATGTGCAAACTGACATAAAAAGGTAGAACATATCCATATGTTGATTTTCCATTAACTTCTAGACCGAACAGCAGTTCAGGTTGGTCGTCAAGCACATTTACATCATCCTTGACCTCTGGCATTTGAAGTGATCTTTGAATTTGTTGCCTATACACATCATGTTTGGCAAGTTCAGATAAGGGGATGGATATCTTCAGTTTACCTATTTCTGCCTCTAAGTCAAATGATTTTTCAGATTGGGTTTTAGTATTTTGAGAGGCAGGCTTCCATTTTTCTATTGGAGTATCAGCAGTTTGGTCTTGTTTATCAGTGTTAAGGGAAGTAATTGCTCGCGATTTTTCAGTTTTAGGAGGGCTTTTTGGAGCGCTGTTCAAATTCTCTTCTGAGGAAGGAGGTGGCAGAGGCTGATCTTTAGAGGACTGCATGTGTGTGACATCCTCTATGGTGACATCCTTTGGATTAGGGACTGTTTTATCAGCAGTTTCTATGAGGGAAACCTTTTCTTTAATCTTCTTTGGCTGTTGGGTATCATTTGGTTTAACCTTTTCAGGCACATCTATGGTTCTTGTCCTCAGCTTATATTGTTTGTGGACCTCATACACAGCAGTATCATAGCCTTGTTTAAAATCAAAAGACTCACCAGATTTAGTTTGAAATCGATTAAAGTCATGCTCATCTAGGTCTTGTTGAGTTAGGAAAATTTGTTGCTCAGCCTTCAAATCCACCAAGTTCATGTGAGTGTCTTCCGTCTGTTCACTAGATGTAGATGCTTCAGCATAATTTTCGTGAAAAGGAGGCCTTACATCATGGTCTGGGCTAGACCTACCAGCATTTCTATTCTGAGTTTTCCAGAAATTTGGGTTCCTTATGGTATTAGGTTGTTGTCCTTCCCATGATGATTTCCTTTCAACACTCTCTACTCTATCTCCCAGCCTGTGCATGCCACTGATAATAGCATCCAGCTTTTGATCTAAGGCTGAGGGTTCCTCTTTCAAGGTGGTTCTTCTCTCAGTTCTAGCTCTGTTTCTTTTGGCAATTAGATTTTCCTCTATGCTAACAACAACATTTTTCATGTCTGCAAGGGTTTGAGGGGCTCTTTCCCTTAACTGATAAGCCATGTCAGTGTCAAAACCATCAGGGAATTTATACAAAGCAAGATCAGGAGGAGGTCTTAAGTTCTGTGGTATTGCATTATAAAAATTATTAAATCTTGCACAATAGTCCAAAACAGATTCTTGAGGGCCTCTTTTGATGGTGTCATATTCAGATAATATGTGCAAGGGATCTTTCTTTTTCTCCCATCTGTTGATAAATGACTGGTATAAGGCTTCTGGGTCTACTATGGAATTGGCTGCGAGTGCTCTAAACCAAGTTCTGACATCACCTGTCAAACTTTGGACGAAAATCTTCATTCTCACGCTATCGTCATCTATCTCGTAGTTCTCAAAATAGTCTTGCATCTTATTTGTATGCTGAAGGGCTGTGCAAGAACTAGTTCCATCAAAATATGTGATTTTAGTCTGATAATCCTAAGGCATAGCCCCTGGATTAGTAGGGAATTACAGGGGTGCATATCTATTAGCCATGTTTACAGGGATAAGTGGAACAACAGGAACAGCTGGAACGGTTGTAACAACAGCGGTAATGGGAGTATGTGCAGTAAATGGAGGTGTGGAAGGAGAGCTTTGAGAGGTGGATGATGAACAAGGGGAAGTGGGGGTTGAACGAAATAAAACCTTGAAAGGGGTTGGAACACAGCTTGGCTGAACTGTTTCAGGGCTAAAGTCAACAAAATCTTCTCTTTGCTCTAGCTTCCTGAGGTTCCTTGGGATTAAATTGGGATTTTCAAAAATAGCTGGGGGGTTTGGGTCTGGATTTGACCTTGTATACCGTGAATTCCTTTTGGGAGCCAGATTCTGAACTTGTTTTGGTATTTTCTGTGAATGCTTTTTTAGAATCAGCAAGGAACTGATCAAATTTTGAAATAGCTATCTATAACTTAAAACTAGCATGAGGATTGACTGAAGCAGCATTTGTTTACTCCTGTAAATGCAAAGCAAGAACAGTTTCAAAGGCTTCCTGGCTGACATTCAGGCTTCATCTGTAGTTTTAAGGAATATGCAGCAATTGGAAAATTCATTGTTTTCCCCAATGGAGCTTTACAACTTGATTTGTGAGATTTAACTGAGGATAGTCCCCAGTGGAGTTGCCATTATGTTATCACTCAGGTTGTCCCTTGGCTCCTCAAGGGATACGGCCGAGGTAACCACAAACCAATATTTGGACTGCAGGTGCTAGCCCACCAGCAGTCAGAGAGGGCTCTCTCTTTAGTATTTAGCTTTGTTGATGATGATTTTAGGCTAGTTATTGAGTTCAAGGGGTTTTGTTTAAGTTTTGGTGGGAAGGATGATGCTTTCAAGTAAAGAGGCAGGGATAGCATGAAAGTTTTAGAACCATTGGGCGTGGAGTCAAGGAGTAGGACTGCTGGTGCATTTTCTTGGTCACAAGAGGGAATATGGAGCAAGCTAGCTACACATGAAATAATGATTCAAGCTTAAAAGGATGGAATGAGGGCTAAGGAATGAGAGGCAGTTAAGAATCTCTCGTTTAGCTTAGCAGAGGGAAGGTGAATGAGCTCTATCTAGGAGCAATGAAGAATCCCTAAATAACTGTCAAACATGAGTGAATTAGGGGAAATATGAGCCACAGGGAATTCATATTCATTACTAATTCAGATGAAAACATAAAGAAATAGCAAAAATTGAGCATAGAGGGCAATTAAACCAATTCTAAACTATTCATTCTTTCTGCTATTTTAGATGGTACATCAATGGAAAACAAAGGTAAGAGACACTTATTGAGTCATGTTGCAGCACAAGAATTCCACATTCAATTCTTCAAAACATTAATACACAGCACACAGTCATTCCTCCAAGCTTTTCAGCAGTCTTTGATTAAGTAAAACATCAGGTATACAGAGTGAGTCTCTCTTGGAGCTATACAACCAACCAACCCCTTAAACAGTGAATTAGGGTGGTTTTTATAAGTAAAATATCTATAAAAATCAGATCTCAGACATATCTGCTGTAATAAGTGTCTTTAACCTAACATATGCTGAAATAAATGTGGAAAAATATCTTCGAGCTGCGCTAGGGGCAGCTGTATCAAAAAAGAATTTAATGCGTTGTCTTTATGGCTCTGTGCTGATCACTTAGCCATAACTATGCTTTGGGTTTTGATCCATGCTCTTGTGCGGTTCTGAGGTGCATTAATTGTGATGGGGGAGCCTTGATTAAAGCTCCACTGTTTTCTTTGACTTTGTTGGAGGTCATTCAATGTTCACCTGCATTGGGAATAAAAGTTTTTCATTAAAAGCATTTGACTGATACTCTCTGCCGCTTCCTTGATATGCTTTGGCACTGAATGTGCACCTTTCTCACTTCTAATACTCTTTAAACTGTTGCATCGACCTTTCATGGCTATTGTTCGGCCCTCTGTTGCTTAAAAAACTGTCTTTGCCCCTTTCCTGGATCTCTGCGAAGAAATATATGTCATTTTGCGACTTTTGGGCCTGTTGGAGGCCAAGCCACGAAAGGGCTTTCCATTTTGGCCTATTTCCCTTAGCGATGCGATTAACGCTAAGCGCTAATCGCGCATCAAAAACTGCCTCAGATTTTGATTTCGGGCTCTCTAGGCTGCGATTTGCGCCTTTCGCGCTTTTTGACGGTGACGTCAGCATGACATCAGCGGTGGGTCCCAGTACGGCGGTGACGTGGCATGGTGACGTCAGCAGTACGGCCGTGTGACGTGGCTGGTATGGTAGGGCTGATGATGTGGCAGTACGATGGCAGCGACGTGGCAAGGACACGGTGGGAGGAGGCCGACGCAAGATGATGACGTGAGCAAGACGTGGCGGTGATGTCAGGCAGGGGAGGGCGGTATCTGGTTTTGTGTTGCACTGCTTTTGTGCGCAGGCGGTTTCGGAGGAGGGGGCTCCGCCACAGCCGAGAGGGTGACGCATGGCGGGAGTACGATGGGAAAACCGCCCATCTCCCAGGCGTTAACCCTCGGCATGTCGGGGCACGAAAAGACCCGCCCACCGTAGATCTCGAGCACGCCAGATCTGACGATCGGCGGCACTGATAACGCGGCGGATGGTTAGATACGGGGCCTGCGGCGTTTTATATTTAATTGTTTTAATCCGGCGGGGGGGGAACTTTAGGAAGGTGGGTTTTTGGGTTGTATACAAGCAGGGTTAAATATTTACAAGCATGACCTTAGGATAAGGGCGGGAAATGAGTGTTGTAGGGTTAGGACTTAGGGGAAATGGTTGTTAGGGTGACCAGATGTCAGACTAACTCCAGGTTAGGACACGGAAGGGTTAGTAGTAGCCCCAGATGGACTACTATTTCCCGGACTTAAAAAACATATGGCTATAGTGCCAAAAGGGGGGGTTATTTAATATTTTTGGGGATTTCATATAATTTTTAGTAGTAAATGGGGATAGGGAAATGATATAGGGAGCTAGATAATAGAGTTAGGGGTTAATATGAAAATGAGGTGCAGTGTAGGGGGGAGGCTAAGTTTGTGAGCTAAAACTTTGGACATTGAAAGTGAATGGACTGTGGAGACATGATTTTACACAAGAAATGTGGCTTCTTTTCACAGAAGAAAGTCAAAGCTTGACTTGGTGTTGTTACAAAAATAAAGTTATAACAGGAATGATTGGGCAGATACCAAGGTCCTCAAGGGGATGTTAGCGAGTGATTTGGGGAATGAGGAGAAAGGGGAGTTAGACATGCCTCACTTGAGCTCCTCCAAAGGGGAATTGCCTTACCTTGTGATATGAATAGATATAACACTTGAAAAGATGAAAATGTATCACACAACATGATTCTGCAACCACAAAACTACTTACCCAGCCTACTTACCTAACATTTCTTCTTCCTTTTGCATGGGTGCACTTGGACTTGCAGACCCAGATTATCCCTTTTTTTTTTCTTTTTGTTGTCCTCCTATCTAAATCTACACTTATTTCTTCCAAGGGCCCAGATTAAGTAGTTGGGCTCCTTTGTTTCTCTACCTATCTACAAATCTACCAAGATTAAACTGTTTGGACAGATAATGATTCTCTATATTCTAAAACAAGAAATTGAAGCCTAGGGAAGCCAAGATTAGGCTGTTTGGACTTCCCTTAACAAAAACTTCTTCAAAAATGGTTAATTTATAAAATTGGAATACAGTAGTGGCACTTAGACTGGCACACTTTCATGGTCTCTTCTTTGACCTCTTTCTGGAAATATGGAGCTTTGCAGCATGCAAAGTATGACATATTTGGCATGTAAAAATGTCAATCATGAAAGATGAACACCTGATGCAACAGGAAGCTAACAATACCCTCATCACTTTCCTTAAGAGGAAAAAGCAACAGAAAGCTGCAACCCCACTAAAAAGAAGAACCAGGGCCTCAGTTAAGGAAGCCACTATTTTGTACAATTCCCCTACCCTGAGGAAAAGTGCTTGCAAGAGAAAAACTATTGTCTCTCCTGATTCCATACCTCGGCAACTAACAAGGTCGTTTGCAGCAACTGAGGCCATTATCCCAAACGTCCCTCCTATCATTCTAAATCCCCGTATCCTGCATAGCCCTGAACCTTCACTTTCTTCACCCTCAGGTGCCGAAATATAGAGCATTCACGATTTTGTGACATCATTTTTCTCAACAGAGGCAGCTGCTCCACAAGAACCAGCTGCTGATACATCTAAAGTAGACACCCAAGACGATATAGGGCATGTGGCTGTTACACAAGAACCAGCCACTGACCCAATGGGTGCCACACAAGAACCACCTGTTGGCGAACAAAAAGAAGATGACCTACATGTGGTTGTTACACAAGAACCAGCCACTGACCCAACAAGTGCCACACAAAAACCACCTGTTGGCGAACAAAAAGAAGATGCCCTAGACGTGGCTGATACACAAGAACCAGCCACTGACCCAACAGGTGATACACAAGAACCACCTGTTGGAAATCAAAAAGAAGATGCCCTAGGTATGGCTGATACACAAACTGACCCAACAGGTGATACACAAGAACCACCTGTTGTGGACGCAAATGATGAAGTTAATGCTGAACAACAATTCTCTTCTCCATTTGAATCTACAACTACAGAAGCCCCGGTTACTTTAGCCTCCCTGCAGGAAGAAAATGAGTTTTTAAAATCAGAAATTAAGGCTTATCAGCAAGAGTTAACAATGGCTAGGGAAGCCTATAAAAAGGAACTCAATCTGTACATGTTAGCTCAGGTAGCATCTCAAGCTGAAAAGAGTGCAGAGAAGGATCAATACAATGAATACATGTGCAGTGAATGTGGGGATATCTATACTCGAGCAGGATATAAGATAATTGCAGTCCCATTGACTGGAGCCAGTCCTGTTATAATCAAAAAGGAACACCCTGCTGCTACACAAGAACCAACAGGGTCTTCAAGAATTTTAGAGGAAGAAACAGAACCACCCCGGCCTACCCAAGTTGTTGATGAACAAAAACCAGAACCAAAATCTTTTACAACTGTGCATACACAAACTGAACCTCCTTGTGTCAGCAATGCTCACACACAGACTTCCAATTTTCAAGAACTAAGTAACACATGGAAGACAGAATATGAGCTCTCCCAAGGAAAGGCATTTCAGCAACAGAAGTCATTATGGCTCAACTATGTATACAGAAATTGGGAAGTACTTGAACAGTCTCGTGCACAACATAAGGAGAATAAGCAATTAAAAGCCAGATTGTCCCTCATCTTTGATTTGGTCTAGCGGTTACTTGCTACAAGGAAGCCTTCTTTTAACTATTCTGTATTTTTGAGAGAATGTTTAGCGTTCCTCCAATTAAAAGCAATCAAGGATGGAAGACCCCACCAGGTCTCTACACCACAACAATTTATTAAGACTTTTGCAGAAGCACCAAACAGTGACCAGAACTTGCTGTGTGAACTCTATCTTCACAATGAGGCTATGCCTGAAGATAGAAAGATTAGTTTACTTCCTATTTGTGGTGATATCCAAATAAGAGCCTTTATTTCCTTCTTGGCCAATCAGCTTACTTGGCAGAATGCTTTTATGTCTGCAGCACACAATGAGGAGAACTGTCTTCTCTGGATTTGTTCTGAACCACAGAATGCAGCCATTTTCATTGCAGAACATCAACGAATTCTACGAGAACCAGGGATGACCGATCATATTAGGAATCTGCAAGCAGCAGTCTTGGAAGACTGCCAACATTATGTGAAAACTAAAGGAGCTCTGGCTATATAAGCAAATAACTTATTTTGGTAACATTGTCCTAAAGAAAGACGGGAATATCATCCCTACAATCCCCTCAATCATCAGGCGGCAATCTCACGCATACCTGATTATGTAAAATGCATTAGATAGTGTGCTGAATGGTGGATTGGTTACCATTTTCATTTCCCTCTCTTATGGCTTCCCGGAGAAAAATACAAGGCTCAATTTAAATTGACTAAAAAGGAAGAGTTGGCAGCATGGAAGAAACTTCAGAGTGTCTACGGTTTTAGAGACATGGTTGACAGCACCTCCTACAGTTACTGCATAAGCAATTTACACTGTTCATCCCAGTATTCTGACTTAGATTCAAAGTAGACGTTGCATGCGAACATGCAACATTTTCAGTTGGGGGGGATGTTAGGATCCCATATTGTCTATTTTTGACCTTATATTTTGTCATTATATTACCCTCTTCAACCCTTAGTTGAAAGCCTTGGCTAGTGTTTTGACTTAATCATTCCAAAAGGTATATAGTAACTCTCCTCATTGCTATATGTTTAATTATTCAACACGTGATCATGCTATCTTTATAATTGATCCTTGAAGTTGACTAAGTTGCTGAACAATTGTTGAAACTGCCTAACTGGCAGGACCACATTTTGCAGTTGCTGAAACAGCGCAAATCGTGAAGCTAAAACAGCAAGAATAGCATGAACCTCGAAGCTGAAATAGCAAGATCAACATGCGAACTTCGAGGATACTGTTGAGATTTGTGTAACAAATCTGCATCAGCAAAGGAGTCCGACCGATTACTATATTGGTCGTAATGATCATGATCCACATGACTGTAACAACATTCTGTTAACGAGAACTGATTTTCCTATTTTTGGTACAAAGGGTTGAACCAGAATGTATAATGAAAATCTTTTAGATGTCTCCTCTATAAAGAGGATACATCTACATTAGAAAGGGAGATAGACATATAGAGAGAGGATGAACAAGCTGTAACATAGAAATTGTAGTGAAGGGATAAGACTGAATCTTTCTTGTAATATGGTATATTGACAGATGAATAAAGTTTTGTTTGAGTATTTTATCTTAGTTTCTATGTCCTGGGGAATCTTGTGAGAAGGACAGGGCCCACCTTCATCACAAGATTCAACCATCTTCTTTCGATTGTGTGTTGTGTGTGTGATTTCTATTTATATTTTATTCACGAGTACTGCTTCTAATGATATTTTACTTTTGCTGAAACTCTGTTTTCTTTTTAACTGATTGATGTTGTATTTGAGTGCCTCACCAGTGATTAGGATTTAAAGAGTGTATTGGTGAACTAGATAACGGAGGCAGGTGCTGAAAGTCCTTACTCTGAGGATAGGATCCTGATCCTTTGTTACAGGACAGCCATCACTCCCTTTTGCAGATTTGTTTTCTTTAATTATCTGTTCTTGTTCCATTCCTGCAATAGGCTGTAATTGCTGTAATAGAGAGTAGGGGTTTAATAGATAGTAAACTGTTTATACTACAACTTTTAATACTATTAAGATTGAGTACATACAGTACGTAGTCACCTTTGGAATAATCAGACTTTCTCGGGTTGATAATTTATGTGGCACTCGACTGTTTTATTAATAAACAATTAAAGTGACCAATAGTTTGGTGTTGCTCGAAATTCCATACATGAGAAAATGATGGTATAGGGTGGCATAGAAAGGTCTAGTTGGGGACTGTTTATTAGAGAGTGAAGCGCACTGCTATGAACCCGAACGGTGTCTGCCCATGTTTCTAGGAGTGATTGATCCTTGCCAGCCTAATGGTTGTTTATGTGGTGTTGTAAAAAGAAGGCAACAAGTTTGATTAATTGCATGAAAGGAATGGAGACATCAAGGTTGACAATGGCATGACGCAAGGGGAATGTGTAGTTCTAAATTGGCATGCGCAGGGAAATGGGGTTGCATTATGGAAAAGAGTGCGCAAAGACCACATGGTGCTACGCAAGTGAATGCACGGTGACAAGGACTAAGGTTGATGAGCAACAAACTTGTGGGGTCACTGCAAGGAGTCACCAAATTGTTTCTTTTGTGCAGATCCAAGAAAACCCAAAGAATCCTTATTCCTGATCCTCATTAGACACAATCTCTGTGTCATGGCTAGTAAGTAAAAAAAAAGCACATCCTGCTTTGTCCCGACACTTATGTTGGCTCCATTAAGAATTATACATATTCCCTCTGGGTTTATGGTGGAAATACGATTGTTCTTTGCAACATATAAGATGTGTCAAGTCTCGAATCTCTCCAAGATCTTCGATGAGATTCTCCTCACTACAAGATCATCGATGTTTTTTTTCTTTGAAACCATGCACATGTTATCAAGGTATTAATACGGGACTAATTTTGAAAAGTAGAGAAGTGTTGTAATGTCATATAGTTCAATTATATGTTCAGAAATTTGGAAGCGGATTGTGTCGGGGTAGCCCCCACACCAAATTTGGTAAGCCCAAAATTATAATTGCAATGGCCTAATTTTGTTTCATTTCCCAATATATTTTCACCAACGATTAGTGTTGATGTCATTTTATTTTTGATATCAGTTTTTTCTTGGTCTCACATAGAATCAATGCATCACAATAATAAAATATGGGCACAACATATCAATAGTTTTCCTTAAGACCCCATTAGTGTCACTAGATGGTCATGTATAAACTAGCTAGCACATTTCTTTTCCAATTGTCCCAGAATAACAAAAGATGCAGAGATAGACAATTTCGTAGCCAAACAATTTAACCCATTGGAAACATAGAACTCCAATAGCACCAACAAGTGACATAGAATAGAACATTCAAGCATGTGCAACAAACACTGACAATGGAAGAAGGGAAGGCAATAGAGAGCTAATTGCACACTGGAGAAGGAAGAGTAGAGTAGAGAAAAAGAGAGTGGGGTCTTGTGAGTAGGAGGCTAGGATGCCTGCCAGAGAAGAGCAAAGATGGGGACTTGTGAGAAGGAGGTTGGGATGCCCATAGAAAGAAGAGAGTGCAAAGTAGAGCAAATATTAGGGAGAAACCTGTAATTCATACCATGTAATAACAATGCAAGCAAGTGTGGATGTTTGATTACACTTGGCTCGAAATGAGCCAAGATTTGTGCCTATCTCGGGGCTTGTTGGAGCCCAAGTGTGAACTTGGGTTAATTATGAAAATTTAATATAAATTTAAATGAAAAATATATAATAAAATGTAAATGAGATTGAATTTAACATGGAGGGAAAAGTTGTTACTAGAAATTTCCATGAAAACAATAAAAATATTCCCTCCTAGATTTAGGGTTAGGGGTTTTGTATGGGTGTTGAACAAGAGTTTGGGGAGTTTGTCTTTTTGTTATAGTTTTGAGCAGGGTTTGAGTGTGAGAAGAGTGTGAAGGTAGGGCAGCCTCCCTCCTGCCATGGAAGGGAGGGTTGCATCTTCTATAAATTTTGGTTGTGTTAATGTGAATGGAATTTGAATTCCATTTTGTGGTTTAATGTATTGTCCAGTATTTGCAGTGGTTTATTTGTAATTGCAATATATTTGTGTGTTTATTTGCACTGATTTGTCGCTTTGTGTGTGTGTGTGTGTGTGTGTGTGTTTTTTTTTTGCGGGTTGTTCACAAACACCCGCGGCCATTGGGTGGCCACTACGTCCACAAAAATATTTGAACTTGATCAAGGTTATCAAGCCCTGTGGCCAATAGCTAGGCCTAACCCCAAGGGCTTCGGGGAGAATTGACCCTGTGACCTCTGTAATGGCGAGGCACTTATTTGACCAGTTGAACTAACCCTTGGGGCTTTGTTTTTGTTGTGTTGTTAGATTGTTGTCCACGTATAGTGTGTATTTTTGCAATGAGTTTTTATTTCTGCAAGTAGTTTCTAGTTTATTTTTTTCTTGTTGGCCCTCATTGCCAGAGTGCGCAAACAATATATATCTAGCGATTTTTCATTGTTAAGATTTAGGAGAACCACCCAAAATTAAAATGCTTGAAAATGGATCATACTCATGTAAATAACATATTTATCATCATTTACTACCCACTAAGCAAGTGTTTGCATATGTAAATAAATATGCTTACTAGGAGTTATTGTCCATCACTATTTATGTGTTCTTCAACACTTTAATCAGTATGAGTAAAAATGTAAATGTGCATATCTACTAGTGTTTAGTATGCACCAAAATTTATGCAAATATTTGCCCGTTATTTTTTCCAGTCATATACCAATTTGCAATTTTACTAGAAGCATAATGAAAATCTTTGCCTTGAGGAAATCCAAACCATTCATTACTACATTGAGGTATTCTCAATTAAGGCTATACACTCTTTCGTTGATAGCCTCATAAATGTTAAAAATAAAAATGAAAAATACCAAATGGAGAAATTTGTGGTTACTTTATATTAAGAATTCTTTCAATTGAACTATTAAGCAAGGAATCCCTAAAATATAGATTAAACAATTATGTATCTCTATTTTTAAATATGAAATCTAAGATGATTCATCGCAAAAATAAATAAATAAATAAACAAAAACAACCAAAATAGTGTATTTGTATTAATAAAAATAGAATGCAATATTACCAAGTGGTCGGACTGTGGATGAAGGATGGGAGTTGTAAGTCTCTCCATGAAAATTGAAACCAGATAGCCTCAGTCCTTATTTCAACCACCATAATTCTATATCTATACTAAAAAAAATTCCAAAATGTGCCTAAGAATAAAAAACATTTGAAGTATATGCACTTGTCAATTAACAAGATCAATCCTAACTTTTACCCTATTATGGTCAATGAGTTTATTTCAACTTTCCATGGTATTTTTCATGGGAGAGATTCAATGCTAAGGTAAGAGTTCAAACATAAAGACCTCACCCCACTTTTGCAAGCTTGGTTGGCCAAACTATTGCCTCTTTATTAAAAATTCTTAAAACATGAAACAATAAAATTGGCTAAAATTTAGTCATCAATTTGCAGATTCAAAACAGAAAAACAACTTTTTCACATCCTTGGGCCTACGATCCATGACCAAATCCCTTATCGTATTATGTGAATCCCTAATTACAGAGATATGTTCAATTCCCTTACTTTGAGCAATCTTTAATCCTTAAAACAAGGTGTACCCTTCTACCATGTTACTAGTCAGTTAACCAAGATTTCATTCATAAATATCCTCCTTTTTGTCTGATAGGATAAAAAATGCCGCCTTCCCCCCCCCCCCCCCCAAATCTATCACCCGAGGATTTCCTTTCGAGGCTCCATATAAATAAAATAAAATTATTCCTTGCTTCCTCACAATAATTAAACTCTTCTTTTGACATTCGCAACATCCATTTTTTGTGTATGTCTTCATAACTTTCGAAGAAATCAATCCGTGGAGACTAATTCCCACCTCACTGATCCAATTTCTCTCCTCAAGTCTCAACATCAAAAAAATTCCACATCTAATTATTAAATTTTTATGACTAGCCCAATCCTACAAATTAATTGGTCGATAAACATGGATAAACATAAATCCATAATAAGTATGAAAAAAACCTACTTTATGATACATCTCATCTTGTTAAAATTAAAAAAAATTAAAAAACTAACTAAATTATAACTTTATTTAAATGATTATTAATTATAAAAATAATCAATATATAAGTATATACATTTAGGAAAACATGGAACAAGATTCTTAACCATGGAGATTTATCCCCACTTTAACATGGATATTTCTAACATGTAAATAGGCTTTGTTACAATATCATGGCTTATCAGTACCACATGCCCAAAAAAACCATAACTCACTTCATATGACACTTGTTCATATGACATTTTTTTAATTAATCAATTTAATTAAAAGAGTAAAAAGGGCATAACTACTTTTGATTTAAATCTCAAATATTGATTTGTGTATACTACTATAAATATTGTACAATATTCCATAGATGTTAAACCCCTACCATCCACCTAATCATTATTGAAAATTAAAGTAAAATTATGAATGTCCTATTCCAAAATAGACATGTTATTGGTTTAATTATCCCTCTAAGCAAAAATATTTGTTTTGATTATTAAAAATTAGTGGTAGTCTTCACTATTATAACAAGTGTTGCAGGGAGCTTAGTCCCTACAACTCAAGTTAGAAATTATGCTCTCAAATATATTGCATATAAGATTCTTGTGTCCAAATTAATTCAAAATCATTTGATGAGCCCACCACATTTGAGCTTGAGCTATAATTAGTAGGAATTTGGAAAAGTTATAATGGATAGGAATCTGAGGAATTTGACAGAGTTAGGGGAAATGGAAATCATAGGAAGACTAAAAATATGAAATGGTTATGTGTTAATCATGGTGCAGAAAGTTTCCTAACAAGCTATATTTCCAAAAATAGCATCTCACTTAACTTCTATCATATGTTTATATACTCCTAGAAACATTCAAAACATTGTAGTGCCCTAAACAACATAAGTGAATGGTCATGAATGGGAGTCAGATTGGGGAACCAAGACATCTTTTCAATTTTTTATTAAAACCCCAGATGGAAAATCAATTATATTATGGGTTCAGGCCTCAGAGAGCGTCAACCATTTGAATCAAAGTATCATGCACATTATGGGTATTCACTTGATATGTGAAGGTAAATCCATTTAGGATGAACTGATATTACAAGATTAAAACATTTTTCCGTCATCCACCATCATATTAAATCTGAGGCTTCGAGGAGGCTCTCCTGGACCAAGCAATCAAAAGGGAGTAGGGGAAGTATCCAGATCTAGTATTCCCAAAGGAACATAATCGAATCAAGGACCAGTAAATGGAGGTCTTTCGTTCAAAGACATCCTAAAAGGGAAATGTGAAGCATGAGAAATACCAAATCAGACACACAATATACCCAACCCCTATATAGTGGAACAGTTGAATCAAATGCGAACAATGACTATAGATATATCATAAATAACCTATCTATGCACAACCTATGAATCTCAAGTAGTTATATGCATATTCAATGGTTTATGGCCAAAACCAATGGATATTTTCCATTGGATATTCACAACTTGGATAATAAATTGAAAGATTCACCTCTTCTCTAGGGGATTTTTCATGGTAAAGTTTGCATCATCGGAGGAGCATGAATATATACTCTAAGAGGGCCCGTGGTTGTGGTGTTTTGTGAGACTTTTTGTCACTCCATGGTTTCCATATTTCGATGCTAATACAATGGTGGTATCAAGAATGCTAGTTTGGGTTAGATTTCATAATATCCCCTTATATTTCTCACACCGTAAAGTGCTTGAAGACATTGGGAACCTCTTAGGAGATACATAAAGACAGACACACAAAGAGTCAAATAATCAATCTACACTTTTGCTAGAATTTGTGTGGAGGTGGACCTGAGCAAAGGATTTTCAGATCATATTCTCTTGACGCATAACAAGTTGTGTTGGACACAGTTTCTAGATTTTCAGAACACGGCTTTTAGATATAGAATTTTCCGACAGGCAGAACATCTACAAAATTCATGCTCTGATACCAAGAAAGTGCCTCAAAGGAAGAAGAAATCAAGAAAGCAGCCCAACGGATGGAAATTCCCACAACAGCTACCTAAAGAAGAAGAGGATGATGAAGAAATGAAGCCCCCTACCACTGAAGACATGTAGAATCCACAAGACAACGTAGAAAAGGAGGGATTTAATCATGAAGTTTCAAGAATCCCAGTACACACATCGCAGCAAGAGATCATCCCTGAAGCAAAGGAGACAAGGGGCTCTAAATGTCATCATGTATCTCAAAGTTCGGATTCAGATAAGGAAAATCTAAGAATGAAAGAAGGGTCTCAACTAGCACTTGTAATGACCACTCCATCCCAAGGAGAATGGCGAAAGGTAGAAAAGAAGAAATGGAGAAAAGGGTAAGATGATTTCTTCCATTTCGAAGTAGTTTTTCGTCTACGTGAACACCAGTTTCAACTGCTATGATTGAATGCATTGTAAGCATCTACAACATGTAATTTTGTTTTCATTAATAAAATTATGATTTTTCCGGGGGGTGGGGGAACACATGTGACTATGCATAATGAATAATGCTAGTTTTTTACCATCTTCAATTAAAGGGTATCATCTTTATTCATGCAAACCTTAATTGTTACTTATTAAGATGGATTGGTATGCACAAACAAAACTGTTGGACAAAAGTGAAGTGAATATATCATATAATATGAACATGCTTAAGAGAAAAATTTTGGATCACATTGTAGTGTTAACAAATCACATTTACAAATGGAAACTGCTGAAATTTAGAGAAAAAATTTGAGATGAAAACTTTGTCTATTTTCCATAAACTTTGTTACATGCCTTTAAAAAACTACAACTATAGAAATATTCAGATATATGATCAAAAATTAGTTGGGGATCATTAAAATGTGGCCAACCGTTGAGACTTTCAATGACGCTAGTGGATAACAAGGTCCAAACATCTAACAAAATAAGAACAAAGAGGGTTTTTTTTTATTCTTATTTTCAAAATATAATGGCATGAATATTGCAAGTATATCCAAAAATTATTAAATATAAAAAGTATTATATCCATTTTTCTATTAAAAACAATAATTTAATTAATTTAAAATTTCAATATTTATAAAAATTAATAAAATAATAATAATAATTAAATCTAAAAATTTAATAATCTATTGTCTTTAGAAATAAAATTTCACATTATAATTTTTATAATTAATTAAAATATTAACTAAAAAATAAAAATCTATCCATTAAAATTCATATAAAAAATGATGTCTAGACGAGGGAGTTGTTATAGCCTAAAACTTCCCGAACCTCGTAATTATAACCTAACATTTCATAAATAGTTTATGATAACATTTCATATATAAAAAATTATTTTTTATTAATTAAAAAACAATAAAATTCAAAATCTATTTGTTGAAATATTTTTGTATTGAGGTTATTATGATATAAAATTAGATAAATATTTATTCTAGACTTTTAGATGGGAAGTTTGCTATCCATTGATGTTATGTGGTAGTTAAAAGTTATGATGGTAGGTAAAAGAATGGAGTTTAGTCCTCGTACAAATTACTTTTATATATTTTTTTATTCAGCTTGTAGATTTTTTTGTTTCATTATAAATAAGTAAGCAAGTTACAATCGCATAGAGCTTGGTTAGGTGGTCTCAATTTGCCTATCAGGAAACCAAGTATGTTGACCATCTAACCACATGATAAGCGATCCAAAAACAAAAAATACTTAGTCTATATATCCAAGCTATATAAACTTGATTGTCATATCCACAACCATATATATATTATATATATATATATATATATATATATATATATATATATATATATATATATATATATATATATATATATATATATATATATGAATGAGTTTTCTCTTCAGAAGCCCGAAGACAGAAAGATAGCTCATAAGAATCGATGGTATTTTCTGAATAAGTTTTTAAATAAATCCAGAAATGAAGATGTTCTCTATGATGAAAAAGTGTTAGTACAAGAGTTTGAACCACAGCCAAACTGGACATTGCCAAAGATTGATATTGATAAGCTTTATAAAATGCCTGTATTCCAGTTTCGAGCTGCTAAGTTATTTAGATTTTCATCTGTGAATATTCCTATTTCCACTAGCCAATCCATATATCAAATCTCACTGATACAGCCAGAAAATATCAAACGGGGTTTGGAAAATGGTTATAGATATATCCATATAGGTATCATACAATTTGGAATTAATCCACTAGTCCGTCTTGGTCTAAATACTTCATGCTTGACTTGTGTCCTTGACCCTAGAATGAATAACTTCAACGACGCTTTATTGGGAGGATTCCAAAGTCCCCTCAATAATGGCCCTGTCTGGTCATCAGTTATCCCCAGATATCAAGTTTCACTGACAGACCCTTATATCAATGAATTCTTGAACGCTTATATTTAGTTTTATGGTTTTAATGTTGCCCCACAGTCACAAATTTCTTAGCTCCATGCTTCTATATGCCTGAGATTTGTCTCTACCTCCATGCCTCCTCTCAATCCAAAGTTAGCTGATAGAGCTTTAAAAGAAGGTGTTATTGTTGGCCCTGGTAACACTGCTCCCTTACAGATTGGTTTTGCAAAATGTACTCTTCCAGATGAATGGAATAGTACTTATATTCCACTTTCACATAAATATCCTCAACTGCAAACATCTAAAGTTCCTCCGCAATTGTCTCTCATCCAACATCCTGACGGATCCTCTGGTCTTAAATTTACCACTCCTTCACTTACTAGATCTATGTCATCCTTCCCTAGATCTACAATTTTGGGTGGTAGGAATCCACATATACCCTCTGTTCCCAGAAGTTTATCATCAAGACATTCTGCTCCAAGAGAGGATCATACAAAGTCTACCTCTCATAAACCTAATGATTGTCAGTTCTGTGTTCCATCTTCATCTTCTGCATTCCAGATTGATGATTCCCCTAGCTCTGAAGTCTTTACACCTAATATTAAAAGTTTCTCACTTCCTAGAGCTCAGTCAAAAGTCACTGCAAAAATACCAAAAAGACATTTAGAATCTAGAAATTCTAGAAGGACATTTAGCAATGGAATAAAGAAAGCAGATTTCCAATGGTTGTCTGTGAGAGCAACTTCTGATCCAAATCAGAACGAAAATGAAAAGCTACATAATTATACAAACTACCAAATAGTTTGTATGCTTCAGAATATTGATGATATAGCCCGGGATGTTTTAGAAATTAAAGAACACATTAAAAAGATGCATACTGGTTATATTGAGACAATGGGAACCCAAGATGCACACACACAGAAGTTAAATAATATTCAGTCAAATATGGACTATCATCTCCAATTCTTTGGAACATCTTAAAGATGCACTCCCCACTCCTGATTCTCCACCTCATTATTGAGAAGTAGATGTTTCAAGTTCAAAATTGAAATTCTCCTCTAGTTCTGATGAATCGAAGCATATTTTTTTTAAGGGGGTAGAGAATATAGATAAAGTCAGACTTGAGAAAATCCAGAAAGGAATCAATCTAGCTAGAGAAAAAACAGAGTTGATGAAGAATAGACTAGCTGATCTTCCTTCTGTTGAAAGTCTAAGATTGCCAAAGAACTATGTCAGCCTTAGTTCTTTAATGAAACAAAATGGCCAATCATCTGCTCCTACAATAATGGCCATGTCAGGAGTAACTGGTGAACAATCACAAGGTGAACCAAGTTCTAAAAGAGATAGAAGTGATTCCTTTTTCTATTCTAACAAAGGAAAAAGAGCTGTTGGGGATACCTCTGCACATGAAGCATCATCATCAAGCCCGTTCAGTAGATATACTGAAAATCTACAATCTACATCTGTAAGATTAGACAATCATGCTTCCAGAGGCTATGGAAATTCATTGTTAGTAAATATTGATTGCCTTGATTATAATGAAGTGATTGTTGTATTGCATAATGTCCATGCTTGGGCACTATAGAGAAAAGCTGAAACCAAAGCACCATGGTCTGATATAGTCACTCAAATTGTATGGTCTTTTACTGGCATACTAAAGCTATGGTGGGAAAGGCTTGCAGAAGAAGAGAAAGATCAAATAGTTGAACATAGTACTGATCCATTAAGAGCACTGTTTGAAGCTTTAAAACATGAATTTGTTGGATTAGTCCCTGAAGACTCAGCCCATCATTCATAGCTATTTCTCTCCCAGAAATTATGCAACATTGATTATTTGCAAGAGTATTTTTGTGTTATGCAAAAACTTCTGTATCAGGCTAGTGATCCACATAATGTTGCCTATCTGAGGTATTACATTCAGTCTATGCCTGGTAAAATTCTTGATCTCATTAATCAGTACATAGCAGATCATAAAGTGAATTTGGAAGGACAATCATTTGCAGCTATTCACCAAATGATTGTCACAATTTTGCAGAAAGAATGTGCAGAAAGCAAAGCTAAGAAGAATTTTTCCAAACAAATGCACTTTAGCACAAAGCTTTGCAATAATTTCAAAGAAACCTATAATTTTGGTTGTCATAAGAAAAGCGAAAGAAAGGTTTCTAAAAAGACAAAGTTTGACAAGTCCTACTCTTGCAAGAATGATAAATACTTTCCTAAGAAGAAAAAGTACTTTCCTTCCAAAAGATCATTTAAAGGAAGAAGGGTAGTATTTAGGAAAAGATCAAAACCTTCTAAAAAAGTTGTGTGTTTTATTTGTGGTAAAGAAGGTCATTATGCTAACACTTGCAGAGAAAGAAAAGATAGGAAGTAGATGAAGGTAATGAATATCTTTTCGACAATCCACGATCCGCAAGATTGGGATCTCATATCTCAATCTTAGGGAGAATATTTTGAAGTTTCAAGTTCTTCTTCAGAATCTTCAGATAATGAAATTCCTGAAATCAGGAAATTAACAATTGATTCAGAATCATCTGATTTTGATGAAACATTCATTCCTGATATTAAAATGTTCAGTTTAAAATCTTCAGGAGATATACAAGCAAAGATTGCAGCAGTCAAAGCTGTTCTCGCACAGTTAGATCCAGTCCAGTTTACAGAAAGAAGAAGATTGACTGAAAAACTTGAGAATCTTGAGAAACAACTGCCATCTAAAAAGAAAGAAAGATTTTCAGAAGAAGAAAGAGATGAGGATGAATTCATCGAAAGAGAGTTAGATTCAATGTTCAGACCTTTGCAGATTTCTGTATCTCCAGGTATGAATCAAATTGATGCTCTCAAGAAAAAGATCACAGATTTGGAATATTCAATTCATCATACAAGGTCATAAATGATACAGTTGTCGTCCAAGCTTCAATTACTTATTTCTGATTATGATGATTGTAATTCTAAATTAACAAGTTTACTGATGAAAAATGTTCCAATTATTGAAGAGATATCCCCAAAGAAAAATGTTGAGTTGTTTAATGTTATGGGAATTGGATATAGAGTGGTTATTCCAATAAGAATTAAAGTCCTTGACATTAAACCTTATACTTTGGATGCTCAAATAGATTCTGGTGCTATGAGTAGCTGTTGCAAATACAAAGCCATTCCACATTATTATTGGCAGCCTACTAAACTCCAATTCAGGGCTATCACTGGTGATTTAATGGAAATAGGTCACATAGCTACTGAATTTCCCATTTTCTTGAATGATGTACAGGTTTTTGTCACTTTGTATAGTTTTGATACTGGTGCTGACATTTTGTTAGGACAAGATTTTCTGAAGAAATATTTTCCAGTCACTTTTGGGCAAGATTATGTTATATTCTCCACCATTGTTGGTCCTATCACGGTCCCTGCTTCCAGTAACTACAAAATCAATGTGCAACCTAAAGATGAGGATCCTCTCCAGTATAGTCTACAAGATCTGACCAAGATTAATAAGATTGTCAAAAATGCAGAGTTACATGGTCCCAAAACTTTGCAATAGATTTCTGGTAGGCTTCGTGCAATTGTACTTCCAGTAGGCCAGATGCCTTTTGGGTATGGGAAAAGTATTTTGTTGCACTACCTTACAAAGAAGGATATGTTCCTAGGCCACAAAAAGCTAGTGCAAATCATATGAGTCCGAAAGAGCAAGAATTGTGCAAAGCAAAAATTGAACAGCTATTAGAACAGAAGCTTATTGAACCTTGTAAGAGCCCTTGGGCTTGCCCTGATTTTTATGTCAATAAGCACAGTGAGCAGAAAAGAGGTAAGAAAAGACTTGTGATTAATTATAAAGCATTGAATTATGCTCTTCTTCTTATTCGATATCCTCTGCCTAACAAGGCACTGTTACTTGCTAAGATTACTAATGCTAATGTGATTAGCAAGTTTGATCTTAAAAGTGGATTTTGGCAGATTGGTATTATTCCTGTTGACAGATATAAAACAGCTTTCAATGTTCCTCATGGCCAATATCAATGGATTGTGATGCCCTTTGGTCTGAAAAATGCTCCATCTGAATTCCAAAAAAGAATGGAAGACATTTTTGGTGGGGTAGAGTACATTATTATATATATTGACGATTTGCTTGTATTTAGTAGAGATGTAAATATGCACAATGTCCATTTAGAACAGTTCTACCAACTTGTATATAAGCATGGCTTGGTACTTTCAGATACAGAAGAAAATTTTCAAATTGGGAAAGTCAAGATTGACTACTTGGGTTTACACATAGAAAAAGGACATGTAGAACTTCAGCCACATGTGCTAACCCATCTATTGAAATTTCCTGATATTATTACTGATGTGAAAACACTGCAAAGATTTCTTGGATGTCTGAATTACATAAGGAATTTTTATGCTAAGCAATCAGAAGACACAAAGATACTGCTGAACAAACTAAAGAAGAAAGTTGTCAGTTGGACAGATGAGATGACAGCATCAGTAATTAGTATTAAGAGTAAGCTTAATGATTTGCCAAAACTTAAGCTTCCTGATACTAATCTTCTTTTTATACTTGAGACAGATGCTTCTGATCACACTTGGGCTACAGTTTTGTTACAAAAGCATGGAAGAAAAGAACTGGTTTGTGCCTATTCCTTAGGACCTTTTGATGATACAGAGAAAAAGTATCCTTCATCTCATAAGGAAATACTTGCAGTAAAGAGAGGAATAAAGAGATTTCACTTGTTCTTGAAAAGTGTTAAATTTATTGTCAGAACAGACTTAAATCATATGAAACAGACGCTGGCAAACAAAAGATTGTTAGAACAAGGCAGTACCAAAGTGCTGAGGTGGGCACTATGGCTTGAGGGTTTTGATTTTGATATTTTTTACAAGTCTGGTGCAGAAAATTATCTTGCTGACATGCTTACCAGAGAAGGTGCTCAAGAAATCAAAGAGATCAAGATGTTCAGACCTCTTCACCAGCATGAAGCTTCTACAAGCCAGTCCAGTCATGTCAAGTCTAGCAGAGTCACGTATGTCACAGTCTGTAGTAACTGTCATTATGAGTTTTGTCTAGAATGTCTTTCAAAACAGTTCCTAACCTTACCATTATGCCTGAGATAGATCATTTTGCAAAAATGGTTTGACTCTGAAGAGTCTAGATGGTCATATACAAAAGAGTTACCATATAGGATTAGGCCATGGCGTGTTTATTATGCATTGTCTAGAGAACCAGATCCTGTTTATTTTGGATGCATTCAAAATACTGACTGGACATGGTCAGACTATTTCTCTATTCATCAGAGAGATAGGATACATGGCTTGGTTAAGGTCATATTTTATGTAGCAACTATAGACCCTGCTGACAATTGGTGGAGTCCATGCTTTAAGCTATTTATGCTTAGGTATTTGCCCAGATCTAAAAGTATTTTTGATAGGACTTTTGCTAAGTTTGTCAGAATTCTCCATTGGGAAATGCATGTAGCTGTCCAGAATGATTATGTCATAGAGTTTGAGTTCATCCACCACCACACAATTGTCATTTCAAATTAAGAAGATGAATCCTTTAAGCTTTCTGTCAGATTTAAAGGATTGATATCAGTGGACAAGCAAGACAGGCCTCCATTCATGTACACATTTCCATTCTTTTGTTGTACCAAAGATGACGCACCATATTGGCTAGATGAATATGTACCATACGAAGTACTTTCTCCAGATAATGAAGAACTAATTAATGAATTAATAGAACTTGACCAAACTAGACTTGGTCATATTGATCCAACTATCCCAGATACTCATGCACATGATTATGATGACGGAGCTAATAGTGATTGATTGGAAAGATCACTCAGATGATATCCTTCCATATCCTACTTTATTTGTACACATATTGTTTTCTGGTTTCCGTGGGATTTAGTCCGAATAAAATCTCCAATATGTAATTATTTTTGTAAAAGAGCCAATGTCCTAGATTCCAGCCATCTCAGATGATATCCTTCCATATCCTACTTTATTTGTACATATATTGTTTTCTGGTTTCCGTGGGATTTAGTCCGAATAAAATCTCCACTGTGTAATTACTTTTGTAAAAGAGCCGATGTCCTAGATTCCGGCCATCTTTTTGTTTTTAGATATATCATGATTCGGTCCCCATATGGCCTAGCCTCCAAGGGATGAGATAACAAGTGGTTGTCCCCACTTGCCCGAATCTTTAGAACTGTTCATTACTTTTGTACAAGGTCCTTTCGTGATAGACATCTTGCATGATGTTCTAGCCGAAAGTTGGATTCTTTTGGTTTCAAGTTCCCGGTAAAAGTTTTCACCAGATTACCTGCTAGGATATTATAAATACTAGCATTGTAAGTTCATTTGGGGCAGGAATTTTTTTTTGGAAAGTTTTAGAGAGTCTGAGAAGTTTGAGTCTGAGTGAAGTCTCCTACTCTGCATCTGCGAGAAGTTTTCTCGATCTGCTTGCACCACGGAGTTTTAACTCTATAGTTTGTGATGTTAGTTTGAGTCTTTTGAGTCTGTCTGAGACTAAGTCTCCCTGCTCTGCATATGCGAGAATTTTTCTCGATCTGCTTGCATCACGGAGTGCTATTCTCATATTTGGATGTCTGTAATTACCTGAAGTTAATATGAACTGAGCATGTTTTATTCTGGGTTATAAATTTGGTATTGGAGCCATCTGGTACTTTGTCCAAGGTATTTGATATTGTCTGGTTTTTCCATTGAGTTGTATTTTTCTGAGCTACTGTCCACGAATCTAAGTTGGCGATAAGGCACTGGTAGAGAGCTATGAAGGTGAAGGACTGCCGTGTTTGCTTTCCTCGTGCACAAAGACTTTGTTTCTCCTCTGTTCAGGTTCTTGCTCATACTTTCTTTCAATGGCTGGTTATATGAATGAGTTTTCTCTTCAAAAGCCTGAAGACAGAAAGATAGCTCATAAGAATCAAATTTTCGTATCTCCAGGTATGAATCAAATTGATGCTCTCAAGAAAAAGATCACAGATTTGGAATCTTCAATTCATCATACAAGGTCAAAAATGATACAGTTGTCGTCCAATCTTCAATTACTTATTTCTGATTATGATGATTGTAATTCTAAATTAACAAGTTTACTGATGAAAAATTTTCTAGTTATTGAAGAGATATCCCCAAAGAAAAATTTGAGCTATTTAATGTTATGGGCATTGGAGATAGAGTGGTTATTCCAATAAGAATTAAAGTCCCTAGCATTAAACCTTATACTTTGGATGCTCAAATAGATTCTGGTGCTATGAGTAGCTGCTGCAAATACAAAGCCATTCCACATTATTATTGGCAACCTACTAAACTCCAATTCAGGGCTATCACTGGTGATTTAATGAAAATAGGTCACATAGCTCCTGAATTTCCCATTTTCTTGAATGATGTATAGGTTTTTGTCACTTTGTATAGTTTTGATACTAGTGCTGACATTTTGTTAGGACAAGATTTTCTGAAGAAATATTTGCCAGTCACTTTTGGGCAAGATTATGTTATATTCTCCACCACTGTTGGTCCTATCACAGTCCCTGCTTCCAGTGACTATAGATATATATATATATATATATATACATATATATATATATATATATATATATATATATATATATATATATATATATATATATATATATATATCCACATGAAAAATAATCAAAAAATAGTTAAGAGCCCGCATGCTAGTCCTCCTACTCTGCGGATGTCGATGTAACGAGGGTTAGATCTTTCGCGCTGGAGCCTAGCAACTTGGTCTGCGAGAACAGGCATGGGAAATGTTTCTCAATACGACCCAGATGGCCATCCTATTTCTGCAATTGGAATTGCAGCTTTTGAAATCATGTTTGTAATTTGGAAAATCCTGGAGAGAAGTCGTCCAAATTTGTTCCATGGCCTTGCCTAGGAGGTATTTCATAAGCCAATACAGATATAATGTCTACTTGTATTGCGTCTCTCGTCCTCTAGTGTGTCCTAAATCCAAAACCAAGAGCTTCCAATCCTCCATATCAGCTGCCTCCACATTGTCTTGGCAATTTATATCCTCCTCCCATTCTGCTATGAGCCATTTGATTTCCTCCTTGGTGTCATCCGCATAAGTAGTTGTTGCTTCCTATATCAAGTTGGCCACAGGTTTTCTGCCTCGTCGTTTACCCACAGTGCTCGGCTCAGCCTCGGCCTTGCTCCCCCACGATCTCTTTCTTCGTCCCTTGCCCTTCGCTTCTCAATCCATTGCCTCTTTGTCCTTGTACCTTCTAATCAAATTCTATTGTTGGCCAGAAACTAGCCTTTGTGCTCTTCTCGTCCAAGGGTCGTTACCATTCGACGGGCCTATTACAGGAACAAGAAACCATAATTTCCAAAACTTTATTTTATGTATTGTCGCCTACCAATGCA
Source organism: Pinus tabuliformis (assembly GCA_031772625.1). NCBI lineage: Eukaryota > Viridiplantae > Streptophyta > Pinopsida > Pinales > Pinaceae > Pinus > Pinus tabuliformis. The sequence goes on along the minus strand of CM062820.1, from coordinate 1,350,173,548 downwards.
TCAAATCCGCCACCCCTGATTCAATTTCATACCCCCCGAGCATAAGGCGCCCTCGCCCATGACTCCCAGGACGCCCCTACATGACCTCTGCCTTACAAATGCTTTGACCATGGTCTTGGAAGCGAGGTGCATGACCACCTATAGAGCCTATAGCCTGGAAGCCAAGCCAACAAGAACCATGCACCTCATCTCCTTTGCCCCCCATTGAATGACTTTGCCCCCATTCCCCCTGACTTAGCTTCATCTTGACTTTACTCTGGCCATCCTGGCAGCCCGAAATCTAAACCCCAACTTCCACAAGGCATCCAGCCTAAACGTTGTTAGCCACCCCCAATTTTAGAAGCCCCCGTCCCACGACAACCTCCCCCCTACTAGCTCCCCTCATGGGCTTGGAACCTACCCTCAGGGCTTAGGGCTTCTAATTTTCCCGAGTGTTCTCAGAGTGTTCCGAGAACCAAACTTGCATTAACACATAGACACTTGTAGCCTCCCTATCCACGACCCTCGAGTTTGCTGAGCAAACAAGAGACTGGAGTTCACTCGAGAAGACTCCCTCCCGACCCAACCCAATAAGCCCCATGAGAGAGAGTATAATGTCGAAACGGAGTGACACCTGTGCAAAACCCATGGAACTGGGATTATTATTACAGACTTCCACCACCAAGCTAATCACGCCACCCAAATTTCTCTCACCCACAAACCCTGTGCCCCCATGTAAACCCCAATTAACAAACCAGAAGTAGGGAAGCATAACAGAGTATAGGCAGAACCAATTAACATACCCGGTAACCAGCGATTGGAGTCGTTGGATGACCCAACCTTCCCAAAGTCTCTGCTCCATTTTCGTCATCGTCACCTATTCTCTTACAACCTCCAAACTGTTATCCTTCTTTGCGGTCATTAAACTTAGTTGCATGAAATTTCCACCTCCCCTCATCCCTCTTGCCTTAAACATGTCGACAGCCACCACGCCCTGCGCTTCAAGTGTGTGGTAGGTGATGGCACCATTCCTTGGTGTCCTTTTCATGATGACAGACTTAATGGCTCTGTCTGCCAACTCACACCCCGTTCAGCAGTACAAATTACTTTAATATATTATTAATTCATTATGATTTAACTTTTTTAATTATATTAAAAAATATTGAAATTTTAAATATAAAATAATGACATTATTATGACTTCAAATTTCATTAAAGAATTAAAAAAAAAAAATTGTTCGAAGGCCAATTTTCTTTTGCGTATATGAATTAAGATTTTTATTGGTAATTGAAAGTTACGTTGTCAATTGAAAATTCTAAAAGTGGTCTCTAACAACTTTATTAGGAAGATGACTAAAACAAAAGAAAATTAGGTAAAAAGAACCCAGAAAATTAATTGGAATGGAAGGTATCAACCATAATTGGACCAAGAGCCTCAAAACCAAAGTGGTGAGAAGTGAACCAAGGTCAAATATGATCTCCTCAATATGCATCAAGTGCTCATTCATTCCCTTGAGTTGTAGGACAATGTTATTCAATATCATAGGAATCTTCTCTTTCACATCATTCCTATCCAATAAAACTCTACCCATTAAAGCCTTCATATGCCAACACATGTTAATAATATAAAGATATAGATATTGATTTTGTGTGCCATGGGTGTGGCCAGCATCTAGAAGCCCTGCAGAAACAATTCCCATCACCTCTAAGTCCAATAAACTAATGTTCCCTCGTTGAATCAATGTCCACCTCTTCAATTTAGGCTCTAAATGATGGCAGGATTTGCTCATTGTAGCATCTAGAGCCCATGCAGAAACAACTTCCATCACCTCTAAGTCCAATAAATTAATAAACTAATGTTCCCTTGTTAAATCAGTGTCCACCTCTTCTATTAAAACTCTAATTGGTGGAGGTATTTTCTCTTTGTCAATTCAAGCCAAGGTCTCAGTCATTGTGGTGGCTACAAGCTCTTTTGTTAACCATTGTAGGATATACAGTGGCTAACAATGAAACCCAGGTCTAGACCGCCATGGAAGAAATCGCTAAGAATGAGGAGTGAGTTTGAGGGGAGAGTTAAGACCAAATCCCACCATGAAAAAACAATACGAGAGATAAGAGACTTGTATGGGAATCTATGATACTACGAAAGAATCAACACCAAGTCTAAAAGAAGTAATTACAAGCAATGGAGAACATTGACCAAAGTAATGCCATAAAAGCCCATAAAAGAGTGAGTGGGTGGAGCATATTGGTAGGTGTACTGAAGAATCTTGATTAGCAGAAGCTTGGACAATGGGCGTTAGGTGTTAAGCATACTTCATTAGTCATCATCATTCAAGTTCTACGGTTATCAGTCCCACCTTAAGCTAGGAGATCAGCACATTAGGTCTCTCAACGAAAGAAAGAAAGAAAGAAAGAAAATGATTTTAACGTCCACGAGGCTAAAGATAGCCTATGGGACATATTGCTTCTTCATCTACTTAATGTATTTGGCCCTTTTTTTGTGAAGCTTCACAATAAATGCTCTTAGCTTCTCGACAAACCCCTGGCTAAATAGATTATCCCAAGAGCTAGTTGCCAGCATATCTGCATAACTTTCCCTATTGTTTTTTAAGGCCTCAAATTCTAAAATGTAATGCTTTTATATTTCCACTTTTCCAGAAGAACAAAAAATGCATACTCTTTCATCCCACACTTCTTTTGGCATTTTCTAACGCCCTGTTTCACAACGGAGTTGATAAAAATTAGTCCTTAACTAAGCAATAAAAATTTTGGCTCTCCAAAAATCCTCACCTTCATGTCCCCTCTAACCGAATCTAAAGAAAAAAGACAAATTCTAAAACACGACTTTTTAATTATTTTATTTCAGTTATGTATTAATTATACTCCATAATAATAATAAAAAGCATGATAGTTATTAAAAAAAAAAAATACTTAGCGTAGAATCTGACTACGTCGTGAAATTTGAAGTCCTAGGCAAAACGGAGATGAACCTTGCTATGTTAGAGCTGCTATAGTCAGATTTAGCAATTGACTCTATATGAATTCAACAAGCTACATCTAAATTACAAATGGAAAAACTAAAAACATCAACAAGCTTCATTTGAATTACAAATAGAAAAACTAAAAAAACCACTTTTGATATTGGTGGGCGTCATTTTATTCTAGCATAAAGAGTTTTATGATCCAATCCATTTCTTCCCATAAAAAATAAATACAGTTCTCGAGAATGAAAATATTTAACAAATGAAACCAAGAAAATAACCTATTCATCATTTATATTAATGAATTTTATAAATACTACCCGATGCGGGTGTCATTGCGGTCCATTAAAGTCGGAGTTACTCCCCGCCGGCAGCTGTCCCTGCACCTGGCACTCGGGCGCAAATCCCACAAACCCACAGCAATTGAAATGAATGTTACGGAGTACAAAATTATGGTCAGGCATTCGACATTGAATGCGTGCTGAGCTCGAGAGCCCGCGCAGGTTGATTTATCCATGGCTCGGCTTCTGGTTTATTCCATCGCCCTCCTCGGCTCCTTCTATATCCGTCTGCTCTTTTTCCCGCACCCCTGCTTCGTTCTGGCCGCTTGGGAGCTCATTTGGTATATGGTTTTGGCCTGGTCCGCCTACTCTCGGCCCTATCCCATCTGGTCCTGCTTAATTCCCTTCCCAGGTCTCTCTGTTAATTCGAAAATGGTCCGACGTCGTGGAGTTTCTCGCCGTGGAGGCACCACTGGCAATCGAGGCCGCGCTTCTCAATCTACTCCCCAGAATATAGTTCCTCTGGCCTCAGCCTCCCCGTCCTCTCCGCCTTCTGGTCATAGTAGGCCCCTCCCGCACAATTCCTTCCAAACAACCCGCTTCAAATTCCATAGTAGGCTCAATAAACCCGTTCTATCAACCAGTATTATAGTGATCCTTGCTGAGGAGGAGGATAAGCCTAGCAGTTCTGTCCACACCACTACGTCTCAGTCTCAGGATGATAGCGTTCTTCAGGGAGAGGTGGCTGGCGTTGTGTTCAATGGTGACAATATGCAGGAAGAGGGTAATGCGCCTGAAGCTCCTCCGCCTCCAGTGGACTCTACACAGCGCAATTTGCATGCAGGTGAGCCGGAGCATCCTCCCGGTGGCATTCTGAATTTGGAAACTCCTCCAGGTGGCGGCGACATGGGAGATGCAGACAACACGGTCGTCACGTGGATGGGCTCTCCTAGCCAGGTGGAAAGGGATGCTCTAGACTCTCAGAAACATGTTTGATGAATTTGGTACAATGCCCACTGATGGCAGTCTCTCTTTTGGTCTTTTTCATCTTTCTGTTATGCTTCTCTGGATAATGGTAACTCTGTTTTGCTTCAGCTCTTGGTTTAGTAATGATACTCGCCATTGTAGTCCTATGAATTGTATCAGATCATGGCTCAGCAAGCTATTGTTTTTGTCTAATTTTGCATATGGCTATCAAGGCAGAATGTTTATCAGTAAAGCCATAGTCGTCGATAGTACTGTAGTGATAATCACAGCTCTGGTTCACACTTTTGTCTGTAAGGGATTTGAAAAATATGTCTTAAGGTTTCTCAATCCCGGAATGGTTGTCAAAGGGGTTTATGTGTATCAGGATATCTGGTTGAGGGCAGGCTTCAGCCCCCTCTGAGGTCTTGACCTCTTTGTACATATATTTTTTCTCCTTTTTTTAATAGAAGTAGCCTTTACCCAAAAAAAAAAAATAATAATGAATTTTATAAATACTATATAAATTTTAAGTGTTTAGTGTAGTTTTAAAAATTTCACTTCCACAATAATTGTGTGTTTGGAAAGTAATTTAGAAATAGCACATAAATTTAAAATAATTTTTTTCGAAATAATCTAAAATTATAAAATGAAGTTTTTAAAGTATGTAATAAAATTAATCATTTTAAATATGGTAAATGATTAATAAAAAATAATAACATTTAAAAAGCATTTAATGTAAATTTATAAAATATAAAAATAAATTAATATCATCGAAAATAAGAAATGTAAGTTTATAAAATAAGAAAAATGTTATATTATTTAATAAAAAATAAATTATAGGTAATAATTTAATAAAATTGATGTTTTCCTTACTAAATTTTAGATTACTTTGATTATATGAAAAAAAAAAAAAAATGCAAATGACTCATTTCTTATTGAAGTTTTCTAATTAGAGGTACACAATTTTTCATAAATATTTCATAAATGTTAAAAATAAAAATGGTTCATAAATATTAAAAATAAAAATGGCAGATGTCAAATTTAGATATTGAATAGTCGATTAATGCATAATTTCAGTAAAATAATTGTTGTTTTCTATGTTATATTGGCATAATTTTTCAATGTTCTCAATATTTTTTGGTATTTATTGTTCTTTCTTTGTAATAAAGGTTGTATTTCTCGAAATATGAAATATTCATGTATGCAGTTGATTGTTTCAAATTTTTCAAGCGTACAAATAGGGATGATATCATCCTCAATAGGGCTCCTTGGCAAAATGATATGGAAGAACAATACCAAGAATGGGTTTAGAGCTCTAACCAAGGTCATGTGAGGACAACAACCTTAAATGGAAATTCTCAAACTTAATTATTAAGAAAACCTCTTATAAATCACACAACATTTCTTCTCTCGGACATATTTCAACTCTATGTGGTTTATGAGACACTATCATGTTTTTTTAGTGATATTGATGGATATTTACATGTTAACAACAATCAGAAAAATATAATAATTATTTTGAAAATTTAACAAAGCTTTTCAAGATCAAGTCTCATGAAAGGTGTACAATCCACAATTTAAGTATACAACTAATTAGATCAATTATGCGATTTACAATCAACACATAACCATTCAACTAATTAACATAGAATTAATGATAAACTCTCTTTAATTACTAAACGCACATGGTAAATTTTCTTTAACTACTAAACACACATGTAATGTTTTCATATTTTAAAATAGACATTCACAATACTCTACTAATTTACGGCTATGTGTTTTTTAAATAAACTTTTCCCTTTTTTTCCCTAAGATAAATTGTGTTTATTTTTTTAACAATAATATCAAGGAAAACAATGTTATGCTTTTCATTTTCGCATGTTGAATATCAACAAATTTATAAATCTAAAAGGTCCAACATAGCTGAAAGCCGCTCTGATACCATATGTAACAATCCATAATTTAAATATACAACTAATAGATCAATTATGAGATTTCAGCACACAACAATTCCACTAATTAGCATAGAATTTTGAAAAATATGAGTAAAGACAACTTACTTGTACCGATGATATTCCTTACTTGTGATTTCATAGTTGAATGTTATTTGAATCTTGCTAACCGCAACAAAGTTTTGGGGACAACTCTCCACCCAATCATAGGCTCAGTTGCATAAAATCTTTCTACAGTTGGCCACTCTCGAGCCCTCAATCAACATACTACTGCCAAGTTTTCCTTTGCCTCTCAACACTCTTCTCGAGAAGAATTATCATTTCATTCCATCTTTGTATATTAAATAGAACCAACTGTTCCAAAAATGGAAAGGAATTGGAAAGGAATCTGGATGCATGAAAACATGCAACTTTTATTTCTTTGTTTTAGATAATTCAATATTTCTCTTAATTGATCTCTTTCTTTTTTATTTCATTTTTTCTATTTTTGTTAACTTTATTTATTCTTACTTTTTTATAGTATATTTCTATATATTTATTTAAAATTTTAGTTTATTATTTACTATTTTATTTATTTACTATTATTATATTTTTTCATTATTTAGTATATTTTTACTATTATTATTATTATTATTATTATTATTATTATTATTATTATTTATTGTTTTATTTACCTATTATTATGTTTTATTTATTATTGATTGTTTTATTTACCTATTATTATGTTTTATTTATTATTTATTGTTTTATTTACTTATATATTGATATTATTTCTATTATTATTATTATTATTAGACAATACAAAAGGTATATTAAAACATAGGACCATTTTAAAAGATTTTGGCATCTAAGTCAGATATGGATACCATTAGCAATGTTAATAGGTTTAGCGAACTATATCGTGATTTAAAAAAAAAAATTAAAAAGGTTATTTACAAAATGAACTTTATACTACTAAGGCATATTAAAACATCAAATAGAACATAAGACAATTTTAAAATATTTTAGCCTTTAAATCTGATATGGATACTATTAACAATGTTAATAGGTTTAGCGACTTATACCATGCTTTAAAAAAAATATATATATATATTTATAAAATGAACTTTGTACAACTCAATATATTAAAACATCACATTTAGAAAATTTTGGCCGTTAAGTCAGATATAGATACCATTAGTCAAGTATAAATACCATTAGCAATGTTCATAAATTTAGCTACTTATACAATGATTTAAAAAAAAAAAATTAAAAAAATTATTTACAAAATAAACTTTGTACAACTCTAAGTACTATTTTGTAAGACTGTACGTAATATGATGCCTACAACTACAACACATACCGGTTTTTTATGTAGTATTGTAAGTATCATTGAATAATTTACACTTAAAAAATAGATTTAAGACTTTGTATTTTATTATATTTATTGTTAATTACACTTTTAAATATAATCACGTATTTATTTCTCTACGTACTATGATGCCTACAACTACAACACGTACTGGTTACTTTGTATTTTATTATATTTATTGTTAATTACACTTTTAAATATAATCACATATTTATTTCTCTACGTACTATGATGCCTACAACTACAACACATACCGGTTTTTTTATGTAGTATTGTAAGTATCATTGAATAATTTACACTTAAAAAATAGATTTAAGACTTTGTATTTTATTATATTTATTGTTAATGACACTTTAAATATAATCACATATTTATGATTAATAAAGATACACTTATTTTTAAATTATAGACATTTTATTAATCTTAAAATTGATATTTTCTAAACAACTTAATATATAAAAGAAAATTGGAAAAAACTCCTTAAGACAAATAAATAACTTTCATCTCTGCCAAACTAAACCTAAATAATATATTAAAAAACATTAAATTGTCAAATTTAAATCTTTAAATATATAGAAGTAATACATGTTTAATTTTAAATATTTCAAATAATATATTAAAAAAACGTAACCCTTTTCGCAATCTTCGAAATTAAACCTAACTAATACATGTAAAAAAAGTTGAAATATTTTACTATGGAATGAAGGAAAACAACGCAAATAATAATATTATGATAATCAATTTGTTTTATAAAATTGGTTAATGTTACGTATCATAAAATATCAAATCACTCTACAGCACGGCATCAATTTTTTATATAGGTTAATATTTTATTAAAATAAAATAATTAGTTTAAATTAAAAAATATATGGTAAAGAAATAAAGATATCAATTTTTTATATAAGTTAATATTTTATTAAAAATAAAATAATTAGTTTAAAATTTAAAATATATATATTAAAGAAATAAAAATAATTAATTTTAAAAATTTTGATGAATTTGGAGTGTGTTGTAAAACTGTTTTTTTGATTATTTAAACATTTTGAGATAGGATTTAAGGACATTTAGTAGGGATAAAATCAGAAAGTAATTTTATATATAATTCCAAATGATGTGATTTTTCTTGAATAATAATCAACCTAAATTAATATCCACCGGTAGTTTGAAACAATTGAATTATAATAAATATCCATAGGTAGTTTGAAACAATTGAATTATAATAAGTTTTTTGAAACCATAGAATTATAATAGGAGTTGTTTTTTAGTGTGATTTTTTGGACTTTTATAATAAATTTTTTTGAAACAATAGAATTATAATAGGAGTTGTTTTTTAGTGTGATTTTTTGGACTTTTAGGTGTAAGAATATCGCAGAAAAATTTGAGGTGAAATCTTGATTTGTGTTATTTAAACTGGTTTTTTATTACACTCTAAAAATCCCTAGGCACTTGAATAATGCACAGATTATATCAAACTCGTGATTTCAATAAATTCTTATGAGATTTTAGATAAATAAAAAAAAACATACCCAAAAAACTTCCAAAAAAAATAGACAACTCCGTTAAAATAAGTTAAAGTAAGTTTTTCAAGGTTTTGGAAAAAAAAATTAATTTGAAAATCTTAAACCGATAAAACTGCTTCCCGGAAAGCTTGGGAGAGTTGGTTAACGTCGCGTGACAATCCCTTGGGCACGGACTTGAAGGAACAGGAACCGGTTTCAGTGGATTGAAAACCTAGAACGAAGGAAACCTCCAAAAACCGCTATCCGCCACGACAATGTAACATATAATTAACCATTCCCAAAAAGTCAGCAAATCCCCTATTTATGGCGAAGCAAGAAGCAGTAACATGAGGCGCTCTGCAATTCTCTTGGATCACAATATTCACCTTCGGCTCTTTTTTAAACTTTATCTTTACACTGTTATGAATAGAATTGCCATGAATTCACGGACGGTTTATTTTTTAATTGTCCTAATTTCTGCAACACTGGGTTCAGCGGCAGCAAAGCAGGACGCGAACATTACTGAATTTATAAAATCCTCGTGCAACGTGACTCAGTATTCGAAGCTCTGCGTTTCAGCTCTTTCTGCCTACCCGGTATCTTTCCAGCCCACGCAGAAGGAGATGACGAAGGCAGCCGTGAACATGACCCTGGTTTTTGCCCGCAACGTTTCCGTTTGGGCCACCGGCCTGAAACACAGAAGTGCCAAGATGAGTGAAGGAGAAAGAGCGGCGCTTGAGGATTGTATTGACAATTTCGAGGACGCCAGGGACGAGATTCACGAATCTCTGGCGAAGCTGAAGCACTTGAGGCAGAACACCTTCAATTCTCAGATGGCTGACGTGCAGACCTGGTTGAGTGCCGCCCTCTCCAACGAGGACTCCTGCCTCGACGGCTTTCAGGATGTCCAGGGTGGGGCGGTTAAGCCCATCGTCACGATCCGTGTGCAGATTGTGTCTAAAATGATCAGTATTGCCCTGGCCCTCGTGAATGCATTAGCGGCCACCGGAGGGGGAAATGACATCCCTCTTTGAAAAGCCAGAAAAGCTGAGTGGTCGTTACGTCTGAGACATTTATACCTGTACTCAATATTTAATTGAATCAGCTTATAAGTATTGTAAAGATTACGTTTACATAATCAGGTTAGAATGAATTGTAACTATGTCCTGTCATAAAAATTAGCATAGATTTATTTAAATAAAGGTAGATTTACTTTAAATAAAAATTTAATTTAATTTGTGTTAAGGATTTAATTTGTGATGATGGTTAACCAATATAGTTACACATTATATATGAGCAAAATTTCAACTTTGATAACTAAGTACATAGTTACACATCATACTGGGCTGTAAAATGAGTCTCTCAGCACAATGAATGAGAAAATTGTTTAATTTTTCTTTAATAAATAAATAAATAATTTAACAAATTTGTAATTTTTAAATATGTTTATTTTTGAAATTGGGTTTTTAAAATTTTACTTTTATTTAATTTAATTATCAATAATTATGAAATTGATGGTAGGAATATTCTATAAAATATGGTTTTATGGCTAAGATTTATTTTCAAAGTAGTTACTTATTTTATTTTATTTTATTTGCTCTTTTAGTTAAATTCATTAATTAAAAAAAATGTCATACGAAATGAGTTATGACTTTTTAGGCACTAGGTATTGATATATGGTATTGTAATAAAGCCTATTTATATAGAATTTCCATTTTATTATGGGGTGAATCTCCAGAATGTTGTTACATGTTCTTTAAAAATTATATAAGTTTAACTTATATACTAATTCTTTTTATCATTAATGATAATTATTATAATTTCTTTTGTGGGGTGAACAACCACATAGAATTTTTAAAAATGTATATAAGTTTTTTTATTACATATTACATATGTTTATATTGTTTATCCACATTTGAACCAGGAATCTCTCTTCCGTGGAAGATTTGAACCAGAAATCTCTCTTACATGGCCATAGCCAGAGGATGCCTTACCTAGGTTAAAAATGGACATAAGTTTAACTTATATATTAATTATTTTTAGCATTAATAATAATTATTATAATTTCTATTTTAGGGTGAACACCCACATAGCATTTGAACAAATGACCATTTTACATGAAGTAATTTAATAGAACATCCATTGATCATCAATCCAAAGTCTCATGGGCTATTGTTATTATTATTTTAAATAAATTTATAATTTAGTTAATTTTTATGACTCTTTTTTTAATTTTAACAACTTCACATATATAATGAAGTAAGTGTTTTGATGTTTATTATGAATTGATGTCTATCCTCATTTATAATTCACTTATTTTATATAAGTATACTAATCATTAATTTAACATTTTTAAATAAATATTTTTAACCTACCATAATAAAATTGTGTCACATAAAATATATAACATTATTCTTCAAATGAAATTTAGTGTGGGAAAAAATAAAAAACATAAAGATTAATTTACATACAAGAGAGTGAAATAATCAGTCCTTGTAAAAGATTAAAGAAGTTGTAAAAACATATCAGCAAAAACTGCTAGAATTTAGATTTAACAAAAATTATTTGATAGCAGTTGAGAGGAGGTAAATAATAAATAACGTTGCTTTTTTTCGTACTAAAAAATAGTAAATAACGTTAACTTAAATCTAAATTTAAGATTTCTCAAAATAATTGGATAGCAATAAAGAGATCGAGAAAGAAAAAGTAAATAGCAAATAACATTGACTTAAATCCCACCATATTCTCGAATAAAAATAATTGACTTAAATCCAATTAACTTTGTAGGCAAAGCTAACCATCGTCAGAGGCTCGGCAGAGTGAGTCACCGTGAGTCTTCAGCTATAATGGTATGTTTATATGATGATGGTGTTAGAAGAGGTTTCCTGTGTTATCCAGTGCCTAGCCTCTTCTAAGTGGGACTCTTCAACCTATTTATTGACTTCATACATTTAGTCTTTCTTTATAACTTCATATGTTTAGTCTTTTATTTTTTTTTATGATGGTATTATAATACCGGTATTGGAAAAGGTCCCTATAATTTAATGGTATTTTTCTATAATGATGGTGGTATCGGAAGAGGTTCCGTGGAATACAAACCCACTATTCTAAATTTTCTTTGTCCTAGTCTATAATTGAATGGGAATACTTCAAATTTTGATCTCAAATACCATGGGGAATATTATTTCAATTTTGGTTTCTAAAAACATAAATATCTTGAAAAATTTTCATAATAAGATTTTTTATTTTAAAATATAGATTTACAAGTAGTCTCACCAATATTCTTTTACGACCTATTTCATTTTTTCTTTATAACCTTCCACTTCTTTTTTAATACCAACTGCAATCTTTTTGCTGGTTAAAATAATCTTACAGCCTAGTGGGCTACTTTTTCAGCTTTCCTTTAAATGTTGGGAGGGAGGTTCAAGGGTAGGTAATCCGAAGGTAAATCTTTTTCTTCCTTGGATTTTCTGCTAATTGATTCAGGGCTATCTCAGAGGCAATTTTGCCATGGTAAATGAAAAGGCGTTGGAAAAGGGGACGAGAGGACACGAGGTCATGTAAGAATGGAGATGGCCATTCCAAAAACAGATGACAAAAATAGAGGAGAAATGGCGGAAGCTACCAAAGGCAAGACCTGGACCAGCGTCACAGAATTACTAACACCACAAGCTATGTTTGCTGCACCATTATTAGTCTCTCATTATGTTGCTAGCAAGCCTTCAGCCCTTCATATGGGCCTCTGTTTAATATTTTTAATATCACCGATCCAAAACAAAATTGATACGATAATGACAACGAAGAATATGATTTTAGTGGCTAGGACCGTACAATGTGCTTTTAGTGTTTTAGAAGGGTTCACAACTATGTGCTCAGTTTATATCTTTCCGTCCTCAATTTGCTGTCATTTCTCGTACAATATCTGCTTTCGGTTCACTTGCTTCCTATAGCTGCTTCATGTTCACTCCACATTTTTGATCCAATATGTGCTTCAACTTCCACATTTTTGATCCAATATGTGCTTCAACTTCACTCAATTCTGCTTCATGTTCACTCAACCCTTTTAATTCAATATGTGCTTCAACTTCACTGAATTCTGAATTGAAAGAATATATCATATTAGAAATTTGATAAGCAACCTTAATAAGTCTAAGGTAGTTTTTAGTATTTTGCATTACAACAAATGAGGATTACATAGATCAAAATTTTTCTGATATTGGTCTTGTCTCAAGGGAAATGACTAGTAATATAAGTTCAAAGTCTCAAGGTTGTTAAGACTTTTCTAACATGAGTATCTTGTAAATAGAAACTTATAAAAACAGATCTTTCACATGACAAAAAAGATTACTAGTGCTACAAGCAAAAAAACCCAGTGAGTCATAACAACTATTGGGCAGAATCTCCCAGAATTTATACAGGCTGGTCACTACCCCATTAGAAGAGAAAGAGATGTTGGCTGATCTCCTGGCTAGAATGGTTTATACTGTGAATTTTTTCCTCCAAAATTGGGCTGAGTCCACCTGCAATATTTAAATAACTTGCCTGCTCATGATCTATTAAGTGGCGCTCCAAGTAAAATGAAAACCTAACTAAAACCCCTTTCGTACATATCGGCTTAAAGTGGATTATCAATCATCCTTAATTATATTATATATTTTTTGAAATATTTCAAAAATATTGAGATATTTCACTTTAACTTTATTCATGTTCATCGTATTTCCAGAATTTGCACTCAGATTATCTAATACAAATGAAATTCTAATACAAATGAAATTCAGTTACTCGAAACTGATATCAGATTAAAAATTAGATAAGCAACCACAGCAGATTGAGCGCGCCGATGATCAAATGTACACAAATTGAGTGAACTTGAAGCAGATGTAAACGAATGGGGCCAACCTGAAGAAGGTATCATATTCGAAATTGGATAAGCAATCACAGCAAATTGGGGGCATGAATGATCAAATTGAAAAGGTACTGAGTGAAAGCGAAGCAGACATCAGATTAGAAATTGGATAAGCAATCACAGCAAATTGAGGGAGTGGATGATCAAATTGAAAGGGTATTGAGTGAACTCGACGCAGACATCTGATTAGAAATTGGATAAGCAATCACGGCAAATTGACGAAGTGGATGATCAAATGCAAGGGGGCGCAAGAACAACCGCATTAAGAAAATAATGTCAGATGAATTGGAATATTCACAACAGTTTATAGATCACTATTACCTAGAAACGAGGGTAGATAAACTTTACTTTTCGTCTAGGTTTTCTCCTAAAAAGGTTTAGTAGAGTATATTTTGGTGTTCATTGTGATTGATGTGTGGTACTTCACTATGCTCTATATTTTGCACATTTTAACTATTGCATGCATAACCAAAAAAATTAGTAATAGTGGATCTAGAAACTAAAATAATTAACCCTTGATAGTAAAGATTTTGATTTATTTTAATAGATCTATTCATAGGAATTGTTAAGTAAAATATCCATAGAAGCATACAGATGAATGATGAACATAGTTGTAAAAGCAACACATTCTCAAGCCACATGGATGATTTCTTAGTCTTTATTTGAAGAATTGTCATTTAAATAGATACTAGGATTGAAAACCACAAATTCCCAATGAGGTGCCCCTCGTGAATAAGAATGTTTGATATGGCCAAAAAAGTGAGCAAATTATTGGATTGGTTAGACTTTCTTAGACATCAGTTGGAAGTAATGGTTAACTAATCCTTCGTTGCAATACTAATTTTCTTGGGTAATTCCAATTAAACTCCTTTGGGGGAGTTTTGGACCACTTTTTTTTTTCTCGCATCCTTCTTCCATTTTTATAATTTAAAGTGTTCAAAAGTGTAAATGACAAAAAGGAGAAGACCCTTTTGTTGAATTGCATGGGTGATGGACCTCCATATTGTCCCTTATTTAGCTCATCATATGTATAAAGTTGATGTATTTCGCCTTAAGCCTAGACTCTCGTGTGAAACATTTATGCTTTGACCTGCTTTGTAATGGTCAAGGAGGAAATTTTACTTTTTCTTATATATTTATATATAATTTGTAATTTATTATTTTTCGGGGAGCGCTTAATAAAATCAAATCCTAACTTATTTAAACAATTCAAATTTCACAGGAAAGGCATAAGCCCCATAGAACAATGTGCATATTTTTAGGCAATTATGGGATAGTTTCCATCAATAAAGGGATTTATGGGAATCTTATCTAATTTTATTTTCAAGTATAAATAACATTTATTGATAAGATAATTACTCTCATTCTTGTGTTATCATTCATCTATCTTGTTGTTGGTAATTCAATTTTTATTAGGAAGTCAATTTTCTACCTTATGTTTCAAGATAGTTTATGTATGAAAGCCCTTGATCTTAGTGTGCGGATTGATCCAAATTTATAAAGGGATGAAATCAAATATAGATATAAGCATAAACATAAAGATACAACAAAAACAAAACTTCAATTCATTAATAACAAAGTACTGAAAATTGTTTACATGCAGAATGGAAATAAATTAGCTCGGGCAATGGTAGCTTATCTCTGAGAAGAGATGTGGCAGTTACATGTTGGTGAGCTCCAGTATTGCAGCAATGATGCTACAACTCCTGGGACTCCCTACTTTACTTTTATCAACCCGGTAGTTCGTAACAAACTTGGAAGCGATGGTGCTGTATGCACAAGTACTAGCTCTTATTGCAGGCTGTCACTTAATCAGCTGGCACAAGTTCGCTAGGAGCTTAAGCCAACTTCTATGAGTTCTCATAAGAAGCTTTTAGCTGTGATGAAAGAAAGCTAACTCAAAAGAGGCTATTCTACTTGCAAAAAGAAGATGAAAACTAAAAGGAAATGAAACCCCTAGCAAACCCTAGTTTTACCCACTAACCCTTTTTTTGCCAGAAAAAGAGTTGAAACTACTGAAATGGATGCCATGGAGTACTGTCAAGGTAAAATGCATTTACTTAAGCTACTTTTGAAGGAAAATGTGGAATACCCATCTTTTTATACTTTTGAGCAATTTTATGCAGAATTATTATGCTTGTGTTTTAACTATTTGTGGTTGTGCAGAGGTTTGGCGGCGAAAGGAGATGGAGTTGGTTGTTGCAAATGATGAGGAAGGTGTGGAGAGGACCTAAGGAGTCCCTAGCACCCTTCTAGAGATTTCCATTGCGATCAGACTTCGAAAAATCACTCGCATGAACTTCTACAGGAAGTCTGCAAGGGATCTACAGGAAATTCTACAAGAAGTTCTACAGGAGCAGGCCGAAAGTGATTTTTGAAGGTTTGGAGGAGGAAAAATGGTGGGAAAAGGAAAATGAAGGCTGGATGGAGGTGTTAAAGGGTCTAGGACTCTGTTAATGAAGTTCAAACATAGAAAACGATGGTTGGATTTGTTCAAAAGGTCAAGGAAGCAATTTTGCACAAAAATGTAGAAATTAGGGTTATTTGGGAAAGTGTGGCGAATGAGTAGAGAAAACCTTGAGAGATGAACTGGAGCAAGTTGGGTGATGAAAGGATGATAAGCTGGGATGGTATTCAAGTGAGTTGCACACCTGCTTCTAAAAATTGATTCAAGGAGAATTAAAAAAACAGAGTTTTACCTATTTTAACCTAATTCTGCCCTAAAAACCAGAAAAGTGTTGAACAGAACTTTATGGACAGGAAATGATGCAAGAAAGCCATGGAAATTGAACAAGAACAGATCTAATCATGTAAATACAACTAACATTAATTTCTCCAACTCAAAATCTCTCACTAACAATTGCATTGGAAAGCAAAAACAGTGTTTTGGTGGCAGCAAGAGTGCCTTGGTCTCAATTCATGGTCCCACAGAGGGAGAAAGGAGATCAAGGCCTGCTTGGTGGCCTTTTTGTGAATCTTCTTCTATTATTGCAGCAAACTATCTAATCAATCTTGAAACTAGAACAACTATTCTAATCATCAAAAACAACCTAAGTAACAAAGCAAGATTGAATCTAAACAACAGAAATTATTTCATGAATGCAAGAAAAACACATATAAATACAAGAAGGAGGTACTGGGCACTTGGGTTGGGCCCAACCCAAGAACTACAACCCCCTTAGAAAGATCAGTGCTGGTTCAAGGCTGGATTCATTTTCATTGATCAAAAAAATAATAGTCACATCACAAAATTGTCTCCAGAAAGAGCTCGAAAATGAGTTGAATGCATGGTTGCACTAAAGTTTAAAAATAGAATGTTCAATAGCTAACCTACTGAGGCCTGAAGCCTTCTTATTAATACAAGTGAGGACTCCCAACAGTCCTCCTAAACTTTAGGAACTTGGCTACCAAAACTGCAGATAACAGCAACTTCACTAGACCTGCTTGGCTGCCCCTTGAAATCATCATTTTTGGTTGTTGTACTCCGAGCTGTTGATGGAGAACTCAAGGAAGGGGTTATTTAATGGAGGAGACACCCCTCTTATAAGTCCTCAGCCCTGTTTCTTCGAATTTTTTTGCCAATCTGCTCATAAATGCCTGATCCTGGTCCAAAAATGTCCAAAAATCCGCAATAAACACTCATTAGACTTCGTGGTAAAGTGACCATCCCCATTCACTCAATTGACATAAATATATTAAAAAACATGCACAAAAATATGGAGAATGGTGGATTAAATGGAAACAATAGGCAAAATGAGCCCATATAGTTACCCATTTCTGGTTCTCATCATCACCCCCTTGCTAAATGGGTTGTTCATCCTCTGAGCAACTAATCCAGTTCTTCATCCTTGATAGCCTTAACAGCTTCCCTGACATCCCAAGCTTCTGAGGTGATGTCCTCTTCCCTGTCATGAAAACCTACCTTTTTGTCCACTTCCTCCCACTACTTTTGTTCTTCTTCTTCCTTAACCCCTTCTAGTAGTCCTAAGAGTAGTGGAGGACTGAACTTAAGGCCAATCCAGTTGGCTTTCAGGTTTTGCATTGATTGTTTGTATAGGGGCACTCTTGCCAAAGCCTCCCTCATTCTGGTTGGGGAGTGATACTCCCTAATCTTCAAGCTATATGATAAGGTATTCCATCTCCTCATGCAAACATGAAGGCAATCATCACCAAATAATATTTTTGTATCTTCAAAATGGGCAATAGCTTGCGCTTGCCTTTCAACATAATCCGAGAGAACTTAAGGGTTGCTTGCAAGGTGTTGATGAGCATATATGAGAGCTGAGGGGTCTTCCGGTTCTGCCCTGATTAGCAGGGGCTCATTCAGTTCTTTTGCCACGATCTGTTGAACTTCTACTGCTCTTTTTTCCTCATGGCTCATCCAAGAAGCCATAGCCATGAGTTGTACATCTCCCAGTGCCGCATTCGGATCTTAAAAGTTCATATCAGGGAGTGCCATATTGTGTAAGTAGAATTCTGCTAATTGGCCTTATCCTCAGCTAAACTAGTAGCACACAGATGCATAAACTAACCATAATGTCAGAAAGGGATTATGCCCCTTTGGGCCAATGTTTTGAATTGGAATTGGAGCCATTGATCTTTAAGGTACAATTCATAAGATCTAGCAGGTTGTCTACATTGCAAGGCTTCTATTTCCCAGCTGGCCATGCATGCCATTTGGGTTTCTCTTTCTTGCAACTGTTGCTTCAGCATCAACACTTCAACTATTGTCTGAGACTCCCTTTCTTGCTGTTGCTTTATCATGATTTCAACATCAGGCTGTGGCTCTTCCCTTGGCTGTTGTTCCTCTGCTGTTTCCTTGTCTGCTAGGGGACCTTCCTGTAGTTGCTGCTCTTTAGAAATTTGTGTTATGTCTGCCCTTTGAGTTTCCTGTTGCTGTAATTGCTTTTTCAACAGTGCATTTTCCTCCTGTAGCTGGGCTCTTTTAATGCTTTCAGTGTGTCTCACCATTGCCAACTCCCTTCTTAATTCTTTCAGTTGTTCTTCCATGTGGCCTATATCTGCAACTCCCTTGGATTTAGCAATTTTCATCCAGGTGTGTGTTCTAATTCTTTCTTGTTCTAATTCAAAGAAAATGGGTATAGCGAATTTCTATGGGATGATCTTCCCACCATCTAGCAAGTTGTAATATGAGCCCAAATTAGGTTGAGGACTTGGTTTAGGTATCTCCTCGGTCTTGTCTTCTTCTTGTAACTGTTTTGCTACCTCCTCTTCCAATTTTTCAGTCTCCTTTAGCTTGGCCAGCGTTTCTTGTAGAGAGGTCTTAGCTTCCTATAGAACTGTTTTAGTGTCCATCAGTATGATTCTTTCCCTCCAGGTGGAATTTTTGGGACTTCCTTTCTCATAAGTGACAGATATTTTGGAGGGGGATTCCTCCTTTTTTCTCATTAAGAGCATCCTCAATTATTATAGGTTCTTTTGATTGTGGATGGGGCTTGCCCACCTTTATCCTGGTGCTCCTTCTGGCCTTGAAATACATGGATGCTTCTCTTTTTCTTTTTCCCTTTTGTTTTGTTGGAGTTCTCAATGCAGCCAGCACAGCTGCTGCTTCTTTTTCCAAGGTTTCAAGGGATGTTTCTTCCTGTTGTTTTTTCCCTTCATCTTCTGTTGTCTTTTCCATGCCTGCTGTTTCTGCTTGTGTTTCTGCTATTTCTAGCAATGGCTTCTCTTTTTCTTGTCAGGTTCCTGCCTTGCTTATGGCAGTCCTCTTTTGGCCTTTCTTATGCTTTTTCTTCTCACTTTCTGTTCTTTTCCTCTTCTCTATCTTTGGGGTGGTCTTATTTTCTGCTTTAGGTATTACAGTGGGTTTTTCAAGTTTCTCTTCTGCTTCTTGTTCCTCCTCTGTTTCTTGCTCTTCCTCTGTTTGAATATGTGGTGTCTCCTCATGCACTTCTTCCTCAATTTCCTCTTTCTCTTCCTCCTCCTCACTGCCAGATGGGTTGATATCCTCAGTCAAAGTTTTGATGTCATCATCTCTGGACATATTTCTAAAAATGCCCCAAGCTATGGGAATGGTATATGTATGTAAGGCATCTTCTACCAACAGTTTGTAAGCCCATGGTGGGCCAACTGGCCTGGGACTCCTGCATTTAGCTTGGTACTACATTCTATTAAAGACTGGAGGAGGAAATATGGGAGACTCAGTTTTCTAACTGAAGGCAAGTCCATCCCATATCTCAATTCATGTAGTAACCTGAAGTGATAACCATAAATTATGCTTAACCTTTCTTTGCAAGTGATATATTTCTTTATTTGGTAGCTGACTTCATTCCATGTAGCAGGTAAGCTTGTCCTTCTAACCCCATTTTTATCCTCTACAGGATCCTCCCCAGGTTGAAAAAATGTCTTCTTGGCCACCTGTCCAAATGCTTTTTCCTCCTTGCTCCAAGGGAGCCCAGGTGGAAGGCCTGTGACTCGACTGATAAAATCAGGGGTGAGTTCTAGGGACAGACCCCTGAAACTGACTGTGGCATGTGTTTTCGAATGGCATCTTAAGGTCATAAAAAATTCTTCAGTTACCTCATCATCATATCCATGTATTATTTCAAAGAAAATCATCCAATTTGCCCTGGTGAAGAGGGCCACCACCTTAGGGTGCTCATGTAATTGGTTGGAGTTCAAAGGCTCCTTCCTCATAAACCCTCTTGGCATGGTGTTGAGTGGTTTCTGAAGTGCTTCGGTGAGGAGAAAAACAGCAATTGCAAAAATCAGAGACAGAGGGACAGTTGAGTTTTGTTTTTTTCTCTGATCTGTAGGAGGAATTTCTGTGTGCTCCTTCTCACAACATCAAATTGCGATATTTCCTCTATTTCAAACTGCTCTTATCCTAAATTTGATCTTTTTCTTTTGGAAAGAAAAAAAAAATTGACAGAATAGAGGATAAATAACACAGGGTTTTTCTCAGAGAATAGACAGATATGCAAATTCAATTTTTTTCACACAGGCTAGTTTCTACGATTGCAAGTGTTTTCTTTACAGTAGAATATGAGAAAGAAAAAGACAGGCTTTGAATGCAGAGAAGAAAACATAGAACTGTGTAGAACTCAGGGAAAATATGCAGGCAGACTTTTAAACTCCTTTCTTTCAATCCAATGCTGTGTTTTTAACCCACCACCTTATATAAATAAGTCATATGCAGGGAGGTTTCCTGAGCCTACCTCGTTTTAAGCTCGAATTTTGATAAAAATCTCGAGTTTTCCTTCTGCTGGCTGTTCTCTGCCTTTCCTGTAGAAATTCTCCGGCTCCTGTAGAATGCAACAGGGCTCCTGTAGAGCCTGATAGGCAAGAGGGTTTCGAAAAAACTGGTAGAAAACTGGCGGAGGATGACTGGTTTGTTGCTCTGAAGGTGGTAGATGAACACTGCAGTAGAAAGCTTCGTAACATGCAAATGAACCAAAAGGGTGGTGGAGGCTAGGAGTGCATTATACTTAACTGTAATCCGCGATGAGGAGATGAGGTGGCCGGATGGGTAAGTTATCCCCATTCGGACTGTTGGTCTGACACCAGTGTCATTATGATTCCTCATGCCACCTGACCGCCATCACCTCCCTTACTCCCATTATCTGCTACCACCACTACTAGTTTCAAATGCCTTCTTCCCGAGTTGACATGCCGCACATGCTGACTGCGTATCTAATCAGCAGTTTGAATTTGGATGTGGCTCAACTGAATTCGCAAAGGTGTGTGAACTGAAAGAGGGTGGCCAGTTAGCTGGCCACCAATTCCACATAATTGACCATTCCCACAGTTTGTGCAGCTCTGAAATATTATTCATGCAATCAAGGAATAGGTTTAGGCACTTACCTGCTCAGTCGTTGTTGTGTTATGCATATTTCAGATTTTGGCACTTCATTTCCTTGTTGTTGTTGCTGCTTGCACTCTGCATGCTCGGCCTTGGGTTTTTCCGATGATCTCCCATTCAAACATTTCTCTTCATACGTCCTATTGCGCTGACCCTGTCTCTGGAGTATGTTTTCTAAAGGGATCAGCTGCTACAGGAATCTTGTAGGATTTCCTGTAGCTGCTTCTCCCTTTGAAATTCAAGCTAATATGTGAGTAAGGCTAAACTTGCTGAAGAAGGTCTCGACTGAGAAGAAATCACAGCAAGAGGGTATCAGGTAGGGATGAGTAAAACTATTGCTGCCTTTATTTCTCATCTTTTTTCTTTTTGATGTGTGTTTGCAGGATGACAGAAACAAAATATCTGTATGTGGCTGTGTAGGGACAAAAACAAGTGGAGATGTAGGTGTACAGGGATGGAATGGTGAAATGGGAAGATGGATGGTGGTAAAGAGGTTCAAAGGCTGCTAGACAAATTTCCAACCCTCGTGTTCCGTTTTAAAATGGATTTTGGCCTTCCTATAATTTCTACAGGATCCTCCTGTAGAAAACACAGAGTTTCCTGTAGGATGCAAGATTTCAGAACAAATGAGACCAAAACTTGGGAAAGGATAGTAGTGATGGGGTGATGGACTGTGAAGGGTGCATGCAGCCTGTCATGTCTTTTCCTCTTGTGCAACCCTCCTGCAATGACCTTCCTACAACCTGCAATTTATTCAAAAGAAGTTAGGTTTTTTCTTTTTTTTCTTTTTTTTCTTTTTTTTTTTTGAGACAACTAGGGCGCCTCTAGGAGGTTTTCACCCTCACTACCTGCCCTGGGCTTCTCTAAGAGGTTTTCACCCAGGGATCTTTTATTTAATTTTCTTTTTTCTCTGTATTTTTTTTTTCTTTTTTTCTTTTTTTTTGGCTCAGGGTGTGGGTGCAGTGGAGACAGGGAGCTACTCCACTACCAGCACTAATTTACCCACAATTTCAATGAACTCCTGCTTGGAAAGGGGCTTCCTGTAGATCTTCAATTGATGTCCATTGATGAGCATGGGGATGGCTTCTTCATCAATGGTCCAGATAAGGACTGAACCATTGTCATTGCATTTTTCTACTGTATATGGTCCCAGCCATCTGGTTCTTAGCTTGCCCTTGAAATATTTGTACCTTGAATCATACAACAGCGCCCAATCTCCCAGCTGAAATTGTTTCTCTTTGAGGTGTCGGTCATGCCATATTTTTCTTTGAAGCTGGACTACCTTTGAGTGGAGAAGGGCATGCATTCTCTGTTCATCTAATCCATTTAGCTAAAGAAATCTTTGTTTTTATGCATGGCTGAGGTCTAGGTCCAGCTGAGCTGCCAGCCTTAATGTGTTATATTCAAATTCTATGGACAACAAAGCCTTCTTCCCATAGACCAGCTCATAAGGTGTGAAACCTATGGTAGTTTTCCAAGTAGTGTTATAGGCCCAAGTGGCCTCAACCAATCGGTCTGCCCAATCTTTTCTGCTGCTACTCACTACCTTAGTCAAAATTCCTTCCAAAGCTCTATTAGTGACTTCCACCTGTCCATTCGCTTGCGGATGATAAGGGGTGGAAGTTCTGTGCTTAGTCTTGTGATGTGTGAGCAGGCCTTCAATCAGATTGGAGGTAAACTGAATTCCTTGATCTGTGACCAATTCTCTTGGATAGCCAAACTTGTAGAAGATATTTTCCCTCAAAAACTCAGCTAATTTTCTTTTGTTGTTGCTTTGATTGCCTTTGTTTCTGCCCACTTGTCAGGTAATTCATGCACAGAATGATGTAAGACTTCTGCTTTGAAGGAGGATTGATAGGACCCACAAAGTCCATGCCCCACTTCTCAAATGGCTCGAAAGTCACTTGAGGCTATAGGGGCATCTCATTCTTTGGAGTAGGTTTCCCCATCCTTTGACATTGGTCACATTGGCTGATGTATCTCCTGACATCTTGATGAAGAGTGGGCCAATAGTACCCTACCTACAAAATTTTGAAGGCAGTCCTCTTTGCTGCAAAGTGGCCCCCACAGGGCTCATCATGACATGTTAGGAGGATGTCGAAAACTTCCTCCTCCCTGACACATCGCTTCAAAATCTGATCTGGGCCAAGTTTAAAATAATTGCCCCCAATCCAATTGAATGGGGCACTTTTCCTCACGATCTTGCTCTTCTCCTTTGAGGACAGGTGTGGCGAAAACTGTGTTGAAACCAAATAATTTGCTATATCAGCAAACCATGGAGAGAGTACTAAAATAGAAAATAGGTGTTCATTGGGCATTTGATCATCCACCATCCCTTCTTCACCTGCAGGTAGATCTAGTCTAGACAGAAAATCAGCAACAACATTTTCCTTACCTGGCTTGTCAACAATGGTCAAATCAAATTGCTGCAATAAAAGTAACCATCTAATGATATGAGCATTTACATCAGGTTTATTCATCAAATACCTAATTGTAGCATGATTAGTATGTACAAATGTTTGATAGCCAGTGATGTAGTGTCTGAACTTGTTCAGGGAATGGACTACAGCTAGGAGCTCCTTTTCAGTTATAGTGTAGTTTAATTCTGCCCTGGATAGGTTTTTACTAACAAAATATATGGCATACGATAGCTTCTCTTCAACTTGTCCTAGGGATGTTCCTATAGCTTTGTTCGAGGCATCTGTGTCAATGTAGAAAGGTAGGCCCAGTTTGGACCTCTCGAGATTGGGGCAGTTACCAGCTTACCTTTCAAAGCATCCAGAGCCTCTTGACAGTTGTCAGTCCATATGAAATCAGCATCTTTTCCCAAAAGACCAAACAATGGAGAGGCTAGCTTGCTAAAATCCTTAATGAATCTTCTATAATACCCTGCTAAGCCTAGAAAACTCCTAACATATCTTACCTTTTAAGGAGGTGGGACCCTTTGGATGATAGAAGTCTTATTGGGATCCACCTATAATCCTTGCTGAGAAATTGTATGACCTATCACGGTCCCTTCAATCATTAGGAATTCACATTTATCAGGACTGAGGGATAGGTTCATTTCAATACACTTGTAGTAAACTTTCCTCAGGTTAGTCAATTCGTTTTGGAAGTTAGAACCATATGGGGTAAAGTCATCCATATAGATTTCCATTGAATCATGAACCAGCTCAGCAAATATGCTCAATACTGCTCTCTAGAAAGTGGCAGGAGCATTGCACAACCCAAAGGGAAGGACCCAATAGGAAAAGGTACCCCATGGACAAGTGAAAGTGGTTTTATCTTGGTCTTCCAGGCTGATTTGGATCTGGTTGTGCCCGCTAAACCCATCTAGGAAGGAAAAGAACTTCTTCCCTACCAAGCCATCTAACACTTGATCTATGAAAGGCAAAGGGAAATGGTCCTTCTTGGTGGCCTTGTTAAGCTCTCGATAATCTACACAGATCCTCCACTTCCCATTTTTCTTTGGCACTAGCACCAAAGGAGAAACCCATTCATTGTCAAAGATGGGGTAGATGAATCCTGCATCCAGCAGCTTTTGCAGTTCTTCTTTGACAATGTCCTTGAGGGTTGGATTCGTCCTCCTTTGAGGCTGCCTGACTGGTTTGCAATCCTCTTTAATGTAAACGTGATGAGTACAGACTAAAGGGTGGACTCCCTTCTGTTATAGACATTTTTGTGCCCTAAAACTCCAAGCATGAAATGTCCATAAACCAAGGGCTCCTAAGTCCCTAAAAGTGTTGTTCTAACCCCTAAAGGAACAAGGTCAACAGATTACAGCTTCTCCCAGAAGTTCTCCACCAGAAACTGCTCAGAATTGGTCAAAACAGGATCATTGCAGCTGCTCCACTGGCTAGGTGCGTTGCATCTCACCCAAATGCACTGTGAGGGTGCGTTGCATTTCAAAACTCCCTTCTGTACGGTGCGATGGGCGAGAAATGACAAATGGCAGTGTCATTCCGCGAGGTAGAGAGGCAATGGAAGCTTCCAGAATCTTCTCCTGTGACACTTGCCTCACTGAATTCGACCAAGGATGAGTAAGAGGCCCTCAGTCTCCAAGTGGAAGCAAGAACTGACAGAGAGAAGACACTAATCAAATCACAAGCTGACTCATCCTCCTTATAGATATCTATATATGGATCCCTCATCCCAGAGATCCAAAGGCTGGAATTTTGCATATTGTAAGGAATTGTTGTTGGTTTCTAGAGACAAACATCAGATTTTTGGGTGATTTATGCTTCGTTTGAGGTGAAGAGGGGCTTCTTTGCTGGGAGGTTGATGCTGGGTCGGAACCACTGGTTGTAACTCCTCCTGGACCTTTTCTTGTTTATCAATAAAAACTATTTGAGTTCTCCTCCATGCTTTTGTATCATTGATGCTTGTTACATTTGTATGGTTAACTTAAATCTGATCCTAAGTTGTTTATGAATATAGATCCATGTCCTTGTATAGTGTTCTTCTTCTGTGATCTTACAGGTACTTTGTGAAGCTGAGCATGCAAGGGAGCAGGTAGCTGGAGACTATCAAAGAAGAGAGGGATTGGATCAAAGGATTAGCGCAAGACACGAGTTGGTTCTTTCTATTCCTCTCTATCTATAATTCATAAAGGAAATACAAAAGTAGTTTTTCTCTGTTTGTTTCTAAGGCAGCTGTCACACCTTAGTGGGATAGAGCAGTTCTAAATAGACACTTTTCCATGTAACACCTTCATCTCCTTATAGCTCCAAGCAAAAGCATCCAAATGGCTACTCAATAAGCTACACAACTCTTTCTCCTGAGAGGTGGATAGGGCTGAGTTGATCCTCAAGGTTCTTTTTGGGCCAAAATCCACATTCTTAACTCGGAGAGAAGTCAGATCAACCACACAGAGATCAACTGAAGCATTGGTTTCTTCCACCAACTCTTCTAATGGAAACTCACTAGGGGGCAGATTTTGAATCAAATCCTCAGTAAGTTCATCCTCGGTTTGAGGACCCCCCTTGGTCACTTCCACTATGCACAATGGTGTGGAGTAGACTTCATCCTCATCTTCCTGCTCCAACCAGAGGGGTAAATCATGTTCCAGAAGATGTTGGGCAGGAGGATAGAAGACTAGCTGCTTGGACATATGCCCATTCTTGATTGTCATGTTCCCAGCCCGGCAGCTGATGTAGGCATCTACAGTAGCCAACCAAGGTCTTCCCAGGATGATAAGATACCCAGTGAGCTTTGCCTTTGGTTGGAGAACCAAGAAATCAGCAGGGTACTCCCAGGAATCAATAGAGACCATGCCATCTTCCACAATCCCCTCAGGGGTCACGGTGGAGCGGTCTACTAATTGCAATACTGTTGAGGTCTTTCTTAGGGAACACTGAAGTTTGAGCTAGAGCATAGTGTCCCTGGTCATCACATTAATGGCAGCCCCTAGATCAATAAAAGTATGGGGGATTATGGTGCCATTGATGTGGACATCAACTACTGGACTCCCAGGGTCTAGATATTTTGGACAAACTACCTGCCCCAACAGTAGATCGGACAGTTGTCCTATGACATTGATAGTTGGGGCATCTCTCTTTTGCGTGCCTGGGTGTTTAAAACACTTCTCCTTGATCATCTTGTTGTATATAGGCACATACTTTATGGCTTGGAGAAGGGGTATTTTTACACATAACTGTTTCAGTTCTCCTAGAAGTTCAGTTTCTTCTAGGGTCGATTGTGTGGTTCCAGTTAGTCTCTTAGGAAAGGGTGGAATGGCTTTCGGTTCACTTTCCTGTTTCTCTTCTTCATCCTCCTTAGGAGGAGGTTGGATGTCTGGGAGGACCTTCCCAGAACATAGGTTGATCTCCTAAATCTCCACATCATAGGTAGGGCATGTTGTCTCTCCAGTATATACCTGCTAGGCCTCTCTGTTATTGGGGTTCGGGTTCGATTGAGCAAGTATTTGGGGTTGTCTTGGAGGAGCAGGAGGTAATGGTTGTGGTTAAGCAGGTGGTGGAGGCAAAAGAGCGAGAGGAGAGTTGTATTGGGGCCTCCACCCCTGATGAGGTGCATTCCACTGAGGTTGTGGTTGAACGTGAGAATGAAACGAATGAGCAGCAGGTTGAGTATGGTATTGAGATGGATACGACCAAGGAGGGGGTGTGGACTAGGAAGGATGAGTAGGGGGACCCCAAGAAGGCATGGGAGTGGCTTGATTGGGGTTGTAATAAGTCTGGGATGTCCCTTGCATTCCCTACTGGTAAGGTCTGGGTCCATGTGGCCTCCTTTGGTTCATGAAGTAGAGTGGTTCAGTGGCTCCTTCAGCCCCTTGGTACATAGCTTTAAATCCGAGTAAGGAGGGGCACTGATTCGTAAGATGGTCTTATTCACATACAAAACACACTTCTACGGAGTGCAATGGACACTCGTTCCTAGGATGCTTTCTAGTGCATCTGGGACAAAAGATGGCCAAAGCCCTCTGAGCTTCCTCTTGCTTCTTTTGGATTCGCAAGGTATCCATTCGCATGGAAATAGTCTGTCTCATCTCGCTTTTGAAATCTTCCATCTGATTTGAAAATATGTTTTTAAGTAGATAAGGGGGTACTGGCTAGAAGTTGACTTCCCCTACCTCTTTTTCTAGCTGCCCTAGAGTGGTTTCTAAACATAGTCTTTATGTCATCATAAGGTAGCTAGTAGATGTCTCGCCCAGCCAAAAAATGGAGGGTATCTAGAAGGTCTCCAGGGACTTCTCTGAGCATAACAAACTTCAGAGATTCAAGGTCAAGTGTGCATCTAGCCCTTTTATAACTGAGTTGAAACCTCTCTTCATAGTCTTCTAAAGATTCATCACTTCCCATGATCATTCGAAAGATTTCTTCCTTTGTTTCCTTTGACCTACAATAGTCCTGGTATTTGTTGTTAAGGGCTTGCTGCATCTGAGCCCAAGTTGTGATACTGTTTCCAGGTAACCCCATGAACCAACGTAGTGTTGCATCCTTCAGGGTAGAGGGAAGGAGTTTCAACTTTTGCTCATCTTCTGCATAGTCATAGGTTCGACAAAGGACAACAAACTCAAACAAGAAGGTATCAGGGTCTTCAGTAGTCAATCCATGGAAGTGAGGTAAGGCTGAGGGACTTATGTTTTTCATCTTTGTGTCCACATTGGCCTCTCGGATGGGGAAGGTACCTTCTATTCTCTCCCCATTTCCTCTACCGTTTTTATTTTCAACCATGGTCTCAGGAGGAATGTTTTCTTGCTCTTCTTTTGTTATAGGATCTTCGTATATCTCTGGAGGTTCACCTATAGGTTCTTCTGGATCACTGCCACCAAAGAAGAGAGAAGGGTGACTTAGTGATGTGTTGGGGGTGTTGGGTAGGAATTTTCCTGAATTGTCTCTATTCGTACGAGGCATGAAAGAGAATCTATTTTTTGAATTTTTGTGTTTCTTTTTCTACTTGTACCTACAAAAACTTGAAATGGATTGAACAACAAATTGCAGCTGACTAAAATAAACCTTGTTGAAATGAAAATTGCAGAATTGAAATGAAAGCATGAAATATCTAATCTACTTTTACTGAAATGAAATTGTAGAATTGAAAGGAAAGCAGGAAATGACTAATTTACGCTTGCTGAAATGAAATTGCTGAATTCAAATGAAAGCAAGAAATGTCTAATCTATGCTTGCTGAAATGAAATTACAGAATTGAAATGAAAGCAGGAAATGTCTAATCTACACTTGCTGAAATGGAATTTCGGAATTGAAATGAAAGCAGGAAGTGTCTAATCTACTTTTGCAGAAATGAAATTGCAGAATGGAAATGAAACAATTACTCTACTCTTGCTTAAATAAACTACTTAGCATAATGTTGCAGTAGAAAATAGAAGAAAAGCAGTAATCACAAATACTATGATGCTTCCCTGGCAATGGCACCAAAAATATGGTGAGCTCCAGTATTGCAGAAATGATGTTGCAACTCCTGGGACTCCCTACTTTACTTTTATCAACCTGGTAGTTCGTAAAAAACTTGGAAGCAATGGTGTTGTATGCACAAGTACTAGCTCTTACTGCAGGCTATCACTTGATCAGCTGGCACAAGTTCGCTAGGAGCTTAAGCCAACTTCTATGAGTTCTCAGAAGAATCTTTTAGCTGTGATGGAAGAAAGCTAACTCAAAGGAGGCTATTCTACTTGCAGAAAGAAGATGAAAACTAAAAGGAAATGCAAACCCTAGCAAACCCTAGTTTTACCCACTAACCCTACGTTTGCCAGAAAAAGAGTTGAAACTACTGAAATGGATACCATGGATCACTATCAAGGTAAAATGCATGTACTTAAGCTACTTCTGAAGGAAAATGTGGAAGACCCATCTTTTTGTACTTTTGAGCAATTTTATGCAGAATTATTATGCTTGTGTTTTAACTATTTGTGACTGTGCAGAGGTTTGGTGGCGAAGGGAGATGGAGTTGGCTGTTGCAGATGATGAGGAAGGTGTGGAGAGGACCTAAGGAGTCCCTAGCACCCTTCTAGAGATTTCCATTGCAATTAGACTTCGAAAAATTGCTCGCATGAACTTCTACAGGAAGTCTGCAGGGGATCTACAGGAAATTCTATAGGAAGTTCTACAGGAGCAGGCCGAAAGTGATTTTTGAAGGTTTGGAGGAGGAAAAATGGTGGGAAAGGGAAAATGAAGGCTGGATGGAGGTGTCAAAGGGACTCTATTAATGAAGTTAAAACATAAAAAAAGATGGTTGGATTTGTTCAAAAGGTCAAGGAAGCAATTTTGCACAAGAATGTAAAAATTAGGGCTATTTGGGAAAGTGTGGCGAATGAGTGGAGAAAACCTTGAGAGATGGACTAGAACAGGTTGGGTGATGAAAGGATGATAAGCTGGGATGGTATTCAAGTGAGCTGCACACCTGCTTCTAAAAACTGATTCAAGGAGAATTAAAAAAACAGAGTTTTACCTATTTTAACCTAATTCTGCCCTAAAAACCAGAAAAGTGTTGAACAGAACTTTATGGACAAGAAATGATGCAATAAAGCCATGGAAATTGAACAAGAACAGACCTAATCATGTAAATACAACTAACATTAATTTATCCAACTCAAAATCTCTCACTAGCAATTGCATTGGAAAGTAAAAACAGTGTTTTGGTGGCAGCAAGAGTGCCTTGGTCTCAATTCATGGTCCCACAGAGGGAGAAAGGAGATCAAGGCCTACTTGGTGGCATTTTTGTGAATCTTCCTATATTATTGCAGCAAACTATCTAATCAATCTTGAAACTAGAACAACTATTCTAATCATCAAAAACAACCTAAGTAACAAAGCAACATTGAATCTAAATTATTTCATGAATGCAAGAAAAACACATATAAATATAAGGAGGTACTGGGCACTTGGGTTGGGCCCAGCCCCAAGAGCTATAGCCCAGTGTTGTTTCAAGGCTGGATTCATCTTCATTGATCAAAAAAATAATAGTCACTTCACAAAACGTTCTACAGAAAGAGCTCGAAAATGAGCTGAATGCAGGGATGCACTAAAGTGCGAAAATAGACTGTTCAATAGCTAACATACTGAGGCTTGAGGCCTTCTTATTTATACAAGTGAGGACTCCCAAAATTCCTCCTAAACATTAGGAACTTGGCTGCCAAAATTGCAGATAACAGCAACTTCACTAGACCTGCTCGGTTGCCCTTGAAATCATCATTTTTTGCTATTGTACTCCAATCTGTTGATGGAGAACTCGAGGAAGGGGTTATTTAATGCAGGAGACACCCCTCCTATAAGTCCTCAACCCTGTTTCTTTGAATTTGGCTACCAATCTACTCATAAATGCTCGGTCTTGGTCCAAAAATGTCCAAAAATCTGCAATAAACACTCATTAGACTTTGTGGTAAAGTGACCATCCCCATTCACTCAATTGACATAAATATATTAAAAAACATGCACAAAACTATGGAGAATGGTGGATTAAATGGAATCAATAGGCAAAATGAGCCCATATAGTTACCCATTTATGGGGCTCATCACATGCCTTATGAATTGTTACAATGAGGCTTGATATCCTATTTATTATGTAGAAACAATGAAATACCCTAAACATCCAAAAACCTAACCCTGGGAGATGAAGCGCTAAAAGTTTGTGACCCCTATAGAGGTAAATTGGTACATAAAATTCTCAGAGTCGTAACTTTTGCATAAGATCTTTGTTTGAAATGTACGATACCTCGTTAGAAATATTTTTCGCTTACTACAACTTATGACTACCAACTCCTTTCATTAGTAATTGGTTTGCTTTTTTTTCCAAAAAAACGTCGTTTAGGGCCTCAAAACAACTCTGGAAGTTTAGCACATGAAAAACTACCAAAAATAGTAAATTATGCTACAATTAAGGAAACTGAAAAAAACAATGGTGGGGGTCCAAGTGGAATAGGTGGGTGGCCACCAATATTCACCTAGATCAATTCTCACCCCTTAGGAAGCAATGGTCCCCATTGCGTTGAGTGCCTCCATGAGATGGGGAAACTTCTATTCAACATGGTCCCTGGTGAGCCACTTGCTTTAGTGTACGATTTGGCCAGCTTTGATAACCCAATACAGTTGGATATTTTATTGGCGAGTATTCTTGATCTACATGTCCATGAGATGGCTAGTTGTGGCCTATTCCATGCAGTTTGGATTTAGCTCTGTTGGTGTGAGTTGTTCTACAATGTCTGATGTGTCTAGTAATGGTGGAAAGTATGGTCGAAGGCAATCCACATTGAACATTAGATGCAGGCCAAAGAATGGGGGAATGCTAAGCTCAAAATAGTTATCTCCCATAGCCTTAGTGATGGTGTAAGGCCCATATCAGAGTGGTTTGGGCTTTTGATGGGCTCCGGTAAGGCGCTCTTTCTACAAATGCAACCAAACTTTGTCGCCCACCTGAAACTTGTGCAGCACCCAACGTTGATCATGTATTGCGTAAGTTTAATATTCGTAATAAATTCCATAGTAGCCATTTTTGTGTCGACTTTTCAAGTCTATAACAAGACTCATCATCAGGAAAAAAACCTTATAGAGAAGAGTGAGAAATGATGGACATTAATATGGAGTGGAGGGAAATGTACTACGTAAGAGCCGACCAGTTAAATTTTTTTATATTAATATTTAAGGAGAATTAATAAATTATGAATTTTATTAGATTGTAGAATTATTATTAATAATAGATATTATAGGTAATGAAGATTAATAATTATAAGGGAAATAAGTATTCATAGTGTAATTTTTATTAATGATTAATAATAATCATGTTATTTCTTGTATTTGGCATTGGACTTATCCAAGATGTCATGCACATGTTGGCAAATGTGTTAAATGTGTTAAATAAACTATGTGGCTTTATTAGCCTCGGAGTGTACATGTCTAGATTTTTTCTGTGTAGTTGCATGAGGCATGGCAACATCAATCATACACAATGGTTGAAAACCTAGACCCACTTGAAAAGAATTGTGTCCAGTTGAGCTATGGAGGGATCTATTATAGTTGTGTTGCACACAAGGAAGGCTCTCATCCTAGGTTCATGGATGCTTGTAGTTGTGCATGCGTAGTATGTGCACTATAATCCTATTGACGACCTCTATCTGGCCATGAGTCTGGGGATGGAATGTAGGTGACTTGGTGAGCTTAGTGTCCAATAATGTCCAGAGGGTCGATCAAAATGTGCTTAGGAACCTATTATCCCAATCTAGGATAATGGTTTGCGGAATTCCAAAATGTACATATACTTGTTCAAAGAAGAGTTTGGCAATGTCCTTTGTGTTGATACTCTTCTTGCAAGCCAACAATGTAGCCATCTTAGAAAAATTTTCCATGACCACAAATACACAGCCATTACCATGCTTGGTAGAAGAGAGGCCCGACAGAAAGTCCATGCAGATGGATTCCCAAGGCTGGCTGGGAGTGGGAAGAGGAGTGTACATGACTTGCTTCTTGATGGTTGGATTGGAAATGGCACAAGAAGTGCAAGATCTAATATATTTTCCAACGTCTCGTTAGATCTTTTGCCAATAAAAATACTTTTGTAGTATGGCCACAATTTTCTCCACACAAAAGTGTCATGCGACCCAATGGTAGTGCGCCATCAAAATCACTTTGGCACGCTCGCTTGAAGGAACACAAAGGTAGCCCAGGTAGCATAATAATGTGTCATAGAGGTGGAAATATGGAACTTTCTTACCATCCAATAGCATCTAGTAAGTGGTGGTGAAGTCTGGATTATTCTTGTATAGTTGTGGCCATCGAGAGGACTCATGGCCACAAAAGTTGATTACAATATTTAGTGCTACAATTGGGGGTTGACTGGGGCAATCTACAACATGATTGGTGTTTCCCTTCTTTTGCTTAATGTTCAAGTGGAATTTTTGCATATATGTAGACCACTTTAGATGGTGATCATTCTGCAACTTCCCTTGTGTCTGTATAAACTGAAGAGTTTGATGATCTATGTGGATGACCATCTCCTTCCCCATAATGTAATGTTTCCATTTCCAGTAAGATTGCATGATAGAATACATCTCTTTATCATAGGTGAGGTACTTCCGAATTGTATTGAAAAATGTCTCATTGTGATAGGACATTGGATGCCCTTGTTGGGTGAAAACTGCACCAATAGCATAGTCGAAGGTATCTATCTCGATTTCAGATGGTTGTAGTAGGTATGGAAATGTGAGTATAGATGCAGAACAAAGATGATGCTTCAGCTCAATAAACGGGTTTTGTTAGGACTCGGACCAGGAAAAATGTTCTTTAACTCCGTCCTTGGTAACCTAACTCAAAGGCTAAGTGATATGGGAGAATCCCAACACGAACCTCTAATAAAAATTGGCAAGGCCCAAAAAGCTGCAAATATTTATTATATTGGTCGAAGATAGCCAATCCTGAATGGATTTTATCTTAGCTGGATCCACATGCACGCCTTTATCATCTATGATGTAACCCAGATATTAGACCTGGCTCATGCTAGAGGTTCATTTCTCCAGGTAGGCACATAGTTTGTGTTGGCGCAGGGTTTGAAGGACCTGTCGAATGTGTTACAAATGCTCTTCCCAACTCTTGATAAAGATAAGAATGTCATCAATATATACAACTGTTAGCCTCCTATACCAATAGGGTTTCATTTTTCATGATTGACAGTGGAAGTGCCAAAAATGTTCATCTTTGATGACACAAAGGTTCTATTTTTGTGAAGGAGACAGACAGTTAAAAAATGTAAAGAGGGTATGCCTTAAAAGAATAATCAAAAGGCAAGAAAATGAATTGGTCAGAAAAAATAATTGAAATGAACCCCAAAGAAAGACCAGGAAAGTGGCCAACCAAAATGCCACTGCTATCTTGATGAATGGCCCAACAGTTCAAGCTGGGCCATGCCATGTTTTAAATTGCCTGTTCTAGACTAGAGAAAGAAAAATCTGTCCAAACAGTTTAAGCTTGGCAGATTGGTAGTTAGGTAGAGAACAAAGGCGCCCAACTGCTTAATCTGGGCCCTTGGAAGTGATAAGGGTAGTTTTAGATAGCAAATTATTTAAAAAAAAAAAAAAAGATCAATTGAGGGTTTGCAAGTCTAAGTGCACCCTCCCTGAAGTAACAAAAAATGCTAGGAACTAAGATGGGTAGGTAGTCAGGGGTTGCCGAAGCCTGATTTCCTTCATGAGTGGGCTTGACAAAGAAAATTTATATCAGCAAGAACAGAACTGTTACTCAGCATTTTGATAACAAAATATGGAAGCATGTCTAACTTCCCCTGTTTTTCCCAGGAAATCTTTTTCTAACATCCCTCTAATGGACCTTGGAATTCACTCAACAAGTCCTAGCATCACTTTACCTTTTGTGAAATATTAAGCCAAGGTGTTGGTTTCTATCACACAAAAAAGCCACATTTCTTGTGTAAAATCATTTCTTACTCTCATCTGCTTCTAAATCTAAGTTTACTCCTTAAAACTTAGCTCCCTGTTCCTCTCTCACATCTCCAATTCATATTGACTTCTAACCTTACTATTTAACTCCCTAAGTGTTCCCCTCCCCCTACTATTATCATATTTTATACAAAAACCCAAAAATATGTACATACCCCCCCCCCTTTGGGCATTATAGCCATATATTTTAAAGTTCGGGAAGCATGAGAAAATCTAAGGCTTTCATGTATATTTCTCCAGGCTATGTTCGGGAATTAAATTAACACCTGGTTAATTTAATAACCCTCACCCGCTATACCCTCCATAATGTTAAATTCCCTCGTTTCCGCATCACTTGTGTAAATTTCCCATAAACCCACATTTTCCATTTACCCAAGGTTTTGTTTCTCCGCGCGGTATCAAAAGAAATAATTTTATAATGGTTGGGTCCCGCCGCTATCGCGCTGGCGGCTTGTCCTCCCGTCCGCCGTCGGATCTGGGCCCTCCCATCCGACGGTCATCGGGCATTTCGGAGCCCCTCTACTATCCGTCCGTTAGCGCCCGAAAACTGTCAGAGGGTGACGTAGTGCCAGGGACGCGTGCCCATTTGTTATTGGATCGGGCGGCCTCTGACCATTACCAGGCCCGTACCAAAAGCGGTCCGATAATACCGCTTACCACCATTGGCTTCCCGCCCCTACGTCATCGCCCACGTCAGCAGACACGCCAACTGCCGTTTCACTTTTTATCCGACATGGTCGCCGCGTCATCCCTCCACGTCAGCCCAGTCATACATCACCACGTCATCCCTGCCGTACCCAGGCCCGACCAGTGACGTCATGCTGACGTCATTTACCAAAAGGCGCCAAATCCCTTTTTTTCCATATATTCGCCCAAAATCATCGTTTTTTCGTATTTCTATTGGACAATTGTCGTGCACCCTTGCATGTTGTTTTACGTCGTCTGTCCGCCAACTACAAAACTCCTGCCCTGAGCTGCTGGCGCTGTAAGTTCATCAACCTCCAACACCGTCGACCTCACAGTCCTCAGGTATTTACCGATTTCTTCTGCATACCCTGGTCTTCCAAGTTCATTGTATTAAAAGAAAAGAAAAAAGCATAAGAACTGCTCAAATTCCTAAGTACTAAGAACCTCCATCTGCTAGCTTAGCCCCAAGTTCATCTGGAGGAGGTCCCATTGTTCAAATTCCGCTGAACTCTCACAGCTTCCTGCGCATTTGCGACTTAAAACCATTAGCAGACAAAGTCCACTGAAAAGGCAGCACTCACTCCCAACATTGGTTACTTTCACCCTCTCAACAAGCTGTTGCTCCCTGTTAGCCCAATTCACCTTCATTCTCATCTCTGCAAGTCATCCCATTGACCATAATTTACTGTTCGCTGCCAGTTTTGCTAAACCAAAGCACAAATTCAACTCCAAGTGAGAACTAAGCAATGGAGACCCCTGTGGCATTGAATATTGCACCCCTGAATGCCCCACATAAGAACCTGGAATGGTTGGCCCTTGCTGACTGAGATTATCAAATCAAAGAAACAGTTGAGATAAGTAACAAATATCACATACAAACTGTTTGTGAGCTTAAGAAGAAACACATGAGTGGTGTTGATGACATAGGTATCTGGGAGTCCAACTTGCCCATTTATTACCTTCCCCAAGTCAATGTGTTCCCAGACTTCATCCATCAGTGTTGTGAACACTATGAACCCTCTCAAAGAGCAGTTTCGGGTCCAACTGGGACTATTTTATTCACATCACTCCTCAATCCATAATTAAGATGCTAAGCTTTGAGCCAACTAAACCTCTGGTGCCCCTTTCTATGAATTTTCTGCTCAAACAAGGTGCCAAGCTGCCCAGCTCAGAGGTCACAAGGATTGGCCAGTTGTTCATGAGGCCAGAATATCAGCCCCGGCAACCTCCTCCTTATCTACATGTCTGGCTCAATGAAACAGGGAGACTGCTAGTGGATATGATATCTTGCATTTTAGGATTCAATACCAGTGAGTTTGTTGATGAAACAACCTTGGTAATGCTATCCATGTTCACTCTAGGACAGCCCCCTGCTGTCCAGTATGATTATGCCACATTCATTGCTGACAAAATTCATGAGCAATTCATGAATTTGGAGAGAGAGAGGGTATTCAAATACACATCCTATATATATCATTTGATATTATACTATCAGCCTGACAGTTTCACTATTTTCTTAAAAAATCTGGATGCAAAAGGAAACAGGAGGTCAGTGGTATTCTAGACACCAGTCTGTCACCATATCTCTTGCTCTCCATACAACTATTGTGAGTTCATTGATCTGTTCATCTATCCAGCCTTGTCTCTACTGCAGAGTTCTCCTCTTCCTAGACTCACCGATGAAATGCAGAAGATCCTCCAGCTTTCAAAGAATTATAGCATTGGAGATTGGTACCTCTACCAAGACCACACAGTAATTAGAGTATATGGCTGTGAGCTAGCCCCTTACAGACTGCCAAAGTACATTCCCATGAGACTTTTTGCATTAGAATACTTCCGGCAATTTGGAAATGCAGACATGATCCATTTTCATAGCAGAAATAAGAAAGCACAGCTGAAAATTAAACACCAACTGGGTCCATTCATCTTTAATAAAAGGGAAGAAGCTTGGGGAGAAGCAGACAAGATCCTAAAAAGCCTCCAGCTGAAAACAAGCTTCTATTGGGCACCATATGACCCTAATCATTTCATAAGCCTCAGAAGAATCAAGTATAGGCTTGCTATCTATGATCACTTTAGCATTCCACAAATTGAAAAATATGCTAACCAACTAGAGTGGAAAGAAGGCACATTAGTGGAGGACTATTCTGAAGAAGAATTAGCAGAAAGAGCAATTAAAAATTTAGAAAAAGCAGTTGACTTGGAATATTTTGGACAGGTTTGGTCTCCAGCCCCTCGGCATCTTGGAGAAAGTGCCTCATCCTCCACTGTTCCCCAGCAGTCTGCCAAAGCAACTGGTCAAGCAGCAAATATAGCTAAAGGCAAAGAAGTACAACAAGAGGAGTCACTTCCCAATTTGGAGCAGCAAGTAGAGCAGCAAGAAGAAATGGCTAAAATGCCTGCCTCCACAGAGCAGCAAACCCAAGAGCAGATCCCTCCAAGGCAGGAGGTGACAGTTGAAACTACAGTCTTACAGACACCTGCAAACGAGGAAAGAATGAGGAAAAGAGATAGGCAAGAGCAGACTCCTCCTACCACTTCGATAGATCAGCAAGGTGAGAAAAGGCAAAGGCTGAATCCCTTCTCTGAGGAGGAAATGCCTGAAAGACCAACTGATACTATGCTCCCTCCTAGTATTGAAACATCAGCCAGCTCCTTACAGCAAGAGCAAGAACTGCAACAAGGAACAGAAGTAAGTTCTTCAAGGCAGCGCACCAAGGCAGATTCTAGCATAAAGAAGCAGTTTACAGACATAAAAGCAAGAAATGAGCCGGTTAGATTCCAGCTTTATAACCAGCTGCTCAAAATGGCACCAACCAATCAAGAAAGGCTCATGTCAGCCTATGATATCCAAGAAGGAAAAATGACTCTTAGTCATTTTAGGCCTACTATGCAGCAACCTCAATCAGCTGCAGACTACATCAGAACTAACTTGGAGGTATTTGCCAAAGACATCCACCCCATGGACCAGATCGAGCTACACAAGCAAACAGGGGAGATGCTCTATTCTACATTGGCTGATAAAACTCTATTAGCACACCGCTTGCAGAATTCTCTACACAACACTACTGCCCAGTTAGAATTAGAGAAGGCTTCATCTCAAGCCAAGGACAACAGAATCAAGTCCTTGGAAGAAATTATTATAGAGCTAGGACATGACCCAAATGATCCTAAGGGTGTGCAGGCATTGATGAAGAAAAAAGATGAGGATATAGCAGCTTTGAGAAAGCAGATCAAAATACCACCTACCCATCACCCTCAGACTGAAGGGGTTGCAGAACAAAAGAAAGATCAAGATGTGGTAGCTCTACTCTTGACCTTGCATAAGAGATTGGTGGAAACAGAGGGCGCCTTGGAGGTGGCATTAAAGGCAAAACAAGGAGAATTACCAACTCAGCCAGCACAAACATCTACAGCCATTGAAAATGTGCCTCTTGTAACTACTTCAGCAGGTCCTTCCATTGGACAAACATTAGAGGCAGGCCCTTCAGGCTCAGCACCAGCTCCAGAAGCGACAGCACCAACAACAACATCAGAACAGGTACCCAGCCTTGACATGCAAAATATGAGGAAAGAACTAGAGGCTCTTGAAGCACAGATGGCAGAACTAAAGGTGGCTAAAGAGAAATTGGCTACGCTGGAAGAAAAATATGACAAATCAAAGCAGAATATAGCTGAAAGAACAAGAGAGGTAAGGGCTCTTGAAAAAAGGATAAAGGAGTTAGAAAAAGAGCTTACTCTGGACAAAACTATAAGTGAAATCAAGAAGATTCTATGGGCTAACATTGGTCAATCCATTACAGATCAATGGCAGTCCATTGAAACTATCCATGAGCAAATGGATCTCCTAAACAGGGCAAAAGCAGAAGGTCAAAGAGCCCGGGCATCCTTGGGAAGTATGCCTGAAATAGCCAACAGAATGATTCAAGTGCTTAACAACCGCACCGGCCTTCAGCTAGCAGGAATGGGTATCAGAGACAGGACTGATACCATATTACTAATAAAGAGGGTGCTTACCTTGAGGAACTATGTGCAAACATTGGACAGAAGATGTCAAGAAATGCAGACAGAGGTAAATGAATTCATTGCAAAAATCACTGCATTGCATAACATAGGTCTTCCCAGCTTGGTAACTAGTGCAGGAAGGTTGTTATCACATGAAAATTATGCCAAGAGGGTCAACAATTATGCAACAAATCAAATAACAGCATATGCTAGCAGTCCAGAGGAAGCAAGGCCCCCATCTGGGCAGACTCTCTATGAGAAATTGGAGAATTTTTTTTTTATTAAGCATGAGATCAAGCACCTTTTTGAAGCACCTCCAAATTACTACAAATATACTGAAGCTGATGAGACTCTGATTAAAATACAGAGACACCAATTGCCTACTGAAGATTGGTGGAGAGGCATGATAGAAACATTGCTCTGAGAAATCAAATCTGGAAGAGCAACTGAATGACAAAAATGATGACTAGGCACCAATGGATGATTACAAGTGATGCAACCACAACAACAACATCGTGGCAAAGCAGCAAGAAAGCGAAGACTTTTGAAATGAATGCAAATCAGTCGGCAGGCCCAATTGGTTCCAAAGTCAAGGATCTTTGACAAAGATAAACAACTGTTTATTAATCCTTTAATAGCAATAACTTTTTGTAGCTACTATTCGTAGAAAGTTGGTAAGAAAGTTATGAGTTAATGACTCATCTTTCAGATATTTTATGAAACATTTTTGTATATATACCCCCACGCATAACTTATTTGGGGTTGTTGATTTTCTTCTGAAGAGCTACACTGTAATTACAGACTTTGAATACAAGAAGCTGATGAAGTTCCTGAAATTCTGCGTTGTTTGATGTGTTGTGATGAGATTGCTTGCTGCTGCAGGATTCCTGCGTTATTTCATGATACAATAAGTTTTCTAAACCGTGTCTTTATATTCTCTTCGCTTACAAAACCCGCATATGTTGTATGTTTAATGGTCTTAGCATCAGAGAAAAAGAATATTTCAGGATTTGTTTATTAAACACCCTAAGCTCAATCTCTGTTGTTAATTGTGTTTTCTTCAGAATTAGTTATGAATGTGAAATTCTTAATTGCTCACATTTACACTGAATCTTTCATAGTAAATACTGTTCAGGAATTCTGAGTTGCTCCTGAGCAATATTTCATTTCCCCACCTCACCAGCATAGTGAAAGAACCTTAATTGCCTCTCACTGACTGATTGCAATCCATATTTCCCAAATTTGAAGGTTGTTTCATGAATGCCCATCTGGCTCTACAGTATCATCATTCTCACCAAACACCTCAAGCAACACATCATCACCGACTCCAATGCCCAATGGACTAAAACCCTCTGAACATTGCATTGTAGTTGTTAGAAGATATCATTCAACCAAACTTTAAACAAAATTCAGTGCATCATAACTAGCCTAAAATTCCCAAAACAAAGCTAAATCAGAAAGAGAGAGCCCTCTCTGATTGCAGGTGGGCTAGAACCTGTAATCCAAAGATTGGTTAGTGGTTACCTCGGTCGTATTCCCTTAGGAGTCAAAGGGAACAACCTTAGTGTTAACAACAACCATGAACAAGTTGGTGAAGGGTTGCAAGATGTCATCCATCAGCCTCATAAAAGTTGCAAAGGAATTGGTCAACCCAAAATGCATGACCAACCATTCAAAAAGGCCCTTCTTAGATTTGAAGGTTGGCTTCCATATATCCGTCAGCTCTACTAGAACCTG
This sequence comes from Pinus tabuliformis, assembly GCA_031772625.1. NCBI lineage: Eukaryota > Viridiplantae > Streptophyta > Pinopsida > Pinales > Pinaceae > Pinus > Pinus tabuliformis. The sequence goes on along the minus strand of CM062820.1, from coordinate 1,350,131,465 downwards.
GTGATAGTCAGACTTCAGATTGATCTTACTGAAATACTTGGCCCCCATGAATTGGTCAAGAAGGTCACCAATCTGTGGGATTGGTACTTGTTCCTAACAGTAATTTTGTTCAGTGCCTGATAAGCAATGCAGAGCCTCTAGGTCCCATCCTTCTTCTATACAAGTACAATTAGGCTCCCACAAGGTGAGGAAATTTGTTAGATGTGCCCTTTTTGCAGCAGCTTGTGGATATGTACTTGATCTCTTCATTTTCTAGAATGGAGCAGTGGTATATCGACCCATTGGATAGAGGTGCTCCAGGGATCAGATTGATCGAATGCTTGACCTGACAGTGAAAGGGAACCCCTATGGGTGAGGAGAATATGTCCCTATATTATTCCACGACCTTATCCACCTACTTTTTTTGTGTGGAGGAACCATTCCTAAGGGCCATGGATGTGGCCACGATCATCCCATTACTTTCAATAGCGAATAAAAAAGAAAAAAAAATTCCTGGTCTGGGAGATGATTTTATTGCATTGCTTAACAGAGATTAAAGAGGTGGTGGTAAGCAGGGCTACCTCTAGTGTCTTGTATAACTTATTTCCCAAAGTAATAATAATTGTGTGAGGCCTAGACTCATACATAGCATGACACTTCCACAAGTATGGTTGGCCTAATAATACATCACAAACTTTAGGCGAAGCAACATCACACAATACCTCATACGTGAAGAGCTTGATGTTGTAGGGAAGGTGGCTTTGTTGGCTAACACGGAGATCTTATCCCTCGTGAAGCCACCCACTGGTTTATGATTGTGTGTGTGGTTTGGTCGGTAGGACCAACTGCTTCATGATCTATAATGAAATGAGGTTCTTTTGGCTTTCGTTGTTGACAATGAACTGCAATGGAGAACCCTTCACCCACATTCGTGAGTGGAAGAGATGCTCCCCACCCTCTATATCTTCGAGCTCAATAATCTAGACCTTGGGGGTGGCAATGTTGGCACTAGGTTTTGCATCAATAATATGCTTCCCCTTATTATTCGCCTTATCAGGTTCTAGCTCAAAATAAGCACATGCATTGAACTCTAAAGCTTTAAGCTCGACCACTTCTTGATGTGACACTCATTTGTTTTGTGAGTGAGGCTCTTTTGGAACTCATGCCACTTTCTTGTGTCCTTCTTTGTCTTCATGGTTCCATTCTTTGCTTGTGGCTTTGATGGGTTGTCTTGGGTCACTCTACCTTGGCTTTGTCCTTTCTTTTGCAATATGGGGGCACTCTTTCCCTACTTATGATTCATAAATCTAGATTCACACCTATTTTCTTTAAATTTTCGTTCAATCTTGGCAACATATCAGTATGTTGCACCAAGCGAGGAGATGTACAGGAACTCGATTTCTTCCTAAATGTATTTGTGCAAACAACCATGGTACTTGAGCACCAGATGTCACTTAAAGTCTTTGATACCCAACTTTGTGCGTAGAGTATGAAAAACATTTGTGAACTTATGCACATCTTGGTCCCTTTGTTGTCGTAGTGTGGTCCAATGTATGTAATTGTCATCATAGCTCTCTACATGGTAATATTGCTCCTTAATAGCATCTTGGAAATAGTTACAAGAGGGGGAAGTTGTAAATAGAGAGGATTCCTCATCCCTTTTATCATAGTAAATTTCCCACCAGTCCTTGACATGGGGGAAACCTTAAGCAGTGCAAAATTAATATTCTCCCTATAGAAGAAATTATGTGTAACAGCCCTAGTGAAAATTCCATGTAAAAATATATAAATACCACGAATGATGGGACATGTATTCCAAGCTGAATGGTGGGAAGGACATCCTAGTGGGTGTTCATTTGGTTGTTTATGGCTAAGGAAATTGGAAAAGGTTATGGGTAAGGCATTAAAGAGGCAAAAAGGTATTTTAGCACATTTATTTATCAAATAATGGAAAATAGGAGAAAAAGGAGGTGAAAGGTTACAGGTTGAATGCAAGGAGGAAAATGAAGGAAAATAATGGAAATTAGGAGAAAAATGAGGTGAAAGGTCACAGGTTGCATGTGAGGAGGAAAATGAAGGAAAATAATGGAAAATGAAGAAAATAGAGGCCTCATTAATAAAAAGGCTTCTGAGGATCAATGGGCAAGCGGGGTCAGTAAAAGCTTTTGTCAGTTCAGTTTTGAATCTCTCTCATTATTCTCTCCCTCTCTCATACTCTTGGTTACTTAAAGCTTTCTTGGAGCACTCTTGGAGGGTGTGGCATACTTGGATTCTTGGACAAAGAAGGCAAAGGAAGAGCTGGAAAGCGCAAGAAGGCATCGACATTAGCAACTACATCAGATTTGCTCGTAGGTACGGAGTTGCATGTATGATTTCTTCACTAGTTTTTGCATGCATGGCATATGCATGTGGTTTCTTGGTTATAATCTATCGTTGGCATGGAGGATGGTTGGGATTGGAAGTGGATTGCCTAGCCTTGCCATTTCCTGGATAGCCATGGTGATTGTGGGTTTAATTTCATTGCTTTGTTTTGGTTGGTTCTTATGTTTCCTTAGCTTGGGATGAGTTACTAGTCCTGGAAGCTCTGGTTGAACAACCGCTATAGAAGCCCTATAACATATTGGGTTGAGTTACTATTCTTAGAAGCCTTGGTTGGACAAACGCTTTGGAAGCCCTTGGTGGGTTGAGTTACTAGTCCTGGAAGCCTTGGTTGGAAAAACGCTCTAGAATCCCTGTATAAGTTGTGGGTTGAGTTACTAGTTCTAGAAGCCTTGGTTGGACAAACGCTCGAAGCCCTAGAGGGCTTGGATGGAGACCAATTTGATGATGGTTTTGGTGATGTCCAGCCATGAGGTGGAATCACTATTTGCTGGGTTGAGGTGGATGGCCTCTTGAAGCCCTAGATGAGTTTTGATTGATGTGTTCTATGAGATCCCACATTCGTGCTTGGAATATGGCACGGGGGTGAATGGCTGAAGAGAGATTTGGCTCAGCCATTCTACGGTTGGGTAGAAAGTGGTAGTCCCATCTCCTGTTGGTTCATTGCATTCATTAATGAGAAATCCATTCCCTTGATTTTCATGTGTAAATGTACTGACGTATTTATGGATTTTATGGCTAATATTTTTATTGTATTTATGTTCCTATCATGCTGGTTATATGCACATTTCATGACAGCAGCTATTTATGGCTCTCGGCATGTTTTTACTTGTATATGAATGGATAATGTGTTTATGAGTTAATGGAGGATAAGGCAGCAAATGGAATGAGGGAACAATGGTTCATAGTGATTCTCAAATAAGTATGAGATCCATACACTTAATTTTGTTATTTACACGTGTAGGTTACATGTTGATGATATGTTTCACAAAATTATTGCCATGGCTAGTATGGGTCTCATGATGATTTTGTTCATATTATTGCTTTTGTATCCTTGTTACCTTGTATCCTTACCAATTCTAAATGATCATTCCATTATGGGTAGTGTCCCAAGCTCTGGGCCGAAAAAGGTGGCTCAAATCTCAGAATGCTAGCATTAGTGCTGAGATTAAATCACCTAGGCAGTGTTTGGGAAGCGTTATAAAGCACCTGGGTAGTGTATGGGGAGATTTAGTCTTGAAAGTAACTCACCTGGGCAATGTTTAGGGAGCGTTGCCCTGCCCTTAAGTCTCTCAAACAGCAGTGGGACCCAGGGATAGATAGTCTGAGTGGCTGACTTGTCTCCTGAAGGATACTTAGATGATGTTGGATAGTTGTATGTGATGTCCCATCGATTCCATTTCCTTAAAGTCACCAAGGAGGTTGAATCTTATCATGGTGGCCTCTCATCACATGTTTACCCCAGCTGGCTAGTCGCTTGGGTAGATATGGGAGGAGGGTGTTACATAGTGGTATCAGATCATGGTTCAACTCTCAAACTGGATGGATTAAATGTGTGTTGGTCATGCATGCATTTTAGTTGTATGTGTGTCTCTTACACTTTCATTTCATGTGTTTGTTGCATTTGCTTGATGATGGATTAGGGTTGTAGTATGGTTATCATGGAGGATTTGATATTGATTTCATGAAATGTATTTGAAATAAGTATGTGACTAACTATATATGGTTGTTTATCACTTACATGTTGATTTCATGTTGCCTACTTACATCCTTGTATGTTAGGTTACATTTTTGAATATTTTGGAATACATGCATCAGTCTTGTAGGTTGATTACAAGAATTGATCGCTTATGCTCGACTACATGCGTTTATGCGTATGTGTACTTGATTATGCATTTCTTATGCATGTTGATGGTTTCATGTGGAAATGCATACAATGGAGTAATGGTCGTTGTCATGCATGAGGTCATGGTTTGTGAAGTTGATATGGTCATGCATTGATGACTGGACTCTAGCTAGAATGATGTGTATATGGTTTGGTACTCATTTGTTATGTGTGTATATGCAGTTGTTATGCATGTATGGTCTTGGTTATGATTATGCATGTATAGTAGGTCAAACATGCCTTGTGAAGTCATTGTATGCAATTTAGGTCATCATGATGCTATTGGTTGTTATGATGCTAATGTGTTGACTGAGATAGAGCAGGAGATGCAGATCATCATAATGAGGTTGCATTATTGGACTTTGGGGTAAGAGAAAATTGTCATACATGTATCCTATGTTTGGCATGAAGGTATGTTAGTTAATGGATTTTTATATGCATTAGGGTTATATACATTAGGTTTATGTACATGTATTTTGATGTTATGGTTACATACATGATAGATGATAGTTGATTAGTATAGTCATATGCACATGAGTCGAATAAACAAGAATGATAGTAACCTGTGTTTGTATGCATTGCTATTTTTGTGTTATGTTAGATAACTTGATGATTAGGTTATATGTTGTTGATGCGTATGTGAAGGTTAACTTGTTGTTGTTATATGCTATTAACCTGATGATTAGGGTTATTTCATTGAGATCTTGATGTTTTAATTTGGATTGTTCATATGCGTGATGGTTATGCTCATTTCATTGAAGATCTTGATGTTATATGTATTGTGTTAACCTGGTTTGACCTATGCAGATGGTTATGGTTGTGATATTCATATATGAGTCAACATATTTGTGATATGGTGTCGTACTAATCTAGAATGATTGTACATATGTGATTATTCTACATGAATGATAGATGCCTATGAGCTTATAATGTGAACATATTCGTTAGTTATTGATTGGATAAAACAATCTTACTTGTGTTTGAATTGATATGTTGTGAAGTTATATTATGATTGATTGTGCAGACAAAATAGACTTCCCTGAGATACACTGAGGAATGAGGTTTCTTATATTGTATACTTGGTGCTTCATTCTTGATTATGTTGTCTATTGATGTTGAATGTTTGGTGTCTATTATGTCGTCTAGTTAATTTTGGTATGTTGCAAGTTGGTTGAATGTTTGATGAATTGCATAATATGAGTATGTGTTCAAATGATATTGTTTTATGATGATTGTACTAACACATATGTGTTGAGACAGTTGATATGTACTTGAGTATAGTAGGTGATAGTTGTAGTATTATGACTGATGACTATGAGTTAACTATGGATTACGAAATGATTGTTAGTCTTGGTAATGGTTGATTTAAAATTGATAGATATTAGTGTCTTGATATTTGGAACATGTGGTTGACATGTGTGGGCAGTTGTAGGGAACATGCTTGGTATTAGCATGACAAGGTAATAATTGATGTGTTTATATAACTAACAGTTGAGTGATGTGATAGTACATGGTAAGATTCACTTACAGCAAGGTAAAAATTTAAAAGAAAGGAATTGGGCAAGAATTCCTTTGGCTATGTTTGGAAATCCAAATTCCAAACGAATGATTGCTTTGCATACACGAAGTCTTCTTAACCTTGATTTTGTTTGAAATTATGTGGATATGTGTTAGATTCATGAAAATGTACTTAATAGGTATATTAGCTAGTCTTTAGTTACAAGTGGATCTGTCGAAGGATTGGAGTCCCTTGAGAGATGGCATGGATGTGTTCAGTTGCAAGGTAGCATGCTTGGCACAACAAGATGAGGTAAATAGTGTATTGTTATGTTTATTTATGCACTAACAGTTATGTGTTAATGACAACATGATGCAAGGAGATGCATGGCAATAGAGGTTGCCATGAAATCTTGAAGAAGACTTAGGTTGAGCTTTCCTTGGGAACAATGGGGATTGAGTCATGGTGCTTGTTTTTAGTCTTGTGACTTTGTTCTTTTGTTATTTGCTTGCACTTGATGTGCAGTTTTGTTATGTCTAGTGCATGATCATGCCACTTTGTTGTGGAGTCGTGTTGTTATTTGTTGTCGTTGTTTCCTTCTCGTTTGTTTCTTGTCTTGCCTTTTATGTTTGAGTCTTGGGGATTGGTTGGGAAAGAGAACGGCTGATGGAGGTCGGGGAGAGCAGTGTGGTACCCAAAAGGTAATGTAAGATTCCAATGAAGCTTGGTGCATGAGTAAGCACAGTGGAAGGTAAGACTATGGCAATCGATTGGAATGGTTGGGTCCACTGCAGTAAATGGACAGTGGAAATATAGTCATGAGAAAGGTAACCAGAAAAGGTAAATTAAATGGATCTAAGGTGTTAGTTTCCTTGGCTATGTTGGGAACGATTGTTCTCAACATTGTGTATGAATAAAGGAAGTTCTCTTAACCTTGAGATTGGTATTTAGTAATTATGCTATGATTATGATTATGTTGATGTTTATACATGTAGGTGTGTATGTATATCATTGTCTGATAGGATGATGATTGTTCTATGCTAATGTTTATGTATATGTATGTATGTGTCTATGTATCTATGTCACTATTCGACAGGGTCATCAGGAATCATTCTTGTGGAGGAATGATTGCTTACGTAGGAAAATGACATGAAGAGGTTCCTGGTCTTACGAGGAATCAATTGGGAAGAGTAGTCATGAAAAATATATGAGGTCAGTATCATGTGGTTATGAGTTGATATTATGTGATTATATCATGTCTATGTTATGGACAAGTTATGGGATACATCAACGAAATGAAAGCAGTGTGGTCCACGACATGTCAAGATAAGCATGAATAAGACACTAGAAGCAAGGTTTCTTGGTAAGGACAGTGTGGTTGGGATGTGTGGTACTGTTGTTATGCATATGTTGTACATGTTGCATCTGTGATGTTGTGCGCATGCGGTGTTGTGCATATGTAGTGTGTGTACATGATGTTTATATAATATTATGTACAGGGTGTTAGTATAGATAATGTTGTATGAATGTTGCATATTCAGTGTTGGGTATATATGGTGCCATGTACATTTTGGATATACAGTGCTTTGTACATATTGAACTGTGTGCATGATGGATATACGGTGTTGTATGCATATGGTTCTCTGCACATGTTGGATATGCGGTGCTGTGTATAGATGATGTTATGTACATGTTGGATATGCAGTGTTGTGTACATGTGGTGTTGCGTGCATGTTGTACATGTGGTGTTGTGTACATATGGTGTTATATGCATGATTGTACAAGTGGTGTTGCTTGCATGTAGTGTTGTGTACATGTTGTACAAGTGGCATTGTGTGCAGGTGGTATTGTGTACATGTCGTGCATGTGGTGTTGTGTACATGTGGTGTCACGTATATGCCCTGCATGTGGTACTATGTACATGTGGTATTGTGTACACGTTGTACAGATGGTGTGATGTACATGTGGCGTTGTGTACACGTTGTGCAGGTGGTGCCATGTACATTTGATGTTGTGCACACATTGTGCAGGTGGTGCAATGTACAAGTGGTATTGTGTACATGTTGTATATATGGTACTGGTGTATCTGTGGTATTGTGCGCATGACATATATGTTCTTTTGTGGGCATGCAATACCATATATGTGTATTGTGTACTTGTGGTGTCATGAAATGTGTACTTGATGTGTTGTACTCTGTGTGGGTACATGTATTGTGTGGCGTTGCACATTGGGTATATATGTATGAGTTGTGTTGTATGTCAATTGTATGTGTATGCATTTTGTGGTGTCACACGTTGTGTTTGGATGCATGTCTTGTGATGTATATTGTGTATGTATACGTACATACACTGGGTGTAGGTGTATGTGTTGTATGTCAGGTATAGGTGCATGTGTTTCATGGTGGTTGTATGTGTGTGATGCACACTATGCATATGTGCACCTGGTGGAGGAGAAGGCACTAGGTGTTTGTTGGGTGTGGCAACCGATCTGGTGTGTGTACAGAAAGAACAAAGGCAAAAGTAAGGATCGATGAAGGATAAGTATCGGTATATTATTTCAGTTTTATTATGAATGTGATTTATGATTATGGTATATGATGATTATATATGATCTATGATTCTGGTTTATGATGATTACATGTGATCTATGATTTTGGTTATGATGGTTACATGTGATTTATGATTTTGATCTATGATGGTTATGTTTTGAGCTAACCTAACGAGATATTTTTATACATGTTGATTTGGTCAAATATGCTAGTTTGACTTGTTGTGGCAGGAAGTGAACAAGATTGCAAATGTACCTTATTGAAGAGCTACCAATGAGTTATGATTTGAATTTATTTGAATTTATTTTAAAATTGATGGAAGATATGTGCGTGATACAAGAAGCATGAAATTATCAGTCGGGTGATTGAAATGACTGCAATAATTTGCAACAACAAAAAAATTGGAACATGCAGTAGTATGTTGGTAAAGCACTTCAGGAGCAGGGCGTGGGACACTGGTACCCAATAGTGTCCTTTGATTGCCATGAGCATGCTATGATTGGTATGATGAGTTAATACAAGGATATGCCTTGGATTTGTATCTTTCGATGCGAGGAAGCCTTGCCAAGGGATGGACTGCCCGGGACGGGGGTGCTAGTAGAACTTGGAAGGTGAGTGATTGCACTGAATAGGTGACTGGATTCCCGAGGGACTGTGTAGCAAAGAAGGGAAGTTCATGGATGGATTTGTTTTGGTCATTATCATTGCCATATGGAATCAGATGCACATTGGTAGTGCACCTTGGAACAATGAGTCGGTAACTGTTCACTGAGAGGACAAGTGGCACAGGATTATAGCATTGGACAATGGATGCAGATTTGACTTTGCAGTGGATTTTGGACTTCCTGGGAAGGAGGCTAATCCTGGTATTACTTTTATGGTGGAGGTGCGAGCCTCTGGATTCCCTTTTTGTGGATGCAAGCATCATATTCTTTTATTTGTTGGTTGAGAAAATATGCATATGTGTATATGTTGTTATTATAAATATCGTAATGAGTTATGTTATAAAGCTCCAGTATGCGGTATGTTGTCATGTTGTCATGATGTTTTGATTTTGAGTAGATCTTTCATTGTAAGTACTGCAACGAGCTGTGTTATAAAGCTTCATGGGTAGTATGTTTTGTTTTCAACAGTCATGTTGGTTATAGGTGTCATTGAACATCGAGGATGGTGTTCCCCCAAGGGGGATGGTTTTGTAACAGCCCTGGTGAAAGTTCCATGTAAAAATATATAAATACCATGGATGATGGGACACGTATTCCAAGTTGAATGATGGGAAGGACATCCTAGTGGGTGTTCATTTGGTTGTTTATGGCTAAGGAAATTGGCAAAGGCTATGGCTAAGGCATTAAAGAGGCAAAAAGGTATTTTTGGCACATTTATTTATGAAAATAATGGAAAATATGATAAAAAGGAGGTGAAAGGTTACAGGTTGCATGTGAGGAGGAAAATTAAGGAAAATAAATGAAATTAGGAGAAAAAGGAGGTGAAAGGTCACAGGTTGCAAGTGAGGAGGAAAATGAAGGAAATAATGGAAAATGAAGAAAATAGAGGCCTCATTAATAAAAAGGCTTCTAAGGATCAGTGGGCAAGGGGGGTCAGTGAAATGTTTTGTCAATTCAGTTTTGGAGCTCTCTCATTATTCTCTCTCTCTCTCTTATACTCTTGGTTACTTAAAGTTTTCTTGGAGCACTCTTGGAGGGTGTGGCATACTTGGATTATTGGAGCAAGAAGGAAAACGAAGAGTAGGAAAGCGCAAGAAGGCATCAACATCAGCAGCGACATCAGATTTTCGTGCAGGTACCGAGTTGCATGCCTGATTTCTTCACTAGTTTTGGCATGCATGGCATATGCATGTGGTTTCTTGATTATGATATTTCATTGGCATGGAGGATGGTCGAGATTGACAGTGAATTTCCTAGCCTTACCATTTCCTAGATAGACATGGTGATTGTGGGTTTACTTTCATCGCTTTGTTTTGGTTGGTTCTCATGTTTCCTTAGCTTGGGTTGAGTTACTAGTCCTAGAAGTCCTAGCTAAAAAAACGCTCTAGAAGCCCTGTAACAGCTTGGGTTGAGTTACTAGTCCTGGAAGCCCTGGTTGGACAAATGCTCTGGAAACCCTTGGTGGCTTGAGTTACTAGTCCTGGAAGCCTTGGTTGGACAAACACTCTAGAAGCCTTGTATAAGTTGTGGTTTGAGTTACTAGTTCTGGAAGCCTTGGTTGGACAAACGCCCTAGAAGGCTTGGATGGAGACCACTCTGATGATGGTTTTGGTGATGTTCGACTGTGAGGTGGAATCAATATTTGATGGGTTGAGGTGGATGGCCTCTGGAAGCCCTGGATGAGTTTTGATTAATGTGTTCTATGAGATCCCACATTCATGCTTGGAATATGGCACGGGGGTGAATGGCTAGAGAGAGATTTGGCTCGGTCATTCTACTGTTGAGTGGAACATGGTAGTCCCATCTTCAGTTGGTTCATTGCATTTATTAATGAGAAATCCATTCCCTTGATTTTCATGTGTAAAGGTATTGATGTATTTATGGATTTGATGGCTAATATGTTTATTGTATTTATGTTCCTATTATGCTGGTTATATGCACATTTCATGACAACAACTATGTATGGCTCTCATCATTTTTTACTTTTATATGAATGGATAATGTGTTTATGAGTTAATGGAGGACAAGGCAGCAAATGGCATGAGGGAACAATGGTTCATAGCGATTCTCAGATAAGCATGAGATCCCTACACTTAATTATGTTATTTACACATGTAGGTTACATGTTGATGATATGTTTGACGAAACGCCTGTCATGGCTAGTAGGGGGTCTCGTGATGATTTTGTTCATATTATTTCTTTTGTATCCTTGTTACCTTGTATCCTTACCAATTATAAAGGATCATTCCATTCTCGGCAATGTCCCGGACTCTGGGCCGAAAAAGATGGCTCAAATCCAAAAATGCTAGCATTAGTGCTGAGACTAACTCGCCTGGGCAGTGTCTAGGAAGCATTATCAAGCACCTGGGCAGTGTCTAGGGAGCATTAGTCCTAAAACTAACTCACCTAGGTAGTGTCTAGGGAGCGTTACCCTACCCTTAAGTCTCTCAAACAGCAGTGGGACCAGGGATAGGCAGCCTGAGTGGTTGACTTGTCTCCTAATGGTTATTTGGATGATGTTGGATGACTATATGTGATGCTCTGTCGATTCCATTTCCCTAAAGTCACCAAGGAGGTTGAATCTTATCATAGTGGCCTCTCATCGCATGTTTACCCCGGCTGGATGGTTGCTTGGGTAGATATGGGAGGAGGGTGTTACATTATGGACTGAAAAAAATAACCTTCAATTATTAAGCCATTTATCTACAAAATATGCATCTATTTTATTTTCGAATTTAGGGTTATCGAAGTTCACGTGTACCTTGAAGGGGGTGGCACCTCCAAAGTGACTATCGGATGAAGATGTGTCACTGATGGGCATTTGTCGAAGGATCTAGGCAAAGTTGTCCATCATCTCATTCCGTTATCGCTCGAGGGATTCTTCAAGAAATAGTTTTAGAGGATCTCCTGCTCCCTCATCCTTCTTTTCTTCCACCATGGGAGGTCATTGGTGTCAGTGGGACTGGTCTTACAAAGGCTCAATCAATTCAATTCCCAACTCCTTATACCCCGACCATTGGGGACATGCACAGAAAAACAAAGAAAGAGCAGACCACTCCGATACCATTGATCCAAATTTATGAAGGAACAAAATGAAATACATATATAAGCATAAACACAAATATACAATAAAAACATAACTTCAATTCATTAATAACAAAGTACTGAAAATTGTTTACATGCAGAATGGAAATAAACTAGCTCAAGTGATGGTAGCTTATCTCTGAGAAGAGAGTTGCAGCTACATGCCTTCTTAATTGTGTTACAATGAGGCTCAATGACCTATTTATTATTGGGAAACAATGGAAAACTCTAAACATCCAAAAACCTGACCCTAGGAGATGAAGCGCCAAAATTTTGTGGGCCCCATTGTGGTAAATTGATACATCAACTTTCTGGGGTCGTAAGTTTGGCATACAAACGCCATTTGAAGCATACAATACCTCGTTAGAAAGATCTATCCTAGGACTACAAATTCAATTGCTAAGCCACACTTTTGCCCATGGGTTTTCCTATTTTCCACAAAATCATCGTTTAGGGCCTCAAAATGGCTCCAGAAGTTCCAGACCCAAAAAACTGCCAAAAATAGTAAATTGTGCTACAATTAGGGAAACTAAAAGAAACAATGGTGGGGGTACAAGTGGAATAGGTAGGTGGCCACCAATATCCACTTGTATCATCAATATTAATGGATGCATTTATCACCATAATGATTAATACATCCATAGCATTCACTCTAAGGGATTGGTGGCACCTCGAGCCTGCCCCCTTGTCTATCCACAACTTTAGAGATCATAATGGTGGAAACCTCCTCTTGACTTAGAATTTATGGCCCTTCATGTCATTGTACACATCCACCTAATGGCAATACTGACATACATGCAGAGAATGTTATGAATGCCAAAATCAAGGGCATCAAAAGGTAGAAGCCTTAGCTACAAATGGATGAGGTAAATATAAGACAAAGAGGTTGTTTGTAGCATATCTTAATAGTTACTATGGTAAGGGAGTAGGGTAGACCACGTATGGGAAGCATAAAGAGATGCAGGTTTCCTCTTCCCCCCTCGAACAACCAGGGCACTAATCAATTCAATGACAATTTTCCTCATCATTATCGGTGTAAAGTTACAAACTTGGAGGCCCAGGAGATGGGCATAATGGGTGAAAATGCATGGTCTCTCTACAATCTACTAGGTTTCCACCTTCAATACCAAGAAAATTCCATTGTGATGTTGGAGGGACGTGTTTGGGATTTGGAATTTCACTTACATCACGCATGGGTAGCTCTACCACCCATTGTTGGTGCTAAGGGTCTTCAACTCTAGCATACTTATTCATCTACAACAAATTCCTCTTCTCAAAGCCCTGACCATTCTATCTCGCAAACTTTCAGAACATATCAACAACATCATTAAAGCACTAAGGGACGCTCCTCTTCCAGGGCTTAGCAACAAGGCAGAATGAAGGGGAACACTCTAGTGGATCCTGAAATGTTTAGTTGCACGGGAGTTGTTGCTAGAGGCCTAGAAAATGTCACCCATCCTCATCTAACAATGCTTCAATAGTCGGTTGGGCACTCTCTACTAGCAATGCATCATTCATTACTTGGGTGCCCTCTGCCAACTAAGCACCAACTTCCCAATGTTAACGATGCTAGTTGCATGGGAAGATCCTCCTAAGATCAAGCATGGCATGGAGAACCTCGGTAAGTAGTTATTGGCATTATTCATCCTTCCCATGCGATTCAACTCATTTTCGAGCTTCAACCCTTTTGTTGTTTTTATGCCTTTTTGATGTGATAAACCATTCAGGAAATCATTTTCTTTCCCTCACAAGGGCATATGGTCCTACCTGCTACAATTTAGTGAGTGCCAGTTTCTTTTGATTCTGTTCAATCTTGAATATGGTTGGCTAAGCCCCCCCTAGCATGTAATCTCTATGCATTTTCTGTAATACAATTACTTCTAACTTACAAAAAAAAGATAGTTTATGTATGAAAGATAAAGAGTTTTGTTGTATTTTCTAGTGCTACTTGTCTAAAATTGTTCTAGTATATTCCTTAGGTGAGGATCATGCAAGGGAAGTATGTGGAACAATTGTTTCCATTTCCTTTCAGTCTTTCAATTCTATCCTTAATTCTAGACAAACCCCTATAATAAAACCTAGTATTAGTTATTTTACAATGATTTACGACAATTTTGAGATTACTTTGCATTATTGAACAACATTTATGTTTTCTTCATTCACATGATTCTTTTCAATAGCTTATCTTACAATATTTAGCACTTTGAATCGCATTGAATGAACTTAATAAGATTGTTAATATTTGTAAAGATTGAGTAATCAAGCAAAACCTTTAGATTATGAATACATTGATTTATTAGTCTCACTAAACTAACTATTCACCCAAGAAGCAATGGTGCTAAGACCTATAGTTTCCTTTGCATATTGTTAAAGGAGTTAAGAGTAAAGGTCATGAATTCAACAATGTGAAATGTCAAGGAGATTGAACTGCTAAAATTGGACATTACGTAATTTTCAAGTAGTTCAAACTAGAACTCTATAGTTGCGTATATAATGAACAACACCTCATAAGTTTCCATGTTCAATAGGTTGATAATTAAAATGATTTGAATGACTCAATATATATAGTTTCAATTCTTTGGTTCAATAAAGGGGTGCTCTCTACTTTCAACTATTTGATTACTTATATTGAAGGTCACCGCAATTTTTTATAATAAGCAAGATAAAAGGTGTGAGATTACTTGAGAGTGTTTCTGGGAAAGCTAATGTCTTTTCAATCTGCTAGTCCCACTAGGATTGGCAGCTATCCTAGAAACAAACCATCAAATCAATTTGTGATTTCCTCTATGTATGATAGATAAGAGAGAAGCAAAGGGACCAACCTGGATCTTCCGCTTGACTCCTTGCTTGATTTCTCTCCTCTTTGACAGAGCTTGCAACTCTTCTCCTACTCGTCCCACTTAGAGAATACCTGTAGAAACGAAGTAACACAACACCATCAAAGCATCTCGATCTATGATATCATAAGCATTATAGAATTAGAAATACAATGAGCATACAATGGCATTTACAAATAACAACATTCACAAATACATGATTGTATGGAGGAAAACTCAAAGAACTTTATTAATAATAGAAGAGAGGATTACAACCCAGCTGTTTGATCGAGAATCATCCTCCCAACATCAAATCCCTCTTCACCTCATGAAAATCAAGATCACCCAACAATACAATGTTCCCTCTCAAAGACAAACTATCAGCACTTCCTTACAAATTACAAAATTCCAGCCTCCAGATCTCTCAGATGAGGGATCTGTTAGCTCTGCTATAAAACTTCAGTGTTTAAAGGGTCAAATTCAGGTCTTGCGGTGGGTTCATGCCGAAATCGGAGCTCGCAGCAGTCTCTTTTTCATCCCTCCTTCAGTTTTCTCATATTCTCTTCACCTCCGCTGTCTCTGTTTCTTCTATAAAAATCTTCATTCCTTGCCTTTCCCTATTCCCTTGCTTAATTCCTTTTACCCCGTCATTTCTGTTTTCTTCATAAAACTCTTTCATTTCCATTTAAAACCCCCTAATCCGATAGAGCCCTTCTAGGCCCCTTTTCCTTAAGCCCCGAGCGCTAAACCCATGAGCTCGCGCCCACATGACCCGCCCCTCCATAACCCTTTGCCGCCTTTTCCTCACGCGTTAAATATCGTGCACCTCCTCGTCGTTGATCGCGTCTATCGCGAGATCTAACGATTGACGCTTCCCCTAATCGCGCGACCTGCACACACGTTAACCTGCAGGGGCGGCGATTTTCATCTTCCACGCATCGTGTTTTGATAGGATCGCACCATCGTATACGGAAACCACCCGCCTCCAATAAGCGGTGCAGGGAATATTCCGCTCCGCCTCGTATAGGTTAACCTCCGTGCAACTTCCACTCCTGATCATCATCGAATCTGTCGCATCCAGATACGATGGCCCTTGTTGCTCCATCCACGTCACCTCCCGATAGCTCCTTCCGACTTAATCTCCACCGTTCATTTTCACGATCCAAAGGCCCACATTCACCCATCCGCTAATTCCTGATACTCCATGTCTAGAGATCTCCACTATTAATCTATGCGGTCCGACAGCTGATATTGGTTCTTCTGTTCAGTCTTCTCCCGCCATTTTGTCTGTATATTTCATGACTGCTCTTTGATGCCAAAGAATGAAGGCGATCTCCTACATGTACGCAATGTAGTTATTCCTCAACCACTGCAATTAACCAGCAGCGTGGTTGAGAAGGAAAGGACAACCTCGAGCAGTGACGAGCATTTATCAGGCATGGAATTTCATCCATTTTTCACTCCACCTGCTCAGAGAAGGACTGCAGAACACCAGAGAAGGTTGAATTCATGCACAGACACAGTCAGATCATGGCAGAGGCCCATTCCAAAGAATTAATATGGTTGTTGTCTGATTATTACCCCTTCTCGTGTAACACAACAGAGCAATTTTGTAATCAACCACTTTATATATCCAGAAGACAAGATGTAATCAGGTTGATGAATGTTATTTTGTTGTAAGCTTCAACTTCTGGATACTGTAACTACTGTGATACCTGCAATGTTTGGTCTTCATTTTCAGCTAATGCAAGCTTCTTTTTCCTTCCACTTCTTCTTTGTTCCAGGCTATGCCTGTTATGCATTTTTCATTTTCTCTTGATGCTTAGTATTAGAGGGGTTTTCATCCCACCTCTGTGTTAGAATCTAGTTAGTATTATTGAATGTGTATGCAGGTTTCTGTTGTTTTAATGCCAGAGAGCTGTCATCCTGTCTGTGCATTAGAAAATAGATTTACAGACCTCTTTACTGGTTGTAGCTGGCCATCACAGGGTCCTGTGCATCTGCTGGTGTGATCAGTATTCTCCATCATCACATTTTCTTTAAAACTGTGAGTAATTGGTGGTCTAAAGCCTTGTAGTCTGGGGGTGTTCACCCATGTTTAGGGTTAAGCATAGTAGAAGTGGTTATCTGGCTTGAATATGCAACATTTATTTCATTCATCCACCATTTTCCAACATTTTTGTTGAGTTCGTAATGTTCCCAAGCATCTCTGATATAAAACCTAGGAGAGTTTCTTGGGGTGATAACATTAATTGGCGTCGTTGTCGGGGAGAGGAGAATTGAAGATCAGCTTCCTTGGGAGAATGACACAGTTCTAGATTTTGATAATAGACAAGATCTAGGCACATATTTTGGTTGTAATCATCTATCTGGCGACTCCACTGATGGAAGACCATCTTTTGGCGACTCCACATTGTAGTTCTGGCGCAGTTGGTGCAGCATGCTCACAGAAATCCTTAGAAACCATCAGCTGAACTAGTGCCTGATCCTGAGAAGATCGTTCGGCAGAAGAAAATATCACAATAGGGGGCACCAGGATTAGGTAAGCCTTAAAAGTTCCATGTATCTCTGTTAGTGAATGCCACCTTCACAGATTCATTAAGCTCCTTAGTCATTCATTTCCCTTTTGGACCTCAGTAGAAGAAACATCCATGATGTCCATCATATTCCTCTGTTTCTGTCATTCTTTTCATTGATTCATACCCCTCAGTCCACCAGTATCCTTTCATACGCCCTAATCATGGCAGGTCAGCAAGCCCTCACAAAGATAGAAAGAATAGTTGCTGCTAGGTATGGACCCTTAGTCTTGCCTACCTCTTTGAATGCCATGCCTGCAGGAGATTATCAAGAATACATGCCAAAGTTTACTGGTGCAGAAGGAGTAACATCTGAAGAGAATTTAGAGGCATTTTATAGTTATGCTGATAACCTAGTTATCAATGAAGAGGATGTCTGGATGAGGGTTTTTGTCCAAAGCCTAGATGGGGAGGCTAGAAAATGGTTTAGAGAATTACCTCCTAGGTCTGTTGCAGACATTGAGGCCCTAGATGATGTGTTCTTAAAGCACTAGGGGAATAATAAAGATCTTCTCTTTTATCATACTGAATTTGGGAACTTGCAGAGAGAAGATGGTGAGTTGTTGTCTGATTTCAACATCAGATTTAATCACATGTACAACAGAATGCCAGCTGAAGTAAGACCTACCCCTGCTTCTGCTATGCTCACTTATGCCAATGCCTTCGATTCTCAGTTCTGCCTGCTATTGAGAGAAAGAAGATGCACTTCTTTGGCTGATATGCAAAATGCAACCTTTGAGGTAGAAGAAAATATTATTGCTGCAGAAAGACTCAAAGGTGATGCTGAAAGCAGAAGATAGGGAGGAGAGTCCTCATCATCCTATGATCCTGAAATAGATGAATTGGCTAGGATGATAGAGTAATTAACCTCTGAAGTTTCCAAATTAAAAGCTGAGCAGTATTCTAAGGAAGCATGAGCTCCTTGTTCCATTTCTCTTCCAGCTCCAAATCCATATAAAGGAGCACAGGAGCAATTGCAGATTTTGCAGAGAAACAGAGATGCAAACGAAGATCAAAGGGTGAAGACCCTTTGTCAAAATATAGTCATGGAAGAAGGGTAGCCTGAAGAAGAGGAGGAGGTCCATGGTTTGGAAGGTGCTCCTTTCCTAAAGAGGGCTGCTTATGAAGAAGCTTTATCTAGAGGTACTGCTTATGAGTTTGTTATAGCTGCAGAACAACAAGCTGATCAGCAACAGCAATCAGCAAAAGGCACTTTCATCCTCCAAGAATCTGTGCTCGATGCTAGCTCACCTTCACATGGCTATGCAGACCTACAAATCAACCAGCCTGCTATCATTCCCAGCACAATGATCAATAAGGGAGAAGAAATCTCCCCATCATCTTTTGCCCCTCTGCCTTCTCAAAAGACAATCCCTCAAAGTTTCCCCTTGAACTCTGAGGCAGAACAAAATTCAATGCTCAAGGCTGACGCTGATCATCTCAGTCTTGATATTCTGAAACCTGCTCAGGTGGCCTCCACTCAAATTGAAAAGGCAGCTTTTCAAATGACAGACAAAGAAAGTGCACAGTATTGGAATCCATCCTTGGATGAGGATTGTTCTAAGAATGATGCAAGAGTAGTTGATGTCTCTGTGGCCCCTGCACAAGAAATTGATGGTTCATCATTCACATTAGTTATGCAGACTACGGATGACACAGAAAAGTACACAGCAGCCATGACTATTCAGTAGGTGTACAAAGGCTCCCATGAAGAAAATCCAAGGAGGAGAGCACACAGAAGGGAAATGAAATTTGATCCATATTTACCTATTAAGCTCAAATGTCCTAAACTTTTTGAGGTAAAGGATCAAATAAATCCAGTTTTGCTGCTCTATGATGAACTAGTCAAGAGGAGAAGAAACTGTTTTGGTGGCCCATCAGTTGGTCAATTTTTGAATATGTTGTCTAAGGTCCTCTAGCCTTAATGATTGTAAGCAATTTCTTTTAAAGTTTTAGTATAGGCTTAGCTTGACTCCATGCCCAATGGATACTAGGCACAGTTTTCAAAGCTGGTTTTGTATGAAGGCATTGGTCTACAGGTTCTTGAGACTTCACAGGGAGGATCTCATCCCCAGAAGGAGCCAGTGTTAGCTCTGCTATAAAATTTCAGTGTTTAAAGGGTCAAATTCAGGTCTGGCGGTGGGTTCATGCCGAAATCGGAGCTCGCAGCAGGCTCTTTTTCATCACTCCTTCAGTTTTCTCATATTCTCTTTACCTTCGCTGTCTCTGTTTCTTCTATAAAAATATTCATTGCTCGCCATTCCCTATTCCCCTACTTAATTCCTTTTACCCCGTCGTTTTTGTTTCCTTCATAAAACTCTTTCATTTCAGTTTAAAACCCCCTAATCCGACAAAGCCCTTCTAGGCCCCTTTTCCTTAAGCCCCAGGCGCTAAACCCATGAGCCCGTGCCCACGTGACCTGCCCATCCATAACCATTTGCCGCCTTTTCCTCACGCGTTAAATATCGTGCACCTCCTCACCGTTGATTGCATCTATCACGAGATCTAACGGTTGACGCTTCCCTTGATCACACGACCTGCGCACATGTTGACCTGTGGGGGAGGCGGTTTTCATCCGCCACATGTCGTGTTTTGACAGGATCGCGCCATCGTATACAGAAACCGCCCGCCTCCGATAAGAGGTGCGGGGAATACTGCCCGCCCACGAAACCACCTGTCCCCCGACCATTAACCTCCGCACGACTTCCGCTCCCGATTACCATCGGATCTGCCGCGTCCAAATCCGACAGCCCTTGTTGCTCCATCCGCATCACCTCCAAATAGATCCTTCCGATTTAATCTCCATTGTTCATTTTCACAATCCAACGGCCCACATTCACCCGTTCGCTAATTCCCGATACTCCTTGTCTAGCGATCTCCACCGTTAATCTGTGCGATCCGACAGCTAAGATTGGTTCTTCTGTTCGGTCTGCTCCTGCCATTCTGTCTGTATCTTTCCCGACTGCTCTTTGATGCCAAAGAATGAAGGCAATCTCCTACCTGTACCTGACACATTTATTCCTCAACCACTGCAATTAACCAGCAGCGTGATCGAGAAGGAAAGGACAACCTCGAGCAGTGACGAGCATTTATCAGGCATGGAATTTCATCCATTGTTCACTCCACCTGCTCAGAGAAGGACTGCAGAACACCAGAGAAGGTTGAATTCATGCACAGACGCAGTCAGATCATGGCAGAGGCCCATTCCAAAGAATTAATATGGTTGTTGTCCCATTATTACCCCTTCTCATGTAACAAAGCAGAGCAATTTTGTAATCAACCTCTTTATATATCCAGAAGACAAGATGTAATCAGGTTGATGAATGTTATTTTGTTGTAAGCTTCAACTTCTGGAGACTGTAACTACTGTGATACCTGCAGCGTCTAGTCTTCATTTTCAGCTAATGCAAGATTCTTTTTTTCTTAATTGCTCACTTTCCACTTCTTCTTTGTTCCAGGTTGTGCCTGTTATGCACTTTTCATTTGCTCTTAATGTTTAGCATTAGAGGGGTTGTCATCCCACCTCTGTGTTAGAATATAGTTAGTGTTATTGAACGTGTATGCAGGGTTCTGTTGTTTTAATGCCAAAGAGTTGTCATCCTGTCTGTGCATTAGGAAACAGATTTATAGACCTCTTTACTGGTTGCAGCTGGCCATCACAGGGTCCTATGCATCTGCTGGTGTGATCAGTATTCTCCATCATCACATTTTCTTTAAAACTGTGAGTAATTGGTGGTCTAAAGCCTTGTAGTCTAGGGGTGTTCACCCATGCCTGGGATTAAGCATAGTAGAAGTGGTTATCTGGCTTGAATATGCAGCATTTCTTTCATTCATCCACCATTTTCCAATATTTTTGTTGAGTTTGTAATGTTCCCAAGCATCTCTGATATACAACCTAGGAGAGTTTCTTGGGGTGATAACAGGATCCATTTATAGATGTTTGCAAGGGTGTGAGCCATCTCTGGGTCTTTTATTAGTTTCATTCCACTTGTAGTTCTTTTTTCCACTTGGAGATTTCTTGGATCTCTTACTCATCCCTGGGCGAATTCAGAGAGGCAAGTGTCATAGGAGAAGTTTCTAGAAGATTCCATGAGCATCCACTTAGCAAACTGTCTCAGACATTTGTCCATTCTCACTCATTGCACCCCACAAAAGGCCTCTTCAGTATGCATCACACCTAGATAGTGTAGGAGTCAGTATGCATCGCACCTTGACAGTGGAGCAGTCAGTATGGTCCATTTTTGGCCAGTTCTGAGTGGTTTTTCAGGTGGAACTTCTGGGGAATGATGTAATTAGTTGACCATGATCTTTTAGGGTATGAAACAACACTTTTAGGGGTTAAATAGCCCTCGGTTTATCGACATATAAGATTGGGGTTGCAGTGCCCAAATATATCTATAACAGTTTCCCCTTAAAGCATGAAGTCATAAATCTTTAGATGTCAACTGAAATGCTTTATCATGAGGATCTGAGGTATTCAAACTGGAAGGTGACCTATATAAGATACAATACAATACATCATCACAATATAATTTTCCATGATCTAGCTGAGGTGGGCATTCCCTTGCTCAGCTTTATAAATTCATTTTCATGTACATAGAACAGATAATCATCTACAGTTGCAGACTGGTGATTCTTTATATGTAGAGTCATCATCCCTTAGCTTGGATGATCATATGTGCAGCTTTTGTGTACATTTGATGTCTTTTTATTCCTGAATATATCGCAACCCAGATGGATGAAACTAGATCCGGGGTCTTCAAACTTGTTCAATCTTCACCCGATGTACAAGTCGATCCATGTGAAAAGATGTCCTAAAGTCGAACATGGAAAGACATCGCCTGATTACCAACCAATAATGTAAGTTGCCAACAGGCATGAGAGGAATCACCAATAATGATAATGACCCTCAAGGTACTACAGTACAATTTACGTGGTGTGAATATATGATCCGATGTTGAACACCACGCAAAATCTCTCGGTTGAAGGCCATTGATGTAAACCTATCACTGGAAGTGAGAAACTTTCCATTGAGGCATGCAAGTTTCAAAGTACTGAAAGGGTTGTTTCTTAGTCAACTTCTTGGATAATGAGCTGATGTCAACAATAAGTGACCCATCATAGGAGGGCCTTAATGTATCCCACATCAATGACACGAAACGAAGCAAATGATTTTCTGGAGGTGAAAACGATCTGATGATACAAGGTTCAAGAATGGCAATCATGAAAAATGGAGGGTGAAGGTATTGTAGTGGATAAGACATTAACTGGATGGTGAATTCTCTAAATGATTTCTCTTGAACATATCAGTGACACTGAGATGGATTGGTAGCATTAACCCCAAAAGATGGATGGTATAGCAGACCAACGATGATATGACCAGTGAACGAAATAACCCAACCCGACTCAATCATGGTGATGGAGTGAAAGTGTCATGTTCAAGAGTGACCTGCTACCAATAAAATTTTCTAAGTTTTCTTCCATTTTTCCCCAGTCATTGTTGACCAATACCTCTTTATTTTTGCCAAGCTTGAGGAGGATAACATATGCTTGTTCCATAATTTTCCCTTCGGGCAAACCTATCGCTACGTTTTAGTGAGCCTAGCGACAGTAAAACTCGTTCTTGTCTAGATGCAAAAGTTTGTCGCTATTGTTTTAACGAGTTTAATGACAAGGATAACCTGGTCCTTTTCATGCTTAGAGAGTTTGAAAAGGGACGAAAAGGAAACTCCATTAGTCATTTTTCGTAGCATAATCCCTTAAGTCCGAAAAATTATAAAACAATACATAAGGGATGATTTTTTGATCGCTTTAGTGAGCTGAAAAAACAAGTGCTCGATCTTTTTGTGGGATAATCCCTCAAGTCCAAAAAGATTAAAATATGTGGGGGGGGGATGGCACTTCCAATCACTTTATCAAGCTAGAGAGGCCAATTGCTCGACAATATTTTCATATTTAACAAGTCTGAAAAGGGTTTAAAGTGGACTCTTTTTTTTTTAAGAACGAGTGGTGCTTAGGGTAGCAACTAGTTCTGGGTGAGCTTGGAACTTCTCAAAACATGGAGATGTGAAGAGGGTTGCTAACAGGACCACTCGTCGCAGCTATTCCTCAAAAGGGTAAACAATCAAGTGGAAGCGTATAATCAGCCAAAAGAATGGAGGTGATGGAAGGAACACAACCAAGGCTCAAAAGGCTGACATTACAGCGATCACAAAGGTTATTTACCAAAGGTGGGTTTATTTTTTAACAAGCTTGAACTCTAGGGGAACATATGCTTAGTGGTAGGTTTATTTTTTAACGAGCTTGAACCATGCGATAACATTGCTCCTTTTGTGGTCAAAATGTTTAATTCGATGTTTAGCACATCATATTCTTTCATTGGTCATTCAAGTTGCTCAATCACTCCATCAAACTAATTAGAAATACATATATATGTACGAAAAATGAGTTAAGACTAACATTTTGTCTGAAGTAAATGAATATTAATCATAAAAGAAGTTTTACCTTTCATTTTCATCATTCTATTTCAAATTTGGGATTTGGAGCTCTGGAGTGGTTTTCCCCCTCAAATTATACCAGTTGTTTTCGGGAGATCCGGTGGACTATTCTCTACGCCGTCAGGACCAGGTAAGAGCTAACCTTGAGCTCTTCATTTTCATTCCATCCTTCTTTGATTCTGAGCATGTTTTTTCACATTTCTGGGCCCTTGGGGTTTGAAGATTTCGTTCCCCAAACATTGCACCTTGCCAGTATCGAAAGGTGTGATTCATATTGAGCTACCAACTAGCCAGTCAGTATGCATCCCACCTTGCTCAAAGGTAGGGTGCGATGGGTGCAGAAAGCCATCTTTATACAGTGATTTTTCACCAAATTTTTGCCTGTTTTTGCTCAAAATTAGATCCTAATTCATCTTTTGTCTATGTTTCAGATATTTGTTGGATCAAGATGGTCGTCACCTGGCGTGAACGTGAACATGAAGAAGAGGACATGATTGCCTTACATGATCAAGGGACAGTTACTACATTATGAAACTATGGCTTGCTCAAATTCTTTTATATATCTAGCATGAGGCAACAAATTAGTTTGTTGCAGTATTTTCTCGATGCTTGGGATCTGATCAACCAGGTATTCCAGATCAGAGGAAAATCTATTCCATTGATAGTTGAGGATATCTACTTTCTGACAGGGTTATCAAGGCGTGGCGCCCCTCTTTCACTATCAGGATCCGCTCGTGGAGGCGAATCTGTGAGAGATTACATATGCCAGTTCTATAGAGATGGATCTTAGCCCAACAGAGATGGCAAGATCAATATCCGGGATGTGACTGATCGGTCCTTTAGGACCATTTTATTTACCTTTGCTAGATTGGCTGGTAGTGCGGCTCTTCATTTTGAAAACAGATCTTACATGCAATACGCCCTGGAATGCCTAGGACCGAAGGTGTTCAACTGGTGTGAGGCGGTACTTCCGGTCATAAAAGAACAGCTGTCCAAGGCAAAGAATGGAAGATCCAAGAATTTTGGCTACAGTTCCATCTTGAAATCTTTTGCCTTAGAGAGGATTCCACTAATGCAGCCTCAATACATTTCACTAGGATTGCCAGCACCGAGGGAGACACGGATGCATAGGTGGGTTGATCTTATGGCCAGACATGCTCGTCAATCATAGATTTCCTTCTCTGATTCCTTCTTTGAATGGTTCGACCGTCAGGAGACGGTCTTTGCGGAGTATTCATACGTTGGGATGGATTTCTGAGGCGACCCGGATTTGTCGTTACTAGCTGGCAAGCAGTGGAGTGCTATGGGTAAAATGATTTTACCATATCTTTATTTATAAATTTTATAATTTTTTGTGTCTTTAAAAGCCATCAATACTAATCCAACTCATATACTTGTGCAGATATTGGGCCAGTATGACCAGCGACATGCCCAAGGGTGGCAGCTGACATTCCAGCAGGAGTGGTTGTAGGGAGGGCCGTCTTTCGCGATCTGGACGTAGCGGAGACCCTGGTAGTGTTGCAGGATCAGGTCAAGGGTCTCACTCTTGGTATTCAAGATGTGAGGACCGACGAGTTACCTCTAAGGTTACAGTACCATACTACTGGCATGCTGAGTCGATGGGCTAGGCTCTTGCGTATGATCGCACAGGCGTGACATGTTACCACCAGCATCATTAGTTTAGGACACTTTTCTATATTCATTTTTGAGTTTCTTGGTCACATGACCGATTTTGTCTTAGACACAAAACATTTTGTAAAAACTATAAACAGTTATATATTTTTTATTTTCTGAGTTTTATTTTGGTTAAGTTATGCGATCCAGATGCAAATGTTAATATGAAATGCTTTCTTTACAAATGTTGCAAATTTCTATCCAACACATAGTTTTCTAATGAATCAGTTAATGTGTTTAAGTTTATGGAAATGTGTCGATATTGAATGGAATTAAACTGTCTTTCAACAATCTTGACTCTTAGGAACATATGATAAATAGTTGGGTTCCAAACAGAATAAATGCCAGTAAGTTGTAGGATGACAAGTTGCAAGTCTAGCCTGACAATGAGTCGGCGTATGCCACACGAAATGGTATTAGAGAGAAGTTCAATCAACGTTCTATACTCAACGATGTTGTTCATTGATCGACCAATACATATCCCCCTGAAGCTCACTAACTCGCCCCTCGGAGCAAAAATGGCCCAGGCCGCAGAAGATAGGTTTCATGTACTACGACTAGCTCCATCGGCATGCCCAACAAATGGTTCCAAAATATTTGCCATCTGCAACAAAAGCGAAGCAGATTACCTAACAAAAATGACAACTCTAAAGGAAAACAAAAATGTAAAAAAACAAAGAGATCACTGTACTTAATTAAGCATAGTAACTTTTAAGATACAACCCATTTCGGGGTTGCGACAGTGGAATTCCATCATAATCGACCAACTTGTAAGCTCCTTTTTTCAATACTCATTTGACAATGTAGGGGGCCATCCATAATGGTTTGAACTTACCTGCTCCCAATTTATCAGAGTCCTAATCGTAAAGCAAGACCAGGTCACCTTCTGAGAAGACACGAGGCTTAACATTTTTGTCAAATTATGCCTTGACACATTTCTTATGAGCTTCATTAGCTAGCACGGTGTCACAACAGGTTTCATCCAAGTTGATTAGTTCCAAGAAATGAGCCTCTTCCTTCGAAGTTTCGGGAAGCAGATCAATGGCGAGCTTGAGAGATGAAATTTCGCACTGAATTGGTAAGACAGCTTCCAGACCATACACCAACTAGAAAGGTGTAAATCCGGTCGCATTTCTCACCGAAGTCCTATATGCCCATAGGGCTGAGTATAGGATTAAATGCCAATTCCATTTGTGGACTCCAATCATTCTCTGCAGCATGCACTTAAGGACTTTGTTGATTGCCTCAACCTATCCGTTAGCCTGCAGATAATATGGAGTAGAACTATCGTGGGACAATCCTAATTTGGTAGTTAATTCAACCATCATGTGATTTCGAAAATGAGATCCATGATCTGTGACTATAGCCTGTGGAACACAAAATCTAGAGACTACACGATTAAAAAATAAAAGAGCAGCCGTTTCACCGTTGTTGTTTAATGTAGGCATCGCCTCGACCCATTTTGTAAAATAGTAAATAGCAACTATAATATACCCATGCCCCCTGGCCAAGGTGGGGTTACATGTCATAAAATCTATGCCCCATTTAGTGAATGGCCCAATAGCAACTACTGGATGCAGTGGTGTAGGTGGTAATCTGTTTTTGCAATCAAAAATATGACAAGCATGGCAACTTCTGACTGCAATTATGCAATCTTTGAATATAGTGGGCCAGAAGTAACCAACTCGTAATATCTTTTGTGCAGTAGCGTAACCAAATAGATTCCCCCCACATGCACCTGAATGGCAATCATTCAGGGCTTTTTCAGCTTCCTCATGCGTGAGGCACCTTCACAGAACTGTATCCACACCACAACGGTAAAGTGCATCACCGATGATCATGTATTCTTTGGCTTGGTATTGAATACGTCATTTTTCAGAACGAGAGGTATTAGGCCTAAAGGTTTGGGTTTGGAGATAGATCAATATATCTCTGTACCAAGGATCGCTTGACGATATCAGAAACAGAGTTTCGTCCATGATTGATGCTTTAGATGTTGAATGGTTGGATGATGATGGGAGGTCACAAAGAAACTCCGTGAAGACGAGAGATTTATTTGATTTGGATTTGGTGAATTCCAGATCAAACTCTTGCCAAATGGCTATCCATTTGGAATATTTGCCCCCTAGTAATTGGCGCGACAGAATGTAGGTCATAGGGTTGCAATCTGACAAGATGGTGGTTTTGCGAAAGAGAATATAGTGTCGAAATCTCTGTACTGCTTGAACAGATGCTAAGGCCAGCTTTTCAATGTAGGAGTACTTGCTTTCTGTATCGTTTAAGTTGCGTCTTAAATAATACACAGGATGTTCTATTCCATTGTCTTCTCGTACTAAAACCATGGCAATGGTTGTATCTGTAGTAGCGAGATACAGGTTAAAGTCTTTTTTATAGTCAGGAGCATACATTAATGATGCTTTTACTAGGGAACCTTTTAAAGCATCAAAGGAAGCTTGCGCAACCTAATCCCAGTTGAAGGGTACTTCTTTTTTCAAAAGAAGCATATAACCTTTAGCAATTTTGGCGTAATTTGGAATGAACCTCCTTAGAAAGTTTGATTTCCCTTGGAGTTTTTGAATCTGAAGAAAATTTGAAGGTGGAGGCATGTCAAGTATTGCTTGAAACTTTCATGCATCAAATTGAATTCCGTCCTTAGAAACTATGAAACCAAGTAATTGACTAGAACCAACACAAAACACACACTTGTGCGGATTGAGTCGTATCTTGTAGTGTCGGCAATGTAGAAATATGGCTCTCAAATGTTGTGGATGATTAGTCTGCTTTCACGAATGAACTGGTAGATCGTCAAGATACGGTTGAACGATGTGCTTGATTTCATGGAAGGCATAGTTCATTGCCCTCTGAAAGGTTTCCCCTGCATTCTTCAAACCGAAAGGTGGTTTACGGTATGCGAACGTACCCCATGGACATATGAATGCAATCTTTGACTGGTCCTCTGGACAGATATTGATTTGGTTGTATCCGGAAAATCCATCCATGAATGAAAATATTTCGCATCTAGCACATTCATCAATTATCTGGTTGATGAAGGGTGTAGGGTAGTTGTCCTTTGGACACGGTTGATTTACATCCCTATAATCGACTCACACTCTAATTATTCCTTGCTTCTTCATCACAGGAACAATATTCAATACCCAATCAGTGAGAGGAACGGGGTAAATGAAACCAGCATGCAAAAGCTTTTCAAATTCTGTTTTAATGGAAGCAGCTTTCTTTGGGTGAACCGGTCGAAGCCATTGTAATATTGGTTTGACATCTGGATACATCTTGATTTCATGTTCAATGATGCTCGAGTCAATGCTTGGCATTTCTTTGTATGACCAAGCGAAGACATCTCTAAATTCACGAAAGAGAGCGCAGTATATTTCCAGTTCTGTATGAGAACATGATTTTCCAACATGAATATTCTCAACAACATTAGGTCTGGTCGAGATATTGATGGTGATAGTTTCCTCAATATTGGACAGATTTCGCTTAGAATCCACTATATTTACAGTGTTTGATAGAAAATAAAAAAATGAAGGATGATTAAGGTCGCTTGAATAATCTTCATCATTATCTTGAAGGTGGGAATGATGGTGGTAATCTTCCCACGATGTCTCTCCTATCATTATCTACTGAATTATTCCTTCGTCTATAGACTGTATACTAGACCAAGGATCAGAAGAGATACCATACTCTAGAGACCTATCTATCCAAACACTCGCTGAGTGTTGATTTGGGTTCGTCGTCCAGGCCCAAAAAATTGATTGCTACAAAGATTCAACGGGGCTTGGGAGCAACACCTCCCGATAATCCACACTTTCAAAATGGTCAAAGTTCTTTTTAAACTTTGATGATGTAGAAGATATCATATAACAGGTTTCCACTATGGCCACTTCCGCCAGATTGCTTGGAGGCGGGAGGGAAAAAGTACCCATTAAGGAAGGGTCTTTTAGGAGACCTACTCTGATATTTTGAAGCAATTGGGAACTTCCATGGATCAATGGAATGCTTCCAGTAGCTTGTGAACTATTAGGGAAAAAGGTCAATTTGTCAATGATTATAATTCCGCCTTGGAAGGGAAATGCAATATTTCTAAAATATGTAGACACAACAGTAGCCATAGCATAGATCCATGGCCTTCCCACCAAGATATTATAGTCAAGGTTTCCATTAATGACTCCAACCTCAATTTATACTGTCTTGCCCCCCAATTCTACTTGCAAGTTACTTAAAATCCCATACGGTGTGTATGTTCTTCCATCGAATGATTTTAATGTCATTGATGATCATGACAAGGGTGGTGAACCTAAAGTTTTCCAACAACTCATTGACATAATGCAGGTAGATTCTCCCTCATCAATGATTGTTTGATGAACATTTTTATTGAGGGCTTTTACCTGGATAAGGAAAGCGAGTTGGGCTGGTAATTGAGGTTCATATCCTTTATGGTTAGAGGATACAAGATTGGAATCCATTGGATCAATCCCACCTATTTCTGATAACAAAGCCTACTTTTGGGAGGGGCAATTTTACAGTACCTCAAAGGTCGACATAGTGAATGGTGATTGAGCTAGATCCTCCACTATATTATAATTTTGTGCTACTCGAGCATGAGGATTACATGTCGATCTATGTACTACTCCCTTCAGCGGTTTTATAGTTAATTCAGGAATGATGGGCGGAACAACTTTTAGTGAAGTTGTTGTCGAACTACTGGGTTGATCTATAGCCTTGTTGTTCGATGACTGTGGATTCCCATAATCTTTATTCCTTGTCAATATCAAAGCATCATTTTGTTGTTTCGAGATGGATAGCATAAGCACTTGTGATGTAGAAGCATGATCGATAGCAACCAGATTAGTTTCTAGGTTTGGAAATGGATCAATCAACACCGCTGAGGTAGTTGAAGCTTTTAAAAATTTCGTAACCTCAACTTAATGCAGACAACTTTTCGTGAAATGGTCCTCATCACATATGAAACATGGTTGAAGAGGTTTATTTTGCCCAGCAGGGTTTTCAGAAGATTTTTCAGGAGGTGAATTCTCCTGTTTCTTCTTATTATTTTTCCCTTTCTTCTTGCCCCCTATTTGCTTTGGATTCTTTCCCTTTTCATATGACACGGCATTAATCTTCGAGGCAAGAGGTTTGTCATTTTCTATTTGACTAGAAACTGCAAGGGCTTTACCAGGTGGAGCTTTTGCGATTTGCATGCTTGAGGTACTGATTACGCCATCATCGATGTGAGAGTCCCTGTTCAATTTAGGAGGAGGGGTAATGGAAAATTCTGGTCTGGGAGCGTCAAAATTTTTATCGTAGATTGTGCTAGACTGTGTATAGATCAATTCTAAATATTGGGCACGAGAAATGACTTGCTCTTCAGTGATAACTCCCCTTTTTGCCACGTCCTCAGTTATGGATGGTAATAAGGACTTAATAAACCACTCAACTAAAAGTTGATCAGGAAAATACATCTTTACCATTCATAAACGATGTCGCCACTCATGAATATGATCATATATGTGAGTGGTTGTTGTCTGTCTGAATTTGGTAAGGAGTTATGTCCCTGTTTCGTACCTTATGGGTAACTGAAAGTGGGTTAAAAAAGTAGTGGCAAGGGTGCTGAAGTTATCAAACGAAGCTCTAGGGAATTCAATATACCATGTCACTGTCGGACCAGTTAACGCTCTCTGAAAAAGGTGAAGCCTAATCGAATCATCATTTAGGGTATTAGATGAACACCACAAATGAAAAGTCATTACGTGATTCAATGGATCTTCACCTGGATTTCCATTAAATTTAGGAATATCGGAGGGAAGTTTATGAGGAATCACTGGCCACCAAGGGGCGTATGCAGTTGGATCATTCGTCAACCAGTTCAAATCTAGTAATTCTAAAGTTGCTACAAAAGGCAACTGTTGATTCAGGTTCCGTGAAACATACCCAGGATAAGATAGGATCGCATGAGCAGTTCGCCTTTGCATACCAACATAATGTATTTGATGCTGGTAACTTTGATAGGGTTGATGGACATAACCATTATAGTATGGTTGTTGATAACCATTTTGAAAATGCGGTTTTCCATGACCTACAAAGCCTTGTTGCTCAGGTCCTCAGTAAGTTTGTTGGAATTGCAGTTGTTGGTACTGTACCATCCATGGTTGTTGTACCATTTGTTGTTGCCCAATACTGGATGACTGACCAAGATGTAGAGTGATAATACCCGTCTGAGCCTGAGTCGTTCCAGGTATGGAAGCATTAACCTGATGTTGTGACTGAGCCATAGAGACAAGAGATTGTTGTATTGCAACCTGTGAGACTTGAGGTTGACATACAACAGGCAGTTCTTATACTTGCGACACAGTCACAATAGCAAGTGTAGTGGGAATATTCAACATAGGTTGGATTGGTTGCATTGAATATACAACCCTTGGTTGTTGAGGTAGTATTGGTACCCAACGACAGGATGTAATTCCAGTTTGACCTGAATTTTGTTGTGAACTCTCATATGGTTGTTCTCCAGGAGGGAACAATGAAAAAGCATACTACCCTCCATATGGCAGCAATCCAGTGCTCAACGGATATATCGGTCTTTGAAGACTGGACGACCCAGATTGATGTTGTCATGCAGGATCAATTTGCTGAGTTTTAACATAAGAAATGCCAGATAGGATTCCAGATGAACAAATAGGAACAGACCATGTCGTTGAAACAGTCCCTGAGTGGACTCCATCTAGTGATTGATAACTAGTTGGGACAGATGGTATATCGAAAAACATTGTAGGAATAGTAGCAGGAAGTTTCTTTGTGGCTGTATCAGATGACAAAGTCCTAGATGTTGACGGTTGCTCCGACATATTTAGTCTATCCAAAAGATTTCCTAGCGATTCGACAGGAACTTGCGATGAAGGATGATTAAAAGAACTAACTTCAGGGGTAGAAGGATATAAATGGATCCCAATTCCAAACTATAATGGGGTACTGGATGGAAGATCCTCTACTATCTCTTCTATAGCAATCAGCCTAGGTGGAAGAGGTAGACCATCAGGTCCGTAAAATATTTCTGAAGCCGAAGAAGGTATAGCTTCTGCAGTGACAGATACTGGAGGGGTGACACTTTCTAAATTCTGGATTTCAACTTCCAGATGTTCAGGTGAATGAACTTCAATCTCTGGATCATCTCTTGCTTGAACTATTTCAAGCATGGAAGTGTCTACTGTTACACTAGGATCAGTTCTAATGTCCTCTTCTAACTGCGTAACTTCTTCTGTAAAGGCAGAGGTACCAAAAATGATAGGAGTAACTGCAATCTCTGATGCTATTGAAACATAAGTTTCAAATAAACCAGGAGAATTGGACTCAGTTAAACGAGACCGTTTTGCCCGGAATGGTTTCATTTCCGGAGTCAAAGATGGTTGACTCGCTAATCTCCGCGAACGACAGGGTTTTGATTGACTTTCTTCCACAATTGTGGATTACTTGATCAACTCAAAATTAAAGGGAAAATTTTATTCTGAATTTAATAAATTTTAATGACGCTTTGACACAACTTTGCTTTTTCAATTTTTAAAAGTCGAGAAAAAGCTAAATATGACTCTAGTCCTCTTTTATTTTTAATGAGCCTGAAGTGGCAAGTGCTCAGATGAAACTTTTGTTTTAAGGAGTCGAAAAGGAACGAAAGTGACTACTCTGGAGATCTAGATAGAGGGATTACCAAACCAATCGCAAAACTGCAATATACACCTTGGTGGTAAATTAAAGAGAAATTACCAAGGACTTATGTATGGCAGTCAATCTTCCCAAATGTTGTGTTCAGTGCATTGTGATCGATAGGGCGGAAGACATGGCTTCCTACGGATGAAGGATATAAACCTATTGTGGTCTCCCAATATATACACGACAGTACGGGGAGCACAAGTCCGTGCTAGCACTTGTCATATCAAAGAGGAGGAATCACCCAACCTTCGATGAAAACAATAGTTACTAGATTTTACGATGCCGGAACACATCTCTAGCCTAGACCTCTAGATGTGTTGTGTTAGGTTCCAAAGCATTGTTAAGTTCATTGAGATTTATTTTAGAGTTGATCTTGTTTAGAATTTTGTCTTTCAAGGTTCACCGCATGATGTAGATGTAAAATTCCTAGATACGCAATCTAAAATGATAAAGAATCGTTGTTTATTTTTAGCAATGAAAATCCTGGCTACTGAGGAAGGAAGATTACGATTCTTTCAAGCAAAGAGCACACACTAAATGCACTTTTCCTAAATCATTTTTCACACACAGTCTAAATGAAAATGAAAATGCATGTATTTGTTTTTCGTTCCTTTATTGTGAGGAATGCCAAAAAGGAAAACTAAGTATGGATCTGAACTATTTTCTTCAAAGCGACATTTCAACAATTTCTTTTCAAAAAGGAAAGGAAGACTAAACGACACTTTTCAATTTCGAATAGAAAATACTTTCGACACTTCAAATAAAAATAAATCAAATCAAATACAAAACAAAAAGTTGAATCAACTATCTAGAGAAGGAACACTTTACGACACTTCTCTTTTTTGACAAAAAAAAAAATGACAGTTCGATTTAAGTAACTTTTCGACAATAGATTGTAAATGATAGACAAATACATAAAAACATTTACTAATCCTTATCAATGGAGGCTGAACTATGTAAAGCAAGGAGGCTTTAGTAATGAGATATTGTTCATAAGCAGCAGAACAATCAAACAGAGCTGAAAACAAGGACAAAAACCCCAAATTTCAAGGAGAGAAATAGGATTACTTAGTCATCGCACCTATGCTTCACAGAAACAGGGATGCATATCACCTGCTACACATGGGAAGTGCGATGCATATTGGCTTCCAGTTAGAGACAGTGTGGTGGGCCAGGGAGTGAAACTGAGATGGCTTTTGGCTCAAATTAACAGCTTATTTCAGTGAATTAAGCTGAGTTATTATGGACAGTAAAGAGAAAAGTATAGGGGTATGATCTTGGGAGGTTAATGAGCTACCACAAGGGCATCTAGGATACCTGTAAATTAGATGTTTAGTTCATCAACTAAACTGGAGATTGACTGAAGCAGCATTCATCTACTTTGCAATTGCATAGAAAAAGCAGTTTGAAGGCTATCTGGCTAACTTCAGGCTCCGTCTATAGTTTATAAAGCAAACAATAATAACAAACAAAAAAAATATTCAGTCCCCAGTGGAGTCGCCATTTTGTTTCCGGGAAAACTAGTGTCTATTCAATCTGATAGTCCCACTAGGATTGGCAGCTATCTTAGAAACAAACAATCAAAGCAATTTGCAATTTCCTCTATGTACGATAGATAAGAGAGAAGCAAAGGGACCAACCTAGATCTTCTGCTTGACTCCTTGCTTGATTTCTCTCCTCTTTGACAGAGCTTGCAACTCTTCTCCTACTCGTCCCGCTTAGAGAATACCGGTAGAAACAAAGTAACACAACACCATCAAAGCATCTCAATCTATGATATCATAAGCATTGCAGAATCAGAAATACAATGAGCATACAATGGAATTTACAAATAACAACACTCACAAATACACAATTGTATGGAGGAAAACTCAAAGAACTTTATTAATAATAGAAGAGAGGATTACAACCCAGTTGTCTGATCCAGCATCAAAGCCCTCTTCACCTCATGAAAAGCAAGATCACCCAACAATACAATGTTCCCTCTCAAAGTCAAACTATCAACACTTCCTTACAAATTACAAAATTCCAGCCTCCAGATCTCTCAGTTGAGGGATCCATTTATAGATGTCTATAAGGGTGTGAGTCATCTCAGGGTTTTTGATTAGTGTCATTCCACTTGTAGTTCTTGGTTCCACTTGGAGATTTCTTCGATCTCTTACTCATCCCTGGGTGAATTCAGAGAGTCAGGTGTCATAGGAGAAGTTTCTAGAAGATTCCACGAGCATCCACTTAGAAAATTGTCTTAGACATTTGTCCATTCTTCAGTATGCATCACCCCTGGCTAGTGTAGGAGTCAGTATGCATCACACATTGACAGTGGAGCAGTTAGTATGGTCTAGTTTTGGCCAGTTCTGAGTGGTTTTTCAAGTGGAACTTCTGGGGAATGATGTAATCAGTTGACCATGATCCTTTAGGGTATGAAACAACACTTTTAGGGGTTAAAGATCCCTTGGTTTATTGACATATAAGATTGGGGTTGTAGTTCCCAAATATGTCTATAACAGAGAGGGCCTTCGAAATGAAGTGGTTGCATTTGCATGCATGTTTAAAGGTTAAAATGAATGAAATTTATTATATCGGTCGCATAAACCTTTGGTTATCCCATCACATACTCTATAGTATTGCAACCATCCCCATTTCAAGAGAGTGTTCACAAATATTAAACAAGAAGTTTTTAACACTCATTATGAAAGTCGTAAATTTGTTACAAAGTTTCACTATCCAACAACCTTGGGGGTTTGCAAGGCATTGTAACCTTCAAATATTGTGAAAATTATCAACCATGTCATGAGGATTTGATATTTTCATTAGGCATGAGTAAAGGACCATTTTCACAAGAATACATCATCACCCAAAATTTTATTTGTCCTTTATTTTACCAAAAACATGTAGTACATCACATGAAATTGAATAATTTAATTTTTTGACTAGATTATAAACCCAAATGCACAATTTTTCCATGGTTGTAGCAATTTACTAATCATATGATTTGAATCATAAAACCAAGTATTTTCATCCAACTCACTTTTAATTTGCTTGAGTTACTTTCAAAATCACTTTAGTTTGTTTTTTGGGCCTAGTTAAGTGAAATAAACCTGTTTTTCTTCTTTTCTTTCCTACTACTGGTTGATGGCATTATTATCAATGTTACCTATACAAGTTGAACTAGAGCTTTTGCGTCATTGCATCCAAATTTTTCCCGCAATCTCACAATTGACACCTCTAGCATTTCCATGCTTATATTCCCCACTTGTGATTTTATATCATGCCCTGCATATCTTTGTTGTGATTGAAGTAAAAACAAAAAGGGCTCCTTCCCTTTCCTTTGAAATAAAAGGAAAAAGCTTAGCCCCTATTCTTAAAAAACCACATTAGTTTTAAAAAAAGTGATGTTTCCTTAGTAAAGCTATGTTCAAATCTATTTTCATAAGTTATTACGCCGAGAGGCGCATTCTATAGCCCAGTGTGACCTCGATGTGTAAGTATATCACATCCTCGAAAAATAATAATAAAAAAATTCTCTAATGTCGGCCAAAACATTAGCTTGAATCTAAATTTTATATAACTTGAATCTTTAGATTAAATATAACTTTTAAATTTTATTAATGGACAAGGATTAATTATTAAAATATAACTTTTTAATTTTATTAATGTACTAGGATTAATCAATAAAATATAACTATGTATTATTTATTTAATTTGAATGGATAATAAATTATCTCATGTGTTTAATAGTTCATTTATCATATACATGAATTTGAGTGGATCATAAATTTATCTTTAACAAAAAAAATTTACCACATTAAAATTCCAAATTAGGTAAAATTTTAAACATCTTTACTCTTACCATTTCTTAAATCAAAGGAAACACAAAGAATCTAAAATCCTACTCCAAAAGCTTTTAATATTTATTTTAATCAAATATTTGTAAAATGAATCATTAAAAGAAAAAAACCATATGTTATGGATATATTAAAATCTTTAAAGAAAAAAATATTTCCACATAAAAGTTGTAATATTTGAAAATATTAATTTGATGTATTTTTATTATAAAGTTTGTTCTCATGCCATGTAAAAACCCTCTTTAAATATAATATTGATATTAAAAGATTAATATTAATATCATTAAATTTAATAACTTTAGATTAATACACTACTAAATTTAATATATATATATATATATATATATATAGATATATATATAAACTCTAGATATTATGGAGGAAAGAACAATGACATAGAGTGATAGAGGGAGTGACAAGGGAAAGATAGAGATAAAATGAAGGAGAGGGGCGAGGAGGAATTAAGAGAGAGAGAAAGAGAGGAGTGAGAGAGGGAGAGAAGGGTAAGAGAGAGAGAAAGAGAGAGAGACACAAATATGGAGGGGGGAGAGAGAGGAGGAGAGAGGGAGGAAGATAGTGACAAAGTTGGAGGGTAGAGAGAGAGAGATAGAGAGAGAGATGGGCAGAGGGGGGAGTAGGAGAGAAAGGGAGAGAGGAGAAGGACCAAAGAGAGGACTTGAGAGAGAAGAGGAGAGAGGGAGGGAGAGAGACAAGGGGGGAGAGAGAGGGAGGTGGGAGAGAAAGGGGGAGAGGGGAAGGACCAAAGAAAAGACTTGAGAGAGAGGAGGAGAGAGGGAGGGATAGAGAGATGGAGTTGGAGGGGGAGAGAGGGAGTGAAGAAGAAAGACATATAGAGAGAAAAGTGGAGAGAGAGAGAGAGAGAGGGAGTGGAAAGGGAGAGATGGAGAGAGAGTGTGTATGTTTTGGAGTGAGATAGAGAGACAAAGAAGGAGAGATGGAAGGAAGGGGGGAGAGAAGGATAGAGGGAGGGAGATAGTGACAAAGTTGGAGGGAAAAGAGAAAGAGAGGGGGGGGAGATAGAGGGATGTGGAGAGAGAGGAAGGAAGAGAGACGAAGGAAGAGAGACGACATGAGAGAGAGAAGGAGAGAGGGAGAGAGAGATGGAGTTGGAGGGGCAAAGAGAGGGAGGTAAGAAGAAATACATACATAGAGAGAGAGAGAGAGAAGGGGAAGAGAGGGAGAGAAGGGGAAGAGAGAGGGAGAGGAAAAGGGAGGGAGAAATAAATAGATATGGAGAAATAATGTGTATGCTTTGGGGGTGATATAGATAGACAAAGGAGAGGCATAGGGAGATAGAGATATAAATGGGAGGTGAAGAGAGGGTAGAAGAGAGAGATAGAAAAAGGGGGGGAAGGGGGGAGAGATCGATAGATATGGAGAGAGAGAGAGAGATAGAGAGCATGTGTTTTTGAGACAAAGGAGGAGAGGTGGAGGGAGATATAGATATAGATGGGGGGGAGAGAGAGGGAAGAAGATTCATTGCACTAGATGCATTGATTTCACTATAGATGATGATTTCTAATCCTATGTGATTGGTTGCACTAGATGCATTGATTTCAATGTAGATGTTGATTTCTAATTATATTTGATTGTTTGCACTAGATGCATTGATTTCGGTTTAGATGTTGATTTCCAATCCTATTTAATTGCTTGCACTAGATGCATTGATTTTAGTGTAGATGTGGACTTCTAATCCTATTTGATTGCTTGCACTAGATGAATTGATTTCAATGTAGATGTTGATTTCTAATCCTATTTGATTGCTTGCACTAGATGCATTGGTTTCAATGTAGATGTTGATTTCTAATCTCATTTGATTTCTTGCATTAGATGCATTGATTTTACTATAGATGTTGTTTTATAATCTTATTTGATTGCTTACATTAGATGCATTAGATGTTGTTAATATTGAGGTCGTAGATTAGTGGAAAAAAAATCAAGATATATTTAATAATAGCTAAAGGGACACTATTAAGAATTAATTAGTTGTCAAAAGTAGTGATACCTAGAATTAAAATGAAATAGATGCTCATAATCAATCCCACTGCAAAGTGAAAATTAATCCTCGAAAAGATCGTCTCCCTTCTTCATCACTAATTAATTACTAATAGACAATTACATATATTCAAAATTACTAATAGATAATTGCATGCAACAATGTATTCAAAATATTTATAAGAGGAAAATATATAGTTATAAATATTCAAAACAAATAAAAATATTCTTGAAAAGAGATGTGATAATTGTTTGGAGAAACAAATAATGTAAATATTTTATAAATATGGTCACTCATTAAAAAAAATCAAAAATACATTATTTCTTGACTTTTCAAAATAGACTCTAGATAAAAAATCATCAAAATATTCTTGAAAAAAATAAATTATTTCAAACGTTAGCAAAGAAACAAATTATTTCAAGAGTAATATTAATACGGTAAATTATTAAAAGCTACTCTTCAATATATATTTAGTAATACCTGAAGCGACACAGTTAAGAATTAATTTGTTAGAAGTTGTGATACTTAAAATTAATGAAATAGATGTGCATTATCAATCCTACTACAAACTAGTGAACAACAAACAAACTTTTCAATGGAGCATGCCTTCAAAGCACAAGTCTCAATTGGTCAAGGTAGAGGTAGAGGAAGATTAAATGATAGAGGAACAGGAATAAGTCCACACAGAGGTGGAAGAAGCAACCCTTCAAGCTCAAGTGGAAGAGACAATACTCAAAATCCAAGTCAAGGTCCAAGTCAAAATCAACCACAAGATCAAAGGAGTGATAAATCTCAAGTTCAATTTCATTATTGTAATTATTATGAGCATTGTGAAAGTGAATGTAGAAAGAAACAACATGATCCTAGTAATAAAGCAAATGCAAATTTCACAAAATAAAATCATAACCAAGACAATATGTTTTTAATGCAATGTAGCACAAAAGAAACAAAAGGATGTATGGTTTCTAGATTCAGGTTGTAGCAATCACATGGCAGGAAACATAAAATTGTTTTCTAGTTTGGATGAAAGTGTAAAATCGAAAGTGACATTAGGGACTAATAACAAAGTGTAACTCATGGGTAAAGGAAGAGTTGATATTCTAACCAAGAAGGGGGAGAAGAAGTACATTTCAAATGCATATTTTCTACTTGGTTTGAAGCACAATCTCATAAGTATTGGACAACTTATGCCAAAGGGATACAAAGTCTTTTTCAAAAATAGAGAGTGAACAATCTTGAATAAGTTTCCAAGCAAGCAACTCATAACAAAAGTTCAAATGAAAAGTAATAGAATGTTTCTCGTAAAGATAAAACCAAATTTGAAGGAAAAAGGTGTGCAAGAATAGCTATTAATGAATTCACGAGAAGATGAAAGAAAAGTTGCAGTTATCACACAAACAAACTTTCAAGCAGAGATAAAAGATAAAAATTGGTTACGACATCTAAGATTTGGGCATCTTAATTTTGGAGGTTTAAATTTTTCACATAGGAGAAACATGGTAAAGATATTGCCAATTATAGAAAAACCAAACAAGTTATGTGAAGGAAGCAGCTTGGGCAAGAAATATAAAGAATCATTTCCAGTAGGAAAGTCAATAAGGGAAAAAGAACCTTTGGAAGTTGTCCATTCAAATTTATGTGGACCAATGCAAACACCATCAATTGGTGGCAACCACTATTTCTTGACATTCATAGATGACTACAAAAGGAAGATATGGGTATACTTCCTAAGACAGAAAAGTGAAGTGCTTGAAAGCTTCTGTGAATACAAAGCTCTTGTTGAGAAGTAAAATGGACACTACATCAAAGTTTTGAGAACTCACAGAGGTGGTGAATACATCTCAAATGACTTCCTATGTTTTTGCAGGGAGCATGGAATTCATAAACAATTTACAACAAGGTATACACCTCAACAAAATGGTGTCACAGAAAAGAAAAATAACACAATTATGGAAATGGAAAGAAGTATGTTGAAGGCAAAGCATTTTCCAAACGACTATTGGGTTGAATATATCACTTGTGCAACATATATTATAAATAGGTTTCCAACCAAATGTGTGAAGAATATGGTTCCTGAAGAAGCATAGAGTGGAAGAAAACATAATGTCACTCATATGAGAGTGTTTGGATGTGTGGCATATGCACATGTATCAGATGAATTAAAAAAGAAGTTGGACAACAAGGGGGAGAAATGCATATTTATTAGTTATAGTGATGAATCTAAGGCATACAAGCTCTACAATCCATTAACCAAAAAGGTCATAATTGGTAGAGATGTGTAGTTCATAGAAGAGGAAGCATGGGATGGAGGTTTGGAGAAGACAATCAATGTAAAAACAAGTATACCACAAGAAGACAGAGGAATTGACAGCAGTAAGTAATTCCTCAATGGTGACTCCTTCTACACCGATTCAAGCTCAACAAAGCAGTCATCAAGTGACACCGTTAGCAAGCAATATGATAGTTTCACACAGTCAAGCAAATACTTCTCCAAGTGCTCAGCAGAGATCAACAACTTAGATCTTCTCCAAGTTCAACATTAAGTGACATGACAAGTTCATCTTTTGCAAGCATGAGAAGACAAAAATTCAGAAATTTAAGTGAAATTTATGAGAAAAATGAAATTGACAACAACGTAGGTTTTAATTCTCTTTTTTCTTTATTTGTTGATGTAGATGATCCAATTCATTTTAAGGATGTTATCAAGGAAGAAAAATTGGTAGCAGCAATGGATGAAGAAATAGAGGCAATAGAAAAGAATGACATTGGGAGTTAGTGAATCTTCCAAAAGGAAAAGAAGTCATAGGTGTCAAGTGGGTCTATAAGACCAAAAGCAACACTAAAGGAAGGATTGAAAGGCATAAACCAAGGCTAGTTGTCA
Organism: Pinus tabuliformis; assembly: GCA_031772625.1. Lineage (NCBI taxonomy): Eukaryota > Viridiplantae > Streptophyta > Pinopsida > Pinales > Pinaceae > Pinus > Pinus tabuliformis. The sequence goes on along the minus strand of CM062820.1, from coordinate 1,350,089,401 downwards.
AAGGATACAAGCAGCAGTGCAGAAGAGATTATGCAGAGATATTTGCGCCAATGGCAAGAATGTAGAGTTTGGACAGTGTTGGCGATATCAACGCAACATAAATGGAAGGTTTATCAAATGGAAATGAAGTCAGTGTTTTTAAATGGAGTGCTAAAAGAGGAAGTATATGTGGTGCAGTCACCTAGTTATAAGGTTCAAGGCCAAGAAGACAAGGTGTATAAACTGAAGAAAGCTCTTTATGGGCTGAAGCAAGTACCATGCACATGGTACAATAAGATAGACACTTACTTGATGGATAGTGGCTTTAGCAAATGTGACAGTGAGCCTACTCTCTACCTCAAAGAGAGTGACAATAAGCTCTTAATTGTTGTTTTATATGTAGATGATTTGATTTTTATAGGGAGTGATGATCTCTTCATTGTTGATTTCAAAGAAGTCATGAAGAGTGAATTTGAAATAACATATTTTTATAGGGAGTGATGATCTTCTCATTGTTGATTTCAAAGAAGTCATGAAGAATGAATTTGGAATAACATATTTGGGGTTGTTAAGGTACTTTTTAGGCATAGAAGTGAAGAAAACAGAGAATGGCTTTTTTATTCCTCAAAAAAGTATGCATCATACATCTTGAAGAGGTTTAGAATGCAGGACAACAACCCTGTGCCAAATCCAACTATCATGGGTTTGAAATTAAGAAAGGAAGATTGTAGCAACAACGTCAATCTCACACTATACAAAAGTATGGTTGGCAGTTTGATGTATTTGACAACAACTAGGCCTGATATAATGTATGTAGTTAATTTGGTGTCAAGATTTATGGAGACACCAAAGGAGACACGTTGCCAACCAACCAAAATAATTTTAAGGTATGTTAATGGGACTAAAGGTTATGGAATTTTGTACACTGCAACAGGTGATTTTATGATGGTTGGCTACACTAACAGTTACTGGGCAAGAAGTTTCGATGACAAAAAGAGCACATCAGGTTATGTTTTATGTTTTCAATATGGAAATAACATACCAAGCAGTTTGATTGATCATAATTCCTATCTAATGCCTTTAACTGGGGAGGTTGAGAGAGGATGGAGCAATAGGCAGGTGAATATGGGTAGGCATTGCGTGTCTGAAGCACGTCAATGCAGCTGGCTATACCGTTCACGTACACGTTTACCTCGAAACAGGGCAGATAATATAATATACCCATTCTCCATAACAAAGGTTTTTTTTACGCAGTCTTTTTACAGTGCCCACCCTACCTGCACCATGGTTTGAAGTATTGACCCAGGGTTTCAAGCCGTTTTGTCAACTTGCTACTCCATCTCTTGGTGGTTACCACTGGAAGATAGCGATACCTTGTTCCTAACAGCGATGGACCTCGATTTGGTGGATTACTCGGAAGAAACGTTAGTGGAGGGTTCTATCTGGACTACCCCACGTTCAGCTAAGCTAGGGTTGCATCCATTTAGCAATGAACTGCATGAGGCAATCTCTGGCCTCCCTTCTCTCTCAGGTCCATCTGACCACCGGGTGATCTTATCGGACGACCCCCCAACTTGGTTGTCCCTCTCCTCTCCCCCGTCGTCTCCATCTTCCCTAGGGTTTGCGTCGGGGTGCCTAAACCCTAACCCTCCGTCCCCTACCCCTGGTCACATCTCCCACCCCCCACTGTCCGCTTTTCCCTCCGCTCCTCCCGCTCCATCTTCCACTTCGATCTCCCTGATTTCGCCGTGCTCATCCTCACCTCCCTCTGGCAGTTATACCACCATTCCCCCCTTAACAGGCGCACTCCATGACGACTCATCCATTCCCCCGGAGAACCCCCCTGTATCGGAGCACACCCCTGACCATCGAGGAGACACAGCGGCTGAAGTTAGGGCTTGCAAGAAGACCAAGTGCTTCCGGACCAAAGTAGTCGATACCTTTCTCAGGCTCGAGGAGGATATCCGGCTCGGTGACACTATGGACTTTGCAGACAGGGTGCTAGTTGGAAGAGTCCGGGGTCGAAATTATACAGCGGCTCATTTAAAAACATGGACATCGGAGGTCTGGGGGCATCATTTAGCCGACCTGCCCACAGTACAGACATTTGTGAAAGGATGGTTTTCCCTACACTTCTCCAGACCAGACCACATGAATTGGGTCCTATCGTCCTACTGGCATTTTGAGCATGCCCCAGTCCTCCTGAAGCATTGGTCTCTGCTATTCGACCCAGACACAGAGCAACTCGGTGTTGGCCTGATATGGGTCAGATTACTGGGACTCCCGTTACACTTCTAGTCCGAAGACATCTTCCGGCGTATTGGGAACTCAATTGGCACATATATGGAATCTGATAAATCCTATTTATCTATAGGCAAGATGGCTTTCGCTAGAATTCTGGTTCATATGGACACTAGGGGAGGGCTTCAGGAATTCATCACCATTCAGTGGAGATCATTCACCCGGAAGCAGCCACTGGACTATGAGGGCATACCCTATAGATGTCGCAGGTGCCATAAAGTTGGACATGTATACAAGGACTGCCCCCTGATCATCAAGAAGGGCCAACAACCAGAGATCAATGAACAGGAAGCCCGCACCCCTCGGGACATTCCTCAACCTGCTATGAAAGTGGAAGAGCAGCCTCAACACACCCCGGCTAAAGTAGACATACCACACGAGAAAGAATCAAGGAAGAAGCGGGAGAAATCTCCTCTTCGGCCTCCCTCCCCACCTCTAACAAGAGCATGGGTGGCTATAGTGTTGAAAATGCAACAAAATGATGGAGCTTAGTGGAAAGGAGTCACCTTCACTAAGTGGGCCCGCAGGCTATTTTTGGCACAAAGTCTATTTTTAGACTATGACTGTTTTTAGACATATGGATCATGGTCTATGAGTTGCAAGATGTTGTTTATGGATGATTGGTCATGTTGGGAAAAATAGATGGACTTCTATTTTTGGTTCATAGCGGAGTGATCAGAGTCTATTTTTAGACTACCAGGCAAAAAATAGAAACAGTCAAATATTATTAGCCCTTAGTAATATTTGGACTCTAAACATTATCTTATTCTCTTGGAGCACTTCAGTTTGAGCTACGGATGTGGCACATAGAGCTGACAGAAGGAATCACGTGGTTTCTTATGTCTTAGTTGAGCTATTGCATGGAGGACTTCAGTTAGAACTCATGCATGTGAGTTCTGTGGAGTTGGATGTGGAGTTGATGGAGTTGTGTTCAGTTTGACTTAGTTGAACTAGTTGTATTTAGTCTAACTAAAGAATACACTAGTGATGAGTTGTGTGAATTGATTTTTAATTAATTCACTAATTATTAACTCATAAAGAAACTAAAGAATACATCAGTTAACTCAGTGCATGGACAGTTCAACAAAGACAGGGGTTAGAGGTAAGTGAAAGGGTGAGTTGTGAATATCAGTTGTGCATGAGATTTGCACATGCATGGATTGAGTTATGCCAATGAGGACTGCGCAGTGTGGTCCAATACCAAGTGAAATATAGCCTGTGCTCATGTGATTTTCAGTGTGGGTGATTCTCTTGCAGGATTGTGCAATGGAGGCAGGCAAAGCAGCGGAGGAGATTTTAACCTATGACTTGTTCGGATCTGAGCTAGTTTTGTGTGTAACAGGTGGAGATAGTAATGAGTACTTGTGAGGAGTATTGTACTATGTATTGTTACATGTTCTCAATCATTATAATATATAGATAGTGTGTGGTTTTTAGTTGTATGCTTTCCCCAGTTACATATTGTGTTAATGTGTGCATGCGATTGATGTTTCATTGTTTTTTATGCTGCTAAATTGATGATCAATATAGAGGAGGTTATGTATTATGCATGTATTCCGCAATAGTGTATAATCAGGATAATCTCTGTGAATAAGTTTTTATTATTCAAAATTTCTACATGGTATCAGAGCTGGTTGATTTGTAGAAAAAGTTCTACATGGTATCAGAGCTGGTTGATTTGTAGAAAAATTTCTACATGATATCAAAGCGGGATTAATCATCAGATCTATTATTCAGAAAGTGTTTACATTTTATTTCTTCAGGTAGAGTCTGTAATCGGGCCAAGTAGCCTCTAGATTCATCCTTCTTTTGGAAGGTGAGATATCGGTAAAAGCCCATACAGTCAATCTCTGTACGAGAAATACTTTGTTCTCACGAATTCTAGATCGGAGGCGGTTGAGTTTGGAGCTGGTGGAATTCGAATTTGCAGCAGTGTTTTCTTGGTATCAACGTGGAAATGTCTTTCAACGGATTATGATTGGAGTATGCTCTTTAGGGCAGCTCGAACTATATTACATGGAAGGACAGGATGGAGGCAGTGTTAAATGATAATGGGCTGAAGGAGTTCATAGAGGCTGAGGTCCCAAAGCCTACTGATACTGTGCAATTTGATGCATGGCAAAAGAAGACAGCAAAGTGTCGAAGGATTCTGTTGGAGGGCGTGAAGGATCACATTGTGTCCAGCCTGCATGGAAAAGCTTCTCCAGACTTGATGTGGAAAGCGTTGACAGATCTATTCCAAAATAAGAGTGACCAGAGAAAGTTGGCGCTTAAGGATAAACTCAAAAACATTAAGTGTGAGAATGGAGACAGTATGCCCAGGTATCTCACGAAGTTCACCCAGTGCCGGGATGAGCTGGGAAGTGTGGGGGTGACTGTCGATGATGAGGACTTGGTGAGCTTGGCTCTCCTTGGTCTTCCGAAGAGTTGGCATTCCTATCAGGACTTTGTCAATGGTCAGGAGAAATTGCCAGGATGGGAGAGACTTTGGTTAGATCTTGTGCAGGAGGAGATTAGACATAGCACCAGAGATAGTTCTTCATCCATGCATGATGAGGAGAACTGTACCTTAGTGAGTAAGGTGAAGAAGGGGAAGGAGAAGGGTTCTCTTTCTGAATCCAGTTCTTCCAATAATGGCAAGAAGGTTGACAAGTCGAAGGTGAGATGCTTTCATTTATTTGGGCCATTATGCTACTAATTGCCCAAAGAATAAATCCAAGAAGGGATCTGGAGAAGGATCTGAAGGTGAGGCACTTGCTTCGCAGTTTGAGTTGGATTTCACACTCTTCGCATGCATGGTTTCATCCATGGTGGGAAGTGGTTGGTTTCTTGACAGTGGAACTTCTTTCCACATGATCGGTGACAAAAGTTTGTTCAGTACTTTGGAGGAGAAAGATCTCCAGATACTCATAGCGATGGGTAATGATGAGAAGTATAGTGTCTCAGGTGTAGGCACGATTATTTTTCAGAGGGAGCATGGAGCTTGTCTTACGTTGACCGATGACAAGTATGTACCAGGACTGAAGAGAAACTTGGTGTCGATCGCGATGCTAGAAGATGGAGGCTATTATGTAGTCTTCAGTAAGGGAAAGGTTTTCTTTAGACACATCATCACTAGACAGGTGAAGCAGATTGGTTCACGGGTCAAGAACCTGTATACTCTTGAGGTTCAAGACGCATGCAAAGCCTTGAGAAGCGAGGCAACTGATGGAGACTTGGTGGTTGAGAGGGAGGGTATATTACCTATCAACATGCAGAGCCAGAAGAAGTCTCAGATGATTGTGGACGAGCCACAATTGGTGCAACAGCTTCAGGAGGTTGTGGAGCAGCCACAAGAAGGGAAGTTGAGGGGAGATCAAGTAGAGACATCAACTCATGCAGAGACCTCCAGTAGGGGGAAACTTCGAGCCAGGTGGGCAGAGGGATCGCATGCAACCATACCTCCAGGTAGGAGGTGGGGTGATGTGGATTGATCGTCCCAAGGAGGAGGGGCAGGATCCTTGAGGTACCCAACCTCTTGGATGAGACCTTGCTACGAGAGCCCCAATGTGGAGTAGCAGGAACTGATTGATTGGGTAGAGACAGATGCGGATGGAGCGGCAGAGAGAGCGACAGTGTAAGGAATCCCAGGACAGCGCATAGCTAGCAGGCTGCAGCAATGCGAGAGGCACAAGTGTTTTGCACAGTGCTAGGTGGCACAGAGAAGTGTGCAATGGTGCGAGATGCATGGAGATGTTGCAGTAGCACAGATGTCAGAGAGGGAGCACTTGTCAGCAGCAAGTAGAGCTTCAACATCAGAGTATGTTCCTAGCCCAACAGAGTGGTCAGTTGGGAGTGTTTTTGTTCCAAGTGTTGTTGGAGCAAGTGGACCGGGCAAATGTGTTGCATGCAGAACATTTCAAAGTTGCAGGATAGGGGTTGCAGATAATCCATATCTTGTTGAGAGGGAGTGTTGAAAATGCAACAAGATGATGGAGCTTAGTGGAAAGGATTCACCTTCACTAAATGGGCCTGCAGGCTATTTTTGGCGCAAAGTCTATTTTTAGACATATGGATCATGGTCTATGAGTTGCAGGATGTTGTTTATGGATGATTGGTCATGTTGGGAAAAATAGATGGACTTCTATTTTTGGTTCACAACGGAGTGATCAGAGTCTATTTTTAGACTGCCAAGCAAAAAATAGAAACACTCAAATATTATTAGCCCTTAGTAATATTTGGACTCTAAACATTATCTTATTCTCTTGGAGCACTTCAGTTTGAGGTACGGATGTGGCACATGTAGCTGACAGAAGGAATCACGTGGTTTCTTATGTGTTAGTTGAGCTATTTCATGGAGGACTTCAGTTAGAACTCATGCATGTGAGTTCTATGGAGTTGGATGTGGAGTTGATGGAGTTATGTTCAGTTTGACTTAGTTGAACTAGTTGTATTTAGTCTAACTAAAGAATACACTAGTGATGAGTTGTGTGAATTGATTTTTAATTAATTCACTAATTATTAACTCATAAAGCAACTAAAGAATACATCAGTTAACTCAGTGCATGGACAGTTCAACAGAGACAAGTGTTAGAGGTAAGTGAAAGGGTGAGTTGTGACTATCAATTGTGCATGAGATTTTCACATGCATGGATTGAGTTATGCCAATGAGGACTGCGCAGTGTGGGCCATTACCAAGTGAAATATAGCATGTTCTCACGTGATTTTTAGTGTGGGTGATTCTCTTGCAGGATTGTGCAGTGGAGGCAGGCAAAGCAGCAGAGGAGATTTGAACCTGTGACTTGTTCGGATCTGAGCTACTTTTGTGTGTAACAGGTGGAGATAGTACTGAGTACTTGTGAGGAGTATTGTACTATGTATTGTTACATGTTCTCAATCATTATAATATACAGATAGTGTGGGGTTTTCAGCTGTATGATTTCCCCGGGTTACATATTGTGTTAATGTGCACATGCGATTGATGTTTCATTGTTTTTGATGCTACTAAATTGATGATCAATGTAGAGGAGGTTATGTATTTTGCACGTATTCTGCAATAGTGTATAATCGGGATAATCTCTGTGAATAAGTGTTTATTATTCAAAATATCTACATATAGGGGACGCTCACTCCATGGGTATGTCAAATTATCCTCTCTCATGTGCTTTTTCATCTTTTGTTTCTCCTGGTTTTCCATCCATATCTCAGCAAGTCTAGGCTTTGGCTTCTTTGGGCACACCCTTCAATTCCCTCCTCTCACACCCCCCCCGGCTCCTTTATCAGCCGCCCATGGTTCAACACTACCCTATTGCACCCCCCCCCCTTCTTGCTTTTTCTTTCCCTCAACCTTCCCTCTCTGATGATCCCTCCCCCCCATTACCTACCCATACTCTCCTGGAATCCTGTTACCCCCTTCACTCCCAAATGCATTCTCAGGGCCTCGACATTATAGGTTTTGAGGTGGTATCCCCTCCCCCCCTCCCAAAGCCCAGGGGCGTCCCTCTCATCTATCCAAAGCCAAGCATCAGGCTGGGGAGGAGATCGCATCTGGCAAACAGAAAACCATTAATTGGGCCCTTAGAGCAGAGCAAACCCCTCTCCCCTCACCCCCCTCCATGAAGCTGCTCTCCTTTAACTGTCGTGGGATGGCTAGCCCAGATAAAAAACTAGCCCTAAAGCGTCTATTTGCCACAGAGCTGGTAGACATCATATTCCTTCAAGAAACCCTTGGTTCTACTTGCACCATTACTCACTTACTCGAATCCTGGCTACCTGGCTAGACTTTTCATTCCCTTGATGCCACTGGCAGATCTGGGGGTTTATCCTTGGGCATTTGTAATCGTACTATCAAGACTCTGAGGGTCTAGGGAGGTCGAGGATACTTGGCTACAGATATCTACTCCCCCACTCTAGAATCAGAATTCAAGATCTATAATGTATATGGCCCCTGCCAAGATAGAGCCGCTTATTGGAGATCCTTGTTTAATTCTGCCCTCCTGCAACAAGATAACATCATCTTGGGGGGACCTAAATTTCTCCCTGGGATATGCGAAATCTTGGGGCAATCAAGCTCAGGTGGATGCACTGTCTGTCTTCTTTGAAAACCTCCTGGAGTCCCATAGCTTTATTGACATCCCCTCAGCCAAAGTGCAACCCACCTAGAGGAATAATAGAACAGGGGAAGCAAGCCTGGCCAGACGACTTGACAGATTCCTTACCAAGGAAGACCTGGTCAATAGGGGAGCCCGTATTAGACAATGGGTGAGTTCAGGAGGTCTATCGGATCATCGACCCATCTACCTAGAGCTGCAGGATGTTGCAGACAAACCCAAGGCCCCATTCAAATTTAACTCCACATGGCTACGGGATATGGAATACATCAAATTGGTGACTGATTTTTGGAAGGAAAACCCCCCAGGCTCATCTGGGAACCTCAGCCAGGACTTTACACATAACATGAAGGAGCTGAAAGTCCTATCCAAGGCGTGGGCAATGAAGAAGAAGGAAGTGGACGATCTGATCCTCAGATCAGCAGAGGAAGAAATCTTATCTTTTGAGGAGGCTACAGGAGGTATTGTGATAACCCAGGAGAAAAGGGATAAGCACTCTGCAGCTCTGCTGAAGAGAACCCATATCTTAAGAGACAGAGAAGAGAGTTGGCGACTCCGAAGTCGGGCCATCTGGCTAAAGGAGGGGGACGACAATACAAAATTCTATCACAAACATGCCAACTAAAGTATTATAGACATTTTTGGGCACTGCAAACCCAATCATACATGTCCATAAACCAAGGGCTCCTAATCCCCTAAAAGTTTTGCTTCACACCCTAAAAGAACAAGTTCGGCTGATTGCATCATCTCCCAGAAGTTCTCCACAGAAAACTGCTTAGAACTAGTCAAAGCTGGACCATACAGACTGCCTAGTGTAGAGGGTGCAATGCATCTCACCTGCCCAGTGTAAAGGGTACAATGCATATTGGAAAGCCCTTTTGTAGGTTGTGATGGGTGAGAGTATACAAATGGAAGACAGTTTGCAAGGTGGATCATCATGGAATCTTCCAGAAACTTCTCCTGTGACACTTGCCTCTCTGAATTCGCCCAGGGATGAGTAAGAGATCATCAATCTCCAAGTGGAATCAAGAACTATCAGAGAGAGGACACTAATCAAAATCCCAGAAGCTGACTCACCTCCCTGCAATCATCTATATATGGATCCCTCATCCCAAAGATCCAAAGGCTGGAATTTTGTATTTTGTAAGGAAGTGTTGTTGGTTTCTTGGTGGAATATCATAGTGTTGGGTGATCTAAGCTTTTCATGAGGTGAAGAAGGGCTTTCATGCTGGGAGGATGATGCTGGGTCAGAACAATTGGTTGTAAACCTCTTTGTTGTTCTTGATATTAATAAAGCTATTCAAGTTTTCCTCCACATTCTTGTATGTTTGACGATATATGCATTTGTGTGGTCAATATATATCTGGTCCTATATTGTTTATGATTGTAGATCTTTGTTCTTCGATAGTATTATGCTGCTTTGGTTCCACAGGTGCTCTTTGAAGCTGGGTAAATGAAGGCAAAGCGGCAAGGATCTGTCAGAAGGGAGAGGAACCAAGCAAGGAACCAAGCGCGAGACTGAGGTTGGTGTCTTTTGTTCCCCTCTTATCTACTTCTCACAAAGGACAGCGAAAGTAGTTTTAGTTTGTTTGTTTCTAAGATAGCTACCAGTCTTAGTGGGACTAGCAACTCTGAGTGGACACTAGATTTCCCGATAACAAAATGGCGACTCCATTTGGGAGCGAATAGATTGTTTGCTTGTCTATTTTTGTTTGTTTTATAAACTTACAAATGGAGCCTGAAGTCAAGCCAGCTAGCCTTCGAACTACATTTGCTATGCAAGTGCAAAGTAGATCAATGTTGCTTCAGTCCATCTCCGGGTTTTTTTTATAAACTAAACAATCGATTTGCAAACCTTCTAATTTCCCTAGTGGTGGCTCTAGTAACCTCATTAGATCAACCCCTGTGATTTATATTTACTGAACATCACTTGCTCGGCTTAAATCCCTAAACTGAGCTGCAAACTGTGACTCAGAACCCAGTTGAAGTCTCGTCCCTGGACCATCGCACCTTCTCCTCTTGGGAATCTGGATGCATCGCACCTCCCATGTGTAGTAGGTGCACTGCATCGCACCTTCCCTGTGTTGCAGGTGCGCTGATCAGACAAGACCTCTTCTGCTCTTAGATTTTGGTTTCTGTTTTCACTCTCCTTAGCTTTATTCAGGATTTTTGCTGTCTGTAATCAGTATACCACTGTAGAAACTCCCTTCTTTTGCATGATTCCACCTCGATTGTGCAAATAACTGTGAATGTTTTTATGTATTGTGCGCCATTTTCAGTTCTCTTTTACAAAGAAGTAGCTTAATCAAACTGTCGTCTTTTGATTTGAAAGTGTTGCAAGTGTTGTTTTCAGTCAAAGAAAAGAATTCTATTGTTCTTGATGGTTTATTATACAGTTACTCTTGTATTTGATTTGGATTAGTAGCTTTTCAAGTGTCGAAAGCAGTTTTCAATTCAAAATAGCAAAGTGTCGTCATTATCTTCCTTTCGTTTTTGAAGAGAAATGTGTTAGTACTGTCGCTTTGAAAAGATAATTCAGATTTGTACTTGGAATTCTTCTTGTCATTCACACATTAAGAAAGCTGAAAAAAAATACATGCATGTGCATTTGCATTTAGACTGCTTGTTGGTTTGATTTAGGACGATGCATATAGTGTGTGCTCTCTTCTCTATGTTGAAAGAATATCATCTCTCTTTCTTTAGTAGCTAGGATTTTCATTGCAAAAAGAATATTAAACGATTGTTTATCATCTTAGATTGCAGTTTAAGAATTGTATATCTACATCACGTGGTGAACCTGAAAGGAAAATTTCTTAAGAAAGATCAACTATAAAATAAATTCAATGAACATAAAAACGCTTTGGAACCTAACGCACAACATCTAGAAGTCTAGGCTAGAGATGTATTCCGGCGTCGTAAAGCCTGGTAACTGTCGCTTTCACTGTTGGTTGGGTGATTCCTCCTCTTTGAGATGACAAGTGCCAGTACAGACTTGTGCTCCCATGTACCATCGAGTATATATTGGGAGACCACAATAGGCTATATCCTTTATCCATTGGAAGTCGTGTCTGCCGCCCTATCGATCGCAATGCACTGAACACAGCATTCGGGAAGATTGACTGCTGTACCGTAAAAAGTATTATGCAGTTTTGCGATTGGTTTGGTAATCCCTCTGTCTAGGTTTCCAGAGTAGTCTCTTTCGTTCCTTTTCAGACTCCTTAAAGGAAAAGTTCCATCTGAGCACTTGTCACTTCAGGCTCATTAAAAATCGAAGGCGACTAGAGTCATCTTTTATTTTTTCTCGACTCTTAAAAATTGGAAAAACAAGTTGTGTCAAAGCGTCTAAACAAGTTGTGTCAAAGCGTCTAAAATTCATTTAATTTGGAAAATTTTTCCCCTTTTATTTTTATTTGATCAAGTAATCCGAAATCGTGGAGGAAATTCAATTAAAACCCCGTCGTTCGCGGAGACTTACGAGTCAACCATCTTTGTCTCCAGAATCAAAACTATTCCGGACAAAACGAACTCGTTTAACCGGCTCAAAATCCCCTGGTCTGGTAGGAACAAGTGTTCTGACACCCTCAAAGACTGCAATTACTCTAGACATTTATGGTACCCCTACCTTTACAGAAGAAGTTCTGTAGCCACTAGAGGACAGTATAACTGATCCTAGTATACCTGAATCCGCTCCATCTACAACTGATTCGGAAGGTTTTATTCCCCAAACATCTGTCGATGTAGAATCTATACCTTCTTCGGCACTGGAAATATTTTACGAACCTGATGGTCTACCTCTTCCACCTGGTTTGATTGCTATAGAAGATATTGTGGAGGATCCACCACCTAGTACTCCATCGCATTTTGGAGTTGGGATCACTCTATATCCTTCTTCATCAAAAATTAGTCTACCGTTATCGAAAGTTCCTGTAGAATCATTAGGAAATATTTTGGATAGACTAGATATGTCTGTCGACATCTAGGACTATGTCATCTGACACAGAAGCGGCAGAACTTCCTGCTGCCACTCCGACAATGTTCGCCGGTGTACCATCAATCGCTAGATGGAATCCATCTAGGGGTTGTTTCAATGGTATGGTCTGTTCCCGTTTGTTCATCCAGAATAATATCTGGAATCTCTTATGTTGAGTCTCAGCAAATTGATCCCTCGTAGTGTCAATTTGGGTAGTCCGCTCCTCAAAGGAAAATCATTCCCTTAAGCACTGGATTACCACTATATGGGGTGCAATATGCCCTTTCATTGTCTCCTCCGGGAGTCAAACATATGAGAGTTTGCAATAAAATTCAAGTTATGTTGGAATTACATCCAGTGGTTTGATGCCAATACTGCCTCAACAACCAAGAGTTGTATACTCAATGCAACAAAGTCTGCCTATGTCAAATATCCCCACTACACTGGCTATTGTGACGGTGTCGCAAGTACAAGCGTTACCTGTTGTATGCCAACCTCAAGTCTCTCAGGTCGCAATCCAACAGCCCCTTGTCCTTGCGACACCACCACAATCATCGATTAGTGGCTCCTTAACTAGAGTGACCCAGGCTCAAATGGGTACCATTACCCCTCATCTTGGTCAAAGAGCCAGTATTGGACAACAGAACATGGTCTCACAACCATGGCTAATGCAATATCAACAACCACAATTCCAACAAGTCTACCAAGGATCTGAGCACCAAATCTTCGCAAGTAACAGGCAGCCGTATATTCAAAATGGTCAACATCAACCATTTCATAATGGTTATGCCCATCAACCTTACCAAAGTTATCAGCGTCAAATGCACTATGTTGGTATGCAAAGACCCACTACTCAGGCAATCCCATCCTATCCTGGGTATGCTTCGCCGAACCTGAATCAACAGTTGCCCTTCGTGGCAACTTTAGAGTTACCTGATCTAAATCGACTAACAAACGATCCAATCGCTTACGCCCCTTGGTGACCAGCGATTCCTCATAAACTTTCGTCAGATATTCCTAAATTTAATGGAAATCCGAGTGAAGACCCGTCGAATCATGTGATGACCTTTCACCTGTGGTGTTCATCTAACACTCTAAATGATGATTCGATTAGGCTTCACCTTTTTCAGTGAACGTTAACTGGTCCGACAGCAAAATGGTATATCGAATTACCTAGAGCTTCGTTTGATAACTTCAGTACCCTAGCCACAACCTTTTTAACCCATTTTCAGTTACCCATAAGGTACGAAACAGGGACAGAGCTTCTTACTAATTTCAAACAAACGACCGCCACTCACATATCTGATCATATTCATGAGTGGCGACGTTGTCGTAGAATGGTAAAAACATATGTTCTTGATCAGTTGTTGGCTGAATGGTTTATCAAGTCATTGTTACCTTCTATTACAGAAGATGTGGCAAAAGGAGGAGTCGTCACTGAAGAGCAAGTCATTTCTCGTGCGCAATATTTAGATTTGATTTATACTCAGTCTGTCATGCTCTACGATAAAATCCCTGATGCTCCTAGACCGGAATTTTCCGTTCCTCCCTCTCCTAAATCAAACAAAGACTCTCATGTCGAGGACGGTGTGATAGGAACAACCAGCACGAAAACCGTAAAGGCTAAGTCAAAAAAAGGCCCGTACGGTTTCAGGTCAAAATGAAAATGAAGAACTTCTCGCCTCGGAAGTAAATGCTGTATCGGTTGACCAAGAAACCAAGAGGCAAGAAGGAAAATAAAGGGAAGAAGAAGAAACAGGAGGTGTCGTCCCCTGAAAAATCTTCTGCAAACCCTTCTGGAGATAGGAAACCAAATCGTCCATGCCTTATATGCGATGAGGATCATTGGACAAGAGAGTGTCCATATAAAGTTGAGCTTAGAAAATTCTTCAAGAATTCAAAAACCTTGGTGGTATTGACTGATCCATTTCCAAATCCAGGAACAAATATGGTTGCTAGTGACAATGCTTCCTGTCCCAAGTGCTAATGTTGTCGGTTTCAAAGCAGCAAAATGATGCTTTGATATCAACAAGGAATAAATATTACAGGAATCCACAGTTGTTGAACAACAAGGACAATGATAAAACTAGTAGTTCGACAACAACTTCGACCAAAGTTGTGCCACCCATCATTCATGAACTAACAATAAAGCCGCCAAAGGGAGTAGTACACAAACCGACATTTAATCCCCGTGCCAGAGCAGCACAACATTATAATATAGTGGAGGATCTGGCCCAATTGCCATCTGTTATGTCGACACTTGAGGTACTGCAAAATTGCCCCTCTCAAAAGCAGGATTTATTATCAGCGATAGGTGGGATTGACCCAACGGATTCCAATCTTGTGTCCTTTAATCACAAAGGATATGACCCTCAGTTACTAGCTCAACTAGCTTTCCTTATTCAAGTGAAAGCCCTCAACAAAACTGTTCATCGAACAATTATTGATGAGGGGTCATCTACATGTATTATGTCGATGAGTTGCTAGAAAACTTTAGGATCTCCACCCTTGTCACAATCTTTGACAACATTAAAAGAATTTGATGGACGAACATACACTCCATATGGGATTTTAAGTAACTTGCAAGTCGAACTGGTGGGCAAAACAGTAGAAATAGATGTTGAATTAATTGACGGAAACCTCGATTACAACATCCTACTGGGAAGGCCCTGGATATATGCTATGGCAGCCGTTGTGTCGACCTATTTCAGGAAGATTGCATTTCTCTTTCAAGGAGGAATTAAAATCGTCGACCAACAAACATTTCTCCCCAACAGTTCACAAGTTATGAGAAGCATTCCGATGATCCACGAAAGCCCTCATTCACTTCAAAATATCGGAGTAAGCCTACTAAAAGACCCTATATTAATGGGGACTTTTGCCCTACCGCCTCCAATCAATCTGGCAGAAGTGGCAATGGTGGGAACCTACAATATGATATCTTCTATTCAAAAGATCTCTGAAAACGATATTAACATGGATCATCTGCAGGTATTGCCTCCAAGCCCAATAGAAATCTTGTAGCAATCAATGTTTTCGGCATGGGAGGAAAACCCAAATCAACGCTCATCAAGCGTTTGGATAGATAGGTCTAAGGAATATGGTACCCCTTCAGATCCTTGGTCGCAAGTACATTATATAGACGAAGGAATTGTTCAATCAATGATGATTGACGGGGCACCATGGGAAGATTACCACCATCGTTCCCATCTTCTGGATTACAAAGAAGATACTCCTAGTGACCTTCATCATCCCTCAGTTTTTGATTTTCTATCAAATACTGTAAACACAGTGGATTCCGAGCGAAACTTGTCCAATATTGAAGAGGCTATCTCCATAAATATCTCAACCAAAATAGATGTTATAGAGAATATTCATGTCGGCAAATCTTGTTCTCCTTTAGAACTGGAAATATATCACGCTCTTTTTCACGAGTTCAGAGATGTCTTTGCTTGGTCGTATGATGAAATGCCAGGCATTGAGTTGAGCATAGTTGAACACGAAATTAAGATGTATCCAGATGTCAAACCGGTACGACAATGGCTACGGCAGGTGCACCCCAAGAAAGTTGCTGCCATCAAGGCAAAAGTTGAAAAAATTCTCCATGTTGGTTTTATTCACCCGGTTCCTCTAACCTATTGGGTATCGAATATTGTTCCTATAATGAAAAACAAGGAATGATTAGAGTGTGCGTCGATTATAGGGATGTAAACCAAGCTTGTCCGAAAGACAACTACCCTACACCCTCCAATGACCAGATTATTGATGAATGCGCCGAATGTAAAATCTTTTCATTTATGGATGGATTTTCCGGGTATAATCAAATAAATATCCGCCCACTGGACCAGTCAAAGACTGAATTTATTTGTCCATGGGTAACATTTGCATATCACAACCTACCCTTTGGTTTAAAGAACGCAGGGGAAACATTTCAGAGGGCAATTAATTATGCCTTCCATGACATCAAAAACATCATTCAACCATATATGGACGATCTTCCGACTCATTCGCGAAAGCGGACCGATCATCCGCAGCATTTGAGAGCGATATTTCTACACTGCCGACACTACAAGATACGACTCAATCGACACAAATGCGTGTTCTATGTTGGTTCAGGTCATTTACTTGGCTTTGTGGTCTCAAAGGACGGGATTCATCTCGACCCATGTAAGGTTCAAGCAATCATTGATTTGCCTCCACCTTCAAATTGCTGAGATTTTATGTTTCACAAAGTAGGCAAAAATCTCTAATGTGTGACAACAATAGGAATTTGTTGCTAGATTAGCTCCAGGTAGTTGGGAAAGAGTTAATGTATCCTATATTTGTTGTGAGAGGATTTATGATTCAGTTAGATTCTCTTGGCTATAAAATACATGCCCGTACAGATATTGGTGAGGGAGAGTTTTTGTGAGGAAAAATATTATTTTGTAATCTCCTGTTTGATAATAAAGATTACCGATGCCTATGTTTGGTGGACGTATCCCAGATTGGTTGGGTGAACCACGTTAATCTGTTGTCTCCTGTGTATGATTTACTTGCTGTGTGTATAATTTTTTTGTCTGTTGAACACCTTTGGCTCTAACAAATGGTATCAGAGCATGTTGGAGGCGTGGCGCAGCGGAGGAGGTCCTGCGTGTAACATGGTTGTCTTCATGTGTTTGTGTGGCTGTTCAAACGATTGTTGCGTGCTGCGGAAGGTGTTTTTTGTAGCAGTTCCGGCGTGGTGGGCGTGGAATTAAAACTTGCTGCGTGGAGGTACTACATATCAGAGAAGCTGCGTGGAGGTATTAAAAACCGTTGTTGATGCTAATGCGTATAGATTGATGCTGGTACATGTTACTGCTGATCTCCACCCCGACCTCGAAAGCATAGTTTTTTGTTTTGTCTACCTACTCCAACTTGTATCAAACTAAGTCGGAGTCAACTACTGTTGGAGTTTAAGTTCGACTGAACCAACGCTTAAAGGGTAGTGGGCCATGGTTGGATGGCGAATCGGGACTCTTGGAAATAAAGAACGTGCAAAAATCTGGCCGGAACCCGTTTTGAGTGGACCCGGATTATATAATGGCGTCGTCTAGTGAAGCTGAAGATTTCCCTAGAGGTGGATCACGTATTTATCAGTGTTAAAATGAATATCGTGGTCGCAGCCTAAGTGCGCCAGTGCGCCAATTGTATTGGTAAAATTTGATACTCAGTTTTTTGTACTGTAATTTGCACAGCAACAATTTTTTGTTTTAAAAAACAAAGACAGTGTAATATAAGGCATAGGCTGTTTTTTATATATATTAACTACTGGTATTTAAAAGTTGGATTTTGGAGATTATTGTTTTTTGGTTGATACAAGATGGCGAAAACTCAGAGTGCTCGGTTTGAAATTGAGAAGTTTAATGGCAAAAATAATTTCGAGATCTGGAAAGTGAAGATGTACGATTTGCTTGTCCAACATGGTGTGGTAAAGGTGTTGTTGGGAAAATCCAAACAGCCTTACAACATCACAGATAATGAGTGGGCCGAGATGGATGAAAGAACAATAAGTGCTATTCGACTGTGTCTGGCGGATGATGTCCTGTTTAATATCGTGTCCGAGACAACAACGGCTGGTTTGTGGACGAAACTGGAGAAACTGTACATGACCAAATCCTTAACCAATAGGATTCTCCTGAAGCGATAGTTGTAAAGTTTGCGAATGAAGGAAGGTACATCGATTGCTGATCATTTAAATGCTTTTAATACTCTTCTTGTGAAATTACAAAGTATAGAAGTAAAAATTCAGTCCGAGGATAAAGCTATTACTTTATTGTGCTCGTTGCCCGAGTCATGGGATCATTTTGTTACTTCTATAAGTCTTAGTTCATCAGAAACTATTGATTTTGATGATGTAGTTGCATCTTTATTATCGGAAGAAACAAGGAGAAGGTTGCATTCAGCAACCTCTACAACAGAAGCTATGATGGTTAGAGGTCGTTCGAAAGAAAGACGCTCCAGTAGACCGAGCGACTCACGTTCAAAGTCGAAAGGGAAGAAGAGTAAGGTAAAGTGTTGGTTTTGTGGCAAATCAGGACATTTAAAGAAGGACTGCTGGAAGCGACAGCAGCAAACTTCTAAAGCAGATTCTTCGATAGAGAAGAAGGAGGCAAATACGACAGATACAGGTTCGGCATCAGGTTCAGGTATGAGTGATGAAGTATTATCAGTTAATGTGTCAAATCATGGTAAACATTGGTTGTTAGATTCCGGTGCATCAAACCACATGTGTATTCATAAAGACTGGTTTAAGACATATAAATCAATTGATGATGGTGTTGTGTACATGGGTAATGATGTAACATGTAATATTGTGGGAATTGGGAGTATACAACTGCAAATGTTTGATGGGACAACTAAAATGGTAACTGATGTGAGGCATGTACCGGATTTAAGGAAAAATTTGATTTCATTAGCAGCACTTGATTCAAATGGATATAAAATTGTAATTCAAGGTGGAGTAATGAAAATTTACAAAGGTATTTTACTAGTTATGAAAGCTAAGAAGGTAGGAAATCTATTTCAGTTAGAAGGAAGTACAGGGTCAGATTATGTGTCTACGGTGTCTGAACATGACAATAGTTCCATTCACTTATGGCATCAAAGATTGGGGCATATGAGTGAAAGAGGGTTAAAAATTTTGGCTGATCGCAAGTTACTTCCAAATCTAAAGTCTGGAAAGTTAGATTTCTGTAAGCATTGTCTGTTTGGAAAACAAAGTAAGCAAAAATTTAAAACAGGCAAACATACTAGTAAAGGCATACTTGATTATATCCATTCAGATGTTTGGGGACCAGCCCCTACAACCTCATATGGTGGCTCATCTTATTTTGTATCATTTATTGATGACTTTTCTAGGAAAGTGTGGGTCTACATGTTGAAAAGGAAGTCTGATGTTTTTTCAGTTTTCAAGCAGTTTAGAGCATTGGTAGAAAACAGCATTGGTAGAACAATAAAATGTTTAAGAACTGACAATGGTGGTGAGTTTACTTCCAAGGATTTTGACAACTATTGCAAGGATGCAGGGATCGAGAGACATAAGACCACGGTTTATACTCCTCAGCAAAATGGAGTTGCTGAACGCATGAATAGGACTCTTCTAGAGAGAGCAAGGAGTATGTTGAGTAACGTTGGGTTGCAAAAGGAGTTGTGGACAGAAGCGGTGGCAACAACTTGTTATGTGGTAAACCGATCTCCATCGATGGCGATAGGCTGTAAGATTCCTCAAGAGGTATGGAAAGGTCACCCTTGTGACTATTCTAAACTCAGAGTGTTTGGTTGTGATGCATATGCTCTAATGCCTAAACATCAACGAACTAAATTAGATCCAAAGTCTAAAAGGTATATCTTTGTTGGGTATGGTGTTGGAACAAAGGGATATAGATTGTGGGATCCTACTACCCGCAAAATCATCATCAACAGAGATGTAAAGTTTAATGAATCCTCTCTTGTACAGTTAGATGTAGATAGTAGATTGAAACAGGATGATGTATCTGACTTTCAGCACATTCAGTTTGATAGCATTTCTAATGATAGTCATGATGACCATAGTTCAGATACTAGTCATGAACAGGTTTCAGAATCAGAACATGAACAGGGTTCAGGTATAGATCATGAACAGGTCTCATATACTGATTGTCAAGAAGTTCCTACAGATGGCAGTCAGCCAATTGAGGAAGCGCTAGAAACATCCTTAAGGAGGTTGACAAGAATCAAACGGCCACCGAGAAGGTATGATGATTATGTCACTTCTGTTGCATTTACTGCTAATGACGATGAACCTCTGTGCTATCAAGAAGCAATAGAAGGTTCAAAAAGTGACAAGTGGAAAGCAGCCATGAAGGACGAAATGATGGCCTTAGGTAAGAATGGCACATGGGATCTGGTTGAGCTTCCGAAAGACAGGAAAACTGTAGGGTGTAAATGGGTTTTCAAGCTGAAACGGGGTGTGAATGATATGGAAGACAGGTACAAAGCGAGGCTGGTTACAAAAGGGTTTTCTCAGAAAGCCGGCATTGACTTTCATGAGATTTTTTCACCAGTTGTTAAAATAGTTTCAATTAGAATTGTGTTAGCATTAGTGGCTTTGCTTGATTTAGAGTTGCAGCAATTAGATGTTAAGACTGCATTTCTACATGGAGACTTAGATGAGGAAATTTATATGGAACAACCGGAAGGGTTTGTTCAGCATCGCAATGAGAAATTTGTCTGCAGGCTCAAGAAGTCATTATATGGCCTGAAGCGGTCGCATCGGCAGTGGTATAAGAAGTTTGATTCTTTCATGTTGAGTCAGAAATATGTTAGAAGTGAATATGATCATTGTGTTTATTTTAAGCAATTAAATAATGGCATATTCATTATCTTAGTATTGTATGTTGACGATATGCTTTTAGCAAGAAAAAACATAGAAGAAATCAACAGGTTGAAGGCTCAGATGGCAAGGACATTTGATATGAAAGATCTAGGAGCAGCAAGACAGATTTTGGGCATGGAGATTTTTAGAGACAGGAGCAATGGTAAGCTATGGCTATCACAACAGAAGTATATTGACAAAATACTTTTGAGGTTTGGTATGAATAATGTGAAGCCTGTGTCAGTCCCTTTCGCTTCCCATTTCAATCTTTCTTCGAGTTTATGTCCTAATTCAGATGAAGAAATGGAATTTATGTCTCGAATTCCATATGCTAATGTAGTAGGGTGTTTAATGTATGCGATGGTGTGTACGTGACCAGATATTTCACATGCAGTTGGGGTTGTTAGCAGGTATATGGCAAATCCGGGTAAAGAACACTTGTCAGCAGTGAAATGGGTGCTTCGGTATTTGAGAGGCACAAGTAGTTATTGTATCACTTACAATAAGAGTAGTGAATTTGTTTACAGGTATGTTGATTCTGATTTTGCAGGTGATTTGGATAAGAGAAGGTCAACATCAGGGTATGTCTTTACTCTTTCAGGTGGAGCAATTAGTTGGATGTCTAAGTTGAAAAACATTGTTGCTTTATCCACTACTGAAACAGAATACATTGTTGCTTCTCGTGCTTGCAAAGAAGCGATTTGGTTGAAAGGTTTGTTTGGTGAGTTTGGTAGGCTGCAGGACAACATCAAGTTATTTTGTGACAATCAAAGTGCAATACCTTTGGCTAAGAATCCGGCCTATCATAGTAAATCAAAGCATATACCGATCAAGTACCATTTTGTAAGACAGGTTATCACTGAAAGGGGAGTCTCTCTTGAAAAAGTGCATACAAAGGAGAATTGTGCAGACATGTTCACGAAACCAGTTTTGTTAGAGAAACTACGTTGGTGTTTGGCTTCTCTTGGCTTGCAGAAAAGATAAAATAATAAACAAACAGGGTATCAGGCTAATTGTTGTCAAGGTGGAGATTGTTGAGATTTTCTGTTTCACAAAGTAGGCAAAAATCTCTAATGTGTGACAACAATAGGAATTTGTTTCTAGATTAGCTCCAGGTAGTTGGGAAAGAGTTAATGCATCCTATATTTGTTGTGAGAGGATTTATGAGTCAGTTAGGTTCTCTTGGCTATAAAATACATGCCCCTACAAATATTGGTGAGAGAGAGTTTTGTGAGGAAAATATTATTTTGTAATCTCTTGTTTGATAATAAAGATTGTCGATGCCTATGTTTAGTGGATGTAGCCCAGAATAGTTGGGTGAACCACGTTAATCTTCTATCTCCTGTGTATGATTTATTTTCTGTGTGTATAATTTTTTTGTCTACTGCACACCTTTGGCTCTAACACAAATCTGCTTCAGATTCAGAAACTCCAAGGGAAAGCAAACTTTCTGAGGAGGTTCATTCCAAATTACGCCGAACTTGCTAAAGGTTATACTCGTCTATTGAAAAAAGAAGTACCCTTCGTCTGGGATCAGGTCGCGCAAGCTTCCTTTGATGCTTTAAAGGAATCCCTAATAAAAGCATCATTAATGTACGCTCCTAATTATCAAAAAGACTTTAACCTATATCTGGCTGCAGCGGATATGACCATCGCAATGGTTTTAGTTCAAGAAGACAATGGAATTGAACATCCTATATATTATTTTAGTAGAAACTTAAATGATATGGAAAGCAAGTACTCCTACGTTGAAAATATATCTCTTGCAGTTGTTCAAGTGATACAGAGATTTCGACACCATGTCCTCTTTCGAAAAACTACCATTTTGTCAGATTGCAACCCCATGACTTATATATTGTCGCGAAAGTTGCTGGGGGGGGAATATTCAAAATGGATAGCAATTCTATAAGAGTTTGATCTGGAATTTATAAAATCCAAATCGAAGAAATCCCTGGTTTTCGCCGAGTTATTATGCGATCTCCGATCGTCGTCCAACGATGCAACCTCAGAAGAAGCAATCGTGGACGAATCTTTATTTCTGATATATTCAAGCAATCTGTGGTATGGAGACATAATAATCTATCTCCAAACCCAAACATATAGGTCTAATACCTCCCACTCAGAACAACGACGCATTCGATACCAAGCAAAAGATTACATGATCATCGGTGATACACTTTACTGTTGTGGTGTTGATGCAGTTCTGAGGAGGTGCCTCACCCACGAGGAGGCCAAAAAAGTCTTGAATGATTTCCATTCAAGTGCGTGTGGGGGACATCAATCTGGTTACGATACGGCGCAAAATATTTTATGAGCAAGATACTTCTAGCCAACAACGTTCAAAGATTGCATAACCACAGTCAGAAGTTGCCATGCATGTCAAATCTTTGATCGAAAAACCAGAATACCACCTGCACCTCTGCAACCAGTAGTTGTTGTTGGGCCATTTGCCAAATGGGGCATAGATTTCATGACATGTAACCCCACCTCAGCTGGGGGGCATGGGTATATCATAGTCGCAGTAGACTATTTTACCAAATGGGCCGAGGCGATGCCTACATTAAACAACAGCGGCGAAACGACTGCCCTCTTCTTTTTCAATCATGTAGTCTCCAGATTCGGCATTCCATAGGCCATAGTCAAAGATCATGGATCACATTTTTGCAATCACATGATGGTTGAATTGGCTGCCAAATTAGGGCTGTCCCACGACAGCTCTACTCCATATTATCCGCAGGCCAACGGACAAGTTGAGGCAATCAACAAGGTCCTGAAGCGGATGCTGCAAAGGATGATTGGAGTCCATAAAAGGAGTTGGCACATGATCCTGTACTCAACCTTGTGGGCATACTAGACATCAGTGAGGAATGCAACCGGGTTTACACCCTTTCAACCGGTGTATGGCCTGGAAGCAATCTTATCGGTTCAGTGTGAAATCTCGTCCCTCAAACTCGCAGTCGACCTTCTCCCCGGAACTTCAAAAGAGGAGGCTCGTTTCTTGGAACTAATAAAATTGGATGAAACCCGTTGTGATGCCACTTTGGCTAACGAAGCCCATAAGAAACGAGTCAAGGTGCAGTTCCACAAGAATGTCAAACCCCGTGTCTTCTCAGAAGGTGACCTGGTCTTACTTTACGACCAGGAGTCCGATAAATTGGGAGCATGAAAATTCAAGTCTTTATGGATGGGCCCCTATATTGTTAAGCGCGTGTTAGTAAAAGGAGCCTACGAGTTAGTGGATTATGATGGGATTCCACTTGCGCAACCCCGCAACGGGTTGTACCTCAATCGTTACTATGCTTGACTCAAGATAGTAACCCCTATGCTTTTGTTACATTTTTGTTTTCGCTAAGGGTAATTGTTTTGGTTAAGTGATACGCTTTTACATTTGTTGCAGATGTCAGACCTATTGGAATCATTTGTTGGATATGTCGATGGAGCGAGTCGTAGTTCGCGGAACCTATCCTCTGCAGCCTGGGCCATCTCCGATCCAAGCGGCGAGTTAGTGAGTTTCAGAGGGGTATGTATTGATCGGTCACTGAACAATATTGCTGAATACAGTGGGTTGATAGAGCTCCTCTCTAATGCCATTGCGCGTGGCATACACCGACTCATCGTCAGGCTAGACTCACAACTCGTCATCCTACAGCTCATTGGTATCTACTCCGTACAGAATCCAGCTATCGATCGCATGTTCCTAAGGGTCAAGATTTTGGAAAGGCAGTTTGATTCTATTCAATATAAGCGTATTTCCAAAAAATTAAACACACGAATAGACTCATTGGCAAATTATGTGTTAGATAGACATTTGCAACATTTATAAAAGAAGCATTTCATCAATATTTGCATCAATATCACGTAACTATATATATATATAACTATTTATGGTTTATACATAATGTTCTGTAACCAAGATAAAATCAGTCAAATGACCCAAAACTCAAAATGCTAGGGGGCACCCTAGTCTAATGATGCTGGTGATAGCAAGTCACCGCCTGTGCAATCATGTGTAAAAGCCTAGTCCATCGACTCGGCACGCCAGTCGTATGTCACTGCAACCTCAGAGGCAGCTCGTCGGTCCTCACGTCCAGAATACCAAGAGTGAGGCCGTCGACCTGATCCTGCAATGTTGAAAGAGTCTCAGCCACATCAAGGTCACAAAGGATAGCCCTCCCCACAGCCTCTCCTGCTAGAACGATAGTTGGTGCTCTAAGACGTACTACTAGCCGAACTGGTCCAATATCTACATCAACACATGAGTTTTGATTAGTCTTGATAGAAGAAAGCACGAGAACATTATAAAAAACAATAAATAGAGATATGGTCAGAGAATTTACCGATAGCACCCCACTGCTCACCAGCCGACAGCACCAAATCCGGGTCACCCCGGAAATCCATACCAGCATATGGATACTCGGAAAAAACCATCTCCTGACGGTTGAACCACTCGAAGAAGGTATCAGAAAAGGAAACCTGGGACTGACCAGCATGTCGGGCCATAAGGTTGACCCATCTCTGCATCCGTGGCTCAGTCGGTGGAGGTAAGCCAAGTGAAATATACTGCGGCTGCATCAATGGGATCTTTTCCAAGGCAAAAGCAGTCAAAATAGAACCATAGAAGTTATTGGATTTTCCACTTTTTACCTTTTTCAGTTGATCTTTCATCACAGGGAGTACTGCGTCACATCAGTTGAACACCTTTGGTTCAAGGCATTCCAAGGCATACTGCATATAGGACCTGTTAGCCACGTGAAGAGCAGCACTACCAGCCAGTCTAGCAAAACTGAACAGAATGGTCCTCAAGGACCGATCATTGACATCTTGGATGTTGATCTTACCGTCCCTAATCGGCTGAGATCCCTCTCTGCAATACGGCGAATATAATCTCTCACGGATTCGCCCCCACGGGCGGAACCTGATAATGAAAGAGGGGCACCACGCCTTGATAAACCGGTCAAAAAATAGATGTCCACAACAGTCAAGGGGATAGATTTGCCTCTGATCTGAAACACCTAGTTGGTAGAATCCCATGCATCGAGAAGATATTGCAACAAGTTGATTTGTTGCCTCATGCTAGAGATGCGGAAAAACTTTAACAGGCCATAGTTCCACAATGCAGTTACCATAACCGGATCATGTAAAGCAACCATGTCCTCTTCTTCATGCTCGCGTTCTCGCCATGTAACAACCATTTTACTCTGATGAATCTCTGCAAAACAAGCAAGAGAAGAGTCAGGGTTCTAATTTGGAAAAAAACAGGCAAAAATTCCATGAGAAAACAGTGCAAAAGTTTCCCTTCTCACGCCCATCGCACCCCAGTAGTGTACTAGGTGAGATGCATACTAACTGGCCAATGGCCAAGCCAATGTGCATCGCACCTTTCGATATAGAAAGGGTGCGATGGAGCTAGGGCGAATTTTTCAAACCCTAGGGGCTTAGAAAAATAGGAAAACATGCTCAGAATTCAAAAAGGAGGGAATGCAACTGAAGAGCTCAATTTTAGATCCTACTTGGTCCAAACAGCGCCAAGAATTGTCCATAGAATCTCCCGGAATCAGCTGGTGAAAATCAAGGGGGAAAAGCACCTCTAGAGCTCCAACAAACCAAAGTTCAAATGAAATGGTAAAATGAGGGGTAAAAACCACTTTTAAATTACTTTTCACATAATTCAAGTAAAATATTAGTGTTTTAACTCATTTTTCAAACATATATTGTTCATTTCTAATCGGTTTGATGAAGCAATTGAACAGGCAGTACAACCTTTGAAGGAACAAAGTGGTTAGCGGTGAAATCAAATAATCAATGACCATTATCACGAGCAGTTTTTATGTGAAGTTCAAGCTCGTTAAAAATTAAACCTTAGCAATGAGCAAATGTTTCCCCCAGAGTTTAAGCTCATTAAAAAATGAACCAATCCCTGGTAAATAACCATTGTGAATGCATTATCATCAGCTTTTGAGCCCTGGTCGTGTTCTTACCATCACCTCCACTATGTTTTAGCCGATCATTCACCTCCATTTGATTGTTTACCCCTTTTGAGGAACAGCTACGAAGAGTGATCCTGTTAGCCATCCTTGTGACACTGCCGTGATTGGAAAATTCCAAACCTTACCTGGAATCAGCTGCTACCTGAAATTATCACTCGTTCCTCAAAAGACGAGTCTCCTTTAAGCTCTTTTCATCTAACTCGTAAAATATGAAAATATTGCCGAGCAATTGGCCTCTCCAACTCGTTAAAGCTACCAGAAGTGTTATCCCTCCTCTAGATTTTAATCTTTTTGGACCTGAGGGATTATTACACAAAAAGATCGAGCGCTTGTTTTGTTTGGCTCGTTAAAATTACCAAAAATTCATCCCTTTCGTATTATTTTATACTTTTTCGAACTTAAGGGATTATATGACGAAAAAGGATTATTGGAGTTTCCTTTACGTCCCTTTCAGACTCTCTAAAATTGAAAAGGACCGAGTTATCTTTGTCGTTAAACTCGTTAAAACCAAATAGCGACAAACTTGTCCATACAGACAAGAACGAGTTTCATTGTCGCTAGGCTCGTTAAAACATAGCGATGGGTTTGCCCGAAGGGTAGATTATAGAACAAGCATATGTTATCCTCCTCAAGCTTGATAAAAATAAAGAGGTACTAGTCAGCAATGACTAGGGGAAAATTGGGAAGAAAACTTGAAGAAACTTTATTAGTAGCAAGTCGCTCTTGAACATGACACTTTCACTCCACATCCGAGTCAAGTTGGGTTATTCCATTCACCGGTCATATCACCATTGGTCCATCGCACCATCCATATTCAGGGTTAACGCTGCCAATCTATGTCAGTGTCACTGGTATGTTCAAGAGAAGTCGCTCAGAGAATTCACATGTGTCTCATCCGCTGCAATACATTCATGCTCCATTCTTTCATGACCGCCACCCTGAACCCTGTATCATCAGATCATTTTCACCTCCAAAAATCATTTACTCCATTCCATGTCATAGATGTGGGATTCATTAAGGCCTTCCTACGACGGGTCACTTCTTGTCGACATCAGCTCATTATCCAAGAGGCCGACTTAGGAACAACCCTTTCAGTACTTTCAAGGTTGCATGCCTCAATGGAAAGTTTCTCACTTCCGGCGACAGGTTTACATCAATGGCCTTCGACCGAAAGATTTTGCGTGGTGTTCGATGCCAAGTCCCTTTTTCACACCACGCGAATTGTACTGTAGTACCTTGAGGGTCATCATCATTATCGGTGATTCCTCTCGCGCTTGTTAACAGCTTACATCATTGGCTGGTAATCAGGCGATGTCTTTCCATGTTTGACTCCAGAACATCTTTCACATGGATCGACTTGTACTTCGAGTGAAGATTGGACGAGTTTGAAGACCCCGGATCTAGTTTCATCCATCCGGGCTGCGATATATTTAGGAAAATAAAGACATCAAATGTACATCATTGTTGCACAGATGATCATCCGAATCAAAGGATGATGGCTCTATCAAAATCATCAGTCTGCCACACAGATGGTTGTCTATCTTATGTACATGGAAATGAATTTATAAAGCTGAGAATGGGAATGCCCGCCTCAGCTAGATCATGAAAAAGATTATGAAGATAATGTATTGTATTGTATCTTATTACAGGTCGCCTTCCAGCTCGAAAAAACTTCGGATCCTCATAATAAATCATTTCACCCAACATCAAAAGATTAACGAACTCATGCTTTAGGGGGCAACTGTTATAGACATTTTTGGGCACTGCAACCCCAATCATACATGTCCATAAACCAAGGGCTCCTAAGCCCCTAAAAGTGTTGCTTCACACACTAAAAGAACAAGGTCGGCTGATTACATCATCTCCCAGAAGTTCTCCATAGAAAACTTCTCAGAACTGGTCAAAGCTAGACCATACAAACTGCCCAGTGCAGAGGGTGCGATGCATCTCACCTGCCCAGTGTAAAGGGTGACATGCATACTGGAAATCCCTTCTGTAGGGTGTGATGGGCGAGAGTAGACAAATGGCAGAGACAGTTTGCAAGGTGGATTGTCATGGAATCTTCTAGAAACTTCTCCTGTGACACTTGCCTCTCTGAATTCGCCCAGGAATGAGTAAGAGATCATCAATCCCCAAGTGGAATCAAGAAATATCAGAGAGAGGACACTAATCAAAATCCCAGAAGCTGACTCACCCCCCTGCAATCATCTATATATGGATCCCTCATCCCAGAGATCCAGAGGCTGGAATTTTGTATCTTGTAAGGAAGTGTTGTTGGTTTCTTGGTGGAATATCATAGTGTTGGGTGATCTAAGTTTTTCATGAGGTGAATAAGGGTTTTCATGCTGGGAGGATGATGCTGGGTTAGAACAATTGGTTGTAATCCTCTTTGCTGTTCTTGATATTAATAAAGCTATTCAAGTTTTCCTCCACATTCTTGTATGTTTGACGATATATTCATTTGTGTGCTCAATATATATCTAGTCCTATATTGTTTATGATTGTAGATCTCGGTTCTTTGATAGTATTATGTTGCTTTGATTCCACAGGTGCTCTTTGAAGCTGGGTAAATGAAGGCAAAGTGGCAAGGATCTGTCAGAAGGGAGAGGAACCAAGCAAGGAACCAAGCGCAAGACTGAGGTTGGTGTCTTTTGTTCCCCTCTTATCTACTTCTCACAAAGGAAAGTGAAAGTAGTTTTAGTTTGTTTGTTTCTAAGATAGCTACCAATCTTAGTGGGACTAGTAGCTCCGAGTGGACACTAGATTTCCCGATAACATGAAGGAAAGCCATTAATACCATATGGGAGCTTCAAGATACTCAGGGACGAACTGTTCAATCCTTTAGAGAACTAGCTACACTGGCATGCTCACACTTTCAAAATATATATAAGGCTCCACCCAATGCTACCCTCGTGGAAGTAATGCATATTATGCAGCTCTTTCCAGGCTACGTAGATCAAGAGATGGAATAGGAACTCTTGCGAGAGGTTTCACTAGAAGAGCTCGAAGCCACACTGAAGTGGCTAAAAAAAGACAAGAGTCTAGGGCCAGATGGTTGGACTATGGAATTTTACTTAGCTTTCTTTGAGGTTTTAGGAACGGACCTCCTGTGGCTCATAGAGGAAAGCAGAAGAAGTGGAAGGATTCTGGGAGGCCTCAAGTCTACCTTTATAGCTCTCATCCCCAAAGCTAACAAGCCCTCCTCCTTTGATGATTTCAAGCCTATCTCTTTATGCAACTGTATATACAAGATCATAGCCAAGATTATCGCCAACTGCATTAAGCCTATTCTATCCCTCCATATATCCCACGAACAATTTGCCTTTTTGCACAACAGGCAGATACATGAGGCGATAGGCACTGCACAGGAACTCCTTCACTTTGTGCAGCTCAGGAAATTGAAAGGAATGATACTGAAGATAGACCTATCTAAAGCTTTTGACAGAGTCAACTGGCTATACCTCCGCATCCTTTTAACCCACCTGGGATTTCCTTTCTCTTTCATTAAGTGGATCATGAGCTGCATAACTGATGTACCTTACAATGTTCTCATAAATGGATCAGCATCCCCCTTTTTTCATGCTGAGAGGGGACTTAGGCAGGGTTGCCCCCTGTCCCCTCTATTGTTCCTACTTATCATGGAGGGCCTCAGCCGAATTATAGGAGAAGAACACAGACAGGGGAGAATCAGGGGCATCAAAATATCTGATTCAGCTACATTGACTCATCTGCTCTTTGTGGATGATGTTCTCATATTTCTCAATGGCGGCCTTGGCAATCTCACCGCCCTCCACCTTGTCATGGGTACATTTCAAAAGGCCACAGGGATGGTGTTGAACGAATCCAAATCCACTATAACAGCACCAAGTTGCTCCCAGAATGAATTACTTTTTTCCTTAAGGAGATTCCCCTTTATGACTCATCCTATAGAGGAAGGTTTAAGATATTTGGGCTACCGACTGAAGCCGTTTGGCTATAAAATTGCAGATTGGATCTGGCTCATTTCTAAGGTAGAAAAGCATTTAAACATTTGGTACCATAAGTATCTATCCAGAGCAGGCAGGCTGGTACTGATCAAAGTTGTTCTAGAAGCAACACCTGTTTACTGGATGACCTTAGCCTGGATCCCCAGGGGCATTTTGAATAGATTACAAAAAATATGTTGTTGCTTTCTATGGAAGGGGAAACAGACAGGAAGAATATTTTCTTGGACTAAATGGGAATCTCTGGCATTGCCTAAGCACTGGGGTGGTTGGGGAATCAAGAGACTGGATACTTTTTCCAAAGCACTTGCAGCAAAGTTGGGATGGCAGCTACTCAATAATTGCAGCCTTTGGACGAAGGTTGTCACTTCCAAATACATCATTCCCACAAACCCACTTGATTGGATCAGGCAAGGTCACAGATCTAATGGGAACATATCAATCATCTGGAAGGCGGTAACAAAGGCTATGGATCTGATAAGAAATGGACTGACATGGAGGATTCGATCTGGTTCCCTGGTGCGCATAGGAGAAGATCCCTGGGTAGGTTGTGGCAATGCACACAGACTTCCAGCTGAATTGAGACTTCACTTAGTAGAACAAGGCATTACTCATATATGTCATATTGCGGATAATGACTGATCCTCTTTGACTCAGTAGGCCTGGAGACCTGGAGCAGCTAAATATTCCCTTGCCCTGGCACCTAGAATGGAGACACTACATTTCTGCGTTAATGGAGGCCCATATCAAGATATCGGAAGGAGATGATGAGCTCATCTGGGCTTTTGCAAAACATGGACATTATGCCCCTAAGATTGGATATTTAGTTCTATTGGATCCCCTTAAGCCGGCAGCCCTTGAGTCGTGGTGGAACCTTTTATGGAAATTAAAAGCAGCCCCAAGATCAAAGCTGCTTATGTGGTCTATACTAAACAATAAGGTCCCAACAGGTGCAATTCTTATGAAAAGATCTTTCTTAGGGCCTTTCTGGTGCCACCTTTGCAAAAACAATAACGAAGACACTGAACACCTCTTTCTGAACTATCCTGCTGCACAAGAGCTATGGAATGGCTTCCTCGCATTGCTCTCCATATCTTGTAGATTGTGTTATCAATCCAGGAAACTCTCCGAGGTTGTAAATCGGAGATGCCTGGTAACATATGATCTTTAATATTGTTCTCTGAACCATTGGAATAAATGATGGTTTGGATCAAGCCAGATAACCATTTCAACTATGTTTTTACCTAAGACATGCTAATGCTCAATAGTTTGTAGATTTAATGGATAGATGGAGAACACTGACTATGCCAGCAAATTGCATACATGAACCTATATGAATGGCTATCTACAGGCAGCAAATGAACTTACTAACTATACTGGCATATGCATATATATTCACACATATAAATGGCTAGCCATAACCAGTAGAGAAATGGCTAGAGATAAGATGACAGTTATCTGGCCTTAAACACACAGAAAACCTGAACAAATTGTTCAAGTGCAAGCATAGAACAGGAGATAAATGGACATTAAACATGTAACAGTAAAAGAAGCTTGTATTACTAAAAATGAAGATGAGAAGCTTGAGTAGCAAAGTCTCATGAGTCTCCAGAAGTTGAACCCTTATTACATCTTACTAACAGCCATTTATAGCCTGTCTACAATGCTCCTGAGCTCTCTAGAAGGCTCCAAGTCTTAGTCTTCCTGATCTGTTCTCTAACTATTTGATTCCCCCTACCGGCAAGCATGGCTCGGTGGTTTTCCTCTTCTGACAAGGGAATAACTGCATCCAGATATTTTGGGTAGTGGCTGCACTGTCTGGGAGCTCTACCATGCCAGAAACACCCCACAATCATTCTGTTTGTTTGCTGGGCTGTGCTGTCGATCTCCATGATTGCTTCTCGGCCTTTGTCTCCCGGCAATTATTTCCCAGCCTTTGATTATGTGATAGAATGGGGCCTCTGTTATCCTTTAAATGCAATACGGGAATTGTTTTCTAGTATAATAGAGAAATGATGTGACCGTGAGAAATCTCGCCCTTCTCTGTTCTTTTGGGCTTTAACAGTCCTGAAAAATGGTTAATTCCTCCATCGGGTCCGCCCTTGGGTTGTTGTCACATGTTGCAATTGGTAACTGATTGCTCCGCCCTTCGGGTGTATGATACAGTTCAAAGGCATAAGGACTGTATGGCAAACGCATGAGTAGGCTGGGGATTACACATCAGCCGTTGGATCAATTGAACGGACAGCAGAGATCTCTTGGCGGGAGAAATCGAGCGAAATTGGTAAGCGGAGTTGATAGCACTGCTTTTGGGAGGAGAGCAGTAAACGTACAATGGCCAGTGATTCCATTTAGGTGATGACATGTGGCGGATGAGACAGGGAAAACAAATTTATTGCGAGTTATCATGCAGGCGGCTTGCGAGAGTGGGAGGAGTGATCACCATTAGATTGAATGGATGGACGGTGAAGCTCTGTTTGTGGTGGGATGTGAGAGCGAATTGGGCGTGGGCCATTGGATCTTAGCAGAACTGATCCAACGGTGGAGGAGCAATCGCGATATTGCATCGGCAGAAGTCAGGGGAGAAGAGCCCTTATACGTATCTGATCGCTGATAGTGATTTAAGGCCCGGATCCGATACACCACTGTAAAATGAATTATCGCAATATCGCATGCGAGGGGCAATCGGCAATCGGCCATCGGCGATTGTCAAAGACATGGATTATGAAAGACCCGTTGAAAGCTCCGATGGTGATGAGGAATGAAATCGCTGAGGTTATATGGTAGGGTCTTATGGAAGGCTTGCGCTTCGTGCTTAAGGACTAGGGGATAAAACAAGGGTTTTGTTGGGCTTCGGAGGGTTCAAATGGGGAATAGAGAGGTTTTAGGAGGAAAAAACAGAGATAGCGGGGCTATGGAGTATAAGGAAAATGAAGGAGAAGGGAGGAAAAGACTACTGCAATCTACCCTTCTGAGCATAAACACACGGCCAAGCTGGTATTTGGTCCTCCAAAAGCTGGAGTATGTAAGAGCTAACACTGGCTCCTTCTAAGGATGAGATCCTCCCTGTGAGGTCTCAAGAACTTACAGAACAATGCCTTTCCTGTAGAAAACAAATTAGCCAAAATTTCCTAGTGTTCCATTGGGCATGGAGTCTACTTTTCTTATACTAAACTGATAAAATAAAATATTTACAGTTTTAAGGCCCAAAGACCTTAAATCACATAAATTTTCAGAAAATGCCCATTGACTAGGCCATCAAAAACTGCTTCCCCTTCCATGCTCTTCAGCATGAAGGTATTGTTCCCTTGGACCTGAGAAATGATAAAAGGCTCTGTCGAGAAAGCATCAAACTTCCCATGGTTGCCTTTCTTTTCTTTTAGTGCATCCCATTTAAGGACCATGTCTCCAACTTAAAGATTATCTGTTTTTGTCCCTTTGTCAAAGGCTTCCTTGATCTTTTTCTGATGTGCTGCAGACTTTTCAACCAACTTCTCTCTAATCTGATGTACCTCTGCTAAATCAGTGATTCTTTTTTCCATACCTTCTTCCTCATCATGTTCTTGTTGCAGGAACTTTGCCATAGGGAGATTTAACTGAATTGGGAACAAAGCTTCGATGCCATACACCAGCTTGAATGGAGAATTTCCTGTGGATCTTTTAATGGTCACTCTGTTAGCCCAAAGTGCATATTTTAGCTTAGAATCCCAATTCTTTTTGTTGTCCTCCAACAGCTTCTTAATTATCCTTATCAAACTTTTGTTGGAAGATTCTGCTAGACCATTGCCTTGAGGGTAGTATGAGGTGGAATGAACCAGTTTAATGCCCATTGAGTTACACATTTCCACCAATTCTTTTGCTCTGAAGGCTACTGCATTATCTGTGACTAATTTATGTGGACAACCAAATCTGGTGAAGATATGCTCAATCAAAAACTTCATGACCACATTATGATCAGCCTTTCTAGTAGGGATTTCTTCAATCCACTTAGTAAAATAATCAGTGGCTACTAATATCCATCTGTGTTGGCCACTAGAATGTGGATTGATTTCTCCAATGAAATCCAAGCCCCACTGCTGAAAAGGTCCTTTTGCATGTACTGGTTTTAAGGGCAGGGACTTCAATTGTTGTTTCCCTTCGAATCTTTGGCACCTGTCACAAGATTTAACAAATGAAAAGACATTAGAAAATAAGGTGGGCCAATAGTACCCAGCTCTAAGGATCTTGTGGGCTGTAGTTTTCCAGTAATGATGTCCTCCACACATGCTGGAATGAAACTGCTGCATAACTTCCATTGGTTGTTCTTTGTCTAGACACCTCAAAAACATTCCAGATGGGTCCCTCCAATAGAGCAGATTTTCATGGATGCAATATTTTGCTGCCCTAAGTTTAACAGTTCTGGCCTAACTTTGAGTAAGGCTTGGAAGGATTTCTAGCTTCAGCAAGAAATTAGCTATTGCAAAATACCAATCACAGGAAGCTAGATTCTTTGTCAATGACTGCTTTTCTCCTGGTTCAGCTACTTTCTCTTCTTCTGTTTGACCATTCTATGAATTTGAACACATGAGGTTCATGTCCAATGTTCTGCAATTTTCTTCAGCTAATAGTTTGGCAAGACCCTGACCTCTGACAAGCTTAGTGGGCTTCAGTTCTATATTAAATTCAATTAACTTCGCGATCCATTTATCCCTTCTTCCATCAGCATCAGGTTGTGTTAAGACATCTTTTATTGCAGCAGAAGGTACATATGCAACTATTTTGGAATGTAGAATATAAACTCTGAAACCTTTAAAAGACTCGATAAGAGCATATGCTTGTTTCTCAATAATATCATACCTCAGTGCAGCATCCATTAAGGTTTTACTAAAAAATGCCACTAGATGCTCTGAGCCTTCTTCATCTACTTGCAATAATATTGCTGCAAGGGTGTCGTCAGAGTCAAAAGAAAATATGTGGAACTCCTTGTTGTAATCTGGACTAATTAAAGTGGGAGCTTCCATAATTTCCTTTTTAATGGACTCAAATGATTTTCTTGCTACACCATTCCATTTGATCTCTGACCCCTTCTTCAACATAGAGGTAATATGCTTCACAAGTTCTACAAAATTTGGGATAAACCTCCTTACAAAATTAATCTTGCCCAAAAAGGACTGGATGTCCTTCTTCGATCTCGGGACAGACAAGGTCTGTATCGCTTTTACTCTTTCTAGGTCAATTCGGACACCTGCAGCAGAAACAATATGTCCCAACAACTTGCCTTCTTCTAAAGCAAACTATGACTTCTTAGGATTTACTGAAATCCCAAACCTTCTGCACTTCAAAAACACTTTCTTCAAATGTTGCACATGGTCTTGATGGCTGCTGGAGTATACTGTTATATCATCAAGGTAGATAAGGACAAATTTATCCTTCTCTCCCACAAATGCTATATCCATAGCTCTCTAAAAGGTGGCTCTAGCATTCATCAACCCAAAAGGCATCTTAGAATACATAAAGGTTCCCCAAGGAGTGGTAAATGCAGTCTTCTCCTGATCATCTGAATGTACAGCAACCTGATTATACCCTGAAAATCCATCCAGGAAAGACATCACTTTGGCTCCTGAGACCTTCTGCAACAAGTGCTCCATCTTGGGTAGAGGATAATTGTCTTTCTTGGAGCATTTATTTAAGTTTCTGAAATCAACACAAAGTCTGATTTCTCCACTTTTCTTCCTCTTCACTACTAGGTTGGCTACCCACTTGGAATATCTGAGAGGGACTATGATTTTGGCAGCCAGCAACTTTTTTATTTCTTTTTCAATCAAAGGGAGGAGCATAGGATTTATTGGTCTCAGCTTCTGTTTGAAAGGTATGGTGCCTTTCTCTAAAGGGATTTTATGCTGGATGATATTCTTATCATATGTTTTCAGGTCACTATATTCCCAGGCAAAGACATCAGCAAATTGCTTCATTAATTTGCAGTATTCAGAACTTTGGTTAGCAGATAGATGAGAAGATAGATTTATGTACCTAGGCTGACCTGGACTCCCTATATCATGTTGACAGACTGTAGATGGATCTTCTTTTTGCGAAGCCTTATAAGGTACATCGTTTTGGTCAAACAGTCTTTCTAAAGGAATTAGACCCTTAGGAATATGATTGCTGGGAAGTTGGACAATGCTATCTTTGCCAATTTTGTTTCTAAGCTAGGATTGGGGGGTCTCTTGCAAGGCTTCATTTTCTTGGTCAATTTTCATTTCGGAAAATTCATCAATGACTTGCAGAAACCTATTTATCTCATCATCATCATCAAAAACTTTCCAATGCTGGACATTATCAGGCAAGGATGGTCTATATTTCATTTGGACTTCATAAACTAGTCTGGGAGGCATGGGAGGGATAAATAGACTAGCAGACACAGCAAGGGAATCAGCAAGCTGATTTTTGGCTCTAGGAATATATGAAATACAGAAATAATCAAAAGAATCTCTGATCCTCCATACCTCATCTCTGTATGCTTTCAGCCTTGGGTGCTTTGCTTGAAATGTTTTATTTACTTGCTGAATGATCAAATCAGCATCTCCAAATACCTTCAGATTCTGGATTCCTTTGTCTTTTGCTGCATTAAGGCCCAGTATCAGAGCTTCATACTCTGCTATATTATTGGTGACTTGGAAGGCCAGCTTAAAAGACAGTTGTGTGCTTTCTTGTTTTGGAGATATTAGCACCACCCCTACTCCTGCAGTCTCCTTGGAACATGCTCCATCAAAGAACATCTCCCAAACCTGATTTGCTTGCTCCCCCTCAGCCTGAACAATTAGTTTCTTGAGCTGCAACGAGGCCTTCTGAGATTCTTCAATTTGGAGGATACATGCTCCAAAATCAGTGTCCACCGCATAAATGGGATGATTAGAAGGATTCTTTTCATCACTGATGATATATGCCAGTTGTGCTTCTCTATACAATCTCCTACTTTCTCCTTCGAAAACTCGGACAGTGGCATAAGATAGGTCATTCTGCAATGTCCCACCTAGTCTCTTAATCCACCCTCTGGACAACAGCATGCCAAACTTAGGAGGGACATCTTCCACCACAATATCCATCATTATGCTCTTCATGGGTAGCTGGGTTAGGGTAATGTCTAAATCTTTAATCAATCCCAGACATTTCACCTTTCTTGAATCAAATGAGAATAGGTCATGATATGGTTTGGTGATGTCAAGGCCTAACTCTTCCATGACAGTTTTAGGCATCAGATTGTGACTGGCACCTGTATCTAGCAGGCATTTGTGGATAATTTTTCTATGAATGGTCAAGGAGACATAAAAAGATGGAGAATTATCATTGGCAGGTTTAGTCATTGGGCTTAGCACAACTGCAGGCCTATCGTCTTGCAAATTGACAAAGTCAGTGGAGGTTTGTGTGGTTTTCAGCTCAAGAGCTTCAAGGATAGGCTTTCTAAACACTTCACTCTTCACCAGTTCTATCAGAGGCACAGATATTTTTAACTTCTGAACTTCTGATTCAAAGTTGAAAGAGAGAGGTAACTTGTCAGAACCTCTTACCTCTTGAACTAGTGCTTTGAGGATGACTGGATCAGCTGCTGGTCTTCTCTGTCTGCTATTCTGGGTCTCTGTTTGGACGGAAGCTTTTTGGGTAGGATTCTCCTTGACATTATTTGCATTTGACCTCAGATTATATCTTTGTTGCTCCTCAGTTTGTAGAACAGCCTCTCTGTCCCACCTTTGACTGTCTTGCTCCTGCAACAAAGACTCTTCATATGCAGCCAATGTCAAAAAGGCATCACTGCCTTTATCTTCCATACAGTGAATTTCATCCTCATCTTCAATCTGTTCCTCCTCCATGACTACATTTTGGAAAGGAGCTTTAACTCTTTGATCCTCGTTAGTTTCTTTACCCTTCTGAATGATCTGCATTTGCTCATTTGTTCTTCTGAATGGATTTAAATTTCTTAGAGAAAATGTATTTGGGAGCCTTGCCTTCCTAGAGTTCTTCTCAACCTCCAGCTTAGATATTTTAGGAGCCAATGACTCGATCATTCTAGTCATTTTATCAAGTTTGGTATCTGAAGATGAAGCAGAGTAAGAAGAGGCCTCACCTTTCTGCCTCCTTCTATCAACGTGACTTTTGAGCTTTTCTACAGCCATAATGTTAGATTCTACCTCTAGTGTCGCATCCTGCATTTCAGCTAGGGTAGCGCATCTTCTTTCTCTCAGCAGCAAACAGAAATCAGAGTCAAAGGCACTGGCGTAGGCAAGTTTGGCAGAGGTGGGGGTAGGCTTTACCTCAGCTGGTATCTTACTATACATACGATTGAATCTTTTATTAAAATTGGGCAAGGATTCCCCATTTTCCCTCTTCAGGTTCCCAAACTCCGTATGATAGTATAGCAGGTCCTTTTTATCTCCCCAATGTTTTAGGAATGTATCATCTAAAGCTTTGATATCCACTATAGATCTTGGGGCTTGTTCTATGAACCATTTCCTAGCCTCCCCATCTAGGCTTTGGACAAAGACTCTCATCCACACATCATCTTCACTAATATCCAGATTATCAACAAAGCTATAAAATGACTCAAGGTGTTCTTCAACAGTGACACCTTTAGTCCCAGTGAACTTAGACATATACTTCTAATATTCTCCAGTGGGCATAGCATTCAAAGGAGTGGGCAGTATTAGAGGTCCATACCTAGCGGCTATGATTCTTTCCATTTTGGTGAGTGCTTGCGGACCTGCCATAACTGTGGTGACTAAAAGAGTACTAGAAGTCTGAACGACAGAAGGCGGAGGAGTGATTGACGAGACCAAAGGATTCTGGTGAATAGGAGGTGAGGTTCCCTTTGGGCTAACAACGAAAGGAGAAACTAATGAATAAGGAGCTTTATGAATTTCTGAGGGCTTTTCTTGACTGCTAGTATTAGAATCTGTACTCTCAACATGTATTTGTTCTATTGAAGGATCTTCTTGAAGAGATATAGAATATTGTTTAGGTTTACCTGAACCTGATGCTCCTTTCTGCGATACTTTCTTCTCCTTGATGGTCTTTTCCAGGTCAGGTACTAGGTCAACTTGCGATTTCTAAGGATTTCTCCGAGTATGCCTCACAAACTGAGCCTGAATTATGAAGTGGAGTCGCCAAGAGGTTCAGCCTCCAGTAGAGTCACCAGATAGATGATTACAACCAAAAATGTGCCCAGACTTTGTCTATCATCAAAGTTGGGTCTATGTCGTTTCCCAGGGAACCTGACCTTCAGTTTCCATTCCCTGCCAACAGCGCAAATTATGTTATCACTCCAGGAAACTCTCCGAGGTTGTAAATCAGAGATGCCTGGTAACATATGATCTTTAATATTTTTCTCTGAACTATTGTAATAAATGATGGTTTGGATCAAGCTAGATACCCATTTCAACTATGTTTTTACCCAAGACATGCATGAACACCCCCAATAACACAAGGCTTTAGACTGCTAATGCTCAATAGTTTGTAGATTTAATGGATAGATGGAGAACACTGACTATGCCAGCAGATTGCATACATGAACCTACATGAATGGCTAGCTACAGGCAGCAAATGAACTCACTGACTATACTGGCAGATGCATATATAATCACACATATAAATGGCTAGCCATAACCAGCAGAGAAGCTTGCAAATCTAATGTATCAAAGCAGAGATAAGATGACAGTTATCTGGCCTTAAACACACAGAAAACCTAAACAAATTGTTCAAGTGCAAGCATAGAACAGGAGAGAAATGGACATTAAACATGTAACAGCAAAAGAAGCTTGTATTACTAAAAATGAAGATGAGAAGCTTGAGTAGCAAAGCCTCATGGGTCTCCAGAAGTTGAACCCTTATTACATCTTACTAATAGCCATTTATAGCTTGTCTACAATGCTCCTAAGCTCTCAAGAAGGCTCCGAGTCTTAGTCTTCCTGATCTGTTCTCTAACTGTTTGATTCCCCCTATCGGAAAGCATGGCTCGGTGGTTTTCCTCTTCTGACAAGGGAATAACTGCATCCAGATATTTTGGGTAGTGGCTACGCTGTCTGGGAGCTCTACCATGCCAGAAACACTCCACAATCATTCTGTTTGTTTGCTGGGCTGTGCTATCGATCTCCATGATTGCTTCTCGGCCTTTGTCTCCCGGTAGTTATTTCCCGACCTTTGATTATGTGATAGAATGGGTCTTTCGGGCCTTTGTTATCCTTTAAATGCAATACGGGAACTGTTTTCTGGTATAACAGAGAAATGATGCGACCATGAGAAATCCCACCCTTCTCTATTCTTTCGGGCTTTAATAGTCCTAAAAAATGGTTAATTCCTCCATTGGGTCTGCCCTTGGGTCACTGTCACATGTTGCAATTGGTAACTGATTGCTTCGCCCTTCGGGTGTATGATACAGGTCAAAGGCATAAGGACTGTATCATGGACGCATGAGCAGGTTGGGGATTACACATCAGCCGTTGGATCAAGTGAACAGACAGCAGAGATCTCTTGGCGGGAGAAATCGGATGGAAGTGGTAAGTGGAGTTGATCGCACCGCTTTTGGGAGGAGAGCGGTAAACGTACTGTTACACTAAAAACTGTCACCATGGCTATTTGCAGTTAGTATGGCTCCATCAACTGTCATACTATCCTCCTTGGCAAGCCACATACCTCTGCTCTCCATGTCAAACTCCAAAAAAGAGAGAAAGTCATTAAAAATCTATATATCTCTGGGTACGCAGTTTCTCTTAGCCTTATCTGCGTGTACGCACCCCAAGTTCACAATACCTGCGTACTTGTACGCTCTGTCTTTAAAGAAATGGGTGCGTACTCCTGTAAAGGTCAAAAGGCGCAAGTTTCACTCCAAAAAAGTTATTTGTGGTCATTTCTAGAGCATTCTAGAAGCTTGTTTGACGTGTATGAAGCGCCTCCAGATGGTTCATGTATCCCTACCAAAGAGGAACTTATCCCATCAAGAGGGGAGCTATCCCATCCAAAGAGGGGCTTATCCCATTGATGGTGGACCTGAATAACTTCCTCTAGAGCACTATAAATACAAGCATTGGGCCAAAGGGAGGAGAGGTTGAAAGCTGAACATTCCTAAGGGTAGATGCTGCTGGAATTAGGACTTCCTTGTAGAAGCTTGTGAGGAGAGATTCCCATCCTTTCTTGTTTCATTTGGAAGTGGGTGAGCTTATCAAAGTAAAGGAAAACTCTTGCTGGACCCTGGGAGGGACTTGCACAACACCAAGGCTCAGGTTGTAATGGTTTCTTTTGTTTCCTATTAATACAAATAAGTCCATTATTCTCAACAATTTGTTATTTATGAGTTGTTTCATATACTCCTTGGTCTGTATGTTAAATATGTTTTGTCTTATGAGATATTCAGGTGCTATTTAATCGTTTGATTGTTAGTGAATGCAGGTTTCGAAGAGAAGGAGGAGCTCATCCGGATCGACGAGGCTGGACTACTACAACAGCGTTGGATTACAGGTAGGATCTAAACACTTGATTTCTCATATGGT
Organism: Pinus tabuliformis; assembly: GCA_031772625.1. Classification (NCBI taxonomy): domain Eukaryota; kingdom Viridiplantae; phylum Streptophyta; class Pinopsida; order Pinales; family Pinaceae; genus Pinus; species Pinus tabuliformis. Next base: position 1,350,047,202 of record CM062820.1, on the reverse strand, counting down.
AAATGCATATTTAGAGAAGGATTGCTCTTAATTGTCTTGTTTGTCACTAGAAAGCCTTAAGCTTCTAGGGAGGTTGGTTGTGTCCGCACTATCGACTCTTTCCGCCTGACAAAATGGCGACTCCGCTGGGGAACTCCATTGATGTGAATGATTTTTCCTTTGTGTGAAACTTTGATTTGAGATAAGTCGTTTTCTTTCTGGTTTTTGGCTGTCTGACTGTGTATTTGGGTGGCATAGCTTAGGGTTAAATTAGATTTTAGTTTTTCTTGGTTTTGCTAGCAGTACGCACCCTCTGAGTTAGGCACAGTGCATACCCGTACGCACTGCAGCTTTGTGCATAGAGCGTACACGCACCTGTGCAAACAGGTAGCCTGCGTACCCTGTCAAAATTGAGAAAATTTCAATTTTTTCCTTTTTGCCTCTTAGATTTTGTTTTTAATTTGTTTTTACTGCCCAGATCCACTGTTCACCTGTCAGAAGCTTTCATCTTGGCTAATTTCATTGGCATTCCTACTTTAAGCTTTTATCAATTGGGTGTTTTGAGTCTCTTTTTTGAGAAATTCTTAATTTGATTTCCTTTGGTCATTACTTGGAGGTTTGTCTCAGTCTTTTCACAATTTTGCATCTTTTTGCTTTTGTTTTTGCATAAATTGTGTATGAGTGTTAATCGCCTTTGAGTGTTTTTATTTTTGATCTTTGGAACTCTCACCCAATTTTCTCGACTTGCACTTGATTGGTTCTTATATTACATTAGAATCATCTTGTGTTTGAGAATTCTCTTGCATAGATCACATTTTCATAATTAGAATTCTCATTTTCAGAATATGAATTAAAAATGTGCATAGATTACATTTGCATACTTTTCAAGTGAATTGTGCTTAGATTACCATTGCATAGTTTACATTCCGAAAAATCAATCGTAGATTTAGATCAACTTTCTTTGATTTGAATTTACACAAAAATAAAAATAAAAAATGGTTTGGAATTGATTTGCATTAGTTTTTCTTGATAAAATTAGTGCATTAGAAAATTTGTTATATTTTCTCTTAGTGATCAATTTTTTGCATTGTCGGAAGTGAATGGAAACTCTCTCCTTACTTTAGTTAGGATTCATCGAATTGAAAAGATTACATTATCATATTCGATTGCATTCAGTTGAGTCGGGTCATAACACCATTGGTTTCATATCCATTTACCCATTTGAGTAATAACAGCCTTAATAACACAGCGCTTAATTAAAATTCATCTAGTAATTTTTACATTTCTAGGGCTCTGAAACACCAATATAGATCAGGCTAGTGTCTTGGAGTAGGAGAGTAATTAACTCTCCAAGACAGTAAAACCAAACAAGTAGCTCATCTTGTGGTAGGATAAATCCAATACTTACATTTATGCTCTGGGAAAGCTCCTCTTAAAGGAGAAGCAAGAGACCGTGTCCGAACCAATGAGGGGATCAATCCTCCTTCATTGGGAAAGACGCCAGATACGCACGTACTACAAACGGTAAACCTCGGATTATTGTCGAGGAGCCTGGGGTCACTTGTCGGTAAACCTTGGATTACTGTCAAGGAGTCGGCAAGGGGATTGAGCTTATTACTCTGCCCTTGCATGCTATCGGGTCGTAGACTGTTCCCCCAGGTATATTTGTTGTTGTTGGTAACCTTAGTGACCATTATCTTTAGGATTCTACCCGAGGTGACAGTGGAGGGAAGATCCCACTGTACCTGGAGCAGACGTCGGCTAGACTCACTTGGATTTTCTGGGGGGTTCACTTCACTCGAGACGGTTAAAGTGGAGGAACTTGGTCTAGTCTATTCATTAAGCAGGTTGTTGGGGTAACTGTTCCACCCGCCACTTCTGTACTGACTTCTGCGATGTTGGATTTCATCCCCAACTAGTGTTTTCGGTCCGGAAAGTTACTGTTTGTGTATGGTTTGACTCCTAGATTTGATAGCGCGTGTTAATTTGTTTGTTTTTACTTTTAAGAGACCATAGGTGTGAATTGTGAATTTTAATTGTTAGGTGTGAATTGTTAATTGTTAATTTTAGTTTTAAATTGTTAATAAAATTCACTGAAGTTGAATATAATGGCAAATGTTCCAGAATTTACCAACCTAGGAACCCCTCCTAACGAGAATCCTAGTACTTTTCCTTACTTTGGAAATGTTGGTCCTCCTTATATGGCTACTTTGTCATTACCTGGATTTACAATAGGTTTACTGATATGGTTATTTTCAACTTCGTTGGCCCAAAGTACTCCAATTGTTCCACCTCAACCGAATGCTTCACCTCAACAGAGTTCACCATCTCAACATCACCAACCTTCTGTTGACCCTTTACCTTCTTCGCCTAATTTTTCTTCCTCCATTTCTTCCTCTTCGCTTGGTAAAAGCCTTGATGCTAGTAACCAGGAGGCTAAGAAGAAGAAGAAAGGGAAGAAGAAGAAGAAGAAGCAAGAAGCAAGATAAGAAAGAAGTCAACCAACCAACCACAACTGTAAGTGTTAGTTGTGTTGAGGAAAACTCCGACATGCATCGTAAACCCAAATACCCTTACAGGCTTTGTAAGGGTGACCACTTCCTTGTCAATTGTCCTGGTATTCCAAAGGTCTTGGAAGTATGGTCAGAAAAATCTCATCAACTTTCCATTGATCCATCAACCAGTGATAGTCAGGTTCCTGGGAAAAAGGGTAAAGTTAGGTTTCCTTGTAAGTTATGCAAAGGGAGTCATCAAACTCACATTTGCCCTCACATGGATGAAGCCTCAAAATTGTTGGAAAACCTTACTGTTCCACAGCAAGAATTTCCAACTGGTTACCGTAAACTTTCTCCCAACCTACCGTCAACTGACGGAGTGATTGATCTAATTTCAAGTACAGTCAATCACACTCTTCCATTGGAGAGTGAAAATCATGTCACTCAGGTTGATGATCCGTTAGTTGATCAAGTGGTCGATTCAATTTCACATACGGTCGATCCCACTTTCCCTTTAGAGAGTGAACTTCATACCGCTCAGGTTCTTCTTGTTACATCAGATTCTTCTATGCCGGGGGGCATTTCACCTGTTTCTACAGAACCCCCTCCAAATACTGAGGTCTTTTCCTTTGATTGGAATAGACTGACAGAACCTCGTCTTCCTTCCTCCATCCCTTTCCAAATCATTGTCAAGGCTGGTGGTAGGGACATACATCGTACTCAGGTAGATGAATGTGCTTCTGTTAGTATTTTATCCTCAACTGTTTGGAAAGCTTTGGGTTCCCCTCAGCTTGCGCCTATTACGTAGAATCTGAAAGCTTTTAACAGAACCATTAGTGAACCTTTAGGGATCCTTCCTAAGTTTTCTATTACCTTGGAAGGTAAAACAGTCTGTATTGATCTCATGGTAGTTCGAGGTCCCTTGGATTTCAATTTACTCCTTGGGCGAGACTATGTTTATGCAATGAAAGCTGTCGTATCGACACTCTTTCGCGTGATGTCTTTCCGTCACAATGGCAGTATTGTGACTGTAGACCAGCTTTCATTCCCTAGTCTTGTTACAACTACCAATAATATGACACCCCTAAATGTTCCTGATTCTAAAGTGGTATCTACCTTGCCACGGGTTAATTATGTGGCAACTGGTCCCATGTTTTCAGTTACCAATGTAAGTGAGCCTCTCACTGTTTGCTCATCTTCCTTTGATATAGATCCGGTAATTGACATGGAAAACTCTATGGGATTACTTGAACACGATGTTCTTATCCCTTTTGAGTCCCTTGACATGTGTTCCTTCCAGAGAACTATTCTTCCTTCTGATGAAGACCTCTTGGAAGCCATGATCAAGGTGTGTCCATTGACATGTCTTTCTTCCAGTTGGAAGCCACGATCAGTGTTGCGAGGATAGTTTTTTCCTGTATCAACCTCGTTAAAAAATGAAACAGGCCAGTGTGTATGAGGAAAGTTCCTGTTACTGAGTCAACCTCATTAAAAAATGAATCAAGTACGAGGAAAGTTCCTTTTACTGTGTCAACCTCGTTAAAAAATGAATCAGTGAGTGTGAGGAAAGTTCCTTTTACTGAGTCAACCTCGTTAAAAAATGAATCAGTGAGTACGAGGAAAGTTCCTTATACTGTGTCAACCTCGTTAAAAAATGAATCAGTGAGTACGAGGAAAGTTCCTTTTACTGTGTCGACCTCGTTAAAAAACGAATCAGTGAGTATGAGGATAGTTTTTTCCTGTATCAACCTCGTTAAAAAATGAAATAGGATGTGGTGAGGAAAGTTCCTTTTACTGTGTCAACCTCGTTAAAAAATGAATCAGTGTGGGCGAGGATAGTTTTTTCCTGTATCAACCTCATTAAAAAATGAAACAGGCTGCCATGAGGACAATTCTTTTCCTGTATCAACCTCGTTAAAAAATGAAACAGGCTAGCATGAGGATAGTTCTTTTACTGAGTCAACCTCATTAAAAAATGAATCAGGTAGATTTTAGGATAAGTAGGTAGACTGTAGAAAGTAGGGTTTTGAGGATAGTTCCTGTTACTGAGTCAACCTCGTTAACAAATGAATCAGGTATGAGGATAGTTCTTTTCTTGTGTCAACCTCCTTAAAAATGAAACAACTCCCTTTTCAAGTTAAATATTGAAAGTAAACCTTCATTCCATCCATCTGGTTGAATGCAATGAAGCCTGGGGGGCATGTACCTCACTTTGCATCATTATACTGGGGGCATGCGAACTTTTTGAGCATAGTTCCTGGTCTTGTGTCAAGCTCGTTAAAAAATGAAACAAGGAGTCATGAGCATAGTTCCTTGTCTTGTGTCAAGCTCGTTAAAAAATGAATCAAGGTTTTTAGAGTAGAGTTTTTGTTAGATAGATTGTAGAGAGTAGTTATGAGCATAGTTCCTTATCTTGTGTCAAGCTCGTTTAAAAAATGAAACAAGGGTTTTGAGGATAGTTCTTTTCCTGTGTCAACCTCACTAAAAAATGAAACAACTCCCACAAGTCTTTCCAAGATCTTGAAAGTAAAGCTTCATTCCATCCACCTCATTGAATGCAATGAAGCTTGGGGGGCATGTACCTTGATTTGCGTCATTATGCAGGGGGCATGTGAACTTATAACAAACATAGTTTTTCGTTTCAAGCTTGCGTAAACATGAAACCGAATCCGAGCATAGTTATTTTCCTGCGTCAAGCTTGTTAAAAAATGAAACAAATCCTCCTCTAATTAAGTCGAGAGTTTGACTAGATCTCATAAATGTTCAGTTGTATATTTAGGTTAGTTGTTTCAGTTTTTTACGTAATTTTAGGTCGAGTCTTTCAAATGATCTCGTACTTGAACCTTCATTTCATCCACCGGAGTTGAATGAAATGAAGCTGGGGGGGCATGCGCTCTAGAATTTATGCTTAGGGGGCATCAAGCACAATTTTCTCTCTGTTTCAAGCTTGTGTAAAAATGAAACTACTTTGAAGCATAGTTTTTGTCTGTTTCAAGATTTTGTAAAAATGAAACCTATCTCGAGTCAATTTCAGTTATTTTCAAGACTCGTTAAACTCATGAAAATCCCGAGATTATTTTTCTATCTTTCATTCTCGTAAAACAAATGAAAATGCCGAGGTCTTTCCGTCTTTTCCTTCTTGTAAATTAAATTGAAAGTCGGCCATATGAGTACATTTTTATCATTTTTTCAAACTCATTAAAACTTACGAAAAAGTGAAAACCATGAGTACATTTTTATCATTTTTTCGAACTCGTTAAAACTTACGAAAAAGTGAAACCTCAAGTCATCTTTTAAGCCCTTTTCTGACTCCTAAAACATGAAAAGATTGCCGAGCGTTTCTTTTACACTCGTTAAAACGGAATTAAAAGACGGTCCCCTTATAGCCCTTTTCTGATCGTAAAAACAGGAAAAGATTGTCGGGTTTTTGTCGTTTCAAACTCGATACTGGAAATAAAACGACGTGTCCTTGATCGCTTTTTACTTTTCAGGTCAAAGACACTAATCATGAAAGTACTCCTTGGTCGCAAGATCGAGCGGTTCTCTCAGGTATTATTTTATACTTTTTCGGGCTTGGGAGACACAAATTTACGAAAAAGTTCAACTTGGAGTCTTCTTTAGTTTTTTCAGACTCTCTAAAATTGAAAAACGTCGAGTTTCTCCTATACTGGACTCGTTAAAATTTCACAGTAAAGGACCTGTTCGATTACAAACAGGAACGGACCACTCCTTCTTAGGGTTCGAATCTAAACTAAGTTGGACTCATCCGAAGGATGAGCTTATAATCAAGCATATGTTATCCTCCTCAAGCTTGTAAAAAATAAAGAGGTACTTGCCAGAAATGGTGGGGGAAAAGAGAGAAAAATGAGCCTATTTGTTATCCTTTGTCTCAGAAGAAGCCTTATTACCACTCTTGAACACGACACTTTGCATTCACCTGGGTTGGGAAATCCTTTGCCTCACAGTTGATCAAACCACATTGAAAGTCTTCAGCCAGGTATTAACTTTGGGTCAAATGTCACCAAGCCATCTGTTGTGTCGTTATGTGTTCAAGAGGTCACTGCAAATAAACCATTCATCTGCAAAATACCCGTCATCCATTTTGACCATCCCTGAGTCAGTCCTTACAGCAACATTTCTTCAACTGGAACTATGATTTCGTGTTGTGGGCTTGCCTGCAACGAGTCGCTTTCTATCGACATCAGAACATTATCTAGAGAGATGACTTAGAAATCGTCAGTACCTTGAAGTCTGCATGCATCAATCGCAGGTTTCTCGCCTTTGACGACAGTTTACATCATTGACTTTCGATCGAAGGATTCCGTGACATGTTCGACATCAACTCATTCATTCACATCTCATGGATTGTACTGGGTACTTTGAGAACCATTGACATCACAGGTGGTCTCTCTCACACTTGTTAACAGTTTACATCATTGACTGGTAATCAAGTGGTTTCAACCATGTTCGACATCAACTCATTTATTCGCATGGATAGAATCGTACCAATTCGGGAAGTAGAAATGAAGACCCTGGATCTAGTTTCCACCATCCAGGCTGCGAGGAGTTTTGTATTCATTATATAGTAGACTAATCATAAACAGATGGCTGCGTCCATACTGTGTCTACAAAAGTCTATGATTATGATGTACTGCAAAATCATTCCTGTATCAGAGCAGTAGATAGTCAATTAGTTAAAGTTTTCAATCTGAGTATGGGAATGCCTACCTCAACGATGATATCATCTTATATGTGTATTTTGTGTTGAATACTTGCAGGTTCCGACTGGGCTCTCCACAAGATAATCCTTGAAATGATAAAGTACTTCACCCTTCCTAGATGATATAAAACCCTAATCTACTACAGGCTTCGCACTTTAGGGGGCAATCTGTTACACTAAAAAATGTCACCATGGCTATTTGCAGTTAGTATGGCTCCATCAACTGTCATACTATCCTCCTTGGCAAGCCACATACCTCTGCTCTCCATGTCAAACTCCAAAAAAGAGAGAAAGTCATTAAAAATCTATATATCTCTGGGTACACAATTTCTCTTAGCCTTACCTGTGTGTACGCACCCCAAGTTCACAATACCTGCGTACTTGTACGCTCTGTCTGTAAAGCAATGGGTGCGTACTCCTGTAAAGGTCAAAAGGCGCAAGTTTCACTCCAAAAAAGTTACTTGTGGTCATTTCTAGAGCATTCTAGAAGCTTGTTTGACGTGTATGAAGCGCCTCCAGATGGTTCATGTATCCCTACCAAAGAGGAACTTATCCCATCAAGAGGGGAGCTATCCCATCCAAAGAGGGGCTTATCCCATTGATGGTGGACCTGAATAACTTCCTCTAGAGCACTATAAATACAGGCATTGGGCCAAAGGGAGGAGAGGTTGAAAGCTGAACATTCCTAAGGGTAGATGCTGCTGGAATTAGGACTTCCTTGTAGAAGCTTGTGAGGAGAGATTCCCATCCTTTCTTGTTTCATTTGGAAGTAGGTGAGCTTATCAAAGTAAAGGAAAACTCTTGCTGGACCCTGGGAGGGACTTGCACAACACCAAGGCTTAGGTTGTAATGGTTTCTTTTGTTTCCTATTAATACAAATAAGTCCATTCTTCTCAACAATTTGTTATTTATGAGTTGTTTCATATACTCCTTGGTCTGTATGTTAAATATGTTTTGTCTTATGAGATATTCAGGTGCTATTTAATCGTTTGATTGTTAGTGAATGCAGGTTTCGAAGAGAAGGAGGAGCTCATCCGGATCGACGAGGCTGGACTACTACAATAGCGTTGGATTACAGGTAGGATCTAAACACTTGATTTCTCATATGGTAAATGCATATTTAGAGAAGGATTGCTCTTAATTGTCTTGTTTGTCACTAGAAAGCCTTAAGATTCTAGGGAGGTTGGTTGTGTCCGCACTATCGACTCTTTCCGCCTGACACGTACAATGGCCAGCGATTCTATTTAGGTGATGACATGTGGCAGACGGGATAGGGGAAAACAGCTTTATCGTGAGTTATCACGCAGGCAGCTTGCGAGAGTGGGAGGAGTGATCACCGTTGGATTGAATGGATGGACGGCGGAGATCTGTTTGCGGTGGGATGTGAGAGCAAATTGGGCATGGGCCGTTGGATCTTGGCGGAACTGATCCAACGGTGGAGGAACGATCACGATATCGCATCGGTGGAAGTTAGGGGAGAAGAGCCCTTATACGTATCCGATCGCCGATAGCGATTTAAGGCCCGAACCCGGTACACCACTATAAAATGAATTATCGCAATATCGCATGCGAGGGGCAATCGGCAATCGGCCATCGGCGATTGTCAAAGACATGGATTATGAAAGACCCGCTGAAAGCTCTGATGGCGATGAGGAATGAAAGCGCCGAGGTTATATTTTAGCGTCTTATGGAAGGCTTGTGCTTCGTGCTTAAGGATTGGGGGCTAAAATAGGGGCTTTGTTGGCTTTCGGAGGGTTCAAACGGGGAACGGAGAGGTTTTAGGAGGAAAAAACAGAGATAAAAAGGCTATGGAGTGTTACACAACAATTTGTCACCGTCCCTGTTACCCCTCACCCACACACTGGAGGACTCATTCCGGGACCTGTGAGAAATGACATGACCTGAAACCACTTGCATCATATTCCTCCAAGTATGAGCTTCATTTGCCCTGAAGACATCTCCTGCAAAATACCCATGAAAATAGCTCTTTTTGCATTAGCGCGGGTCCACAGTTCACTGCCCGCGCCAATGAGGGAAATCCTCTAAAAAGGGCGCGTCGTTGGTGCTCTGTCCCAGAGTCGCACTCGCGCCAACCGAATTGAGTAAAGTTTTTAACCAACAAGCTTCCAAAGGTTCTCTTCAACCCATTCACCAACTGAATCTATGTTGAGCTAGGATGGTTTGGCTTCAAATCTCCATAGAAGGGAAAGTGGTTTGCCACCTCTCATGGAAGTTTCCAAGTGATAAAGCCAATCCCATGAATAATGTGGTTGATCCTATCTCTTTCTTCTCTATCTATAAAAGCTTGCCTCTATGCCTTGAGCAAGCTAGTTACAGTTACAGTTACAGTAGTTCTAGTTCCAACATAGTGATAGAGAGTTTGAAGCTGCAAGAGCCTTCTTTGCACCCATAAGGCCAAATCTAAGTAAGGAGATTCTTGTCATCCAAAGAGAGAGAGGCTTGTTCCTCATCCCAACAAGCTTTGCAAGACTTGTGTCGCTGACTACCCAGCCAAAGGAGGATTTGACGTCAGAACAATGGTTGTATTCTTCTTTGTTATTTATTAATAATAGATGACTATCATTATGGTTCCACTCTCATTGTCTTATGTTTGATGTTGAGTTATATATTTTCTGACTGATATATAATTGCATCTACTAGATTTTATGCTTGTATTCGTGTTGTTCTTTGCATGTGCAGGTGTCCAATCATGGAGATCGTGGGGATTGTGACCGGCCGAGGCAAAGGAATGAGGGCGACATCTCTTCTACAAACACTAGCGTTGGAATCCAAGTAGGTTCTCACCATCCACTTTTTATTTGCAATTAGGAACTTGCGTGATAGCATTGTGTGATTGTTGCTAGACCCGGTCTGGGCTAGTAGGGATCGTCTCTGTCCGCAGAGAGGATTTACCTCCACAACAATTTGGCGACTCCACTGGGGAAGTCTTGTCTCTTTGGTTTCTCGTTTTATTGCTTAGAAAGCTTTCTGGGCTGGATTTCTTGTTGTTTCTTGCTCCGTGGTTTACCTAGATACTGTTTCCAAGCCCTGGGTTGCTTGCTTTTGTTTTTGACTTAGCAAACTCGATTAGCGCGCATTTTAGCCTTACAGTCGCGCCAATTGGCGCAAGTTGCTCAAAGACAACCCGCGCCAATCCCATAAAAGCGTGAGTTGCAGCCTAACAGTCGCTCCAGGCCTGTCAACTTTTCCAGTTCGCTTGTCTTCAAGCCCTCTGAGCTTGGATTTGTATTTTGCCGCGTCTTTTTCAATTACTGGAGTGTGTTTGACCCTTGTTTGACTGGTTTTAGACCTTCATCCTTCGGGTGTTTTCCTTTTTCTATCGATTTCACATTTTAGCCCTATGGCATCTAGTGGCTTTGTGCATCAAGCCTTCCGTAGGAGTCTTGGGTTCTTTGATCTTCCAATCGACTTTGTGATTACTTTTTGCACTTGCTCAGTAGTTGTCAAAGCCTTTTGTTGGTATTCAAGTGATTTGCTCCTCTTCCGCTTGGATTTCGCTTGACTTCGTTTAGGCTTAGATTACATAGCCCGTAGAGGTCTTTGTGTTTTCTTCTTGGTTTGAAGGACTGTTTTGGTGTTTTGGGGATTCGATTGTGTGCTCATTGAGTGAAATTGGTCTTTTTTACTCGGTGTTACTATCTCTCAAAATTTGTTTAGTGCGCTTTGCCATTGAAAAGAAAACGAACAATCTCTTTTGTGTTGCATTAGTTAATTGAAATTAGAAGCTTTTCATTGATTACGCGATCTAAAACAAAGAAAAGTTTCGTTTATTTGTCATTAGCTGCATTAGAGTGGTTCTTGATTGTTTGTGGTCATTTTGTTTGAAAAATTCTCAACTCTCTCGTAGTTAGTATTCATCGAACGAAATGATATTCTTTGGCATATAGTTTGCATTTAGGGAATTGTGAGAGATTACATACGGTAGGACCTGGAAATTGAAACTTAACTAAAGATCAACCATAAAATGAACTGAATGAACTTAAAAACGCATTGGAACATAATTCTCACTGATTAGAGGTCTAGGCTAGAGATGTGCTCCAGCGTCGTTAAACCTAGTCACTGTTGTTTCACACTACGGTTGGGTGATTCCTCCTTTGTGACTCGATAGTGGTCTAGCACAGACTTGAGCTCCCACGTACCGTCGCGTATATAGGGGAGACCCCACTAGGTTATCATCCTTTATCCACAGGAAGCTGTGTCTGCCGCCTTACAAGCCGTAATGCACCGAACACAGCATTCGGGAAGATTGACTGCCGTACGGGAAGTCCTTGGTTTTCATATGACTGCCAAGGTGTATATGCAGTTTTACGGATTTGTTTGGTAAACCCTTTGCCTAGTCTCTCCAGAGTAGTCACTTTTGATCCTTTTCAGACTCCTTAAAAGAAAAGGCTCACTTGAGCAGTTTGTCACTTCGGGCTCACAAAACATTCGAAGGCGACTAGAGTCACCTTTTTGTCCTTTTCTCGACTCTTAAAACATGAAAAGGTCAAGTTGTGTCTATGCGTCTTAAAATTTATTTGGCCACGATTAACATTACCTGGTTAGATCTTGTGTGCGTTAGTTTGAGTAGGGTCCTTTATCGTTAGATTCCCTTAGGTCCTGTTTGAAGTTTATCATCCTGGCTGAGCCATCAACTCCTGTTCCAAGTGATCAAGGGTCTCCGTCTTCCGTTGCTCCTGAGGTGCCGGTTGCGAGTGATACTCTTCCTGTTATCCCGAGTATCTAACTGATCAACTCTCGTGCCCCAAGCGACGAGGATTACGAATTCGATTGGAACCCCATCTGGGAGCCTGACGAGGACGATATTCCTGTCACCCCCCCTGGTGTTTCGTCTCCAATGTCTACCTCTCACATGGATGAGACATCTCCTAGAGTAAGCGAGACACCTGTGTTGTCGAATATCGACACTCCCATCCCAGCTACTTCTCCGCTCCCCCCACGCTACCAGTCGTTGAGGGATAGGGTAAGTGCCAGGATCCCTGCTTCGACTATGTGGGACCCCCATATCACTCCCACCACGGGATCTTTTGTTTCACAAGTCCACACTACACCTGTCACTTCAGTTCCGACAAATCCAACTGTTTGTATAGCACATTCAACTCCGGTTGTTAGTGCCATCACGGCGTCTTCAGCTTTGAACACTGGTGCTGGTCCCCCTCACGGTCAAGTGAGTAGCGGCCAGCCGGCACACACACCTAGAGTTATCCACCCTGCACAAAGTGCACCACGCTCTTCTGGTCCCGTCCCAGGAGGGGGGCCATATGATGCCTATGGAAAAGCTATTCAGGATCCGAATGCGCAAGGTCCATTCTATTATTACGATTTTGATGGTCAATACCTTCAGCTTTATCAACCCTTGCCTACCCAACCTATTGTTGAGGTTTCGGTACCATTATCCGTTACTTGGAACGCCACCACTTTCCATGGGGGCCAAGTAAGGCCTGCACAGCCTCAGGGACCGCCTAACCAAGGCCAGCCATCTTATGTGCAAACCCCTCAAGGGCAGCAATATTATGGCCAGTCTTACCCAGGACAACCTGGGGGCCTACAAGGACAACCCTATCAGGGACAACCTTTGGTCGCTGGTGGTCCATCTTTTACTTATCTGACCCAACCTTCTGGTTACCCAGGGCAACCTGGTATCCAGCAAGGCTACCCATCTGGACAACCAGGACAACCTTACATCCAACAAGGCCAACCTGGTATCCAGCAGGGTTATCCCTCTGGACAAGCTGGACAAACTTATATTCCACAAGGTCAACCAGCAGTCCAATAGGGGTATCCTTCTGGGCAAGGGGGGCAGCCTTACGTACAGCAAGGCCAACCCACTGCTCAGCCTAGTCATCCTACTAGACAAGCAGGTCAACCTTCTGCACAGCAAGGCCAACCCACTGCCCAGCCTAGTCATCCTTCTGGACAGGCCAGCCAACCTCAAGGTCAGCCAGCCGTCCAGCCCGCTCAACCATCTGTTCCGCAAGGACAACTCTCGGTTGCTCAAGGATAGCCTGGTACCCAGCAAGCTCATCCTTCTGGGCAAATGGGCCCGTCCCAAACCCAACCAGGTCAACCTTCCAGCCAAATGGTCCAAGCTCAACCTGTTCAAGGACATCCTTCTGGGCCCCAGACTCAAATTGGTTATCAAATGCAAAGTGGGCCACAACCCCAACCTTCCTACCAAGCGCAGCCTTCTTATCAGGCTCAGTATGGAGCTCAGCAATCGTATGGCTACCAGCAACCCCAGGGGCAAACTCAATTTACCCCTTATCAAAATTATCAACGAATGCAGGTCACTCCTTACCAGAATTATCAGCAACAGTATGTTGCACCTGCCGGTCAAGTTGCTAATCCATGGGGTGTTGCGGAGCAGACCCAGGGTCAACTATATACTTATGGATAGAATCCTTATGGACAGAATCCATATGGACAGAATCCTTATGGACAGAACTCCTACGGGCAAAATCCCTATGGGCAGAACCCTTATGGGCCAGGCCCATCCGGACAAAGTCCATGGGGGCAACCACCACCTGGTTGGAACCCTGGTACTACCTCTCTTCCACAGCCACAAATGTCCTTTAATCCTCAGTTTCCTTTCTTAGCGACGTTGGAACTCCCGGATGTGTCCAAGTTGACAAACGACCCCATTCTTCATAATCCATATTGGCCACCAGTTCCAACTAAGATACTCGGTGATTGCCCGAAATTCGATGGCAAAGCTGGTGAGGACCCTCAAGCCCATGTCATGACCTATCACCTTTGGTGCTCATCCAACTCATGGCTTGATGACTCCATCCGGCTCCGCCTCTTCCAAAGGACTCTCACCGGCTCGGCCGCTAAGTGGTATATTGAGTTGAATCGCAGAACATTTCAAGATTTCAACTCGCTGGCTATGGCATTCTTAACTCATTTTCAGTTACCCATTCGGTATGAGACAGGGACACATCTCCTTACGTCTCTTAAACAGGACACGGCCACACATATATCCGATCATATACATGAATGGAGACGACGTTGTCGCTTGATCGAATTTTGGATTCCTGATCAGCTCCTGATCAATTGGTTCACGACTTCCTTTGTCCCTGCAATCGCGCGAGACATCGCCATGGGAGCTTGTGTAACTGAAGAGCAAGCTATCATGCGTGCTCAGTACCTCGACTTAGTATACTCTCAGTCAGGTACTTTATATGATTATTTTCCAGACGCCCTGAGACCCGGAACATCCAAAGCTCTACCAAAACCATCTGTTGACGGAGTTATTGGCTCTGTAAACGCGTCTTCAAAGAAGTCATCCGCGAACCCTGGGAAGCAAAAACAGAATGCTTCTAATGGAAACACTTCTCAGGGTCAATCTAATTCCGGAAGTACCTCCGAGGTTAATGTCGTTCAATCCACCACGGCAGATATATCCTCAAAAGGGAAAAAGAAAGGGAAAGCCAAAAATAAATCCGAACAGCCCAAACAGGACTCCCCTAAACCTCCACCCAAGGAAGGAGCCAAACGTAAACCTAAGTATCCTTGTCTTATCTGTGATGAGGATCACTACACTAAAGACTGCCCTAGGCGGTCCGAAGTTAGTCGATTATTGAAAGGTGCTCCTGGGACTCCTGCTGTGCTTAAATAACCTTTCCCTTCACAGTAAACTCAAATGGTGGCAGATCCATCCCAACCCTCTTCTTCATTCGGCTCTCAAGTATTTATGGCTGGGACGATTCCCATCCATGTCACTACTCGAGCGAAAGAATATCCATCTCATGCCGGGAAAGAGCTAGAGGTCCCCTCCAGCGCTCCTCCATCCAGTTCTGGTCCACTCCACATCGAAAGACCTAGCACTGAGACGATTATCCGACCCCCTCCAAAAGGTGTACTCCGGAAGTCTTCTTACAACCCTAATGCTCGTGCTGCCCAGCACTACAGCATCATTGAGGACTTAGCTCAGGCTCCATCTGTTATGTCCACTTTAGAAGTCCTCCAGAGCTGCCCCTCCCAGAGGAAGTCCTTGCTATCGGCGATCGGTGGCATAGACTCGGCTGACTCAGATTTGATTTCTTTTGATCTCGAGGGCTATACGCCGAAACTACCTCACCAAATCGCTTTCCTTATACAGGTCATCATCAATGGTAAAACAATTCATCGTACAGTCATTGATGAAGGTGCCTCAACTTGCATCATGTTTGTTGCTTGTTGGAAAGCTATTGGTTCTCCAACATTGAGCCAGTCTCCTACGATGTTAAAAGCCTTTGATGGAAGAGAGTCCCGTCCTTATGGTATCCTCCAACGCTTGCCGATCTCCTTAGAAGGGAAGACGGTAGAAGTGGAGGTCGAAGTTGTCGACGCTAACCTTACCTACAACCTCCTCCTCGGATGTAGCTGTCCATACGCCATGCAAGCCGTGCCCTCCTCCCTTTTCCGTGTCATTCGTTTCCCTCATCAGGGGAAGATTGTCACAGTGGACCAGCTCTCCTTCTTCGCCTCTTCTTTTGAAGGTAATGTGCCTTTCGTGGAGCATACCTCCAAATCATTCGAGAGTGTGGGAGCTGGGCTCTTTAAGGATCCCGCCCTAATGGGTGTCTTTCCCCTTCCACCTCCGAATCTCGTCCCTATTAACATGATTTCCATGCGTTCTGATCCGTGGGTCCTTCCTCCCGCTAATCAGATAGAATCCTGGGGCGATATGATGTCGTTGAGTCCTGCCAAGCTCAACTACGTCGAAATCATTGCTGCATCGACTCCCCCTCCCGAACCTACTCTTCCGAGCGGTGTTCCCGACTCATATGTTCATTTCCCTTGGCTTGGAGATGATGCTACTTCGGATCCATTAAAGGAAATATTTCCTTCCGATGAAGCCATCATCGAGACCATGTCTCTTGAGGAGCCCCCTTGGTCAAATCATCACCACCGTTCCTCGTTTCTCCCTGCCCATCAGGAAATGATCGCATGTCTCGAATGGTTTGCTTCGTGTATCCCATTCCAACCCCTTCAAGCACCTATTCAGATTTACCAAGTGTCTTCTGAGGGAAATATGGGAAACATTACGCAAACCCAACCTATCAACATCTCTTTGGAACCAGGGATTGTCGAGCATATTCATATTGGAGTCACTGCCCCGCTGCACCGTGTAGTGACCGTAGGCCCTTTTGCAAAATGGGGCATTGATTATACAACCTGTAAGCCTCGCTCGGCCGAGGGGCATGGGATTATTATCGTTGTCGTCGATTACTTTACAAAATGGGCCGAGGCGATGCCCACATTTAAATGAAGACGGTCATACAGCGGCACAGTTTTTGTTCAATCATGTTATTACGCGGTTCGGATTTCCACAGGCCATCGTCACAGATCACGGAAAGCATTTCCATAATCACATGATGACCGAGCTGACAACCCAACTAGGCTTACGGCACGATAGTTCAACCCCGTACTATCCTCAGTCTAACGGCCAGGTTGAAGCCGTTAACAAGGTTTTGGTTACGATGCTTCAACGTACTGTTGACATGCATAAGTCTAATTGGCACCTGATGTTGTTTCCCGCCTTGTGGGCCTACCGAACCTCTGTGAAGGATGCCACCGGTTTCACTCCATTCCAACTAGTTTACGGACTGGAGGCTACCCTTCCTATAGAATGTGAAATTCCTTCGTTGAAAATAGTCGTCGAGTTGCTTCCCAACACTACTCCGGTAGAGGAATGGCTTCTTTATCTAGAACGGTTAGACGAGACCCATCACTTAGCCTCTCTAGCCATCGAAGCTCAAAAGAAGAGGGTCAAAACTCATTTTGACCATACCATTCAGCCTCATTCCTTTGTTGAGGGAGATCTAGTCCTGCTATACGACCAAGCAAATGACAAGCTGGGGGCAGGCAAACTCGAGCCCATGTGGCTAGGCCCTTACTTTTTAAAGAGAGTATTGCAAAAAGGGGCGTATGAGCTAGTTGACTACGAAGGTAATCCTCTTGATAAGCTCCGCAATGGGCTGTACTTGAAAAAGTACTATGCATGATTCATGCACTTCGATTTGTACATGCGTGTGTGTGTGTGTGTGAGTTTTCATGTTTTCGGCTTGGTCTGAAAGTGTGATTGCACCTTATTGTGTCTTTTTGCTTCTTGTGCAGATGTCGGGTGCACCTTACATCGGTTTCAGTGTGTGGGTTTTTGTCAGCTGTCTTTTGCTTGCCCCCAGTCGGTGCAGTGTGTGGGTTTTTGTCAGCTGTCTTTTGCTTGCCCCCAGTCGCCTTCGCCATAGGCTCCTTCTGCTTCTTTTCTCTCTTCTTCCTTTCCTTCTTCTCCTTGGGAGGCTGACTTTTGCCAGCTCTACCTTGCGAAGATGAAGGATCAGAGGAAGTATTGTAAGAAGTGGAAGGCTGGTGGGTAGTCCTAGACTGGTCTGACTGTTGATTCGACTGCTCAGGATTAGTGGTGATCTGGACTACATTAGTTGAAAAGAGCCATACAGGTAGGCCAATTGTCAATCCTAGAAGTGACAATGTTGCCATATGAGGCGCACCAACATCTCCCCAAGAGGAGAAGGGATTTGGACTTCCGCCAAGGTTGCCTCCTTGGTTGGTGGGCTCCATACTTTTCAACTGAAAGATCAACGTGGGAATAACAGGTGATTTTGTTCCGCTTAAAATAAATTTTATTAACGACGCTTTTAGACACAAATTTGCTTTTTCATGTTTTAAGAGTCGAGAAAAAGCTAAAGATGACTCTAGTCGCCTTCGATGTTTTAACGAGCCCGAAGTGACAAATGCTCGGATGGACTTTTTCAGTTATAGAGTTTGAAAAAAGGCCAAAAGAAACTGCTCTGGAGTTCTAGGCAGAGGGTGTGCCAAACCTTTCGCGAAACCACAGAATACGTTTTACGGTACGGGTGGTCGATCTTCGTGAATGCTGTGTTCACTGCATCGCGATCAGTAGGGCGGCCGACACGGCTTCCTATGGATAAAGGATAATTGCCTATAGGGGTCTCCCAATATATACTCGACGGTACGTGGGAGCACAAGTCCGTATTAGTGCCACCGACTCTCAGGAGGAATCACCCACCTTCGTAGAGATCGACAGTCACTATGTTTAACGACGCCGGAACACGTCTCTACCTAGACCTCTAGATGTTTGCGTTATGTTACAAAGCGTTGTTATGTAAATTGGATTTATTTTAATATTGATCTTGCTTATCAGTTTGCCTTTAAGGATCACCACGAGATGTATATAACAAATTCCTGAATGCAGTCTAAGATGAGAAGCAAACTTTTCAATCTTTCAACTTTGAAAACCTTAACTACTGAGGGAAAAGAAAGGCAAATCTTTTCACACAGATCATAGAGCACACACTAAAATGCAAATTTTTCTAAATCGCCAAGCACACAGTCAAATGCAAAATGCACAATGCATGTATTTTCTTTTCCCTTTCTTAATGTGGATGGATACAAAAAGAAAGTGGTTATATAACTTTGATTTCGATTTAAAGCGAAAGTAAACAAGCTTGTCCAAAATCAAAAGACACCTTAAGATTCACTTGCTTAATCACTGGAAATACATGAAATCAAACCATACGAACGAAAGTAAAATGACTAACCAGCTATGGACAGCAAACAAGCTAACTCTTTAGACCAGCAAAACGCCTAACACAGGTTCAGATCTAAGAGGCCAAAAGCATGACTAGTTTACTTTTCGTTATGGGAAATTGTAAATGAGCAAGAAATACAAAGAACAAGTACAATTTCATTATATAACAGAGGCGGAATGATAGCAAGTAATACTGGTTTCAAAACAGGCACAAGACTGACACCTAGCAGCAAAACTAAGTGAAAACAGGCAAGAGAAAGGAGGAAACCCCAAATGCACTAAGCAAATTTGGGTCAACGCAGGCTCTGCACAATCAAACTGACTCTCAACGCAGGTAGTCAATTCGGGACCTGCGTTGCAAAGCAGGTAGCATGTGTACTACCTGCTTTGGAAAACGAGAATTGCGTTTTCACAGTTTCCGGGTCATAATTTTCTCAAAAATGCACGGTTTTTGCTCAAATCAGAAGCAATCAGTCAAGCACAATCAAAGGGATGATTTAGAAGGTGCAAAGCTATCACTAAGAGCTTACAAGGATCTTTGTAGATCAGCTCTTCAAATCATGAATCTGCTCAGACAATGAGCAAGAGTAGCAGCCCCTCTACTTCGCTTTTGATATAGTCAAAAGCTTTTCGATTTGGTACTCTTTTGTTCAGGAAATGAATAGCAAAATACTACAAACACAATCAAACAGATACGATCCCCAGTGGAGTCACCAGTTTGTTGTAGGGAAAAGTATCCGACTCAGATGACCCTAACCCACTCTAAGGGTGACAGTTCCTTAGCAACAACTGTAAAACAAACTACTGACGGTTTACTTCTTTATGAAAGCGAAAGAGAATGGAGGAAGCACTAACCGTTGCCTTGCACTTAATGTCGAATCCAAACTCTCCTCTTTGGCCGCTTGCTCCTAGCTCTTTGTCCTTCTGCTCGCCCAGCTGCAATGAGATCCTGCAAAACAACAAAGAAGGAAACTACAAGAGGCATGCAATCATAACTGGTTCATGGATTAGTGTAAACCAAATATGCAATCATCACAATATACAATTGAAACAAGAGCACATAGAAGAACCTCAATAGCTTTTATTAATGAAGAAATAAAGGTTATGAGAGGATTACAACCATTGCAGGCTCCAACCCAGCAACACCTCCCAGCAGAAGGAATTGCTCTTCTTCACCTCTCTCAAACAATCACCCAATAACTCAAGAATGAAACCAACAGCATATCATTACTTTGCACAAAATTCCAGCCCCCTGAGCTCATGGGAGAGAGCTCAATATATAGATGAATTGAGAAAGGATGAGTCAGCTTGCAACTGATGTGTAGCTGCCTTGTGTCCTCTCTCTCTTCAGTTAATCTTTAGTTGATCTTCAGTTCTTGAGTCCACTTGGTGAACCTTGCTTCCACTTGGAGAAACAAAGCCTCTGACTCATCACAAGGCGAAATACCTGATCCAAGTGTCATTTTGGAAGATTCCAAAGCAATGACTCACTGTGCCACATGTCCAAACTCGCCCAACGCAGGTGGGCTTTGTTCTGCCTGCTTTGCAACGCAGGTACACCATGGAGCAGTTGTGTTTCAGCGCAGAAGCCTAGTGGAGCACCTGCTTTGATTTCAGGATTGCTTGTTTTTGAGTGTTTTTAGGTGGAGAACTGATCTGAGAGCTGTTGGTTTGCTGACCTTGTTCCTCTAGGGGTAGGAACATCATGTTTAGGGAACTTTGGATCCCTTGGATTATTGACAATTCATGCTTATTGCTGTAAGGCACAAAATTGTCTATAACAGATGCCCCCTAAAGTATGAGGTCGTTTATCGGGTGAAATGCTTTATTGAGAGGATCCGAAGTTCATTCAATCTGCTGAGAAGTGTCCTGTAATAAGATACAATACAATACATTATTTTTCATACATTTTTCATGATCTAGCTGAGGCGGGCATTCCCATGCTCAGCTTTATAAATACATTTTGGTACATAGAACAGACGATCATCTGATGCTAGGCTGATAATTCTCTGCCGAATTTATCATCCTTTGAAAAGGATGATCATCTGTTGCAATGATGTACATATCAAATGTCTTTATGTCCTGAATATATATCGCAGCCCGGATGGATGAAACTAGATCCGGGGTCTTCAGTCTCTTCCGATCTTCACTCGATGTACAAGTCGATCCATGTGAGAATTTCTTGAAGTCGAACATGGAAAGACATCGCTTGATTACCGGTCAATGATGTAAACCGTTAACAAGCGCGAGAGGAATCACCGATAAGGATGATGACCCTCAAGGTACGGCAGTACAATCTACATGGTGGGAATAAAGGACTTGGCGTCGACCACCATGCAAAATCTTCTGGTCGAAGGTCATTGATGTATACCTGTCGCCGGAAGTGAGAAACTTGCCATTGAGGCATGCAAGCTTCAAAGTACTGAGGGGGGTGTTCCTAGATCAACTCCTTGGATAATGAGCTGATGTCGACAAGGAGCGATCCGTCAAAGGAGGGCCTTAATGAATCCCACATCAGTGACACGGAACGGAGCTAGTGATTATGATGAGGTGAAAACAAACTGTGATGTATGATTCAGGGTGGCGGTCATGAAGTGGATGAAGGATAATGTATGGCAGTGGGTGGAACACGGTTGACTCTTTACAGAACCACATCTCTTGAACATATAACGACACTGATGTGATGGATTGGTAGCATTACCCCAATGGTGGATGGTGTGGCGAGGACCATGATTCTGCGACCGGTGAATGAAACAACCCAACCCGATGTGCTACGGAGGACAAAGTGTCATGTTCAAGAGCGACTTGCTACCATTAATACTGTGAGGTTCTCCCAATTTTTCCCCAGTCATTGCTGACCAGTACCTCTTTATTTTTGTCAAGCTTGAGGAGGATAACATATGCTTGTTCTATAACCTGCCCTTCGGGCAAGCCCATCGCTATGTTTTAACGAGCCTAGCAATAGGGAAACTCGTTCTCGTCTAAAGACAAGTTTGTCGCTATTTAATCATTTTAACGAGTCTAACGACAAAGAAAACTCGGTCCTTTTCATTTTTAGAGAGTCTGAAAAGGTACGAAAAGTTAACTCCAAAATTCCTTTTTCGTCATCTAATCCCTTAAGTCCGAAAAAGTTTAAAACAATACAGAAGGGATGAATTTTCGGTTGCTTTAACGAGCCGAACAAACAAGCGCTCGATCTTTTTGTGCAATAATCCCTCAGGTCCAAAAAGATTAAAATCTAGAGGAGGGATAGCTTTCCGGTCGCTTTAACGAGCTAGAAGGCCAAAACTCGGCAAACTTTTCATATTTTACGAGTCAGTGAAAAGAGCTCAAAGAAGACTCGTCTTTTGAGGAACGAGTGATGAACAGGGATAGCAGCAGATTCCAGGTACAGGTTGGAATTCTCCAATCACGGCAGTGTCACAAGGATGGCTAAGTGAAATCACTCTTCGCAGCTGTTCCTCAAAATGGGTAAACAAACATATGGAGGCGAACGATTGGCCAAATGAACAGATGGAGGTGATGGCATATAAACACGACCAAGGGCTTTTAATATGGCTTTCAAAGGTTACATTTCTCGAGGTTGTTTACCGGTTCATTTTTCTGGATGAGCTTGAACTGCTAGGGAAAGATTGCTCACAATTTACGTTTATTTTTTAACGAGCATGAACTTCTGCACAAAAACTGCTCGATTCTTGCGTTTATTTTTTAACGAGCATGAACATTGCTAAAACTGCTCGAATTATACCAGTCTTAATACAAGGAATGCTTTAGGTGAGGTAATCTTATTTAAGGAGCGATACCTCACTAATTACTCCGAATTGGCAGGTTTTAACTTTTGCCCTTCATCCTTTCTTTATGCAAGCTAGAAACGGCTAATCCTACGAGTTTAACGGGTTAGACCTACAGGTTTAAAGGGAGGACCTAAAAATTTAAAAAAATAAATAGTCGTCCCGTGCTTGCACTCCAAAAGGTTTGCATGCCCCCAGGTATAAAGTATAATTTCGAGATTCTGCCATCTCTTACTTATTATCCGAAAAATGGTTTTGTTTGCTGCCGCAAACTAAACTCTCTTTTCGGCGATGTCTATCATTAGGTTGCTAAGGATGGTGACTACTTGTTGCAGCAATTTCATCTCTTTCTTTGAAGACTGCCCCTACTTATCCTTCAAAACAGCTTGTTTTAATGGGTGAGGCTTGACAAACAAAGATGGTGGCTTCTTGCTGCCACAAATAGACCCCCTCCTTAGGAGAGCCCACTTCTTTAGACAAAGGGAGCGATTGCTTCGCTCACATAACTTTGACAAAAGAATTTTACCCTAGAACAACCCTCTCTTCCTCTGCCGAACGGGGTACGGACTAGTCCATCCTTCTGCGGAAATTAACTTTATACCTAAGGTTTTCTCTGCCCGAGGCAGGCCAGGGTGCATGCCCCCTGGGTCCCAGTTCTTTCTTTCCGAATTACTCGCATTCATCGGGAAGTAGAACCGGAGGCGGTGGCATTCCTTGAGTGAATAAACCGTTAAGGGATGGTATTTGACTATTTGCAATGCGTGATCCTGGAAATGAAAGTTGGTCTACGAGCTCGACCATTCTTCCTTCGTGCGGAAAACACATGACTCTAAAGAGCGAGGACACTATTGCCTCCATGCAATATATATAGTCTCGTCCAAGGAGTAAGTTATATGCCAAGGGTCCCTGGACGACCATGATGTTCATGCGAACGGTTTTCCCTTTCAATGTAACCGGAACATTGGGGAGAATCCCTAACGGGTGACTGGTTCCTTTATCAAAACCTGATAGATTTCTCATCTCAGGTAAAAGCGTCGGGCAATCCAGTGCTTTCCAAGCAACAGAGGAAAGGATACTCACAGATGCCCCTTCATCAATGATAGTTCCAGCCATCACCATTCTGTAGATTTGGACTATGATTCTGAATGGGATACTGGCTGGTAACCGGGGTCTGCCTAGTCGATTCCAATCAAAGGATACAACTAGGTTGCTTGGTGGTGGGACCGAATATACGGCCGGATACGACCCTGACGATGTTCCTTCCTGCGATAAAGGAATGGGCGCATTGCCCTGATGCTCATCAGAGTCTGTGTTGATGAAAAGAATATGGACGGTGTCATCCTTATCCTCTTCAGTGAGGGTGTCATTTGAAGATGGGTCTTCAATGACAGAGTCATTGGACGATGAAACCTCTGAAGGAAGAACCGGGTCAACTACCGTTTCGACCTTTAGACTTTCGTCTGGTCTGGATTCAGTAGGTTCATTCTCAATGACCGACACTTCAGCTGACCACTTGGGCGGGTCAGCTGGATTTTCAACTATCGAGGGATTAGGCGCGAGTTTTTGGTATCCAGGAGGAAGTCGTAACGGCGAAGCCGGACGATCTTCCAAAACTCTCTTTGCCTCATCTAAGAATGGACATCTGTGGATGGCATGCTCGCCTTCACACAATATACAGGGTGATCTTGGTCTCCCTCTTCGTCCTTCACTCTCGCTAGTTGACGGACTGCAATCAACATGACTGCCAGAGGTTGATGCTACCGGATTGTGCAATCTTGGGGACCAGTCCCTTAGTATCCGGGGAATACAAGGACAATCACGATGGAAGTGGGCCCCTTCGCAAATGACACACGGCGATTTAGGCCCGGTCGGTGCAGTGTGTGGGTTTTTGTCAGCTGTCTTTTGCTTGCCCCCAGTCGCCTCCGCCATAGGCTCCTTCTGCTTCTTTTCTCTCTTCTTCCTTTCCTTCTTCTCCTTGGGAGGCTGACTTTTGCCAGCTCTACCTTGCGAAGATGAAGGATCAGAGGAAGTATTGTAAGAAGTGGAAGGCTGGTGGGTAGTCCTAGACTGGTCTGACTGTTGATTCGACTGCTCAGGATTAGTGGCGATCTGGACTACATTAGTTGAAAAGAGCCATACAGGTAGGCCAATTGTCAATCCTGGAAGTGACAATGTTGCCATATGAGGCGCACCAACATCTCCCCAAGAGGAGAAGGGATTTGGACTTCCGCCAAGGTTGCCTCCTTGGTTGGTGGGCTCCATACTTTTCAACTGAAAGATCAACGTGGGAATAACAGGTGATTTTGTTCCGCTTAAAATAAATTTTATTAACGACGCTTTTAGACACAAACTTGCTTTTTCATGTTTTAAGAGTCAAGAAAAAGCTAAAGATGACTCTTGTCGCCTTCGATGTTTTAACGAGCCCGAAGTGACAAATGCTCGGATGGACTTTTTCAGTTATAGAGTTTGAAAAAAGGCCAAAAGAAACTGCTCTGGAGTTCTAGGCAGAGGGTGTGCCAAACCTTTCGCGAAACCACAGAATACGTTTTACGGTACGGGTGGTCGATCTTCGTGAATGCTGTGTTCACTGCATCGCGATCAGTAGGGCGGCCGACACGGCTTCCTATGGATAAAGGATAATTGCCTATAGGGGTCTCCCAATATATACTCGACGGTACGTGGGAGCACAAGTTCGTATTAGTGCCACCGACTCTCAGGAGGAATCACCCACCTTCGTAGAGATCGACAGTCACTATGTTTAACGACGCCGGAACACGTCTCTACCTAGACCTCTAGATGTTTGTGTTATGTTACAAAGCGTTGTTATGTAAATTGGATTTATTTTAATGTTGATCTTTCTTATCAGTTTGCCTTTAAGGATCACCACGAGATGTATATAACAAATTCCTGAATGCAGTCTAAGATGAGAAGCAAACTTTTCAATCTTTCAACTTTGAAAACCTTAACTACTGAGGGAAAAGAAAGGCAAATCTTTTCACACAGATCATAGAGCACACACTAAAATGCAAATTTTTCTAAATCGCCAAGCACACAGTCAAATGCAAAATGCACAATGCATGTATTTTCTTTTCCCTTTCTTAATGTGGATGGATACAAAAAGAAAGTGGTTATATAACTTTGATTTCGATTTAAAGCGAAAGTAAACAAGCTTGTCCAAAATCAAAAGACACCTTAAGATTCACTTGCTTAATCACTGGAAATACATGAAATCAAACCATACAAACGAAAGTAAAATGACTAACCAGCTATGGACAGCAAACAAGCTAACTCTTTAGACCAGCAAAACGCCTAACACAGGTTCAGATCTAAGAGGCCAAAAGCATGACTAGTTTACTTTTCGTTATGGGAAATTGTAAATGAGCAAGAAATACAAAGAACAAGTACAATTTCGTTATATAACAGAGGCGGAATGATAGCAAGTAATACTGGTTTCAAAACAGGCACAAGACTGACACCTAGCAGCAAAACTAAGTGAAAACAGGCAAGAGAAAGGAGGAAACCCCAAATGCACTAAGCAAATTTGGGTCAACGCAGGCTCTGCACAGTCAAACTGACTCTCAACGCAGGTAGTCAGTTCGGGACCTGCGTTGCAAAGCAGGTAGCCTGTGTACTACCTGCTTTGGAAAACGAGAATTGCGTTTTCACAGTTTCCGGGTCATAATTTTCTCAAAAATGCACGGTTTTTGCTCAAATCAGAAGCAATCAGTCAAGCACAATCAAAGGGATGATTTAGAAGGTGCAAAGCTATCACTAAGAGCTTACAAGGATCTTTGTAGATCAGCTCTTCAAATCATGAATCTGCTCAGACAATGAGCAAGAGTAGCAGCCCCTCTACTTCGCTTTTGATATAGTCAAAAGCTTTTCGATTTGGTACTCTTTTGTTCAGGAAATGAATAGCAAAATACTACAAACACAATCAAACGGATACGATCCCCAGTGGAGTCGCCAGTTTGTTGTAGGGAAAAGTATCCGACTCGGATGACCCTAACCCACTTTAAGGGTGACAGTTCCTTAGCAACAACTGTAAAACAAACTACTGACGGTTTACTTCTTTATGAAAGCGAAAGAGAATGGAGGAAGCACTAACCGTTGCCTTGCGCTTAATGTCGAATCCAAACTCTCCTCTTTGGCCGCTTGCTCCTAGCTCTTTGTCCTTCTGCTCGCCCAGCTGCAATGAGATCCTGCAAAACAACAAATAAGGAAACTACAAGAGGCATGCAATCATAACTGGTTCATGGATTAGTGTAAACCAAATATGCAATCATCACAATATACAATTGAAACAAGAGCACATAGAAGAACCTCAATAGCTTTTATTAATGAAGAAATAAAGGTTCTGAGAGGATTACAACCATTGCAGGCTCCAACCCAGCAACACCTCCCAGCAGAAGGAATTGCTCTTCTTCACCTCTCTCAAACAATCACCCAATAACTCAAGAATGAAACCAACAGCATATCATTACTTTGCACAAAATTCCAGCCCCCTGAGCTCATGGGAGAGAGCTCAATATATAGATGAATTGAGAAAGGATGAGTCAGCTTGCAACTGATGTGTAGCTGCCTTGTGTCCTCTCTCTCTTCAGTTAATCTTTAGTTGATCTTCAGTTCTTGAGTCCACTTGGTGAACCTTGCTTCCACTTGGAGAAACAAAGCCTCTGACTCATCACAAGGCGAAATACCTGATCCAAGTGTCATTTTGGAAGATTCCAAAGCAATGACTCACTGTGCCACATGTCCAAACTCGCCCAACGCAGGTGGGCTTTGTTCTGCCTGCTTTGCAACGCAGGTACACCATGGAGCAGTTGTGTTTCAGCGCAGAAGCCTAGTGGAGCACCTGCTTTGATTTCAGGATTGCTTGTTTTTGAGTGTTTTCAGGTGGAGAACTGATCTGAGAGCTGTTGGTTTGCTGACCTTGTTCCTCTAGGGGTAGGAACATCATGTTTAGGGAACTTTGGATCCCTTGGATTATTGACAATTCATGATTATTGCTGTAAGGCACAAAATTGTCTATAACACATAGGTACCAGTCTGATAACTCCTTTTCTCTGCTTAAATTCCGCCTGCTTTTGTACAAAAAGACTGTAAGTGTTTTTATGTGTTTGTGGCGTCATTTACAGTTTTCCTTTGCATGAGTGAAATAATCATCCTGTAGCCCTTGATTCAGATCTGATTGATAGTGATATTAGGAGAGAGTTCATTGGCTGTTTACAGTTGATTATACATTTACTTTTTCTTATTGGTTTGAATTTGTCTCTTTTAAAGTGTCGAAACAAAAGTTTATTTCGAAAATTGTTAAGTGTTGTAATCTCTTCTACCCTTTCTGATTTCCAAAATAACTATATATAGATCTCTCCTCCATGAGATCTAGAGGCTGGAATTTTGTTATTGCAAAGAATTGTTGTTGGTTTGAGACTGGAATCATTGGGTGCTTAATGCTTTGAAGGGAGGTGAAGATAGGAATTCCATTCTGCTGGGAAGGAGATGCTGGATTGGAGCCCTCTGGGTTGTATCTCTTCCTGAACCTTTTTATTTATCAATAAAGCTATCTTGGTTTTCTCCTATATACTGATGTATCTTTGATGTATGATTGCATTAGTGTATTTGATTTATTTCTAATCCTGAATCTTTTATGAATATGAATATCTGCCTTTGTGTTGTGTTCTTCTCTTGTCTCAAGTAGCTGTTCTCTTGTCGCAAGTAGCTGTTCTCTTGTGATCTCGCAGGAATCAAGTAGCTGTTCTCTTGGACGAGCGAGGAGGCAAGTAGCTGTGAACACCCGAAGGAGAAGAGGATCTAGATCGAGGGACAAACGGAAGACACCGGTAAGTCCATTGATCTCTCTTCTTTCCCATTTCATAAAGGAAGAAACCAGAATAGCTGTCTCTGTTTGTTGCTAAGGCACCAAGCGTTTGGGTAGATAGGTCTAGAGAATATGGTACCCCATTAGATCCTTGGTCGAAAGTGCATGGGACTGACGAAGGAATCTTACAATCAATGTTGATTGAGGGGGCACCATGGAATGATCACCACCATCGTTCCCTTCTTCCGGAATACGAAGAAGATACTCAGCATGACCTTTATCACCCTTCAGTTTTTGAATTCCTATCAAATACTGTAAATACGGTGGATTCCGAGCGAAACTTATCCAATATTGAAGAGACTATAGCCATAAATATCTCGACTAAAACAAATTTTGTAGAGAATATTTATGTCGGCAAAGGATGTTCTCCTTCAGAACTGGAAATATATAACGCTCTTTTTCGCGAGTTCAGAGATGTCTTTGCTTGGTCATATGATGAAATGCCAGGCATTGACTCGAGTATTGTTGAACATGAAATTAAGATATATCCTGATGTCAAACCAGTAAGACAATGGCTTCAGCAGGTGCACCCCAAGAAAGCCGCTGCCATTAAAACAAAGTCTTCTTTAAGCTCTTTTCAACTAACTCGTAAAATATGAAAAGATTGCCGAGTTTTGGCCTTCCAGCTCGTTAAAGCGACCGGAAGTGCTATCCCTCCTCTAGATTTTAATCTTTTTGGACCTGAAGGATTATTGCACAAAAAGATCGAGCGCTTGTTTTGTTCGGCTCGTTAAAACAACCGAAAACTCATCCCTTCTGTATTGTTTTATACTTTTTCGGACTTAAGGGATTAGATGACGAAAAAAGAATTTTGGAGTTAACTTTATGTACCTTTTCAGACTCTCTAAAAATGAAAAGGACCAAGTTATCCTTGTCGTTAGACTCGTTAAAATCATTAAATAGCGACAAACTTGTCTTTAGACGAGAACGAGTTTCACTATCGCTAGGCTCGTTAAAACATAGCGATGGGCTTGCCCGAAGGGCAGGTTATAGAACAAGCATATGTTATCCTCCTCAAGCTTGACAAAAATAAAGAGGTACTGGTCAGCAATGACTGGGGAAAAATTGGGAGAAAACTAAAGAGAACTTTGATGGTAGCAGGTCGCTCTTGAACATGACACTTTTCCTCCGTACCACAATCGGGTTGGGTTGTTTCATTCACCGGTCACATCACCATGGTCTCGCCATACCATCCATAATTGGGGTAATGCTACCGATCCATCGCATCAGTGTCGCCATATGTTCAAGAGAAATCGTTCAGAAAGAGTCAACCGGGTCCCATCCACTTCCATACATTATCCTTCACCCATTCATGACCGCCACCCTGAATCATATGTCACAGATCGTTTTCACCTCCATCAAAATCATTAGCTCCGTTCCGTGACACTGATGTGGGATTCATTAAGGCCCTCCTTTGATGGATCGCTTCTTGTCGACATCAGCTCATTATCCAAGAAGTTGATCTAGGAACACCCCCTCAGTACTTTGAAGCTCGCATGCCTCAATGGCAAGTTTCTCACTTCCGGCGACAGGTATACATCAATGACCTTCGACCAGAAGATTTTGCGCGGTGTTCGACGCCAAGTCCTTTATTCACACCACGTGAATTGTACTGCAGTACCTTGAGGGTCATTATCATTATCGGTGATTCCTCTCGCGCTTGTTAACGGTTTACATCATTGACCGGTAATCAAGCGATGTCCTTCCATATTCGACTTCAACGCAATTCTCACATGGATCGACTTGTACTTAGAGTGAAGATCGAACGAGTTTGAAGACCCCGGATCTAGTTTCATCCATCCGGGCTGCGATATATATTCAGGAAAGATAAAGGCATTTGACATGTACATCATTGCAGCAGATGATCATCCTACTCAAAGTGTTACACAGTAATTTGTCACTGCCTTCCTGTCAGTCACCCTGCTGTGTCAATCACTAAGCTTCATGCCTTCTGAACTAGCCCAGAAACCCATTTTTCTAAAGTTCTGTGCATCAGCGCGTCTGTTTGAAAAATACCCGCGATGACTGGCGCTCCATAGTGTTTTCAGTGCGCTGCCAGCTCGGAAGGACACCACTTTTCCGCGCTGGTCGCCAGCGCGCCTTTCCCGTGTTCTTCCGCGCTGACAAGACTGTCCCAGTTATGTAGACGCGGCGACATCGCGTCAGTTTCCTCATTATCCGCGCTGATCCAGTTTGGGCGAATTTGTTCAAACAACTAGCCTTCCAGATAACTCCAGGCTTGGTTGTTAGCTTTGTGAATGTCGACTCCCTTCTATGGCATGACTGTTCGACCCTTTGTAACCGTTTCCCTCAAAGATAAGCTCATCCTTCCACCCTTTTAGGAGACTCCTTCTCCTATATAAACTTCCACCATTACCATGAGCAGCTAGTTAGACTTAGCTTGGAATAGCTTGGATTGTACAGAGCTTGTAGTGCTCAGATTGCTGCTATAGGTTTGGTGTGCTAGGTGTGGAAGTGATTGATTGCTTAGGGAAGGTTGTTTTGTGCTATTTGTGTGAGAGAGAGAGTTGTTTGTCTTGGGAGAATCATCCTCAAAGGTGAATGCTTGAGATACATGCTGACTGGCCCCTCCTGAGAAGGTTACCGACGTCAGAACATTTGGTTGTACTCTTCTCTATTCTGATTGATAATAGATGACTGCTATTATTGTTCCATTCTCATTTGTCTATGCAATGGTTAAATGTGAATTACATCTTTTCTGACTGATGTATGGTTACTTTTAGTAGATTTCACGCTTGTGTTTGTTTCCTCTTCGTGTGTGCAAGTATCGATTCGCGGAGATCGCGGAGGATTGTGACCAGCCGAAGCGGAGGAGCGAAGGCAACATCTCTTCGTCAAATGACAGCGTTGGAATCCAAGTAGGTGCTCTTTACCTCTTGTTTAATTGTAATTAGGAACATGCGTAGCAGCATTGTGTGATTGTTGCTAGACCCCTGCTGGGCTAGTAGGGATCGCCTCTACCCGTAGAGGGGATTTACCTCTCCAACACAAAGGATGATAATTTCACCAAAATTATCAGTCTACCATCAGACGATTGTCTATGCTATGTACAAAAATGAATTTATAAAGCTGAGCATGGGAATGCCCGCCTCAGCTAGATCATGAAAGTAGTATGAATCATAATGTATTGTATTGTATCTTATTACAGGTCTCCTCCCAGCAAATGGATGAACTTCGGACCCTCCTGGATAAAGCATTTCACCCGATAAACGGCCTCATACTTTAGGGGGCAACTGTTATAGACATTTTTGTGCCTTACAGCATTGAGCATGAAATGTCAATAATCTAAGGGATCCAAAGTCCCTAAACATGTTGTTCCTACCCTTAGAGGAACAAGGCTAGAAAACCACAGCAATTCACAGAAGTTCTCCACCTGAAACTGCTCAAAAACAAGTCAATTCAGGATCATGTCAACTGCTCCACTAAGCATCTGCGCTGAATGTCAACTGCTCCACTGTCTACCTGCATTGAATGTCAACTCCAACAAAGGCTACCTGCGCTGAGCGAGATTGGACAAGTGGCAGACTCATTCCTCAAGGTGTCAATGCCCAGGAAGCTTCCAAAATGACACTTGCCTCAGGGAATTCGACTGGTGATGAGTAAGAGGTTCCAAATCTCCAAGTGGAAGCAAGAACCTCCAAGTGGACTCAAGAACTGATAGAGGGAGAGGACACTAGTCAGATCTCAAGCTGACTCATCCTCTCTCCAAAATAACTATATATAGATCTCTCCTCCATGAGATCTAGAGGCTAGAATTTTGTTATTGCAAAGAATTGTTGTTGGTTTGAGACTGGAATCATTGGGTGCTTAATGCTTTGAAGGGAGGTGAAGATAGGAATTCCATTCTGTTGGGAAGGAGATGCTGGATTGGAGCCCTCTGGGTTGTATCTCTTCCTGAACCTTGTTATTTATCAATAAAGCTATCTTGGTTTTCTCCTATATACTGATGTATCTTTGATGTATGATTGCATTAGTGTATTTGATTTATTTCTAATCCTGAATCTTTTATGAATATGAATATCTGCCTTTGTGTTGTGTTCTTCTCTTGTCTCAAGTAGTTGTTCTCTTGTCGCAAGTAGCTGTTCTCTTGTGATCTCGCAGGAATCAAGTAGCTGTTCTCTTAGACGAGCGAGGAGGCAAGTAGCTGTGAACACCCGAAGGAGAAGAGGATCTAGATCGAGGGACAAACGGAAGACACCGGTAAGTCCATTGATCTCTCTTCTTTCCCATTTCATAAAGGAAGAAACCAGAATAGCTGTCTCTGTTTGTTGCTAAGGCACTGTCACACCTTAGGTGGATAGGATCATCCTGCATAGACATTTTTCCCCACAACACACTACTACTATGCAAGAGGTAAAAAGTAAAAAGTAATTCTATTTTTACATTTTCACCATATTTATAAACTTTTGCTTGTAACTAGGTTTAAAAAGTTGTTTTTTGAGTATCTTAATATAATTTTGGTTGAAAATGGATTTTACGCTTGCTTCTGGTGCTATGACAGGTCCTTTTTGCAACTTCGATGGTGAAATGAGTTGTATTTTATACTTTTTCGGACTCGGTAAATACATGAAAAAGTCACTGTGGATTCATCTTTCAGCTCTTTTCTGACTCGCTAAAAATGAAAAGATCGTCGAGTTACCCCTCTTGACTCGTTAAACGTAAATAAGAGGCGGTCGTCTTTAAACCCTTTTTCTGACCATGTAAAAACAAAAAGATCATCGGACCCTTGTCGTTTCAGGTTCGTTAATGGTTACGAAATGACGTGATGTTGATTGCTTTTTTACTTTTTCAGATCGATGTCACTATAAATGAAAAGTACTCCTCGATCGTAATGGTCGGGCGGTTCTTTCGAGCATTGTTTTATACTTTTTCGGGCTCGAGAGACACAAGTTTACGAAAAAGGACCCCCCTGGAGTTTTCTTTTCTGTTGTCTTTTCAAACTCTCTAAACAGGAAAATACGCCGAGTTCTTCCTTTGTCAGACTCGTTAAAACTTAATGACATCGGGTTCTGTCGTAATGACACTCACAAGCATATGCTATCCCCGTCAAGCTTGTTAAAAATAACTGGGGTACTCGCCTGAAATGGTGGGGAAAATGGATCCATAATTCTTGTCGTGTCGGCAGTATGTCGCTCTTGAACATGGCACTAGTCTGCATTCATGTCTGGGTGGGGACATCTCATCTTGTTTTACACTTGCCTCCGTGGGTTTGGGTTATCCTATTTGACCTCTCGTCTGCTCATTGCCTTGTCACCATGACCTCTGCTCATTTGATGTCAAATACTGCCAAGTCCACTGTCGTGCTGCCGATATGTTCAAGAGAAGTTGACCTCTGCAGCAGTACAACCTCCTCTGATACCTCACATAATTTTGATTCACCACAACATTCTTCCTCTGTCTCGTGTCACTGATGTGGGAAACACTATGGCCCACCTTTGATCAAGGTCACTTCCTGTCGACTTCGGCTCATTATCCAGGAAGTTGATATAGAGACTCCCTTTCGGTGCCTTGGAGCCTGCATGCCTCAATGGCAGGTTCTTCGTGTTCGACGCGAGGTTTTCATCATTGACCTCCGATCGAATGATTCTACAGGTGTTCGACGCCAGCTCACTTATTCGCACACCGTAGATTGTACCTATAGTACCTTGAGGGCCATTGTCATTATTGGTGGTACCTCTCGTGTCTATTAACAGTTTTCATCATTTACTAGTAATCAGACGATGTTCATGCATGTTCGACTTCAACTCATGTATTCACATGCTTGGACTTGTACTCTGTTCGGGTCGAGATGGAGTGCAAGACCCTGGATTTTGTCTGTTGGAATCCAGGTTGCGATTTGTGGATTATTATGTTCATTACATGACTCATTCACTGGATGGTTGTGACCATGCCTGAGTCTCTATATCGATCCTCACTGGATGGCTACGCCCATACCTTGGATCTAGATTATTATGTACTCTGCTATGGATGGCTACGCCCATACCACATATATCATGTACTTGAGATATCAGTTGTACTTCTTTACGCAGGTTCTCCGGCGGCCGTGTTTTCAGTCACGCATGTTCTTGTAAAGCATTTCACCCCTCTCTCTCTCTCTCGGGCCTCATGCTTTAGGGGGCATCTGTTACACAGCAATTTGTCACCGTCCCTGTTACCCCTCACCCGCACACTGGAGGACTCATTCCGGGACCTATGAGAAATGACATGACCTGAAACCACTTGCATCATATTCCTACAAGTATGAGCTTCATTTGCCCTAAAGACATCTCCTGCAAAATACCCATGAAAACAGCTCTTTTTGCATTAGCGCGGGTCCACAGTTCACTGCCCGCGCCAATGAGGGAAATCCTCTAAAAAGGGCACGCCGTTGGCGCTCTGTCCCAGAGTCGCACTCGCGCCAACCGAATTGAGTAAAGTTTTTAACCAACAAGCTTCCGAAGGTTCTCTTCAACCCATTCACCAACTGAGTCTATGTTGAGCTAGGATGGTTTGGCTTCGAATCTCCATAGAAGGGAAAGTGGTTTGCCACCTCTCATGGAAGTTTCCAAGTGATAAAGCCAATCCCATGAATAATGTGGTTGATCCTATCTCTTTCTTCTCTATCTATAAAAGCTTGCCTCTATGCCTTGAGCAAGCTAGTTACAGTTACAGTTACAGTAGTTCTAGTTCCAGCATAGTGATAGAGAGTTTGAAGCTGCAAGAGCCTTCTTTGCACCCATAAGGCCAAATCTAAGTAAGGAGATTCTTGTCATCCAAAGAGAGAGAGGCTTGTTCCTCATCCCAACAAGCTTTGCAAGACTTGTGTAGCTGACTACCCAGCCAAAGGAGGATTTGACGTCAGAACAATGGTTGTATTCTTCTTTGTTATTTATTAATAATAGATGACTATCATTATGGTTCCACTCTCATTGTCTTATGTTTGATGTTGAGTTATATCTTTTCTGACTGATATATAATTGCATCTACTAGATTTTATGCTTGTGTTCGTGTTGTTCTTTGCATGTGCAGGTGTCCAATCACGGAGATCGTGGGGATCGTGACCGGCCGAGGCAAAGGAACAAGGGCGACATCTCTTCTACGAACACTAGCATTGGAATCCAAGTAGGTTCTCACCATCCACTTTTTATTTGCAATTAGGAACTTGCATGATAGCATTGTGTGATTGTTGCTAGACTCGGTCTGGGCTAGTAGGGATCGTCTCTGTCCGCAGAGAGGATTTACCTCCACAACATGGAGTATAAGGAAAATGAAGGAGAAGGGAGGAAAAGATTGCTGCGATCTGCCCTTCTGAGCGTAAACACACGGCCAAGCTGGTATTTGGTCCTCCAAACACTGGAGTATGTCGCAGAGCTAATAGATGGCATGGCAACATCTTAAAGGAAGCTTGGAATATCTGGTGGAATGAAACCAATGGAAAGGAAAGGAACATACCGCTGATCATAAGCTGGGCGCTATGGATAGCCAGGAATCAAATCATCTTCCAACAAAAATCCCCCCACTGGCCTTCCATTCTGAACAGAGTATCCACGGAGTACCACATGATACCCGAAGAGGCCACTCAAATCCAACACAGGAGAATCGAGGCAGAAGTCATCAATCACTCCCTACCATGGGCCTACTTTGATGGCTCAGCTCAGGAATCGGGATGTGGAGGAGGAGTTGTACTACACTTATCGGATACACACTCTTTTAAAATTCAAATGGGGTTGGGCAGGGGAACAAACAATTATGCTGAGCTTCTAACCGCCAAATACCTTATACAATATGCATTACATAAACATTGCACAAATCTGCAACTATTTGGTGATTCAAAACTGGTTGTTAACTGGATCAACAAAAAACACAACTGCAATGCATATACATTGAAGCATATTCTGGATGAGATTCATAGACTTATCATGTCTTTTGACTCTTTTACTTGTCATCATATTTACAGGGAGCGGAACACCGTTGCTGACCACTTATCCAAAGAAGCAGCGATCAGGGATGACGACACTTGGATGATTTGCGAGGAAAAGGATGGTGTCGTTTATCAGCACTATCACAGACCTTTTATAGATCCTGAATCTATCTAAGTAACATTGCAAGAACATAATACATTTTTGATGTTTATCTTTTTGTTTATCTGTAAATATTTATCAGAACTTATCACTCCCTCTCAGCGAAGAGGTCAGACAGTTTTACTATTTTTGTTTATTTCCAAATACTCCCTGTGCGGAGGAATGCTCAAAGTTTTTTCATTTTTGAACAGGCAATGCCTCACTTAAGTAATGCTTATGCATA
The DNA here is from genome assembly GCA_031772625.1 of Pinus tabuliformis. NCBI lineage: Eukaryota > Viridiplantae > Streptophyta > Pinopsida > Pinales > Pinaceae > Pinus > Pinus tabuliformis. The sequence continues at coordinate 1,350,010,457 of CM062820.1, read as the reverse complement.
TGCAGAATGTAATTTTCTCCTATAATGAAAATTACGACTTTTTCCACGGAATAGGAAAAAAGAAAAAGAGCAGCAATTTGGATGAGAAAAATGTGGATAGATTTGTGGCATGAACAAAAAGGAACGAGAACAATCTATTGTACTGACAACAATTCAGCAATTGCATTATCCAAGAATTCTATTTTTCACAAAAAGAGAAAGCATATTGACAATATGTATCATTTCATTAAAGAGTTGATTAACAATGGAAAAATTGTTTCGCAGCATTGCAGGTTGCAAGAGCAATTAGCAGGGATCTTCACAAAACCATTGGCAAGGGAAAATTTGTCCATTTGAGAAATTGTTTGGGAATTGTTAATGCTAGTAATTGTGATTAAGAAAGAGTGTTGGAATTAATCACACGTACCAGAACTAAATGCCTTACAGGGTAGTAAGGCACAACAAATCAGTTTGCAGATTTTGTAAAACCTACCAGAACTAAATGCCTTACAGCGTAGTACACAACAAATCAGTTTGCAGATTTTGGTTACAGTTGAAGCAATATGGATTAGATTTTGGTTACAGTTGAAGCAATATGGATTAAATGAGTTTTCTAACCAGCGTACCAGTCCTCTCCTCCTGCAAAACATCAGTCAACTAAAATCAGAGAAATATCAACGCAGAGTTGGTAAATGGTAAATAGTAAATACCAGGATATGTATGTAATGCACAACACCTGAAAGTTCAGAAAAACTAATTTATGTGTCTATGTGCCCTTAATTCCATTTAATACTCGTTATGTCTTCAGTCAAATGCATCGATGGCGTGTCATATAGTTTTTAGTTTGAAGCAGCTTGATGTTCGACTGTCTGGAGCAAGAATTGAGGAGCAAAAATTGGTGGGCGCGTGAATATTTTGTTCTATTGTGTAAAAACCAGTCTTTTACTGTGTGAAAACAGAGGAGTAAGTCTCCGTAAAATTTCCAGCGTACTGTGGTGAATGGAGTCGAAGCCTCCCGTTTGTGTTTTGTAAATGCATTCTCCTTCATAAATATATAAACCAAAGTATTTTTTGTTGGGCTCACTGTGCATAGTTTATTTTTGGGTTTCACTGTGCATACTTTATTTTTGCTCCGTTCTTACCGTGCATTATTTCTGGAGTTCAACTGTGTCTTTTCACTGTCAGTTGGAAACTTATTTTAGTTAGTATCATAAGAAGGTGCCTCTCCCTTTACTGTCATAGAATCCGTTAAATTTGAGTATGATAGAAAAAGAGGTCTTGTGTGGTCAAAGAGGCATGGTCGAACTAAGGGCAACAAAACCGATAAGATAGGATTTGACTATCCAAGAGGAATTGTTGGAAGATTCTCGTAATCTGACATCGTGTTTATTAAAGGGCTGCAATCTGACAGAGGAGACATCACATAGCAACGTATTTTGTCAATTTGAAAATTGTCTATAAACTATAAACTCCATGACTTGTTTGTCAATTTCATATTTCATCTTTTGGCACTTGGTTTCCACTTGGTTGTACTGGAGGTCGGGGTTTAGGCCCGATTAAAAACCTGCCACATTTGACTTCTTTACCGCTAATCTCCAGCCTAGATAGCAGAAATTAGACCTGAGAATAATTTCAGATTAAAGTTTCTAAACTTGAGAATCAAGTCAAAAGGTTAGAAGCAGAAAGAGATTAGCAAACAACATCCTGGTAGAAGTCTGTAATCAAAAGAATGAGGTTATCGGAGGATTACAGGAAATAATAAAAGATAAGGAAACAAAGTTGCGATAAGGAAACAAAACTTATTGAACTCAGAGTCAATACGGAGAAAAACCCTTATAAAAGCAAAAGAAAAAATCTGAGGTTTGATGTTATAGCAGATAGTTTTTGATGTTATAGCAGATAATTTTCCGCCTACTGATGCCAGCTTTGTTTTAAGCAATTGCTCTGATGCTCTAATGTTATAGCAGATAGTAGGATTCAGTTCCAGTACATCAACAATAGACATTTCATTTGTCATATATATTGATATCTAACCCGGTGACGAGAGTAATTCCAAAAGCTTTTCATGTATTATAATTCTTCTTTGTTACATCTGAGACTAAATGTCTCATAAGATCTAGTTTCATGTATTATAATTCTTTTTTGTTACATCTGAGACTAAATGTCTCATAAGATCTAGTTTCTTATCAAGTAAGAAGATATAATACAAATCCAGAAGCTATAAATCCAGCTACAGCGATGTGTAAGAGAGTCTTTCCATCATGTAGAAGTGGTGGAAAAGATAATAAAAACTTCTTAACAATGATGAAGTGACCAATGTAAGATGCCACATGTAGTGCTGTGTTTCCATAATAATCCGTGGACTCTATAATATCTGGAGATGCTATAAGAAGTAGCTCCTCCACCCCTGCACTACAAAACGATACATGTATCATGAATTGGAGTATAAAACCAAAAGAGTATCATGAATTAGCTGCATGTATCATGAATTGTATCATGAATTAGAGTATGAAACCAAAAGAGTAACGATACGTGTATCATGAATTGGAGTATAAAACCAAAAGAGTATCATGAATTAGCTGCATGTATCATGAATTAGAGTATGAAACCAAAAGAGTATCATGAATTAGTTGCTTGAAAATTTGTGATGAGTTAATGAAAACCACCTGAACCAAGGTTGAGTTTTTCTAGTTTAAAAGAAAATTCATAAATTTAACAATTTTTACACTACTAACTATTTTACAAAATCTATCAATTCTTAATTCAAATTAAGAATGCATTTAAGTTCTTTGTATTCCCCTCTCTTGATGCTCATTATCATCAAGTCCTCAAAATTCGACATTGTCATGAGAAACATCATCATTAAGTCCTCAAAATTCTTCAGTGTCATGAGAAACATCTCTTGGGATTTTACTGACCCATTATTGTATTTATAAAAACTACCCTAAGTTCTTGAGTTTTGACACAAAGTTTAGGTACGTTATTCGTTCTTTACCTCACCATCTTTATATAGAATGTTTAGATCTGCTATATCTATTCTTTATCTCACAATCTTTATATTATAAAGTTGTGGTTCTTTTTTTTGATGAAACCATCTTTATAGAGAAAGTTTAGATGTGCTATATCCATTTTTATCTCACAATCTTTATATTATAAAGTTGTGGTCCTTTTATTATCATCAAAATTTATATTATAAAGTTGTGGTCCTTTTATTATTATCAAAATTTAAAGGTCGATACTCTTTTACAAAAGAAGGCCAATCTTTATATTATAAAGTTGTGGTCCTTTTTTATGAAACCATCTTTATATAGAAAGTTTAGATCTAATATATCTATTCTTTACCTCACAATCTTTATATTATAAAAGAGTATCATGAATTAGTTGGTTGAAAATTTGTGACGAGTTAGTGAAGACCCCCTACACCAGGGTTGAGCATTTCCAAGTTAAAGGAAAAATCATAAATTTAACAATTTTTTATGCTTCATCTCATCAGTCCATGGAATATGTACATGTTTTTAGCGTTTCTTGAAGTTTTTTCAATAGTTACTAAAGATAATGCTATCAATTGCTACATGGAAAAGAAAACATTGTAATTGATAATGCAAAATATAGGCTACACTTATCCTGATCCATTCCAATTTCCTACTAATGCCATAACCCAAATCCATTCCTATTGATGCTAAAAAAGGTATATCCTGATCCATTCCAATTTCCTATTGATGCCATAACCCAAATCCATTCCTGTTGATGCTAAAAAGGCATCTGTTTGGATGTAAGAAAGACCTAATGACTAGTCTATCAAAGAGAATGAAAAATGGCATATGAACTGAAGCAACAACTCTGATAACCTGCACCATGTTCATCAATTTGTAGTAGAGTAATATGAAGGACTAATTTCATCAATTTGTAGTAGAGTAATATGAAGGACTAATTTCAAAGGAAAGCTACATGAAAGCACTAATCAAGTGTCAGAAGAATCAGAACTACATTCTAGCATGAGATTCAATCTTTGGAAAACTAATAGTTGAGATTATTTTCAGAGATCTTTGTGTCCTTGTGCTTCTAAATAAATTCATCCACCAATTACCTCTGGCACCATACTTTCTGCGATCTAGGCTGGAGTCTCTGGCACCATACTTTCTGCGAACTAGGCTAGAGATGGCCTAGAGTAGGCTTTTTACCGCTCTTTACTCTAGAGATGGCCAGGAGTATGCTTTTTTACCACTTTTAACTCTGGAGATGGCCTGGAGTAGGGTTTTTTACCGCTCTTAACTCGAAAGCAGGAAAATCCAGCACCATACTTTCTGCGATCTAGGTTGGAGTCTCTGGCACCATACTTTCTGTGAACTAGGTTGGAGATGGCCTGGAGTAGGCTTCTTTACCGCTCTTAACTTGAAAGCAAGAAAACCTCTGGTAACATTATATTTTCTGCTAACTAGGCTGGAGATGGCCTGGAGTAGGGTTCTTTACCGCTTTTAACTCAAAGCAGGAAAACCTCTGATAACATTAGGCTTCTTTACCACTCTTAACTCGAAAGCTGGAAAACCTCTGATAACATCACCAATTGCTCCTTTGAAATACCAAATTTGTTCTCAATGCCCAAAGCTTTTTGTTGAAATATGGCGACAAGAATATTCCAATTTAATTTGTCCTGGAATTAAATTGTGAATTAAAATTGAATTTAGTCTTAACAGCTACTTGAAAATAATTGATTAATTTATTTTAAATTAATTAATTGGAGAAATTCAAGTTAGAAGTCTTTCCGAAGTCATGCAAGAGGTATCCCTTAAATTAAGGAGATAAGATTGAGTTATATTTGAGTTGTAATTAGTTAACTCAGTTTACTAAGTTAAGTCTAGTTAAATTAGTTCCAAACTGTTTGAGGAACTAATAGTAAGTTAACAGTTAGTTGATGCATGCATGCACTCAACTAGTGCTACTCCAGTTAAATGAAGATTCCCTCATCAGAAACTCATGCATGTCTATTCTGAGAAAGAAGCAGTTGAGATTAAAGTCAAGGATAGTGTACTATCAGTTGCATGTGTTTTCTTATAAAAAAAACTCATGCATGCAGTCAAGGATTGATCCTTGAAGATTGCGCAGTTTTGGAGGAGGATCATCCACTTGGTAGATGGATTTTCCACTTGGTAAAGGAAGATCATCCACAAGGAATAGCACAAGGAAATAGGAGCTTGGAGGGCAAAGAGGAAGGCTGGAGAGAAGCCAAGATTTCCTGTGAGCATCTGTGAGGATTGTACTGAGAGCTGGCTAGTTGTGAGAGCTAAGGCTTTGTATAATTCCTATGTATTTCCACATATATGATAATACAATAGTGTGGAGTTTTTAGCTGAGGCTTTCCCCAAAGTATTTTCATGTGTATTGTGCCATTGATTCTTCTTCTTCTGGTTATATTGTTCAGCTCGATCTTTAAGCTTCCGCAAATTGATAGTAGAAGTGGTTATAGTATTCTGCTTTGATTTATATTTCATTATCGGGTTAACCTACACAGATTTTCTACACTTTTAAGACACTAAAATCCATTTAGATGATAGCTAAAAGGCGGACAGATGGTAGGGATATGGTGTCGTGTCAGATGGTAGGGATATTGTGTCGTCTAGCTAGAATGCCTGATGGACGAGCTACCCGTACGTATACAAGATGTGATCAAACGTTTGAAACATTTTTGAAGTAATGTTAAATCTAAATTCACATTAAATTAGCATTGAAATAAAATTTCAAATTAGTTATCCTAAGTTTTAGGAAAATTATACACTCAAGCCAGTAATAAGAGGTCCTAAATGGAAACTTTGTTTGGTAAGATATTTTTTCTAAAACATTGATTTAAAGATGAAATAGGTGAGTTGATAACACTATTTAATACTAAATCAATACTTATCGAACACTATAGTCCCTGCTATGCCCAAATCAGCTACTAATAATAAAGGCCATTTGTTAAAGGTTGATACAGAAAGCGTAGCTTGGATTCTACCTTTGCAACTTTAGCTATTTGTGTATCTTCAAATGGTATTGGGTTACTGTGTTCATAGATATTTCAATTGATTCAATAAAGAAGAATTGTGGATCTCGTTTTACATGCAAATATGTCTAGAGAATATATGTTGGAGAACATATGGAGAAGTTTTTCACAGGGACATATACAAAGATAATTGTTATAAACACGGCCACGTTAACTCAAGGATATTTATAAATTTATAAATTGATGAGTGCTTTAAATTATAGGCATGAAATGGAATTTCACTAGAAGGGAATGTTGCTAGAGGCACAATGTACTCTTTCAAATTTCTAAATAGGAATTCATACTTCATAAATAATAGGATATCGCAATACAGAAACAAGTGAAAAGAACAGAGTTTCATTCCGAACAGAGAAAGTTATATTTTCATGGTTTTATAACAAATCATACTTATCAGAGCATATAGAGTAGCTCAATTGTCTACATGATAGATCCTCAACAGGAAAAGTGTAAGAAAGCAATGAAAACATAGGAGTTTGCAGGGATCCCCACTCAAAAAGACACCATAAAAATAAAAAATAAAATAAATAAATAAATACACCAAATCGTAGCAGCATAGATGAGAGTTAAATCTCAAACGATCCCATACCACAACCCCTGCCATCAGAGAACATTTCAAAGAACATAAAATCTCAAACGATCCCATACCACAGCTCCTGCCATCAGAGAACTTTTCAAAGAACATAAAGCCCGAGCAGAGGGAGAGACCAAGTTTTGAGAGCACATCAGCCTCCATGTTCTGCTCCCGAAAGACATGTTGAAAGGAGACAGCTGAGAAAGAAGGGAGAATGTTCCTAATCAACTGAATCCAATTGCAAAGAACTGGAACATCAAGAGACGACCCTGAATCCAATTGATCAAAACAAGGGAGTCACCAAAAATAAGGAAATTATCAATGCCCAACCAAGAAGAGCACTAGAGAGCACCCCACAATGCGAGCAGCTCAGCTCTACAATTGTCCCCCCTACCACCATACCAGAAGAAATGATAATGGACAAAAGGGTCCAAGTGTAGAAAGACACCACATCCACAATTCCCTTCAGAGGAGGCACCATCAAAGGAAAAGATAGGAAAAATGCCAGTCAAATCAACATATAAGACAGACCGAAGAGAGTTTTTTGGAATCCAAGGACCAATTTCCTGGAAAAAAACCTGCAATGTCTAAAGCAACAGTCTTAGTCACAAGGAGTTTGTCGTAAAAAATTAGAGCATTTGTGGTTGGCCAAATCCCGCAAAAGACATAGAGGGGAAAGGTTCTATGGGCTTTAGCTCTGGAATTCCATTTACTAAACATTCGTGAATGGAGGACACAGTTAATATGAAAGACACCCAAAATTTTGGCCACCCCACCCATATCTCGCAAAGGGGCCGCCAATAAAAAGGTGGAAGCAGTCCTTAAATAGCGAATCTTGTAGGAATTTTGAATAATTTAACACATATTCAATGGAGATTATCTTGATCATGTACTATTGCGGAAAACATACATAATACATAAGCTCCTCTATGTTGATCATCAATATAGCAGCATCAATAACAATAAAACATCAAGAGCATTCACACATTAACACAGTATGTATCCCGGGGAAAGCATCTCGCTAAAAACCCCAACTATCTGTATATTAATGATTGAGTCATGTAACATTACACAGCATAATACTTCTCACAAGTATCTCCACCTCTGTTACACACAATACAGCTCAAATCTGATCTCCAAATCTCTTCCACTGCTTGCCTGCCTCCACTTCTCAATACCTGCTCAAGAACTGATGAGAATGGCTCACCAAACTCGTTTTTCACCTGCAAAATAGTCACTCACACTTTGTTGGACGTGAGCACAAGCTATAATGTGGGCAAATACGTGAGCAAACTCATTGACATACTCAATCCCTTGATTGTGCAAGATCTAGTGCACAACTATCGTCACAACTGATAGCAATCTGATTCTCTACCACCTGTCCCAGTTGAACTGAACATGCACTGACATGCAACTGAGTTAACTGATGTATTCATTAGTTGTATTATGAGTTAATAACTTGTGAATTAATTAATAACTAATTCACCCAACTCATCTCTAGTCTATTTGCCAGTTAGACTAAATACAACCAGTTTAACAAAGCTAAACTGAACACAACTCCATCAACTCCACAATCAACTCCACCAAACTCAACTGATTGAGTTTTAACTAAAGTCATGCATGCAACAACTCAACTGACTCATAAGAAAAGCGTATTTCCTTCTGACAGCTGCATGTGCCACCTCTGCAGCTCAAACTGAAGTGCTCCAAGAGAATAAGATTAAGTTTATAGTCCAAATATTATTGTGAGATGATAATATTTGACTTTTCTATTTTTTGACAGCCAGTCTAAAAATAGACTTTGATCACTCACACTGTGATCACTCACACTTTCATCAAAAATAGAAGCCCATCTATTTTTTCCCAACTTGATCAATCATCCATAAACAGCAACCTGCAATCCATAGACATGATCCATATGTCTAAAAATAGACATAGTCTAAAAATAGACTTGCGCCAAAAATAGCCTGCGGGCCCACTTAGTGAAGGCGACTCTTTTCACTAAGCTCCATCATCTTGTTGCAATCTCAACACTCCCTCTCGACAAGATATGGATTATCAGCAACCCCTATCCTGCCTCAGTGGTACTCGAATTTGCTCCTGGTGAGAGCCTTCGTCAGAATATCAGCATCCTGATCCTCCGTTGGAATGTACGAAAGTAACATGATCCTCCGCTGCACACAATCTCTGATATGATGGTACCTGATGTCAATATGTTTAGATCTATCATGAAATACAGGATTAGCCGAGAGTTTAATGCAACTCTGGTTATCACAGTAAATCACAGTAGGATCCAAATGAGAACCGAACTAACCAACCAGGATCTTCCTCATCCATATAGCCTCGCATGCAGCCAAACTTGCTGCCATATACTCGGCCTCCGCTAAACTGAGTGCCACGGATCTCTGCTTCCTGCTATACCAAGAAACTGTTGTCGATCCAATACTGAAGACCCCTCCTGATGTGCTCTTTCTGTCTGTTGGGCTCCCTGCCCAATCTGCATCCGTGAAGCCACATAGCTTCACCTCATCCTCCTGTCTGTACCACAAACCATATCCCGATGTGCCTCTCAAGTAGCACAATACATGCTTGCCCGCCTTCCAGAAGAGCTTGGTAGGCTTAACCATAGCTTGTGAAAGCTGGTTAACTGCATAGCATATATCAGGTCGTGTATTGACCAAATACATCAGCGACCCCACCAACTGTCGATAAACAGTGGCATCCACTTCTTCTTCCGAAGTGGCATCCTCCTTCCTCCAACCTCCAGGAAGAGGAGTATCAACAGGCTTGCAGCCATGCATGTTGAACTTCTCCAGTATCTCCCGAGCATACTTTCCCTGAGAAACAAACAGTCCACCACTGCGCTGCCATATTTCCAATCCCAGGAAATAGTGAAGGAGGCCCAAATCCTTCATCTCAAACTCTGTAGCAAGATCCTTCTTGCATGACAGTATCAACAGCTCATCACCCGTTAGAATCAAATCATCAACATACAGTACAATGATAAGCAACTTACCCTCCACCACAATCTGGTATAGGTTAGGATCCGCCTCGCTCTTGGAGAATCCAAGTCCTGTGAAATAGCTGTCTATCCGTGTGTACCAAGCACGTGGTGCTTGCTTCAACCCATACAGCGCTCTCTTGAGCCTGCACACATGCGACTCGCTGCTGAAGACTTCAAAGCCTTCGGGTTGCTCAATGTACACCTCCTCCTCAATGACTCCGTTGAGGAACGCAGTCTTCACATCCATCTGATGAATGTGCCATCCCATCTGCGCTGAGAGAGCAAGAATCGTCCGTATGGAAGAATACCTTGCGATAGGTGCAAAGGTCTCCTCATAATCGATCCCCTCAATCTGTGAAAAGCCTCGGGCAACAAATCTTGCCTTGTACTTCTCCACACTCCCGTCAGCTGCCTGCTTAACTTTGTAGATCCATCTCGAACCCACCACTGATTTCCCTTCCGGTCTAGGAACAATCTCCCATGCACTGTTTCTGACAATAGAATCATACTCTTCCACCATGGCGTCTACCCATGCGGGATCCTCCACAGCTTCCTCGAAAGAGGATGGCTCAGTCACAACACACTTGCTCATCAGAGCCATGTATCCAGTGTACCGATCAGGTGACTGTCTCTGCCTGCGTTGGGCTGTAGGTGGTCCTACAACTTTCTCTGCATCTTGAGCCAGTCGCTCAGCTTCTGTCAAGCGCTTTCGCCCTCTGATGGTTGGCGCTGCATGAGTGGTCTCTTCCACTCCCTGAACCTCGTCCTGTGGCTGATCCACGTCCTGAAGCTCATCCTTAGGAACTAATAGCTCCTCATCTGCATGCAAGTGTAGCTCCCTCTCAAGCGAACACTTCATGGCTTTCTCCTCCTGAAATTTTATATCCCGTTGCACAACAGTTTTACCACTCTCTGGCAAATACACACGATAGTTGTGGGGCGTATCAGTGTACCCCACAAATATCCCAACCTCTGCGGTTGGCTCCAACTTCTTCCTGGCATCCTTCGTCACATGCATGTAAACGTTAGCACCAAAAATCCTCAAATGAGAAAGATCGGGCTTCTTACCAGAATAAGCCTCCTCGGGTGTACTCATGCCAAGTATCCTATGAGGACAACGGTTCTGCACATAAACTGCTGTATTGCATGCTTCCACCCACAAGTGAAGGGGTAGGCCCTGATCATGCAACATTGCCCATGCAGCACCCACAATCGTTCTGTTCTTCCGCTCAGCTACCCCGTTCTGCTGTGGGTTATGGGGAGCTATGAGCTCTCTACGAATCCCTTCTGTCTTGCAGAAATCCTTGAACTCGTCCGAGATGTATTCACCACCATTATCGCTCCTAAGAGCCTTCACCTTCTTCCCCGACTCCTTCTCGACCAGTGCTTTGAATTAACAGAACTTTGAATATGTCTCGCTCTTCTTCTGCATGAAGAAGATCCAGCACTTACGAGAGAAATCATCAACAAAAATCACATAATACCTGTGTTTTGCTATCGAAGCAACTGAGAAAGGTCCACACACGTCTGTGTGAATTCTCTCAAGGATCGTCGTGGCGTGACTATCATTCTCGTGAAAGGTGGCTTTCACAAACTTCCCCAAAGTACACCCCTTGCACTGATCTGACTGCGCAAGTGTGCCTTTAGGAAGCCCTGTAGTGATTTGCTGCAGTATCTTCAAGGCTCCATGGTGAAGGTGACCCAATCTCCTGTGCCACAACTCGCCATCATCCCAGCTCACCAATCCTTCTGCCTTGCCTGCCATTGTTGCACATCCATCTACATGCAACTGATAAAGGTTCCTCACTCGAACCCCTATCTTCCGGGTCTCACCAGTTGTCTTGCTGCGTAGGAAGGCCTTTCCCTCGCTGAAAACAACATCATACCCCTTGTCTTCTAACATCGCCACTGAGATGAGATTCTTCTTCAATCCTGGAACATGCATGACTTCCTTCAATACAAAGGGTTTACCAGACTCCCTCTCAAAGGAAATGGTACCGATACCGGTCGCATTGTATCTACCATCATCGCCCATCTCGATGTGCACTCCAAGATCTTTGTCCTCCAGATCAGAGAACAAATCTCTATCTCCCGTCATGTGAAAAGACGCACCACTGTCCAAGAACCACATTGATCCCATCACACTTGAAACCAAGCATGTGATCAATGAAAAATCAAGCTCAAACTGAGAAGCTAAGGCCTCTCCCCCTGCAGATCCAGCAGCTTGCTTGTTCTTCTTCTTCTGCGGACAATTTGTGGCATAGTGTCCGTGCTGGTGACAGTGAAAACACTTCACCTTGGACATATCCTGCTTCTTGCCTTTCGCACTGGAATGAGAAGCTTTCTTGTTCTTCCCCTTCTTTGCTTTGGCAGCCAAAGCGCAATTCTCTTCATCAGATACCTTTGATGAAGATCCATTCTCACCTTTATTGTTTCTGAGTTTATCCTTGAGCGCCAGGTCGCTCATGCTTTGGAATAACATTTGCAATCTGTTGAAAGACATTTCAACAAGACTGCTGCAAATTCGATTTCCACCAGCAAAAACTCAACTGCTTCCGATCTAAAATTCGTGAGAACACAATATTTCTCGTACAGAGATTGACTGTATGGTCATTCACCAGATATCTCACCTTCAAAAGGAAGGATGAATCCAGAGGCTACCTGGCCCGATTACAGACTCTGCCTGAAGAAATAAAATGTAAACACTTTCTGAATAATAGATCTGATGATCAATCCTCGCTTGATATCCTGTAAAAATCTCTTCTACAAATCAAGCAGCTCTGATACCATGTAGAAATTTTGAATAATTTAACACATATTCAATGGAGATTATCCTGATCATGTGCTATTGCGGAAAACATACACAATACATAAGCTCCTCTATGTTGATCATTAATATAGCAGCATCAATAACAATAAAACATCAAGAACATTCACACATTAACACAGTATGTATCCCGGGGAAAGCATCTCGCTAAAAACCCCAACTATCTGTATATTAATGATTGAGTCATGTAACATTACACAGCATAATACTTCTCACAAGTATCTCCACCTCTGTTACACACAATACAGCTCAGATCTGATCTCCAAATCTCTTCCACTGCTTGCATGCCTCCACTGCTCAATACCTGCTCAAGAACTGATGAGAATGGCTCACCAAACTCGTTTTTCACCTGCAAAATAGTCACTCACACTTTGTTGGACGTGAGCACAAGCTATAATGTGGGCAAATACGTGAGCAAACTCATTGGCATACTCAATCCCTTGATTGTGCAAGATTTGGTGCACAACTATAGTCACAACAGATAGCAATCTGATTCTCTACCACCTGTCCCTGTTGAACTGAACATGCACTGACATGCAACTGAGTTAACTGATGTATTCATTAGTTGTATTATGAGTTAATAACTTGTGAATTAATTAATAACTAATTCACCCAACTCATCTCTAGTCTATTTGCCAGTTAGACTAAATACAACCAGTTTAACAAAGCTAAACTGAACACAACTCCATCAACTCCACCAAACTCAACTGATTGAGTTCTAACTGAAGTCATGCATGCAACAACTCAACTAACTCATAAGAAAAGCGTATTTCCTTCTGACAGCTGCATGTGCCACCTCTGTAGCTCAAACTGAAGTGCTCCAAGAGAATAAGATTAAGTTTATAGTCCAAATATTATTGTGAGATAATAATATTTGACTTTTCTATTTTTGACAGCCAGTCTAAAAATAGACTTTGATCACTCACACTGTGATCACTCACACTTTCATCAAAAATAGAAGTCCATCTATTTTTTCCCAACTTGATCAATCATCCATAAACAGCAACCTGCAATCCATAGACATGATCCATATGTCTAAAAATAGACTTGCGCCAAAAATAGCCTGCGGGCCCACTTAGTGAAGGCGACTCTTTTCACTAAGCTCCATCATCTTGTTGCAATCTCAACAAATCTAACATTTGATGATGTGGAAAATCTGAGTGGGATAGACGTGTTCTTCCTTCTTTATGCCGATAGGAATTATATTATAAGGTTCTTGTTGGTGACTCTATTGAGATTTGTCATCCTCAAAAGCTGCAGTGAATCTGTGACAGTGTCGCACTCATTAATCACACACAGTACTATAGATACTATAGATACACTCGCGATTTTCCATTTGCTATGTTTTTTTTGGCCAAGTCCTCTTTTGACAACTTTGACTGATCCGTCTTGGGAGTTGTAGTTGTTAATGGGAAGAGCAATTCCCAACTACCTGTGTGATTCTTTCAGACGGTGGAATAGTATGCCGACGTGTTTATTCATGAAAATGGCTTTTGTGTCTGAATTTTCCATGAGCTCCATGATTTCCCATGCTTTGGAGCAAGCCTTTCTGCAGTGATCGATAGCAGGCGACCATCATATGCTTGATAGAATCCAGATAGTTCGATGATAATGGTGAGCCACCAGACTGCATTCATCTTTGCAGAGCTCTTCCCCCCATTGAAATCCCTTTCGACCAGTAGTTTTCTCCCAAATAAAATTGCAATCTACAAAAATCAAGTCTTGGGTGGTTTTTTTCAAGAAAGGAAATCAGTGCCTTGCAATTCTTGCCATCAGACTCTCCTTCTTTCAGCCACGCCTTCATCTTTTAGATGGGTTTTTGATTCGCTATCCACCCTCCTACTGGATTTTACAATAATTTTCGTTGAATGAATTTCTGCAGCAAAATTTCTGCAAACATAAGATTTAAGGATTTTTTGAATCCTTTTATGATTCTCCATTCCAGCAAACATAAGATTTAAGGATTGTTTGAATCTTTTTCCGATTCTCCATTCCGCTATTAGATTTGTAAGTCAAAATTTTTAATTTCGTGTTAATTCGAAACTTCTATTAGTAAAGGCGATGGATGCCAAAGGTGAAGGTAAGGCTATCGGCATTGATCTTAGAACCTCATGCAACTGCGTAGGAGTATGGCATCAGGATAGAATTGAAATTATTCTTAATGACCAGGGAAACAGAACCACCCCTTCCATGGTTGCATTCACACCTTCTGAGAGAGTCATTGGCGATGGTGTCAAGTACCAAATCACAACAAATCTGCACGACACCATCTTCGATGTCAAAGGACTCATTGGAAGGAGATTCAATGATCCATGTGTGTAGAGTGACATGAAACTATGGGCCTTCACTGTCTTCTATGGAGACAAAGGCAATTCTTTTATCCAAGTCCATTACAAAAGTCATAGGAAGGATTTTGTAGTAGAGAAGATATCTTCCATGGTTTTATTAAAGATGAAGATGATAGCTGAAGCTTATCTCAAACCCGATGTCAAGAATGATGTTATCACAGTGCCTGCCTATTTCAGCAATTCTCAAAGGAAGGCTACTAAAGATGTTGTCAACATTGTGGGCCTCATGGTCATGAAAATGATTAGCGAACCCACAACTGCAGCTATAGCTTATGGGTTCTATACAGACTACAAAGAAAATAAAACAATCATGGTTTTCAACCTGGTTGGAGGTACGTTCGATGTCTCCATTCTTACTATTGAGAATGGTGAATTTGACATGAAATTTGATGGAGGGACATGCATTTGGGAAGGGAGGATTTTGATAACAGTCTACTCAATTACTGTGTCCAACAATGCAAGAGAAGAAACAAAAAGGACTTGAGCACAAATGCAAAGGCAAAGGGCCTTAGGAGACTCCGCTTAGAATGTGAGAGAGCAAAAAGAAGTTTGTCTTCTGTTGTAGAAACTGTAATCAATAGGAGACTTCATACATATTTGTACTTGTTCCCTTGCAGTGTGACTAATTTCAAATATATATTTGAGAGCAAAGAATGGGGAGATATTGAGGAAATTCAAGATTACTTCATAGCATTATGCTCATATAATAAAAGAGAATTCCCTATTGAGATCAGAGGCCTTGGAGCTCAGTGACAAGCTCCAGAGAATACAATACACATTAAACGCTCAACCTCATGGTGTGTTTGAAACTATGGGTGTTGAAAGATATATGCATCTAGTTACAATTGTCTTTGCACTTTTTTGGTAGCATATATTAATTAGATTTTGATATCTCAGACTATTGCGTCAAGAATTTGGATTTTTTGGTTCTTGTGGTCAAGCCTAACAAAAGTTCAAGGACGTCTCTACCTCAGCATGATAGAATGGCTTCTCAAATTCAATTCTGCAATTTCGTTAGCACTGCAAGCATCTAAAATGGATTTATTTGAGAAACGTATCTACCTGTGTGGCTTCAACATTGCTAGTGCCTAAATCTACCTTAGGCTGAGAAAGGTAGGATCTAGGATAACATTAAACCACGCTTAACCTGGTAGCTAGCCCTACCAAGTCGGGAGAGGGCTCTCTCCTTGTCAATCTCAGCAAAATATAGTCAATAGGGCTTGAGATGACTGATGTGAATACTGATCTTAGGCTAGGTATGTGTGCAAAAGAGTTTGATTGAATTTAATGATGTTTTTTTGGCTCAAATAGAAAGGCGGATTTGGGTCTGGGGAATGAGGCTCAGTTTTGCAGAGATCTCTATGGGGCAAGGTAGGCAAATGATTTGGTACTTCAAATTGAATGAAATGGAGATTTTTAGATAGGTGAGGAGTTGAAGAGGGCAAGAAAGTCTCAAGGATCCTCTTCAAACAACTGAAAACATAAATAACTAAACAAACCCTAAGTAGAGCACTACAATTTCAATGGATTCTACCTTTATCCTTGTTTGATCTAGTTAAGATGAAGCAAAGAGAAATGATGGCATACATAAAACACAAGTAAACTTACAATTACAAAAGGAAACACAATACCAAAGCAAGATTCCACATGAATCCCATAAAGTGCTGCAAACCCTGGTCTATTCCTTAGCCAAACTGTTGAAATGTGTATACAATGAAGCTCCAAGCTTTCCCAAAAGTCCAACCTTTGCTAATCAATGAAAAATCACAAGATATAAGCAAACAACAACTTATCCTAGCCTCTAGGGGTCGATCTCATGAGTTTAGGAGCTGTTCCAACAAATTCTAAACTGAGAACTAAAAAGTAGGCAATGGAACAGCTTGCCTCTAAAAACTAGGGAACTGATTCATTCAGTTGCAAACTACCTTTTCATGGATGAATCTACCTCTATGAGTGAAAATTTAGCATAATTACATCAAAATCCATCAAGTAACATTAAATTACATCATGAGTTTGACAATTATAAGGATAAAAGTCAAACTGTCAAGAAACTAGGCGAAAAACAAAGTATTTTGGTCAAAACTGAGCAAAATTCCTCCAATGCGCTGCACTGATTTCCCTATGTGTAGTGCCTTTTTGCAGCTACTTTTGGAGGCCTTCCCAGTGTCCAAATTTGCTCCAAGTGTGCTTGTTAGAAAGTTCTACCTGTCTACTTTCCAGAACAAGTGGAATTTTTGAATTTGGCCTCCATTTGCCCCTCCAAAACTGAGTTTTCCCAACACTTCTTCCTGTATGTCAAAAAAGGGGCAGAAAGGTCATTTTTTAGGTTTTTTGACCTTTTTGGGAGCTCAAAACCTGTCAAAATTTCTTTGCCATTTGTGGGAATGCATATTTTTTCATGAAAAATCCAAAAATGCTGAGTTTTCCTCAAAAGGAGGCCCCCATCAAAAGCGAGCGCCAGGTGGCGCGGCGCATTGAGCAGAAAAACCTGTTTTTTGGCCCAAAAATTCCAAAATTGCAAAAAGTGTCCCAATTTTTTTGAAATTTGGGTTGAGTGTCCTCCATTAAGTGCTATGTTGAGCCAAGGAAGCCTCAGCCAAGATCTAAAGTCTATCTTTCTCTTTTCGCTTCCTTGATGCTTTCTTCAACTTGGCCTTCAAGTTCCTGATTCTTGCCTTGCAACTTTTGTTTCTCGCCAAGTAATGGTAGGCCATGTGCCTCAACATAGTTTTCTCCCTGTTGGCCTTCTCTAGCAACTTTTCTAAGTGGATATTCTCTCTCTCAAGCCAAGATTCTCGATCAGCATTGATTTCTTGTTCAAGTGGTGTGAGCTTCACTTTCCTCCTCTTGGCAGCTTGTCGGTTTTCTCGTATGTTTTGTAGCTCCATAATGGTTTGCTGATCCTCTAGTTGTTTGTTTCTTTGCTCCAGATATTTTATTATCCACTTGGCTCTTTCTAGGTTGAGGGACAAATCATTAATGTCCGCTTGTTGCTCCTGAATGATCTCTTTGAGCTTTGAGATTTGTGAGCCCAAATCGGTGTCATCATCCTGAATAAGAATGAAATCCGTCTCCTGCCCTCCTGAAGGACCCTCATCATGTACTGGCCATTTTCCCTTGTCCTGAACCTGCTCTGCTGATGGAGGAAGCGAGACCCCTTCCACCCTGGGTGGAGATAATACTCGCTTTGCTGCTGCAAACAACCTTCTAGTGCCCTTTTGGTTGGTGATAAACACTGGCACACTAGCGGTTTGTGTCTCATGAATCTCCAGCTGATGTGAAGGTCCACATGTCTCATGAAAAGTTGTTAAAGGAACTTGAGGACCTGTGAAGACTTCATGTGAAATGAAATCCTCCCATGGGATGTTCTGTAAACCACGCTGATGTAAGACCACAATTTTGATTAGTGCAAAATAATATATGTTGTTATGTTGCTGCTAAGGAGACTTCCTTTGCACTAATGTGGTCATCTTCTCAATGTTCCAGCAAATGAAATAGGGGAGATTCATCATTCTCACCCTAGTAAAGTGCATCAACAATTTGATGTGATAGGCATATAGGCGAGAAAAATGGCCCTCACAGCTGAAATATTTAATTATGAGTTTCATCAAGGGAGCATATGAGTCTTCCAGATATCGGAAGGGAAAAACTCTGCTGAGATGTCTCTGATAACCAGCCTTGATGTAAGGCTCATAATGTTCTCTAACAATCTGCTGCCTTTTATTCCATTGCTCACCGACATTTGGAATGCCAGATGCTATAGAAATTTCCTCTGGTGTCAAGGTGAATGTCACACCTGCTAAAGTGACTTGGCCATTATGAAGATGGAACACAAACAACCTGGCCAACTCATGATGATACTGGACTCTCTCTACCATCTCACAGAACTGATAACAGGATTGGTGTTGAAAGCATGTGACAGCAAGAGGGAAGTCTTGCAACTCGACAAGTGAAGTAGGCTCCTCTCATGTATGTTTACCACCCTTGTGAGGTCTCCTTGGTGCATGCATTTCTCTAGAAGAATCACTGTGTGTCTCCTCATCTCGGTCATAGGTAGGATCAGACTCCATGTTGCCAATGTTTGAGTTTTCTTAGATGAGTATGAAGAGATTTATGGTGTCTTAGATTTTTGCTACCAAAGATGAAAATGTATGAGGGACTGTGGAGAGAATGTATAAAGGGTTCTGGGAATGTTGTTGGTAGGATTTTGGGGAATATGGGGTTTAGGGACAGTAAGTAGGCTTAGGGACAACAATTAGGGTTTATGAATTTGTAACTAGAGTTTGGGATAGTGGGAGTTAGGGATATGGGAATAATAAATTTAGGGATATGAGGATTAGGGAATGAGTTGATGAAACTAGAAAATAAATGAGGGAATCAAAGAGTGAGGGAATGATGGAGTGGACTTGGTAGCAAAAACACAACTTGTAAACCCTAAGCAATTGTTTTTGAGCAAAAATTGCAAGGAGGTAGGGTTTCAAGTTTATCTTATTAAATCACCATAAACTTTAAGAGAAACTCATTCACTGGCAGTGGAAGAAGGCTTGACTTACTTGAACAAGTGGAAATTGAGTAAATTTGGTAGTTTGAATGAGTTTGTGGGTGAAATCGGGCTTGAATCCCTGTGCGTCGTGCCTGTGTATTTTTTGCACTGCGAAGGGCGACCCAATGCGCCGCGCCCCTGAAACTTGCCAAATTTGCTGCAATTTTTCTCTTTTTCTCCAACACGGCCTTTCTCTCTTTTTCTCCTTTTTCTTTAGATGCAAATGAGCTCTTTGAACATGAAAAATGGTTTATATACAAAAGATTTTAATTTTTCACTTATCAAAAACCCACTTTGTAATGTTTGCATTTGACTTACTTTTCAAACTCTGTTTTTGGGCAGTTTGCTTTATTTTTGCCTTTGATGAACTGAATGATTTGAATTTTTGTTTGCCTTGCAGGTGATAGAGATGCTGAAGCTTGAAAAGGTGACCAGGGTTGCCACTGAAGCTATTACATATGAAAAAACTGAAATTACATCAAATTTATACATGAAAACATAAAATACTATGTTTTTCCTCAAAACAGGGTTTTGAGGAAAAATCAGTCTCTGAGTCATGTGATTATGGAAATTATTGGTACTGGAACTTTATTTGACCTCCTCATGCGCATGCTGACTGTTATTGAGCATTTTGAAGACTTTTTTGACGAAACCCTAAACTTAATGAGACCGAAACCCTAAAAATGACATTTGCAGATTTAAAGACAAAAAATGACTACAGATGATCTAGATGAATGAAAATGGGCCAGCAGGTAAAGGACATGAGGGAAAATGTATAATAATCCACTACCATCGGATGATCCATGATCCTAATGGAATGCAGTTGATCAAGTGAGACACCTAACATGCAATGCAACAAGAGAATTTGATCACTAACGGAGGGATGAAGATACCGACACTAACAAACATCATACCTCTCGAATGGGAAAAGCATGGAAAAATTATTTGAATGTTAATTTCAATCGATGCAACAGAGTTTTGAAATGGATCCTCCATAAAATCTTCACTAGTAAACCTCTCATCTCTAGTTGCCCAGAGCTTGCACAGTGCTGAAGTCACTAACCAAACTACTTGGATTCTCTGTTGGAGTTATTCAGAAGTGGGAGAACACGGGAAGTAAACGATAAATTATGCATATAAAATATTTTCGACACCTATTTGGGCACTTTGTACTTGTGCATGATTTCATACGCAATGCCCTAATTAGTTTCCAGTTTTGAGGGGAGTTGCAGATACAGTGTCCTTCACTTTCTCCCTATCATTGCATGTCGACAATCTTGAAGATTTTTATCATCGAAAATCATGCACAAGTACAAAGTGCCCAAATGGGTGTCAACAATATTTTAATTTCATAATTTATCGCTTACTTCCAGTGTTCTCCCACTTCTAAAGAACTCCAACAGAGAATCCAAGTAGTTTGGTTAGTGACTTCAGCAATGTGCAATCTCTAGGCGACTAGAGATGAGAGGATTACTAGTGAAGCTTTTATGGAGGAGCCATTTCAAAACTCTTTTGCATCAATTGAAATTAACATTCAAATAAATTTTTCATGCTTCTCCCATTCAAGAGGTATGATGTTGAAGCCACACAGGTAGAGACGTTGCTCAAATAAATCCATTTTAGATGCTTGCAGTGCTAAAAATATTGTAGAATTGAATTTGGGAAGTTGTTCTACCATGCTGAGGTAGAGTCTTCCTTGAAGTTTTGTTAGGCTTTGCTGCAAGAACCCGACTATCCAAATTCTTGATGCGATAGTATGACATATTAGAATCTAGTTAATATATACTACCAAAAAAGTGCAAAGACAACTATAACTAGTTGCATATATCTTTCCTCCCAAGGAATCTTTCCTCCTCTATTCTATACTTCATCTACACCTCTATCAGTGTTTCTTTGCACCCTTTTGGTGCAAATTCTACTTTATACATTCTTTCAACTAGAATCATGCTTATACTTGTGTCTCTCTCTTGTGTGATGAGACAAGCTACCATTGGTATATTGTAAGATGTCATTGATTCTCAGGGTAAATTTATGATTCTCATGTGCAAAAGATTGAAAACATCATTGAATGCTTCATAATGTAGTGATAAGCAATATGATTGTGGGGATGTTGAAATAATTTCATTAACTGCCCTTAATGATCACAACAAGCGTAAAACTAAAAGCGATCTCATCAAAGTTGAAGGGTTATGTGAGAAGAAGCATAGCATAGCACCTAAGATCTAAGTCACCACAAAGGAAAGTTGTTGATTAATTCCAAACACCTTTTATGATAAATGGAATTCAAAAGACATATCAAAGCAAGGATACCAAATGTTGGAAAGATTACATATATTACACAGTGCCCTTCCATAAATCTATAACAATATCTATTCTTTGAAAACTAAGACAGTCTTTGAATTTGAAGCAGAGATAAAACATCTTACCAATCCTATTGTTGTCAATGAAATCACAGCCCTCTAGAGTGTAGAGTGTATTTTCAATCATGGAAAAATATTCTTCTTCTCAAGTAGACGTAAACACATTCTCTATTGTTACCAGAGCAGGATAACTCACTAGCATCGTTGGAAGGGGAGTCAATCCAGGACCGATTTTTTTTTTTGTTGTGGTCGAAGTGTTGCTTGTTTCCATAAATTATGCTCAACATACACTACATTGAATTCACAGCTTTAAATTTATAACAAAAAGGGATATTTTTGAAAACAATTACGCAACGAAACTAAAATATACTCTTGGTCTTCCTCGTTTATTTTATGTATATAAAATATTAACAATAAAACACATATTTAAAGGAAACCAATGATGATTAGTTTGTATATAATTTTGTTTACAGGTATGTATATAATAGTGTGTAATGTTATTCGAATTCAAGCTTCTGTGATCCATATCATAATGTATAAAATATCTTTCGGAAGAAGTCACATTGAAGATTTTGGTCGACGTGTTTCAAACCAACAAGTGTAGTTCATCATGTAATGTTTTATATTCTTACTTTATTTCTTTTTTCTTTTTCTTACACTAACACTTTTTGTATATAACTTATTTATATTGTAACTTTCAACTTTATTTATTAGATTACAATATTTCCCATGACAAATTGTCGTTTAAGAATCTTATTTAATATGACTTAATCTTATATTTTGTATTATTGATTAAGATTTTAATTTTACAAATATAAAAATATATATAAACAACAATTAATTCATGTAAAAAAAATTAATCAACTAAATTCTTTCACCTGTCAATTTAATTAATTTAATGATTTAAATATTTTGTCGTTAAAAGAGAGGGTGGTTCATATTTATGAAGGAATGAAATGAAATACATATTTAAAACAGAAACATAGAGATACACTGAAACTGAACTTCAATTAATAAATAACAAATGTTGAAAATTGTTTACATGTAGAATGAAAGCAAACTAGCTTGGGCAATGGTAGTTTATCTCTGAGAAAATATGTGATGGCTACATGTCTTTTAAACTATGTTACAATGAGGCTCGAAGGTCTTTTTATCATGAAGAAGTAATGAGAAACCTTAAACATCCAAAAAGCTAGCCCTATGAGATGAAGTGTCAAAAGCGATGGGCTTCGATGGGGTTAGTTGGAATGTCAACTTCTTCGGGTCATAACTTTGGCATACGATCTGTTTTTGGCACGTGTGATAACCCATCAAAAAGTTCTATCTAAGGACAACATATTTCAACTGCAAACTTGTTTGCTCATTTCCCAAAAAAATGTCATTTAGGGCTTCAAAACAACTATGGAAGTTATTGACCCGAAAACTGCCAAAAATAGAAATTGTCGAAATAGGAAACCATGTTGAAAAATAAGAAATTGATAGAAAACAATGTTGGGCATCCATGTGGAATAAGAAGGTGGCCACCAATATCCACTTGGATTAATCCTCCCCCCTTAGGAAACAATGGTCCCCATTATGTTGAGTGCCTCCATGAGGTGAGGAAACTTCTGTTGAACTTGGTCCTTGGTGAGCCACTTGCCTTGGCGTAGGAGTTGGTTGACTTTGACAAAACAATATAGTTGGATCCTTTGTTGGCAAGTGTTCTTAATTTGTGTTTCCATGAGCCAATAAGTTGTGGCTTGTTCAATGTAATCTGGGTTGAGTTATATTAGTGTCAGTTGTACAACAATGTCTAATATTGTTGTTGAGAACTTCTGGAATCCTATGTGCATTATTTGAAGAGCCCAACGTTTTGGGTGAACACTTCACCCATCTTCAGGGGCAGGAAGTATACTGATGAATATGTCCAATATGTCTAATATGTCTAACAATGGTGGAAAGTATGGCCAAAGGCGTTCCACATTGAATATTGGGTGTAGGCCAAGGAATGGAGGGATACTTAGCTCAAAAGAATTATCACCCATAACCTTGGTGATGGTGTAAATCCCATATCGGAATGGTCAAAGCTTCTGACAGGCTCTGGTAAGGTGTTACTTCTACAAATGCAACCAAACCTTGTCGCCCACTTGAAACTTATGCAACACCCGATGTTGATCATGATGTGCTAGAAATAATACTGAGAGGGGGCTGAATCAGTATTATCAAATCAATAACTTTTTTATTTCATACTCTAATTTATATACGCTACTTTAATGAAGGTAACATGCGTGTACACGCAACTGTCTTTAAAGCAACCAGCATATGTCCAACAAACTTATGATTCATTTAATTCTTCATATGTTGATCTTTAATCAGTGCATCAATACTTCATTAACCATATAAACAGTAACCATGTGCAGTAATAACAGAATAAACCATCACACATAAGTAACACACATGAACACCAAGATTTAAGGTGGAACCCAATGTGGGACAAAAACCACCTATTGATGTCTTCTTTTAATATAAGAAAAACCTATTTACAATCTTGTACTAGTGCAGACTCATACCAGTACGCAGGCACCCACCTGCAGAAGGCTACAAACTTCTCTCATTCTCCAGCTTCTACTAGAAAGGAATTACAACCCCCTAGCTCTTGTACTAGCCAATTCATTTACTAGTACGTAGGTGCCAGCCTATAGAAGGCTCCAACCTTCACTCATTTTCCAACTACTACTGGAAGGGAGCTCCAACCCCTTGGCTCTTGTACTGGTTGATATGTTTACCAGTACGTAGCCGTAGGCCTACAGAAGGCTACGACCTTCTCTCTTCCTCTAGGGACCATGTTTCATTCATTTTCAAACTGGATACTCCTGGAATACAACACCACAATCTGAAGGCCTCGTTTCATCAAATTTTCATACCGGACCCATCAGGAACTTTGAAACTCAAACTGCATCAACCAACAATTAGTTAATCTAAACAATCAGATCATTGTCACTAGAACATTATGTTTAACCCGGAATTCTGCATCAATAACCATAACCAACTGCAACTTCAAATATCATATTTCATAATGTATACGTTACTTTGATGTGC
Organism: Pinus tabuliformis; assembly: GCA_031772625.1. Classification (NCBI taxonomy): domain Eukaryota; kingdom Viridiplantae; phylum Streptophyta; class Pinopsida; order Pinales; family Pinaceae; genus Pinus; species Pinus tabuliformis. The sequence continues at coordinate 1,349,985,710 of CM062820.1, read as the reverse complement.
AGAACGAACGTGTATATGCGCTTTTACCAAAGAAAACTAGCGTACAGATCTACAAATGCTAACTTAAAACATCACAACTATTCCAGACTTCAGCCATACCCAGATCATAACATTTACAGTGTAAATCACGTGTTAGCATTCAGATCTAGACTATCCATGATCAAACCATATAATAATAATTCATTTTAGGTCTCATGATCATGATCCATCATTAGATCTCATCCCCCATCAACCGCTAAGGTTCAACCTCAGTTTAGATCAAGTAAAGCACCATAAACCCATAACACGCATATTTTCTTTTGATCTCACTCTTCATAAGATATTCATTACTTGCACACTTATCCCTTTGATCTTCTCCTCCTTATATAGTTTTAGGCCTTTCTCAATACCTCGGACCAAAACCACTTAGGACCAATACCTTGGACCAAATACCTCGAACCAATACCTTGGACCAATACCTCGGACCAAATACCTCGAACCAATACCTTGGACCAAATACCTTAATTTTCCATCCCATACGTGCTTTTCCTTTTGTGAAAGTGTGTGTATACGTATACGCTCCTTTTGTTCTGTTAACCCACATGTATACGCTGCTTCGACAAAGTGAGCCAGCGTATACTTCTTAAACTACTCTCTTTCTTCAATCTCTGGATACTTATTTGTAACCCTTTGTTGTTAACCTGTTGCACTATGAACTGTCATCTGAGTGAGTTGCCATCAAGGACAACACCTGTATCATAACCAACATGATGTTCTTTGTACTTAGTATTGGCTTTATCTAGGATATCATGAACCTGTTAGTGAATGTGTTGAATGCGCAATAATCTTTATGGCTTTATCAGCTTCGCATTGAACATGTTCAGATTCTATCTTTGTAGTTGCAAGAGGAATTGCAACATCAATGGAACATAATGGTTGAAATCCTAGGCCCACCTGAAAGGGGTTGTGGCTAGTTGATATATGTAGAGCTATATTGTATCTATGTTGCACATAGAGAATACTCTCATCCCATGTTTGTGGATGCTTAGATTTGTACATGTGTAGTATGTGCACTATCATCCTGTTAATGACCTCTATATGGCCATCGGTCTAGGGGTGTAATGCATTCGACTTTTTGAGCTTAGTGTCCAACAATGACCATAGGCTCGACCATAATGCACTTAGGAACTTGCTATTTTGATTTGATATAATAGTTTGCGGGATCCCAAAATGTACCGACACTTGTTTGAATAAAAGCTTGGCAATGGCTTCCACAGTGATAATCTTCTTGTAGGTAACCAATATAGCTATCTCAGAATATCTATCAAATACCACAAACAAACAATCATTACCATGCGTGGTAAACGGAAGGCTAGACATACAATCCATGGATATTGATTCCCACGGCTAGATGGGAGTAGGTAGAGGGGTGTACAAGCCTTGTTTCTTAATGGTTGGCTTGGCAATGACACAGGCAGTGCAAGATTCGATATATTTTCCAACATCCTATTGGTGTTTAGGCTAATAAAAATACATTGGCAATACTACCACTGTCTTCTCCACACTGAAGTGCCATGCTACCCGACTGTAATGCGCCTCTCAAATCAGTGTGGCATGCTCGCTTGAAGGAACACAAAGGTGTCCCAGGTAGCACAACAATGCATCCCGGAGGTGGAAGTCTAGAACTTTCTTGTCGTCTATTATCATTTGGTATGTGATGGTGAATTATGGATCATTTTTGTAAAGTTGTGGCCATCAGGATGTCTCGTGCTCAAAAGAGATGAGAATTATGCCAACAATTGGGGGTCATCTAAGGTAGTATGTGATGTGATTGTTGCTACCCTTCTTGTGTTTCATGTTCAAATGGAATTGTTGCAGATATGTGGACCATTTTTTATGGCGGTCGTTCTACAACTTCCCTTGTGTTTACATAAATTGAAGAGGTCAATAATTCATTTGGATGATCATCTCCTTCCCAAGAATTTAATGTTTCCATTGTTGATAGACCTGCACAATAGAATGAATTTCCTTATCATAAGTGGGGTACCTTTGAATAGTATCAAATAGTGTCTCACTGTGATAGGCCATCAGATGTCCTTGTTGAGTGAGGACTACAAAGGTGAGGACTAGTGCAAAGGAAAGGTGGTGTTTCACTTCAATGAATGTCTTCTGTTGTGACTCAGACCAAAAAAAACATTTCTTTTTCTCCACCCTTGGTAACTTGACTTAAGGGCCAAGTGATTTGAGAGAAACCCAACACAAATATCCAATAGAAATTAGTAACGTCCAAGAATTTTTGAAGCTCTGTTAGAGTCGTTGGGGCCAACCAATCCCAAATGACTTGGATCTTAGTTGGATCCACATGCACACCTTGATCATCAATTATGTACAACCTGTGAATCCCCTATCACTTGTAAGTTTAGATTGTTGAAGTGACATAATTAAAATGAATAACATAAACAATTGATTTATATTATTGTAGTTCTTGTTAGGTTCATATTTGTGTTCCTAGACTAAATTCTTAATTCACATTAGTCATTTTTAGTTGTATTACTTATTATCTAGTCATATATTTTAACTCAAGACTAAATTAGTCATTTTTAGTTGGTTCACTAAAGATTGTTCATTTTTTTATAGTATTTCACTTGGAAAAGTTGTGGTGACTAAATTTTTTAGTCACCTACTCACTAGTTTCACCATTTTCTATTAGTGCTCGCTTCTTCTGTTTAAATTTCTGCTCAATCTTGACAGCATATCAGAATGTTGCACCAAGCAAGGAAATGTCTAAGAACTCCTTTTTTTCCTAGATGTATTTTTGTATACAACTAGGGCACTTGAGTGTCAAATGTTGCTTATAGTCCTTGAAACCCAGCTTCGTGCATAGGGTATGAAATATATTTGTGAACTCCAACACTTCTTGGTCCCTTTCTTATTGTAAAATGGTACATTTTGTGTACTTGTCATCATAACTCCCAACAAGGTAATATTGTTCCTTAACAACATCTTGGAAAGAGTCCCAAGAGGGTGTAACCAAAAAAGTGAGGTTTCATCCTCGACCCTTTGCTCACAATAAGCTTCCCACCAATCCTTGACATGGGTGACGACCTTAAGGAGTGAAAAAGTAATTTTTCTCTGTCAAAATAATTATGGACCAATAAATATCCTTTTGGCAGATTTAACCACTTATCTAGAGCATATGTGTATATCTGGCCTTCAAATATAGGAATGTCAAAATTAACTTGTACCTTAAAGGGAGTGGCACCTCTGAAGTGAAAATTGGATGAAGATGCATCACCCATTGGTATTTGTCAAAGGATCTGCACAAAATTATCCATCATTTTGTTCCTTTGTCACTTGAGGCTTCTTCGAGCAAAAATTTGATAATATATCCTACTCCCTCGTCTTTCTTTTCTTTCGCCATGGGAGGCTGTCGAGGTCGGTGAGGTCGTACTTGCGTGGGCTCAAGCAATTTGAGTCCCAACTCCTTATACCCCAACCTCATTGGGGACATGGACAAAAAAACAGAGAAAGAGCAGATCACTCTGATACCATTGATCCATATTTATGAAGGAATGAAATGAAAGACAGATTTAAAATAAAAACACAAAGATACAGTGAAACTAAACTTCAATTAATAAATAACAAATTTTGAAAATTGTTTACATGCAAAATGAAAGAAAACTAGCTCGGGGAAGGTAGCTTATCTTTGAGAAGAGATGTGACAGCTACATGCCTTCTAAACTTTGTTACAATGAGGCTCAGAGTTATTTTTATCATGAATAAATTACAATGAGAAGCCATAAATATGAAAAACTCTAACCCTAGGATATGAAGTGTCAAAAGTTATGGGCCTTGATGGGGTTAGGTAGAACGTCAACTTCATGGGTCATAACTTTGGCATACGATCTCTATTTGAGTTGCATGATAGCCCATTAGAAAGTTTTATCCTAGGACAACAAATTTTTAAAATAAACATGGATCAAAAATCCTTGTTTTCTCATTTCCCTAAACAATGCCATTTAGGGCCTTAAAACAACTCCCGAAGTTCAAGACCTGAAAACTGTCAAAAAATAAACAAATAGATAAATAAAAAAAAAACTACTGAAATAGGAAGTTGTGTTCAAAAAATAAGAAACTGATAGGAAATAGTGTTGGGGGTCCAAGTGGAATAGGTGAGTGGTCACCAATATCCACCTAGACTAGAGGGTTCTTTTAATTTTTCTTGCATAAATCAATATTGTAATCAAATTCTCTCACATGATGTTTAGGGTTAGGGTAGTTATTTGTTTGTTTGTTTGTTTTATTTTCTTTCTTTGTCAAAGTTGTGTGATTTAGGCTTATTCCTCACAAGTGACAACCTCTTGACATTATAGAGGAGGGTTGAGTTGCACCAATCTTAGCATGGACTCAATCCTCCTATTGTAGCTATAAACACAGGGCAAGTGCTCTGGTCACTTGATTCAGGTGGATCTCCAAACACCAGTGGCATGAAAAAGGCTCAAAATTCAAAGTGGCAGAAATTCGATTAACTTGACATCAGATCGAAGTGCTTGTCACCCTAATTCAAACAGCGTGAACGGCACTCCAATCCGAGTCCGTATGAAGAAGATAAAATCGGTCAAAGTTAGGGGTTGACTTACCCATGTGGCAGGCTTAAGGAGGGTGCAATTTGGCAAGAATCTGACACCGAAATCTGGCCAGTTTTCTGCGCAAAATTGTGGGTCTGTTAATTTGTCTAATATCCCCTAAGGTTCTAGAAATTTTCTAAAGTGGGCGGCAGGCCATAACCCCCGCCGCCACTGTTGGAACCTTTATTTATTTTTAAATTAAAAAATACAAAAAAATATGGGGCAAGTGGCCATGACCCCACCGCCCCTGGAACCACCACACAACAGGCATTAAAAATAGGGGCGGGCATCCATGACCCCTCTACCCCCAATAACAACATTAATATATAGTATTAAGGGGCGGGCAGTCAACCTCGTCGCCCCTCCACGTTACCTTACCAATATATATATACTACGGAGATGGGGCAGCGGGCCACCAGAACGATAGACCCGCCGCCAAAATTAAACATTGAATATTGTTATGTTAAAAATGGGAGGGGCATGATTTGATCCCCCGACCCCTCCTCAACCATTTGATATTTTATACCAGTGCGCCATCAGTCCCTCTTGGGATATTTGCCCAAAAAACAATATATAAACCTTTCTGCACAATGCACCAAGGAGAGAGCATGCACATTTTTCGAGGCATATGATTTGCAGGAGACGAAACTGTGAGAAGGCCTATGACAGGGTGCAGAACCTTGCCTGAGCACATTTTTTAGGGGGTCAGTTTTGGTCCAGTGTCAGAATTGGGAAAGTTTTATATCGATTTTGCACCTCTCAGCGACAAGAACTCAATGGTGATGTCAATTTCTGCAACAGAGCTCTCCATTTTTTGTTCATTTTCTAGATTGGAGGTATAAGACTCCTTTTGCAAATGTTGATTGTACTTCTTCTTTTCTCATGCCACTTAATGAATGAAGGCCTCCCCATTGATTGAGCAGGGCCCGAAGACGTAGTCCAAATTGGACGAACTCCATTATCAAGTCTCTTGTCTTCTTTCATGCTTTTATGTGTTTCTCCTCTTCTCTCATGTGCACATTAAATTTCTATGGTTAAGCTGCAATTTATCCATGTAATTCTTTAATACATCTATAAGCAAAAGATCTTGGATCAATTGGTATCACAACAGGTCTTTGTAGATGTGAATTGAATGTTTATATGCTAACAAGAAACATGCTCTGAAGAGGCTAAGGGAAGCTAAAGTCTTTCAATCCCAAAGCGAGGCATGCACATCAAAGGAGAAACATGGCAGATGAAGAGGCTCGTTATGAAGAGGAGCGCAACTACCGCAAAACCTTCTATACAATGGCAGAAAAGGTCGATCAGTTGCTTTCAAGGCTGGAGAAAGAAGAAGAGAGAAATCCAGAAGAACAAGGTTCAGTGCATGGAAATGGTGGAGAAGAACCCCCTCCTTCTCCTTCCACGAGTGAAATTTCTTCTTCCTCTCATCACCATCATCATAGAAATTCAAGGGATGCATCTAAGAAACCTTTCTTTAAATTATATGTCAAATTTGATCTTCCCATGTATAATGGTGAAAGTAATGCAGAAAATCTTAATAACTGGATTAGGCATATTGAAATTTACTGCAAGATTCAGCAGATCGAAGAGGATGAGGCAAAGATTCAGTTGACCTCTCTTCGGTTGAGTGGCACCGCTCTCGTTTGGTGGGAGAGAAAATTGTGAAGCAGTAAGAATGTGGGTAATCTTCTTTCCTCATGGCCCAGTTTTATTTCTGCATTAAAGGAACAATTTTATCCCTTGGGTTACAAGAAAGAAGCCTTAATAGATTGGCAATACTTAAGGCAAGGCAAAGGTAAAGATGTTCAAAGCTTTACCAAGGAGTTTAGAAAACAAGCACTTAATTTGGGCATTGCACTTGACTCACATGAGGTAGTAACTAAGTATATTGGATCATTACATAGTTACATTAGGCATTCATTATTATTGTTTGAACTAACTACTATTGACTCAGCCAATGTAAAGGCCATTCATCTTGAGAACAGGGGAAAAAATGAAAGAGATGATCATTCCAAGAAACCACCTTTCAAACCTCCAAATGGCAAACCCAAAGTGAAAGGAAAGGGAAAGGAGAAGAGGATGGCATCAACCAATAAAGATGAAGGAGAAAGGCCTTATTGCATTCACTGCAAAAAGGAAGGTTGTGACGATGATCATTGTTGGAAATTGTACCCGAAAAAGAGACCAAATAAGTATGGAGGAAAAGGCAAGCAGAAGACAGTGGAAACTGTGCAACAAGACCTTGGATCTGATTTCGAAGATGAAGCATTGATCACGGCAGCAAGAACAAAAGGTACTCTTACACCTCATGTTAATTTTGAATCACATGAAGGCACTAGTTCAATAGATGAGTCTCTTCCTAATGAACGAAAGAGAATTGAGTTATTTCATATTAGAGTTGTCATAAATCATACAAAAGTGGAAACTCTATTTGATACCGGATCCCAAGCAAATTTAATTTCAGAGTCTTTGGTTAAGAAGCTAGGTTTATAAACCAAACTACATCCAAAACCTTACCCGCTTGGATGGATACATGATAAAGCAAAATTGAATGTAACTAAGTAGTGCAAGGTTAAATTTGTGATCGCTTCTAAGTTAGTGGATGAGGTAGAACTTGATGTGATACCATTGGATATCTGTGGCATGGTGTTAGGGAGTCCATATTTATATGATAGAAAAGCAATATTCTTTCGTCATGAAAAACAATACCAAATCACAAAAGATGGGGTAGAATATATTGTAAGGGCTCATCAAACTAGAATCAATGCCAACCTTGTAAGTGCAGGACAAATGAAGAGGTTGGTGAATTCTAGTAAGGGTTGCATGCTTATGGTTGTAAGGGGGAAAGATGCAGAATTATCTGATGCTTTCCATGGCTGTGATCATGTGCATAAAAGGAATTATGTGAATTAATTTTTAACTATGATGAGATGTTTCAAGAACCAAGGGGATTACCTCCAAAGAGGGAAATTCAGCATGAGTTCCATTTGCAGCATGACGCTCCTTTACCAAACATTGGCATGTACAGGATGTCGACTATTCAAATGGAGGAGATCAAAAATCAAGTGCGAGAACTATTGAACCAAGGGGTCATTAGACCAAGCACTTTTCTATGCGGCTCACTGATTGTCTTAGTGTCGAAGAAAGATGGCACATGGAGGATGTGCATGGATTACCAAGCACTAAACAAAATAACAATGAAAAGTCATTACCCTCTCCCGCGCATTGATGACTTACTATATCAATTAAAGAATGATATCTATTTCACCAAATTAGATTTGCGTAGTGGTTATCACCAGGTTCAAATTGTAGAGCAAGATGTGTGGAAAACTTCCTTCAAGGCCAAACAGGGGTTGTCTGAATGGATGGTGATGCCATTCAGACTTTGCAATGCTCCAACCACGTTCATGAGGGTCATGAATGATCTCTTTAGGCCTTTCATTGATGAATTTGTTCTTGTATATCTAGATGATATTCTTGTCTTTAGTAAAAATTGGAATGAACATGTATGCCATGTAAAGAAAGTGCTTGATGTATTGAAAAAAGAAAAACTCTATGTAAAATTGTCAAAGTGTGAGTTTGGGAAAACCTCTTTGGTTTACCTAGGTCATATTGTTGGTCATGGTCAGTTAAAAATTGATCCTTCTAAAGTTGAAGCAATTGTAAATTGGCCTAAGCCTACTAGTGTAACTGAGGTTCGCAGCTTTTTGGGTGTAGTACAGTATTGGAGGAGATTTATTGCCAATTTCTCTATTATTGCAACACCTCTACACACACTGACAAGTGTAAAGCAAGTCTTTCAATGGGGAGGAAAGCAGTAGAAGTCCTTCGAAGCATTGAAAGAAAAGATCAGCACCGCACTGGTCTTGGCCTTACCAGATCTCCAGCAACCATTCAAGATCGAGACAGATACCAACGGATATTCCATGGGAGCTGTATTGATGCAGCAAAAGAATCTGATATGTTACCATTCAGATAAATTCTCTCAAGTTGTGATAAACTATCCCACTTATGACAAAGATTTATATGCCTTGGTCTAGAGTGTGAAAAAAGGGGAAACACTACCTGATCGGCAAGGAGACCATCATCCATATAGATAACCAGCCCTTGCAGTATCTTCAATCACAAACCAAGTTGCAGCAAGCTCATCATTTCAGGTGGATGGGTTTTCTTTAGCAATTTCATCTGGTAATAAAGTATAAGAAGGGCACTAGCAACAAAGTGGTTGATATGCTATCTCGCCCTCCTATTTCTGCTTCTGTTATTTTGCATAATGCTTCGTTATCTTTTGAAAGTTACGCTGAGCAATATGCTAACGATGATGACTTTAAGGAAATTTATGCAAAACTAACCCATGGTTCACAAATGGACAACTATCACTTGCAAGGGAAATTGTTGTATCACCTTGGTAAATTGTGCATACCCACAAGGGAAAGGGTACATGTAATCCGGAAGGCCCACACCTCCCTTGTGTCTGGTCATTTTGGTGTTGAAAAAACTTTGTGTCATGTACAAAGATTTTTCTTTTGGCCTCATATGAAGAACATTATGACTCGCTATGTAAAGGGATGTGTGATGTGTTATGTTTCAAATCCCTCTAATAGAAAACTCAGGATCTACACACCACTCCCTATTCTGAGTCGTCCATGGGAAAGTGTGTCGATGGATTTTGTAGGAGGTTTTCCTTTGTCTAGAAAAGGTCACGACTATTTGTATGTCGTTGTTGACTGTTTTAGTAAGATGTGTATTTTAATGCCTTGTAAAAAGCAAATCACTGCAGAACAAACTGCTTATCTTTTCTTTTAGCATGTTTGGTTCCATCTTGGGTTGCCCACATCGATTGTGTTAGATCGGGACTCTCTCTTTCTCGAAGATTTTTGGACCAGCCTGTGGAAGATGATGGACACCAAGTTGAAAAGAAGCACGACATTTCATCCATATACTGATGGACAGACAAAGGTTTTCAACTGCATCGTGGTACACTTGTTGCGAGGCTATTGTGGAAAACATCCTAAGTTGTGGGATGAGCATCTTCCAAATGTGCAGCATTCCTACAATCTAGCAGTGCACTCATCTACGCATTGTTCACCATTTGAGACATGTTTTTGTTACCTACCCAAAGATCCTTTTGATATGGTCTTTGGAAGGGAAGATGACTCCAGTGGACGTGATGACAGGGACAAAGCGCAGCAGTTCATTCTGTGGATCCGATTGATTCACCAAGCAGTACAGGAGCAGTTGGAGAGAAGTCAAGCTTGGTACAAGGGTCGACATGATAAACACCGAGTCGAACATCAATTTCAAGTGGGCGACAAAGTTTGGTTCCATATCAGCAAGGACAGAATGAAGGGAGAAGGGAAGCAGTTGCGACCAATCCGATATGGTCCATTCACCATCTTGGAGAAGATTGGAGACAATGCCCTTCGTCTTGATTTGCCAACATATATGCAAATGTACTCCATAGTGAATGTGGAAAAATTAAAGCTTTATGAGCCACCATTGATTATGGACACTGAAGAGGTGGGATCAATTCCTACACTTGATTATTTTTCACCAGAGTATCTCGATGAGTTGCCTGAAGATATCATCCTTGACAGAAGAACCAAGACTTCATGATGGGGAGATGTGGAATACCTTCGAGTTGGGTTCAAAGGGATGCACCCTAGCAAGGCAAAATGGTTGGAAAAAGAAAGAGTAACGGAACAATTCCCTCACTTTCCAATTGATTGATAAAGCTTTTGATGGTCCAAAATCTCCTCAATGGGGAGGATTGATCCAAGTGGATCTCCAGACACCAGTGGCATGAAAAAGGCTCAAAATTCAAAGCGGCAGAAAGCTAATTAACTTGACATGAGATTGAAGTGCTCGTCGCCCTGATTCCAACAGAATGAACAGCACTCTAATCCGATTCTGTATGAAGAAGATAGAAGCAATCAAAGTTCGGGGTTGACTTACCCATGTGGTATGCTTAAGGAGGGTGCAATTTCGCAAGAATCCGGCACTGGAATCCGGCTAGTTTTCCAAGCGAAATTGTGGATCCATTAATTTGTCTAATATCCCCTAAGGTTCTACAAAATTTCTAAAGTGGGCAGCAAGCCATAACCCCCATCGCCCCTAGTGGAACTTTTATTTATTTTTAAATAAATAAAAAAATACAAAAAAATATGGGGCGGGCAGGCATGACCCCGTCGCCTCCGATAACAACATTAATATATAGTATTGCAAAGCAGGAAGTCAACCCCACCGCCACTCCACATTACCTTATCTATATATATATATATATATATAGTATTGCGGAGCAAGAAGTCAACCCCACCGCCACTCCACATTACCGTAGATATATATATATATATATATATATATATATATATATATATATATATAATATATATATATATATATATATATATATATATATATATATATATATATATGTATGTATATATATAGAGATATATATATATATGTGTGTATATATATAGAGATATATATATATATATAGATATATATATATATGCATCGGAGATGGGGGAGTGGGCCACCAGAATGTTGGACCCACCACCAAAATTAAACAACGAATCTTGTTATGTTAAAAATGGGAGGGGCGGGATTTGATCCCCCAACCCCTCCTCAACCATTTGATATTTTTAACTAGTGCACCACCAATCCCTCTTGGGATATCCTCTCGAAAAAAAAAATATAAACCTTTTTGCACAGTGTGTCAGGGAGAGAACGCGCATGCTTTTCAAGGCATATGATTTGCAGGAGGTGGAACCGTGCACAGACCTGTGACAGGGGGCGGAACCTTTGCCTGAGCACATTTTCCAAGGGGTTAGTTTTGGTCCAGTGTCAGAATTGGGAAAGTTTTATATCGATTTTGCACCTCTCGACGACAGGAACTCAATGGTGATGCCAGTTTCTGAAACAGAGCTCTCCATTTTTTGGCCATTTTCCAGATTGGAGGTATAAGACTCCTTTTGTAAATGTTGATTGTACTTCTTCTTTCTCATGCCACTTAATGAATGAAGGCCTCCCCATTGATCGAGCAGGGCCCGGAGACATAGTCCAAATTGGACGAACTTCATTATCAAGTCTCTTGTATTCTTTCATGATTTTATGTGTTTCTCCTCTTCTCTCATGTGCACAATAAATTCCTATGGTTAAGCTGCAATTTATCCATGTTATTCTTTAATACATCTATAAGCAAAAGATCTTGGATCATCACTTCTCGCTAGCCACTAAGAAGTTCAAGGTGTTGGTGCTCGGAGCATCCCATCTGAAGACATCAACATTGCCCACAATTTTTAGGCATAATAAATCATTGAGTTGTAATTTTCATAGGCCTATTTAACCTCTTTTTACCCATATGCATTGGAAATTTTACCTATTTAATTGATATAGGCCTTGGTTAACACATTAATATTATGTATGGTTAACACATTAATATTATGTAAATATATTTTCTAGGTGTTGTAGAGTTCTAAAAGAGTTTGTTGGTATAAAAATTGGTAAGATCATAATCCCCCACCTTATATATTTTCTTTAGTTCTCATCCTTTTCATCCCTCATATGTGTTGAGGAATGAAATACCATGTCAAGTGGTCTTGCACACAAGTCCCTCACCTCTCCTTCTTCCCCTCTCATTTCTTTAGAAATAAGACCATACGAAGTTGGCTAGCCTCTACCTTTACCCAAGACACTAAAGATGAGTGTAAACAACTTATATATTTAATAGGTTGGATTTTCCATAGACGTAAGATTTTTCTTATGAAACCAACTACATTTGTGCTTACAGATCATTTATATAATCATTAATGTTTCGAAAAAATGAATGCACACTAAACCTATTGCAAAATACAATAAACTATGAAATGAACATTTGATTTATAATAGGTTGAAGATATTTATTGTATTAATTAAGTATCAATTAAATAATATTTTGCATTTATTATTTATTAGTTTTAATGGTAAAATCCTACATAAAACCCCGAAGTCTACCGATTTGGGGCCCCTCCTCCTAATTTTTTTCAAATCAAATATTTTTATTGCTTCATCTATTAACCATCCTCTCTTCTCTTTTAATAATTGAGCATTTTTTGTTTGAATGTTTGATTCTTACTCAATTGGCTGTTGTCTTATTCCACCTCATGTTGCAGTCATGATTGAGTATGGTAGTAGTCTTGTCAAGATTGTTTGTGTTAAACATAATTTCTTGTTGCATGTGTCACATTTGCATGTGATTTTGTGCCTCTTAGTTCTTTAACTAACTCTTATAATTTTTTAAAATTAGAGAGAAAATAATAATAACAATAACGTAGCAAAAAACACATGCACTCATAATTTTATCCTAGAAAACCCATCCAATAGATGTATTATTCCCTTGACCAACCCCAGTCAATCTGGCCAAGTGAGTCTTCATTGCTCACCTATAGGCACATTACAATGGAGCATACCCAAAATTTGTAAAGGTTTCATTACATGTAATCGATGGAATACCAAAACCATGGGCCCAAAAACCAACATTGTTGGCCTAACTCTTTCGCCGACTCAAGTTTAATTGTACATTTTCCACTTTAAATTTGACTTGGGACTTCCCTTAACCAAATCAATCCAAGTGATCTTTCATTGTTCACCTCCAAGGCCAATCCCACCCAAAATCTATAACAAGTTATTAGGGAATCTCACATTCTCCCCTATCACCTAGGTATATGTCTAGACTTTATTGGTAATTTACCAAGGGTTCACATGTCTCACCAAGTATTACAGTCACATGCCTAATTAGATGTAATTAAAAAAATAACTCTATTATATTTTTTTCCATTGTTTTTATCTTGCCATTTATGTTTCCATCCTCTTTCCTTGCCATTTCTTTTACATAACTAAGCCCATCAATGCTTTGCTTCCACATTCTCGAGTTATGTAGCTACATGGCCTCCTCCCACTTGAAGTTAGAATGCCTCTTGATTCATTACTTGTTATGCACACTTTTCAACATCTGAGTGATCTCTTCATTGCAAATTCCATAGCCACCACTGGTTTGATTTAATTTTCTAATAATCATATCAACAATTACTACAATTTTTTTCCTTCATGATGTTGAGAAATCTAGGGGCAGAAAGTGTAGGTGATTTCTCTTACTTGATAAATGATTGTGATATATTTTTAATTTGCTTGATTAGATTCTTATTTTTGCTTATTATTATTAGTGTTCTTCTATCATCAATTAGCTACCAAAAAAAAATAACAACGAGACAATAGGACATAAGATGTAGGCAATCAACCAAGGCCAAAACCTCTCTAATATTGAGAGGAAAACCCAAATGAATTCTTCTTCTTATAGAAACTTTTATTGACGAATTCCAAGACCTGGAGCCTTGACCAAGGCCCCTCCAAGACCAATTCAACCTTACCTTTGATATTTGTAACTTAAATCTTGAAATTTCAACTTCGACCTTGATTCTACTTCGACACTGCAACACTGAAATTTTAGATTTGCAATATGTGACTGCAGTTCGTACTGTAGAAACCCTAAATCAGTTAAATGATGTACAATATCTCTTCCTTCCTCCTTCACTTGGATATAGGTTGCTTCCTCACTAATTCAACTTGCAAAATTGACCTTCTTTTACTAGATTTTGGCCTCCTATGGTAGATGTAATATCTCGGTCTAGTCTGCATCAACGAGATTCCCTAATCCTTCACACATTTGAGAGTTTAATCCAAAACAGGCCCAAACAATTTGGTTATTCCTTCTTCTTCCTTTGCAAGGATATGACCCTTCTTTGTGTCCCTTGATCAAACTTTCTTGTGCTTGAGTGAGTGCTCTTCAAATGAGGTCGATGGCTCTATATAAAGGCCTCTTAACACATCCTTTTAGGCCAACTTAAAGTGTTGTTAGGCTGACTCGTTTCTCCATGAGGACAACTTGATGCTTTCACATTTGTCATGGTCTTTGAGGGTCTTTTGACTCTAATTTGACTCAAATAAATTATTTTTACAATATGTAACATGCCCAAGAAGGGTCTCTCATACATGACAATGACATTATTGACTTTATGACAAACCTAGAAGCACTCAATGGGTGCTTGACCTATAAAATAAATTATATTGAGCATGAAATCCATGCCTCAAGACTCACAATAAATTTATTTTTCTCTTTTCATTAAATACATAAAATCATAATTATATATGTCATTTTTTTTTGTAAGATTGGTTGGAACTTTTCATTCATTTTCGTAAAAAAGCAGGTTACAACCATAATTCAAGAGGTTTGGTGGCCTTAACCTGCCCAGAGGGAAACCATGACTGTTGGCCACCAAACAACACTATATACTATAGAAAAACATAAAATTTTAAGTTTGTCTAACAATGCCTTATAAGACTGAATTTCTTGAAGCCTTCTAAAATATAGGTACTTAAAACAAAATATCTTAGCCTATATATTATCCATATAAATTTAACAAAATTTAAAACAAAATTGAGTCGAGCATAATTTTATTCATCTGAGGAGTCCATGGGAGTTGGATCTTTCACACTCAAACTAGGTAATTCAAACTAGGGGAGACAAGGAATGTGTTTCTCGATGCAGTTGAGACAAACATTCTGCTGCTAGATTTGAAACTGAATAAGTTGAAATTCCTTATGTATTTGTTGAAGACCAAGATCAGACTTGGATGAGCTAGTTGGAGGGTTCATTATGGATTTGGACACAATATTCTTCATTAACCAGTAGAGGTATACAGTCTGCTTATATTGAGAAGTATGGCCCCTAGAGTGGCTAGGGTCCGGAACCAGGGCTTTCCATTCTTCTAATTGAATCTCAGTGGTGGCTTGTTGTTTTAATTTTTCCTCCTAATTAGAAATAAGTTGAAGTACCTACGATGGGGTGCCTTTCTGATAGGACTATAAATAGTCATGAATAATCCATGAGGAATATTTACATCCCCTGCCCTCGTATGGCGAGGTTGGGCTTGATTATTTTTACCATGCTCCCCTTCCTCGCCCTCGACCGCCTTTCGCTAAGGATCCTGAATCGGAAGAGGGACAATCACACTTCAATATAAGCAGATAAGCTTGAAAAGGTATCACAACATAGAGGCATAGAATACTGAATGTTAGGCCTAAACCCAGAAATTATCCTAAGAAGGATGTGAGCTTGACGCCAAAGACCGAAAACAGCAATCCTTGGCTCCCCGAGCACTCTTAAGACCATACATAGA
Source organism: Pinus tabuliformis (assembly GCA_031772625.1). Lineage (NCBI taxonomy): Eukaryota > Viridiplantae > Streptophyta > Pinopsida > Pinales > Pinaceae > Pinus > Pinus tabuliformis. The sequence goes on along the minus strand of CM062820.1, from coordinate 1,349,969,881 downwards.
AGTAAAATGATAGGAATCATACATACAAAACCCTAACTATTAAAAACCTTCAGAGACAGCGAATCGAACACACAATGAACACAGACATCCATACATGTGATATATAAAAATCTTCATGCCAGAGAGTTCCAATTCATCCCCATGCGATATAGTAATATTCCAAATAAAAATGAAACAATTAGATAGTAAGCATACAACTCATAATAAAACCTGGAGTGTTCCTTCGAGAATTCATGGTAGAGTTTCCATTTTCTTGTAGGCTCCAAATTATCTAAATTTCTCTATCGCATTGACATAGGAGTATAGGTCTCAGGGAATGGACTAGAAGAGGTGTTTCTGGGAAAACTAGTGTCTTTTCGAGCGACTAGCCCTCTAGGTTTGGCAGCTACCCTAGAAACAACAGTTTAAAGAAATTCATGATTTCTTATATGTGTAATAGATAAGAGAAAGAAAATGTGGAACCAACCTGGAACTTCCGCTTAATCCCTCGCTTGATCTCTCTCCCCCTTGACAGAGCTTGCAACTCCTCCCCGTACTTAACCCACTTGGAGAGTACCTATAGAAACACAATAACAAAGAACCTTCAAAGCATCTTGATCTATTACAACATAAACACTACAGAATCAAATATATAATGAACATATAATAGCATTCACAAATGATAACTTTCACAATTTCACAATCATATGGAAGAAAACTTGAAGAACTTTATCGAATAGAAGGGATAATTACAACCCAGTTGTCTAATCTAGCATCATCCTCCCAACATCAATCCCTCTTCACCTCATGAAACAGCAAGATCACACCAACAATACAATGCTCTTTCCTCAAATACAAACTATCAACACTTCCTTGCAATTCACAATATTCCAGCCTCTAGATCTCTTAGATGAGGGATCCATTTATAGATGTGTGAAAGGGTGTGAGTCATCTCTGGTGTTTTGATTAGTGTCATTCCACTTGTTACAATTGGTTCCACTTGGAGATTTCTTTGATCTCTTACTCATCCCTGGGCGAATTCAGAGAGGCAAGTGTCATAGGAGAAGTTTCTAGAAGATTCCATGAGCATCCACTTAGCAAATTGTCTCGGACATTTGTCCATCCTTGCCCATCGCACCCTATAGAAGGCCTAATCAGTATGCATCGCACCTGAGCAATGTATCGCTCAGTATGCATCGCACCTGGCCAGTGTAGTAGTCATTATGGTTCAGTTTAGGCCATTTTTGGATGGTTTTTCAGGTGGAACTTTTGGGGAATGATGTAATCAGATGACCATGTTCTTTTAGGGTATGAAACAACTCTTTTAGGGGTTGATGAGCCCTAGTTTATTGACATATAAGTTTGGGGTTGAAGTGCCCAAATATGTCTATAACAGTTTCCCCCTAAAGCATGAAGTCGTAAATCTTGATGTCGGGTGAAATCTTTTATCATGAGGATCTGAGGTTTCGAATTGGAAGGTGACCTATATAAGATACAATAGAATACATCAACATAATATAATTTTCATGATCTAGCTGAGGCAAGCATTCCCGTTCTCAGCTTTATAAATTCATTTCATGTACATAGATCAGATAGTTGTCTGCAGATGCAGATTGGTGATTCTTCAGATGTAGAGTCATCATCCTTGGTTCAGATGACCAACTGTACAACATCTTTGTACATTTGATGTTTTTATATCCCTTAATATATCGCAGCCCAGATGGATGAAACTAGATACGGGGTCTTCAAGCTCGTTCAATCTTCATCGGATGTACAAGTCAATCCATGTGAAGAGATGTTCTGAAGTCAGACATGGAAAGACATCGCCCGATATGCATCACACCTAGCCAATGTAGCAGTCATTATGGTTTAGTTTAGGCCATTTCTAGATGGTTTTTCAGGTGGAAATTTTGGGGAATGATGTAATCAGATGACCATATTCTTTTAGGGTATGAAACAACTCTTTTAGGGGTTGATGAGCCTTGGTTTATCGACATATAAGTCTGGGGTTGAAGTGCCCAAATATGTCTATAACATTTGCCCCCTAAAGCATGAAGTCATAAATCTTGATGTCAGGTGAAATCTTTTATCATGAGGATCCGAGGTTTCGAACTGGAAGGTGACCTGTACAAGATACAATACAATACATCATCATAATATAATTTTCATGATCTAGCTGAGGTGGGCATTCCCATGCTCAACTTTATAAATTCATTTCATGTACATAGATTAGATAGTCGTCTGTAGATGCAGATTGGTGATTCTTTAGATGTAGAGTCATCATCCTTGGTTCGGATGACCATCTGTGCAGCATCTTTGTACATTTGATGTTTTTATATCCCTGAATATATCACAACCCGAATGGATGAAACTAGATCCGGGGTCTTCAAGCTCATTCAATCTTCGCAGGATGTACAAGTCAATCCATGTGAAGAGATGTTCTGAAGTCGAACATGGAAAGACATCACCTGATTACCAGCCAATAATGTGAGCTATTAACAGACGCGAGAGGAAGCACTGATAATGATAATGACCCTCAAGGTACTATAGTACAATTCAGGTGGTGTGAATATATGATCCGATATCAAACACCACGCAAAATCTTTTGGTCGAAGGCCATTGATGTCAACCTAGCGCCGGAAGTGAGAAACTTTCCACTGAGGCATGCAAGCTTCAAAGCACTGAAAGGGGTGTTTCTAAGTCAACTTCTTGGATAATGAGTTGATGTCGACAAGAAGTGACTCGTCATAGGAGGAACTTGATGTATCCCACATCTACGACACGAAACGAAGCAAATGATTTCTGGAGGTGAAAACGATCTGACGACACAAGGTTCAGGAATGGCGGTCATGAAAGATGAAGGTTGAAGGTATTGCAGCGGATGAGGCATTAACTGGATTATGGTTTCTCAACTGAATGACTTCTCTTGAACATGTCAGCGACACTGAGATGGATTGGTAGCGTTAACCCCAAAAGATGGATGGTGTGGAAGACCAATGGTGAGATGACTGGTTAACGAAATAACCCAACCCGACTCAATAATGGTGATGTAGTGGAAATGTCATGTTCAAGAGCGACCTGCTACCATAAATTTCTTCAAGTTTTTTCCCCTTTTTCCCCAGTCATTGCTAACCAGTACCTCTTTATTTTTGTCAAGCTTGAGGAGGATAACATATGCTTGTTCTATAATTTTCCCTTCGGGCAAACCTGTCACTATGTTTTAACGAGTCTAGCGACAGTGAAACTTGTTCTTGTCTAGAATGGACAATTTTTTCACTATTGTTTTAACGAGTTTAACGACAAGGATAACTCGGTCCTTTTCATGTTTAGAGAGTTTAAAAAGGGACACAAATGGAACTTTGTCTCGTCTAGAATGGACAAGCTTGTCGCTATTGTTTTAACGAGTTTAACGACAAGGATAACTCGGTCCTTTTCATGTTTAGAGAGTTTGAAAATGGACGAAAAGAAAACTCCAGTGGTTCTTTTTCGTAAAATAATCCCTAAAGTCCGAAAAAAGATAAAATAATACAAAAGGGATGACTTTTCCAATCACTTTAACGAGCTGAAAAAGACAAGTGATCGAACTTTTTCGTTAGATAATCACTCATGTCCGAAAAAGATTAAAATATACAGGAGGGATGACATTTCCAAGCACTTTAACGAGCTAGAAAGGCCAATTGCTCGACAATCTTTTCATATTTAATGAGTCTAAAAAGGGTTTAAAGGAGACTCGACTTCGAGGAATGAGTGGTGTCTAGGGTAGCAACTAGTTTCGGGTAAGCTTGGAACTTCTTAAAACATGGTGATTTCTATGAAGAGGTTGGCTAACAAGACCACTCATCGCAACTATTCCTCAAAAAGGGTAAACAACCAAGTGGAAGCATATGATCGACCAAAAGAATGGAGGTGATGAGAGGTACACAACCAAGGCTCAAAAGGCTGATAGAATGGCAATCACAAAGGTTAATTCCCCGAAGGTGGGTTCATTTTTTAACGAGCTTGAATCATGGGGGAACTATGCTCAGTTTTGGTTTCATTTTTTACACAAGCTAGAAACGACAAAACTAAAAAGCTAGAAACGACAATCTAAAAAACTAGAAACGACAAAACTAAAAATTGAAAATGAAAATTGAAAAAGGAAATGAAAAGTTTGCATGCCCCTAGCATGATGAAAAGGAGAGTCTCCAGTAGCCATATGGAAATTTCTGTGGTTAGGTAGGACGGTTTCATCCAGAAGACAAAACACTTCCTTGGCTTCGTCCAAGATAGACAAAGGTGAATGGTGTCTTAGACCAATCACGTAACCTATAGGGAAACTTATCTTTTCAACTAGGTTCGTCCAAAATAGACAAGGGTGCATGCCCCCTAAGCTTCATTACATTCACCAGACTACTCATGCCAATCAGGTGGATGGCATGAAGGTTCAAGTGATACTGCTGATGTAAAAGGACCATTTAGGGATGATGATTGACATGGAGCTATGCTTGGACCGAGAAATGAAGGCTGGTCAATGGTGATAATTTTTCCTTCATGCGGGAAACACATCACTCAGAAGAGTGTTGAAACAATAGCTTCCATGTTATAAACATAGTCATGTCCAAGGAGTAGATTGTAATATAACGGTCTTGGGACTATCATCATGTTTAGATGAATGGTTTTCGTTCTCAAAGTGATTGGTAACTTAGGAAGGATCCCTAACAGTCGACTGGTTCCTTTGTTAAAGCCTAACACAATCTGTGTTACAGGTGTAACCGATGGTGAACCAAGCGCTTTCCAAGCAGTTAAGGAAAGGATACTCATTGATGCCCCTTCATCTATAATAGCGCCAAACATGATCATTTTACAAACTTGTACTATGATCCAGAAAGGTACATAAGAAGGAAGGCGGGATCTTGCTAGTCGATTCCAATCAAAGGAAGTGACAAGACTACTTGGAGGGGGTACCGGATAAACAGGAGAATTAATCCCTTGAGTTACGAGAGCTGGAGGGTTTTCCTCTTGTCTAGATGGAACAAGTGGATTGCCCCCAATTTCATCGGACTCTGAAGTAACAAAAAGAATTTGAATAGTATCATTCTCACTCTCTTCGGGAAGGGTACGATTATCTGAAGTTGAAATTGGATCAACTGTCACCTTGACCTATTGACTTTGGTCAGGTATAGACTCATAAGATTCACTTTCAGAGATAGTGGTTTCGACTGACGGTTGATTTAAGTCAGTCGGTTTTTTAACTAGTAAAGGACTTGGGGAGAGTTTCATGTAGCCAGATGGAAGTCATCGCGGTGAAGCCGGACAGTTATCCAATACTCTTTTGGCTTCATCCAAAAAAGGACAAAGGTGAAGGGTATGGTTCCCTTAACATAACCTACATAGAAATCTAACCTTTCTCGTCTGTCCATGAACTTTACTATCACTAGTTGAAGGTGTGCTATCAACATGATCTCCAGAGGTTGATGACACAGGATGTTGTGAACGGGGAGACCATTCTCTCAAGATCCGAGGAAAGCAAGGACAGTCTCGAGAAAAATGGTCACCCGCACAAATTACGTATGGAAATTTGGCTTTGGAAATTCTAATGTGCGAACTTTCACCAGATGATGCATTCAAAGCAATGGTTGCTTGGTTGCCCCCTTACTGAATTAGCTTCTTCTTCTTCTCCTTCCCTTTCTTCTTCTTCTTAGCCACCTGGTTACTAGCATCACTACTTTCACCAAGCGAAGAGGAATAAGAGGATGGAGAAACAAACTAAGAAGAAGGCGAAGGGTCAACTTCAGTATCAACTGGAGGTTGATTTGATTGCAAAGGAATCACGGCTTTTGAACCACAGAGGTTGGAAAGAGCCATACTGGCAGGCCAATAGTAATTCCTAGAATGGACAATGTAGCCATATATGGAGCACCAATATTTCCCCAAGAAGAAAAAGGACTAGGATTCCCCTCAAAACGGATTCCTTGATTGGTGGACTCCATATTTGTTGCCATATATCTCAACCTAAGATCAACTAAGGAACATGGATGTTACTCTAAATTTAATTAATTTTAATGACGCTTTGACACAACTTTGCTTTTTCAGTTTTTAAGAGCCGATAAAAAGCTAAAGATGACTCTAGTCTCCTTCGATTTTTAATGAGCCCGAAGTGACAAGTGCTCAGATGGACCTTTTCTTTTAAAGAGTCGAAAAGGAACAAAAGTGACTACTCTGGAAAATCTAGACAGAGGGTTTACCAAACCAATCGCAAAACTGCAATATACACCTTGGTGATAAATTAAAGAGAAATTACCAAGGACTTATGTACGGTGGTCAATCTTCCCGAATGTTGTGTTCAATGCATTGCGATCAATAAGGCGGTAGACTCAGCTTCCTATGGATAAATGATCTAAGCCTATTGTGGTCTCCTAATATATACGTGACAGTACGAGGAGCACAAATCCGTGCTAGCACTTGTCGTATCCAGGAGGAGGAATCACCCAACCTTCAATGAAAATGATAGTTACTAGTTTTTACGACGCCAGAACACGTCTCTAGCCTAGACCTCTAGATGTGTTGCGTTAAGTTACAAATTGTTGTTAGGTTCATTGAAATTTATTTTAGAGTTGATCTTGTTTAAATTTTTCCCTTCAATGGTTCACTGCGTGATGATGATTTTGAAATTCCTAAAATGCAATCTACAATGATAAACAATCTTTGTTTATTTTGAGCAATGAAAATCCTAGCTACTAGGGAAAGAAGATTACATTTCTTTCAAACAAAGAGCAAAGAGCACACACTAGTGCATTTTCCTAAATCATTTTTCGCACACAAACTAAATGCAAATGCAAATGCATGTATTTGTTTTTTGTTCTCCTTAATGTAAAAATGCCAAAAAGGAAAACTAAATGCAGCAAAGATCTGAAATATTTCTTTCAAAATGACATTTTCGACAATTTCTTCTTTAAAAGAGAAAGGAAGACTAAACGACACTTTTCAATTTCGAATAGAAAATGCTTTTGATACTTAGAATATAAACAAATCAAACCAAATACATGATGAAAAGTTCAATTGACTATCCAAGGAAGGAAGAATCCACGACACTTCTCTTTTCGACACAAAACGACAATTACGACACTTTTTGTACCAAAGTGACAGATCGATTTAAGCAACTTTTTGACAAAGGATTGTAAATGATGAAAAAATACATAAAAACATTTACTAATCCTAAAATAATGGAGGTTGATCTATATGATGCAAGGAGGTTTTAGTAATGAGGCATTGTTCATAAGCAGCGAAAACAACTAAACAAAACTGAAAACAAAGACAAAAACCCCCAATTTCTAGAATGGAAATAGGCTCGGTTAGTCATCGCACCTGGGCTTCACAGAAACAGGGATGCATCGCACTTTACACACTCGGGAGGTGCAATGCATACTAGTTTATAGTGACAGATAATGTGATGGGCCAGGGAGCGCAACTGAAGTGGATTTTGGCTTAGATGTGCAGCTGTTTTCAATGAGTTAAGTTGAGCTATGATGGACAGTAAAGAGAAAAGTATTAAGGAATGTCTTGAGAGGTTACTGAGCTACCAAAAGGGCATCTAGAATGATTTGTAAGTCAAATGTTTAATTCATAAACTAAACCAGAGATTGACTGAAACAGCATTCATCTACTATGAAATTGCAGAGCAAGAGAAGTTCAAAGGCTACCTAGCTGACTTCAGGCTCTGTCTATAGTTTATAAAATAAACAATAACAACAAACAAACATCTATTTGGTCTTTAGCAGAGTCGCCAATTTGTTTATGGGAAAACTAGTGTCTTTTTTAGCGACTATCCCTCTAGGTTTGGTAACTATCCTAGAAACAACAATTTAAAGCAATTCACGATTTGTTCTATGTGTAATAGATAAGAGAAAGACAATGTGGAACCAACCTGGAACTTCCGCTTAATCCCTCGCTTGATCTCTCTCCCCCTTGACAGAGCTTGCAACTCCTCCCCGTACTTAACCCGCTTGGAGAGTACCTATAGAAACACAATAACAAAGAACTGTAAAAGAATCTTGATCTATTACAACATAAACACTACAGAATCAGATATATAATGAACATATAATAGCATGCACAAATGATAACATTCACAATTTCACAATCATATGGAAGAAAACTTGAAGAACTTTATTGAATAGAAGGGAGAATTACAACCTAGTTGTCTGATCCAGCATCATCCTCCCAGCATCAATCCCTCTTCACCTCATGAAATAGCAAGATCACACCAACAATACAATGCTCTTTCCTCAAATACAAACTATTAGCACTTCCTTGCAACTCACAATATTCCAGCCTCTAGATCTCTTAGATGAGGGATCCATTTATAGATGTGTGCAAGGGTGTGAGTCATCTTTGGGGTTTTGATTAGTGTCATTCCACTTGTTACAATTGGTTCCACTTGGAGATTTCTTGGATCTCTTACTCATCCCTGGGCAAGTCAGAGAGGCAAGTGTCATAAGAGAAGTTTCTAGAAGATTCCATGAGCATCCACTTAGCAAAATGTCTCGAACATTTGTCCATCCTCACCCATCGCACCCTATAGAAGGCCTAATCAGTATGCATCGCACCTGAGCAGTGTATCACTCAGTATGCATCACACTTGGCCAGTGTAGTAGTCAGTATGGTTCAGTTTAGGCCATTTCTGGATGGTTTTTCAGGTAGAACTTTTGGGGAATGATGTAATCAGATGACCATAATTTTTGAGGGTATGAAACAACTCTTTTATGGGTTGATGAGCCCTAGTTTGTCAACATATAAGTTTGGGGTTGAAGTGGCCAAATATGTCTATAACAAGAGGGGCGAATATAAAGAACATACCCGCTAACTTTACTCATATGGCAAGAGGAACTAGCTACACCAGGGTGACAAAGCATGATAGCCTCTCTCTCATACTACCCCGAGCTGACCAAGAACCTTGGACCGCTACCAGAATGTGGAACAAGGTGACTACCACTTAGGAATGAAGCTTCATCGTCTTCAAACTTGTGCGAGAAGGTGTCTCGCTGGCCAGTCCTTACTACATTATCTCGTTGCATGCACGATGCCACATTACCACACCAACTAAACGTGTGAGGGTTGTAATGAGGTCGCCCTCCATCCCATTCTAATTTAACATTAATCATGACTCTGATCCTCAAGGATCCTTTCTGTTGATACACACCCTGATCGAGGGAAATTATGTATGTCGTTATAAATACTAAACCTAGTTACATATTTCAACATTCCATTTTAACTAAGGATCATTCCCTTTTAAATGCCTCACATTAATTATCAACCTGGGTAAGTCTTTTGTTTCAAGAGTGTACACAGTATGTGCAGGTGATGGAAATCATTGTATCTACAGAAAGTAATGCTTTAAGATAACTTATTGATTTCAATACAAGAGTAAATGGATCAAACCATAAACTACCAAACTTGTAACTTCAAAGAAATTAAACTATTCAAGCATCAAAACTCAATCTTAATCAAAAAGCTCTAATTGCAATTACAGGCCATAAGCACATCAACCAAGTGCACTATAGCAGTAATAGAGCTCTTTCAGCTGAATAGAAACTTCTGCATAACAGTAATACACCTGATCTAACCAATAATACTCTGGCTCTCAATTAACAGGAAATAACTCTTATCTAATAATTGAATCAATCTACGACATAAATAAATGAAACCAATCAACAGTAATAAGAAATAATGCGCGGAATGCACAAACTCAACACCGATGATTTATATATCAAGTAGATCAATTGTAAAATTATAAAACAAAGTAATTAGACTTGCAGTAAAAAGGTAAAAGTATAACATCGGGAAAAGAAGTGAAATCCACCAGTGATCGAGCCCAAGCCACCAGTGATTACTGCCTAGTTACTCAGAATATCACGAGCAAATAGAAACACAAATTATATATTACTCATTAACTCCAAATGTCATTACAGTAACAATGTGTTCTTCAAAATAACACTCTGTCTCTTAAAATTACAGCCGAAGTAAAAAGGAAAAAGTTCTATATTCTATTCGTTTTTCCCCTCTTATAGTCAAAGAGGAAAAGAGATAACTGCGATTCCTCAGAATCAGGAGATCCTGAGGAATTTGCGACCAAATGCTATTATCATAACAATCTTCCATCCTGCACTAATCCTTTCAATTCACTTCTCAATTGACCGTACAAGATGCACTCTTTTCTCCTTGTTTAGCCTTTATTGTTCAATAGATTGAAGAACAATTGTCCCATTTGCAAATCTCTGCATAAAAAGCAACTTGAGTTAGTTTTGACAGCCAAATCATATCAAAAGAAGTTTCATTCACTTTCTATCGAAATTCTATTATTACATCATGGCACAAATGCATAAAAAGGAGGAGAAAGATAATGTAATCAAGGGTAAATTTATACCTGTTGTATGGCCCAACATACTCCCCTGCTTACCTTGTTTCATGTCCTCATGAAAATAAGTAGTTAATATGTAATGCAGTTAAAGAGTAAGCAGGAAAGACTTCTTCCTTATACAACCTAAAATTGTGCTTTTGTATTAAATTTGCAAAGGCTATCCCTTCATGACCATCAGGCATCTCATAATCAGAACAGAACAGTATCCCTCAAGAGGGTATCAAATAACAGGGCTCCTAAATCGACATCCTAGCCAATGTGGTCCTTCCCTCAAGATAATATTATTGTATGTGACAAAATGGCCTGCGACAACTTTAAAATTCCTGTAGCCAAATGGTTCTCTGTTCTTGACACTATTGGTGGAGACTATCCATCTCTGTTTGGATGCAAGTAAGGACCTTTCCTGTATGGATAAGAAATACACCCTCCCTGCTTGCACAATTTCTTTATGTATAGGCCCCAGACTCTTAATTACTCCCTCCTATTTCATGAACCTCTTGTGTCTAACAAAAAGATGCAAGGGTTGAGTAGGCTCACCCCTTACCCACAAATCTATTCCATGTTCTCTCCTTTGAAAGGTGTTATAAGCCCTGGATCACTTAAGTTGGTTCACAGCGAAGGAAATGAAGGCCTGGAACTGAATGTCCCTAATAAAAGGGCTAGGATTGTTATCCACCTCCCCGTCTAATAAAAAATTATGCAAATAAAGTTCACAGAGAAGACGTTGGAATTTGATCCCATACTCCTTACAACATTTTATGAATTCTTCAGTTGTCTTCAATTCAACTAACTTGTCAGTCTTAACAGCTTTAATATTCAACAGTAAACGTCTTTCCAACGAAAATAGAGGATAGTTTGTAGCAAGAGATCTGCAAGATAAGACATCAGAATACAAAGAGCAAATAGCATCAATCTGACCCACAACCTTATCTAGCTTGGATTTTACTTTCTTCAGCTTTTCTTCCTCTTGTCTTGACTTAGCAAAATTTCATCCTCAGTTACGGTCAAATCACTGAATTTCTTCTGCAGCTCTTGGTACTGTTGCAGAAGAACCGTCTCCTTCTTATATTGCGCTAAAGAAAGTTGGGCATGTACCAGCTCCTCCTGTAACTCTAGAAGAATAGGATCACTTCTTGATGGAGCGTCATTGAATATTTCTTCTGTCTGGGTGCTTTTGTTGTGAAAGGACAAACCCTCAGTCTGAATAGCCATATCTATCAAATATATATGAAATCCTGTTTGTGTGGCTACCGTCTGAGTAGAAATAAATTCAGTCTGGGTTCATATTGCCTTTCCTTCACATACTTCTATCTTTGTGGCCACAATGACTAACTCAGGAATAGTGCTCGGAGCTTCCCCATTTGCAGCTTCTTTTAATTTCCAATGCAGCCAGTTAACCGTCTTCTGAAGCTTCCAGTATTTCTTCTTCAACTTTCTTAACTTTATTTCAGCTACTTTCTTCTTCTGAGAAGCATCCTCTATAGGAATAGGTTTATCAATACCCTTTGTGTCTGAGGGATCTTGGTGCTCGTCTTGGCTATGTTCCACTATAACCGTGTCACTTGACTAGTTATCAAATTCATGAATTATTTCTGTGTCCACTTCCTCGGCCTGGTCTGCAGCTTCTGGGGAAGGCAAAATTTCCGTGTGACCAGAATCCTCTGTGGATTGAGACTTTTTCAGGCTCTGGTAGTAATCCTTCAGGTTGTATATATGCACTCAAATTTTCAAGAACCTGGGCCATCCCATCCTCAAATTCCTGCAAGAAATAATCTCGGGGGCTCATAGGTGGTGTTTGAGAAGGCCCTGCTTCATTTTCTGGTTCACTATCATCTTGAGAAAAGTATTGTGCTTCCCCTTGTTTTGGGTCAGAATCATGTTATTCCTCCTGTTCTGGTTCAGAATTGTGTTCTTCCTCCTATTCAGGTTCATAATCATGTACAGCATTTGGACTAGATGGCTCTGTCGGGCACTCGGCACTACCCTGAGGATCTACAAAAGTCCTCTAAAATGGATTCAACCTTGCATAATTCTTGTGCTTAGTAGGTCTTGTTACTATATGAGTAGTTCTTTTCCTCTTCAGAACAAGGTTCTACTGTTCAATTCCCAGGGTTGCAAAATTTTGGACTAAAGGGTTTCGCCTAATCTCTGGTGGAGCTATAAAATTATCCCAAGTTAAATCTTGTTGAGCAAGATTGTGACTAAAAATTAGTCTGATCAACCCATGATGACTGACTACAGTATCAGGATGTTTAGCCCGTCTTACTCTATCAGCTATATCATGCAACAATGAATTTAAGAAAAATGGCAAATTGACAGTAAGCTTTTGCTTTAAAATGGCTAAAAGTTTAAGTTGTCGTGGTTTTACCACATCCCATCGACCATCACAGGTAATGTACTGTTGGATGACACTCGCTAATTCACACCATGGTTCTCCCAAAGAGGACGGTTGAATGCCCTTTCCTTTTCGGGTTAGCTCTTCACTTTCGTCTTTGAAAATCTCCACTACGTCATGCAACATTACATGCCTTTCCAGCCATGCTACTCCTTCTACCGACAGCCCAGAAACCTCAGCTATCATAGCTTCCGATACTGTTATTCTTACACCTTTTACTGTGGACTGCCCATTCTATAAGTGCTGTAAAAATTCAAGAGCGATTTCACTGCTAGAGGCCTGAAGCCTGGTGAAATATGAAATCCATCCCATGTGCACCAGAATTTCCATGGCTCTGTCAGAAATTCCCAACATCGAGGGTTCTTGGCAAACCAGTTTTCCACCCATAATGCTCAAATTCTTTCAATATTCGCTCTACAAGTTTCAAAGATTAACACAGCAAAAATGCAGCAGAGAACAACAGTTGCTTTGGTAAAATAGAACAACAAGTAGGCATAACAACTAAATTCCATAATGCCAAGCAGAATTTCCATGATAATTAATGATATTAACTCTAAGACTATCATACTTCCACATGCCATTTGATCATGGTGTTACCGGGAAATCTAGTGTCTATGCAGAGCTGCTAGTCCCACTAAGGCTGGTAGCTACCTTAGAAACAAACAAACTAAAACCACTTTCGTTTTCCTTTATGAGAAGTAGATAAGAGGGGAATAAAGGAGACTAACCTCTGTCTTGGGCTTGGTTCCTTACTTGATTCCTCTCCCTTCTGATAGATCTTTGCCACTCGCTTCCTCGTCTACCCGGCTTCAAAGAGCACCTGTAGAATCAAAGCAGCATAACACTATGTTCTGACGGCAAGGCAAGGGGAAGAACAGTACAGCATTAAAAGAAACAGAGTACACATATAATGATAGGATGACAAGAGGTATGGTTATAATGAGAGCGGAGTGTGTAAAGATAATTATGAATAAAAGATAAGATGCTTGAATTGATGATAAGTTATGCGAGAAAGAAAAGGACAACAATGTGCTAAAAAGTTGCTTTGCTGACGATATTCTTGCCAAGAATGATGCAATTGATCGGAAAACAATATCTCATGCATAAAGGTTCAAAACAGGGGAAAAAATAAGGAAATAACTTCTCCGATAAAAAGAAAGAATAAGAAGAGGGTAATATAGTAATAATTGACGATAAGATATAACTTCAATACCATAAGCAGAGCCTCTGCTGCCAACAGGCGTCCATAGCCTCGGTAGGGTTGCTTTTTAACCCATATGAGCCAGGATCCTCAATTTATAAATGGAGAGTTACAGTGTTGTTTTACAGAAGAGATCAGTGTGTTGGCGTGGTAACCAGATGATCACACTGTCATTCAGTGGGATGTAGCAAAAGTGATCAGGTCAGCTCGTGATGAGACCTCCTGTTCCAAGGATATTCTGGCTATCCAATGGATCATAACCCTGGTGTGGTGGCCATAGTGGGAATGTCACTTTGCTACAGCCTTATGAACATGGTAGGCTGGCTCGTAATGAGACCCCCTATCCTCCATATGAAAACAAAATTTTGCTGTTATTACACATTTTTATGATAAATAGAGGGAGGCTCAATACTCCTTAAGAGTAGGGATGGTGGAAGAAGTTTAACATGTCAATAAAAAAAATATACCCATAGTCTTATTTATTAAAGACAGAGAAGATTATAACCAGGAAGGGTGGAACCAGCATGGTATTAAGATGACCAATCAGTATCAAGTACAGCAGAAAGCTATGCAGCAAAGTAGTATATAAATAATTGTGTCCCTTTCTTGAAAAGAATCTATCATCAAGAAGTTGTCCTGTTAAAGATCATAACGTTAATGGTATTAACTCCCCTCAATAGAATCCATAAATTCTTGTCCTCATAAAAGTAGTGTACTTCATGCCATGAAAAGAAAACAAAATGAAAAACAAAAGAAAAATGTGGCAAAGCATTTGAGTGAACAACAATCGTTCAAACAAGCAAACAGCAATCACAAAAAAGAAAAATTTTGTTGTTCAATTGGAATTAAACAGCAAAGATACGCAAAAGTGTTGTTAAATCGTTTGAACAGCAATAACCGCAAAGAGAAAAAGTGTTGTTCAATTGGGATTGAACAGTAGCTATTCATTTGAATGAATGACATTTGTTCAATCAAAGGAACAGCAAAGCATGCACAGGGGATGTAAAAGTGTTGTTCAGTTGTTTGAACAGTAGTTTTTCAATTGAATGAACAACAAAACACGCCAAAAAAAAGGTGTTGTTCAATTGAGATGAAACAGCAACTATTCAATAGATTTAACAGCAGTTGTTCAATTAATTGAATAGCAAAAACATGCCAAAAATAAAGTGTTGTTCAATTGGATTGAACAGTTGTTGTTCAATAGATTGAATAGAAGCTGTTCAATTAACTGAACAACAAAATCACGCCAAAAAGAAAGTGTTGTTAAATTGGATTGAACAGCGACTGTTCAATAGATTGAACAGAAAAATCATGCCAAAAAGAAAGTGTTGTTCAATTGGATTGAACAGCAGTTGTTCAATTAACTGAACAGCAAAACAAGCAGAGAAAAAGAAAAAGAAAATCATTTCAAATCAGCAATCATATTTACATATTTTACAGGGAAGAAGTAAATTTTATAAAGATGAATTTGTCAAAGGATTGCCTTCTACAGCTAAAACTTGCATGGTGGGGTCCTCACGTATCTGCTGGTAGAAAGATTCTCTGGTAAGTGGTTTTTGGTAGAGGCACACCCGATGCCCATTCACTTTAAAAGAAGAACCAGACCCATCAATGGTGGTTAGTGTAAGAGTGCCATTATCATGTACTTGCTTTATTTCATAGGGGCCTAACCACCTGGTCTGTAGTTTGCTAGGGAAGTCGTGAAACCTGGAATCATAAAGGAGTGCCCAGTCGCCCTCATGAATTGTCTTTTTCTTAATCAGGGCATCATGCCATCTGGCTCTTTGTTGTTGATGATCCAAAATGGATCTAGAATAGATTTCTAAGTCTATAAATATTCCTCACAGAGGAAAATGAAAGTCAACGGATGCTCCTGGAAATAGTCTCATTGTAGAGATCTCTTCCTTTTGAATCTAACACAACTTGAATGGGCTAAAATGGACTTCGGATGAAGAAGTTATTGCAAAAATAAGATTGCCCATTATCCGTAGAAAAGTAGGCAAATCCTTATGAAAATGGGCTTAAGGATTTATATGTGTTCCTTAAGGAAATCGCATCGGAGAAAAGAAAAAGAGCAGACAACAGGCCGAAGGACGCAACAATATATGATTGTGATTATCGCATCGCAATATCGCATTGCAGATAACCCAAGGGGAAGGACCCATAGCATTGTGAAGAGCCAATGCGATGGGCCGATAGCGATAGCACTGATAGAGTGATCGGTGAATCCCTGATACAAGGGCCATTGCGACTTGAGTTGTGATTGCGATATGCGATGGTGAAGATCAGCGATAGCACCGACGCGAGGGGGTCGATGGCGATACACCAATGCGATGGGGCCAATAGCGATATGCGATGCACCAATATCGGCGATCGATGAATCCCCAATATAAAGGGTTGTTGACATATGTGATTGCAATATGCAATAGAAAGGTGAACTCAATAAGTTTATAAGCGTGATTTCATAAGTTTTGAAATCCAGATTTACGGGATTTCTGTGTATTCCCGTGTAATTGGGTTTTTTTGGCCATACGCAATGCGATTGCAATTTGCGATGACAGCACGGACCCAAGAGGTTTATAAATGTGATTGCATATTATTTGAGTTCCGGCTGTAATGCTCATGATGGTGTTTTCATGAGTTTCCTGTGTATTTCCCTTATGTGGTATAATTCAGGAATTATACAGGAGGAAGGCCAAACGACCGGGTTGCCCATGCCCGCCGATTCTTTGTAACTGTCCCTGTTCTAAAATCATTGTGCCACGTTGTAAGTGAGCATTTTGTAACAATGATGCGTTGTAACAGGAATGTGTTATACGCAAAAAGCCACAGAGCCAGTGAGCCAGATGGCCAGTCAAAGAGACAGAGGAATGGACAGGAAGTCGCAGATCGGAAGAATGCCTCACAAAAGCCAGAGAGCACGATTGACAGAGGGAGTTTTGGAGTCGCTTGGAGGTTGAGCGAACCCAGAAGCTTTTGTGAGATGATAGAGCTGAGAACCATAAGGTCGTAGATCCAGAGAGCTCGAGAAATCCACCAAAGGTTGGGGTAATGACAAATGGGTGATTTCCCAAAGAGCTAAGCGCAGCAGAGTTGTAGAGCGCAGAAGGCCAAAGAGCCATAGATTCGCAAAGTGCCACCAAAGGTTGGGAGGACAACGAAAGAGCCTCCAGAGGTTGGAGTCTTGATAGAGGCAGAGTCACCAGACGTTGGAGGTAGAGCCGCAGAGCCAGAGGGCTCAATAGACTTCTAAGAGCCATGATGTTGTAATGAAGTCAGAACAGCAAAGAGATCAAAATGATCGAGTTGTTGTTGGTGCTTGAAGTGTGTTGAAGACAGAAGAAGGAGTTCCAGAGACAGTTAAAAGAACTCTGAGGGAGTTGGTGCAAGCTAGAGCTCAAGATAGCTCAGAGTGCTAATTGAAGGAGTCTAGTCCAAAGAAGCCTAGATCTGGCTACAGAGAATGGACAGCCAGGGATAAGATGGTATTCTAAACCCATAGGTTCAGTTGTAAACCAATGGAGTTGAGTGTGGAACTTTTAAAAGAAATATTACCATAATCCCATAGAGCCTAATCGAGTTGATTAGAGCTCACAGATACATAGCCCAAGAGGTTTGGGTGAACTCCTAATTATATTGTTGTCTTATGTGTTTGCTGAATTGCTACTTTATTTACTGTTATATGTGTTTAAATATCAACATAAGCAAATATACATAAGCACTTGAACAGTCTAAAAACAAATATAAGCATACACCTCTTTCAAGCACTTTTAATTCCACAAATTATCAATCATAAGCTAGATCTTGGGAATATATAAGCTTTGGAGTGGGAAAGGTTCTTGTAAGTTTGACAATAAGCTTTTAGTGCCCCATTTCAGGTCAGGTGGTATCAGAGCATCAGGTTGATTAACCCCACCTTCAAAGAAGGTTATATCAGAACTGGTTATATCAAAGTAAGCTATACTAGAGCAGGTGATATCATGATGCAAGTGGTACCAGTATATGCTTGTTTGACTTGAAAGGTGTTCAAACAGTAGCAAGGATTTTGTTGTTTGATTGTTTGTAAACTGACTGTTGTTTGAGTTTGCAGAGGTGAAGGGAAAGTTATTGATAGCTAAGTCCAGGAGAGGACGAGAAGGAAGAAAGGCTGAAGGCATTCTTATTATCCCAAAGGACCTCAAAGCAATCCTTGAAGCACAAGAGGTTTGTTGCAAAAGATTGTTGAATAAGCTCTTTGTTAATTTTGTTTAAATTTCTTTTGTTCATTTTGATAATGACAACTTCTACAAGTGAGTCCTCAAATTCTTCTTTCCTCACAAGATTCTTTGATGAAGACATGAAGCAAGACTTGTTCACCATGATGGATATGGTGAGAGAAATGTATGAGGATGAAAGGAAGAGCACCAGACTTAGAGAGCAGTTGAATTCCATGAAGGAAGAGCATCAGTTGCTTTCTAACAATTTGCAGGAAATGGAGAGACAACTTCATATTGCAAATATGGACCTGGAAAGGATGCATGAGTTGGAGACATAGCTATTTGTTGCAAAAGAAGCCTTAGTCAAGTATCAGCTTGAAGAAGAGGTAAATAATTCTAGTTTGTCTTCAATTTCCTCTAAGAATGTTTATATTGGTTCTTTTGAAAAACATAGCAGAGGTATAGGGTCCAAGTTAATGTCCAAGATGGGCTATGAAGGAAAAGTCTTGGGAAAAAATTCACAGGGTATTTTTGAGCCAATAACAGTTGAGGAAAGGCCTAAGTATTTGGGTCTTGGCTATGGACAAGCTTATGGAGAAAGTTCCAAAGCTACCATGAAGGCCATTGAAACAGTTCCAAGAAGGAGTTTCATTGCAGATCTTCTACCTCAAGAGTGTGAAGATTTTATTCTTGGGGAATGCAATAGTGTGAAGCATACTTTGCAGAAAGAAGGTGTATATCAGCATACAGTTGAACCAAATAGTTGTGGAAACTCTGAAACCATTGAAGAGGTTGTTGGTGTTCCAAAGGGAGCTACTTCATTCAATTCACCTCCTCATGAAGGCAATAAAGGTGAAAGAGAAAGGTATAAATTTGGTTCTAACCATAATCCTTTTAATTATGCAAAGCATGATAAATTTCCATATAGGCATGGGAAACTATTTGCATGTTCCTTTTGTGATTTGGATAACCATAATGTTTCTAGATGTTGGAAGAGAATGACCACATACAGGAAACTTTTGAAGGAAAAGAAGCAAGAAGCCAAAGGTCCATTGAACAAGGAAAATCATGCTGTTAAGAAGATGCACATGTGTTGTAGTTACTGCCATAAGCAAGGACACATTGCTGAAAAGTGTTGGACTCTAAATCCAACAATGCTTCCACGAAACTTGAAGAAGGTGGAGAGAGAAAATGGCAGGAATGGAAAGAAAGATTCCATGATTGATGTGTTTCAGGATGATTCACATGTTGATGTTGATGTGCAGACAAAGGAAGGATGTTATGCTCTTAACCTGCAAAATGATACCCAAATACAGAATATGTGAAGAAAAGATACCTAGAACACAGAATAGCAATGATTTTATTATTCAGAGAGTAATGTTCACTTGCCTCTTCGAGGGGGAAACCTCCAATAGAGCAGAGCTCGATTACAAAATAAGACATGATGCTCCTCGCAGGGAGTCTCTATCCTTTATATATGACTCATACATGCAATACCACAGACCAATACCGTGGGTTTTATTAATACCATCTATCTAATACTACAGCCCATTTGCAACTAACTGTGGTCCCGTCATTAATTGCGGATTAACCACTTACAATTATTAATATGGGCTTTATTGACTCTTGACTATGACGTGATCCCATTACATAAATAAGGGGGTTAGGGTGGGACCCTAACATGCCCTCCCCCTTAAGACTAGCCTTTTCCTCAAGGCTGAAGCTGCAGAAACTGCTGAAGAATAGTGGTTGGTTCCCAAGTTGCATCTTCCGGAGAGGTGTCTTTCCATTTGACGAGGACTTCCTTAATCATGCGGCCGTGCAGTTGCTTGTCTTGTGTGTCTAGGACCTGTTCGGGTTGAAGCCAGATGGACCCTTCTTCGTCCAATTCAGGTAGACTGGTCTGAATTCTGCAATTGTTCCCAATCACTTTCTTGAGGCATGAGCCATGGAAAACTGGATGGATTTTTGCAGTAGGTGGCAAGGCCAACTTGCAAGCCACTTCTCCAATGTGCTGAAGTACTTGATATGGTCCGTAGAATTTGGGAGATAGTTTCTGACACCCCTTGTCTTTGAGTGATGTTTGCTTATATGGTTGTAGCCGTAAAAAGACCTGATCCCCTTCTTGAAATTGGCGCTCTGAGCGATGCTGGTCTACCTGTTGCTTCATGCGATTCTGAGCTTGATGAAGATTCTCTCGAAGATGGGCGAGCATGGTTGCGCGTTGTTGTAGGAGTTGATCCACTGCTTGTACTTTTGAGCACCCCTTGAGATACGAAGTAGGTGAAGGCGGGAGTTGACCATATACTGCTTCATAGGGAGTCATTTTGGTGGTGGCATGATAGTTGGTGTTATACCACCATTCAGCCAGAGGTAACCACTGTACCCAAAGGTGTTGCTTTTCTGAAGTGAAACACCTAAGGTAGGTTTCTAGACATTTGTTGACGGCTTCAGTTTGACCATCTGTTTGCGGATGATAGGAAGTATTGAGTTTTAGTTGAGTGCCTTGTATCTTGAAGAGTTCCTGCCAAAAATTACTGGTGAAGATCGGGTCGCGGTCAGACACAATAGAAGTGGGCATGCCATGCAATTTGAAGATCTGATCCATGAAAGATTGAGCGACCAAAGTTGGTGTAAACGGGTGGGGTAGGGCGCAGAAATGAGCATACTTCGACAGTCGGTCCACAACCACCATGATGACTGACTTGTTCCCTGACTTTGGAAGACCTGTAATGAAATCCATAGAAACCTCCGTCCAAATTGATGCCGGAATGGGCAATGGTTGTAATGTGCCTGGTGTGTTGACGGTTTCACCTTTGTGGCATTGACAGACATCACATTCTGCTACGAAAGTAAGGATGTCCTTTTTCATGCCTGTCCAAAAAAATGATCTTCTGGTGCGAGCATACGTCTTCTGAAAGCCCGAATGTCCTACAATGGGAGATGAGTGCAATTCTGCCAAAATGAGACTTTTGAGGGTGGATGTTGGTGATATTACGACTCTGTCCTTGTAGCGAAGAATATCATCCTGCCACGAGTAGCCCTTGATGGAATTTGGATCTACCTGCAATTGAGAAATGAGTTGGGAGAGCCCGGGGTGTGAAAACCATTCCCTACGAGCCTCTTCAATCCATTCTGGAATGGGGAGGGAAATTGCTAGCAGAGTACTGTCCTCCTCAAATTGGCGAGATAATGCATCTGCTACACTATTGTCTTTCCCTTTCTTGTAAATGATCTCATAATCATATCCCAGCATTTTGGCTAGCCATTTATTTTGTTTTGGGGAGGATAGGCGTTGCTCCAAAAAATATTTAAGATTGTGATGATCTGTGCAGATTTGGAAACGTCGCCCCAATAAGTAAGGTCGCCAGGTCTCGACTGCATGTAAGATGGCCATCATTTCCTTCTCGTAGGTAGATTGGCCCAGATTCCTCCCACTTAGTTGTTGGCTTGTGAAGGCCAAAGGTCGCCCTTCCTGCATTAAGACGACCCCAATACCTGTACCCGAAGCATCACATTCAATGACAAAAGATTTGGTGAAGTCAGGTAGTGCTAAGACTGGAGTGGAACGCATGGCATTTTTTAGAGATGTAAAGGCCTGTTATGCTTCCTCATTCCAAAAGAATGAATTTTTCTTTAGGATTTGGGTGAGGGGCTTCGCTATGCGACCATAGTTGTGGACAAATTTATGATAATAGCATGTGAGACCCAAAATCCTCTCAAGCTCTTCAAGGTCTTAGGTTGAGGCCATTCCTGCATTGCCTGGATCTTTTTGGGGTCCACCTTGACACCTTCACGCCCCACAATGTGGCCCAAATACTCTACTTCTGCCATGCCAAACGAACACTTGGACATCTTGACAAATAATTTATGCTGGCGGAGCAGTTGCAAGAGTAGATCTACATGCTGAAGATGTGCGGCCCAAGTGCAACTATAGATGAGGATGTCATCGAAGAATACAAGGACAAATTTCCTGAGATATGGTTTGAGAATGTGGTTCCTAAGGCTCTGAAAGTAGAGGGGGCATTACAAAGACCAAATGGCATGACCAGGAATTCATAATGGCCTTCATGAGTTCTGAAAGCAGTCTTGGGAATGTCGACTTCCTTCATGCGAATTTGGTGGTAGCCTGAGCGAAGATCCAGCTTAGTGAAGAATTGAGCCCCATTGAGTTCATCCAGCAAATCGTCAACCACCGGGATGGGAAATTTATCTTTGACTGTCAACTTATTGAGGGCCCTGAAGTCGGGACACATCCGCCACTCCCCATCTTTCTTGAGCACCATGACCACTGGGGATGAATAAGGACTAATGCTGGGACGAATGACACCTGCTTCCAAAAGTTCCTTGATTATTTTTTCTATTTCATTCTTTTGGGTGAACGGATATCTGTATGGGCGCACATTTGGGGGTTGGGCCCCTGGAACCAAGGTGATGTTATGATCATGTTCCCCTCGTGAGGGTGGAAGCTCATGAGGCTTGTCAAAGACCGGCAGATGGTTATTTAAAATCTGTTGCATCTGAGGATGAATTGGCAGAGGCTTGGTTTCGACTGCCTGGATGGCATTAAATTGAGCTACAACTCCATGATTTCCCTTTTTTAACAATTTTTCCGTCCTATGCGAGTTGATGATAGAGGGGGCTCCTGCCTGGAGTCCACGGAGGGTATGTGTGTAGTTGTTCTACTTAAAACTCATATATAACTCCTGGAAATCCATTGTGATTGGCCCAAGAGTGCGGAGCCATTCAGCACCGAGGACAATGTCGCAACCCCCCATGTGTATGGCAAACATGTGGGTTTTCAACTGATAATCCCCCATTTGAAGTTTGACATTTTCACAGCGACCTTCACATTTCATTGTGCCTCCATCGGAAATTTGAACTTGGAAGTTAGAAACTGCTCGTACAAAACAATGCACTGCTTCTGCGACTTTTTGATGGATGAAATTATGTGTACTTCCACTATCAATCAAGACTACTACTGGGCGATGTTTAAGAAAACCTCTGATTTTGAGAGTTTGAGGGGAAGAAATCCCTGCCAACGCATGCAGCGAAATAATTGGTTCGTTAGAGACATTGTCCTTTTGGTTTTCGTCTTCTAGCGCCTCATGTTCCTCAAGTGGTGGATCTTCCTCTGTTGAGCTGTAGCTAGTGGCATCTATTTGAAAAAATTTGGGCTCCTTGCATTTATGACCTGGGGAGTATTTTTCATCACAGTAGTAACATAGTCCTTGCTTTCTTCTGTCAGCCATTTCCACAAGTGACACCTTTTGGACCTTAAGTGTTTGAGTCGTGTTGTGAGCCTGTGGGGGGCAAACTTTAGCGGAGAAATTTGGGCGACTGTATTGGGTTGCTAATGCACGTTCCACGTTACGAGCTACCTTGCAAGCCTCCGTCCATGTGGGAGGGTGGTGCAGTAGGACTTGAGCTTTGATGGCTTCTTTAAGACCGCTGATGAAACATTCCGTGTAGAACACATCTGAGAGACCCCAAGTGCGGAAGGCTAAGGCTTCAAAAGCTGTAATATATTCATCCACTGTACCAGTCTGTCGGAGCTTAGTAAGACGACCCAAAAAAGATGATTCCTGGTCAAAGCGGTCTTGAAGAGCTTTGGTGAATTTGGTCCAAGTCCTAAAAGGTCCAGTGCAACGTTGATGCCATTCCCACCATTGCCACCTTTCATTGTCCAAGTACATGCTCCCCAACATAAGCTGAGTCTCATCATCTAAGATGTGATTCAGTTTGAAATACTACTCCATTTGTGCTATCCATGCCGACGGGTGAGAACTGTCAAATTTATGCATATCCAACTTGGGAGGTCACTGACTGGGTAGTTGGTGGGTGTGCCAGACGTGAGGAGAGTGGCTAGACTCACCCTCATTGTGTCCATTGCCATTATACGCCTCCTCGTGGGCTTGCTCCTTACCCTTCGGGATTATTTTCTCGACCATGCTACATAGTCCGCTAAGCTGAATGTGGAGGGTTTGCACTGATTCTTCAAGTTTTTCCATCCTTTCATTGGCCATCGCTTGAGCTCTAGTTTCTACCATACACCAACCTGATTTTTTTAAAATTGGGACCGCCTAAAAAAAAATTTCACTAAGAAGTGAATGGTACCACCGTGCTCAGCTCGTCGTGCCCCGAAAGATCTCAGACTCTTTTTTTTTTTTTTTGGAAACTCCTAACGGGGTTTTACTCCTTCCTTATCAATACTGCAGTCGCCAAATACTCAAAATGTCAATGCGGCCAAAAGTCTTGCGAAAATTATACCCCGGTATAGGAACCCATCACAACGACTCCGATCTGGTGGATCTGAGAGATCTGAATGGCGGATCTTATAGCTCTGGGCGGCGGAACAGACTGCTTCTGCGGATCTGATGGATCTAATAGATCGAAATGGCTGATCTGCGAACTCGAGACTGCGGGACTGATGTCTGCTGCTGTTGCACCCCTTTGCACAAGTGGATCTAGAAGAGATGATGTGTGATCCCCCGATAGAAAAGGGAACTATGGTCTTGAGGAGTGTCAGGTGCTATAGATCGCAATATACATAAGGGTCTGGCAGTAGTACTCGGCCCAATGTTTCAGGGCTCTAACTAAGGAGGATCGACCGTACCCTTAGCTGTACAACCCGACTACTTTATCATACAGGCGAGTAATCTCTCTGAGTGCTGTTCTCGGTGTACTGTAGCCGCAAGACGGCCGACGGTTTATCTATGGTGAGGTTTCAAGGGAGCCTAGGGGGCTTCCGATATACCCAGAGGGTACGTGGAAGACAGTCCGTGCGTGGTTCTGTCTAATGCGCTACTACTCGAAGGGGTACCCACAGGGGTTACAAGGGAGTCCAACGGACGTGACCACCTCTTGTATTTCCTGCGTGCATGCCTCCCCAAATCCGCAGGTTTATGCGCTCAACAACAGATCCCGTGGTTTAAAGACGCCGGAACACGTCTCTAGCCAAAAAAAAAAATTTCTAAGAAATGGAGATCCCACCGGCCCTGGAAAGTGCTCTGATACCACTTGTTATGCTCTTAGCCTGCAAAATGATACCCAAATACAGAATATTCGAAGAAAAGATACCCAGAACACAGAATAGCAATGATTTTATTATTCAGAGAGTAATGTTCACTTGCCTCTTCGAGGGGGCAACCTCCAATAGAGCAGAGCTCAATTACAAAATAAGACATGATGCTCCTTGCAGGGAGTCTCTATCCTTTATATATGACTCATACATGCAATACCACGAACCAATACCATGGGTTTTATTAATACCATCTATCTAATACTACGGCCCATTTGCAACTAACTGTGGTCCCATCATTAATTGCGGATTAACCACTTACAATTATTAATATGGGCTTTATTGACTCTTGACTATGACGTGATCCCATTACATAAATAAGGGGGTTAGGGTGGGACCCTAACAAAGGACCTTTGAAATGGATTGGTAAGAAATGGTTAGAGTTCTTATCCAATTAAGATTGCATATCTATTGATATAATGCATCTATTTGCATTTCTTTGTTAATGGAATGCAAGTTTTAGGATTTTACCAAGAAGGTGAATGGAAAAAGTTGAGTAGGAGACTCACTTTATTTTTGCAACATTATATTCATTTCAGCTTTGAAAGTACAGCGTACTTAAGCGAAAGTTGAAGGATGAAACATTATATTTCATTTCAGCTTCAAGAGTACAGTGTGCTTAAGTGAAACTTGAAGGATGAAATGCATGCATAAGTATGATATGCATGAACTCAGGGATGTTGATGATTTCCTTGTATTTAAACATGTATGTGTAATTAACTTGAAGGGTTGATTACTTTGTTTTAAACATGCATGTAATGCAATATTGACTTGGAAAAAGTTGATTTGGTCTCCAAGATGGAGATAATGGTGAAGTGTTTCATCTTTGAAAAATAACTTTAGGATCAATTGTTTCTTTTTCTACATTCATGACTTGAAGGGTCAATTGTTTTAAAGGAATGTTTTGTTGGCTTGTTATCTAGTCAATCATTTATATGCAGATGTAAAGACATGGAGGTGTTCACAAGATGTGAAATCTGTTCTTTTGTTGAAGTAGGAGTTTAGGCCATCTAGTTGTTGTCTGTAATCCGATTGTTGTTGACAATATTTCAAACAGGTACAAATGAAAATTTTTGTGAAGCAGATGTAACTTCACATTAGTTTGAGCCACCTTAGATCAATGATCAAGGAAGAGAAGTTCAAACTACCTTCTGTGACCTTCTCAGCAGGAGTTCTGCAGGAAGTCAAGGAGGAAGACAGTTCTTCCCAGGAGAACAAGCACATCCAGGAAGGAAAGTGTTCAAAGGCTTTTGTTCAGAGGCACTATGCAGGGCAAGTGTATGGAGGCTGAAAGAAGAGGGTGAAGTACTCTCATTTACTGTTCAAATCAGTATATCAGTGTTTTGGAGTCCAAAATCTTTTTAGTGGGAAGGCATGATCCAAAATGGATCTAGAATAGACTTCTAAGCCTATAAATATTCCTCACAAAGGAAAATGAAAGTCAAAGGATGCTCCTAGAAATAGTCTCATTGCAGAGATTTCTTTATTCTGAATCTAACACAATTTGAATGGGCTAAAATGGACTTCGGATGAAGAAGTTATTGCAAAAAGAAGATTGCCCATTATCCTTAGAAAAGGAGGCAAATCCTTATGAAAATGGACTTAAGCCTTTATATGTGTTCCTTAAGGAAATCACATCAAAGAAAAGCAAAGGAGAAGACAGCAGGCCAAAGGACGCAGCGATATGCGATTGCGATTATCACATCACAATATTGCATCGTACATAACCCAAGGGGAAGGACCCGTAGCATTATGAAGAGCCGATGCGGTGGGCCGATAGCGATAGCACCGATAAAGCGATCGGCGATCGGTGATCTGCGAATCCCCGATATAAGGGTTGTTGCGACTTGCATTGCGATTACGATATGCGATGGCGCCGATCAGCAATAGCGCCGATGTGAGGGGGCCGATGGTGATACACTAATGCGATGGGGCATATAGTGGTATGTGATGCGCCGATATCAGCGATCGGCGAATCCCCAATATAAAGGGCCATTGACCTATGCGATTGTGATATGCGATGGAAAGGTAGACACGATAAGTTTATAAGTGCGATTTCATAAGTTTTTAAATCTGGATTTACGGGATTTCTATGTATTCCTGTGTAATTGGGTTATTTTGGCCATACGCAATGCGATTGCGATTTGCGATGATAGCACAGACCCGAGAGGTTTATAAATGCAATTGCATATTATTTGAGTTCTAACTGTAATGCTCATGATGGTGTTTTCATGAGTTTCCTGTGTATTTCGTTATGTGGTCTAATTCAGAAATTATACAGGAGGAAGGCCAAACAACTAGGTTGCTCGTGCCCACCGATTCCTTTGTAACTGTCGCTATTCTAAAATCATTGTGCCACGATGTAAGCGGGCATTTTGTAACAATGATGTGTTGTAGCGTTATACGCAGAAAACCACAAAGCTAGTGAGCCAAATGGCCAGTCGAAGAGACAAAGGAATGATTACACACAGAGGAACGGACAGGAAGTTGCAGAGTCAGAAGAATGCCTCACAAAATCCAAAGAGCACGATTGAGAGAGGGAGTTTTGCAATCGCTTGGAGGTCGAGTGAACCCAGAAGCTCATGAGAGCTGATAGAGCCGAGAGCCACAAGGCCGTAGAGCCAGAGAGCTCGAGAAAGCCACCAGAGGTTGGGGCGATGGCAAAGGGGTGATTTCCCAAAGAGTTGAGCGTAGCAGAGTTGCAGAGCACAGAAGGCCAGAGAGTCGTAGATTCGCAAAGTGCCACCAGAGTTTGGGAGGATAGCGAAAGAGCCACCAAAGGTTGGAGGCTTGACAGAGGCAGAGTCACTAGAGGTTGGAGGCAAAACCGCAGAGCCAGAGGGCTAAATAGACTTCTAAGAGCCATGATGTTGCAATGAAGTCAGAACAACAAAGAGATCGAAATGATCAAGTTGTTGCCGGTGTCTAAAGTGTGTTGAAGATAGAAGAAGGAGTTCCAGAGACAGTTAAAAGAACTCTAAGGGAGTTGGTGCAAGCTAGAGCTCAAGATAGCTCAAAGCGCTGATTGAAGGAGTCTAGTCCAAAGAAGCCTAGATCTGTCTGCAAAGTATGGATAGCCAGGGATAAGATGGTATTCTAAACCCATAGGTTCAATTCTAAACCAATGGAGTTGAGTGTGGAACTTGTAAAAGAAAGATTACCATAATCCCAGAGAGCCTAGTCGAGTTGATTAGAGCTCACGAAGACATAGCCCAAGAGGTTTGGGTGAACTCCTAATTATATTGTTGTCTTATGTGTTTGCTGAATTGCTGCTTTATTTACTGTTATGTGTGTTTAAATATCAGCATAAGAAAATATATATAAGTACTTGAACAGTCTAAAAACAAACATAAGCATACACCTCTTTCAAGAACTTTTAATTCAGCAAATTATCAATCATAAACTAGATCTTGGGAATATATAAGCTTTGGAGTGGGAGAGGTTCTTGTAAGTTTGACAAGAAGCCTTTAGTGCCCCATTTCAGATCATTTGAATAAGTGTCATACATTGCAGAGCCAGTAGCCGAGCCTCATCTAATTCATTCATATGTTGTAACCTATTAACTTGGGCTTCGATTAAATCTAGTCCCACTTCTTGGGCTGTCCTTAGTGTTTGTATTTCAAATTGTATGGGAAAAATGGGTTATTTACCAAATACCAATTGATACGGAGAGTATCCAATAGTGTTTCTCCAAGTTGTGCGATATGCCCACAAGGCCTCTGGCAGTCGAGCAACCCAGTCTCATCGATGTGATGAAACTGTCTTTGTTAGAATAGCTTCGATAACTTTGTTGGTGCTCTCCACCTGCCCATTCGCCTGTAGGTGATACGAAGAAGTAATTTTGTGTGTGATATGATGATTTCTCAATGTAGCAGCAATCTTGTGACCCATGAATTGTGGTCCCCCATTAGTAATTACTTCTCTGGGTAAGCCATACTGCACAAAATTTTTGAAAAGAAAGTTAATAACGGTTTCCTCTGTTGCTCTTGGCAACGCTACTATTTCCACCCACTTAGTTACGTAATCTGTTGCAACCAATATATATGATTTCTGGTTGGATGGTGGGTTGAACGGCCCAATGAAATCTAATGCCCAATGCTCAAAGGGTTCTATCACCAGCTGTGGATGCAGGGGCATTTCATCAAATTGGCCAGGGCGGCCCATCCTTTGGCAACTATCACATGCCTGGACAAATTTCTTAGCATCTTTAAAAATAGTGGGCCAGTAGTAGCCCATCTATAGAATTTTATGTCTAGTTCTACGGTCTATAAAGTGTCCACCACAAGGTCCATCATGGAAAGATTTTAGGATATCATAAATTTCGTCCTCCCTGATGCACCTGCGGATGTGCATATCAGATCTCATGTGGAAAAGGTATCCTCCAATCCAGGAGAAACAAGTGCTACGCTGAACAATCAATTTCCTTTCTCTAGGTGTCAAATGTTTGGGCAATTTTCCCACTGCTAAGTAATTTGCTACATCTGCATACCATGGCATTTTTACGGCCACAGAAAACAAATGTTCATCTGGGAACTGATCATCTACCGCCATTGTATCATCTGTTCTTGGCACTCGGGAGAGGAAGTCTGCCACGAGGTTCTCCTTCCCTAGTCGATCCCTTATAGTTATGTCAAATTCTTGCAAAAGTAGTAACCAACGAGTCACTCTTCCATTTGTAATTGGTTTGTTGGCTAAATATTTAATGGCAGAGTGATCAGTATACAAAAATACAGGATATCTAGTTATATAGTTTCTAAATTTGTTTATAGCATAAATAACAGCTAGAAACCCATTTTCTGTTACTATATAATTCAACTCAGCAGGGGTAAGGTTTTTGCTGATGTAATATATAGCGTAAGGTTTCTTGTCTTCTTCTTGGCCAAGAACAGCTCCAATGGTTGTATCTAATGCATCTGATGAAATCTGGAAAGGTATATCCCAATTCGGGCCTCGTAATACTGGTGCTGTCAATAGTAACCATTTCATATCTGTGAAAGTAGTGTCACATTTATCAGTCCATATAAAATCAACATTTCTTGTCAAGGCATATAAAGGTGCAGCAATTTGCAAAAAGTTCTTTATAAATCTATGATAATATCCAGCAAATCCCAAAAAACTATGTACCTCTGTTTGAGTGCAGGGAGTAGCTAATAAGAGGATTACTTGTATCTTTGCTGGATCTACCTAAATTCCAGCTGCTGAAATGTAATGACCCAGAATCAGGCCCTTTGTCATCATCATATGACACTTCTCATGACTTAAGCATAGCCTAGTAGCAATACACCGTTCTAGGACTTTCTCCAATGTTTGTAATGCCTAATCAAAGTCATCCCCATAGGGTGTGAAATTGTCCATGTACACCTCCAATCCTTCATTTATCAAGTCTGCAAAAATACTGAGTATGGCTCTTTGGAATGTAGCAGGTGCGTTGCACAATCCAAAAGGCAATACCCTGTAAGCGAATGTTCCCCAGGGGTAGGTGAAAGTAGTTTTATCCTGGTCTTCAGGGGCAATTTGAATTTGGTTGTAGCCACTGAAGCCATCTAGGAAAGAGAAGAATTTCTTTCTTGCCAGTGTATCAAGGACTTGGTCGATAAATGGAA
Source organism: Pinus tabuliformis (assembly GCA_031772625.1). NCBI lineage: Eukaryota > Viridiplantae > Streptophyta > Pinopsida > Pinales > Pinaceae > Pinus > Pinus tabuliformis. The sequence goes on along the minus strand of CM062820.1, from coordinate 1,349,939,030 downwards.
GGGGAAAATGGTCTTTTTGCGTCGCTTTGTTGAGTTCTCTGTAGTCAATGCATATCCTCCATTTTCCATTCTTTTTGGGGACAATTACTAATGGAGAAACCCATTTACTATCAGATATAGGATAAATAAAACTCACATCTAATAGATTTTGAAGCTCTTCTTTCACAATATCCTTTAGATGAGGATTTAATCTACGTTGCGGCTGTCGAATGGGTCTTGCATCCTTTCAGTGTAGATGTGGTGCATGCATAACTGAGGGTCAATCCCTTTCATGTTTGGGTAGTCCCATGCAAAATCCCTTTATATTTTCCTAAGGACTTGGATAAGTTTCTGTTGTTGGTCATTACTCAGATTACTATTAATGTTCAGGATTTTCCCTTGCTCGATTTGAATAGGATTACTATTATAGACGGTGGCTATTAGTATCGGTTGGTCATTGATGTCTCTTAAGGAATATTCTTCAATCTCATTGTCAAGGACTGCTTCAATCATGTGACATCTCAAATTAGACACTGCAGCAGGGTGATTGATAAAGGTGTTAATGACATCATCTTCTGTTTGATTTTTGAATTCAAGCGCATCTGCCACAATCAACGGTGAATGAATATTTTCTTTTAAATATGTTGTTGGTTGTTTCTGAGTTTTTACAATGGTCAGGCTTGGCTGAGCAGGAGGGTATAAAGCTAGATTCTTAATAGCATTTCCTCTAGTTATGGTCATACTGCCTGTTCGGCAGCCTATATAAGCATCAGTTATTGCTAGCCAAGGCCTTCCCAGTATTAAGGGATGTCCATCTAGCCGATTTCTGGGGTTGATAATAAAAAAATCTGTCAAATATTCCCAAGAGTCCACAGAAACCATCACATCTTGTAATGTTCCTTCTGGCTTAACGACTGAACAGTCAGCAAGTTCCAGCAAGGTAGTGGTTGGTTCTAAGGCTGTGATGCCAAGCACTTTGCAAGTTTCTGTTGTAAGAATGTTAATGGTTGCCCCTAAGTCAACTAAAGCATTGGGAAAAGAGCGGCCATTTATTTGGACTGTGACAATGGGATTCCCCGGGTCTTCGTATTTTACAGGTGTCTCTTTGCCTAGTAATAAATCAGACAAAGTTCCAACGACATGGACAGTTGGTGTTATTTTTGTTTTCCTCACATACTTCTTTGCACACAACTCTTTAATGGTTTTAGCATATATCGGAATATCTTGAATGGCCTGGAGGAGGGGTATTTTTATATAGATATTTTTGAGTTCACCCAGAAGATCAAAGTCAGGATATTCAATTGGTCGAGGTATTATCAATCTTTCTAGGAACGGGGGAGAAGTAATTATGATTTGTTCAGGATCTTTCTACCTGACTGTATCTTCTCCCTGTTTTTTTTGCTGGTTATCTATAGTCGAAGGCTTATTCAGATGCATTTTTTTAACTTCAGGTTGCATATTTTTTTCCTCATATGGAGCAATTACGCATCTAGATCTTAACTTAAGTTCATTACATTCTCTCGACTCAACTTCAGGATCCAGACTCTCAATAATTTGTACTGACTGGATCGGTTTGTTGTTAGGATTCGAATTTGGTTGAGCTGGGAGTTGTGGTCGTATATTAGGTTGAGGATTTTGTTGCAACATGTAAGGTGTTGGTAAGGTTGGTTGAGGCAGAGGAACTGTTCCCATGGGCTGGTTTGTAGATCGTTTCCAATTTGGTTGCCAGTTCTGATTTTGTGAGGTAGAAGGAGACCATTGAGAGGAATAGGGGGTGTTCTACCAGAATGGTGGAGGGTAAGAGGAATTTGGCCAATTATTGTTTGGATTTGATTGGTTGGGCCATGGTGGCATAGAAAATTCTTGAGGTGGCCAAGTAGAGAAAGGTGGCTAGTTCTGCCATGCTGCCCCTGAATATGCTGAGAATTAAATTGTGAAGAAGGAAAGAACAAAGATGGTTCTGTAGGCATACCTGTCAGACGTGCTTGCCATTGATGACGCTGGTTCAGCAGATATACTGGTTCCACTTCCTCTTCTACTTCCTTGAAAATTGCTTTTAATCCAGGAAGCGATGGACAACTTTCCGTAGCATGATCCTTAGTGCAAATGGCGCATGTTTGTATCATATCTAATGGACATTCTCTATGATTGTGTTTCTTTCTATAACATGGACAAAAAATAGCTAGATTATGTTCTACTTCGGCATGATTTTGTTTGGCTTGCATGATATCCAATTGTGTCGTCAGGGTACCCAAGATATCAGTCTTGAAATCTTCCAGTAGATTGTCGATTTCAACTCGTGTAATGCTTCCTCCTGAGGTTCTACTGTCTCTGGTGATCACATCACATCCAGTTGGTTTCATCCTTGTACTGCCTTTGGAGCACCTGATGCACAATTGTATAATATTGTCATAATACTCTTGATAAATACCACCGTACCCCATTAAATTCAGTGTTTCTACCCATTGGTATTTCATACCTTTGATCATCATAGTTTTAAGAACTTCAGGAGGAAATGTTGAATAAGGAGATCTTTGCAGATTATATTGAAAAAATTCTACATATTCTTCAAGAGTATCGTTATTCTTAGCTACCATTTGAAAGATTTCATCCTTCAGTTCTCTAGTTCGGCAATAATCTTGGTATTTTTTTAGAAAGGTTGTTTTCATTTGGTCCCAATCAGTAATGGTACCTCCACCAAGCCCCATAAACCAACGCAAACTTGCTCCCTTCATAGTAGAGGGGAACAGTTTCAGCTTTTGGGGGTCGGTAGTGTAATCATATCCCCTACATAAAACATCAAATTCAAAAAGGAATGCATCAGGATCCTCTAAAGTTAGCCCATGAAAGGTAGGAATATTCTGTAATGGAATAAATTTCATGGGAGCATTGATAGCTATATCAACAATAGGGTATTGTAATGTAGAGGTCTGAGGCTGTTGTTGATTATGAGCCATTTGGTCAAAAATGTGCCAATATCCTTCAGGGATTTCCGGAGCTGGAGATTTGTTCCTGGGGGGTTTAGAAGAGACTTTTAGAATGATTTTAACAGCACTACCTTGGTCTGGAATACTGGGTGTCCTCTGTTCAACCACTACTTCAGGAGATTTGGGTTCTGATGATTTAATCTTTTCAGCACTACCTGTTTCTCCTTCTCCTTCATGGAGATTGCAAGAATTCCCTTCTTGTAAAGGGTTAGGCTGTAAATTTTCAGTGTTCTGAAAACTCTATTTAGACCCTTTAGTCTTGCTGTGAATCTCAGCGTCAGCTACAGATGGTGATCCTACGGCCTGAAGGGTTACAGTAGGATTTCTTGTAGAAATAGTTTGGGGTCCTACTGATGACTAAGACTCAGCTTTTCTTATGATTTCATCAATGAAGGTTAATCGTCCAAGGGTCACCAATCCCTTAGATTTTTCAGATCTGCGCGGAGGAATTATATATTTTTCTGCTCTTTTCTTCTTAGTCATTCATACAGAAATACAAACATTCATTTCTACTTCAATTCCTACGCAATTTTGCTAAAAAGTGTGCAAAGGAGAAAGCACTTTACTTGCTAGTACGCAGGTTCTTACCTTCCATTTTTAATACCCAATTCTTTTGTGAAATAGAAACACTCTCCCCAAAAACGGCACCAAAATGTTGGCGCATATAAGATGTCCTTTTAGAACTCCTAAATGCCTCACATTAACTATCGACCTGGGTAAGTCTTTTGTTTCAAGAGTGTACACAATATGTACAGGTGATGGAAATCGTTGTATCTACATAAAGTAATGCTTTAAGATAACTTGTTGATTTCAATACAAGAGTAAACGAATCAAACCATAAACTACCAAACTTGTAACTTCAAAGAAATTAAACTATTCAAGCATCAAAACTAAATCTTAATCAAAAAACTCTAATTGCAATTACAGGCCATAAGCACATCAACCGAGTGCACTGTAGCGGTAACAGAGCTCTTTCAGCTAAATAGAAACTTTTGCACAACAGTAATACACCTGTTCTAACCAATAACACTCTGGCTCTCAATTAACAGGAAATAACTTTTATCTAATAATTGAATCAATCTACGACATAAATAAATGAAACCAATCAATAGTAATAAGAAATAATGCGCAGAATGCAAAAACTCAACACCGGTGATTTATATATCAAGTAGATCAATCGTAAAACTATAAAACAAAGTAATTAGACTTGCAGTAAAAAGGTAAAAGTATAACACAGGGAAAAGCAATGAAATCCACCAGTGACCGGGCCCAAGCCACTAGTGATTACTGCCTAGTTACTCAGAATATTGCGAGCAAACAGAAACACAAATTATATATTACTCATTAACTCCAAATTTCATTACAGTAACAATGTGTTCTTCAAAATAACACTCTATCTCTTAAAATTACAGCTGAAGTAAAAAGGAAAAAGTGCTCTATTCTATTCATTTTTCCCCTCTTATAGTCAAATAGGAAAAGAGATAATTGTGATTCCTCAGGATCAGGAGATCCTGAGGAATTCGCGACCAAATGCTATTATCAGAACAATCTTTCATCCTACACTGATCCTTCCGATTCATTTCTCAACTGACCGCACAAGACGCGCTCTTTTCTCCTTGTTTAGCCTTTGTTGTTCAATAGATTGAACAACAATTGTCCCATTCGCAAATCTCTGCATAAAAAGCAACGAAAGTTAGTTTTGACAGCCAAATCATATCAAAAGTAGTTTCGTTCACTTTCTATTGAAATTCTATCAAAACCTTATTACATCATGGCACAAATGCATAAAAAGGAGGAAAAAGATAATGTAGTCAAGGGTAAATTTATACCTGTTGCACGACCCAACAGGTTGGGGGATACTTATGGATGGAAATTTGGATGGGGATGAAGAAAATGGAGTAATATAGGAGATAAATTTTGTGAAATGACGAAGGAGCCTTAGGGCTCAGGATTTCAGATATAGATCCATGAGATTTGGGTCCTGTTCTTGGAGGTTTTGGGCACGGGGACTAGAAGGCTTCACTTTCGAAGCCTTCTAGGCTTGGGATCTGGAGATACTAATCCTAGACAGGCAGGGAGGAATTTGGTTGGTTTTGTATCAGGAGAACAACCTCGTTCAGGGATCGACACCAACTCAGAAAAACTAGGTATGATGGAAAAACCATGTATGTACATATGTTTTAGTTATAAAATTGAAAAATTATATTCTGCTAGAAATAAAATTGCATGGAATACCAACATCTAATGAATCAACACCAAGAAACCATAGGTAACCTATCTGAAAGGCGAGGGGGGAGAATTCGGTTAGGAAGACCTTACCCTCACTTCCCAATGCAGAGATGGTATCTCCCACTATCCATGCATGCACCTACTAACGAATCAACTCTTCTCTTTGCAGCAACGCAACAACTCCTTCCTCTCACGGCCCTCGCTCGATGATACACGAATATGGGTGGGTGCAGTCCTAGCCCTGGAGATGGTCTTTTAGAAATGAATTTAAATAGACAAACATATACTGCTAGAAATGTACTTACAATACCAAGCTTTACACAAATCAACGCCTAAATCTACGGATTGAAGTTCTCTTGAAGCCATTTCTAATTGTCTAAAATCGTTTTTCTTTTGGGCTACCAACCTACATTTATTTAATTCATATGATGAAATGAAAGTATTAGTAGCACCATTATCAAATAAGATTTTGACTTTTATGTCGTTAATAGTACCTGAGGATTCCACTACAATGGATTGATGTGTTGACTGGTTGTTGCTAACTACTACATGGATTCTATGATTGCCTTGGGTATTTGATGATGGTTCTTTTCTTGCTCTATACATTACACTTGATGAAGCTTCCAGAAAATCATGTTCAAAATGTGGTCCTCCACATCTCCAACAATTACCCTGGGGTGATTCCCTTGAGTCAGATTGTGAGTTTCTAGACAAGGAGCTTTGTCCTCTTGTGCTACTTCCTCTCGTGCCCCTCCCTCTATTAGTAGTTCCTTGACATTTCCACTGAATTGAGTTTGACGATTCGATAGCTATAGTATTAACTCTCATGGGAGTTGTTGCTCCTACTCCTCTTGGGGTAAATCTATTACCATAAGGAGGTAGTCTAGAGCTACTCCCCCTGAACAAGTTTTTAGGGGTCTTCCCTGGAAATCCTGGCTATGGGGGTCCTGTTGATTTGACATCTCTCTTGATTCCTAGATGTTCCTCTACATAACGGGAACATTCAATTGTCTTTGTTATTGATAATGGCTTCCACATTCTAACCATGGCCTTGATTCAATGATTTAGTCCATACACAAAACACTCATCTTAACATTCATCAGTATCAAGAAAAGGAATGTATTTCACAAGCTCCATAAGCATTATTTCATATTCTTCCACTATTTTGTTAGCTTGGACTAGCTTGAAATTAAGGTGGCAAGGATTTAGCATAGAATCTTTCCTCAAACAACTCCCAAGGAACGTTATCCATTGTGAGGTGTAATATTTTTCCAGATTTCCCCACTAAATCAAGGCACTTCCCCTTAACTGAAATACAACAATTTTCATCTTGGAGATAGAAGAGTACTCTCTTAGTGCAAAACATATGTTCATTCCTTCTAGCCATGCTTCAGCACGTTCTCCAACTCGCCCTCCTGAAAATTTTGGGAGTTTAATCTTCTGCAACTCCCTAGAAATATCTTCCTTCAGTTGTATATAATCAAAAATTTTGGGCTCCTCTGGGTTTTTTCCTTCATGGTGAGGTTGCTCTTCCTTGGTATTAGCTATATATACAGGGTTGTAAACTTATGGAGAAACTAAATATATTCATTATCCCTTAATATATATATTCATTCTATTTACGAGTGTAAGGTGTTTAATTAGCACCTTTGATAATTAATTTATTTACTCTATATTTAGACATTCTTCATGAGTAATTAACACATATACTAGTGCAATGTATGTGGTGCATGCATATGTAGCTATCATATGCATGCCTCACATGCATGCTAATAATGACATGCTATTCGCGATTCAAGATGGGTTGTTACACACACCCTGATCGGGGGAAATTATGTATGTCATTATAAATACTGAACCTAGTTACATATTTCATACACAGTACCTAGACATTCTCAATCTGAAGAATTCTCATAAGAAGAGTCAGATTGGTAACCCATATGTATAACATCATATCATCCAACATTGTCACATAGCAAGGCCTTAACTAACAACTCTCTCTCTCCACAAGATCAGAGCACAATGATGGTGAGAAAAATGATTTATGGACACCTTCATCATTGTATCTCCATGAGAATATCCCACCTGGGTGTTCACAGGGTATGTCCTTTCAGGACTATTCTTAACTTGGATTCCCAATCCTCAAAGAATATCGGTCCTCTATGACTTCTCGTGTCTTGGATTCCCTACCACATCCTCAAAGAGTATTAGATGCCAGATGATTATCCAATCCTCCATTATTTCTTCCCAAGTGAAGACAAGAATGATGTGTCTATATCTCCCTCTTAACTAGGGCGGATATACCCATTCCAATGAAGGAATTTACCCATTCCTATAAAATGAATGTACCCAACCTCTCTTTTAACCAGGGACTTTTCCAAGCTCCCTCTTAGCTTAGGGACTTGCTTCCAAGTTTCTTTTTAATCAGAAACTTTCTTCTAGGCTCCCTCTTAACTAGGGATCTATTTCCAACAGCAACTCTTTTTTCATTGGTGGAGATCATGGGATCTTCAACTGCTTGTAGCATTCTTCCATTTGATGTCATGAATTTTGTCTTTAACATTATGGAGCCTTTATCTTTGGGACTTATTTATAGGGATTTGACCATCCATCACTTTCTTTTTCAAATCAGGGCAGCCATGTCATCCTTCCTTTCATCGGAGAGTGATCCATTGGACCATATTTGGATTTTCCTCCTACAATTACCTTTTTCACATGAGTATCAGTTGTATATGACTTCCACACTTCTCTTTAGATATCCCTATATTAGCCGATCTAGATATTATTCAAAAATAAAAAATCAACATCAAATCAAAAATTACATTTTGTGATGGCCCTTCATCATGACATCTGCTTGTTGCAACATCAACATCATGTATTCATATTGACACATCTCCAATATATTCAATGTCAAGGGTTTCCATTCTTTCCAAACTATATTAAAGGCTTCATATCTTTCCCATGGAAATATCATAGTCAATTTTTCTATTCATTGGATGTCGGTTGACTTCTCCATAGTTGCATCTTTCATGATCTCCTTTTTTCTCTTTATTCACATATTACTTCCCAGGAACTCCCAATCATAGTTCCTTCATTTTTGCAACCACCTCATATTCCATATGAGGACATATTATGTTGATTTCATCTAGTTAATATGTGAACCATGCCTTCATGCATCCTTTAATTAAAGAGATCATTTTCCCTTGATTATGCTCATAAGGTAGAGTATGCATCCTTACTATCTGCAACTATATAATGACATGACTTTACTCATTGAACATATGCATGCATACCTCTTTTCTTATTTGGTCATCTAGGCTTCCTTCAACAACTTCATATCTTTGATTGAGAGTGATTCAATCATCTTTGACATGTTGCATTCCTTTGTCATCATATCATCATTATTTTAAACAGTGAATCCCATCCAAAGTGGAATTCTCAGTGAGACATATTTCAAGAGATGAACCTTATAATTCCACAAAGGATCCTAATTGTCCTCATCTTGAAAATTCTCCTTCTAAATGATGTATGATGACCTCCATACTATATTACTCTCATCTACCCATAAGTACTACTTATGCTTCTAGTGAGGTTATCAAAAGCTACTTCTTTCTAATGATGATTGTCATCGACTTCTACTTAAGTTATTCTTCAAGCTTCTTATGATGATGTCTTGAGCTCTTGCTTTAGTCATATGCTCCTATGATGCCATCTCCTAAAATGATGCATCCTATAATGCTTCTAATGATTCCTACCATGATAGTCATATTTTACAAAAATTGAAAAGAACTAGGTGGAGAAGACTTATCTGAATCATAGTGGAGAAATTTTACTTCTTCCTTCTTGGATTTCTTATTTTCAACTTCTTCCACTTCTTCAGTGACATGGTCTTATTCTCTTCCTCTTTTGTTGTTTTCCTTCTTGAGTTTGGGACAATCTCTCTTGTAGTGCCCATATTCTTGACATCCATAGCATTGAACCTTTGCCATATTCTTCTTCCTTTTTTGAGGACCAAATTTCCCAAACTTTCCTTTCCTCTTCACCATGGCAGCATATGCTTGAGTTTTCTTGTTTGATCCTACATCAATTTTTTCCTTCAACCTAGTTTCTTCAATTTTGCATAGTGACCATAGTTCATTGAATGGAGTAGCTTCCTTCTTCCCATATATGCTTGATGTAAAGTTACCCCATTCCTTCAGTAGTGCATTGAGCACTATAGTAGTCATTTCCTTGTCATACATTATTTATCCTAACTCTTGTATTTGGTCCCTTATTTTAGATACCCTCATAAAGTATGATGCTATTCCTTATTCTTTTGATATCTTCATCTTGTATAGTTCTTGCCTTAACGAGATCACTTCTCCTGCAATAATTATGGAGAATAATTCTACAAGTTTGTCATATATTTCTTTTTATGATTCTAATTTTGATACATAATGAATGATGGGATCCTTAATGGATTCTACTAGAATCCTTTGAGCCATTACTTCCCCTTTCATAAATTTTGCAGGAGCTTGAGCTTTTTCCTTTGAAGATTTAGATATTGAGCCCTTAACATGTTCCATGACTTCATTCTCTATGAGGTTTAGATCAGTCCTTTTCTTCCATGCAAGAAAGTTTGAAGCCCAACCAACTTATTTATTTCCTTCCAAAATTACATTTTGATATATTCAGATGTAGACATAAATGTACTTATGAATATACTTCTCTTCAACCTGCTACCTTCTTGAGTTTGATGATGATACTAATAATAGAGGACTTCTTCTTGAAGAAGATGTCTTCCTTCAAAAGTGATTCTTGACCCATGTAGAGGGAGATCACCTTGAATTTTGATGATGATGACAACACCTTTGATCTTGCTTCCCTTGGATGAGTATATTTCAAGATGCTTCGATTTTAATTCATTTCCTCTAGTAGAGATAGGATCTTTGAGGTGATGATTAAGTGAGGATCCCAGGAATGTTTCAAGTGTAGATGGCTTCTTTGAACGAATTAGGGTTTTGACTTCCTTCAAGATGGTTATGTGATCCTTGTCCTTAAGGTGCTCTTGAGGTGAGCGATCCTCCTTGATGATTGATGCCTTTGATAATATTTCAGAACTGTGTTCCCGGAATGTGCTTTATTTAGTTTCCCTTCCTTGACTTGTCACCTTAGCTCTAATACCATGTTGAGAAATATAAGGGCAGTAAGTGTAGGTGATTTCTCTTACTTGATAATTGATTGTGATGTATTTTTACTTTACTTGATTGGATTATCCTTTTTGCTTATTATTAATAGTGTTCTTCTATCATCAAATGGATACAAAAAACAAAAGAACAATGAGACAATAGGACACAAGATGTAGGCGATCAGCCAAGGCTAAAGCCTCTCCAATCTTGAGAGGAAAACCCAAATGAATTGTTCTTCTTATAAAAACTTCAATTGAAAAATTCCAAGACCTGGACCCTTGACCAAGGTCCCTCCAAGGTCAATTCAACCTTACCTTTGATATTTACAACTTCAATCCCGCAATTGCAACTTTGACCTTGACTCTAGTTCGACCTTGCTACTACACTTCGACTCTGCAACACTGAAATTTCGGTTCTACAATATGTGACTGCAATTCGTACTGCAAAAACCCTAAAATAGTTAGATGATGGACAAGATCTCTTCCTTCTTGTTATGCAGATAAATCACTTCTTGCGGACAAGAAGGATCTCCCTAGATTTCCAACAAAACCTAGTAACAAACATCAAAAGAATTGCTACCTTTCCTTAGCCTATAACTGAAACATGAAACATGTAGTACGTGAAGAATCATTTACCTATTACCGATGTGCTTGTAGATGTCATTTCTACGCTTTCCACAGCTAGATTTTCCTCAATGTCTTAGAGGATTTACCAATTCTTTCCACAACTTCTTCATGATGCTCCAAAATAGATTTTCATAGACAAAAATATTCAAAGGGATCAAAGCAACTCGCATATAAAATCAAAGGTAAATGAAATCCCTAACTGAACATACAACATATAGTTGAATCAATAATCAGTTATAAACTATGTGAGTGATCATCAAATAATATCACAAATAACATCAAAATAGATGCAATTAGGAAAGAACAACTACTTTGTATTGAATTAAAAGAAGAACAAATTTATAATCTGATTGCCTTGATGTCACAAGCCTCTTCCAATGGTCTATGTTCCTTCCTTTGATGACAAGCTCTTCAGACCCAAAATCAGTAGCATAAGTTTACAAATCCAAGTCTTCTCCATCCTCTAGTCTGATGCTTAATTTATAATCAAGAGGAGGAGGTTTCTAGTTCCTCTTATCAAGGGATATGATGCTTAAGAGCAGGAGATTAGTTCCATGAACCAAGGGATGAGGCACAGGTATGTAGTAGTTTTAGGTTTCTAATTTGGATAAGATTCCTCCATAAAAGCTTCTAGAACTTTCTTTTTTATGTTTACTTGTGTGAATAGGATTGCACAGTTTATAGTGGAAGACAGTGTGCAGAATTGTGCAGGCCACAATGGTAAAAATTGCACATGGCTAGGTAAAGGTTAGGAAAACTGCATAGATGCTCAAAAATGGTTTTAAATTAGTGCAACCCAAATTCCTTTTGTCCTTGGTATTGTTTTACTTCAAGCTTCATAGGGGATTCACTTGAGACACTCATCGGATGGCGAGAGCTATGAATCAACAGTCATGGTGACAAAATTTACTGTAAAACTTGCTCCTTCACTTAGATATAGGTTGCTTGCTCACCAATTCGACTTGCACAATTTACCTTCTCTTACTAGATTTTGGACTCCTATGGTAGATGTAATATCTCGGTCTAGTCTACAACAACGAGATTCCCTAACCCTTTGCACATGTGAGAGTTTTGATCCAAAATAGGCCCAAACAATTCGATTATTCCTTCTTCTTCCTTCATTATGATATAAGGCCTCTTTTTGTCCCTTGATCGAACTTTATTGTGCTTGAGTGAGTTCTCTTCAAATGAGATCGATGGCTCTATATATAGGCTTCTTGACACATCCTTTTAGGTCGACTTGAAGTTTCCTTAGGCTGACTTGTTTCCCCATGAGGTTGAGTTGATGCTTGCACATTTGACATGGTCTTGGAGGGTCTTTTGACTCTAATTTGACTCAAATAAAATATTTTTTACAATATGTAACATGCCCAAGAAGGGTATCTCATACATGACAATGACATTCTTGACTTTATGACAAACTTAGAAGCACTCAATGGGTGTTTGACCTATAAAATAAATTCTCTTGAGCATGAAACTCATGCCTCAAGACTCACAATAAATTTATTTTTCTCTTTTCATTAAATACATAAAATCATAATTACATATGTCATTATGAAGACCAAACGTAGTTACATATTTCAACACATGATGCCTCAACCACACCAACCATACTTGGTTGAGAACACCAAATTTGGCAGGTCTTGCCACGAGTCTAATGCTCATCCTAATCCTAAACAATAGTAGTAAAAAATTGGGATGCAACCTCCAACTCAATATCTTGAGGTTGAAGAACCTACTCCATCTCTCTCTACACTCTAATTGTACTCAGAAGAGAATTATGTGTAAAGTGATCCCCAAACATAGTTTTTTGAAAATATGGTTGCAACAATCATTAAAACCTTTTTGACCTTTCTTCTTAGTTGACTTCTTGGTCACCATGACCTATAAGATGCTTAGGAAACTCTTCACTCAACCATTCCACTATATAGCATAGGGGGCTTTTTGCTCAATTTAAACTTCCTTTAAGGAAAATTTCTTGATAGTATACTCCAAATCTAATCCTTTCTCCTCTGAAACTGAGAGACCTAGAAACATTCACATTACCTTGAAACCCTTGCATATTAGAACTACATTATGGTAATATATATGTCTTCATGCTCATAGTGAAATGATTATTTATCACTATATGCATCAAATTAGACCCTTACCATCACTCTTCGAGTTGGCCCATCGCACTATGGATTACCCCACACTCAACTCACATTCCACCTTATCATCTTTATGATAGTCTCATGCAATGACTAACTATTAATAACAACAACATGCACACATGATTTTATCCCAGAAAAGCCAAACCAGGAAAAACCATCCAATAGATCTATTATTCCCTCAGTAAAACCCGATCAAACCGACCAAGTGATCCTTAGTCAGTGACATATAATATCATTACAATAGAGTATCCCCATGTATTTTAAAGGCTTCATTAAATGTAATCCATGGGCTCTAATACCACGGGTTAGCAAAACCATGTGCTCGAAAACAACCAATGTTGACCTAATTCTTTGAGTATTTCATCGATTCAAGTTTAACCTTACAAACTTGACTTGTGAATGTTCCATTTATCATCACTTGGGCTAATTGAAGTATATTCAAGGCATAAGTTGAATTTTTATTGTTTTTCAGAAAGAATTGGAACTTTCATAAGTCATCAAGACCACGTTCTCTATACATTAGTTGGCCATTTTAACAAGATAAAATATCTAGCTACTAATGAGTAATCCTATTTTCAATTGGCATCTTGAAATTCTATATAATGTTGATTCTAGAAGAGTTGACATAGCTAAATTTGAGTAAAGCAACATCAAGAATGGAGCCCAAACTTTTATTAAAAAATGTTTTTGCACATAATTGTGGGAACCATTGAAAGTGATTTTTTTCCTTCAAAGAAGTGCTATTATAGGTTTTGTAAGATTACGAACCCAATGCAACTAATTGAATCTGAATATAAGGTCCAAAAGAAAAAGAATATGCATTGAGGATTTCCCATCAAACAAGCCTCGTCACTTGTGGAAGCTACTGAAATAATCTCAAGTAGGATTGTATGGACACTCATTAGAATTCCCCACCTATATTTTCCACATAACAAAAGAATGACATCTTAATTGAACATCATGTGGGAAAATTATATATTTTCTAAGTAAAATTCATTCATATTACGATAGGGCTTGTGTTAACTATATTTGTCTCCTAATCATTTTTAAAGTTTGTGCTTCAATTGGATTGTGCTATTTATTCAAATGATATTTTCCAAGGCATGAGGGGGTCATGAAATTATTTTCCAAAGGAATTATCACTCCATCCAAGCTTATTTTAGCCAAGAAAAAGTTCTCCATGACATGGGACATAGCTCTCTAAAGTTTAGAGAAGTCGCAACAAAGTTTTCTTTTGGTGCAACATGTCACACACAAAATCTTTTTGGTTACAATACACAACATTCCAAAGACATGTTTCACTAAAAATATGTTTTAATGAGATACAAAAAGACGGTTTAAATATAACACAAAGTAATATTAGGTGTGATACATGTGAGATAACAATTTTTCAAACCAAAGGTTTCATGAGAGGGGAACATTAATCCTAAGTGCCCAAGACAAAGTCATATAAGATAGGCACATAAGCCAAAGTATGAATGAAGCAAAGATTTATGAAAGATTCATTCAAATTATAAAGCAATCACAATCTTATAGAAATTAAACTTATTTTCAAAAGGAAACAAATTACTCTGATTGAAAGAGAATAACAATATTGCAGAAATTGAACGAACTTATAGAAAGAAATAGATAACACTTTACATGGAAAGAAATAACTTATAATAATATTAACCTACTTGCAAAAAGGAAACTCACTTTTGCTTGAAAGGTAATAACTCAAAGAGGAATCACTTTTTATGTAAAAGGAATGTGTTATGACCTTGCTAATTTAGAAATGATGGATACCCAGGTTGTAATTGTATAAATGTTGGGTTTGGGATAGGTAATAAGTATCAAAATTAAATATTTATAATGTTTTTCATCTGTATCGATGCTTTTAGGGTGGAAAAATTAGAGAAATCAACTTACAAGAGCAATTTTAACTATGAGACCTAGTTTAGAGAATTGAGGTCAAAATCTTTGGGGTCAGTTTAAGGCCTGAAATCTTAATGAGAAACATTCTTTTGGATGTTCACAATATTCTCTTGGTTTATTATAATAATCATATCATAGACTATCACGTAATTGCATTAGTAACGAGGACTAAATCAATTTGTTGTAATAGTTTAGACTTAAGTTCTATGATTATTGAAGACAATTCTAATACACAAATATATAATTAAATGCTTTGTCACATAACCTTGTCAGCGCCTTGTTTAAACTTGGAAAACTCAATGAGTAATGTTCTTATGGATATTCATACTATTAGAAACAAAATTAATCAAATTGAAACAATTAAGTATAATAAAATACAATGGTGCCTTATCTGGGAGGGGGTCATTCCTTTTTAGACAAGGTATTGAAAAATGAACAATAACTTATTGGAATAAATCCTCGTTCGCAGCATGATGAAGGCAAAGGAACTAATACAAGTTTTATATTAATCAAAAATCACTCTACAACTTGATAGCATTACAACATGAAATTTCCCCCCCTTCAATAGGTTTGCACATGTTTTTTATGTTGGCCATTCACTACATTGATCAGAATAATACAAAGACAATTATATCAATTATGGAACCAATTCTATTTGATCCAGGTGCATATCGATGGCCACCCACCTCTTCCATGAACTCAGTGATTCTTTATCTTCCTGGTAGTTTTTCCATGGTTTTGGGGTCCCAAACTTGCGGGGCCATTTTGAGGGCCTAAATGGTTTTTTTTTGGCAATTTCACATGTAGTGAGGTGGGGAAAGTGGAAGGGGGTAATGGTTTCCATGGTATGCCTCACCCCTAATCAAAATTTTTGTCCCTTTAATAGTTCTTTCCAACAATCTATTATGCACCCAAAACTGAGATTGTATGCAAAATTTTTGGCCCCATAAAGTTGATGTACCAACTAACCACCTCGAGACCTACAAAAATTTTGGTGCTTTATCTTTTAGGGTAAAGGTTTTGGACCTCTAAGGTTTTATTATTTATGGTAAAAGGCCATGCATTTGGCCTCTTGTGAAACCTTTTTTGAATGCATTTAACCACCATCTCTCTCTCTTTAGAGATAACGACCACCATTCTAGCCAGTTTGTGTTCTAAAACATTCTACTATTTTATTTATTAATTGAAGTTGGCTTCACTATATTATTGTGATCTTTGTTATATTTATTTGTGGGTTGTGTTTCATTGGCCTCCCATGGTAGATGAAAAGAGAGATGAAAAATCATGAGACCTTATCAATTTGTTGCACGAGGAACCACTTGTGTAACAAAGGAATGAGATCATGGACAATTTTTCTTAGATCATTTGACAAGTTCTAATAGCGATCAATGCAACTTCAAACAACGACAATTTTGAAGGTGCGACACATTTCAAGGTACAAATTAATTTTGATATACCCTCATTTAAAGGAAAAACCGATGCATATTCTTTGGAGCAATGGTTAAATGTGTTATAGGGCTATTTCTTTGTCTAAAAAATCGACAATGAAAAGATAACCTTTGCACTCTTGAAAATCATTTTTCATGTCAAATATTGGTGGGAAGGTTACTGGGAGAGAAAAAATGAAGATAAGTCTTTAATATTCAAGGTTGGACCTGTTAGCGCTTGAAATTTCACCTCAGGCTGAGAAAGGTAAACCTCAAGGCAACATCAAACCACTTAGCCTCGTAGCTAGCCCTACGGGGCAGGAGAGGGCTCTCTCCGGTTTATCTCGATAAAGATCTTCAATGGGCGAGATAACCAATAGGGTAACACTGATTTTAGGCTAGTAAACTGATCAAAAGGGTTGATTTGGGATTTTTAGGGTTTTTGGTGGAAAATTGGGGAAATGGCAATTTTAGGTGCGGGGGTTGGACACAGTTTTCGCAGGGGGTTCTTTGGGGCGAGGTAGGAAACAGTATTGATGCCTTTAATAGAGATGGATGGATGAGAATGACCGGTGAGGAGTTAAAGAGAGCAAGCAATAACCTTGAATTCCCTTTAAACAGTCGAAAACATTGATATTAAGCAAACTTAAAAGCAGAGCATGACAGTCGTGAGTTCTACTTTAACACTTCATTTGCCTAATGTGCAGAAGGAAAAGTAAGGAAATGATTCACATAACACACTTACAAGTACAAAGAGAAACACACCATCAATACATGTGACCACAAGAATCCCAAAAAGGACTGCAAAACCCTGGTCTTCCTTTGCCAAAAATTGCAGAGATACAGTGAGTAATACAATAAGAGCTTCTCCCTCAAGAGTCCAACCATGAAAATGAGCAAGAGAGTACATAATATAGATCATCTAACATCTTTCCCTGCCTCTAGGGGTCGAGCTCACTATCCTAGGAGCTGTTTCAACCAATTCTAAACTAAGCACTGAAAACTAGGCAGTCAAAACAACTTGCCTCTATAAACTAGGAAACCAATTCATTCATTTAATTTTCACCTATCTCATGAATGAATCTTCCAGAAGACATACATAAGTGTAAAAGTGTCATAAATTTACATCATTTACAACAAGAAGGATAAAAATCAACTCCAAAAATTCAAACACAGTCAAAACTGCGTTTTGCTGAGCTGTAGGCTGAAATCCTGAGCAATTTGCCTGACGGGTCGCGCGCCAAATCCTGACAGGTCGCGCGCCTTTGAGAGCACTTTTGGGGCACTTTCAGGTGTCCAAATGAGGCAAGAGTAGGCTTGTTGGAAAGGTCTGTGAGTCTACTTTCCAACCCAACTGGAATTTCTGAATTTGGTTGTCATTTTCCCCTCCAAAATTGTAATCTTCCAAGACTGCTTTGTGTGTGTCAAAAATGTGGCAGAAAGTCATTTTTTGCTTGTTTTTTGACTTTCAGGAGGCCCAAAACTTCATAAAATCTCTTGGAAATGGGTGAGCATGTGTAACTTTTCATGCCAAATCCAGAAATGCTGAGTTTTTTGAAAATAGAGTTGCCAAGTGAAAGGGTCGCGCAGGGGGTAAGACCCGTCAAGTGGAAAAACCTTTTTTTTTCCTTAAAAACCAAAAATCACCCAAAATGCTCAATTATTCTTGGAATTTGTGCTGGGGCTGAGTTATTTAGTGCCATGCTCCTTCAAGGAAGCCTCGGCCAAGATGTGGATGGGATCGGGCCTTTTTCTCTGTTTTTGTGCTTTGACCAACCGCCTTTGGAGCACCTTCATCTTTGCCTTGCACACGTGCATCTGTGCCCAATAATGATTCTTCATGTTTCTCAGCAATTTCTTATCTTGGTTGGCCTTAGCCAACAGCCTCTCTAAATGAGCATTGAGCCGGATAAGCATAGCCTCTCGCTCAACTGGCACTAAATCACCGGGTCTTCTTCGATTCAAGTTGCGGTCACTACGAATCCTCCACAACTCATCAAGAGTTTGCTCATCCTCCAACTGCTTGTTGCGCTGTTCTAGATATGAGATTGTCCATTGTGCCCCTTCTAATCTCTTCTGCAATGCATCATTTTCAGCTCTAAGGTGCTAAATGATCTCCTTTGACTCTAGGCTAGGAGAACTGACATCAAGATCAACAAGCTCTATATCTAGAACACCTGATGGCCCCTCATCAATCCTGGGCTGTTTGCCCCTCTCTGATACCTGTGCTGCTGTCGGAGACGAGGCCCCTTCCACCTGGTGTGGAGATAACACTCGTGGTGCTGATGAAGAAGGCGAGACCCCTTCCACCTGGTGTGGAGAAAATACTCGCCTAGCTGCTGCAAATAAGGCCCTGTGGCCTCTCTGATAAGTGACCAATGGAGAAGAGCTGACATGGCTAGTCCCGGGGATATCATGCTGCTATGATGGTCCTCCCTCCTCATGAACAATCTCCGGATGTGGTGGTGGTGCTGTAAAGAACTCACGAGAGATGAACTCCTCCCAAGTGATGCCCTGCTGAGCCAACTGATGTCTGACCATAAGCTGAATCAAACCGTAATGATAGAGGCTCCTATACCGCTGTGCTGGGCTCTTCCTCTGCATCAAGGGCACCATCCTCTCAATGTTCTGGCACATGAAAACAGGGATGTTCATCATCCGTACCCGTGTGAAATGCATCATCAGGCGAATATGGTACGAATATATCTGTGAAAATCTGCCCTCACAGGTGAAAAAGAGCATGATAAGCCTCATCATGGGAGCATACTCACTCCTCAAAAATCTGAAAGGAAATACACCCGTCAAATGTCTCATGAATGCAGGTCTAATGAAAGGCTCAAACTGAACACTGTCCAACATCCTGCGCTTGTTCCACACCTCTCCGACATTCGGTATCCCTGTGGCTTGAGCAATCATCTCGGGTGTCAATGTAAAATCCACCCCAGCAAGGTTCACATGTCCATCATGCAAATGCAAAACAAATAAGCGAGCCAACTCCCTGTGATGCTGAATCCGAGAGATCCTCTCGCAAAACTCATAACAAGACATATAACAGAAACATGATACTGCCATTGGACAAGCCTGCAAATCGGTCAAAGAGGTGGGCTCCTCTCTCCTATGATGACCGCCCTTTCCACCCTTGTGAGGCCTACTCTATTCCTCAAACTCTGAAGCTGATGCATGGTCATCACTTTGCTCATAATTGGTTTCGGTTTCTGACATTGTTTTAGGAGCAAAGTGGCTGAAATGTACTGTTGTTTCTGCTTTGCAAACTGCTGATTAAAATGTTGTTTCAAGGGACAAGGAGCACAAGGGAAATGTTAGGGAAGGGATATTTTAAAGGGAAACTGGGAATAATAATGAAACAGGGAGTTTAGGGAAAGGATTATTGCATATACATTATTTTCCAAATTTATTTACAATAATGATATGGGAGGAAGGGCTAGGGTTTAATTTTTCTTTTGATTTCTTGGGAAGAAGGGTAGGGTTTAGGGCTCTTTAACAAATTTGGAAGGGAAATTTACATAAAATGATAAGGAAAATGTAATGGGAGGTGGAAAAAATGAGAACAATGGGATACCTCAAAACAGCATAATAAACCCTAGCAATTTTTACAACTTCAAGCCAAAGCATAATAGAGACTTCTACTTGCAAATGGAGACCTTTACAAATATAATCATGACCTTCTTGAACTGTAACAAGCAATAATTTTTTATGATGGAGGGCCTACCTTGCACAATTTAGCAATTTGTGGCTCCTTGGCAAATTTGCTGGCGGTTTTGCAGAGAGAGCGCTGATGGGTCGCGCGCCTCACCCAACGGGTCGCGCGCCTCTGACGGGTCGCGCGCGTTGTAAATTAACACTGGCGGAGGGTGCCTGACGGGTCGCGCGCCTCTGACGGGTCGCGCGCCTTCCCAACTCACAAACTTCACTCAAACTCTCTTGCAATCAGTTGCTCTATCACTTGGATGCATAATGAGGCTTGATAGAGGGAGATTAGGGCTTTTATAGCCTTGTTTGAATTAATTTCATATCATAACCCACTTTATAATGTTTTTTCCATGACACTTTATAAACTTGACTTTTTGGTTTCCTTTTGTCCTGAAACTGATTGATTTGATGCTTTTCTTTGATAATTTTTGCAAGGATAGGCTCTGAGGGATCTTGGCAAGGGAGCCAGGGTTATATGCTGTCCTTTGAATCATTTTGAATTTTTTACAATTTTCACAAAATTTTTGAGAAATGACTTTGGCTTTAAAAATAGGGTTTTTAAATCCAAGGTGAAAATTAACTGTACAAGATAGAATCTTTTGAAAAAACACTTTAAAAATCATCCCTCTGGCTTGCTGGGTACTTATTGACCTTCAGAGACATGAGCTTGAAGACAAACTTGACCAAAAACCCTAGACCTAAAAATTTGATCTCAAGACAATAGACAAGTAACCTTGACAAAGTTTAATGACTGAAACAAGCTGATCCAGCAGTGCCCAGAGGGGGACAAAGACACCAGCTCTTCCATCATGGTTATGGCATGCCTAACGGAATGCAAAGAATGACACTGATGAGACACCTATTTATGCAAATGCAAAGAGCTTTGATCGCTGATGGAGGGCTAATAGACCGACTCTAACAGGACCCACATAAGAAGCCTTTGTTGATTCCCTTAAGGATGAATTATACATTATTGGGAGCTATGATGACATATAGAGGATATGGACAATGTTGCAATAGAAGAGAGACTAAACGATGTTGAAATACACCAATATTTTCCATATCTTGCACTCAAAGTTGGGTATCAGAGACTCAAAGCGACACCTTATTCTGAAGTATCGTAGTGTTCTACATATGTACATTTAAATGAATATTGATTTCTTGGACATCTTCTCACTAGGAGTTGCTTATCAATATGCTATCGAAATTGAGTAGAAATTAAAGTATAGGAATAAGTGAGAGCTCAAGTCTAAAAATCCACTACAACAAAAGCCTAGAAAAAGAAGCCCGAATTTTCAAAACATGACGCAAATCAAGGAAATCTAACCTTAAGACAACAAGACTAATGAGCCCCAGTATTGCAACAAGAATGATGCAACTCCCAAGGCTACCAACTTAAATTATCAACCTGGAGTTTGTACAAACTTAAGAGGTGTCGGCATTGTATGTACAACATACAATGTGTCCCTATTTCTTCAATCTGATGCAATGAATTTAATATCACGAAATCAAACCTAAACTAATTGAAGAGATGGAAATGTTTGAAAAGGAAACCTTAACCTATTGTAGGAAATAAAAGACAAGGAAAACAAACCTATTCTAATTGCATAAAGTAAAGAGAATGAATCAAATCTCAATAATTGCATTCAAAATAGATTATACATAGTAACAAAGTTCATTAGGTGCTTCATAAAGTAATCATGAAATTCATCACTATGTCATTCAATTAACGAACCTATCTACTAACCCTTATTTGTTGGAATGTGTTGCAGTGGAAAAAGGCAAGTTCTAAGTGATCTTTGGTCTTCCTCAATCATGTTTTGAGAGACTAAGGGTCATTATTCAAGGTTAAGAGGCAAAAATCAAGATTTTGAAGCAAATCTGGCCAAGTTTGCAGGTGCTACAGGATGTTATAAGATTGCTACCGGATGCTACAAGATTGCCCTGTTTTGCTACAAGATTGGATCCGTGAGTATTCTGAGGGTACAAAAGGTGATATAAAGGTGGTAAAGGGTAGATTAAGGTATATTAAGGTTTTATGAGGATTTTTCCAAGATTAGAACCCCTCAAAGGCCCATCTTGCACAAAACCAAATGCACACGGTGCCCTTCAATGACCCAAAAATGTACTTTTGGTGGCAGATTTTTGAGGGTGTTGTGTAGTGAAGAGAAAGAGGTTGATGATGGTAGGAGGAATGAAGGATGACAATTCTAACCCTGCAAATCAATAGTAGTACATGCACACCACAAAACGATTATGATTTCTATACTTGCAAAAACTAAAATACTAAATATGTCACCTAGTCTGTGCTCCAATTTATCTCATTGAATGACCAAGAAAATTGAAATAAAATTATATGAGGTAATTTTTTTTATTAAATAGGATGTCCTAAGACTCCAATCCAAGTGAAATCACTCAAAAATACCCTTTTTAATATGTGCTAAAATATAGTAGAAAATTGCTACTATATTTAAATAGGCTTTAATGCCTCCTTCCTTCTCCTATTATATCATCTTTGTACATCCTTCAATCCTATCCCAAGTTGTTCTTAAGTGGGATGTTAGGATATTCCGACACATAGGAAATAATTAAGTATAACTTAGTCTTGTGTATAGTTAGTTAAAGTGTGTTTCTTTAGTATGTACTTTTTGTAACTTACAATCTGACAGTCATGATATGTTCTAGACATGAAGTGATCTATGGCTTAACACCTAATTGCTCCATGATATCTATTTAAATAGCATGGAGGGCCATTTGTTAGGTGACCGTTCACGAGAGAAGCTTATGTAAATTTTCTTTCTTTTACATTAATAAATTGCCTAAAGTGGCCGCATTGGCTCAGGTCGTGGATTGTTTCCCTCTTTGAGGGTTTTAACCACGTCAAGAATACTAGTGTACTGATCTGTGATCTATTTGTGAGAGGTGTCCTTTGGTGTTCTATCTAAGGAACTTACCCTGTAAATTCCTACATGGTATCAGAGATATTCGAGGGTCGCCTCCATTGGTGATCCAAATCTGAAGCCGACATCAATGCATCTGACTGTCGATCCCTAGATCTACTGTTTTTTACCGCTTTCGGGCCAAGAGGACTTCTCTATTGTGTTAGGATCATATGTTCTAGCATGCAACCCCTTTGTTTTACATGAAAGGTTTCAGGTAGCCCTAGCTACATCATTTTTAAGATTTGGAGGTATACAATTTTTATTTGCAATTATAGTTATTTATCTCTCTATTTATTTCAGTTTATATTCATCTATGATTTTTTATATTACCATATCTATATCCTTCATTTTTGTGTATTCTCTTTGCCCCAAGACTCTGTGCGATCTGGGCAAACCAGAAACAGAAAGAAAGGATTTTTCTCATGTGTAAGCTCTTTTCCTTTGCGCCTTAATGTGATCTCGTAAAATCAAAAACAATGAGGAAAATATTTACTTTTCGGCCATATCTAACTTTAATTCGTAAGGCTTGGATACTTTTTCTTGTCTATTTGGTTTGTGTGGTTATTTTTTTGTTTTGTAAGCAAAAAGGGGGGGATTTTTTTTTAAATATCACATTATCATTCACTTCCCAACATTCACATGGTTCATCGACATCTTCAACAACTTTTCTTGAAAAATCCATAACTTCTTCATCCAGAAGCCGTTTTCAGAGCCATTTTTTTTAATTGGCCTAATTTTTCGATATATTCCCATTGGAACACTTAGTTTCAGCATCTACAGCTTCAGTTTCTTTTAAAATGGAAATTCCATGCCTAGTTATTCTTGACAGCACCAACTACTTCCAATGGCTATCCTACATTGTGGATTTACTTAGAAGTAAAGGTTTTTATAGAATATCCTCAGGCCAAGAGTCTAAACCAAAAGATGAAGATAAGTAAACCAAATGGGAAAATAAGCAATATCAAGCATGTGGGTTGATAGGGATGTCTATTTCTCCAGACCTTAGATTCTATATTGTAGAAATTGATACCCCCGATGAAGCAATGAAACAACTCAATAAAGTTTTTGGAATTAAAAATGAAATTAGAACCCATTAACTCAAAATGAGTTGCTTACATTGGAACCCAATAAATTTTCTTCCATTGAAGATTTTTTGTCCAAGTTCAAGACCCTTTGACTTCTCTTGGAAGGTGTTAAGGTTAAGAAAGAAGATGGTAGCTTTATCTATTCCATTCTTACTAAGTTACTAAGTTAGGACCAACCTACTTAGTCTTTGTTTCCACCTTCCATTCTACTAGAGAAGCCTTTATTTCTCAAGGACAATCCTACAAGTCCCCCTCTTTTGATGCCTTTTGTGGTTTTCTAATAAGAGAACAAGAAAAACTCTTACATCTTTGTCTTCTTAATACTAGAAACTCTTCTAAGAAAGCCTTAGCAACCCAGTAGCAACCAAGTTCAAAGAATCCTAAGAAGAAGCATCCTAAAAAGAATGGTCCTAAACCAAACAAAGGTCCTAAGAAATTCTAGTCTCAAAATGAAAAATCAACTCAACAAAATGATAAGGCAACTAAAAACAAAAGGAAGAAGACTGATAGACATTGCAACTTTTGTAATAGTGATGGCCAATTAGAATCCAAATGTTTTAAGAAGATGGAATCCTTGGAAGCAGCAATGAAGAATCATAACATCCATTTGGAGCACTCTTCAACTTCAACTTCATCTTCAGGAATAACACTTTCTGCATGTGGTTGTCAAGCATCTCGGTTTGGTTATGCACTAAATGTATCTTCTTCTCATTCTCATGAGTGGCTCATTGATTCCGGGGTTTCTTATCAAATGGCCAAAAACAAATCCATGTTTTCTTCTTTAAATAGATCTCTTAGTGTTGTAGGACTGGAACTATTCATCCAGACAATGGTCAATTTAATGATTTATTATGTGTTCCTACCTTATCCTGCAGCCTTCTATCTGTATATCAGATAACTCATTCAGGTGAAGGTAAAATCGTTGAATTTTCACCTCATGATGTTGTAATTAAGGACCTAAGAGATCCTAGACAGATTTTAGCTACTGGAATTGTTGATTATTCTACAAGGTTGTATAAGTTTAACAACTTTGGGTCATCAAATCTTTCCTTGGTATTTGTTGCTCATAATGATGAAGTGAGCAAACTATGGCATGAGCGATTTTTTCACTTAAACTATCATCCCCTTCAAAATATATGTAAATAAAATATGGTGACAGGTCTTCCTATGGTACCTTGCAGAGATGGTGTTTGTTCCAGATGTGTACTCGGAAAACATCATCGATATAGTTTTGAACAACGTGCCTCTTGGCATGCCTTAACCTCTCTATAGCTTGTGCATATTGATTTATGTGGTCCACTTCCAGTTGTTTCATTCTCTGGCTACAAGTATTTTTTACCTTTCATTGATGATTTCTCCATTCGCACTTGGGTATACTTCTTAAAACTCAAGAGTGAAGTCTTTAACATGTTCTTGACCTTTAAGGCATTTGTTGAGAAACAACCTGAACATCAAATTCTTAAGCTAAGATCCCATAATGGCGAAGAATATTTTAACAACAAATTCATCAACTTTTGCACTGAGCATGGAATTCAATTACAACATATTGTTCCATATACTCCATGGCAAAATAGTGTAGCTGAAAGGAAGAATCGCACCTTAAAGGAAATGGCTAATTGTATGCTTCAATCGAAAGGAATTAGTCATAATCTTTGGGAAGAAGCAATTAACTATGCAAATTACATAGTAAATCGCACTCCTACTAGGGTTTTAAACAATATCACTCCAGAAGAAGCATGGAGCTCAATTAAACTAGATGTAAGTCACTTTCATGTTTTTGGAAGTGAAGCATGGGCCCATATTCTAGATGAGAAACATAAAGCCTTAGAACATAAGAGTGAAAATTGTCTTTTTGTTGGATATTCTGAAGATGTCAAAGGATATAGACTTCTTCAACCTAAATCCAAAAATGTTATCATTAGAAGAGATGTAAATTTTGTTGAAAATATATCAGCCTACAAGCCTAGTTCGGCGGATGTGCCACCTCTCTCTGTCCCTTCTACTTCTGAAAATATTCCTTCTTCAGATGATCACAGCGAGGATGACAATCCTCCCCCACCTTCTCGGGATCCTCCTTCATCTCCTCAGCTTCCAAAATGGTTCTGCACTACTCGGGATGCATTAGGTGCTCTTGCAGGTGATCCTACAGATCAACGTCGTACACGTTCTTAGTTCGATAGAGCCCCTTCATTTTTTATTTTTTTACAAATTCGGTTGCTGTATTATAATTCTGAAAAATGTAAGGAGGTTGAGCTCCTGAAGTACAACATGTTATTCCATGAAGAGCAAGGAAAGAAGGAGTTACAAGTTAGACAAAAATCCTCCTTGATCCTGCCTTTTGGGCTTTTGAAAAACACTGACCAGAAATAAAGCCTAACAAACTGGTGTAACAAATAACAGCATTTACAAAACATATTCAATCTATATTAATGTGGCTGATATGCCGAGCAGTGGACTCTTCAGACTTGTCATCAACTCCGGCTTGTTTGATGCTTGAAGAGCTTGTGGGTACTGCATTCCTCTTTTCCATCATGTATTTCAAAATATCAATGGATTCTTCAGCATGACTGCACCTGTTGGAAAGCTGGTTAAACTGCTCATGTAGCAAAGATATTCTATGAAGAGACAAGTTGATGTCAACTGCATATTTTTCATTGATAAGGCATTCCGATTGTCAATCTTGGTGTCCAAGATCTTTTGGTGGGCACGTATTGGCTCTAGCTCAGCCTGAAGATCAATGCAGTGGAGACAGTCCTCGCTCCTCACCATTGATGCGGAAGTAGTATGTTGCTGAGAGAGCTGCTGAACCTTGGGAACGAACCAGAAGCACTACTCCTGGGGGCGATCTGAGAGAAAAAGCACAAAATCGATAGATAGAGGAACCAGGAGAATGGGAAAATGCTATCTGGCTATGGTGCAGAACGTGGGCAACAAAGAGGGAGGAAAGAGCTAGGGACTCAAATCAACATGAAAGGGAGAAGACAGAGTGTGGAAATCGAAGGAGGGGGGGGCAAATAAGTAGGAAAAGGAACGCAAAGGGTCTGTCAAGGGAGAGAAGGAAGAAACAGAGGAGAAGTGTGGGAAAACACGGAAGGGAGACAGCGAAGTTAGGAAGGGATGGGTGATATGAAACACGACAGCTGATCAGATGATTTCGAGCATGAAAATGTGATTTCCTAGGTGATGTTGGATCACAATGCGGAATTTTCCCTTGGAACAGGTCTGAAAAATCTTTGACCATTTCCAAATGTTAGATTTCTCAGATTTGCTGCAAATCTGAATAGCACGAAAATAATTCTTGGCCATGGAAAAAATTGAATTGGTTCCTTGAGAGAACTCAAGGAAGGTGATGATGGCGTTCCACATTATTGCAAAGGATATTCCCTTTGGATCTGTTGCACGCTTGGCTGGCACATTTATCGGCTTCTTTGTTGAAGGCGCGGAGAACATGGAAGAATCGAAGGTCCCAATTTTGGCGAATTAAGGCTTGGCATCTGCTTATCGTTTGTTGGATGAAAATATTAGAAGCTTTACACTTGCTGATCATAAGGCTAATCATGGTAGCAGAATCTCCAAAAACCATCATGTTATTGATACCAAGTTCTTGGAGCTGGATAAGACCTTGGTAGAGAGCAAGTGCTTCTGTTCTGTTATTAGATAGGGTTCCCAATCCCCACTCAAAGGAATCTATGAGATCTCCATTGGGATTATAAATGACTCTCCCTGCCCCTGCCACTCCCGGATTGGATTTGGAAGCTCCATCAAAGAAGAGGGAATGGGAATTGCTATGCCTTAGCCATTCTGAGAATTCATCCTGATTAAATCTAATTTTCCAAGTGTGACTAGGAATGTTGGAATGATGGTTGTAGGTGTTTGTTGTTTGTATGCCCCTGTTGTTGTCTATTAAGTTGCTGATAAACTCTCTTTCTTCTACATAAAGGCTGGCAATATCAGTTTTCTTTGTGTTCTTAGCAGCAATGGTTTCTAACTCAAGACTTTTGGCTTTGCTGCATAATTGCCTAGTGATGGTTTCCTGGTCTCTGAAAATCTTACGATTCCTTGCGAGCCAAATTTTCCATAGGAGGGCATAGGGGAGAGCATTCCATACCCTTTTAGCTATGTTATTTTTCTTATGCTGCCAGGGATAGCTTTTCTTCCATTTGTTAAGGATCTCACCAATGGAATGCTGAGGGTTCCAAGTGAGAGTGCCAGAGGGGGAGATACCATTCCAACAAGAGATTGCAAAGGGGCAAGAGATAAATACGTGCTGGATCGTTTCTTCTGCCTCTTGGAAACTTGGGAATTGGGAGGGCCCAACTATACCCCTCTTTTGAAAATTGTCTGAGCTTAGGATTTTCCCTTTTAGAAGGGTCCAGATGAAAAATTTGACTTTGGGGATGGCCTCAGACTTCCAAACAGTTTTCCAGTACACCCAAGGAGGAATAGAATAGTCCCTACTGCACAAATAATGGTGACCAGCTTGAATTGTATAACTAGAACCTGTGGGGTCCCACCGAAAGCCATGAATGCCATTTTTAATGATTGGTGTAATGTTGTGAAGATGAACCTAAAGACTGTCAATACTCTTTTTGAGGTTTCTAGGGATGGGAGGGAAGCTTCATCCCTTCCAAGCCTGTGTATTTATGTCCCATTGTGAAATTTGATCCAAATATTGTATTCCTTTGTTGTAAAGGAAAAGGAGAATTTGATCTGTGCCTGGCTGACTGCTAATAGGCTGGTTCCCCATAATCTTGTCTGCTCCAATGTTGATTTTGCTGCCACCTTTGGGAACCTTAGAAATATTTTGTGCCATAAAGGGGATAACTTTTTTGCAAAGTTTCCAAACTTTTGTGCTGCTTCTGGCGGGCATTTCGCTTTCTAAAAGCTGCTACCTTGGGCTGCTAAGATATTTGGCTTCAAGAACTCGTTTCCACCAAGCTTTTTGTTCATCAATTAATCTCCATACTATCTTGCCTCCAAAGGCTAAGTTTGTAATTTTAGGAGATCTGATTCCAAGTCCTCCGCTTTCCTGACGTTGGATAACTTGCTTCCAACTAACCAAGTTGAATTTTTTCTTTTCATTTTTCCCTCCTTACTAGTGGAAATGTCTAAGGATGCTCTCCATTTTGTTGTGAAAAGTGGTTGGAGCCTGTATAAGAGTGAATTGATAAAGTGGAAGAGAAGAGAGACCAGATTTGAGGAGAACCAATCGACTTGTCGAATTAAGCCAAGTAGATCCCCATTGCTGAACTTTTCTTTTTAATTTGTCAAGAGTTGTATCCCAGATTTCAGCTCTTGTAGGTCCTATACTCATTGGCATTCCTAAATAGTTGAAGTGATCCCAATTTAATTTGCAAGGAACTCCAAAGACGTTGGCTATGTTGTGAAGAGTTTGGGTTGAGGCATGCCAACCATATATGCAGCTTTTTAGATAATTTATCATGCCTCCAGAATATCTCATGTATTTGTCCAGAAGAGCTTTGAATCTTCGAGCAATAATTGCAGACGCTCCTCCTATTAACAAGGTGTCATCAGCAAATTGGGAATGATTGATGTTTTTGACTCCATCTTCATATTTTATGCCAGTAATGAATCCAGACTGCCTCCTGTGGTCAAGGGTGCAGCTGAAGGATTCAGCCATCAGAATAAACAGGTAGGGGGAGAGAGGACAGCCTTGTCTTAGTCTTCTTGAAGGTTGAAAATATGGTCTGGGCCTGCCATTAATAAGGGGGGATATCCAAGGTCTAGTGATACAAGCTCTTATGAGATCAAGAAATGGAGCAGAAAAGCCCATTTTTTGAAGAATGGCAAGCAGAAAGGAATGTCTGGCCCTATCAAAGGCATTCACCAAATCTAGCTTCAGGATGAATCCCTTTTCATTCCTAGTGTGGCTAGAATGGATCACTTCTTGAACAAGGAGGATTGAGTCTGATATTTGCCTATTTGTCATGAAACCACCTTGGTTTTTAGATATGAGCATTGACAGTAAAGTCTTAAGGCAGGTTGCTACGATTTTAGTAAAAATTTTATATGAGGAGTTGCAGAGGGATGTGGGTCGAAAACAAGAGAAGTTGGAGGGTCGATTCTCCTTGGGTATGAGGGCTAGATGGGTTGAGTTTGTGTAGCCTCCCATTTTTCTTTTCCTCTGAATCCATTTCACCAATTTGATGAAGTCTTTTTTAACAGTTTCCCAATGCGCTCTATAGAAGCAAACTGCAAAGTCGTCTGGTCCTGGGGCTTTGTCTGGCTGGAGGGCCCAGATGGCTCCTTTGATTTCTTCTTCCTCTATCTCTCTGTTCAGGCTTTCGTTTATTTCAGCAGTGATCTTATTTGGCAGATGTTGTAAAAGGTCTGCATAATCTTCTTCTTCTCCTTCTTCAGTTAAGAGTTCTTTATAATGGTCTAATGCTGCTTGTTTGATGGTTGCTTGGCTAATTTGCTGATTTCGTTTACTATCTATAATAGATGTTATGTTATTTCTGATTTCCCGAACAGTGGCTTGCTTGTGGAAAAAAGTTGTGTGTCTATCCCCGCCCTTTAGCCATAGTTGTCTCGATTTAATCCGCCATTTCTGTTCCTCTTCTCTTCTGATACTATAAAGTTGGTTGTAGAGGTTATCCTCTTGATTTTTATCTGCCTGTTGGTATTCTCATTTTTCCATTGTGTTATGGAGCTCTTCTAGCTTAGCTTTTGTGTCTCTTTTCTTTGTTTCTGGCTCTTTGTAGTGGGTTTTTTCCAGTCCTTAAGAGCATGTTTAACATTTTTTAGTTTACTTTCCCAAATGAAACTTGGAGAACCTTCAACATGTTGTCGCCAGATTTGCTGAATGAGATCTTTGGTTGTTGCATTATCATTCCAAAGAGGACTGTATTTGAAGGGAAAAGGTCCCAAGGGGCAGTGGGATTCGAGGATCAGTGTGGTAGGGTAATGGTCTGAGGCTGAAAAAGGTAAAATGGAGGCATGAACAGCAGAGAAGGTGGATATAAGGGTAACATTCACCAATATTCGATCTAGCCTTTCCATGATATTGTTTTTCCCCAGCCGACGATTTTTCCAGGTGTATTTGCGGTTCTTTGGAATTACATCTATAAGATCACCATGCTGCATTATATTTTCCAGTTGATTTCTAGATGGGTCTGGGGAGAAGCTGCCTCCTCGTTTTTCATTAGAATGCAAAATGAGGTTTAAGTCTCCCCCAAAATAATATTTCTATTATCTTCTTCCTATATATTTGTGCTGAGTGAAACCCAGCATTGCTCCTTATCTCTATAGTGATTTGGTGCATAGACATTGTATATAACTAGATGTTGGTTGTTCGAGTTACTCTTCAAGACAATTTTTATCCAGTGTTGGTCTATTGTTTCTGTTGTGTTGCTCTGATTAGTTTGATGCCAGAGTGTTGCAATTCCCCCAGAGGCTCATCTAGACTCACAAACACATCCTTTATATTGCTTATGTTGTGCAATAATTTTGTTCATTTCTAGTTGTCCCTGCTTTGTTTCTTGAACTAATACAATTTCTGGCTTCTCTTGATTTATTAGGTCTTTTAAGGCATTTTCTTTGGAGGGGTACCCTAGTCCCCTGCTATTCCATGAGAGGACTTTCATCATTTCAAATGAGGGTTGCGGGGAGTTTCTCTCCCTCCCTGGTCCTTATTTACTAAATCCTTGTCTATTTGTCCTAAGATATAGGATTCTATGGGGTTTTAGATGCCCGTTGCTATATCTTTATGGGCATTTTCATCCATGTGTTGTTTTTATGACTTTCTTCTAAGCTTCTTTTGATTGTCAATAGTAGCACCATGTTCCTTGGAGTTGCTTCTGGTGATTCTGGGAGGGGGTGGGTCAGGAGGGAAGGATGAGGTGATGATCAGAGGGAGAGGGGATTCTAAAGGATCAGATTGGATCATGGGAGTAGGAGTGTCTTCAAGAGGGGAAAGGATGTGGAAGGGGTTGGAGGAAGGAGAGGAGGGATGAGGGTCAGGTTGGCGATAAGGGCTAAGAGAAGGGAGGGCTGATGAGGGTGGGGAAATGGGAGGAGTACAAGAAGAACGACCAACTTCATGATTTGGTTTGGGGTTAGGGGAAACTTTTTTTTTTTTAACTGTTTCCCATTGCTCTTCTTGCGGAGTGTTTTCTACATCAAGAGATTTAGTACAATGATTAGCAAAGTGGCCATATTCATGACATACCTTGTACTTGAAGGGAATCTGCTCGTAATCTAGTTGTTTAATGTGAGTCCAATCATCTACCTTGACTTTGATGGCTTCTGGCAGTCCTTTGCCTAGATCGACTTCTACAACAATGCGAGCACAAGCTTGCATATTGTCCTTAGGTTCACTTCGATCAATGTATTTTCCTAAAGCATTTCCAATAGCACAAACTGATTCATCCCCCCAGTAGTGAAGGGGAAGGTGAGGTAGCCGGACCTAAACAAGAATGGCATTAGGGATGTCCAACTCTGGATCGACATCCAGAGTCCATTTGTTGAGGTATAATCCCCTTGAATCCATGAAATAGGGCCCATTTCAGAAGATTAAGTCCTTATCATCTTTTGTTTCAAAATGAAAAGTGAAATACCCTTTCCCACAAAATCTAATGGAGATTTTTCCTTGAGTTTTATCTGACTAGTTCCTTTCCACCCATCTCTGCACTTTTTTTGGATATGGCTAGAGCCCAGTAAATTTCCCAATGAGTCCTCGTTCTGCTAATGCAAGGGCAGCCATGCAAGGCAAGGTTGGGGGTAAGATAACTTCCTACAAGCCATCAAGTTTTTTCACGAATTTGGAGACTGTAGGGTGAGGTCTTTGAGGCGGTAATGATCTGACCAAAGCGGAGAAAGCCTATTGAAGAGTGGCCTCCTTCGATGGAGCCTCCGGAGGGGCCATGCCAAGGGGCCGAGGCAGAAGCAGAAAATGCAGTTAGTAAACCTTGCAGGGCACGTGCACAGGATCAGCTCATTGGTATTCCTGGATCAACCTCACAGCTATTGTTGAGAGACAATGTTCAAAGTAGATCTAGCACTGGATAGAGCCCCTTCTTTACTGGCTCAAGCTTCAACGAATTATGATCCTGACACCTTTGCAAAATATTTAGGCCATCCAGATTGGGACGCAACTATGAATAAAGAATATTGTTCACTATTGGAAAATTATACATGGGACCTTCTTCCTCTTCCAAAGGGATGAAAACTTGTTAGATGAAAATGGGTTTACACAACCAAGTTTGGACCAGATGGAAAAGTTGATAAACATAAAGCTCTTCTTGTTGCTAAGGGTTTTTCACAAGTTGAAGGCATTGACTATACTAAAACCTTCTCCCCTGTTGCCAAAATGAACTTTGTCCACCTTGTTCTTTCCCTTGTTGCCTCTCTCAAATGGGAAGTCCATCAAATGGATGTTAAATCTGCCTTCTTGCATGGGGAATTTCATGAAGAAATATATATGGAACAACCTCCTAGCTTTATACAAATAGAATCCAACATTGTATGCTGGCTTAAGAAATCCCTTTATGGTATCAAGCAAGCCCCTCAGGTTTGGTATCCCAAAATGGATAGCTTTTTTAGATACTGGATTTTATAGGTGTCATTCTGATAATACTGTCTACACCAAGAAAGCGGGTAAGTCTCTTCTCATTCTTGTTCTTTTTGTTGATGATCTTATCCTTACTCGTAGTGATCCCAACCTTATAAACCATGTGAAGTCTAGCCTTAAAAAGCAGTTTGAAATGAAAAACTTAGGACACTTGCATTATTTTCATGGTCTTCAAGTCTTGCAATCCGAAGAAGGTGTTTCCATTTCCTAGTCCAAGTATGCCTGTGATCTTCTA
The DNA here is from genome assembly GCA_031772625.1 of Pinus tabuliformis. Lineage (NCBI taxonomy): Eukaryota > Viridiplantae > Streptophyta > Pinopsida > Pinales > Pinaceae > Pinus > Pinus tabuliformis. The sequence continues at coordinate 1,349,904,982 of CM062820.1, read as the reverse complement.
TGCCACTTTCACATGGAATACTGTAATCCAACCCCTTCTCCCTTTCAATCTGGATCCAAACTTTCAGTCACTTGTACTTCCGCTAAAGTCGATGCTACCTTATACAGTCAGCTTGTTTCAAAACTTTTGTATCTGACTCATACTCGTCTTGACCTTTCCTTTGTTGTTGGCCTTGTTGCTTGTTTTATTCAAAACCCACATAAAAGTCATTGGAAAGCACCCAAAAGAATAATTCGTTATGTTTGAGGTACAGTTCAGTCTGGGATTCATTACAGTGCAGAAGAATCTCCTCTATTGTTTGGATTCACTGATTCTGATTGGGTTGGTGACCCTAATGATCGTAATTCTATTGTGGGTTATGTCTTCACTCTTGGCTCTGGACCTATTACATGGTCTTGCAAGAAACAAAGTGCCATTTCTCTTTCTTCAGTAGAAGCAGAGTATCGTGTCACCGTTGAAGCTAGTAAGGAAGCCTTGTGGCTCCATCAAATCCTAACAGACTTTGGTTTTCAGCAACAACATCATACTACACTTTGGTGTGATAATCAAAGTGCCATTCAACTATGCAAAGATTCAATCCAACATCAACACATCAAACACAGTGAACTATACATGCACTTAATCAGAAAGCTCATTCATGAACATGTTCTTGAAGTGCAATATTGTTCAACCGATGATCAAGTTGCAGACATTTTACAAAGGCTCTCACAAAGGAGAAGTTTACTAAAATTTGATTTATGGTTGGAGTTCAGGAAGTGTTATAGACATATTTGGGCACTGCAACCCCAATCACATATGCCCATAAACCAAGGGCTCCTAAGTCTCTAAAAGTGTTGTTTCATACCCTAAAGGAGCAAGGTCAGTTGATTACATCATCTCCAAGAAGTTCTCCATGAAAAACTGCTCAGAACTGGTCAAAACCGGACCATACAAACTGCTCAGTGCTAAGGGTGCAATGCATCTCACCTACCACATGTAAAAAGTGAGATGCATACTGGAAATCCCTTCTGTGGGGTGCGATGAGCGAGAGCAGACAAATGGCAGAAGCAGTTGGCTAGGTGGAAACCCAGAGAATCTTCTAGAAACTGCCCATTTGACACTTGCCTCTCTGAATTCACCCAGGGATGAGTAAGAGATCATGAATCTCCAAGTGGAACCAAGAACTATCAGAGAGAGGACACTAATCAAAATCCCAGAAGCTAACTCACCCACCTACAAACATCTATATATGGATCCCTCATCCCAGAGATCCAAAGGCTAGAATCTTGTATGTTGTAAGGAAGTGTTGTTGGTTTCTTTGTGGAACATCATAGTGTTGGGTTATCTAAGATTTTCATGAGGTGAAGAAGGGATCTCATGCTGGGAGGATGACGTTGGGTCAGATCAATGGGTTGTAGTCCTCTCTTCTACTCCTTCTATCAATAAAGCTATTTGAGTTTTCCTCCACATCCTTGTATGTTTGAGTTGATATATGCATTTGTGTGGTCAATATATATCTGGTCCTATAGTGTTTATGATTGTAGATCTCTGTGCTTTGATGGTATTATGTTGCTTTGACTTTACAGGTGCTCTTTGAAGCGGGGTAAGCAAGGGAGAAGTGGCAAAAATCTGTCAAAGGGGAGAGGAAACAAGCAAGGAGCCAAGCGAAAAACTAAGGTTGGTACTCTCTGCATCTCTCTCATCTACTTCTCATAAAGGAAAACGCAAGTGACTTTAGTTTGTTTGTTTCTAAGATAGCTACCCGTCTTAGTGGGACTAGCAGCTCTGAATGGACACTAGATTTCCTGACAACAAAATGGCGACTCCACTGGGGAGCGAATAGCTTGTTTGCTTGTTTATATTTGTTTGCTTTATAAACTACAAACGGAGCCTGAAGTCAAGCCAGCTAGTCTTCGAACTTCTTTTGCTATGCAACTGCAAAGTAGATCAGTGTTGCTTCAGTCCATCTCCGGGTTTTGTTTATAAACTGAACAATTGATTTGCAAACATCCTAATTGTCTTGGTGGTGGCTCAAGTAACCTCATTAGATTAGCCCCTATGATTTGTATTTACTGACTATCATTAGCTCAACCTAAATCACTGAACTAAGCTGCAAACTATGACCAAAAACCAAGTTAAAGTCTCATCCCTGGACCATCGTACTGTCTCCTTTAGGAAATCTGGATGCATTGCACCTCCCGTGTGCAGTAGGTGAGATGCATCCCTGTTTCCCTGTGTTACAGGTGCGATGATTAGATAAGACTATTTCTACCTCCAAATTTTCGTTTTTTCTTCACTCCCTTTAGCTTTATTTAGGATGTTTGTTGTGTGTGATCAGTATAACACTGTTGAAACTCCCTTCCTTTGCATTATTCAACCTCCATTGTACAAAGAATTGTAAATGTTTTTATGTATTTTTCGCCATTTACAGTTCTCCTTTACAAAGAAGTAGCTTAATCGAACTGTCGTCTTTTGATTTGGAAGTTTCGCAAGTGTCGTTTTCAGTCAAAGAAAAGAATCCTACTCTTTTTTATTGTCGATTACACTGTTACTCTTGTATTTGATTTGAATTGATAAGTCTTTCAAGTGTCGAAAACAGTTTTCAAATTGAAGTTGAAAGTGTCGTCTTAGTCTTCCTTACATTTTTTAAATTCGAAATTGCAAAGTTTCGTCTTAGCCTTCCTTTCGTTTTTTGAATTCAAAATCGCAAAGTAGTCTTCCTTTCGTTTTTGAATTCGAAATCCCAAAGTGTCGTCTTGGTCTTCCTTTCATTTTTTGAATTTGAAGTCGCAAAGAGTCGCCTTCGTCTTCCTTTCGTATTTTGAAGAGAAAATTGTTAGTATTGTCGCTTTGAAAGAAAAGATAATTCAGATTTGTACTTAGAATTCTTTTTGTCATTCACACATTAAGAAAGCGGAAAACAAATACATGCATGTGCATTTGCATTTAGGCTGCTTGTTGATTTTGATTTAGGACAGTGCATCTAGTGTGTGCTCTCTGCTCTATGTTGAAAGAATCTCGCTTCTCTTTTTTTAGTAGCTAGGATTTTCATTGCAAAAAGAAGAGTAAACGATTGTTTATCATCTTAGATTGCATTTTTATGAATTGTATATCTACATCACACGGTGAACCTTAAAGGAAAACTTCTTAAGAAAGATCAACTGTAAAATAAATTCAATGAACATTAAAACGCTTTGGAACCTAACGCACAACATTTAGAAGTCTAGGCTAGAGACATATTCTGGCGTCGTAAATCCTGGTAACTATTGCTTTCATCGTAGATTGGGTGATTCCTCCTCTTTGAGATGACAAGTACCAGTACGGACTTGTGCTCCCATGTACCGTTGAGTATATATTGGGAGACCGCAATAGGTTGTTTCCTTTATCCTTAGGAAGCCGTGTCTGTCGCCCTATCAATCGCAATGCATTGAACACAGCATTCGGGAAGATTGACTGCCGTACCATAAAAAGTATTTTGCAGTTTTGCGATTGGTTTGGTAATCCCTCTGTCTATATTTCCAAATTAATCTCTTTCATTCCTTTTCAGACTCCTTAAAGGAAAAGGTCTACCTGAGCACTTGTCACTTCAGGCTCATTAAAAATCAAATGCGACTAGAGTCATCTTTAGCTTTTTCTCGACTCTTAAAAATTGAAAAAGCAAGTTGTGTCAAATCATCATAAAATTTATTTTAATCGAAATAACGTGACTATTCCCTCATTGATCTTAGGTTGATAAAATGGAGTCCACCAACCAAGGATTTCCCCTTGGGGGAAATCCTAGTCCTTTCTCCTCTTGGGGAGATGTTGGTGCACCTCATATGGCCACATTGTCCCTTCCAGGACTGACGATTGGCCTGCCAGTATGGCTCTTCTCAACCTCTGTCATTCAAAGCACCGTGATTCCTGAGCAATCAAATCAGCAACCAGATGATACTAAAGTTACCCCCCAACCTTCTACTTCATTTGTTTCTCCCTCTCCTCCTTCCTCTTCGCTTGGTAAAGTTGGTAAAACTAAAAACCAAGTAACTAAGAAGAAGAAGAAAGGGAAGGAGAAGAAGAAGAAGGAGCCAATGGCCAAAAGGGGCAACCATACATCGTCTAGCGAAAATCCACACACTACACCATCCAAACCTAAATCTCCATGTGTCATTTGCAAAGGGGACCACTATCATCGAGATTGTCCTTATATCCCACGGATCTTAAGGGACTGGTCTCCCCGCTTGCACAATCCGGTGTCCTTAACCTCTGACGATCATGTTGAAAGTACACCGTCAACTAGTGAAAACGAAGTCATTGGAAAAAGAGGAAGATCTAAAATTCCTTGTAGACTGTGTGAAGGCGATCATGCCATACACCATTGTCCCTTCCTAGACGAAGCTAAAAGAGTCTTGGATAACAGTCCTGCTTCACCGCCACGGCTTCCTCCTGGATACAAGAAACTCTTGCCAAGTTGAAAATCCGACTGACACACCTTTGTGGTCGGTCGAAGTGTCTATCATTGAAGATAAACCCTCTAAGTCCACACCAGACCAAAGTCAACAGGTCGAGACAGCAGTCGACCCAGTCTTGTCTTCAGAAGGTCCATCTTCAGATGATACAATCACCAAAGAGAATGAGAACGACACCGTTCAAATCCTCTTCGTAAACACAGACTCCGATGAACATGGGGGAAACCTACCCATTCCTTTACCACAGGAAGGAAGTTCATCGGAGACGTATCCGTCCGTTTATTCGGTCCCACCTTCAAGCAACCTAGTCATTTCCTTCGACTGGAATCTACTAGGCAAACCCCGTCTACCATCTAATGTACCATTACGAATCATAGTACAAGCTTACAGAATGGTCATGGTTGGGGATTCTGTGAGTATCCTTTCCTTGACTGCTTGGAAAGCGCTTGGTTCGCCATCGCTTCTACCTGAGATGCGAAATCTGACAGGCTTCGACAAAGGAACCAGTCAACCGTTAGGGATCCTTCCAAATTTGCCTATAAATTTGAGAAGGAAAATTGTCTATTTCAATGTAATGGTAGTCCAAGGACCTTTATATTACAATCTACTCCTTGGGCGTGACTACATTTATAGCATGGGAGCCATTGTCTCCTCACTCTTTCGAGTAATGTGTTTTCCGCATGAAGGCAGAGTGGTCCAGCTCGTAGACCAACTTTCATTCCCCGGCTCGCACATAGCTAATATTCAAACGCCATACCTAACTGGTATTTTTGCACAAGGAATGTCTCATCAATCTCCAGTCAATCCACCTGATGAACGCGAGTGATTCGGTGATTACGACTAAAACCCAAGAGGCATGCACCCTGGTCTGCTTCGACAGGAAAACCCCAGATATAAGGTAGGTTTCCGCGTACGAATATGACTAGTCTAACTATCCTGTCCATTTAGGAAAATGGAGCAGACTGGAAAGGATTCCTCCGTCAGAAGGTATGCCTTTCCTGACAGAGCCGAGGAATTGTTTTGTCTGCAAATTGAAGGGTAACTTGGAAACTCTACTTCGTTATACCTAGGGGCATGCAAACCTTTTTGCATGCAAGTGAAAAGCGACCATTTATTTTCTTAGTTTGTAGGTTCTTAACCCTTTAAACTCATAGGATTGGTTGTTCCTAGCTTACATAATGAAAGGATCCGGAGCAAAATTTTGAATGGTGCAAGCTCCCTAAAAAATGAACCTATCGATGAGACATCCTTATTATACGACTGGCACGAGCAGTTTTATGCAAAGTTCAAGCTCGTTAAAAATTAAACCTAGCAATGAGAATATGTTCCACCAGAGTTTAAGCTCATTAAAAAATGAACCCACCTCCGGTAAATAACCATTGCAAACACATTATCATCAGCTTTTGAGCCTTGGTCGTGTTCTTACCATCACCTCCACTCTGTTTTAGCCGATCATACGCCTCCATTTGATTGTTTACCCCTTTTGAGGAACAGCTGCGACGAGTGATTATGTTAGTCATCCTCTGTACACTGTCGTGATGGAAAGTTCCAAACCTTACCTAGAACCAGCTGCTACCCGAAAATATCACTCGTTCCTCAAAAAATGAGTCTCCTTTAAGCTCTTTTCATCTGACTCGTAAAATATGAAAATATTGCGGAGAAATTGGCCTCTCCAGCTCGTTAAAACGATCGGAAGTGTTATTCCTCCTCTATATTTTAATCTTTTTGGACCTGAGGGATTATTACACAAAAATATCGAGTGCTTGTCTTGTTCGGCGCGTTAAAACTATCGAAAAGTCATCCCTTTCATATTATTTTACACTTTTTCGGACTTAAGGGATTACATGACAAAAAAGGAATCCTGGAGCTTTCTTTCCGTCCCTTTTCATACTCTCTAAAATTGAAAAAGGACTCGAGTTATATTTGTCGTTAAACTCGTTAAAACCAATAGCGACAAACTTGTCCATGCAGACAAGAACGAGTTTCACTGTCGCTAGGCTCGTTAAAACATAGCAACGGGTTTGCCCAAAGGGCAAATTATAGAACAAGCATATGTTATCCTCCTCAAGCTTGAAAAAAATAAAGAGGTACTGGTCAGCAATGACTGGGGAAAAATTGGGAAGAAAACTTGAAGAAACTTTATTGGTAGCAACTCGCTCTTGAACATGACACTTTCACTCCATCACCATGATTGAGTCGGGTTGGGTTATTTCGTTCACCAGTCATATTACCATTGGTCCACCATACCATCCATTTTCGGGGTTAACACTACCAATCCATTTCAGTGTCGCTGATATGTTCAAGAGAAGTCACTCATAGAATTCACCAACCCAGCTTGTGTCTCATCCACTGCAATACCTTCACCCTTCATTCTTTCATGACCGCCACCTTGAACCCTGTATCATCAGATCGTTTTCACCTCCACAAAATCATTTGCTCTGTTCTGTGTCGTAGATGTGGGATTCATTAATGCCCTCCTACGATGGGTCACTTCTTGTTGACATCAGCTCATTATCCAAGAAGTCAACCTAGGAACAACCCTTTCATTACTTTGAAGCTGGCATGCCTCAATGGCAAGTTTCTCACTTCCGGCGACAAGTTTACATCAATGGCCTTCGACCGAAAGATTTTGCGTGGTGTTCGACGCCAAGTCCCTTTTTCACGCCACGTAAATTATACTGTCGTACCTTGAGGGTCATTATCATTATCAGTGATTCCTCTCGCGCCTGTTAACAGCTTTCGTCATTGGCTGGTAATCAGGCGATGTCTTTCCATGTTCAACTCTAGAACATCTTTTCGCATGGATCAACTTGTACTTTGGGTGAAGATTGAACAAGTTTGAAGACCCCGGATCTAGTTTCATCCATCCGGGCTACGATATATTCAGGAAAATAAAGACATCATTGATGCACAGATAATCATCCAAGCCAAAGGATGATGGCTCTACCAGAATCATCAGTCTGCCACATAGACGGTTGTCTGTCCTATGTACATAAGAATGAATTTATAAAGTTGAGCATGGGAATTCCCACCTCAACTAGATCATGAAAATATTATGAAGATAATGTATTGTATTGTATCTTATTACAGGTCATCTTCCAGTTCGAAAAGCCTCAGATCCTCATGATAAAGCATTTCACCCGACATCAAAAAGATTTACGACCTCATGCTTTAGGGGGCAATTGTTATAGACATATTTGGGCACTGCAACCCCAATCACATATGTCCATAAACCAAGGGCTTCTAAGTCCCTAGAAGTGTTGTTTCATACCCTAAAGGAACAAGGTCAGCAGATTACATCATCTCCCAGAAGTTCTCCATGAAAAACTGCTCAGAACTGGTCAAAACCGGACCATACAGACTGCTCAGTGCTAAGGGTGCAATGAATCTCACCTGCCACATGCAAAAAGTGTGATGCATACTGTAAATCCCTTCAGTGGGGTGCGATGAGCGAGAGCAGACAAGTGGCAGAAGCAGTTGGCTAGGTGGAAACCCAGAGAATCTTCTAGAAACTGCCCATTTGACACTTGCCTCTCTGAATTCGCCCAAGGATGAGTAAGAGATCATGAATCTCCAAGTGGAACCAAGAACTATCAGAGAGAGGACACTAATCAAAATCCCGGAAGCTGACTCACCCACCTGCAAACATCTATATATGGATCCCTCATCCCAGAGGTCCAAAGGATGGAATCTTGTATGTTGTACGGAAGTGTTGTTGGTTTCTTTGTGGAACATCATAGTGTTGGGTGATCTAAGCTTTTCAAGAGGTGAATAAGGGCTTTCATGCTAGGAGGATGACACTGGGTCAGGTCAATGGGTTGTAATCCTCTCTTCTACTCTTTCCATCAATAAAACTATTTGAGTTTTCCTCCACATTCTTGTATGTTTGAGTTGATATATGCACTTGTGTGGTCAATATATATCTGGTCCTATATTGTTTATGATTGTAGATCTCTGTGCTTTGATGGTATTATGCTGCTTTGACTTTACAAGTGCTCTTTGAAGTGGGGTAAGCAAGGGAGAAGCAGCAAAGATCTGTCAAAGGGGAGAGGAAACAAGCAAGGAGCCAAGCGAAAAACTAAGGTTGGTACTCTCTGCTTCTCTCTCATCTACTTCTCATAAAGGAAAACACAAGTGACTTTAGTTTTTTTGTTTCTAAGATAGCTACCCATCTTAGTGGGACTAGCAGCTCTGAATGGACACTAGATTTCTCGATAACAGGAAGTTGTCACTAAGGGGGGATAGCCACTAATGCCTCCTTCCTTCTCCTATTCTGTCATCTTTGTACATCCTTCAATCCTATCCCAACTTGTTCTTAACGATATTCCGACACATAGGAAATAATTAAGTATAACTTGGTCTAGTGTATAGTTAGGTAAAGTGTGTTTATTTAGTATGTACTTTTTTAACATACAATCCGACGATCACGATATTTTCTAGACATGAAGTGATCTGACGGTTCATTCTCTCCTTGATATTACCAACACTTGATCTGTGGCTTAACAACCGATTGTTCCACAATCTCTATTTAAAGAGCATGGAGGGAAATTTTTAGGTGACCATTCATGAGAGGGGCTTATGTAAATTTTATTTCTTTTACCTTAATAAATTGCCTAAAGTGGTCGCATTGGCTTAGGTCGTGGATTGTCTCCCTCTTTGAGGGTTTTAACCACGTCAAGAATACTGGTGTACTGATATGTGATCTATTTGTGACCATTGTCCTTTGGTGTTCTATATAAGGAACTTACCCTGTAAATTCCTACAAGAACCTCTCAAAGGCCCATCTTGCACAAAACCAAATGCACACGGTGTCCTTCAATCACCCAAAAGTGTACTTTTGGTGGCAGAGTTTTGAGGGTTTTGTGTAGTGAAGAGAAAGAGCTTGATGATGGTAGGAGGAATGAAGGATGGAAATGCTAACCCTACAAATAAATAGTAGTACATGCACACCACAAAAATATTATGATTTTTATACTTGTGAAGACTAAAATACTAAATATGTCAGCTAGTTTGTGCTCCAATTTATCTCACTGAATGACCAATAAAATTGAAAAAAAATGACATGGGGTAAAAAAAAATATTAAATAGGATTTCCTAAGACTCCAATCCAAGTGGAATCACTCAAAAATATTGTCTTTAAGATGTGTTAAAATACAGTAGAAAATTACTACTCCAAAACTAGAAATTCAAGAATCAATTAGCTAATTTAACCTACCAAATGCTTAACCTGATCTACTGCAAATGCTATGGGGTAAATTTTTCTATGACTCAATACAAGTGGAATCAACTCGAAAAAATCTCATTAACAAGTTCTAAAAATTAACAGAAAATCACTACTATTTTGCTACAAGAGACTTCCAGAAATTCTAGATTTATGTGTTCAGGCTTCAGTGATCCATAATGAATTAAGAAAAGTCTTTTGGTAGAAATGACATAAGAGAAATTTTTCACCAATGTGTTTCGAACCAACAATTTTGGTTCATCATCAGGACCAGATGAAGAGGCAGACCATGGAAAAGGCTTAAATAGAGAGCAATGTAGAGACCATAATTTCAAGTATGAACAATAATATTTAAATTATTGTTCAAATATAGTCGTTACTTCAAACTATGGTCTCTACATTTCTCTCTATTTAAGCCTTTTCCCTGGTCTACCTCTTCATCTGGTCCTGATGATGAACCACACTTCTTGGTTCGAAAAGTGTTGGCCAAAAGTTTATATTATGTGATTTCTACCAAAAGACTTTTCTTAATTCTAGATTTGTGAACTAGTAAACCAATCCAAGTATCTCAATGATGAATATGACTTTTAAAAGTTTTTCTAACAATGCATCATGCTTGTGACTCTATAAATAACTTGAAAAATAACTCACTCCAATCATTTAACCAATATAACCTACAAAAAAGGAAGCATGAACACTAAATGTAGAAATAAGAGATGCAAGTGAAAAAGCCATTCAAAGGAAATAAAGAAATTGTACAGCAAGGCTCTGAGGCTCATGACCAAGCCCAAGGATACTCAGATTCATATGAAGGAAACCAAGCTTTAGAATCTAAAGATGGCACCAAACTTCATTATTTAAATCAATCCAAGTACATCCCTACTAAAGATGAAAGTGGAGCTGTTAAATAACAAGTTTTATCCACAAGAATACTAAGAAATACATGCCACTAGACGCAAATTAGGTACTTATACAAATTAATGGAGAAACATGCTCATTCAAAGGAGGTGGATTTACCCTCCAAAATCCCTCAAAAAGTCGATCTAGTTCTCAACAGTAGGAATTTTCATTAAATAACAGGGAGCACATTCCTAGATTTTTCTCAATCACTGGAGATCCAAAAATTTGTTCATTAATTTCATAATATCTTGCTCATTTATTATCCAATATTGGACCATCCTGTAGTAGGGAGAAAGTCCCTATATAATCTCATTCAGAATTTACTAAATATTCTTTCAATATTCTGCAAAAAACATAAATAATATTAGGCACATATTATGCAATTATCTCTAAACCTTGCTAAGAACATATTAAAGCTAAAAAATCATTATTAAGTGTAGAAGGAGAGATTTAATATAGCCTTTATGTGCCTAAGAAAGTTTATATGGGCCTAAATTTATTTCTAATTTGGAGGCCCATCGTAGACCAAGTCACAGACAAAGAAGGGTAACGGGAAGTCGAAAAAGGACATTAGAAAGTGGTGTGAGTTCTACAAAATCCACTAGCACAACATTGATGATGTTGCTTGAAACAATCATTATTTCCAGAGTTTAAAGAAAAGGAAATGGACTTATCTCTAATTATGATTCATAATAGGATAATGGAAAGCATACCATTGATGAAGAACCCAATGCTACCATTGTTACCACAAAGATAAAACTAGAATAACTAAAGGAGCCTGAAGAGGGGGAGCACCTTTTTCATTCACAAATGTGGTGAAGGAGACCCCAGTATATTTCATAATTAATAGTGGGAGTGAGAGGAACTTGATCTCAACTAAGGTCATCAGTATATTAAAGTTGTCGACATTAACATACATCATTTGTTGGTTGAGTCATGGATGAGGCATTCATGTCGAATAGCAACATCACATGTCCTATGTCATCAAGCCCTTCAAAAATAAGGCATTATGTGATGTTTCCCACTAAATTTTGTCATGTTATTTTAGGACAATCTTATACATGGAACCATCATGTTTTTTATCAGTCTCATCCCCATAGTTTCATTGTTACTCTAGGGTGCCAGCTCTACACGGTACCATAAGTAGTTACGACTACTACAATTTCATTGATCTCAGCAAATAATCCCAAAAGGTAATCTCTTAGACCACAAGTTTGTCCTGTTCGTCGTTTGGTTAGAATGTGAAAGGAAGGTCATTGCAACCACCAAAACCTTAGTATGGGGTCTCTCTAAACAATAGAAGGTGGAAAATATTGTAGAGACTTACAGAGATATTTTCACTCAACCGGTGGGGGTGCCTCTACATTGTAAAGTTAAAAACTCAATTGACTTGATACCTGGTGCTACATTACATAATGTTCCATTATATAGTTTCACTCTCTTGTATAATGAAGAAATAAAATGTCAAATTCATGAGCTCATCGAAAAGGACCAAACTTAAGTGAGCTCCTCACCCTGTGGGAGTCCAATTGTATCAGTGCAAAAGAAGGATGGGACATGGAGACATTGCATTGATTATAAAGCCTTGAAAAAAATCAATGTCAAGAACAAATATTTGATCCCTTAGATAAATGATTGTCTTGATCAACTTAAGGGTGTCGAGTTCTTTAGTAAGATTAATCTAAATTTAGGCTACCATTAGGTTCCAATTGATCAAACCGATGTATGGTAACCTTGAAATCTAAAGAAGGCCACTTTTAGTAGTTGAACATTCCCTTTGGCTCAACTACTAGTCCAACAATGTTCATGAGGATGATAAATAATATCCAACGACTATTCAAAAAAAAAATTGTTATCTAGATGAAATCCTCAACTTCAGTAGAACCTAGGCAGAACATTTGTAGTACATCTAGCTTGTGTTGAGCACCTTGAAACAACAAAATTTGTATGTCGATATAGAGAAATGCCCATTTGGAATGAACATATTTGTATAGTTTAGATACATCATGGATGAACATGAGGTGCATACAAACATAGGAAAGATCCAAGTCATTTAGGATTGGTCAGGCCTAACGATTCTGATTGAGCTCCATAGCTTCTTAGGCCTTGTTAACTTCTACATAAGGTTCATTTTGGGGTTCTGTCATATTGCTTCGCTCTTATGTCAAGTGACCAAGAGTGGAGTTGTTGGGATGGGATCCCTAGGGTCAAATTTTGTCAGTAAAGTCAAGTTTTATAATAGTTTTTGTAAAGTCTCCACGAAATATGGAAGCGGAGCACGAAGCTAAGTAAGAGTCAAAGGGGCATTAGTCCCTTGTATGGGTTGGTGATAGTATGGTTTTGAGACTCACCCATGGTCTGCGAGCCATGGTATTGTAATGAAGCTAAGTATGGTAGTTTTTGTAAAGTCTCCACGAAATATGGAAGCGGAGCACGAAGCTAAGTAAGAGTCAAAGGGGCATTAGTCCCTTGTATGGGTTGGTGATAGTATGGTTTTGAGACTCACCCATGGTCTGCGAGCCATGGTATTGTAATGAAAAGCCTATATATAGTGATCCATAACGAGTCTAAAGAGATAACGTTTGGTGAAGAATAATTGTAAGGGCAAGGTGCTAAGGCAGAAAAAGTTTGTTTCTTGTACTTAGGAAAAAGGGGAAGGCTCCTCTAGCTGAGCGCGTGAAGACCTTGGTAAGTCCACAACTTGGTGCATGGGCCCCTGTAGTTGGGTGCGCAAGGATAAGAATTTTGTATCTAAACGTTTACATCTTAATAAATATTGTTTTTGAGATGAATTTGTGCATCTATGCCTTGTTTATTTATTTCTGCTAAGTTTCTATATCTTCGCTCAGTGATTTGTTTTATATGAATTGATGCTTAATTTATGTGCGAAACAGATGGATATGTAATGTTTAGGCATAATAAGTATAATTAACCTCCTTTGCAAAGATCGGGAAGTTGTTAGATGGATCTACTTTAGCTAACATTTCGGAAAGCGTAGATCTGCGCAATGACAGATCTAGGTCATAAGGGCTTCAGAATATACAGCTTATTATGTGAAAGTAGTGAATATGTATCATTTATGCATGTTAAGTACAATCAGGTACCTTCGTGAAGGTCTAAATGTCATTTCGATAGAGCTGCAGTATTTGACAATCTAAAGGAATAGACCTGCGTGAAGACAAATCTAAGCTATAATATCCTTAGGAAGACCATCACATAGGACTCTAGATGCAGAAACCTGGTTCTAACATCCCCCAATACTGCTTCGAGTGAGACTGCAACCTGCGCTACGCAGGTTGTTCCCAAAAGAGCCAGCAGTAAGGGTTTTGTTGGTTGGCGCAAATAACATTGAACCTGGGTCAGGCCCCCTTAAGCTAACAAATGGTTCTATTTTCGGGACCGCTATCAATTTGAGGAATGTGTGATGTCGAATAAGTGGTTCCCCACCAAGAAATAAATTGAGAAGTGGCTCAATTGGAAGGAACATGCGTTATAAGGAAGCAAAACGCAAGCTCTTAAAGGGACCATGAGGTAAGTATTTAAAATCTATGAAAACTTGGATTAAGATGTTGTTATGTGAAAAATGAGTTATTCCATTACCTTGATGTTTGGGACTACGCAAAGCAGAAAACCCTTAAGGAACGAAGAATCGGGCTCTGAATATAGCCTTCTATTGGGTTCCTCTTCAAGCGACGACAAAGGAATGATTCTGAATACACCACGAAGTGCACTGCAGTTGGTAAGTTAAGGTATCCCACAGATATCTCATCCATTTACTCTGCCTCCACCTCCACATCCACCTCCACCGTATACACCTACACCTTCACCTCCACCTCTGCCTTTGTCTCCACCACTCAACATGGCGAACGCAATGAAGATTTCAATCTTCAAAGGGGTGGGAAGGGAAGACCCCAAACAGTTCTGGTTCGTTGCATATGTTGTGTTGACAGCGCAGCAAATCACTGATGATAATCTAAAGAAAGCACAACTAGTCACAGTGATGCAGAATAGAGCGTTGACCTGGTATATCAAGTACTATCAAGATCACCATGTCACGACGTTGGCAGATACTCAACAAGCATTGAATCGCGAGTTTAAGAAGCCTAAATCTCAGGCACAGTCTGTTATAGAGTTTAAGGAGATAAATAAAGTGGTGAATGAATCCTCGTGGGATTTCAATCAGAGGCTAAAATTCCTGATTCGACAGGCTAATATGAACATCATAGACAAACAACACAAAGATTGGTACATTGCTTCGTTGTTGCCCCACTTAATATTACCATTATCACAACAGAAGATAACAATGAAAGCAGAAGCTGTGGAGATCGTGATGAGGTTAGAAGCCTCGCCAATACAAGATACAAACATTGGAGTACAACAGATTCACTCGCAGCTGGCAAGTTTGCACCTGGAGTTGCAGAGCCTGAAGAAGGGAAAGGAAGCCTAGCCTGAGGTGCACGTTGAAGTTTGGTGCTTGAAATGCAAGGGTCATGGGCATGATAAGGACCACTGCCCGGTTTATTAGAACTATCTTATTAGGGGGGGGCCTGTCCCCTGAAGCCGGAAAATACTGTTGGGCCAAGCATAGGAGAAGCGCCATGGTGCGTTATCTGTCAACTTACAGGACATCATGCGACAGACAATTGTCATCTACTAGAGAAGTTTGTACAGATCCCTCAGCAGTTGTTTTACAATTTCTGCAAATCTATAGGTCATGATGAGCATCATTGTCGAAGTTATGAATTAATGATGGATAGAACCCCTACTTATAGAATGCAAATAGAAACTCAGCCTCAAGACCAGAGCACGAGTGCAGTGCGCAGAGGATTCCAAGGTCATGGAAGAGGAAGAGGAGGAGGGGCTGGCAGAGGTTGTGGAAAAGTTATTTGCTATAACTGTGGTGAAGCTGGACATTTTGTGCGTGACTGTCAGAACCCAACGCATCCATCTTGTCAATATTGTAGACAATTTGATTATGTGATAAAAGATTGCCCACTCCTTATAGAAAAAATGCAAGAAAAGAAGACACGGACCTAGCAGCTTACGCAGAATATCCAAGTGATGAGGGTGGAACCACGCGAAGAAGATCACAGTGTTAATATAGTAATGCACAGTGGTATGGCCACCAGTGAAGATAAGGGAAATCAGCCAAAGAATGATGGATGGGTGTGCAAGGCCGCTAAAAAGGAAGTTGGGTTTGACCACAACCAGGCTAAAGAAACTTTTATGGAGGCTAAAAAGAATTTCGCTGAAGCTTCTATGTCCAGGAGTCGAGAGAAATCAGTTGGGAACAGTGAAGTGCAAGATGTGGATCCTTCGTTGTTAATTACTTTCCTAAAGACATGTATGAAGTTACCGTGCGATAAGAAGGTAGTAGAAGGGCTCCAATAGCTAATAGAAAAATGTGCGGGTAAGATAAGCTTCCTTCAAAACAACGCATTGTAAGGAAGCTAGGTAAGCATAAGAAGCAGACAGGACATGAGATGAGGTTGACGGCACAGATAGGAGAGTATGAAATGGACCAAGTAATATTGGATCTGGGGTTTGATGCAAATGTACTTCCTAAATAAACATGGGAAAGGATGGGGAGACCTGCACTGCAATGGTCTCCTATACAGCTACGCATGGCCAATTAGCAAAATATTATTCCTATGGGGCGCTTGTATGGGGTAACAGTCGATATTGAAGGAGCAAGTGCTCTGGCGGATTTTGAAGTAATAGAAATAATAGATGACAGCAATCTGTTTCCTACGCTACTAGGAATTGATTGGGCCTTTGACATGGATGCGTTATTAACCTGAAGAAATGGAAGATGACATTTGAGAGGAAGGCACTCAGGGTTATTGTGCCACTAGACCTTCCTGAAGGAGCACGCTATACTGAGCATGTTTGCGACTTTATGGAGGATGATGATGATATAGACCAGATATACAAGATCATGGCACGAGATGAAGATTGGATCAATCCTACGGCCAATGGATGAATTACGTGGGATAGGGATAGTTCCTGTACCTTAGACTCAAACGAAGAACTTGAGCACTCTCAGAATGGTTGCATGAAGTATCTACACTGCACAGTAATATGATGACCAAATCACTACGATGCGTATCTATAGAGGTAAGAAAGCTTCCGCACTATGATGCTTTGAATGATGTTAATCTCTTTTTGGATGAATTTGAAAGGGAGGTACCTAAGGAACATCAATTCCAGGCACTAGAATTGGCACTACGCACTACGCCCGCCCGATGGTGGGGCACGCATAAGGAAATCTTCGTTGACTGGAAGGAATACAAATAGATGATGAAGCTAAGGTTTGGATATGCTAACACCCGGATGACTGAGAAATATAGCGGGAAGGATGATCCGCGCGAACACTTGGCACGATGGACTAAAGCTTAGGGAGAAGAGTTGCAGATAGAGTGGGTGCATATCAGGGAAAATTTTAAGAACCCCCCCTAAATTTACATGTATAATAAATGGGCGAATCTCCATGGTATATAGGAAAAATGGAAGGCGATTTTATCAATAATATGATATGTATATATAATTTTTTGGCGAATCTCTCACCAGGCATGGGGAATATTTTACTCAATTATAAAATCTTGTGTTTATTGAATACACAAATGAAATCATTGCATTTCTTTAAAATATCTTTTGAAATCAAAATTACTGAAATTACATATCGATAACCTAGTGGGTGTAGAATAAAATTCACCCGTGCCATTCACAGAAAGCATGAGAAAAAACCTAATACTACATATAAAACCAAGAAAAATTCAAATTCATCACTTCTAGGGACCTCGTAACCACCCTGCCAATACACAAGTATGTTCCTATTTGCAATTAGAAAAATTACCCAAATTACAATCTGTTTAGAAGGATGACTAGTGCAATCAATCCATACCTAATACTACATATAAAACCAAGAAAAATTCAAATTCATCACTTCTAGGGACCTCGTAACCACCCTGCCATTACACAAGTATGTTCCTATTTGAAATTAGAAAAATTACCCAAATTACAATCTGTTTACTCCAGCATATGTTGGAAAGTTATAGAAGGATGACTAGTGCAATCAATCCATTCCTTTTAACCCTGGATTTGTTTCAGTTTAAAACAAAAGTATACAATATACTTGTCCAATGTCTATGCTTTAACCATTCACCTTAAGATGTTTTTACAATATAATTTCCTAAGTCTATTTAATATATTCATTATCATAAAAACCAACCTATATCCATATTAACTCCACATCTACCACTCTTAGGGGGATGAAATCTATTTATCCCTCTGAGCACTTGGTAGACCCAAGATGGATCTAAGATGATATAATTTCCCCTTTAAATAGTCTATGCTCACATGAATACCATGGTATTAGCATGGGTCAATACCATGGGTTATCATAAACCTGGAGCTTAAAAATTACTATTAGTAATTTATAAAAAATTAATAAAATTAATAGTTGATTTTTATTTTATTTTTCATTTTAACCAAGCTAAAATGTTTAACATACATTAAATTACAACATCCATTTTTACTCTTGATCGGATCAAATATTTTTTCACTCTATGCTAGTTTGCATATCGCGATATTTGATACCTCTCAGGGTTAGTAGATCCAGAGTAGATGGACCTATGCTGGTTTAATTCCCATTTAAATGCTACATTCCAGGTGAATACCATGGGTCAAACCATGTGCCATTTTGGTGAATACCATGGGTCAATACCATGTGCCATTTTTATTTTTATTAATACTAATATTAGGGTTAATGATGTTATAGTATTTTGCCCATAGGTTTCACCTAAATATAATGCATTTTTGAGTGTTCGTAAATATAAGGTGACTTATGGAGTAAATATAAAAAAATGTTTTATTTGTTTACCATACCTCTTGTTTATTTATATTTTTATTAATTTACCATACCTCTTTTACAAATATGGTATTTGGCTCATAGGATTCAATTAAATAAAACCTCTTTCTTGAGCCTTCATAAATAGAACGAGGGTTATGGACTAAATATAAAAAGAGGTTTTATTTATTTACCATGCGTCTAGTTTATTTATATTTTTATTTATTTACCATACCTTTTGAGTAAGTATAAAAAGACGTTTTATTTATTTACCATACCTCCACTTTACTTATATTTTTATTTGTTTACACCCTTGCATGTATATAAGGTGACTTATGGAGTAAATAAAAAAATGTTTTATTTATTTACCATACCTCTCATTTATTTATATTTTTATTAATTTACCATACCTCTTTTATAAATATGGTATTTGGGCCTTTGGCCCATAGGATTCACTTAAATAAAACCTATTCTTGAAAATGGGCGAATGGATTCACTTAAATAAAACCTATTCTTGAAAATGGGCAAATGGAAGGTTGTAACTTCTAATTTCAAGGGCTAAATTTACCTTTTTTATCCTCTCCCTTAAAATAAGGTGGGCTATTTGAGGTGATTTGTAAAAATGTACTATGATACAAAATATTCGCCCACTAAAAATTTAAAACCCCCTAATTTCGCCAAAGGGCGAACATTCACCCCTAAAATTTTCTATGGTGCATATCTTCTATCACACCTTAGATACTATTCCAATGAATTGGTATTTGGAAAAAGAGCTACACCATGGGATGTCCGAATGGGATATCATGAGGGAAAGCTTCTTATTAACTTTCAGCTTTGAGGATGGCTTTGAATGCATTAATGAAGCGCTACAAGAAATTAAGGCCATCATCTTTAGAATGCCTGAAGAACCGGTGGAATGGGTATAACCAGACTAGAGTACACAGTTGCGCCACGCGGTGGAGTCCTACAATGTGACTATTGAAGAAGAAGAAGAGGATACACGGAATATTAATATTCCTGAAACTGAAGGTCAACGTGAGGTTGAAGGACCTAAGGCAGAGAACCCTGATGTTACAGAATTGTTGAAAACCCAACAAGAAATATTGGATCTGATTTAGAGCCTAAGTTCTCAAAGATAAGAGACTATTGGGATGAAGATACAGTCGATAAGGTGGTCGAACTGCTGCGTGAATACCAGGATCTATTCCCAACAAAATTATTGGATTTGAAGGGTATTGTAGGAGATCTAGGAATTATGAAAATTACTTTGAAACCTGACACGAAGCCCGTAAAACAGAGACCTTATCGGCTCAATCCGAAGTATAAAAAAATTTGTGCAAAGAACTGGACAAAATGCTGGAGGCCGGAATTATTGAACCAATAGAAGAATCTGATTGGGTGAGCCCTATGGTGGTTCAAGAAAATAAGTAGCAGGGTGAAATTAGGATATGTGTAGATCTAAGAAAGTTGAATGATGCATGTGTGCATGATCTGTTTCCAACACCATTTACAGATGAAGTGTTAGATAATGTTGGAGGACAGGGGGCATATTTGTTCACTGATGGATTCTCAGGATACCATCAAATAAATATCGCACCAGAGGATCACAGCAAGACAACCTTCGCAACAAGTGGGGTTGCTTTCACTATATAGTAATGCCATTCGGGCTTAAAAATGTGCCAGCGATCTTCTCCAGGGTAGTAATCGTGGCGTTTAAGGAGTTTATTCATAAATTCTTGGAGGTATATTTTGATCACTGGACTGTGTTCGGATTAGTAAAGCGCCATGTTGCAAGTTTGCGCCTCATGCTAGATACATATCGCAAATACCATATCATGGTAAACTTGAAGAAATGCATATTTTGTGTGCCTTTTGGAATTTTGCTAAGCCATGTAGTATGCAAGCAGGGATTGATGGTAAACCCTGCGAAGATACTAGTGATTGTGAATTTAGAAGCTCCCAAGAATGTTAAGCAGTTGCACATGATGCTAGGCCACATAGGCTACTATAGGAAGTTTATCAAGTCTTATGCCCAGATAACTACACCGATGGAGAAACTATTAAAGAAGGATGCGACTTTTTTTTGGGATGAGGATTGTCAACAAAGTCTAGATGTGTTAAAAGACAAGATGGTGATTGTGCCCATATTAGTATTTCCAGATTGGAAGAAAGAGTTCCATGTGCATGTAGATGCCTCATGTATTACGTTGGGTGCGGTATTACCCCATCCTAGTGAAGGTCATATTGATCATCCAATAGCCTTTGCAAGTAAGAAATTGTCAAAAGCTGAAAAGAATTATTCCACTACAGAGCGTGAAGGGATGGCAATGGTCTACACACTGCAAAAGTTTCGACATTATTTGTTGGGCACACATTTCAAAATGTACATAGATCACTCCACTCTCAAGTACCTGGTCAAAAATATTATGTTGGGGGGAAGATCTGTAGGTGGTTGTTGTTGTTCCAAGAATATGGTTTTGAAGTGATTGTGAAGCCTGGATGGTTGAATGTGGGACCAGATCATCTATCTAGGATTGAGACAAGCAAAGAGCCAACCAATTTGGAAGAAGGATTGCCAGATGCGCAACTCTTTGTTGTGCACATTGCAGATGATCATTTTGTAGACATAATTCAGTTTCTAACTATTGGAACAGCTTCGGAAGGGTATTCTACTCAACATAAGAAGGAACTGGTGCTCCGTGCTGCTGACTTTTCTATTATAACGGGATATTTGTATAAGATGGGAACAGATGAAATATTGTGCCGATATGTTCCATAGTTTGAGTGCGCTAGTATCCTTGTCGAAGCACATGGAGGAGTGGCAGGAGGACACTATGTAGGTAGAGAAACCGCGCAGAAGATTTTGTGCACAGTGTAATAAATCTGACTTGCAAATATAAAAATAAATATCTTTCCAGAAATTACAAGAGAGAAATAGATAAACTTCAGATCATTATTAATATCAAAACCCTTGAGGTAGGGTAACACCATACAACTACTCCTTAAGGAAGGAGAACACTCCACAAGCCATATGCTTGTTCATACAATAATCCTTCACATCCCTCAATGGGGAGTCTCTAGCCTCTATATAGGATTCATACATACAATACCATGGGTCATTAACATGGTTCTCTCAATACCATATATCTGATACAATGGGCTTATCACATCATTCCTAACTACTTGTGGTCCCTTACATGATGCAAGTTAACCACTTTATTTATTAACTATGGCCCATCACATTATTACATTATTCTCTTGGGTACCTCCCTCTATACCCCATAATATCCCCCATAGGTATACTACATTCCACACCCCTTAAACATGTTTTTCCCCTGAAACATAAGAAGAACATATATAATAAAATCTACTCAAAAGAGTAGTCCACTGGTACCATGCACGTGCATCTAGCCATCCCAGAGATAGGTGATTACACGATCTAGTCGGTGCTTCGCTCACTTGAGATGGAAGTTGATCCTGGCAGTTCATTTGTGTTGATGTGTTGTTGTTGGATCTATGCACCTCTCTATCTGTCACCCGGGGGTTGTTGTCCTTGTTGCTAATTCGTTGCCATCGTGTTGGTTGTTTTCTTGTTGGGTGATGTGGGTGGTGATATGCTGAAGTTTTAACCAATGTTGTATCTTTCTTTAATTCACCACCTAATGGAGCCTGATTGGTATCTGGTACATGTTGTGGCGCCTACAATTGTTGCTTATCTCCTAGTATTACTTCAACCACGAACTCCTCATCTGATGTATCAGTACCTGTAAGATTTTCTGCTTCAACCTCCTTGGCCTCTACCTGTTTATTGATGGAAATATCCTGTAATGTAATTTTCTTCTTTTTATACTAGAGCTTCAAAAATTTCTTCTACACATTAATATTGATAGTACCAATAGATTTCATCCAAGGGTATCTCAAAACAACATCCACATTATACATATCTAAGGCATAAAAATCAGAATGTGATACATATTTATCCATAGAAATGTTCAAATCTTTATAAACTTGCACATGCTCATTATTAATCTATGTGTGCTCCATTTGTTTTGCTCGAACTTGCTATTTGTTTGCCAAATTAACATTTATAAAATTTTGCTTGCAACTAGGATTTATAGACACAATGATTTCTCCTTCTAAATACATCCATGAACCTGTGATAAGGATATACCAGTAGAAAATAACCCCACATGTTTCTCATTATATTGTTTTCTAGCATGAGACCATTTGTCTACAAAGAATTTTTCAAATTCTTCATTAGGAAGGCTTAACAACTTCTTATTGTTAAGTGAGCTCCACCATATGGTAGCCTCATCTTGAAAAAGAGGTCATAATAAATATTTTCAATATTTTGGCCATAATTTCTTTTGCCTTTTTATGAATTCTTCACTAGTAGGACAATTATCTTTCCCTATAAAAATATCCTTGCTAGAAGCCATGAAGAGGGATTTGAAAAAATGACTACTTTGGTGAAACTTTAAAATGGCCACAGTTCGGTCGATATTGCTCAGAATCCTTGTTATAACCTGTTTTTGGAAATGGAACAATCATTCTACAACTTACCATATGGTAGAAATTCCGATGTGGGCACTCTGGAATTTCATATTCGCACTGCAACCTTCCTACCGTCACAAAAATTTCTTTAAAAAGAGCTGATTTTAAATCAGCAATATCTCCTTCATCCAGACTCCTATTCGACCGATTTTTTTTTCAAATTGGGTAATTTTTCAAGAGGATCTCATATTTTCAATTGTTTTCTCAAAAATATCCATCAAAACTGCAAAAATTGACTGGATATCCTTTGTCCACGAATTTTCGTCAGAAAAATTTCTACAACGCAGCTGATTTCTAAATCACGATATCTCCCTCATCTGAACTCCAATTCAACCGATTTTTTTTTTGAATTTGGGTATTTTTTCACAAATAATCTAGATATTCAATTTGTTTCTGCAAATTTTTCCCTAAAATTTTCAGATCTGATCTGCAAACTCGCGCCCCAAAAAATTCCTACAATATATATATATATATATATATATATTGTTGCTTTGCCCAAGAAAGTGCTATGATACCACTTGTAATAAATTTCTGCAAATATAAAAATAAAAATCTTTCCAGAAATAACAAGAGAGAAATAGATAAACTTTGGATCTTTATTAATATCAAAACCCTTGAGGTAGGGTAACACCATACAACTACTCCTTAAGGAAGGAGAACACTCCAAAGGCCATATGTTTGTTCATACAATAATCCTTCACATCCCTCAATGGGGAGTCTCTAGCTTCTAAATAGGATTCATACATACAATACCATGGGTCATTACCATGGTTCTATCAATACCATATATCTAATACAATGGGCTTATCACATCATTCCTAACTACTTGTGGTCCCTTACATGATGCGGGTTAACCAGTTTATTTATTAACTATGGTCCATCACATTATTACATTATTCCCTTGCGTACCTCCTTCTATAGCCAATAATATTCCCCCTAGGTATACTATATGCAGGGTTATGGTGGTCGGCAGTGCATAAAGACTCTAAGGCATTTTGTAAAGCATGTGATGCCTGTCAAAGGAAGAGCAAGCCTTCAAGAAGAGATAAACTGCCCTTAAACCCTCAGGTTTCGTTACAAGTGTTTGACAAATGAGCAATTAACTTTGTAGGTCCGATACAACCACCAGGAAGGAAGACAAGCGCGCGGTACATTATTACTGCGACGGAGTACTTAACCAGATGGGCAGAAGTGCAACCGGTGAAAGATTGTATTGTTGCTACCATTGCGAAGTTCCTATTTGAATACATCTTAATTCAGTTTGGGTGCCCTAAGGTATTGATGAGTGATAGGGGTATGCATTTCCTGAATGAAATAGTCAGCACGATGCTCAAAGAATTCCAGGTGTACCATCAAAAGAGTACACCCTATCATCCCCAAGCCAATGGTACAGTGGAAGCGTTCAATAAGATTCTGGAAAATGTGTTAACAAAGGTTTGTAATGCAAAGAGGAACGATTGGGATATGTGCATACCCGCAGTCCCATGGGCCTATAGGACGACATGTAAGAAGCTATCAGGACAAACCTCGTTCATACTGGTCTATGGGATAGAAGCAGTCATGTCGATGGAGTATATTATTCCAAGTCTGCGGATTGCAGCATTGATTAAGATGGTTGATCGTGAGACCATGGAGGAGCACCTCACGTAGTTACTAGAGTTGGAAGAAGATGATTTCTTACAGGATATCACCAGCAAGTGCAAAAGGAACGTGAGAAGGCCTGGCATGATAGGCATATTAAGCTGCGTAATTTCAAGGTGAACTATTTGGTTTTTCTCTATGACAGTAATTTCAGAAAGTTTCCTGGAAAATTCCAAATGCACTGTTTAGGCCCATATGTTGTTAAGGAAATCATGGATGGTGGCGCAGTTCAGCTCGCAAAATTGAATGGCTAATTGTTCCCTCGACAGGTGAATGGCAGTCAGTTGAAGTTGTATACAGGGGATCCGACCCCTGTGCAATGACTATATGGTAGCAGGACAGTCTTAGCGATCCAAGTAGCTACAAGGGAGAGCGGACCTATAAACTACACTGCCCGAAGAAGAGGAAAACATAGTAATGGGGCTGTGGGAGGAAAGCAAGCAGTTCGGAAAGAGGAGGTGTGCCAGGAGGGTTGCGCCATGGAGGATGGTGCCCCGTAGATGGGTCCAAAAGTAGTTGTTAAAGTCACTCTTCATGACTGGATAACGAAAAACTTGTTAGGAGGAGCGGGTAGGTGACATTTATGACAAAAAATCTTTGGAGATATGCCGCCAAAGATGAATTTATGATCAGAAAATGGAGGGAATGGTCAGACTTGAATTCAAAATTGCCTATAAATCAGTGATGTTGGTCTGTTGTAGAACACTTTTTCTTCTGCAAATTGCGTATAAGCCTTCTTGTTTTCGCTCTATGGAATGGCAGGTTTGGGAGGATTTAGTTTCAAACTCGTCCTTTGCGAGATTGCCTTAGGGGAACCAAAAGATTATCCTTGAAGAGATGTCTATTGAGCCTGTAAGTTCCAAAGTTGTTGTCTCTCAAGCGGAGGCCCCTAAAGTTGCCTCAACGGAAGCTACGCCATTCGTGCCTACAGCACCGCAGTCACCTAGGCCAAAGAAATCTGTTGCTAAGAAAAAGTAGAAGAAACCACAACCTATATCGGTGAGGCAGTCACTGAGGAAGAACCCTGCAAAGGTTCATCAGAAAGGGAGGATGGACAAGGCAAAGCAGTCGTATGAACCAGTGGATTTGGACGCAGAAGAACTCTGCGATGGAGTTGAGGAATTGGATGCTGACGAAGGAGATCCTATTTATATTTTCTATAAATGTTTGTTTGAATCTATGAGCATAGGATTGTAAATGGTTTTTTTAATGCTAGATTATTCTAGGTTTACATTGATTTACTCATATTCTTGTCTTTGTTCTCAAGAAGATATATAATGTGTCATTGACATGAGCACATGTGTTTGAATGCTTGCTTTCTAGTTACTATTAGTCATGTCTAGTCACATGTATTCACATCTTATATTAGTTGTATTTTGGTCTTTAGTTTATAAAATATTCAATTGTGGACTAGGATACAACCAATAAACCTCAAAATTAGTAATGGCAAAAATTTGGTTCTTTTCCCTATTCCAAATGATGAAGATTTTAATTAGGAATTTTTATTATTGGGGGTTAACCCTTGTTGTTTTCCAAGGTCACCTTGAATTGTCAACAACACCTTACACAAACATCAAACTTATGTAATAAAATGACAAGCCATGAGGTAGTGAGTGAATATTTTCACAACACAAAATTCATCCATTCAACCCACATTAAGCCCTCCATTGTAGGTTTTCTAATGCCAAAATTTTATTTTCAATGGTCAATCATAAAAATCCTCATTATATTTGGTCATTGACTTCCAAACTAGCCTTCACCACGATCTTTTACCTTGTTCTAATGTTTAAAATAGGGACCAATTTATTGCCCAACATTATAACATGTTTACTTAATTTAGAGTTTTCTCCCCATTTGAGTATCATATCATCTCCTAACACCATATAGGCTTTATGTGGTGAGGCAATTAACTAAATATCTTATGCTTGCAACCAACTAACATTTAATTTGTCCACTACACCTAGTTGAGATATATTTATTAACATTTTAGTCCCATGGACAGTAAGGTTTGATACAAAACCTTGTACATTTTATAGGATGGATCTTGTGCCATACAATCATCATATGTTATTGTTTCTTACTTCCATTTCAAATTTCACAAATACCATACTTACCAACCAACTTGAAAGAAAAAACTAGTGCATTCTAGAAAGAGGAGCCACTTGTAATTTATTTAATATGACCTTGAATCAAATCTAATAAAGGCATGGAAAAAATATACTTTCTATATAAAATATGTTGTCGTAAACCTTGTATGGAAATTATCCTCCTCATAATAATTATTTTCCATTTTGTTTTTATTCTTTGTCTTAGACACCTAATCCTTAGGG
Organism: Pinus tabuliformis; assembly: GCA_031772625.1. Taxonomy (NCBI): domain Eukaryota; kingdom Viridiplantae; phylum Streptophyta; class Pinopsida; order Pinales; family Pinaceae; genus Pinus; species Pinus tabuliformis. The sequence continues at coordinate 1,349,878,060 of CM062820.1, read as the reverse complement.
ATTTGGTGATTTGATATGAAAAAATATAAATATGTAAATATTAAAATACAAAATATTAGAATAGGAAGAGGCACCAGACCTTGGAAGTTGAAATCAAATGTCATGACACCATTGTATATGTGTGTGTGCTTGATTAATGGATAATGTTCAATTTTTTGGGAGTTACCTCACCTGGTCTCGCATGGTATCAGAGTCAAGTTTGGGCAATATGGCCCGCTCTTTGTAACTCCTTTCTCTGCTTATCAATATGTTGAGTCTTTATTCTGCCTATGCCATTTTATTTGCCTCCTTTTCGGCTATAACTATTGAATTTGATTTTTTCATGTCTTTGTTGACACCCTGACACCACAATAATGTTTCCTCTTGGAATGACCTTAGTTTTTTGGTCCAAAATAGGGTTTGCATCCTGTGTAAAAAATCTCATTCATGATTATCCATAGCCAAATCTTCCCCTCAACTCTTCTCTTGCATCTTGTTTCCAATTCACACTTATTGTGTATCACAACTTTCGTTATTGGGATCTTCTAACCCTAGCACTCAAAAAACACACCCTAAATCCCATGAGGTGTACCTAGAGGATAGCACTACTAACAATAAGCTACTAATGGAGTTAACCTGCTAGTGGAGCTAAAAAAATGACTACTACACAAAGTTGATTGTTGAAGGAACCTTTGAGTCCAAGGATTTCCTTGGATTTTTACTTTGGCGAAACCCTTTATAGGGACCACTTTTATTACCTGATTCAAAGACTATAGTCCTTCCTGGTTTGACTCAGTATCCACAGAGAAAGCTTGTTATCAACCCTTTCCAAAGGCAAAATATGACTTTGTGTTCTGAAATATCTTGGTGCAATGGTTCATCAAAGTGCTCAATGCATTGCGAATTTTCCCATTTGTATATGGGAGATATTAAATTCTCCTCTAACTAAAATAAGGCTTTGACACACCATATATCTTACAAAATATTGTTTATACTATGCTTTATGGTTGAATGCAAGATTGCTTAGATTATCTTCGGATCCATCGCATAAGGATTCTCATCGACGTTTCGAACAGCAACGGTGGTTCATCTTAACATTTTCACATCCTGAAGATGAACCATGCTGGTTCGAAACGTCGATGAAAAAGAATCCTTATGCATGGATCTGGAAGATAATCTAAGCAATAATGAAACTCGCAGAAACTCAAAGACAAGATACTCACAATACGGAAGGGAGATTATGAAAGAAGTTCGCAGATTTGAACGAAACAGATGGCTCTTAATGAATGCAAGATATAAAAGCATATAGAGGCTAAAGGGACATATATTGCATGCAGTGTTTTCAAATAATTTCAAATATTGTACTAATAAGTGTGGAAGAACAAATGTTTAACAAATGACGTATGAAGTTATAGTGTTAGTGGAAATTTGAAATTCAAGCAAAAGTCATCACTAACCATATAGATATTTTTTTCCATTAAATATTAATTTTATTGTAGTGTTTAGTCCTTGGCAATGCTATGTTCGAATATGCATTCCCTCATCTCCATTTTTGATGTATTGCTTATTGGATATGAGAACTATCGAGAATGGTCAATAAAGATTAGGCACACCCTCATTTTTTATCACTTAGGGAAAGGAATCTATGAAGGATAGGATGACAATGCACCTACCAAGCCCACATCAAATAGAGAGATAGCCATTTAGGACAACAAGGAAAACAAATCCTAAGCCTTGATTATTACTATAAGAGAAGAGGTAAGTCGTCATATAGTTTCAATTAAAAATCCTTATGGTGCATTGAAAAGTTGAAATATATATATGACTCACACTCAAATTGGAATTTGTTCAGTTGATGGTCAAAATATTCAACCTTGAGTTGAAATATGGCAACCCCTAACCATAGCCTCTAAAATTAGAGCCATCATGCATGATGTAACACCCTCCTCCCACATCTACCCAAGCAACAAGCTAGCCGGAGTAAACATGCGACGAGAGGCCACTATGATATGATTTCACCTCCTAAGTCACATTAAGGAAGTGGAACTGATGGAAACACACAATACAAACATTAATCATCAGCTACAAGACCCTTAGGAATGAATCCAATACTTTAGACAACTTGCCTTAGGGTCCCACTAAAATTTTGGACAATTTAAGGCTCAGTTTCTCCCATGTTATAGGCATGAGAGCGATGAGAAACCCAAGTTTCTCTCACAGGCTTGTCTGCCAGCAAATAGAGACCAAAACTATCAGTGTTATGCCAGCGACTCTGGGATTTGAGCTACTTTTTCAGGCCAAAGCCCAGGTCACTACCTATAATTGAACCATCTCTTCAGATCAGTAAAATAACATGGAAATGACAATACTAAAGCAAATACTTTTTCAATACCTTGACTGGACCCCTACTAGCCATGACAGGCATTTCGTCAAACATATTGCAAATGTGTAATCTATAGGTGTAATTAACATTTCTGAGCATAGGGGTCTCATACTTAGCTGAGAATTGCTAAGAACCATTGATGCCTCAACACATCAATTGTCATTCCATCCATTAGGTCATAGATACATTGATCATTCAATTACAAGTAAAAACATGATGAGAGCCACACATGGCTACTGTCATAAAATACATACATAACCAACATAATAGCAGCAGAAATACTCACAAAAGTACAACCATATAGACCACATATAATCCATCAAAATGCTCACAGAAATACAAGGAGAAATACCCTTTCATTAATGATGCAAAATCCAAACTTGGGATGGGACTTCCACATTCCACCCAACTGTAGAATAGCTGAGCCAAATCTCTCTTCAGCCATTCACCTTCGTGCCATAGTCCAAACATGAATGTGGGATCTCATAGAACACATCAATAAAAAACAATACAGGGCATCTAGATGCCATACACCTCAACCCATCAAACAATGATTCCACCTCATGTTTGGACATCATAAAACTATCATCAGGTCGGTCTCTATCCAAGCCTTCCAGGGCTCCAGAGTGTTTGTCCAACCAAGGCCCCGAGACTAGTAACTCAACCCACATATTTTACCAGGCTCTAGAGTGTTTGTCCAACCAAGGAACCAGGACTAGTAACTCAACCCACTAAGGCCTCCAGAGCATTTGTCCAACCAAGGCTCCAGGACTAGTAACTCAACCCAAGTTGTTTCAGGGCTCTAGAGCATTTGTCCAACCAAGGCTCTAGGACTAGTATCTCGACCCAAGTTAAGGAAACATGATAACCAACCAAAGACACAACAATGAAAATAAACCCACAATCACCATGGCTATCTAGGAAATTGAAAGGCTAGGCAATCCACTGCCAATCATGGCCATCCTCCATGCCAATGATAGATCACAACCAAAAATCCACATGCATATGCCATGCATGCCAAAACTAGTGAAGGAAACATACATGCAACTCAGTACCTGCAAACAAATCTGATGTAGTTGCTAGCCTCGATGCCTTCTTGCACTTTCCTGCTCTTCATTTGCCTTCTTGCTCCAAGAATTCAAGTATGCCACACCCTCCAAGAGTGCTCCAAGAAAAATCTAAGTCTCCAAGAGTATGAGAAAGAGAGAGAATAATGAGAGAGCTCCAAAACTGAACTGACACAAGGTTAACAACTAATCCTCAGAAGCCTTTTTATGAATGAGGCCTCTATTTTCTTCATTTTCCATTATTTTCCTTCAATTCCTCCTCACATGCAACCTGTGACCTTTCACCTCCCTTTTCTCCTAATTTCCATTATTTTCATAAATAAATGTGCCAAAAATGCCATTTTGCCTTCCCAAAGCTTTAGCCATTGCCTTCGCCAATTTCCTTAGCCATAACCGAACACAAGTGATCCCCATCACTAGGATTATGTCCAACATTCAGCTTGGAATAAGTGTCCCATCATCTTTGGTTATTATTTTGCCTTTATTTACTTTTATTACATGAAATTTTCACTAGGGTTGTTACAGAACCATCCCCTTGGGGGAACACCATTCTCGGTGTTCAACAACACCAATAACCACAAAATTGTTGTAAGAAAAATCTGTATTGTCGATGGAGATTTATAACTTAGCTCGATGTAGTATTTACAATGATCATCTTGCTGAAAGCAAACCAACATAACAACATCATAACAGACATCATAACAACATACCGCATAGTGGAGCTTTATAACACAACTCGTGGCAGTATTTACATCCATATACATATGTACATAAACCAACATCATCAAAACTTATACCAAAAACCACATCAAAACATCAAGCCAAAAATGCTTTGCCTCAACCGGCAAACAAGGAAGGATACATAGCTCGCATATGATCTACCACACTCCATGTACCTTCATCGGGCCCAAACTGCTTACATTGCACCTTAACTTGATCGATTGCTCGTTCCAGAGCATGAGCACCTTTTTTTGTAATATACACTGAGGCTCCGGCTAGAATTCTCCATCTGGTTCCACCTGCAATACAGACCAGTCAATCACATGATCAGCATCCTTAACATACTTCTTAAGCAATGATACATGGAAAACATCATGGACTTTCACTGTCAAAGACAGTGCAATTCGATAGGCTACTGCCCAATCCTCTCAATAATGCTGAAGGGTCCACAAAATCGTGGTGCCATCTTGGCACATGATCCAATCAACAAGGAGCTCTTCTTTGGTTTGATGTGCAAGTACACTTGTTCCCCAACCTAGAACTCCTTGAACAACCTATTTTGATCTGCATAACTATTCTGCCTATCCTGTGTTGCCTTTAGATTTTTCTTGGTCACCTGCATTTTTTGTGCCATGTCTACCAACATATCTGGTCCAATCAATACCTTGCTAACCGGATCACTCCAACTAATGGGAGTGTTACAACTCTGCCCATACAATGCCTCAAAAGGACTCATCCTCAATGACTCTTGATAACTATTGTTGTATGCGAACTCTACCAAAGGGGGATACTCTTCCCACTTCCACTACTGATGCATCACATTCATCCTCAACATGTCCTCTAATATCATTTTGACCCTCTCTGTTTGTCCATTTGTCTATGGATGATAAGTTGTGTTGAAGGCCAACTCTGTGCCCAAACCTGCAAATAACTCCTTCCAAAACTTGGAAGTGAAATTCGCATCCCTTTCTCACACAATCTTCTTCATAACACCATGCAATCTAACCACATCTCTGATGAATATATGTGTTGCATCACTAGTTGATAATGTAGACTTAACCGGAATGAAGTGTTCAACCTTTGTTAATTTTTCCACAATGACCATAATGGAATCATGTTTTCTCACTTCCTTCGGAAACCTTGTGATGAAATCCATTGAAATGACTTCCCATTTCCATTATGGAACTGAAATCAGTTGTAGCAGTCCATCTGGGTGTTTACATTATGCTTTCACTCGCTAACAATCAAAACATCTAACCATAAACTCTGGTACATCCCTCTTCAAATTCGGCCAATAATAAAATATATTCACTGCATTTAATGTCTTCTAATAACATGGATGACCTGAATAAGGTTTCACGTGAAACTCCCTCAAGATCACCTTCTTAAGCTCACTGTTATCCAGTACATATATCCTATCTCGAAACTTGACCAACCCATCTGGTGTAAGACAATAATCCATACCATGTGTGCCTGCTACCTGTACCTATACCTTTGTCTGTACTACTACCTGTACCTGTACCTACGTCTATACTACTACCTGTACCTGTACATGTGCCTATACTAGCATCCTGCTACAACTTGTGCACAATCTCCATATACTTGACATCCTGTTAACCTACCTGCAAGATCTTATCATGTAAGTATGTCCCATAGGAGCTCATAGCTGCCAAGTGATTTACTTGTACCCATCTGTTGAGAGCATCTACCACCCTATTCTCTTTAACTTTGTTGTACCTGATCTCAGAATCAAACTTGTTGCTCGTCTCCAACCATCTAGCCTACCTGGCATTTAGATTCAGCTAGTCAAACAAATACCTCAACCCAATGTGATCACTCATAAATACAAACCTTCTGCCAAGAATATAATGTCTTCACATCTTCAATGCATGTATGATCGCTGCTAACTCAAGATCATGCATCGGGTAGTTCTACTCGTACTCATTTAGTTTCTGGGACTCATAACATACCACTCGTCCATCCTGCATAAGGACTCGACCAAGCCCTCTCTTGCAATCATATGTGCATACCACAAACTCTTTGTCCAGATCGGCAATCTGTAGTATTGATACATGTGTCAACAATTGCTTGAGTTTCTCAAAGCTAGCCTCACACTCCTCATTCCATTCTAACTTCTTACCTTTCCTTTGCCATGATGTGATAGGATAAGCAATCTGCGAGAAGTTCCTGATGAACCTCCTATAGTAGCCTGCCAAACCCATGAAAGATCTCACCTCATCCACACTCTTAGGAGATACCCACTCCATGATGACTCTTATCTTTTTTGGATCTACTGTAATGTCCTCCTTGGAGACAACATGCCCCAAGTAGTGTACCTCAGTCTAAAAGAAACTACACTTACTCAGCTTAGCATACAGTTGATGCTCTTCAACAACCTCAACACTACTGCAAAATACTCGACATGCTCTTCCTCATTTTTAGAATATACCAATATATCATCAATGAACACAATAAAAAAGTTGTCCAAATACGGACGTAACACACTATTCATCAAGCACATGAATTTAGCTAGAGCATTAGCTAAGCCAAATGGAACAACAACAAACTCATAATGCCCATACCTAGTTTGGAATGCAGTCTTGTAAATGTCCTCCTCTTTGATGCGTACCAGATGGTATCCGGATCTCAAATCAATATTCGAGAACACTGCTACTCCCTTCAGTTGATCAAATGAGTCATCAATCCTTGGCAAAGGATACATGTTCTTGATGGTCACTTTGTTCAACTGCCTATAGTCAATGCATAATCTGAGTGTTCCATCTTTCTTCTTCACAAACAATATTAGTGCGCCCCATGGTGATACACTTGGCCTAATGTATCTGTTGTCCAACATTTCCTTCAACTGTAACTTTAACTCAACTAACTCAGGTGTGCTCATCCTGTAAGGTGCTTTTGATGTTGGAGTTGCCCTGGCACCAACTCAATAGAAAAGTCTACCTCCCTGTGAGGTGGAAACTCTGTAATGTCCTCAGGAAATACATCCTTGAACTGTTGTAAAACTAGGTACTTTCTCAACACCTCCATATCCTCAACTTACTAACTCATATCACTAGAAATGTGCACTACGAATAGCTTACACCCTTTACTGCGGCTATGCTTTGCTTGCATAGTTGTCACCATGCTAACTGATGTAGCTTTCTTCTTACCCTGTAAGACTCTTGGTTCTCCATTGTCATCAACACACTCAATATCTTTTTCATAACAATCTACCTTGGTTCTATGAAGATACAACCAATCCATGCCCAACAACATATTGTATGATCCCAACGGTAATACATTCTAATGTGTTGCGGTAGGCATACCATTCAAATCAAATGCAAAACCTCTTACCCAATGATGAACTCATTTCTTCATACCTGTATCCAACTGCACTAACCAAGACTCTGCATGCAATTCCTTACTCAAACCACACTTATCCACCAAGTCAAGACTAAAAGTTATAATTAGATCCAAGTTCAATCAAAATAGAAATAACTTGATCACAAAGCTTACTGTCCATCTCAATGATAGATGCCTTATGCTCTACCTATTTTTTATCCAATGCTGCATAAATGTGTGGAATACTCTAACCAACATCTCCAATAATCTATGCCTCCTACGTACTGTATATCTTAGGTCTTCCACTTTGGTACTGTGGACAATCCTTCCTGCAATGGTCTCCTCCACGAGTCCAACACCGCATGGGATCCTTATTCTGCTCCTCATATCGGTGTCCCTATCCTCTATATGATGCATTGAACCTCTTAGGTGGTGCAACATTCTCCTTGTTGCCTGTGTCTTGTGGTCGTACTCGCTTCTTCTCCCATTTCCTTTGTTCTTTGCATTACCTCTCCAATCTGGCTTAGTCTCAATTCTGCGCTTCAATTGTTCATAGCAATGCTTCAGTTTTCGGATAGCCTCCTCCAATGATTCTAGGCTCGTGGAACTCAATCCTATCTTTGAATGCAACTAGTAACCCACTAACGAATCTCTGAATCTTAGCCTTCTCCTCCTTGAGGTAAGGCACATACCTCAGTAACTCCAAGAATTTGCTAGTGTACTCATCATCTGTCATGGATCCCATCTTTAGCTCATAGAATTCTTTTACCCTATCATCAAAGTATATTTCAACAAATACTTCTTCTTGAATAGCCACTCAAAATCACTTCAAGTAAAATCTTCCTCATTTATACCTTTGACATTCTTCGTGTCTTCCCACCAAATGTTTGCTTTTCCTTTAAGACTGAATGTCGCCACTCTAGCTTTCATGTTCTCTGAATATTCATAAAATCTGAAGAACTTCTTCATGCCTCTGCATCTTATGATTTATTTACCTCTCCATAAAAAGTAGATGTCTTTGCTTTCTTAAACTCATCTAGAAAATACCCTTATCACTCCTGTAAGGATGATACTGATGGCGATCATAGTTCTTATCTAAATCAGAACTAGAATCATACTTGTGTCTATCCTTTCTCCTATCCAGAGTTTCCAACAATCTGTCATCTCTGATTGTGTCATATCTATTTGATCAGTGACCACCATGCAATCTACTACCATATGCCCCATTAGTTCCATCCTCCTGCTGATGGATGATCTAAAGCGGTCCCTGTCATTGCAAATCTAAAAAGCTCTAAAGTATGACTGCATTTACCTCTACTAACTTTTCCTGTGCCTGTATGATTCTGTCATTATCTGCCTTACAACTCCTTATCCCTTTTAATATTCACAGTGTAACTTCCAACTCGGAAGGGTTCCCAACACCATACTACTCTTTAGATTCATAAGGAGAGTCTTTGTAGCCAACCCTCTTTCTAGCCATTTGATATTTCTTCTTGCAAGGTATATCATGTTAGCTAAACCAAATCACAATAAACCAACGTACCTTAGTATAGCTCGAGGAGGATACCTTATCTACAATGTCAACAAATAAATGTGATACATGTATAACATAATCATGATAGCATATAGAAACATGAAACATAACCATATGACCATGTAATCATCATTCTAGCTAGGGTCCAGTCATCAATGCATGACCTCAACAACAACACACACCACAACCTCATGCATGACAATCACCACTACCTCATTGTACACTTGACCAGATGCAAATATGAACATGCATAACCATCCACACATATGCATAAGCACATATGATCAAGCATGAGTGAACGATACTTGAAATCAAACCTGCCAGAATGATACATGCAACCAAGCATACAAGAATGTAACCAAACATGCAAGAATTTAACCAAGTATACGACAATGATACATGTAAGTGACATAAATCGACATGTAACTAGTCATACACTCACGATGCTGCATTCCACCACAACAACCTCAAGTTCCACATGACAACATCACTACAACCATGATCAACATCATGCAAATGCAACAAGCACATGGAATGCAAGTGTGAGAGACACACATGCAACTAACATGCATGCATGACCAACACATAGCCCATCCAATCCAAGGGTGAACCATGCTCTGATACCACTCTATTAACACCCTCCTCCACATCTACCCAAGCAACCGATCAGTCGAGGTAAACATGCGATGAGAGGCCACTATGATATGATTCGACCTCCTAAGTCATGTTAAGCAAATGGAACAAGACAAAAACACACCATACAAACATTATTAATCAACTACAGGACCCTTAGGAACCAATCCAATAATTTAGAAGCTAGCCTTGGGGTCCCATGAGCTTTTGACTATTTAAGCTCAGTCACTCCCATGCTATA